>CM060906.1:1022184198-1026984198 GCA_030737815.1 Allium fistulosum
TAGATCAATTGATACACAAGTTATAGCATGCATCTCAACAATCCAAATGTAATCACCCATAGCAGAAATAAAAAATAAATTTAGGTTGGTCCAAAAATGCATGCATAATAAGAATATACACAAATCGATAATCAACATAGCTCATTCAATAAAGCATGCACACACCCCAAAATGGTAATCATCACATCATTATACTAACAAATAATACATATGCGCTAATCCCAGTGTCGATTACCCTTCCACTATAATATGTATATCTTCCAACCAACCGATGAACTATGTAACACCCCAGATTTTTGGTAGCATTATTTAGGATATTTAATTAGCTAAATTAAATAAAATCTTTTATTTAATCTTAAAGCAGGAACTTCTCCCCACTGATGTGGACTTCTCTGCCTTTCTCATTTCAAAATACCGCTTCCTTGTCCACTTCCGCCTTTTTTCTAACTTACGATAAACTATTCCAGCACGTGACCTTCACCTCTTCTTCCTTCCGTTTAACCGCGCTTCTGCTCATCCAACTTCCTCTCTTTCTCGTTCAACAACCGCTTACGTTTATTTCCTTTCTGCATCTGGTACTGCAATTCCGTCAACCTTTTCCACCGCCCTCTCCCACTCCACCACCACTTCCCCTCCCTCCACTAATCTGCTCTTGGAATAAAATACCCCCAACTGTACATCCCCTATCCCAATCGAGGTCAAATTTTACCCCCTCGACTTTCCTCATCTACCGATTTCGTGCACCAACCTTCATGAGGGCTAGCCGGTCAAAGACGAAGTGGTTTGTCAATATCCTCTCACCTGCCGCTCAGTCGATGATACAGGTAATTACTTTCTTCCTCCACGTACAAGAACGCAGCGTGTGTACCAGAGTGTTTTACTATCTGCGTTTTCCTCTTCTTTCCCTTAAATTAAGTTCACTTTGTTTTCTACTGAAATTACATTGCTTCTACTATGGGTTCTGTTTCTGCCACTCCTATTAACCCAATGTTGATATAATACGGTAGGATTTACAATTGTGCACAATATGATTTAGCATTTTGTTTTGTTGTGCTTATTGAAATTGAGATTTATGCTATCAACTAAGCCTTCTCCATTCTCATTCTTATTGTAGTCCGGGTATCATTCTGGATTCTCCTGTGCCTTATTATTCAACTCCCTTTTTAATTCTGCTTTTCTCTATCTGTTGTTTGGTCATGTTTAAACAAAGTTATCCCAATTTTCAATTTTTATATGCCAGCTGTGTAAGGTGGACAACAATCCAATGAGTTTTTCTTTTTTCCAACAACTATGTGTTTTCAGTCGTTTGCAGTTATGGTGAAAATGCGAGGGCAGTCAGATATACTGAAATTGACTTTAATTTTTAGTTATGGTTGTTATCGATGCAATTACTGAAATAGTTTGAAGCTATTTGAATACATTTGATGAGACATTCCTTTACTCGATCTTAGTTTTGATTTCATAATCATTTGTTAAAATGGTAGCGATTTTTAAGATTCTAACGACATTCATTGAAAAATAATACTTCATGCCTTCATGCTTAAGATAACGCATTACAGTTGATATGAAATTTCATTTCATTAGAAATACCATTTTGCATATAAATGCATGTCGATAATAGCAAAACAATAATTTTTAAGTTAATAAGCAATGTATTTATGAGCTTTTTGGTAGGTATACAACAATAAAACATTTTCAGCTTTGTACATGTACAATCCAATGTTCGAAGTATATGAAAGATAACATCTTTATTTGTGATATCAAAAATAGTGAAGAAGTATATTGTGATTTCGGCATTAAAATTATTTTGTCATGCTTAGTAGAAGAATAATATGATAACATGCTGCCTCAATATCAACGCAAACATGCTTTTTATACTGAAAACTTGATCTCTTTGGTAATCGGGTTCTGGCTTTGTATGTATTACATTGATGTGTCGAAACCTTCCATTTTATAAGTCCATTCTTCAACTCAAAAAGTCCGTGGTATAAATTTAATCTGTTACTATGCTAGGTTTGATGTTTTCAATGTCAATATAACTTCACTATCAAATATATGATCAACTGATCTCTTTTCATCCTTGTGGTAAATAAGCATATATTAATGTATTTGATTGAGTGCAAATTAGTGATAACTTTTAGTTTATATACCTTATTGCTGTTATGTTACTTTTTTTCATATATGCAAACTTGAGAGTGAAATTTTCATAAATATATTCTCTCAAAAATTTGATTTTTGTGAATATATAATGGAAAACATTCAAAGCTAACTTACGCCAGTGTAGTTTTTATATTATGCATTTTGTTAAATCGTTTTGCATTCGTTCATTTCAATCTATGTAATCTGTTCCATTTTAAAAACTTTTTTTTGTTATTTCATTAGCTTTTGTAGCATGTGAGAGATATCTTTTCTATATTTGATTATCAAACTATGCAATAAATCAAATATATTTTAGAGATTCATGTTGTTAAAAGGTAACGCCGTTATGATATTATTACTATGTATGTAGCACATAAAGAACTTTTTATCGTTATTAGTGTTGAATTCGTTGTTTGACATGGATGATACATCGTGTGGCTTGAGATGCGATCAGTTTTAAATTACTGGATACATGCTCTTTGATTTTGGTATTGAAATTTTTTTTTCACAATGGACATCCCAATTATTCTGTTCTTATCGTTTATTCTTTGCTTATTTTCACTATTGATGTAAGCAAGTATTACTTACCTAGATTTTATATTGAATATCTGCTGAAATATCAACCTTATGCAAAATAATGTCAACTGTTATTGCTTCTACAAATTAGTTAACGGCGGTACATTCATATATTTTTATCAATCAGTAGATATTCATTTTTAAGTGATTATGATTAAATTAAATTTATGTGTTTCATTTAAATGTCAAATTAAATCAAATTAGTGATTTGTTTAACTTAGGTGTTTTAGAAATCAAGATCCATATTAGCAAAACTTCTTTTACTTAAAAATAAATTTTCCTTTTACTTAGAAATATGGTAGGCTTTTTATATACCATGTGTTTCTTTAGTTCACAACATTTCCAATTTTGTCCATTTTATTTATGAATCCTCTGAAAAAATTATGCATCTAACAACCGAAGGTTCAACAGAGTTGTTTATGATACATCATCACAATATGTTGTATAATGTTATTTATCTTTTTTTTACTTTTGTTCAATCACTTATGTAATGTTATGATTGGGAAGCCACTTTCATATAGTATGATTCAGTAGTTCAGTTACAAAGATAATTTGTAATATTTATGCGAATTCTTAGATTTTAAAAGAACACGTCAGAAGATGATTCAAAGAAAGCATATCTGGTGCTGATAAAAGTGGCGATCTTGAGAGGTTTTTTGCTTTCTTTGTTGACTCTGTGTGCAAATACATGTTGAATTGGTTTAATAGTTTCTTTTTTTGGTACATCTTAATATTTTCTAACTTATTCTGCCATATTCTTATTGTTACTTTAAATTGATTTTACTTTTATCTACGACCGACGATGACTGGGAGATGTTAAGAATGCAAATTATTTGTTCAGATTCATCGATTGAGTTATCAACGAGGAAACAAATTCCAGTACATTTATTTTTGCCCATGTTCCGCTACCAACTATTTAGGAGTGGGTTACACTCTATACTGCCTGTTTTATGATCTCTAATTTTGATTGTTCTACATGCTTAAATTACACGACAGTTCTGATATATATTTTGTATGTACTGTTTTGCATCGTGAATTTAGTTAGATAACCTATCGAAACCTTCTTGAGCCTTACTTGATATTGTATGTTTACTATTACTGTCGGGAGGTTTGTATACATTTAGTTTGGTGGTACTATGAACTCATCGGTTTATGGTCAGTACGTGGAAAGGTTGTTTTTTTTATTGTCAGAGGGTTTATGTAACATTGGACCAGTAGTATGTGCATACTGTATTTTAATAATGAACGAGTCTTAGTTTGATGAACTGTTGACAATCCAGTTGAGTTGCTTAAAAACCAGTGTACTTTCTTCGCAACCGTATACCTTTAAATTTACTCTGCAGCTGATGTGTTAAGTGTGTGCATAAATTTAAGCTGTACTAGGAATAATCGATTCCCCAATCATATCACCATACAGAATGCATCAGCATACTAAATATGATCTGTTCTTTTAAACAACAACAAAAAAACGAATGACGATACTCTATTTTTATAATAGTTAAAATAGTTTAGTTATATTGAATTAGCCGTTATAATCCCATTTTTTCTAGCAGCCGGTAGACATTGAATAATTCAACTGACACAGTGCGTTGATTTGTCATTCAGGAGACAAGCTGCGTTTGTAGGAGCTGTTTTAAGAGCAATTGCAAACTGAAACCACGCTTCAACGGCACTGTAAATTGTTGTGCACAGAGGATTCTTTTTCCCATTCATGAGTTTCTCTGGTGATAGGTGAAACTATAGTGTGTTGGTACATGTTGCATGATATATATTAGCAGACAACCAGATTCTGAAATCTGCTTTTCTCTGCAGTCTTTTCAGTGTAAAAAGCCCTTTGATCTTCGTCGTCTGACTTCAACTTAGTTATGCAATTTAATTTCATTCATATGTCAAACAATTTTTTTCCCAACTGCACTGCCTTCTACCTGACTGTTACCCGATTATTTTTAGTACCATTTGTTTGGCTTTCGATTTTCATATTTTTTGCTTATGAGATAAATAAATTTTTTTCACATTGAATTTTATATATCACTGCTGCCAGAAAATCAGATTATAGTTGCACATCATTCATTTTATTTGATGTACAATGCTCCTCATACCTTCACCATGCTTGCAACATTGTATATCGTCACACCGAGATGTGGAATACATATGTTATTTTATTTGCGAATAATGATCTTCAGCCCTGTTGGCCATATTTTATGAAAGTAATACTATTATTCTTAACAATGTTGCAATTTCTGTTTTTTCCATCTTCTCAACCATACTGATTACATGTGTTTTTCCAAGCTTGCCCTGCTTTATGTCTGCGTTTTCCCTTTTTTTTCCTTCACTGCCATCGTTACCGTTTAGATAAGTGGGTATTTGCCTGTTAATGTTGCGAAGTACATATTGTAAACTGGAATGCAACAATGACTCTTTTTGCAGCATATGCATTGCACGAAATATTTCTACATATAACAAGGAAATCTATGTACTTTTGGTCGAATACGAAGAAGATTTATTTTACTATGAATAATGTCCATCAACATTCACAGTCCATCCTTTGTGCTTTTTATTATTTTATCATTTGCCAACTATTGCATATATTTAACTACATTTGTTCGTTAATAATAAATTGAAAACAAAACTTTTACAACTTTTGTTCTCTCAAGATAAAGCACCTACTGCTCTTATATTTAATAGTTTTGAAAATAGCAAAAAAGTACACCGATGTATGCTTCTTATTACTTTCAAAAAGTCTTAGTCTTAATAAAACTGATGCAGGATAAATAAATGGTAGGAAGTGTTACTAAATTTTGTTGAATTTTGACTCTATAACTCAAGATTGACAAAGACCAGTATGCATATGTAAACATGTATTTGACAAAGCCTTTGTATATAGCTACCTCATCATTACAACTATTTGTCTATTTTGAACAGGTAATGGGATAAAGTATAACCCATATGATCCACTATTTTCTTTTTTGGCCACCGCTTTAGTTTGCTATAGGTCCTATGTACAATTAGGTAGTTCCGTGTTATACTTCCATATTATATAAAATATTTTCTTAGTTTTTTTGTTTGCTGTGATATTGCATGTTAATGTGATGTTTGTAACATTTCAGTTGACTTTATCACTAATCTATAATTCGAGGAAACTATAAAAAGGAATTTTAGATTGAATTGCAAGTATGTGGAAATAATATGCCTAATATTGCCACATAGTCTTAAATTTTCTAATCATGTTCTTTTAAAACCCTGTTACGAGTAATGTTTACATGGAAATGATTATCAGAAGATGTACATTTGTTTTTCTTCACTGTTGTATCCTCCTAGCCAAGTAGTTTAGAATTGTAAATGATCTGCTTCCTATTTGCTTGAGACGAGGATAGGGAAGACTCGGGTATTATGTTACACTTAAAGAGTCAGAGAAGTGTAAAGGTGAATATGAGGTTCATCTTTGGCAGTCAGTAGATATCCTAAGTTCACTAATTCAGTTTAGATCTGCATGCATAAACTAATTTATAGGAGATATGCGGGACTGTTTTTCTCCTTATGTGTTAATATTACTGATAATGAGCTAGCATACCTGAGTGCATCCATTTATTTATGGAGATATTAGATCATTTGTTTAAGTATGTGTCCAAACCTGATTTGGTCTTTAATTTTCATAAGGTATATACTGATGCTGGACGAGTTCATCGTTCCTGGTGAGTGGCAAAAAACTAGCACACTACCTTCCACCTGAGTGTTACCCGATGATTTTCAGTGCCATTTATTTGGCTTCTGATTTTCTTATTTTTTGCTTATGCCATAAATAAACTTTCTTCCACGCTGACTTTTATATATCAAAGTTGCTGGAAAATCATATTACAGTTGCACTTCATTTGTTTTGTTCGATGTGTAGTACTGCCCCTACCTTCAGCATGTTCGCAACACTATAAACCGTCATAACTAAATGTGGGCAAAAAAAACATATATACAGAATCGTAGCAACAGCTTTGTAAATAAACTTCTCTGCCGATACAGTCTGCAATGTGAATAAATGCATACTGTGCAATGTACAGAAAGTACCAGTAAGTAGTTGTCCGCATGTAAATAGGATTACTGAACAAATTTCATGTACACAACACAATAAACATACACGACTTTAAATTCAACCTGTATACCTACTACATTTAAGAACTAATGTAACGATCCGTAATTTTCGATAATTAAAATTAGTTAATTTAATAAGGTTTTGTGATTTAATGTTGGAAGAAAAAAAAATTGTATTTAATAGTAAGAATATAACTGGAATGAAATGTAATAGTATTAATTTAAGGTAATTGAGAACTGCTTTAAATGTAATTCCAATTAATTAAAATGATTAAAAAGTTATAATTGGTTATATATTGTAAATTAATGGTAATAATGTGTGTATTAATTGGTAATTGGATTAAAAGAGTAATTGATAATTTAAATGTTGTATTGACAAATGAAATAGTATGTAATAAATTGTAATTGAATAAAATTAGTAGTGTATAAATAATTATAACATTTGTTGTAAACAATCAACTTATAAATGTGATTAAATTAAGCTAAAGGTGACAATTGTTATTTGTTACCTATTTGTTTAACTTGGTGAAATCAAATTGAAAATAATTTGCAATAAATGTAATTAAATATTGCGTTAATGGAAATTAAGATGAAATTGGAGAATACTAACGTAATAAGATACAAACCAAGGTTAACTATGTCCATATAGTAATGTTTGATTAAATAAAAAGATTGAAATTTAATTAAACCAATTTATTGGAATTAGAATATAATTAATTGGAATTTAATGTAATTAAATATTGTGGTTAATGTAAGAAAAGGCGTCAATTATAGAAAATGAGGGTAACAAGAAAGAAACCTATGTTAACAATTTCAGAATTGGTTGATTTAATAGTAGGAGTGTAAATCAAAATAAAGAATAAAAATGAATAAGTTTAGTAAAGGAATAAACATATGTTTATTTATCTGAAATGTTTGGTAGCTGAAAG
This sequence comes from Allium fistulosum, assembly GCA_030737815.1. NCBI lineage: Eukaryota > Viridiplantae > Streptophyta > Magnoliopsida > Asparagales > Amaryllidaceae > Allium > Allium fistulosum. The sequence goes on from CM060906.1 coordinate 1,022,191,923, forward strand.
ATTGATTGTAGAGATGAGAAACTATTATTTAGTAAGAAATGTGTAATTACCGTTTGTATCCAATAGTGTATAAATATGTTTAAATTACTATTAGATAGGAAATAATTATTCTACTTCTCATTACATTCATTCAGTTCATTTTGAAACTTAATCAACGGAAATTAATGTAATTGAAAATTTTCAATTAATAGAAGAGAGAATACTAAATTGTAAATTAATAGGTGTAATTAAAAGTAGCTTATGTTTTATGAAAATATAAGGAAAGTTTGATTTAATGAAAAGAACATTTACATCAAATAAAATGAATATTTCATTTGTGAATGTAGGTTTAATTTCATTAAAATAAAGAATAGAATGATTGATTTTAAAGCAAGAATATATGTTTATTGAACTGTGTTTTAGCTTACAAATACAAGAATAGGAAAATAATCTATTCAAAGTTATTTATTACTCACAACATCAGAACTGTCATTTTGTAACGGTTATAACCGTTGGTAGCAGGTATGTTACAATTTTTTTTACATATTTTGTAACGGTTATAACCGTTGGGAATTTTGGTCATTACCAACGGTTATAACCGTTGGAAATGACCAAAATTCCCAACGGTTATAACCGTTGGGAAAAACCGTAATTTCTAACGGTTATAACCGTTGGAAATGACCAAAATTCCCAACGGTTATAACCGTTGGGAAAAACCGTAATTTCTAACGGTTATAACCGTTGGGAATCTTGGTAATTCCCAACAGTTATAACCGTTGGGAATTACTTCAAGCTGTTATAACCAAACATAAAATGACACGCAGAAGATGACACCAGTAGAAACAACATGATACAGAACCTACAGCTTCGGTTCAGTACTTGGTAGAAGCCACATTATACAGTTGCATATACACGTTACACAACAATCAATTTTCAGTACAGGAAAATTACAGCATAATAATTATAAAGAAAAAGAAGAAAAACCTACAAATTACCCTAATTTTAAAATCCATGTCCAGCAAGACAGGCAAAGTTCTGTACATTGTCTTCAGATGGTTTCTTTACAATGTACCTAAATAATACCAGCAATATCTAATTTACAAGTGAACAATGAGATCACTAATTTATTGAAGGTAACGCAAAGGGTGAAAACTCTCCTTCCTTATGCTGTGGTATACAAGGAAAAAAATTATATCTCTTTCTGGCTCCATGGTCATGGCAGTAAAATCCCTCGAGTCCTTCCATAATACTGTGTTAGGTAGATGTTCCAGCAGTTTGCTTTTAACTTTTAAGCTGTTTGCACAGGAACACGACCAGCTGCTGCTACTTTCTCAAACTCTGCACATGCTTCGGGACTATCTTCTTCACTTGGTGGCACTAATTGCCAGAATAAGGGTAGGTGTGCTTCCCATTCCCTTAATATAGCAGCGCCTTTCTCGCTTCTAGTTTTTTCCTTCATTGAAAATAATTTATTTAATAAACAAACTAAAAAAACAAAGTAAGTAGCAATTTGGTGTGTATAACTATAATCTTACAACATGGGCCTCTATCATGCTTTTAAGCTGCATCTGACCAGCTGGTGCATTCACTCTCTGGATCTTCACAATCTCCTTGTTCACCTGTTGCCCATTAAACGATAAAACAACTATGAGCATGTCTCCAATAAATATGAACTAAGAAAGCATTTATCATTTGTATAAATAAACATCCTAAACTTGACAAATCAGGTGCAAAGATAATAATGGATGTATTTGACTAATTAATGTGCAATGACCAGTCCACGGGTGCGACACAGTGGAAAGAAGGCTTGGGTTCTGTTAAGGACTATGTTTAATTCAAGCTGCTCAACAAAAATCATCAAGAAGCTAGCTAATTGCTAGTGTTGATCACTAGGCAAGTTATGCAACTCAAAATCTCAAGTTCGGTATATTTCTACTCATACAGGCCAAAGGTAAAGTCGGTATTCATTTCGTATACTACCTGTTGCCCTATTTTCGCCCAATTTTCATCAGCTGTCAATCAAAATCACCAAGAAACCAGACTTTTGGCCAGCTTCATCAAGAAGCTTTAGTGGACATGACAGTGAGGGGGAGATATTGCAATAAAATCCCCCACCACCGCCTGGAATTCTGAACATGAATAGTTATTTTTGCAGGCACTTACAGAGGATCAAAAGATTTCAACGAAGTGGTTGGGGCTGATGCAGTATTTGAGTCCAGGCCAATAAACAATGAAATCAACAACAGAGAGCATAAATATATTACAAATAATTTTGGGTAATGAAAATAATGTTCCGCAGCTTTTGTTGCATGATTGATGTAAAATCCAATATTTTACAAATAATTTGTATTTGAATAATATCAGTTCGATAATGTAGTGAAAATAGTTGTAGTGTGTACATAATGATCTTTGAAATGTAAACTTCAAAAACAAAGACTAAGATTGTATTTCTTCGTTAAGGAGGATGTATCTCGATTAAATTTTTAGATATGAATGTTAAATAAAATCTCTAAAATTGTCAAAACAAAAGGTATACAAACTATTAGATGTATATGCATTGACACTTCATCATAAACATGATCAATCAAATCAATCAAAAACTTACATATTTTTCTGCTACGCACGGAAGCACCTCTTCGGTTTTTCTACTTGTGTGCGCTACTTTTCACGCCTTTACTCGTATAGGCTTGCATTCCGGATTCTCCGCTTCCTACATGAATATATATGAATTCATTTGTAAATTATACATACCATTAAGACTACTTGTACAATAATGACTGCATACCAATTCTTCATAAAGTCGAGTATATGATTTTCTTCCCAAAGTTCAGAACCATATTTTATACAACTAAAAATTTACCAATTTAACCCCAAAGTTCAGAACCATATTTTATACAACTAAAAATTTACCGATACAACTAAAACTCCTAATCCTTTTCTTTTATTGTACTTTTAGAAAACAAGTTTCTGTCAATAAAATACAGTTTCAAGAAGATTTAATGCAGAATGGCACTTTGCTTGTGATAATGAAGACAATAAAAGGGTAGGATTCTGTTATTATAGGATACAAAATAATGGAACGCTTTAATAATGCACAAAAATGATCAGTGTATAATATCTATAATATAGAACCCAGGAGGACTAACATTACTTTGCATTGTGGTCTATGCACAAAGCACCGTGGAACAAAGGTGAAAACTTTGGGAATATACTCAAGAGCAAGCAACAATTATAAAAATCCTTTGGATTTTAGTAGGGGACTTTAATGCAACCCTTTACAATGAAGAAAGGATTAACTCTAGAGTGCAAAGTACAACAACAGACATTGAATTTATTGAATGCATATCAAAAGCTGAACTAGTTGAACTACCTTACTGCAAGATGTATAAACACTAAACAGTGATAATATTTATGTTATAAAGTAATGAATCTGTACCAGAGTTACACTATTTAATTTGTACCGTGTGCAGGCGGTCCATGTATATTCATATAATTGTTTGCTTATACATGGTGATTTTAAGCTTAAGGTATGCTATAAATCTCTACCATTAAAAGATATTGCAATTTTGAAGGTGATTGCAAACTGAAGAGGTGAATAAAGCCAACTGTACATACTTTGTTTGAGCCATTGGATATGTGTTTCCTTTGCAAAGCTCTATGGTGCGTACACATAACATCCCTACCCTATATCAGTCTCAGTTGCACTCCATTTTGAAATCCAGTCATTCCACTGCAAATAATGTATGCCCTTGCAGATTTACATGGATGATATTCATGGAACATATATATGTATTTTAGCAAAAGACCTTACAAAGAGAAAGATTGTAGCTGCTGTTTATTTTAAAGCATGTACTTGGAGCTATCCGCGAAAAATTAAGTGCAACTCTTTTGAGGATTGCTATATTTATCTGGATGCTCTTTATTTATGCTAACATGGTGGGTTTCCAGTCTATGAAATTCATTTAAACCAATATACAAGAAAATTCTAATTCTGTCTCAATTCAGAAGAAAAAAGTTCAAAATTTTTGAATTATAGATAGATTATCTCCAGAGTCTATACCTTTACTTTGTCAGGTTATTTCTGAAGGAGGGATTCTGAATATTCTTTAGTAAGCCTTTTAGCCCTATCAAGGGTGGCTTTCAATCTCACTGCCCAGATATACTTTTCATCTTCACAGCCTGGCAATCCATACAGACATAAAGACAAGTTATGGTGTGTAATTTGTGGGAAAATCTCTCTGGTAAGAAGCCCGAAGGAAAAGAGTGAAACAAAAGCATGTAAATATAACAAGAACTTACGCTAGAGCTTAAAAATTCCTGAATTCTGCAATATCATCTTCATAAACCAATAGCCATGAAACAATGCGATATGTATCAAACTACTAAATTCCAAAATTTTCAAAATAGTTTACCGATATTCTTATGATAAAAATTAATACATGAATTTTTTTCAAAATAAACCAATAGTCACTGTTTTCACTGTCTATTCGGTAAGTTTCTTAATCTATCGTGTTCACAAGCATCTTTTATCATTTTCACAAAGTAAAACTATAAAATCAAACCATGCAAACATATCACATGTAAAACAAAAACCTAAATCTTTGACACTTCAAAATACTACATAGAAAAGTTTTGGAGTAAATAACTCTAATAACTATATAAACGAATTTTAAGCTTGTGAAATTTGGTTTTATTGCTCAACAAGCAGTAGTTATTGGTGATAATTTTTAAGGTTAAGGTATTTATATTCTAGATATCCAAGAGAAAGTATGGTGATATACACAATAATCACTCTTGTTCCATACTAACAAAGTTGATTTTCAAGCATAAAATCCTATATCCAACAGTTGTAAATGAAAATGACTCCCATGTTACTGATAAGTACAGGGACAGAAAATAGGTAGCATAACATGGTCCTAGTAATATAAACATATAAAGAAATATATTCAACGTAGCATTCTCAAAAATAAAAATAAACAAATGTCATAGGACAGTTGTAAGCCTATAACAACAATAAATGAAATAAGAGGCAAGTTTAATCACACTTCATGGTTAAATTTTGTTCGAAAATAAGGCATTCTCCATAAATGGAAGTTTGTAATTATAATGCCTAATCAATTTTTAAGCAACAATTGACAGACTTAAACAACAAAATCTTGCAACTGACCCAACTTGTGTGTTATGTAATCACAGTGCAGAAAGTGTTAAGAACTTATTTTCGAATGCAAATTTTGTGCATACATTTGGAAATGGATTAGAATCAAACTACAGTGTCCAACAAGCCACACTAAAACATTGCATATTAACACAGAGTTGGAACTTATCCAAAGGCAATTTCAAAATCATAGTGGATGGTGAATAATTGCATATATTGCTTTGTCAACAACGGTTTGGGCATTATGACAAGAGAGGAACATAAGAATTTTCAAGTAAATCAACCGCAAAACTAAGCAAAGCATGTATAAGCAGATAATATATCTTATCACAATCAGAGAAAGAAGATATATAGCATCAAAAGATCAAGATGATTATACCTTTCAAAGTGAATGGCTTTAGTTTATACCTGACACGGATTGATTCTAGAATTCTCAAAAATACGTTGATCCAGTTGTTAATTCTACAATATGTCATGTTCAAAGAACAAAGTACATATACACTATAATGGTTCTACTGCTTACTTGGTTGAATTGTTGTAGGCCACTAGCTTTCTAGCTTCAGATAAACTAATAGAAACACCAGGGAGCAGATGATGAAATACTACATCAGTTTGTTTACATCATGTTAGATAAATGAATAATTCCAGTATATCATTCACTTAATCAAATACAACTCTTTAGACATTACCATTTTGCATAAATATTCCGACTATGATTATGTTGTTTAAATTCAATGTTGAGTGCCAACACAAATAAAAGAATATACGAAAAATATTAATAACATTAGTATCACCAATTTATAAATGACCAAAGAAAAATATACAATGAGAAATCAATATTCAAGTGATGAACCAACTTAAATGCATAACAAAATCAAGGATTTTTTAGACAATTACCAAATATAATACACTTCAAGCATTGGACAATACATTTCTAGCATTGCTAGTTATAAATCCAACCAAACATTTTCAGACAATTACCTGTAGCATCACAGTCATCATCGGGACTCAAGCGACTTCATTTAAGTCGCAGAGTGCCACATCGATTTGGAAAACACAAACGCCATAACAACTTCATATTTGTGGCATCAGTTCTAGATGCGAGCTTTTCATCCATTGCAGATGATTTTAGATTAACGGCAACGTGAGTTTCCTAGCAAGGCAAAAGGCAAACCATAAAGTACAATTAGCGGTGGAATTACCATCAATGTAAACATATAAAAATAAGGTAGCATAACATGGTCCTATAATATAAACATATAAAGAAATATATTCAACGTAGCATTCTCAAAAATAAAAATAAAAAAATGTCATAGGATAGCTGTAAGCCTGTAACAACAATAAAGGGATTATGTTGTTGCACAATGGAGGCGAGCATGGCACAAATGCTTCACTCTAATGAAACAATCTACAGATAGTCATGGACGAAAGTTTCTCTTTTCCTCCTTTTCTTTTTTGTAAAATAGGCAGGTATTATATTGTGATGAGGCAAAACAATGTGAAATTTTCTCAAGCATTAAATTGTATAGACAAACTGCAAACTCCTCCAAATTTTATTTAAACTATATGAATTGTACTGCATATTTTTTTAGTATGTGTTCAGGAGAAATGGTTATTTTTCACTGAAGAAATTATCCAACATCAAGCATGTTATCGGGAAAAAAATTTCCTAAATCTTGTATTCACAAATCGATTTATTTTTTTGCAAGGTTCTTGATTCTTTGAGCAGCAACTTAATTCCATGTTTCATCTTGTTAACTACAAAAATTGATAGCAAGCTAACTAGCACAATACCTAGGTACAATAGAAATATATATTTCAAAGCAAGTTTAGTTTTTGTCGAAAATGATATCTGATGTGTAATATTTATGTCCTATCCTAACTATCGCATTACAATATACTTCATATGAATACATCTCAGAAACATCAGTTGGTACTCTATGATCAAAACATCAGATTGCCTATTAAAAATAAAAGGATAAGTGTAGGATAAAAGGATAAAAGCTATAAGACAAACCATAACATATTTATTCACTAATCCATCATCCATGCATATCAGCTTCAGAATAGCTACTCTTAAGCAACCAATTTGTGAAATATTAACTTAGTATACTATTAACCAAATAGCTCTCCTGATTATACAAACTACAAAGGATCAAATGTCACAAAAATGTTTACGGGTTCTATTCATGGGTTTCAGGGTTAGAAAATGCATAGTACAGATACAGATGATATTGGTCCAAAAAACACAGAATCATTCGAAAAACAGATTCAATTTACGCCTTATTGAAAAAAACCCTAAATAAACAATCACTTCAAAAGTGCACTGGAGCGAATAGGTAATTAATCGAATTTAATTACATACAAAACCCTAAATAAACAATCTTAAAACATACAAAACCAAATTAAAAACAAAAATTATTACCTGACTTTGAAGAAGGGCGGATTTGGCGAAAGAGATGGGCGGATTTGGCGAAAGAAATGGAAGGAGGCTTTGAAATTACGGCGATAGGCGGACGACTCGCAACGAAGGAAGGCTGGAGCGACGACTTTAACCTAATTAGATTTAAGGAAGAAAGATAGAAGCCAGAAGCGTGACAAACAACTGAAGCAAAGATTGAAACATAAATGACGACCCTATCCAATATCTTTTAATTATTTACGAAAAGCCCAAATTTTGTCACGGAAATAACCGTAATAATACAATGTAACAATAATAACCGTTACAAATTTCCAACAATAATAACCGTGACAAAATGAAATGAAAAAAGTGTGACAAAATGGTCTGTTTGTGTAGTGTCTTGTGTATAAACAACAAATTTATAAATGTGTTTAAATAAACAATTGTTCTATTTTTCATCTATTTTAGTTGTCTGTTTTGAAATTTAACTTTGTAAGTAATTGCAATTAATGTAATTCGAATATTTCAATTAAAAGGAAAGAAAACGTTGATTGCAATTAATAGATTTAATAAAAGAAATGCACGTTTTGTGTTAAACAAAAAGGGTGTTTTAATGAAAATAAAAGATCATTTTAGAAAAACCAAATTGAACGTTTTTATTTTTAAGGTAAGTATAAATTTTTTATTATGCGTAGATGAAAACCTAAATGCGTACAAATTTGAATATAATTTGAGTCAATGAAGTTAATTTGGTTACGTTTCAAAAAAATTGAATTTCAAAGGGTTGTGTGATGTACATGGTCCCTTCATTTCTTTTGTTATTAATTGTTGCATGAACGTTTTAAAATAGTTCCCTTATTATTAATATTTGATCCGTTCATTTCTCCTTCTATTTATACCCGAGCCTAGACTTTTAGGTTTTATTTAATTCTTGCGACCTCATTTTCACGTATACAAAGTTTTACTTTTATTTGGTTTGCAAACTTTTCCATTCCTACGTATATTTTCTTATGCATTATTAATGCCTGGAGCTTTCAAAATAAAACGTGACATTTATTTTGTCCCTCCACCTTCATTTTCTAATTATAAATAACCTGCAGCTTATTTCTTCATTTGCATTTTGTTTCTCCTGACACTTCATATTCAAAAGCTCTTATTCTTGCAAATCCAAAAGCTTTCTTTTATGAAACATGGTTTTTTTATATTTCATTTTTCCGTACACGTCCTGTCCTCCTCTTAGTTGTTCTTCAATCTTTTCCTTAAGCCTCATCTTGAGAGAAACGTAAGTATTAAAATTTGTTTATTTTTTTATGCGTACTAATTATTATTTTAATAATATTTCTTATACATGAATATCTTTTGCATATAAACTTTGATTCATGCGCGATTTCTTCTTTTTGATTCATATTTAAATTCCGGACAACATGAAATTAATTTAGTTGAATTTGAAGACTGTTAAGTTTTTGTGCTTCTGTTTGGATTTTTATGGGCTAAAATCAAAGGTGAGTGTTTTAACCTACTCATAACTACTAAATTATCTTATGTTGGTTAAATTAAATTTATGATGTGAATAGAAATTGATTGATTGATGTTTGGTATATTTAAATTGTCATTCCAGTTCAATATGACTTTTATCGCATTTATCGTCATTTAATTTAATATTAAATTTTAATTCATCAGTTTATACTTGTTATTGATAATCAGTTAGCAATTGATGTTTATTGATTGATTTGGATGATGATTTTGATGGATGTTTGATTGTTGATATTGGATGACTGGATGTTATATTTTATATTGTTGTAACAATGCAAGTTCCTATGGGTTGAAAACTTGAAATGATACATACCCGAACGATCTGATATATTAGGGAGAAATCGTTATGGGTTGAAATGATAGACTCGAGCGATTTCATGTATTGAAATTAAATTTTGGGATTTCGGGTTGAAATGATATATACCTGTAAAATTTTAAATTGCGGATTGAAATGATAAATATCTGTATCACTTGACCATAGGGTAGAGAATTATATACAAACACCGGATTGGTTAAATTAAACGATTTTAAATCCTTAAATTTTGAATTTAGTTAAATGATATTTTGAAGAAAACTTGATTTATATAAACTAAATTATTTTGAGAAATCCGAGTTTTAAATGTTAAAATTGGATTTGGTTTAAATTGAAATGTTGAAGTTGTAATTGAAGTATAAACGACATTTATCGAAATTAAGTTATTGAAATGTTGGAATGGAAGAAATGGTTAAATATGAGATTAATTTCAAAATTTATTATCTCAATATAAACTGTAAATGTTCTTTTAAATTCTAATTTTAATATTTTCAACTATTAAAATAAGTTAATCTATTTTAAACCAACTTAATCAATTTAAACTATTTAATTTATTTTAATCTAATTTAACCTATTTTAAACTAATTAACCTATTTAACCTATCTTAATCTATTTTAATATATTTTAATCTATTGTAAATCATTTAAACTTTATTAAACTATTTTAATCTATTTAAAACTATTTTAATTTATTTTAAACTATTTAATCTATTTTAGTTCTATTTAATCTATTTTAAATTCATTTAACTATTTTAAATCTAATTAATCCATAATAAACTATTTAATCTATTTTAAACCATTTAAACTATTTTAAATCTAATTAAAGTATTTTAATCTATTTTAAATTTATTTAATCTATCTTTAAACCTATTCAACCTAATTTATCTTCATTTAAAACTATGTAAACTAATTAAATTGTTTATAACTATCTAAATTATTTTCTAAATTTCAGATGGTGTAAAGAGGAAATGTTTATAATTAAAGCCTTGATTTTTAAGCGAATAAGGTTTAATGATGTTATAACATAAGTAGGGATTTAAATGACATATTTGAGGAATATGATGATTTTAAATGAGGATTTAATCTATTTTTTGGAAATATGAATTCGAAAGTGATATGATTTCAAATGTGATATAATTTCGGAAGTAAATGTGATTTCGAAAATGATATAGTTTTGAGAATATAATATTTTGATATCAATCGTGAATTGACTTTTGAAATGTAAAAGAACCATCCGGTGTGAAATTAGCGTTTGGTTGTTAAAGAGACCGGGATCGGATATTGTCATACTCTCTGCCAATACCGAAAACCACTTTAACAACTGTGTACGTGGTGGAGATTCCAGAAATGAAGTAGTACGGTTTGGTGAACGATTCTGTATGAGGTATTTATGTGACCCTGACTCCCGTAAGTCAGCTTAGATGTGACTAAAACAGGAGCCACGCCGGGCCAAGTGAGGTCATTTCTCCGATTGGACACATTTCTTCGATACCATATTATGACTTTGTGATGATTTGGTGGCCGCCCCTCGATTTTGATTATGGGAGTGTGTTCCGAGGTGGGCGGTAGTAGTTGCTATGACTTACCACCAGTCCGGATCCGGGATTGGTATATCTACCCTGGCATTGCCTCGAGTGTCGTATTCACATGCCCTTTCACACCTTCTACGAGTTTGTTTTGTGTCGTACTTATGGAGTGCTCCCTGATAGCCCACCTACGGGTGGAGTTTATAGTATCTGTATAGACTACGGGATTATATAAAATGTGTTAAGGGGGATATAGGTAACGCCTTAACGCTATTTTAATACTTTACTTTACTGTAGACACTACTATAATAGCGTATTTTACTACATAGTAAATAGTTTAATGGATCCTTAGGAGATGAGAATCCCAAACATCTCTTAAGTTATTGCACTCACGTTAGACACTGGATAGGAGATGTCAAACCTCATAAACATCTCTGACGCTGTTACACTCATATTTATTTACGGTTGATTTAACTTAAATAAGATCTTTTAGTTCTACCTCGAGTGTTTTTGTATTTTCAATTCACTCGGGTCAACCTGAGCTTTCAATTTATCGAAGACTGCTTTCTGGAGGATGAAGACGAAGATTTTGTACTATTATTATTTATTATATTCATTCCACTGCATCATGTTATTCTACTGCATTTATTTATTTATTCCGGTTGTATGTAACCCTGGTCTGTATTTTAAAAGTATAATCAAATGTTAATTGTAAATAGTTTCATGAACTATTTATTTGATTATTATATTTTGTCGTTCCGCTGTGAGATTATGTGTTTGTTTTTCTTTCTTTCTCTACTTTTTCTTATTTACCCCATAACAATCCTCCCTTTTGAATGATTTAAGTTTGACATGTGTGGTTTATTGTCGATTTAAACCGTCCAGAAAGATGGGTCGTTACAACTAATTTGCATGAGTAAATTGTAAGATGTATGTTTATAGAAGGAAAAAAGAAAAGATGTACTTTTTATTTTTCACACAATAAAACATTTGGTATATATATCCACACTGAATCTTCAATGCCTTGATTTGGGTACTAAGCACTAATTTAGTTTTTTGTTCGTAATGAGAATAAATAAAAGTCTGTGATCTGTCGATGAAGTTGGATCAAATCAGGATTTTTTTTAATTTTACAATGCAGTTCACGTGCTATTATGGCTTGCAAATATATAATAATCGTTAGATTGGTTGCATTTTTGTGGTTTACACAAATACAATGATTGTTTGGTCAGTGGTATGGTTGGGGAATATTCATTTTCTTAATACTAGAAACTAATATGCCTTTCTGGCAAAATGAATATACTATGTTTACGGTACATGTTCATGTCAGTTCATCATGATTTGGGGAATATAATACCGACCGAATTTATGTGCATCCTATTCTTTTTTGTTCACTGTGTTATGCGTGTCAGTTACCCTTCCTCAGCCATGTGCATATAACCAGATATAACCATCATTATTTTTTTTCTTTTTTTAAAATCATTTTTTTTCTCAAGTCAGTTGTCCCCAACTCAGTGCACTCTCAGTATTCAATCTCCTTGGTCCGGGTTGTTTATTTTGATGTGGGACAGTAGATTTTCACACATGCGTACATGCCAGCAGTCGGTACGCATATTTCGTCCACCACGTTTATAAACAGTGAAGTAGCATTTACAATTATGTTTATGTTTCCTGGAGTTGTTCCTGCTAATATATTGCATTTGCTGAGACTAACCTGAAGTTGAAATAATTTATAACTCCAGATTTGCAAGTTCGCAAGAGCAAGATATAGATTGCTGTTGGCGTGGAAACAAGCAAAAAATACCATACAAGTAGGTGGATGCGGTGCAGCAACTGCTGTCATGATTTCATAGACATGTTACTACAAAAAATTTCGGACTTTCTTTATCGATGCCATGAGGAAGACGCCAAGTAATTACTTTCGATTGAGCGATCCTACCGTCGACAGGTTAGTAGCATTTTACTAACAGCAGATTTTTTTTGGTCCTCTGGCCTTACATTATGCACATCCATTTCTGATACGTTGTTTTATGTGTGAAGTTTGTCAGATAAATCGTCATCATAGACAACAAAAACTGAGACATAAAAAAATGTGGAAGACAACTATAGGTATGACCTAAAATATTTTTCTGACGCTGTAAGCCATTGATACACACACATGTCTGCTATACATTATGGTTGTTAACACTAATTGCAACTTTTCAACGTGCTTAGCGCTGGTAGTTGTTATTGCAGAAAACCACGAGTTGACATTGTGTCCCACCGACTCATTCCCGACAGCAGCTGACGCAACCCGATGGAGAAACAGTGTACCTACCTACGATATTTTAGAATGTTCCCGTTCTTCCGCATTTGAGAATTACGGGCAACCTATGTTACGCAGTTTAACTTGATAATTGCAACGATGCATTGGCTATTCAAACATTTTCTTACTCTTTTGGCTAAATTTGCAGGTAAAATGTTTTCAGCGCACAATTTTGGTCCTCGTACATGTACATGTTCGTACTGTGGAGCATTGTTTTGGTTTGAAGAAAGAGTAAAAAAGGGGAGTACGAATGCAAATCCAAGATTTTCAATATGCTATTAGAAGGGAAAGGTTCAGCTGCCCTTCTATCAACCTGCCCCCAATTATTTGATGGAGCTGCTTGACTACAATGGAGGTTCTATTTCACAGGGATTTCGGCAACATATACGAGCTTATAATTTTATTTTTGCTTTTACGTCAATGGGTGGAAATGTTGATAACTCCATAAACAATGGTCGTGGTCCATATGTTTTTAGATTAAATGGTCAGAACCGTCACCGAATTGGCTCACTTTTTTCGACGACGGGTAAACCAAAATTTGCTCAGTTATATTTTTATGACACCAGTAGTGAATTCGGTAATCGGGTTTCATCATTTGGTGAAAGTATGACGCAAAATTTAGATGTGGTTATTGTTAACAATCTAATACGCATGTTCAACCAGTATAGCGAGTTGGCTAAAGTGTTTAGGATGGCTAGAGATAGATTTCATGCCTTGGAATACCAGCCTATCACCGTTAGCTGTTGGAGAGACAGTATAGAGATGGACAACAGTACAATTTACCAACTACGTCGGAGATTGCAGCGCTGATTGATAACTCAAATGTGGATTCATGTGGTTGTCGTGATATTGTGATTGAAGATAGCAATGGGATACTGAAAAGGGTCAGTGAAAAGCATCCTTCTTTTATGTTCATGCAATATCCAATTTTGTTTCCGTACGTTGAGGATGGTTTCAGGTGTGATATAGAATATAGAGTACTTAACATATGTGCACCGACTAAAAGAACGATTGTTACAATGAGGGAGTATTACGCTTACCTTATTCAGCGCATACAAGAAGATGGCTCGGTTCTGTTATAGGGTGGCAGGATTTTCCACCAGTTTATCGTAGACAGTTACACATGTATTAAAGAAGACAGGCTGTCGTGGGTTAAGAACAATCAAAGTACGTTAAGATGTGAATTGTACAGAGGCCTTCATGATGCTATTACGGCTGGTGACACGACTGCACGTGCGATAGGAAGAAAGGTTATTTTACCCTCCTCTTTTACAGAAGGTCCTAGGTACATGGTACAAAATTATCAAGATGCTATGGCTATATGTCGGTGGGCGGGATCCTCAGATTTTTTTGTAACGTTTACATGTAATCCAAAGTGGCCCGAGATTGAAATGGCTTTGCTAACCATTCCCAGTCAGAAAGCTGAGGATAGACCGGACATTGTTTCACATGTTTTCCACATGAAGCTTATGGAGCTAATGCGCGACATTAAGACTGAATATCATTTCGGAAAAGTCAAAGCACGTAAATTCGCCAATTTATTACTCATTTTTTCACATTTTTTCCTCTACTTCCGTTGACATAACTTTTTTTTTTCCCTTTTTTTTTACAGTTGTTCACACAATTGAATTTCAGAAGAGGGGACTACCACATGCTCATATTCTTATATTTGTGTTTGGCGATCAAAGACCAAAGACTGTTAGTCAAGTCGACGCAGTAATTAGTGCTGAGATAACAGATTAACATGCAGATCCATTTGCTTATCAGTCAGTATGTCAGTACATGATTCATGGACCATGCAGTTATGCAAATCCTTCTCGTGCTTGCATGGCGGATGGTTCTTGCTCCAAGCATTATCCTAAAAAAATATAGCAATGAAACCAGTTTTGACAAAATTGGGTTTCCTATTTATAGAAGACAGAACAATGGGTTCTCAATAGAGACGGCAAATGGGTTCGTGCAAGACAATGGTTGGGTTATACCTCATAATGTGGATTTGATTGTCAAATATCAAGCGCATATTAATGTGGAGATATGTAACAGAGAAAGGTCAGTTAAATACCTATTTAAGTACATCAACAAGGGTCACGACAGAGCAACTGTTGTTATCGAAGACAGTACAAACAAAGAATGCACGTTAGTTCGGGAGGTCGATGAAGTAAAAACTTATTTGGACTGCAGATATATTTCAGCTTCAGAGGCATCTTGGAGAATATTTGAGTTTGATGTTCAATACCGCACTCCAACGGTGGAGAGGTTAATGTTCCATTTGCCGGGAGAGCAAACTGTGTATTTTGATGAAACAGACCATTTAAATGACGTTCAAGGCAGACATAATATCCACAAAATTATGTTTAACCAGTGGTTAGACACTAATAGAATGTGTGATGCAGCTCGACGGCTTACCTATGTTGATTTTCCTACTAAGTGTGTATGGGATAAGTCTATGAAGGAACGGAGGATGAGGTAGAAAGGGGATTGTATCGGTAGAATAT
Source organism: Allium fistulosum (assembly GCA_030737815.1). Taxonomy (NCBI): domain Eukaryota; kingdom Viridiplantae; phylum Streptophyta; class Magnoliopsida; order Asparagales; family Amaryllidaceae; genus Allium; species Allium fistulosum. The sequence goes on from CM060906.1 coordinate 1,022,207,629, forward strand.
ACTATGCACATCCTATGTCAGGGGAGAGGTTTTATCTACGTATGCTTTTAAATATTGTTCGTGGCCCCACATGCTACGAAGACATTAGAATAGTGAATGGTGTTGTTTGCAATACCTTCAAAGATACATGCCTTGCACGTGGTTTGTTAGAGGATGACAACGAGTGGGATGATGCATTGACTGAAGCTGCAACATGGGCATCCCAAATTCTATAAGAGAAATGTTTGCAATGCTGCTATGTTTTTGTGAGGTTTCAGATCCTAAAAAAATGTGGGACAAAAATTAGGATAAGTGTAGCGAGGATATGGAATGGAGGCACGTACGCAGGAACGGAGGTGGGTCACATGAGCTGTCTTCGAATACGGTGAGATTAGACGCATGACCTGAGTGGAATACACTGACATTAGAACAGTCAAACAGTCGGTCCCTTTAAGTGGACTATGACTATGACTTATTGCTCATGGAAGCCGAACAGTCAGTGCCTTTACTAAATGCAAAGCAGAAAATGGTTTTTGATGCCATAATCTATGCTGTTCACAACCACAGTGAAGGGTTTTTTTGTCTACGGAAGTGGAGGGACTGGGAAGACATTTTTATGGAATACTTTAACATGCACTGTACGGGCGGAAGGTAGAATTGTATTGGCGGTAGCATCTTATGGCATTGCATCACTTCTACTTCCCGGTGGAAGAACTACACATTCGAAGTTCAAAATTCCTATAAATATTGATGACATGTCCACCTGCAATATTTCCAAGCAGTCGTGTTTGGCTGATTTGCTTAGGCAGACATATTTGATTATTTGGAAGAGGCTCCGATGGTTCACTGAAATGCACTTGAAGCTTTTGAAAAGTCATTATCAGATATAGTCTCCTCTGATTCAGATGACGAAGGTGGTCAAATTTTTGGTGGGAAAACAGTTGTGCTGGGTGGGGATTTTAGGCAGACACTGCCTGTTGTTTGTAAAGACACAAGAGAAATGATTGTTCGCTCTGCTATAAATTATTCTCCTTTGTAGCAAAAGTGTAAAGTTTTCACTCTTGCAATAAATATTCAATTGAAAAATAAAAACTTAACATGCGATGAAAGAGCAAAGCTGTCATCGTTTTCTAGATGGATACTAGATGTGGGTGAAGGGAAGGTGTTGTCTATGTCGTTGGATGTGGATGAATAACCTAATTTGATTCAAATACCCGATGAATATCTTATATCGGACGCGAATGATGCCATTCATACAATTGTGGAAATGACGTATCCTGATTTGGATAAGAATATTTTAAAAAATCTTATTTGCGGGACAGGTGTATCCTGGCTCCAACAAACGATTGCGTTGAAGAAATTAATTCCTATGCAATTGATCTGGTTGGTGGTTTCATGCAAACTTATTACAGCATGGATTCAATCAGCCCTGCGTTTGATACAACCGAAGAACATCATCTTTTATATCCTCCCGAATTTTTAAACACGTTAAAACTTTCAGGCCTGCCAAATCATGAGTTACGTTTGAAGGTGGGTGTGCCGATAATGTTGATGAGGAATCTTAACCAGAATCTAGTTTTATGTAATGGTACAAGATTAATTGTTACGAAACTATCCACAAGTTATTGAGCTGAGATTGTAACTGGGAACAATGTGGGTAGGAAAGTATTGATTCCGAGGATAGTTTTAAACTGTGATGACACGAAGTAGCCATTTGTCCTACGTCGACGTCAATTCCCAATCAAAGTTTGTTTTGCAATGACAATTAACAAAAGTCAGGGAAAAACTTTGGAGCAAGTTGGAATTTATTTACCAAGACCTGTTTTTACACACGGATAGCTTTATGTAGCAATTTCTAGGACGACATCGATGTGGGCTAAAGATATTGATTGCGCTACTAAACTGGGCTTTCAAAAATACACGCAAAATATTGTTTATAAGGAAGTCTTTACAAATCTTGCTGGTATGATGTTCTGTATCCATGATTTAGGTTTTTTAATTACTAATTTTAACCGTACCAAACTTTTATCGTAAACTGATGTTCGCTGTATTTCCTACCCTCTAGGTGTAGAAGGCGCAGATGATGCCTAGGACATCGCATTCCACTGTCAACGGCAATTTCCGTCTAACTTTTAGTTATTACTGTCTGTATATGCGTAAGTTGGTTTTGGTAATATGTGGTTTTACATTTATGCCGTCTTATAGATGAAATGCTGTTACTGCTACTGATGACATAGTAAAACTAATTTTTTGAATATAAGCCAAAATTAAAAAAAAATGTTCTCCACAGTCTGTTGTTGTACTGTCCGTTTCAGTATTCTAATGGTTCACGAACTATAACACATTTTAATTATTTGTACGTTCAGCAATTATAGTAGACGTTCACAGGATTGTACAGAAACAACGGTGTGCAATGACTGAACTGCCAACAGGCTGCGGTCACATCGCATTACGGATGACTCGGATATGACCATTTTATCTCTGTACTGCTGCTGGAAAATTTTATATTTCTGTATGCCATAATTATGTATAAGTGTGTTACTGGTTCTGTATGACATATACACGTACAGTCCGTTGGTTAACAATATGTTTCTGCATGTTTCTGGCCATCTACATATGTATTACAATGAAACTATATTGCTCGCACTGTCCCATATTTACACCTGTTCTTTATTTCTCTATTTGCATTTTCCCTTCATCTATTTGCCCGTCCTACACCTCAGTCTACTGAACTTGGAACAGTTATTTTTTCAACTTCACTGCTTACTTTGCACATCATTTCCAGAATTGTTTACAGTATACTGTTTCAAACTGAACTCGCTGAAACTGTGCCATTAGAACATAAGTTTTAAGTCACGTGTACAGTCATAAATTTTTTTTAACCATTTTTGTGTACTGATTGATATTATAAGATACAGCTACTTCTCTGTTTGACAGCCGATGTACGTAAAAGTACACTCATCAAACTTATGCGCTTTGCAACTTTATTATAACCTATTAATTATACTTAATTTACAAAACGATTTTGTTTGTTAGTTTATTTCCAACTAACACAACACCTTGCACAAACCCTTATATTGATTGTTCAATAGTTGGGTAATTTATTATTTGCTCTTAACTAGGATTTGGTGTTTTCTGAATTATGCTGTAATAACCCGGTTTTTCGCGTCAGTTTATAAACGACGATTTAATTGGTTAGACAATTGCAATTGGGATTTCATTCGAATTGACATTCGTTTATAAACTGATTGTCAAGTGTTTTATCAGTTGTAAATTCTTGTAAAAATGGTTATAAGGAATTGTGGGCTGTGGAAATTTAATTGTGGCCCATATTTTATTTTGAGGCCGTGCATAATTGTAAGGCAAATACCCTAAGCCCATCCTTATCTCGGTTAAAACACGAAAACCCGATCCCCTCAATTTCTCATTCATTCGTATAACCCTAACCCTAAACAAAATAGCGGCGACGAGTAAAAATGGCGGCTGCGATTGCTCTTCCTTCGATTTGCAAAAACTAGGGCTTCGGCGATCTTCGATTTCTTGGCGATTTTGGTGACTTCGGCTCCGATTCGTCGACAACAGGTGAGTGACATTCCTCACTCACATCTTATTCGAACTGTTCGGGTTCGTTTGCTTGCTTGTTTTCGTTGTCTTTGGCCATTCGATTTGTTTTAGTATAGATGCTTTCTTAGATTTCGACTGTGCATGGGTCATTCGACTTTATCTCAACGTTGATGATTTTTCCCGTCTTGAATTGATTTCGTGATTTCTGGTAAATCTGCATTTGGCTCGGGTTCATGTTGCAGTTTTTAAAACTTTAAAATTTAACAAGTTTCGAAGTTAAATTATTTAAAGTTAAATATCTTTGAATGGTTTTAACAAATGGGTTAAGTGAGTAAACATCTGTTGGTGACGTTCGATCCTCTGTTTGAAAAAAAAAATCGAATCTGATACTTTCCTAAATTTTACAAGTTGACTGTTTTCTTCTTCTTCTTTTTCAAAACACACGACTTTGAATCTGGATCTTATGACCAATTTCAATGCACGGTTTTGACTTGGTTTAAATATTTGTATATATCTCGATTCCTTGGTAATCACGGTATTGAATTTGAACTGTTCATTGACACCTGATCATCACATTTCTGACTTGGTTGCGTTCTTCGGCTTTGCTGGACTTGCTCGAGTTCACATATCTGACTTTGGTCATTTTGTAATTCCTGATGCAAGATATCTTTTTCTGGCTTGTATCTTGATTATTTTAAAACTGCTCTGACTTGATTATGTCTTCGACTTTGTTTATTTGATTTCTACTGACATTGATATTGATGCTCTAGTCTTTGACTTGTGAACTGCCTTCATGTATTCATTGTGTCTTGTGCATTTTGTTGCGGCCTATACTAGCATACTGTAGTTGCACATGTAGTCCAGTCTGTATTGTTGTCACTGTTATGTTGAAGTCACTATTTTACTGATCCATTGCTTAGTGTTGCCATTCACTTGAATCAGTTGTATTCATTTGTCTTGTTGACATTGTCTGCATCGGACTTATATGCTTGATATGCTGTGGTCGAGTCTGGTACCTTGATTCACTTTGTACACTTGTGTATCCCTTGACTACTTCACTGCTACTGTGTCTGGTACTTTTGCATTTTAGTACTTCATGTTAGCATTGGCTCTTGAGTTGTGTGCTCTGCTTGCTGAGCACTTGTGGTTTTGTAGATTCATGTGTGTTCACTACAATATGCTGTATGGTCTTGTATTTGTATACTTCATATATGCACTGTTGAATTTTACTTTCTGATCATTGCTCCATGTATACTTGATGTTGTAGTTCCTTTTCTTGAAATTTGGTTAGAGGGTACTGTCCAGACCTGACCTTGTTTGATTTCTTTGTATTGATGTGAACTGAGCATTGCCCTTGTATACATGAGTTCATGTTGCTATAGCCTTCATTTTGTAATTTGCATTCCATTCAGTTTTGGGGTCTCTGATTCTCAAGTGATTCATGTTGGCTTGGGTTTGCATTCTTCCATATTCAGTCTGCATTGCTTGAAGGTGTATTTATGAATTTTGTGCATCTGTAGTATCAATGTGTGTATCTCACTGCATCTTCTTCTTCCTTGAACTTTGTTTGGGTTCACTGCACTGTCTAGTGTTACAGTTGCATATATGTTGTATCCTTTTGTTGATGATACTCGAGATTTTGTTGTACTTGACATCGTGATAATGTGGTTCCACTGTTTGTGTCATGTTGTACTACAAGTTGCCTTAACTTCCTTCTATTCACTGCATTGAAGTTGCAGTTTGTATATTCGCCATGCCCTTAAATTCATGTGATGGCTGCATTTTTCGTTGCAGTTTTACCCTTGATCCCTTGTGGTGACTTTATATTCGGTGTTGGCGAGGCAGTGCACGCGTGCGTGCACTGCAGCCACCCAAACTCGACAGTTTTGAATTGATATTTCTTTTGTGTTGTGATGCATTGATCTTTTATGCGGTTTTGGCGAAGCCGTACACGCGTGCGTGTACGGCAGCCAATCGAGTTTTTGATGGTTTTAAAGTGACAATTTCAATTGTTTTAAATTGATTTAGTCGATTTGATAAATTGTTTATTTATCTCTGTTGATGATTTAAATCTGCTGATTTATTGTTTAACACTATTTAGTGTTATATATGCCGTTAGCCAATTCTCGTATCGAGAGTTGGATATACGAGATTCTGTGACTGTCGTCTATTTGACTATCTGATTATTATTGCTACTATGCACTAATAACTGAGTTTGAATTAGACTGACCCGTGTATTATTTTCTTTTGAATGTAATACTCGGGTCAGACCCGAGTTATTTCAGGTTGTAGATTTTCTTCTTTGAGTTGCTGTTCAGGATATGAAGACTTTTCACATCTTCTGAAGTTGTCAGTGTCATTTGGTAGTAGTCGTGTCTTTGTATAGAACGATATGTGTTCATGTATATTAGTCGATAATGTACTTGTATATATAACTTCTAGAGTCGGCAGTTGTAGTTGTATCATATGTATCGTGTCAACTATATTGTAACTGACATCGGTTATATATATATGAGATTTTTGTTAATCTGTGTTCCGCATTTATATTATCTGTGTTATTGTTATATCTAATGTCCTAAACTATTATGAACTATCGTAGTTTGTTTTATACTGATAATTGGATATGTCGATGGGAGTAAATAAATAATAGATGAAAAATAAAAAGTATATACCACTCCTACCGAGATAACCAATATTAGTGTAAGGCCAATTACGGATGGTCGCTCCTATCCAGCCTTATTCTTCGTAATAATAGACAGTATTTCTTTTAATACTCTTTGTTATTATGAGCATAGAGGTGGGGCGTCACAGTTGGTATCGGAGCTTGGGGTTTATGGACATAATATAAAACATAACTTGGATGGAACATATGTTACAACTATTGGTCGACGGTTTAATTGTATTCTGAGTCAAAACTAAAGTTTTGAAATTTGGATGAAATTTTTAAATATCCTTATTTAAAAATAAAAGTGAATTTGTGTTCTGATGATTTGATTGATTTGTGTTTTGTTTATCAGAGTGCGCAGCGGAAACAGTGAAACTGTCTTCGCTGAGTACAACTGACAATCTTTTTGAAAAAAAAAAAATCAAAATACGAAATTGATATGAATTCCAATTGTTGTTTACATAGCTGTAATTATTTTGTTTCTTTGAGAATTTCGAATCCGAACTGAGGATTCGAACCAATTGCACGTTATTGCATTAATTTTATGTTGAACCGATGCTTGGTTATGAAACGTATTTTGTTGCCGTTATTTTTATAACGGGATTTTTACACCAATGCTAAATTCTTGAAGCACGGTGTTTTATGGCATTTTGATGAATGACAATTCTCTGATATTACATTTTGATGTAAATTGTTTTGATGTGATTTTGACGTTTTAAAATTACTGTCGCTTGGCTTCAGTAACCGTCAAATTTTAAAAGTGGATTTTCAAGCGGTTATTCCGCAATGCTGTTTTGTGACCGTTTTTACGGCATTTTGAGAAGTACAATTTCTTTATCGAAATTGTTACTGATTTGCTGCTTTAATCACGTGATTGGAAAATCGTTTTAAAATGAAAATTGTTTTATAAAATTTTAGCAGTTTGCGTTTTCAAAAGAATGAGAAAGCGACTTAAACGATTCAGCAAAATCGAGGATTATGACCCCTTTCTTTTACTGTTTCGCTTAACTCCGGACTTGTTCAGTTGAGAATGCGAATTGTTATTTTTACAAAATAAATAAAATTGTTTTCGAAAAATTTTACAGTTTGCGATTTCAAAAGAATGAGAAAGCGATTTAAACGTTTCAGCAAAATCGAGGACTATGACCCCTTTCTTTTACTGATTCGCTTAATTCCGGACTTGTCCGTTTGAGAATGTAAAGTGTATTTTTATAAAATACACAATTTTGCACTTTCAAGGAAACGATGAAGAGATTTAAACGATTTAGCAAAAGTGCGGAGTATGGAACCACACTTTTACTTTTTCGGTTAATTCCGGACTCGTTAATTGAATATCTGTTGTTTTGATGATTTTGATGAATTTTACACTTTCAAGGAAACGATGAAGAGAATCAAACGATTTAGTAAAACACGTGGTATGGGACATGTGCGTTTGCTATTTCGGTTAATTCCGGACTCGTTAATTGAAACATTTTGATGCTTTCGTGTGCTTTCGAGCCACTCTGCGGACCTTCGGGTCATTTGTTGGGCTTTCGGGCCACTCTGCGGACCTTCGGGTCAAATACTAGTACTAGACCTTCGGGTCACTCTGCGGACCTTCGGGTCAATCTGATGGGCGCCAAAATTAAGTTGAGTACTTGGTAGGCTTCGGCCACTCTGAGATGCACGTGCGGCGAATTAAAAACTCGCCATCTGATGGGATCGATCCAAGCTTTTATGTTGATTTTCTAGTCTTCTTAATTGATTTCTAGATATTTGTTGTTTCTAATTATCTGCAGGTAATTAGATATCTGATGTTATGAGATTTAATTATCGTATCGATAATTAAATATTTGTTGTTTCTAATTATCGCTTGTGATAATTAGATGTTTGTTGATATGAGTTTTGATTATCGTTTTTGATAATCAGATATTTGTGCTTTTAATTATCGCTTTTGATAATTAAATAATTGTTGATTTGAGATTTAATTATCGCTTGTGATAATTAAATATTTGTTGATTTGAGATTTAATTATCGCTTTAGATAATTAAATATTTGTTGATTTGAGATTTAATTATCGCTTTTGATAATTAAATATTTGCTGATATGAGATTTAATTATCGCTTTTGATAATTAAATATTTGTTGATTTGAGATTTAATTATCGCTTTAGATAATTAAATATTTGTTGATTTGAGATTTAATTATCGCTTTAGATAATTAAATATTTGCTGATATGAGATTTAATTATCGCTTTTGATAATTAAATATTTGCTGATATGAGATTTAATTATCGCTTTTGATAATTAAATATTTGTTGATTTGAGATTTAATTATCGCTTTTGATAATTAAATATTTGCTGATTTGAGATTTAATTATCGCTTTTGATAATTAAATATTTGTTGAATTTGAAATTTGATTATCGTTTTTGATAATTGAATATTTGTCTTCTGATTATCGTTTGAGATAAGTAAATATTTGCGATTTGAAAATTCAATTATCGTTTTTGATGATTGAATATTTGCGACTTTTGAGATCTGAGCTTCGTCTTTTTCTCTGACGATTCAGGTGAGTAATTTGATTTACTCGCATTCAATTCGTGCTCTGTATGGGATTTCTGCTCTATTTCCCCTTCTCTTTTAGTTGCTGGAACTCGATTGTTCTTGCTTTTGTTAGTCGTCTGATTTTGATCCCTGATTCCCACGATGTTGATTCTTTTGATTTGAAGCAGTCGAACCCTTTGATTTCTTATCTAATACTTCCCCGCTGACACTTGCTTTGCTTGTACATTCGACATTGCCATGCTCTTTTGGTTGTTACCTTTTATCCATTTATTCCCTATGATTGCGTGGACGCAATTTCTTTAAGGAGGGGAGTCTGTAACAACCCGGTTTTTCGCGTCAGTTTATAAACGACGATTTAATTGGTTAGACAATTGCAATTGGGATTTCATTCGAATTGACATTCGTTTATAAACTGATTGTCAAGTGTTTTATCAGTTGTAAATTCTTGTAAAAATGGTTATAAGGAATTGTGGGCTGTGGAAATTTAATTGTGGCCCATATTTTATTTTGAGGCCGTGCATAATTGTAAGGCAAATACCCTAAGCCCATCCTTATCTCGGTTAAAACACGAAAACCCGATCCCCTCAATTTCTCATTCATTCGTATAACCCTAACCCTAAACAAAATAGCGGCGACGAGTAAAAATGGCGGCTGCGATTGCTCTTCCTTCGATTTGCAAAAACTAGGGCTTCGGCGATCTTCGATTTCTTGGCGATTTTGGTGACTTCGGCTCCGATTCATCGACAACAGGTGAGTGACATTCCTCACTCACATCTTATTCGAACTGTTCGGGTTCGTTCGCTTGCTTGTTTTCGTTATCTTTGGCCATTCGATTTGTTTTAGTATAGATGCTTTCTCAGATTTCGACTGTGCATGGGTCATTCGACTTTATCTCAACGTTGATGATTTTTCCCGTCTTGAATTGATTTCGTGATTTCTGGTAAATCTGCATTTGGCTCGGGTTCATGTTGCAGTTTTTAAAACTTTAAAATTTAACAAGTTTCGAAATTAAATTATTTAAAGTTAAATATCTTTGAATGGTTTTAACAAATGGGTTAAGTGAGTAAACATCTGTTGGTGACGTTCGATCCTCTGTTTGAAAAAAAAAATCGAATCTGATACTTTCCTAAATTTTACAAGTTGGCTGTTTTCTTCTTCTTCTTTTTCAAAACACACGACTTTGAATCTGGATCTTATGACCAATTTCAATGCACGGTTTTGACTTGGTTTAAATATTTGTATATATCTCGATTCCTTGGTAATCACGGTATTGAATTTGAACTGTTCATTGACACCTGATCATCACATTTCTGACTTGGTTGCGTTCTTCGGCTTTGCTGGACTTGCTCGAGTTCACATATCTGACTTTGGTCATTTTGTAATTCCTGATGCAAGATATCTTTTTCTGGCTTGTATCTTGATTATTTTAAAACTGCTCTGACTTGATTATGTCTTCGACTTTGTTTATTTGATTTCTACTGACATTGATACTGATGCTCTAGTCTTTGACTTGTGAACTGCCTTCATGTATTCATTGTGTCTTGTGCATTTTGTTGCGGCCTATACTAGCATACTGTAGTTGCACATGTAGTCCAGTCTGTATTGTTGTCACTGTTATGTTGAAGTCACTATTTTACTGATCCATTGCTTAGTGTTGCCATTCACTTGAATCAGTTGTATTCATTTGTCTTGTTGACATTGTCTGCATCGGACTTATATGCTTGATATGCTGTGGTCGAGTCTGGTACCTTGATTCACTTTGTACACTTGTGCATCCCTTGACTACTTCACTGCTACTGTGTCTGGTACTTTTGCATTTTAGTACTTCATGTTAGCATTGGCTCTTGAGTTGTGTGCTCTGCTTGCTGAGCACTTGTGGTTTTGTAGATTCATGTGTGTTCACTACAATATGCTGTATGGTCTTGTATTTGTATACTTCATATATGCACGGTTGAATTTTACTTTCTGATCATTGCTCCATGTATACTTGATGTTGTAGTTCCTTTTCTTGAAATTTGGTTAGAGGGTACTGTCCAGACCTGACCTTGTTTGATTTCTTTGTATTGATGTGAACTGAGCATTGCCCTTGTATACATGAGTTCATGTTGCTATAGCCTTCATTTTGTAATTTGCATTCCATTCAGTTTTAGGGTCTCTGATTCTCAAGTGATTCATGTTGGCTTGGGTTTGCATTCTTCCATATTCAGTCTGCATTGCTTGAAGATGTATTTATGAATTTTGTGCATCTGTAGTATCAATGTGTGTATCTCACTGCATCTTCTTCTTCCTTGAACTTTGTTTGGGTTCACTGCACTGTCTAGTGTTACAGTTGCATATATGTTGTATCCTTTTGTTGATGATACTCGAGATTTTGTTGTACTTGACATCGTGATAATGTGGTTCCACTGTTTGTGTCATGTTGTACTACAAGTTGCCTTAACTTCCTTCTATTCACTGCATTGAAGTTGCAGTTTGTATATTCGCCATGCCCTTAAATTCATGTGATGGCTGCATTTTTCGTTGCAGTTTTACCCTTGATCCCTTGTGGTGACTTTATATTCGGTGTTGGCGAGGCAGTGCACGCGTGCGTGCACTGCAGCCACCCAAACTCGACAGTTTTGAATTGATATTTCTTTTGTGTTGTGATGCATTGATCTTTTATGCGGTTTTGGCGAGGCCGTACACGCGTGCGTGTACGGCAGCCAATCGAGTTTTTGATGGTTTTAAAGTGACAATTTCAATTGTTTTAAATTGATTTAGTCGATTTGATAAATTGTTTATTTATCTCTGTTGATGATTTAAATCTGCTGATTTATTGTTTAACACTATTTAGTGTTATATATGCCGTTAGCCAATTCTCGTATCGAGAGTTGGATATACGAGATTCTGTGACTGTCGTCTATTTGACTATCTGATTATTATTGCTACTATGCACTAATAACTGAGTTTGAATTAGACTGACCCGTGTATTATTTTCTTTTGAATGTAATACTCGGGTCAGACCCGAGTTATTTCAGGTTGTAGATTTTCTTCTTTGAGTTGCTGTTCAGGATATGAAGACTTTTCACATCTTCTGAAGTTGTCAGTGTCATTTGGTAGTAGTCGTGTCTTTGTATAGAACGATATGTGTTCATGTATATTAGTCGATAATGTACTTGTATATATAACTTCTAGAGTCGGCAGTTGTAGTTGTATCATATGTATCGTGTCAACTATATTGTAACTGACATCGGTTATATATATATGAGATTTTTGTTAATCTGTGTTCCGCATTTATATTATCTGTGTTGTTGTTATATCTAATGTCCTAAACTATTATGAACTATCGTAGTTTGTTTTATACTGATAATTGGATATGTCGATGGGAGTAAATAAATAATATATGAAAAATAAAAAGTATATACCACTCCTACCGAGATAACCAATATTAGTGTAAGGCCAATTACGGATGGTCGCTCCTATCCAGCCTTATTCTTCGTAATAATAGACATTATTTCTTTTAATACTCTTTGTTATTATGAGCATAGAGGTGGGGCGTCACATATGCACTAATTTGAAAGAAGCTTTTGTGCAATTTGGTGAAGTTGAATTGTGATATTAAATTAGGATGACATCAAGGTTATTGCCGTAGAGTAGAACTATTGAATTCATGTTCCTTATTTGAATTTATCATGACATGATTAACTACATGCCACCTTCTAAATCAACGAATTTTATTTGAAATTTTTTGAAACAAATTCCATAAAGGTTTAACTATTAGATGTGCAGTTTTTATATTTCAATACTGTTACAAAATTATATGCTTCTGAGATGCGTGTAAAATTCTAACTGTGCATGTACTTCTCTGCTGTGTTGTATATGACTATTATATAAAACTGATATTTTATTCATTTATTAGTTTGGTGCATTGTATTTTTTAATCACCAACTAGATGTTTTGGTTGTCCTGCCACAACTCAATATGTAAATCTTACAAGAACTACTCTTTGTCAATTTAATGCCCCTAAAAATGTTAGGAAGAACAAGAAGCTACTTAAAAGGAGCTTGAGAAAGAATTGGACTTTGAAAGCCTAACTGTGCTAGGTTTTTACCTGGAGGGCCCTCCTTGAAACGTTGAACTGAAATTGGTACTTAAAATACCTCGGTTATTTATTTATTTATTGAATTTCCTTTTATAACCATTCATAAATATGTCTTCAGCTTACTTGTTGTACATCGAGTTTCCAAACCAGTGGTACACTTACCACTATGTAATTTTTGTAGACAAATACAATTTAGGGGGAATTGACAAAGAGTAGTTCTTGTAAGATTTACATATTGAGTTGTGGCAGGACAACCAAAACATCTAGTTGGTGATTAAAAAATACAATGCACCAAACTAATAAATGAATAAAATATCAGTTTTATATAATAGTCATATACAACACAGCAGAGAAGTACATGCACAGTTAGAATTTTACACGCATCTCAGAAGCATATAATTTTGTAACAGTATTGAAATATAAAAACTGCACATCTAATAGTTAAACCTTTATGGAATTTGTTTCAAAAAATTTCAAATAAAATTCGTTGATTTAGAAGGTGGCATGTAGTTAATCATGTCATGATAAATTCAAATAAGGAACATGAATTCAATAGTTCTACTCTACGGCAATAACCTTGATGGGGGGAATTAATTTAAAGGACAAAGATTTGTATATTTTTTGCCTCAAGGACACAACCTCAATATTTTTACCACAAGGACAAACATTCTTCTAAAAATTATTCATAAGGACAAACATTTTCTAAAATTATTCATAAGAACAACAAAACTGCTACCAAGCTAAAAACTGATACCTAAAAACTGCTGCCGGTAACTACAAACTGATACCTAAAAACTGCTATCAATGACTAAAAACTGATACCTAAAAAAAGTTGTCCTTCAAAATAAAATATTGAAGGTCTGTAGTTGAGGCAAAAATGCTGAGAAATTTTGTCCTTGACAATAATTATTAGTTGCAATTTATTTGTTTGCACTAAGAAAGACTTTGTCAAGACAGCAAAATAAGTAATCTTCATTCGGTCTAACTTCCACCTATTTGTATGCCATAGGGATGGCAATGGGGTGGGTCTAGGGTCCAAACCCGATCGACCCGCCCCTATTTTGGCCCATCCAGACCCGCCCCATTGGGTCATTGGGGCGGGTAGACCCGTGACCCGTTCTTAAGTGCTCCGGGTCTAGGGTCGGGTCGGGGCTCGATTGACCCGCCCCAACCCGACCCGCACTGCTAACATCTCATGAAACTGCTTTATTACTATAATGATTTATTAATCTTCTTAGATATAAGTGATTCTAGCATGGATATTAAAATGTTCCAATCAATAATTTATAGAAAAAATTAGAGTATTAAGTTGCGTCATTGATAATTATACAATAACATATGTATATTGTTAACCCGCCTTTTGGCAAGGCCGCGGACAGACGGATTTAACTTAAACAACTTCACAACTATCGAGACTAAAGTATGATGGATTCGGTTTAAAGTGATGAAGTTCACTTGAATATGTCGTTGGGAAAAGGAGTGGAGAAACTACATGGCTCGGCCTAGGCAGTTTGGCAAATATCGCTCGGCATTGGGATGGTTCGGCGTTGAAGGCTGTTCGGCATAGAGAGGTCGTCGTTCGACATAGAGGGATCGTTCGGCACTGAACGAGTGATCGGCATTAGAAGGATCGTTCGGCATAGAGGAATGTTCGACACTGGATGAGCGTTCGGCATAGAGAGATCGTCGTTCGGCATTGGATGGAGCGCTCGGCATTAACCAACGTTCGGCATCTGGAGACGTTCGGCATTGGATGGATCGTTCGACATCAAGGAGCGTTCGGCATTGGATGGGTCGTTCGGCATACCTCACCTCGCTCGGCATTGCACCTCGCACCTCGATACCTCTATACCTCGCACCTCCATACCTCGCACCTCCATATCTTGGTACCTCGCACCTCCATACCTCGGTACCTCGCACCTCCATATCTTGGTACCTCGCACCTCCATACCTCGCACCTCCATATCTTGGTACCTCGCACCTCCATACCTCGGTACCTCGCACCTCCATATCTTGGTACCTCGCACCTCCATACCTCGGTACCTCGCACCTCCATATCTTGGTACCTCGCACCTCCATACCTCGGTACCTCACACCTCCATATCTTGGTACTTCGCACCTCCATACCTCGGTACCTCGGTACCTCGCACCTCCGTACCTTCGTACCTCGCACCTCCGTACCTTGATACCTCAGTACCTCGCACCTCCCAACGTTCGGCATGAGGAGATCATTCGGAATTCACACCGTGTTCGGCATTCAGCGTTCGGCATCTATGGTTCGGCATATGGAGACCACTCCATTTGGGCTGAGGTACTCGGCTACCAGGCCCACCAGGGAAGTCCAACCCATCTTTGCCTATAAATAGAGAGACAGGGGCACAGTAAAAGGGGATCTTCTTTCTGCTCTCATACTTTCTCTTTTCTAAGGCTAAGGCAACTCTGCCATTTTGTAACTGTAATCGATTATTACAGCAATAAAAAGCAAACTTCTGGAGTGGACGTAGGCCGGAGTTAGCCGAACCACTATAAAATCTGTTGTTCTTTACTGCTTTCATTTTAGTTTTAACTGTTCTTCACATTATTACTCTCTACATACATTCTATCTCTGAGCTGTGATTGGTATTTGGTGCTTTCATCTGGATTTTGGGGTTAGTGACCAATTTTGGCGCTAACACTTTGGTGCTTTCACTGAGAATTGAACTCAGGAATTTTGGAGTTAGGAACTTGGATCTTAGAAAGCAATGGCAAGACCACCAACGAGGAAGCAAGCAGTGGAAAGGAGCAATCAGGAAGGAAGTCAAGCGGCATCTTCTGGAGCTGGGGAGGGTCATGCATCCATCTACATAACTCGGGACGAGATGCAAGTGATGATGAATTCTATGCAAGAGCAGATGATGAAACGGCAAGAGGAGATGATGCAGGCTCTTCTTAGGCAATTTGGACAACCAGGGACTGCAGTTGCTCAAGATCGTGGAGCTGGACCAGAGGAACTCAACCAACGGACAGATGGAGTGAATCAGCAGGGGGCAGCTCCCAATCAACAAACAGTTAACAATCTAGATGGACCTAGACTCGGGGGCGCACCACCAGGTGATGCTGGACCAGTTCATGGAGGGATACCGGATAACGCTACGCGGCCTGGCATCGATAGGAATACAGGAGTACGTGATGAAGAATATGTGCCAGAATTTCCTCGGGGACTCGGGGGGCAGTCTGGATTGGTTGGAAACACTGGATTGGCTAACATTATCAGGCGGACTATTCGCGGAGGTCTGACAAACAGGGATTCAGAGGGAGTTAACAAAAGTCCGTTTACCCAGAACATCAGGACAGCTAGGAATCCGTCCAATTTCAAACTACCCACTCTGGAAGTATACAACGGGAAGACGGATCCCACCGACCACTTGATGAGATACACTAGGCATATGGAAGTGTTGGGGGCAGCGGAGGAGGTTATGGCCCGATGTTTCCCCCTGTACTTAACTGAAATTGCTGCTATGTGGTTTAGACAGCTGGAGGATGGATCCATTGGAACATGGACAGAACTGGTGGACAAGTTCTTAAGTCAGTTTCGAGTTCACATAAAAGGCCAAAGAACGTGATGACGCTAACGTCAGTCAAACAGGGGGCAGATGAATCGCTCAGGACATTCTTAACTCGATTTAATGCAGCAGTTGCTTCGGTGGATCGGCCAGATCCATCAATGGTTCTGATGGCTGCGGTATCAGGAGTCAGAGATAACTCGGATTTCAAAGTATCATTGGTACGGGACCCACCGTTGGATCTTGGGGAATTCTTTCATGAAGCTGAAAGATTTCTTCGACAAGAGGATGCATGTTTGGATATGAGGTCAAAGGAAGTAAACATGACTAAGGATGGAGGACTACCCGACGAAAGCTCAGGTGGGGGCAAGGATAAAGGGAAGAGGAAGCGCTGGGGAGAACCAAAGTTCTCCACTTACACAGGATTGAACGCAATGTTGGAGCGGATTTTCTTAGATACTCGAGATCGCCTTCCCTATCGAAGGCCATCGAGGAGGGAACCCATAGAACGTGAAAGGGCATCAGGAAGGCACTGTCTCTTTCATGACCTGGACGGGCATGACACTAACAGCTGCCGACATCTAAAGGATATAATCGAGGAGCATATAAGGGATGGTCAGTTGCGACAGTATGTCGGAACTCGGAATGCGGCGGTGGAACAGGAGCAGCCACCGCCTACCTTGAACGACGAGGGCATGAGGCCCAGGAATGGTGGCTGATTGGTCATCAACTAATTTTAATGGTTTGGAATAAGTAACAAACTCCGGGCAAACGGTTAAATCACTTACTCATGTACGGGGTCGGAGATAACCCTCAGGCATGCTTTGAGATGATGGCTTACCGAGACGCCCGGGTTTGCGAAATCTGTTTTTTCCTTTGACTTGGACATTTGCTTTTTCTGGTTTGGTTTTGGAGTTTGGTTTGAACTCCCTGTTTTTCTCGTTTTCTGGTTTGGATTCTGGTTTAGATGTTTGTTTTTTGGTATGGATTTTTGATATGGGTTTCTGGTTTTCTATTTGGATTTGGATTTCGGATTGGATTTTGATTGGATTTTCTCTAGATTTTTGGCTAAAAGGTCGTCGAGTATGGACTATGCTCGGCAAGGGTCCGGAGAGACCAGGATTCGGCCTAGGATTTAGGCCATATATTATCGGTTACTATTTTAGGTCATCGAGTATGGACTATGCTCGGCAAGGGTCCGGAGTGACCAGGATTCGGCTTAGGACTTAAGCCACGGCATTATTCGCGTTCAGGGACACTGAACCATGAACACCACGGAATTACTTAACGTAGGTCGTCAAGTGTGGATTGCGCTTGGCAAGAACCCGGAGAGGTTACGGATTTGGATATTGGCTATGAATAGCTAAGGATTCGGACAAGGACCCGGAGCGGTCCCGGATTTGGATATCGACCCGGAGAGGTTACGGATATGGTTGTAGGTTATTGGATATGGATGGATTGGAACTCGGTAGTCGGGTTCCGATGGATGTGGAATTGGATAAGGACTTGGTCACAGGATAAGAATCAGACATCGACTCGGAACAGTCGCGGAAATGGATCAGGATATGGACGTGGCACTCGTATAAGATGGCTTGGTAATGGATTGGATTATGAATCGGAAAATATGGATGTGGATAACATACATACTTGGGATATTGGACTTGAGGCTATTCAAAACACACCTTCCACAGCAAGGCATGTTTTGGGGGGCAAGTGTTAACCCGCCTTTTGGCAAGGCCGCGGACAGACGGATTTAACTTAAACAACTTCAAAACTATCGAGACTAAAGTATGATGGATTCGGTTTAAAGTGATGAAGTTCACTTGAATATGTCGTTAGGAAAAGGAGTGGAGAAACTACATGGCTCGGCCTAGGCAGTTTGGCAAATATCGCTCGGCATTGGGATGGTTCGGCGTTGGAGGCTGTTCGGCATAGAGAGGTCGTCGTTCGACATAGAGGGATCGTTCGGCACTGAACGAGTGATCGACATTAGAAGGATCGTCCGGCATAGAGGAATGTTCGACACCGGACGAGCGTTCGGCATAGAGAGATCATCGTTCGGCATTGGATGGAGCGCTCGGCATTAACCAACGTTCGGCATCTGGAGACGTTCGGCATTGGATGGATCGTTCGGCATCAAGGAGCGTTCGGCATTGGATGGGTCGTTCGGCATACCTCACCTCGCTCGGCATTGCACCTCGCACCTCGATACCTCTATACCTCGCACCTCCATACCTCCATACCTCGCACCTCCATATCTTGGTACCTCGCACCTCCATACCTCGGTACCTCGCACCTCCATATCTTGGTACCTCGCACCTCCGCACCTCCATACCTCGCACCTCCATATCTTGGTACCTCGCACCTCGGTACCTCGCACCTCCATATCTTGGTACCTCGCATCTCCATACCTCGGTACCTCGCACCTCCATATCTTGGTACCTCGCACCTCCATACCTTGGTACCTCACACCTCCATATCTTGGTACTTCGCGCCTCCATACCTCGGTACCTCGCACCTCCGTACCTCGATACCTCGGTACCTCGCACCTCCCAACGTTCGGCATGAGGAGATCGTTCGGCATTCACACCGTGTTCGGCATTCAGCGTTCGGCATTTATGGTTCGGCATATGGAGACCACTCTATTTGGGCTGAGGTACTCGGCTACCAGGCCCACCAGGGAAGTCCAACCCATCTTTGCCTATAAATAGAGAGGTAGGGGCACAGTAAAAGGGGATCTTCTTTCTGCTCTCTTACTTTCTCTTTTCTAAGGCTAAGGCAACTCTTCCATTTTGTAACTGTAATCGATTATTACAGCAATAAAAAGCAAACTTCTGGAGTGGACGTAGGCCGGAGTTAGCCAAACCACTATAAAATCTGTTGTTCTTTACTGCTTTCATTTCAGTTTTAACTGTTCTTCACATTATTACTCTCTACATACATTCTATCTCTGAGCTGTGATTGGTATTTGGTGCTTTCATCTGGATTTTGGGGTTAGTGACCAATTTTGGCGCTAACATATATATTTTCTGAATTGTTATTGTAGACATCATTTTTATTAACTTCCCTTAGATACATTGTTTTTTTATTTCATGTATTATTTGGTGATAACGAGTATAAACAAATAAATATATGTACGTTGGTACACAATTTTGAATCAATATATAGAGACTCATCGGGTCTTGGGGCGGGTCGGGTCTACCCTGACCCGTACGGGTCCCGGGTACGGGGCAAAATACCAGACCCGCACCGGGTCTACGGGGCGGGTCTGGGGCGAGGTCTAAAAAATCCGGGACGGGTACGGGGCACCTAAAACCCGCCCCAACCCGCCCCATTGCCATTCCTAGTATGCCATAAATTTTTAACTGGAATATAACTAGACACTGCTTGATGCATCCAATCAACTTGCATTGCAGTACAAGATAATGGCCTATTATCTATAGAACCTTAGAAACTCTTTTCATTACTTGATCCCACCTATATTTGATTTTTTCAATAATAAACTATTTTAATTTGGTAAATTACATATACTTGCAATCAGCTGATAATTTTGCAATTTTCAATATCGTCCCTTCAAATTCTTAACAGGATGTGAGTTTGGCAAATTGATGTACTTACAATCTCTATAAGCATTTAGGAGATCAAAAAAACACTATTTACTTACTGTCGTATGGTTCAAATTAAGAAAGGAAATTAATATTATAATTTTATGAATCTAGCTTGCTATTACAGAAGAAGGCTTAACCACAGAGTGGTTATTTGTTAACATATATTGTCAATACATATTACTTGTGTTAACTTTTATTGAAATTTGTTCCTTCAGACCGTTATTCCTTAGCTAAAGAAGAAACATTAACCCTTCACTCAACAGAAGATTAATCTGATAAACACCAACAAGAGTTAACAGTTCGACAAAAGTATAAAGTAATCGACCATTTTTCAATACTCAACAAATAAGCTTTAAAAAAATGTGCACCCTGATTTTAAGGCAATAGAGAACTGATAACCAAAGATTATTTGGAGAAGGACAGAGACAATCCAAGCCTTTTTATATATTATTATGTACCGAAGCAATATCAATGAAAATTTTGCATTTTGCATTCTTTTATTTCAATAAACTAAAGTCGAGGATTTGTGCAAATGAAAACTCCAAACCCAGAACTACTACTTTGATCTTATAAATCATAGCTTAATTAAAAAGATAGGATTTTTGTGAAAGATAAAATTAAATTATTCATTCATAACCGTTAGAGAATGTGAACCTTGGAACCATGAGATACAATTTATTATTTTTCTGTCTTTCTTTTACCCTTTTTTTGCAGTTGTACTGAATAATATATTGCTAAAAGTGGTCAGAGTGAGGTCATAATCAATGTGAGGGATGAATCAAAATTTTGTTGTTGTTTTCAACCTATTTCATACTATGTTTTTAACATTGGTCAATTGTTGTGAAAATTGGTTGATCCTGACTTCTTAACACAACAATTTAGAGGATTACCACTATCCCTCATGGGACATTCCCTATATAGTTTTGTATGTCCAAAAGACTATATAAGCACCTTTACATTTTTGTTCAATAACTACATGTAGTGATAGTACTATTTTCAAAATTTCTACTTTCTTAGCTTTTGATTTTTGCTTTGTTTTATCAATAGGTTTTTTCAACTCGTACTACTTGCTTTGATATCTCATATCTGTATAATCTTCTGGGTAACAGATCCAATGTATCTTCTCAGTTTATTTTGAAAACTCATTCTCTCTTCATTATTGGAGCTGATATATGTCAATTTCGAATTTGTTTCATTCATTTCTGTATCTTTATTTAGTATAACTTACATGCATTTTGCATAGTGTTAATGTCTTTGTGGAATAATTAAATTTTGCATTGGTAATGCTGAAAATCTAGGACATGTGTATAACTACTGTTGTTGCATGGTATGTGAACAAGTTAACAATGTATGCCGTGTGAGTGCATATATATGTATGAAACGTTTGCACACCTGTATACCTGAACTACGCCTGTTTACCAGAACTAATTTTGAAGCCACAATCTAAAAAATTGAACATGCAGTTTGTTGACAGCGAGGTATGACATTATCTACTACTGCTGAGTCGGTTAGTCGGTTTTTTTTTCTCTCGGACTGATATCAATGCATAATGATTATGTTACCATCTGTTCCATATTACCGTGTGTATGAGATAAATAGTATTAACGTTGATTCTACTTCTAGCTTTTATAACCGTGCTTTGCATGACCCACGTGCCTGCGGTGGAATTAAAATGTATATGTGTAAGCATGTGAACTTATTTGTTTTGTCAACCTGCGTTTTGCAACTGTAAAAAATGTACTGTACGGCTTACACCCGACGGCAAGAACATATGACATCACTTAGTTGTTTTACATTTGTGTATTACCATTTGCCAACTTTCGTGTGGGAATAGTGCACGTTTTTTTCACAACGGGGAGAAATACTACTTTACCTTGCAAATCGCTGACCCTATTGAACACATCACTTTCTCACGTTTGCTGCCAGTTCATGTACTAGTACATGTGTGCGTTAGTTTATGTCGATATATGAATTAGTATATTATACAAGTACCTATATCTGCACAGTCAAAATCAATGTTATTTGTGATAGGGAAATGAGAAGGTGGCAACAGTCCGAAAACATATTCTGCGCCAGTTTGAAAGCGTATTCGAAGAACCTTCGGTGTACGACGTGACAAGGTTCAATGTTCAAAACGCTGAAATAACATACAGAACTGTACACGACGACTGGATAATAGTTCTGAGAACTGATACCCGAGCAGTCCAGGTAGCATATGCAGCAGACAAAATACCACGGTATAAGTTTGTCTTTTTGATGAAAGCATGCTTATATGCAGGCTATGCTGTATAGACAACCTTACGGGTACTTTTTCTCCCCTCCATTTATATCATATGTTTCCATTGATGTAAGTATGCGCACTCATGTCTTAACTGCATGACTTGTTACAGATTTGGATGGTATATTACATGTTGTAACTAATGTATTCAGTGTAACTTCTAAAAGTGGAACCCTAACAATGAAACGAGAGTTGAATGTGGAAAGCACTAGGTGCTGCCAGTTTAACATATTTTTTAATACAATCAATCAAATGTTGTTTTAATTTTCTTTCTCATACAGTTGGAATATGAGCGTCGTGTCACTATGGGCGAGCCAAAGTGGTTTACTTGACCAATCCGTTATACAGAAGTTTGAGAAATCCCCTACGGCTTTTGTCACATCGCTGACAGTCACAACATACGATCGTATGCTATTGATCCGTGTACTTGCTTCCCACCATCCCAAAAAAACTGCCATCTAATTTATATTTTACTTTCTTAGGTGCATTTACTTTTAGCTCTATAGAGGCGACAAAAACATATCTGGACATTGATTTGCCTGAACTAACTGACATTAAAATCAGGTATGTTTTTTTTTACATAACGGTTGTATTTTTAACCATTTAACTGCATTTCCCTATGTTTCTTTACACTGCATAGATCCAACCAAGACGATGCAAAAAAAAATCAAGTACATAGACCAGTCCGCTCCTACCCGTGCCAGTGTGTTAGAAAGGATCAACGCTACGCTCACCTAGCTCTTGAATGATGTCAGGACAACAAACTGTCGGGTACGTTGTTCGTACAGCTAACACTGACCCATGTATTACATCTATGCCGGCATACATACCCACCTACTGGTTAACCATATTTTTTTTTCTACCTTTCTTCTAGGCAATGGTATTAGTATGTGTATTCTCAGGTTTTGGAAAGAAAAAAAAAGTCTAATCCACTTGCCGTTTCTATGTTCAACATTTGCAATTTGAACTTGGATTGTTTATGTCGATATAAATAATTACTTATTTGAATAAACACTTATTTAGGGTAAAATATATGCCGTACCCGCAACCATTGTGAAATTGAAAAGTTCTACTTGGAGCTATCTTTCATGTGCATTCTGTAAATCAACGATTCACTTTTAGAGAACAAACTATTTCTGCTCCGGATGCCACCAAATGGTTGTGCATCCCGTTAACAGGTAACATTTCTCAAATTCTTTGTTTCACTTTTTTTTATATATTAACTACTACCACTAAAAATTTGTTTGGTAGATACCTCTTAAATGCAGACATATTGGACTCCTCTACGTCTACTACTATCACCGCTTTTGACAAGGAAGCCGAATGGCTACTTGGACATAAGGTTGACGACATGCTTGCCATCCTCAACTCTGTAAAAAAAGCATAATTATACATTTTACTACTGTGTTCATTTTATTCCGTCCTTTTTACTGTACAATATATATAACTGTACAGACACACACACATTCACACACACACACATATATATGATCTACGATTTTCTTCAAGACTGAGTTTGAAAATCGAGTAATACCATATTATTGCTATGTTATTCATATCGCAGTAGACAAATTTTTCAGACTAATTTTCCAGTGCCAACATTATTTTACTCATGCAAATATTACGAATAACGGTTTACAATTTCATACCGTAAATTCTCAATCTCAGTTTATCATATGAATATTTTACTCATGCCAACATTATTATACAATTTCACTACGTATACATGTTATTTGTATGGTAAACAGCTGTAAATTCTAAACTATGCTTTCTCCATTTAATACAACCTACTATCTAATAACGATCTACATTATTCAACCGTACTGTCATATTTTGATAAACAGCTGTAGACGTCGGAAACCGGAGCTACACGTCAACACATATGCATGTTCTGCATACACCAACGTGGAATGTGAGAGATTTCGTATGATATGCAAGTTATTCATGTATCCACTTCCATTTTCTGTTGAATTATTTGTTAAGTTTTACTATTCACCTCGTTGTTTCCCCCAATTGAACCACGCCCATGCTGTAGCCCCAGCTGCTTTTACAGTGTCCTCTCACACCTTGCATTTCATCCAAAAAATTAGGTTTCGTATGTGCGCATTTATGTATTGCTCCGCATCTGTTCAGCTATGTTGATAATAACAGCATTACCTGCATGTTGTACATACTGTGCCCCAACATAAACTGTTATATGCTGCAGGAAAATGGGATGCAAAAAATTGACAAGATTTTCCACCATCTCTCGGGGGTCTAAAGCGATATTTGAGTTTAGACCGAGTAACTATGAGATGAATAATCCCGACGCTTACCTCACTACTAGAAAAATCACAAAAAACGTAGCTGTGACTGAGACGGTACATTCTCAAACTCGGGTAGCTATTAATTTATAATTTACGTACTTACCTCTGAATGCTTATTCCCGTACTTTTTTGCCTTCCGTTGTTTGAAATTTACAGCTAACTCCACCTAACGATCAAAATTCTAACTTAGTTTGTCTCTCAACTACGGATAAGCATAACGTACCGTCCGGAACAGATATCAAAGGAAAGAAGCAGATTGCTCAGGTTTGATCTACAATCCTGGTCACTCTTCTGTCTATATTTGATTGGTGACATAACAATGACGGTTTGTTATGTTTACCAGGACGGCGGTAGTGCGATCCATCAAGTAGTACGACTTTTGATCCACCACTCCCTATAAAAACTCTAAGAAGAGGAAATACGATTCAGGTACATATTTTTTCACTATTTAGAATATCAATTGATTTCCAAGCTTTTCTTGTAAGTCCGAAGAACCATTCCACCTCCTTCGAATGAAAAGCTCGAGCTGCCTTCTTTTCATATTGACTTTCATATTAACTTTCTAATCTTTCCCTGGATTTTCAATGGTTATCTGTAACTTCTATCTTGATGATAAAGAGGAGTATGATCTTGTCTCTCTGGGAATCAAGTAGCAACTTGGGGGAGTGACATCGAACTCAGATTGGGCCGTCATGTCTTGCAGGGACTCTAGTTTGCCTCGACCACCTGCCTCTTGCCACGTCGGCTTCTCGTCTAATTGATCAAGGGGGAGGAACTCAAACATGTAGAGTTTGGTCTTGACCACCTTGGTCATTACTTCGAATGCTCCATAAGATATCTTGGGCAAGGTTAGATTTAGATTGCCCGAATTGACTTAACGCATGGAGCATTCTGAACTCCTCGGTTGATTTGTTCAATCGAAGCATTCTGAAATCCTCGGTTGATTTGTTCGATGGAAGCATTCTGAACTTCTAAGTTGGTTTGTTCGCCAAAAACATTTTGAATGTTTGATCCATCCGTTCAAGTAGTGTTTGTTATAGGACCCTTTGTTTAATCTATACTCTATTCACTATCTCAATCATAGTTCGTATTTTAGTAATCAATGTCTTGGAATTTCAAGGAGTAGCAGGTTATGAAGACGTAGAGGAGAATCCCTTTGTTAACATTATAAGCGGTTCGTAGAACCTATTGTTGTAAAATGTTTCTTTTTAAAAAAAAAAAAAAAAAATCCTAGGTAAAGCTATGTTCTTTACAAAAACTTTTCCTAAATAAAATTAAAAGCAAGGGAAAGGGAAAGTCAGGGAAAAGCAATGATCCTTTATTTTCAATATTAAATAAAGAGAAGGTATTTTTCCGAAAAAGAACCAAATAGAGC
Organism: Allium fistulosum; assembly: GCA_030737815.1. NCBI lineage: Eukaryota > Viridiplantae > Streptophyta > Magnoliopsida > Asparagales > Amaryllidaceae > Allium > Allium fistulosum. Next base: position 1,022,233,570 of record CM060906.1, read on the forward strand.
AAAAGGTTTTCATTAAAAAAAACGAGGAGCTTTTTGTAAAAAAAGAAAAAAAAGAAAAAAAAAACTTTTTACAAACTAAGAAGAGGATTTGATCCTTCTCGTTGAAGACACCAAAATGTCAACTGACATTTTGACATGACAACCAACGATTTTTAATTCGGTAGTTCTAATCAGATCATGTTTTTCGAATAACTTCTGTGTGTAAAACATTCAAGAGAAACTGCAAAATTATCTACTCGTCCAGATCTCAAAAATCAGGAAAATAAAGAAGACAAAAGGGGAAAAACAACAAAATAAAGAAATAAAAGGAAAACGCCAGATTTTTATAGAGGTTCAATCATCCTCTTCGCCTTAATTCATCATTGTCTTTTATCTTTTACCTTAACAACTTTATTTCGAGTTATAATATGTTTGCATTAACAGAGGAGTGAAGAAAATTACGGAGCAAAGAAAGATGCAGAATTTTGCTGTACTTTTGTCAAGGAGAAATCACTTGTTCATTTATTGAATCTGAGTTCTTATTTGCAATTGAATCTGGATGAGAATTTCCTAGGAAACTTAATTGATTTCTTTATTTGGAAAATATGAAAATAGGAACGTTTTCTCTCTTTATTTCAACCCTTTTCTCCTTCAACGGAAGCCCTCTTTCTTCTGAACGTAGCCCATTTTCCTGGATCGAAGCCGACTTTTCTAAAGATCGGAATACGTTTTCCTTCAATCGAAATTGATTTTTATGAGCACTCAAAAAATTGGAGTGCTGCCTTGGAGCTTCCTTGGAGGTTTTACGAGGGCTAGCTCAGAGCGCTCAAGCTAGGACGCTCAAGCTTTGAGCGCTACCGAGGTTTGGTTTGACAAAATCCGAAGCTTGCTTCGGTCCTGCTTGAAGCTTGGAATGCTCCTTGCACTCCTTACTTTGAGCGGAGCACTATTTCGAGCACTGCCCCAGAGCATGCATGAGTCTTAGCTTCGAGCGGCCCTCATCTTGCTTCAAGTCTTAGCTTTGAGCGCTAATGTTTTAAATTTTATTTGGATTGTTCCGAGCACACGAGTTTGTTAAAATCTTACATGCAGTAGCTAACAATTAAAATGCAATGTATAATAACTTGCCATCCTCCGTTGTGTACCTCACTTGCGTCTTCTAATGCACCACCTGTCAAAACAAAAGCAAAAGGTAGTTCTCTCTCAAACATCGGTGCCACCCGCATCCTCTACGCCGACCCCTAAAAAGTTGAGTCTCAAAAACAATTATTCAAAATACCAATGTTGATGTCAGGTATCGCCTTTGTGCGAATTAGTTAGGGATGCATCATCTGTGCGAATTAGTAAGAGACAAAGATGAAATCAACGAGGAAATTGTACGATTTAGAGAGCATTTTGTACCAATTAGCAAGGGAAGCGTCATCTATAGATGTAAGAGGCAAGGATGAAATCAAAGAGGAAATTGTACGAATTAGTGAACATTTCACTTGTCTTGTGCTCTAATGTTTACTCAAACTTGCAAGTTGCAATACAAACTCTTCTTACATATTTGATGCTTTTAAATTTTATATATAACCAAATTCTAGTCATAACAAATGTGCATAATTTGAACCAACTCACTAAATGTGCAGTTTCAAAGAATCAAAGAGTAAACCACCGGATTCTACGCCTCAGTTACCTTAAAAATAGTAGTATATTACAGTTCAGATCACATAAACAAAGCCACTCACAATTCACAAACAGTGTTTTCATCCATTTACACATCAAGTAGATAATAAACAGAATAACAAAGATGTATAAATATAACAGAGGATAACTGTAGCTGAATAAACATATTAAGGTAAACTCTATGATTTAGAATAAATCATGAATAAGTTTCATAATGTTTCCAGTGTATACTTATCTGTTATTTCAAGAAATCCCAAAAATGAACTACATGTAGAATGATATTCCATCAATCTGCAAGACTTGCTGCATTTTACTTGCTCTCAACATCGTAAAGGTCGCTTCTGTATTCATGTTAAGTATGAACAATACAAGTAAAGAGATTAATTATGTAGAATAATTGAACTAAATGGTAGTATGGCAATACAAATTTACGTAAATTCAATTTCAAATTGGGAGATGAAAATAATATATCCCATAATGGAAAAATGTTGCATGACACAGGCACGCAAAGTTTTAATATGAGAATAACATATTTAGTTAACATTTTTTGCAAGTACTAGTTTTATTTCTTTTTATTTTCTTTTAAAAAAAACAAGGACAAGAATAGCAATCATACTAATTCTGAAGGGTGTTTATACTACTTATAAAGTAGAGAAAGGTTAAAACTTATAGTAAATGAAATTGCATAACAACGATTAATCTACTTGCAGGAACAACATAGAATGCTACTGCACTATGGAAAATATTGGCTTGGTAACATCATAAGTACATTAATCAAAATGTTAGACATATGTTGATGCATTGTTATAATTGTACGTTTAAAAGTTTAAATAACAAGCAAACATGGTTGTGTAAGGCATACTAAGGATGCACGTTATAGCGCAAGGTGCGGCAACTGCGCCTTTTCACCCTAAGACGCGGTGTGCATGAAAAGGCGTACTGAATGATGCAAAAAGCGCATAACACGCACAAAACGCTTTTTTAAGTTGCAGATTTTTCAAAATCTCAATCCAATAATGCATTGAAATTAGTACTATCATATGTTGTACTTCCTCCTCCTACTACTACTACTACTATTATATATATTTTGCATGTTATATAATAGATAGTTTTTTCCTGTAATTCTTTTTGCTTAAAGATAAGAATATGTTTTAATCGACATGGAAAATTTAAATCTTCTTATGTAATTCTGAGGTTTAGCTTGAGCGGCTATTGGAACACAAAATTGGAATGCAATGAATGTTGACCATTAGATCTCATATGGGCTGAATTTGAGGGAAGATCTAATGGTTGACATCTATTGTGTCATCTATTTGTAACCAATTAGATTTTCAATGCGTGAGTGTGTGTGTGAATCAGATTCGGGTTTCTAATTTATCGGTACGTATTATTATTTTGGATTTTGACCTTTAAAATGATTATTTCATCTGAAATTATGTACTTATGACATTATGCCTAATGATGCTTGCGAGATGATTTAAAAGAATCTTTGACGTATACGTTTTTAAATTTAGACAAATAAATGTCAATTATATCGAACTTTTTTCAATAATTGTTATGTATAATAAAATTTTTTTCCCTAAACATAACCGGTGAATTAAAAAGGCACGTTGTGCTTTGCATTGTGAGCCAAGGCTCCAGTAAGGTTTTGCAGCATTTTGCTGCCGTTGATTGCTATGCAGGCAAATAACATTCTGCGTATAACAAAGAATAAAGAGTGAGACAAAAGGATGACACTGTATGCTTATCAGTAAAATTGTAGAAAGTAACAACTTTTAAGCGACGCAAATGATGAAAACAATAGAATGAGATAGCATGCATGTCCTATCTGTTAAATGTATTTCAATGTTTTACATAACCAAAGATATTTGTAAAATCCTTGAGAGCACTTGTTTTTATTTCTTAAGTTACGTCACAGGCAAATTATATCACAAAGTTGAGAGTTGCGATGAACAGAGAGAGGAAAAGTATCTAAAATCTAAGAAAATCATGTTCTATTTGGTTATGAGCCTCTTACCAACTACAATACCATAAATGAATGTCTAAAAGATTTAGGAAGAATACAAATTATCGATGCACTTACATAATACCCTCATCAAAAATCAAGTTTTGTTCTCAAGTTCAAAGATAGTAATGGAGTTCAAAGAGAAGTTTAGATTATTTCATCTACCCCCAGATCTAAAGTTGGTTGCCTTGGATATTTGATTGTTCTAGAATTTCTTTTAGTATATTTCACTATCACTAATCATAAAGGTAATAGGTAGACGGCCTAATGAAGATCAATTTAAACACATGGAGCAAATTTTTAATGGGAAAGTTTATGATATCTAATGTTGATTAGCACATTGTTCCAGTTCATAGCTGACATTAGAAGTCTCTAGCAACCATGGTTTTAAATCTCCTATGTATCGCCCGAGATCTCCTTTTCACACTTAAACGAGACGATACATCAAATCTTCTCCATATCTTCCTCGACACTCATCTCGTCCGAGATATTCAAATCTCATCCGAAATATGGATCAAAATCTCAATCCGAGATCTCATCCGAAATTATACGTTTTACTTATTTTGCATAATATTTTTTATTTTCATATTGATTCAAAAGAAACTACTCAATCCAATTATAATCTATCAACTTCTTGAACATATTCTTTACTTTTTACCTTAACGAGTCATAGCGAAAGGTTTCACTTCTTTATTATGTTCAAACAAAAGGATATTATTCAATCATTACCAAATCAATTAAGCTAATCAAGCTACTACTCTTCTAAAAATATTCTTTTTTCCATGTAAATCAAGTATGTTACCATTTTTATTTTTACTAAGAAAGTTAAAACCATTAAATAAATTTTTGACACGTCAATTTTAGACACATAAGTACATCCGAGATATTCCCGAAATGCATTATAAGACCAGAGATGTCAATCCAAGATGTACACCCAATATGTACTCATCTCGTCCGAGATCTCCCCCGATACGAGATAACTTGTGTAAAAATTCCGAGACAAAACGTGACCGAAATCCGATATTTAAAACCTTGCTAGCAACCATAGTAAAAAAATAAAATAAAATAACAACTAGCTCTGTTTGTTTTGCTAAAAGTGCTTAACACTTAATAGAATATAAGTGAAAAAAGGTTATTTGACTGTTTGTTTTAAAAGAGTGTTGCTGATCATCCCTTTCTATTCAGCATAATGAATAAGCATTAAATTTTTGCTTTTTGAAAAAGCTGATTGCTTATTAAAACAGTTTCTCAATAATATCCTTTTATGTATAATTCAATTTTTTAAAAACCTTTTTCTCATTCATTGCTTTCAACTGTATTAATATTATTTAAACTATTCTAATATTTCAAACTCAATACTAATTTTCATTTCTAGTCAAGCTTTTCTAAGTCAAGCTAAACTTTTATTATCTAGTGTTGATTTTACTTTCACTTTTGGTAATTTTCAATAATTGAAAAATAATATAAAAATTATACAAAGTAAAAAGTGTTTGTTGATGCCTACACAAAAATTTTGAACATAAATATGATAACTATCAACTCACTAATAAGAATGAAAACAACTTCGAGTTAAAGAGAAATATAATGTGTAATCGAATGCAAATATATAACCAATATACAAAAATAATTTTGAAAACGTGAATAAAAGTATGTGAGATTTTTTGGGTTGAAATGAAAAGAAAGATTTGTTTCCATCCTTAAATTTATAAAATAAAAATGTCTTTTGTAGTACAGTTGCTTCAAAGAATAATTAAAATTAACAATGTAGGGTAATATCGTTAAAATAATCATTTATGTTAATAAAAATCACTTACAATCAGAATGCAACCAAACAATACTTTAATTATTCGGCAATCAGTATTCAATCACAAGTATTCAGCAATCAGCATTTTAAACAAACGCAACCAAGCCAAACTGAATCAAGTTTAATGCTGATATGCCTAATTTATGTCAAACTGCAGCGATTAAAAAGTAAAAATAATAAACAAGAAAAAATAAATTTATACGTTTCCTCTTTAAAAGGATACATCAAATAGGCGCCGTGAGCAAAAGCACCAGCCAGCACTCCATAAAATAACCGATCCCTAACGACCGGGTTGCGCCTAAAAGCAATTCTAACTAAACATACAAAAAATCACAAAATGCTCAGATTTTTATTTATTTATTTATTTTTATTTTTTTGAAAAAATAAAAGGATCGGAGGGACAATAGGAAAGGTTATACATACTGAGGGGCAGAGCAGGCGCGTAAATGAGAGGAACCAAGTAAATATAGGGTGGTCCATTCTTCTTCTGCCTCATTGGGGCTGCTTCTCTCCTGCAGCAAAATAAACTTGTTACCGAGGATAAACTGCAAAATTGTTGGGTGCGGAGGTGTTAAAAAGGAATTTACTCGGTGAAATCTGAAGAAGACGCCATCTGAGAATCGCAGATTTTGAATTGCGAAAGAAAAAGGAAAATCGCAGATTTAGAAGATTTAGGAATTAGGATCGTCGATTTGTTAATGGTGGCTGTTTGGTATTGCAGCCATCAGAATTTATAGGCCTGACCCGGCCTGGCCCTGACCCATGAGGCCTATGAATAAATTTAGATGTATACGGTGTGTTTTGTTTAATCCATGTTGGCCTAATCCAGAGATTGGGTTTCCATGCCCATAGACTAATTTCAACCATGCTTCATGCATTATTTTAAAGCCAACGGCTTCACGCGGGATTATGCGAGCCAACGTATTTCATTGCTATAAAAGGTGTATTATTGAAAAAAGTAAGATATGCTTTTGTCATTGTTCTACGTGTGTAATTCTTGCGTTGCACAGGTTATCTTTACAAAAGCATAGTATTAATACATAAAATATTGTTTAAAATAAGTTTTGTTATGCAATGTATTTATTAGGATAAATGAATAAAATTGTTTACGTTGTTTAGGTAAAAAATTACTTGTGATTCGCATATTTTTATGCACGAATAAAGAGTAATTTACTATTTTTTAATATAGATATGGTATATTGATTGAATTGTCATTCTTTAGGAATTTATCAGAAGAAATAATGAATATCATAAACTTGAATTCGATAATAGCTTAAATTTAAAATCAGCTAATTAATTTAGATATATGTACTTGAATGTATAAGAGTTACGAGGAATTGAGGTGAGTTTTGTAAATAATTGTAGAAATTATATAGTGTCAGCACTTAAATGTAAAATAGTGTGAGTGGATTAATAGAATATTATTCTATTGAATTACATGTATTTGAAAAGAAAAATATCAATGGTGAGAAATAAATTGAGGGGAAAAAATTGTTCATTTTCTTTTATATTATTTAATAGATATGAAACATATCATATACAGTTAGTTATTGGCTCAAATTTCTCGCAAGTATAATTAGCAAGCCGATTAAGCACGGGCTGGTTCAATCCATGCCGGCCAGCATAAGCCCGGCCAGTCCATGCTGGCCCAAACTTAGTCTAGACCCAAGCCACCTTATCTACTCAACAACACCTTCGAGTCTATTGTTGGTCAGCACAACTCAAAATGGCTTTAACAGCCAACTCATTAGGAAAGACCAGTTAAGTATGACCACTTTTCTGGCCGACTTCATAACAGCACGTTCCGTCATCTTGCAACTATCCTAGCTCCTCCCTTACAGGTTGGTTCCAGGTCCTTATCAATGTTCAGATCTCCTCAAAGAGTCGCCAACAACCGACCAACCATCACCACTTGGGGGAAACCACACATCCGCCTTGTCGTACGGGCATGCAAAAGTAAACACAAATCATATAGCTGGTTGTACTAAGTACTGTAGCAAAAGGGCCAAAAGCATACCTACTCATGTAGCATATCATTAGCATATTTATAGTAGTTGAGGTGGGTAATGGATGACCATGATTGTGTAGGAAAATAGGCATGAAGAGTGTTTGGTCGTTGATATAGTCGCACTGGTTAATAAAAGATGGTTGTAAAGGGAGGTTAGAATGTGTAGCTGACAAAGTGTCTGGTACGAAGGGACAACTGGCATACTTGTTAGCTACACATTCTAACCTCCCTTTACAACCATCTTTTATTAGCCAGTGCGACTATATCAACGGCCTAACACTCTTCATGCCTATTTTTCTACACAATCATGATCATCCATTACCAAGCTAAGCTACAATAAATACCTCATGCCATGTTACTTCCCAAGGGTTCGAAAGTAGTTGAATTATACTCATTCTCACACAGTAGATCAAAGCCCTAAGCTCTTAATGTTAGCAACTTTTTAGTCTTAAATGCTCCATTTCTAATTATTCTCTTGTAATTCTTTGTAATTGTAAGTGTTATCCAACTTTGTGCCTAAGTCGTATCTAGACGAGTCAGAACGATTGAATAGAAGTCCAGAACAATCACTTTTGAACTCAAGAACCGAGTAGGATATGAATGAAGCTGACGCAGCACGGAAGTAAATCTGAACCAGCGGTCAAATCTATCCCAGATCTAATCACGAATTGCGGAAATACGAATCGATGGAACAAGATAAATTGATGAATTGATGATACCCAAATGCCCAAATCCGTTGACCTCTCGAGATACCGGATTCTAGCTATCTTCAACACGTTGATCGCGCACGATACCGCGTTAGAAGATCTACGATTCTTCGACGTTGATCTCGCGCATGAAATTACGTGAATCGGCTTCAAACTCGTTGATTCGAGCGCACTCGAATATCAGAAGATGGAGAAAGGAGATCACACTCAACTTCCAATTTTTAAAGAGGCACAAAGCTCTCAACAAATTTTATTCAAAAATCAACCACTTTACAAATGACAACAAACCCCTATTTATAGGAAAAGTACAACACCACACGACTCAACACAATTACAACACGACTTAACAAACAAACAAACGACTCAAGAAAATAAAATACAAATGACTTAACGACATACGACTTATCAAATAATGTGACATAAGCAAGTAACGACATAGCAATCGGCGACATAAGAATCTTCGACATAGCAATCAGCGACCTAAAGCTTCGGCAGCGACATAAGGATTCTGGAATGACATAAGGAATCACGGCAGCGACCTAGCAATCAGCGACATAAGAAGCTCGTTCGCGACCTAGGTTGGAGCGACATAAGGATCTCGCGACATAAGGCTGGAGCGATCTAGGGTTTCGCCGCGACTTAAGGAGGAGGAGGAGGAGCGACCTAGGCTTCGCGAATTCTAGAGCGGCTTCGACCTCGCGACCTGAGGTATGTCGCGCTGCATCATTCTTCCCCTGGTTGAAAAGAATTCGTCCTGAATTCACACTTTCTCCTTCTTCGACATGCTTATTCTCATGATATGGAATCAAGTGTTTGACGTTGAAAACGTCAGTAGTATGGATATGATCTGGCAATCTTAACCGATAAGCATTCTCATTAATCTTCTTGATGATTTCCAAAGGGCCAATCTTTCTAGCAGCCAGTTTGTTGTAAGTACCAATAGGAAATCGATCCTTAGTCAATACTGCATATACAAAATCTCCTTCTTTGAACTCAACATTTCGTCGCTTAATATCCGCGGATTGCTTATATTTCTCATTCGCCTTAAGCAATCGTTCCTGCACAACCTTGTGGCACTCTTGCAATTCATTTACAAAATCACTAGCTCGTTTGATCACTCCTTTCTGCTGTGGTACTTTAGATAAATCTAATGGTCCCTTAGGCATTGTTGACTAAACGACTTGGAATGGACTGAACCCAGTGCTACGATTAACGGCATGGTTGTGTGCAAACCCAGCTTGACACAGCTTGGAATCCCAACTCTTCAAATTGTCATTCACGAGGCATCTCAATAGATTACCTAGGGATCTATTCACAACTTCTGTCTGTCCATCCGTCTGTGGATGATAAGCACTACTGAATTTTAGCTTTGTCCCGACCATTCTCCATAGACTCATCCAAAAATGACTCAGAAAACGAGTGTCTCTATCCGATACAATAGATTCAGGCAACCCATGAAGACGATAGATCTCTCTGAAATATAACTGTGCGACATTAACTGCATCTGTCGTCTTTTTGCATGCGACAAAATGTACCATTTTTGAAAAACGATCAACCACCACGTAGATAGAATCATTGCCACGTTGCGTTCTCGGCAATCCCAATACAAAGTCCATACTAACATCCACCCATGGTTTAGTAGGTATAGGCAATGGCATATATAAACCTGCATTTGTTGCGGTCCCCTTTGAAACTTGACAAATATGGCATCTCTGAACGAACTTTTCAACCTCCTTCCTTACTGACGGCCAAAAATAAGACTTTGAGATCAACTGCACAGTACGGTCACGGGCCACGTGTCCTTCTTCATGTAATTCTTTGATGATTTTCATTCGCAGACTGCAATCTGGAATACACAACTGATTTCCTTTGAATAGAAAACCATCAACCAACATATATCCATCCATGTTTCCCTGCTTGACTTTGTCTAGGATCTTGGAAAAATATGAATCTGAAGTAAGCAATTCTGGAAGTAAGTCAAAACCCATCACCTCGACTCGCATGGTTGCTAGTAAATTATTCCTCCGACTCAATGCATCGACGACGCGATTAGTTACTCCAGACTTGTGCTTTACGACGAATGTAAATTGCTGCAAATAAGAATTCCAAAATTTCTTCAACATTCGACAACCAATCAATTCTTCTGCTTGCATACCACCTTTGAATTCTGGAATTTCCATCTTCATACCTGACTCCCATTTACGATCATTTTCTGAATCCCGATATCGATTTCGCACTTGGCCTTGATTTCGATAATGACTACTACCTCCATCACCATCTTCCTCAAAATCAGATGTATTTCGATATTGATCCTGACCATCTACATCCCGACGACCACGCATGTCCCTTCTACCCTCTTCATTTCGGTACCCATGGTAGTCTCGCCTCGTTGAAACTGATGATTCTCTCCTATCTCGATAAGACTGGGGTGACATCCTCCTTTCTTCTGAATCCGATGGCGAAACCCTGTTTCCATCCTGGTTCGAAACTGGTGACGTTCTCCTTTGATTTTGATTCATGTCGATCATCAATTTCTCTAATTTTTCAATTCCCTCATTGAACTTTTCATTGATACGCTGCTCCATCTGCTCAGCTTCTTGTCTTCTATATAAATCTTCAACATTTTGATAGCGGTTAGCACGTCTCAGAGGCATGATCAAATCTTCAACAAATTCAAACACAAACTTCACTTTGATCCAAAAAAATCTCGAATCAAACTGCTCAACTTGTTTGAAGTCTCACGAACACACAATTGAACAAACAACTCAATTTGAACTCCAAAAACTTCAGATCTCGAAACTTCACACCTAACGAACTTGGAAAAGTTCGTCTCCTGGCTCTGATACCAAAATGACGCAGCACGGAAGAAGATCTGAACTAGCGGTCAAATCTATCCCGGATCTAATCACGAATTGCGGAAATACGAATCGATGGAACAAGATAAATTGATGAATTGATGATACCCAAATGCCCAAATCCGTTGATCTCTCGAGATACCAGATTCTAGCTATCTTCAACACGTTGATCGCGCACGATACCGTGTTAGAAGATCTACGATTCTTCGATGTTGATCTCGCGCACGAGATTCCGTGAATCGGCTTCAAACTCGTTGATTCGAGCGCACTCGAATATCCGAAGATGGAGAAAGGAGATCACACTCAACTTCCAATTTTAAAAGAGGCACAAAGCTCTCAACAAATTTTATTCAAAAATCAACCACTTTACAAATGACAACACACCCCTATTTATAGGGAAAGTACAACACCACACGACTCAACACAATTACAACACGACTTAACAAACAAACAAACGACTCAAGAAAATAAAATACAAATGACTTAACGACATATGACTTATCAAACAATGCGACATAAGCAAGTAACGACATAGCAATCGGCGACATAAGAATCTTCGGCATAGCAATCAGCGACCTAAAGCTTCGGCAGCGACATAAGGATTCTGGAACGACATAAGGAATCACGGCAGCGACCTAGCAATCAGCGACATAAGAAGCTCGTTCGCGACCTAGGTTGGAGCGACATAAGGATCTCGCAACATAAGGCTAGAGCGACCTAGGGTTTCGCCGCGACTTAAGGAGGAGCGACATAAGGATCTCGCGACATAAGGCTAGAGCGACCTAGGGTTTTGCCGCGACTTAAGGAGGAGGAGGAGCGACCTAGGCTTTGCGAATTCTGGAGCAGCTTCGACCTCGCGACCTGAGGTATGTCGCGCTGCATCAGAAGCCATAAGCTTGTTAAGAATCCTCAAGAGTAGCCTACACACCAACCCATTCCAAGTGCAAAATCCAAAACCGAAGAATCAAGATAAGTCTTGGATCGGTACCAATCCATAGCTGCGGATCGATACCGATCCCTGATGATAGCTCAAATCCACCAAATGGTTCATGCCGTGGAAAGCCGAAATAATTGTTAGTCAATACATGCTATACAAGATGGTTAGCTAGCAACTCATGGCTCAAACGATTGATGGATAAACCAGGTTTCAAAACAACTACACCACATGCTTAAATCTACCACCGAACCATGATTTCCACTTAAGTTCAAGCCCATGCAACTATATCCAAACTTTACATATGAAGACACGATCCATTCAAACAATATCAAGGGATTAAAAAATGATTTATAGCCCTTCTTATAGATCGGTCCGATCCATGGGGCATGGTTCGGTACCGATACCTGAACTTTGCTGATCTGGTCATGATCTCTTCAAGGCTGTTAGTCGCTATGCACATGATCAAAGATGGTCGACGGTTGTAAACAATGTAAATGTAGTGGAAATAAAATAGTAGATAACACAGTTGACCTTATACTGGTTCAGACCTCCCGTCCTACGTCCAATCCCTAAGAACCTCTTAGAAATATCACTATCAACATCCTCACTTCACCCGGAGAACAGGTTTACAGACTTCGCTTGAATAACCAAACAAGACTTCAACAACAGTTACAAGTAGTGCGACAAATGTTACTTTTTGATAGAGCGTATCTTGATATATAGAATGTTACTTTGATATACAATAACTCCTATAACCAGACCAAACTATATTGAGTGGAGTTGTAGAGGCTAAGGAGTTTATTCAACTAGAACATGAGATGTGAAGATGAAATACACTAGTGAAATCTTTGAATTACATGAATTTTGTGGAATTCAGAGTATTGCTTAGGAATTGAGAGTTTGAGGCCTAGAATTCAAAACATGGAGTTGTGTTTCAACGTATGTTGATTCAGGAATGGTTATGGGATTATATAGTTGTTGTAGGGATGTCAATTTAGGGGTGCAACCTTCTAAATTCGTCATTGATGAAGAGAAGTGGCTGTAGGAGCGAAGAGATGCAACTTTTGGAGCGAAGAGACACGAAGATACCAATTCAAAAAAATAGCGTTTTTGTACTAGCTCAGTCGATTGAGGATCAAATTCAGTCGACTGAAAGTGGCCAATTTTGATCCACACCTTCGGGCTTGATTCAGTCGGTTGTTTTTTATCAGTTAGTCAACTTAGGCTAGTTCAGTCGACTGAGCAAGGATTTCAGTCGATTGAATAAGCATAATTTCTAAAAGCTTGCTGAGTTCAGTGGTAAAAGCATGTGCTCATATCTTAGCCCACCCGGGTTCGAGTCTCAGCTTCGTATATTTTTAGCCAATTTATTTTTCACCTTTTCCATTATCGTTTTGTCCTGAAATAACTTAATAAACATATTAGTAGCATTATAGTATAGTTATTATCATCAAAACACCATATATATGGTTCTAACAATCTCTCCCTTTTTGATGATGACAACCACACAACCTTATAATATAAAATAATAGCTCCCTCTAAATATATGTTATGTACAATAAGTTTATTTTCGTCAACTTTATATGGATGCTAATATAAAATATCTAAAGCACGAGTTCTTCTCCCCCTTTTTCATTAACAAAAAGAGATAAAAGCATTGGCGTACCATATGACAAAAAACTCCCCCCTAAACATAATGTTTCTCTTTAACTTTTAACTATGTTTTCCCCATATCAATATGCTCATTATCTCTCCTTATTTGTAATTAACAAAATGTATGAGAAAATTAAAAAATAAATGGAGAATATCATAGAGAAGTCGTAAATAATAACAATATTGATGATTATCCAATTGATATGTCAAATGTAAGCAAAATGATACTCATTTTACAATAAATATAAGGTTTACGACTTAGGAAACCATATCCAATTGGATGTGGTTGATCTCTTAAAAATATAATTTCCACTATTAATACAGTGTCGTAATAATTGCTAATGTATGATTGTCTATTATAATTAGTTAGATTAGTAGAAACCCATATATCAACATTAATTGTCATTAATTTAGTATTCAATGGATTTTTTCTATTTAAAAGCATAATACTATCATGACATAGTTTAGTTTTAGAACAATCTCTACTTTTAGTGCTAGCATTAAAATGTGTATCATGAATGCATATCTAGTACTTTTTCTATAGTGGAAAATAGGCACAAGGACAAATTTTCATAAATTTTTTGACTAAAGGACAATAAGTTTTATTTTTAGGCTGAAGGACAAACTTTAAAAGATAATTAGGCTGAAAGACAATGCTAATACAACTAGCATTTTGTACAATGTAAAACTGGATATGATGCTAGTTATAATTAGCATTTTGTACAATGTTTGCACTGTACAAAATGCTAACTATATTTAGCATTTTCCTTCAGCCTAATTTTCTTTCAAAGTTTGTCCTTCAGCCCAAGAATGAAACTTTGTGTCCTTCAACCTAAATTTTTTCCAAAGTTTGTCCTTGTGCCTAATTCCCTCTTTTCTATAATTATCTTGTTTATAGTCTGAATCAGTTCTATTACTGTGAGCTTTGCTATTAGTAGTTAAGGAAGATAAATCATCTTTTTTGCTATTAAAATTTGAGATTTTCTTATTTAATTGATCAAAAACAGCTTTGGAATCACAAATTTCTTTTGCAAAACAATATTATTATTTTTTAGAAATTCACATTCTTTATTTTATTCTAGATTCTTATCATTTAAAGTCCTATTCTCTTTTTCAAGAGACAAAATTTTAGAAGTAGAATCATTTAAAGAATTTATCAAAAATATAATTTTATTTTGCAAAACTTCAATTTCCTTTAAAAGATCAATATTTTTATCGTTTAAGCGCTCATTTTCTTGTAATAGAAAATCTTTTTGTAAAACAAGTTCTTCCAATGTATTTTCAAAAACTTCAGTTTTTTTTACTAAAAACTTATTTTCTTTCGTTAAAATACAAATTTTATGCTCACAATCATCCAATTTAGCTAAAGCAATAGAATTGACCATTTGTGATGTTTTAAAATATTTTAATAACTTCTCATGCATTTGTAAAAGATCGTTATATATAGAATCTAAGCGTACCATTTTGATCTGAGAATAGCCATACAACACATGTACCTTGATTCTATTGATTGTTGCCCACTTCCAGAAATTTGCTTTTTCTCGGCTGTCTTTGAGCTCTTACTGGATCTTCTCTTTCTGGCCATTATTTTATAATGTTGTGACGATCGATAGAATTTCGGGCCCTGATACCACTTGTTAGTCGCTATGCACAGGATTAAAGATGGCCAACGATTGTGAACAATGTAAATGTAGCGGAAATAAAATAGTAGATAACACAGTCGATCTTATACTAGTTCGGACCTCCCGTCATACGTCCAGTCCCTAAGCACCTCTTAGGAATTTCACTATCAACACCCTCACTTCACCCGGAGAACGTGTTTACAAACTCCGCCTGAATAACCAAACAAGACTTTAACAACAGTTACAAGTAGTGTAACAAAAGTTACTTTCTGACACAGCGTATCTTGATATACATAATGTCACTTTGATGTTCAATAACTCCTGTAACCAGACCAAACTATATTTAGTGGAGCTGTAGAGGCTAAGGAGTTTATTCGACTAGAATATGGGATGTGGGGATGAAGTACACTAGTCTAAATCTCTGAATCACATGAATTTTGTGGAATTAAGAGTATTGCTTAGGAATTGAGAGTTTGAGGCCTAGAATTCGAAGCATAGAGTTGTGTTTCAATGTATGTTGATTCAGGAATGGTTAGGGGATTATATAGTTGTTGCAGGGATGCCAATGTAGGGGTGCAACCTTCCAAATTCGCCATTGATGAAGAGAAGTGGCTGCATGAGCGAAGAGATGCAACTTTTGGAGCGAAGAGACACGAAGATACCAATTCAAAAAATAGTCGTTTTTGTACTAGCTCAGTCGACTGAGGATCAAATTCAGTCGACTAAAAATGTCCAATTTTGGTCTAGAACTTCGGGCTTGATTCAGTTGGCTGTTTTTTATAAGTTAGTCAATTTAAGCTAGTTCAATCGACTGAGCAAGGATTTCAGTCGACTGAATAAGCATAATTTCCAAAAGCTTGTCTAGTTTAGTGGTAAAAGCATGCGCTCATCTCTCAGGCCACCCGGGTTTGAGTCCTAGCTTCGCATATTTTTAGCCAATTTATTTTTCATCTTTTTCATCATCGTTTTGACCTGAAATAACTTAATAAACATATTGGTAGCATTGTTATATGGTTGTTATCATCAAAACACCATGTACATGGTTCTAACAAAGGCAACTCCTTCTGGACATTGGAAATGTGGAAAAGAACGTGGTTGAGAGAATTTCGACTACCTTTAGCTATAAATAGAGGGTGATAGGCATGGTTTGATGGATCTTTTTGCTTGCATTCTAAATTTCCGTACTTCTATTGCAATCTCTCAGGTTAATACTGATTCCTAGATTACCGATCCATATGATCACCTTTGTATAAACTTTGTAGAATCATAAACAAAGTTCAACTGGACGTAGGCTAGTGTTAGCTAAACCACTATAATTGATGTATGTGATTTTTTCTCATTTTTCATTTAGTTTCTTCACTTTATTCTCTTTTATAATCTTTTGGGTGTTTGTTCCAACTTTTGGCGTAAACATTTTGGTGCTTTCACTGAGAGCGTATCGATCTCTCGCTATTTGGATCTATTTTCTACTTTTGGATTGCTTTAGTCAATGAGGTAGATCCGTTAGTTTTGTTCCTGTAATCCATGACTATTCAGATTTTTGTAAATTTATCATAGGATTAATCGAAGTAATGGCTCCACGAAACGCTGGAGAAAAATCCACCACCTCCAGGCCTGCTAATGACGTTGAGAATGCTGGATACCAACATGTTGAAGAAGTTGCTCAATCCAACACTGCTGAAATTCAGAGCTATTAGATATGGTAATACGGGTTGAGATGGATAGGACGATAAAAGGGTTAAATGAGAAGCTACGTGAAAGTCAGGACAAAATAAGGAAATAGATGATGGAAGTCTGGATTTGTTAAACCAGCTATCCCGCAGTCACAGAAGGAACAGGAGGGAGTTATCACCTTCTGATTCAGAAAAAGATAGTTTTTCATCATTCAGTGGAAACCACAGAGAAGGGAAGCATGAAATGAAGAGGAAGGAAACTGAAACCTCGAGAAGCAAGTTGGACAATGCTCAGAGTATAAGAGCATGGATCGGTACCGAACCTTATCATCGTGATTTAGGTGCAGGAGGTGATGTTGGCTTAGATCATGATGTTGGTAGTGGAGATAATTATGTTGCTAATGGCTAGAATATTGAGACTTAAATGACTGCTATTGATCCACCGTGTAGAAATCGTTAAAACGGATCGACTAGATGAATGGTTCTCCTAGTGATAGAAGAACCTAGATGCCATGGAATCGACTAAGACCGTTTGTAGGGCCACACTCGGGGTAGGCCATGATTATCGCCATTCAGTAGATCAAGCAGAGCCAAAGTCACTGGCAGATATTGTAAAGAAGTTGGTAAATGAAAACCAGCATAAAAACGACGATGAATAGGGCTCTTCTCCCAGTAGGAACCTATTCACTAAAGAGATATTTACGTGAGGAATATCCTCAAAGATTCACAATGCCTGCGATGTTGCCCTATAACAGAATGATGGATCTAAGGCAGCACTTGTTGAAATACGAATGGCATATGGACACGGCAAGGTCTATGGATGTTATGAGATGTCGATGCTTCCTGATATTTTTAGAAGGTGTTGTTACAATTTGGTTCACTTGGCTCCCACCAAGGTCCATATCCTTATTTGATCAATTAGCTAGGAGATTTATCGAGCAGTTTCGATTGCACACAACCCGTTCGAAAGATGTAATGTCATTATCGAATCTCTTAAGAATTCTAGAGAATCGTTAAAGGACCTTTTGAGTAGATTTAACACGGCAGTAATGGAGGTGAGAAATGCCAAGGAAGACATTGTTTTGATGTCTTTAATTAGAGGAATACATCTCGGCACAGATTTCGGTAAATAGCTGCAGATGAAACCGCCACCAACCATGGAGGAGTTTTACAGAAAGGAAACTCAGTTCTTGGGCTTGGAAGAGGCAAGTACAGCTGTTAGAAAAGCCGATGGTGGACAATCGGCTGAAGTGATTCAAAGTAATGTGGTTATGAAGCAATCCAGCAAAGGTTCTTGGAATATCGCTGTTAATATGGGAAATAAAGGCAATAACTAGAAAAGAAATAATCAAGGTGATGGAGGTAGGAAGCCAAATTTCAAAAATCATCCGAGCCTCTCGAAGTATGAAGATTATACACCATTGAAAAATTCAATTGAGAACATATATCTTTTGAGTAAGGTTCTGAGCTTACGAGAAGCTAGTTCTAAGGGTGTCGATTGAGAGGGAGAAAGGTCTAAAAAAGTATTGTCGCTTTCACGAAACCCATAGTCATAACACGAATGAATGTAGGCATTTACAAAGATGTGATTGAGGATCTAATACGGAAGAAGAAGCTTCAACGATATGTGAAAGCCCCACAGGATGGCGGGCAAGGGAGTGCTCAACCCCAGGGGCAAATGCTCCAACATGGCCAGGTTGGGCCTAGTGGTGATGAGCCTAAGCAGCTTGGAAAAAGACTTGTTATCAACACAATAATCGGCGGAACTTATCCAGCTGAGAAGAGTTGGAAAGATACGAGAGTTCTCCAAAGCACATTGTATAAGAAAGTTACTTTGCCATCGAAGACGGAGCTTCAGTAAAGCAACTGAGGACTATGAAGACATTGTGTTCAAAAGATGTGACATGGATGGGATCGAAGCACCTACGGTTGACCCCTTGGTGATAACAGCCGTAATAGGGCCAACAACTATGAAGAAAGCTATAACAACCCTGTTTTTGGTGATTACCTATAATATTAAATTATAATCATTACAGGTAATCACCAAAAACAGGGTTGTTACACAAGCGCTTGTTGATTGTGGAAGTTCTGTCAACACACTGTTTAAGAGAGATCTTATCACCAAATGATGCCGGAGAGATTGCAGAGCCTTTGGAATGTATGGATTTACCGATGGTTTGACCACAAGAGAATGCGGGTTGTGACGTTCGTGGTGATGGATATTTTTTCAACTTATAATGCCTTTTTGGGCCGACCGACCCTCGCTAGTTTTCTAGCGGCCCTTGCTCTATGGTGCCTAACAATGAAATTTCCCATTAAAAATGGAACATGGAGTCATTCAAGGTGATCAGAATTTAGGACATGAATGCTACATCATAGAGCTAAGGGAGGCAAAGCTACATATGAAAGAAAAGGACATAGAGATGACTCTTTGCATTAATGGACATATAGAAACCACCGCCTAAGCCCTGACTTAGTCGGCATAGCAGGTTCCACAAAGCTATGGATCAGAGAAAAGAGCCAAGGATGCGAGGGTGGGCCTGGTCGAGTTGGCAATCAGCATCCTGGTTAGTTAGGATGATCCTACTCGGATCCTTAAAATTGGATCTCAACTCAGCATAATGATGAAGAAGGAATCGATGGGTTTTCTTCAAGCAAACCTAGATGTGTTTGCTTGGAAACCTTCTGTCATGTGTGGAATATCGCCGGAGATAACGTGCCATACATTGGATGTGAACACCAGATGTCTCCCTGTTAAATAGAAGTGGCGTAGCCTGGGTCCGGAGCAATCTGCTGCACTGAAAGAAGCGGTGGATAAGCTAAAAGCCAACGGCTTCATCCACGATGCTCTATAACCGGAGTGGATATCCAATCCAGTCTTAATCAAAAAGTCTAACAAGAAATGGGAGACGTTTATCAACTATTCAGACCTAGGCTTGTCAACAGATGCTTTCGGATGCGAATAGTGTCATATCCGCATTTGCATCCTAAATCATTTTTAGATACCAGAGGTCCCATCCGCAGATATAGACGGATATTGGATAATTATCCTATCTGCCAGCGACCGATAAATCAAAAAATATAAATAGAAATTTTAGTTTAACATAAAATTTTCCAACCTAATTGATTATAAAAGTGTTAAAAAGAAACAAATATGATGATAATAAATAGTTTTGACCGGTTAATATGCATTAAGTGCATATAATATAAACTACTAACTTAATAAAACAATAAATAAATATCTTTAATTGAACTAAAATACACATAATTTAAACTATAATCCTGGTAAAACCCGGATGGATAATTTTCGGATGCGGATGTCTTCGTATCTGCATCCGTGTTCATTTTTTGGGACATCATATATTTATCCGCTTTTCGGATACGGATGCAGACGAATTTTGGATTTTTCAAGTATCCATTGATAGCCCTATTCCAGGCATGTCCGAAGGGCAGTTTCCTTCTACCAAAGATCGATCAACTGTTGGATTCAACCATCAACCATGAATTGCTATCGCTCATGGATGCTTATTTTGGCTGTGATCAAATTCCAATGCACATCCCAGACCATGAGCATGCTAGCTTCATAACCGACCTAGGACTGTATTATTATCTCATCATACTATACAATCTGAAAAACGTCGGAGCTACCTACCATAGACTGGTAAATTCCATGTTCATAGATCAGATGGTATGTTCAATGGAAGTCTACGTGGATGATATGTTGGTTAAGTCATGGTGATCGACGAACCATTTGGAAGACTTAGAAATTTTTGGCGTGCTCCGGAGATATGGAATGGAGCTCAACCTATCGAAATTCTCATTTGGAGTTGTGTTAGGGAAGTTCTTGGGTTTTATTGTAAATTCAAGAGGAATTGAGGCCAATCCAGAGAAGATTGAAGCCTTAAAGAAATGTTGAAGCCCAAAGACAATAATGGAGGTACAGAATCTAAACGGGAAGGTAGCCACACTATGCCAATTTATCTCCAAGTCTATGAATAAATGTACACCGTTCTTCGATGTGCTCAAAGTGGGGAAAAGGAACTTCTCCTGGACGCAAGAATGCAAGGATGCTTGTCAAGCCTTGGTTGGTCATCTGAAGAGACCACGTGTCTTGTCAAAGCCTTTGAAGGCGAGGATTTATTTGTTTACCTGGCAGTATCTATTCACGCATTGAGTGTTACCCTCGTACGTGAAGAAATGAGAATCCAAAGGCCGGTGTACTATATCAGCAATTGATTGACAGGAGCAGAAAGAAATTAATTGAAATTAGAAAAGTTGGCATGTTTCTTGTTGATTGCATCGAAAAAAATACATCCCTACTTCCAAGCTCTTCCAATTAAGGTGTTGACTGATCAGCCCTTAAGATAAGTCTTGCAATGACCTAAGACTTATGGGAGATTGTTAAAGTGGAACATCGAATTATGTCAATATGATATATTGTATCATCCCAGAAGAGCAACCCAAGGCCAAGTACTGGTTGATTTCATTGTCGAGTTCTCCACGGGATAACGAGAGAGAAGAGGTTACGGAACAGAGTGCTCAATGGAAGTTGTATACAAATGGAGTATCCAATGGACGTTGCTCGGGAGCGGGAGTGGTTTTAGTAACCCCTAATGAACGACCAGTTTACTATGCCCTGAAGCTTTAGTTCCCTGCAACAAATAATGAAGTCGACTATGAAGCGTTGATAGCAAGGCTTAAGATTGTGAAAGAATTGGAAGTCAAAGCTTTGCACATACATAGTGACTCTCAATTGGTGGTCTGCTAGGTAAGGAAGGAATTCTAGGCTAGGGAAGAAAGGCTAGCCCCTTATCCGATGAAGGTTTTGGAACTGCTCAATGACTTTGAGTATTATACGATAACGTACATCTCCAAGGAGGAGAACACGAAGGTCAATTCACTAGCCAAGCTAGCTAGTTCCGAGGATGCGCCATGGGTCTAGTTCCAATAGAGGTATTATCAGCTTCGAGCATCGTCCAGATGGATGTAGATTGGATCTTGGAGGCTGAACTTGAGAAAGAATCATGGATGACTCCAATTAAGGAGTATCTATTAAAAGGAACCCTTCTGGACAGAAGAAATGAACGAAGAAAACTCATGGCTAAGATCCACGGTTCATTGTTCAGAAAGTAGTACTATATAAAAGAGGGTTCTCTGTTCCCCTGCTGCAGTGTGTCACCAATTAAAAAGCAAAGATGGTCCTTGCGAATGTTCACGAAAAAGCATGTGGCGATCACACTGAAAGGCAAACATTAGCGAAGAAGATTCTTCACTGTGGATATTTCGGGCCGACGATTAATGGAGATGCAACCGACTACACCAGTAGGTATGATCGATTGATCGATGCCAAATATTCATAAACATTCTCGGAGTCCCGCCTACGGAAATTACACAAATGGCCAGCCTATGGCCATTTATGATATGGGGAATCGACATTATTGGTGTGTGACCGATGTCAAAGGGTGGAGCAAAATACGTCATTGTTGAGGTTGATTATTTCATGAATTAGGATGAAGAAAAACCGCTTACCATGATCACCATGTAAAGTGATCAACTTTGTAGTCATAAACATTCTCTATCAATTTGGGATCCCACAAACCATTATTTTCGACAACGGGACCCAATTTAATAGCATGGAATTCAAGAACTTCTATAGAAAATATCAGTTAGAGAAAAGATTTTCTACAGTAGCATATCCGTAGGTGAATGGACAAGTGGAGCAGTGAACAAAATCCTTAAGTTCATTCTGAAAAAGCGGTTGACAAAAGCCAAAGGTAAGTAGGCCGATGAATTTCCTTTGGCACTTTGGGCCTGTCGAACGACCCACAACTCCACAACTGGCAACACTATATTCGCTTTGGCCTACGGATCAGAGACCATGATTCCAATTGAGTTGAAAGTGCAATCTCATCAAAAGATCCATTATAATCCCAAAATGAATGAGGAGCTCCTACTAAAATCCCTCGATATGATCAATGAGAAGCACGATGAAGTTGTTTTGAGAGCCGCTGCTCACCGAAACCGAGTAACTCAGTATTACAACACAAAGGTCATGAACTGGACCTTCAAGAACAACGATCTCATTCTTAAACAAATCTTCCCTGATCCGGTGAACATGGGTCTGACTTGGGAAGGTCCATATGCTATTTAACATAAGCTTAGAGATGGAACATTCAAGCTAGCAACCGTTTATGGAATTTCACTTTTGAGGGTGTGAAATAGAGACAGTTATAATGCTATTTGAATTAAAACTATCTTTATACATACTTTGTTGATTTCAATATGACAAGGCATGATCTGCCATTATTGTGGATATAAAATGAATTGGCTTTGGGGATCGATGATTTTGTATTCTCATTAGCTAAATCTTGCACTGTGAACAATGATATAATTGAATAACTTACACCTATATAATGCGCGAATGCAAGTTCCTGGAGATAGGTACCAATCGAACTTTGTGGTCCATGACTGGAACTGAGGAATGTGACTATTCAAGGTATCCGGGTTGATGCCAAATAACTCCTCTAACCCACGACTTGGGTATTGGAGTATAAACACATAAGGGTCGAATGAGACAGTCTGCCCCAAGAACTTTGCCCAAAAATAGGGAAAGAATCAAACCGTCGTCCAAAGATTGGTAAGCCCAATGATCTATGACCGGAGTAAGGCATGATCTTATTCAAACATCCAGAGATAGACGTTGTGATGCCCTGAGATAGGCGTTGCTTACTTAGCCCCGCAAGTTGGGCATGGATGATCAATGCTTGGAGTTAGTTGAAATCTAACACAAACGTCCAAAATAGAAGTTATGGCACTTGGAAGATGGTGCCCCGTTTGCTTAGCCCCACAAATAGGGCATATATGATCAATACCCAGAGTTAGGCGAGATCGGGTAAGATGTCTAAGATATAAACATCCAAAACACTGCTCAAGGTGATCAATCTCGATCGATGCCCAAAGATTGACGAGACCAAACATGGATGCCCATAGATGGGCACCCAAACTATAACTCTCTTAACGTAGAAAGTGATATAAACTCTATTGCCATCGCTATTCAAATGAATCTCGACTAAGGATGAGCAAAGCAAGCTACAAAGTTAGATAAATGGAAAAAAATTCTCGATATATGAATAGATTGACACAAGATTTAAAAGGAAACAAATCTATTCTTTATCAACAAACTTTCTTAACAAAAGAGGGGGACCGCACCCGCAGAGCATCAGCCTATTTACACAAGTTTGAAGCTAAAACAAAATGCAACAGAAAAACAAGGAAAAACTGCAACTAAGTCTTCCTCCCTCTCTTCCTCTCCTTTCTCCCTTCCGTAGAGGAATGCGCACCAGATCTGCTGAGCTTCCTTCTACTTGATTCCTTACCATTATTATCCTTCAGTAAGTAGCCTTTTGGGTCTGTCTCCTAATCATGATCGCTTCCCAGAGACGAACACCCCCAGAAGTGGGAATAGTAAAGGGAGCAAAGATAAATTATGTGGGCAACAAGAAATACAGAGGAGGAGGAATATTGTCAAAATTCTCCTTTTTAATCTCCTTAGTCATCATGGTTTGGGATCGTTGCATCTCTTGCATAATAGGCCCCGACGAATGCGCAGCGACTCCAGTAATGATGATATCTTCGTCTCCCTAGCCTCTATGAAGGTCACGTGTGACCTCCTTTTCCAAAGCATGAATCATTTTAGCGTCAAGACTAGGGAAATGCCTGTTGGAGGAGCCAGAGTTGGATGAGGATCAGATATAAAGACAGATTAAGTTAGAATGGCATGTGTTTGCAAGCTTAATTTTGGCAAAGGGACAATAGCAGGTTGACCTGAAACTTGGAAAATAGAGATTTTTGACATCAACTTTTGTCATATGAGCCATTTTAAATATAGGAGAGGTTAATAATATATTTTCAAGGGAAATAGACTCGATATGAGCTGGAGTGCCGCTAGAGCCTCCTTCTAGAGTAGGAGATAAAATGGGCGGTTTTGGAAGCTGAGGCTCATCGGGGTTGTATTGAGCATCTGAACTGGGTGCCGAAATAGTTGAGACACCATAATCTTCCTTGGTAGTGGAAATAGCACTAGAGCCAGGAATTGGAGCGATGGTTTCAATAATCAGTGGTTCCAATGTCAAAGGAGTAGTAATATTTACCATTGAATCATAAGGAGCAGACTCGGAACTCTCAGCCTGTTCCTTTTGAACCTCAGTAATCAATTTCGGGTGTAAGATAAGCTCACACCTTGAGCGCCGCTAGGTCTTCTCCATCCAAAAGGTTGAGTTTCATCTTCTCCTCATTGACCTTAATTCCATCGGAGTGCTCTCGCTCTGATCTCATGATCTCTTCCTAGGCCATGGCCAAATCTTGGGGATACCCCTCATCCAACTATTTCAAGTTGCCAAACTTGATAACGTTTGCATTGTACCACACAAGAATACGCTCAAGTCCAATTTTAGCTTTATTCTCCACGATCTCAACCTCCTCTTCAACACCCCTTGCTTGGTCTTTGCATCATCTCTCACTTTACAAGTGTCTAACAATTCTTCGTAGTAACCCTGGGCTTGGGTGAGAGCTTCATTTGCCAGTAGTTTGTTCAACTTCACTATTTTTTAAGCTTGCTTTTTCATAGTTTTCTTGAGTTGTTCATTTTCCAATGATAAAGTGTGGCTCTATGATGAGTAGCCTTGATTTGATTTTGTTGGCTCTAAAGATCCTCCTCAATAGGTCAGATCTTCTAGCTTTTTCTTGGCATCGGCCATTGAAGCGTTAAGCTCTTCAACTTCATTGTCAAGGTGGAAATGATGTGCTTGTCGTGTTCTTGAATTTCTTTCATCCCCTCAAGCTCTACCATTCTTTTGTGGGAGACATAAAAAACAGACCCAACTAATCTGTTCCACTTAAAGTATTGGTCATATACGTCATCCACATAAGCAACGACGTCAGATTTGACCCTTGGAGGGATATCCTTTAGATGAGGAATGAAGAAGATATCATTAAAGCAATTTTGGAAAAGCATGCTTCATGGTAGCTACATGTGGATTGGAAATTGCTTCCATCTCTATAGTAATAGGGATTTCAATTAGCTTCTTATCAGATCTCAAGTAAGGAGAATCGGAGGGAACCATCCCACATGACTGCTCAAAGCATCATGGCACGTGAGAGGATATCATCATTTGTGTTAATAAAGGAGCTGAAATAGGGGTGATCGGTATCTCAAAGGATGGACCAGGATCCGGTCTCGTTGAATACTTATCCATGATATGCGACAAGGGTGAATGAGACCTACGTCATGGGACCTGTAACCTTTATCCCGACTCCTATAATCTTGTCCTGAGTGCCTTTGCGAAAAGTCATGGGACGAACCACGAGAATGACCGGATAACCCAAGCCTTTTGTATTTTACTCCCCTGATTCTAGATAGTGTCGTATAAATTCCTGCGCTCCATAGAATTTGTAAATAAAACACGGATGAGTTAACACCAATAAGATGGAAACATAGTGCAAACAGAACAGGAGTGTAGTGTTGGGTAAGTGTGAATGTGTCCTAGTGTCCCCCATAGATCGTGGACTTGTAGCTTGCTAAAAAGGGTTATTTCCCCCGCATGAGTAGTGGGCACTTCATCAAGCAGATGAATAGGAGATCCAATATCTCCAATGCTGATATTGCCGAGACCAAAGGACCCAATTTTGTCTAGGATACTCCCAAAGGACTTGAAGATATCCCCAGAAGGCGGGATGGGGACTTCTCTACCATAGTAGATGGTGGAGGTTGCACGAACGTCCGAGATGAAATGATATTTATTTTAGGTCACCGCATTATGAGTAATGCACGATCATTGTCACTCCTGTTACTAGAAGACTTATGGCCAATGTCAATATCATCATTACCCCAACCATCACTTTCTCTTTCCTCAACATGCCTACTCTTTTCTACACTATCTTCGGCCCTTTGACTTGTTTCAGGATCGATAAATGGGCTACGGAATAGGGGGAACCTCATGACCTGCATCGGAATCTATGGCAACATTGTATTCTTGTGAAGAGTCATCATTATCGTCCATAACTTCTGGAACATGGCCAACATTACGGCCCTCCTCTAAGAGGTTGTAAGAATGCAAGCTTTCATCAGGGAGAGCTGCCAGGGTTGTCGCTAAAGCTGCACCGTTAGGCCTTCTTGAATTATTTGTTGGTGCAAGAAGTAATAAGGTGAATAGCTGAGACTTTAACATCCATACTAGAAGAGAGAAAGTGAAAACGAGACTTGCGTCTAGATAACCACCTTTGTGTGAAACCATATGGAAAACATAGAAAGAAGAATTCGTCCTTAAAGTAGCTTAGCTTGCTCCAGAGGCCCAACACTATCCGACATCCCCTAGTTGGTTCCGAGAAAATGAGTGAAGGAGACCCCTTCAAGTGCTTAAAATGTATAGATAACAGATCTTTTGGGCACTAGGCTCACGATCCAAATAACGGACAAAAATCATATGCATGTTGTTCAAATAGGCATAGCTATTTGGGTGTAACTAGGCCGGAGCAAGCTTCATAAGCTGTAGGATTGTGCGAATAAAGAAGTTGAACGGTGGAACACAACCAGCCATGCACATGTACCAATTATAGGTTATATATCATACTGGTGGAAGATGCGGTCACTGATAGCATGTAGGAACTAACACAACTTCAAATGGATTACCGTGTTTCTCGCATATTCTTTGAGAGACGCTTCATCAACCTTCGAAGCAGGAGAGTCTTGGGAATCATCCAAAATAATAGCATCACCCATATTGATATCGAGGGGAACCCCTACAACGGGCTCTTCAACCAAAACAAAAGAACCACTTCTAAAGACTGCCCTGCTCGATGACTGGCTGAATGAGATTGCGATGGAGCAGGAATGGGTTTGTCGTAGGCACAATCATCGAGTTAGATTTTGTATCAGACTCGACATATCATGATGTTGAAGGACCTACAACCATAGCGGAGAGATGCGAGGAATGTCTACGATCCATAAGTATCACAGCTTCACATATAAGAGATATTAGGCATATTAAAAGCTGTAATCTTCATGCTGGAAGAAAACCATGTATTGTCAATGCACCAGACCATATGATACTAACGTATGTTGATTAATTGAATCTCATACATCAATATAGGGTAATAGTGTGCAGTTAAAATTATGCAGTGTGTGCATTTGAAGTTGTGCAATGCGTACATCTAACATCGTGCGATTCAAATCCATCATTCGACAAAAAGACTAGCAGTCCCCTTGTCCAAGTGGTGATTTACATTTGAATTGACCATGATCTGAAGCTGTCCCAATGAATCATGAACCATTGACCACGTCTTCACCAAATTTTTTATGGAGTCCCATTTTTTTTTGAATGTTTGGGTGCTTTACACTAATAATTTGGGTCACCCTAAAAAACTCGAGTTTACTTCAAATAGGACTCAAAGCCAGCTCGGGTCAAAAATCATGAAACTTGTGCTCGAGTCGTGCTCGAGAAAAACAAGTCATGCTTCAAGTAAAACTCAAGTATTTTACAAGACATCCCTTAAAACTCAAATTCTGATGAAAAATCGCCAAGTATAAGATAAGTAACGATCCATAAAGAATTGGCAATGGAGCCTCATAAGCGGTTGTACATGATGAAGTTCAAATTAGCAATGAACTCCTCCAAGATGCACTACCACTATTTGAAACAAGTTGCGGTAATTGGGTTCGAAGGTTTTTGGATATAGGCTTTGAATTGTTCTAGTGGTTCGGTGCTTAAAAGTTAAAGTATGGAGCTAACGACTATGGAGGTGCTAATGATTGGAGGAACTTGAAGCGATGGGTCAGCAATGTGAGGATTAGCAATGATGAGCTCAAAGGAGGAAATCTCAAGGTAGAATGAAATGCAGCAAGTGAGAATGGTTAAGTGTAGCGACCCTAAAAGATAGGCAGATGAATATCCCATTATTAAGGCATCGGCCCACGGCCGATGGATCGGTACCGATCCATGGTCAATGGATATATATATATATATATATATATATATATATTTCTGTGTGTGTGTGTGTAAACAATAGGTGTATATATGTTTGTATGCATGCATGATAATAGATAATTGGAGCTGAGTAATTCAAAGAAGGAGATTGTTGAAAAATTTCTGAAATTAGAATGGCAAACTTGAAAAGCATGCCCTAGTTCTGGTACTGCACAAGATTTGCAAGTTCAAAACCGTTCAAAGCAATGCAGCAGTCAGTAAAAGACACAATGCTTCGTGAAAACAGTTCAGAGGAAAAGTAGCATGTATTCAAAACAGAACTTGAAATTGATAATAATGGATTCATAGTTTGTCTTCATCCAAAGCATACCTTGTTAAATCAAGGTATACCTTGAAGGGAAAATGTTATCCAGCTTTCTGACTAAGCAGTATTTGGATGAGTCAGAATGATCGAACAAAAATTAACTAAATAGAAGTCCAAAAAAATTCACTTTTGAACTGAAGAACCAAGCAAGATTAATGAATGAAGCCAAAAGCTTGCCAAGAGTCTTAAAGAGTAGCCTACACTGTAGAATACAATAGCCTATGATTTTTGTTTGATGATAATAAACACACACACACACACACACACATATATATGTATATGTGTGTGTGTATATATATTCAATGTATTTTTTGTTGTACTATTTTATTTTTCACATAATTAAATAAATATTTATTGAATAAAATAAATAACACAGAATTCATATTCAAACAAATATTTTATTCAAACAAATATTTTATTACAAATTCAAATTGTACAAATTTAAGCTCTCACTACATTTATACATTTTCAATTACAATACAATTTCATATTACAATACAATTTTCACTATACAATTTTTGCATATATTTTACACCTCACTGCATAATTCACTCAACACTCATATTTGATCTTCAACTCTATTCCAGTTTGTATCCAGCATTTGAATTATCTGAAAAATAAACACTAACGCCGTAAAATTGAAAAAGAAATATTTTGCAGTTCAAAATGAAGTGTGTGTTTTGAAAATGTTATTTGCCTCGGTTATTTGGGTTGTTCGTCATCATTTTTATTTTGAATTCATCTTACATGAACAGCTTGTAACATGCACAGTGTATCACTGTACATGTCACAACGCCGTGCACACCGATATACACTTGATAAAATTGTAGGGACTAGTGAGCAAAAGGTCAAACCCTAGCATTATGCTGGATTCAACTCAGGTGCGTGCAAACAAAATTCAGTTCAGAAAGCACACAAATTAGATGTACAAAGGATAGTGAATCCAATATGAAAACTTCAAAGTATCAACCAGAATACAAGGCACAAGTCAAGACATGAAGCAATACAAAGACTTCAATGGAGATCATATGCAATCAAGACTTCAAGTTCAACATGAATGAACTCCCATCAAATAAACAGTTCAGACCACATGAATA
Source organism: Allium fistulosum (assembly GCA_030737815.1). NCBI lineage: Eukaryota > Viridiplantae > Streptophyta > Magnoliopsida > Asparagales > Amaryllidaceae > Allium > Allium fistulosum. The sequence goes on from CM060906.1 coordinate 1,022,263,923, forward strand.
CATATGAAGGTCAATGACACTTGAACTCAACCAAACAACAAAGGTACCAAAATGACAACAAGCCCACTACAAAATAGTGAAAGGAATACAAGTGCAATGGCCAGAACCAAACTCAAGTATAAATATGCAGTAGAACACAAAGGACTCAGTGCACAATGAATATGCAATCACACTAAAACATATAGACCAGACCATCATAACACAAAGATACGACTACATGAAAAAGATGAACCAAACCAGACCAGAGGCACACATAAATGCAACATCATGATTCAACACAACAGCCTCAACAAAACTTGACTCATGTGCACCAAACATATGCATCAAAGTGGACAGTGCAACCAAGTGCAACATCAACACAAAACAACACTGCAATAACACACACATGTACACATGAAATGACTCAACCAAATCAGGCCTTCCAGTAACAGTGATCAAGTGCAAACACACAAGTGAGCACGTGAATTATCTCAAGTATGACTCAAAGCAATGAGCCAATCCAACATGATGCCAGAGAATACAAGAGAACCATACATATGCAACATGAGGACATTCGAAATATGCTGCGGTTTTCAAGAAGAAACTACAAATGTAACACCAAGCAATACAACAACAATGATCATAGTAAAGGCATCAAGACCATACAAGTGACTCAAAGCAGATGAAGCACAAACACAATACAGACCAAACATATATCAGTTCAGAGTGGTGCAGTTCGAACAAGAACAAGCAGAACAAGTTGAAATACAAAGACATACAAGGCAGTGTTCAAAAATGTAATTAAACAGAAGCAGCAAGCCGAGATAAAAATCAACAGGGGTCAATCGTATTCATTTCAAATTCGTATGTATACCAACACGTGAGATGAATAAGTCTCAGAAAAATGGAACAGTGGATGACAATTCAAAATTCGTCAACTCATCACAAATTTCAAAATGCCGAAGTAATAGGAGCAAAAGAAGAAACCGACCCAAAGCAACGGAGCAAAATCCAAAATCATGGAATAACAAATACGAATTGAACAAGTCAGATTTATCATAAGTATTCAAGCAAAATTGAACGGCCATGTAATAATCACTGAAATATAGGGTGTTCGAACCCTATAAATTAAACCCAAAATCATCTTTGGTAGTCGTCAAGTTCAAGCATATCAAACAGACAAATCAAAGCAAAATTCACATACCAATTTCTATTAGGACGAACTCGAAAAATTGAAGCAGCCGAGTGAAGTCAAAGCTAGAAGTCGATTGACGAAGCAAAGCAAACTCCTCAAATCAATCGAATAATTATCAAGCGGCACTTCAATTTGAAGAACCCGAGCTTGTGAAAGAGGAACGAAGAAAGAACGGACACGAACTAAAATAGAAAAGGGAAAGATGTCTATTTTTTAAGTGATAATTTATTTAGGCCAACCTCTATATAATTATTGGGTTGCAGTTTTAAAATAGGGTTTTGTTTTGTTTGTTTTTATTTTGTAATTTTCTTTTAAAATTTGTGAAACTCTAGTTGTGTTACTAGGTTACAAGCTACGGTAGTGTAGTTTGAGAATTCGCAACTCAGTGGTTGAGTTGTGGCAGGGTTTTGAGCGTAGAGTTAGGTTAGTCATTAGCGGGTGTCGCAAGTTTACGTGTGTAAGTGTCTGACTACTTAATTTCCAGTAGAAACCTTGGGGACATCATGTAGGCAGGGTTTTGCCGAAGCTGGGTAAATTTATGTGTGATCTCTTTTGCATTTATTTTTGTTTTATATTTTTATTTCCGCATTAATTTTTATTATTAGTATCACCCTATTCACCCCCCTCTAGGGTGAAAACGATCCTATAAGTGGTATTAGAGCAAGGTTAAGAGCGTATATGTCTAACCCTAGTTGCAAATCTAGCGAGAATCAGTCCAGTATTATTCCCCCTATTTTTGATGGAATGGATTTTTTAAAGTGAATATTAGGCTCAGGTCCCTAATAAGTTTCAAAATACACAAAAACCCCAGTAAAAAAAGTATGTAAATTTGGTCCCTAGAATTAAGTTACTAAGTAATTGCATACAGTTATGCAATTATTCACTGAATAATTGCAGACATTTATGGAATTATATCCAAAAGTTGCATAAATTTATGCAATTTTTTTGGTGAATAATTGCGGAAATTTCCGCAATTTTTTGGTGAATAATTGCGGAATTTTCCGCAATTTTTAAGTGAGTAATTGTGGAAATGTCTGCAATTATTCACTGAATAATTGCATATGTGTATGCCATTATTCGGTAACTTAATTCTATGGACCTAATTTACAAACTTTTTTTGCTGGGGTTTTTGTGTATTTTGAAACTTATTAGGGACCTGTGCCAAACTGTCCCTTTTTTAAATTGGAAATTAAAAATGGAATTTTATTTAAAATCTGTTAATTTGAAATGTTGGGATATTACTGAAAATAAGTGTGATATAGTAGACAAGAAAAATACTTCGATTAATGCTCTTGGTATGCATATACTATATTCTCATATTAATCAAGATAATTTTAACCATATCTCTCATTGTGAAAGTGCACAAGAAATCTAGAATACTTTTGATGCAATATATGGTGCAAAAATCAACAACGGCGGGAAATCCTCCACAATCGACTCAGCTGAAGAAACATGCTTGACAGGATTTACAAAAGACAGCAGTGATGAAGATTCAATAGCCGATGAGCTAAGTGATCTTTCATTCAATGATTTAGTTCTCTTGTGTCGAAAATTAATTGAAAATAATGAAGCTCTTGAGATGAAAAATAATAAGTTGAAAAGGGAACAATCTAAACTATGTGAGAAAAATAATGATTTTGAAAATGAGCTTAAAAATATTAAGAAAAATAAAAATTCTAATTGCAAAAGGTGTTTGGACTATGAAAAAGAATTTGCCTGTTTTCATGAAAACTTTCAAAAGTTAGAAAACGAAATTTTTATTCGGGAGAAAAAAAACTGAGTTGATTTGTAAAAATAATATTTTGCAGAAAGAGTTGGATAGTTTTAAGAGGTCGGAAAGTTCTAAACGTGCGATTTTTGAAAAGAAATTAAATGAGGTCAACGAAAATTTCAAAACCCTTGAAAAAGAAAACGTGATTTTGAGCAAATCTGAAATTATTCGATTAAATCATGAGTTTGAAAAGGAGATTGAAAAAATCAAGGATTTTGAAAAAAATGAATTTAAAAAACTCCAACTCTTTGAAACTGAGATGCTAAAAATTGAGACTAAAATTAGAGAGCTTGAAAATGAAAATATGGGCATGATAATAAATAATTTTGAAAAGAGAGATAATACCATTAGTTGTAGTTCGAAGCTAATAAATGAAAATAAACTTTTAAAATCCAAAGTGAATAAACTTGAGTTGATTACTCGAAAAATTTTCACTAGAGAAAAATCATTTAATATGCACTTGAAAATCAACTCTTCGAGAATAAAAGGAAAGGAGTTGGATTTGCAAAAGTGTCAAAATATGAACAAACGACTAATAACACTGTTAAGGGAAAAAGTGTGATACCCAAATGCGTAAAGTGTGGAAATATTGGACATGGCAAGAATAATTATCGAAATATATACAAACACAAAACTGTTAAACAAATTTGGATTTCCAAGGGTACAATTGTATATGCTAACGGTTTGTTATATAGACAAATTTGGGTACCAAAGATTTCAATAGATAACAATAGTGGTCCTACATCCTTAGTTAGACCACTTGCCTTCTCCAAAATTTAGATACATAAGTGGGCTAAGGAACAAATTTGATGGAGATAGATTTTGAGTTGTTCTAGGTGATTGATAAACTAAAATTTAAATGTTCCTTAACCTATATAGATTAGATGGAGATCATCACATGTCGGATATCACGGCATCGAAGGAAAGTGAGGTATGATCTCTTAACTCAATTTTGTTCACATATTGTTAATTATGTTTTCATCGACATTGTTGAAGTATTTCTGCAATACCTTGAACATCTCAACTTTGATTTTTGAAATTATTGAAGTTCTAGAAAGCTAACTAATAATGCTAAAACTTTTCTGTTTTTAGTTTTTTTATTCACTTTGGAATGTCATGAAAAACTGCTTTGACGAATTTTTGTGAATGTGTGATTTTTGCTCAATATAGATTACTTTACTTGTGCTTGATATAAATGGACGTGCTGAAATTTCAAAAAACAATTCAAGTGTTGAGGAGTACACGTTCTTCTTATATGCCACTATATATCACCATGAATACCTAAAATACAAGTGGTATCTGATATCATCTCATGTTGAAATCAATTTTGCAATTATTTAATTATTTATATTGATTTTCAACTAGAAGTCGTTGTCACAAAACCCCCTTACAGAAAATTAATTTTCGCTTAATGTTAATTTATGAAACATGGGTTTTCATCATGATAAAAATACTCTAGTTTATTTCCATAAGAGATTTACTCTAGAAAAGATAATCATTGACTAATCGAATCTTTTGGAACTTATCAAAATTATTATAGTGCTTGAAAAACGATGGATAGTGATTAAAATATATTTCATAACAAGAGGAAGTATAATTTTATAATTTCATGAAAATCAAACAAAATTTTTTATTAGTACTTATTCCATGATCATTTCTATCACTTTCACCTTTCCATCATCCATACATCATAATATAGTGTGCAGAATTTGGTATTTCAAAATAAGGAAATATTTTTTTTGTAAAATAATTATATCCTAAAGTATTCACTCTCATTTAAAAGTCCTCGCGATTATGCATGGGTGAATTACTTGAATTTCTATATATGGGCTTCCATTCTCATTTAAAAGTCCTCACGGTTATGCATGGATAGGATGCATATATGAAAGGGATAAATATCAAGTATATTCTAATCTCATTTAAAAGTCCTCACGGTTATGCATGGTTAGAAAATACTTGACATATTTTTTTTAAAAGGTAACTACCAACCTCATTTAAAAATCCTAACGATTATGCATGGTTAGTAAGTGCTTTACATTTTTTGTATAATATTTGAAAAGGGAAAATGCACAAATTAGTCCTTTAGTGAAAATATCAAACTCTTGTCACTATAATAAATTTTCCATAGTCCTACAATTTCTCTAAAGTAGAGTTTGTTTCTAATTAGTAAAATATTATGATTCTGGTTTGATTAATTGGAATATGAAATTAATATTTCCCTTTTGACTTGATTTTATATTTTTAATCAAAATGGTAGCTATTTAAATTACTATTATTATTTTTGATGATAACAAAAGGGGGAGAGAGGTTAAGATTTTGATTTTTGAGCGACATCCTTACTAATATTCGAGAGTGTTTTTATTCAAAGTTATTTTTAATTTTTCATTTTTAACTACACGCATCTATGTAGGGGGAGCTTTGTTGTAGGGGGAGCATTCAAATAGGGGGAGAAAACGGAATTCATCGAAACCAAATATATTTAATAAAGTCAAAATCTTAATATATGTTTGTTATCATTAAAAGAGGGAGATTGTAGAATACAATAGCCTATGATTTTTGTTTGATGATAATAAACATATATATATATATATATATATATATATTCGTTTAAATGTATTTGTTGTTGTACTATTTTATTTTTCACATAATTAAATAAATATTTGTTGAATAAAATAAATAACACAGAATTCATATTCAAACAAATATTTTATTCAAACAAATATTTTATTACAAATTCAAATAGTACAGATTTGAGCTCTCACTACATTTATACATTTTCAATTACAATACAATTTCATATTACAATACAATTTTTAGTACAATTTTTACATTTATTTTACACCTCACTACATAATTCACTCAACACTCATATTTGATCTTCAACTCTAATCCAGTTTGTATCCAGCATTTGAATTATCTGCAAAATAAACACTAATGCAGTAAAATTGAAAAAGAAATATTTTGCAGTTCAAAATGAAGTGTGTGTTTTGAAAATGTTATTTGCCTCAGTTATTTGGGTTGTTCGTCATCATTTTTCTTTTGAATTCATCTTACACGAACAGCTTGTAACATGCACAGTGTATCACTGTACATGTCACAACGTCGCGCACACCGATATACACTTGATAAAATTGTAGGGACAGGTGAGCACAAGGTCAAACCCTAGCATAAGCTAGATTCAACTCAGGTGCGTGCAAACAAAATTCAGTTCAGAAAGCACACAAATCACATGTACAAAGGATAGTGAATCTGTGATAACATGGATTTTTGGACATTGGATAATTGGATAATTAACTGATTTTCTCTATTGAGATACTAATTTTATTTGGTTAAACATTAAAACTTTGATAATTAAAATATATCTGGATGTATATAATGGATTCGAGCTATAATAAATGTTGATATCTGAATGGATATTTTATACAGTTGGAAATGATAAATCTTATAATAAAATCTATATTTATAAATACTAAAGATAAATACTTATTAAGTTTAAATATGGTAGCTCAAGTTTAGAATAGGATTTAATAAGGATCATACTATCTTTAAATATATATATATAAGGGTATTAAACATAATAAAATAAATGAATAAGTTTATATTGTTTAATTGAGTTATATACATAAAAGAAAAGTGAAAAGATAAGATATATATAAAACATAAAACAATTTAGCTCATGCCAAATTACAAATGTAAACCTCTTGTTACACGCAAATACAAGTGTTAATTTATTTTAACATGCATATGACATTTGTAAGCTTATTTACCAAGTGTCTTAATTTTTATTTTTCTTTTTCTTATTTTTAATAAAAAGATAAAACTAAGACATATAAATCTCTCTACTTTCTCCTCTCCTTTATTTTTCTATTTTTCAATCTCAAAACAAAGATCTGTGTACTTAAACCTGAGAAAACAAAATCCAGAAATTCAAAACAACTTCTTTTCAAACTATTTCAAACCTGAAGCTCAGATCAAAAATAATTAAAATTCAAATCAAGGTCAAAGAAAATTCATCCCAGATTTAACAAGGATCATCTCAAAACAATTATTAGTTCAGGCCAAAACAGTTTCAAAAGAACAAATCCAGAAACAAGTTTCAGTTTTCCAAATTCAAACACTTCCAGGCTGTTCTCTGTTCATACATAAGGTGAGTAAACTAAAGCTTAATTTTTTTTTTAAATTGGATGCATATGGTAAATGTTTGAAGTAAAATTGTGATGCAAGTTTGAAAATGTGTGTGCATGATTGTTTTAAAGCTGAATGTATGTATATATGTATATAGAAAATTGTGTGCATGTTTATATAAAAACTGTTGTTCTGTTCTTATGGTTCAGGGTTTAAAATCTGATGAAATCATTAGTTCTTCTTCTCTGATCTTCTTTAGGACATGATGTACAAACAAATTATGTTTTTTTTAAACATAAACTAAGAATTAAAATTATTTTTAAGTGAAATAAGTTTGCATATCTCTGGAAATAAAGAAAAGACAGCCGGAAAGTTTATTTTGGGTAAATTCTGGTGAACGGAGGATATTTGGACCTCGGGATCGTGGGTGGAGTTTGCGAGGAGGTCAGTGGTGTCGGCAAAAATGGTGGGTGGATTTATCCACCACCGTGATGGTCAGACGACAACGTTTTAGGGTTTAAAGCCCTGTTCGAGTCGGCAAGGTTTGCGAGGCGATTGAGAAGGCGTGGGTGCACCGGAGTAGATCGAACTGAGGGGGATCGAAGCGTTGGTTCGTGGTGAAGCTTTGGTCGGAGTGCCGAGCTCTCTGGTGATTTGAGGCGGTGGCACGAGGAGGATTTAGTCGATGGGATTTGGGTTCCGGGTGATGCTCGATAGCTCAATTTCGATTTCAGGTGAGTTCGAAGGAACCGGGTGGTCGTGACGACTCAAGGGTAGATAGGCGACTCGTCGATGGTTGGAGCCTTGATCGGGGATGGCCAGATTTCGTGTGCATGTGCACGAGCTTATGGTTTGTGTCAGTGTGTTTTGTTTTAAGGGAGAAGATGAAGTTGATCTCAGGTTTGGTCTCGAGGAAGTTTTGTAATGGCTTGAGTGTGTCTTCGGGTGAATTCACATGAGTGTTACAAGCTATAACAGTTTTATTTTTATTATATAATAATTATCTTATTTAAGATTGGGATTAGTTAAAGGTTTTAGAATGAATTATTTTAAATTAAGATATGTGGTATTAAACTTTAATAAAGTAATTTAAGATTAATTAATTATTGAAAGTAATTAAAAGGATAATTACTTAATGTAATTAATTAAAGGATAATTAATTAATTAAAGGTTAATTACTTAATGTAAGTAATTAAAAGATAATTAGTAATTAAAGGTTAATTAAAGGATAATTAATTAATAATTGAAGGTTAATTATTTAATAATTAAAGGATAATTAATTAATTAAAGGTAAATTAATTAATGATCGAAGGTGAATAAATTAATGATTAAAGATTGATTAATTTATGATTGAAAGATAATTACTTTTGTTAAGGGTTAATTTAATTATGTAATTAACTTAAGGTTAATTAATTAATGTGATAAATTAAGGGATAATTAATTAATTGAGGATAATTACTTAAGATGGATAATTAATGATGATTTATTTATTTCATTAATTAAAAACTAATGGTTTGTAATTAATTAATGTTAATCAAGCAGGGTTAGGTAATTAATTCATAGAAATTAATTTATTTGGAAATTAAATTGAATTACTTAGGGATTGAACAACTAATTGATCTTGCTTATGGATGATTGAATGATATTGAATGCCTTGGATTATGTGATATCTCTGATATGTGATATGTGCTGCTTTGTGATTGAGATGAATTGTTGTGTATAAATCGTATTGTTTAAACTTAAACTTTTGGTTTAATGAATATCATTAGATTTGAAGAGACCGGAGTCGGGTATCAACAAATACCCGAAACCACTTCGATTCTTTATAAATTTGAGTTTAGAACCAAACAGGCTGGAATTGGAATAAATTAAGTAACTGGGCCTTTAACTGAGTAATAGTTCTTGGATATTGTTTGTATAAGTGATGGACTTTGAGAACTCGTAGGAAGGTACGAGTTACCTTGGTTTTCAAAATAAGTTTTATAACTTAGTATTTCAAGCTATATGGGTTTACTCACGCTGGTTTCCAGCCTGACCCGGGTGTTACTTTGATGTAATGCTCGGGTCAGACCGAGTATTACAGATTTTCAGGTGAGGACGTTATGGAGCTCAGGAGGTGAGCTGGATGTCAGGAACATATGGAGTTTACCGCTGAGTATTATTGTATTTGTCTGGGACAAGTTGATTTTTATCTGTCCAGTGTTTGTGTAAATGTTGTAACTCTAATGTACTATATGTGTAATTTAACCGATACATCTTTTTTTTAAATAAAGGATATTATTTGGTATTATATTTGATCCGCTGCGAATGTGAGAATCTGTGTTTTGGTGTTTCTGTTTCTTCTTCTTCTTCTATCTCTTTTTTTTCTCTAACTATCTGGAATTTTCGTGATCGAAATTTCCGGGTCGTTACAGAATCCAATATGAAAACTTCAAAGTATCAACCAAAATACAAGGCACAAGTCAAGACATGAAGCAATACAAAGACTTCAATGGAGATCATATGCAATCAAGACTTCAAGTTCAACATGAATGAACTCCCAGTAAATAAACAGTTCAGACCACATGAATACATATGAAGGTCAATGACACTTGAACTCAACCAAACAACAAAGGTACCAAAATGACAACAAGCCCACTACAAAACAGTGAAAGGAATACAAGTGCAATGGCTAGAACCAAACTCAAGTATAAATATGCAGTAGAACACAAAGGACTCAGCGCACAATGAATATGCAATCACACTAAAACATATGGACCAGACCATCATAACCCAAACATACGACTACATGAAAAAGATGAACCAAACCAGACCAGAGGCACACATAAATGCAACATGAAGACTCAACATAACAGCCTCAACAAAATTTGACTCATGTGCACCAAACATATGCATCAAAGTGGACAGTGCAACCAAGTGCAACATCAACACAAAACAACACTGCAATAACACACACATGTACACATGAAATGACTCAAACCAAATCAGGCCTTCCAGTAACAGTGATCAAGTGCAGACACACAAGTGAGCACGTGAATTATCTCAAGTATGACTCAAAGCAATGAGCCAATCCAACATGATGCTAGAGAATACAAGAGAACCATACATATGCAACATGACGACATTCGAAATATGCTGCGGTTTTCAAGAAGAAACTACAAATGTAACACCAAGCAATAAAACAACAATGATCACAGTAAAGGCATAAAGACCATACAAGTGCACAAATGTATACATGAAGCTTCAAACAAAACCAGACATGTACAAGTTCAAGGAACTGGTCAGAGCACACACATATACACACACATGTATGTATATATGTATATAGTTATGAAGACCAACAAAACTCAAATGCATATGACCTGTCTACATGAAAACACTAGGAGAAAATGCACAAGTGACTCAAAGCAGATGAAGCACAACAACAATACAGACCAAACATATATCAGTTCAGAGTGGTGTAGTTCGAACAAGAACAAGCAGAACAAGTTGAAATACAAAGACATACAAGGCAGTGTTCAAAAATGAAATTAAACAGAAGCAGCAGGCCGAGATAAAAATCAATAGGGGTCAATCGTATTCATTTCAAATTCGTATGTATACCAACACGTGAGATGAACAAGTCTCAAAAAAATGGAACAGTGGATGACAATTCAAAATTCATCAAGTCGTCACAAATTTCAAAATGCCGAAGTAATAGGAGCAAAAGAAGAAACCGACCCAAAGCAACGGAGCAAAATCCAAAATCATGGAATAACAAATACGAATTGAACAAGTCATATTTATCACAAGTATTCAAGCAAAATCGAACGGCTAAGCAATAATCACTGAAGAATTCAAACACAATTATATGAACGAAAATATAGGTTGTTCGAACGCTATAAATTAAACCCAAAATCATCATTGGCTGTCGTCGAGTTCAAGCATATCAAACAGACAAATCAAAGAAAAATTCACATACTAATTTCTATTCAGTCGAACTCGAAAAATTGAAGCAGCCGAGTGAAGTCAAAGCCAGAAGTCGATTGACGAAGCAAAGCAAACTCTTCAAATCAATCGAATAATTATCAAGCGGCACTTCAATTTGAAGAACCCAGCTTGTGAAAGAGGAACGAAGAAAGAATGGACACGAGGCGGCCACGAGCTAAAATAGAAAAGGGGAAGATGTCTATTTTTTAATGGCTCAAAATGCTGAAGTAATAGGAGCAAAAGAAGAAACCGACCCAAAGCAACGGAGCAAAATCCAAAATCATGGAATAACAAATACGAATTGAACAAGTCAGATTTATCACAAGTATTCAAGCAAAATCGAACGGCCAAGCAATAATCACTGAAGAATTCAAACACAATTATATGAACGAAAATATAGATTGTTCGAACCCTATAAATTAAACCCAAAATCATCATTGGCTGTCGTCGAGTTCAAGCATATCAAACAGACAAATCAAAGAAAAATTCACATACCAATTTCTATTCAGTCGAACTCGAAAAATTGAAGCAGCCGAGTGAAGTCAAAGCCAGAAGTCGATTGACGAAGCAAAGCAAACTCTTCAAATCAATCGAATAATTATCAAGCGGCACTTCAATTTGAAGAACCCAGCTTGTGAAAGAGGAACGAAGAAAGAACGGACACGAGGCGGCCAAGAGCTAAAATAGAAAAGGGGAAGATGTCTATTTTTTAATGGCTGGCCTCTATATAATTATTGGGCTGGAGTTTTAAAATAGGGTTTTGTTTTATTTGTTTTTATTTTGTAATTTTCTTTTAAAATTTGTGAAACTCTAGTTGTGTTACTAGGTTACGAGCTACGGTGGCGTAGTTTGAGAATTCGCAACTCAATGGCTAAGTTATGGCAGGGTTTTGAGCGTAGAGTTAGGATAGTCGTTAGCGGGTGTCACAAGTTTACGTGTGTAAGCGTCTGACTACTTAATTTCTAGTAGAAACCTTGGGGGCGGCACGTAGGCAAGGTTTTTCCAAAGCTGGGTAAATTTGTGTGTGATCTCTTCTGCGTTTATTTCTATTTTATATTTTTATTTCCATATTAATTTTTATTATTAGTATCACCCTATTCACCTCCCCTCTAGGTTGAAAATGATCCTACATACACATCAACTCATTCCAAGTGCAAAATCCAAAACCCAAGAATCAAGATAAGTCTTGGATCGATACCGATCCATAGCTATGAATCGGTACTGATCCCCAATAATAGCTCAAATCCACCAAATGTTCATCTCATGGAAAGCTGGAGCAATACATGTCATATAAGATGGTTTCTAGCAACTCATGACTCAAACGATCGATGGATAAATCAGGTTTTATAACAACTAAACCACATGCTTGAATCTACCACCGAAACATTATTTCCACTCACGTTCGAGCCCATGCCAGTACATCCAAACTTTACATATGAAAACACGAGCCATTCAAACAATATCAAGGGATCAAACAAGGATTTATAGCCCATCTTATGGATCGGTACCAATCTCTGGACTTTACTGACCTGGTCACGATCTCTTTAAGGCAACTCCTTCTGGACTTGGGAAACATGGGAAAGAACGTGGTTGAGAGAATTCCATCAACCTTTAGCTATAAATAGAGGGTGATAGGCATGGTTTGATGGATCTTTTTGCTTGCGTTCTAAACTTTTGTACTTCTGTTGTAATCTCTAGGGTTAATATCATTCCATAGACTACCAATCCATGAGATCACCTTTGTAAAATCTTTGAAGAATCATAAACAAAGTCAAGTAGACATAAGCTAGTGATTAGTCGAAATACGATAATTATTGTGTTGTATGATTTTTTCTCTTTTTTTATTTAATTTATTCGTTTTATTCTCTTCTATAATCTTTTAGGTGTTTATGCCAACTTTTGGCATAAATAATAAGAGAGAAACATAGTAAGAGATCTATATTGTGGACGTAGGCAAGCGTTGCTGAACAACTCTACTTCCTTGTGTCATTTACTTTAATTTGCTTGTTTTCTTCCTCATTTTCCATATTCAAACCTAGTGATCAGCAAGTAACCTTTTCTTTGATGTACGCATTAGTCTATTTCTGAGTTGGATAATTTATTAGTCAATATTTGATGCTAGAAGGAGGGCCTCCCCTTAAAGCTCTCACCTTTAATCATTTTTCTTCTCAGAAAAAATATCTTCTTAATTGTTACCATGGACCAAGTTTGTGAAAATGAAGGTAACAACATCAGTGATCATGAAACCAACAGCATAGGTTGCCCTATCCTGGCCTCAATAATGGTATATGGCATAGCGTGTTTCAACAATTGACAAATGTGGGTACTTTGGCCCTTAAACTGCAAAGTCTGAGAATGCGATTGGATGCTCAGGCTACTATAAGCTTTATCCCACCAACTACTCTTGTGGTCGACCTGCCTGCTCACCAACCTTCCCTTCCCGACGTCTACGACCTCATGAATAATGCTAAGGCCCAAGATAGAGGGTGCTTGAAAACCCACTCATGGATGCTCATACTCATCCAAGGAGGTATGTTGTGTGCATGCTAATTCACATTGCTGCAGATGTGGCCACGTCCATATAACTAAGACACCGCCATTCCTCCTCAACGGAACGGCCGTTAGCTTTTGAGAGTTTGCAAACATCTATTTTTAAATGTATCAATGATGGTGCTCCTACTATCAACAAGGAGCATGGGGATCCCTCAGCACACTCCAGATTTGATGGGGATATGGCCAAGAATAGATCAAGAGAGGGGCAGGCTGGACATTCAAGATCGCCTTCTATGCATAGGGAGAGGAGGTATCCCACTCCAGTTCATCATCGACATCACGATCTCTTCTCCCGTCATCAATCTCCCACTCCACTAAGATGCTGGTTGGGCCTATAACCAATTTTTGGTCGGACCATCCACATCAAGCAGATGTTGGCCTTATGGAGGAAATGAACATCCTTCACCAATGGCTCAACAGAATGCAAGCCTGAAACATCGAGGGCGGAGCTTTTTTAATGATGAGAATGGTGAGCCATTTTGTGACGACCCACCATTTTTAACATCTAAAAATAATTATAAACGCTAACAAATACACTTACAAATAATTTCAAATGTTAAAGATAATGGACTATGGGTATATAAAATTAAATTTCTAAAACAATGAATAAAAAGGGAAACCTCACACTGGAATTCAAACATTAATGTAAACATATACAAACATATCACTATAACAATTAAAATTACTTTTTCTCATATAATACATAATATACACATTTCAATACATTAATTATTAAAACATTAACCATGTAACCGCGATGCAAGAGATATACTGATTATCTTGAGGATACGACTCCTTCCAAACCCTTTACTCCCTTTCTTTCTTTCACTTGCAAACTTACAAATACACATATACATAGAATATACGGGAAAAGGTGTTAATTATTTTTGAGATCGTGCCAATTTTCTATACACCTCGACCACAAGGGAACCATGGACTATTGCATGGAAAAAGACTGCCTACGTACCCCTTTTAAGGGATCAAGCCTACATATTTCTATTTCATGCTCTTCTCATGGATCTAAATACTGGTCAGTACATAACGACCATAGAATCCATGCAACCATTATAGCCAATGTAACGAATGAAAATAGCATAAGCAGAAAATAATATTTCTACTTATCCATCACAACAAATCATTAGCAATAAAAATAACAAAACATAACCATCATAAATGAACAACATTCAATGTCAACCTTAATCATCAAATAAGAAAAACAACATAAATATACTTGCTTTTATATTAGTCATCAACTATAGAATACTTCATTAATACAAGTATAAATCATTTAGTGTATATTAATCACTTCACAATAGTAACACAATAATCAATATCACCAAATGTGTACTAACCTAATCAATATTACTAACACCATACTCATCATCAAAAAACTATAATTAACCACCAAGCATCTTGTAGAAATAATGGTAAAATATTACATACTCATCAAAATGTGATATCGTCATCAAACATCAAACATATGTGATAATTACAATCAATAATTAATCACACATTCAACAATTATCCAAATAATATATTTGCCTCCATTATCCTTTTTAAGTATTGTTAGTGACATTTTTCATTCTCACAACACCAACTAAATTTTAAAGTAATTACGATGTCGAATGCTTCTATAATTAAGAATTAGCAAATTTATGTGGTATTCAATTATCTTAAAAGAAGTGATTATGTTGTCGTATGCTTACATAATTATAAGGTTGCACTCTAACTATTCATCAAGATATCAAGTCCAATTTATGTTTAATTAAGGCAAAGACAGAATGAAATCTAACACAAAAAGGAATAAGTAAAGTGTAGGAAAACTAAAGGGCGCTGAAGTTTACGTGGTTTGGATTTCGAACAAATCTACATCCACAGGCCAAATCTTTGCTTTTCTATTCTTATTACAAACTTTTCAATGGTAGAGAGTACATATATATTTAGTATAGAATTCAAAGAATGTTCCCAAAAGTCCATTTTCTTGCTACAGTAACCTTATATATATAGTGCTATGATATCATGTGGATTCCTAATCCTTTAATTTTACATTGATCCTCCACCGTTCACTCTTTTCACATTCATTAATCGCGTGGCTTAATGATTTGTGAATAGATTGCTAACGTGGATGAAGGTGAGGGAAAATTCTTTAGGCAGGAAGATTTGGTCGAAAGTGGGAGTTTTTAATTTGAAGTTAGAAGGTAAATTTGAACTATGGGGCCTTTGGAGATTAACATATGGATTTGCCTTGAAGACCGTGCTACGCTAGCTTATGATGTTGTGGCTTCCGTATTTGCTTTTAGTTGGTCGACTTCTTCTTTGACATAGTGACGATAGTGTTTGTGTTGTTCCTTAATTGAAGATATACAGACTTCAGGAAGATGACGACACTGATCTGAGGATAGTATCGTCATCGATCCCAGAAGATGTTGAAGCAAATATTTATGAGGTAGGGACGTTGATTCTGAGAAGACGGTGAAGTTGACTTGTAAGTGAAAGGTAGCGCAGTCTTCAAAGGGGTGATAATTTGGACTTTAGTTGGATGATGGTGCACTATTCGAGTGAAGTTGGCCCAGTCTTGGAGGAGGTGATAATGTAGTCACTCAAGAGCGTCGATGTAGATTTTGTCTTCTGAATCTTATAGCAAATGAATCTTTTGTGTTTGTTTTCACTTATAGGAAGTGCTTACTTGGTTGCTTTTTGAAGGATGCCTTTCTTATTTGCTTCCTACTTTATGCTGTTGCAGTATCAATGCGGTTCGTCTATAGAGATTGCACGATCTTTCTTTGATTTGATTTAACCATTATAGCATATTTGGTCTTTGATCCTCTTATTGTATTTTGATTACGGATAGACTGCGTACTCGTTCGGTTGTCTCTCAATGTAGGTTTTTGGGTTTGGGGGTGTCTATCTTTATGCCGTCTCCTCCTTTTGGTGATACTGCGATCGACTTTATCTTTTCTTCTTCTTTTGGCTATGCAGTTCTATCTGTGCTCATTTTTTGACCTATATTACACATTTTTATAGTAGAAAATTGGGCGGACTTATCGACTTCACATCCAGTTTTATTGATTATCTAACCAATCATACTGTATTTAATGTTCTCTACATGTGTCTCCCTATGGATGGCTATTTTTTCTGACCGTTATATATGAGTTCTTTCGAATTTCAACAAATCCTCCTCATTCTTTGTTTATTTGGGGTTGTCATTATTATGATCTAACGATCATTGTTTATCGTGCTTTTAAAGTTTCTAGGGTTGTGATTTCTCTCATCGGAAACTATAGAAATTCCTCCTTCCCCTTTCATTTCTCTTTTTATTACTCGAGAAATTCTAATTTCTGACTGTAGCGGCCGTTCTTCTTATTCTTCGTAATGCTCTTTGCTTCGATTATCAGATTGTTCGAATCATATGTTAGATCTTCTCTCTCTTCTATATGCTTTTCTATCATTATTATTATTATTCGTATCTGCACCTTGTATGTGTCGGGGAAATGCCTGTTTGGGTTGTTCAACTAATTTGGTACTTTAGATAACTTATTTCTTTTATTCATCCTCTGGTTGGATTGATTTGATTGATTTACCATGATTGATTAGTTCCCTTCTCTCTTTTTTACATACATATTTTTTTCTTTTATTAGTTACTAACAACATCCCTTTATTACATTCATTTTCTCTTTGATTTACTCATGGCTCATGACAATCCTCCGAGCACTTCGGGTCGAGGGTCAACTTTTTTATCGAATGACTTCAGCCATCTGTGAAGAAGGTCAAGCGCAACCGATTTTGGACCATTTCAGGTTTAGGGATTATGTACTTAGGGTTCCTACCTCCTCCAGACACATTAACATGCCTTCAGAAGGAGTTTTGATTACATCAGAACATACTAGTGGGTTCTCTCTTCCTATCCACCCCATCATTAGGGAATGGTTGGCTACCGTCAATCTATCCCCCATCCAACTGTCTCCCATTTCTTATTACTTACTTACATCCACCTATATCTTATATGCTGAGCGCCTGAATGGCCCTCCTACATGTTATGAGCTGCTGCTTTTTTACTCGATTTGTGAGAATACTACTACTGGATGCAATGGGTTCTTTTATGTTCAAGCTTTTAAATCCCTTTTCTCGGTTTCTGCTCGTAAGACTCAAAGATGGACGGACCAGTTTTTCTATATTTCTAATCGTGATGATTTTATTCCTTCGTTTAGATCTTTTGGTATTGCTATTACCCTTTTATCTTTGATTTTTCATTTTTCTATTACTTTTAAGCTGCGCTGACTTATATGTTCTTTCTTTACTTATTTCCTTCTCCTCTTCCTCTTTGTTTTTTAATTAAATTCCCTGGCTTTCTCAACGAGGAGTGAGATTCATTTTTAGTGTGCAAGACCGACATACTTAATCTCAACATGGATATTCATAGAGGTTCTAATGTTTTAACCAAAACGTTACTGCGCAAATATGACTTCCTAGACTCACAACATCACTTTTATCATTTAGTGTTTGCTTACAATTTCTTTACCTCCACGATACATGGTATATTTGTTATTTCTATGAACCTGTTAGTGTACATGAGTTAGTGTATATGTATGTCCTTGTGTGTGTCTGATTAAGGATCACTTTCTTCTAAGTTATCTTTTGTTTGACATTATATATGTCTTTAAAGGCTTCTTTGATTGAATTATGCAGGTTACATGTCTGAGCTCTTGGACGCATTCAAACTCAAGAAATCAACCAAAAGAAAAGAAATTGTGGTTGGAGAGGGGCTATTTACGGACGATTATGCCCTTCCCCCTCTTTCTCCTGTTGACGTCTCTGCTGTTGTAGTGCCTCCCCTCAATACGCTCCCTACTTCTCAATATTTCTTGCCTCTTACAAAGAGCAGTGCCATTTCTACTTTAGCTAAGCAGATGGGACGACTTGTGATTGATGATATCTTAACCCTCGGCTCTGCTCCCTTTTCTTTATTGCTTCTTTAGTTACAGAGCCTCCTTCTACAGAAGTTTTCCAACGTCTTCACAGGAGTCTATCATATCTAATATTTCAACTCCACTTCTAAAGATGAAAAGTTTTTTTAGGTGAACAATTTCTTAACTGCTTATTTGTTTCGTGTATGGCTATGCCTTGGCCATGGAGCTACATCGTCAAGTTGAGTTCGTTGAACTAGTGTTGAAAACTTCATTGGCCAAAGTTCAACAGCTAAAGGGGAAATTGAAATCGAACGTAAAACAAAAGAGGTGTATAAGAAGGAGCTGGATGAGCTTAAAGTTAGAAATTCAGAGGTTGAGGTTCGTGCGACAAGAGTGAGGGTGATCTTGCAACGTCGAAGGGGAAGGAGGAGCAATTGAAGAAAAAACTGGCCTAAACTATCAAAGATGCTGAGGTTTCTGCCTGCAATGTTCTCCATCGGTTAAGATATAGTTCTTTGTGGAGTGCCTAGACTAACCGAAGGCAGAGGTGAGCTTTGGATTTCTAGCCAATCCTACGATTGAAAAAGCGCCCGAGGGCACTGCCGTAGGTTGTGGGTCGAGGAGCGTAGTATGGCAGGTTCCTCATCTTCTGTTCAAGTTGATTCGAATGATTCGAGCAATGTGGATTCGTCCAAGGATGCGCTTGATGCTGAAGTTGATCTAGCTCGTGACCTCTCATACTTTGGTGAAGTAAATATTTGAACTCTGGTACCTTGTTATTTCCTAGTCGTTCTTTATGGTTTTGAGGAATTTTGTAATAATACTTCTGATACATTCATGCTGTTATTTTGTGGTTTTTTTATTGAGGCTTTGAAGTTGATTACGAAATTCAAGTGTTTTCATATTTCTTTTATATTTCATATTCTTGTATTATTGCGATTGTTGATTTGGTGTTTTATGTTGGATATAGTTATGTACTAGAATTAATACCTTTCTCATTTTAGGTATGGATTGTTAGTCTTGATAAGTCTCTTTTAGCGAAGTCACCCAATAAAGAAAATCTAGTTCAATACCCAAAATGTACATTAAAAGTCTAGAAAATCAAGCTGTAGAATGCTTATCTAGAAAGGTGGCCTTGGTTCATAGAAAAGAAGTTGAGCTAGAAAGGTCCATTATCCAGTTAAGGAAGGAATCTCAGGACCTTTTACCCAAGAATACAAAAGTTATCATGAAAGGGTTGCACTTTATGACCTAGTTATGTGCAAGTAGGGCTCTTCTTTAAAGAATGAACTGTTTCCTTTAGGGCATCCCCACTTATTATGATTTGAGAATAGACTTAGCTCTTGGCAACCATGATGTTGCGCTTGGCATATATTGTACATTGTTGTTTATTTTAATAAAACTGACTTTGTTTGTTTATGCCAATTTACTTATTTAATTGATCATTTTATCATTTATGTGGTGCAAAACCTAATGTTCCATCAACGTCTGATCTGTTCCTAGCTAACATTTTTGTGGCATACGGCGATGTTGATTGAGGATTTGAAGCTGTTGACAATGAAATCCTCAATCTGGACTTAGAGAGTGAGAGGATGGGAAAGCAACTCCAAGACTTAACAAATGAATTCAATGTGACTAAACAAGCTTTACTTAGATAATATGATTGTATGACTATGCAATGCTCAGATTTGAATACTACAACGAGAAGATAAAGGACATGTAGGAGTTATTAAAAAATATAGAGGGGTTGTGTCGAGTTACTTATAAAGATGACATTAAGAAACTTAGAAAACCATTGAAGTGCTAGCTGAAGAGGGCAAATTGTCATTTGACATTGTTCTTCTTGGCGCATCCTCCAAAGGTGTTGTTCCAAAAGCTCCCTCGGCCTAGATAGCGAGGTGAAACTTCAATGGAAAAAAAGAAATCATAGCTTATTATCAAAAGAAGGTTGATGAGTTGTAGATTGCTTATGAAAAGAGGTTAGGAGGTTCTTAGAAAGAAGTGAAGGTTGAGGCTCGCTCGACCCCTACAAACGGTTTGGTCCATTTGCAAAGAAGACCAAAAGACTAGAGCAATAATGTTAGATGATTTGGAGTGAGTGCGGCATGTCGCTATTGAATGAATTAACGAGCTGGAGGATTAAGTACTCGGATCTGATACCTATGTGAAATCTCTTGCTATGACTTCCTCATGTTTGCGTTCTTTGGCGAGTAAGGCTCCTACATTGATGCAACCAGAGTTAGCAGAAAAACTTAAGCAGGTGAAAGTTAAGCGTGTTATGGTCGACATGGCTGTGAAGCGCGCAGTCGATTTGTTTAACCACTTTATACCGAAGTTAGACCTAAGTATTCTTTACAATCGATTTGACTATGTTTTAGGGGGCGAGACCTTGGCAATCCATTGGCCGATGTGAACTATGATTCAAGGCGACCTGTCATAGGAGCGCCTCATCGTTTTTCGATCGTCATCACTGAGATGTTCCAATCTCAAACTATTCCTTCTTCCCGAAAGAGAAGAAAGATTATAACAAACGAGGGGTTGGAGTTTGACTAAGGTGTTTTTTTGTGCATGTATCTTGCATTATGCAATAATTTGTAACAGGAATATGCAATGATATTATAAAGTTATATGCGTACCAGTTAAGCTCTGTGCAGACCTTATATGAATTTTTCTTTTTCTCCTTATGGTATGACCTTCCCTTTTTTTTCTATTTCCATTCTCAGTTCTGAATGCAATTTTTATTTTTGTCAGGTGCTTGGCATGATCTGTCCCTCTTGGGGTATATATGTTTTATGTTTTGACCATGAAGTGAGATTATGTGTTTACAACCTTTTATGTCATGTACATGATTTTTATACTGGTTTAGGCAATCTAATATCCCTACGTCTAGTGAAATTCTGTTTGGAAAGCCTAGCTATGGAGTCATATCCCTGAGAGTAATTTTGTAAGAAAATGCAATTAACAAGCAAACTTTATACCAATTCAAGCCGTCCAATATCCCTACATCTAGTTTAGCATTTTATTAACTGTGTTAAATCATTGCTTGGTACAGTATACTATATTACAGAAAAGAAATGTCAAAAAAATATGGTTGGAGGTGCTTTGAGTTCCATACTCTTGGAATTAAATTTCCATCAGGTCTAGAGAGGCGGTTTGCGCCGTTCGAGAGTGTCTCTTCCACTACCAAATGTCCTTCCCAATTAGGTCCAAGCACTCCTTCTATTGTGTCCTTTGTGTTAGCCATTATTTTTCTTAAAACTAGATCTATCTTGCAGAATTTGCTTTCTTTGAGTCTCGAGTTACATGTTCTAACCATTCTCTGTCTATATAAACTACAGATCTGATTGCTGCCTCATCTCTCCTCTCCTGTATGAAGTCCAATGCGGCTTCTTTTAATTGTGATTTATGTTCCACCACATATGATAAGCACTGGTGTGAGGGTACATTCGCCATTACTAGTAGCATGGCTTCGTAACCATATGTTAAGGAAAATGGAATATGTCCAATAGAGGATCTAGTGGATGTTCTAGGTGCCCATAACACCAAAGGAAACTCCTCCACCCATTTTCCCTTGGCCTTCATGAGCCTTTTCTTTAGCAACTTCTTTATTGTTTTGTTTTCCACTTTGACCTGCCATTAGCTTGTGAGTAGGCCACCGATGAGAAACTTTGATGACGTCATTTTTTTGATTTTTTGATTAGCATTTAATGTTTAGATTTATTGACAACTTACTCTTTGTTCTTTGTCCCAAGCTAAGTAGTCCAATGTACCGTTCTCATTAAAGAGAGTGTCATGTTTGTCCACTGCTTGCAGTTGTTGTGTAGTAGGTAGACAATGGTGGTGAGCTATGGAATTATGGGAATTTTATGATCTAGTAGGATTTTGGGCAACCAGCTTCCCAATGTTGGCCATCCTTTCGTTGATCTGGGAAACGAAGACATTAAGGGTGTCGAGCATAGGGTCGGTGACTATTTTTTACGGTGGATAAGGAATTTTGGATGAGGAAGTGAAGGGTCTATTTCCTAGCTTCACAATTAAGTGTTCAGGATCTTGTTGAGGTTCTTATAGAGGAGGGGTTGAGGTTCTTATTGATGAGGGGTTGAGGAGTTCTCGGGCTGCATGATTTGAGTTTTCAGGGGAGTTGTGGGGATTGATTAGATGGTAGTTTGATTATGGTTTTCTAGGGAGTGGCCCTCCTTCTAGCACCACAATGTTAGTGAGATTTTTCGTTCTCACAACACCAACTTAGTTTTGAAGTAACTTTGGTGCTATATGCTTCCATAATTAAGAATTAGCGAATTTAAGTAGTATTAACATTTCCTTAAAAAGAGTAATAATCTTACTATATGCTTACACAATTATGAGGTAACTATTTGTCAAAATGTCAAGTCCAATTTAGGTTCAATTAAGGCAAAGACAGAAAGAAAATCTAACATAAAAGGAATAAGTAAAGTGCAGGAAAAGTAAAAGAAAATAGAAATTTACGTGGTTTGGATTTCTACAAATCCTACGTCTACGGGCCAAATCTTTGTTTATCTATTTCTAATACAAACTTTTTCAATAGTGGAGAGTACAAATATATTTAGTATAGAATTCAGAGAATGTTCCCAAAAGTCCATTTCCTTGCTATAGAACCTTCTATTTATAGTGCTATGATATCACGTGGATCGCTAATACCCTAATTTTACATTGCTCCTCTACCATTCGATCTTTCAACATGTTCTTAATCGCGTGGCTTGATGATTAATACACAGATTGCTAACGTGGATGATGGTGAAGGCAAATTCTTTTGGTGGAAAGATTTGGTTGAAGGCGGGAATTTTGAATTTGAAGTCAAGCGGGAAATTTGAACTTTTAAGGCTTGGGAAATTTGAAATTTAAATTCATTTTTTTTAAGATTTATTTATTCATTAAATCTTAAAGCTATAGTGCTTCTTTAAAAATGATAATGTGTTAATGAAATCCTTTTTTGTACTCCATTTCTTCAAATAACTCAAAACACCGTATTTTAAATCAAAATAGTGATCTTCATCAAATTATCTTTTAAAACGATATCATTATTATTTTACATCCAATTAATAATATTCATTAAAACCTCTTCAATAATTTCCACCAATTGTTACTATTTATTCCCAAAAATACAACAGTTTATTTTAAATCACCAAAACACCTTTTTATTTTTATTTACCTCAAAACGGTAACAATTTAACCCAAAACACTCTTTTAGAAACATACTTTAGTACTACCATTATTATTTCAAAAATATATTTTTCTTTATTACTCAAATAATAATAATAATATTTTTCCAATAAAAACTACAAAATCCATTATATTGTCACTTACTCAAAGCAACGTAATTTCAAAAAAACCCTATTATTATTTTTAAAATCTCTCTTTATTAAATAATGATAAACCTTTCAAATTTAGTTCAAAATTTATTTTCCGTTATTATTTAAGAAGTTCCCTAATAATTCATAAATAATAACCTTATTAAATTTATCCCATTAATTTCATTTTATTTCATTAAAATATTGTTATTTACAAACGTGACATAAAAACTATAAATAATCACGTCTATCATTTATTTATCTAATTTTTCCATTATTATGCAATTTCACCCTTTTATTATAATTAATTACATTTAATTTTTAAATCCACAATTAATTACAATTGCATCCAGTAATACAACAATAAATAATAAACAATCAATCCAAAACACGACATATCCACAAT
Source organism: Allium fistulosum (assembly GCA_030737815.1). Taxonomy (NCBI): domain Eukaryota; kingdom Viridiplantae; phylum Streptophyta; class Magnoliopsida; order Asparagales; family Amaryllidaceae; genus Allium; species Allium fistulosum. The sequence goes on from CM060906.1 coordinate 1,022,288,155, forward strand.
ATCCAAACAATTACCAATATATCAAAACACATATCAGTAATTATAATTTTTCATTAATGGACAAGCATTTCATATTTTAAAATTCAATTAATTAAATTAAATTAGCCATGCCAATGCACTTTTTGCTAACAATATTCAAACTTAGCAAACCTATGCCAAATCATCTTAAATTCCGCTATGAATTTAACGGAAGAAACTGTGCATGAATCGATGTTCATATGTGAAAGATACGAATGCTAGAAGTTTTAGGGGCAATATGGTAGTTTAATAATAAAATAAAACTTGAATAATACCTTCTGAAACCAGACTCCTCCATGTTCAACATAACCACCATCTTCCCTTCAAAATCGTCGCCCCACGCATCTCTCCTACCAGTTCGACCACCACCACCAGTCTTTGCATCAAAATACACACCAATGTCGACCTCTCATGCCTGCCACGAACACTCCTCGGCCTGTGCCTTGTCATGGCCACCGCGACTTCCGACACAAATTTTGGCAAACCATGGCACATCAAGGACGATCAAAACCAATAAGTCTACTCCTCTCAACGTTCTCTACACTTTTGTACCTTCTGATCGCTCTATAGTCAAAATTTAATCATTGACCACGAAACCCTAACTTCGACGACCAAGAATAAATCATCAATTTATGTTCAACCGGAGCATCAGATGGAAAAATGAATCTTAGACGCATCTTTGTCCCATCGGAAGCTTCGAATTCATATATGATTCAATAAGGTTTGAACACTTCGAATTTTTAATCGCTTTTTAATTAATTTGCCAATCACCATTAGAGATAAATTAAGGTAGTTCGGGATTATCGCAGAAAAGCGGAGATAGTGATGACGGCTAAAGTTTCGTGGTCGAATTTATATAGTCATTAGGCTAGGTTATGGGCAGTGTATCTAGTTTGACCTGAAAATGATCAACTCGGAAAAACCTTCGCAATGGTTATAAATATGATACACATTCACCTTCTAACTAAATATCCATTTTTAATTAGTTTAATATTAACAGCGTCAAATTTCAGGGTCATTACAATCTTTCCACTTAAAAGAATTACGCCACCACAATTCCCCAATATAACTTCCAACCAAATTAATAAAGTCTCGTCATGGACTTAATTACTGAATGTGGGGAAACATATCAATCACAAATTAACCACTTATAAAAACATTGTATAATGACCACATAACACCATCAATCGTGAAACAATACAATTCATTCACAATAATGAATTCAATTTTCTACATATTCATTACACATGCACTTATTTAAGTATGTAAAATTAACACACCATCAACAAAAGGTGAAATTTCTTAATCATAGATTAACATATATTATGCACCTCCATAATTTAACCACAATAAAAGCTCACAACAAAATATAGGTTAATCAAAACATGCATGTACAAATAAATGAATACACATAAGTCAATAACCAGTATAGCCCATCAAAATAAACACACATACTCAAAATAATATGGTATCATCGCCATGCAGACCTATCAACAAATAACACATGTGTGTTAATTCCTATTATGACTATATGACGCAGCAGCGGATAACAAAAATGTATGAATCGGTGAAAGTAGCAATCGGTGGATTGAAGAATACCAAAGACCCAAATCCGTTGATCCAAAGATACCAGATTTTAGATATCTTCGTCACGTTGATCGCGCACAATACCGTGAAAGAAGATCTACAATTCTTCAGACGTTGATCAAGCGCACTTGATACCGTGAATTGGCTTCTACAATCGTTGATCCGAGCGCACTCGAATGCCGAAGGAGGAGATAGGAGATTACACTCAACTACCAATTTAAGAAGAGGCACAAAGCTCTCAAATAAAAGTTTATCCAAAATCAACTAGAGTTACAAATGAAACCACCTGCCTATTTATAGGCTTACAACTCAACACTTACAACACAACACTTAGGTCGTAAACGACCTAACACAGAAACGACCTACGACCTAAAGCAGCAGCGACTCAACACAAAGAAAAACAATACAACACATTACATTACAAAGCACAACACGCGACTTACGACTTTACATAGGTCGTTAACGACCTAACATATACGACCTAAGAAAACAACATCATACGAGTTATCAGATTTCAACACAACAAAAATACAACAACTTATACAACACGACTCAAGACAGTAGCGACTTAAGGAATAGTTTTTGGAAATCTTCATGCGACCTACCACTTGAGCGACTTAAAGAAATGCGGTAGTGAGCGACCTAAGAAACTCCTCAGTAGAGACTTAAGAAGACTCAGCGACCTAAGCATTCGAGCGACATAAGAAAATCAGTTTCAGCGACCTAAAGACTGCACGACCTAAGATAGGTCGTTCGCGACCTAAAACTTCTGGAGCGACATATGGTCGAGCGACCTAAGGAAATGTTGTCTGGAATCTTCCACGCGACCTATAACAGAGCGGCATAATATTGTTGAGCGACTTAACTCGCTAGGTCGTGGCTTAGTAGAATTAGGTCGGTCGGAGCGGCCTAAAGAAATGAGAGATTCGTTAGGTCGCTTGAGCGCCTTATCTTTTAACTCGTTAGCTCGTTCCAGCGCCTTATTCCCCTTGTTAGCTCGTTCCAACGACTTATCTTCCACGTTAGGTCGTACGCGACTTAACGGCACGTTAGGTCGCTCGCGACCTAAGACTTGGGCTGCATCATCCTTCCCTGGTTGGGAAAAATTCGTCCTCGAATTTGCGCTTTCCTCTTCCACAACAGGTTCATCTCCATAATAAGGAATAAGATGTTTAACATTAAACACGTCAGAAGTGTACACATCCTCCGGCAGCTTCAACCTATAAGCGTTTTCATTGATCCGTTTCACAATCTTTACAGGACCAATCTTTCGAGCTTTAAGTTTATTGTATGCTCCCACTGGAAAATGATCCTTCGTTAGTACAGCATATACTAAATCACCTTCATTAAATTCAACACTTCTTCGCTTCAGATCCGTAGATCGTTTATACTTTTCATTCGCCTTCTCCAATCGTTCTTGAACGATTTTATGGCATTCTGTCAATCCGTTAACAAAATCAACAGCCCGCTTAACTGTTCCCTTCGGTTGTGGTACTATCGTCAAATTCAACGGCCCCTTTTGGCAAGTTCGAATATACAATTTGAAATGGACTGAAACCCGTACTACGATTGACAGCATGATTATGTGCAAATTCCGCCTGACACAACTTCATATCCCAACTCTTCAAATTATCCTGCACAAGACATCGCAACAAATTTCCCAACGATCTGTTCACCACTTCCGTTTGCCCATCTGTCTGCGGATGATAGGCGCTACTAAAATTCAGCTTCATTCCAACCATCTTCCATAAACTCAACCAAAAATGGCTTAGAAATCTAGTATCCCGATCAGAAACAATAGATTCAGGTAGCCCATGCAATCGATACACCTCTTTAAAGAATAACTGAGCAACACAGACAGCATCAGCTGTCTTCTTACAAGCTATGAAATGTGCCATCTTCGAAAACCTGTCCACTACAACATATATTGAATCATTCCCCCTCTGAGTTCTAGGTAACCCCAAAACAAAATCCATATTGATATCAACCCATGGTCTAGTCGGCACGGGTAAGGGCATATACAATCCCGCATTCGTCGCTGTCCCTTTGGAAACTTGGCAAATATGACATCTCTCCACAAACTTTTCAACTTCCCACTTCAACGAAGGCCAATAATAAGATTGAGAAATCAATTGCAAAGTACGATCTCTACCCACATGAGCTTCCTCATGCAACTCCTTCACAATCTTCATTCGTAAGCTGCACTCGGGTATGCACAATCGATTCCCCTTAAAAAGAAAACCATCCACCAATACAAACTCATCCGTCTTTCACTCCTTGACTTCATCCACAAACTTCGCAAAGTCAGAATCATCAACAAATAATTCTGGCAACACATCAAACCCTGTCACCTCAACTTTCATTGTAGTCAACAAATGATTCCTTCGACTCAATGCATCTGCCACTCGGTTTGTAATTCCGGACTTATGCTTCACCGCGAATGTAAATTGTTGCAGGTATGCGATCCACGAAGCATGTCTGGCTGCAATTTTGTCATGTCCCTACAAATGTTTCAGTGCTTCATGATCAGTATACAAAACAAATTCTTTATGGAACAAATAGTGTCTCCAATGTTTGATAGCTTGAACAATAGCATAGAATTCCACATCATAAGTATTATATCTCATCTTGGCTCCCGATAGCTTCTCACTGAAATATGCAATTGGTCGACCTTTCTGACTCAACACCCCTCTGATCCCAACTTTAGATGCATCAGTATGTAACTCAAACAACAACTGAAAATCTGGTAATACTAGAATTGGTGCTGTTGTCAAAAGTTCTTTGATTTGCTCAAAAGCAACCCCTGCTTCCTCTGACCATAAAAATTGCTTCCCCTTCATACAATCAGTAACTGGTGCCATCATGCTACTGAAGTGTGGAATAAACCTTCGGTAGAATGATGCTAAACCATGAAAACTTCTAACTTCTGTTATCGTCCTGGGTTGTGGCCAATTTCTGATTGCTTCAACTTTATTCTGGTCCACCTATATACCTCCTTCAAATATAATATATCCCAAAAATAAAACACTATGCGTCATGAACACACATTTCTTCGTTGCAGCATAAAATTGTTCCTGTCGCAATATCATCAACACTTCTCTAAGATGATGCAAGTGCTCTTCTGTGCTTTTACTATATATCAGTATATCATCAAAATACACCACCACGAACTTCCCAATGAATGGTCTAAAAATCTGATTCATCACCCGCATAAATGTACTCGGTGCATTCAAAAGACCAAACGGCATAACCAGCCATTCATATAATCCTTCTCTCGTCTTAAATGCCATCTTCCATTCGTCTCCTGGTCTAATTCGAATCTGATGATAACCACTCTTCAAATCAATTTTCGAAAAGATAGTAGCCCCGCTCAACTGGTCTAACAAATCATCAAGCCTCGACATCGGAAATTTGTATCTGACAGTTATTTTGTTGAGTGCCCGACTATCAGTACACATCCTCCACGTTCCATCCTTCTTCGGCACTAACAAAGCTGGCACCACACAAGGACTTAAACTTTCCTGCACACGCCCCTGCTCAAGCAGCTCTTCTACTTGCCTTCTCAACTCCTCGTGTTCCTTTGGACTCATTCTGTAATGTGGCCTATGTGGTAACACAGCTCCTGGAACACGATCGATTTGATGTTGAATGTCTCTCAACGGCGGTAACTCCATTGGCAGCTCTTCAGGAAATACATCGTCAAATTCTCCCAGCACTGGCTTTACTTCTTCAGGGATTTCAACGACTTCATTACTCTCACGTCCAATCAACAAAAACACTTCGGGCTCCTCTTCTACTTCCTTAACAAACTCCTTCAAAGATAGCAAAGTTTTAAGTTTTTCAATCTCCTCCAACTTGCTTTCTTCTTGTTGTCGCTTCTTAGGAATTAAAGTGATTTTAGTACCTTCAAACATGAAACTATAACTGTTAGTACGACCATCATGTTGCACCGCTCTATCATACTGCCATGGTCTTCCCAACAACAGATGGCATACATCCATGTCAACCACATCACACCAAATTTTGTCTTTGTATTTCTTCCCAATTGAAAAATTCACACAAGCCCTTCGTCCAACCTTCACTTCCCCACCTTTTCTCAACCAAGCTAACTTGTAAGGTTTCGGATGTTTCTCAGTCTTTAATGCTAACTTCTTCACAGCCTCAGTAGAAATGATGTTATCACAGCTTCCCGCATCGATGACAAACTTGCAAACCCTTCCCAAGATAGTGCATGTTGACTGAAAGATGTTACTCCTCAACCAGCTAGTTTCCTCTTCCTGCTTTGGTGTTAAGCAATTTCTCCTTATCATCAATGAATACCCTTCATCTCCCGACACATTTTCTTCCTCCTCATCATGTAGTGAATTATAACCTTCAGCTTCTGCATCCTCATCTTCCACTTCAGCAATCATAGTTCTCTTCTTCGGTTTCGGACATTCGTTGCTCTTGTGACCCACTTCCTGGCAATTATAGCATTTGAAATTGGTGTTGACTTTTGGTTTAGCCACTTCATGAACAACCGGCTTATTCGATGCTTTAGGAACATTAGAACTACTACCCGCTCCTTTGTTCTGCCCTGTAAAACTTGGAAACACGCCTCCCCCACGTCTACCTTATTTCTCCCAAGCCAACGCCTTTTGATGTGCTTCTGCCATAGATCTAGGGTTGAACATGTTCACCATATCCTGGATCTGTGTTCTAAGTCCACCAACAAACCTAGCGGTCAATTGTTCTTCTGTCTCCATAATGTCATTTCGAGCAATCAACTGGTAGAACTCATCTGCATAATCAGTAACAGTCTTCGTCCCTTGCCTCAGGTTTTGTAATCTCTGATACATTAGTGATTGGTAATTGTAGGGTAAGAAAGTAGCCTTCATTAGCTTCTTCATCTTCTCCCAAGCAACAATCTTCGACTTTCCCATCCGCTCTCTAGTAAGTTTGGTTTGCTGCCACCACGCCATAGCTCTCCCCCTCAACCTAGTAGCAACCAACTTCACTTTACGATCTTACGAAACCTCCTTGAAGTCAAAAATTTCCTCAACATAAGCTAGCCAATCAAGAAATTCCTCAGCCTGCATACCTCCCTTGAATTCCAGTATTTCAGTTTTCATCCCAGACTCCCACTTGTGATCATACTCCGAATGATTTCTTCCTTGACCTCGTCCTCGTCCATGAACACTACCACCATCAAACTCCTCTTCAAAATCTGATGTATATCGATGTCGATCCTGACCACCAACATATCTACTACCATCATTTCTTCCACCAACATCCCTTCGATCTACATTCCTTCGATCACAATCATTCACATTTCTATCACGACTTCGATCATCAACATTTCTATAACAATCTCGACCCATACTTCTATGATCACTATCAACACTTCTCTCTCGATTGGAATGTGGTGAAACTCTACTTCCCTCATGGTTAGATTCAGGTGAGACCCTTCTCTGATTTTTTTTGAAAATCAATAGGCTATGGGAGCCTTGCCCATTCATTATATCACAAATCATTTACATCAGTAATACATTCAACATTATACATTCCTTCCTATATCTACACATACAAACAAAGAAAAAGTAATGATATTACAAATCAGCAAATTCAATAGCCTACTCTTCTGTTCTTTATGCTCATGCTACTATCTCTTATCATTAGAAACCCATCATTGTATCAGCTTATCTTGCATTATACCTTTGCTTGAACTACAGAGTTCATGTAATTATCATTATGCACCATTATGATCAGACACAGTTAGAAGATCCAAACAACAATCTGTAGTACCAACTGTTTAGTCAGCCTAATCCCATCATTTTAGAGATCCGCTCCTCTGTTAGCTCTTCTAACAATCAAATTATTAATTCTTGTAAAAAATCATTTGCTGAATTAAATTTATTTGAAAAAATTCTCTCATTCCTTTCCTTCCAAATTACATAAACAAAGTTTTTCAGGACTGCCAGCAATGCTTTGGATTTAGGGTTCTTCCATCTTGTAGCCTTGTAAATATTGAACCATTCTTCTTTTGAATTCTTGTCAGGACTGTGAAATTTACCAACAGTCATCAATTTGCTCCAAATATTACCTGTAAATGCATAACTAAAAAACAGATGAGTATTATTTTCCCTTTGGTCATTGCAAAATACACATTTACTATTGTCTAATAAAGCATAGTCCTCTAATTTATCCTTAGTTAATAAAGCATTTGCCATAACTTTCAATAGCATGAAATTTTCTTTTGCTGGACTATCAGAGTTCCAAATTCTATTATTCCAAGCAAATTTTTCATTGCAAACATTATCCAACAGCAAGTTGTATACTAGATTTATTGAATGTATTTTCCTCTGTTCTGACCATAAAACTGAGAGTTCACTTTCTGGAATTCTTATCTTAGCAACTTCTTTCCAAATCTTTCTAACTTCCATTGAACTACTATATGGCAGTACAACTCCACTGTCATGTAAAAAATTTGAAGCTTTGGTCTGTAGAGGAATGCCAGTGGATATTATATTAGAGTAATTCATACAATTCTTTAGAATTAATCCAGGTTTTGCCCAAGGATCAGACCAAAACCTGCAATCTAAATTCTTTTTAGGGTTGATTTGTATCAATGGTAAGAATTTCTCCCTTAGCTTTAATATATTCCTCCAACTCCAACTACTATTATGCTGAATTTGCATATCCCAAAAATTCTTCCTCTTTATCAAATTTTCTTTTATCCATAATGTCCATAAGTCTTCACTATCACTCAAAATTTTATCAAAGTATTTTGAGATAGCAGCTTGATTCCAGATTTGTAAATTAGTGATACCCAATCCACCTTTAGATTTTGGTAGTATAATCTTTTTGAATGAAATAGGAATGATTTTCTTGGAGAAAGGATCACCATGCCAAAGAAATCTATTCAAAGCACTGTTTATCATCGAAATAAGTTTAACAGGTAAAATATAATTCCTCATCCAATATGTAGACATGGCCGTAGCAATGGATTGTATTATAACAAGTCTTCCAGTCTGTGATAAATTTGAGCTAGGCCAAGAGGTAAGTTTTTCTGTGATTTTCTCATATAAAGGTAAACAATTAGCTTTAGAAAGCCTAGATGTTACAAGGGGTAAACCTAAATATGTTGCATTAGATTCCATAATCCGTAAACCAGAAAATTTAATCAACTCATTTCTGAAATCCTCTTCAACCCCAGCTATGAGAATATTTGATTTCTTGATGTTAATTTGAAGCCCGGTAATAATATGAAATTTATCAAGAACATCCAATATTGACTGTATGTTTGAAACAGTAGGCTTTGTAAATATTACCAAATCATCCACAAATAGAAGGTGAGTGATTAAAGGATTCTTACATTTTGGATGCAATTCCAAGGATTTATTTTCTACTTGTTCCTTTATTAAAACATTTAGCAGTTCCATTACGATAATAAACAAATAAGGTGAAATTGGATCTCCTTGCCTAACCCCCTGTGTGCCCTTGAAGTACCCATTTAAACATCCATTTCTAGAGATAGAGAAATAAGGAGTAGATATGCAAGTATATATCCAAGCAAGTAGAGGTTTTGGAAAATTCATCCTAGCCATAATTGCAATAATAGAAGTCCATGAAATAGAATCAAATGCTTTTCTAATATCTAGCTTTAACATGCATCTAGGAGAAATATTCGAAGATCCATAACCCCTTAGTAACTCATGAGTCAGAAGTATATTATCACTTATATTCCTATTTGGAAGAAAAGCCACCTGATTCTTTGATATAATGTAAGGGAGAATAACTTGCAATCTAGAAGATATAATTTTTGATATTAGCTTATAAACTACATTACAACATGAAATTGGTCTGAATTCTGAAACATTAGTAGGATTATCAATCTTGGGCACTAGTGTAATTGAAGTAGAATTAAATCCTTTTGGAAGTTTATTAGACATGAAAAAGAATTTCACAGCTTTTAATACATCAAATCTGATTATCTTCCAACAATACTGAAACAAATAGGCATTAAAACCATCTGGTCCTCCACAACTTTCCTTATTCAAATTAAAAACAGCTGACTCGATTTCTTCATTAGTAATTTCCTCAATAGTACTATTAGCCCGAGCATCTGATAAATGAGGAGTTTGTAGGTGAAAAAGAGGACTCACATCAGTAATATAAGGCCTAGGATTAGCTAGAATGGATGTAAAGTAATCTACAAATGCACTGGAAATATTCTCCTCATTATCTTGCTTTATACCCTTGATATCATAGATGCAATTTATTCTATCCTTAGCTTGCTTGATCTTAATCGAATTATGGAAGAATTTAGTATTCCTGTCACCATATTTCTCATATTTAGCATGGAGTAACTCTTTAGACATAGACAGTTCATATTCTAACATATCTTGCAATGAGTTGGATATATCAGCTTCCTCCCTAGCAAGAGATAAATTCAAAGGATCAGAAAGTAAAGCTTTTTGTACCATTGAAAGCTTTTCCCTCAATTCACATGATATATCAGAGCCAGCTCCAAAATTCTTTTTAGACCATATTTTCAATTTGTTCTTAAGTTTTAAAAGCTTTGTCTTCAAGATATACATGGGGTTACCATTGATCTTTTCTTGCCAAACCTGCATTACTAAGTCCTGAAAAGAAACATGATTAGTCCAAGATTTAAAAAATTTAAATGAAGAATACTTAGCTTTAGCAACCTCTCCCCATGATAAAATAAGTGGGCTATGATCAGAAATGGATGGAAGAAGAATGTTACAATATAAAGAAGGCCAAAGTGAAATAGCTGATATGTTTTGAAAGGCGTGATCCAGTTTACAAAAAGTTCTAGGACCATTGTTACTCTTGTTATTCCAAGTAAAAATTGGTCCACAAGATTGAATTGAAGATAGAGAAGAATGCAATAACATTTGAGAAAGAGGGGAGATATCCTTTGAAGATAGTGGTGTACCACCTGATTTATGAGAAGATAAGAACATACAATTGAAATCACCTAAAACAAGCCATGGGATAGCTGATTGGTTAAGAGTAGGTAAATGATTAATTAAGAGCTTCCTTCTATCAGTGCAATTCTGGGCATAAACAAATGTCAGGAAAAAAGTAGAGATGTTTCCAATAACTGATACTTCATAATGCAAGAATTGATCTGATTCTTCCAATTTATTGAGCTGGTAAAAATCCATGTTCCACAATACCATTAATCTTCCATATGACACACTTGATAAATTATCATCATATTGCCAATTAGGGGCTATAAACTTGCAAGCTTTTCTAGTTAATTCTGCATTCAACTTAGTTTCACTCACACACATAATATGAATATTTTCCTCATTCATCAATTTCTTAATTTCTTTTTGTTTTGAGAGCAAATGCCCTCCTCTAATGTTCCAGTAAGCTATATTTTTCATCAACATCATGTATTAGGAATAATTAAGTTACTTGGATGCCTCCTTGTATGTCTTGAAAACTTCCCTGAAAAGTTTAAGTCTTTGCAGTCTGATTTTGGCTGAATATCATCAATATTGCTTTCAAAACCATTGTCTATATCCATCATTTCATCGGATTTATTTGACTTGTTACTCTTTGGTTTCCTGCCTCTTTTAACTGTCATGCTGGGTGAATTATTATTTGGCTCAATCAATTTAACAGTAGACTTCTCCATCGTAGAAGGAAGAGAGGAAGGTGGTTTAGGAATTGATGATATTGGAGGAGGAAGGATTATATTAGAAGGAGGAGATAAATGAGAGTATGGAGAGGAATTATTATTTGAAAGAGGTTGATCAGGTACCTTACCAATACCTTCTACCATTTCATTATCCGATTTGCTATTATCACCTTCACAAAAATCAGCAAGAATTGAGAAAGAATTGTATGAAACCACATTATTAGACTTTGGAGCTGCATTACACTTTCCTTTTGATTTTTCTTCCTTATCAATCGGTAACTTATAATCATCCTTACTATTGATATTATTCAGGAGCTCAACAGCCTGCATACCATTTCCTTTTCCAAATTCATCCTTGTTTATATCTGACTTTTGTTTATTACTGACCACTGGAATAGACTCCTTTTTTTTCCATACCTTAGTCTTCTTCTTCTGAAAAACAAAATTGTTTTCTTCCAAATTCATTGAATTATTAATTTGAGAAAGATTTTTAGTCAACAACTTTGTATCGAAAGGCTCCTTAATATATCTAGCATCTTCAGAAAAATTATTTCCATAACCAATATCATCAAATTCCACATAGCTGTTATCCAATTTAGTTTCCAAACACTCTTCTCTAGAATGCCCAAACACTTTACAAACATCACAAATTCTAGGTCTCCAATCATACTCAATTCTCACTTTATAGCTTCCTTCACCCATACCATCAATTTCAACATAATCAGGAAGAATTTGATTAGGTTCTATTTCTATCAATGCCTTTGCATATTTAAATCTTTTAAGCTTTTCCGTATTTTCATCAAAACAAATCAGTCTACCAATATGACATGCTAGCCAATTTATACCCATTAGAATCCATGCAATCGTAGGAATTTTATAAAAATGAACCCATATTGGAACTCTTCTTATACTAGCTTGTACACAGCCTATAGAAGGATCCCAATTATTGATTATGAACATTTTGCCTTTGATGAAAATGGGGTCAGATTGAAGTATATGAAATTTGTCTTGCTCATTCGAAAATTTGAAGTAAAAATTCTCATTATCAGATTTGATATCTACTTCACCTTTAAGTTTCCAAAATCTTCTAAGATGATTAACAACTGTAAGATAAGAAAGAGTACTATCCAGAAAAAATCCTACCAAATGATCACTCCAAAATTTAAGTCCTTCATTTTTCACTTCCTCTGGTAATTGCTTTGGCTTTCCATCTTTAATGATATCGAAATTCCGAGGAATATAGACTCCTGCATTCCTAGGCTTATTCTTAAAAAGAGATGACCAATTGGGAAAAACTTTACTCTGTACACCTGCCTCACCAACAAAAGAAACATCCTCAATTTTCCTAGAATTCTCGCAAGATATCCCAATACCAGAATTACTCTGATCAATTTTATCATGATCAACACTATTCCCAGTCTCTAATGAAGAAACATTAGATTCAAAAAAACAAGAAGAAGGAAAAGGATGCTCAGCATTACTATTCAACAAAGAAGAAGAATTATTCTCAGATACTAAATCCCGATCAAAAGCAGACTTAGAAATGGTAGACGGATGAAAAGGAGAGGAGAGTGGAAGAGTATTGGAAGAATCAGGAATGGGCTTGGAAGGAGAAGATGAATTAGGGATCGGGGAAGAAGACTAGGGGAAAGGGATGAAGGGGAAGATAGAAGAAGACTAGTAGAAAGGGGAGCAGGTAAATTGGAAGAAAAAAGATGCCTAGGAGAACGAGGAGGAGGAAGCGGGGGAGGAGGAGGAGACAGAATCAAAGAAACAGGAGAATGGATCGGGGGAGGAGGGGGAAAAGAAGCCGCCATTACTAAGTATTCAAATTTAATTTTCTGTATTTGATTTTGATTCATCTTCAACATCATCTTCTCTAATCGACCAATCCCTTCATTAAGCTTCTCATTAAAGTTTTCGTTAATTCTTTGCTCCATCTCATCGGCTTCTTCTCTTCTATACAACGCTTCAACATTTTGATGGCGATTAGCTCTTCTTGGCGGCATGATTGAATGTTCACAAATTTCAACTTTAACTTTCGGCCTTGAATTACAAAATGATGCACGGCTTCACTCTATTGGCTCGGCTTCACTAACTCCTCAAACTCTTCAATAAGAATTGGCTCCAAGACTCGGCTTAGCTATCATTGGCTAATCTAGCTCTGATACCAAATGACGCAGCAGCGGATAGCAAAAATGTATGAATCGGTGAAAGTAGCAATCAGTGGGTTGAAGAATACCAAAGGCCCAAATCCGTTGATCCAAAGATACCGGATTTTAGCTATCTTCGTCACGTTGATCGCGCACGATACCGTGAAAGAAGATCTACAATTCTTCAGACGTTGATCAAGCGTACTTAATACCGTGAATTGGCTTCTACAATCGTTGATCCGAGCGCACTCGAATGCCGAAGGAGGAGATAGGAGATTACACTCAACTACCAATTTAAGAAGAGGCACAAAGCTCTCAAACAAAAGTTTATTCAAAATCAACTAGAGTTACAAATGAAACCACCCGCCTATTTATAGGCTGACAACTCAACGCTTACAACACAACACTTAGGTCGTAAACGACCTAACACAAAAACGACCTACGACCTAAAGCAGCAGCGACTCAATACAAAGAAAAACAATACAACACATTACATTACAAAGCACAACACGCGACTTACGACTTTACATAGGTCGTTAACGACCTAACGTATGCGACCTAAAAAAAAACATCATACGAGTTATCAGATTACAACACAACAAAAATACAACAACTTATACAACACGACTCAAGACAGTAGCGACTTAAGGAATAGTTTCTAGAAATCTTCATGCGACCTACCACTTGAGCGACTTAAAGAAATGCGGTAGTGAGCGACCTAAGAAACTCCTCAGTAGCGACTTAAGAAGACTCAGCAACCTAAGCATTCGAGCGGCATAAGAAAATCAGCTTCAGCGACCTAAAGACTGCACGACCTAAGATAGGTCGTTCGCGACCTAAGATAGGTCGTTCGCGACCTAAAACTTCTAGAGCGACATATGGTCGAGCGACCTAAGGAAATGTTGTCTGGAATCCTCCACGCGACCTATAACAGAGCGGCATAATATTGTTGAGCGACTTAACTCGTTAGGTCGTGGCTTAGTAGAATTAGGTCGGTCGGAGCGGCCTAAAGAAATGAGAGATTTGTTAGGTCGCTTGAGCGCCTTATCTTTTAACTCGTTAGCTCGTTCCAACGCCTTATTCCCCTTGTTAGCTAGTTCCAACGACTTATCTTCCACATTAGGTCATACACGACTTAACGGCACGTTAGGTCACTCGCAACCTAAGACTTGGGCTGCATCACTATACATCCATCATAATGTGTGTATCCTCAAAACCATTAATGAACTTCCTCCTAGACTCATCTTTATAATAATAGGTGTACCATTCCATTTTCACATAATCTAGAATACCGTGTGCATCCACTTATAATCAGATCCTAAACTAAGATGTGCATAGTCATGGCTATATCGTCAAAATATATGTCTAGTCATGCTAAATCCTTAAAATAGTATGGCTATCTACTCATATTGCAGCGGCATCAATCCTCGATCCTCATATCATATCATAAGGTCTCTTATGAATGACCAACAGCACAAGGTCAATGAATACTCACCATCAATAGAGAACAATACTTTGGGATATATGAGTACTCATCATCATTCGGTTTCCTTGCTCGCATCCATGCCATTTAGACGACCAAGAACTAGACTAACCATTTGGGGGTCCAAGGCAAGACGAATCTCCCGTTTGAGATCTGGGGATCACCTGACCCAGGTGAGCATCCTTATATACCCTTACTTTACAAGGACACATCGAAAGCTTCAAGTATCAATGACCCTTCAACTCACTTCATATTCAAAGCAGAGCATGCCTTAGCTACACTTTGTAAGTTCCCGTCATAGAATTTGTCCTTATGGATCATCATCACAACTCCTATCATCGAGTCGTCAAGCCAGAAACATCAATATCAGATCTCATCACTTCAATTTTCAGACCATGTCAATAAATATGATTCCATAATCCTCTTATAGTAGTTTTCATTTGATGATAAGGACAACCCTTTCAAAATACCAAAGATAGATCCACTAGCAAGGAGTGTTCCAATATATCTTCAAAGCAAAACATTTTTATTTTCAAGTCAAAGCTTCCATCTACATTCAAAACCAAAATCCTTTTTCTTCCTAAAATATCAGTACCATTTTATATATAAAAAAACTCCCGAAATATACTCACCGTTTTAAATTAGTTTCAACTTTTTTTTAGAAAATGTAATTTTGTACAAATTCCAAAATGGAAACTCTTTGTCAAAATATTTATGGAAGCATGTAATTATTTGAAAAATGTAGCTTTTGAAATGAATATTTTGATAAATACATACATTGAACCTCCCCATTCGTCATTAAGATTCCTAACTGGTACTCATTAATCTTTAGTAACAAGAATTCTCTAATGGTCAAACCTTTTCGAGGCTTGGAAAATCACTAAACTGAAGCTCTAATACCAAATGTGATGCCTCACTATTTTTAACGTCTGAAATATAGTTATAAACATCAACAAATATTCTTACAACTAATTTCAAACATTGCAGATAGTGGACCGTGGTTATATAAAATCAAAATTTCTAAAATAATGAATAAAAAGGGAAACCTCACAATGGAATTCACATATCAGTGTAAACATATACACACATATCGTTTATACAATTAAATATTAATTTTTCTCATACATTACATAATATACACATTTCTATACATTAATTATTAAAACAATAAATGTGTAACCATAATGCAAGAGATATACCAATCTATCCTGTGGATACGACTCCATCCAGACCCTTTGCTCCCTTCTTTGTTTTCGCCTGCAAACTTATAAATACACATATACATAGAACAAAGGGGAAAATGTGCCAACTATTTTTAGGACTACGCTAGTTTCTATACACCCCAATCAAAAGAAAACCATGGGATATTGAATAGAAAAAGACAACATACATACTATAACAAACTGCCTTTCTTTCATTCGAAAGACGAGTCATTATAGGTTGAAGAAATGAGAAAGATAAGAAGAATACTAATCAGACACCGAATCTTATCATGTAGGGAACAACATATAATAGAACATGTAGTATATTACATAGTCATAGCCAAAATATTACATCAAAGTTTAATAATACAAGTTCCAAACTAGGATAATTTACAACTGCTTGTCCACAAAATACTTAGACCATGCATACATACACATCAGAATAATTTATACCGATAATAGCTATCCATGAAGCCACTTGCTCCAGCTCCTCCAACATGCTTTCGAGAGAAACCTGGATCACTTGACTACTCATTAAAATTGAGTGCCCAAGAGTTTAGGGAAAAGAAAAATAAACTTTGGGTCAGACATGGGTCTGGTGTCAGTGAACTCAAATAACAATATTTTTATTTGAAAACTCTTTAAAAAAAGAGAAATAAAGGTATCATAAGACCACATCGCACTTAGATACGGATGGGTTTCTATCTAACGATAACTAAAAACACTTTCTATTTAAAACAAGTGATATTATGATAATACCTAAGGGTTTAAATAAATATGAACATAGCTAAAATGCTTTCATCTCACATTCCAACATATTTAGGTATACAGCTAAAACCGTAAAAGCACGTATTGGAGATTGGATTCCATACAATGATAAGGCTATTGAGGTTCCGCTTGTAATAGTACACATCTAGATTAGCGTACCGAGATCGTACCGAACGATCCCTACCAACATAGGACTGGCCTATCCCTTGCTGGATAGTACCGAATATGATCACCCCTTGGTTGGGATCAGCAACCATTTGGGACTATAGTATCTCTGAGTAGGGACTCGTTCTAGATGGAAATGATCATACCCTAATGGGTGCGACCCACATGGCCTTGCTGCATATCTCCTGTTATAGTCATTTTCGGTTGATAAGGCCTAAAGCTACATCATTACCTTTTCACTATAGCACTTATCTCTTGGAATGCTAACCTTACCTTCCCAATGTTGACACAATGTCAACATTCATCCATACAAGTCGTTCAGGAGATGAACGAACATAAGGCATGATGCAGCACGACCTTCTTGTTTCTTAGGTCGCCAACGACCTAACGAGTCACGAGATAAGAAGTTGCGAATTAACGAGTTAAAGGTCATCTCCTTAGGTCGCTCACGACCTAACGAGTCACGAGATAAGGAGTTGCGACCTAACTCTATTTGCAAGCTACGACCTAAAGAGCTACGACCTAAAGGGCTACGACCTAAAGGGCTACGACTTGGCAAGTTATTCCAGAAGCCAATTCTTAAAGCGCAGAATCTTAGGTCGCGAGAAGCATTAAGTCGCTCAGGACGTACGAGCGAGCTACGACCTATGCTAGGTCGCTCACATATACCACTTCCTGTTAAGTCGCTCAATCCGTTCATGTTGCTGTGCATTATCCTTAGGTCGCTGAAGATGTTAGTCCTTAGGTCGCAAGAAGTTATGTCGCTCGTTCTTATGATGCTATCTTCCTTATGTCGCTGCCATGTTTCTTATATCACTCCTACTTTGAGTCGCTCGACCATAGGCCGCATCAATCTTAGGTCGCTCAAGCCTAGGTCGCTCAACTCCTTATGTCGCTCGTCCTATAGGTCGCATAAGACATTCCTGAAGCTAATTCTCCTCATGTCGCTGAAGCTTATGCCGCGTGGTGTTATAGTTTTAGGTCGTTATGTTGTAACTTGTATTTGTTATGTCATTATGTGTTGTTGATGTTGAGTCGTTTTATTTTTGGGTCCTCTTGTATTTTGTTAGGTCGTTAACGACCTATGTTAGGTCGGTCATGTATGTTAGGTCGTGATGGCCTTGTAATGTGTTGTGATGTAATGTGTTGTATTGTATTTGTTTGTTTTGGGTCGCAGGGTGTTAGGTCGTTAACGACCTATGTGTGGTCAGGTGTTGAGTCGTGTGAGTTGTAACCCTATAAATAGGGATGTTGGGTCATTTGTAATGGGGAGTTGATTTTGAATAAAAACTTTGTTTGAGTGCTTTGTGCCTCTTCTCAAATTGGTAGTTGAGTGTGATCTCCTATCTCCACCTTTGGCATTCGAGTGCGCTCGAATCAACGATTGTTGAAGCTGATTCACGGAATCTAGTGCGCTAGATCAACGTACGAAGAATCATAGATCTTCTTTCACGGCATCGTGCGCGATCAACGTGACGAAGATAGCTAGAATCCGGTATCTTTGAGATCAACGGATTTGGGCGTTTGGTATCTTCAATCCACCGATTGCTACTTTCACCGTTTCATACATTTCTGTTATCCGCTGCTGCGCCATTTGGTATCAGAGCCAGACTTAGCCAATCATAGCTAAGCCGAGTCTTTGGATCCAATTCTTATTGAAGAAGTTCAAGCCGTGCATTATTTGTTCATTTGTAAGTCAAGGCCGAGAGTTGAAGATTGTTTGATTCGACAATGCCGTCGAGAAGAGCTAATCGCCATCAGAATGTTGAAGCGTTGTATAGGAGAGAAGAAGCCGAGAAAATGGAACAACGCATCAACGAAAAGTTTGATGAAGGCATTGGGAAGTTAGAGAAACTGATGAATGACATGAATCAAAGTCAAAGGAGGAGATCGCCAGTCTCGAACCATGGAGGAAACAGAGTTTCGCCATCGGTTATGGAAGCGAGGAGGGTGTCGCCACAATCTTACCAAGAAAGAAGAGAATCTTCAGTTTCATTGAGAAGAGAACATCACGAGTATAGAAATGAAGAAAGAAGAACTCCACGTGAGTTTGAACATGAACCATATCGTGATGATGAAAGACAAAGTAGAAGAGATATGCGTGATCATAGAGATGTGGATGGTCGAGATCGTTATCGAAGTACATCTGTTTTTGATGAAGATGGTGGTAGATGTACTATTCATTCTCGAGATTGAGACCAAGTGCGAAATGCATATCGGGATGTAGAAGATGATTGACGATGGGAGTCGGGGATGAAAACTGAAATTCTAGAATTCAAGGGTGGAATGGTAGTGGAAGAATTTTTGGACTGGTTATCTAATGTTGAGGAAATTTTTGACTTCAAAGAAGTTCCTGAGCATTGAAGAGTGAAGTTGGTTGCTACTCGTTTGAAAGGAAGAGCTATGGCATGGTGGCAACAAACTAAACTTACACGGGAGAGGATGGGAAAGTCAAAGATTGAGTCATGGGAGAAGATAAAGAAGTTGATGAAAGCTACATTCTTGCCGTATAATTATCAGTCTCTTATGTATCAACGATTGCAGAATCTGAGACAGGGAACAAAGTCAGTGAATGATTATGCGGATGAATTTTATCAATTGATCGCGAGGAATGACATCATGGAGACGGAAGAATAGTTGACCGCGAGATTTGTTGGAGGGTTGAGAATGCAGATTCAAGATATGGTGAATATGTTTGACCCCAGAACTGTTGCTGAAGCACATCAAAAAGCTCTAGCTTGGGAGAAGCAAGGCAGGAGAGGTGGTGGTGTGTTTACGAATTCCAACAACCAGAACAAGGATGTTAGTAGCAGTATGGATGTTTCCAAAGTCGTCAGTAAGCCGATTGTGAATGAAGCCAACAAAGCAAAGGTCAATAGTAGTCTCAAATGCTTAAATTGTCAAGAGTTGGGGACATAAAAGCAATGAATGTATAAAGCCAAAGAAGCGAGCAATGATTGCGGAGATTGAGAATGAAGGTGCAGAGGTAGAGTGTGTCAATTCCCTACCAGTTGAAGAAGAAGAATTATTGACCGGAGATGAGGGTTGTAGTTTGTTGGTGAGGAGATCCTGTTTAACGCCAAAGCAAGAAGATGATTCTAGTTGGTTGAGGAGCAATATTTTCCAGTCAACATGCACTATTCTGGGAAAGGTTTGTAAATTTGTGATTGATGCAGGAAGCTGTGATAATATCATTTCTACAGAAGCTGTAAAGAAGTTGTCATTGAAAACAGAGAAACATCCAAACCCCTACAAATTAGCTTGGTTGAGGAAAGGAGGGAAGTGAAGGTTAATCGAAGAGCTTGTGTTAATTTCTCCATTGGGAAGAAATACAAAGATGAAATTTGGTGTGATGTGGTTGATATGGATGTATGCCATCTGTTGTTAGGGAGACCATGGCAATATGATAGAGCTATGCAACATGATGGGCGAACCAACAGCTACAACTTTATGTTCGAGGATACAAGAATCATTTTGGTTCCTAAAAGGCGTCAACAGAGTGAAAACAAATTGGAGGAAATCGAGGAGCTAAAGACTTTGTTGTCTTTAAAGGAATTTGTTGATGTGGAAGACGAAGTCAAAAATTCACAACCAACAAAGTTTGATAAAGATGAAGTTGATGATTTTCAACCAACGAAATCTGATGAACATGAGGTTGAAAATTCACAATCAGCAAAGTTGGATGAGGATGAAGAAAGTAAGTCAGAAGATGAAGGGGGTAATTTGTTGGTGAAGGAGGTGGATTCGACTAGTCTACAATCTACAAGAGAGTTTGTTAACAAAGTGGAGGATAGTGCAGAAGTATTCCTGTTGAATGAAAATGAAACCAATAAAAGTGTTGAAATTCTCGAAGAGGTTAAGCCAATGGTGAATGAATGTGAAGATGTAGTTCCTACAGAGTTGTCCAAAGAATTACTGCCACTGAGGGACGTACGACATCATGTTGACCAAGTTTCAGGTGCTATTGTACCACATATGCCACGTAATCATATGTGTCCAATAGAGCAGGTAAAGTTGAGAAGACTGGATGATGGGTTTCTGTTCGAAGGAAGGCAATTGTATACTCCTGATTACAGTTGGGGAATAAGGGTTATCAAAGACTTACATGTAGAAAGACACGAGGACTGTGATCGTAGCATGCAGTTGATTGCATCATCTTATTTTGGGCCGTCAATAAGACAGGAGGTTGAAAGGTTTGTTCAGGGGAGCCATAATTATCAAATTTCAAAAGAGTCCGCGACAAAGTCAGGTTTATGCATGTCATTGCCAATACAAACTAGATTATGGGTGGAGGTAAGTTTGGACTTTGTATTGAATTTGATGAGAACGCAATGTGGCAATGAATCTATCTACATGATGGTTGAATGACTTCTTGTTGATATTTACAACAAGCTAGATGCTGGAAGAATGGGTCGTCTGGAAATCGTGAAGGAAATTTATGAGAATGATTGTAAATTGAGTTTGCCAGACTATTCCTATATTGCTAACATTGTCAATATCAAACACTTGGTGCCAATTCATGAGGATAAGGGTGTCGAAGACGAAGAAACTGTCAATTCGAGGACGAATTTCTTTCAACAAGGGAGGATGATGCAGCGCGACCTTCTTGTTTCTTAGGTTGCCAACGACCTAACGAGTCACGAGATAAGAAGTTGCGAACGAGTTAAAGGTTATCTCCTTAGGTCGCTCATGACCTAACGAGTCACGAGATAAGGAGTTGCGACCTAACTCTATCTGCAAGCTACGACCTAAAGAGCTACGACCTAAAGAGCTACGACCTAAAGGGCTACGACCTGGCGAGTTATTCCAAAAGCCAATTCTTAAAGCGCGGAATCTTAGGTCGCGAGAAGCATTAAGTCGCTCAGGACGTACGAGCGAGCTACGACCTATGCTAGGTCGCTCACATATACCACTTCCTGTTAGGTCGCTCAATCCGTTCATGTTGCTGTGCATTATCCTTAGGTCGCCGAAGATGTTAGTCCTTAGGTCGCAAGAAGTTATGTCGCTCGTTCTTATGATGCTATCTTCCTTATGTCGCTGCCATGTTTCTTATATCACTCCTACTTTGAGTCGCTCGACCATAGGCCGCATCAATCTTAGGTCGCTCAAGCCTAGGTCGCTCAACTCCTTATGTCGCTCGTCCTATAGGTCGCATAAGACATTCCTGAAGCTAATTCTCCTCATGTCGCTGAAGCTTATGCCGCGTGGTGTTATAGTTTTAGGTCGTTATGTTGTAACTTGTATTTGTTATGTCGTTATGTGTTGTTGATGTTGAGTCGTTTGATTTTTGGGTCGTCTTGTATTTTGTTAGGTCGTTAACGACCTATGTTAGGTCGGTCATGTATGTTAGGTCGTGATGGCCTTGTAATGTGTTGTGATGTAATGTGTTGTGATGTAATGTGTTGTATTGTATTTGTTTGTTTTGGGTCGCAGGGTGTTAGGTCGTTCACGACCTATGTGTGGTCAGGTGTTGAGTCGTGTGAGTTGTAACCCTATAAATAGGGATGTTGGGTCATTTGTAATGGGGAGTTGATTTTGAATAAAAACTTTGTTTGAGTGCTTTGTGCCTCTTCTCAAATTGGTAGTTGAGTGTGATCTCCTATCTCCACCTTCGGCATTCGAGTGCGCTCGAATCAACGATTGTTGAAGCCGATTCACGGAATCTAGTGCGCTAGATCAACGTACGAAGAATCATAGATCTTCTTTCACGGCATCGTGCGCGATCAACGTGACGAAGATAGTTAGAATCCGGTATCTTTGAGATCAACGGATTTGGGCATTTGGTATCTTCAGTCCATCGATTGCTACTTTCACCGTTTCATACATTTCTGTTATCCGCTGCTGCGTCAAGGCACTACTTTGACTACACCCATTTTGGAATCACCCTCAAGGTAATGGCAAGATAGCCCTTGCACTTCAAATATTGAATCTTGATCATGACTTCGATAGATCCAATTCGAATGCTTTACGTTGGTTTGAAGTGGTTTTCGGATAACTATTCGTCATCTGATCCCGGTCTCTTCAAACCAACATTTGATAATTTTAAATGGTCAATTTATATGATAGTGAACAACCTATCTGGTGCAAGATTTACATATGGACATACAATCCACGTACTTAAGTTATCATGACCCGCTTATTGAAATTAACCTCCTTGTGTTTATGACGTTACTGATATTCAACATTTGTGCTAAACAAAAATCAACTTCCTTTCCATAAAACGTGTCAACGTTTTATAATCACTACTTTCATTCATTTGGCTACTTAATGGTCCAGACGATGAGATCCTTTGATTTAAAATCACCTAAGTTGAAAAGAAGATCGATTTAAAACATAACCAATTTAAATTTAAAAATAGTTTTGAAAAGATTAAAGTATATTTAATTGGCTAAACCTAATTATACATTAATTTAAATCAAGATTAATTCATAATTAACTTTAATTAACTTAATGAACTTAGTTAAGTCCTAATTAATTTTGTAATGCATCTTAGTTAAGGTTTAAACAATTCATTATTAGTTAAACCCTAATTAATTAAAAGTCAATTAAATAAGGGGCATTTCACCAGAAGGACAAACTTTGCAGTCCAATTAGTTTCTAGGTCACACATTCAAAGAAATTACTTTCAAGGCCAAAGTCAGTAGAATAATTACTTTCAAGGATAAAGTCAGCAGTCCAATTACTTTCAAGAACATAATTTCATAGGTTTTTAGGCCCTAGAAACTAATTATTTTGCGTTTTGTCCTTGAAAGTAATTATTTCAGTTGTGTGTCCTAGAAACTAATTCCACCTTCTAAAGAGGCCCTTGTGGCTAATTTCCACATTAAATAATCACTTATTAAATAATAATTAATTAACTAATTAACTTAATTAAATAATAATTAATCTTCAAATTACTTCTTAACTTCATTATCACTAATTAAAACTTTATTAATCACTAATTAGTCATTATTCTTCTTAAGTGTTACTTAACCCTTAATCACTTACTTAATTATCAATTAAGTACTAATTATTTTTAATTAATTTATTAAATAATAAAATATTAATTTAACTGAACTTAATCTCTTTTTATATTACTAATTAAGTTTGGAAAACTTTTGCAAAACCAGTTCACAAGAAAACATTTTAAAACGAAAATCGAAAATTTTGTCGAACTACATCCATATCGACTATCGCTATGAGCGCAGTTCGCTTAAACATACTTTAAGCGAAAACTTGTTTGATTCTTTTCTATTTCATGTTTTGAAACATAACTTTTGAAGTTTTTGAAACATAGAAACTAAGATATAAACTTTGAAACAATTTCCAAACTTTTAAACAAGAAAACATAGTTTTTGATTTTCGGATCTCATGTCCATCGCGACACACAAATTTGTTAACTTTGATTCAACACAACATACTTTGGTTCTTGGATCACAACCATACATCCATACTACCATACCTTTTTAACATCACAATGAAACACATGTAAAAATATATATTTACATGCTTACTAACTTGACAATACCGCTTTCAAGTCTCAAATTCAGCACCAAACACCAACATCCATCAAATCAACATCAACCAACATAATAATCATTCATTTTACACATCATATTATCGTCATAATAACACCACATAGTAAAGTAAAAAAAATCCAAAATAAAGTAGTTTACTCACCGAAACTCCACAAATATAAAGCGAACTTCACCTAGACTTTGGAAACAACACACGAGCTTCGAAGAGTAAAGATTTTTCTGGAGTTTTAAGCTTCAAATGGCTTAGCCTGATGGTGTAGGGCTTGGCTTACTGGTTAGGGTGGATGTGGGCTTGGTTTCTTGAAGAATAAGGTGAAGAAATGAATATAAGAAAGTTTAAACAAGATTCGAAAGAGATTTAAAGTGAAAAGTTAGGATTTTTAAATACTTAGAAATGATTTGGAAGCTATGAAAATTTTAGAGAGGAAGTTTTAGAAAATGAAGGAGAGAATGTAAATAAAAATTTGTGTGTATGGATGTGTATTTATAGATGAAGAAAAGTGGGGAAATTGCCATTTTATCCTTAGTTTAAAATATCATAACATGTCATCATTTTGACATGTCACATCACCACCTTCCTCCCCATCATATGTCACATCTCCCCCTTCTCTAGTCACATTCCCTAAGCTATGATGGGTAATGATGATGGTACTTAAGGAAATGACAAGAGATAATGATATGATTTAGTGTGTATATATAAGTTATTAGTTTAAAACCATGTCTTATCACATCACTTGCTAAACATAATTAACATAAGATAATGTAACGACCCATAATTTAATCACTTTGAACTTGAATAGTTAATATGTTTTTAAATGATTAAATAATGGATGTTATATCTAAAATAAAAATTTGGTTAAAACATCTCGAATGGATTTTTAAAACTGATGTAAAATGTTAGTTTAAAGACGGTTCGAGTTATAAGGCGGTTAGGGGCACCAATTTATTTAAGAATAAGTTTGCCTAATAAACCAAATGAGAATGATTACTTAAGAAAAGGATCTTCCTAATAAAACAAGAAAGAA
Organism: Allium fistulosum; assembly: GCA_030737815.1. Classification (NCBI taxonomy): domain Eukaryota; kingdom Viridiplantae; phylum Streptophyta; class Magnoliopsida; order Asparagales; family Amaryllidaceae; genus Allium; species Allium fistulosum. The sequence continues at coordinate 1,022,313,728 of CM060906.1, forward strand.
TTATTAACATTTCTTAATAAAATAGAATAGTATAATTACTTGCCTAATAAAACAAGAAAGAATTATTAACCTTGCCTAATAAAACCGAATAGTATAATTACATGCCTAATAAAACAGAATAGCATAATGATTATTATATTCCCTACGGATGGTTGCCATTGGATCAAAATCTGGTCGAATCAGGTTATGCCATGTGGATGGTTTCCATTGGACCAAAATCTGGTCGAATCAGGTTAAGCCATAGTCGATAAGGACGATTCCTATTGGACCAAAATATGGTCGAATCAAACTAAGCCATAAGGATATTTTCTATTGGACCAAAATATGGTCGAATCAAATTAGGCCATAAAGCTAGTTTCTATTGGACCAAAATCTGGTTGAATCAGGTTAGGCTATAGGAAATTACTAAGGTACCCTTCTCTTTACCTATAGATAGCCAACTCCATATCTCATCTTAATCCATTCACAAACTAAAGAAAAGAAGTAAATTTCATTATCAAAGGCGAAGTATTCCAAGTCTCCAGCAAAGTAAATAGGACGTGAGTATATTCCTTGTTTTCATAGTTTAGTGGGTATAACTTATTCTGTGAGTATAATTTAATCATTTTACAGTGAGTATATTCCTTGTTTTCATAGTTTAATGGGTATAACTTATTCTGTGAGTATAATTTAATTATTTTACAGTGGATGTAATCTTAATCTCTTTTCTTTGGGGTATAACTTATTCTGTGAGTATAATTTAATTATTTTACAGTGGGTGTAATCTTAATCTCATTTCTTTGACTCATTCACATTTTAATAAATGTTGTGTTAACTATTGATTGTAAATTGTTAATATTAATGGGTCTGTTATTATTCTTGTTTGGTTGTTTGATTTGTGCTCGGCCAATTTATAAGCAATAACCTTGACGTTTAGTTAAAGGGAACTTACACCACCTTTTAACTTAGGATTGAAATTTAGTGACTTTTTGGTTAAAAGGAAATAACACCCCTTTTAGCTGTCTCATTTGATTAAGAGGGAGCTTCACCCCACTTGGTCGTATTCTCCTTTAAAGATGATGGGTTTAAGTTAGGATTTGAATGAAAGTTTTAAATCTGGATTAAAGTATTTTAAAGGAGCTTCGAAATTTATATAATGATTTAAATGAGTTATTTATGGAAAGTAAGCAGTCCTATACTTGGCACTAAAAACCGATGAGTAGATTGATCCTCTATCTATGAGATCTAGAACCGAAGTGTCTAGGCAAGGCTAGGAGCAACCAGTGCCCTGACTTACCTGGCATTGTTTCTGGGCGAGGGATAGAGTAAGTTGACAATAGTGGAAACGTGACAAGTGTAGGAGATTTGATTTCCATAAATGATCTTTATAATTATGATGGTATGGAAAACATTCGCCTTTCTTGTAGATAATTGTTTTTGACCCATTTAAGTATGCTTTTGAAATATGAAATCCTCCCAAATGTTTTGTGAATATACTTATACCGATGAGAATGGATATTTTCCAAGCACTGAAAGATTATAAGATTTAATTTCCATATATGATCGTTTTGTTATCCCCGATAGTTGATATCTTGGCTATCGATTTTGATACCCTTCTTCCTTCTGTTTTTGTTTCGTCAATCTAAGATGATTTGTTGCTCATTTAGAGCATTGATATCCTTTATCGGAAATGACTAAATAAAGAGCGAGTAGGGGCCAAGCTATGTATGGTTGCTCCCATTAGGGTATTTCACATCTACTCTACATTGGTTTCAGTTTTATGTGCATGGAGATGTGAAATACTCGGATACTCGGTAAGGTTCGCGGTGTTCGGCTTGGAGGTTTCCAAGAGCCATCGTAGTTCTCAAGTATATTTTCTAGAGGTATACTTTCGATAAGGGGGGCGCACCCTCCTAGTCATTATTGGAAAATTTCCTTTTCCTTATTTTTGATTCAAATATTTGGATTGATTCTTTCTTAATTGCATCAGGAAGCGTCTTGCGCTTTTCGCGATGTTTAATTATTTGTGTCCATTCTTTTATGCTTGGATGTTGTCCTTGTGAGGGAAAACCCGTTCTGCGTTTTTGCGACGTGGTCTCACTGGCTATTCTGTGTATTCTATTTTTTTATTTGGAGTTTACTCATATCAGACATATTGTCCGACCCGAATTGTTTGTTTTCCCTAAACTCTCGGGTACTCATTTATATTTGAGTAGTCCACAAATGACAGGTTTCTTTAGGCTCTTTTGAAGATGGTGGACGAGCAGGAGGCTTCTTATCTATCTAGTTATTTATTTCCGCTGTTATGAGATGTTGGCTCTATGTATGTATATTTAAAGGCAGGTTGTTATAACTACTTAGACTGATAGTAGTACTTTTGTTGTAACTCTGATAACTCCATGTTAGGGAGTAACCTTATGCACTGTCTTATTTTTATGTTATATATTTAACTGTTCCATTGTGAGATTATTATTTTGTTCTTATATTTTACTCCATGACAACTCGTCTTTCAGATACTTGGACACCGACACATGAATACCATTGATGTATTAAGTGTCGTTCTCAGGGGTCAGAAAGGTGGGTCGTCACAGATAATATACTATTAGTGTATTATTATAGTTTGGTTAATTAACTCTTATATATGTATATATAGCGCACAAAGACGAACAACGTTCCCAATAACTTTCCGGTGTCGAAAGGTCGAAATTTCGAAAAACATTCTTCGGTCACATTTTCCATTTTTCTACGAACTATTTAATTTGGTAAACATATTTTGAAAATTATTTTTCCATCATTATTAATTAATTAAAATGAGTTCATTTATCAATAAAATCAATTTATTGACTATATAAATTATATATATAAATTTGCCTAGTTAAAGCGACCAAACCCTGGGTCATTACACATACCCTTTTTTGGAGGATCAAGCCCACACGGTTGTATTTACTATCTTCTCCGACATCCAAATACTTGTTAGTACATAACAACCATGGCATCCACGCAACCATTGCAAACAACACAAGTAGAAAATAGTATTCCAACTTATCCATCACAATCAATCATCATTTTGGGGCTACAACAATAATAAAACTAGCCATTAGACATGAACAACATTGAATGTTAACCCCAATCATCAAATAAGGAAACCAACATATATATACTTACATACGTACTAGTTATCAACTATAGTAATACTTCATCAATGTAAGTATAATTCATGCAGTGTATACTAATCGCTTTGCAATAGTAACACAATCATCAAATATGTACTAACCCAATCAATATTAGTAACACCACACCCATCATAAAATAACCATAATTAACTATACATCATCTAATAGAAATAACGGTAAAATATTGCACACTCATCAGAATATGATATCGTCATCAAACACCAAACATATGTGATAATTACAACCAACAATTAATCACACATTCAACAATCAACCAAATAATATATTTGCATCCATTATCCTTCTAAATATAAAACTGTTTTACTATTGTTTTTTTAAAGGCTTCATTTACTTATTGCTTCTTAAAATAGTGATACTTCTTTGAAATAATATACTCATGAAATCCTTTATTATACTCAATTTCTTCAAATACCTCAAAACACTGTATTTTAAATCAAAATTGCAATCCTCGTCAAATCGCTTTTTAAATGATATTATTATTATTTTACATCGAAATAATAATATGCATTAAAACATCATTAATACTTTCCAAAACCGATGTATCACTATTTATCCCTAAAAATACAACAGTTTATTTTAAATCGCCAAAACTCCTTTTTATTTCTATTTGCCTCAAAACAGTAATAATTTAACCCAAAACACTTTTTTGGAAACATATCTTCACTATTATTATTATATTTATTATTATTATTTCAAAAATATATTTTGTTTTATTACTCAATATTAATAATATTTTTCCAATAAACACTGCAATATCCATTATATTGTTAGTTACTCAAAACATCATAATTTTCCCAAAATTCCTCATATTATTTATAAAATCTCACTTTATTAAATAATAATAATAAACCTTTCAAATTTAGTTTAAAATATATTTTATGTTATTATTTATAAATTTCCAAAAATTCATAAATAATAGCTTTATTAAATTTATTCCATTAATTTTTATTTTATTTCGTGAAACCACTATTATCTACAAACATCACACAAAAACTGTAAATAATCACATCTATCATTTATTTATCTAATTTTCTCAATTTTATATGATTTCATGTTAGTTAATTACACTCAATTTTTAAAACCATAATTAATTACAATTACATTCAATAATCACCAATAAACAATCAACCCAACACATAACATATCCAAAATATCCAAAAAATAACCAATATATCACAAAACATATCAATAATTATTATTTTTCATTAATAGATAAGCATTTAATATTTTAAAATTCAATTGATTAAATTAAATTATCCATACACACATGCTTTTAGTAATAGCCTCCAAACTCAGCGAACTCAGTTCCACGTCGTTTGAAATTCTATGACGAGTCCAATGGAAGAAACAACGCGTGAATCGGAGTTCGTATGTGAAAGCTACAAAGGTAAGAAGTTCAAGGGGAAATATGGTAGTTTAATAACAAAATTATAAATAAAATAAAAACGTGAATGGTACCTTCTAAAACTAATCCCCACTTAGTCATTTTAGTTGCCATCTTCCCTTTCAAATCACGCTGCCGTGCGTCGCTCTTGCCATATCGGCCACACCCACCAACCTTTGCCTCAAAATCCGAACTAATATCGACCCTACATGCCCACCATGAACACCCCCTCGGCCTGCACCTCATCACGGCTATCGCAACTTCCAGCGTCAATTCCAGCAAACTACGACACATATAGGACGATCTAAACTTATAGATCTGCCCCACTTAGACTCCTCTAGAATTTAGTTCCTTCTGATCGCTCAACAATCGACATTTAACCATTGATCACGAAACCTTAACTTCGATGGTCGGGAATAAACCATCAATTTTTGGTCAGCCGAAGCATTAGATGAAAAAATGAATCTCCAACGCCACTTTGCCTCGTCAAAAGCTTTGAAACAATATATAATTCAATAGGGTTTAAACACTTTGAACTTTTAATCACTTTTTAATTAATTTTTCAATCACCATTAGAAAGCAATTAAGGTGATTTGGGACTAGGGTAGAAACGTGGAGACAGAGATGATGGCTAGGGTTTCGTGGCCTCGTTTATATAGTCATTGGATGGGGTTTTGGGTTGTGTATTCAGTTTGGCTCGAAACAGCTACATACTCTAGTTGAACACTAATCGCCTCTATTTCACAAATCGTAATTCCAAACCCAATTAAATGATACATTAAATTGATTAGGTCAGAAAGACCTTCGCAACGGCTATAAATATGGTACTAATTCACCTTTTATTTAAAAATCAACCATTCGGACAATACAATATGATACCAATTTATCATGGTCTTAATTACAAAATATGGGGAAACATATCAATTACAAATTAACTATTTATAAAAATTGCATATAATGATCATATAATGGCATCAATCATGACACAATACAATTTATTTGGAGCAATGAATTTAATTTTCTACGTATACATACTATAATAACACATGCACTTCCTCAATCGTACAATTCAACTATAGTATGTAAAATAACAGTCCTTCAGCATAAGGTGAAACAATCTCAATCATGGATTAACCCATATCACGCATCTTTATAATTTAACCATAAAAAAAGTCCACAACAAAACATAGGCTGATCAAAACAAGCATACACAAATTAATGAATACACATAAATCAATAACTAGCATAGCCCATCAAAATAAATATAAATACTCAGAATAATATGATATCATCACCATACTAATCTATCCACAAATAACACGTGTGTGTTAATTCCTATGTTAACTACACATCCATCATAATATGTGTATCCTGAAAACTGTTGATAAACTTCCTCATAGTCCCATCTTCATAATCGGTATACCAATTTGTTTTCACACCACCTAGAATATTCTATGCATCCACTCATAATCACATATTCAAAATAGGATGTGCCTAGTCATGGATATATCCTCAAAATAATATGTCAAGTCATGGTCGAATCCTCAAAATAATATGATTATTTACTCATACTGCAACTGCATTAATCCTCGATCCTTAGATCCATATCATAAGGTCCCTTCCAAACGACCACCATCATAAGGTCAATGAATACTCACCACATTATATTATTATACTTAAGGATATATGAGTACTAATCATCACTTAGTTTTTTCGCTCGCATCCATGCCACTTAGATGACTAGGAACTGGACTACCCATCTAGTGGTCCGGGGTAAGATGAATCTCTCGTCTGAAGATCTGAGGCCCATGTAACCCAGGTGAGCATTCACACATACCCTTCCTTTATGAGCACACATCGAAAGCTTTGAGTATCAATGACCCCTCAACACACTTCATATTCATAGCCGACCATGTCCTAGCTGCACTTTGCAAGCTTCTATCATAGAACTTGTCCTTATGAATCATCATCACAACTCCCACCTTTAAGTCGTCTAGTCTGAAACATCTATATCGAATCTTATCTCTTCAAATCTTCAGACCATGTCACAAAATTAGATTCAACAATCCTCTTATAGTAATTTTTTCATTTGATGATAAGGATAACCCACCCAAAATGCCAAAGAGGGATCCACTAGGCAGGAAAAATTCAATATATCTCCAAACCAAATGTTTTTATTTTCATGTCAAAGCTTCCATTTACGTTCAAAACCAAAATTCTATTTCTTCCTAAAATATCAACACCATTTTATCCATCTCTCAAAATATTTTCACCATTTTAAATCAATTTCAAAACATATCTTTTTTAGAAAATATCATTTTATAAAAATTTCAAAATGGAAACTCTTTGTTTAAAATATTTATGGAAGCTGGTAATTATATGAAAAATGTAGGTTTCGAAATGCATATTTTAATAAATACATATATGGAACCTTCCCAATATGCATTTTGATTTCTTCGTCTACCAATCATGTCTTTAGGCATTAGAATTCTTTAATGGCCAGACCATCCCAAGGCTCACGGAATCGCTAAACCTAAACTCTGATACCAAATGTGACATCGCACTTAACGTATAAAATATAATTATAAAAGCCAACAAATATGCTTACAACTAATTTCAAACATTAAAGTAGTGGATTGTGAGTATAAAAATTAAATTTATTAAAACAATGAATAAAAAGGGAAACCTCTTAATGGAACTCAAACATCAATGTAAACATAGACACACATATCATTAACAACTAAACATTACTTTTTCTCATACATTACATAATACACGCATTTCAATACATCAATCATTAAAACAATAGCCGTGTAACCATGGTGCAAGAGATATACCGATCTATCCTATGGATACGACACCTTCCAGACCCTTTTCTCTCTTCTTTGCTTTCACCTGCAAACTAATGAATACACATAAACATAGAATAAAAGGTAAAAGATGTCAACTATTTTTGGAACTACGCCAATTTCTATACACCCTAACCACATGGGAACCGTGGGCTATTGTATAGAAAAAGACTGTCTACGTACCCCTTTTGGAGGATCAAGCCCACATTTTTCTATTTTCTGGTCTTCTCCTACATCTAAATAGTTGTTAGTACATAATAACCATAACATCCATGCAACCATTACAAACAATACAACCAATGCAAACAACACAAGCAGAACACAGTATTTCTACTTATCCATCACAACAAATCGTCATTTTTAGGCAACAACAACAACAACAATAAAACATAACCATTAGACACAAACAACATTCAATGTCAACCCCAATCATCAAATAAGAAAAACAACATAAATATACTTGCATGCATACTAGTCATTGTTATCCCACCTTTTGGCAAAGCCGAGATACCCAAAAATTAACTGAAAACCAATGAATACTAGCCATGAATATCGATTGTGCATCGTAGGTTCACCGTGGATATCGATGAATTTCGTCCGAGTCCGGATCGGGCTGCAATTGATAAGACACGACAAGCAAAGCCAGGGAAGCCAACGTTCCAAGTTTCAAGACGATCCGAGTTCGTATGCTCAACTTATGATCGATATAAGATGAAGGAGACCCTCCCCCGATTCGAATCCATAGGTGGGACCTATGTTCGAATCCATCAACATCTGTTTGCTCCGAATCGATCGCTACCTCCTTGGTCGAATCCATCAGATGGTCAAGCTTCGTATCCATCGCGTTAACATCACGGTTGTCTGGTTCGTATCCATCCAGCTTGGAGTTCTTTCGAATCCATCGAGCTGTCTCTCTTCGAACCCATCCAACGACCTCCTGCTCGTATCGATCGACTGGAAGCCATCAAGATCGATACGAACGAAGCTGTGCACCGACTCCATAAAACAACAATGCGCTCGTATCCACAAGAGCGCTTCACATCGAATCCATCCTGTGTGATTACTTCGTATCGATCGACCCAGGCCAACCCCAATCGATACGAATGAAACGTTGTTCGAATCCACGTTGTGGCCGAAGCCTCCGAGTCCATCAAGTCAAAGCGGCGAGATATTCGGGACGACTCGATCAAACTGGCGAAGAAAGCGGATCGATTCAAATTTGGCGCTCCACATCATCACAGAATCACATGCTAAGATCGATTCGAATGAATCGATTCGAATGAGATGTTCTACCGAGAATCATGATTTTGAATCGATCATAACTCGAAATCCACAAATCCAAATGCTATGAAATTTTCACAGAAGCTTGAACACATGTTGAAGAATGTCCACACCAAATTTCAGCTCGATTGGACAATTCCTTGATCGATTCGAATGGATTTCGAATCGATCCCAAAGTGGTCCCGGATTTCCTGAAAGCGGGCATATGGGCCCCCTCACGTGCCAGAACTGGTCTCCCTTCAATTTAGGCAAAATATCAGCCTCCTACACCTATAAATAGAGCCCCTGGTCATTCAGAAAAGGGGTCGGACAATTTTGAGAGCTAAAGAGCGCCCAGACTCTGCCAGATTTACTCCAGATCACCATTGCTGCCTTAGATTCAGATTATAATCATAAAGTCTGTTGTACTACGCAATAAGAAATTGTAATCTTCAAGCATCGAACAATAAAATCATAAAAACCTTGAAGTGGACGTAGGCCGGAGATAGCCGAACCACTATAAATCTCGTGTTTCTGTTCATTATTTCTGGATCGTTGTTTGTTGCTTGCTTAGATTTGAGATTTGTGTGTGTGAATATTGTTGATTTATATTCATACACTGGTGCTTTCACAACACTTGGGGTTTGTGACCAATTTTGGCGCAAACACTTTGGTGCTTTCACTGAGAACAACTAGCACCCGCTACATCAGAGTCAGGGTTCAGATTTGAAAGCTTGAAGGGATCAGATTTGGGAGACAATGACTTGACAAACGAGACAAAGAGCTGAGAGAAGCCAACATGGAGGAAGTCAAGAGGCATCCCCTGGTGCTGGAGAAGAGCCAGCTTCGATCTACATCACTAGAGACGAAATGGAGACCATGACCAATCTGATGCACTAAAGAATAACGAAGAGCCAACAGGAGATGCTACAGAATTTCTTTGAGCGGATGAGAACTACGGGAATACAAAACAACGGACCAGCTACAGTGGCTGTTAATGTGGAACAAGGAGTCAGGATTGCAGAAACCAATGAAAGTCAGGTTCAAGGTCAGAATGCAGATCCAGAAGGCAATCAACAAGGACTTGGGGGCAGACCCTCAGGATCTGATGCTGGAAGGCCTACAGATGGAGCACAACAACCTGGAGCCAACGCTGATGCTAACGGGCCACACGAAGAGTACGTACCAGAATACCCTTCAAGACCAAGAGGGCAACCCCAGGATGGAGATGAAAAGATGGCTGGATTAGTGCGACGACTCATGAGAGGAGGATTGTCTAGCGGAGGGTTGGAAGAAGTCAGTCGGAGTCCGTTCACTCCGAATATCAGGAATGCAAGGAACCCTCCAAAGTTCAAACTACCAACGCTGGATCCGTATGACGGGAAGTCGGATCCGACCATGCATATTACCAGATACATTAGACACATGGAAGTACTGGGAGCATCCGATGAAGTAATGGCACGATGTTTCCCTTTATTTTTGTCAGACTTGGCTGCACTTTGGTTCAGGCAATTAAAGACTAGATCGATCAGGATATGGGGCGAGCTTGTAGATTGCTTCATGAAACAATTTAGGGTCCATGTGACAAGACCCAAGAGTGTGATGACTTTAGCTTCGATAAAGAAAAGGACCGGAGAGTCCATAAAAGGTTTTCTGCTGCGATTCAATGCAACAGTGGCTTCTGTAGATTGCCCGGATCCATCAATGATTTTGATGGCGGCGGTGGTAGGAGTTGGAGAAGGCACCGAATTCAAAGATTCATTGACAAGAGATCCGCCATAAGATCTTGGAGAGTTTTACCATGAAGTTGAGAAATTCATTCGATTAGAAGAATCACGAGCCGAGAGGCAGGAATTAAATGCTACACAAGGCGAAGGAACCGCCAGGGAACAGTCCAGGGCAGACAAAGGAAAGAGAAAGCAGGATGACGCACATGATGGTCCTGATAAACGGAAGAAATTCCGAGAGCCTAGATTCAGGCAATACACAGATTTGACGGCAAGCCTAGAAAGAATTTACACTGAAACTCGGGGGCAACTCCCCTATCGAAAACCACCCAGGAGAGATCCCACGGAGCGGGAACGCAAGACTGGAAAATACTGCCTATTCCATGAGCTGGATGGGCACACTACCGATGAATGCCGCCACCTAAGGGATGAGGTGGAAGAACATGCCAGGAGTGGTAGATTGCCACAATATACCAGAGAACAGGCAGCGACAGTAAGACCTGAACAACCACCGCCTCCACCTAACAGGAATGATCCTGGATCGGGATCATGACTCGTCATCAACTGATTATGATGGCAAGGGCCAAGTTCAAGATTTGGACTTTGGTCGATTAGATTTCTTAGATTTGATTTCCATAATAAAACGGCTATCCCACTTACTCATGTACGGGAACCGAAGAGATCCCTAGGCATGCTCTAAGATGGAAATAGACCGCTTCGCCCGGAGAGGCATTGTCTTGTTTTTCCTGGTGTTTGAGATTGAACATCTAGGATTTGAATTTAATAAAGAAACATTTATTGAAATAAACCTTTGACCTGAGAGTTAAAGGATAAACATTAAATATCAATATAAACATGATCGCTTTATGATCCTACCCAGAGAGGCGGGGTCCGGAGTGCAAGAAGTGAGTTGCTTCGCCGGAGAGTGACAGGATCGACTCACTTAAGCATCGTTTCCTATTCACCGGAGAGTGATTGGATCGGGATTCGATAAGAGCCCGGAGAGGCTGTGATCGGCCGACGATTTAGGCCATGACATCGCTTAATGTTTCGATACTCTGAACCGGAGTGCAAGAAGTGAGTCGCTTCGCCGGAGAGCGACATGATTGACTCACTTAGCGCTGTTTCCCCTTCACCGGAGAGTGACAGGATGGGATCCAGCAGGAGCCCGGAGAGGCTACGATCGGTCCAGAACGACCAGGACATCGCTTTACGCCCTAACTGGGGCCAGAGTGCAAGGAATAGAAAGCAACGCCGTAGTGCAATAGGATCTTTCTATTCGATCGCCAAGTTTGGAATGGGCTTGGCAAGGATCCGGAATGACCATCGATAGTACGGAGAGACTGAAGAATTTCATTCTTAACTTCCACGGGAAGAAATTGATAACGATTCGGCTTCGAACAGCCATGGACTTGATTGAAAATGCTATAAGCTCTGAGTAAAACATGAACTCACTACATTCAATTTGAGACTAATCAAAACACACCTTTTACCAAAAGGCATGTTTTGGGGGGCAAAATGTTATCCCACCTTTTGGCAAAGCCAAGATGTGACGACCCGGAATTTTTGTATATTTGAAATGTGAATATTTAATTTATTTTAAATATTCGAAGGTTAAATTTTAACTTTAATTTCAAATATACAGTATTTATTTAGATAATTAATTATTAAATTTAATTATCGGGATTGGGTAAAATATGGAATCTCGATTTTAAGCCTGTTAAAAATAGTTCAAAGGTTCAGAAAATTTATATTGTTAATACTGAAGATGATAGAACTTTTAAAATGGAATTTTAAAGAGTTTTGTTCAGTTTTAAAAATATATCGTTTAAATTTGAATTTAAAATAGCCGTCCGAGGCATAGTCTCGGAATTCGACGAAACCAGTTCCATTGAGTCCGTAATATTGTATTATTATCGGGTTTCAATTTTCGTAGCATTTGGGGTTGTTGTGTAAGCGTACGTTATAAAAACGCGTTGGAAATTTAATTGGTAATAACTGATTTAGGATTTAAATACAATAATTCGACTGGTCAAATTCTTCTCTCATCAGCATTTAAAATATCTTCCTTCACATCGTAGACCTACAGCCGACTTCCTTTCATATTCGTGTTTCTTCTTTTTATAACAACACGCAATCTTCTCTGCAATCGTCCAACGCAAGCAGTTTAAACAAGACGAAGTAATCAAAGCCGAGCCTTCTGGATCACGCTGTCTGTCCACACGTGTTCAACTGGGTAAACACGCGTCTCCTTCTCCTTTAAAACTTTTCAGCCGAGCATTTCCACTTTCGTTCTTTTGAAATCAGTTCGACCTCTAAAAGAATGAAGGCCGATGCTCCTCTTCCTCTCAAATCTAAATCAAATTACCTTTCTTATTTTCGACCGAAATCGAGCCCACGCGAGAGAAAATAATGGCGGAGCAAAGGAAGAACGCGCGTGCTCAAACACGCGAGAAGATCGTGTCGTCATCATCGAATTTAGGGTTTCGATCGAATCACTCTCGAGCGCGATGAGGCTGGTGATGAAGGGGTCGTTCGAGTTCTGTGGGGGATCTCGATGCATTCGCGATTCATGAGCAGTTCGCGAGGCAAGGCGGTGATGCTCGTGGTAGGGAAGATGAGGCCTTTGCGACTTCAGCATCGGAGTTCGATCATCAAGCTCGCGTACGTACGCGTTGATGGTCGGGGAAAGGTGTTTGGTCAGCAATGGCAGTGTCGGTGTCGAAGTCAATTTCAGTGACTGGTGGTGGCTCGTCTTCGCGGAGGCAACTGGAGATGGGCTCGGCAAGTCGTGATGGCTAAGGTTCCAGTAGCTGTGGGGTAATTACTGATCTATTCTTTTGATTTAAATCAATTTAAATTTATGCATATATGAGGATAAGTAAGCTTTTGAAGATAAAATTTGTTAATGTTGAAAAATATATAATAGTTATATTGTTATACAGTTTCAGTTTTAATATGTAAACAGAAAATAAAAATTTCAATCTTAGTAAAGATTTTTAATGCAGTCTATATATATATTATAAAGGTATTTTGATTTTATTTTAGTTTAAATAATTTATATTGAATTAGAATAGTTTAATAGAGAACTTATTTTTACAGAAAGGAATTTCCAGTTTATTTTATTTAAATTTTTACACATGAATATAAGACAGAAAGAAAGGAAAGTATATTTTATAGTAAGATGTATAAACAACCCACATACCGCGATATATAGGAATTTTTAGGTGTAAAGTTATGTAAACATCAGTTTTATCCGTGATTTATTTTAGTATATATGTATATGTATTCCAAAATGGAAATTAGTTAAAAATATAATTTACAGTTCGAAACCAAATTATTGGGTTAAATTAAATTTATCTAACAATAATTAGTTCGAGTTATTTCAAATATTAATAATCATATGACATTTATTCAAGGTTAAGATCTGATAGAAGCAAACCGGATTGGAAGTGGGTTGCGAACTAAAAATAGAAGCAAAGGTGAGTTAATCTCACTCAGTTTAATTTTATTTAAATTTAATTGGTTAAATTTAAATATGGATGAATGATTGAATTGTTTGATTGGATTGAGATGATATGGTATATAGTAGTATATACCAATATATATATATTGGCATATGTATATATTGGAGTTGTTGATATTCCCACATTATATAGTGGATGAGACCCTATGCGCCGCATAATAGCGGATGATATTTTATAAAAACCCATATACCGCGATATTCCACCTCGAAGTGGAATTGGTATTATGCTAACGTTTGTGGATGCAGGGAAACAGGTTGGAGGGATCCAACTGGATTCCTCAAAATTATTTAGATTATTTGATATTCTGTTCTATGAATATTGATATCCTGTGATGATTTTATTGATGATTGAAATATTGGATGATATGGTTGGATTGAATATTTCAATAAAAGGAGTTATCAAAATATATTGAATTGGATTTTGAAAGAAATAAAAGAGTAAATTTTAAGTAAATAATTCAAGTGAATTGGAATAAGGGAATTTCGAAATAACAAGGGAAATATTAACTTTAAACTAAAGTGATATTAAATTTAAAGAATAAAGGATTTATTTTGAATGTAAGGATTAAATTTAATTAAAGGCTAAAGAAGGAATTTTGGAAGTTTAAAATTGGTATTTTCAGTTAAAAAGGGTTTTAACTCAAATAAAGGAATAAATCTAAAAGTTAATGTATTTTGAAATAAATGAAGTAGTAAAGGAAATTTATTTCAAAGTAAAGTAAAGTAAATTGGAAAATCAATTGGAAATTGATTTAGTTATTTAAAATTGGAATTTTAAAAGAGAAGTGAGATTTTGGAAATATAAACTGGGTTTATAAAGTAAAATAAAATATCAGTGGATATTAGAAAATATAAATTCAAGGTGGGAATTTATAAAGGGATATGAATTGGTTTGAAATAAATGTTGATTTATTTTAAAAGATGGAAATGAGAAGTGTATTTCTCTGGATAGCCAAGTACGTTTTCAAAGCAATTTTAAATATAAGTTAAAAGTTTTAAGTATGTTTTAAAAAGCATGTTTTAGAAAATTTATTATTTCTAAATGTTAATTTTCAAAGTAGGTATATTTTAAAAATCTATTATTGTAGTAATTATATAAAAGTGATTTGCTATTCTGTTTTTAAAAAGAGAAATTTAGTTTATATTTATAAAGTGGTTTAATTTAAAGTATATATTTTTAATAAAGTATTAAAGTAGTTTGATTTCAATGTTATAAAATATATTTTAAAATAAAGTGTTTTTAAATTATTTTAAAAATCTAAAAGTGTTTTGTACTTGGTGTTTCAGAGAAATAAATATTTGGAAATGTATTCCGTAAGCGGAAATTGTTTGAAATTATTTTCATAAGGAGTTTGAAAATTTGGAAATATATCTTGGAAAGATATTTGGGCAAATAAATGTGGGAAATTATTTATTGTGTGATGGTTGCTTGTGGATGTTAATTGATAGTTAAATAACCGACTATCAATATTGGCCAATGCGCTGATCGTTTCGAAGAGACCGGGATCGAGTTTCCGTATACCGGGATTCTAGGTCTGGAGACTCGAATACCACTTCGATTCGGTTTGTACGTTTCGTGTAACGTGTTCAGAGTCGAAGATGGAGCAGTGAAGTGCAAGGGCTAGTCGCTACTAATCCTGAGGATATTTCCAAATGGATGTAGTAGGAGTAGTGCCTTCGGTTCTATTCAAACCCAGAACGGACTGGTATGGACGAATGCTTGCGAAACATCGTCAGCGGACGATGGGCATTCTAAGGGATATGTTCTCTAAAAGGTATCGTTTAGCCTCGAACCTCATCAACCGGGAATGACTGAAAATCAGGGGTTATGCAGCAAGGCTTCGTGGGTAGCTCCCACTGGAGGGTAAGGTCATCCCTGTCTAGATGTCCCTTTTTATTTCGGCTTAGTGGTGCGGTTGCTGATCCCAACCGTGGGGTGATTTTATTCGGGATCATCCAGTAAGGGATGGTTCCGGCCTTGTGTTGCAGGGGAGCGGGCGTACTCCTCGGTACTGTGATCTAGGCCACGTACTGTGACAGGTGGTACCCCAGTGCCTAGTCATTCGTTGGAAATCCATTCTCCCTACGTGCCTGTACGGTTTTGATTGTGCCCAACTATTGCTGAAACGTGAGATGCAAGCATTTCAGCTAGATTCTAGTTTACTTTCTGTAGACACTATTATAATATCAGAGGATTTTGATATAAAGTGTTTTAGCTATCGTAAGGTAAAAACCCGACATGTTTATTTGTGGCGTGGTCTTACGAGATGCTTTTGTTTTCAAAGGATTTTGAAACTTTAATAATCAATTTGAGTGTGATTTTCTCACGCTGGTTTTCCAGACTGACTCGGGTATTATTTTATATGATGCTCGGGTCAGACCGAGTATTATAGGTTACAGGATATGATGATATGGAGCTCTGGAGACGAGCTGGATGACGATACGTACTCTCGTACTTGCTATTATTTTTCCGCTGTGTATTCAGTTGTATGATATTGATGTGATGTACTCTGATGATGTATTTGGATGTATATATATATATATACAGATACAGTTTGATTTGTGTAAAGATCTGTTGATATATATATTATTTTATTCCGCTGCGTATGTGAGATTCTGCTGTTGTTTTCTATTTTTCTTCTTCTACCTCTTCTTCTTAACTAAAATAGTCCGGTTTTTCGTGTTAGAAAAACCCGGGTTGTTACACTTGGTATCAGAGCTTAGGCTAGCGATAACCTTGGCCCTGGTGGAAATTTTGAGAGTATTAATAGATATGAGCGCGTATTTGTTAGTGAATATAAAATGGTTTTATATTGTGTTGGTTGATTTATTGAGTGGCATATGAACCTTCGTCGGCACAGTCTGCGCAACTGTATCGAAGGGGTTTCTAAACACTCGAATAGAACAATTCGACACAATATTGTTTTGAAACGGGTAGATGAAATAATTTTACCCGAAAAATGTATTTTGATATAAAAGAAATATTTCTTTAAATTATTATATATTTGGATGTTTGGATGAAAATATTCTGACAAATTAAAATTGAAAAAAATATGGTAAGATTGTAAAATCGGAATGATTTACTTAACCAATGGAATAAGTGGAGATTTCAAAATGATTTGAAACTAAAAGCCGGGTACATAAGAATTCTAAATCTTTATTTGAATCAGATGGAGAAATAAAATTAAGTTGAGACAAATAAGCTTAAACTAAGTTTAATTTTGGGTTGGATTTGAAGCAAACTGAGAAAATAAATCCAGTTGTATTTGGATTGTTGGGATCAAATTGAAATAAATTGTGATGGAAATGATATTAAGAGAATAATATGATTTGACCGAAGTTAAGTTAAATAAAATTAAATTGTAATGAAATTCAGTTGAATTATAAATAATATTGAGTGAAATTAAAATCCTTACATTAACAAGTAAGAGTAAGATGAATAAGAGATGTGCAGTTTGGAATAGAGATTTGGGTTAAATTAAATTTAGCTTGGATAATGGTAAAGGAATTAAATTTATTGGAAAATTAAATTAATTGTGGCTTGAATGGGAAGTTATAGCTAAGTAAATAAATTTGTTTGGTATTTTGGGAATGAATAAGATCCAGTACTTGAATTATAAAACCCGAGGAGATTAACTAGGGTGATTTGTAAGGATAAAAAATCAAATATTGTATTGGTTAAAATGGAAGTAAACTAATTTGGAATAAATTAGTAAATCAAATATGTTAATGGAATTTGGATTTGGTAATAAAAGTGAAAGTGTGAATGAATAATGGAGTTGAAGTATAATAGTGATAATTTGAATTGTAAATAATTGCAAGTAAGTAGAAATGGATTGAAGTAGACTTGTTAGTAATAAAATACAATTCAGAAATAAATTATCAAATGCGGATTAGAATTTATATTGGATTCAGTGAATTTACCAATTAAATTATAAGTGTAATGGAATTAAAATAAATTGAATTGGAATCAATTCAAATTGGTTGTAAAACTCAAATAATCATTTATTCATATGGATATGGACGAGGCTGCATTAAATAAAGCGTCGTTTGACGTAAACAAGGAAGTTAAAATTCTATAAGTTGATAGAAGTTAAATAGATTGATTTTGAGATCAACTGAATTAAATATGAGGTTGTTTTGCTAAAATGAATCGAATGTGAGAATTGAGTTGTAAACAATTTAAATTAAGGGTGGAACCCTATAAATTGCTTATAAGTGTTGTTTAACTTGCATTGCTTATTAAAACGCTTATGTTGCTAGTTAAATATGAAAAATGTTGTTAAGTTGCATGATTTTGGCACTTACATCTTTAAATTAAGTAAGTACAGGTTCGGGGAAGCTGTATAGCTGATTTTGGGTTGCACTAATTGCTAAATAATAAGCCGCTTGCTTTAAAATGCTAAAATGAGGTACGCTTACGCAAAAGAATTCAAAATAGGAAATATGAACTGTTTATATTGATATATTGTGATTTCCGGCCTGAGGCCGATGTATATATACATATTTGTGCATCCTGCGATATCGCAGAAGTCCCTCCGTACAAGGGAGACTTTGCCGAAATTTTCCGTAAATTTTGGGAGTTAGAAAATTTTTGAGATTTTTGAAATTTTTCATTAACGATAAATAATCTAAATTGGTTAGCAAATGAAATTGGAACTAGATATTGGAATCTAATTCAAATGTAAATGTAAGGATAAGTGAAATTGAGGAAACTAAAGAAGTGAAGTTTGCGAATAAACTGTTAATTGAAATTTAAATTAATTAGTAAGTGCAACTAATTAAATATTCGGGTGAAAGCCAAATTGAAATCAAATGGAATAAGTATTTATATTTGAAATGAAGTGGTAAATTGAAGTAAATCGAAATTCATATGAAATTGGAATTCGATTTGAATATATACACTTCAGTGGTGAAGAAGTAGATAAATATAAGAAAATTTATATTGAACTTAAAAATTGAAGAATGAAATTCTTAAGAAAATTGGTATTGGAAATATACTTAGTAATTTTGGAATGGAAAAATATATATACTAAGTGAATAGTTGAATGAAGACTAAAACTGAAGTTTTGAAATGGGATAGTTGTGAATAAGGGGATAACAATCAAAAGGAATGTGAATAAAAGAAAATTGATATAATTGGTAATCAATTGGGCTAATTACGTAAGGTGTACGTATATTATATATTCGCATAGATATTTGATCCGGATGCGAACACAGAATTTCGAGATAGTTTTATCGATCCGAATCAGGATTTTTCACTCGATTTTCAACGGCGAACCTGGATATGGATTGTTGATTGATTCTGGATATTCTCTATCATAGTTTGTGGCTATGCAAGGAGAATGACGGTTTCTAATCAAGAAACCAGATCTGAGTCCGCACTAGGAAGTCGGGTGGACAATACTAGTTCGGAAGTGGAATTGTGTGATCGATTGAGTGATCAAATGTGATATTGCGTACGGATGATATATGTGCATCGTACGGGCTTAAGTTAAGTAAATATTGGAAATTTGTAAAGAAGTTGATAAAATGACTTTGGAATTGTGAGTGGATATTATTGTTTAGTAGGATATACAGGTGTATAAAAGCAATGGATAATTGGGATTTTTGATTTAGAAGATAAAATCTAATGGCCCGACAAAAAGGTATGTATTTGAATTTCTATATGAAATTTGATTGGGTTTTGGATCCAGCCACTTGGCTTTTTGTTTTCTTTTTGAGATTGGGAGGCCGTAGAGCCATTTTGTAGTAGTACCGAGCTAGCCGCGCAAAGGAGACGCTGGCGAAATTTTTCGGAAATTTAGGGAGTTAGAAAAATTTTGGAAAATTTTGATACGTTAAAATTTGAATTCAAATTTAAATTTGAATGGATAAGTAGGTGGTATGAGTTGAACTTATGAATAAGTTTGGGAAGTTAAAAGATGATTAGTGTATCATTAATAAAAGATTGTTATGGAAAGTTGTTAAAACTATTTGGATTGGGAAAAAGAACGGGTATCGAATCATTTCTCTTAACTGGTAATTTCGGGGACGAAATTCTTTTAAGGGGGGAGGAATGTGACGACCCGGAATTTTTGTATATTTGAAATGTGAATATTTAATTTATTTTAAATATTCGAAGGTTAAATTTTAACTTTAATTTCAAATATACAGTATTTATTTAGATAATTAATTATTAAATTTAATTATCGGGATTGGGTAAAATATGGAATCTCGATTTTAAGCCTGTTAAAAATAGTTCAAAGGTTCAGAAAATTTATATTGTTAATACTGAAGATGATAGAACTTTTAAAATGGAATTTTAAAGAGTTTTGTTCAGTTTTAAAAATATATCGTTTAAATTTGAATTTAAAATAGCCGTCCGAGGCATAGTCTCGGAATTCGACGAAACCAGTTCCATTGAGTCCGTAATATTGTATTATTATCGGGTTTCAATTTTCGTAGCATTTGGGGTTGTTGTGTAAGCGTACGTTATAAAAACGCGTTGGAAATTTAATTGGTAATAACTGATTTAGGATTTAAATACAATAATTCGACTGGTCAAATTCTTCTCTCATCAGCATTTAAAATATCTTCCTTCACATCGTAGACCTACAGCCGACTTCCTTTCATATTCGTGTTTCTTCTTTTTATAACAACACGCAATCTTCTCTGCAATCGTCCAACGCAAGCAGTTTAAACAAGACGAAGTAATCAAAGCCGAGCCTTCTGGATCACGCTGTCTGTCCACACGTGTTCAACTGGGTAAACACGCGTCTCCTTCTCCTTTAAAACTTTTCAGCCGAGCATTTCCACTTTCGTTCTTTTGAAATCAGTTCGACCTCTAAAAGAATGAAGGCCGATGCTCCTCTTCCTCTCAAATCTAAATCAAATTACCTTTCTTATTTTCGACCGAAATCGAGCCCACGCGAGAGAAAATAATGGCGGAGCAAAGGAAGAACGCGCGTGCTCAAACACGCGAGAAGATCGTGTCGTCATCATCGAATTTAGGGTTTCGATCGAATCACTCTCGAGCGCGATGAGGCTGGTGATGAAGGGGTCGTTCGAGTTCTGTGGGGGATCTCGATGCATTCGCGATTCATGAGCAGTTCGCGAGGCAAGGCGGTGATGCTCGTGGTAGGGAAGATGAGGCCTTTGCGACTTCAGCATCGGAGTTCGATCATCAAGCTCGCGTACGTACGCGTTGATGGTCGGGGAAAGGTGTTTGGTCAGCAATGGCAGTGTCGGTGTCGAAGTCAATTTCAGTGACTGGTGGTGGCTCGTCTTCGCGGAGGCAACTGGAGATGGGCTCGGCAAGTCGTGATGGCTAAGGTTCCAGTAGCTGTGGGGTAATTACTGATCTATTCTTTTGATTTAAATCAATTTAAATTTATGCATATATGAGGATAAGTAAGCTTTTGAAGATAAAATTTGTTAATGTTGAAAAATATATAATAGTTATATTGTTATACAGTTTCAGTTTTAATATGTAAACAGAAAATAAAAATTTCAATCTTAGTAAAGATTTTTAATGCAGTCTATATATATATTATAAAGGTATTTTGATTTTATTTTAGTTTAAATAATTTATATTGAATTAGAATAGTTTAATAGAGAACTTATTTTTACAGAAAGGAATTTCCAGTTTATTTTATTTAAATTTTTACACATGAATATAAGACAGAAAGAAAGGAAAGTATATTTTATAGTAAGATGTATAAACAACCCACATACCGCGATATATAGGAATTTTTAGGTGTAAAGTTATGTAAACATCAGTTTTATCCGTGATTTATTTTAGTATATATGTATATGTATTCCAAAATGGAAATTAGTTAAAAATATAATTTACAGTTCGAAACCAAATTATTGGGTTAAATTAAATTTATCTAACAATAATTAGTTCGAGTTATTTCAAATATTAATAATCATATGACATTTATTCAAGGTTAAGATCTGATAGAAGCAAACCGGATTGGAAGTGGGTTGCGAACTAAAAATAGAAGCAAAGGTGAGTTAATCTCACTCAGTTTAATTTTATTTAAATTTAATTGGTTAAATTTAAATATGGATGAATGATTGAATTGTTTGATTGGATTGAGATGATATGGTATATAGTAGTATATACCAATATATATATATTGGCATATGTATATATTGGAGTTGTTGATATTCCCACATTATATAGTGGATGAGACCCTATGCGCCGCATAATAGCGGATGATATTTTATAAAAACCCATATACCGCGATATTCCACCTCGAAGTGGAATTGGTATTATGCTAACGTTTGTGGATGCAGGGAAACAGGTTGGAGGGATCCAACTGGATTCCTCAAAATTATTTAGATTATTTGATATTCTGTTCTATGAATATTGATATCCTGTGATGATTTTATTGATGATTGAAATATTGGATGATATGGTTGGATTGAATATTTCAATAAAAGGAGTTATCAAAATATATTGAATTGGATTTTGAAAGAAATAAAAGAGTAAATTTTAAGTAAATAATTCAAGTGAATTGGAATAAGGGAATTTCGAAATAACAAGGGAAATATTAACTTTAAACTAAAGTGATATTAAATTTAAAGAATAAAGGATTTATTTTGAATGTAAGGATTAAATTTAATTAAAGGCTAAAGAAGGAATTTTGGAAGTTTAAAATTGGTATTTTCAGTTAAAAAGGGTTTTAACTCAAATAAAGGAATAAATCTAAAAGTTAATGTATTTTGAAATAAATGAAGTAGTAAAGGAAATTTATTTCAAAGTAAAGTAAAGTAAATTGGAAAATCAATTGGAAATTGATTTAGTTATTTAAAATTGGAATTTTAAAAGAGAAGTGAGATTTTGGAAATATAAACTGGGTTTATAAAGTAAAATAAAATATCAGTGGATATTAGAAAATATAAATTCAAGGTGGGAATTTATAAAGGGATATGAATTGGTTTGAAATAAATGTTGATTTATTTTAAAAGATGGAAATGAGAAGTGTATTTCTCTGGATAGCCAAGTACGTTTTCAAAGCAATTTTAAATATAAGTTAAAAGTTTTAAGTATGTTTTAAAAAGCATGTTTTAGAAAATTTATTATTTCTAAATGTTAATTTTCAAAGTAGGTATATTTTAAAAATCTATTATTGTAGTAATTATATAAAAGTGATTTGCTATTCTGTTTTTAAAAAGAGAAATTTAGTTTATATTTATAAAGTGGTTTAATTTAAAGTATATATTTTTAATAAAGTATTAAAGTAGTTTGATTTCAATGTTATAAAATATATTTTAAAATAAAGTGTTTTTAAATTATTTTAAAAATCTAAAAGTGTTTTGTACTTGGTGTTTCAGAGAAATAAATATTTGGAAATGTATTCCGTAAGCGGAAATTGTTTGAAATTATTTTCAAAAGGAGTTTGAAAATTTGGAAATATATCTTGGAAAGATATTTGGGCAAATAAATGTGGGAAATTATTTATTGTGTGATGGTTGCTTGTGGATGTTAATTGATAGTTAAATAACCGACTATCAATATTGGCCAATGCGCTGATCGTTTCGAAGAGACCGGGATCGAGTTTCCGTATACCGGGATTCTAGGTCTGGAGACTCGAATACCACTTCGATTCGGTTTGTACGTTTCGTGTAACGTGTTCAGAGTCGAAGATGGAGCAGTGAAGTGCAAGGGCTAGTCGCTACTAATCCTGAGGATATTTCCAAATGGATGTAGTAGGAGTAGTGCCTTCGGTTCTATTCAAACCCAGAACGGACTGGTATGGACGAATGCTTGCGAAACATCGTCAGCGGACGATGGGCATTCTAAGGGATATGTTCTCTAAAAGGTATCGTTTAGCCTCGAACCTCATCAACCGGGAATGACTGAAAATCAGGGGTTATGCAGCAAGGCTTCGTGGGTAGCTCCCACTGGAGGGTAAGGTCATCCCTGTCTAGATGTCCCTTTTTATTTCGGCTTAGTGGTGCGGTTGCTGATCCCAACCGTGGGGTGATTTTATTCGGGATCATCCAGTAAGGGATGGTTCCGGCCTTGTGTTGCAGGGGAGCGGGCGTACTCCTCGGTACTGTGATCTAGGCCACGTACTGTGACAGGTGGTACCCCAGTGCCTAGTCATTCGTTGGAAATCCATTCTCCCTACGTGCCTGTACGGTTTTGATTGTGCCCAACTATTGCTGAAACGTGAGATGCAAGCATTTCAGCTAGATTCTAGTTTACTTTCTGTAGACACTATTATAATATCAGAGGATTTTGATATAAAGTGTTTTAGCTATCGTAAGGTAAAAACCCGACATGTTTATTTGTGGCGTGGTCTTACGAGATGCTTTTGTTTTCAAAGGATTTTGAAACTTTAATAATCAATTTGAGTGTGATTTTCTCACGCTGGTTTTCCAGACTGACTCGGGTATTATTTTATATGATGCTCGGGTCAGACCGAGTATTATAGGTTACAGGATATGATGATATGGAGCTCTGGAGACGAGCTGGATGACGATACGTACTCTCGTACTTGCTATTATTTTTCCGCTGTGTATTCAGTTGTATGATATTGATGTGATGTACTCTGATGATGTATTTGGATGTATATATATATATATACAGATACAGTTTGATTTGTGTAAAGATCTGTTGATATATATATTATTTTATTCCGCTGCGTATGTGAGATTCTGCTGTTGTTTTCTATTTTTCTTCTTCTACCTCTTCTTCTTAACTAAAATAGTCCGGTTTTTCGTGTTAGAAAAACCCGGGTTGTTACACTTGGTATCAGAGCTTAGGCTAGCGATAACCTTGGCCCTGGTGGAAATTTTGAGAGTATTAATAGATATGAGCGCGTATTTGTTAGTGAATATAAAATGGTTTTATATTGTGTTGGTTGATTTATTGAGTGGCATATGAACCTTCGTCGGCACAGTCTGCGCAACTGTATCGAAGGGGTTTCTAAACA
Source organism: Allium fistulosum (assembly GCA_030737815.1). NCBI lineage: Eukaryota > Viridiplantae > Streptophyta > Magnoliopsida > Asparagales > Amaryllidaceae > Allium > Allium fistulosum. Next base: position 1,022,338,578 of record CM060906.1, read on the forward strand.
CTCGAATAGAACAATTCGACACAATATTGTTTTGAAACGGGTAGATGAAATAATTTTACCCGAAAAATGTATTTTGATATAAAAGAAATATTTCTTTAAATTATTATATATTTGGATGTTTGGATGAAAATATTCTGACAAATTAAAATTGAAAAAAATATGGTAAGATTGTAAAATCGGAATGATTTACTTAACCAATGGAATAAGTGGAGATTTCAAAATGATTTGAAACTAAAAGCCGGGTACATAAGAATTCTAAATCTTTATTTGAATCAGATGGAGAAATAAAATTAAGTTGAGACAAATAAGCTTAAACTAAGTTTAATTTTGGGTTGGATTTGAAGCAAACTGAGAAAATAAATTCAGTTGTATTTGGATTGTTGGGATCAAATTGAAATAAATTGTGATGGAAATGATATTAAGAGAATAATATGATTTGACCGAAGTTAAGTTAAATAAAATTAAATTGTAATGAAATTCAGTTGAATTATAAATAATATTGAGTGAAATTAAAATCCTTACATTAACAAGTAAGAGTAAGATGAATAAGAGATGTGCAGTTTGGAATAGAGATTTGGGTTAAATTAAATTTAGCTTGGATAATGGTAAAGGAATTAAATTTATTGGAAAATTAAATTAATTGTGGCTTGAATGGGAAGTTATAGCTAAGTAAATAAATTTGTTTGGTATTTTGGGAATGAATAAGATCCAGTACTTGAATTATAAAACCCGAGGAGATTAACTAGGGTGATTTGTAAGGATAAAAAATCAAATATTGTATTGGTTAAAATGGAAGTAAACTAATTTGGAATAAATTAGTAAATCAAATATGTTAATGGAATTTGGATTTGGTAATAAAAGTGAAAGTGTGAATGAATAATGGAGTTGAAGTATAATAGTGATAATTTGAATTGTAAATAATTGCAAGTAAGTAGAAATGGATTGAAGTAGACTTGTTAGTAATAAAATACAATTCAGAAATAAATTATCAAATGCGGATTAGAATTTATATTGGATTCAGTGAATTTACCAATTAAATTATAAGTGTAATGGAATTAAAATAAATTGAATTGGAATCAATTCAAATTGGTTGTAAAACTCAAATAATCATTTATTCATATGGATATGGACGAGGCTGCATTAAATAAAGCGTCGTTTGACGTAAACAAGGAAGTTAAAATTCTATAAGTTGATAGAAGTTAAATAGATTGATTTTGAGATCAACTGAATTAAATATGAGGTTGTTTTGCTAAAATGAATCGAATGTGAGAATTGAGTTGTAAACAATTTAAATTAAGGGTGGAACCCTATAAATTGCTTATAAGTGTTGTTTAACTTGCATTGCTTATTAAAACGCTTATGTTGCTAGTTAAATATGAAAAATGTTGTTAAGTTGCATGATTTTGGCACTTACATCTTTAAATTAAGTAAGTACAGGTTCGGGGAAGCTGTATAGCTGATTTTGGGTTGCACTAATTGCTAAATAATAAGCCGCTTGCTTTAAAATGCTAAAATGAGGTACGCTTACGCAAAAGAATTCAAAATAGGAAATATGAACTGTTTATATTGATATATTGTGATTTCCGGCCTGAGGCCGATGTATATATACATATTTGTGCATCCTGCGATATCGCAGAAGTCCCTCCGTACAAGGGAGACTTTGCCGAAATTTTCCGTAAATTTTGGGAGTTAGAAAATTTTTGAGATTTTTGAAATTTTTCATTAACGATAAATAATCTAAATTGGTTAGCAAATGAAATTGGAACTAGATATTGGAATCTAATTCAAATGTAAATGTAAGGATAAGTGAAATTGAGGAAACTAAAGAAGTGAAGTTTGCGAATAAACTGTTAATTGAAATTTAAATTAATTAGTAAGTGCAACTAATTAAATATTCGGGTGAAAGCCAAATTGAAATCAAATGGAATAAGTATTTATATTTGAAATGAAGTGGTAAATTGAAGTAAATCGAAATTCATATGAAATTGGAATTCGATTTGAATATATACACTTCAGTGGTGAAGAAGTAGATAAATATAAGAAAATTTATATTGAACTTAAAAATTGAAGAATGAAATTCTTAAGAAAATTGGTATTGGAAATATACTTAGTAATTTTGGAATGGAAAAATATATATACTAAGTGAATAGTTGAATGAAGACTAAAACTGAAGTTTTGAAATGGGATAGTTGTGAATAAGGGGATAACAATCAAAAGGAATGTGAATAAAAGAAAATTGATATAATTGGTAATCAATTGGGCTAATTACGTAAGGTGTACGTATATTATATATTCGCATAGATATTTGATCCGGATGCGAACACAGAATTTCGAGATAGTTTTATCGATCCGAATCAGGATTTTTCACTCGATTTTCAACGGCGAACCTGGATATGGATTGTTGATTGATTCTGGATATTCTCTATCATAGTTTGTGGCTATGCAAGGAGAATGACGGTTTCTAATCAAGAAACCAGATCTGAGTCCGCACTAGGAAGTCGGGTGGACAATACTAGTTCGGAAGTGGAATTGTGTGATCGATTGAGTGATCGAATGTGATATTGCGTACGGATGATATATGTGCATCGTACGGGCTTAAGTTAAGTAAATATTGGAAATTTGTAAAGAAGTTGATAAAATGACTTTGGAATTGTGAGTGGATATTATTGTTTAGTAGGATATACAGGTGTATAAAAGCAATGGATAATTGGGATTTTTGATTTAGAAGATAAAATCTAATGGCCCGACAAAAAGGTATGTATTTGAATTTCTATATGAAATTTGATTGGGTTTTGGATCCAGCCACTTGGCTTTTTGTTTTCTTTTTGAGATTGGGAGGCCGTAGAGCCATTTTGTAGTAGTACCGAGCTAGCCGCGCAAAGGAGACGCTGGCGAAATTTTTCGGAAATTTAGGGAGTTAGAAAAATTTTGGAAAATTTTGATACGTTAAAATTTGAATTCAAATTTAAATTTGAATGGATAAGTAGGTGGTATGAGTTGAACTTATGAATAAGTTTGGGAAGTTAAAAGATGATTAGTGTATCATTAATAAAAGATTGTTATGGAAAGTTGTTAAAACTATTTGGATTGGGAAAAAGAACGGGTATCGAATCATTTCTCTTAACTGGTAATTTCGGGGACGAAATTCTTTTAAGGGGGGAGGAATGTGACGACCCGGAATTTTTGTATATTTGAAATGTGAATATTTAATTTATTTTAAATATTCGAAGGTTAAATTTTAACTTTAATTTCAAATATACAGTATTTATTTAGATAATTAATTATTAAATTTAATTATCGGGATTGGGTAAAATATGGAATCTCGATTTTAAGCCTGTTAAAAATAGTTCAAAGGTTCAGAAAATTTATATTGTTAATACTGAAGATGATAGAACTTTTAAAATGGAATTTTAAAGAGTTTTGTTCAGTTTTAAAAATATATCGTTTAAATTTGAATTTAAAATAGCCGTCCGAGGCATAGTCTCGGAATTCGACGAAACCAGTTCCATTGAGTCCGTAATATTGTATTATTATCGGGTTTCAATTTTCGTAGCATTTGGGGTTGTTGTGTAAGCGTACGTTATAAAAACGCGTTGGAAATTTAATTGGTAATAACTGATTTAGGATTTAAATACAATAATTCGACTGGTCAAATTCTTCTCTCATCAGCATTTAAAATATCTTCCTTCACATCGTAGACCTACAGCCGACTTCCTTTCATATTCGTGTTTCTTCTTTTTATAACAACACGCAATCTTCTCTGCAATCGTCCAACGCAAGCAGTTTAAACAAGACGAAGTAATCAAAGCCGAGCCTTCTGGATCACGCTGTCTGTCCACACGTGTTCAACTGGGTAAACACGCGTCTCCTTCTCCTTTAAAACTTTTCAGCCGAGCATTTCCACTTTCGTTCTTTTGAAATCAGTTCGACCTCTAAAAGAATGAAGGCCGATGCTCCTCTTCCTCTCAAATCTAAATCAAATTACCTTTCTTATTTTCGACCAAAATCGAGCCCACGCGAGAGAAAATAATGGCGGAGCAAAGGAAGAACGCGCGTGCTCAAACACGCGAGAAGATCGTGTCGTCATCATCGAATTTAGGGTTTCGATCGAATCACTCTCGAGCGCGATGAGGCTGGTGATGAAGGGGTCGTTCGAGTTCTGTGGGGGATCTCGATGCATTCGCGATTCATGAGCAGTTCGCGAGGCAAGGCGGTGATGCTCGTGGTAGGGAAGATGAGGCCTTTGCGACTTCAGCATCGGAGTTCGATCATCAAGCTCGCGTACGTACGCGTTGATGGTCGGGGAAAGGTGTTTGGTCAGCAATGGCAGTGTCGGTGTCGAAGTCAATTTCAGTGACTGGTGGTGGCTCGTCTTCGCGGAGGCAACTGGAGATGGGCTCGGCAAGTCGTGATGGCTAAGGTTCCAGTAGCTGTGGGGTAATTACTGATCTATTCTTTTGATTTAAATCAATTTAAATTTATGCATATATGAGGATAAGTAAGCTTTTGAAGATAAAATTTGTTAATGTTGAAAAATATATAATAGTTATATTGTTATACAGTTTCAGTTTTAATATGTAAACAGAAAATAAAAATTTCAATCTTAGTAAAGATTTTTAATGCAGTCTATATATATATTATAAAGGTATTTTGATTTTATTTTAGTTTAAATAATTTATATTGAATTAGAATAGTTTAATAGAGAACTTATTTTTACAGAAAGGAATTTCCAGTTTATTTTATTTAAATTTTTACACATGAATATAAGACAGAAAGAAAGGAAAGTATATTTTATAGTAAGATGTATAAACAACCCACATACCGCGATATATAGGAATTTTTAGGTGTAAAGTTATGTAAACATCAGTTTTATCCGTGATTTATTTTAGTATATATGTATATGTATTCCAAAATGGAAATTAGTTAAAAATATAATTTACAGTTCGAAACCAAATTATTGGGTTAAATTAAATTTATCTAACAATAATTAGTTCGAGTTATTTCAAATATTAATAATCATATGACATTTATTCAAGGTTAAGATCTGATAGAAGCAAACCGGATTGGAAGTGGGTTGCGAACTAAAAATAGAAGCAAAGGTGAGTTAATCTCACTCAGTTTAATTTTATTTAAATTTAATTGGTTAAATTTAAATATGGATGAATGATTGAATTGTTTGATTGGATTGAGATGATATGGTATATAGTAGTATATACCAATATATATATATTGGCATATGTATATATTGGAGTTGTTGATATTCCCACATTATATAGTGGATGAGACCCTATGCGCCGCATAATAGCGGATGATATTTTATAAAAACCCATATACCGCGATATTCCACCTCGAAGTGGAATTGGTATTATGCTAACGTTTGTGGATGCAGGGAAACAGGTTGGAGGGATCCAACTGGATTCCTCAAAATTATTTAGATTATTTGATATTCTGTTCTATGAATATTGATATCCTGTGATGATTTTATTGATGATTGAAATATTGGATGATATGGTTGGATTGAATATTTCAATAAAAGGAGTTATCAAAATATATTGAATTGGATTTTGAAAGAAATAAAAGAGTAAATTTTAAGTAAATAATTCAAGTGAATTGGAATAAGGGAATTTCGAAATAACAAGGGAAATATTAACTTTAAACTAAAGTGATATTAAATTTAAAGAATAAAGGATTTATTTTGAATGTAAGGATTAAATTTAATTAAAGGCTAAAGAAGGAATTTTGGAAGTTTAAAATTGGTATTTTCAGTTAAAAAGGGTTTTAACTCAAATAAAGGAATAAATCTAAAAGTTAATGTATTTTGAAATAAATGAAGTAGTAAAGGAAATTTATTTCAAAGTAAAGTAAAGTAAATTGGAAAATCAATTGGAAATTGATTTAGTTATTTAAAATTGGAATTTTAAAAGAGAAGTGAGATTTTGGAAATATAAACTGGGTTTATAAAGTAAAATAAAATATCAGTGGATATTAGAAAATATAAATTCAAGGTGGGAATTTATAAAGGGATATGAATTGGTTTGAAATAAATGTTGATTTATTTTAAAAGATGGAAATGAGAAGTGTATTTCTCTGGATAGCCAAGTACGTTTTCAAAGCAATTTTAAATATAAGTTAAAAGTTTTAAGTATGTTTTAAAAAGCATGTTTTAGAAAATTTATTATTTCTAAATGTTAATTTTCAAAGTAGGTATATTTTAAAAATCTATTATTGTAGTAATTATATAAAAGTGATTTGCTATTCTGTTTTTAAAAAGAGAAATTTAGTTTATATTTATAAAGTGGTTTAATTTAAAGTATATATTTTTAATAAAGTATTAAAGTAGTTTGATTTCAATGTTATAAAATATATTTTAAAATAAAGTGTTTTTAAATTATTTTAAAAATCTAAAAGTGTTTTGTACTTGGTGTTTCAGAGAAATAAATATTTGGAAATGTATTCCGTAAGCGGAAATTGTTTGAAATTATTTTCAAAAGGAGTTTGAAAATTTGGAAATATATCTTGGAAAGATATTTGGGCAAATAAATGTGGGAAATTATTTATTGTGTGATGGTTGCTTGTGGATGTTAATTGATAGTTAAATAACCGACTATCAATATTGGCCAATGCGCTGATCGTTTCGAAGAGACCGGGATCGAGTTTCCGTATACCGGGATTCTAGGTCTGGAGACTCGAATACCACTTCGATTCGGTTTGTACGTTTCGTGTAACGTGTTCAGAGTCGAAGATGGAGCAGTGAAGTGCAAGGGCTAGTCGCTACTAATCCTGAGGATATTTCCAAATGGATGTAGTAGGAGTAGTGCCTTCGGTTCTATTCAAACCCAGAACGGACTGGTATGGACGAATGCTTGCGAAACATCGTCAGCGGACGATGGGCATTCTAAGGGATATGTTCTCTAAAAGGTATCGTTTAGCCTCGAACCTCATCAACCGGGAATGACTGAAAATCAGGGGTTATGCAGCAAGGCTTCGTGGGTAGCTCCCACTGGAGGGTAAGGTCATCCCTGTCTAGATGTCCCTTTTTATTTCGGCTTAGTGGTGCGGTTGCTGATCCCAACCGTGGGGTGATTTTATTCGGGATCATCCAGTAAGGGATGGTTCCGGCCTTGTGTTGCAGGGGAGCGGGCGTACTCCTCGGTACTGTGATCTAGGCCACGTACTGTGACAGGTGGTACCCCAGTGCCTAGTCATTCGTTGGAAATCCATTCTCCCTACGTGCCTGTACGGTTTTGATTGTGCCCAACTATTGCTGAAACGTGAGATGCAAGCATTTCAGCTAGATTCTAGTTTACTTTCTGTAGACACTATTATAATATCAGAGGATTTTGATATAAAGTGTTTTAGCTATCGTAAGGTAAAAACCCGACATGTTTATTTGTGGCGTGGTCTTACGAGATGCTTTTGTTTTCAAAGGATTTTGAAACTTTAATAATCAATTTGAGTGTGATTTTCTCACGCTGGTTTTCCAGACTGACTCGGGTATTATTTTATATGATGCTCGGGTCAGACCGAGTATTATAGGTTACAGGATATGATGATATGGAGCTCTGGAGACGAGCTGGATGACGATACGTACTCTCGTACTTGCTATTATTTTTCCGCTGTGTATTCAGTTGTATGATATTGATGTGATGTACTCTGATGATGTATTTGGATGTATATATATATATATATACAGATACAGTTTGATTTGTGTAAAGATCTGTTGATATATATATTATTTTATTCCGCTGCGTATGTGAGATTCTGCTGTTGTTTTCTATTTTTCTTCTTCTACCTCTTCTTCTTAACTAAAATAGTCCGGTTTTTCGTGTTAGAAAAACCCGGGTTGTTACACAAGATACCCAAAAATTAACTGAAAACCAATGAATACTAGCCATGAATATCGATTGTGCATCGCAGGTTCACCGTGGATATCGATGAATTTCGTCCGAGTCCGGATCGGGCTGCAATTGATAAGACACGACAAGCAAAGCCAGGGAAGCCAACGTTCCAAGTTTCAAGACGATCCGAGTTCGTATGCTCAACTTATGATCGATATAAGATGAAGGAGATCCCCCCCGATTCGAATCCATAGGTGGGACCTATGTTCGAATCCATCTACATCTGTTTGCTCCGAATCGATCGCTACCTCCTTGGTCGAATCCATCAGATGGTCAAGCTTCGTATCCATCGCGTTAGCGTCACGGCTGTCTGGTTGGTATCCATCCAGCTTGGAGTTCTTTCGAATCCATCGAGCTGTCTCTCTTCGAACCCATCCAACGACCTCCTGCTCGTATCGATCGACTGGAAGCCATCAAGATCGATACGAACAAAGCTGTGCACCGACTCCATAAAACAATAATGCGCTTGTATCCACCAGAGCGCTTCACTTCGAATCCATCCTGTGTGATTACTTCGTATCGATCGACCCAGGCCAACCCCAATCGATACGAATGAAACGTTGTTCGAATCCACGTTGTGGCTGAAGCCTCCGAGTCCATCAAGTCAAAGAGGTGAGATATTCAGGACGACTCGATCAAACTGGCGAAGAAAGCGGATCGATTCGAATTTGGCGCTCCACATCATCACAGAATCACATGCTAAGATCGATTCGAAGGGATCGATTCAAATGAATCGATTCGAACGAGATGTTCTGCCGAGAATCATGATTTTGAATCGATCATAACTCGAAATCCACAAATCCAAATGCTATGAAATTTTCACAGAAGCTTGAACACATGTTGAAGAATGTCCACACCAAATTTCAGCTCGATTGGACAATTCCTTGATCGATTCGAATGGATTTCGAATCGATCCCAAAGTGGGCCCGGATTTCCTAAAAGCGGGCATATGGGCCCCCTCACGTGCCAGAACTGGTCTCCCTTCAATTTAGGCGAAATATCAGCCTCCTACACCTATAAATAGAGCCCCTGGTCATTCAGAAAAGGGGTCGGACAATTTTGAGAGCTAAAGAGCGCCTAGACTCTGCCAGATTTACTCTAGATCACCATTGCTTCCTTAGATTCAGATTATAATCATAAAGTCTGTTGTACTACGCAATAAGAAATTGTAATCTTCAAGCATCGAACAATAAAATCATAAAAACCTTGAAGTGGACGTAGGCCGGAGATAGCCGAACCACTATAAATCTCGTGTTTCTATTCATTATTTCTGGATCGTTGTTTGTTGCTTGCTTAGATTTGAGATTTGTGTGTGTGAATATTGTTGATTTATATTCATACACTGGTGCTTTCACAACACTTGGGGTTTGTGACCAATTTTGGCGCAAACAGTCATCAACATGCATCATCAATGTAAGTATAAATCATCCAGTATATACTAATTACTTTACAATAGTAACACAATCATCAATATCATTAAATGTGTACTAACCCAATCAATATTAGTAACATCACAACCATCATCAAATAACCATAATTAACTACCCATCATCTAGTAGACATAATGGAAAACTACTGCACAGTCATCAAAATGCGATATCGCCATCAAACATCAAACATATGTGATAATTACAATCAATAATTAATCACACATTCAACAATCATCCAAATAATATATTTTCATCCATTATCCTTTTAAGTATAAAATCATTTTATTATTGTTTATTTTAAAAGCATCATTTATTTATTGCATCTTAAAACAATAATACTTCTTTAAAAAAAAAATATACTCATGAAATCCTTTATCCTTAAATACCTCAAAACACTTGAAAATAATAATCTTCATCAAATAGCTTTATAAAACGATATTCTTATAATTTTACATCAAAATAATAATATGCAATAAAACCTCTTTAATACTTTCCAAAACCAATTTATTACTATTTATTCCCAAAAATACAAAAATTTATTTTAAACCACCAAAACTCCTTTTTATTTCTATTTACCTTAAAACAATAATAATTTAATCCAAAACACTCTTTTGGAAACATATCTTTACTATTAATATTATTATTTCAAAAATAAATTTTGTTTTATTACTCAAATAATAATAATAATAATTTTCAAATAAACACTACAAAATCCATTACATTATCACTTACTCAAAACATTACAGTTTTCCCAAAAACCCTATTATTATTTATAAAATCTCACTTTATTAAATAATAATAATAAACCTTTCAGATTTAGTTTAAAATATATTACTGTTATTATTTATGAATTTCGCCAAAAATTCTTAATTAATAACCTTATTAGTTTATTTCATTAATTTCAGCAAACCATTGTTATTTACAAACATCACACAAAAACTGTAAATAATCACTTTAACGTTTATTTATATAAATTTCCCATATGTAATTTCACCCATTTTATTTTAATAAATTTCATTTGATTTTTAATTGTGTTGCTAAGAAATTTAAGTATTATTTGAAAGCATTATGATTAGAATATAGATAACATAAAGATGTAATATAGAAAAACCTTTTGAAGAAAGCAACCGTTTCTGTAACAACCTGCATATTTAACGATAGTATTTAAATAGTTAATTTACATATTATGTCATAATTGAATTGGAAATCTAAAGTGTGACTTTTCACATACGGTAGGACTTAAGATCACTTCCACTGAGTCTGGATCGGTATTGCGAATCAAAATGAGTATAAGCATTAAAATATTTTGATTGATGGATTTTTAGCTGGTAGCCTACATTCGATTCATAAATTGATCCAAAAGCTTACTTGTGTATACGATGGAATTAGGTCCCGAAACCTTTTCTATTGAGTCCAAAATGGCATTCAGAATTTGGACGAGTATAAGGTTTGATATGTTTTGAGTTCGGAATTTTGGACGATGAATAGTGATTTGAGGGAAGAAAGGAAAAGTATAAATGTTGGGCTTTATAATCTATTTTCCCTACTCTCCCACTTCGCTACTTTTCATTTCCACGTTCATTTCCAAATCCATTTCCTAAGTAAACCCACTTAGCTCCAACCCTATATTAACTTAACTTATACAAGCCAAAATAAATTCTCAAAAATTAAATAAAAATCACCATAAATCTTCTCATGCTATTCTCCACATAACCCCCAAAGGAATTTGCCTAATTCAAAGTTTGGGGTTTCATCTTGGATTTCAAGAGAGCTAATTTATGGATTTTGGTGATTTAGGCTTGGTTTAGGGAAAATCAAGGTGAGTGGGATGATTCTTCTATTAATTTTTTGTACTTTACTTCATTAGTTTGTTTATTTATAATTAACAAGCATTAAGGAATGATTTAGAGATTTCTATACTAGGGTTTAGACTTGTATTCATATTATAAACATGTTTCCCTTAGCTAATTGATTTTTTAAGACCCTAGTATTATGTTTTGAAAATAGTTAGTAAGCCCTAGATTTGATTTGGGCTAATTGGGTGACTGTTTATGATGTTATTGTTTGATTTGGGATTAATTATGTAGAGTAATGATGTGCACGTCATTATAAAATATTAATTGCTCCAGTTGAATTGATTTGCAAAATGTTAGTAAGCTAATTTAAGTGATTTGTGAACTCTACACTTATTATTAAAGTGGTTGGAATCATATAAGCCTTAATAAGTGTTTATAAAATGGCTTCATGATTTTATAAATGAAGTATATATTTTATAAAATGGATATAAGATTTTACAAAATAGGAAAAAAGTGAATGCTTGATCTTTAATGAAGCGATTAAGTATTTTAAAGGCTATAAAGTGATTATAAGCTAGTATGATATTTTATAAAATGGTTTATGATTTTATAAAATGATATAAAAAGATGATTCACTCTTATTAGAAGAATTACTATAAGAAATATTTGGTTGAGTAACAATTGAATTGCCTACTGGATATACATGTGTGTATACAAGCATGAGCGGGTATACGTATTCGTGTATTCAGAGTTAAGCAACAATCGAAACAACTCTAGTGTTGTAGTTAGAGTTGCGATGAGAGTTTTGTTTGTAAGAGGTGAATATTCGTGTGATAGACTACATATGCATATATGAATGTTCGTACGTTTATATAATCATGTTAAGAGTGATCTCATGTAGCCATAGCGACCACTAGGTGCGCTAAGTTACATGGAAAAGTACCGGGTCGAGTAATTGCGCAGATGAAGCTCGAATGTATTTTTGTTATGATGTGTGTGTTTAAGTATATGTGTGTGCTTAGGCGTGCACGAATGAGTGCATCGACACATGTATGGGCTACGCACAAGGTCGGCTATGTTGTTTTGGCATGTTAAAGGAAATTGGGTCGCTAAAATCGCCCGTAGAATTCTGCTCGTGCAATGAGTGGATTTTGGTATCGAAACTGGTTTTTGATTACTTATGCAGTTCACTTCCATAACGACAACAAATAACCCCAGTCGATGTCTGATGGGATGGAGGCAGGCTCTATAGCAAGGCGACTCATCGGGTGAAGCGTCGGAGGAAATGACGTGCAAATCGGCATCCGTTCGGGAAATCTGCTCTTTGCCTAGGCTCACTATTTGTAAATTATCAGTTCAGCCGACTGACCTGGTCCATTTGTTCCACTGGTCGAGAGGAAAAATTCCGCCTCGGCCCTGGTACAATCGACTGAATGGCCCTTCAGTCGGCTGACCTGATGTGTGTTGTGCAAACTTCAAAATGTGATAACTTTCGCATACGAAGTTGGATTGAGGTGAGGTTTAAACCATTTTTCACCATTTTTTTAGGGCTACGACTTGCGAAATTTTGGTGGATTTTTGAGTACTTTTATTTCGAGGCCCATGTGAGACCCACCCCATCACGTATTCCAAGACTATAGATTTTGAGGTAGACCGCGAGGGTATATCCGAGGAGTACTATGATATTAAGGTCATGTGTTCCATTTGAAATGTGATTTGGATTAGTATAGAGTTTTTTTAGAGTTGTCTGGTGGGTTTTAAGGCCGTGGCGACTGGAGCCGTGTGTGGCGATTCCATACGTTATATACGGAGTGAGTCTATACTCTAAGGTTTCGACCTTATAGTAATATACGATATGTTTTGTGTTGACTTGTTGTGACACACCAAGGGTATGGACTTATGTAACCTACTCAAGGGTATGGATTTACGTGACCCACGTAGGGATCAACCTTGTTGTGGTATACCAAGAGTGTTGTTGATAGCCATGAAACACTCGACATGGTCATAGAGGGACCGTGAATATCTTTATCTTGTTGTGATCGCTTAGACGTTTTTGGGTCCTACGTTGCAGTAGTGATCATACACGTTGCATCATACTGTTTGGTCTTAACATTAGTGATCATACGTGTTGTGGCATACCTATTCGGTCTTAGCAGTAGTGATCATATGCGTGAGGTGTATCGTATCGATCTTAGTAGTAGTAATCATTGTTTTGGGATCACGATTTGATCATGGCATATTTATAGTATATTATTAGTAGTTTTGGGCTAGTGTAGTGCAATAGAAGATATTTTGCTAACTTGTTATTATAGGAGAAGAGCAAGTTATGGTTTGGTCCCCTACTTTTGAGTTGGATTTACTGTGCTTGTTTATAGGCAGTCCGAATTTCCTTTGAGCCACGTTTGTGGAGAGGGCCAGCTGTGATTTAGTATTTCCTGTTTATTTATATATATTTTTAATATACAATACTTTGAGATAGTTCCACTCATACCAGACTTTATGCCTGACCCGCGTTTTCGCTTTGTCTACTTATGTCATGACAACTCTAGGGTACTCGATTAGGTAATTCGAGAGTCATTTGCATTTGCATTTGGGGATACGCTAGTAGAGTGGTAGCTGGAGCATTTTGGAGGCGTGGCATCGATGTTTAAGGATATATTTACTTGTTATTTTATTTATACATGATAGACCTGTTATTTGTATATGAGACTGTTGTATCCAGATATTCATTCAAAACTCCATGCTTTGGGAGTTGACGTATTCTGATTCTCTATACTGGTATTTATTTGTCAACTGCTTCTGGTAGTGCGGTCCCTTATATATCATTATTCTATTCTATTCATGTATATTTAGTATATTATATATTGTCATTCCATTGTGAGATCTTATCGATGTTTTGGTTTAGTGTTTTGTTCTAATTTTACCCCGACGATCTATCTTTTATGGTATTCAAAACTCATGCGATGATGTAAGACATATACTTTTGGGTATTACAAAGGATGGGTTGTTACAGTTGGTATCAAAGCTTAATCTCAACACCCAGAACAAGTAGACTAGCTTAAGTTAATCAATCTGGTAGTAGGAGATATATTAAAAGAGCGTACTTGTATTTTTCTATTATATAATACTTTAACACCACTTGTCTTCTGAACTTAAATTGTTTCTACTGCTAGTTGCTAAGGTCTTTTCATCAGGCTATCCGTATGAGCAGACCTAATATAAGAGCGACTGCGGATAGGCAGTCTGAGATGCCTAATTATATCAGAGACTATTTAGCCACTGCAAAAGATGTTCTGTCACCCGAGAACATTTCCAGCTGATTGCAGTTAGCGCCGGAAGTGGTGTGGCCCTTTGGGCATCAGTATTTTTAGCTCCACCAATTTTAGACTCTTCGAAGTAGTGCCAAAATTTCCCTAGCCTTAGAGAGGAGCCATATTTGGTTCCTGAGACTATTGCTGAGACATGATCTTGGACACATGCATAAAAAGTCTACCATCGATATAATCTAGGGAACGTTCTCATAAGTGATGTCGTTTCTCAACAATTGGGAGAATATAGAGTTTGGCTAGGTAGGATATAATGTTTTTATGGCTGATAAGTGGACCTTTGATTCGGGATTTGTTTAGGCATTGCTTTAAGTTCTTGGTTCATTTATAAGATCAAGAAGAGCATGTAACTTGAATATTCCATCCATCCTGACCAGGATAGCTTATTAGTGAAGGAGTGTTGACCAGTTCAACCTTTTTTGGGTTTGAGTTAGTCGGTACTCCGTTGTTGCAGGAAAAGAGGTTTTCCCTGGGTCTTAAGCATTGGTTGGGGGTTCATTACTTAGCCTTATCCATGTCAAGGTCCACTTTTGAATATCTCATTGGGATGGTTCTCCACTAAGAAAATTCCCATGAGATACCGTTTACGTAATAAAAGTGGAAAACAACCAAAACTCCAATCGAAGCATAGTGACCATGATACAAGGAAGATCGAGCTTGTTTGAAAAAGAAAAGCTGGCATAGTATGGCACTCATATGGCATACGAGAGGCATTTCGCTATGAAATGTCATCTAGCTAGAGTAAAGCGTAAGTGCTTCATTTATATCGACTTGATCACTTAAAGAAGGACTGTCCTACATTTTCGAAGGGTGTGTAAGTGATGATGACTTGTGCCTCTCAGGCATTAACGGGTCCTAGTGGGATTACAGCTCAGGAAAATCGAAAGGAGCTTATGTAGTGAGGTATGCTCTATTTTTGTGAACTCGCTTTTGTTCTATCCGACACTTGAGCAGTATATTTTATTTGTTGCTAGTTACTCGGTAGATAGGTTAAACTTGATACCTTTCATAGTAGGTAAATCCTTCGGTAGAGATATCCCTTTTATGAGTCACTTTAGTTGCAAAGCTAAGGTAATATGATCAAAGTGTTACCATTTGAACTTGATGCATGAGCTTTCAAGTTGATAAGGTTCGTTCGATGATGTGTGATTTGGATTTACATCCGGGTAAGGGTTCGGTGGATGCCCGACAATGAGCAGAGACCGGAAGATGCCTTATAGAATTTTTCTAGAGTCTTTCATGTTATAAATGTTTTCCTCTGTGTCAATAAACCTCAGGTGATGGTAGTAATCCCATATGCCGAAGGGGAAAATTTCTAAAGATTGGTTCATTCGTGTACAATTCTTAACCTATAGTTTGAGCGTAGATTTTCTAGGTGATTTGCACAAGTTAGGATAATGTTTATCACTTGATTCTGATAGACAAGCAGTCGAGTCGAATTATTGGGATGACTTAGAGATTTTCGAGGCACGACCTTAGTTGTGCAAGGAGATTTCTGTAGTCGAATCAAGGAACTGGATCAGAGTTCTCGCGGATGGAGTCAGGTGGTCGACCCTAATTTAACAAAGAAATCTTGCGTATAAACGTAAGGCTGGAACGAGTATCTTGTCATTTGGAATAATCTTTTGAAATTGTAAAAATTTAGTGTAGTATAATTATTGCATGGGATAGTTTAGGGAAGGATTCATAAACTAGCTTTGTGGCGATTCGGATAATCTTCTAAGTGACCGGATGATGCTTGCCTAGGCGAGTGTCGTAGTACACTTAGTATATTATCCTTATTAACATTACGCGACCGAGCTAGATTTGAACTCGAGGAAATCCAAGCAATTGTAAATCTTCATTTAATGATGATTTATTTAGTATAATTTTCTCCTTTGGAGAATGAGTTTTGTTCGGAAGAAAAGAAAAGTAGAGGCATTAATTGATGGATTTATTCGAGAGTTTAGAGACTCGATGATCTTGCATATCGTATAAGTTTTCCTTTTTGTAGCCGAGAGTTGTAGTAGCCATTCGTGTGTTATATTCATGAAAGGAGTTGCACCACTTAGGCGTTTATTCCTCTTGAATGTCGAACGAACTCATTGGAGTTTATGGTTCAACATGCATGTTTGACTCTTGATGGTTACCGAGCATGTTGGTGTAGACTCTTTTAAATATTTCATTTTTTGTATACTTATTTGTTGCTTGTTATTGTTTGTGTTTGCTACCGTTTGTTGTTTTTTTATTGCATGCTGATATTGGCTGATTTTTATTGTGGCTGATTTTGTTGCTTGCATGTTTGATAGTTTGAATGCTAGTTATTATTGCTTATTGTTATCGGCTATTATTTGATGGTTTTTTGGCACTTATTGTCATTCATTGATCAGGGGTTAATTATATAAGATAATTAAGTGCATGTCATTTGATAGGCAATGATGGATTCCTACCTTCAGGGGTTTAATCTGGGGTACATATAGTTATATATATTGTATCGGTCTTATATTAGTGATCGTACATTGAATCGGTCTTATATTAGTGACTATGTACAGTATTGATCTTATATTAGTTATCATATGTTGTATTGGCCTTATAGATCATTAGCCTTATATTAATAGCCATGCCTATAATTCGATCAAGATAGATGTCTGGGTACGTTAGTGCACTGGCCATGTTTATTTGGAATTGTTGGATCGTGATAAGTGTACATTGTTGACTCCATCCATCAGTAATGACGTAAACATTGGGAAAAAGAATCGCCAAAGATAGAGAAATCGTCCATAAAAACTTCTAGAAAGCGTTCAATCATGTCGGAAAAAATACCAACCACGCATCGTTGGAAAGTTGCAGGAGCGTTACAAAGTCCGAATGGCATACGTCAATAAGCAAAGGTACCGAATGGACACGTGAAAGTCGTTTCTCTTGATCTTTGGAAGCGATTGGAATTTGGTTATAGCCGGAATAACCGTCAAGGAAGCAGTAGAATTCATGGCCGGCTAAACGGTCGAGCATTTGGTCAATGAAAGGAAGAGGGAAGTGATCTTTACGTGTTGCAGCATTTAGTTTTCGATAGTCAATGCAAACACGCCAACCCATTTGAGTATGAGTTGGAATAAGTTCGTTTGAATCGTTCTTGACAACAGTTAGCCCAGACTTTTTTAGTACAACGTGAATTGGACTAACCCATGAACTATCAGAGATTCGGTAATGATTCCGTTATCGAGAAGTTTAAGAATTTCATCACGCACCGCATCTTTCATTTTTGGATTAAGCCTTCGTTGCGCGTCACGAACAGGCTTGGCATCGTCGATTAAATGGATGCAATGTTGAACAAGAGCGGGACTAATTCCCTTTATATCGGAGATCGACCATCCAATCACTTCCTTGTTTTTCGAAAGAATGGAGAGAAGAGAAGTTTCTTGGTCAAGATAAAGATCATTAGAAATTATGACAGGACAAGTTTCGTTTTCACCTAAGTATGCTTACCTAAGGTGATCGGGAAGTGGTTTGAGGTCCAACTTTGGGAGTTTTTCGATCAAAGAATTGGGTTGAGATTCGGATTCAACTGGAAGCGATTCAAAGGGAAGAGTGTATTCAATTTCGTTGGGAATTTCATGAAACGATTTTTCGTACTCAGCTTCGCGTTCATTGTTAAGATCAAGTGTCTCGTTTTCAAAGTTTTCATGAATGGCACTAACTTCCAACGTTCGGTCGCGAGTTTCATTTGATTGGCTTTCAAGATTAAAAATGTTGAGATCCAAAGTCATGTTTCCAAAAGAGATTTTCATCGAACCGTTATGACAATTGCTAAAGGCGTTTGAGGTGGCTAAAAATGGTTGGCCTAAAATCAATGGAATTTGACTCGCGGGATTTGTTACGGGTTGTGTTTCGAGAACAATAAAATCAACGGGGAATATGAATTGCCCTACTCGAATGAGCACGTCCTCGATTTCTCCCACGGGCTTCTTAATGGAGCGATCGGCGAATTGAAACGTGACTTTTGTGGGTTTGAGCTCACCTAAGCCTAATTGTTCGTACACGGAGTATGGAATCAAGTTGACACTCGTGCCTAAGTCTATCAAACATTTGTTTATCGTCTTATCTCCAATTGTACACGAAATCGTAGGGCAGCCAGGATCTTTGTATTTTACGGGCATGGATTGGGACAAGACTTCACTCAAACTAGCGGCTAAGAAGACTTTTTTGGGCACTTGAGTGTGTCGCTTTTGGGTGCACAAGTCCTTAAGAAATTTCGTGTACGTGGGGACTTGTTGAACGATGTCAAGAAGCGGGATGTTCACTTTTACTTGTTTAAAAAATTTCCAACATCTTTTCCATTTGGTCCGAGTGTTTCTTTGGTCGAAGACGATGTGGAAATGGAACATGATACTTGGTAGGAGTGTCTACTAGAGTAGAAGAAGAAGAATTTTGATTGGAATTCGATTCAACGTTTTGCTCCACGTTCTGTTCAGATTCGTTCTTTGTTTTAGAAGTATCGAGAGAAGTTTCCAGTAAATCGTTTGGGTTAACGACTTGATTATCAATTTGTTTACCAGAACGTAAAGTTGTGATAGCATTCAATCATGTGACGTTGTTATCTTGAACAACATGTTGTTGATTTGAATTTGCGTTTTGATTTCTCGAATTTGGAAGGGGCTGGCTTGGGAATGTTCCTCGTTCATGTTCGCTCACAGACGTGGCTAATTGACGCATTTGCATTTCGAGTTTTGCAATTAATTGGTTTGTGTTTTGCATATATGAGGTCAATAAATTTTGCAAATTGATATTTGATTGAAGACTTTGAGTAGTTGCTTTAGCCAACATTTCAAGAGTTTTCTCAAGTGAACTTAAACGTTTATCGTTTTGGGGAGGATGAGCAGAATTTGGTTGAAAATTTGATTGTTGCGGTTGATTATGAGACAGACCCGTAAAGTTTGGTTGAAATTGTTGGGCTGAAAGGGAGGATTCGAAGCATTATTTGGGAATGCTTGAAAATTGGGACGAATCGTATTCGTGTTGGGATTGTTTTGGTTCCACGCAAAATTCGGATGATTTCTCCAACCAGGGTTGTACGTTGGAGAAAACGGGTCATTTTTGGCTTTATTGAAAGCATTGATTTGTTCGATAGAATAGGGACACTGATCGGCTATATGATTAGGATCGTTGCATTTATAACACATCGGTTGGGAAGCTTGGTTCATTTGATTCGATGAGAAAACGTGATCAAATTTTTTAATCATTGCGTCGATCTTAGCTTCCAAAGTAGAAGAAGATCCTATCGAGTGTGCACTCGATCGTGAGTAACTTTTTCGTTCGAACGTTCCCATTGGGATGATTTTTCGGTGAGGTTTTCAAGAAATTGCCAAGCATCGTCGTGATGTTGGGCAAGAAAGTTGCCATGGCACATTGATTTGAGCATGGTTCGTGAGCTGTTTTTGAGTCCATCGTATAAAATTTGGAAAATTGCCATTTTTCGAAGTTATGGTGTGGACATTTTATCAAAAGCTCTTTGAATCTTTCAAAATATTTTTGAAATGGTTCTCCCTTGAATTGATGAAAATTTACAATTTCGTTTCGGATTCTACTCATTTTTTCCAAGGGGTAGAACTTTTTTAAGAAAGATTTTATGAATTCTTCCCAAGTTTTAATCGAGTTCGATGGTAAGCTGTACAACCATTTTTCAGCGTAATCCGTAAGAGTGAATGGGATTAATCGAAGTTTGATTCCATCATCGAAAAGTTGTTGGAGTTTTATGGTTGCACAAACTAGTTCGAATTTAGTCAAAAAGATGTATGGATCATCGTGTTCAAAATTGCCAAATTTCGGAAACGTGGCAATATGATTCGAGTGAATTTCGAAATGGTTACTCGTAGGGGCGGGTATCGTGATGCAAGATGGAATAGAAACTCTATCGAGAAAGATTCTATCCATGAGAGTTTGAGGGGCATTCTCGTTCGCCATTTCGGGAGGATCCCTTGTTCGAGTTAAACGGTTAGATGTTGAGTCGCGAGTCCAACGATTTGTTGTTATGTCACGAGTCTAAGTTCTCATGCACAAATGAAAGTCGAGAAGAGAAAAAAGTTAGAAACGAGTTTAGAGAATGGAAGAAGATTTGAAAAACGAAGTGAAAAATTGTTTTTGTTTTTGTTTTTTTACAACTATTTACCAAGTGAAATTTATTTTCAAAAGAGAAGTTTGATTCTTGTTTTGTTTTTGGTTTTTTCAATTTTTTTTTTGTTTTTGAATTTTCAAATTTCAAACATTTACCAAAAGGATTTTTATTTTTTTAGAAAATGGAAACTTGATTTTTGTTTTTGTTTTTGAATTTTCAAATTTTTATTTGTTTTTTAAAAAGATTTTATATTTTTTTATTTTATTTCTTTGATTGAAAATTCAAAGGAAAGGAAAAAAGGATTTTTTATTTATTTTTGGGATTAAAATCTAAGTTAAGTAAAATTTACAAATTTTTTTTTTGGATTTTTGATTTTTTTTAAATATGTATGAACTAATGCAACTAAATGAATGCAAAGGACTTAATTATAGTTTTCTGTCCTTAGTAGCTCCTAACCCAAAATTGTATAATCACACTTTGTCTTAAATCAACAAAAATATTTCTTAGCCAGGTAACAGGCAGGGGTTATCGGTGCATCACGAATCACCGTAGCAATGCAGTTGAAGGCTTAAGTACCTTCAGAGAAACAACCAGTATAATATTTACGAATCACCGTAATTTTTATAACTGGTTATTACTCTGCCGTAGCCTAGACACCAAGGAATAAAATTGTTCAAAGAAAACAATTGTGAAGATACAATTAAGCCCTAAGTGAGCTCGTGACACCCTTAAGTCGAATGTGTAACCTTTATTATTAGTCAAATTCTACGATGAAATACATTTGTGGGCTAAGGAAAGGGTGATGAAATCCCTCACCTTATGTGAATTGGGGTATTGCCCTTAGAAAAGAAAATAAGATGAGATGAATGCAAAGCAGAAATTAAACGTGAATTTACAATGCAACTAAAATGATATTTGTTTTTGTTTTTGGATTTTGAAATTTATTCTTTTATAAATTCAAATGCAAGCAACCAAAAATGCAATTTAAAATAAAACAAGGGAAAAGGGCACGATACCAGAGCGTGCAGATTATTTAGCAATTTTTATTTTTTTTAAAAGCGGCGATTTATTTTATAAGCAAGCAAAGCAAAGCAAAGCGCTTCCTCTTGATTTTCTGGTTTGGCAACCTGAAAATTTGTTCAACACTTGAAAATTGAAAACAATCAAAGGAAATTGAAAAAAAAAATTTTTTTATTAAATTGAGCTAAAACAAACTAAATAAATTAAAACTAAACAAAATTAATTCACAAATGAAGTTTCAAAATGAAATTCACTAAACCAAACAAACCCGACCCAAAATGAATCGAATGTACTCAGGCAAACTTTTTTCTTTTTTTTTAATGTTTTTTTTGTTTTTATATTCAACAAACTTAAACTAAGCAAATTGACAAAATCACTCACGCACACAGCTGGCCCAAACCCATACTAATCAAAAGTTTCTCGTTTTTTTTAAAACAGAAGTACCAACCCAAAAAAAAACTCAAAAGAAAATCAAATAACACAATTCACTCCTAAAAAAAATTTAAATCTATATGTCCCACAATCAATTTTCTAAATCGAAGTTCATGCTCGTGGTTTTAGTTGCGAGTCTGGATTGAGTTTTAGTCGAGGTTGAGGTCGTGAATTTGGCGTGATGGATCGATGATTGGTTGTACGGTGAAGTCGTTTCTGGTTTGGGGGATTTCAAGGAGATAACTACAGAGAGGTAGTGGGATTTTGGGTTATGTAATTGGAGAATTTGGCGATTTGGTCATTAGGCTAGAGGAGTTCGTGAATTCTGGATTGGGATTGTGATGTTATGTTTAGTGCAGGCGATTTTGGGTGAGGGCGATGGTGGTTCGTGAGTTTGGTCAGAGTGAGTTCACAGTGGTTTGTGAATTTGGAGATTATAGAAGGTGGTCTTGACTTGCTGTTGTAGTCATGGAGTACGAGACAGTGGGTATAACAGTTTGTATGTGGCGTGGTTTTGAGGTGATGAACAGACAGGGTAGTGATTTGTGGTGACTATCTGGGTTTGATATGTGAGTTGTATGATAGATTAGTTGGGTTGGACGTAGTTTTCTGTAGACGATGGCAGTTGTGGATGATTTGTGAAGTTGTGTTGACAGTGATGATGGTGTAGTGGGGAGAAGGGTGGCACTAGTATGAAGCAACAACTGTTTTTGATGTATGGATGTAGTGGTATTGTTGTGCTGTTGTAGGAGGGGTTGGAAGCAATGAGATGGTTTTCAGGTTGACAGTAGATGATGTTGTGTATGTTGTGAATATGGCAGCAATGGCTTATGGAAGGTGTTGTAGAGCAAGTGTTCGTCTTTGTTTTTGTTAAGTGTATGGTCTGTAGAGGCAAGTCAGCGATGTGCAGCAGGTTATATTTTTTTTCATTTTTTTTTCTTTTGGGTTTCAAATGGGAAGGAGGTCAGTGATGGTTTGAGCACTGGTTTGTGGTCAAGACAATTGAAGCACTTGCTAATGGTTGATGTATAGATGGTGGAAGTATGAAGGCAAAGCAGTAGTGGGAAATGTTGTGGGGGAAATGAATGGTTGTTGGGTGAAGAATGCAATAGTTTTGGTGCACTGTGCAGGTGGTCTATGTTGTGGCAATAGGTAATATGTCAGTGGGTAAATGGTTTGGGAGTTATATGTGGAGGATATGGAGGATATGTATAATGCAGTGAATTTAGCTGTTACGGTTGTGAAAGTGGCTGACAGGAGATGAAGTGATGGTAGATTGTCGGGTTGATGGTTGATGAATATGTAGAGATGTTTGGGGAAATTGGTTGTGTCTGTTGATACTTGAGAAGTGTGTGCACAGTTTGTATGTGCACAATGAAGTTGGTTTAAAGGGGATGTGCAGATTTGTTTGTTTAACTAGTTGATGGTGGTTGAAAGTTTTGCACTTGAAGGTGCACAGTTTTGTTCAAGTTATAAAAGGAGTTGTGGATAGTAGAGTTTGTGGTGTTGTAGTGAAGATGGTAATGGTAGGAATGAGTTGATAGTATGGTGATGACAGAAGTATGGCACTGTTCAGGTGTTGTTACTGTTGAGGTTTGACACTGTTGAGGTTGCGACGACAGAAGTGGGAAGACAGTGTGTATGGTGAAGTTTGGTTTTGATAAATGGTGGAGTGGCTCAAGGCACAGTGGCAGTTTTGGGTAAGCAGAAGTGGTATGAACAGAGATGAATGGTAGTAGGGGATGTTGGCAAATGAAATTGATGACTGGAGTATATGCTGTTGAATTTAGGCAGTAGGATGATGAGGAAGGTTTGTGATAATGTTTGACAGGGTTGAAGCTGGTTTGGTATGGTGGTGAAGCAACTGGGTTGCACTGGATGTTGTGATATATGGTGGCAGTAGACTTGGATGTTTGAAAGTGCAGGCAACTAAGGAGTTGAAGGTAGATGTTGAATATGTATGGTGATGATGGCCGGTGATTTGCAGAGGAGTTTGGGCTGTTTGAAATGTGTATTGGTTGTAGTGCCTGCTTGACAGTGGTCGGTTCAGCAAGTGGTTCAGGCGAATGAATGTGAAGTTGTAGTTTGAAGATGTAGAAGTGAACTGTTAAGGGAGGATGGTTAGGCAAGTGAAGGTGGCAAATGTTATTGTAAAATGAGGAGGCAATTGGTTGTAAAATGATGAGGAAGATAGTGAAATGTTTTCAAAGACAGTTTTCAAATTAAAAGGAGCTGTTTGCAATTGTAAAAACAAAGTTTTAAAATCTAAGCAAAAATTGCAAATGTAAATGAAAATAAATAAAATATCTATATTTTTTTTGTTTTGTGTATGCTTTTTATTTTTAATAATAATGAAAATGCAAATGGAAATAACACTGGAACAACAAGCACACACAAATGCACACAAAAATCAAACGCATAATATATTTTTTAAATGCAAACACACAAAAATTAAAACACACAAAAATCAAACAAAAATAATTTGAAGAATAGAAAATCAAAATCAAAGCAAATTCCCCAGCAACGGCGCCAAAAACTTATTTAACGACTAGTTTTCTATCGGTTTAGAAAATAGTGGAAAATTTTCAAATTAAAATAACCGCAAGCGTACGGCGTACTATCGTAGTACGTGGCGAGTACGGGTCGATCCACAGGGAATTTTTAAGATTTTAAAATTTTCAATTCAATCAAATTAGACCAAAGTGAGAAGAAATTGTTAACTACAAAAAAAGAAGCTAAAGCTAGAATTGAAATGTGATTTAAAAACTATTAGACTAGAGAACAATTTAGAGGCAAATCCAATCTCATATTTTTGTAAATCAACAAACAAATAATTTGTGATCTCTAACTTTGATATTAAGTAAAATAATCATTGCATTTATCATAAGTATGGTTTGTTCATGTTATTAATTAACATAACTCAAACCATCAAACTATAATACAACAATTATACCACTTATAATTCTCATGAAAATGAAGCCAAAGAAAAAGCTAATTTAAGTATGATCTATTTACTATTGTAACCAGTAATATAGATCATCAAATTTCATTTCAAAATCAAAAATTAATTAGCAAATGATGATGTAAATTGTGTTTATGTTGAATAAGAA
Source organism: Allium fistulosum (assembly GCA_030737815.1). Lineage (NCBI taxonomy): Eukaryota > Viridiplantae > Streptophyta > Magnoliopsida > Asparagales > Amaryllidaceae > Allium > Allium fistulosum. The sequence continues at coordinate 1,022,363,681 of CM060906.1, forward strand.
TAGCTCATTTGCATAAGCAATATAAGCTATCAAACCCACTTGTATAAACTTACATCAAAATCACTTCCATGAAGCACAAGCTAAAGAGATCATAAATCATAAAATATTGAAATTATATAATATTTGAGAGCTTCATTACCCCTAAATTGAAGGGGTTTAGCTACTCATTTGTGTTATCAAATCAACACATATAAGTTTCAACATTGAAAATGAAAGAAAGTAGAGAATAAACAAAGAAAAAGAAGATTAACTACTATAAGGAAATTAATTAGACTAGTGCATAAATGTAAATCTAAGCTATGAACATAAAAAGAAAGAGAGCATAGAAATAAACATTAATAATAAAACAAAGAAAAGCATGTAGAAAAGAGAGAAGAAAGAAGCTTGGAAGCCGTTTTTATTTCATGAAATATTGCCATTACAACTTGCTCTTTTAATTTCCTAACTAATGTGAAAGAGTAGAAGATATGTTCATGTACATAAGAGGGTTATTTATACATGCATAAAACCCTAATTCCATTTTTAGGGAGCTTCCCAAAATACCCTTTAGGAAGTGTAGCCACCAAGTAACCATTAGCCACTAATTAATCCATCATTTGATGTGCATGAAGCTTTAACCTCCACTTAGTTGTCCATTAGCTCCTAATTTTTCATTTAGGTAAGCGGGTGAGGTCCTCCATGATCTTGAACTTGAATTATTTCCTCTTCATTCCTTTGTATTTCCTTGTGCATGCATATATCATCATGAATCCCACTTCCATATGCATCAAAATATCTTATAAAAATCATAAAAATTGTCCAAGTAAAAATTCTTAAATTGACACATGCACAAAAATGACCATTTTGCCCCTGAATGAAGATGAAAATATGATGGTTTGAAAATAATTGAATTTTGGTTTTAACATGTAAAAATGCCCAAATATGATGTTTATTTAAATAAAAAGAGATAAAATATGGATGTAAATATATGCACATTTACGTGCACATCAGGAGTTCTGTAGTGTTGAAAGCTCAAGGGAAGGTATTGTTGGAATTTTCCAAAACTGAGATTTGAGAAGTTTGGTCAGTCTTGTTACTTTCTCGTACTCATGAGAATTTCGAGGACGAAATCCTTTTAAGGACGGGAGAATGTAACAACCCGCGTATTTAACAATAATATATTTAAATAATTAATTTAAATATTAAGTTGTTATTGAATTAGAAGTCTAAAATATGACTTTTCACATACGGTCGAATTAGGACTTGAAACCACTTCCATTGCTTCCAGATCGGCGTTGCAAATCAAAATGAATATAAGCATCGATATGTTTTGATCGACGGATTTTTAGCTAGTAGTCTGCGTTCGATTCATAAATTGATCCAAAAGCTAACTTTTGTATACGATTGAATTAGATCACGAAACCTTTTCCATTGAGTCTAGAATGGCATCCAAAATTCGAACAAGTATCAGGTTTGATGCGTTTGGAGTTCAGAATTTTGGGTGAAGAATAGTGATTTGAGGGAAGAAAGGAAAAGTCTAAGTGTTGGGCTTTATAATCTATTTTTCCCTCTCTCCCTCTTCATTACTTTTCATTTTCATGTTCATTTCCAAATCCATTTCCACTACTAGAATTATTATTTATCGCGATGGATGATAGCGATGGCCGCCGACGGCAATTTCCGATGGCATGGTTTTGCCATGGCAATTCTATAATAATCGAACTTTTGTGGTCGCAAACTGTCGAAAGTTTGCCGTCGGCGACCATCGCAAACCGACGCACGTCATGAATTACCTGAGTCGACTGAGAGCTATTTTCATTATCTCCTTCCCCTAAATCTTCCTCCAAACCCTCCCTCTTCCCCCAAATTCTCCCAAGTCCGGCCGCCATTGCCCCGCCACCACTAGAAACATCTCCAACTTCTCCTCTCTGGCCTCCACCACTTCAATTTCAGCGAAAAGAGGTATTTTTTGCTAACTCCAATTTACTATAATATGTTAAATTAGTGTTAATTTATAGTTGTATTTGATGATACTACCCCCTTAAGTGTCTGCAATTGTATGTTGATTGATTGTGATATGCTAATTACGGTTATAAGTGTGTAAATCCGATAATTAAAATATAATTATAGCTAAACTTAGGTTAATTAGTTTATGTGTCAAATTAGTGATATGATTTAGTGCTAATTAGTGTGCTAAAATGTCAATGTCAATTCAAATATTACTATTAAAGATTAATTATCGGTTGATAGTTTATATAACAAATCTAGTCTACTTGGATGTCGAATTCGATAAAATTAATAAATAAATGAGAGTATAATGAAGTTTATTTTTTTGAAATATAATATTATATCCATAATTTTTTATGATTGAAAACATATAAGATTTTATAAAAAATGAAAAAAATAATATATTATATAATTATTAAAAACATTACAATGCACAAATGAATTATATATGCTAATATGTGTTATGTATATAATTAATATCCCTTAGAGAGTTTTTGCCCCCGTCTAACAAGTATTGTATATGATCGGTATATGGATATTTGTTTTTGTCATAGAACAGACATTTATATTTATCGAATACAATATTTATTGGATTTGTCCCTGTATTGGACAAGTTACAAACACAATAAAGTAGTTACATTTTCTAAATCATTTCATTTTAAATGATTTACAAAATTTCGACAGCAATTCCTTTTTGTTCCCTGGACACGTATTTGTGTACGATATAGGGAACAAAGGGGAAGTGTTATCGAAATTTTGGTGAATCATTTAAAATGAAATGATTTACGAAATGTAATTACTACTGTGTTTGTAATGGGAAGTGGAATGACCGGCCATCAAAGTAGAAAACAATAAACTAAAAATTTAATATTCTATTCATAATTTGTGTCAATTCCTAAAATGCATAAATGAATATTAATTAATAAATGATTTGAAAAATTAAATGTCAATCCATAAAATTATTAATACTTTTTTTAATCTCTATCATATTTTTTTAAATAGGAAAAATAGTCGATTATTCTGTTGATCGGAACTAGATGTATCATCCTCGAAGGGATATGAGAGGCTCAATAAGGGAATATTTTTATAATCGTGTAAACGTATTTATTGAATTCGCTTTTAAGTAATAATGGAAATGACATAGAAATTCGTTGTCCATGTAGTAGGTGCAAATTGTTGAAGCATTTGATACCGGATATGGTTAAAGTCTATTTATGCCAATACCGAATCATCTTGTGTGGGATCATCATGGAGAACATGTAGCATCTAATCCTGTACATGCGGAGGAGGAGGTGGGTAATGAAATTGTTACAATGAATCCCATAGAAGATATGGTTGAAGATGCAGCACAATCGATGTTCCCTACTTTTGAAGTTGATGATGACGATGTTAATGTTGAAGAATAACCAAATATTAGAGCAAAAAAATATGATTTATTGAATGCTTCTAAAAAACCTCTTTGGGATGGCTACACAAGTGGTACCCAATTATCAATAAATGCAGAATACATTGCGATGAAATCAAAATACAACTTCATGGAAGCCGGATTTACAGCTGTTGTACAAGTTGCAAAGCCGTCATATGGCACCCCATAATTTGATGTGCGAAAATCATTATGAAGTGAAAAAACTTACGTCTTCTTTTGGTTTGTCGTGTCAAAAAATAAATACATGTTAAAATGGTTGTATGTTGTTTTGGAAAGAAAAAACATCAATATGAGGAATTGTAGAATATGTAATGAGGAAAGATACAAATCAAAAAAAAGAAGGGAAAGGAAGTCTCGTACAAGCGTATGCATTACTTACTATAACTCCTAGGCTACAAAGGTTATACGCATCCTCTGTAACCACGCATCATATTAGATGGTATGGTGTGAGAACATAGGAAGAAGATATATTGACACACCCAGCTGATGGAGAAGCATGGAAGCATTTTGATAAGACATATCATGCTTTTGCAGTGGAGGACCGTAATGTTAAACTTGGTTTAGTACGGATGGATTTTCACCATTCTCTCAATTTGGTTCTAAATATTCATCTTAGCCTATAATAGTTACACCTTACAATTTACCTCTGTGGATGTGTATGAAAATGCCATATATGTTTCTCATTATTGTCGTCCCTGGCCCTGATGATCCGACACAAGGAATCAAAGTTTATTTACAACCGTTGATTGAAGTGTTGAAAACATTGTGGTATGAAGGAATTGAAACATACGACATTTGAAAAAAAATAATTTCTGTATGTTTGTTTCTTTGTTATAGACTATTAGCAATTTTCCTATGTATGCAATGCTTTCCGGTTGGAGTACGGCCGGTCGCCTAGCTTGTCCTTATTGCATAGAAGAAATACAGTCATTTTTTTAACGCGTAGGAAGAAAATATCATGATTTGATTGTCATCGGTGTTTTCTTCATATTAATCATCATTTTAGAAAAGATAGAAAAAACTTTACAGCTAATAGCAAAAGACTTTGCGACCACTAATGATTTGATGGAAAGAATATTCCAAACGAACAAGCTTATCAAGCATATATCGAGGAAAATAGCGAAATAATAATAAACGACGATCAAATCGATTTTGGACCTTTAAATGATGAACCAAATGTATTTGTAGAAGCATTTGAGGGTACAGAGGAAAACAATATAGAGTATGAGACCGAGTCTTAGTCAGAAAATGACGAAGACTGATTAATAATGTACATTTTGATAGAAGATAATTCATGTGATTATTGATGTTACATTTTTTAATATATAAAATGATATGTTTTCTCATAATTAAATGATATATTCTGCCATAATAAAATGATATATCTGTGACAGGTATTATGTTTTTTTGATGTCGCTGTTCTTCCCATTCAGGTTCCCCCTCTTCTACTCGGATTGGGTGGGATGCGGGAGGTGATGGCAGCAGCCCATCAAAGCAGCGACCACTTACCATAGTAAAGTTACAACCAAAAGTGGATAGGTCGTAAGTATTAAATTTCCTTCAGCATTATAAATATTATCTATATGATATATTTATCATTATTTATTAGAAGTCTGTATCATATTTAACACAGGGGATTCGAGCTGGAGCCGTCACAGATTGTTGTTAGTATTTCTAAGCAGGTGTATATGAGTAAGATGGCTAATTGTTGGCCTAGATGGGGTAAGATCCTAGCCCCGTCAGAGCGAGTATCTGGCAGGACTTCCTTGTAAGTGTAAATTTATATACCATTATATATTACCACTTTACAATTTTTCGATTATGATAAATGTATAACTTATATTATTTCAATATACAGAGGGCTGTAGACTTGCAGGAAGAAGACCTTGACCATTGCCAGCGCCATTGGAGTTCCAAGACGTCTAAGAATTATCGGGACACAATGTCTAGCATAGGAAAATTGGAGAAGAAGCCTGACTGGAAGGGTGCTAGTGTGTGGGATGCTTGGGTTTCTTGGTGGAATAGTGATAAATTCAAGGTAAGTTTATTATATATCATTTTAATACATAATTTAAAGCTGAAATATAGTACATAATTTGTTCCCATATATAATACATAATTTAAAGCTGAAATATATAATGTTCAATTTAAATTTGCAGGCGGAGTCAAAGAGGAACTCCGCAAATAGGAACAAGAGCCCAGTTATACATCGTGGTGGCTCCAAATCATTCCAACATCATCGTGAAGATCTGGTAAATTTATTTAATTGCAATTACAAACAGTTATTACCTTATTTAATTTGTATAAACAACAGTGATACGTACTAATTATTTTAGGAAAGAAAGCGCGGCGGTTCCGTCTCCTATATGGACGTATTTGCTCATACTCATGCCACAAGCAAACAAACAAAGATGATTCAATATCATACACGTGGAGTGACGATAAAGCAAGCAAATCCTATGTAAGCATATTTTAAATTAGAAGTTAGTATTGATCGGTTTAATTAATTAGTTATAAAGATTATTTAAAATAATGTTGTGTGAATTTCAATTATATTTTATTTTCCATTGTAGGAAAAATTTACAGAAGCACGAGCACAGATATTGGAGGGATCGAGACGGGATCATTGACCACTGACGAGGAGGACGATATTTTTGAGTCCATCATGGAACCCATATCACGAAATAGGCGTTATGGCTTTAGGAATCAAGCAGTTATTTTAAAATTTTACTAACTTATAAGTTTAAACCAACAATCAGAAAAACATTGTCATAGAAAAAATATATCATTGCTGTTTTAACAAATGATTATGCTTTACTTATTTGTTCCTTCTTAATTTACACTAGCCACTAAAATACATTTCTAATTTTTTGACATATCTCTTGATTATCCGTAAGCTAGGTCCTCGTAGAAAGCATATCAAAAAGCTCAGGACAAAGAAGAGATCGTGGAGCTTAGAGCTATGATTGCGGAGCTGCAGGAGAAAGACCATCGTCGTGCTGCGAAGATGGCGCAATTGAACCAGCGCTTTGCTGAGGTGCAGCGGCATGGGTTATTTTCTTCATTGGGTGGTTCTGGAGCCGATGATGAGTCTTGATAGGTATGTTACTTTACGTTTATGTTTGGACATTTTAAAATTTATGTATTTAGATATGGTTGATACATTTTGATGCTATGTTGGATGATATGTTGGTTTGTTTTGACATGTTGGATGTTGATTGTATATATTGGATGTTGTCTATTGATTATTTAGTGTACTGTTTGTTTTTTGTTTTAAATATTGAATTTTTGGGTATTGAGTTGGATATTGGATACAAGTTGATTATGCGTTGGTTGAGTTTGGATATTGGATATATGTGAAATTGAGTTTTGATATGTATGTGTAGTACAGTAATCGAATGGCTGCATGAACAAAAAAAATTGACCAGATTTCTGATGGTTTTTGACGACTACCGTCAGTACTTTGGTCATCAATTTCCGATGGCTAGGGACGGTTTTCGATGGTTACTTGGAGGCATGTGGCACCGAGGAGCGTCACAAAACCATAGGAAAGTGTCGTGAGTACTCATCGCCAAATAGTCATCGATACCGTCGCCAACCGAAGGAAAACACGTATGCCATAGCGACGGCTTTTCCGACGGCTAGCGACGGCCACCGACGGCCACCGACGGCTAGCTGCCGTCGGAAATTACTGTTGTTCTAACAGTGTTCCTAACTAAACCCATTTAGCTTCAACCCTAGGTTAACTTATACAAGCCAAAATAAATTATGAAAAATCAAATAAAAATCACCATAAATCCTCTCTTGCTATTCTCCACATAACTCCCAAAGGAGTTTTCCTAATTCAAAGTTTAGGGTTTCATCTTGGATTTCAAGATAGCTAATTTATGGGTTTCAGTGATTTAGGCTTGGTTTACGGAAAATCAAGGTGAGTGGGATGGTTCTCCTATTAAATTTATGTATTTTACTTTATTAATTCGTTCATTTGTAATTAAGAAGTATTAAAGAATGATTTGGAGATTTCTATGCTAGGGTTTAGACTTGTATTCATGTTATAAACATGTTCCCTTTAGCTAATTAATGTTTAAGACCCTAATACTATGTAGTTAGTAAGCCTTAGATTTGATTTGGGTTAACCGGGTGATTGTTTGTGATGTTATTGTTTGATCCAGGATTAATTATGCAATGTAATTATGTGCACGTCATTAGAAAATATTAATTAATCCATTTGAATTGATTTGCAAACTGTTACTAAGCTAATTTAAGTGATTTGCAAACTCTACACTTATTATTAAAGTGATTAGAGATCCTATAAGCCTTAATTAGTATTTATAAAATGATTTCATGATTTATAAATGAAGTATATGTTATATAAAATGGATATGAGATTTTATAAAATAGTAAAATGATGGATACTTGATTTTTAATGAAGTGATTAAGTATTTTACAGGCTAAAAAGTGATTATAAGCTAGTGTGATATTTTATAAAATGGTTTATAATTTTATAAAGTGATATAAAGAGATGATTCACTCTTATTAGAAGAATTACTAAAATAAGAAATGTTTGGTTGAGTAATAGTTGAATTGCTTACTGGATATATGTGTGTGTGTATACGTGCACGAACGGGTATACATATACATGTATTCGAAGTTAAGCAACGATCGAAACAACTCTAGTGTTGTACCTAGAGTTGTGATGAGATTTGTGCCTGTAAGAGGTGAATATTCGTGTAATAGATTGTATATGCATATGGGAATGTCCGTATGTGTATATGGTCAGGTTAAGAGAGACCTCATGTAGCCATAGCGACTAATGGGTGCACTAATTTGCATGGGAAAGGTACCGAGTCGAGTAATCACCCTGGTGAAGCTCGATTGTATTTTTTTGTGACTTGTGTGTTTAAGTATACGTGTGCACTTAGGCATGCATAAATGAGTGCATTGACACACGTATGGGATACGCACAAGGTCGGGTATGTCTTTTTGGCGCGTTAGAGGAAACTGGATCCCTAAAACAGCCCGTAGAACTCTACTCCTGAAAAGAGCGATTTTGGTATCGAAACCAATTTTCGATTACTTATGGAATTCATTTCCATAATATCGACAAATGAACCTTAGTAGATGTCCGATGGGATAGAGGTAGGCTCTAGTAGCAAGGCGACTCATTAGGCAAAGCGTTGGAGGAAACATCGCGCTAATCGGCATCTGTTCGGGGAATCTACTCCCTGTCTAGGCTCACTGTCTGGAAAAATCAATTCAGTCGACTGATTTGTCCATTAAGTCAATTAATAGAGAGGAAAAAGTCTATCTCGGCCCTAGTTCAGTCGACTGAATGGCCTTTATGTCGGCTGACCTACTATGTGTCGTGCAAGCTTCAAAACACGATAACTTTTGCATACGAAGTCGGATTGAGGTGAGGTTTGGACCATTGTTCATCATTTTTTGAGGGAAATAGCTTGTGAATTTTTTTTAGTTTTTGAAGTACTTTGATTTTTGAACCCACGCGGGACCCACCCCAACATGTATTCCAAAACCGTAGATTTTGAGGAAGCTGGGAGGGAATATCTTGGGAGTACTGTGACATTAATGTCATGAGTTCCATTTGGAATGCTATTTGAGTTAGTATTGAGTTTTTTTAAGAGTTTTTCGATGGATTTTTAAGCACTACACTAGCACAATATAGTATAAATATACCATGATCAAATCGTGTTGTTTTGGATTACGTGGTTTTGGGCTAGTTTTTTCTAGTCTGGTAGGTTTTTAAGCCAGAGCAGTAGTGATCATTATTTTGGATTAGTAGTTTTAGGCTACTGTAGTGCAATTGAAGATAATGTGCTAACTTGTTGTTACAAGAGAAGAGCAAGTTATGGTATGATCTCCAACTTTTGAGATGGATTTACTATACTTGTTTATAGGCAGTCTGGATTTCTCCTGAGCCTTGTTTGTGGAAAGGGTCGGCTGTGATTTAGTAGTTCCTATTCATTTGTATATGGACTTAATATACAGTATTTTGGGATAGTTTCCCTCACACTAGACTTTAGGTCTGTTTTGTCTTTGTCTACTTATATTATTACGGCTCTCGGGCACTCAATTGAGCAGTTTGGGAGTCAGGTGCTTTTGGGGATACGCTAACAGAGTGCTTAGCTAGAGAATTTTGTAGGCGTGGCATCTATGTATATAGATATATATACTTGTTATTTTATTTGTACACGACAGACCTGTTATTTGTATATGAGACTGTTGTATCAGATATTCATTTAGAACTCCTTGGTTTTGGGAGTTGATGTATTCTAATTTTCTATGTTGGTATTTATTTGTCAGCTGTTTCCGCTAGTGCGGTCTCTTATATATTGTTATTCTATTCTGTTCATGTATATTTAGTATATTTTATATTGTTATTTCGTTGTGAGATCTTATCGATGTCTTAGTCGAGTGTTTTATTCTAATTTTACCCCAACATTATGTCCTTTGTGGTATTTGAAAGTCGTGCAATGATGTAAGGCCATACTTTTAGGTATTACAAAGGGCGGGTTGTTACGGTTACTTTTTCATTAAATCTCTCTTTAAAATCGTATCTTCTTTCTAAAATTTCTTAGTCTACCATTATTCCACATCTATATCCTAAAAAATAAAAATCTTAGGTAAGAATTCGAGAACACGGAATGCTATATGTTGATAGATTGTGCGATAATGAATGTTTCAAAGAAGGAAATAATTTTCCTTTTAAAGTTCCAAGTTCATTTCTGATTTAAAAGCAATATAAATATGACTATAATAAGAATTTTTTTAGTTCCCTTGCCACCATTAAAATGACATTTTGTTAAGTAGTAAATCAAATCAACATAAACAGAACAATAATATGCAAGCACTAATTCATTAAAAGCACAGTTTAGATCACACAATTATTTTGTAAGTACTATATAGTTGTATTAGACGGTGTACCTCAATATCACATTCATTATTCACAAAGCATCATTCTTTCTCTCGTTGGATTACTGATACTTAACAGTAGGAAATCAATCATTCTTCAAATTAAATGGAAATAATGAAGAAAGTACATGAAAAACATATGAAAGAGATCACATATAATTTAGGAATTTCATCATTTTGAAGTTTCAAGTTAACTTTCGATAAAAATGCAGTAGACATATGACTACATTAAAACAATTTACAATTTTCTTACCGTTAATAACATATAATTTTTTATAATATTAAATTAAAATTAACATTAATGACATATTGATTTGGAATTACTAATTGGTTTGTAAGCTGAATTTGAACACCAAAATTAAAATAATGAAAAAATGATTTGTAGTATTTGCGAAAACTATTGTGGAGTACATAAATATTAATCTCACCGTTCTGCATTACTATACCAAGCATAAAAGTACCAACATATGTTAATAAATGAGTTGATTTACCAAACATATTTTGCATAATAATTCCATGCCAAAGCCTGTAGCATTTCCTTTTTCTTTCTGCATAAATGATTTCTAATACTTGAAAATCGCTAATACTTATAATGCAACAGAAACGATAAAGAAGTATAGGATAACTTATAAGGGAAATTACCTTATAATATAGGAGTTTCATCTCTTGATCCAAACTCCACTTTCTAAAAGAAAATTTGTAAGGCATCTTTGAAGCCATATATTGAAATATTTGTAGAGAAAAATTCTAATTGGATACCTATTTTAGTAGTGCTTTTGAATTTTCATGGGTAGATGTCCAGTCGCATGACTTATCTCATCTTCGTATGAGTTTTACAACAATGACACCAAAGAAGTAAAGAGATTTCCTTGTTACTTAATTAGACTGAATAGAGAAAAGGGAAAAAATGAAGACTGAACTATCGTCGAATTAAGAAAATAGATGAAATCGGGATTCTGTAATTGAACAAAATTGAAGAATCGTTCTTATTCCGCTATGGGTAATAGTTGATAGAAGGAAGAAGTATAATAGAAAGATAAGTTATAAAACATCAATGAGTCTATTGATATCTTTTTTTTAAATAACGATAATAAGAAAAGGTAAAGAAAAATTTAGGACAATTAAATTACGGGGACATATCGCAGCACATGAGATTTTTGAGAAAACTAAAAATGAAAGGGCTAATAGATTTAAACTCAGCTTTCATATAATATAATAGACATGCGATAGCGATTTATTTTCAACAGGCGATGGATCTATGATTTAAACCTTTGCTAGCTTTACTTTGTCAATACTCTATAACATTATACTCTACATTCAACAACAATGTTTCCTTGACATTTGATAGCTTTGCTGACATGCAATGGTTTCATGTAATTTAGACATGTGATAGCTTCATGTAACATAGATATGTGATTACTTTATTGACATGCGATGCTTTCATGTAATTTGACATGTGATATCTTTGCTGACTTGTGATAGCTTCATGTAATTTAGACATTCGATACCTGTAATTGACATGCCTTAGACTATATTTTTGGTATGCGATAACATGTATTCTTAAGGTGCAATAGCACAAGTTTTAAATAATGAGATGGCTAATTTTATTGGACTAGATAGCTTCATGTAATTGGATAACTGAAATATAGTTTTTGTTAAGTATTTTTGACAAGATTTTAAAAGGATAGAAAATATAGTCTAGCCAATGTTTAAAGAATTTATGAAGGAAATTGCAATGACTTGGAATTTTATTGTTTTGATTGTGAATATTTAATTGATTTTTAAAGTTTAATAACTCCTTATAATTAATTAATCATAATGGTGAACTTGTTATAGAATAATATACACAAAAACAAATTGTTTGAATTAATATTGATAGTGTAACTGAAAATCGTTTTATCGATAAACGGTCTCTAAACGCGTAAAATTATCATTCTAGGGCACTGTCTTAGATTTTGATGAAACTAGCGTTATGGAACCGGAATGTGGCGATCAGAAGTGTTGTGTGATCATGCAGGCTCGAAACTTGTTGCGATTAATTAGAGAAATTATATATTATATTATAAATATACACTCACACCCTAACACTTTTTCTCTCTCTCGCTTTTCAATATTTTCCATCTTTGCCTTTTCCAGTAAACAGGAAAAATGGCCTCCACCTTTAAAAATTGAAATTGAAAGCTTTAGGCATCGAAAAATCATGAAATTGGATCCGTTGAGTTTGGGGAAGGGTAAGCTTCCAATCTATATGGCCAATGTTGGGAGTGGTTGTATTTGAAGTGGTCGATGTCGAACTAGGGTTTGAGGTAGGTGGGGCTAGGAGTGATGATTGGTGAAACGAGAAGTGGTGTTGTGCTTGTCATGGGAAGGCGAGTCGGTGGAGCGAGTTTGGTGGCATGCGATTGCGTGGGGGTTCACAACTTCAGCTACAGTAAAGAAGCCTCCCCAGGCCACGTTTACCTCTGGTGAGCCAAGCTATGCAAGATTGGGACGAGGCCAAAACCGTTTCAAAGGGGGAGTTGATTGGAAGTGTCAGAGCCCGATTTTGTGGAGCAGAAGTAGAGAAATTGATGATGGAAGTGGCGCGTGCATTAGCTGTGTGTACATGTCTATGTACAACAAATTGAACTTTGGGGTAGAAGGTTTAAACGGGTAATTGAAATTTAATTAAGTGATTAGCTTAATTTATTTATTTAATTTAATCTTGAAACTTATTAAATCAATAACTTCTTCATACGAGGTCCAAATCGAACGTGGTCTTTTGCGTTGCATTCGTAGGAGTATTATAAACGCACTGGAGTTGATTTCATCAAGTTAGAGTAAGTAGGATATTGAGTTAAAATTTAATTCCGTTCGATTTTAGTTCGAGTTGGAATGCCTGTGCGTCAACTGGGATTTTAGTGAGTTAACTCACCTTTAAATGAACATTATTTGATATATATGTTGTTGTAAATTATTGTTTGGGCATACTTGGATGTTTATTGTTTGATTTTTGGGTTTGGTTGAATTCTCACTTTATATAAAATGACATATGAAATGAAATATAGGGAACTCATGAAATTTTATAGAGGAACCCAGATTCCTCACCACAGTTGATTTTATTTTCATTTATATACTTATTGTATAAAATGTTGAATGCCAAAAATATTGGATGTGACTTTATTATGTTGAAAAGTTGAACTATTTTAGTTGTAGATCTATGAAAGCACTTATTGAGTGCTACGGTAGCTCTAGGCCTCATTATAGTATTTTGGAAACACTTTTATTTGCTGTTTTGATTTGAAAAATAGTTTTGATTCAAAAAATGATTTTAAATGTGAATTTTGGAATTTTCTATGGCATTTTATTTAAAAATGGTTTTTATTGAACTTCTCTATTTTACTCCAACCTTTTTGATAATCTCTTCCAATTTATATGGAAATGTTTTAAAAGTATTTTGGAAAATATTTATTTTACAGAAAGTTAATATAATAACGGATGTTTATTATAAAGAAAAATGGGTTTATCTATTGTATAATAAAGTGATTCTATTTCAAACAAAGATATAAATATTTTGAAATAAATATTTTTGAAACGCTTTATATAAAATGTTGTATCGATAGATTTATAAATAGTATGTCATAAATAAAAGAATAGATTTATAAGTCATATTTAAAAAAAAGGAGAAATTAATATCATTTTGATAAATTGGAAAATAATTCACATTTGTGAATTTATAGTGAATATGGAATCATCATTTTATGGAAAGTATTTAGTCCAATTTTGGAACCGAAGATTTGTAATAATTTTATGAGATAAATATAAAAGAGATTTATAAAAGGAGTTTTTTAAATATAAAAGAGATTTATAGAAGGAGTTTTATAAATAGAAAGGAGTTTTATAAATATAAAGAGGATTTATAGAATGGAGCTTTATAAAATGAATGAGATTTGATTTCTATAAATGATCAATTTAAATTATGGTGGTACGGAAAGTATTCTTCTAATACTTAACACCAAATTTCAAGGTATGGAAACTCATCTCTATATATGAGAATTAAGAATGCATGTCGAGGCAAAGATAGTTTACTAACTTGTCTGACTTCATTGCTAATCGATGGATAGTACCAATTTGAAATCGAAAAGTGGTGTTTAGTATAATTAGTCTAATTCCCATGCGATCTATTTACTTACACCAAAAGGAAAGTGGTTAGGTTTATAGTAAATAATGTTTTTAAATGACATTTGTTTTGGTTAATTTAAGTATGGTTTTGGAAATATGAAATTTTTCTTAAGATTTGTGAATTTACTATACCGTTGAGATAAGCATATGGATACATATTCTAAGTATTAAAAATGTTGGGTTTTGTGAATATACTTATACCGTTGATATAAGTATATGGATAAGTTTTCTAAGTATTGAAAGTGAAATGGTTTGTGAGTATACTTATACAGTTAAGATAAGTATATCAATATTTTTAAGTATAAAGAGTAGAGAGGGTTTGTGAATATATCTTTTGTAAAAGGTATTTTTATACAAGTATTACAAAGTGAGTTTTAATTAATGAAAGGATTTATTAAAGAGGCTTAGTGGTTGCTTATTTGCTTAATCGGGCTTGGTTTCCATATGAAATTTAATCTCTGATTGGATTGTTTGTTTTGATAGTTAAATAACCGATTATCAAATCTTTGCCATTTTTGAAACTATCAATTGTTGGTACGGAGAGACCGATATTAGATAATCATGAGTTATTCAAAAACCACTTCAAATCAGCATAAGTGTTCAAATTAGGACATCTTAAAGATGATCGAAGATGGAGTTCTTTGAAGTGCAAGGGCTACTTACTACTAATCCTAAGGGTGATTCCGAAATGGATGTAATAGAAGCAGTGTCTTTGGTTTGTTCGTATTCTAAACAACTTGTATGGATGAATGCTGGCATTGTATTATTGCTTAGAAGGCAGTGTTAGAATTCCAAGTGGGATTTACTAAAGAGGTAAACTGTAACCTCTAGACTCACACCCGGTAATGACTAAAACAGGGGGTATGCTTCAGCGCTATGTGGTCCACTACCATTAGGGTAGGGTCATCACTCAATCTAGATTGATATTTATGGATTTATGTACGCTTTGGGCGCAATACGGTTTATCAAGTTGGCAACTGGGGTGATGACATATTCGGTGCTAACCAATAAAGGGTATGCCAGTTCTGATTTGTAGGGAGTCCATGTGAGGCCCTTGATACATTTTTCAAGAGGTGTACCGTGACAGGTGGTACCTTAGTAGACTTGTTATTGTATGGAATCCATTCTCCAATACGTGCCTTTGTAGACTCAATTGTATACTAAATATGCTGTTAAATGTTTAATGTAACCATTCCAGCTACGATTCAATATTTATTTTAAACCCTAAACAATATTATAATATCACAAGTTTCCTATAAAATGATTTAGTTATCGCAAGGTAAAAACCCATTTGTGTTTATGTGCGACATGGTCTAACAAGATACCTTTATTTTTGAAAAAAATTATAACATTAAAAATCCAAAATATTTTTGTTTCTCATGCTGGTTTACCAGACTGATCCAGGTGTTATTTTCTTATAATATACAGGTTAAGCCCGAGCATATTTCCAGATTTAGTTATGGATGCTTTTGAGCTTCAGGAGACGGGCTGATGCCTACAAGACGTATTCACACATTTTTATTTCTACTGCATTTCTTATTTTGTATTTATTAGCATTTGTGAGGACAGGCTACTATAACTATCCAAGCTAATAATAGGTTAATTTACTCTGATTGATGTATGTATATTACAATTTCCTTTTATAAAGATCATATGTATATTTTATATTACTCGTCATGATGTGAGATTTTGTTCTGTCTTTTCTTTTCTTTTACCCCAAAAATCTGTCTTTTCGGCATTTGGATGCTCGGCATGTGAATATCGTGGATGTATTAGTGTCGACTTTTAAGGGTCGAAAAGGCGGGTCATCGCACATGGTATTAGAGCTTAGTTTGGGTGAATACCTAGTCTTTGGTGGGGTAAACTCATTAGAGATAGGGTTAGTAACACCCTAGAATGAGTTTGAGTGTGTTTGTGTGTATGAGAGTGTATATTTATTAGTGTTATAAAATTGTTTTATATTATGTTGATTGATCTGCTATGAATTCTGTGGGACGCCACAGTATTGATGGGGGTTTCTAAACACTTGGACAAGGCAAACCGACATGGTATTGTTTTGAAATTTGGTAAATGAAATAATTTACCTAGATTTTATATTATATAAAAGAATAATTTTCAAAAAAAATTGATATAGTTATTTAAGATGTGTTTGTTTGTTAGGAGATGATAATAATCAGTTATCATCTTTTATTATTTTATTAGTCATGCTCGGCCAGTTTAGGAGCATTTACTATTGTTAGTTGATTTTTGGAATTGTGCTCAATCAGTTTATGAGTAGTTTTACATTTTCACTACATGGTTTGGGTAGATAATAATTGTGGGAACATTGAAACAAACACTTTGTGAATTAAGTTTCACGGTTTGACTATAAAACATCCGAAGATAATGTTCGGTTAAAATTTAATTTTAATAAAAGTGGTTTATTATAATCTAAACAAAGATATTTATTTGTGAAATTATTTTACATAAGAAAGTGTATTTATATAAAAGTGGTTTATAATGTATGGTTTATAAATAAAAGAATTTAAAGTTGAGAATTTGAGAACTTAAATCATGGTGCTTTGAAAATGGTTTTTCCAAAGTTTTGGTGAAAATAATAATAGCATTATGTGAAAGTATTTATGAATATAATATTTTAAAAAGGGATTTTGAAGGAGATAGTAAGCACTGAACTCACTTCTGTCGCTGGAAAATAATTCTGGTGATGACTGCAGCATCATCGACATTCATTTTCGAGTTTCTAAGTGGGGACTGCTACCATAGTAATTTGCTATAGAGTTGTTTTGATAAAATAGATCTTTATTTAAAAATTCAGAAAGTATAAATTTGATATACTAAAGTTATAAGTATATATTATTATTTCAAATAGAGTTGAAATAAAACTCGGGTGTTTAATTCTGAAGTTTTGCTACAGATGCATGTATCATATGCATTAGAGTAGTTTGGGTTGTACATCTTGATAGGATATGTTATTTAGTAGTTTTCATTTGTTAAATTGAAACGGAATTTTTGATGATTTTAGACGATCGAAAACTTCAGAATTAGTTGAGAACTTGAAGCTAAGTATATTTGTGAAAATATAGAAGTAGAGTTTTGTTGCTCTAGAATGGAAAGATAGCAAGTTAAAACAAGTTTTAAATTTGTTGAACAACCTGGTTTAGTAAAAATAATCTAATATTGTACATATATTCTTAGGATGTGGTGGAGTATTATACGAATATGAACTTAAGTCCTAAAATTTTTTAAATGAAATTTTGTTTTAATGTAATGTTTTATAAGTGAAGATAAGTCTTTATAGGATATTTATAAAATAAAGATAGTGTTTTATGAAATGCTTCATAAATGAATTATAGTATTAAATAAGAAATGATCTTTGAGAAAACAAATGTGATTTAAAATGAAAAGTAATTGGTATAAGTAAAAACCAATGTTATAGAATATGTAAGTTGTACATAGATCATTTTATTCGCACAACTGTTCTTGAACCAGATTTAAGTACATTACTTTGAGGTGATTCACATCGATCCAAACAAGAATATTTCACTCTATTCTTGATGGCGAACACTTGATATATATTCTTAATATGATTCTGAAGTTTTCTATCATAGAATATGACTATGTAAGCAAAACGGAGGTTTCTGATCAAGGAACCTGATCGGAGTCCGCACTAGGAAAGTCGAGTGAGCGATACTAGTTTGGAAGAGAAGTTTATGTGATCAAGCAAGTAATCGAATTTGATATTACGTACAGATGACATATGTACATCGTACGGGGTTTATTGTAGTTTTATGCTTCTTACATTAGAAATGCAAGTTACATGGTTTGATATGGCATGTTTATGTAAGATGATTATTATAGTATTTAGCAGGATTAAATTCATGATATATGATGAATGAGCTGTTGTATTGTTTCATTTGTCATGCTTTACTCTCTTTTTGGGGTATTTAAGCAAAATTCAGGTACATAGCAGCAAAGGCTAGCTTACTGCTTTTGGTTTCATGAGTAGAGTTAGCTTGCTCGCAAATTAGTACATGTTTATTCTTAATGGGTGTGTTTGTTATGTGGCATACACACTCTATAAGGTATATCATACGTATATATTGTTGTTGTGTTGTCCCCAGATATGGAGGTCCCAAATATGGGCTGATATTGATATTGTGATTTTTCCGGATCTAGCCGTGCAAATAAGGAGCTACCGAAATTTTCTGTAACATGAGAAGTTTTTAAAAGTTTAAGGGTTTGGAGACATTTCACTTTCTTTGGGAATTTCGAGGACAAAAATCCTTTTAAGGAGGAAGAATGTAACGACTTGGAATTTTATCATTTTGATTATGAATATTTAATTAATTTTAAATATTTAAATAGCTAATTTTCAAAGTTTAATAACTCCTTGTAATTAATTAATAATAAAAGTGGACTTCTTATAAAAATATATTTACAAAAATAAATTAGTTGAATTAAAATTGATAGCATGACCGAAAATCATTTTATTGAAAAACGGTCTCGAAACGGGTGAAATTATCATTTCGAGGCACTATTTCGGATTTAGGCAAAACTAGTACCATCGAAACCGGAATAATGACTTGTTGTAAGCCGATGAGTTTCGTGGCAATCAGACGTGTTGTATGATTGTGCGAGCTCGAAATGCATAATGATTAATTAGAGAAATTAAAATATAATATATTTTATTATAAATATACACCCACACCCAACACACTTTCTCTCTTTCACTTTACATTATTTTCCGTCTTTTCCTTTTCCAGTAAACACAAAATATGCCCCCCACCTTTAAAATTAAAATCAAAAGCTTTAAGCATCGAAAAATCATGAAATTTGATTTATTGAGTTTAGGGAAGGATAAGCTTCGAATCTATACGGCCGATGTTGGGTGCGGTTGTACTTGAGGCAGTCAATGTCGATATGGGTTTTGAGGTAGGTGAGGCTAAGGGCGACGATTAGTGAACCAGGAAGTGGTGCTGTGCTTGTCATAGGAAGGCAAGTTGGTGGACCAAGTTTGGTGGTATGCGATCGCATGAGGGGTCGCGACTTCGACTATAGTAAAGAAGCCTCCCTAGGTCGTATTTCCCTCTGGTGAGCCGAGCTATGCGAGATTGGGACGAGGCCAAGGCTTTTTCGAAGGGGAGTTGGTTGGAAGTGTCGGAGGCCGATTTCGTGGAGCGAAGGTAGGAAATCAATGATGGAAGTGGTGCGTATAATGGGTTTGTGTACATGTCTATGTACAACAAATTGAAGTAGGGGAAAGAAGGTTTAAATGGGTAATGCATGGGTATGGTCGTCACCCGATCTAGATCGGTATTTATGAATTTATGTATGCTTTGGGCCCAACATGGTTTGTTAAGTTGGCAACTGAGATGATGGCATATTCGATGCTATCTAGGAAGGGGTAGGCCGATCTTGATTCGCAGGGTCCATATGAGGCTGTCGGTACATTTTTCTAGAGGTGTACTATGACAGTCGGTAATCCAGTTGCCTTGTCTTTGTATGGAATCCATTCTCCAATACGTGCCTTTATGAACTCGGTTGTATACCAAAAATGCTATTGAATGTAATTAATGCAACCATTCCGCATATGATTCAATATTTATTTTAAGCCTTAGACATTATTATAATATCACAAGATTACCTATAAAATGGTTTGGTTATCTTAAGGTAAAAACCCATCCATGTTTATGTGCGGCGTGGTCTTACGAGATACCTTTATTTTTAAAAGGTTTTATAACATTAAAAATCCATATGATTTGTGTTTCTCACACTGGTTTACCAGACTGATCCAGGCATTATTTTCTTATAATACATGGGTCAACCCGAGCATATTTCCAAATTTAGTTATGGATGCTTTGGAGCTTTAGGAGGTGAGCTAGTTGCCTCCAAGATGTATTCACGCATTTTTATTTCTGCTGCATTTCTTGTTTTGTATTTGTCAGCATTTGTGAGGATATGCTACTATAACTGTCCAGCCGATGATAGGCTAGTTTACTCTAATTGATGTATGTATATTACAGTTTTCTTTTGTAAAGATCATATGCATATTATATATTACTCGTCACAATGTGAGATTCTATTCTGTCTTTTCTTTTCCTTTTACCCTAAAAATATGTCATTCCGAAACTTGGATGTTCGGCACGTGAATACTGTAGATGCGTTAGTTTCGACTTTTGAGGGTTGAAAAGGCGGGTCATCACAGAAATTAATACTTAGTACAAGCAATTTTTATGTCGTATGAAAATATAGTTGTGATGGATGATGTTATCATATGTTCGATTTTGCACCTTGATCAGTTCATATTTTATGTAAATTATTGACATGCCCACTTATATGTTATCGCCCAACATTTATAACCTTAGGGATTGGGAAATAATGATTGGTTTAGGTTGTTTTGATGGTGGGTATGGTCAAACTTAACTCATGTGTAAGAAGAATTGTATCCAGGAGATCAGGAAGAAAAAATTGTGTTAGGATGACCTAAACTGATCAAAAGGAATGACTCGGTGACATTTTCAAACTAGATTCAAGGGTGGAGACATGGGTAGGGTCACGCCCTACCTTCCGACCGTTAAGCCCACGGTTGGTCAGGTCCGCGATTACAATACATAGAGCTTTGCCAATACTGAGGCTAAAATTTGGAGTTATGTATAAAAAGGAACTCGTAACTATGCTCACCTGTATTTTTCTTATAAAACTTAGGAGATCGTTGTTATTTTCTCCAACCGAACTTAGGATACCATTGTTATTTTCTTTTGAATGGACTAGAAGATGGTTATGATATTATTTTTTCTGTCATAGGAGTAGCTTGGTGCGATGACCACCCTATACCTCTAGCACCTAATATACCTGAAGAGTGCGTTGTAACAGTACTCGGCCGATGTAGGATGATTATCAAGTGTGAAATTGCTAGCTCGAATCATAACTTGTTGTATATCTCATAGCGCATTGAATAAAATATAACATCAACATAGATATAAACAGGCGGGATAGATAAATATTACTAAACAAACCAAAACAAATATCAAAGTGCAAGATTCACAATACAAAGCAAATGAAGTAGAGTTTATATATCATCAAAGTAAACTCAAAGGACTGTCTTTAAATAAGGTAAAGCACTAATAAAAGCTCTACAGTGTCGCATAGCAGAATAAGCAACCAAACTCTAGTAATAAAAATAATAGTGTGACCTCTTGCTCCTCTGAACATGTCATACACCAATCTCAAACATGTTATCTAGTCTTATCATGCAAGAGTATCCGAAATAATAAGAAGCAACACATAAAAACTCGAGTCAGACAATAGTCTGCTGTGAGCGATAAACAATCTCAAAATACTATAAAAACCGATATAGTATAAGACATAGGATATGGATACCCGTACATGTATGTCCCTGCATCTAAAGAGTTAGCACATAAATACAATATATTCTAAACTACTATCATATATGGGTATACTACACTAAGTATAGTATGGATGTCTGGGTACCTAACTCAGAAATACCTACATCATAAGATATTCATATGGCAGTCACACCATACATAGCAAATATGGTGTAAACACACAATGATAATCGTCCTCACGATCTCATAACGCCACATCTATAACCAAGGTCTCACCTTGTCACACATCATCACAGAAGTCTCACTTCACAACTATTTTCACCAACATCCTACATCGCTATGACTTTCCTAGAATCTCACATCACTACAATGGGTATAGAAGCCCTGCTTCATTGCGCCTTTCCCAAAGTCTCATGTCACCATGACTTTCCTAAAGTCTTACTTCACCATGACCTTCCCAAGGTCTTTGTCACCACGATTTTCCTATAGTCTTGCCTCATCATGACCTTCCCAAGGTCCTTCAAATAGACGATAACTTTTTCAACAACCTCCCAGTTGGCGAAACCTCGTGTCACAATTGGACTCAATGTTCGTTCGGATTTTTATCCCATAGGTACAGCCCTCCGAGGGCAAGCCAAACCATCCCACGTTCCAGGGTACACATGTGAGTGTCCTCACATACCCTTTCCCTACGAAACACCCACATCTAGAATTTTCAATGATCCCTTCTGCAAGTGACTCGATTCGAAACATCCCATGCCCAGTCACATCATTTCATCTTGTTGAAAGTGCCTCCTCGGACTATCCTAGTCCCAAGTATTCACTTTCCACTTGAAGTACTCGATCGAACGCCTTTCATCATCAAATTTTGGAATAGCTTTACACGTCCATCTCATGTTGTGCAGTCATCTATCATAGTTTCGAAGTCATCACATCGAAGTATCATGGCTTTGCCTTGTTGTTTTATCGTTGATCTCCATTGTGTTGCAACCAACGAAAATAAACATAGAACGATAGAATGAACACAAGCACACAAACACCAGAACATCACGTGTATGACCCTGAGTCCTCGACCCCCATAGCCACCACTAAGAGTGGTTTGTATTGACCAAAAAAGTGATTGGTACCAATCAGTTTGGCCATCTCCAAAACTTCACAAAATTGAAGTTTTTCACATTTCCACTTGATCCTATGCTGACCCGAAGTAATCCATCCAAAAATCCAAAGCAACCAAGCAAAAAACACCAAGCAAAATAAGTTGGGCCTGAGCACTTTTTCCACCACAAAAGTTGGCGAAGTCCAAAATTCAACTTTTCCCAGCTACCTCGTGCCTGTCCCAAAGGAGAAACACCCAAAACCCGGAGCAATCAACCCAAAAACACCAAGCAGGAGTGATCGACTACGATCACTTTTCTTCACTACAATTTGGCTTAGTCCGGAACTTAACTTCCCATGCTTTCCCGTGCTTGTCCTGAAGTTTTTGGCCTTCAGACCCAAAGTAAACCCTCTTGTGACTTGAAGCATGCCACCACCGATCACTTTTTGGTCAGTACTGACCACTTTCGATGTTCTGATTTTAGGCTATCAAATTAACTCCAAATCACTTAAAATTTTCTGAGTAGACTCCCCAAAGCTTCCAGCACAACGTATCCAAGTATCGTCGCGTTTTGACTACTTTGGTGTCATTTGCACCTAACGATGTACCACTCTTTTAACTACATTAAACGACTAGCAACCATATGAAAATAATTCATCCAAAAATCAAACATTATTTCATATCATCCAAACCGCACATCCCAATCATCCAAACACAAATTACAAGCATAAATTGTTCCAGATCTAGTTTCACAGAAAATAGTAATTGTGATTGGTAAATGGTATAAAACATATTAAAATTCAATTTTATCTTTCTAGATATGGGTACAAGGTGTTATTAACATTAGATCTAAGTTATAGAACCATTTAATTTAGAAAATCACTTTAAAAATCATAATTTTACTATATTTGCATGCATAGTAAAGTGAGAGAGGTAATATCACTCACCTTGGATCAATGCACATAGGAAAATCTGATGTAGAATAGTCCTAACACGAATTCTAAAGCCTCCAAACAATAGATCTACTACTCTCTTTTGTAATCTCACTTAAATCCACTAATTACACTAATTAACTTGGAGATATAGGGTGTTCTAGGTCTAATTTGGATTAAAGGAGATTAGGAGGTGATTAGAAATGAAGGGGAATGACTAATGATAGCCGGGAGCAAGTGGTATTAACCCTAATCTCGAACTGTCCAATGGGCTGCACTAATCACCCTCTAATTATCCATTAAACTTCTTAGAGCTTATCAAAAATTTAAACCTCCATATCACCTGTTAAGTCTAAATCTTTAGTACGACCGCACTATGGAAAGAGA
Organism: Allium fistulosum; assembly: GCA_030737815.1. Classification (NCBI taxonomy): domain Eukaryota; kingdom Viridiplantae; phylum Streptophyta; class Magnoliopsida; order Asparagales; family Amaryllidaceae; genus Allium; species Allium fistulosum. The sequence continues at coordinate 1,022,387,945 of CM060906.1, forward strand.
AACCACTATCCCAATCTAATGAAAGTGGTTTCAAACCTTAATTTGACTCCTATTAAAAGTTATATGCCTTACAAGATTTTTAGGGTCAAAACTATCCAACAAAAATTCCGAAGATAAGAAATGTCACTAGTTGACATTTCCCAAAGTTATAGAGTTATACGACCTCATATAAATTTACAAATGATATTGTACGATCCTTCGATACCTAAAATACTGGTCATTACACTCTTCCTTTTTAGGAATTTCGCCCCTAATTTCCCTACTCAAACAAGGAAAGGTCATTTATAATCAACCCGCATGCATAACAATCATAAGCAGTCATCTTAACATCAAACACGCATCCATGCAATCATAAGCAATCAAATAATATCTACGTCTATCTTAGCATCCAAGATACCAAACTATCCTATATGACATTGTAAGTGAAAGTGAATTCGATATACATAAAACGCTACCAAACAAAGTGCCCTACATCATCGGCCTTTATGCTTTCCTCTATCTCCTCCATACTATCACTTTTGCTTTCACTCTTGTTGAACTTGTAAGGACTTCAACACCTTTCCTTAAGCCGTTCTTAGTTCAACCTTGATACCACCCAACTAATCCAATTCCATTTTCCTTATTACTTCTCGTAAAATTTTCCACATACAAAATCCTGGCATCCTCTTTCATTCCTTTCTCAATAAGATGTTAATCCAACATATCTTATTTCTACTAGAATGTATCATTAATCTTGGATGGTGGCACTCTTGTAGTACATTATACCTAAATATATCAATGTCAGGTACAAACAGCCTACCCTCTATACAGAGACTGCCAACTCGGTTCAGTTTGTGCTGCCTCATCCCCCTGGCACCACTCCCATCTCTATCAGAGTAGGTTTGTCATCACGCTCACCAACCTCCTTGGATCTAGCTCTTTCTTTAGACGAAAACCATAACCAGTATTCCCAAATCGTATTTGCACAATGAACTCCACTCCTTAGCTGGAATGTTTCCTTGATTCTTAGGTGCTATCCCAAGCACATTTTGTACTTATCCTTCACTAAAAGACAAGGAAATATCATATGAATACCGGTATAAGCTCCTCATGCTCCCATCGATACATACCATCTCAAAGAGTCATTCACCTGCTATGTGAATACTACAAGTACTCCTCACCTGGATATACCACCATGAATGAAACCTATTCATGGGTTACTCTCCTATACCTCCAGTTCTCTTATCCATTTGAGTACATCTTCCTCGAAGATATAACACTAATCACCAGGTCGATTCAAAACTCAATCTCTCTACATGGCAATCGTGTGACTTCCTCCGGATGTTCCTTTACTATGGGGAAACGACGACGACTCCTCTTGTGGGATCCCAAGCAAATATACTAAGTTAACTACAACTGTACCCTCCAGGTGTACACAGTCATACTCTAGCTTTTTCCACTCATTGCCCTATCCGTCGTCTACTGCACCTCGCCATTTCGACATAGCTCCATATTCCTTTAGTCGTCCCACGCCAAATGATATCGAACCCCACAAGACCCAATGAAGCAAACAAACATCCATGACTCGGTACACTAAGCCTTGACAAACCATCACTAAGTCGGCCAAACTACCACTAATTTCGAAACAACTAAAGGTTTGCCTACTAGGTCAGCTCACTATTCTGACCCACTTAGTAAGCCACAAGATATGTGAAGGGTCTAACGTAACGTACGAAATAAAAAACATGTGTGGGTATAGTAAAATAAAATGCATACCTCAAATAAGAACCTTCCCTTTCTCCTTCGTCGGTGGATCAACCGATAAAGTAGGAATGGTATCCAATGCATAAGTAGTAGCACTTTACTTATTCTTCTCTAGTCATGCCCTATCCCTCTTCAAGTGCCCAGTCTTATCACAGATAAAGCATTTCCTCTCCCCACTCCTTAGAGCTTTACAGTCTTTGCTAATGATCTGTCTTACTGCAATTAAAGCACTTCAGCTCCCACATGCCATTCTAATGGCCATCCTCTTCCCAGGACTGCATCTTCTTTTTGTCGTTCCATTTCCACTTGCCTCCACCGCTCGCTTGCAGTTTTGGTTCTTCCCTTGAAATGACAACTTCAGCCTTTAATTTTGGCTATAGGCTCTTTGGCCTCAAAGCTTTCTCAATTAGCTTCTCAAAGGAATCACCAATATGTCCCATCAGCTTCTCTCCTAGATAATTATCTAAACCCATGTTGAACTTCTTGTTCTTTTTTAAAGGGATATCGATGAAGGATAAACCATATTTCGATAACATATATAATTCAGCTACATACTCCAAGACAATATTCTCCCATTGCTTCAATTCAGCAAACTTCTTAAACAATATCGACTTCTAAGAGGCCAGTATGAACTTCTCTTCACTAGTCTTAAACTTCTCCCAGGAGAACTCATCCTCAGCAGTAGCAATCTTAACAACATTCCTTTATACCAAAGCTCGACCTTGAACTTTCCTAGATGCTAATTTCCTCTTCATCGTGTCTTCCAACTCTAAATCTTCAATGATAAGCTCACAAGTATCCAACCAATCCTACACTTCCATAGCCAATTTTGTTCAAAGGAACAGTTTGCCTCCAAGGCTAGAATAGTCCTTGTTTAACTTAGCAAAGTCGGCTCTAGTCACTTATAGTAGAGCATCACCACCACCACTAACAACTGGAGAAACACCTTGGTTATTATGCAGCATGTTCCTTATCATCTCCGTAAACATGGCCTGCATAGTAGGGTTAGCTTCCTTCGAGCTTGCTCTTTCTTCTTCTACACTCGACATAGAATTCCTAATAGTTTTCCTCGTACGACGGCTCCTTCTTAAATTCTATAATAAGAGGGGTCAGTCTCTCATAAAGGAAAACTACGTCTATGGTGCTTAAGTGTGTAATGCAACTTATATACTATATACAATACTAACATATAGTTTTGAAAACAAAAATATATAACAAATACAATCTCTCCTACACTACTTGATCTATTCTAAGGCCTTCCACTTACCTTATCTTTAATTGATCTAAGTACTAACTTAGGTCGATCGCTCAACCTATGCTCTGATATCACGTATAATGACCGCACTACACCTTCATCACCTAATATACCCGAAGAGTGTGTTGTAACAGTACTTGGCCAATATAGAATGGTTGTCAAGTGTGAAATTGCTAACTCTAACCATAATCTATCATATATCTCACAACGCATCAAATAAAATATAATATCAATATAGATATAAGTAGGTGAGACATATAAGTATAATTAAACGAACAAAAAATATATTAGAGTGCAAGGTTCACAAGAGTCATACAAAGTAAATGGAGTAGAGTTTATACATGATCAAAATAAACTCAAAGGAAATCCATCTATAAATAAAGTAAAGCATTGATAAAAGTTCCATATTGCCGCACAACAGAATAAGCAACAAAATTCTAGTGATAAAAATAATAACCCCAGCATCCTGCTCGTCCTCTGAACAGCTCCATGTGCTAATCTCAATTCTGTTATCCAGTCTACTCATTTAAGAGTACTCGAGATAATAAGAGTCAAAGCATAAAATCTCGAGTCAGACAACAGTCTAGCATGAGTGATAAACATTCTCAAAACATTATGCAAACTGATAAAATATAAAACATAGGATATGGATACTCATACCTGACCCGTCTCTGTATCCAAAGATTTAGTACATAAACACCGTAATTGCTAATTACTATCACATATGGGTATACTATACTAAGTATAATATGGGTATCGGGTTACCTAACTAAGGAATACCTACATCATAAGAAATTCCTATGGTAGTCACACCAATAATAAAAGTACACACATAACGATAATCATCCTCACGATCTTTGTTAACCGGCATCTTGGCCCGGTTACAAAACGACGGTCGAAGAAATTATCATTAGCACTAGACAAGATTCTGATCAAGGAGAGACTGGAGGTGGTAGCAAGTTGTCAGGCCCACAATAGAGCAAGAGCATTTGGCCTGCCTGGCCTGGTGCGCAGATTCACCCACTATGGGCAGAGGCACCTTGTTCCTAAGCCCATGAAGGAAGTCCAACCCATCTTCCTCTATAAATAGAAGGGCAGGGGCACAATGAAATGGATCCTTTTTGGAGAACACTGGAGAGACTCTGCCATTTTTGAGACTCATCTTCTCTACTTAACAACTTCATTCAAGCATTTGATTCACGAATTGTATTTGTAATCAACTATTAAGAAGATCAATAAAGTTTAACCTCAAAGTGGACGTAGGCAATTACGCTGAACCACTATAAATTTGGTGTTCTTACTTTATGCATTTAAATTAGCATTCTCTTCCTTGTTTAATTTATCTTCATCACTTATATCTCTACACAATCTTTCTCTACGAGGTTAGTGACCAATTTTGGTGCTAACACTTTGGTGCTTTCACTGAGAATTGAATTCTCAGCTTGATTGGATCTCATCATCTACTAGTGGATTTCCATATTCGCGAGATAGATCCAGTTGTTTACTAGAAAACTTCCTATTCTACTCAGATTTGAAAGAAATCTAAAGGAAGCTGATAGCCGTAGATTAGATTCACTGATGTACGTAAGATCTGGGGATTGGACGTTGAAGTTTGCACTCAAGTTGAATGAAGGCCGACCCTCCTCTGAAGGCAATTCGGCCGATCACTCCAGAAAAGGCTTATGCCGATCGCCTTAGAAAAGGCGTATGCCGAACGCCCCAGAAAAGGCGTATGCCGAACGCCCCAGAAAAGGCATATGCCGAACGCTCCAGAAAAGGGGTAGGCCGAACGCTCTTCCAGGCCGAACATACCTCTAGGCCGAACGCTCTTCCAGACCGACCATACCTCTAGGACGAACGCTCTTCCAGGCCGACCATACCTCCAGGCCGAACATACCTCTAGGCCGAATGCCCTTCCAGGCCGACCATACCTCTAGGCCGAACACCTCTGTAATGCCGAACGGTAGTGTATGCCGAACGACTTGGTTGTGCCGAACAAGAATGAATGTCGAGCGCCTCTGTAATGCCGAACGGTATTGTATGCCGAACGACTCGGTTGTGCCGAACAGTGTGAATGCCGAACAGTGTGGAATGCTGAACACGTGTGGAATGCCGAACAGTGTGGATGTCGAACAGTGTGAATGCCGAACAGTGTGGAATGCCGAACAGTGTGGAATGCCGAACAGTGTGGATGCCGGACAGTGTGGACGCCGAACAGTGTGGACGCCGAACAGTGTGAATGCCGAACACGTGTGGAATGCCGAACAGTGTGGACGCCGAACAGTGTGGACGCCGAACAGTGTGAATGCCAAACACGTGTGGAATGCCGAACAGTGTGGATGCCGAACAGTGTGGATTGTCGAACAGTGTGAATGCCGAACACGTGTGGAATGCCGAACAGTGTGGATGCCGAACAGTGTGGATGCCGAACAGTGTGAATGCCGAACAATCTTGTATGCCGAGCAACTTTGTCATGCCGAACGGCCCTCAATGCCGATCGAAACTTAAGTTACACCGGTCTCTTATACGACCCCTATTTACAAAAAAAATCTTTTTCGGGTACGCTGAACCACTATAAATCCAGTGTTCTTACTTTCTGCATTTAAATTAGCATATTCTTCCTTGTTTAATTGATCTTCATCACTTATATCTCTACACAATCTTTCTCAACGTAGGCAATTACGCTGAACCCTAGCCGCAGCGCAGTGCCTTCGGATAGTGAATTCAAAACTCAACTTAATAAAGGAACATTCTATCCAATTTCCCTGACATCCCATGATCGACCAGGGCATAGAGGATCTAGCGGCAGCTTACGAACGGCATCAAGGGAACAGACAAGCAACCGCTATTCAAACGGTACTCCCAGAGGTTGGAGAACATAGATGATATGACTCTAGCAAACGCCAAGATGACTCCAAGCACCATTCTTCGCTGACCCAGTACTTCGAATTTAATGACCCCATGCAAACCAATGCTCTAAACAATTTATTCCAAATACTAACAAGGGTATCATACTGATCGCGTTTGAGGAAAGTCGACCTCCAGATATATTTTGGCAGCTAGTTAGCTAAAGAGCCTCCTACGACTATGGATCGTTTCTTCTACAAAATGAATCAGAACTAAAGTGAGGAGGAGTGGAGCAGACTAAGAAAAATAACAATGAAGGCCCGTTGGCTAAGGATGTAGATCCCAGTAGCCAAAACAAGACTTCAGAATTCAACTCATATGCTCTTTGAAAGATTCAATTGACAACCTCTACTTGAAGACTCACGACTTGGAGTGGTACTGGAAACCAACCTCGAGAGAGTACACCAAAGTCTAAAGAAAATTAGGGGAATGTTGTATATTCCCAGATGCTCACTGATCCTAACACGAGCGATTACAAACACCTCCGAGGTGTGATCGAAAAGATGACCTGGAAAGGAAAGCTTCAATAGTATGTACAAGTCCTGCAGAATGGCGGGCAGCGAATATCTGATGCCTATTAATAAAGGGCTATGATTATCAATTGGACGGTTGACGGCCAACATCCCTTTGAAAGGAGCCAGGGGCGAAGTCGAATAGCGAGCACACGATGCTGCTTCACATATCAATGAGATTTACCATAATCTTCTTTGAATTATTTCCATTTCCATCTCTATTTCAATTGTTCTATGAACTACGACTAGCTTGAACTAAACTACTTTCAAAACGATGCAGGTGTCCAGGTACTCAGATTTGGTTGCCAACCAATCTACGCAGACCATGATCGGACGTGTGGAGTTACATCTGGACGAGAATAATTCTATTGCTCATCATCAACCATATGCCTTTGATTTGGGGCTATGGATTAAATACAATGTACAACATCACGATGAACGGAGAGCTGAATTCCATCCTGCAAGTGGAATTTATTCAAGTAGAGAGCGGCTGCGATACGACCAGCCACTCGCTAAGTGAAACTCGAGCTCGGGGGCAAGCCATCACATCAAGGCTAAAAATGGGTTGATACACGACGATCCTTCGCACAACTCCGTACTCCCAGAGTGCGAGACGAAGTATAAACATCTACTTAACTCCGTACTCCCAGAGTGCAAGACGGAGTATAAACATTGATCAACTCCGTACTCCCAGAGTGCGAGATGGAGTATAAACATTGATCAACTCCGTACTCCCAGAGTGCGAGACGAAGTATAAACATTCATCAACTCCGTACTCCCAGAGTGCGAGACAGAGTATAAACATCTACTTAACTCCGTACTCCCAGAGTGCGAGACGGAGTATAAACATTGATCAACTCCGTACTCCCAGAGTGCGAGACGGAGTATAAACATTCATCAACTCCATACTCCCAGAGTGCGAGACGGAGTATAAACATTCATCAACTCCGTACTCCCAGAGTGCGAGACGGAGTATAAACATCTACTTAACTCCGTACTCCCAGAGTGCAAGACGGAGTATAAACATTGATCAACTCCGTACTCCCAGAGTGCGAGACGGAGTATAAACATTCATCAACTCCGTACTCCCAGAGTGCGAGACGGAGTATAAACATCTACTTAACTCCGTACTCCCAGAGTGCGAGACGGAGTATAAACATTGATCAACTCCGTACTCCCAGAGTGCGAGACGGAGTATAAACATCTACTTAACTCCGTACTCCCAGAGTGCGAGACGGAGTATAAACATTAATCAACTCCGTACTCCCAGAGTGCGAGACGGAGTATAAACATCTACTTAACTCCGTACTCCCAGAGTGCGAGATGGAGTATAAACATTAATCAACTCCGTACTCCCAAAGTGCGAGACGAAGTATAAATATCTACTTAACTCCGTACTCCCAGAGTGTGAGACGGAGTATAAACATTAATCAACTCCGTACTCCCAGAGTGCGAGACGGAGTCTAAACATTAATCAACTCCGTACTCCCAGAGTGTGAGACGGAGTTTAAACATTCGCTTAACTCCGTACTCCCAGAGTGCGAGACGGAGTATAGACATTAATCAACTCCGTATTTCCAGAGTGCGAGACGGAGTATAAACATCTACTCAACTCTGTACTCCCAGAGTGCGAGACAGAGTATAAACATACATCAACTCCATACTCATCCCCAAAACTGGGGGCAGAACCAAAGCAAAGCATGCTAGTTGAACATTTGTCTAAAAGAAGATTGCAACGAAACGATTAAGAGACGACTGTCAAGCAATCAACTGAACGGAAATATTCAGCATGAAAGACTGCGATTTTTCAAAGCACGTCATGTTTACACAAGACGTCCTTTGGGGGGAAAATGTTATCCCGCCTTTTGGCAAGGCCGTGACACCAAGAACTTGATTAGAAACCAGTGGCAGTTCGTCTGGGATATCGGTTACACAAAGGCTCACTATGGATATCGATGGATTTTGTCCGAGTCTGGATCGAGCCACGATTAACAAGACATAACAATCAAAGCCAGGGAAGCCAATGTTCCAAGTTTCAAGACGATCCGAGTTCGTATGCTCAACTTATGATCGATTCGAACAACCGACCATCCATCCATCAACCTCCACATTTGACTAGGAGACCTAAACTGCTTGGAATGAATATGGCCCGATCATCCACTCCAATCGAGTCATAGAACAAAGTTCGACAAAATACAGATACCCCTCATGAAGCTCAGTGACGCCGGGATCCGTCAAAAGTGGACGTGATTTGATCATCTACACATCAAATCCTACCCTGAACACGAAAGGTTGTTCGAAAGCCCAACTTGAAGTAGCTATGGTAGACTGCGTACTCGCTAACCATCACTGTCAATATATGGACACGACTGCACCTTGGAACATATGCAACTTACTTTGTCTACTCAACAATCTATTATTCTTATTTTTTAGAAGGAGATACGGAGCAAATTATAAGAGATTTGGCTATCTAACCCAACATGGATGTGATTCAACCATCTGTCATATACCTCCTTCCTTGACTTGATTGGAAGAGCTATAATCACCATGCGGACGAGAATCGATCGTCCATTTTTCAAATTTCGTCCCTCATCCTGGGGGGCAGAATCTCATTCCGTGAGCAAACGTGGTTCGATTGTTCATTCGACAACATTAGCCTCGATATAGTAGATGAATACAAATTAAAGAGTGGAAATACGACTGCTCTCAACTTAAACCTCCAAGTCCCTAGAGTGTGGACTGGAGTACTCTAAGTCCCCAGAGCGCGGACTAGAGTATAAACGACTTAAACCTCCAAGTCCCCAGAGTGCGGACTGGAGTACTCTAAGTCCCCAGAGCGCAGACTAGAGTACAAACGACTTAAACCTCCAAGTCCCCAAAGTGCGGACTGGAGTACTCTAAGTCCCCAGAGCGCGGACTAGAGTATAAATGACTAAAACCTCCAAGTCCCCAGAGTGCGGACTGGAGTACTCTAAGTTCCCAGAGCGCGGACTAGAGTATAAATGACTAAAACCTCCAAGTCCCCAGAGTGCGGACTGGAGTACTCTAAGTCCCCAGAGTGCGGACTAGAGTATAAACAACTTAGACCTCCAAGTCCCCAGAGTACGGACTGGAGTACTCTAAGTCCCCAGAGCGCGGACTAGAGTATAAATGACTAAAACCTCCAAGTCCCCAGAGTGTGGACTGGAGTACTCTAAGTCCCCAGAGTGCGGACTAGAGTATAAACGACTTAAACCTCTAAGTCCCCAGAGTGCGGACTGGAGTACTCTAAGTCCCCAGAGCGCGGACTAGAGTATAAAAGACTAAAAACTCCAAGTCCCCAGAGTGCGGACCGGAGTACTCTAAGTCCCCAGAGCGCGGACTAGAGTATAAATGACTTAAACCTCCAAGTCCCCAGATTGCGGACTGGAGTACTCTAAGTCCCCAGAGCGCGGACTAGAGTATAAACGACTAAAACCTCCAAGTCCCCAGAGTGCGGACTGGAGTACTCTAAGTCCCCAGAGCGCGGACTAGAGTATAAACGACTTAAACCTCCAAGTCCCCAGAGTGCGGACTGGAGTACTCTAAGTTCCCAGAGCGCGGACTAGAGTATAAACGACTTAAACCTCCAAGTCCCCAGAGTGCGGACTGGAGTACTCTAAGTCCCCAGAGTGCGGACTGGAGTACTCTAAGTCCCCAGAGCGCGGACTAGAGTATAAATGACTAAAACCTCCAAGTCCCCAGAGTGCGGACTGGAGTACTCTAAGTCCCCAGAGTGCGGACTAGAGTATAAACGACTTAAACCTCCAAGTCCCCAGAGTGCGGACTGGAGTACTCTAAGTCCCCAGAGCGCGGACTAGAGTATAAATGACTAAAACCTCCAAGTCCCCAGAGTGCGGACTGGAGTACTCTAAGTCCCCAGAGTGCGGACTAGAGTATAAACGACTTAAACCTCCAAGTCCCCAGAGTGCGGACTGGAGTACTCTAAGTCCCCAGAGCGCGGACTAGAGTATAAATGACTAAAAACTCCAAGTCCCCAGAGTGCGGACTGGAGTACTCTAAGTCCCCAGAGCGCGGACTAGAGTATAAACGACTTAAACAGATTGCGGACTGGAGTACTCTAAGTCCCCAGAGCAAGGACTAGAGTATAAATGACTTAAACCTCCAAGTCCCCAGAGTGCGGACTAGAGTACTCTAACTCCCCAGAGTGTAGACTCGAATATAAGCGAATCGGATCTCCAAGTTCCCTGAATATGAACTATGACACAAATGACTTGAATTTTTCAAATCCCTAACATACGGGCTAGAAAGTATTCTAAGTGCTCGAAGCACAGAATGGAAGTTCAACGACTCCCGAAGAGTTTCCGAGTTATATGAAGATGGACTGAGAAGTCTATGTTACTCACAACTGCTTGGATTAAAATCACAATCACAAAGAAAACTGAATAATAAGAGTCTTTTGTAAGACAGAAAAAGGAACTAAACCTTATTCAGAAATGAGTTTCTATTACAACCCCTCCAAAGTTCAGAGTCGACATTCTATCTACAAGGACTAAGGAAATAGATGAAAATAATTACATGACTTAAACTAACCCTCGTTGAACGAGGATAGTAATCACTTCTTGTGCTTCTTCAACTTCTTTCCAAACGGCTCCTCTCCAGAGCATTTACCCTTGGTACTCTTCTTTGATAGAGGGGTAGCAACTGAAGGAGTACTGGGGCCTTCCATGGGCTTGGAACCGCCAGGAAGGATGACCTTCAACGGCTTGTTCAAAGGATCGTCCAAGTCCACAACTCGGGGATCTACTATGACCTTGACCGTCTCCTCCCTCTCTTTCTCGAGCCACTCCTCCATGCTCAATTCGGATGTATGCTCAGAGGCGCCTGTAATTTCTACTTCATAACCCCCGTCGGTAGGAGAGGAGGTTTCAGACTTGTCTTCGTCAAGCGCTCCGATCACCTGAGCATCTGGACCAGAAGCCTCCCCTGCGTGAGTGGCTTCACTTGTTTTCTCCCCCACTTCCTTGGCAACATCGCTCCTCGGAGTGGGCTCGGGGTCAGAACGGCCTACACAAAATCGTGGAAAACAAGAATGCAATAGTCCTGCATAAAGAATAACGACTTTCGAAATCTTAAAGAGAACCTTAAAGAGAAGGATTATCTACCAGGTTCGGGCAAACTCTCAGCCATCCGAGAGGTCTCACCCTCTGGAATGGGAGACAAAATGCGGACTAAAGTACTCTAAGTCCCTGAGTGCGGACTAGAGTATAAATGACTCAAAAACCTCTACGTCCCCAGAGTGCGGACTGCAGTCCTCTCAGTCCCTAGAGCATGGACTAGATTATAGACGACTTCAGAAAAATCCCTAAATCCCAGAAGCGGACCAGATTACTCTAAGTTCCCAGAGTGCGAACTAGAGTATAAACGAGTTGATGAAAATCTCTGCGTCTCGAACTGTGGACTAAAGCGTAAGCCGTTCGACAAATCTTTAAGTCCCCGGAGCGTGGACCGAAGCATGAACACAAATTGGGCGTGAGTAAACCGGAGGGAGAATAACACTAAGTCACCAGAATGTAGAGTGGTGTATAAACATCGATAAATAGACGAGTGGATTCGGACCATTTTCTATTCTGCAAACTTCGGCCTGGAATCGACAGGAGGATTATTAACCCGCTGAGGATGGAGTTTGACCATCCAACAAGTGACCTGGCCAAATCAATGCTGGGGGCAGGGGTACAAAACACTAAAAAGCCGAATACGACAGCTTACTATAGCTCTAGCGTGGCGTTCTTTATAACTTGAGGCAGCGACTGCATGGAGGCCTCAATACAGAACCAATCGAAACGGCATCCAAAGCTACGAGCAACCTACTATATCATACCTTAGACCAAGGGTCAATGCCGATCCGCACCAAGCACATACGAATGTGACTCGGATGTTTGTTTTTTGAAAAACTATGACCCCCAGAGTATGGAAAGGAGGGTAAACCACGAATACTTGGTCAAAAATTCTCCAGCACCCTCGTTCGATTCGTCAGGAGGAGTATGAAACTGGATGAGCATAACCCGGCTGCATTTGTAGCCAACTTTACCCCGAGATCTGATTACAGAGCATGAACCAAAGTGGACGTGGATGACCATCCACTGTCCAAATTACGCCCTGAAACTTACGTGGCATCGAAGTATTCCTCTTGGAATGAAAAACCACGATAAAATCCAAGATAGGAGAGACCTAGTCTCCTATCGACTTGCATGATCCCACGATTCAACGGGAAAGAGAGTAAAGCTAAAGTGGGCATGGCTGGCCTTCCTACTTATCGGTATATGCCCTAGACCTGGGGGCACGAGCGAGAATCAAGATGAATGTGAACCGACTATTCACCAATCACCTCTATGTCTTTGGAGTTTATGTGAAAACATAAACATAGCTAGGACGAGACTCAACCGTCCATGCAGTACATTTATCAACCCGAGACTGGGAGAAGACGCATGGTCATCCAAAAACTGGCCACGATAGCTCAGTATTAAAACTTATATATAGTGCTTACAGCTACTCAAGGCAACGACCGAAAGGATGCCTAGAGATAGAATCGTTAAATCGATGCCAATGCTTGGGGGCAACTGACTGTCACTCCAACCCGAAGGGCGAGTGAAGGATCATGAATGCATTGAATAGAAAATGCGTTACTCGAATATACAAGCAAATTCAAACTCATAGCAAGATCCAGCTATGCAGTTGCACGCAACTCGAGGCTAGCCCCTACTCAACATTTCCTTCAACGTGCTTTTAAGCCTGATCTTTGGCCATTTGCAGATAATCAATTAGAGCATTCAGAGCCCTTCATTATTTGACTTAACAACTCATGGCAAGACTCTAGGATTCGACCAGAGTAACCATCAACATTGACCGTCCCAACCATATTTCACATTGAATGTTATGCAAAATAGTTACATCTTTACTCAAAGAATCTGGGATGGCACCTGCTAAGCTGACGGTCAACATAGCAGCCAGCCATGGCGACCCTTTCCGGGTGCTGAATATCGGATCACAGCTCAGTGCAGTGATGATAAAAGAATTAGTTGGATTTTTCTGAATAAATGATGATATGTTCCCTTGGACCCATTCTGACATGCATATGTGTTTTCATTAACTATCGCGAGCCATGCATTGGATATCAACCCGAAGCTACAAAAGCTAGCACAATCCTATTGATTTCATCATGAAAGCTCCACTCTTACTTTTAGGCTCACCCCATCAACGTCTATGCCTACCAGCCGTTGCGACAGGGCACACAATGACCTAAGACGTCTGAAAGACTACTTAAATAGAATATCGAACTAAGCTAATTCAATATCACTTATTTCCCACGAAGGGCTATCCAAGGACGGAAATTAGCAGACCTCACACCCAAAATCACTACCTCAGATGACTACTCGAAGAGTAGCAGAGAACCAACCATAAGATGGAAAATGTACGTGGATGGAGCATCCAATGATCAGTGTTATGGCTTGATAATGACTCCTGAGGAACGATCAATCTGCTACGTCCTAAAACTCGATTTACTTGTAACAAACAACGATGCTTAGTATGAAGCCTTGACTGCCAGCCTCAAACTTGCTAGAGGATTTGAAGTGAAAACTTTACATATCTTTTGTGATTCTTGATTGGTAGTATACAAATTTAAGGAAGTTAATCTTGCTAGGGGGCATTGTCTTGCTCCTTATCTCGGCCAAGTCCAAGAGCTACTAACCGACTTCATGTATTACATCATTACACACGTACTCAGCGAACAAAATGAAAAGGTGTCATGGTTGACTCCTATCAAAGACTATCTACAATGAGGAATTCTTACTGAACGGAGGAATGGAAAATGACACATCCTCATCAAAGCTTCACGCCAGATAATCTAAGAATAAGTCGTGTGTCAAAAGGAGTTTATCCATCCCCTTGCTTCAGCATATCGCCCATGATGATATCTTGAGCAAATTCTATGAAGAAGAATGCGGTAATAACATCAAGGGGAAAACCATGATAAAGAAGGTACTCTGCTACAGGTATTACTGGCCAACTATCAACCCAGCAGCGGTTGATCATGCTAGACAATGTGACGAGTGCAAGATGTTTGCAAAAAATTCGGGAACCCCGCCGATGGAAATTATTCAAATGGCTAGTTCATAGCCGTTTGCCACTTGGGGGCACTGAAATCATCTTCTTGTCGATCCTAAAGGTGGTGCGAAATACACCATCATAGCAGTTGATTACGTCACCAAATGGGCAGATGAAGAACTCTTAACCACGACCAAGATGAAGAAAATAATCAACTTCTTTATCCGTAACGTCATATGTCCTTATGACCTTCCATGATCCATTATAACTGCAAATGGACAGGTTGAAGCTGTGAACAAAATCATAGAGTCTGTACTGAAGAGAGGTTTGGAAAACTCCTCAAGTGGCTGATTGCAACCCTTATTTCACAGAAAATACAAACAAGTAATCGCGATTGAATTACAATTAAACTGGATGGAGTTGGTGACGACTTATAAGCATATAAAACGCATCCGAGAGCCAATGGCAAGAACATGTACCCGAACGTGCATGTGTACATCCGAAAAAGTTCGACTTCTTGAAATCAACAGAAATTGAATTCTCACTGAGGGTTATTAAGAGAAGACTAGATCATATAGCCGAAGCTTATTAGCTCTACAAAATCAGACACGGATAGCCACTAATGAACTACAACCCTGGATTTATAATATTGGGAATCGACCGAGCATTACGATGACCAAAGAAGGATACAACACCTTGGGAGGATAAATTGGAGGATAATGACTATTCAAGAAACATGGTGGATTTATTTCTGAAGACAAGGAATACTCGCTGATTCAAAGCGTGTTGTGTTGCTTCACACGACACACTTTGGGGGGCAAGTGTTAACCGGCATCTTGGCCCGGTTACAAAACGACGGTTGAAGAAATTATCATTAGCACTAGACAAGATTCTGATCAAGGAGAGACTGGAGGTGGTAGCAAGTTGTCAGGCCCACAATAGAGCAAGAGCATTCGGCCTGCCTGGCCTGGTGCGCAGATTCACCCACTATGGGCAGAGGCACCTTGTTCCTAAGCCCATGAAGGAAGTCCAACCCATCTTCCTCTATAAATAGAAGGGCAGGGGCACAATGAAATGGATCCTTTTTGGAGAACACTGGAGAGACTCTGCCATTTTTGAGACTCATCTTCTCTACTTAACAACTTCATTCAAGCATTTGATTCACGAATTGTATTTGTAATCAACTATTAAGAAGATCAATAAAGTTTAACCTCAAAGTGGACGTAGGCAATTACGCTGAACCACTATAAATTTGGTGTTCTTACTTTCTGCATTTAAATTAGCATTCTCTTCCTTGTTTAATTTATCTTCATCACTTATATCTCTACACAATCTTTCTCTATGAGGTTAGTGACCAATTTTGGTGCTAACAATCTTATAATGCCACATCCATCACCAAGGTCTCACCTTTCCACGCATCATCACTGAAGTCTCACTTCACAGCTATTTTCATCAACATCTTGCATCGCTATGACTTTCCTAGAGTCTCACATCACTACGATAGGTACAAAAGCCCTGCTTCATTGCGACTTTCCCCAAGTCTCTTGCCACTATGACTTTTCTAAAGTCTTGCTTCACCATGACATTCCCAAGGTTCGTCACCGTGATTTTCCTAAAGTTTTGCCTCATCATAACCTTCCCAAGGTCCTTTAAATAAATGATAACTCTTTCAAGGACCTCTGAGGTCGAGGATGCCCAATATCATAATTGGACTTGGTGTCCGTTCAAAATCCTATCCCATAGGTACTCCTCCCAAGGTAGGCCAGACCGTCCCACGATCCAAGGTATACAAGTGAACGTCCTCACATACCCTTGCTCCATGAAACACCTACATCTAGAGTTATCAATGATCCCTTCTTCACATGACTTGATTTAAAACATCTCATGCCCCTTCCCATCGTCTCACCTTGTCGAACATGCCTCCTTGGACTATCCTAGTCCTAAGCATTCACTTACCACTAAGTCTTCTATTTTCATTATACTAATATCATTGGCTTCTTTAATCACCAAATTCTTTTGATCACATTTGCTAGAAAGTGAGTTCAGGATCTAATAGACTTAGTATTCTTCAGTTAAATTCTTTCCTAATGATATTAATGCATGTAATATGTCCTGAAATCTAGAATATATGTCAGAAATAGATTCATTTCATTTCATATTGAAAAGTTGGAATTGGATAGTTAATATAGAAATCTTAGTTTGTTTTACTATACACGTGCTTTCATGTGTGTCTTACAATGTGCTCCAAATTTCTATTGAAACCATTTTTATCTAGGGCATAGAAAAAAAATCCATAGCCTTTGAAATATTGAGTACTTGTATCTTTTGTTCCTTGGTCCATTGTGCATAAGTTGTCAGGGGCTCGGTGTACTCAGTTTGTGTAATGGTCTAAATATCTAAACTTTAGACTGTAAATAAATTTTCATTCTACATGATCAATATGCATAAATAATACCATTAAATAGTGATGGTCTAATAGTGGATTGACCTTCTACAAATATGGTAAAAAGAGTGTTATTAGTGTTACTCGCCATTTAAATTTTCCAAAAATCATATTATGAGTTTTCGAAAACCATGTATATAGATACCAAATATGGGTTATGTGGGATACCCAATACTTGTGCGGAATGGATCTTAAGGCTGTCATAACACTAGAGAAGAAGTGAATAGTATATTTAAACTTCTTAATGTTTTAACTCATATTTTTTCAAACTTATCGATTAAGAATCACAATCATGAGCAGATAATAATATAAATGTAGAATAAAAAGCAGTAAAGTAAAAGAGCAACACCATGAGTTTTTATATTAGTTCTGTAATGCTCTATAAAATAAACAATAATTACTTAAAAGAATTAATAAATAATTATTAAATGTCAAAAATGGAATCTGAGCAAACGTTAGAATTTGACTACAAAACTTGCACTATTGTGTTCGTAGTGATTTTCTGAGCAACTTTCATATATAAGCATTCGCGATCGGAGTTCAAATGTTGTCGACATTTGAAGATTTCAGATCAGATATAATTCAAAGCGAAATAAGGAAATAAATATTAATAATAAGGTAATATTAAGAAATCATTAAAGCTTAGAAATAAAAGTAATAAAAATAAATAAGCTACATTAAGGGTAATAACCGGCTGGACCCTCACTGGTCGACCGCCTTCATTGGGTCAGTTAACCGCTAACTGTCGACCGTCTCTGAAAGACAGATTTAATATATTTTAATCTTACGAATATAATTGATTCGAGCACCTATAAATACAGGTATAACCCCTCACTTCTCTTCTCATATTTTCTGAACTGAGCAACGAAGCTTTGTCATTTCTACTTCTCCACTATTTCTAGAAATTATAAAAATACTATATATACATATATGTTAGAGAAGGACAAAAATTAAAGAGAAGAAGAGAAGAAGTGAATCAATCTGCGAAAGAGGTAAGTTTAGAAATCTTAAATTTAAACTCCACTTAACTCATATCTCATCTCAGATATGTAATTCTAATGAGATATATACACATATATTTTTGGTTCAAAAGAAAATTGAGTCAAGCAAGAAGAATGAGTTTGGATCTAGAGATTTGAAAGCCATAAGGTGAGCGGAAATTATGTAATTTACATAATACTATTTTTTTTTTCATTGGAATTCTACATTTACGATGCCTGTGTGGAAACCATTGAATTGTAGGCTTAAATAAATAAATCTAACTTGAAATCCTTGCATACATATTCAATTGTTTAACTTTGATGAAATAATATATGCACACCATAGATATGAAAGATATGGAGAATATTCCCTAAAATTTATGAAATAAAATATTGATAAAATTACGTAGTCAATTCTAGAATTTTGTTACTTAGGTTGTAAATTGTTAAACTTGATAATCATCAATTAGATATGCTTTTTTGATTTAGGATTTAAATTTCTATATTTTAATTTATTTGAATTATAGAATCTCTATAGGAATTTCCATAAATCGTCCAACCTCATAGTTATATTGAAAGTTTGTGTCATTTGAAATATATAACAAGGAATATTCATATAACCAAATGAAAGATATATGCAAAGTATGGATGTTTTTCCATTGTTTGAACTATCTATTTCAATAAAAATAGAAAACGATAATTCCTTGAAATTTCAAAACCAACACAATTCTAGTTTTTTGATATTTTATGGAAAGTTGCAACGGTAACATTTCCCTTTTGGAAAAGATATGGTTCCAATGCATTAAAATATGGAAATATATATATTTTTGTGAAATCCCTATATATAAAAAATAAAAAGTTACAAATAGAAATATAAATAATTCTTTTTATCATATATATATATATATATATGTGTGTGTGTGTGTGTGTGTGTGTGTGTGTTTGTGTGTATGTTTGTTATCCCTCCTTTTGACCAGGCAGTATACGGACATACTCAATGAATCAACCTTCAAAGTTGTCAAGGTAGGACATCCGAAGAAATGACTATAAAGCCCAAAACCCAATGTACAACCAAGATCACAACACAAATACCAAACCACCATAAAAATGCCAGAACCCAAACTTGCCAAATGTCGGGTCGGTATCGACCCATCCCTAAGGATCGGTACTGACCCATAAAACCTCCACCCAACCTACCTACCTTCTGCCTATGATCCCTCCTTGATGCTAGATACCTACTTCCAATGTTGTTTGGTTGATTTCATGCAATTCTCTATCAATCTCTACGAACTCTTGAATCAGCAACTTCATTCTTCTATAACTCCTCCATTTGGACTTCGAAACAAGCTAATATTGATGCAAACAACTATGGAATCATGAAAATAACCACAAGACAAACTGAAGCGAAGAGTTCAAGATGAATTATTTGGCCGTTTTAGGGATCGATACCGACCCCTAACCTTGGAGTCATACCGAGCCATACAAAAGTGATGATGTGGCACCTTATTTTCATGGAGAACTGGTCTATAAGAAGGAGAATGGTATGGAGATGTTTTGTGAGAAATTTTAGGCTCCCTACCTCTATAAATAGAGAGGTGAATCTTTTGGCTCTAGTGCCACTCTGCTCCATATTCTTGTAATTTTAAAAATCGAAGTGTCAGAGTTGTACCGATCCCTATGCACTTCTGCCCCCAAGTCAGAAGTTAAGCCATAAAATCATTAAGTCGCGTAGGCCATAGTTTGCCGAACCACTATAAATCTCCTTTCTTACTTGTTTTAATATTTTTTCTTCACTTCTTATTCTCTTCTACTTTCTATTGGGTGTTTGTATCATTTTTGGCTCAAACATGTTGGTGCTCCCATTGAGAACCACTTGAACTTGCTGATTTAAAACTTGGAAAGATTCTTAATGATGAGACAATCAACTAGGAAGGTCGTTACTGGAGAAAATCAACAAGGAGATAGCCAAAAGCTGTCCTTAGGAGCCAACCCCCCATCGATCTACATAAATAGGGATGAGATGGAAACCAGTAAGAGATGATGGAGAATTTCTTCAAAAGGATGGGATAGATGGGAACAGCTGAAGTTGTAGCAAACCAGAATCAGATACCGAAAACCGGAGCATAAGTAGCCGGAGTTGGTGTAGAACAACCCGAAGCAAACCCCAACCCAAATGCACGGGTCGGTACCGACCCATCCCTAGCGGTCGATACCAAGGGCTCGAGGGCTCGAGGGCACGGGTTGTTCTAGCCTTGGAAGGAATGGCGTGAGTCCTGGAGATGATGTAGAACGTATGAACTTGAATTAGAATGCTGAAATGCGATCGAAGGAGTACGTGCTGAAATTCCCTTTTAGAGTCAGGGGGCAGGTTGAGAATGCTAAGCTTAGAGTTCCTTTGAACGACGATGACAAACTTGTTGAGATAGTGAGGCAAACTATGAGGGTGGATTGCCTAGCTAGAACTTGGAAGATGTGAGAAGAAATCCATTCACTCCAAATAATCAATACGTTAGGAATCCGCCTGATTTCAAGTTAACCACGTTGGAAATCTATGATGGGAAGACGGATCCAACGGTACATTTCATGAGGTACATTCGACACATGGAGGTGTTGGGTGCGTCTGAAGAGGTTATCAGATAGTGTTTCCCTTTATATTTAATAAGTTTGGCGGCCTTATAGTTTAGACAACTGAAGAACGATTCTATTAGCACATGAGCCAAGTTGGTTAATAAATTTATGAAGCGATTTCGGGTCCATATCTCATGACCTAAGAATTTAATGATGTTAGCAAGTATGAAGTAGAGGGCCAAAGAGACCCTTAGGAGTTTTCTAACAAGGTTAAATGCGGAGGCAGCTGCGGTTGATAAGCCAGACCTTTTGATGGTTTTGAAGGCCTTATAGTTTAGACAACCGAAGAACGGTTCCATTATCACATGAGCCGAGTTGGTTAATAAATTTATGAAGCAGTTTTAGGTCCATGTCTCACAACCCAAGAATTTAATGATGTTAGCAAGTATGAAATAGAGGGCTAGAGAGATCCTCAGGAGTTTTCTAATAAGGTTAAATGTGGAGGCAGCTACAATTGATAAGCCAGACCCTTCGATGGTATTGATGGCAGGAGTTTCAGGGATAGCCACGAAGACGGATTTTAAGGTAGCTTTGGAACGAGATCCTCCCAAGGATCTCGTAGAATTTTATCATGAGGTTGAAAGGTTTCTACGCTAAGAGGATGTTAAGCCGATGAGGAAGAGCCTAATGCTTTTGATGGTGGAGGATCGCTTGGAGCAGGATCAAGCAAGGATAAAGGAAAACGAAAGACGGATAACAGCTTTGATGGATCAAAGCGACCGAAGAGGGAATCAAAATTCTCTTCTTACACGGACTTAAATGAAACCCTAGAGCGGATTTATTTGGATACTATGGGACAGATCCCCTATCAAAAGCCGACAAGAAGAGAGCCCACGGAGCGTGAAAGGGCATCTAGAAAATACTGCCTATTCCATGAGCTAGATGGGCATAACACAAATGATTGTCGGCACCTACGGGATCTGATGGAGGAACATATCAGAGATAATCGATTACAACAATATAAGGATTCTAACTGCGGCGGTTGAATAGGAGTAGCCATCAACCGCAGCAAATGGAAACGACCCTGGATCGAGGTCAAGGATAATCATCTCTTAATCGGGATGGCAGGGAATCAGGTTCGGTTTTCACACTCTTTCTTTCCCTTTCAATAAACAATGCAATAATACAGTCTAGACACTTACTATGGGATCTTGATCGGTCCCTAGGCACGCTCAGAGCTAGATGCTAGACTGTAATGCCCGACGAGGCAGTTATCTTGATGTTAGATTTTATGTTGTTTTTGATATTTGAATTTGATTATTGAAATCCACATCGAATGTGATGAGTGATATTAATCGCTTTAAAGTACCGTCCAAAAAGGTGGGATCATAGTGCAAGAAGTAAGTCCCCTCACTGGAGCATGAGTGGATGGGCTTACTTGTAGTTGAGACCCCTCATCGAAGAGCGAGCGGATTAGGTTCGACAAGGATCCAGAGAGACCATGGACTTGAATCGCTTTAAATCCCATCAGGAAAGACGAGACTGATGTACAAGGAGTAAGTCACCTCACTAAAGCGTGAGTAGATGGTTTGCTTGTCGTTGAGTCCCTTCACCAGAGAGTGAGTGGATTGGGCTTAGCAAGGATCCGAAGAGACTATGTATTTGATTAACGGTCTGGAGAGACCATGGATTTGATTATCGGCCCCGAATGGCCATGGATTTTGATTAACGGTCCGAAGAAACCATAGATTTGATTATCGGTCCCGAATGACTATGAATTTGATTAACAGTCCGAAGAGACCATGGATTTGATTATCAGCCTTAAATGGCCATGGATTTGATAATCGCCCCCAAATGGCCATGGATTTGACTATCGGCCCTAAACGACTATAAATCCAATTAATAGTCCGAAGAGATCGCATATTTTACTATCAACCCTGAATGGTCACAAACTCAATTGACGATCAGGAGATATCTCCCACTAAATTAACTATAATATGATTCAGAGAGATCGCATGTTGAAAACTGGACATTAAACGATTCAGAGAAATCGTGCATAAAACTGAATCTGAAACGATCTGAAAGAGATCAAATCTTAGAACATATACTGATTTGATACAAGGATTCAAACGCCTTGAAATTAAAACAAAAAGGATAAATCCCAGATGAGCACGCGACGATTTTGATATGCATTAACTCTAAAAGAAATCAGAAGATAGTGATGTACTGGATAAGCACCGGATGATTTTGATATGTGATGTAATAACTGCAAATGAAATTGGAATTATGATAATGTATAGACAACACTGAGGCAGAGTATAGAGTCTTAGGCTGTCGATTTTAGAACGTCCTACAAGTGGCAAGAAAATCTGAAGGAACTAGACGATTCACCAAAATTGAACTAGCCAAAGAGCCTAACTATTAGAGATTGACATCGCATTTGTTCTCGAGCAAAGCACACCTTCCATTTGCAAGGCTTGCTTTAAGGGGCAAATGTTATCCCACCTTTTGACCAGGCAGTATATGGACAGACTCAATGAATCAAACTTTGAAGTTGTCAAGGTAGGATGCCTGGAGAAATGGCCATGAAGCCAAAAACCAAAGTACAATCAGGATCACAACATAGATACAAACTACCACAAAAATGCCAAACCCAAACATGCCAAGTGTGGGGTCGGTACTGACCCATCCCTATGGATCCATACCGACCCATAAAACCTCCCCTAACCTACCCATCTTCTGCCTATGATCCCTCCTTGATGCTAGAACCTTACTTCCAAAGTTGTTTGGTTGATCCCATGCAATTCTCTATCAATCTCCACGAACTCCTAAATCAGCAACTTCATTCTTCTACAACTCCATCATTTGGACTACGAAACAAACTAATATTGATGCAAATAATTATGGAATCATGAAGCTAACCACAAGATGAACCAAAGCGAAGAGTTCAAGACGACCAGTTTGGCCATTTTAGGGATCGGCACCGACCCCAAACCTTTGAATCGTATCAACCTTTACAAAAGTGATGATGTGCCACCCTATTCTCATGGAGAACTGGTTTATAGCAAGGAGAACGGTTTGGAGATCTTTTGTGCGAGAGTTTAAATTCCCTACCTCTATAAATTGAGAGGTAGGGATCATTTTTAGAATCTTTTAGCTCTAGTTCCACTCTACTCTATATTCTTGCAATTCTAAAAATCTAAGTGTCGAAGTTTTACCAACCCCTAAGAACTTCTACCCCCAAGTCAGAAGTTATGCAATAAAATCATTAAGTGGACATATGCCGAAGTTTGTCAAACTACTATAAATCTTTGTGTGTTCATTTCTTACTCTTTTAATTTGTTTTCTTAACTTTTTATTCTATTCTACTTTCTATTAGGTATTTGTGCCATTTTTGGTTCAAACAAAATATAAAGTAAAGTGTAAGTTTAAGAAATAAATAAATAAAAGTTAATACACACAAATATATATATATATATATAGTAACATGCAATTAATTGTACATTATCACATTAATTACAAATAAAATCCTAAAATATGAATAATGTAATAAATTAAGGAGTTAATAGGAAGTTAAAGTAATCAAGCCAATATGGGTATAAACCAATCTAATGAATTTAATTACAGAGACCAAATATAACATTGATGAAGGAAATTAAATAGGAATGACAAATTAATTCTGAAACTTATAAATAAATGTTATCAATAATTACCCAATTTGAATATAAAAGGCCATTTATAAAGGGCGTTAATTAGAGGTGAAAGAAGTAGTAAAGACATTTGATAACATTAATGAAGTAAGAAGTTAAAGATAGTAAGCATATAAAATAAAAGGGAAGTTCATAAAAAGAAAATAAATGAATAATAATAAATAAACTTAGGAGGCGTAATAATGTCCACAGTTGAAATTATATGACCTCAATAATACATTTGTGATGGGTGTGAATTACTGGGACTGGCCTAATATTTAGATAAAGTACGAATGACTTACTTTAGTATGTGTTGGGATGCGAGGTCAGTAGAGTTACACAATGGAAGTCCACCCTATGCAAGGGGCTACCAACACTTGTGTATATGTACTACTGATGTGGGACGTCTCAACCTATAGGACCCATAGGGAATATACGTTCGCATATACGTGCGTTAGTGAAAAATCTCTTGGGAGAGGTCCTCTTTAGGGTTGAGGTGTTAAATGGCTAGAGTGTCTACCTCTTCCTATCTAAAAAGTGTTAATTTTCCTAGAAGGGATTTTAAATGATGGCAACTAGGAAGTATTGGGTAGGCCATAATGGCTAGAGAGTCTGCTTATTTTGCCATTTAAATGGTCTTAAGTGACCCAAGTAATTTCTCTTGCATCGTTAGGATATGATTGGATGGGAGATGAGTTATCGAACCTAATATACTTCTTAGTTAGAAGGGAGGGGTGCTTCAGAGTTAAGGTATTAAATGGCCATTGACTATGGCTCTTTCCTATTTAAGAAGTATTAAGTAGCCAGAGTTTTCTTTTGGGAAGTACAATGATGCATGTGTGCGCACATAGATATATATATATATGTATATATGTATGTATATGTATGTATGTATGTACGTACGTATATACGTATGTATGTATATAGATACTTATACCTCAGAGTAGGCTGGACATATCGTACACACATATGGAATTAAATCTCTAATTCATGAATAGTAAACATAATACCTAAATGAAAATCAATTGGCATAAACTAGTGTTATAAATAAAGTACGTAATTTATCGATCGCTAGAACATTGTTCTGACCGCCTCCTCGTTACAACCCATAGGATAGAATAAGAGGGACATGATTCTAGTACAATACAAGAACAGTAGGTGGACAAGTCTTTGTATTCATGCTCTGTACTGGCAAGGCGACTAGATATCCAAGTAGTAGATTTTGTCGGTATATATGATTTATTATATTTTACTATTTTGTTGTGAGTTCGTATAGATAGTTCTCTGATATACTTATGTTTATTATAACTTACTAACACCAACAATTCATACCCTAATAGATTTCAGTTTTCGATTCAGTCGAAAATTGGGCCAATTAAGATGTGGGTTGTTGTGAGGAATGCAGAATATGGATCTTAAGGCTAGAATGAACACTAGAGGGGGGCTGAATAGTGTTTATAAGAAATTATTAATCTTTTTGAGTTATTGTTGATTTGTACACAAAGGTATGCAATATTCAGACACAGATATAATCACAGAATCAAACACAGATGCAAAAATAAAGTAAATGCAGTAAAGGAAAGAACACACCGGATTTTATACTGGTTCGGAGTTACCCTACATCTAGTCCCGCACAACTAAGTACGGATTTCCTTTCAAAATAAATTGTTCAATTACACCCTCGGTTTCAAGGCTACGAGGTACACCCTCCAAAATCACAATCCTCTGGGTAGAGATACTTGATTTCCGGGGCAACAAGTTCACCCAATTGATTTCCAAGGCTACAATCACACCTTTTCTCGCTTGATTGATTTCCAAGGCTACAATCACACCTTTTCTCGCTAGATAGATTACAAATAAGCCTATAACTCTGAATAGCACTGGGATCTTGTTGAGATAGTGATAGAGAATCAAACCAGAGATGATCTAGTTAGATTCAATGTTGATTTCGGCAGAGTGATGATAGGATTTTGAATAAGAAAATGTGGAAGAAGAAGAGAAGTGAAAAACCAGAAAATCTGATCAAAAATTCGTTGAAACCAACCCTTATTTATAGAAGAACAACAGCCATGTCTATTCATGAAAGGTTATGGCGAATAGACACTTCTTTTGAAATTCAAATTTTTGGTCCTAACTGACACTATGTCGACATGGGGTACTAGGGCATGTCGACATCCCAAAGGAAATTTTGATGTTTTGTTTTTCTTTGAAAATAACCTTTATCTTATCTTAAAACTATTTTAAACTTTATTAATATACTTGACTATAGATAAAATACATAGATAAATATAGAGAATAATATATATATATATATATATAATTTTACTATAATTTTATATTTAAATCTAAGTAGATATTAAAAGTTAAATATACTAAAAGATAGTTTAAAACAAACGAAGTTTAAAACAAGAATTTATTTAAGAACAAAATCAAAGAATATTTTTTAAGGATAAAACATCTTTTTGAAAATCATTTGAAAAGATAATTTTTAAGGCTAAAACATTTTGAAAAGCAGTTTTGAAAATCATTCTGAAGTAGTTTTGAAAATCATTTTGAAGTAGTTTTGCAAGCTTCTTCCTGCAGAATATCTCATCACATCAAGACTCGAGAACTTGTACAAAACCAGGATGTTCGTGGGTTTGCAAGCCACTTGTCGTAGGTTTGTAAGCTACTTGTCATGGGTTTGTAAGCCACTAAAAAGGTAGAAATGGGTTCCATCCCAAATGAAAATACGGAATGAAGATTTCAGTGCTATTGTGAAGTTTTAACATAATTCTAGACTCAATACTTATCTTGAAATCTTGAACTCTTGATAATCTTGATATTCTTGATACTCATGAGTCTTCAATCTTGATATCTTGAATCTCTATACTGTACAGTCTTCATTCTTGGTACATGCATGGTTAAATCCTGCATATACATATATATCTAAATTATAATGTTAGTATTTATATTTTATAATCTTATTCTAAGGTTGTTGTCATCAAAACCATCAACTCATGGACTAACAATCTCCTCCTTTTTGATGATGACAACCTTTATTTATAAAATATTACTTCTATCCTAATAACTCCCCCTAAAACTAATAACTCCCCCTTAATCTATGCCTAACTCTTCTATTTTATATTTCTCCCCCTTTGTCATCAACAAAAACAAATTAACTCCAAACTATATAACTCTTAGTCTAATATCCTATATGATTATAATGATAGTGTTATCATACATAATCAATACTTACTTGTAAACCTAAAACTTAGTCCTAAACTACTAACATTCCTAACCAAGTACTTATATAATACTTATATATAACATATATTGGAATCATATATAAGAACACACAATATTTATATATATATATGTTTATATTTACATTTTTGTACAACGTGATAAATATACACATAACGATGAAAAACGAAAAAGAAGAAACTGCTGAGTATCTTTGACAATTGGAGATCTATGGATCGAACAATTTGGATAATGGAAACATAAATTTCCACGTTGTTCAACCAAGTTTCCGTCCTTGTCAAAACATACTTCGCCAACGCAAATGACTTTGTCGTTGTCTTCCGCATGCTCTTCTTCCATTGGTTCTTCTTCTTCTTCTTCACTTTCCTCTTGTTCATGATCTCCTGAAGTGTCATCGTCAATCAAGATTGGATTAGTATGATTGTCCATTAGAAATTTTTGCAAATTTCTAAGGATTTTCCCTTGCCTTTCCTGTTCTTTTGCCATTCGGAGTTGCACTATTTGAATTATTTTGATTTAATCTTTAATTATACTTTATTATTTATATTTTATATTTTAGTTAACGAACAAATACCTAATTCTCTTCTTAATTTAGTAAATGTAGATTCATTTAAGGGTTTTGTTAAGATATCAGCAATTTGATTTTCAGAATTGATATAGTCGAGAGTAATTACTTCTCTACTTATATTATCTCTGAGAAAATGGTGTCTGATATCAATATGTATAGTCCGAGCATGTTGAGTAGTATTTTTGGATAAATTTATTGCACTAGTATTATCACAATAAATTGGTAATTTTGAGATATTTAACCAAAATCTTTTAAAGTTTGTTGCATATATATTACTTGAGAACACGCCAAAGCAGCAGAAATATACTCTGCTTCAGTTGTTGATAGAGAAACTGTGTTTTGCTTTTTATTAAACCAGGAAATCAGAGAATGCCCTAAAAAGTGACAAGTTCGACTTGTACTTTTTCGGTCTGATTTACAACCAGCATAATCAGCATCACAGTAAGATATTAAGTCAAGCGAATCATTTTTAGGATAAAATAAGCCATAATCAAAGGTGTGTTTAACATATCTTGTAATACGTTTTACAGCTTTTAAGTGAGTTTCTTTAGGTTGGGATTGATACCTTGCACAGAGACAGACACTATGCATGATATCAGGTCTACTCGCAGTGAAATAGAGTAGTGATCCAATCATTCCTCTATATAATTTTTGATCTACATCTTTCGAGAGATCTTCTTTACTAACGTACTCATTGGTTGCCATGGGAGTGGGTTTTCCACTCGCAGTAGTCAAACCAAATTTACTAACTAGGTCTTTAGCATATGTTTCTTGACTAATAAAGATACCATTATCTAATTGTTTTATTTGTAATCCTAAAAAGAAGTTTAATTCACCCATATGACTCATCTCAAACTCTTTTGTCATTATTTCAGAAAATGCTTTATTCATTTCAAAATTAGTTGATCCAAAAATGATATCATCTACGTAGACTTGTACTAGTTGAATATCATTTTTATTTCTTTTAATAAAAAGAGTAATATCTACTTTACCTATTTCAAAATTTGATTGTAACAAGTAAGATCTTAGTCTATCATACAAGGCTCTAGGAGCTTGCTTTAGACCATATAGAGCTTTCTTAAGTTTGTAAACATGATTTGAAAATTTATCATTTTCAAAAAGTGGTGGTTGTTTAACAAATACTTCTTCTTTTATAAAACCATTTAAAATGCACTTTTAACATCCATTTGAAATAATTTGAAATTATTATGATTTGCGAAAGCAAGTAGAATCCTAATGGCTTCTAATCTTGCTACGGGGGCAAAGGTTTAATCTATTCCTTCTTCTTGACAATAACCTTGAGCGACTAACCGGGCTTTATTTCTAACAATCTCTCCTTGTTCATTCATTTTATTTTTATAAACCCATTTAGTTCCAATTATTGTTTTATTTTTAGGTCTAGGAACAAGTTCCCAAACATCATTTCTAGTGAATTGATTTAATTCTTCTTGCATAGCCAAAATCCATGAATCATCAGTTGATGCTTCTTCTGGATTTTTGGATTCAATAGTTGATATAAAAGCTACATTACTCATTTGACTTAGTTGGTTTCTAGTTTTAACAACAGATTGCATATCTCCAAGTATATTTTCTATAGGGTGATCTTTTAAAAGTTTAATCCTTTTATTAGGATGATTTAATTTATTAGTTTCAGTTGACTCTTGGTTTTGAGTGATTAAATCCTCTTCATCATTTATTTCTTCAAAATTTTTGAAATTTTCATCAAATGAAACATGCATTGTTTCTTCGATGGTATTAGTTCTTAAATTAAATACTATGTATGCTTTACTTCTATTAGAGTATCTGATAAAGATACCTTTGTCGGATTTAGGATCAAATTTATCTAAGTTATCTTTTGTATTTAAAATAAAACATTTACTTCCAAAAATTCTAAAAATAAGATACCTTAGGTTTCTTTGAGTAAATAAGTTCATAAGATGTCTTATCAGTTAAAGGTCTAATTAAAATTCTATTTAAAATATAACAGGCGGTAGCAACTGCTTCTGCCCAAAAGTACTTTGGTAAATTACTATCAGAAAGCATAGTTCTCGCACACTCTTGAATCGTACTATTTTTACATTCTACTACTCCGTTTTATTGTGGAGTTCTTGGAAATGAAAAATTGTGAATTATTCCCTTGTTATTGCAGAATTCTTCAAACTTTTCATTTTCAAATTCACCACCGTGATCACTACGGATGGTTATAATTTTTTGAGAAAGTTGATTTTGAACCCTTTTTGAAAATTCTTAAAATATTCAAAAGTATCACTTTTATGTTTTAAAAATATTGTCTATGTAAATCTAGAATAATCATCTACAATTACAAAAACATATTTACTATTATTTATTGATAGAATTTGAGATGGACCAAATAGATCAATAAGAAGTAATTCAAGAGGTTTTGAAGTAGAAATTATATTTTTTATTTTAAAGGAACTTTTTCTAAGTTTTCCTAGTTGACATGCATCACATAGACTATCTACTTTAAAATTCATTTTAGGGAGGCCTCTTACTAGATCATGTTTTGACAGTTTAGATAAGAGTTTGAAATTCAAATGCCCAAATCTCTTATGCCAAATCCAAGGGTCACTTGCATTAGCCAAAAGACACAAGTTATCATTTGAAATTTTCATACTAAGAATATAAATATTATTTTTCCTAATTCCCTCAAATATTATGGTTGAATTATTATCTTCAATGTGACACTTATCTTTTTCAAATTTAATTTTATATCCTTTATCGCATAGTTGACTTATACTTCGCAGATTGTGTTTCAGATTCTTAACTAGCAAAACATTAGTAATAATAGGAGTTACTGACTTTGCCGATGCCGATCACATAACCTTTTGAATTGTCTCCAAAGTTAACCAGTCCTCCGTCTTTGTATATTATATCATTCAGCATATCTGGATTCCCAGTCATGTGTCTAGAACATCCACTATCAAGTATCCATTTGTTCTTTTTGATCTGCACAATTTGTTTGTTCTAGATTAATTCCTCAACTCTCATAAAGCATGATTCCTGCACATCAAACAATCTTAGTAGACAACTTGTATTTGAATATTGATTATATGCAGACTCAAGAGACAATGATGATCTGAATATTTCTAAACATGCATTAACAAATTTCTTAAATATAGCCATTTTTTTATAAAAAAACTTTTTCAAAAATCAGATTATGAAACTTTTGAAAACCTTGCTCTGATACCAAATGTGAGGAATGCGGAATATGGATCTTAAGGATAGAATGAAGACTAAAGGGGGGTGAATAGTGTTTATAAGAAATTACTAGATCTTGTTGAGTTATTGTTGATTTGTACACAAAGGTATGCAATATTCAGACACATATATAATCACAGAATCAAACACAGATGCAGAAATAAAGTAAATGCAGTAAAGGAAAGAACACACTGGATTTTATACTGGTTCGGAGTTACCCTACATCCAGTCCCGCACAACTAAGTACAGATTTCCTTTCAAAAGCAATTGTACAATTACACCCTCGGTTTCAAGGCTACGAGGTACACCCTCCAGAATCACAATCCTCTGGGCAGAGATACTTGATTTCCGGGGCAACAAGTTCACCTAATTGATTTCCAAGGCTACAATCACACCTTTTCTCGCTTGATTGATTTCCAAGGCTACAATCACACCTTTTCTCGCTAGATAGATTACAAAGAAGCCTATAACTCTGATTAGCACTGGGATCTTGTTGAGATAGTGATAGAGAATCAAACCAGAGATGATCTAGTTAGATTCAATGTTGATTTCGGCAGAGTGATGATAGGATTTTGAATAAGAAAATGTGGAAGAAGAAGAGAAGTGAAAAACCAGAAAATATGATCAAAAATTCGTTGAAACCAACCCCTGTTTATAGAAGAACAACAGACATGTCTATTCATGAAAGGTTATGGCGAACAGACACTTCTTTTGAAATTCAGATTTTTGGTCCTGACTAACACTATGTCGACATGGGGTACTAGGGCATGTCGACATCCCAAAGGAAATTTTGATGTTTTGTTTTTCTTTGAAAATAACCTTTATCTTATATTAAAACTATTTTAAACTTTATTAATATACTTGACTATAGATAAAATACATAGATAAATATAGAGAATAATATATATATATATATATATATATATAATTTTACTATAATTTTATATTTAAATCTAAATAAATATTAAAAGTTAAATATATTAAAAGATAGTTTAAAATAAACGAAGTTTAAAACAGGAATTTATTTAAGAACAAAATCAAAGAATATTTTTTAAGGCTAAAACATCTTTTTGAAAATCATTTGAAAAGATAATTTTTAAGGCTAAAACATTTTGAAAAGCAATTTTGAAAATCATTCTGAAGTAGTTTTGAAAATCATTTTGAAGTAGTTTTGCAAGCTTCTTCCTACAGAATATCTCATCACATCAAGACTCGAGAACTTGTACAAAACCAGGATGTTCGTGGGTTTGTAAGCCACTTGTCGTAGGTTTGTAAGCTACTTGTCGTGGGTTTGTAAGCCACTAAAAGAGTAGAAATGGGTTCCATCCCAAATGAAAATACGGAATGAAGATTTCAGTGCTATTGTGAAGTTTTGTAACATAATTCTAGACTCAATACTTATTTTGAAATCTTGAACTCTTGATAATCTTGATATTCTTGATACTCATGAGTCTTCAATCTTGATATCTTGAATCTCTATACTGTACAATCTTCATTCTTGGTACCTGCATGGTTAAATCCTGCATATACATATATATCTAAATTATAATGTTAGTATTTATATTTTATAATCTTATTCTAAGATTGTTGTCATCAAAACCATCAACTCATGGACTAACAGTTGTTACATTTGGTATTAGAGCATAGGTTAGTCGATCATAGGAATCAGGATGGGTAGAGTAAATGCAATTGTATTTTTACCTATATATTATGTATGTGTGTATATATGTATATATATACACTACACACCAAACTCTACAAATTCCGACTGTAGAAGTAGTTACGACCATATTCTAAAAAGATGGACAAGGAAACTATGAGTTGGAACAATAAATTGAGTTAAACTAATACACCTACCTCGATTACTCTATGGGGTGTTGTCCATACCGTAAGGCGTTGACTTAAGAGGAGCATGAGCACGACAATAGAAGAGTCCTTAAAGCTGGATGGTGCTTCACTCCTTTACTGGGCCTAGACTACCCTATAATCGTGGATATCATTGGATTTCTGATTGAAGACGTGCATTTCATGCTGACATATGGGAAGTGAGAACCTATATATTGTAAATATCCAAAGGTAAGGTATAAATAGGAATGACCAAGTTCTCGTAAGAAAGTGTGCATTCACCACCACAAGATGATAGCCGAATTTTAATATGTTCTTAATAAAGACAAGTTAAGAATAATTGGAAAAGAAGAAAAGTCCAAAAGAAATGTCAAATAAAATACAGTTCTGAATCTGACCCCATGTGAAAGAATTTAATAAAATATTTTAATTTTTCTTAAAATACCTAAAATGAATTTCGAAGATTTAAAAATAAAAAATAAAAGAAACCTATCACTAAAAAGTTTTTATTTTTGAAAAGTAAGTAAATATTAAAATTTTCGCCATATAAAACATCTTTTAAAAATAAATTTTTGAAATATTAGAAAATTTAAGGAAAGCCAAGAACCTTTACTTTTGAAATAAATGGAAAACAAGGCATGCATTTGGCTCGATGATTTTTCTACCTCGGTAAATTTAAAAGTTTTAAATTCTTTTTAAGGGGTGGATAAATGAAAATTGTACTTATTTTAAATGAGATAAAGACAATGGAAGGGTAAGAATGCCCGATAATAAAGATATGCAAAATATTCCCATATAAGGAGGAGAAAAAAATTAACTAATATAGGTTTATTCATAAAGAGTAAACAGTTTCATGCTAATAGAGAAAATCCCAATGGCTAAAGCAGTAGGCGAATGCACTGCAATGATCCAATAAAGAAAACGATCATATAAGAGAGAGAAAGAGCTATATAAGAAGGAGCAATTTAGGTAGAAAGAATTTAAATAGTAGTAATATTAGGAAATTTAAATAGAAGCACCGTTAGGAATTTATGTTAAAATAATGCTATTAATCTAATTAAAAACAACATAGGAAAGTAAAAGAAAAAATGGATAATTTCCATAAATATGTGCAGTAATTTCACATATCCTGTAAAAGTCCATATTATATGCTATTGAGTCTCCGCTAAGGTTGAAAGTGGAAATAATGTGTAATAGGAAAATAATTGAATGAAAGTTGTCATTGTCCACTCCAGTTCTTATTATCAAAGGTTATAAAAGTTGTTTTAGAAACACAGTAATAGTGCATTTTTTAAGAATGGTTTAGCATAATAATTGAGTTTTTAAATGTAAAACTTAATAAATGGTTTGAGTTAAAAATCCTACATTTTAAGAAGTAAAATAAATGGTCTGAATTAAAAATCCTACATTTTAAGAAGTAAAATCTTTTTTGTGAAAAGGCTTTAAGGGGAAATTGATTTGATGATTGTTCATGCCATAAGAACTTGACTCTCATTGTTTGAAAAGAAGGAAACAATGTGTTGTTTCAAGCAAAGGATCTTTTTAAATTAAATTACTAACATTGATTTTTGAACTTGATAAATAAACTTACTTCATGAATCCTAAAATACAGTTTTAAAAGTTATGACACCCACAGTTAAAGTTCATTAAAAAAGCAGTTGTTGAATTTAATAAAAAAAATTAAGTTTATATTTTAAAGATAAATGTTCTAGGTTAAGCACTTCATGACTATGAAGTTTAATAATTTTATAAAGGGTAGTAAAAATCAAACAAACTTTGATATGGAGTAGATAGAGATGACTGCCTTGGTAAGACGTGGTAAAAGTTAAGGCTATGAATAAAATAGCTATGAATGCTTGTAGAGTAGCAATAAGAAATCCCCATAGAATATAAGGAATATTTGTATGAACCTAGGAATTTTTTATAGACATGTGTAAAAATCATAAGAAGTATCCACAAAGGAATGGGGAATGGCATCAAAGTACACTTTTGCGAGTCCTAGAGTATACTTGATTAAAGGTCAAAGATAACGAAAATAAATATCGAAATTTGAATACTATCAAGAGATTTGGATTAAAAGAAGATAGTGATATAATTGGAGAAGAGGGTAAAGAGATGACGAATACACATTGAGGACATTGGTTACTCGGGATAAAGAGGGTAAGATAGGTGCTAGGAAAGTTATTCCACCAAGCCAATTTTTCGATGAATTATTCTAAATGTGCCCATTGTAGTGTGGAAATGCACAATTTATCCTATTGTTTGTTGTAATAATTGAAGTAATGGATGTACCCTATTTATTAGAAGCCAAAAAGGTAAGTTAACACATGTGGGTTATTGTAGAATGTCATACTAAAATGTCCATTTTATTTGAGTAAGAAGTGATAAAGCAACAACATCAATAATACTAGTTGATGTTGAAGGGCAACTTCCAACAATTGTTCTTTTAGGTTATTTTGGATGCAATTGCTAATAATCTTTTTTTGCATATTATAAATGCATACGATATGATATGAGATATGCTACTACTTTATTGTGTTGATTTTCTGGTTGAGCTTTGATCGCTATATATGTTGGAAAACAGTATAAATAAGAAAATCCCATAAGGATGCTTAACTAGCGATGAATGTATAGTAAGACTAAAAGTTTATAAAACAAATCAGGAAATTAATTAAATAAGCAACTAAAAATAAAGAATCCTTAAATCCTAAAAACATAAGAATTTTTGGAAAATTAAATTTTAGCAAGCGAAGGACGGGGAATGGTTGTTGCTACACCCACAGGTCACTATCCTTATGCCTTAAAAGCTAAAATTTATAAATATAATTGTGTGTTATTTGTTGTTCTGAAATAAAGAAAAGGTTTTCCAAATTTAATATTAATCATGTAATATGCTAGGGTCAATCATATGCGTTAACTCACTGACTGAATCCCAAATACGTTAAGATATGTTTTGTTTTATTTTAATGGTGTAAATGCAAATGCTTTTGAAAAATTGTGTTAAAAAAGGTTTTAAAATTGTCAAACTATTTTACAAATTTAATTGAAAAGGAAAAAAATTGAATGGAAAATGAGAAAATTTATGATTTCCAAATGATGCATGCTTAGCGTTGGGAGGGTCGATGTGTTGGTGAATGTGAATTTTACAATTCACTAAGTGTGATGGTATACAAAACATAAATAATAACAAGAATAAAGTCGTTTTAGCTTTGGAATTTCAATTTCCATTGTTGATGAGAGCTTTCATCTCATAACACTCAACTGATTAAGTAGCAATTATGGGGCTTAATGCTCCCATAATTGAGGGTTTGTAAGCTTAAATGATATTCAGCTAGCCTTCTTTTCTAGTGGAAATTATATTGCTGAATTCCCATGTAATTCGGTAGTAGCACTCTAATTATTTGCTAAAATGCCTCTTTAACTTATTCTTTAATCAAGATCAAACTCAGAGAATTGGACAGAAAATCCAGTAAACTCCATCTTCTATTCTTTTATTCATCATTTTACATTTTTTACATTTCTGCCATGTTCAGAGAATAGTATATTTATTCTTCTTTCTCAAAAAGAATCCCATTTGTTTAGCTATAGTGCCTTTGTATTTATAGTCTACTTTTTCCTCTTGGATTATTGACATGACACTTTGTTTATTTCCCTTCGTTAGATTCTGCCATGTGTCCCATAATTGCTTGGAATTGTGTATTCCTCAAGAGGAACGGTGAGGAGTCACCCTGAGGCTTTGGGATGTTGCTGATGTGTGTGAAAATGTGTAGTGGTGAATGCTGCCTGATGCTCAGGTTGTACTGCCCTATTAACATTTCTGAAAGTTGATTTGACACATGCTTGGAATGTATTCGATGCTAGTTGTGATCTAAGGTGGTTGCTGTTTGTGTTGCCCTCCTCGTAAATATGCCCGGGTTGTTGATGAGAGTATGAGGGGAAGCTTCATGTCTTTGTCGTTTACCTGTAGGTATGGTTCTATGTCGAAGCGTATCCTGAGTGGCTCTGTGTGCAGCCCTTTGGAATGTTTTTGATCTCATGCGGTGCTGCTTAGGTTGCCTCCGGTATGTGCTGGTGCAGACCTGTTGTTGTAGGTTTGAAAAAGTATGAGTTTTAGGGATGCAGTCAGTTCAGCATGACACATTCAGCCTCCTGTATTTCAGCACAGTATTCCTGTCTTGCCTTCGATTTTGTGTATCGTCATTGTGACCTGCCTTTGTTTCCCAACGCATGTAGTATTTGTCTTTCGTTGTGGTTCCCTTGGTTGCAGGGTTCGGGTCGGGTTAGGTATTATGACTTCAAACTGATTCCCTGTGCTGTACGAGTTTGATTGATTCACTTCCTTTCTCATTTCCATCTGATTTTCTCAAAATGAGGGTAACTTTCCCAAACTCATGTCCTACCTTGTTTTCCTTCACTACAATTCATGGTAAGAACAGGTGTAACAATATATATGCACCCTAAATCTGGAACTTATTGAGAATATACCCTAAATTTTGTAAAATATAATATTGAGAGGATTACGTAGCTAATTCTAGAATTTGTTATTTGTGGTGTAAATTGTTAAACTTTATAATCATCGATTAGAGATGCCTTTTAATTTGGGATTTAAATTTCTATATTTTAATTCATTGGAATTATAGAATCTCCATGGGAATTTCCATAAATTGTCCAACCTCAAATAATAAGGAATATTCATATGACCCAATGAAAAAGATGTGCAAAGTGGAGATATTTTCCGTAGTTTGCATTGTCTATTTCAATAAAAATCAAAAAAGATAATTCCTTGAAATTTCAAATGCAGCACAATCCCAGTTTTTGCTAGTTTATAGAAAGTTGTAACGGTAACATTTCTCTTTTGAGAAAGATATGGTTCTAATGCACTAAAATGTGAAAATAAATATTTTTGTGAAATCCCTAAATGTAGAAAATAAAAAGTTATAAATAAAAATATAAATAATCCCTTTCACCAATTATATATAAAGTAAAGTATAATTTTAACAAATAAATATCGAACCCAAAATACTCCTTAGCTACGGGGAGGAGCGGCTTTGAGGTTGAGGTATTAAAGGGTCATTGAGTCTATCTCTTCCCTATTTAAGAAATATTAAGTGGCAAAGGTTTTCCTTTGGAAGTACAGCGGCGCACATGCACGCACACATGCAATCATGCACACCGGTATATATAATATATGTATGTATGTATGTATGCGTGTGTGTGTGTGTGCGCGCGTGTATGCATGCATGCATGTATGTATGTAGATACTTATACCTCGGAGTAGGTTAGACATATGCTACGAGCATATGGATTAAATCTATAATCCATGAATAGTGGACATGGTACTTGTTAGCATCAAAATTGGTCACTAACCTCGTTGAGAAAGATTGTGGAGAGATATAAGTGATGAAGATAAATTTAAACAAGGAAGAATATGCTAATTTGAATGCAGAAAGTAAGAACACCGAATTTATAGTGGTTCAGCGTAATTGCCTACGTCCACTTTGAGGTTAAACTTTATTGCTTTACTTGATGATTGATTACAGATACAATCCATAGATCAAATACTTGAATACAATTGCTTAGTAAAGAGGATGAGTCTTGAAAGCGGCAGAGTCTCCCCAGTGTTCCCAAAAAAAGGTCCTTTTCACTGTGCCCCTGCCCCTCTATTTATAGACAAAGATGGGTTGGACATCCCCGGCGGGCTTGGCAGCCGAACACCTTGGCCCAAATGGAGTAGTCACTGTATGCCAAACCAAACAGACCGAATGGTCGGATGCCGAACCATCCTCCTCATACCGAACGAGGTGCTTGTTGTGTGGGAAGAGTAGGCCGAGTAACAATCGAAGCTGAACGCTACCTTTGGCCTAACGAAGTCTCTGGCCGAACGATGCCTTTGGCCGAACGAAGTCTCTGGCCGAACGAAGTCTCTGGCCGAACGATGCCTTTGGCTGAACGAAGTTTCTGGCCGAACGATGCCTCTGGCCGAACGAAGTCTCTAGCCGAACGAAATCTCTAGTCGAACGATGCCTTTGGCCGAACGAAGTCTCTAGTCGAACGATGCCTTTGGCCGAACGAAGTCTCTGGTCGAACGATGCCTTTGGCCGAACGAAGTCTCTGGCCGAACGATGCCTTTGGCCGAACGAAGTCTCTGGCCGAACGATGCCTTTGGCCGAACGAAGTCTCTGGCCGAACGATGCCTCTGGCCGAACGATGCTTTTGGCCGAACAATGTCTTCGGTCGAACGCTCCTAGATGTCGAGCGTTCCTGAATGACGGTCGCAAAGAGATGCCGAACGATCCAGTTGGGCCGAACTGGGGGTATGCCGAGTACTAAGTTGCCTGGCCCAACCTCTATGCCAAGTACTAAGTTGCCTGGCCCAATCTCCAGGAAACACTTGCCCCCCAAAGTGTATTACGTGACTGAACGTGATACGCTTTGAATTATGTATCCTCCATGTTTTACTTCAAATCCTTGGTTCATCACTCTTGGGGGTTGCTTTCTTGTGAATGCCGGAGGTGTGTGCCGAACGTAGTGTAAATGCCGAACGACACATTCGAAGCCGAACGTTCCGTGCATGTCGAACGATACCATCTTGACCGGCCCTACCGATTATGGCCTCTTCAAGTTCCTATCCTTCCCTATAAAACCAGGCGTCCTCCCTCTTCTCCTCTTTTCCACTTTTATTTCTGTCATTCTCCAAAGACTTGCAATTCTCGCCTGTTAATCGGACTTAAAGCCTAATTAATCCTTCCCAAGTTTCGATCTACTAACTAGGTATTATCCCTTCTATCTAAATCCCTTTCATGGTTAAATAGTTTCAATATGAGACTTAGGTTTGTGCGTAGCCGAGAGGGTCATGTGGAAAACTTTGATTAGGATGTCTTTATGGCTGAATGATGTGAGGCGAGGAGAAATGACCAGGGGTGATTGCACATAGGAGTTGTTGGGTGATGTGTGGTAGTTAGGCTTAGCTTCTTCATGCCGAATGAGACCGGAAGAAAAGAAAGAACAGAGGAAGTGTTGGAGGCGATTAGGGTGTCGAACGGCATAATCTGGGATGACTCGCCGAGCGACCTGTTCTTGTTGTTCGGTGTAGATGGAGGAGGAGAGGAGTGGAACTGTAGTCAAGGGTGGAATGCCGAACATTAAGGCTCGGCATAACTCTGGTTCGGCGTATCTTACCATATGCCAAACAGTGAAATGGAAGGCTTAGGTGAAGGCATGAATTAGTGGGGATGCCGAACGATCACAAATGCCGAACAATATTTCAACCGAACAACACTCGAGCCGAACAAACTTAAATGCCGAACCATACCAAGGCCGATCATAACTTAAATGCCGAACCCTATCAAGGCCGAACATAACCTAAATGCCGAACCAAATCAAGGCCGAACATAACTTAAATGCTGAACCATATCAAGGCCGAACATAACCTAAATGCCGAACCAAATCAAGGCCGAACATAACTTAAATGCCGAACCATATCAAGGCCGATCATAACTTAAATGCCGAAACATATCAAGGCCGAACGATGATAAGTGTCGAAACATACTTAGGCCGTCCCACGTAAATGCCGAACCATATATAAGCCGACCAAACATAAATGCCGAACAGACAATTGCCTTGCCTAATCACACAACAAAACAAGGACGAGGACTTTAGCATACTAGCATATCAAATTGACCCGGACTATTAACTCCCTAGCTTCAGTAGACATAAATCTGAACTTAGATTGACATAATCGGATAGCTTCTTTTAATGTTTTCTGAATCTGAAACTGTAATCACCACAAGGCAGGCTTTTGGAGACGATCAGCGATGACGGTCTTCGAAGGCGATGATTTGAAGCTCAGTTTTATATCAGTAACTTTGTGACCTTCAAATTCTTAATGCTTATACACGATTGCTTGCACTAGTTCACACACCACGTGGGGGGAATATTCGTGTTGATAATTCTAACGTTGAACATTTTTCAAGTATAGTTTTCGCAGGCGCTTAGCCAGATTCACTATTTATTGGAGATGTCTAAAAAATCTAGTTCCGCCACTATCTCAGATAGGCCCGGGCCATCTTCAAAACAAGAAATCGCGGACACTTCAAATCCGTCGACTTCCCCTGCTCATAATTTAGCTCCTGATTCCTTGGAGGCATCGATTCTCTTGGACGATCCGATCGATTCACAGGCTTCGAAGGTTAACGAAGTCGTGCTTCGGCGAATATACTCTATCCATGGAATCCCTTTTGCCGATGTGTTGGTTCCGTCGAGGCACGATCGCCGACATCTGCCCCCAGTCGGGTATACTGCCTGCAATAAGTTTATGTGCTGGATGGGCAGCGTGCCTCCATTCAATTTTTTTCTTCGGGACGTGTTGCAATACATAGACATCGCCCCGTCGTAGCTGCATCCAAACGGCCACGCGTTCTTATATGGAACCTATCTCCTTTTCATGGCCGTCTTCTCTAGGCCTCCAACTTCTGGCGACATCAGGTATATTTATATGATTAAGAAGCGGAAAGATAGCCCCTCCTTTGTGTTCCTCGAGCTGTACCACAAATGCCAAATTTTGACCGGAGCATGTAGCAAGTTTGCCTTGTACAAACAGGAATGATTCTATGTGCGTTGCCCTCCTGGTTTCGCGAGGAGATGGGTTGAAGGCAGTAAGTCTTTTCCCTGAGTCGATATTTGCGCTCTATCGGGGCTATGCTTTTCCTAACTCCTTGTTTCATCTTTTCAGGTATCAACCCGCGTCCTGAGGGCCGAGGATATTCTGAGACCGTTGAAGCCATTAGAGTTCTTCCTGTCGAGGAACGCGACATCCGAACCCTCATTTCAAATGAGTCATTATCGAGGTTCGGATTGTTAGCAAGAGGTCGTCGGATTAATCTTCCTGAGGGTGTCTCCATTCCCAAGCCCGCATCCGGTAAAGGGAAAAAACTAGCTGAATCATCATCACGCCATACTCCTGATGTACAAGAAGGGGAGAAAATCAAAGAGAGTGAA
The DNA here is from genome assembly GCA_030737815.1 of Allium fistulosum. Classification (NCBI taxonomy): domain Eukaryota; kingdom Viridiplantae; phylum Streptophyta; class Magnoliopsida; order Asparagales; family Amaryllidaceae; genus Allium; species Allium fistulosum. Next base: position 1,022,430,002 of record CM060906.1, read on the forward strand.
GCTCCTGAAACACAAGGCGAGAATATGGGTCCTACTCATGACCCGCTGGTCGAAGTACATGATATTGAAACGTCATCTTCCCCTTCGAAGGGGAAAAAGAAATTGACGTATAAGATACGGAAGGAGAAAGTTGGCGGAACTTCCAAAGTTACGCTCATCCCGCCAGAGAAAGAGGCTTCTTCACAGCACATGGAAAGTTCTTTAAAGGGTCTGTCGAACCTTACCATTCCCGACGATCTACTCAATTATGGTTTCGACGATCCGAAAGCCCTTAAGTTTCATTCGCCCACTAGAGGAAACGCGGGCGTTCAACCCCCAGTTCAGGGAGATAACACTCCAATCAGTAAAGATAAAGGAACTGGTCCGTCGGGGGAAACACTAGGACACACACGCACATACGCACTTCACCATACACTTCAAGTTTTTCCATTACCCTGATTTTTCCTAACTCGTGTTAATTTTATTTTATGCAGGTGACATGGGGCGCTCCCACGGGTTCGATCGCCTCCACGGTTCTTCTGTATTCCACCATCCGGGACGGGATTCAGGCTCCGGTATACGTAGGGACAGAGACGATTACGAAGATCGAGACAACCATCCTTAGGATTCGTCTTATCGAAAGAAAACATATTCCCAGTCTTCATATTCTCGTGATCCTCCTCCTCAAACTGAGCCAGATAGAGAAAAACTTTCGCAGAAGGGGTCTCAACCCGATGTCTCCCGAGAACAACATTCCAGTTCATCGAGCACACGGCAATCTCGGGAACATCGGAAAAGAACAGAACTCTCAAAGCCTCCTCCTCCTGTTACTGCGGCTGACCCAACGATAGCAAAGAAGATGGTCGATCTTAAGGCTAAATTCCCAAAAATATGCTTTGACTGCCTGAAATTCCTCCCAGCTATTCAACACATCCCAAGGCACGTCAAACAGAGCACCCTCGCCTGCAACAACGACGTCTATGTTCAACATGACGTGTTTGCACATTTGGTCGAGAAAGTCTCGGAAGTATCCATTGAGCGCCAACAGGAGATTGACCGTTTGAAGTTGGAAGCTGGCTTTGACAAGGACATCATCAAGAATCAAGATGAAGAGCTTGCTTCGTATAAGTCGAAACTTGAAGCCACATAGCAGAGTGCAAAAGACATTGCCGAGGTCGTCACTCGTCTAGAGGCGACCCATAAAAAGGAACTTGATGAAGCAGAGCATAGTGGAGCCCTTGCCTTAGAAAAAGATTCTATCCAGAAAGAAAGGGACATGCTCGCCCTGCAAGTCAGAGAGTTAAAAGAGTTATTCTCTAAGGAGAAAGAAGAGAAAGTTGCCGCTCAAAAAGAGTCCCAACGATACTGCGACGAAATTGTTGCTACACGGCTCTTAAAAACAAAGCTCGATGATGAACTTGCTAAGGTTGAGATAATGAAAGACGAAGCCTGTGAGGAGGGCAAGAGAAAAGCTTTTGAGGAGATTGACTCTCGCCTCGAAGCAGCTGTAGAGGCCGGTAGAGAAGAGGTCAAGTGCATGTTTGAACCGTTGATTGTCGAATACAGCGCCTACATCCTTATGCACTGTGACTTGACATTCCTAGGCGAGGGCTATCTTGAATCTCTAGCTGAGGCCTGGGAGACATTAATAAAGATCAGAAAGATTGAGTCGGGCACTGAGGAAGTCGATGAGGAGGCTCTAGTGAAAGAATTTCTCAGAGGGAACGAGCCAGCAGACTTGTCTGCAGGTTTGGCTCTTTATAGCAAAGGCTCTCCCCTACCAAAAGAGAAAGACGACGAAGCTAGTCCATCTGGGGCTAAGGCTGCAGCTCCTCCTTCTGTTGCTCCTCCTACTGCTCAATCGGCCGGTAGGCCAACACTTCACCCATTTGAGCAGCATGCCGGTTACGATCCGGAAGATCTTGGTCTTGGCGTTCATGTGCTATCCCCTATTCTGGAGGGTGAAACTCCGTGCGCAGTTGATAGCCAGCCAGAACCCGGTATAAAACTCTTCTTTTAGAAGTTCAAAGATCTGTCACTTCCTGTTAGCGGTTATTGGCCCTAATGTTCATTCTTTATGTTTTTATGCAGGCTGCTCTGATCCTGAACCAACTTTGAGGAGCGACGACGCCAAGGAGGAGGCAGAGAAAACAAGCGATGTTGCTCATGCGGGAGTAACTCCTGGCCCTGACGCTTAAGTGATCGGGGCGCTAGATGATGACAAGTTTGACACTTCATCTCCCGTCGAAGGGAGTGAAGAAATCGAGATCACTGGCGCCTCCGAACATACTTTGAAGATGAGCATGAAGGAGCGACTCGCAGAAGAGGAGAAAAAGAAGGTCGAGATCAAAGTCGAGCCTCAAATACTGGAACTTACCAACCTGTGGAATAAACCTCTGAAAATCATTCTCCCTGGCAAATCCAAACCGCTGGATGTTCCTTCTCCCACTCCTGACTCCGCTTCTTTGGCAAGCAAAAAATCCACGAAGAAGCGTGAGGGAGAGGAGTCATCTGAGAAAACAAAGGAAGACAAGAAGAAGAAACCGAAGAAATAGTCGCTATACTCGTTCAACGAGATTTTTCTTAGGTCTTGTAACTACTTTTATTTTTTCGTTTCCGTAGTTTGTGTAGATAGATTTTTGACTCCAAGTTTTGGAGGAATAGATGTGTAACCCCATTTTGGACTATTAAATAAAGTTTAGTTTCTTTGTCACTTGAACGATTCTTTTGCTTTTTTAGCTTTTTGAATATCTGTGGTCAAAACTCAAGTTCTTATGAGTTGCATAATTTCCCAATCCATTCTTACATTGTTCGAACATTCTTTGGAGTGGCATATTTCTTGTTCCACATTCTTGGGTACTTAGAATTTTTTCTAAATTCACGCTCCAGGGATTTAGAGTAATTCGATCCGCATTCAGGGGATTCGGAGATTCGAATCGCCCATACTCTAGCCTGCATTCCGGGGACTTAGAGTACTCCGGTTTGCACTCAGGGGACACGGAGATTGGAGTCGTTTATACTCTAGTCCGCGCTACGGGGACTTTGAGTACTCTGGTCCGCACTCAGGGGACTCGGAGATTGAAGTCGTTTATACTCTAGTCCGCGCTCTGGGGACTTAGAGTACTCCGGTCCGCACTCAGGGGACTCGGAGATTGAAGTCGTTTATACTCTAGTCCACCTCTGGGGACTTAGAGTACTCCGGTCCGCACTCAGGGGACTCGGAGATTGAAGTCGGTTATACGAGTTCGTACATCATACAGAATAATGTAACTCCAGCAATACATCACCCGACTGTGAGATACAGAAACATTAGTAATTCATGGGAAAGACGGCTTCAAGCCTTTATTAATGAAAACCAACTAAATTGCCTGATTACACGGTCAAAAAGAAACTAAGTGATAACGAAACGAAAACATACAGGAAATAACTATGCCTAAAACAAGAAAGAAATAGGCTAAATGTAATAATGTCGCAAATGTTCACTGTTCCACGCTCGGGGGAGTGTCACGCCATCAACGGTCGCTAGCTTGAATGTTCCCTCTCCAAGCTTTCGTTCAACGACGTATGGACCTTCCCAGTTGCGATTCATACGTGATGGTACCGAGAAAACTCGTTTCAAAACGAGATCACCCACATCAATGATCCTTGGGCGGACTCTGCCGTCGTAATATCGCTTGACTCGGTGCCTATGTGCTGCCGCCCTTAGTTCAGCCTCTTCACGTTTTTCATCGATGCAGTCCAGTGATTCCAACAAGAGATCCTGATTTGTCCTAGGATCATAATATGTCACTCGATGCGATGGAACTTCAAGTTCCACGGGTATAACGGCTTCCGAGCCGTATGCCAAGGCGAATGGAGTGTGGCCAGTCGTGGACTTGTGGGTAGTTCTATAAGCTTATAATGCTATCGAGAGTTCATCTACCCACTTGCCTCCGGCTTTTTCCAAACGCTTCTTCAGTATGGACTTGATTATTTTGTTTACGGCCTCGACTTGTCCGTTAGCTTTCGGATGCGCAACGGTGGCGAACTTCTTCTCAATGCCATACTTTAAACAGAAATCTTTGAACTCTCTGCTTTCAAACTGCGTTCCGTTGTCCATAATGATGGTTCGAGGGAGGCCAAAGCGGCATATAATGTTTCGTACAACGAAATTAACGACCTTCTTAGAGGTGATTGTGGCTAAAGGTTCTGCCTCGGCCCATTTTGTGAAATAGTCGACTGCAATTATCGCGTATTTCGCACCACCTTTGGATATAGGCAAAGAGCCGATTATGTCGATTCCCCAGATTGCAAATGGCCAGGGACTAACCATTTGTGTGAGTTATGTTGGTGGAGCTCACGGGATTTTCGCATATCTTTGACACTTGTCACATTTTCTTGCGTAGTCTGCAGCGTCTCGATTTACAGTTGGCCAATAGTATCCATAACGGAGGATCTTTTTTGCTAGTGTCTGCCCCCCAGTATGGTCACCACATTCTCCTTTGTGAACCTCCTTCAGGACCCGCTTTGTCTCATCATGGGCAATGCATCGTAATAAGGGGACCGAGAACCCCTTCCAATACATTACTCCATCCTGCATCACATATCGTGCGGCTTTTCGAATGACCTGTCGTCTTTCGCTCCTTTTTCTGGTAAAGTCCCGGTCATCAGGTATAGTTTAAATGGGGTTATCCATGACTCCCTCTCGATTCCTGTTTCCAACACAAAATCAACTTTCATCACGTCTATGCTTGGAGCATGTAAGGTTTCAACAGGAAACAATCCCATTTGATGTGCATCGCCAGTGCTTGCGAATTTAGCCAATGAGTCGGCTTCTTTGTTCTGTTCACACGGGACATGTGAAATGTCATAATGTTCGAGGTTCGACAATAGTTCCTGAACCAGAACAAGGTACGGAGCAAGCTTATGTCCCCTTGCTTGATAGTCCCCTCGCACTTGGTACACCACCAGCTGTGAGTCACAAAAAATTTCAACTGATTTAACCCCAAGTTCTCCAACGAGTTTTAAGCCAGCAACCAGTGCTTCATATTCTTCTCCATGATTCGTAGCCGGGAAATTGAGCTTCAAAGCGTAACAAATCGATCGATTTTCTGGAGTTACAAGAACTATGCCAGCTCCGGAGCAACGGTCGTTTGATGCCCCATCGGTGTACAATTTCCATCGAACGGGGGGAATGACACTGTGATTATCTGGTTCGTCAAATACAGTAAACTCAGCGATGAAATCTGCTAATGCTTGCCCTTGTATGGCTCTTCGTGGCAGGTAGGTAATATCGAACTGGCTCAACTCGATATTCCATTTTAACAGCCTTCTAGAAGTTTCTGGTCGTTGGAGTACCGTAGGGGCTGATCGGTATAGACACTGACTGAGTGTGCTTGAAAGTATGGGCGCAGCTTACGTGATGCAATCACCAAGAAGTAGGCTAATTTCTCGATTTTAGGGTAATTTCTTTCTGCCCCCGTTAAACGTTTACTAATGTAATACACCGGCTTTTGGACTCGGTCCTCCTCGCGGACCAAAGCCGCACTTATAGCATGTGGGGATACGGCCAAGTATACGTACAACATCTCGTGGTCTACTGGCTTTGACAGCACTGGAGGACTCTCCAAATGCCTCTCCAGATCTCGGAACGCTTCCTCACAGTTGGATGTCCATTCAAAATTTCTCTTCCCTTTCTTTATTGTATCGAAGAAAGGAATGCACTTATCCGTGGTTCTGGATATAAATCGACTCGGCGCAGCCACCTTTCCATTCAAGCTTTGCACCTGCTTTATAGTTCTGGGCACTTGCACATCTCGAATAGCTTGAATCTTTTCTGGGTTCGCTTCGATTCCCCTAGAATTAACAATGAATCCCAAAAAAATCCCTAACGCAACGCCGAAGGAACACTTCAGAGGGTTGATCTTCATCCCATAATATCTGAGTATATCGAACATCTCCGCTAAGTCTCGAATGTGGTCATTTGACTATCGTGACTTCACGAGCATATCATCCACATAGACTTCCATCGTTCTACCAAGCTAGTCTTTGAACATTCGATTCACCAAACATTGATAAGTCGCTCCTGCATTTTTCAATCCGAAAGGCATTACTACATAGCAATATAGCCCGACGTCTGTGACGAAACTGGTGTGTTCTTGGTCTGGAATATGCATCGGGATTTGATTGTATCCTGAGTATGTATCCATGAATGATAACAACTCGTGTCCTGCAGTTGAGTCGACCAACTGATCAATCCTGGGAAACTATCCTTGGGGCATGCTTTGTTCAAATCGGAATAGTCTACGCAAGTTCTCCATTTCCCGTTCGCCTTTTTCACCAGCACGGGGTTCGATACCCATTCAGGGTAGAGGGCGTCGCGGACGAACCCATTGGCTTTGAGTTTGTCCACCTCCTCTCTGAGAGCAGCGGACCTCTCTGGGTCCATTCCTCTCCTCTTTTGTTTAACCGGGACGTACTTCGAGTCTATGTTCAACATATGACTCGTAATGGCAGGAGAAATCCCGCACATATCAGAATGCGTCCAGGCGAAAACATCAAGATTCGCTTGGAGGAAATCACTAAGGTCTTCGGTCATTTCGGGGCCGAGTTGTGATCCGATCTTCAGTACTCGCGATGGATCGTCTCGGCTGACTGAAATGTCAATTGTTAATTCAGTCGGCGCTGCCTTTTCTTCCATGGGTTTCTCATCGTCGTCTCTCGGATCTAGGTCTCTAAAGATCCGAGAATTATGCCCGAGCCAGGGCTCGGGCATTACTTGTCAATTATCAGTATTATCGATGCGGACGGGATTGTCCGCGACCTTTCCTTTCTCCCTCCGATGGGCCTCTCGAAGCTCAGCCATATAACAGGCGCGACCAGTCGCCTGGTCGCCATGAACAACACCTACTCCTTTGTCAGTCGGAAACTTCAAAGTCAAACACCACGGGGCTAATGCTGCCCTAAACTCAGCCAGGGCCGGTCGGCCCAAGAACACATTGTACGGAGAATCCACATCCAAAACTACGAAGGGTAGGATTCGCACCTTCCGACGCTCGCCTTGTCCTAGTTCAACTGGTAACTCAACATACCCCACTGCATCGGTCGCTGCGCCATTAAAGCCATGTATACGAGCCTTAGATGGTTTCAAATCCTTTGTTTCCATCTGCATCTGGTCGTAAGCCTTCTTGAAGATGATGTTGACGGAACTTCCACAATCAATCAAAATTCTTTTCACATAAGCCGGCCTGATTGTCGCAGATATGACCATCGGGTCGATGGTAGGAGCCTCTACTCGGTCTGCATCTCTGTTCCTGAATACTATATCGTCTGCCATCACGCGCAGCTGTTTAGCAGGGGTCCCATCCTCTATGTTAGAACAACACTCGAAATCTGCGTGCTTCAGGGAACTAGCATACTGCTCCATCTCTTGCCAATTCTTATCAGTAGGATGAGGCCCGCCGATGATCATGTTTATGACTAATCTTCCCACAGTCCGGGCAGGCTCCTCGGGATGGCGCGGAGCTGGTGCACGACCTGGGTTGGATGTTCCCTATCCACCTTCTTGCGAATTTTTCACAAACTCCTGTAACTTTTTCTGCATGATCAACTTCTCTATATCGTCGTGTAGGTGTCTGCACTCTTCCGTATTATGCCCATAAGTCTCATGGAAGCGGCAGTATTTCCCAGTCCGCTTTTGTTCTTCGGTTGACTCCTTTGGACGCGGATTTCTATATTGAAAGGTATTGCAGGTTGATAGGTAAATGTTCTCAAGAGACGCATTCAGCGGGGTATACTCGTTGTAGGTCAGAATTCTCGGCTTCCACTTCCCCGCTTCTCTCTTCTTCCCTTGATTTCTTCCTTCGGATTCCTTAAGTTGCCCAGGCTTGTTCTGGACATTGACTTGAACTTTTCTCGAGTTATCTCCGGACTGCTTCACAGCAATGTTTCTTTTCACGGATTCCTAGATAGGTCCCGGTGCCTTATCTCGCCTTACCCACCTAGCTTCCTCTCTTCTTATGAACTAATGTGCCTTCGAGTAAAAACGCTCTAGCGTAGTCGGAGGTTTTCCTGCCAGCTAGTCTCCAAACTCTGAATCCGGATCCACACCTCGCATCACGGCCAAAAGAATTGCATGATCATTGGGATTGCTGACTTCAGTTGCCGCAACATGGAATCTCTGTAAATACTCCTTCAATGACTCCCCAGGAGCCTGGATTACACTTGATAGAGACATCACGTCCTTTGGACGAGTAGTGTGTATCCTGAACTGTTCTATAAACTTCTTCGCCAACTCCTTGAAACTGGATACGGACCGCGGAGGAAGTTGGGTGAACCACATAGTTGCGATCCCAGATAGAGTAATTGGAAAGCATCTACACTTGGTTGCATCATTCGCTCTAGCTGAATCCATCATCCATTCGTACCTCATGACATGTTGTCTGGGATCAGTCTTTCCTTCATAAGCCAGGATAGTTGGCATACTAAACTTTCTAGGGTACGCTGCTTGTAGAACAATGTCTGTGAACGGAGTATGACTTCTTGACACTCCCCAATCGTCGTTCGATAAGCCTTGATTCTCTCTCATCAATTGTCTGATCATGGCTGATGGGTCTGGTGTTTGTATGGAAGGTGGAAAGTTGGAGTCTGTTCTACGTGACTGATCTTGTTGATGCCTCCTCTACTGGCGATCTGCCAAATGTTCATCTTGGGGTTTGACAATATTAGCATCTTGATGGTCTGGGCCTCCAGCCTCCACCTGCACTCCAGCTCCTAAGTTTCCAGCTCCAGCTTGGTCACGGTCTCCAACTGTTCGGACAGCAGCACCTGCCCGTGCAGTTTCAGTCTTACGGCGTCTACGCTTGGGAGGTTCATCGGATGAAGTTGAGCTGTCGGATGAGGAATAAGGAGCGGGATTGCCCCCAGCATTCTGGTGCTGTTGTTGAGTGAGTTGTGCCATGAGGTTGGCGTTGGCTTGCATCTGCTCTCCAAGTTGTCTCATGCTTTCCCTGAGTTCTCTCATCAAGTCGTTGAACTCTATTCTGGTGACAACCGACATTTGGTCCTGGGCGGTAGTCTATACACCTGGAATCGCTTACTGATTGCTAGGTCCTGCTTGTTGCACGCTAGCAGTCTCGTGGGCGTCCGCATTATGAGAAGCTGATCTGGTACGTGGTCTTGCTATTGTAGAGTTATTGGTACGAACTCTGAGTAGAATCACCGGACGTCCTATGAATGAGTCAGATCTTCTTTGGGGGATTTATTCAATCCAGTAGCTTCAAAGCAGATCCTTGAGGTCTGAGAATTCAATTCTCAATGAAAGCACCAAAGTGTTAGCACCAAAATTGGTCACTAACCTCGTTGAGAAATATTGTGGAGAGATATAAGTGATGAAGATAAATTTAAACAAGGAAGAATATGCTAATTTGAATGCAGAAAGTAAGAACACCGGATTTATAGTGGTTCAGCGTAATTGCCTATGTCCACTTTGAGGTTAAACTTTATTGCTTTACTCGATGATTGATTACATATACAATCCGTAGATCAAATACTTGAATGCAATTGCTAAGTAAAGAGGATGAGTCTTGAAAGCGGCAGAGTCTCCCCAGTGTTCCTGAAAAAAGGTCCTTTTCACTGTGCCCCTTCCCCTCTATTTATAGACAAAGATGGGTTGGACTTCCTTGGCGGACCTGGCAGCCGAACACCTTGGCCCAAATGGAGTGGTCACTGTATGCCGAACCAAACAGACCGAATGGTCGGATGCCGAACCATCCTCCTCATGCCGAACGAGGCGCTTGTTGTGTGGGAAGAGTAGGCCGAGTAATAATCGAAGCCGAACGCTACCTTTGGCCGAACGAAGTCTCTGGCCGAACGATGCCTTTGGCCGAACGAAGTCTCTGGTTGAACAAAGTCTTTGGCTGAACGAAGTCTCTGGCCGAACGATGCCTTTGGCCGAACGAAGTCTCTGGCCGAACGATGTCTCTGGCCGAACGATGCCTTTGGCCGAACAAAGTCTCTGGCCGAACGATGCCTTTGGCCGAATGAAGTCTCTGACCAAACGATGCCTCTGGCCGAACGCGGCCTTTGGCCGAACGAAGTCTTTGGTCGAATGATGCCTTTGGCCGAACGAAGTCTCTGGCCGAACGATGCCTTTGGCCGAACGAAGTCTCTGGCCGAACGATGCCTCTGGCCGAATGAAGTCTCTGGCTAAACGAAGTCTCTGGCCGAATGATGCCTTTGGCCGAACGAAGTCTCTGGCTGAACGATGCCTCTGGCCGAACGATGCCTTTGGCCGAACGATATCTTCGGTCGAATGCTCTTGGATGCCGAGCGTTTCTGAATGACGGTCGCAAAGAGATGCCGAACGATCCAGTTGGGCCGAACTGGGGGTATGCCGAGTACTAAGTTGCCTGGCCCAACCTCTATGCCGAGTACTAAGTTGCCTGGCCCAATCTCCAGGAAACAGTACTTAAATGGAAATCAATCAGCATAAACTAGTTTTATGGAAAAAAGTATGTGATTTACCAGTCACTGGAACGTTGTTCTAACCCCCTCTCATTACAACCCATAGGATAGATTTAGAGGAACATGATTCTAATAAAACACGAGAATAGTAGTGTAACGCCCCGTAAAATCAACCATAGGTAAATAAATTAAATAAATAGAACTAAAGAAGATAAGGGTAAAAAATAAAATTTTGTAAAAGTTAGAATTTGGCCACAAAAGTTATACCAGTGCATTCATGATGAAACTCTGATCAATTTCCATATATAATATGCTGAAAATGGAGCTCGAATGAAGAAGTTATGAGCTTTTGAAGTTTTCAGGTTTAAAATAATTTAATTCGAATTCAAATTTAGATTCAAATAAATACATATATTTGAATTTTAAATTTCAAAAAGTTAACTATGATTAGACTTGGGGGATAAGTAAATGTTAAAGTTAACATGAACATTAAAATATAATTTAGGAATAAAATTAATTCAAAATGGTAAACAAATAAACGCTCCAAAATAAGTGGGAGCAGTACACCATGCAACCTAACCAATCAATCACTAGTGGTCGACCGGTGCACATAAGGCGGTCGATCACTACCCAGAGTGGCGGCTAGGGTTGTCGAGGGGATGAACATCCCAGATTCTTCCGTTTTTTAATCTATTTTGATCCAGTGGTTCTGGTGCATTTCAACCTCTATAAATATGACCCTAGACCCCTCACTTTTATTTATAAATATTTTGGGAGTATCAGCGAAGCTCTGTCAGTTCATCTCTTCTTAGATTTAGAAAACTCCATGATGGTTTTAGATAAGAAATCATATATACCTATCTTTGTTTATTATTTAATTCTAATCCTCTTCTCCTCCAACCTTTTCGAATCTAATATATATACAAATCCCTTATTGTATATATCAGTAAGAAGAGATCTGAGGAGATTATAATGGGCATTTCAAATCCAAAAGAGAGAAGCAAAGCTAAGGACTAACTATGAGTGAAAATCTTAGCATTTTTGTTTCAGTAATTAATTAGTATATTATGGATTTGAATATGCTTTAGGGGTTTTAGGTATACAAAAATAAAATAAAACAAAACCCCTAAAACTCCTATAATTCAAAATGTCAATTCTTGTTGGAACTCTTAATTGTTTACATTAAACTATTGTAATATGTAGTTTTTGCAGTTTTTTGTGATTTCAATTTCTATTCCACTCTTCTTTAATTATGAAGTTTCAATTAAGGAATAGAGTGCAAAGTATGAACTTTGTTTGTAGTCTACATTGTTTATAAAAGAGAAATTCCATTGTTTAATTCATTGTAAAAGAGAGGTTGAATAGAAGCTGAAACTGGAATTGCAATTTCTATATTTGAGATTATTCCATTTCTTGATCTGATAGATTGAGTTGAAATTTTATTATGTACAAGTCTGTTTATTCCAATTTTTGGATATGAATTTAAAATCTTTTGATAAGGATATTGAAATCCCTTGTTATAGATATTGGAAATATGACACCATTGATAATAAGAGAAAAGAACTTGTATTATTGTTGTTAAAAAGGAATTAACATTTTAATGTTAGTTAGGACGTAATCTCCTCGCGAATAGAAAATAATAAGTGAGTATTTATTTATATATTAATTAGCTTAAATAGCGTACAATTATAACATAAAATTGTATGGTTAATTAGGTAATGATTGTCATTAAATCCCCCTAAGGAAAGTAACTGAATTGTTAAGGAAAAATAAGAATATATGCAGCCTAATTAATGGACATGGTGAAGTATGTGATAATATATTAGGAGTGTTGTAAAATATGACTAAGTCATAAGTGGTGCGAGGTTAGTCAAAAGACACATTGAAGTCTTTCCGACTAATCTGGCTACCAGCGGTGTGACTCTGGGGCTGATGTGAGACATCACTTATGATAAGTAACTACGATGATGCGTGGTTAGTCCCAATTCTATAGGGTAAATCTGCCCAGTTAATCTGGCTACCGGTACTTACGAATAGTCAGGCTAATGTAAGACGTCACCGTGGGTATGGGTCATAAGACGAATGGCCTCCTTCGGGGTTTTAAAGGTATTAAGTAGTTGTTTGAGAGCCCGCCTTCTTTCCCAAATGAAGTATTAAATGGTCGTAATTGGGTTTAGGCATGGTTAAGGATATCTCGGAAAGGTCCGCTTCAATAGGAAGTATCAAGTGTCCAAAGAGATTTCCATGCAATGTCAACTAGATATGTACTTATGTGGAGTCTGCCTTGGGAGTATGTATTAAATGATGGGGACCTATGTCAATTGAGGTCTTAAATGGTCAGAGTCTGTCTATTTTCTATTAAATGGTATTAAGTGGCTTTGGGTTCTATCTCTCACATTGTTAGACATTTATGACATTGATTATGGGTTATGGATTGAGAAACCTGCTTTAGAAATGGAAGGTATGAAGTGGTTGTTTGAGGGCCCGTCTACTTTCCTTATATGAAGTATTAAATGATTTCAAAATACGTAAGACATAATTTTTTATTTTGAAATATACTGCCCAATTGCTGAAATAGTAAGGGTCGAGGTTTTTATTCACCGGACACTTGTTAATCTAACATCCTCCTTATTACCACATAAGTTAGAGGAGTTGATGATGCTTGAAGATGGCGAGAGTGAAGCTTGTGGCAGTCATTATCTATATTTTCATGTTATTTTCTATCGTACCCATAAAATTTATTTTGAAACAAAATGATGTAACAATTATTATTGACATTATGTTATGTTTTGTGATATTTGAAATGGTAATAAATAAATCGATACTATTATTGCTATTATATTTTGTTCCTTTTGCTATGAGTTCTAAAAGAATAATAGATAGCTCTATATTGTTTTTCTATTCACCAACCAACAACCAGCTTTGGAATGGGTCTAAGTTTCGATGATGCTTTTTTGGGTTGGAATTTAGGCCTGTTTTGTGGCGGGTAGTTACAAGTAGGTGGACATGTCTTCTCATTCCTTCTCTGCATTAACAAGGCGACTAGATATCCAAGGTAGTAGCCTTAGTCTGTATATACGATTTATTATATTTTACTATTCCACTGGGAGTTCAAATTGGTGGTTATCTGACATACTTAGGTTTATTACAGGTTACCAACACCAACGATCCATACCTTAATGGACTTCATTTTTTATTTAGTCGAAAATCGGGCCCATTAAGGTGTGGGTTGTTACATGTTCAGATTCTAAATCCTACATCCAGTCACGTACCCCGTATAGAATTTCCACTATAACAAAATTGCAATTTCGCGAGTGGCATTACAACCATACAACCTGGCTTGCAATCAGGTGGCAAATACACCTATTCCAACTTTCCATGGGTGGTAGGACACACCTGACCTTTTGACTTTCCATAGATTGGCAAGTACACCTATACAATTTTGACTTTCTATGGATGACAAGAAATACCTTTACAGTTCAAGTAATACTAGAGTAAATCTACAGTGAACCGTATCTTTCGAATACAAAATCTCGTAACCTTCAGTATAATGATCCTATAGAACCCCGATAGAAATTGTAATTGAAATCTTTGAGGAATATGATGAATTAAAGATTGAGTGATAAAGAATTCAAGTAAGAACTCTTTGATATTTTGTGTTTCACGAACTCATGAAGAATGAGAGTGAAAGAATATGAATTTTCAAATTATATGCGTAAAATAGTAAGAGAACTTGATCACAAGGTAGTAGAGAAGAAAGAGTGAGAGAAAAGAATAAGAATTATTTTAAAATTTGTTTTCCAGAGCCTTAATATAAAAGATGAAGGGAAGTGCCTTTTGGAAAAAATATGAAATGATGTGTATATTCTTTAAAATTCAAAAGTTGCATCAATGGCTAGTATGTCAACATATATTGAAAGAGTATGTCGACATATCTATGTCAATTTTAAAAAAAACATATAAGTGGCTACTATGTCAACATATATGTGTACCTTTATAAAAAGGTTCAAGAGAAGAAACTAAGTATCTTTTATAAAGAGATTTTGAGATGTGTTATGTGTCATTAACAAATATTTCTAAGACTCTTTTCACATAGTTTTGACTAACCGGATGTCTTGTGCGCTTCTGTTTTTGTTTCTTGAATCTCTTGTAAATCCCTAGCCTTTGTCCTTGAGTTTTCTATAATCTCCAGTCTTGTCCTTGTCCTCCTAGCCTTGTTATTATTTTGGTCTCCTTGACATACTTGATTCCTCTTAGGGCATGATTCATCTGTATCTCTACAATACTTTTGAGTAGTGGACCTTTATTTCCTGCAATGTAGTCAACACAACTTGAAAAGTTATTAGGAACAATATTTATATGGTGGTTGTCATAAAAATCTGTACCTGTTGTACTAATACATTATTGATTTGACATGATTTATACTTGTGAAGTCCAGTATAATGGTAGTGAAACTAGCCGAGTTGTATGTGAAGTGTGTTGTGTGATTCCATGTTTAACCAAAGAGCATTTTAAGCTATAGACATCCATTATTTACCAGTGGATTTGGACGAGCTTATAGTAAGGTGTGGGGACAGAGCTACATTCGAGTACAATTTACCATCCTCAAACTTATGGGCAGACCCAAAGGGTGAATCATATTTAAGAGGATCTCCTGTGGGCTTGTATTCTTGTTTTTCATAACTCATAGGATGATAATTTGGTGGAATTCACATACAATAATAATAATCGGTATAGCTTTGATATGACACCATTTGAGGCTTTATATGGCCGGCCATGCAATGCTCCTTCATGTTGGTAGGAAGGGGATAAGAAACTAATATTAAGACCAGATATGATATGAGAGATGATGAGGAAGATTGAGATCATCGACTATGGATGAAAGCTCACCAAGGCAAACAAAAGAGCTACTTTGATAAGAAGGGGAAGTTGACACCGAGATTTGCATGTTCTTTTGTTACACTCAAGAGGATTTGAAACCTAGATTGAGGGTCGACTTACCTCAAAAGATGGCAAGCATGCACAATGTGTTCCATGTTTCTCATTTGTAGAAATTTATGCATGACTCAAGTGTAGTAATGACACAGGATCAACCGAATGATATCGAGACTGAACAAGAAGCTTCAAGACCTCGTAGGTGTAACATCCCCTGTTTTAAATCCCGAAAATAAACGTTACTGATGTTGTAGTCATCAATAGTATTATTCTTTGGTGACAAAATCTGGTCATGTTAATCATATCAATAACATCAGAAGCACATGAATATGAAAAAATTTCAAACACATTTCATTAATAAAATTTTCACATCCATTACATAATCTCATTCGTTACCCATGTTCAGAGAAAATATAATAGTTACAAAATACTCTAAGATCAACATATAAAGATGCCCTCTTGGTTGATCAGAGTCTAATACTTGACAGTTATAACTTTTGTCATTACATCATTTAAATAAGAAACGACATGGTGGAAAATAAAAGCTCCTAATAATAACTAGCTTGCCTCTTACACTTCTTCGGAAGCTTATTCGTCTAACCTAAGAATCCTTACTTTCGACCTACTCAAATGAGTACCCGAGAGTTTAGGGGGAAAAATAAAAACTTTTGGTCGGAAAAAGAGTCTGGTGTAAATAATAATATACCATCTCGAACCAAATTAGTTATCTAGTGAGACCATGCCATTGAGGAAAACGGGTTTTCTCTTCACTGTTATCTTATACAAATATGTCGATCATAATCAAGTACCTACATCCACAATGGTTAAAATAATAATAACATGATCATACGAATGTATGCAACATGGGTAAGTCTGACTACTCCGTACTCCTAGGGATATGCACACCTAAAATTTACCCATCTCATAACACTGACTATCTGTCTCAATTCATGGTTTTCCTAGGGTTACTATGAACCTAATGGTTTTGCAGGTCAATCAATAACCTATCGGGCTAACTTTGGCCATAATTTAACCAGATATTCCAAAATCTTCAAATACAGTTAGGAGGAATACAAATCTCCAAATATGTCTAGGAGGAATACAAATCTCCAAATACGGTTAGGAGTAAACAAAACAATCTCCAGATATAGTTAGGAGCAATCAATAATAAAAATCTCTAGATATAGTTAGGAGAATCACCAAATACGGTTGGGGAGAACAACTTAAGTAATATTATAAGCATATAGAGCTACGAGTTCCCTTTTGTACGTACAAAACCTTCTAGTCTCACTAATGATAAAGCCATATGCACTGGAATCGCGGACATTTACTAACCGGAGGCTAACGGGTGAAGTATAAGGTGCGACCCTACACCAATTCCCCTTACGGTCTTATATGGTTTTAAATTTCCAAGTCATATCCTTTTGATTAGTTTAGGGCATCCTAACCTATTAGATCTATCTGATCTCCTGGATGCAATTTTGCCCACTCAGGAATCATGTCTGACCATACTCACTATTGGGACTATCAATCTAGTAATTCTGCCTTCAGTCCTAAAATGCAATGTTGGGTCATAATAACGTGAGTATGACAATGATAAATGTGTAATTTAACTAATCAAGTAATAACAAGAATATATAATATCATTCATCAAATATATTAAATCAGTAATTATTGGCATCACAAAATTACTTAAACTTAAGTAATAATTTCCTTTGGCAAATTCCTATAAAACTTGGGCTAGACATCAACTTATTTCCTTGAAAACCTTTATTTCTATAAATGATTAATCTTTTAAAATCATTCTTTAAAACAAGAGAAACATAGCCCATTACATAGCCAAAATCCTATGCCAAAATACAATCCTTTTCGAAATAGCTTTCTTTATTTACGATATCAAAAGGAGGTTGTCGAACCTCTAAACTTGGCTTTTGGTTTGCATAGTATAAGGCATTTCAGCCTATAAAAAATAAGGCATCGAACCTGAAGGTTTACGACATCATTGCCAAAAAATACTTGATACCAAAAATATGGGCTGCGGCATCGTTGGCTCAAGATACTTGATATCGAAAATATGGGCTTGCGGCATCATTTCCTTAAAATAGTTGATGTCGAAAATAAGACTTGCGGCATTCATTGCCATAAAACAGTTGATGTCAAAAATGGGATTTGCGACATCATTGTCATAGAGCAATGGATATCATCTTCTTTAATGTTGCGGCTGCATATGCCGCTAATATAAAGGATGTCGAAAACAAAGGGTGACAAGGGACATCAAGCTTTACACCAATAAAGGATGTCAAACTTTAAAAACCTGGATGCATGTCCTTAAAACAAAATAGGATGCTGCTTTTGTAGAGTTACGAAACCTATGATGTCGAAAGTAATGCCGAAATCCTATACATCTATGTGAATAGATTCATTTCATACCTACTTAAGTCGGTATCATATGCATCCCTTCATGTTGATGTCATAATTCATAACTGCTACCGATATCGAACATTATCAGGGATTTTGGTCATCTAATCAAGTGACATGACAATTTTGTAATTAAACTCAAAACTGTTTTATTTCCGTGTAAAGTCATTTCTTTACACCAACTCTTGTCCATTTTCTATTGGTTAATAAAATACTTTACCATATTCTTTTTAGAAAAACTGCTCTATGTTAATTTATTTTCCCAAAATAATTTGTAGCCTTTCTAGCTTAATAAATTCATAGAAAATCATAATTACCTAGGAAAAATCCCTAAAAATTACTAAAAATCAAAATTCACATACTCTTTCTCATATAAAATTTTTGGGGCCGTAATAATTATATAATTATTTTTAATAATTAAAACCCGAAATAAACGCCTTGTTCATCTTAGGACATAAAATATTCATATTAAGTTGGAAAATTATGAAATTGAAAAATCATCTCCAAAATAATGTTTTACATAACTTATCGAAATTTCAAATCAATAGGAAATAAAAAACTTAGGTTTTACCCTTAAAACCTACTAAATCAATTCCATAAAAATTCCAATAAATCATCATTTAATCTAATAATGATATAATCAATCCATACATGACATTATCATAATCAATTCGAAAATAGATCATAGATCTAAAAATAAACATAAAAACTTGAGATTAATACTGTTATTCATCTTAGATTAGATAGAGAGATTGAGATTTGATGTAGATTTTCTTTCCTAAGCTTTTTCCCTTTGAATCTCTTAGCTTCCCCTTCTTTTCTTCGTAGGTAATGGTCGGACTTGTTTTGTATTTTTACTTGGTGAATTTTGAAAGTGAGAATGAATGAGAGGGAAGAAGGTTTAGGGATTATTCCCTTTGTTCCCCTCTCATAAATTCTTTTCTATTCTTATGTTTAAAACCATATCATTAATTGATTGCTTATGGCACGACCTAAGTTAATTATCAAATTCCATTCCCTTTATCCCCTCACATCATATTATTCTATTTAATTTATCTAATTAAATATTCTGAATAACATTAATCAAAACTAGAGGTGTTACAAGCTCCTATCCTTAAAAAATTTCATCCTCGAGATTTCAGTAAGGATAATAACAAGCATATCAATCATTCAAACATCTATAACAAACATATAACAGCAATACTAAAATATCTGACCAGCAAAAAGTCTATAAAAAAAATATAGAATGTACCATCAAACAACTCAGGATAAGTATCTCTAATCATGTCCTCTGTCTCCCAAGTACAGTCTTTCTCATTGTCACTTCGCTAGACTTTCACTAACTTGACTATCTTGTTCCTTAACCTTTTCTCACCTCTTGCTACAACTAGAACTGGTTGTTTAACAAAAGTCATATCTGGTTCCACTACTAAATCTTTCAATGCAGTCAGAGTAATAGTAGTCTTTGGATCATGCATGCACATTCTAAGATGAGAAACATGAAAAACATTAAGGATCCCTGCCAAATTATTCAGTAACTCTATTCGATAAGCGAGTTTCCCAATCCACTCTATAATAGGAAATGGAACTACATAACTTGGTGCCAATTTCCCCGTCTTTCCAAATCGTAACACACCCTTCATCGATGATGCCTTAACAAAAACATGGTCTCCAGCCGAGAATTCTAAATCATTATGCCTTTTATCTCCGTAACTTTTTTTCCTAGACTGAGCTTCTTCATCCGTGCTCGGATCAATTCAATCTTTTTTGTGGCTTCTCTCACCATATCTGGACCAAGAATCAATCTATCTCCAGTTTCCAACCAACATGCTGGTGATTTGCACGGCCTTCCATCCAAAGCTTTAAAAGAAGCAATTCTTATACTAGTCTGATGGTTGTTATTATAGAAAAACTCGACTAAGTGTAAATGGTCATCCTATGAACTTCCAAAATCTAGTACACAAGCCCTCAAAAAATCTTCAAGTACCTTATTGACTCTTTCTATCTGCCCATCCATCTGTGGATGGTAAGTGGTACTCATCCTTAGCTTAATACCTAAAACTTCTTGTAGACTCTTCTAGAATTCACTAGTGGACAAAGTATCTCCGTCGCTGACTATTAACTAGGAATCTCATGCAGTCTAATAATATTCTTCATAAACAACTTCGCTAAGGTAGGTGCCATCCTTGTCGACTTAACGAGAATAAAAGGTGCACTCTTGATTAGTCTGTCCATTATGACCATATGCTTTCATTTCCCATATTCGACCTTGGCAATCCGTCAATAAAATCCATGGATATAAAATCTCATTTCCAAAGTGGTACTTCTAAAGGTTGAAGCAATCTACTTGGATTTTGATGCTCGTCTTTTACTTGCTAGTAATTCAAACATTGCTTTACCCATAAGCTTACATCTATTTTCATCCCTTCCCAGAAGACACTTCTCTTAATATCCTGATGGTACCTACAGGATGAATAGTAAACTTTAGTCGATGACACTCCCTAATAACTTCATTCCTTAGGTCACAAACATCTGGAACACATAACTGTCCCTTCTTCCTCAACCATCCATTCTAGTCAAGACTAAAATCCTTTAAATCATCAATCTCAATTCCACCTTTCAATTTTCTAATCCGTGCAGCTAGTAGTGGATCATCTCTCTGCTTAGAAGCAATCCTTCTGATCATCACTAATCGAACTTCCAAACATGACAATATGGTAGTCACTTGACTAGAACTAGCCATTGATCTTAACTACGCACCATAGGTAGTCAATGCCTCTAAGTCCTTCCATTCTGCTAATATAGCCAACACCACATTCTAATGTTTTTTGCTAAGCACATCTACCACTTTAATTCCTTTCTCTGGCATATACTCAATACCAAAATCTTAAGCTGCTAAAAACTCTAGTCATCTCTGTTGTCTCATATTCAATCTTCTGGGAGAATAAATACTTTAAAGACTTATGATTTGTAAACAACTAGAACCGTTCTCCCAACAGATAGTGTCTCCACACTTTCAAAGTAAAGATCAATGTTGCCAACTCTAAATCATGAGTCAGATATCTAACTTCATGTGGTCTAAGCTGCCGAGAAGTGAAGATAATCACTTTACCATTTTGCATTAATACAGATCCTAACCTTATCCCACATGCATCGATATACACCACTAAATTTTGATTTCCATCCGGAACACCTAACACATGCGCATTTGTCAACAAATTCTTCGACTTCAGGAATTCTTCCTCATATTTATCGATCCAAACATACTTCACGTCCTTTCTGGTTAGTTTAGTCATAGGTGCTGATGTTCGAGAGAAATCGTTGATGAATCTCCGACAATAGTCAGCCAGTCCAAGAAAACTTCTTATCTCGAGCACGATCTTGGGTCTCTTTCAATTATTAACAGCTTCAATCTTAGTGGATCTATGGATAACCCATTTTCTAAAACTATATAACAAAGAAACTTCACCTATTTATCTCAAAAATGACATTTTGAAAACTTTGCCTTTAGTTGATACTGCCTCAACGTTTCTAGCATTGTTCTGAGATGAACTTCATGATATTGTTCATTCTTAGAAAATATCAGAATGTCATCTATAAACACTAACATTAATCGATCCAAATGCTTTTGAAAGATCTGGTTCATCAAATCCACAAAGTAAGCAGGCACATTGTTAGTCTAAAGAACATAACTAACCATTCAAATGAATCATATCTTGTTCGAAACGCCGTTAATGGAATGCTATCTTCCGCCACACTCAATTGATGGAACCCTGTAGCTAAATCCAACTGGGAGTATACCTTGCTCCACTCAATAGAACAAATCATCTGTTCTCAGCAAAGGATATCGATTCTTTATCGTCTTCTCATTCAACTTATGATAGTCAATACACATCCACAATAATCTGTCTGGTTACTTTATGAGCACCGCTGCCGCTCCCTAAGGCGAACTGCTTGGTCTAATGAAATTCTTTCCTTCAAAGTCCACCAGTTGCACCTTTAATCTTTCATCTCAATAGGTGTCCTTCTGCTTGGCAGTCTACTCATGAGTTCAGCTCCAGGTATAAGATGTATTCGAAAATCAATAGCTCGTTTCGACGGTAGTCCTATAACTAGGTCTAAAAAATCTGCAAATTCTATTACAATAAAAATCTAATTCACTTCATCCTCCACTTCCATTGCACCCAATAAAGCACATACATAAAAATCTGCATTCTCTATTGACTATATAATTCGATCACGGTTATTAGGGTGTCTTAATGATATATTCCAATCCTAGCAAAATATCCTAGCATCATATCTGCTTAACCAATCCATACCCAGAATGATCCTAAAACCCACAAAATAAGCATGACCTAGAAACTCAAATTCTAAATAGTCACATCTCATCCTAAGAGTTGCATAACCTCCTATCGGATTCATAACCGTTAAGGAAGTAACAAGGTATGACGGTTCTAGACTTAACTCATCTACCAAACAATGCGAGATAAAAGAATGTGACACACTAGTATAAAATAATACATAGGTATGCCATGAATCAAAAGAATAACTCCCATCACACACTTTCCTTTTTCCTCTACGGTCGGCCTAGATGCAGACGGCTCTAGAGTAAAGACTTTCCCTTTATCATCCTTGGCCGGTTCTGGACACTGATTCTTGAAATGCTCTATCCTGTCGCAGTTGAAACACTTCACGCTTTTCTTTTCCACAACCTAATTTCCTTTACCTGTCCGACATTCATAAGCATAGTGCCATTTCTTATCACCCTTAAAGCAAACAACATCAGTCTTCCCTTTCTTGGCAATTCCACCCTTTTGAGTTCCCTTCTTATGAAAGAACTTTCTTTTCTTTCCTTGAAAACCTTGAGCCTCCACATGCTTGTCCTTTCCAAATGTAGAAAAAACTTCTTCATTCCATAATGCCATCTCCACCACCACATCACTTGGGTCTTTGAGATGTGGCATAGTTGCCCTGGCGATCTTTGGCTTTAATCCATGAATGAACTTCTCATTCCTCTTAATCACAATGTCAATGGTTGCATATCCATATCTGGACAACCCATCAAACTTAGTTGCATACTACAGTATAAATATCTCTCCCTTCTCCAATTCAGTAAACTTCCTAAGCAAAGTTGACATAGCTATCTTAGGCAGCATTCTTTCCTCAAACCTTCATCTAAAGTCAGTCCAAGTTAAATTCTTCTCTTATACTCCTACAGTCACACCATTCCACTAATACAACGCAACTCCTTGCAACTGTCTAGATGCCAACCTTATCGTCTGCCCATCATTCAAGCTTAAATCAGCAAAGATCCTCTCGCAGTGCAACAACCAATTCTCAACTTCAATAACATCTTCTATTCCAATAAAAGGCTTTCCTTCAAGATGGCTGTAATCATGGCTCAACATAGCGTAATTGTTGCGACACAGATACCTCGAGATTAGCACCTCCCGCATTTCCAGCATTTCCTCCAACCAATCCAGCTGCAACCCCATCTTGCATCATATTCACAAAGAACTGATACATAGTTCCTAATCTATTGGTGGAGTTCCAGCACTCACTTTAGCATTTGCTTGTCGGCCTAGATTCCAACTAGTATTGGGTCGAGCATTTCCATTGGTTGTGGTGCTTCCTCCACCTAGATTCACTCTTCTGTTTCCTACTTCCATATCTTGCTTTCTCATAATCTACATACGAGCCTTAATAAGATACAAAAGAACCGTCTAAGAGAGAGGGGAGAATAGAGATGGAATGCTACTTATATAGTAAATCCAAGTACGTTGCTATAGCGTTATCCTATACCCCAATCTTATTCTCTTATTTATTTGGATTATATTTTCAAATATTTTAATCTTTTAAATTTACCTCAACTTATGCTCTGATACCAAGTTGTAACATCCCCTATTTTGAACCCCGAAAATAAGCGCTACTAATGTTGCAGTCATTAATAGTAAAATATGGTCATCTTAATCATATCAATAACATCAGAAGCACATGAATATGAAAATTTTCAAACACGTTTCATTAATAAAATCTTCACATTCATTACATAATCTCTTTCGTTGCCCACGTTCAGAGAAAATATAATAATTACAAAATATTTAAAGTGTGACATATGAAGATGCCCTTAATACTTCACAGTTACATCTATTCAAATAAGAAACAACATAATAGAAAATAAAAGCTCCTAATAATATCTAGCTTGCCTCCTGCACGTCTCCAAAAGCTTATTCGTCTAACCTGGAAATCCCTACGCTCATCCTACTCAAATGAGTACCCAAGAGTTTAGGGGGGAAAACAAAAACTTCGAGTTAGAAAAAAAGTCCGGTGTAAATAATAATATACCATCTCGAACCAAAATAAATATATAGTAAGACAACGCTGCTGAGTGGAATGGGTTTTCCCCTCACTAGTATCTTATCCAAATATGTCAATTATAATCATGTAATTGCATCCACAATGGTTAAAATAATAATAACATGATCATATGCATATATGCAACAAAGGTAAGTTTGACTACTCCGTCCTCCTAGGGATATGCGTACTCAAAGTTTACCCATCCTATAAAACTGACTGTCTTTAATCATAGTTTTCCTAGGGTTACTAAGAACCTAATTGTTTTGCAGGTCAACCAACAACCTATCAGACTGGCTCGGGCCATAACTTAACCAAATATTCCAAAATATCCAAATACAATTAGGAGGAACACAAATCTCCAAATATGGTTAGGAGTAAACAAAAAATCTCAAGATACAGTTAGGAGCAATCAATAATAAAATCTCCAAATACACTTAGGAGAATCCTCAAATACGGTTAGGGAGAAAAACTTAAGCAATACTGTGAGCATATAGAGCTACGAGTTCCCTTCTGTGCATATGAATCCTTCTAGTCTCACTAATGATAAAGCCCAACGCACTGGAATCGTGGACCTTTACCAACCAGAGGCTAACTACTGAAGAATAGGGCGTGAACCTACACTAATCCCACTTAAAGTATTATATGGTTTTAAATCTCCGAGTCATATCTTTTTATTCAGTTCAAGGCATCCTAACCTATTAGATCTATCTGATCTCCTGGATGCATTTCTACCCACCTAGGAATCAAGTCTGATCATACTCACTAATGGGACTACTTATTTGGTAATTATACCCCAATCCCAAAATGCAACATTGGGTCATAATAATGTGAGCATGGCAATGATAAATGTGTAATTTAATCGATTAAATAATAATAAGAACATATAATATCATTCATCAAATATGTTCAACCAGTAATTATTGGAATCACAAAATTGCTTAATCTTAAGTAATAATTTCCTTTAGAAAATTCCTATAAAACTTGGGCTAGACACCAATTTATTACCTTAAAAACATTTATTTCTGTAAATGATTAATCCTTTAAATTCATTCTTTAAAACAAAGGAAACATAGTCCATTACATAGCTAAAATCTTATGCCAAAATACAATCCGTTATGAAATAGCTTTCTTATTTACGATATCAAAAGGAGGTTGTCGTACCTCTAAACTTGGCATTGGTTTGCATAATATAAGGCTTTTTGGCCTATAAAATATAAAGCATCGAATCTAAAGGTTTACAGAATCATTGCCACAAAATACTTGATATCAAAAATATGGGCTTATAGCTTCGTTGCCTCAAAATACTTGATATAAAAAATATAGGCTTGCGGCATCCTTGCCTCAAAATACTTAATATCGAAAATATGGGCTTGCGGCATCATTGCCTTAAAATACTTGATGTTGAAAATGAGACTTGCGGCATTCATTTCCATAAAATACTTGATATCAAAGATAAGACTTGTGGCATCATTGCCATAGAGCAATGGATGTCATCTTCTTTAAAACTGCAGCTACTTATGCTGTTAATATAAAGGATGTTGAAAACAAAGGATGACAAGGGACATCAAGCTTTACACTAATAAAGGATGTCAAACTTCAAAAGGCTGAATGCATATCCTTAAAACAAAAGGAGATGCCACTTTTGTAGAGCTACAAAACCTATGATGTCAAAAGTAATGCCACTTTTGTAGAGCTACGAAACCCATGATGTCAAAAGTAATGTCGAAATCCTATACATCTATATGAACAGATTCATTTCATACCTAACTAAGTGGGTATCATATGCATCCCTTCATGTCGATGTCACAATTCATAACTCATATTGATCTCGGCCATTATCCAGGATTTCGGTCCTCTAATCAAATGACATGGCAATTTTGTAATTAAACTCAAAACTGTTTTATTTTCATATAAAGTCATTTCTTTTCTCCAACTCTTATCGCTTGTCAATTTTCTATTGGTTAATAAAATACTTTGTTATGGTCTTTTCAGAAATACTACTGCAATGATAATTTACTTTTCCCAAAATAACTTGCATCCCATTCAAATTATATTATTATTTTAATATAATTCATTAACCTTTTCTAACTTAATAAATTCATAGAAAATCATTATTACTTGGGAAAAATCCCCAAAATCACTAAAAATTATAATTAACATATTCTTTCTCATATAAAATTTCGAGGCTGAAATTATTATTTAATTATTTTTAATAATTAAAACCCAAAATAAACACATTTAAAATCTTAGGAAATTCATAAAATATAACTTGGACAATTATGAAATTGAAAACCCGTTTCCAAATAATATTTTACATAACATATAAAAATTTCGAATCAATAAGAGATCAAAAACTTAAGTTTTACCCTTAAAACCTACTAAATCAATACCATAAAAATTTCAATAAATCATCTTTAAATCCAATAATGATATAATTAATCCATACATGACATTTTATCATAAGCAATACGGAAATAGACCATAGATCCAAAAATAAACATGAAAACGTGAGATGGATAATATTATACACATTAGATTGGATGGAGAGATTGAGATTTGATGTAGATTTTTTTTCATAATTATTTTGCTTTTGAATCTATTAGTTTTCCCTCATTTTCTTCATAGGTAATAGACGGCCTTGATTTGTATTTTTACTTGGTGAATTTCGAATTTGAGAATGAATGTGAAGGAGAAAGGTTAGGGAATGAACTAAGAGATTATTCCCCTTGTGCCCCTCTCATAAATTCTTTTCTATTTTTATGTTTAAAACCATATCATTAGTTGATTACTTAAGGCATGACCTAAGTCAATTATCAAATCTCATTCCCTTTATCCATATACATCACTTTACTCTGTTTAATTTATCTAATTAAATATCATGAATAATGTTAATCAAAATTAAGGGTGTTACAGTAGGCCTATTCATATAGTTGGGCATAATACAAAGCAGCTTAGGAGGAAGATAGTGAAGTTTTTGAAGGTTTAATAGGGTGAAGCGGGAGCGATAACACTCACAAGACTGGAAAGAGCACGAGGACCACTTGTTTAGAGCTCTTTACTTAGAAAGAATTTCTATTTATCGCATTTACTTTCACTTTCGATATCATGTAGGGTGGTTTAGTAACATACATGCTAGAGTAGGCATAGGTTATATTTAATTTCTTATATGTGCATGTTTGATGAATGTTATGCTTGCTTATGGTTGTTAGGAATATAGGCTAACTATATTGTTTGACCTTACCTTGTTTGATGGGATTTCGAGGGTGAAATCTTTAAAAGAGGGAGAGTGTAATAACCTGTATTTTACGTATTTGAGAATTATAAAATATTATTTTAAAATCCAAATTGGGTCGTATGAGGCTATAACTTTGAATAATATTGAGTAATGATATTTTTCAATCTTAGAATTTTCCTTAGACGATCTTGACCTTAAAAATATTGTAAGACATATCACTTTTGTTAGAAGTTGAACTGGGTCTTGAAACCACTTCCAAACGATTTGATGGTTTCTCGTACCATGGGGTGGAGGATTTTTGGACTTATAGTTTAAGAGATATGAATATTTGAAGTTGGAATGTTTTAGGCCGATTGGCGGGATATTGGAGGTGGATTAGGGAGGCCCATAGCCCATCTAGGGATTAGTGACTAGTACAGCCATATCCAACTCCCCTAATCACTTTTCTCATTTCCCAAAACATTTCCAAACATCCATTAATCCTCCTTGGGCCAAAATACCATCAAATCCTTACTTTAATAAGCCAAATTGAGTGATTAAGATAAGTTAGCTAAGGAAATCCCTTGGGTCACTTAAATCTGCATTGGGAAATAGGATCTTGCTATTTGGATTAGTCTATCATATTTTTGGATGATTTCTTCTTTTCAGTGAGTAACTTATTTCCCTTACTTCACTATGATTGTTGATTTAATAAAATGACAGTTTTAAATGGTTTTAAATGTTAAAACATGTTTTAGGATAAATCTAAACCTAACTAAACTTTTAAAATGAGATTAAATGATTTTAAATGGATTTTCATTCATTTTAACCATTTTCTTGTACCGATCATCGGTTTTCTTGTATAGTTCGTCGAATTTCATATGGGATGACATTTTATGTTGGTTTTCTTTGATTATAAACTATACATATGTTAAAATGCCTGTTTGATGGTTGTATGTATGAAAATGTTGTTGTTTGCATGTAATGATTGTTATGCTTGTATTAAGTGAAAACACAAATCGAAGGCAAACTAGAGTCTAAGGATCCCTCTATCATTGATCTTGCACATTAGGATGGTCAAGATGTTAGATCATTGATTTTGGATGCATAAAATGATGGAGATTAATGTTGGTAGAGCGAGATCTAGAATTAATGTACCAAAATTTGAATAACGACGAACAATTTCAAATACGGGAGTTTGCACACAAACTAGAGCAGAAGGACAAATGATGTAGAAGGTCAGATGATCAACTTAGCCAAAATTTTCCAAATCCATTGAAGGACACTGATCGCTCCAAGATCGATCGGTACTGATCGCTCCAAGACCGATCGATACCACGCAGTCCAAGATCGATCGTGTTGCTCAAATTTTTCGTAAGTAACTAGCAGGTCGATTTAAGGTAGTCAGGCCTAGTTAAAGCCAATCCAACTACTTTACAACCAGCCTGCATAGGACGACCTAAGCCTATGATGGTCCCAAACCATCCCTTCTGTTCTACAAGGCACCAAAATAGGCCTAGTTGCCTCGACCCTAGGCACCTCTCACTTTGAGCAAGGTTCGGACCCAGCCCCTCCTGATCCAGCCTGGCCCATCACAATGACGACTGGTCTTCCTATGTTAATCTTCTTCCACCATAACTCCAAGCCAGCATGTTCGCTAAGCGTTACTCTAGTTGACGGCCGGCACTTCTCCAACCCCACCTCGACAGGCTACAACTCGAGCAAGATAGGCCCAAGCATGGCCCGTCCTTGGCCCAACTTTAGTACAACTGACTCGGACTAATCCCCAATAGCCCACTCGGTCGTTTCACGGTCAACCATGCACCATCTTCCTAGCATGGTCCTTTATAAGACTCCTAGTTTCTTTTATGTCATTGACAACTGGTCAATCGACTCAACAAGACTTGTCACCTGAGCATTGAAGTGGGCATCAAGCTATTTATTCGAAGCACTATGGCTTAACGGCTGGATTGATGGCACTTAAAATCAACATTAAATACACATTTAATGTGAAGTCTCTGCATTAAATGCGAGACCCACGCCTGGTGTAGAGAGGCAATGAGTATATTTTCATCCACCGCATATCTTCTGGCACCTATTACAACAATCGTCCATCTACTCTTACATCCATATTAATGGTTAGGCATTTTTCCCGCCAGTTATATCACTCAATCTCAATCGTCCATCGTCCACTTCAACTACTATAAGAACTCTATGCATAGCCATGCTTCAAAAGGGTTGGTTGATACTCAATTGGTTGGAAGATACAAGGATTCTAGATATTATACACATTTCAGGGCTCTTGATACCGCAAGACCATAAGATTACATAGCTTTATTAGTCTTAAATGTTACCCACTTTCTTATTATTCTCTTGTAATTCCTTGTAGTTGTAAGAGAAATATATAATAAGAGAACTTCACAATGGACATAGGCAGCTTTTCTAAATCACTCTATATCTTGTGTTATTTACCTTTTAGCTGTATTTTTAACTTCTCATTCTTTCACTTTAATCCTAGTATTAGCAAGTAACCTTTGTGCATTAGTCAAATTTCAAGGCTAGTTAAATCTCTAGTCAACATTTTAACGCTAAAAGGAGGACCTCCCCTAAAGCTTTTACCTTTCCATACTTTTCTACCTTGCGAAGACCTAATCTAACTTGTTACCATGGACAATCTCCCGACACTTGAAGCTCACAACTCCAATGAGCACCAAACTAATGGCAACACTCTCATCAGTGTTGTCCAGCCCAATCCAAGCATTAACAAAGAAGTATAGCGTATTGTGATGCTATAGTTATCAAACATAGGTCAATTGACCCACGAAGTGCATGGTTTGAGGGTGCAGCTGGACACTCAAGATGCCATAAACTTTGTTCCACTAGCTCCTCCAAAGCCAATTTGGTCAACCTGCCTGCTTACAGGCTCATGCCTCCCCGCGGTTATGAACTCTTGAACACCATCAAGGCCCAAGAGAGGGTGGTACCCGAGACTCCACTCATGAGTGTTCATGTCTATCCTAGAAGATATGTTGCAATCTTACCTGGTCGGATTAATCTTACCCCAAATATGGCTTCATCTATAGGGCCAAGTCATCATTCTTTTCCCTTCGGCGGATCGACCACAGCCTTTAATCTCCCCCAAGCTTCTGCTTCATGCCATCTCGATGGCGATCCCCTGTCTTTGGCAGGGCATGCATGACCCTCTTAGAGCACCCCAGGTCCCATGGGGGTGTGGTTGAAAATAGACAAAGAGAAGAGCAGGCCATGCATTCCAGATTGCCCTTGGTCTATAGGGGTAGCTCTTATGTTCATCATCATCATTCTTCGTCTTGTCGCCGATTTCCACTCGGACAAGGCATAAGCTGAGCCTCAGCCTATGGTCGGCTAGAACATCATGCAATAGGCCGATGCTGGCCTCAGGAAAGAAATGCACTTCTTCTGCCAATAACTCAACATAATGCAAGCCCACAATGATTGGGGCAAGGCATTCTCAAATGACGAGAATGGGGAGCCATTCTTCGATGAAGTACTAGATGCTTACATCTATCGACGATATGCTTTGCCACCTATTGATAAGTATGGGAGTACAAAACCTTCCGACCACATCATAACGTTCAACTCTATCATCTGTGTCGGCTAGCTCTCTAGCTCCGTGAAGTATTTTCTCCTCCCCTCCAACATCTCAGGACCATCCTCCCACTTGTTCTTACATCTGTGTTTATGCTGTATCAGCTCCTATGCTCAATTATGCACCAATTTCACGACTTTCTTCTTCACGTCTTGTACCTATGTAATGTTAGCCAGTGTGCTCGGCAATATAGTGCAAGATGCTTCTGAAGGCTTGCGGTCGAATGTTAGTCTCTTCAACAACACCCAAGCTACGGGTGTAGACGTGAATAACTTGGTTATGGCCCTATGGTCAGGAGTCATATACAAGTCCCGAATGTAGAGAGAGCTCCAGAAGCAGCCAGCTACATCCCTAGCCAACTTCTATCAACGGATGAATGACATGATGTGTAACAACCCGACATTTAACCCATAATAATTAGTTCGTTAATTAATTATATGATAAAATAACTTCGTGAAATTATCAGAAATGAGCCACGGGAGTTGCACCATTGAGTCCGTGGTAATTTTCTGGTCGATTTCCATACATGGAATGTCAGAATCCGAGTTAATATGGTCAAGTTATTAAATAAAAGTCAAGAAAATAATAATAATAATAATAATAATAATAAATATACTAGGTCGACCTACCCTCACCCTAAGTCGACCGGCCGGCCGACCTGGGTATAGGGGCGGTCGACCCTCCTTAGAAATTGGATGAAGGAAAATTGCTTCATCCAGTAATGTTAGTTAGCCTATTTTCTATGTGTTTTGCATTCTTTAACTCAATCTGGTCCTTCCATTCTTGCATCTGATGGCTCATATTCATCCTATGACGTGGTTGCATCTTATTAAATCCCAAAATCCAATGGTCTGAGGTCCACTTCTACCCCTATAAATAGACCCGTAGACCTAACACTTTTCCTCATTCTAGGTTTTCTCCAATTGGGTTCACCTTTACAGGAAGGACCTTAAAAGGAATAATTTTCCAAGGAGAGAATCTTTTTAATAAAAATATTTTAATACCCTCAAGTGGATCCGGGAAGACCTAAAGGGAAGAGCTTAGGACCACAGGTGAGTGATTGTAATTATTTTAAGATTTCTTTAAGTAATTTAAAATAATAGGATTTCCAATAGTTGTAGATTCACTATGATTTTTGGAATAACCTTTTTAAGTAGTTTATTTACAGCTTTTAGAATTATTTTCAGTCTATTTCTTTTAGCTATTCTTTTCAGTTAATTTTAGTTTATTTTTGTTAATTATACCTTTTCCATTTATTTATAGTTTATTTATAGTATTTTAATTTATTATTGTTATTTATGCGTTATTTACATCTTTTTTCTACGCTTTGGATTTTCTTCTATTTTTAAATTTCTTTTATTTCTCCTTCTTCTTCGCATATGGATTAGAATAGATTAAACATGAATTTGAATTAAATTATAAGAATACTGAAACAATGGAAGATAAGATGTAAATTGTAAGGACTATAATAAAATGGAATTGGACTGAAATTGTGATTTAAATATTAGACTTAGACTAAATTAAAGAGATTGGGCTAGTTAACTTAGAATTATAACTAAAAAGAGTAGAAGGTGAAAGAAACTTATTTTCACACTTAGACCTTGGGTTAAGTAATAAGCTTGATTATAACATAGGTTATAATAAGAAAACAGAACAGAATGAGGCTTATTTTAAGACTTAGGATAAATTAATAAGCACGGATAGTAAGAATAATAACAAAGGCCTATTTAAAATAATTTATCTAAGTTAATAAGCAAATATGAAAGTAGGATCCGTACCGGCAACATTTCCCTTACACTGTTTAGGGTAGATAAGTGGTCAATAGTTAAAAGAAAAGATCTGCACTGGTAGCATTTCCCTTATGTTGTTTAGGGTAGATAAGTGGTCAATAGTTAAAAGAAAAGATCCGTACCGGCAGCATTTCCCTTGGGACACGCTTATACTGTTTAGGGTAGATAAGAGGTCAATAATTAAAAAGACTAAATCATGGGATTTGGACAAGGGACGCAACTAGATTTTGTTTGATAGGGACCAGTACCAACAGCATTCCCTATTTTCTATGGACACGGTGTCTCACAATAGCCTGAAGTGAGACAAGGGAACACTTATGTTGTTTAGGGTAAATAAAAGGTCAAAAGAGGGAGCAATAGATAGTGCAAACCAGCGGTGACCGAGTGTGCGGCATCGATTAGGGGAGATAAGTCGCTATTGAGTTCCAAGCGCTTAGTATGTGTGTCTTCCGTAGACACCAATGTCTACCGTGTAGGGAGCTATAGCGTTTAGTCCACATTAGGCACAATAGAGTAGAAGGCCGGTCAAAGGGTAGAATTAGGCTTTCAACCTAATTAAAATAGGATTAGGAATTCAGCCTAATCAAAGCAGCTATCAAGGACAAGTGCAAACAATCAAAGTTAACCTATCTTATTAATTGAGTATTAGTTAATTCGTATTTATTTCTAGCTTTATCTCTTTCCTATTTCCTTTGTTTCCTTTTATATATACTAGAACTATTGAAGAGTCTATTACTTTTGCTTTGCTTAAAGATTCTAGTAGTTACTATCATTCACCATACTTTTAGTCTGACCCACTCCTCTATTTTCCCCTTTTCCCCCATAGGCAATCAATGGAGAGGGCAGTAGATTACAGTGCTCGAAGGTTTCTTGGAGAAGATTTTACTATGTATTTCCCTACTTTTATATCCATTTTTCTTTCTTTGTACTTGCACTTGAGAGGGATATTTATATTCTGATTTTTGTTAAGACTACGAGTTTTTATTTCACGAGACATATTGGGTTTTGAGACATGTATATTGTATTTGATATTTGACTTATTTGGTTTATGTAGTAATTATGAAGCTTTTGTTTTAAATAAGTTATTATCTTAGTTTCCGATGTTTTGCCTACTTTTGTCTTGTGAATCTTAGTCTCTGTTAGTTTCAGTTATACCTACAATGCACCATGCCTTTTAATGTGCCCTTTTGGGTATATTAAGGGGTGTGAGGTGTTTCACTTGGTATCAGAGCCTAAGGTTACAGGATTCCTAAAAATTTATTTTAGAAGTAAAGTATTTTTTCCAAAATAACTTGTTTTTAACGTAGTTTTCAGAAAAGAACTCTTAAGAAATAATTTTTAAGTATAAAAGAGTTTTTATAAAAATCCTCTTAAAAGTCTAGTTCAATCTCCCTTCGACTCTTTCCTAAACTATCATTTTCTTTTCATAGAATAACGGATGCCCCGAACCTTCCCAAAGGCATTCCAGTCCTAGCCTGGTTTCGTAGGTATCTATAAGTCACGACTCCAAAGGTGCACGAGCAAGCGCCCAACCCAGCACCAACGGGTGGGAATCCCATCAACCCACCTGTCACAGCTAATTTTTCTAAGCTTTGTAAGGATTTTGCGAGTTTGGGTGGAAAGACTTTTTCTGGTAAAGAAACTTTTGTGGAGGCGAGAGCTGGCATCTTGGCAGTTGCAAGAGGAGGCTTCGTATTGGTGGGAGGTCATTGAGTCAGAAGGAAGAGAGGTGACTTGTAATGGATTCTGGGAGTGATTCGATAGGAAGTTTTTGTCTCAAGCAGAGGAGAGTGTTCAGTTGGAGCGGTTTATCAATTTGAAGCAAGGGAGTTTGTCGGTGAAGGAGTACATCAATCAATTCAATGAATTGTCGCGGTTCGGAATGGAGTTAGTGAATACGCCGCACAAGAAAGCTATGAAGTTTGCGAAGGGATTGAATCAACCCCTTCAGGGATTGTTGTTGACTCACGTGCCGATGGGAGCTAATTATGAGTCTTTAGTAGAGATGACACTTATGTCCGATGCAGCTAAGGAGGGAGAGTTTAAGGAGGGCCCTAAGTCGGAAAGTTCTAAGAAGAAGTGGGGGAAAGATAAGAAGGACGAGGATTAAAGGAAAGGAGGAGGACCTCAAAAGCAGATCAAGAAAAACAAGAAGTGCAAGTGTTGTGGGATGGTTGGTCATTACGCAAAGGATTGTAGGAAGGCAGCAATGAAAGGGAACTGTTTCAATTGTGGACAGCCTGGCCACTTTAGTAAAGCTTGTCCTCAAAAGATGAGGCAGGGAGCAAGCGCACCTACAGCACAGATACAGGCTTGGGATGCAGTGCCTTCTAGCAATGGACCGGATAGAGGTAGGAAAGTCACAGTTGAAGGTTTGATTTCTATCTCTGATTTTCCCGTTCGGACTCTATTCGATTCTGGAGCATCACACTCTTTTATCTCTAGTTCCCCTGTGGATTGTTTGCACTTAGAAATTTCTTTAATAGTAGACCTCATTGTTGTTTCAAACCCCATAGGAGGATCGACACACTTGTCTATGGTTTGTAGGGATTTGAAAAATTTTATCCTACGCGTAGAATTTGACTGTGACGCCTATGTTTTGGGATTTTCGGGGTATGGAATGATCTTGGGGATGGATTGGCTATCCACATGGAGCTATATTAAACTGCGAGAGGAGAGTCGTTAGACAAGAAACATGCAGCGGTAGGACTCTGGACGTTTCTTACGACCAGCAGGGGTCAGTCATGTTGAACTTCCTTTATTCCTTTGATTCATCATAAGGAAAGTTAGATTCTGTCCCAGTCATTAACGATTTTTCAGACATTTTGAGAAGGTTCTTCGTACACTTCGTGTTCATCAGTTGAGAGCAAAGTTTTTGAAGTGTCACTTTTGGTGTAAGGAAATGAGATTTCCAAGGTTTATAAAAAGTACTCCTAGGTAAGTAAGAATAAAATCCACTTTATGCTAAGCCCAATAAAATGAGATTTTTGAAATTTAAAAAGTGGAAAAAAATGTAGTTGTTAGAATTAAAAAAATTCATTGTTAATATTTTCTCTTAGAAAATAAATGTAGGGTTTTTGAAGAATGGTATGAAATTTAAATTGGTTTTTATATAATGAAAAACCAAAATTCTTTTTGAATAATTATATATAACTCACCGGTTTCTTTGTAAGTAAACAAAGATTTAAATATAAAAACCAAAGTGTATCAAGTATCAAAAAATGTAAATTACAACTTTTATTGTTGTAATAAATGTCTTCGTGAAAAATAAGAGGAGCATAGACTATAACACTATTGTTATAGTAAGTGACTTCCAAGAGAAATATTTTTACATAGGTATATGAGATTTATTAGTATTTATTTAATTGAATCCATACACTAGTATTTTTGGGTTGTAATAATGATGTTTTACGCAACATCCGTTTTAACCCAAATAAAAATGTATTTTAAAAGATAATTTCTAAGTATAGAAATAAAATGGTTTGTAAAGTACACTTATTATTTTAAGTACAAGGAAATGTTTTTTGCAGTTATGGGTATATTAAACAGCTTTGAAAATGATTTTTTCTGAAATGAAAATTAGATATTAGAAAATTAATATATAAGTTAAACATATTTTAATCTATTGGAATGAAAAGAATAATGGTATAATATTCTATGAAACCAATAAAAATGTTTTGTGCAGGTTATACGGAATATGCGAAAGAGATATATAAGGTATGGGAAACACCATATTTTGTATAGCCTATTTCGAAAAATATAGAATAAGTTCCTTGTAATTTCACATAAACATGTAGTCCTCTTTTAAAAGGGTTCATAGAAGATTTTAGAGTTAATAGTTTCTCATAAGGGAAAGTAGTTCCAATACATTAATGTATGAGACCGTTAGGAGTAATAAGAAGATGTTTTGAAAACACATAGGAATATTTTAAGGATATTTTAAAAGGAAAGGGTTTGGTGAAAAAGTAAACAAGTTTTTGGAAAAAAAGCCTAATAAAATTTAAATTTAGAAATCCTAATTTTTATAGAAAAGTTGTAAAAGTCTTTAAAAGAAAACGAGGAATAAGTTTTAGACTTAAAAATTTGGAAGTTTTTCCCCTCTAGGTTTGGGAAGTAATGTTAAGTGACCAAAAATTTTTGAATTTAATATAAACTTAAAAATAACACTTTTAAAGACAAAGATTTTGGGATGTGATGCTTTAAAATTTAGAAACCTTAGTTTTTGGAATAAAGTGATAAATACCAAACCAAGCTCTTAAGTGAGAAGTGGATATGAGTCATTTCCTAGGTGTAACAGAAAAAGTGCAAGACCGTGTATGGGATAACAGCAATTACTTTTGGAAGTAATGATAAAAGTGTCCATGAAGTGTATATAACACTAGTAAGGACCTAGGAATGTTGATTTATGTGTGCAGACTAAAGAAGAACAGTAGAGTGAAATAAGTAAGATTGTAAGGCACACATGGTTGAGGATGTATGTTTTTGATTTTGAAGAAACTTGGGAAAAACATCTTCTGTTAAAAGGATCCTCACGTGATAGTAACATTAGAGCGGCACCTTTCGAAGCTTTTTATGAAAGACCGCGCAAGTCGCCTTCGCGTTGGATAGGGTCTACAGAGGGATTGCCTTGGTTCCGACATAGTTAAGAAGACTTCGAGGAGCATTGGTTTGATTGGGAGAATATTTGTATTCCATATCCACATTCCTTTGATAATAATTTTTTGAATTTCCTATTTTCCATCTCTAATTTTGAATAGGTTCTTTCCTTTATTATCCTTTGGAAGGGTAGAAATTAGGATTTAACCTATGGATGGTAGGATTTGATGTAAACATATTAATAGAACATGTTTTGAATGATGTATGCTAGTGATTGCAAGTGTTTGCTAGTGGATGCTAATGGACGCATATAGGTACACTAGGCACTATTATTCTTTAGGGATCGGCCAAATTAGGACACTAGAGCATGTGCATATGGATGTGTGTGCATTTTTATTTTTTATGGTTGCTATAAATGGATGATTATCACATTATTGTTGCATTTGAATGATGTTTGTAGCACGCATATAGAATTATCAGTTATCATTAGGAAATTTTGCATTCATTTGGATACATAGCAAAGACATGATTGCATAAAAGGAGGTCAACTGAATCAGTGGACTGCCTAATCTTTTGCATTAGTTAGGGACATTAACACTACCCTAATTACATAAGTATCATGAATTGCATTAGAAAAACTTAAGGACAATGGATGAATAGTTATGATTGAGTAGTTGGTTGTAGAACTTGAATGAAAATATTTATTACATTCTTTTATCCTTAGAGATTTCGGGGATGAAATCCCTAAAGGAGAGGAGAATGTAACAACCTGAAATTTAACCCATAATAATTAATTCGTTAATTAATTAAATGATAAAATAAATTTGTGAAATTATCAGAATTGAGCCATGGGAGATGCACCATTGATTCCATGGTAATTTTCTGATCAATATCCATATATTCAGAATCCGAGTTAATATGGACAAGTTATGAATTAAACAAAAGTCACGAAAAAAATAATAAAAATATATATAGGCTAGGTCGCCTAACCTCACCCTAGGTCGACCGGCCGATCGAGTTGGGTATAGGGGCGGTCGACCCGCCTTAGAAATTGGACGAAGGAAAATTCCTTCGTCCAATAACATTAGTTAGCCTATTTTCTACGTGTTTTGCATTCTTTAACTCAATCTGGTCCTTCCATTCTTGCATCCGATGGCTCTTATTCAGCCTATGACGTGGTTGCATCCTATTAAATCCCCAAATTCAATGGTCTGAGATCCACTTCTACCCCTATAAATATACCCGTAGACCTAACACTTTTCCTCATTCTAGGTTTTCTCCAATTGGGTTCACCTTTACAGGAAGGACCCTAAAAGGAATAATTTTCCAAGGAGAGAATCTTTTTAATAAAAATATTTTAG
Source organism: Allium fistulosum (assembly GCA_030737815.1). Lineage (NCBI taxonomy): Eukaryota > Viridiplantae > Streptophyta > Magnoliopsida > Asparagales > Amaryllidaceae > Allium > Allium fistulosum. The sequence continues at coordinate 1,022,468,723 of CM060906.1, forward strand.
TACCCTCAAGTGGATCCGGGAAGACCTAAAGGGAAGAGCTTAGGACCACAGGTGAGTAATTGTAATTATTTTAAGATTTCTTAAGTAATTTAAAATAATATGGTTTCCAATAGTTGTAGATTCACTACGATTTTTGGAATAACCCTTTTAAGTAGTTTATTTACAGTTTTTAGAATTATTTTCAGTCTATTTCTTTTAGCTATTCTTTTCAGTTAATTTTAGGTTATTTCTGTTAATTATAGCTTTTCCATTTATTTACAGTTTATTTACAGTATTTTAATTTATTTACTGTTATTTATGCATTATTTACATCTTTTTCCTACACTATGGATTTTCTTCTATTTTTAGTTTTCTTTTATTTATCATTCTTCTTCGCGTATGGATTAGAATAGATTAAACATGAATTTGGATTAAATTATAAGAATACTAAAACAATGGAAGATAAGATGTAAATTGTAAAGACTGTAATAAAAATAGAATTGGACTGAAATTGTGATGTAAATATTAGAATTAGACCAAATTAAAGAGATTGGCCTAGTTATAACTTAGAATTATAAATAAAAAGAGTAAAAGATAAGAAGCTTATTTTCACACTTAGACCTTGGGTTAAGTAATAAGCATGATTATAACGTAGGTTATAATAAGAAAACAGAATAGAATGAGGCTTATTTTAAGACTTAGGATAAATTAATAAACACAGATGGTAAGAATAATAACAAATGCCTATTTAAAATAATTTATCTAAGTTAATAAGCAAAGATGAAAGTAGGATCTGTACCGGCAGCATTTCCCTTATAGGGTAGATAAGTGGTCAATAGTTAAAAGAAAAGATCCGTACCGACAGCATTTCCCTTATGTTGTTTAGGGTAGATAAGTGGTCAATAGTTAAAAGAAAAGATCCATACCGGCAGCATTTCCCTTGGGACACGCTTATGCTTTTTAGGGTAGATAAAAGGTGCAACGACCCCGAATTTTATACAAATTTAAATTGATAATTTAAAGAATTTTCGAATAAATTTTTGGATGAATCATTTAAATTTAAAATATTGTATATATATTGAATTTGAGTTTAAATCTAAAATAAGTGGTTTAAAAATACAAATAGAATAAAACAAATAAAAATAATATCATAGCTAAAAAAAATTAACAAAACATAAGACAAGTAATAAGTCAACAAAACAAAAATATCTACAAACCAAAAGTATAAAACAAAGGTTATTCAGGAAGAATTAAATAAGTGTGTACACTGGAAGGCAAGGAGATAAACTAGATATACTTGTTTTTAGATATAAGGCTGCACGACAAAGGGAATAAATATGTCCTCATGTTTGTACAGGAAATTGAGCATCTACACTTGAAAAAAATATAAATACAAGATATCAGTACATAAGATTTGTTATATAGTTTTGGTGATAAAGTGAACACCAGGAAAGAAAAAAGAAAAAGAAGAGAAACAAGAAACGAATACATAAATCTCTTTAAGCTTGCAAAAGAAGGAAGTAAACTAAGAATAAAATATAGGATAAGTGTAGACATAAGGACAGAGCATTTAATGGTAAAAATCTCTAGTACCCAACATTGATCATTTCAGCCCCCTAGTAGAGAAAAGATCTCTGACCTGGTTGTACAAATAAATAAACAAACCTGTAAACTTTGTTCTATTTATCAAACTTTCTCTATTTTCATTTCGTTCACTAAGAAACTTAGTAGTCCAGAAAAGTATATTACAAATGAAGCTTTACTCAACTTAAACAACACTGTAGTTCAACTCAATAAAAATGGAGATCAGGTTAAAGAGAGATTTTTGCTGGCAGTTTCAAAAGCCTGTTTCAAGTTTTCAAAGTAAAGGCTCTGTTCTCATTTGTTTCAGGTGAGCAACCTTCTCTTTAAAGCCTAATTTTGATGCTATGATGAATGTTTGATTTTGTGTGATGATGGAATATCTGAATGAATGCAAATAGGTCTGTATACATCTCTCTGGTGATTCAAACCACAAAATTCCTAACAGGAATTCCTATCTTAAATATACAAATAGATTTGTAATGGCCTTTAAATGAAGTATGTTTGCATAAAGTGATTTTCAACCTGCATGTTAAAAATGTCAGTACTCTGTTGTAATTCCCAGATCCAACCAAATCCAAATTAAATCCAATTCTTTATATATATATATATAATAAATTCTAGACTTCGATTTCTAAATAAAAGATTATGTTGGATTTTGACCTCTAAACAAAATTTGTTTGTGCTTGTCAATTTCAAATTATAGAAAATAATAACAGGTGAGTAACATGCTGTTGATTCTCTGTATGTATGAATGGATAATTTGAACATGCTGTGGTCTCTATATTATATTCCCAGGTTCAAGAATTTGTTCAAAACCCCATTATCACATAACGTAATCTATGTTAGTGTTTAAGATTCATACGAAATATGTTTGTTGAATCAAGAATTAAAGTTTTAAAATTTATTCAACTTAAGATAACAGAGTAAAATTTGAATATAAGTGAAATTCAAAACATGTTAATTCACTATTTCAGGATTAGAATTGAAAACATTAATCGAAATTCTGATTTTTAAAACTAAATTTACGATTTTTAGAATTAGATTTAGAATGCAGTTCTATGTTGAACTGAAAAGGGAATATTGGGATTTTTGGGTGATCTCTGCAATTTGAAGTCTCGTGTTTCTTCCAGTGGGTAGAGGAGAGATCAGTGAAGCTTGGAAAAATAGTGTGATGACATGAAGTTCATCGTGGATGAGGCGGCGCACGTTTAAAAATTTTAACCCTAGTTTCGGTTACTCGAAGAAAATTGATCGGTGCGACATCTATAGGTGACCGAGCTTTCTCAGATTTGGTGGGATGATAGATGGAGGATGGATGAAGTCGTGGTCGGAAGTGAAGCTTCTCAGGTGATCGGGGTCTGGTGATTGAGGCAATTACCAGTTCGACATTTGCTTCCAGTTTGAGCTCGAAGCTCGATTTTGATTTTTAGCCTCTGCAATTGGATTGAAGATCGAAATGGTGTTGGGGGATGATCGTCGACTTGCGCGTGTGGTCGCGAGTGGTCGGAGTTGGCTGCAGTGGCGGTGCAGGTGCACGGTGATCTTGGGTATCAGCTGTTGTTTTGGGGGAAATGGGTTCTCGAGTTTTGTTTCGGGTCGCATCGTGTTTTTGCTCGAAGATTTGGGATATGGGACTCGAAGGAGTTGGTGTGTGGGCTCGGGTGTGATAATTGTTACAGGTTTATGTATTAAACCTGTCAGTATTTGAGTTTGATTGAATTCAAATGGAATGTTGCTCGAGTTATTTTAGTGTTTTACTCGAGTTATTTAGTGTTTTGCTCGAGTGAATCATGGGTTACTCGAGTTAGTTTGTTCAAATTTACAACTTGACCTATTTCCCAAATTTAAACTTAAAATAATTAAGGGTTTAAAACTTAAAGGTTTAAGATTTATTATTCTTAGGATAATCCAATTGAAATGGGATTTGAAATTGAATTTGAAAGTTAAAGGGTTTTCAAATAGGGTTTGAAAAGGATAATTAAATCATTAATCAAAATAATGTTTTTATTCTAAAGTTAATTAAGAATAAATGATTATGTAATTAACTTAAGGTTAATCTATTTAATTTATTAATTAAGAATAATTAAAGTGTTTCATAAATTAATTTATATCAAATGATTTGTAATTTATAAATCAAAATTCGATAATTAATTCATAAGTAATTAATTTACTTGGAAATAAATTAAATTGATTAGCATTAAACGATTAATTAATCCTGCTTATAAATGTTTATTTAATGTTTGACCTTACTCATGAATGATTGCATTGTATGAGATGCCTTGAATTGATTGTGCTATCTGACCTGCGATATTTTGTTCTGTGACTGTGTATCATTTATGCATTTATTTACATTTGTAAATTATTTGTGAATCTGTGTATGGACGATAAGCGTTATAGTTTGTATCGCTTATCAGCTATATTTCTGTATTCTGATCTGTCATGATTGATGTTGCACTGTTGTGTAAAATCCCTGGACTACACTATACACACACAAATATGGATTTCACGTGGAAATCGTTTAAGTCACAGATGATTTAAATTTGATGTTTTTGAAATTGAAATTTTAATTTCAATTGATTTTGAAATTGGAAATTTGGGTTTAAAGTGAAAAGCTTTTGAAATGGAATTTCAAAGATAAAAGTTATTTCGAATAACTTGATCGAGTTTTGAAAATTTAAATAATTTGATTTAAATTTGAGTTCAAGTTTGAAATTGAATTCTATGATTTGAAACTAAGGATTAAAGATGTTGTACAAGTTATATATGGGTTAAACCATTTTAAAAGTATTGATTTGGGAATTTGAATTTAATTCAAGGGTTTTGACTCGTGTAAATATAACTGGATTTTTTCAAAACAAAAACTACTTGTTTTCAAATAATAATAGCTTTCATTTTAAGAAAGGATTTCCAAATTGTGTTGAACGGTTTCAAGTTGAAATAGAATTGAAATGTTTTGAAAACTATGAAATGAGTCTTTGATTTCAAAGACCGGATAAGTTAATCTAACTTGAAATAGAATTGTTTTGAAAGCTATAAGTTAAATCTTGATTTAAGGATTTAACGAGTTAATCCAATTGAAATGGAAATCGATTTGGAAATCTATGAATGAATCTTTGTGAATGGGGTAAACTTTGTGAATTGAATCTTTTTGTTTAAAAGATTAAAAGTGTGGAAATTGTTTAAACCATTGAAGGTTTTTGAAATGAATCTTTTTGTTTAAAAGATTGGAAATGGTAATTTATTTTAACCATTCGAATGAAAAGTTTTGGGCTTTAAGCTGTGATTTAACTGAGACCCCGGTATCCATATGATTTTTAATTGCGCTCGTTATTCGGTTTAGCCGGGAGAGGACCTTTGTGTCATATAACCCATTCCGAATAGTGATACGACGATATGGATAGCATTTGCAGACCGGTGGTGAAGACCGGGTATTTGCGAGAGCGATATGATGACCTATCGATTTTCTCTGCATCATGGCTCCGGTATAGAGATTCCTTAAGTGATGGGAAGTCCGATCGAGATTGTGAATACCCGGATTTGCAAGGGCTTCTTTGGAAGTGCCTTCGGTTCTGTTCGAACTCGGAACAGACTTGTATGGATGTGTGTCTGATGTTACACTTTGAGATGTAAAGCTGGTTTCTATCAAATAAATTTCTGTTGGTGGCGGAGAATTTATTCTCTTAGCTTAACACCCTTCTCTGAGACGTACGAGCTCAGAGGTTATGTAGTTGATGGTTACTAGTGATACATTCCCAATTTGGTAATGTGGCATACGAAGTGCTGATGATCATTTGTTGGTCAAAGCGTGGCTTTGTGAAAAAGCGTGGCTTTGTGAAAAAGTGTAGCTTTGTGGACGAGACTTCGTCGAGCCTCACAACCCGGTAATGGTCGAAACAGGAATGTTGCGGCAAAGGTTTGTAGGGGTAGCGCCCCTAGGGTATGTCATTTCCTTCTGGATAAAAGGTGATATCATGGTATGGAGCCCAGATATTTTACCTATGTTGATTATACTTTGTGGCTGTTGCTTTGCGATTGAGGATCCTCGGATAAAGGTCGGTAACGACCGGGGGATGACATGACTCGTGTGTTAGTTACCTAGTTACATCTGTACAGCGTGAGGTAGCGTCAGTGTGTTAGTTACCTAGTTACAGCTGTACAGCGTGAGGTAGCGTCGGCCTTTTGTTTGCAGAGATCCGGTTAGGATCCGGGGCGTCTTTCCAGAGGCGTTTCTATTTCGATAAGGAAGTTCCTTAGCCTGATCATTTGTTGGAAATCCAAAGAAACAATACGAACCCAGTACGGTTTTTAGTTGTATTACCTGCTATGTAATGTGGCAGTAACCTGCTATTGAACGTAGTAGCTATAGTAGGCATACAATGGTTGTATGCTGGCTAAGATTAATATTATATTTTCGAAATGGTTTTTGACACTATGCACTAGTAATAATATCAAAAGAGTTTTCTTTTGCGTAGTAAGCATGTTTGACTATCATAAGGAGAAATCTCCTCCAATTCTGCGATTGCATTGTGTGTGTGGCGGGAGGCCTTATGGTAGTTTCATTTTCGAAAAGCATTGCAGGTTTCAATGTTAAAAGCCTTTTGTGTTTGTTTAAAGATAAACTGTTTTTGTTGCTCATACAAGTCCCACGACTGACCCGGAGTTTATTGTTCCCTTCCTAAACTCTGGGTGCCCACCATTTTCCACACGGGCAGTCTAGAGTTGGGTTTTTCAAATATTCAGGTTGAGTAGATTATTTGGAGCTAGTTCAGTTCTTGAAGTTCATGGACTGACGTTGCTTATCTTGGAGCATTCTATTGGAGACATTCTATCCGCTGCTGGTGTTATCTATTTTCTTTCCGCTGCTATTTCTTGTATCATATCTCTGATGTATATAGATATTCATTGTATCATCATTGTATCTGGATATTGTATCAGATGTTGTATATCTATATTCTTTTTCTTCCGCTGTGTTATTTACTTAACTGTGTTATAGCTCCGGCGAATCGGATTTGAACGGTCGAATCTGCGGCATTCTAGTACAATGTGAAGTACGGATGTCGATTTTCGAGCGGGCAAAACCCGATTCGTTACAAAAGGTCAATTATTAAAAAGACTAAATCATGGGATTTGGATAAGGGACGCAACTAGATTTTGTTTGATAGGGACCAGTACCAACAGCATTCCCTACTTTCTATGGACACGGTGTCTCACAATAGCCTGAAGTGAGATGAGGGCACGCTTATGCTGTTTAGGGTAAATTAAAGGTCAAAAGAGGGAGCAATAGATAGTGCGAACCGGTGGTGACCGAGTGTGCGACATCGATGACAGGAGATAAGTCGCTATTGAGTTCCAAGCGCTTAGTATGCGTTTCTTTCGTAGACACCAATGTCTACTGTGTAGGGAGCTATAGCGTCTAGTCCACAGTAGGAACAATGGAGTAGAAGGCCGATCAAAGGGTAGAATTAGGATTTTAGCCTAATTAAAATAGGATTAGGAATTCAACCTAATCAAAGCAGCTATCAAGGACAAGTGCAAACAATCAAAGTTAACCTATCTTATTAATTGAGTACTAGTTAATTTGTATATTTCCATCTTTATCTCTTTCTGATTTCCTTTGTTTCCTTTTATATATACTAGAACTATTGAAGAGTCTATTACTTTTACTTTGCTTAAAGATTCTAGTAGTTAATATCATTCACCAGACTTTTAGTCTGACCCACTCCTCTATTTTCTCCTTTTCCCCCCCATAGGCAATCAATGGAGAGGGCAGTATATTGTAGTTCTCGGAGGTTTCTTGGAGAAGATTCTACTATGTATTTCCCTACTTTTATTTCCGTTTTTCTTTCTTTGTACTGGCACTTGAGAGGGATATTTGTATTCTGATTTTTGTTAAGACTACGAGTTTTTATTTCATGAGACATATTGGGTTTTGAGACATGTATGTTGTATTTGATATTTGAATTATTTGGTTTATGAAGTAATTATGAAGCTTTTGTTTTAAATAAGTTATTATCTTAGTTTCTGCTGTTTTTCCTACTTTTGTCTTATGAATCTTAGTCTTTGTTAGTTTCAGTTATACCTACAACGCACCATGCTTTTTAATGTGCCATTTTGGGTATATTAAGGGGTATGGGGTGTTTCATGATGACAATGAAAGGCATAGACAATTCGGACAGTGACAATAAGGCAAGGCATCCTTCCCGAGCCGGTCCTTGCAGCAGCAACGGTCATTAAAGCAGCGGTTATCAAGTTAACTCTAGAAGGCATCCATAGGTCGGTCCTCTCTATAAACCCGGGTATAGTAATTACTCTTATATGAATAAGGACATCACCACAATCTGGCTTGCCACAGGAACCAAGTGCAGTTTCAAAAGCCTGCCATCGTCAAAGAAGCGGGAGGAACCTCACCGCAAAGTCAAGTAGTGCAAAGTCCATCAAATCAATGACAACTCCGTAGTAGATTGCCACGTTCTTAAGGATGAAATAAAAAGACTTATCCTGGAGGGAGTACTCTTGGAGTTTGTTTGACATTAGGTTGAGCAAAGAGTAAACCATGAAGAATGATAGAGTCAACCCTTAGCCCAATGGTGCTAATATCCAAGCCAGCACTGAGGTCCTGCCCATATGTAGACCGCATGTGGCCAGAAGCAGTCGGAGGCCCCAATCCCGGTATGAAAGGGAAATAAGCACTGTTGAGTAGGTATATTCTTTATAATCTCGGTTGTCGAAGATGCCCTGGTTAGGATGATAGCGACCAATTAGCTTCATGTCCAAACAAAAGTGTTACTACAAATCATGATGTCGAAAGTATGCAAAGCATGTTGCACAAGGATATCTGGTCCCTAAGGATGACAAACTGCAAAGATTATCAAACATAAACAATAGAAAACAGTGATGTCGAATACCATCAGCATAAGCGGCATAGATAATGTATATTATCAACAAAGCAAGAGGGTATATGAGTGTTGATGTCGTAGATTGTCATAAGGCAGGATGATGCACTTCATTAATATAAAAGCCGATGTCAAATTTTAGCAAGTGGAATGACTCCAAGCTTCATGAGACAATATGTGAGAGGATCTCGAATGATAGCAATGTAAAGAAAGATACTAGAATTCTTCCATATACCCAAGGATGTCTTATGCTATCAACATAACAAATGGTGTTGAATCTCAATAATGCATTTGGGATATCAGATGTCGGGGTCATGAGGAATGTCGCCTTCCATCAATGTAAATGAAGGAGGTTGCTGCATGCCAACAGCACACAGAAGCTTGTTACATACCATCAATTCGGCAAAGGATATCGAATATTAGGTGATATCATAGATCATTGGCCTTCAAAGGATTTCGAAATGCAACCTTATGGTTAAGGTATCATATCTCAAGAGATGTCGCAAGTCATCAATGTGACATGGATGTCGAAGATAATCAGGACTGAATGATAATATCGTAGATTACCAATGAAGTAGGACGTCGCATGTCAACAGCCTACTAAAGGTTGCCAAAAATCATCAATGAACAAGGGGATGCTACATGCCATCAACATGATGAATGATTCTGAATGTCAGGCATCTCGAAGTGCCACATGGCAGCCATGCCTCCGAATCCAACCCCTATAAATATGGACCCTATAGCATTATTAAAGGAGCGATTCATTCTCTTCTTTCACTTACATTTTTAACGTTTGTAACCTTAAATCAATTTGGGGATTTTAGTGCCTATTATAATCATATAAACTTTTTGCAAATAAGGGCTTGAACAATTAACAATTGCATAACATATCATAAAGAGACTTGGCTTTTGACTTATGTTGGACTTTTATACATGCGACATGACTTTAGTTTTATCATGGGAAGCACATACCTCCTACAAAATGGTCGTATGGCTTCTTTAGCCAATTCCTAACCAAGTTTTTCTTATTCTTCACATTCTAGGGTTAAGAAAGAAATTTGTTAACATTTTGGCACTAGAAAGAGGGCTTGAACCTCCGATTCCCCATATATCCCTATAAAGAACCATCCTTTACCTACATACGTAGGGTATAGAGGATTTACTCGAACCTGCATATTCTATAAAGGAACTTTCCTAAATTCTACATAACCTTTTCTGGATGATATAATGATTATAAATAAGGATCTTCTAAGCCCCGTTTGGCCAACCTAGTTTATCAAGTCAATCATGACCCTCAGTTTCATGAAGAGCAAATGTTAAGAATATTGGCCAAACAAATCGTGAATGAAAAGAAATAAGTGGTTCCCTATGATCTCAGTAAATTAAGTATGAACCCATTCTGCATAGGGCCTATTCTAGTCTTTGCTTTAGGAAAAGAAAGCCTAAAGAAAGATAGTTATCCTAAAGATAAGGAGGGCCATACAATTCCAATCTAAGGTAATAATCTTTGAAAAGGAAATAATAAGAGATTTTGATAAGTTTGCCCAGAAATGGAAAAGAATAATTGATCATTCTCCCACACCAATCAAAATTAAAAAGAGAAAGTTTATGGATGATGCTAATATGCCAATCCGATGCTACAAGAAAGCTAAATAAGAGCATAAGGCATCATACCCTAAGAATTCTTAGGTCCGTTCACTACTCCCTGTAACGACCTACCTTTTTGGACGTTATAAGCAGACTCACATGCCAGACAAACCATTCAAAAGGGCAGATTGTTATGGGGTAAATAAGAAAAAGAGAAGAAATAAAACAAATACAGAATCTCGCATCGGAATGACAAACTATAATAATCAAATAACAGTTCATGAAGTTGTTTTATAAATACATTTGATTATTCTTTTACAACACAAAACTCAGAGTTACATAAAATAGGAATAAAGAAATAAATAAATGCAGCGGAACAACATGATGCAGTGGAATACATATCATAAATAATAATAGTACAAATCTTCGTCTTCGTCCTCCAGAAATAAGGTCTCTAAAAAACTTCCAAGTTTATTTTATAGGAGTTGAAGGATAGAAAAATTAAGGATATATTTTATACACAATAAAAAAATCTATTCTTTTTTCATTTCGTATTTTCTTTCCTATTTATTCTATTTCTTCATTCTTGTTTATGCTACTTTCAAGGGTTCATCTAAGTGACATGCGCGGTACAAAGTTCATAGTGCGGAACTTTTTTGATTTATCTATAATATTGTTTCTGCTCAAATGAAATTCATAATATCTTCAAAATTGGGTAATACCAATGAAGTCTTTTTTAGCTTAGTCTTAATATGAATTAGAATCCAGTTATTCTCTTTCAACTAGAACAAAATGAAAAATATTCCTTGACTTGAATAAAAAAATCTGGAGTCATGTCATATAAGTGAAAATTCGTTTCTTATCATTCAATTAGCATCTTGTATTTCATAAAAAGAGAAGATTGAGTTGTTGGCCTTCAAAGAAGAGGCCTTAAAATGAAAGGAACCTTGGAGGTTCCTATTTCCAATATCATCAAGCAAATGGACATGAGACCAACCAGTGTCGAGCCTTAAAGTGGATCATCAAACATTTCTTAAAAAGAGGAGAGCTCAAAGAGTTTGTAAGCAAGGATTAAGACTAATATATTAGGATTCTCAATGGAAAGGATTTGCAAAAATAAAGGAAAAGCCTTTGATCCCGCCAAGATGGCCTGGTCAAAGCGCCTCCTAGAGGGAGGCCAGAGTAAGCCTTTGGTCCTACTAGAGATGGCCTAGCCAAAGCACCACAAGCCTTCGGTACCGCCTACATGGCCTGGTTAGAGCACCTCCTAGAGGGAGGATGGAGTAAGCCTTTGGTCCCGCCTAAGATGGCCTGTCCAAAGCACTGCCAGTCTTCAGTCCTGCCTATATGGCCTGTCTGAAGTGCCTCCTAGAAGGAGGACGAAGTAAGCCTTTGGTCACGTATAAGATGGACTAGCTAAAGCACCGAACCAGCCTTTGGTTCCGCTTATAAAGCCTGACCGGAGCACTTCGTATAGGGAGGATGGGCAAGACTTTGGTTTTGCTTAAGATAGCAAACCAAACACACCGACCAAAACCTAAATCATCACCTAAGAGTGATAAGGGGCTCAACCAAAGTTTAGATCATCACTTAAAGATGGTAATAAAAGAAGTCAATCAAAGCCTAAATCACTACTCGAAGAGTAGTAAGAGGCAATCTTCTAGAAGAAGACCAATCAAATACAAAAGCAAATCAAACTCTGTTCTAAAGAAGGATCGTGGCAATCTTTAAAGGAAGATCAATCAAACACATTTAGTTTTGTACCAAGTCAGAGTTGAGGCAACCTTCAGAGGAAGGATCAAAAGCTATCTATCATGCAGATGCAAAAATTTAAATAATTCAAATTATCTAATAACGGGAATTTCCATTATTATTCAAAATTCTAGTTTCCAACTAGTTGAGAACGAAAAGTTTTCCGGTCTTCTATTCAAATTATTATCATATAATTGCCAAACAATTTTTTGGCCTTCTATTCAAGAAATATCTTTGGTGGGTGATTTTCTGATCTTCTGTTTCTGGCCTTTTATTCAAATGACATTATAGCCAAAGGATTTATGGTATTCAATGATTATTAGACGGATTTTCAGATATATGCTCCTTCGAGACGAAAACTACGAGTATCAAACTCTAAAGCTCCAAGTTGTGAAGCCAAAGGATAAAGTTATTAGTGGCTTCATTAAATCCTTCCAGAACGAAGTTCAAACTTTCTAATAATGAGAATCTTTGTTACTAATTCCCAATTAACTAAAGGAAGGATTCTTTTGAATTTTTGATTAAATAAGTTACTAATCTCTTGATCAAAACAGATTTCAAGTTTTAATGACAGGGTTTATATTAAGAAGGCCAACTAGTACTCAATCAAAGGCTACATATTGTATTACATCAGGATTAAAGCTCCGGAAAACATGTTATATTTCTCTAGGCAATTCAACAAATTCAAAAAGAAGAAAATAAGGTTCATTAAAAGTAATAATCATTTAGGTACAAAGTTATTTACAATTTTTATACTTTATACACAAAAGTTACAAATATAAAAACAAGACTAATCAGGTCCTCCTAAGGAGGAGGAAGAGATTGAGGAAGTGAGTGATGTTGGTACACTTTCTCTTTTCCTCTTCCCTCAACCTCAAGAGGGCATCGATAACCTCCACTTGAGGAGGGATCATCTTTGAATAAACATGGAGGCACTTTAATATCCTTAGCTGATAAGTACATCCATACAAAAAGAAATGTTGGTATCCTTGGTATCCTACTTCCGCTACTTTGCTCAGCCTTCGATTCATATCTGGAACCAAAAAGAAGAAGTCAATCTCTAGTCCAAAAGCAACTATTACTTCGAGTAGATAACCAACAAGAGAGTCAAGTCGAGAATTGCTATATCTAGAAGTTCTTTAAGCTTCTTTTAGAACCTCAACACCAAAGAGAGTTCAGTAATGTGATGAATTGCTATATCTAGAAGTTCTTTAAGCTTCTTTTCCTTCTTTCGGATAATGTTTATACCATCAATATGGTTTCAATCTCCGGTGCATGATTAAGTATCTTATTAGCTCCTTTGAGAGTTTTAACTTTACTCTAAAGATTTTTAACCTTTTGCTCAAGAGAAAATTTATCACGACCCAGTTCCTCGATCTGACCTTGGTAATCATTAAGATGTTGTGATATTTTCTCATCCCATTTTTCTTTCAAAAACTGGAAACATTCATATTTAACCCTTTTCACCATTTAGAAATTTCTCCATATTCTAGACCTGGAGGGTGGTTTAACAAAGAGGAGAATGCCTCTTCACCAGCTAAAGATTAGGATCTAGTCATTAGGAGTAGAAGGCTAGATTCGCCTCCACTTGCGATGAGCTACAAAGATTGACAAGATACTTGACTTTTCAACAACTCCACCTCAAGGTCATTTATCCGTTAATATGATTTAGCAATTTCTTCACCAGCTTCGATCCCTTGGACAGAAGGTCTAAATTGACCAATCACATCCATTTTCTCACTTAATTATTGGATTCCTTTATCCTTCCTTTTGATTTGTCCCTCCAAGTTGGAGGTTATCTACTTTAAACTACCAAGTGTGGATCTCAATCGATAGTACATATTATGCCATTTCAATGCATTTGGATTATCCAGAAATGACAAAGTTGAAGTATATTAAGAAGATAACTCCTTCTCAAATTTCAACTTGAACTTAGCTTTTATGAAGTCCAATCGATCGAGGAGTTCCGAACAACAAGACTCGAGAGATAGCTGTTTTTCCCAAATAAAAATAAGTAAACAAGAAAAATAAATCAATGAGAAGGAAATGCTTTTTTAACAACGAAAAGGATTATAAGCACAAGCAAATTCGAACTACAATAGAAATACAAGTTTTATGTATTTAACTCTTAAAGTTTAAGGACATCAGTTTGAGCCTTCTTAAGTGATCTAGTGGACAAAGAGTGGGTAGAATCAAAAGGAATATTAAACCCTTGAGGGTTATTAACTGGAGGGAGTTGATGATAATCTCATTTTCTAGCCGAAGGGCTAATCTCACCACATAACAATTTAACATGAGTGGTTCGTATCTCCCCAAGCAATTTATTCCTTTCATCGCCTTAGGAATCAAAGAAAAAGTGTGGAAACCATGTGTAAACTTCTTAAAGATTTCCAAGGAAGTAATATTTTGCTAGCGTAGAGGTTTTAAGAGTTAATAATTTCTCTTTAAAATCCCTCTTTAATTTGATGAATTTACTCAAGAGTTTATGGGAACAGGCCAACTCGGTAGTTCCTTAATCTGTATGATTTATGAGAAATAAACTAAGTTATAAAGAAATGAGGAACAAAAATACTAAAATTAATAAAACTATATGAATTGCACATTAAAGACAAAACCACTAGGGTTTATACAATATTGATCCTTTGTAAAATTCAGAAATAAATCTCTCCTTGTTGAATTTAACATTCTCAAGGGGAAGAGTTTTTCGGTAAGGGGAATTGTCGCAACCCTAGGAAGATTCCAACATGCCCTGGGATAGGGGTCAAATCCATGCTCATCTAGATATCTCTTACGGATGTCTAACCAAACCTCCACTCTTCTCTCCCAGGAAAGAAAAATCAACGATAGGACTTCTACAACAAACTTTGTAAAGAAATTGTGCTAAGGTATCTCTATCTTTGATGAGCATCCAAAAGAGTGTAGTTAACTCTTCATTTTCCTTCAAAACTCTTTATCTATGAAAACGAGATCCTTTTATGAGTGAGGCAACACAATTTTCTTTAAAGTTCTTTAATCGTTTGACATGAAGACTGTGACGCCTATACTTATCAGATAATTTGTTATGTTCCTCGATTACCCTTTCGAATTCCCTACTAAATCGATGCACCTCATTTTGGCTCCTCTCATATTATGTCTCATAGTAATATTTGGATTTCTTCCTTAACTAAAGGACAAACTTATTGACTAAAGGCTACCAGCTAATTTTAAGCATTTAAATAATAAATTTCATACCTCCGTAACTGGAACTTGAGAGGTCGGGACTTAAGTCTTCTCTTTCGACTATTGACTAGGGGAAGCAACATCTTTTGGATGGATATTTTCCTATGCAGCATCTTGAAGATCAGAAAAGTCGAAAAGATATGCATCATGGGTAGACGACACTAAGTTGTGCCCAATCAATCACCCTCATCTCTTGATCTACCAGGACGCTTACCGTCACCATCACCTCCACAACCATTGTTGTAAGTATCATCATCGTGGCCATCATTATCATCATTGTCATCATTATTATCTTCCCACCTATTAGAATTTTTTACTCATTGAGCGGGGGATCATCGAAGGACAACAACTTCTTAGGGTTGGCCTCTTCCGCATGAGGGAACTCATCTTAAACAGATCCTTGGGCTCTTCTCGAAATAAGACTAAATTATCTTTTGAACTTTTCATTTAAGTCTGGGATAGAAGGAAAATCTTAATTTGGGCATGTATGCTGTCACTATATGCTACGAACAAAGTGTCTTCGTAGCATTTTTTGGTAACTGTGATAAGAGGATGATCGAGGAAAAAGGAAACATTCTTCTTGGCATCTTTGATGATGTTGTTTGCATAAGTCAGGATGACGCCTTTGGTTTTTATGTTATGCTTTAGAGATTTCTTCTTATCAGCTAATTTGGCCTTATATTTGTTGGTCATCTAAAGATCTGCTCTTAGCATTTTCACTTCCTCCTCTAGTAATACTTTTTCCCTTTTCTCCTCGTCAAGAAAGGAAGCAAGCTTCATCTTTTCAGTATTGGCTTCATCTGTTGCTATAGTAATATCAATCATTCTATCTATAAGTAAAGAAACTTACACCTTAAGCTCGGTCGCTTCACTAGAAGGACCTTGAGAAGCCTACTGGAGACAAAACATGTTCTTGGCCACCTGAAACGTATAACGAACATAAGTGTAATATCCCTTATCTTGAGGTCCAAAGCTAAGCGTTACAGATGCTGCACTCATCCATAGTATTAACTTCTAGTGACAAAATACGGTAATGTTAATGGTATCCATAATATCAGAAGCACATGAATATGAAATAAAATCAACTAAAAACAGATTTTCTGATTACATTTCAAATTCATATTTCATATTAAGATACATAATCCCAAAACGATTCCTAGGTTTTGATCAAATTTAATTATTACAAATTATACCAAGAGCGACATATGAAGATGCCCCTTGGATGATCAGAGTACTAAATAGACATGTCGGTCATAATACATTACAGTGGAAATAAAACTAATTAGCTCCTAACTTTGCCTCCTACATGTCTTCGGAAGCTTATTCGTCCAACCTACTAAACCTGAAAACCATAACTCTCAATCTACTTAAATTAAATTTTGAGCACCCGAGAGTTCATGGGGAAAACATAAACTTCGAGTTAGATATAAAGCCTTGTGTGAATAATAGTATTGCTTCTTGGTTTTCTAATATTAAATAATACCATGCCGCTTAGCGAAACGGGTTTCCCTTTACTAATATCCCTTTTAAAACTAATCTTTTGCAAATAAGAATCCTACAATCACATTGAATGAAATAATAATATCAAGTATATATATATATATGTGTGTGTGCATAAAAGTCAAGAAATAAACGGACTATCTATCTGTACTATAGTTTTACTTGGTTGACTATTAACCACTGGCTGACTCGGGCCTACCAGACATAACCAAAAATCTAACTTCTGTTAGACACAATTCTAGGTTAATTGCCCTTAACTTCTAATACTGGGCCGACTGCCCTTAACTTTCTTTTTCTAGGATCAACTAAACCTAATGGTTTTGCAGGCTTACCAATAACCTATCTTTACTATGTATCTTCCATTTTGTGTGTAACCTCAACTTAGTCCCATTTGTGAGAAGCCCTACGCACTGGAATCTTGGACTTATTTTAGCTAGGGGCTAATAGCTAAAGTATAGGGCTCAACCCTACACCAGTCCTGTTTGGTCTTCTAATATCTAAGTCATAAACTTAGGGTTAACTACCCTTTTCATATTTTATTTCCTGTTTTAGGGTTAACTATCCTGTCAAAACTTTATTTCCTTGTAAACATCCTTTGCAAATGATTTGCCCCTGAAATCATACTTTTATAAAACAAAGGAAATCATATACTTTGCTTTTCTCAAAATACTTAAGCCATGGTATATATACTTTACACAAAACAACGTTGATGAAATTTAATGGGATTATCTATCCCTCCAAAGTAAGTTAAAAACTCTTTTTAACTTAAAAGATCTTAGGCCATGAAGCCAAGGTAAACAATTCGAAACTTTTGTTTAAACTTTAAACAATCCCATTCGAATCCATTGAAAGTACCTTTTTCAAAATAAATTAACCACTATAACTTGGAACATTAGGCCGAAAAGCCAAAACATACCTTTCGAAACCCTTGAAAATAGACCTTTCGAAATTATTGATAATAACTCTTTGAAAGCCTTATTAAAATCTTAGACATCCTCTTTTCAAAATCCTTTAAACTTGCCTTTTGAAAGCATTGGTAACCTTCCATTCAAATACTCAAAGTAAATTATATACCTTTCGAAAGCATTAAAACTCCTCTCTTAAAACATACCTTTCGAAAGTATTGGGTTCAAGTAACTTCGAAATCATTTAAAACCATTCCTTTTGAAACCTTTGGGTTTAACTTTCAAAATACCTAAGGGTCATAAATAACTAGAGAGAAAGCATTATTCCTAAGTAAAAGAAAGTGGATGGTTTTGAAACCAACCTTTTTGAAAGCATGGAGAAGAGGCTTCACAATTAAAGCAAAAGCACCCTTTCGAAACCATTGTTTAAAGGCGAAAAGAAAAGCGGCCTTAACTGGGTCGAAAGGTAGAATGTGGCAGCTAGATTTTGAACCCTTTCGAAAGCTTGTTTTAAAAAAAAGGCGGCAACCCATTCGTAAGCTATTTTTATATAAACAAAAGCAATTGGACTAAGTCCAAATCTAATATAACCTTCGAAGCCTCCTTTATAAACATAAGGATTTTGTAGTCAAAAATAGCAGCTTCTACCTCTTCGAAAGCATGTTTCGACTCTATACCTTCCGCCTAACTCCAATGCACTATGTACCAAGGCATTGATACCATTTGTATTGGTTTCGACTTGGTTAGGGCGGAAGTATAGGGTCCAAAGGTAGCTGCTGCAAGTGGCGAAGCAATAATTCTTTGCAAAACTGATTATTGACCTTTTAATGTAATATCTTTTCAACTAACTTTCCTTATTTGTCAACATATAATTGATTGCCAATTCTTTTTCAAAATCTTTTTCTAAAAGTGCTGCCAAATTCAGAAATTAGTAATTAAAACATTTAGTAAATCAGCCCCTTCTCCTTTTAGAAGCATATAAAACATTTAAGTCTCATACCTTAATAATTTTATACCCATAATAAAATACTTAGGAAAATTCTCCAAAAATTCCCATAAATCATTTTTAATATGTTTTCTAACATATTTAAATTTCAGACCCAAGGCTATCTTATATTTGTCGAAAATAATTTAAACCCAATTTAGCCATTTTCTTTCCTAGAAAATTCATAATAAAGCCACATTAACATAGAAATTTATGAAACTTGAAACTTGTCTCTAAAATAATGTTTTTGACTTTATAACAAAAGCCAAGTCATTAGGATGTCATTTAATAGGTTTCTCAAATCAAAACTTATCATAAAATCTATATAAAGCAACATAAATCATCAACAAGCCTATATATCTATTTAAATAATCAAACCATGGCATTTTACTTGCAAAATAAATTTGGATCTCATTTAGAAACCGAAAACAATAAAAATGAGATATAATTTATTATTTACCTTAGCTTGTTGTTAAGGAGGTTGAAAATTGCTCTTGAGTTGATTTGATTAAGCTTCCTACTTGAATTCTTGCTTATCTTCCCTTTTGTTTTCTCTTAATGGTGGTTGACCAAGCTTTGAACGTCCTTAGATTTGTTTGCAAATGTTTAGAAATGAATAAGGAGTGAAAGTAAGAAGGGTTTAGGGTATAAGAACTTAATTTATTCGTATTTTGCCCTTATCTTATTCCTCTTACTTATTTCATTTTAATTCTCTTTGGCTTATAGGTTAATTAAGGCATGGCTACCTTAAATTATTCAAATCTCATTCCCTTAACCATTTACATTATTTCATTTAATTTATCTAATTAAATGTTCTAAATAATTTCAATCAAAATTAGGGTCATTACAGACTCCCATCCTTAAATAATTTCATTCTCGAAATTATGATAAGGTACTCATAACAATCAAATATAAAGGTAAAACATACCATGAAACAAGTCAGGATATGTATCTCTAATCCTGCTCTCTATTTCCCAAGTATAGTCTCTCTCGTTGTCACTCCATTGGACTTTGACTAATCTGACTGTCATGTTCCTTGGTCTCTTCTCATCTCATGCGACTATACGAACTAGCTTTCCAACTATAGTCATATTCGGTTCCACTACTAAATCATCTAACACAGTTGGTGCAATAGTAGTTTTTGGGTCTCGAATACACTTTCTTGGATGAGAGATATGAAAAACATTGTGGACTCCTACCAAACTATTCAGTAACTCTATTCTATATGTGAGTTTCTCGATCCTTAATAGGAAATGGTCAAACAAGTTTTGGTGCCAATTTTACTGATTTTTCGAATCTGATTACAACTTTCGTCGGTGATACCTTGACGAAAATATGATCTCCAACTGAGAACTCTAAGTCTTTCCGTCTCTTATCAGCATAGATCTTCTTCCAAAACTGAGCTTTCTTCATCCTAGCTCGAATTAACTCAATCTTTTCTGCAGCTTCCCTAACCAAATCTGGACCAAGAATTATCCTATCCCCGATCTTCAACCAACAATCGAGAGATTTGCATGCCCTTCCATACAAAGCTTCAAACGGTGCCATCTCTATAATAGTCTGATAACTGTTGTTATACGAAAACTCGACTAAGTGTAGGTGGTCTTCCCATAATCCCCCAAAATCTAGTACACAAGCTCTTAACAAGTCCTCGAAGACTTTGTTAACTCTTTTCGTTTGCCCATCTGTCTGTGGATGGTAACCGGTACTCATCTTGAGCTTGGTACCCATAGTCTCCTGTAGACTTTTTTAGAGCTTGCTAGTGAATAAGGAATCTCTATCACTTAATACACTACTAGGAATTCCATGCAGCCTAACTATATTCTTCATGAATAATTTAACCAAAACAGGTGTTGTCCTGGTTGACGTAACTGGAATGAAATAGGCACTCTTGGTCAATATGTCCACTATAACCTATATACTTTCATTTTCTTGATTCGACCTTGGCAACCTGTCTATAAAATCCATTAAGACGGAGTCTCATTTCCAAACTGGAACATCTAAAGACTGAAGCAACCCACTTGATTTCCGATGTTCAGCTTTTACTTATTGACAGTTCAAACACTTCTTCACCCATAAGCCTACATCTTTCTTCATGCCTTCCCAGAAGAAACCTCTTTTCATAACTTGATACATCTTAGTTCCTCCCGGATGAATAATGAACTTGAACGTTGGCATTCTTTAAGACCTTCCATCCTAATGCCTCCCACATTCGGAATACACAATCTTCCTTTCTTCCTTAATCACCCATTATAGCCAAGACTGAAATCTTTCAAGTCATCGCTCTCCGTTCCATTCCTTAAATTTCTAATCTGTTCAGCTAATAATGGATCCTCTCCTTTCTTAGAAGCAATCCTTTCAATCATCACTGGTTGAGCCTCTAAACATGACAATATAGAAGTTTCCTTACTAGATTTAGCCTCAGATCTCCACCGTATTCTAAATGCAGTCAACGCTTCTAAATCTTTCCACTCAGCTATCATTGCCAATACTGCATTCTGATGTTTCTTGCTAAGTGCATCTGCAACTTTATTCCCCTTCCCGGGTGTGTACTCAATAACAAAGTCATAAAGACTAAAAAATCTAACCACCTTTGCAGTCTCATATTCAACTCCTTCTGAGAGAATAAATATCTCAATGACTTATGATCCATATACAACTCGAATCTCTCTCCGAAAAGGTAATGCCTCCACACCTTCAATGCAAAAATTACCGCAGCTAATTCCAAATCATGAGTTGGATACCTAACATCATGCGGCCTGAGCTATTGAGATGCATAGGCAATCACTTTACCTCTTTGCATTAACATAGCTCCTAACCCTATTCCACAAGCATCCGTGTACACCACTAACTCCCGATTCCCCTCTGGAAAAACAAACACAGGTGCATTTGTCAATAAGTGTTTCGGCTTCTGAAATGCCTCCTCAAACTTATCAGTCCAGACAAACTTCATATCTTTCCGAGTTAGCTTGGTCATTGGTGCTGCTATCCGTCGAAAATCCTTAATGAATCTCCGATAGTAACCAGCTAGTCCAAGAAAGCTCTTTATCTCATTCACGGTCTCGGGTCTCTTCCAACTATTCACTGCCTCGATCTTAGCCGGATCTATTGACAACCCTTTCTCTGAGACTACATGACCAAGAAACTTCACTTCTTTCTTTCAGAAATGATACTTTGAAAATTTTACCTTCAGTTGATGCTGCCTCAACGTCTCAAGCACTACTCTAAGATGAACTTCATGCTCTCTTTCATCTTTAGAGTATATCAAAATGTTGTCTATGAACACTAACACGAACCTGTCTAGATGCTCTTGGAAGATTATGTTCATCAAATCTACAAAGAATGATGGCGTATTAGTTAGTCCGAATGGCATTACTACCCATTCGTACGATCTATATCGGGTCCTAAACGCCGTCAAAGGAATACTATCCTCAGCCACTCTAAGCTGATGGAATCCTATTGCCAAATCCAACTGGGAAAATACTTTGGCTCCACTCAACTGGTCGAGCAAATCGTCAATCCTAGGTAATGGATACCGATTCTTTATTGTCTTCTCATTCAACTTACGATAATCGATACATAACCTCAACGATCCATCCGGTTTCTTTGCAAACACTACAGCTGCTCCAAAGGTGAACTACTTGGTCTGATAAAATTATTACCTTCTAAATCCACGTGCTACACCATTAACTCCTTCATCTCGGTAGGTGTCATTCTACTTGGCGGTCAATTCACCGATCTGCCCCTAGTACCAAATCTATGTGAAACTCAATGGCTTGTTTCGGTGGTAGTCCTACTACGGGCTCAAAGACATCTGCGAATTCTCTAAAAACGAAAACTCGATTCAACTCGTCTTTTTCCTCCACAACTCCCAATAATGCATTAACCTCAATATTAGGGTTTTCTACGAAGTATATAATCAGATCACTACAACTGGGGTGTCTAAGTGATATTTCCCTATCATGGAAAAATATCCTAGCATCGTATTTACTTAACCAACCCATACCCAAAATAATTTCGAACCCTACAAAATCAAACACATGCAAATTGCAAGAAAATACATGACCAAATAATTCAAACTCTAGGTGGTCACATCTCATCCCAAGAATCACATGACCTCCTATCGAATTCGCAACCCTTAAGGAAGTAACTAGGTATGAGGGTTCTAGGTTACGCTTATCTACCAAACAATGAGATATAAAAGAATGAGATGCACCAGTATCAAATAGAACTCTAACTTACATACCATGATCAAAAGCATACCTCCCAACACAGCTTTTCCTTTTTCTTCTGCTGTTGGTCTCCAGGCAGCTGGCTCCAATGCAAACACTTTCCCCTTCCCATCCTTGGCTAGTTCTTTGCACTAGTTCTTATAATGTCCAATCTGATCGCAGTTGAAACATCTTACACCTTTCTTGTCACATCTTTCTTCCCTTTTCATGTCTGACACTTATATGAGCATAGTGTCCCTTCTTATCGCACTTATAGCAAACTACATCGGCCTTTCCTTTCTTGGAAACTCCACCCTTCTAAGCGCCCTTCTTATGGAAAAAAACTTTTTGTTCTGGTTCTACCCACTCTAAGCTTTCGTTGCTTTGCTACCATCATGAAATGCAAGCATCTCCTCCTGTCTCAGAGCCATCTTAACAAGTACGTCACACAGATCCTTGATATGTGCCAGAGTCGCTTTAGCTAGCTCAGTTTTCAATCTGCGAATGAACTTCTCATTCCTTTTAATAATTGTATCAACCGTAGCATATCCGTATCTTAATAGCTCTTCAAATCGGGTTTCATACTCGAGCACTGTCATATCTCCCTGCTCCAACTCCATAAACTTCTTGAGCAGAGTTGACTTAGCAATCTCTGACATGAATCTTTCCTCAAATCTCTTTTAAATTTATCCCATTTCATGGTCTCCTCATTAACTCCCACAGTAACACTGTTCCACCAATATAGTGCTACTCCTTGCAACTATTTAGAGGCAAGCCTCTTCTTTTCTCATCATTAAGCCCCAAATCAACATAAATCCTCTCACAATGAAGCAACCAGTTCTCCACTTCAATTGTGTCATCAGTCCTGATAAACGGTTTTTCTCCAAGCCTACCATAATCTCTACTCAATATAGCACAGTTATTAACCACCGGATCTCCCTGATTTCCTCCTACATTTCCTCCAACTAAACCCGCAGCAACTCCAGCCAGCATCATATTAACGAAGAACTGATACATAGCTATCATATCAACTTGCGATGCTCCAACACCTACATTAGTAGTCCATGCCTGACTTGGATTCTTTCTTGTGTTTGGTCTGGCATTCCCGTTATTTATGATGCTTCCTCTACCAATGTTAACTTTTCCACTTCTAGCATCCATATCTAACATCCTTAAAATCTGCATTCGAGCCTTTGTAACATACAGAAGAATAGTCTTAGAAAGATGGAGGATAGAGATAGAGTGTGTACTTATATATAACAAATACAAGTACGATACTATAGCGTTATCCCGTACCCCAATCTTTTCTCTAATTCCTTAGGATTATGTTTTTAAAATCATTTTAAATTCAAAATTCTCTTTTAAGTTTTCTTAAACCTATGCTCTAATATCAAGTTGTAACATCCCCTATTTTGAGGCCCGAAGCTAAGCGCTGTAGATGCTGCAGTCATCCATAGTATTAACTTCTGGTGATAAAATATGGTAATGATAATGGTATCCATAATATCAGAAGCACATGAATATGAAATAAAATCAACATAGATTTAAAAATAGCTTTTCTGATAACATTTCAAATCCATATTTCATATTCAGATACATAATCCCAAAATGATTCCCAGGTTTTGATAAAATTTAATTATTACAAATTACGCCAAGAGCGACATATAAAGGTGCCCCTTTGGATGATCAGAGTACTAAATAGACATGTCAGTCATAATACATTACAGCGGAAATAAAACTAATTAGCTCCTAACTTTGCATCCTGCACGTCTTCAGAAGCTTATTCGCCCAACCTACTAAACCCGAAAACCTTAACTCTCAGTCTACTCAAATTAAATTTTGAGCACTCGAGAGTTTAAGGGGAAAACATAAACTTCGAGTCAGATATAAAGCCTGATGTGAATAATAGTATTACATCTCGATTTTCTGATATTAAGTGAGACTGGACCGCTTAGCGAAATGGGTTTCCATTCACTAATATCCCTTTTAAAACATATCCTTTGCAAATCAGAATCCTGTAATCACACTGATTGAAACAACACTAGCAAGTATATATATATGTGTGTGTGCATAAAAGTCAGGAAATCAATGGACTGTCTGTCCATACTATAGTTGTACTTGGCTGAATATTAACCACAGGCTAACTCAGGCCTACCAAACATAACAAAAAATCTAACTTCTGTTAGACACAATTCTAAGCCGACTGCCCTTAACTTCTAATACTAGGTTAACTGCCCTTAACTTTCTTTTTTTAGGATCAATTGAACCTAAGTTTTGCAAGCTTACAATAACCTATCTTTACTCTGTGTATTCCTTTCGGTGTGTAACTTCAATTTAGTCCCATTTGTGACAAGCCCTACACATTGGAATTTTGGACTTGTTTTAGCTAGGCGCTAATAGCTAAAGTATAGGGCGCGACCCTACACCAATATGTCTGGTCTTCTAATATCTGAGTCATAAACTTAGGTTTAACTACCCTTTTCATAATTTATTTCTTGTCTTAGGGTTAACCACCCCGTCAAAACTTTATTTCCTTGTAAACATCCTTTACAAATGATTTACCCCTAAAATCATACTTTTATAAAACAAGGAAATCATATGCTTTGTTTTTCTCAAAACACTTAAGCCATGGTGTATATATACTTTACACAAAACCATGTTGATGAAATTTAATGGGATTATCTATCCCTCCAAATTAAGTTAAAAACCCTTTTTAACTTAAAAGATCTTAGGCCATAAAGCCTAGGTAAACCATTCAAAACCTTTGTTTAAAACTTTAAACAATCCCATTCGAATCCATTGAAAGTGCCCCTTTCAAAATAAATTAACTACTATACCTTGGAATACTAGGATGAAAGGCCAAAACATATCTTTTAAAACCCTTGAAAATATACCTTTTGAAATCATTGAGAATAACCCTTCAAAAGCTTTATTAAAACCTTAGACATCCTCTTTTCAAAACCCTTTAAACTTACCTTTCGAAAGCGTTGGTAACCTTCCATTCAAATACTCAAAGTAAATTATATACCTTTCGAAAACATTAAAACTCCTCAGTTAAAACATACCTTTCAAAAGTATTTGGTTCAAGTAAAAGTTTGTGGAACATAGCTTCGAAACCATTTAAAACCATTCCTTTCAAAATCTTTGTGTTTAACTTTCAATATAACTAGTGGTCATAAATAACCAGGGCGGAATCATTGCTTTCGAAAGCATTATTCCTAAGTAAAAGAAAGTGGATAGTTTCGAAACCAACCCTTTCGAAAGGATGGAGAAGCGGCTTCACAATAAAAGCAAAAGCACTTTTTTGAAACCATTGCTTAAAGGCAATAAGAAAAGCGGCCTTAACTAGGTCGAAAGTTAGAATGTGGCAGCTAGGTTTAGAACCCTTTCGAAAGCTCATTCTAAAACAAAAAGGCGGTAATCCATTTGAAAGCCCTTTTTATATAAACAAAAGCAATTGGACTAAGTCGAAAGATAATATAACCCCTTCGAAGCCTCTTTTATAAACATAAGTGATTCGTGGTCAAAAATAGTAGCTTCTACCACTTCGAAAGCATGTTTCGACTCTATACCTTCCACCTAACTCCAATCCACTAAATACCAAGGCATTGATACTATGTGTATTGGTTTTGACTAGGTAGGTGCGGAAGTATGGGGTCGAAAGGTAGCTGCTGTAAGTGGCGAAGCAATAATTCTTTGCAAAACTGATTATTAGCCTTTAAAGTAATATCTTTCCAACTAACTTGCCTTATTTGTCAACATATAATTGGTTGCCAATTCTTTTTCAAAATCTTTTTCTAAAAGTGCTGCCAAATTCAGAAATTAATAATTAAAACATTTAGCAAATTAGACCCTTCTCCTTTTGGAAGCATATAAAACATTTAAGTCCCATACCTTAAACAATTTTATATCCATAATAGAATACTTAGGAAATTCTCCAAAAATTCCCATAAATCATTTTAATATGTTTTCTAACATATATAAATTTCAGACCCAAGGCTATCTTATATTTGCCGAAAATAATTTAAACCTAATTTATCCATTTTCTTTCCTAGAAAATTCATAATAAATCCACATTAACTTAGAAATTTATGAAACTCGAAACCCATCTCTAAAATAATGTTTTCAACTTTATAACAAAAATGCAAGTCATTAGGATGTCATTTAATAGGTTTTTCAAATCAAAACTTATCATAAAATCTATATGAAGCAACATAAATCATCAACAAGCCTATATATCCATCTAAACAATCAAACCATGACATTTTGCTTGCAAAATAAATCGGATTTCATCTAGAAATCAAAAATAATAAAAATGAGATATAATCTATTATTCACCTTAGCTTATTGTTAAGGAGGTTGAGATTTGCTCTTGACTTGATTTGATTAAGCTTCCTACTTGAATTCTTGCTTATCTTCCCATTTGTTTTCTCTTAATGGTGGTCGGCCAAGCTTTGAACTTCCTTAGATTTGTTTGCAAATGTTTAGAATGGATAAGGAGTGAAAGTAAGAAGGGTTTAGGGTAACTTAGTTTATTTCTATTTTTCCCTTATCTTATTCCTCTTACTTATTTCATTTTAATTCTCTTTGGCTTATAGGTTAATTAAGGCACGACTACCTTAAATTATTCAAGTCTCAATCCCTTAACCATTTACATTATTTCATTTAATTTATCTAATTAAATTTCCTAAATAAAGTCAATCAAAATTAGGGTCATTACAATTAGTCAAATCAGGATGTACAAAGCTAAAGGCCTGGATTAACCAAACAAAAAAGAATGCATATCAGCATAAGCTGTTGAAAAATAACATAAAGATGATCCTTTGAGTAAATCAAAGGCTGCAATAGTGTGAGAGAGGCCAAAGTAGGAGATTGAGCAAAATCATCAAAGCTCGCAATCGGAGTCCAAGCCTGAGCCTTTGAAGGAAGAGGATCATTTGGAAGAGGAGATAGACCAAGCTCATCATATAAGCGACGGATGGCTGTTGGGGAAGTAGGAAGGGAAATATTAAGGAAGAAATCAGGATTATGAATCTCCATGGTTCACTTTTGAGCCTTATGTCCAGGAGAGTCCAAATTTATTACATCAAAGTTTTGAGCCACTAAATCAATATTTACATGTGATTTCTTAGCAGCAACAGCAGAAGTTTGATCACCCCCGAGCTTAAGTTTTTTACTCGGGGGAGCAACTGAAATATCAACTAGAGCACCAGTGCATGCTTTCCTCTTTAGCTCATTAACTGCTTTAGTAATAGAGTCCTTAACAGGAGTAGGTTTATTTGGCTTAGCTAAGGTAGGAACATGATCTTTGGCCTCCTTCTCCTTAGAAGCAACAATGAGCGCAGGTGAGCCTAAACCAAAATGAGAAATTTTATGAGATAACAACATTAGAAATTCCATTTAAGTTATAATGAAAACTTGCCAGGAGGTTCAAGTTGGACAGGAGAGGAGATAGAGAAAGCCATCTGGTTACCAACGACCAATGGTCATTTTCCTTGAGCATTCCCCATTTCATCGAGGGTTCTCCCAATATCTTGTGGTGCTCCAGAATTTGAGAATATTTGTAGAGATTCGCCTCCGTCAACAGTGTAAGCATGTCACCCATACTCTTAAATGCCTGAGTCAGGGACTTAATGGCATAATTGACACAAGGGCTGGTTTGTTTAGGAGCAGAATTTGAAAGAAAGCATTCATCATTAGAGGGTGACAAATATACAACATAAGTTATGGAAAGCATAAACTTACCAATTATAGAGAAGGTTCTCTTGGTCTTAGAGGAGTAGCATTTGATATAGAAAAATTGGTTCTCTTACCCCTTTGTCTTGTTAGTAGGATAAGTAGTTAAGCTTTTCAGCAAAGGATGGAGACGGTACAATAGACAATCTAGTTGTTCGCTAATCCTTACGGTATTTGCTAAGATATGAAGAGTCTCAGTGCTCAGAGAAGGGAGTTAAGCCTCGCTAGCAAGGACTTCTAGGCATCTCAGATAACTTTATCAATTAGGGGTCAGTTGGATCAGAGCAATGTTCAAATGTTCCAAGAATTCTAAGAGGAAATCTGGAAAAGGAAAATACCCCGAATGCTAGATATGGATAGGAGTAAAGGCAAAGAACCCCTCTCGAGGGTTGTTGATCCTGCCGGAGTGACCGATAGGTATGGCCTCTATGTTTGTAATCCCAAACCGCTGGAGAATCATGTCTACTTCCTTCTAAGTAATAATGTAAGATTAGTTGAGCCGAAAGTCCGCTTTCTTTGTGGAAGGAGATGGTTTGGACTTTTACTTGATTTCTTACTTTCCATTTGTCTGCCGGGTGATATTACATAAAGTCAGGGAAGTACTACACATTTTAGCAAATTTATAATGCTCATAAGTACAAAATAGATAATTAAATGCCTAAACAAAGGATAGTTAACTAATTGAAAATTACCCAAGTCATAATATTAAGGAATTAACATTCATAATTAGCTATTACATTTGCGACAAGTCAATAACCATTAAGTAGTTCATGTTGAATTTGTAAAATACTTAGTAAATTCATAATTAATTGAGAATATAAAAACAGCTAATAAATCTATGGTGGGATGATAAGTTAATAGCTGGTCAATGAAGGTCTAATTCAAATATCATCCTAATAGCATCTTAAATGGAATATCGAAACCATAAATTGATACTGAATTTATGGGATGTCGCATTAATAACCACTATTGAAAACCTTAATGGCATGTCAAAACAATGGCCTAATATCAAATTAGGAAATGGTCAAAATCTGTAAATAATGTCGAACAGTTTAGAAATACTCTAACCAATTGCTAAACTTATAAAGATATCAAATATACAAGTAATTTATAAATCTGCTATACAATAAATACATGGCAAACTAGCGATGTCATATACGATTTGAACAAGAATATCGAATTATCAACACTTTAAGTAGTTTTCAAAAAGGGATAACAAATCACTATAGAGTTATCGAATCTATACGGAAACCCTTATGCATGTCGAATTCCTAAATAGTTATCGCACTCCTAACTGGTTGCTGACATTATAAGGATCTCGTATTCTAATAGTTTCCAAACTTTGAACTAGCTGTCGAAATAATGATGTCGAACATCAAGTTAACTATTAGATTATGTAGAGCAATAGCTTCGAAATCAAAAAATTAGTGAATTCTGGAGCAGGTTTTGGGTTCCTCATAAACGACCCATTTTTAACTAAACCAGAAGGTCCCAGGTTTTTAAATTGATACCGACAATCTTTAGTTAATAAATTAAGCCACAAACGATATAATAATTCGATGGTTAAATTCACCCATAAGCATAACAAATCTATGATTTAACTTATAATCCAAAGATCAACAACCAAAACCTACTTATTAAACCCTAATATCGATTCAAAATCGAAAATGCCTAAGCAAAACACTAGCTGTAATTCAAATTCCAAATTTCTTAATCTAATTGTTGAGAAATATTGTGGCTTCACCATACTAATAGCACTTGTTACACTTGTTACACTTGTGCACATCTTAGTTGAATTCTCGGCTGGGTTATGTTTTGGGCCTATGTATTAATTGAGGCCCATACTCTTTCTTGTTTTCGTTCTTTTAAATAACTTGTACTAAGTATTCATCAAGGATTTATTATGAAATAATAAAGCCGCCACTTTGCTTTATGATTTTGTTTAATCTTGATTTCAATTTGTAACATGGTATCAGAGCACGATCCCTAAATTTCAAATCTCTTGCAAATCAGTAAGGTTAGGGTTAATGGCAGAAAACAAAGTCGATGTCCTCCCGATTATGTCCAAGATCACTGACCATAAACTCAATGGATCAAATTATTTGGATTGGAGCAAGACAATTAAACTGTATCTTCGGAGTATTGAATTGGATGATCATCTATCTCGAAATCCACCCTCTGACGATTCTGAGAAGAAAGAAGATCAAACTTGGCTTCGAGATGACGCTCGGTTGTTTCTCCAGATCCGGAACACATCGATGCGAGTGTTCTCAGCCTTGTAAATCATTGTAGTTTCGTGAAAGAATTGATAGAATATTTGGAGTTTTTGTATTCTGGAAAAGGGAATTTGAGTAAAATGTTTGATGTATGTAAGGCATTTTACAGAGCTGAGAAACAGGATCAGAGTTTGATGAATTACTTTATGAACTTTAAGAAAACGTATGAAGAACTGAATATGCTTTTGCCGTTGAGCCCTGATGTGAAGAAACAGCAGCAGCAACGTGAAGAGATGGCAGTGATGAGTTTTTTGGCAGGACTACCACATGAATACGAGTCTGCAAGATCTCAAATTTTATCTGGATCGAGTGTGTCTAGTTTGCATGAGGTGTTCACAAGATTGATGAGATCAGAAAGCTCAAGTGCACAAACATCTGTTAATTCACAAAATAGTGCACTTGTAACAGATAAAAATGCACCAAATACAAGTGCATCATGGAAACAAGGTGGATACAGAGGAAATGCTAATCAATCTTCAAACCGACCAATGAATCCTAAATACAAATGCACAAATTGTAAAAAGGATGGGCATACTGCAGATAGATGTTGGTTCTTAATTGGTAGACTAGTACAAAATAAGCAGAGAAATATGAATGTTGCTCAATCAGAAGATTCAGAAAACAAAACAGTAAACATCTCTGCTGAGGAATTTAGTAAATACAAGGCATATCAAGATAGTATGAAGAAACAATCCAATTTTAACTCCATATCTACAGCTGCACAATCACAATCTGGAAAGCACAAATGGGTGATTGACTCAGGGGCAACAGACAACATGACAGGTACATCAAATAATTTTTTAAACTACCAACCAAATACACACATAAGTGGTGTCACATTAGCTGATGGATCATCTGCAAAAATACAAGGATCTAGAAGTATAAATCTTACCCCAAATATGCATCTAAAGACAGTGTTACATCTACCTAGTCTTGCATTTAATTTACTTTCAGTGAGTAATATAACTCAAAGTTTAAATTGCTGCATCACTTTCTATCCCAATCACTGTATATTTCAGGATCTCATGACGAAGAAGATTATTGGTAAAGGTGTTCAATCAAATGGACTATATATTCTTGATACTACACCACAAGTCACTGCCTATTCAAGTTCATCACAAGCTTATAAACTACATTGTCAGTTAGGTCATCCTTCATTACAGAATCTTAAGAAGATATGTCCACAGTTTAATTCTTTACAATTTTTAGAATGTGAGTCATGTCAGTTTGCAAAGCATCATCGAATTAGTTCTTATCCAAGAATAAATAAATGTGCTAATAATCCATTTGAACTTGTACACTCTGACATATGAGGACCGGCATCTGTAATCTCTAAACCAGGTTTTCAGTATTTTGTAACCTTTGTTGATGATTTTTCTCGTGTTACATGGTTATTCTTGATGAAAAAAAGATCTGAGCTATTTGTAATATTTAGTAATTTTTGTGCTGAGATAAAGACACAGTTTCATACATCAATTAAAACCCTCCGTAGTGATAATGCAAAAGAGTATATGTTTGAGTCATTTCAGTTGTTTATGAATCAAAATGGAATGCTTCACGAAACTTCATGTGTAGATACTGCTTCCTAAAATGGTGTTGCAGAGAGGAAAAATAGACATATGTTGGAGACAACACGAGCTTTACTTTTTCAATCTAATATGCCTAAAGTGTTCTGGGCAGATGCTGTTTCTACATCATGCTTTCTTATCAATAGAATGTCTTCGTCAGTATTAAATGGTGATATACCATTCAAAATCCTTTTCCCAAAAAAATCCTTATTTCCTGTAAGTCCAAAGTATTTGGCAGTACATGCTTCGCAAGGAACACAACACCACATAAATCTAAACTAGATCCAAAGGCTGTGAAGTGTGTATTTGTTGGTTATTCACGGTTACAAAAAGGCTATAGATGCTATTGTCCTAGTCTGAATAAGTATATTGTGTCAATTGATGTGAACTTCTATGAAGACATCCCGTATTATAAGTCTCCACCAACAAACACATATCCTAAGAGTGAGGACCCTATCTTAAATCAGGATGGAGATGAGGAATTTCTGATATATAATGGTTTTGATAATCCTATCTCAAACCAGAATGACAATATCCCAACTGACAATATCCCAACTGTCAATGTCCCAAGTACTACTCCATCAAGTCCTGTTCTTGAATCAAATCATGACCCTACTTTAGACCTACCTATTGCATTAAGAAAAGGAAAAAGGCAGTGTACTTATCCAATTTCCTCATTTATATCTTATGATCACCTACCACTTTCCACATGCTTGTTTCTCAAATCATTAGACAAAATAAATGTACCTAAAAGTGTAGGAGAAGCACTGTCTAAACCAGAGTGGCATGAAGCCATGATAGAAGAGATGAATGCTCTGGATAATAATAATACATGGGATCTCATACAACTACCCAAAGGAAAGAAGGCAATTAGTTGTAAGTGGGTATACTCAGTGAAAATAAATCCAGATGGCTCAATAGCAAGGTTAAAAGCTTGGTTGGTAGCAAGGGGATTTGCCCAAGTATATGGGATTGATTATTCTAAAACATTTTCTCCAGTAGCTAAACTAACTTCTATAAGAATATTCATCTCTTTGGCAGCTACTCATTCTTGGAAGCTTAATCAGTTGGATATAAAGAATGCTTTTCTCCACGGTGACTTGAACTAAGAAGTATACATGCACCAACCTCCCGGATTCATTGCTCAGGGGGAGAATGATATGGTGTGCAAACTTAAGAAAACATTATATGGATTTAAGCAAAGTCCAAGGGCCTGGTTTGGAAAGTTTAGCAAGGCAATGGTGGTGTTCGGTGTGAAGAAAAGTTCTTTTGATCACTCAGTGTTTTATAAAAGGTCAAAAGCAGGAATAATTCTTCTAGTTGTCTATGTAGATGACATAGTAATAACAGGGGATGATGAGACTGAAATTGTGTTATTAAAAGCCTTCATTCATGCACACTTTCATACAAAAGATTTGGGGTATTTGAAGTACTTTCTAGGAATTGAAATTGCGAAAAGCAGTAAGGGTATTTTTCTGTGTCAAAGGAAGTATGTAATGGACTTATTAGCTGAGGTTGGAAAACTTGGAGTGAAACCTAGCAGTACTCCTATTCAACCGAGCAGTGATAATGGGGATAACAGTAAAATGTTTGATAATCCTGAAAGATATAGGAGATTGGTAGGGAAGTTGAATTATCTAACTATCACAAGACCAGACTTATCATACCCTGTGAGTGTAATAAGTCAACATATGGCATCACCTTCACTGCAACATTGGAGGAATCTGGAGCAGATTCTAGGCTACTTAAAAAGGACAGTTGGTCAGGGAATAGTATATTCAAATCATAATAACATGAAGATAGAATGCTATTCAGACGCTGACTGGGCTGGTTCCAAATCTGATAGGAGATCTACATTTGGTTATTGTGTATTTTTAGGAGGAAATCTAGTGTCTTGGAAGAGCAAGAAACAAAATGTTGTTGCTCGATCGAGTGCTGAGTCAGAATATAGGGCTATGGCCAATGCTGTGTGTGAGATAATATGGGTAAATAACTTCATGAATGAAATGGGTTTTGAAATTAGCAAGCCTGCGAGTTTGAAGTGTGATAACCATGCAGCGCTGCATATATCCAACAACCCAGTGTTTCATGAAAGGACCAAACACATAGAGGTGGATTGCCATTTCATAAGAGAGAAGATACAGCAAGGAAGTGTGGTAACTGAATATGTGAAGACTGGCGACCAAATTGCAGACTTATTCACAAAAGTATTACCTGGACCAAGAATTCAATTCCTATGCAACAAGTTGGGTATGATAAATATTTACATACCAACTTGAGGGGGAGTGTTGAGAAATATTGTGGCTTCACCATACTAATAACATTTGTTACACTTGTGCACATCTTAGTTGAATTCTCGGCTGGGTTATGTTTTGGGCCTATGTATTAATTGAGGCCCATACTCTTTCTTGTTTTCGTTCTTTTAAATAACTTGTACTGAGTATTCATCAAGGATTTATTATGAAATAATAAAGCCGCCACTTTGCTTTATGATTTTTTTTTATCTTGATTTCAATTTGTAACACTAATTTTTCGATTCAATTGGTTAAAATGAAAATCGTACCTCGATTTAAGTGGGATACTGAAGGATGAGATGATTTTGAATAAAATTTGGGAAATTAAAACTTTGCTTTGAGTTTGATGTTGCAGGTAAAAGGAGAATGGAGAAGAAGGACGAGTATTTATAGAGAGAAAGAGGAAGCACCAGAACCATTGATCTAAATTCAAATAAACGGCCCAGATTTGGGAGGAATATCAATAGGCAGCAAGCGCTAATATCGAGGAATTGACTTGAAAAGTCGACGTTTTCTCTACACTAGGGACAAATGTTACTACAAACCATGAAGCTGAAAGTACGAAAAGAATGTCGCATAAGGACATCGGGTCCCTAAGGATGACGAACTGCAAAGATTATCAAACATAAACAATAGAAAGCAATAATGTCAAATACCATTAGCATAAGCGGCATTAATAACTTATATATTATCAAGAAAGCAAGAGGATTATATATGTGTTGGTGTCATTGATTGTCTACAAGGCATCTAATGAACGGGGTTTTCGAACCCGCCCCGGTAGGCTTTTCAATCATCCCGCTACCCTTCTACTTTTCAACATGGGGGCACTCCTGCTTTTCAACCATTCAAATCGACAATCATCCACACAGGTTAGACTTGAATCGCTCAAAACAACAGATTATTAATTTATATTTGGCAAAACTTAACATATACAGTAAATAAATCAATCACAGAATCACAGAGTAATATAACTATAAGCAGCGGAATAGATAAATAGTAGTTCATGAAGCTACTATAGAACATCAGAGTTTAAAATAAAATACAATAAAAATCTCAAATACATAGTAGTCTCAAATATGTAAGCAGATGACAAATCTGAACATAAACTGGGAATAACTAGAATAACTGAAAGCTGAATAGATAACTCCAAGAAAATCTCCAAGCTCCAAAGGTGAGTCTCAAATACAGTGACACTGAGTCTGACCGGAGCATAAAGCAAAATACGAAACACTCGAGTCAGGATTAACATTTTTATATCAGTGAATTCAACTCAAGTGAAATGTCAATTG
This sequence comes from Allium fistulosum, assembly GCA_030737815.1. Classification (NCBI taxonomy): domain Eukaryota; kingdom Viridiplantae; phylum Streptophyta; class Magnoliopsida; order Asparagales; family Amaryllidaceae; genus Allium; species Allium fistulosum. The sequence continues at coordinate 1,022,504,501 of CM060906.1, forward strand.
AAATACAAGATAACTTAAAGGATGTTTGGGATTCCCATCCTGTAAGGATCCGTTAAACTATCTACATACACAGTACAATACGCTACATAGGTAATGTCTAAAGTAAAGAAAGCTATTAAAATAGCGTTAAGGCATTACCCATATTTCCCTTGACACATTTTATATAATGCCGTAGTCTATACATTACTATAAACTCCACCAAACTGGTGGGCTATCAGGGAGCACTCCATAGATATGACACAAACCAAACTAGTAAAAGGCGCGATAAGGCATGAGACAAGGCACGCGAGGCAATGTCGGGGTAGAATTCTACCATTTGCACTCCCGGACTAGTGGTAACGCATAGCAGCTACTACCGCCCACCTCGAGACAAACTCCCAAAATCAAAGGTGCACCCAATCAAATCACAAAGTAATAGAATGGTATCGAAGAATCATGCTCGATCGAAGGTGCGACCTCAATTGGCCCAGTATAGCTCCTGTTTTAGCCACATCAAGCTGACTCGCGGGAGTCAGGGCTGCGTTAATACCTCATACAGAATCGTCGCCAAACCATCCTACTTCGTTCTGGAATCTCCACCACGTACACGGTTGTTAAAGTGGTTTTCGGTATTGGCAGAGAGTATGACAATATCTAATCCCGGTCTCTTTAACAACGAAACGCTTATTTCACACCGTGGTTGTTTTATTTCCAAACAGTTCATACTTCATATCAAAATATCATATTCATTTCAAAATCATATCACTTTCGAAATTATATTTGCTTTCGACATTATATCACTTTCGAAATCATATTTTACTTTCGAAATCAATATATCACTTTCAAAATAGTTCAAACCATCATATCAAAATATTCACATTTAAATCCATTAGATCTAAATCATAATAGTTCCAACTTAAAACAGTTTAAATATTGAAAATATTTTATATATTAAAATAGTTATAAATTAAAACAGTTTATATTTAAAAATAGGTTATAAAATAAAATAGTTTATATATTAAAATAATATATATAGATTAAAAGAGTTTATATTGAAAATAGTTTCAAATTTTTTTCTTCAAATTTCACAAATCAATTCAAATCAACTTTAATTCCACAATTCAATTTAAATCAATCTCAATCCAAATTCTCATTAAAACCATTTTAATTTATCGATTTCACATCCAGATTTGAACTATAAATTTAAACTATTTCAAATTCAATAGGGTTCGAAGTTCAAATACTCAAATAATTTACATTAACTCAATTTGATAAATTCCATTTATATTTCAAAATTTCAACTATCATTTTATTTAAATTTGAAATATTCACTTAATCATTTTAATAACATTCAAATAAATTCTCCAAAATTACAAATTTAAATCAACATTAAATATTCAATTTCAATTATATTTAATTTGAAATTATTCACTTAATCGCCTTGTTATAAATATTTAAATAAAATATCATATTACAAATTTACATCGAAATTAAATATTCAATTACAATTTTATTTAAAGTTGGAAATATTCATAATCACCTTTAATCAAAATCAAATTATCAAGTTATAAAATCATATCTTTATATCTCAAAATCAATAAGTTCAAATCAGTTCTGATTTAAATTCAATTCTTAAACGAATAAAATTCCAAATCAATTTCATTAACTTTCCAACCTTAATTTATTAAAGTTATTACAAAAAAAAATATTTTTAAAATATTAATATAATTTTATATAAATACTTAAACATATTATATATATACTAATTAAATTAAATTTTATTAAATTAAATCTTATTATTAAATTTTATTTTATATTAAATCTTATTTTATTTTTAAAAATAATAAAATTATAAGTAAAATCTTAAAATTTATATTTCAAAACTAACTTATAAATTAAAAAGTTTCAAATATATAATATTAAAAATCTAAATTTTCACATATATAATAAAAAAATTATATATTATATTTTAAAATCAATATTTATTAAAATCCATATATTCCTTTCAAAATCATGGAAATCATTTTCAAAAATAGACCAACGGTGTCCGTATATAGTTTTCTATCCTATGGTCAAGTGATACGGATATTTATCATTTCAATCTACAATAATTTAATATTAACGGTTATATATCATTTCAACCCGCAATTCCAAAATTCAAAATCAATGAAAATCGCTTGGTTTTATCATTTCAACCCATAACGATTTTCCCCTAATCTACAAGCTCGTTCAGGTATGTATCATTTCAATCCATAGGGAATTTCTAAAGTAACAGCGAATTTGCAGAGTGAGAACAAATGTGACAATAATATAACATATCAACAACAGGCATATATCATTAGCAACAAATTTAAATATAATATATACAACAGGTTATGGTGTCATATGTCATAAGTAAAAAATTGCAAATAATGGCATATCATATGTAACAATTAAATAACTTAACAATTCAAATTTTACAGCATATTTCAATTGTCATTTCATGTGAATTAAATTTACTAAATATAAGAATGTTAATCGTGAGTGATTGCTTACCTTTTGAGGCTAGAGAGATTTTAACAATGAAATGAGCTACGAATCCACGCACGAATTCCAAAGCAAAGCACAATGAACACGATTTTGACGAGCAAAGTTGATAGCTAGGAGTGGATGAAAACAAATCAAAACTAGCTTGATATAAACTGAAACAAAATATATATTATATTAAAATTTTCTAAAATCAATATTAAATTTTAAAACTCATATTAAAATAAAACTTTATATATTATAATTTAAAATAAATATTCAAAATAAAATCTTTATATATATATATGTGTATATATGTATATGTATATGTATATATTTAGAATCGATATTTAATTAAAACACATATTAATATAAAATCTTCATAAATTGTATTTCAAAATCACTTTTTTTTCTCAAACACATCTAATAAAATCGAATATCTATATTATATATTTTGAATATCAATATTTCTTAAAAATCAATATTCTTTCTATACATATATATATATATACAAGCTACTCAAAATTGTATACAGACTATATATATAAACAAACATATGTTAGCTTCTTCAAACAAACATATGCAGACCACTATATATATATATGCAAACAAAATATATATGTATGCTAATCTATGCAGACACTATATAATATACAACTAAATATATATGTGTGTGTGTGTGTACAGGCTAATATATGCAGACATGTATATAATATACAACTAAATATATATATGTACAGGCTAGTAAATATGCAAACATGATGCGATTAGGTTTCGGATGGCCTGGGTTCGCGTGCAGTGGCTTGGAGCGGGCTGCCGGGGTGGAGAGCGAAGATGAGCAGTGGAGATGTTCAAAAATGTTGCTGACTGTGTATGAAGCAGAGAGGGGAAAAGTGGAGAGGTTAGATGGGCACGAAGATGGGAAGGTAGAGGGAGGTTTCGGTTGTAGGCTGCTTGGTGGTGGGCGTCCTACTTGTGGCGTCATGTGGATAGGAGGTTCTCGGCTACTTGAGGGGACGTGGTAGATGGGAACTGTAGAGGTGAAGACTAGAGAAGGGCAGCGGGTCAGAGGCATGGGTCGGGCCAAGGTTAAACAAGGAGGACGGAGGGTTGAGCTGTAGTTCTCGCATATGGGAATGAAGTGTTGGAGTGGATCTCGAGTTTGATGGTGGAAGGGGAAATTCGCCGTAGGTGGCTGGGTCTGATGGAGCTGTTGACGGCGGTGTCGAGCTTCGGTGGTGGAGGGTGGAAGGTGGAGTTTGGGAAATTAGGGAAGGTGACTGTGGCGTGAGTAGGCTATGTGTTGGTCAGAGAGGCAAGTTGCGGTGATGGACTATGGGACTCGATTGTGGGTGTATTATTGGGGAAGATGAAGATGAGCACGTGGAAAATAACAAACAGCTATAGGCAGGAATATAACTTTATTATATATATACTTTATTTCTTTTTAATGGCAGAATAAAATCGAAGAGGAGAAGAGAAAATGAACCGGAGATATCAAATGGAATAGCAATTATAAATTGAAGTGGTGGAATAACAAAGGTCAGGACCCGAATTTCAGGAAATAATAAAACTACTGACCGTTGGTTTCCCACCGAGGACGATTGAAAGGACAGGGAAATCAAAAGGTTAAAAATCGTGTACCGATATGGCTAATAGTTTTATAGATTTTACCACGTACCGAACTCTGAAACACACAAATGAATATACTGCGGAGATCAGCACGATAAGACAAACAGAATGGTACATAGATATGAGAGATACGACAATCTTATCAAAACTCGATATTCGCTGCCAAAATGCTGCTAAAACACCTAAAATAAGATAAATGGGGCAATAGCAGTCCAAATTTAGCGAAACGAAAGACGACGTCTCACTCAAAAAATGCTCTACATTTTATTATATAAAATTATCCAGATTTCGAAAATGTTTTTTTTTCATCAATTTAACTGATTTTAAATTGAAATTAAAAATTACACAACAGAACTAACTTCCATATTTTCAGATGAAAATTTAACATTTGCTATGTTTAAATAGACGCATACCAAATATCAAATTTTTATTACCCAATTCAATTGTTTTATTTTCATGAAAAATTCAGTTAAATAAGTTATTAAAAATCGTTCAAATTTCGGGATCGTTACACTCTCCCCCACTCAAAATTTTTCGTCCCCGAAAAGGAACGAAATAAGAGAATATAAGCAACAGAAAGAAAAATAGATTCAAAATACAAAAGATGACAATTATTCAAAACCATATAAATTTTATTAGTTTTAAATTGATTAATATTCAGCAATTTTGGTTTCAATCTATTTTATTTAATCAATCAATATTCATTGTATTCACATTTAATTGATTACAATTCCATGTATTTTCATTCAATTAGTTTGCTTTCAATTTATTAACATTAGTTACAAAATTTTCTTTCAAAACAAAATTTATTTTATTTAACTCATTTATTCAATCCATTTGACTTCACTTAAGTTAATTCCACTTATAATTCAATTTCAACTATTTCTAAGTTCATATTTATTTACCTAAATTGCATTCTCTATTTATTATTCAATTTATTCACTTAACATATCTTGTGACAGAGATTAAGGGTGTAAACATTTATTATAACCACTCAATTTTTATTTACAAAATCCCTTAACAAAAATTCATTTTTGGATATTTTGTTACTTACATTTATATTGTATACTATTCAATTACATTCAAACCCTTTCCAGGTAAGTTTTATTAAATGTTTTCGAATGTAATTAAACACTATACAAAATTTTCTTTTATTTTCATCATTTCTATTAAGCAAAAATTTAGTTTGAACATTTATTACTTAAATTTCTCTGTATAACCTTCAATTAAAAAATTCATTAATATTTTAACTTTTGAATATTTCAGGTAAGTTATATATGTTTTAAAAATGCAATTGCATATTATACAAATAAATTTTCCTATTTCATCTGTTTCAAGTTATTTCAATTTGTTTCAATTCCATTTCTCATTTTAGACATTCCATTATTCAGAAATTTGCTTTATTTCAATAATTGAAAATTATCACTTAACACAACATTTAAGACTTCAATTTTCGGTTTCACTTCAAATCATTTTGAAATATTTTTTTTCATACATCAAATCATATTCAAGAAATTCAAATCAAATCCATTTTCCAAAACAAAAGTGTAGCAAAACTACCAAGTGGTCTCTCCACTTCGAGACTCGAAAATGAATGTCGATGATGCTGCAGTCATCACCGAAATTATTTTCCAGCAACAAACGAGGAGAGTACTAACTTACTTCTTTTTTTTAATTCTTTGGAAACAATTTCTATTCGAAAATACCTTCAAATAATATATATTTTTCCAAAGTTTGAAAACCAAAATTTGAAAAGTACTGGAAATTTAATTCTCAAATTCTTAATTTAAATTCATTTTATTTACAAATCAGATTTATAAACCATGTTTTATAATTTATCTCCTTATAACATACAACAATAGTTAATGGTTGAAAAAATAATAAATGATAATCTAGTATTATCATTTCTAATAACCAATTCATTTAACTATCCAATTTCAGAAAATTAAACTTTTATACATAAAATGTAATCATACCCATATTTATTTCATTTACCAATTTCGAAAACAATATTGTATCAGTTTGCTCTGTTCAAGTGTTTTGGAATTTCTATCGATAGCGTTGGCCAGACGAATCGATCGAAACCCAAATCAAACGTAACAACTCAAACAACACAATATAAAATATTTTTATATTAACTACAAATACACTTCCTCACACGATGATTCAAGAATGGATAGAGATTCAAATATAGAGGGACCCTAATCAAAGAGAATTCTAACTAAGAAGATAGGCTCGATAGGAAGATAAGATAATTAAATTTCAAAAGTGGAGGGATGGATAGACTTGTATTAAATCACGGAGACCTTGACCGGGTCAACCGAGACTTAGAAAAAGAGAATATCATCAATGAAAGCAAGATAAATTTGCTATGGACATTGAGGAAAACGCGATTCATGAGATCAACGAAGAAGGCACGAGCATTGGTTAATCAATAGGGGCAAAGACTAACCACTTCATAGAAACCATTCGTCGGGAAGGAAGGACAAAAGGTCGAGCTTCAGGAATAAGGTCGACGCGGACTTAATTTCCCACTTGGGAGGAGAGAAGTGACTTCACCAAAGACATCCGGAAATAGTTGGACAACAGGGGTGGAGTCAAGATCACTAGGCTAAGAATCGAACAAAAAGGTAAATCTGCCTGCATAATCTTGAGGCAATCGACATTTGATCATAAGAGAATTACCCAGATCGTCTACTAGAGAAACGGTTCGGGCTTTGCAAGATATAATAGCATCAAAATCGGGGACGTATAAATCTCTGGTGAATCGACGCTTGTTGTAAAGGAGTTTCATCCCTTTACAAATCACACTAAGGTTGGCGGGACCGCCGATGGGATTTAGTCACACATAAGGATGGAGTTTCTAATAGAGGTGGCAAGATGTTATCAAATTTATAATAGAGATCAACAAAAACAGAGCTATGGGATGCTCCAGTATCAAGAAGAACACGAACAGGAACGGTAAGAATGGATTTTAGAACAAAGGTAAAAGTTCCAAAACCTAAAAGAAATCCTAATCCAGGATGATCCTAACGAAGAATTTAAAGCTCGAACGAAGATGATTCTATAATTGATTCTACTCATTTTGGAGTATTACTACCTTATCTCTAATGGGTTTTTACTCCATATGCTAAGTTTTGCCTAAACTAGAGCTCTGATACCAGCTATAACGAACGGGTTTTTCAGACCCGGCCAGATAGGCTTTTCAACCAACCCGCTACCCTTCTGCTTTTCAACATGGGGGCACTCCTGCTTTTCAACCATTTAAATCAACAATCATCCACATATGTCAAACTTGAATCGCTCAAAAAAACAGATTGATAATTTATATTTGGCAAAACTTAGCATATACAGTAAATAAATCAATCAGAGAATCATAGACACAGAGTAATATAACTATAAGCAGCGGAATAGATAAATAATAGTTCATGAAGCTACTATAGAACATCAGAGTTTAAAAAAAATACAATAAAAATCTCAAATATAGAGTAATCTCAATTACATAAGCATATGATAAGTCTGAACATAAACTTGGAATAACTAGAATAACTGAAAGCTGAATAGATAACTCCAAGCAAATCTGCAAGCTCCGAAGGTGAGTCTCAAATGATGTGACACTCAGTCTGACCCAAGCATAAAGCAAAATACGAAACACTCGAGTCAGGATTAACATTTTTATATTAGTAAATTCAACTCAAGTGAAATGTCAACTGAAATACAAGATAACTTAAAGGATGTTTGGGATTCCCATCCTTTAAGGATCCGTTAAACTATCTACATACATAGTACAATACTCTACATAGATAATGTCTAAAGTAAAGTAAGCTATTAAATAGCGTTAAGGCATTACCCATACCCCCCTTAACACATTTCATATAATAACGTAGTCTATACAGTACTGTAAAATCCACCAAACCGGTGGGCTATCAGGGAGCACTCCATAGGTACGACACAAACCAAACTCGTAGAAGGTGCGATAAGGCATGTGACAAGGCACGTGAGGTAATGTCAGGGTAGTATTCTACCGTTTGCACTCCCAGATTGGTCGTAACGCATAGCAGCTACTACCGCCCACCTCGAGACACACCCCCAAAATCAAAGGTGCACCCAATCAAATCACAAAGTAATAGAATGGTATCGAAGAAGCATGCTCGATCAGAGGTGCGACCTCACTTGGCCCAGTATAGCTCCTATTTTAGCCACATCAAACTAACTCGCGGGAGTCAGGGCTGTGTTAATACCTCATATAGAATCGTCGCCAAACCATCCTACTTCGTTCTGGAATCTCCACCAAGTACACAGTTGTTAAAGTGGTTTTCAGTATCGGCATAGAGTATGACAATATCTGATCCCGGTCTCTTTAACAACTAAACGCTTATTTCACACCGTGGTCGTTTTATTTCCAAACAGTTCATACTTCATATCAAAATATCATATTCATTTCAAAATCATATCACTTCCGAAATCATATCACTTTCAAAATCATATTTTACTTTCGAAATCATTATTTCACTTTCAAAATAGTTCAAACCATCATATCAAAATACTCGCATTTAAATCCATTAAATCTAAATCATAATAGTTCCAATCTTAAAACAGTTCAAATATTGAAAATAGTTTATATATTAAAATATTTATAAATTAAAATAGTTTACATTTAAAAATAGGTTATAAAATAAAATAGTTTATATATTAATATAATATATATATTAAAAGAGTTTATATCGAAAATAGTTTCAAGTTTGTTTCTTCAAATTTCACAAATCAATTCAAATCAACTTTAATTCCACAATTCAATTTAAATCAATCTCAATTCAAATTCTCATTAAAACCATTTTAATTTATCGATTTCACATCTGGATTTGAACTACAAATTTAAATCATTTCAAATTCAATAGGGTTCGAAGTTCAAATACTCAAACAATTTATAGTAACTCAATTTGATAAATTCCATTTATATTTCAAAATTTCAACTATCATTTATTTAAATTTTAAATATTCACTTAACCATTTTAATAACATTCAAATAAAATCTCCAAAATTACAAATTTAAATCAAAATTAAATATTCAATTTCAATTATATTTAATTTGAAATTATTCACTTAATCACCTTGTTATAAATATTTAAATAAAATATAATATTACAAATTTACATCAAAATTAAATATTCAATTACAATTTTATTTAAAGTTGGAAATATTCATTTAATCACCTTTAATCAAAATCAAATTATCAAGTTATAATATCATATATTTATATCTCAAAATCGATAAGTTCAAATCAATTCTTATTTAAATTCAATTCTTAAACAAATAAAATTCCAAATCAATTTCTTTTTTTTGGCAAGGCCGACGGGGTTGAATGGTCCCCTACCATTTTATTGCTGCACCAAAGAGGGCAAGAAAAGAAAAACAGGGAAAACAAAGTTCAACAGACACAGGGAGAACAAAGAAAGAAACACAACACTAGACCAAAGAAAACAAAAGAGGAAAGAACTAAAGAAAAATTCCTGGATCAAAGGCAAAGTTTGCTAGACACAGGTCTCGCTTAATTTCCTGCTTCATGTGGTTCTCGAATTGGTCAGAAGTCAGTCTTTTATCCGGTTGGAAGATACGTTGATTCCTTTCATTCCAGACCACGATCATGAATCTCTTGACAATGAAATTGAAAAGCCTGTTTTCACAGGATTTACCCCCAGTACTGTCATATATGTATTTCCACTGCACATTGTTGTTCATACCTTTCCATCTCCTTCCAATTTTCCTTATCCAAGTCTTCCATAGTGCATTCAGATAATTGCATTTGAAGAACAAGTGCTCCACCATCTCAGGAAGTTGATTGCAGAAAACGCAGTTAACCTTAACATGAAAACCCCTCAGAGTCAGTTTCATTTTAGTATTCAAAGCCCGGTTGATCACTTTCCAGAGAAATAAGTTTTCCTTCTGACTATTATCTTTGCACCAAATTCTACTCCTCCACTTACATCTCTCACCAACATCCCCTGCTAGGAAAGTATAAGTTTCTTTTATACTGAAGCTATCAACCTTACTTCCCCACTACACTAAGTTCTGTCTATCACTTCGGATATTGCATTCCGTCGCAAGGTTCCACAAATGCTGTATTCGAGTGTTGGAAGTCCTTGGCAGCCATAAGTTAGTACCATGAATATAGCTCTGGACCTTGGCAACCTGGTTCACTCCCGACTGTTCTAATTCAGCATGAGACAGAACATGATGTAAGATCAGGCCACGCTTAATCCAGGGGTCATCCCAAAAGCTAACCACATTGTTATGGGTAATGGGGTATATAACAAGAGGCAAAACCACCTCCTTAAGCTTAAAAAGAGCTCTCCACGTCCAGCTAACTTTATTCGGGGTCATCATTTTCCAGAAGTTGCTACCATGAAGCACGTGTTTGTTAGACCATCTAACCCAAAGGCTGTCCTTAGCATTCAAGCAATCATAGAGGAGCCTAGCAATTGCCGCCCTGTTCCAGTGGAACATGTTGATGATACCGAGCCCGCCATTAGCAATAGGCCTTTCTAATCTCTTGAAACTAACTGGAGCTAAATATCGACCCATAGTTTTTCCCGTCCATATGAATCTCATGAAGGCAGCACGAATCATGTTGATGAGCTTATGAGGTAATAAGTAAGTTCTAGCCCAATAGACTTGCATAGAGAAGATTACAGATTTGGTTAATGTGATTCGCCCCGCTTGGCTCAACATTTTGCTCGCCCAACAGTCAAGTCTAGAAGTGATTTTTTCGAACAGCGGTAAACATTGGTTCACTGTAATTCTGGACAGTGTGAGAGGGAGACCAAGATAAGAGATAGTGTTAGCGTTGATGGTCAATCCAGTGATAGCCTGAATTTTGTCACTTTGAGTAGAGCTAATGCCAGATGTTATCATTTCCAATTTGTCGAGATTGACAGACAAACCAGTAATCGCTTGAAATTCTAGAAGAGTATCCATGACAGCATGCATCGTTCTACTGTCCGGTAAGCAAAATATTACCAGGTCATCAGCGAACATCAAAGATATTACTTCAGGGTCAGAACATTTCGGGTGATGCTTGATTAAGCCAGCAGCAGTTTTTATTTTAATGAGCTGCGTGAGAAGCTCCATGACAAGAATGAAAATATACGGCGATATAGGGTCCCCTTGGCGAATGCCTTGCTTACTTTCGAAGAATCCCACACTGGAGCCATTAACATTGATTGAGAAACGAGCAGTGGAGATGCATTCAACTATCCAAGCTATGAAAGAAGCAGGAAAGTTCATGTATTGCATAACTCTTTCAACAGTTTTCCACTGGAGCATGTCGAAAGCTTTCATGATGTCAAATTTCAACATAGCTATAGGAGAAGAAATCTTATTTTTGTAACCATTTAATAATTCATGCGCCAGCAGTACATTGTCTAATATGTTTCTTCCCGGTAAAAAAGTAGCCTGGTTAGAAGATATGAGATTCGGCAAGACAGATTTCATCCTGGATGCAATAATTTTGGAGATGCATTTGTAGATCGTGTTGCAACAGGAGATTGGTCTAAAAGAAGACACTTTGTAAGGGTTTTTGACCTTAGGAATCAGCGCAATGTTAGTGTTATTGAAAGAAGACATCAGCTTTGTATTCTTGAAAAAGTTCTTAACAGCTCTGAGCACCTCATTCTTAACAATGTCCCAACACGCGCAGAAGAATTCAGCATTAAAACCATCCGGTCCTCCAGCCGATTTTCTGTTCAGGGAAAACATTGCAGTTTTAATCTCCACATCAGTAATTTCTTGACTCAGAGAAGCATTGTCGACGGCAGAAAGCCTGGGAAGGATGTGGGGATCAATAAGGTTGAGATTAGGTTCAAAATTGGCCTGGTTGCCGAAAAGATTAGTGAAGTGACTAATGAAATCCCCATCCACACCTTCTTTCGTCGAATGAACGAAACCATCGGCATCCTGGATGGAAACAATATTTTCTCTGGTGTGTTTAGCCTTTAAGTTAGCATGAAAGAAAGCACTGCTCCTATCGCCATCTTCTCTCCATTTCAGCCTAGCCTTTTGATTCATCATAGAGATCTCTTTACTGATTGCTTCGGAATATTGCCTTGTTATGTACGTCTCCATTGCACTGAGAGTTGGGTTGAGAGGATCGTCCATCATGTTTATTTGTGTCTCTTCCAGCTTGTTCTTTCAGTATGAACTTTGTTTGCTTCCTTCACCCAATCTGCTTTTAGACCACTGTTTGGGAGCAATTTTGGTATTTTTCATTTTCACCTGCAAAACAGACATTGGATTACCATAAGTAGGTCTCACCCAAACTTCTTTAACAATGTCAATAAAGTCAGGTTCATTAACCCATGAGTTAAAAAATTTGAAACTTGAGTTTCCTTTAATGCCAGCTTCTCTTAGGTGTATTATTTGAGGAGAGTGGTCGGAAAGAAGAGGAGGAGGGAGGTGGTTGTAAATAGTAGGCCATTTGGAGAGGGCTAGGAGGTTACCGAAGGCATGGTCAATGTTTGAGAAAGTTCTACTACCATGTCTGCTTTTATTGTTCCATGAGAAGCTCATACCAGTTCTTTTAACTTCCACCAGGTTTGATTCGTCAATGGCAGTTCGAAGCGGTTCGATTTCATTTAAGGATAGAGGATTTCCTCCTATCTTATCAGCGAGTTTATCACAGCAGTTGAAATCACCAAGGATGATCCACGGGTGGGAGTCCTGACGAAGCATGGGCAGGCTTCGAAGAAAAGAATACCTGGTTGCTTTATTGTTAGCTGCATAAACGAAAGAAATATAGAAGGAGCAAGGGTTGGGGATGATTTTAGCATGACAGTGAACAATTTGAGAGGAAGAGAAAACATTGGAGAGATGGATCACTTTGGGGTCGAAAACAATAAGAATTCTACCGTAGGGTGCCTCGTCAAGGTTGTGAATGACTCTCCAGGCAGGATTGATATATTTTGCCGCTTTGATAGAGAGATCAAGATTTAACTTTGATTCAAGAATAGCTAGGACACAAAGATTGTGCTGAACGATCAGATTTTTGCATTGGGAGAGTTTTGTTTCGTGGTGAGCTCCTCTTACATTCCAAGCTCCTATGGTTTGCATCATTGGATGGACATAGTTTCACTTGAGGTACCTGATTTCTTGCTTCTAAGAACCATGTTCGAGGCATGAGGGAGAAGGGGGGAGCTGGATGGAGTTTTGACTATCCTGGTTTTGAGAAGAAGATTGGGAGAACTGACGAGCTGCGGTTTGACAGCCGAAGGATGAATTAAATGGGAGGGTATGTTCGAATTGGAGTTGGAGTTATTCAGAACACAATGCCTTGGAGAAGGAGTAGAGGAAAGTGGGGGATTAGAGTTGCTGGGTGGGGAGTTTTGGCAATTGTGCACGTAGGCAGCATGCATGGGGGGTGTTGTTTGAGTATTGAGTTTGCCTGGATTAATTTGATCGAGGTTACTTGTTGGAGTTTCAGAGAGTAGAGAATTGGAGGTGGGATGATTGTGAGGGATACCGGCATCAGTCTTCTCACTGAGCATGTCATAATTATGGTTATCTGGTGGTTTTGATTTATGGTCAGAGAATCCTTCAAAATTTGTGTTATCAATCTCACCACTTTTTTCATGAGTACAGACAAGATGCAGTGACTCAGTATTCCCATCGGCAGCAGTGTTGACATTTTGAACCACATCCAATATATCATTCTCTTGTTCTTCTTCCAGGTTTTGTAGGATTGCAAAACTATTGCTGACTAACGGTAGGTTAAAAACCGTCGCATCATGATATTGCATGTCACCAATCACCGGATCGTCATACCCCTTGTTATCAACATCATTATCAGTTTGCTCTAGAATTGTTTGATGTGTTCCTTCCTTATCATTCCTCACATCATTCTCTTTAGTCTAATCTAAATTTTCAATTGACATTACTGTCTCATGTCCACGCTCACCCACATTTTCCTTCTTACCATCTTGTTTACTTGACTGGTCGATCACCTTGTCATTTCTCCTGCTCACGGCCATTTTGTTTCTGTTTTTCCCCACTTTTTGCCATTTTTGGACTTGCTTGGTTTTATTTTCCTTGGTTTTGGGGATCATTTCTTTGACCATATTACCTATGTCTTTACCTATCTCCTTGGCTTTATCCACATGGGAGACTGCTTCTATCTTCTTGTCACACGACTCATCGGTATGACCAAACGAGTTGCACAGAATGCAAATGTGGGGCTTCCATAGATATTCGACATATATTCGTTGAACCCCGCCATCAACCGGACTAACAAGGAAGTCATTTGGCAGTTCTCTATTCGGCTTGATTTCTGTCATGCATTTGGCGAATTCCAGCCTGTCGAGCCTCTCAGTCCTTTCATCCAAACAAAGAAGTTTACCTATACGACTACAAATCCAGTTAATCCCTAGATGCGACCATGCAAAGAGAGGGATGTTGCGTAAGTGGACCCATACAGGCACAGTGGGTACACTACCACAAACGTTACTGACAGAAGCATCGTACGGCCGAATGATAAATACTTTGTTGTTCATAATGATGGGGTCTCCATGCAAAATCCTAACTTTGTCTTCTTCAGACGATAAGAGGAAAAGAAACAGCACCCCATCCGATTTAACTTGAACAGAACCTTTCAATTTCCAAATGTTTTTAAGTTTAGCTACTACGGAAGAGTAAGACAATGGCTTATCTAGAAAAAATCCCACCAAGAATTCCTTCCAGACTGAAGAACCGGCCTGAACAACATCTTCTACCAAGTCAAGCACTTCATCGGTGTAAGAAGGTTCGAAATCAACAGGCGTGTACTTCCCCGCGTTAAGAGGCTTGCGTTTGAATAAGGAAGTCCAAGCTTGTTGACTGCTGTCAGGAGGGGAAGAGTTCGACACGGCATGATGGAGTTGGTTCGAGTTGCCATAGGGGAGAGGATTAAGGAGTGGGGGACGGCCTAACAGAGAAGCATATGGTGTGGGTTTGGCAGCGTTTAGGGGAGGAGGGTCAGGAGGGAACGGTGGTGGTTTAGGCTGATTGGCAGGAAGGACGTTTGAGTGGCTCGAGGGGAGAACGACGATGGGATGGAAGATGGGCAGGGAATGGGAAGGGGGTATGGGAGAAGCTGGCATGGCAGAGAATAAAAGAAAATATGTATATATATTTCTTTTTGAAAACTTTGGGGCCATGGACATTTTGTATTCCATTGCCTTCGGTTAGCCGATTTTATAAGTGGCTGTGCACTATGTCTCATTATTGTGGCCGCTGGGTATCGAACCGGTGCCACTACAACACAATGTAGCAACTCCACTATGTCTTAACCGCTGGACCACTAGAACTTGATGTTTTTCCAAATCAATTTCAGTTTAACTTTCCAACCTTAATTTATTAAAGTTATTACAAAAAAATTTATTTTTAAAATATTAATATAATTTTATATAAATACTTAAACATATTATATATATATATATATTAAATTAAATCATATTATTAAATTTTATTTTTAAAATACCCGCCGTTCGTAGCTCGGTTGGTTTGGGAGCTGGGAGATGGGAACCGAAGGACTGTGTCCGGGCAGGTTCGAATCCCAGCGCCAAACCATCAATGGGAGTTTCAACGTTAAGCATCCGTGTGCAACGACTAAATAAAAGCGGGGTAGACACACGGCGTGGGGTTTACTTAAGTGAGTATCAATGAATACCATGATCTTAAGGTTCCCCATGATCTCAAAAAAAAAATTATTTTTAAAAATAATAAAATTATAAGTAAAATATTAGAATTTGTATTTTCAAAACTAACTTATAAATTTAAAATTTTCAAATATATAATCTTAAAAATCTAAATTTTCATATATATAAAAATAAAATTTATATATTATATTTTATAATCAATATTTATTAAAATCCATATATTTCCTTTCAAAACCATGGAAATCATTATCAAAAATAGACCAACGGTGTCCGTATATAGTTTTCTATCCTATGGTCAAGTGATATTGATATTTATCATTTCAATCCACAATAATTTAATATTTACGGGTATATATCATTTCAACCCACAATTCCAAAATTCAAAATCAATGAAAATCGCTTGGGTTTATCATTTCAACCCATAACAATTTTCCTCTAATCTTTAAGATCGTTCGGGTATGTATCATTTCAACCCATAAAGAATTTCTAAACTAACAGGAAATTTGCAGAGTGAGAACAAATGCGACAATAATATAACATATCAACAACAGACATATCATCAGCAACAAATTTAAATATAATATATATAATAGGTTATGGTGTCATATGTCATAAGTAAACAATTGCAGATAATTGCATATCATATGTAATAATTAAATAACTTAGCAATTCAAATTTACAACATATTTCAATCGTCATTTCATGTGAATTAAATTTACTAAATATAAGAATGTTAATCGTGAGTGATTGCTCACCTTTCGAGGCTACAAGAGATTTTGACAATGAAATGTGCTACGAATCCATGCACGAATTCCAAAGCAAAGCACGATGGACATGAATTCGACGAGCAAAGTTGATAGCTAGGAGTGGATGAAAACAAATCAAAACTAGCTTGATATAAACTGAAACAAAATATATATTATATTAAAATTTTCTAAAATCTATATTAAATTTTAAAAATCATATTAAAATAAAAGTTTATATATTATAATTTAAAATCAATATTCAAAATAATATCTTTATATATATATGTATATATATTTAGAATCAATATTTAATTAAAACACATATTAATATAAAATCTTCATATATTGTATTTCAAAATCACTTTTTTTCAAACACATCTAATAAAATCGAATATCTATATTATATATTTTGAATATCAATATTTCTTAAAAATCAATATTCTTTCTATACATATATATAAGCTACACAAAATCGTATACAGACTATATATATATATAAATATATATATAAACAAACATATGTGAGCTTCTTCAAACAAACATATGCAAACCACTATATATATATATATGCAAACAAAATATATATGTATGCTAATCTATGCAGACACTATATAATATACAACTAAATATATATATATATATATATATATATATATATGTATGTACAGGGTAATATATGTAGACATGTATATAATACACAACTAAATATATATATGTACAAGCTAGTAAATACGCAGACATGATGTGACCGGGTTTCGGATGGCCTGGGTTCGCGTGCAGTGGCTTAGAGCAGGCTGCCGAGGCGGAGGGTGCTGATGAGCAGTGGAGATGTTTGAAAAGGTTGCTGACTGTGTGCGAAGCGAAGAGGGGAATAGTCGGAGAGGTTAGATGGGCATGAAGATGGGAAGGTGGAGGGAGGTTTCGGTTGTGGGCTGCCTGGTGGTGAGCGTGCTGCTTGTGGCATCACGTGGAGAGGTGGTTCTCGGTCTCTTGAGGGTAAGTGGTTGATGGGAACTGTCGAGGTGAAGGCTGGAGAAGGGCAACGGGTCAGAGGCATAGGTTGGGCCAGGGTTGAACAAGAGGGATGGAGGGTTGAGCTGCAGTTCTCGCATATGGGAAAGAGGTGTTGGAGTGGGTCTCGGGTTTGATGGTGGAAGGGGAAATTCGTCGGAGGTGGCTGGGTCTGAGGGAGCTGCTAGCGGCGGTGTCGGGCTTCGGTGGTGGAGGGTGGAAGGCAGAGAGTGGGAAACTGGGGAAGGTGACAGTAGCGTGAGTATGGCTATGCGTTGATCAGAGAGGAAAGTTGTGGTGATGGACTATGGGACTCGGTTGCGGGTGTATTATTGGGGAAGATGAAGATGAGCACATGGAAGACAATGAACTGCTATAGGCAGGAATATAACTTTATTATATTATTATTTTCTTTTTAATGTCAAAACAAAATAGAAGAGGTAAAGAGAAAATGAACCAGAGATATCAAATGGAATAGAAATTATAAACTAAAGTGGTGGAATAACAAAGGTCAAGACCTGAATTTCAAGAAATAATAAAACTACTGACCATTGTTTTCCCACCGAGGACGGTTAAAAGGACAGGGAAATCAAAAGGTTAAAAATCGTGTACCGATACGGCTAATAGTTTTATAGATTTTGCCACGTACCGAACTCCGAAACACACAAATGAATATACTACGAAGATCAGCACGATGATACGAACAGAATGGTATACAGATATGAGAGATATGACAATCCTATCAAAACTCGATATTCGCTGCCAAAATGCTGCTAAAACGCCGAAAATAAGATAAACGGGGCAATAGCAGTCCATATTGGCGAAACGAAAGACGACGTCTCACTCGGAAAATGTTCTACATTTTTATTATATAAAAATATCCAAATTTTGAAAACATTTTATTTTTATCAATTTAACTGATTTTAAATTAAAATTAAAAATTACACAATAGAACTAACTTCCATATTTTCAGATGAAAATTTAACATTTGTTATGTTTAAATAAACGCATACCAAATATCAAATTTTTATTACCTAATTCAATTGTTTTATTTTCATGAAAAATTCGGTTTAATAAGTTATTAAAAATCGTTAAAATTTCTAGGTCGTTACAATGCAGGATGACGCATTTCATTAGTATAAAAGCTGATGTCGAATATTAACAAGTAGAAGGACTCCAAGCTTCATGAGATAATACGTGAGTGGATCTCGAATGATAGCAATATAAAGAAAGATATCAGAATTCTGCTATATACCCAAGGATGACGTATGCTATCAACATAGCAAACGATGTCGAATTTCAATAATGCATTTAGGATATCGGATGTTGGTGGTTATGGGAATATCGCCTTTCATCAATGTAAATGAAGGAGGTTGCTGCATACTAACAGCACACAGAAGCTTGTCGCATGCCATCAATTCGACAAATGATATCGAATATTAGGTGATATCACAGATCATCCATCTTCAAAGGATGTCGAAATGCAACCTTATGAATAAGGTGTCATATCTCAAAGGATGTCCCAAGTCATCAATGTGACATGGATGTCAAAGATAATCCGGACTCAAAGATAATATCGTAGATTACTAATGAAGCATGACGTTGCATGTCAACGACCTACTAAATGTTGTCGAAAATCATCAATGATCAAAGGGATGTCGCATGCCATCAACATGATGAACAATTCCGAATGTTAGGCATCTCGAACTATCGTATGGCAGCCATGCCATCAGCTACAACCCCTATAAATATAGACCTCATAGCATTGTAAAAGGGGCGATTAATTATTTTCTCTCTTACATTTTTAAAATTTGTAACCCTAAATCAATTTGGGGATTTTAGTGCCTATTGCAATCTTGTAACATTTTTGCGAATAAGGGATTGTATAATTAACAATCGCATAGCATATTAATAAAGAGACTTGACTTTTGACTTATGTTGAACTCTCATACATACGACATGTCTTCGGTTTCATTATGGGATGCACACACCTCCTACAAATGGTTGTAGGGCTTTTTTAGCCAATTCCTAACCTTATTTTTCACATTCTAGGGTGAACAAAAAAATTTGTTAACAATAAGGAAGGGCTTCTTACCCCAATCACGACCCATGGTCTTAACTCTTGCCTTAGTCAACTCCAATGTGCATCGAGCATTCATGGATGGGGGCAGTTCGATCAACATCATATTCAAGAACGTATTTAAAGCACACGGACTCCTTGCCTCCAGCTTCAACCCATGCGCTCTGCCTATTTATGGCCTTGAGAGTGCAGGCATTGTTTCGACGGGCATGACCTTACTTGTAACGCCAAGAGCCCCTCGCTGTAAAGATCCAGATAAACTTTATAGTAGTTAATTGCCCATCTGCTTAAAACCTATTAATAGGGTGACCGACGCTTGTTGAGTTGGATGTCATCGTCTCCTACAACCACCTTATCATGAAGTTCCCTACCCGAGATGAGGTAGGAGAAATCAGCATAAGGCAAGGGAATGTTATGGGACTTCCCTTAAGCAAGCAAAGAAGGGTGTTCTCATGCTATAGCAAGAACATTCAACAATCAGCGGGCGATTTTCTCAACAGATCCAACGGGCTAGCCGGCGCCCAGTTCTTGCGATCACCCTAACCCTGAAGCATTGGCGACAACTCCTACTCTCTCATAGTCAGCCGCCTCGTTTGAGAGTCGGGGGCATCACAATCTCGATTTTGATCCATCATTACAGATATGTTCTCAGTTGCAAAAAAAGGAATAATATGTATATATATGTACACATATATATGTGAACTTTTCCATATATAAGTCTTACTGAGTAGGCCGTGTATAGGCCGCCTCACCATCGTACAACTCACTTGCACTAAAGTATCTAAGGTGGCCAATGCACTCCGGTTCGATTTGGAATCAACGTTCGCTTCACAACTGGCGACGTGTCACCCAGGAGAACCTCACTGCTCATGTGCTTAGGTTCGAGCCTATGCTCATCTTCCATTCAACGTTCCACCACTTAAAACCCAAAAGGACCCACGAACAAATTTACGTTTCAGCTCATGTCGGGGTAAACTGCTATTGTACATCCGGTTGGTGCATGGTCTACATTAACGAACTTACCCAGGTCACATTATTTTCACAATGATATTTAAACATATCCTAAAAGGGCATTATTGCAAAATGAATACATGAGCTATCGGCTATTCAAAGCATCCTACTTAACAAGTCATACGCAAATAAATGAGCAAATACAATAATAAAATTCTCATTCAAAGTTAGCAACAATGGATCTGTTTCATTCAGTTTAAAGAGTCCGGGGGCACAATGCCTACTCCGCTAGGCTTACAAAGATATTCTTATTATTGATTTGTTGAAAAGAAGAAAAAGGGAGAAGAAGAAGCATGTAAGTGGAACACTTTAGAAAATCCAGCTTCAAATGCGAATGTGAGCTTCCCTAGCGATTTAGAACCTGCCGAGGAAAAGGGGGCGTGCTCTCATTTTTAAGGCCTTCCCCATAAAATCTCGCAAGAGATCTTGAAGAGCTCCCAATAGACATTGCTAAAAGGATGACCAAGATTTTGGTTGTGACATCAGAGGCAGAGGTTGCACCACTACTCTTTCTAGTAAGGCACGTAAATGTCACAACCAGTCTAGATTCAGAACCCAAGAGTAGAATAGAAAAGAAATGCTCCAGCCCCAACTGGTCTATTAGCATGATAATGATGGTCGATCACCATCGGAGGCCTGGCCAAAGGGTACGTGTAACACCCTAGAAATTTTAATAATTTATTAAAATATTAATAAGGGTAAAAATATAATTTCAAATAAAAGAACGAAATAGTAAATTTATATAAATGAATGAATTTGAAGAATGTGACTTTTCCATTATGTTAAGTAGATTTTTCTAGCCCAAATTCAGTTATAAGTTGTTAGAAATGGATGTCGTATGAAGAAGGTATGGAATGTTTACTGCAGCGCACATATTAAGTTATGTGCCTATTTTGAAATTAAGCTTAATTAATGCAAGAATAAAGGAAAACTTATTTTTTTAAGAAATAGTTAAATATGTATGAATTACTCTAAGAAAAGAAAAGAGAAAGGGTATAATGATGAGTGTGCATTTAAAAGAAAAGAGAAAATAATATTTATACGCACAAATGTTAAAATGCCTCAAAGGGAAAGCATTAATTATTACTGTACTTAATAGGTCGAATATACTAAAGAAAGAATATATCAATATATTTAAAAAGAGTACAATTTTGTCAATGAACATTATTACTAAATAAGAGGAATATATTTAACTCAAAATGAGAGGCCATTAGTTACCCTTTTATGGAATTTATTGCTGTAATTAATATACTTTACACATGTTAAAAAGAAATATAGCAAAATACTTAAAAAAGGATACATTTACTTTTATATGTTTGAAACTAAGAATAATAATGTATGCACAAAAGTAAAGGGTTATTTTAAAGGAAAGACAACGTAACAAAATATGTATAAAAAGAAGACATTTAATAAATGTTGCATATTTTGAAAAGAAAATGAAATGTCTAAAATTGTATGTTTGAAAGATATATATATATATATATACACACGCACGCATGCACATACATACTTGTGTGTGTCCACACACACACACACACACATATATATATATATATATATGAAAGTAAAAGATTATCTTAAGGGAAATGTAAAGATAAAGACATTAATTGATAGTGGGATTTATTACTAAACATAGGTAGCCTAGGTTAGAAGGGAGGTGCAATGATATGTTTAAGAAGAATAAGAATGCATGCAATATTATAGAAATAAAGGTAACAAAAATATGGTAATGAATCATTATTTAAAAAGAAAGAAAGAATACGTTTTTTCTTTATTTATAAAGGATAAGGACTTTAATTAATATACATATTTATATGTTGAATAAAAACCCAGGGTTCCCTACAAAGATTAATAATGTATATATACATAATATCAATTAATGATACTGATTTGGATTATAATTTTTAATTAGCTGACTTAAATTATAATTAGTAGCACTAATTAAAGCAATGTGATCGTTACATTAACAAGGAAAAGGGAAAGTTTATACATATATATAGGTAAGAGAACATGAAAGAAGGAATAATTTTTGTAGAATAAACTTTACTTAAATTCCATCTATAAATAAAAGCAGATAAACATTCGTGTATATACATATGGGCATAATTTTGAAAACAAATACATGATTCCTTGCCATATTCCATGATAATAAAAGTGCAAAATATGAATAAATAGTATTGACTAATTTGAATAAATGGCTATTAATGACATTAAAGAAGGGAAATGTAATAACCTAGATATGAAAAGATAAATACTAGTTAAGTGTTGAAAAAGAAAAGTAAAATTCTTAATCACTGTCAAGATGTAAGGTGTGTTTGTGTGTGTGTGTATATATATTTATACGCTTAAGGTTCACTATAATCGTTAATAATATGTGTGTGTGTGTGTATATATATGAATCAATGAATTGATTAGAATGACGTAAATTAGGATAATGAAAATATTATATTTAGCACAATAAAAGGGAAAGAGTCAAAGGAAGTAAATATAAATTAATTGATGCAAACGGTAAAGAAAACATGCATAAATTACTTAACCTTAAAGAAGATTTAAATGTATAAAACTAAATGGTTAAGAAAGCATTAACTAAATAATCATCTGAATTCTATATATTAATCCAACAACCTAGATTTAATCAAATATTTTTACTTGGGGATGAAGAAATTAATTAATGTGGATGAAAACAAAGATTAGCCGAAGGTTAATCAACGGTTAAAATTAATGCAAATCCCCTATAAATATACACCTAACATAAACCTTAATTTATCACAACTATTAGTCAGTATACCAAAACTCTGCCAAAACTTCCTCTCTCTACTTATAAACTTTCTTCCAAAAATAAATTTAAAATCAAAGAAGAAATTTACAAGTAAATCGGATTTTGGAAAGGGTGAGCTAACGGATGCGGATCTCATACGAGAACAAATTTAGAGCTTAGATCTAAGGTGAGTGGGAACAATTTTAGTAAGATGATTGTTATTGTTAGTTTATCTATTTTAATTGTTTAGGGTGCTAGAAATCTAATTTGAATTATATAAACCATAAAATTGGAATATGCAAACTAGGCTGGAATTAAACCACAGTAAATTGTTGACTTGAAATTGATATCTACGCCTCTTTTACAGTTAGATTTGAAAACCCTAAATCAACAAACTCTAAATTGATTTGCAAATTGATACTTAGATTGATCATCTAGTAATTAGGGTTCACCAATTACTATTATTGACTTGAATTAAACTATAGAATGGTTGACATTAAAAATATGCAGAAACCATAAATTTTGTTCACAAACGGTTTACCCTGGACCCCAACGGTCGATCGGGTAGGTCCGGTGGTCGACCGTTCGGAATGAAAATTACCAGTGCTGAACCTCGGCCTAAGGCCCAAGTTTATTAATATATATAACGTTAACATTTGTAGGCTAAGGGAATTGGATGCATGCTAGGACTTGTAAGGAAGCTAATTCCCTAGAAGTAGACGCTAGGTCATTGCGGTGTTGGGTAAATATTGTTTACCCAATTTAGGATAGAGTAATAGACTAGAGGTGATGTACTTTCGCAAATGACACTCAGTGGAGGTTCCACAGTGGGTATGTAGCACTGGAAAGGATGCTTGATGGAGTAGGTCCGGCACAATAGGGTCCATGTATGCACAATTTCTAATGCATGTGATACAGTTCAAATGGAAGACCCAGAGCATACAATAAGAGGCCAACACTATTATGAGAGGTGGAAGCAGATTTAGATGATGAGACATATCGAAAAGTCAGCATCTCGGGTTCTTTCTCTGTAGGCGTAGTGAAGTGGAATCTTGTAACAACCCGCATATTTGTCGATTTTATATTTAAATATTTTATTTAAATATTTTATCGTTAGTCGGATGTTAGTCCGAAAAGCTACCTTTTGCATATGGTCAAATTAGGACTCGAGACCACTTCCATTGAGTTCAAAATGACGTTTGCGATCTTTTTGAGTGTAAACTTCAATATGTTTGGAGATAGTGAAATTTTTGTCACTTTTTGGCTTGGGACTTTGGTTTGGGCTGAACACACACTAACTCAGCCCAACCCCCTCTTCTCTTCATTAATTCACAAACACTTCAAGCTTCTTCAAAAATGGTGGAGGGAATGGGAAATTAAAATTCCTAGCTCAAGTCTTCATTGCTAATCCAACATCTACTCCAAATTCAAGTGAAGAACATAGATTCAAGCTTGTTGTTGCTCTTGCTTAACTTTTAAGCTTCTCCGTCATCAATTTCGTGGAAAAGGTGAGATTTTTATCTCACATTCTTGTCTATAACTATCTTGGACTGTTGGAAAGGAATTCCTATCACCTTAGCATGCATATTTGCATTTGGTTTGGATTGGATTGGCGAAAAACCCCAATTTTCAGCGTTTTTGGAAAATTTCTACACCTAGGTCGTTCTGGGCAAGTTAGGTCGCTCTGCCGTTGAAAAGTCGCGCACCACTTAGGTCGTTTCCGACCTTAAATCCTCTCTGTAGTTAGGTCGCTCGCGTGTTATGCCTTAAGTCGTAGGTCGCTCGCGAGTTAACTATAGGTCGTTTGGCCTTTATGAAGATAGGTCGCTCGCGTGTTGAAACTTAGGTCGCACGACCTTGTTAGGTCGCAACCTTCCTTAGGTCGCTCGACCCCTCCACACTAAGTCACTCGGCTTGCTTGAGTCGTAGGTCATTGGACCTTAAGTCGCTCGCCTCTGCTATTTCGTTAGGTCGCTCTGCTCTGGCACTGATAGGTCGCTCGAGTTTAGGTCGTTCCCGACCTTATTTCTCTTAGCATCACTAGGTCGCGCGGGCCTTAGGTCGTAGGTCGCGTACCCCTATAGGTCGCTCGGCCATACAACCCTATGTAGGGTCGCTGCTTCTATTAGGTCGCTCGACCCTATCCCATGCTCTCTCCAGTTAGGTCGCTTGCCTTCACTAGGTCGTACCATTTTGGACGGGGCGCTGCCCTGCACCCCCACCTAGGGGGTTGCCACCCCCCTGGACCCCCCTCCGTAGGGGATCTTATCTGAAAAACATTCAACAGAACTTCCACTTTGATGCATTTTGAGCTGATTTCCTTAGATTTTGTTCACGTCTTCGAATGTGAATTTTTGAGATAGATTGTTTCTACAATCATTTTTGTGACTTGTCACTCTAAAGATATGAAGGTTCCAATACTAGTAGTAAATATCAAAACTCTTTCACCTAAACGATTTCAACACTATTTTATTACAGAACTCTTTTTCTTAAACCGTTTTTCCAATCTATTAGTATATACAAGCCTTTACTTCACTCGGATGAGAAATCGAATTAAACGACTTAGTAAAACGAGTGGTATGAAACGCTCACGTTCACTTCGTCGGTTAGCTCTTGGACTTGTTCGATTGAACCCTTTTGTGACAATTTTCTAGTGAAGATCTATAGTTTGTTTGTAAATATTTAAGTTAAGCAAGTGGTTATGGGACATGAAGCTAAACTCATATATTTACTAGCTTGGTGTGATCGACACTTCCTTATGATCATGACGATCATTTTTGTGATTTAGACTAGCGATTGAGCGATGTCTCTTTGTCTGCGAGGGAGACTAGACCCCGCTTTTGTGATGTTTCACCATCACATATATGGGGTAGCACCCCATGGTCTTCGGGCCATTCGTGTGTCAAAGGCCTTCGGGTCATTCGTGTGTTCGAAAAATTAAATGGATAGCTTCCATGAGATAGCTTCTTGTCCGTGTGCTCGGACTTCCCCCTTTTAGTGATTTCTGGATTTCGTGTGTTGATTTCTGGGATTTGTTCTGGATTTCGTGTGTTGATTTCTGGATTTAGTGCTTCACCAATTTTCATGGTTTTCATTGATATGCTTTATCAATTTTTGTGTATTAGTGAATTCGTGTGTCATTACCTTTTTATGTGTTTGGATCTTTGAGAAGATTCTTGTGATATTGATTAATCCCTTGTTGATTATCATTTACATACTTATAGTAGTATGCCATCATGGTTATTATATGTTTATGCCATACCCCTTATTCTATATCATGTCATCTGATATTTATAGTTAGACTGATCCATTTGTTATTTTCGTATAAATAATACTCGGGTCAGACCGAGATGTTACAGGTGCTTCTGCTTGACTTCTCTTTTGGATTATTCTGACTTTTGGCTAACTACTTAGATTAGTAGTTTTTGGTTGTACACATTTGAGATATAGGCTCTATGTTGTGTATTTATTCTTTTGTATAGCACGTGTTGCTATTCTTTTGTATTATCATGGATCTATCTGACCACTACTCTGATGTACACTTTCATGCGTTATATATATATATTCATATCTTCTTCCGCCTTTGTGATATGGATGTCTATGACTAGTTTATGTTATGATTATTTCTATGTTTGTTTCCGAAGATTATATATATAGCCACTGTGTGATAGCTTTGAGTTTGTATCGGTATGTCGGATTTCCTCCTTAAATGAAATGCATTCTATTCTATCTGACATATCGGTGCTCGCACAAAGAAGTTACATGAATGGTCGCTCCTCCACAGCCTTATTCTCCGTGCTAATTGACAGCACTACATCGTAGTGTTCTTGGTTAGCGTGGGTATAGAGGTGGGGCGTCACAAATCTATTCCTAATAGCCTAGTGGTAGTGATAGTAGTAGGAATTTAGTCCCACGGTAGCCTAGTGGCGGTGTTTTCATGATTAGTAGCCAAGGGGCAATGTTTCCTTGTTTAGTAGCGTTGTGGCGGTATTTACATGTTCTAGTAGCTTAGCGGCATTGTTTTCATTAAGTAGCTCTAGGAGAGGTGGCCATTCATTAGATGTGAGGTTCGATCTTTATTCCGATCCCTTGCAATAATAACATACACAAATTATAGTGTAGGAATGTATTAGACAAGAACCCTTAAGCAACATACCTTAGGAATTCACGGACACTTGTATCACAACCTATATCGTCTAAAGTAGTATTGAAGTAACTGCATATGATCATATTTTAAACTTGTACACATTCACCAGAATTTTGTCTAGCCCACTCCCTCCTTTCCATTTTTCCCTATCACAAGATGACAGGTTAGCAATTGATCGGCCATAGTACGTGGAGAAAGGAGCTTTACATTGGAGTTCTCATATTTTTTATTGTCTATCATGTAGTTATTATTGTATTAAAAGTCTATAGAACATATATTCTACTTTGAAATAATGTATATGGCAAATAAATTATTTTGGAGACTGTTTTCTGAAATGTTTATTTTTTAGTACTTATAGTTTAATTCCTTCTATTGTGAGATCTGAAAGTGTAGAATGCCTTACAACTTACCCTTATAATTATGCCCTATAATATTTAAAAAACCCAAAAGCTCGTATTTCTTGGCATAAGGCGAGTCTATAATTCATACTAGGCTTTGGATCATTGTGTCGGAATGTGCAGGTTTTTATATTTGGTATCAAAATCAGGTTAGGGTTCCTTAGGAATTAGGCACGTATTGAAAGAATGTACTTGAAAGGTTTTTGAAAAAATTGGTTTTTCAAAAGGTTGTCCACGATGTTTTCCAAAAAGTTTTCAAAAATGGGTTTTGAAAGTATACATACATACATACATATATATATATAGGTAAAAGTTTTATCTATATATCATAATTCTCTATATTCGTGTCTATACTATCTTTAGGAAAGTTGAAAATAGTTCTCAATCACAGATAGTAAGAATGAGTACAAGTTTTAGAGGAATGGTTCTAGAAAAGCTAATAGAGGTTATATATACCAATTAGTAGTAGCAAGTGAATTATGAATTTAAGGGAGAGCAAAGGAGATTAGTAACATGAGACTCATATAATAAGAATATGACATTGATAGCATAAGGAGGGCATAAAGGAGGACTTTATCCCCAGTTAAAGTAGAAACTCTATTTTCATATTGGTAACATATTGGTAATAGTTGCAAGGACTCATATTTACTTAAAGTTATGAATAGAATATTCCCATATTGAAGTTGAACGCTGTAATGGAAAAGAAACTTGAGTTAACCATCTTTGAAAAAGGAAGACAGAAACCTTATGTACTTAAAACATTGTAAGATATATATGGGATGCTATAATTAGGTTGCTATTTTCTACTCCAATTCAAGCGATAAACCAATAGAACATTTTTTTAAAAGTTAGTAATAGTAGATGTCCAATATTATAAATAAAAAAAGTTGGTTGATGATTTTATATAAAATAACTGGACAAACTTTATGCAATTTGTTTAAAAAGTAAAAGTAGAGAATACGATAAAAAGCGATTTGTCAACAACTATTTTAAGACTTTTGTTTTGTCTTTTAGGCACATTATTACACTTACTCCAAATGTGTATTTTTTTAACAATAGAACTTTTGGAAAAAAAATTTGACAAGTTGTAAGACCCCAACTTTTGAACTCCTATTGTAAATAAGAAATGGTTATGTATTCGAAAATGCTTTATAAATGTTTCTGTCATACTCTGTAGTACTAATAAGTTAAAAAATATATATGAAATATACTACATTATTTTAAAAGTACGCTTTTGTGAAAATCCCTTATTTATAAAAGAAATTTTTAGAAAGGTGTGTTTTTATGCACATTTTTGTTAAGTAATGTTTAATAGTTAATGATAATTTAAGAGAATATCATGGTCATATAAAAAGAAATGTTTTTAAAATGAATGAAGAATTTTAAAATTTTAGACAATTTACTTAGTGGAAATGATAAAAATCAAAGGTTTTGATTTAAAAAGGTAAAAATGAAAAGTGGGCTTTATAGTTTAAAGACTGACTAGTTTTGTATAAATGATGTTAAAACTAAAGGTTTTGTTTCAAATGATAAAATAAAAGCATTACAATTATCACTTAAACTTAAAAGAAAGGAGATAAATTAGAGGTAGGTGAATAGGATTACACCTAATCTCTTATTCTTATTTGAATTCTCTTGCATTTTAAAGATTTATATTACATTAAAATTTAATTACTTGCATGTTCATGTATACTTCTCTTATGATCAAATCATTCCAATTCTTCACGAACAAACATTATACCATCAAGAAGAAGATTATAGGACGTTTGTACTTACCGACTCATTCGTGCTATTTAAAGAGCACACAAAGTCACAAACTCAGCTATTTGTAATAGTCGAAGTATTGTTAGAGATCTTCAGGAACGAAGTCCAGTTCGGCAGCTCATGCAGTCTGTAATACCTATTCTTTCGGGTTAAGTGAGGGCATTTGTTAGTTAAATCTAGAAGTAGTCTGGGACTGGACGTAGAATGAGAAGTTCGAATCAGTATAAAAAATCTCTTGTGCACTTTACTTATCGCAATTTTTATACTGCTAGTTTGATATAAGTTTTATTTAGTAGATATAAGCATATTACTCGATCCGCAAAGACTGTCATATAGTATCAAAGCCTGCGATTCTAGAGATCGTATCTATCCTAGAATAAATGGCCAGAAAGGGATCTAATCAAGACAATAGAAAGAGGAAGAGCAATAAAGAAGAATCAAAGGAGAAAACAAGCAAATGCTTCATGGCTAAACTCAGATTACAATCGGTATGCTTAGATTCTTTATATAAAGATCTTTTGTTAGCACATGATGAATTATTAAAAGATTGTAAAACTTTGAATAAAGTTAATAGAGTTGCATTAGCTAAGTTAAAAGTGTTGAGACTTGGTTTTGATTCATGACACGAAGCTATCACTACAACATACAGATTCGACAACTGTTACGACAAAAAGAGAATATATACTACATGGAGACAAGACATCAAAATCGGTGCATCAACTTTTATATTATTTTGTTTTGAGTCTTAGGTCAATATTGTTAAGATCTCTCCTCTTTTACGTATATATTAGCTTATATATATAATCTTCTTATTTTCAAATGATTTATACATATATAAGCATATAATATATATATATATATATTATCAAAGTTTTTAAAGTTAGAATCATATTATATATATATATATTATATACCTGTGTAAACTGGGCAAATTGAAGATAATACCAGGTCAGTCGACTGACCTGGTAGGTCAGTCGCTGACCTGCTAATATCTGTGCAAAATGCACAGGTGCACAAGTATATATATATATAATATATAATAAAAATCATTTGAATATTTAGTCGACAGACCCAGAGGCTCAGTTAACTGAATTTCTATAACGGCTATATTTTCTGAAAAGACACAATCATTCGTGAAGAGTTACGAATCTCTACGAAGAGATTTGGACCGATGCTTCAACTGGAACTCTTCGCCAATGGTCGCTGCTATTTAACAACTATAAATACATATCCTAACTTCATTCCAAAACTTAATCTGCTTATCTAACTCTCTTGAATATTCTTGCGACTATATTCTCAAATATTCAGCATTCTTAAGCAATACTATTCCTTTCTAATCTTCATAAACTTCAAATATACATATTTATACTCAAGGAGAAGATCATAGGAAGGGTGTACTATAAACAGACTTATCCGTGTTATCAGAACATAAAAAGTCAAACAATCTTTTGTATTTGTTAAAGTCCTGTTCTGCTGCTCAGGCGTGTGAAGTCCTCTTCGGTTGCTGAGGCGAAATCCTATTCCGCTGCTCAGGTCCCTGTTCTGCTGCTCAAGGGTTGTATAGACCTGTTCCTCCGGGTTAAGTGAGGGTCGCTATTTTAGTGAAATTCCAGAAGGAGTCTGGGACTGGACGTAGGACGGTGCTCTGAACCAGTATAAAAATCTCTGGTGTTATTTTTATTATACTGCTCTATATTCCACACTATTTACTGCATAGCTATCATCACTATATTCTGTATTATCGTATATCCATATTACACGATCCATAGCACACTTTCATTTGGTATTAGAGCAGGTTCTTCATATAACTGTAACACAGTTATCTGATATTCTAATAATATGGAAACTAACACTAGCACTAGCGTTAACACTAGCTTCATAGAAGGACAATCCATTGCACGTCCACCACTATTCAATGGCATGAACTATAACTATTGGGCCACACGAATGAGAATATATATGCAAGCAAATGGTTTTGATTCATGGAATATTACTCAGAAAGAATACACTATTCCTACTGGGGAGTATTCTGCTTGGAAAAATACGTAGAAACTAGATGCCACAGCAAATGCAAAAGCCATGAATATGTTGTTATGTGCCTTAGATAAAAATGAGTTTAACCGTGTTAGCATGTGCAACATTGCATATGAAATATGGCGTACACTCAAAGTTACACACGAAGGAACTAGCAAGGTCAAACAAAGCAAGATATCCATGCTCAAAAGTCAGCTTCAAAACTTTAGAATGAAAGACAATGAATCTATAAACGATATGTATTCAAGATTTCAGGATATC
Source organism: Allium fistulosum (assembly GCA_030737815.1). Taxonomy (NCBI): domain Eukaryota; kingdom Viridiplantae; phylum Streptophyta; class Magnoliopsida; order Asparagales; family Amaryllidaceae; genus Allium; species Allium fistulosum. The sequence continues at coordinate 1,022,536,511 of CM060906.1, forward strand.
TATCATTCATTAGTAGGACTAGGAGAAAAATATTCAGATTTTGATATCGTATCCAAAATCCTTAACTCTTTAACGGAAGAATGGGAAAGAAAAGTTCTCGCTATTGAAGAAGCGAACGATATTTCCAAAATAACTCCAGAAGAGTTAATAGGAAATCTAATGTCCTATGAAGTGAATTTGCAGGCTAAACGAGTTCAAGCTCAAGAAAAAAGGAATATAGCATTCCATTCAGAAAAAGAAGAATCAGATTCAAACAAAGACGACCTAGCCTTTATTGCCAAAAACTTCAAGAAATTCTTGAAGTATAGAAAAGGAAACAGAAATAATGGCAAGAGAAGCTCAAACAGCAATAAACCACCGTCTTCATCAGTTATGGAGTGCTTTAACTGTCACAAAAGGGGCATATACAGAAGGATTGTCCAGATCAAAAGAAAGAATATCGCAATAAAAGGAAGGAAAATTTCAGAAGGAAAGCTTTCTCAGTTACATGGGATGATTCAGACTCCTCCTCCTCCTCATAAAGCGAGAGTGACAACGATAATGAACAAGCCAACGTATGCTTTATGGCCAAAGATAATGAGGTTAGTGATTTAACATTTGTATGATAGAGATAAACTCAGAATTGTTAGATACTTTAAAAAGTCTCAAAAGAAAATATAAAGAGGCTGTTGAAAATCAGAACAAGGCAGAATTCAAAAGAGATATGCTTAAAGACGAGAAGAAAATATTGGAAGAAGAATTTGAGAAAACTCAAGAATCGCTTTCAAATGTTAATTCTCAACTAATATTATTAAGTCAAGAAATTGAGACTCAAAAAGAAAAGAATGATGTTCTTGTTTCTGAACGTTATGATTTGAAAACTAATATTAAAATGGTAGAACTAGAAAATTAGAGTCTAAAGACCAAACTAGAAGGAATCACTAAAAATATCTCGAATTTTAATAAAGGCAGAGAAAAATTATCTAGAATTATTGAAAATTCACAACCTGCCAACAATAAAAACGGACTTGGTTATAAGAGGAAAGTCAAGAATTCACAATCCAGTAATTTAAACATTGATAAGTCTAATAAAACACCCATATCTTCAAAAAGATTAGTTTCTAAAACTATCAATATATGGGTTCCTAAAAAAAATAACAAGTTAATAAAGAATAAGTATATTAGATCATTCATAAAAAAACGTTCATAATAATAAGAATTATATTTATAAAAGGGATACTGAACCCACTTGGGTTTGGTTTCCTAAGATCTAACTCTTAGGACCCTATTAAAAAGGTGAGTACCAACGTCATCTCATATTTTTTGCAGGTCCCGCTCAAGAAAAGAGGGAAATGGATACTCGACAGTGGTTGCTCAAAACACATGACAGGAGACAAAGATATGCTGACAAACATTACATACTCAGATGGAGGTTCTGTCACTTTTGGAGATAATTCCAAGGGATATATCATCGGCAAAGGCGATGTGAGCAATTACGGTACATCTAATTTACCTCTTATTACAAACGTTTTATTAAGAATCTAAAACATAATCTATTAAGTATAAGTCAATTATGCGATAAAGGATTTAAAATATCTTTCTCTGAAAATAAATGTAGTATCTTCGATCAAAATCAGAATCTTATTTTCGAAGGAAATAGAGATAGAAACATATACGTTTTAAATATGAAAGTTAATCATAACTCAGACATGTGTTTAATAGCCAAAGATAATGATCCATGGCTATGGCACAAACGATTCTGTCATATCAATTTCAAAACTATAAATAAAATTTCTAAAAATAATCTTGTAAAAGGATTACCAAAGATGAGTTTTAAAGTTAATAATATTTATGATGCATGTCAATTAGGTAAATTAACCAAATCTTCATTTAAATCTAAGAAAGTCATTTCAACATTACAACCACTTGAATTACTTTATATGGATTTATTTGGACCAACCCAAGTTCAATCCATAAAACACAATAAATACGTGTTTGTAATAGTTGATGATTTTTCTAGATATACGTGGACTATCTTTATGAAAAATAAAAGTGATACTTTTGAGAATTTCAAAACATTTGTTAAACGAATTCAAAATTTAAAAGGTACTAAAATTAAAAATATTAGAAGTGATCACGGAGGTGAATTTGAAAATGAACTGTTTGATAACTATTGTAAAATGAAAGGAATATTTCATAACTTTTTGTTTCCTAGAACTCCACAACAAAATGGAGTTGTAGAACGAAAAAATCGGACTCTACAAGAATATGCTAGAACCTTACTAAACGAAAGCACGTTACCAAAACATTTCTAGGCAGAAGCCGTTGCAACTTCCTGTTATGTATTGAATCGTGTTTCTATTAGACCCCTCACTAAGAATACACCTTATGAACTTTTTAACGGTAGAAAACCAAACATATCATATTTTAAAGTATTTGGATCAAAATGTTTTGTGTTAAATACCAAAGATCGGCTTGGTAAATTCGATTCAAAATGCGATGAAGGAATATTTCTTGGATATTCAGATCGAAGCAAAGCTTATCGAATTTTCAATAAACGAACTAATACTATTGAATAAACACTCCACATATCTTTTGATGAAAACTTTAAACATATTTTCAGTTTTAATGATGACGATGATTTACTTAATGATAACACGAATATAGAAACCAATAATTTAAGAGAAGATGAAAACATTATTCATAATTTTAGAGAAGATGAAAACATTATTCATAATTCTAGGGAAGATGAAAACATTATTCATAATTCAGAAAATAGAAATATCACCAATACCATAAGATCTCCTCCAAGAATCTTACGAAATCATCCTACAGAAAATATAATTGGAGAAATAAATTCAAATGTTCAAACTAGAAATCAACTAAATTTAATGGGTCATGTAGCTTTTCTTTCTACTATAGAACCTAAGAATACTAAGGAAGCATCATGCGATGAAAACTGGATTATTGTTATGCAAGAAGAATTAAATCTGTTTGAACAAAATGAAGTTTGGGAACTAGTACCTAGACCGACCGATCAGACTGTTATAGGAACTAAATGGGTTTATAAAAACAAAGCAGACGAATTAGGAAATATAACTAGAAACAAAGCCAAATTAGTAGCACAAGGGTATAACCAAGAAGAAGGAATAGACTACGAAGAAACGTTTGCTCCAGTCGCTAGACTAGAAGCAATACGAATCTTACTGGCTTACGCATGTTTTAATAACTTTAAACTCTATCAAATGGATGTTAAAAGTGCATTTTTAAATGGTTATATTAAAGAAAATGTTTTTGTTGAACAACCAGCTTTATTTGTTCATGAAAAATATCCAGATCATGTCTATAAACTTAAGAAAGCTTTATATGGTTTAAAACAAGCACCACATGCTTGGTATGAACGTCTTAAAAGCTATTTAATTGAATCAGGGTTCGAAATAGGAAAAGTAGATCAGATTCTATTTATAAAACATTCTAAAAAGGATATTTTAATAGTTCAAATATATGTAGACGACATTATATTTGGTTCAACTAATAATAAATTATGTAAAGAGTTTTCTAAAATAATGACTAGAGAATCGAGATGTCTCATATAGGAGAATTATCATATTTTCTAGGTCTTCAAATAAAAAAAATTTCAAATGGAATATTTATAAATCAATAAAAATACTGTAATAATCTAATCAAGTGATTCAGAATGGAAAACACTTCTGCCAAACCAACATCTATGAGCACAACAGCACATCTCGATAGAGACGAAAACAGCAAGAGTGTAGACCAAAACTATATCGTAGTATGATTGGATCATTACTATACCTAACAGCGAGTCGTCCAGATATAATGATGAGTGTATGTCTATGTGCAAGATTTCAAGTTGACCCGAAAGAATCACACTTACGAGCCGTAAAACGAATATTACGTTATCTAAGTAATACTAAAGATTTCGGACTGTTCTATCCAAAAGATTGCTCTTTCGAGTTAGTATCATATAGCGATTCTGATTTCGGAGGATCATGAACGGACAGATAAAGTACGAGCGGTACGTGTCATTTCATTGGAAAATCATTAATATCGTGGTTTAGCAAAAAACAAAATCATGTCTCACTATCAACTTGTGAAGCGGAGTATATATCTGCAGCATTAGTGTGTGCACAAGTAATCTATATGCAACAGACACTTAAAGATTTCAGAGTTAATTTATCAAAATCAACGATTTACTGTGATATCCAGTGTAATTAATCTATCTAAAAATCCAGTAAATCACTCTAGAACTAAACACATAGATATTCGACATCATTTTCTACGCGACAATATAGAAAAAGACGTTATAAATTGAGATTACGTTCCATCTGAAAATCAATTAGTTGATATTTTTACAAAACCGCTGTTAGAAAATACATTTATAAAAGGGGCATTTCACTAGAAGGACAAACTATGCGGTCCAATTAGTTTGTAGGACACACATCCACATAAATTAATTTCAAGGCCAAAGTCAGCAGAATAATTACTTTTAAGGACAAAGTCGGCAGTCCAATTACTTTCAAGGACATATTTTCATAGGTTTTTAGGCCTTAGAAACTAATTATTTTGCATTTTGTCCTTAAAAGTAATTATTTCAGTTGTGTGTCCTAGAAACTAATTGCACTTGCTAAAGAGGCCCTTGTAGCTAATTTCCACTTTATAAAACTATGTCGAGAACTCGGTATAATGTCAATTAAAGATATATAAATAGTTCTAAAATGATAAAATATGAAAATTTTAGACTAAAACTCAAAAATAAATTTTTGTCAAAAATTCATTTTTCTAACTAACAGAAAACCACCAAAACAATAGCAACGATCATCCTTAACTAACGAATTTGTTTAACTAAAAACAATTCAATCCACTCAATTAATCATTTTTATTCTCCATTATAGCCTATAAATAGGCATTCTTATTATTCGTATAAACAACTAAACTGAAAAATAAAAAGTTCAACCACTATGTAAAACTCCTCACATTCAACTCAATCCATAGAAATCATAACCTCTTCCGAATCCCCAATAAAAACACCTGTTCATCACTCTACACAACTTTCTACTCCTCACGATCATACCAGATACATTCTGAAGAGAAAGGAAGGAAAGAAAATTGTGTTTGACGACTCTCCAATGACTAAACAAAAGATAAGTGATATACATCACTATAAGCAGGAGTCGTTGATGCTTCAGCGCGAAATGTATTACGAGCAGAAAATCAATTCAAGACGTCTAGGCATTATAGAAAAAAATTGCCATGAAATCTGTAGCGCTTCATCCCATCCAATCAACGAACAAGTGCTTATGCCCATTCGTCGTCCTACTACTTCGTCCCTACCGCGACCACCGGTCTCACCAAACTCATAGGATCAAAATGAAGCATCCAACATTCGACGCAAAGAGCTACAGGGCTACAAAACTCCTAGCCCTTCAAAATAGGAGAAGTTGTCATTGTATTTCACTTTCCGAATAAATAAACCATGTAAAACTTTTTATTATAAAAGAATCATCTTTTCTTCCTTCATATTTACAACATATATACTTGTACTAATAAACATATAAATAAAATTATATTTTCATTAGTATGTGTATATATAATATAAACAAATATACCTAAAACAGATTTATTGGGGAAACTGGCACAGGCCAGTCGACTGAACCAGTGGGTCAGTCGACTGAACTAGAAGTAAAAAAATTAGACCACCCAGATTCAGTCAACTGAATCAGGCCTTCAGTTGACTGAACCAGAAGTTCAAAATTTTCAAAATTCAGCTTTAGTCGACTGAACACCTGATTCAGTCGACTGTTTCATAGATCTGAGCCAAATTAACTGCTCCTACCAACCAAACCTCACCTTTTATCCTCCAAATTCACCTTTACTCTTCACTTTGACTTCAGATTTTTCAATTTTGCTCAAACCCTAAAACTTCAAAAATCAAATTTTTAAACTCCAAACTCAAATTCAATGGCTCCAAAAAGAAAAGGTCAAGCAACTTCATCCTCTCAACCTCCATCCGACGACAAAATCCGACAATGGCTTTTTGACGATACCGCGGTTAGATGATGGAGAAGAATGCAAGATTCTCGTATTTTTGAAGGTTCGTTTATGAAATTTGCTGATTTCTCTCCTTATCATATACAAGAATTGTCTCGTCGAAGCAATTTGGAGTCTTTAATTAATATTGTTGAAAACAAGCACAAGATAAACCAAATAATGGTTAAACTATTCTATGCCAATCTTAATATGGGTCACCAAAATATACAAAACCAAGTTGATTGCGTATGGAGTTTGGTTTGTGGAAAACCGGTATTTTTCTCTTTAGATCGAATGGCTCACATCCTAAAATCTGAAAATGATGGAACTGAATTAAGTTATGTTGATTGTGATATGGTCGTTCGTAATCGTATAAGTCATTTATTTTTAGAGGATGATATGCGCCAACTCAAATCTATGTCCTTAAGGCCTAAAGCTAGATTTATGCACCGCGCGTTAATGAAAACCGTAACTCCGAGAACCGAAAGTTACAAACTTGTTTATGAACACAATTTCAAAGCTTTATATGCCATCTTCAGAAATATCAAAGTTAATTGGCTCCGGTTAATTCTTGATGAGTTTTTAAGTTTCAACAATGGTCGCATGAATGTCATATATTACGATGAGTACATTATGCGCTTACTAAAAGAATGTGAGATTCCGGAACCCGACTCACCGGTCTCTACCGTCGGCTGCTTAAACTCCCGTACTCTAGCATTGATGAAATTACCGGTTGCTCGACCTCCTCCCATCATTTCCTTTGGAGAATGGACTCAACGCCAAATACCTCAAGATCAACTACCTCAACAACAAGGCGGAGCATCATCTCACCGTCCGACTCGCCAAAGATCAACTATTCGTCAAAGACTCAAGGGGACTAAGTATTCATATTATATTATATACAGTCGAAATCTATATCTACTTACAGGTTGTCATCAATCAAAAAGGGGGAGAATGTTGAGACTTGGTTTTGATTCATGACACGAAGCTATCACTACAATATACAGATTCGACAACTGTTACGACAAAAGGAGAATATATACTACATGGAGACAAGACATCAAAATCGGTGCATCAACTTTTATATTATTTTTTTGAGTCTTAGGTCAATATTGTTAAGATCTCTCCTCGTTTACGTATATATTAGCTTATATATATAATCTTCTTATTTTCAAATGATTTATACATATATAAGCATATAATATATATATATATATTATCAAAGTTTTTAAAGTTAGAATCATATTATATATATATTATATATATACCTGTGTAAACTGACCTGCTAATATCTGTGCAAAATGCACAGGTGCATAAGTATATATATAATATATAATAAAAATCGTTTGAATATTTAGTCGACTGACCCATAGGCTCAGTTGACTGAATTTCTATAACGGCTATATTTTCCGAAAAGACGCGATCATTCGTGAAGAGTTACGAATCTCTACAAAGAGATTTGGACGCGATGCTTCAACTGGAACTCTTCGCCAATGGTCGCTGCTATTTAACAACTATAAATACATATCCTAACTTCATTCCAAAACTTAATCTGCTTATCTCTCTTATCTAACTCTCTTAAATATTCTTGCGACTATATTCTCAAATATTCAGCATTCTTAAGCAATACTATTCCTTTCTAATCTTCATAAACTTCAAATATACATATTTATACTCGAGGAGAAGATCATAGGAAGGGTGTACTATAAACAGACTTATCCGTGTTATCAGAACACAAAAAGTCAAACAATCTTTTGTATTTGTTAAAGTCCTGTTCTGCTGCTCAGGCGTGTGAAGTCCTCTTCGGCTGTTGAGGCGAACCCTATTCTGCTGCTCAGGTCCATGTTCTACTGCTCAAGGGTTGTATAGACCTGTTCCTCCGGGTTAAGTGAGGGTTGCTGTTTTAGTGAAATTCCAGAAGGAGTCTGGGACTGGATGTAGAACGGTGCCCCGAACCAGTATAAAAATCTCTGGTGTTATTTTTATTATACTGCTCTTATATTCCGCACTATTTACTGTATAGCTATCATCACTATATTCTGTATTATCGTATATCCATATTACACGATCCATAGCACACTTTCAAAAAGATCGTGAGCAAGGAATTTCCAATTTAAAAGAGGAAAATAAATTTTTGGTAAAACAAACTAATTTTTTTGAAAATATGGTAGAAGAACTTGTTTTACAAAAAGATTTCCTACAGAAAGAGAATAAGCGATTAGAAGTTAAAAACAATGATCTTTTGAAGGAAATCAATGTTTTGCAAAAAGTAAAATATATTTTTGGAAAATTCTTTAAATAATTCCACCTCTTTAATTTTGTCTCTTTACTAAAGGGAATGTAGGTTTAATTAAAAAGAATTTAGAATTATCTAAAGAATGTGAGATTTTAAAAGAAAATAGTAATATTTTGCAAAAGGAAATTTGTGATTCTAAAGCAAATTTTGAAAGATTAAATGAAAAAGTCATAAATTTAACAAAGGTAAAGATATATTATCTTCCTTAGCTAGAAATTTGAAAGCTCACGGTGATAAAAGCAGTTTAGGCTATAAACAAGCTAAAAGTAAAAATAGTACTAAATATGCGTCTGTGCATACTAATTTTAGTGCTAGTATTAGTAACCAAGATAGTCTTAAAACCACTTATATAATCATAATAGTACTTTCTTTAGAAATGATAGAAAATATTTTTTAAGTACTAAGCTAATGACTAATAGTATTAAAAATATGGATTTCTACTAATACGATTGATCATGGTAAACAACTTTATATTAACAACTATTATAAGAATGTGATTTGTAATGAAAATTATATTAATTAAGGTTCAACCACACCCAAATGGGTATGGTTTCCTAAAACTTAGGAAATTATAAAAACCTTGGGTATCACATGCTTTAAATATTAATTTTTCTACTAATACCCTAATTTATAAGTAGTAATTATTTATTAATAATTGACAGTTCTACTTATAGTGCTAAAACATAGCAGTTTGCTACAAAATGATATAAAAAGTAAGATTCTCTACAACACTTTGATTAAAATACTATTGTTATAATGTCATTAAAAGTGCTGTAACTAATTACTATTTGATAAAATTCTTTCATTATTTTTATTTCTTTTAGAGAGTACAACCACACCTATTTTGGTAAGGTTTTCACCCTATTATTAACCCCTGGACCCTAACGTAGTATGTGAGTACCAAAAACGATTATTATTTATTGTAGGTACTTAGAGAAACGAAAGAAAAAGGATAGAGTTTGATTTTAAGGATGTTCTATACATTTGACGAAATTATGTGCTTACAATGAAATAAGGACTTCAACAAATTTGGTAAAATCTAGCTTATTTTCTCCATAATTAATATTGGGTTAACCTTTTATTTTTTAGGAATTCTAAGCTATTGCTGAAAAATAATACTCATATTTTGGACATAGTTTGACTTGAATCATTTGAAATGTCCATGTTTTTATATAGATATAAAGATAACTTATATTGAAAGAATATATTTCTTAACAACATTTTCTAAGAAATATATATTTACTTAAATAATTTTTTAAAAAAAACTCAACCCAGAGCCCTGATGAAATCGAAGGGATGGAAGGAGCCCCCTACCTGGTCCGACCACAGACGGGGGAGGTAAGCTAGCCCAGCACAGAGATTTGTTGCCCCCAACCGGTTTTTATTTGGATTTAATGGGGACCCACCTCCGCGCCTTGAAATTTGGAGTAAGGCAGACGAGAATCGCACCCACGACCTGATTACCAGGAAGCAGGTATCTTACCACTGCGCCACTACTTGCAGACTACTTAAATAATTTTCATTTTTACTTAGAAATATTATAGTTATGAAAAGATTTAAAAAATTGCTCTTTACAATATATTTTATAAAATTTATTATATTCCCTCATTCTTTTTTATAATGACAAAGGGGGAGAAATTCATATGCATATTGATAGGGGGAGATATTATACTTAGGGGGAGCTTTAATTATATTATAATATCATTTTATATAGAATAAATATTTACAAAAATTATATAGTTGTCATCATCATAATGGGGGAAAATGTTAGAATCTCCATTTGGATTTTAATGACAACAACTATACAATTATGCCAAAGAACCTATAAGCTAAGTTGCATGTACATAAGTATCAAAAAGATACAAACAAATAAGTTCAACATGAAGATATAGTACAAAAGTGGATAAAAGTATATACATGGAGATACAAGAAGAGATATACACAACGGAGACAAATCGAAGGTGACAAACAAAGTACTATTACTCACAGACGCTTATGTCTAGAGTGTACATATGTTAAAATCTCTTCAAAGTGGTATACACACACATACACACAATCGAAATATTTTAAATGAAAATCAAGTTTTCAAAAATGCATTGAGCAAGAGTCGAACCTGGGTCACTACTTTAGAAAGCAAGTACTCTACCTAATTGAGCTAAGACAACTTTTATTTTTAAATAGAATTTAGTTAACTAACTTGGTATGCTCGGTCGACTAAATTCAGGGATTTTTATATTATTTTCTTTCGAGATAAAAATCCCTGTAATTCAGTCGACTAAATTCTTTAGTTCAGTTGACTGAACACTGCAAATGTCATTTTTTATTTGAAATTTTTGAAGGGATCTTCTCCTCCATGAAGAGACACTTCCCTGCAACAACGGCTGCAAATCTTCAATAAGTTATCATACTTTACTAATAATTGCATCTACTCATTCTCTATATAATGCAATCTCTATTCTTGAATGAAATTTAATTGTTGCTCTCTAATCTCCAATTCTTATTTGAATTCTCCCGCATTCAAAAGATTTACATTGCTTTCAAATTTGATCACTTACACGTTCAATTATACTTCTCTTATGATCAAATTACTTTTAATTCTTCACAAACACACATTATACCATCAAGGAGATTATCGAAGGTTGTACTTATCGACTCTTCCGTGGTATTCAAAGAGCATACAAAGTCACAAACTCAACTATTTGTAACAGTCGAAGTCCTATTGGAGATCTTCAGGCATGAAGTCTTGTTCAGCGGCTCAGGCAGTCTACAATACCTATTCATTCGGGTTAAATGAGGGTGTTTGTTAGTTAAATCCAGAAGGAGTTTGGGACTGGACCTAGAACAAGAAGTTTGAACCAGTATAAAATATCTAGTGCACTTTACTTGTCATAATTTTTATACTGCCAGTTTGATATAAGTTTTATTTGGTAGATTTAAGCATATTACTTGATCCGCATTGACTGTCACCAGTGTGCAGCAATGTAAATTTCTATAAATTATCCAGTTTTAGTACAAAGGTGTATCATTTGAAATGACAAGGAAAAAACCCAAAAGAAAGAGATGTACAAAATATGAATTTTTACCGTATTTTGTATCGTTTATTTCAATAATAACAGAAAAGGTATTTCTTTTTATTTTCAAACATAACACAAATCCTCTTTTTGATAATTTATGGAAAGTTGCAAAGTTCACATTTCCTTCTGGGGAAGTTGTAGTTCCAACACATTAAAATGTAAAAATCCCTAAGTATAAACAAAAGTATTGGTTATTATGTCTATTGGATTAAAATGCCAAGGCACCATTCCATATTATTGACCATGGGATAGTAGAAATAAAATGGTGAGAAGTTACATTGGAAAAATAAAATTATTACAGTAGCATGCATTAAAGATGCAGAGGCAACTTTTAATGGAAAATGAGATTTGGAAGATTTTCATAAGACTTTGAAAAGTAAATGGTAGGATTCCTTTCAATCACCCCTTGGATAAAAAGGAGACTATTTATTTAACAAAACTATCACTGTGCATAACAACATCGGTTTAAGCGATTTAGTTGCAAGTACTATAGAGGTTTATCTATGCGCATACATTTGTAGTTGTATGATTGAGTCTACATACTAGTAGTAAAGTCAATAATTTGAAATGAAAGAATGGTCTAGTTGAGAGTATTTGGGGGCCCTACGAAGAAGATCCAAGTTACCAATCCATAGCTCTTTTCTGGTATGTTTCTATTTTACTTAAAATGATCACTTAGGCACTTATTACTTAAAATGATCACTTAGGCACTTAGTGTTTAGCGTAGTATATTCCATAGGTAGGAATGTTTGGATGATAGGAATGGTTGTAAATATGTCAATAGAACGTGTTATGGGTGATGGATGCTAGTGGATATATTGTTTGGATTGTTTCTTCTATTCACCTGGGGCAGTATATCCTCTAGGTAGTACACACACATTCACATAATTTTATATTGGTTATTTAGCTTGTTGGATATTGTACATATGGATGCTTGGTGGTTGTTTATCTTATCGAGCATTATGCATATGGATGAAATTGTTATGCGTACATGTAGAATTGCAAGTATGTTTACTAAGGATATTGCATACATTTGGATGCATGGCATGAGCATTTACATCATAGGAGGTCAACTAGACCAGGAGACCGCATACTTTTTGCATTAGTATAGGTTCATGCGCATCTCATGTTGCATGTGTGCATACACGTTGCATTGGTAAATTTCTAAGGACAGTTATTGCTCGTGGATAATGGATGAGTATATCATTGAAGTTATTATTTTTGTGTGTGTAAGTTATATTTTTCCATCCTTAGAGATTTCGGGGATGAAATCCTTTTAATGGAGAAGAACATAACCCCGAAAATTTTAATAATAAATTAAAATATTAATAATGGTAGAAATGTGATTTCACATTATAAAACGAAATAGTAAATTTCTATAAATGGATTTGGGGAATCTGACTTTTCCATTGTGTTAAGTATATTTTTCTAGTCCAAATTCAGTTACAAGATATTAGAAATGGATACTGTATGAAGAAGAAACGGAATGTTTACCATAGTGCACATTTTGCATTTTGCGCCAATTTTGATATTAAGCTTGAAAATTAATGCAAGGATAAATAAAAACTTATTTGTTAAGAAATAAGTTGAATATGTATGAATTACTCTATGAAAAGAAAAAACGAGAGGGTATAATGTGCATTTAAAAGAAAAAGGGGGAAAATATTTATGCGCACAAATGTGAAAATGTCTCAAAGGGAAAGAATTAATTATTGTTGTACTTAATAAGTTGAATATACTAAAGAAAGAATATATCATATATTAAAAAAGAGTACAATTTTGTCAATGAACATTAATAAATAAAAGGAAGATATTTAACACAAAGAGAGAGGACATTACCTACCCTTTTATGGAATTTATTGTTGTAATTAATATACTTTACATGTGCTAAAAAGATAATATAGAAAACTATTTTAAAAAGAAAAGGATACATCTACTTTTATATGTTTGAAAAGTAATTATAATAATGTATGCGCAAAAGTAAATGGTTATTTTAAAAGAAAGATAGAGTAACAAAATATGTATGAAAAGAAGATATTTAATAAAACTTGCATATTTTGAAAAGAAAAGGATATGTCTAAAATTGTATGTTTGAAAGATAAATATGTATATATGAAGGTAAAAGATTATCTTACGTGAAATGTATAGATAAAGACATTAATTGATAATGGGATTTATTACTAAACATAGGTAGCCTAGGTTAGAAGAAGGTGCAACGATATGTTTAAAAAGAATAAGAATGCATGCAATATTATAGAAATAAAGGTAAAAAAGGAAATGAATCGTTATTTAGAAAGAAAGAAAGAATATGTTATTTCTTTATTTGTAAAGGATAAGGACTTTAATAATACACATATTTACATGTTTGAATAGAAATCCAGTGTTCCCTACAAAGGTTAATTAGGTATATATATAGAATAAACTTCTCTTAAATTCCATCTATAAATAAAAGGCAAATAAATATTCGTATATATACATATGGGTGTGCTTTTGAAAAAAAATACATGATTCCCTACCATATTCCATAATAATAGAAGTGCAAAATATGAATGAATAACATTGGCTAATTTGAACAAACGGCTATTAATGACATTAAAGGGAGGAAATGAAATATCCTGAATATGGAAAGATAAATATTGGTTAAGTGTTGAAAAAGAAAAGTAAATTTCTTAATCACTGTGAAAATGTACACATGTGTTTGTGTGTGTATGTATTTATATGCTTAAGGTTCCTTATAATGGTTAATATTATATGTAGACACATATACATAAATCATGAATTGATTAGAATTACATAAATTAGGATAATGAAAATATTATATTTAGCAAAGTAAAAGGAAAGGATCAAAGGAAATAAATATAAATTAATTGATGTTAACGGTAAAGAGAACGTACATAGATTACTTAACCATAAAGAAGATTTAAATATATAAAACTTAATGGTTAAGAAAGTGTTAATTAAATAACTATCCAGATTTAATAAATTAATCTAACAGCCTAGATTTAATCATATATTTTTACTTAGGAACAAAGAAACTAATTAGTGTATAGGTAGAAAATAAAGATTCGCCCAAGGTTAATCAACGTTAAAATTAATGCAAATCCCCTATAAATATACACCTAACCTAAACCCTAATTCATCACAACTATTAGTTAGTATACCAAAACCCTACCAAAACTTCTTCTCTCCACTTATAAACTTTAATTCAAAAATAAATTAAAAATCAAAGAAGAAGAATACAAGTAAATCATATCTAGGAGAGAGCGAGCCAACGGGTGCGAATCTCATACGAGAACGAAGTTAGAACTTGGATTTAAGATGAGTGGGAACAATTTTATTAAGATGACTATTACAGTTAGTTTAATCTATTTTAATTGGTTTAGGTGCTAGAAATATAATCTGAATTATATAAACTCTAAATTGGAATATGCAAACTAGGCCAGAATTAAACCACGGTGAACTGTTAACTTGAAATTAATATCTACACCTCTTTTATAGTTAGATTTGAAAATCCTAAATCAACATACTCTAAATTGAATTACAAATTGATACGTAGATTGATCATCTAGTAATTAGGGTTCACCAATTATTGTTAACGACTTGAATTAAACTATAGAACTTTCAACATTAAAAATATGCAGAAACCCCAAATTTTATTCGTGAATGGTCGACCCTAGACCTCCAACGGTCGACCGGTTAGAACAAAAATTGCAAATGTTAAACCTCGGCCTAAGGCCCAAGTTTTTAATATATATATATATATATATACACATACACACACATATAATGTTAACTGTTATGGGTCTATTTAAGGGAATTGATGCATGTTAGGACTTGTAGGAAAGCTAATTCCCTAGGAGCGGACACTAGGTCGTTGTGATGTTGGGTAAATATTGTTTACCCCATTTAGGATCGAGTAATCGACTTGAGACGATGTATTTTGGCAAATGGAACTCATAGGAGGTTCCACGGTAGGCCTATAGCACCGATGAGGAGGCCTGATGGAGTGGGTCCGGCACAGCGAGAGGTTCATGTATGCATGATTTCTGACGCACGTGATACAGTTTAAATGGAGGACCTAGTGCGTGTAATAAGATGCCAACACCATGATCGAGAGGTGGAAGTGGATGTAGATGATGAACATACCGGCGAGCCAACATCTTGTGTTCTTCCTCTCTAGGCATAGTGAAGGGGACTCGGTTCCCAATAACCTAGTGACGGTGATAATGGTGGGAATTTAGTCCCACAATAGCCTAATGGCAGTGTTTTCATGGTTATTAGCCAAAGGGGCGGTGTTTCTATGTTTAGTAGCGTTGTGGTGGTATTTACATGTTTTAATAGCCTAACGATGTTATTTACATTGAGTAGCTCTAGGAGCGGTGGTTGATCGTTAGATGTGAGGTTTGCTCTTTATTTCAATCCCTTGAAATATCCTACACAAATTGTAGTATAGGACTGTATTAGACAAGAACCCTTAGGCAACAGAGCTTAGGAATTCATGGACATTTGTATCACACCCTATATCATCTAGAGTTGTATTGAAGTAACTACATATGATCATTGCATTTTAAACTTGTACTCCTCCACCAGACTTTTGTTTGACCCACTCCTCCCTTTCCATTTCCCCACTATGTGTTGTATATCATGTAGTTACCTACTGTATTAAAAGTCTGTAAAACATATTTTGTACTTTGCAATAGTGTATATGGCAATTAAATCATTTTGGAGACTGAGACTGTTTTCTGAAATGTCTATTTTTTAGTACTTATATTTTAATTTCTTCCGCTGTGAGATCTGAAAGTGTAGAATGCCTTAAAACTTACCCTTTTAATTATGCTCTATAATGTTTTAAAAACCCAACAGCTCGTATTTCTTAGCATCACGCGAGTCTGAAAGTCGCACTAGGCTTTGGATCGGTATGTCAAAAAGTGCAAGTTGTCATAGCATGGGTCTAAGCCAATTGGCAAGTCCAGGTTTACCCCAAGAAGAAGGTTTCAGGCGACGATTAAAATACAATCAATGGGTTGCAGTTCAGTGCCGAGAAGCTTTCTCTATTCTCAACATACCAAACAAGTTCGGCAAATAAGCATACATGCAAAGACGTCTAGAAAGGAAATAGATGATGAAGTTAGCCGATTTTTATTAGTAGAGAATTGCGAAGGATTCATGGCTATGAAAGGCTTTCATAAGGAAGGATTTTGTGAGTTCAAGGAAGATGGGATGGGGGTATTATATACCTACGCCTTCACTTGTGTGTGTTGATTTGAAAAGGAAAGAAGAATCCCATCTGTTCAGAAAAGATCAAAACAAAGTCAACTTATGCACGTAGGAGACGTGACATGTCTCTATCGCGTTTCAGAAAATGAATCATCACAACCAATGGCACAATGCCACATGGAAAGCACATTAAATGCTTTATAGGGCCATCAGTCGGTGGGATTTTCATGATTTGACAAGCTAGCATTCGCTCGTGGATATATACTTAGGGGACAAATTGTTGCTTAAATTTCAATACATCGATCTAAGGCAGTCTGATCCGGTCTAAGCCAACCCAACTACTTTACAACTGACCCGTATAGGCCGGTCCAAGCCTATAATGGTCCCCAACCAACCCTTCTATTTAGCAAGGCACCAAAATAAGGCCTAGTTGCCTCGACCCTAAGCACGTGTCACCTTTAAGCAAGGTCTGGACCTAGCCCCTCCTGGTCCAACCCAGTCCATCATAATGACGATTGTCCTTCCTATGTCAGTCTGCTTCCAACACAACTCTAAGTTCGCGTGTTCGCCCGGTATTACTCTAGTTGACAGCTGGCACTTCTCCAAGCCCACCTTGACAGGCGGCAACTCAAGCAAGATAGGCCCAATCATGGCCCGTCTTTAGCCCAGCTTTAGTACAGCTGCCCCTGACTAGTCCCAAACAACCCTCTCAGTCATCCCACGATCGGCCATACACTATCATTCTAGCATAGTCCTCAGCAAGATTCTAGTTTCTATTATATCTTCGACAGCCGGTCCATCTGAAGCACTGTGGTTGAGCGACTGAACTGATGTGGCTTACCATTAGCATTACGTGCACATTTGATGTGAAGTCTACACATTAAATGTGAGACCCACGCCTAATGTAGAGGGGAAATGAGTATATTGTCATCTACCGTACATCCTTTGGCACTTATTACAGCTATCGTCCATCTGCCCTTACAGTAGATCAACGATCAGGCATTTTCCCACGAGTTGTACTGCAAATTCTCAACCATCCACCATTCGCTTCAGCTATTATAAGAACCCCATGCATAGCCAACTGGGTTGGTTAACACTCAACTGGTTGGAAGATAAAAGGATTCCGGATACTATACGCAATTCAAGGCTCTTGATACCGCAATTCCTTAAGATCAACTTCATTAGTCTTAAGTGCTTCCTACTTTCTTATTATTCTTCTAACGACCCAAAATTTTATCACTTTAAATGTGGATATTTAATATATTTTTAAATAATTTATAAATGGAATTTATTATTCAAAAATACCTTTTTAAATAATAACTAGTGATGGTGAAATGGTTTTCAAAATGTGTTTACAAAAATAATTAGTCAAAGGAAAATAGAAAATGTGATCAAAAATCATTTTTCGAATTTTCGACTTTTTGGTGTCTAAAAGCTGCCGAAAACATTGTGCACATTTGAGTAAACATATATACA
Source organism: Allium fistulosum (assembly GCA_030737815.1). Lineage (NCBI taxonomy): Eukaryota > Viridiplantae > Streptophyta > Magnoliopsida > Asparagales > Amaryllidaceae > Allium > Allium fistulosum. The sequence goes on from CM060906.1 coordinate 1,022,554,604, forward strand.
TTTACAAATAACATAAGTATGTTTAAGGTTAATAAGAGTAAATGGTAAATTATATTTACGTAAGTAAATATAAAAAGAGTTGTGACATATAACCAAAATTTTAAATAAAAATAAAATAAAGAATGTACTGTCACATTAACACATAACATCATGGTACAAAATTATCCTATTATTCAATACGTTTTAAAATGTGTGGTTAGTAACATAGTAAAGATAAAAGTATATGTTTATTTAAGTAAGAATAAGATGTGACAATTTTCAATTTAATAAAAAAAATTAAATAAAAGGATAAGGAAATGTCAATTTCATATTCCATTATAGTACAAGCAGGTGTTTTTCTTGGTTGATAAAAGGAGTGTGCCTTGTTGGTGGCATGTGGAGGATGTAAGGAGAGGATGGTGATGGAAGGTGATGACATGGAAAGCAAGGAGTGGAGGATAGTGTATTGGGGGTTAGTTTAGTAATTTGCTAATTCAAATTTATTAAAAAAATTCCTTATTTTCTCTCTCTCTCTCTCACTTTCATTTTTTCAATTCTTATTTCAACTCCATCCCTCTTTCTAAGCTTCTTAAAACTCTTTAATGGCCTCTTATGATTTTTCAAAACAGAAGGTTTTATTTTTCCTAATCTAAACCATTTTAAAACCTTTTTAAAAATCTTCTTTTCCTTTCTACTCCACTTCTCCTTCAAAAAAAGCGAGCTCAAACCCAACCTATACCCCAAAACCGAGCCCTATATACCTATGACCGAGCCTAGTATTCCTTTTTCTCCCAAAAATCAAGTCTTTTTCAAAGTAAAGCTAAGATCTAGGGCTGGTAAGGAGGTGATGGTGATTTGCTTTGATATTAGCTAGTTTTGGTGAGTAAAAACTCACATCTTTTTGGAAAGTTTTAACCTTTATTATGTTGTTCATTTTGTTGTGAAATATTAGTTGATTTGATGGATTTAGTGTTGTTTGGGTTTGGTATATATGTTATTTCTACGTGATATGGAGTTAGACTTATAAATAGAAGTCTAAATGTTGTGTTTTGGTTGTAAAGATGTGATCTTTGCTTATGTTTATGGTTGTGATATGATTGTGTATGTATGATCATGAATGTGTGGTCGTATGCTATGAAAGTTATCATTTTGACATGTAAAGTGACTTAAGATCCTTTGGAAAAATCAAAATCATGCTTTACTAGTTTTTAAGCTACTAAAAAGATTTTAAAGTTTCTAACTTTATTTAGTTTCAAAAACCTTTTACTTATGTTTTTAAAGTGAGTAAAAGTTAGGAGTAAAGAGTTTGAGAAGTTAACATAGAAGCTAACTCTAAGTTATGGCATCCATAACGATAGTCGCTATGGATGCAGTTCGGAAAAATTAAACGTTTTTCTAAATTCAAAGTGTTTCTTTTAAATTTTTACGAAAACCATTTTCAAATCATCACTTAAGTTTAAAAGGTAATTATTATTTAATTAAGTATGGGTTTAATAATTATTTAATTAATTAGTAGTTAATCAGTAATTAAGAAAAGGTAATTAGTAATTAAGTATTAATTTAGTAAGTTAATTATAATTAATTAATCAAGAGAGTTTTATTTAATTATTAATTACGTGAAGAGTTAATTAAGTATTTATTATTTATTTATTTATTTATTTAATTATTAGTTCATTAGGGTTTAATTATTAATTAGGTAGGGTTTAATTAATTAAATTATTAAGAATTGGTTATGTCAAGACCCAAAAGTCGACCTTCGAAAATCGGCACCCGTACTTCACTTGTACTCAAAATGCCGTAGATTCAAATGCCGAATCTGGTTCTCGGGAGCTTATAACAACATTAAGTAAATAACACAGCGGAAGAAAAAAATAATACATTGATATACAATATCTGATACAACAGAGTGATACAATGAATATCAATATACATCAGAGATATGATACAACAAATAGCAGCGGAAAGAAAAATAGATAACAAATATCAGCAGCGGAACAAATAACTCTAAGATAGTCTTCAAGAGAGAACTCCAGCAGTAGCTCGAACTCCCAATAACGAGGCACAAAGGTAAGCAAGTGCAGTCCGATCCAAAGACTGAACTAGCTCCAGAAAATCTACTGAACCTGACTATCTGAAAAACCAAACACTAGACTGCTCGTGTAGAAAATTTTGAGCATCCAGAGTTTAGGAAGGGAACAATAAACTCCGGATCAGTCATGGGACTGGTGTGAGCAACAAAAACAGTTTATCTTTAAACAATCAACAAAAGAATTTTAAACATTGAAATCCGCAATGCTTTTGGAAAAATGAAACTACCATAAGACCTCCCGCCACACACACAATGCAAACGCAGAATTGGAGGAGATTTCTTCTTATGATAGTCAAAGATGCTTACTACGCAAAATCAAATCATTTTGATATTATTATTAGTGCATAGTGTAGAAAACATTTCGAAAGTATAATATTAATCTTAGCCAACATACGACCAGTATCGTATGCCTACTATAGCTACTATCTAAACAGTGGTGACCACCGTACGTAAATGGCAGGTTCTACAACTAATACCGTACAAAGTTCGTATTGGAAGATGGATTTCCAACAAATGGTCAGGCTAAGGAACTTCCTATCCACGATGGGTACGTCCCTGGAATAGACGACCCGAGAACCTAACCGGATCTCTGCCAACACAAGGCCGGGTTACCTCTGCAAAAATAGGTAACTACTGACACGCGTATGCCATCCCCCGATCGTCACCGATCTTCCCGAGGATCCCCGATTCGCAACAACCACAAAGTAATAAATTTGCAGCAACCACAGAGATTAAGTATCTGGGCTCCATACCATGATACCACCTTTATCCAGAAGGAATGACATACACTAAGGGGCGCTACTCCCTAGAACCTTGCTGCATCCTTCCTGTTTTGACCATTTCCGGGGTGTGAGGCTCGACGAAGTCTCGTCCACAAAGCTACGCTTTCTACAAAGCCATGCTTCGGGTCAAACAAATGATCAACCTATGATCACAAAGATATAAGATCAAACAAATGATCATATCGCAAATGATCAAACACTGATCATCACACAGCAACACTCAGCATGCCACATTACCAAATTGGGATATATCGCTGATAAATTTCAACTACATAACCTCTGAGCTCGTACGTCTCAGAGAAGGGTGTTAAGCTAAGAGAATAAATTCTCCGCCACCAACAGAAATGTATTTGAAAGAAATCGGCTTTATATCTCAAAGTGTAATGTCAGACATGTATCCATACAAGTCTGTTCCGGGTTCGAACAGAACCGAAGGCACTTCTCACGAAGCCCTTGCAAATCCGGATAATTTCCAATCACGTCCGGACTTCCCGTCACTAAGGGTGATAAAACCTCTATATCGGGGATCAGCCGATGCAGAGTAACTCGACGGTAATCCTTCCGTTTTCAAAAATATCCGGTCTTCAACACCGGTCTTCAAATGCTATCCATATCGACGTATCACATATTCGGAATGGGTTATACGACCCAAAGGTCCTTTCCCGGCTAAACCGAATAGTGAGCGAAATATTTAAAAACATATGGATATGAGATTTCAATTAAGTCACAACTTATTACCCAAAACCTTTCTTTTCAATTGGTTTAACAAATTACCATTTTTAATCTTTTAAACAAAAGATTCAGTTCACAAAGTTAAACCCATTCACAAAGATTCATTCATAGATTTTCAAATCAATTTCCTTTTCAATTGGATTAACTCGTTAAATCTTTAAATTAACGATTTAACTTATAGCTTTCAAAACAATTTCATTTCGAATGGTTTAAACAAATCACCGCTTTAAATCTGTTTAAAAATAAACCGATTTAATTCATAGATTTCAAAAAGAGTTCATTCATAACTTGGAAAACCATTTTTCAATTCAATCCTTGAAATTCCTTTAATTAAACTGGAATTTCATTTCTTATCTGAAAGCTTTTATCTTTTGAAAACAAATAGTTTCATTTCAGAAAATCTGATTCATTCGTACGAGTTAAAGTCTTTGGGTTAAATCCAAATTCTCAAAATTACATTTTTAAATGGTTTACATTCAGATAAACACATTTATAACATTTTCAATCCCTAGTTTCAAATCATAGGATTCAATTTCAAACTTGAATTCAAATTTAAATCAAATTATTTAAATTTTCAAAACTCAATTAAGTTATTCAAAATAACTTTTATCTTTGAAATTCTATTTCAAAACCTTTTTATTTTAAACCCAAATTTCTAATTTCAAAATCAATTGAAATTAAAATTTCAATTTCAAAAACATTGAATTTACATCATCTGTGACTTAACCGATTTCCACGTGAAATCCATATTTGTGTGTGTAAAAGTGTAGTCCAGGGGTTTAACACAATAGTGCAACACAATGAATCATCACATATCAGAATACAGAAATATAATTCGATAAGCGGTATAAGAACAACGCTTATCTTTATTCACAGATCACAGATATACATAAATTTCAGATAAATAAACTACAGTAACGATTACACACAAATCAGAATATATCACAAAGCATCATAGATCAGGAAATATCAAACAATTCAATCATCCAATCAAATCCAAATATTCATAAGTAAGGTCAGTTAATTATCTGATTTATTCAAATTTGATTAATTACTTATGAATTTCAAATCCGGGTTAATTAATCGTTAATTAATTACAATAAGTGATTATCCCCAATCAATTCCATTAATTAATTAATTAACCTTTAATTAATTATCCTCAAATTAATCACCTTAATTAATTTATCACATTAATTAATTATCCTTTAATTAATTATTGTTCAATCACTTAATTTATCAACCTTTAATAAATAAATAATTTCTTATATTACTTAATTATCCTTTTATTAAGCAATTAAAAATATCTTATTCTTTAAATTATTTCCTTAATATTAACTTAATTTATTAAAGTTAAAATAATTTTTTTCCAATCTTTAATTATCCAAACACTTGAATAAAAATTTATTATTTAAAAGAAATTTGTTTTAAGGAAATACTTTAAAACTTGATTTAATTCAAATTTGGGAAATTTGTTTTATCTAAATTTTTAAAACTGGGTTAACAACTTAACCCGACCCGAGAAAATCATCAAAAAACCCCGAGCCAGATTTTAATCTCCCCGAACCAACTTATTTCCAAATTTTCTTCGAGTTATCCCTACGACATCCCCGAGGTCAGCCCGAGGACCAACTCTTCTTCCACAATTTCGAAAACCACCAGATATCAATGTGCACGGTGCACATGTCCCACCACGGCGATCAACTCTGGCCACTCGCAACTACCTTCCCAAGTCGGCGACCACCCTCCGATCAACTTCTGGCCATCGAAATGATAGCAGCGACCTCTTCTCAAAATCGAGCTTCTCCCCATACCTGGAAACACAGAACCACCATCACGCAAACCCTGTCATCACCTCGTCCACAATTTTCCGACCACCGTCACCCTTAAAATTCTGGCCACGTCTTCGTCTACATCCCACGCACCTCCTCTCCAGTTCCGGCCCCACTCGATGTAACGAGGCGCGAGAACGAACTAAAAATGACAACATCAGTTTATACGGGTCTTAAACCCTACTTTTGATCAAATCTCAAAACCCACACATTCGAAAATTTTTCTTGCATTTTTCTGGTGATCATACATCAACATTCCAGCTTCACGTCAAATTTTATCCAAAATAATTCATTGAATCAACAGTTATTCACAAAAAAGTGTTTTTAGTTCATTATCAAACTGCTCTGTAGATAGTTGATTAAAAATTATGATTTTCATCTTAAAAATCATAGCTTTGTATGTTGTTTCAACAAATAAATTCAAATTCACAAATCCAGTTATTCGAATTTTCGATCCTTACTATACCTTAACTGGTAACTTGAATAAAACAGTATTTTTATAAACACTGTCAAACTCAAATCAAAGTCACAGGGCTTTGGTTTACGATATCAACTTGTATTAGAAACACTACCTAAGTTAAAACATTTATATGCAGAAGTGTTTACACATTTCTTGCTTTACTTGTTCAGATACACCAAATTTTGAAGAACAGCTACATGTTTTACCAGAGAAACAGAGAGTATTAAGGGCTACTTGTTTAGACAGATATCAAAGCACATACCATTGGCAAGCTAAAGATACAAGTTAACTTGAAAATAGAAGTTTACTCACTTGGTCAAAACAAAGAAGTCTAGAAAAACAAAGTTGCTCACTTGCTTTGCAGAGAAGAACAGAGCACCCATGTTGAAACAGTTTGAACTTGAAAAACTGGAAAATTGATAAATGCTTGAATCTGGGAACTTTAAATTGCTGAAGCCTTGATTGGTTTTGAACTGGAAGACTTTGAAAACTGAATTGTTTTGATTTATCTGATGTTTTGTTTTAGAGGAGAAGATATACTTTAGTTTTTTTTTTACAGTTTAAAATGGAACGAACTGATATGAGAAGAATTGATATGTAGGAGATGAGTACAAGTTGATATATTTTTGTTATGTACTGGCAATCCTTTGTTTATACTTTGGCCAGAGAATTTTATCTCAAATTGGAGGCTGATATGCTTGAACATGATGGCTTGCATTAATTGATGTTGTACCACTTATATTTTCTTTTCATTTTCAGCTGTACAATATAAGTGATATTTGTACATAGATTATATTATTATCTTCATTTCCTTCTTGCCTTGCATTTCGGCTGAGAAGAAATATTGGGTGGCTTCATTAAATGCTTGTACAATTCCTGTTTATAAAAATATTGCTTTGTACACTATTTGTATATTTTATTTTCTTAAAAATTTCAGCCTGAATCCTTTTATAATTGTTTACTATATACAATTGTTTGTACTATGCTTGTATATACGGTCTTGTTTAATGATACTATATATGCTACTGCTTTATTATGTGAAGCCATATGTTTACTTTAAACTTTAGTATATTTTTAATCTCTTTGATAACTTTCAGCCTGCACACTCTTTATTTTGCTTATGTTTTTCAAACTTAAACTATCAATATAAAATTTACTTTTGTTATTTTATTTTAAACTTAACTATCCAATATTACATTCATTTACTATTATTTTTATATTTTTTTCATTTATTTTTCATTCGTTTATTTTATCACTTTTATATCGTATATATATATATATTCACACATATATACAATATTTACAATATTATTAAATTTAAATGATTTATACAAAATATACTTGAATTCGGGGAAACTCGCTCCATTTTATCAATTTAATTTTACAATTTTTATTCAAAAATTCAATAAATTATCGATTTAAATAAATTTAAATCTGGGGTCGTTACAAACTTCCCCCCTTAAAAGAATTTCATCCTCGAAATTACCAAGGAGACAAAAAGATAGATGAAGAATATTTCATCAACTCAAACTGAACATTTATTCTGCATTTGGCTCACCAAATCAGAATATCAATAACAGATACGAGAACGAATCTGTTTAACACTTCACAAGATACTCGGGTTATCCGAATCTACGAAATATACAGTGGCATCGGTTAGTTCGAATGGATAACTAACCATCCGTAGAATAAATCGGAATCCCAAAGATATAGATAGATATATGGATACGATTTCAAAATTTTTAGTTTAGAACTAAAGTATACCTATCAACCATAGCAATCAAAGCAACCAATTCATCCAAACAAACAATTTTGGTCTATCTGGAGTTTATGTTCCATATTAATATATCGAATTTCCTTCCTGGATCTACCAGAAATTATCGAAGAATAGAGAAGAGATGCTGAACCAAAAGAGATTGATAGAGAAAATATTGTTTCCACTATTGTTACAGGATATTGACCATTTATAGTCGTATTCCCTGTGTCCCCTATCTCATCCTCTTCTTGCACTCATACTCACTATCAATGGATAGTAAAAGAATTTACTGAGGCGTACGGACGGATATCTGAGAATTACTCATTCTAGAGTTTACTTCACTCTATCTCTAATGAGCTACTTAACGTGTTATACTCCTGAGCTAAAGTTCAACCTTAGCTCTGATACCACTTGTCAAGACCCAAAAGTCGACCTTCGAAAATCGGCACCCGTACTTCACTTGTACTCAAAATGCCGTAGATTCAAATGCCGAATCTGGTTCTCGGGAGCTTATAACAACATTAAGTAAATAACACAGCGGAAGAAAAAAATAATACATTGATATACAATATCTGATACAACAGAGTGATACAATGAATATCAATATACATCAGAGATATGATACAACAAATAGCAGCGGAAAGAAAAATAGATAACAAATATCAGCAGCGGAACAAATAACTCTAAGATAGTCTTCAAGAGAGAACTCCAGCAGTAGCTCGAACTCCCAATAACGAGGCACAAAGGTAAGCAAGTGCAGTCCGATCCAAAGACTGAACTAGCTCCAGAAAATCTACTGAACCTGACTATCTGAAAAACCAAACACTAGACTGCTCGTGTAGAAAATTTTGAGCATCCAGAGTTTAGGAAGGGAACAATAAACTCCGGATCAGTCATGGGACTGGTGTGAGCAACAAAAACAGTTTATCTTTAAACAATCAACAAAAGAATTTTAAACATTGAAATCCGCAATGCTTTTGGAAAAATGAAACTACCATAAGACCTCCCGCCACACACACAATGCAAACGCAGAATTGGAGGAGATTTCTTCTTATGATAGTCAAAGATGCTTACTACGCAAAATCAAATCATTTTGATATTATTATTAGTGCATAGTGTAGAAAACATTTCGAAAGTATAATATTAATCTTAGCCAACATACGACCAGTATCGTATGCCTACTATAGCTACTATCTAAACAGTGGTGACCACCGTACGTAAATGGCAGGTTCTACAACTAATACCGTACAAAGTTCGTATTGGAAGATGGATTTCCAACAAATGGTCAGGCTAAGGAACTTCCTATCCACGATGGGTACGTCCCTGGAATAGACGACCCGAGAACCTAACCGGATCTCTGCCAACACAAGGCCGGGTTACCTCTGCAAAAATAGGTAACTACTGACACGCGTATGCCATCCCCCGATCGTCACCGATCTTCCCGAGGATCCCCGATTCGCAACAACCACAAAGTAATAAATTTGCAGCAACCACAGAGATTAAGTATCTGGGCTCCATACCATGATACCACCTTTATCCAGAAGGAATGACATACACTAAGGGGCGCTACTCCCTAGAACCTTGCTGCATCCTTCCTGTTTTGACCATTTCCGGGGTGTGAGGCTCGACGAAGTCTCGTCCACAAAGCTACGCTTTCTACAAAGCCATGCTTCGGGTCAAACAAATGATCAACCTATGATCACAAAGATATAAGATCAAACAAATGATCATATCGCAAATGATCAAACACTGATCATCACACAGCAACACTCAGCATGCCACATTACCAAATTGGGATATATCGCTGATAAATTTCAACTACATAACCTCTGAGCTCGTACGTCTTAGAGAAGGGTGTTAAGCTAAGAGAATAAATTCTCCGCCACCAACAGAAATGTATTTGAAAGAAATCGGCTTTATATCTCAAAGTGTAATGTCAGACATGTATCCATACAAGTCTGTTCCGGGTTCGAACAGAACCGAAGGCACTTCTCACGAAGCCCTTGCAAATCCGGATAATTTCCAATCACGTCCGGACTTCCCGTCACTAAGGGTGATAAAACCTCTATATCGGGGATCAGCCGATGCAGAGTAACTCGACGGTAATCCTTCCGTTTTCAAAAATATCCGGTCTTCAACACCGGTCTTCAAATGCTATCCATATCGACGTATCACATATTCGGAATGGGTTATACGACCCAAAGGTCCTTTCCCGGCTAAACCGAATAGTGAGCGAAATATTTAAAAACATATGGATATGAGATTTCAATTAAGTCACAACTTATTACCCAAAACCTTTCTTTTCAATTGGTTTAACAAATTACCATTTTTAATCTTTTAAACAAAAGATTCAGTTCACAAAGTTAAACCCATTCACAAAGATTCATTCATAGATTTTCAAATCAATTTCCTTTTCAATTGGATTAACTCGTTAAATCTTTAAATTAAAGATTTAACTTATAGCTTTCAAAACAATTTCATTTCGAATGGTTTAAACAAATCACCGCTTTAAATCTGTTTAAAAATAAACCGATTTAATTCATAGATTTCAAAAAGAGTTCATTCATAACTTGGAAAACCATTTTTCAATTCAATCCTTGAAATTCCTTTAATTAAACTGGAATTTCATTTCTTATCTGAAAGCTTTTATCTTTTGAAAACAAATAGTTTCATTTCAGAAAATCTGATTCATTCGTACGAGTTAAAGTCTTTGGGTTAAATCCAAATTCTCAAAATTACATTTTTAAATGGTTTACATTCAGATAAACACATTTATAACATTTTCAATCCCTAGTTTCAAATCATAGGATTCAATTTCAAACTTGAATTCAAATTTAAATCAAATTATTTAAATTTTCAAAACTCAATTAAGTTATTCAAAATAACTTTTATCTTTGAAATTCTATTTCAAAAGCTTTTTATTTTAAACCCAAATTTCTAATTTCAAAATCAATTGAAATTAAAATTTCAATTTCAAAAACATTGAATTTACATCATCTGTGACTTAACCGATTTCCACGTGAAATCCATATTTGTGTGTGTAAAAGTGTAGTCCAGGGGTTTAACACAATAGTGCAACACAATGAATCATCACATATCAGAATACAGAAATATAATTCGATAAGCGGTATAAGAACAACGCTTATCTTTATTCACAGATCACAGATATACATAAATTTCAGATAAATAAACTACAGTAAAGATTACACACAAATCAGAATATATCACAAAGCATTATAGATCAGGAAATATCAAACAATTCAATCATCCAATCAAATCCAAATATTCATAAGTAAGGTCAGTTAATTATCTGATTTATTCAAATTTGATTAATTACTTATGAATTTCAAATCCGGGTTAATTAATCGTTAATTAATTACAATAAGTGATTATCCCCAATCAATTCCATTAATTAATTAATTAACCTTTAATTAATTATCCTCAAATTAATCACCTTAATTAATTTATCACATTAATTAATTATCCTTTAATTAATTATTGTTCAATCGCTTAATTTATCAACCTTTAATAAATAATTAATTTCTTATATTACTTAATTATCCTTTTATTAAGCAATTAAAAATATCTTATTCTTTAAATTATTTCCTTAATATTAACTTAATTTATTAAAGTTAAAATAATTTTTTTCCAATCTTTAATTATCCAAACACTTGAATAAAAATTTATTATTTAAAAGAAATTTGTTTTAAGGAAATACTTTAAAACTTGATTTAATTCAAATTTGGGAAATTTGTTTTATCTAAATTTTTAAAACTGGGTTAACAACTTAACCCGACCCGAGAAAATCATCAAAAAACCCCGAGCCAGATTTTAATCTCCCCGAACCAACTTATTTCCAAATTTTCTTCGAGTTATCCCTACGACATCCCCGAGGTCAGCCCGAGGACCAACTCTTCTTCCACAATTTCGAAAACCACCAGATATCAATGTGCACGGTGCACATGTCCCACCACGGCGATCAACTCTGGCCACTCGCAACTACCTTCCCAAGTCGGCGACCACCCTCCGATCAACTTCTGGCCATCGAAATGATAGCAGCGACCTCTTCTCAAAATCGAGCTTCTCCCCATACCTGGAAACATAGAACCACCATCACGCAAACCCTGTCATCACCTCGTCCACAATTTTCCGACCACCGTCACCCTTAAAATTCTGGCCACGTCTTCGTCTACATCCCACGCACCTCCTCTCCAGTTCCGGCCCCACTCGATGTAACGAGGCGCGAGAACGAACTAAAAATGACAACATCAGTTTATACGGGTCTTAAACCCTACTTTTGATCAAATCTCAAAACCCACACATTCGAAAAATTTTCTTGCATTTTTTTGGTGATCATACATCAACATTCCAGCTTCACGTCAAATTTTATCCAAAATAATTCATTGAATCAACAGTTATTCACAAAAAAGTGTTTTTAGTTCATTATCAAACTGCTCTGTAGATAGTTGATTAAAAATTATGATTTTCATCTTAAAAATCATAGCTTTGTATGTTGTTTCAACAAATAAATTCAAATTCACAAATCCAGTTATTCGAATTTTCGATCCTTACTATACCTTAACTGGTAACTTGAATAAAACAGTATTTTTATAAACACTGTCAAACTCAAATCAAAGTCGCAGGGCTTTGGTTTACGATATCAACTTGTATTAGAAACACTACCTAAGTTAAAACATTTATATGCAGAAGTGTTTACACATTTCTTGCTTTACTTGTTTAGATACACCAAATTTTGAAGAACAGCTACATGTTTTACCAGAGAAACAGAGAGTATTAAGGGCTACTTGTTTAGACAGATATCAAAGCACATACCATTGGCAAGCTAAAGATACAAGTTAACTTGAAAATAGAAGTTTACTCACTTGGTCAAAACAAAGAAGTCTAGAAAAACAAAGTTGCTCACTTGCTTTGCAGAGAAGAACAGAGCACCCATGTTGAAACAGTTTGAACTTGAAAAACTGGAAAATTGATAAATGCTTGAATTTGGGAACTTTAAATTGCTGAAGCCTTGATTGGTTTTGAACTGGAAGACTTTGAAAACTGAATTGTTTTGATTTATCTGATGTTTTGTTTTAGAGGAGAAGATATACTTTAGTTTCTTTTTTTTTTACAGTTTAAAATGGAACGAACTGATATGAGAAGAATTGATATGTAGGAGATGAGTACAAGTTGATATATTTTTGTTATGTACTGGCAATCCTTTGTTTATACTTTGGCCAGAGAATTTTATCTCAAATTGGAGGCTGATATGCTTGAACATGATGGCTTGCATTAATTGATGTTGTACCACTTATATTTTCTTTTCATTTTCAGCTGTACAATATAAGTGATATTTGTACATAGATTATATTATTATCTTCATTTCCTTCTTGCCTTGCATTTCGGCTGAGAAGAAATATTGGGTGGCTTCATTAAATGCTTATACAATTCCTGTTTATAAAAATATTGCTTTGTACACTATTTGTATATTTTATTTTCTTAAAAATTTTAGCCTGAATCCTTTTATAATTGTTTACTATATACAATTATTTGTACTATGCTTGTATATACGGTCTTGTTTAATGATACTATATATGCTACTGCTTTATTATGTGAAGCCATATGTTTACTTTAAACTTTAGTATATTTTTAATCTCTTTGATAACTTTCAGCCTGCACACTCTTTATTTTGCTTATGTTTTTCAAACTTAAACTATCAATATAAAATTTACTTTTGTTATTTTATTTTAAACTTAACTATCCAATATTACATTCATTTACTATTATTTTTATATTTTTTTCATTTATTTTTCATTCGTTTATTTTATCACTTTTAGATCGTATATATATATTCACACATATATACAATATTTACAATATTATTAAATTTAAATGATTTATACAAAATATACTTGAATTCGGGGAAACTCGCTCCATTTTATCAATTTAATTTTACAATTTTTATTCAAAAATTCAATAAATTATCGATTTAAATAAATTTAAATCTGGGGTCGTTACAGGTTAAGATTTAATCAAGGTTTCAATAAATATAATCAAATTTTAGTTTAGAATTAATTATGATCTAACTAGTAATTAAACTAAGATTTCATTATTAATTAAATAAAGGTCTATTTAAAAACTCTATCAGTTTTATAAAAAACAGTTTCCTTTATAAGTAAATGGATTTTAATTTGACATCTGGTTAGTAGGATAAAACACTATTATGCTATTATTTTAATTTGGACATTGGATTGTATGTTGGTTAATTTATATTGGATAAGTGATGAATTAGCTAATGATTGCTAATTTATTTTATATATATATATATATATATATATGTTGGCTTATGTAAATACCAGTTATATGACTTGAAAAGTCAAATTTAACTAAATGGTAATTTGATTTAGTATCGTTGTGGTTGCTAAGCCTCTTTCTGAATTTTTAAGTTTGGTTTTAAGTTAACTCAAATTTTATTAGCAATTTGGGGTTAAGTGTTTGTATAATTATAAAGGATGTTTCAAAGTTAGTTAATTGACTATTTATTGGAAATGTTCTAAAGTAAGTTGGTAACTATATTTTTAAGGATGTTTTAAAGTTAATTAATTATTTTATTAACGATGTTTAAAGTTAATTGCTTATTTTAATTATGATGTTTAAAGGTAAGTATTTAATTGAGTAAGGGTGTTTATAAAGGATAAATTGTTTATAAAAGGATTATACTTAGTAAAGGAATTTACAAATGATATCTTGTAAAGGAGTTATAAATCATTTTATAGATTTATAAAAAAGAAGTTTATAAATTATTTTGGAAATTTATAAAAGTATTTGTAAATATGAAATGGGCTTATAAAAAAGGAATTTATAAAAGAAATGAGATTTGTTTTGTCCATTTATCCTTCTTAATTATGGTGGTATGGAAACATTCTTTCCATACTTAACATCGAAGGATAGTGGTTTGGATTATAGTAAGAAATATTTTAAATAATATTTTTTTTGGCCCATTTAAATATGATTTTGAAAAGAGGAAGTCTCCCTCAAGTATTGTTACTATACTTATACCATTGAGATAAATATATGGATATTTTCTAAGTATTAAAAATATAATAATTTGGAATATACTTATACCGCTGAGATAAGTATATAAATGTTTTCTAAGTAATGAAAGGAGTATAAGGGGTTTGGGAATATATCTTTTGTGAAAGTATTTTGAATCAAACATTTGAAAAGAGTTAATGGAAGATTAATTTATAGAGCTTTGGTGGATCCCATACGGAATTAAATCTATGTTTGATTGTTTGTTTGTTTGATGGTTAAATAACCGACTAACAAACCTTGGCCAAATACAACTCTAGAAATATCGAGAAGAAACACGTGAGTTATATGGCACAATCATCCTCAATGATGATGTACCGTGCGTATAAATCTCGTTTTGTTCTCCTAGGACAAATGATAAGGAAATCTGTTCACTCAAATAGTTAGGAGATGATCTCTGCTCTTATGCATTTGTCTGGTTATTTCCGAAAGAACCGGGTTGAGTTTACGAAAAACTATTGAATGTTGTTTCATAGAGACCGGGATCGGATAATTACAAATTATCTGAAAATCACTTCGATCCAACTCAAGTCACGTATTGAAGACATCATGATTATGATGGGATTGAAGATAGAGCTCTTGAAGTATAAGGGTTATTTGCTACTAATCCTGAGGGTGATTCCAAAATAGATGTAATAAAATTAGTGCCTTTAGTTTGTTCATATCCTGAACAACTTTTATAGATAAATGCTGGCACTGCATTACTGCCTTTAGGGCAATGTTAGCATTCTAGGTGGGATTGTTATATAAATGGTAAAACGTAGCCTCAAGCCTCATCAATTGAGAATAACTAAAATCAAGGGAGATGCATCGGGATAAGCGGGTAGCACCCATTAGGGTATGTCTTCACCCTTCTAGATGTAGATATACATATTTATGGAATTGGTTGTGCATGAGAGCCCTCGCGAAAAGGTTGCAAAGCAATTGGGATGATGACATATTTGGTACTATCTAGTAAGGGGTAGGTCGGTCCTATGTTAGCAGAGGGTCTAAATAATGCCTTCGATACATTTTCTAGAGGTGTACTATGGTAGGTGGTACCTTGGTGCCTTGTCATTGTATGGAATCTATTCTCTAATAAGCACCGTATAGACTTAGTTATGCCCAACTATGTTGAAATGTGAGATGTAAGCATTTCAACTATTTATATGTTTATTTTCACTCTTTGGACATTATTATAATATCACTGGATTTTATAGTAATTTTTTTGGTTATTATAAGGTGAAAATCCATCTGTGTTTATGTGCGACGTGATCTTACGAGATACCTTTATTTTCAAAAGTTTTCATAACACTAATAATCCATTTGATTGTGCTTCCCACGCTGGTTTTACTAGACTGACCCGGGAGTTGTTTTCTGATAATGCTCGGGTCAGCCTGAGCATATTTTTCAGATTTAGCTGGACACCTTTGGAGCTTTCAAGAGACGAGCTGGATGCCTCCAAGATGTACTTCCATATTTCCTTTTATCTTCCGCTATTTGTTCTTGTTGTAGTTATCAGCAATTATAAGGATAAGTTGTTATATCTGTCTGGGCTAATGATGGGTTAGTGTTGTACTCTGATTTATGTATGTATATTAAAGTCTCTTTCTTTTTGTAAATACTTGTTTAGTATTATATATAGTACTCATCACGTATTTATGAGAATTTGTCTTCTTTCTTTTCTTTTTCCCCAACAAGCTGTATCTCCGGCACTTGGATGCTCGGTACATGAATACCATGGATGTATTAGTGTCAACTTCTGAGGGTCGAAAAGGCAGACCGTTATAATTCTCCATAATTTCTTGTAGTTGTTAGAGAAATATATAATAAAAGAACTTTATAGTGGACATAGGCAGCTTTACTGAAACACTCTATATCTTGTGTACCTGTTATCTATTTTTTTATTAAGTGCATGCCCTATTTATCTTCCAGCTGCGTATTTAACTCCTCGTTTTTTCACTTCAATCCTAGTTTTAGCAAGTAGCCTTTTGTGTATTTATCTAATTTCGAGATTGGCTAAATCTCTAGTCAACAGATCGGTACCATTTGCACACGTGAGAACTTGAAATGGAGGAACGGTGCTACTTTGGGGTAACATGTAGAAGACTTTAGGCTTGGAGAAGGAAAATATAGTGAAATTGAGCACTATCAGTTTTGGTGCATGGTGACTTCACTTCTAGACGTGGAGGCTTTTACTGTAATGACCCGGAATTTCGAGCATTTCATATTTAGATATCTGGATTATCTAAATATTTGAATCATGGATTAAATGTTATTAAAGTGACTTAACAACCTTATTTATCCCCTTTTATATAATAAATAATGATGGTAAACTTGTTTTTGAAGTTTGTTTACAAAAATATATTCTTCGAAGAAAAATCAATAATATGACCGAAAATCGATTTATCGATAAACAACTTTTTGATCGGTATAAGTTGTTCGAACTCTTGTACAATTATCTAATGATCAAATGAAAACATTAACAACTAATTAACACTTTGATTCATAAAGAAAATGGAAAGTTCTAGAATGTTCTAAGTGGATAAGATATTTTGAATGTAAGGGGTAAAGTTGACAGTTGCTAAAAGAAAGTGATGTAAAGGAGAAGTGATGAGGCAAGTTGGGGTGTGAGCCTTCCATGTCATGAAAGGAGGGTGCGAACAAAGCTAAGGAGAACCATTCTGAGCCTATATAAGAAGAGGCATAGCCTTGATAACATTACACAAAAATTTACAAAGCTAAAGCAAGCTTTTTCATGTCTTCTTCTTCTCGAAAATTTCTACAGAAAATAATTGCAAAACCCATCCAAATCAACTCAAATTTGGAGTGGATCCTTGGGAAAACATTAAAACACCATCTTCCAAGTTAGATCTTGGAGAAGTGAAGCCATTCTCCCCTTACATCAAGAGGTCGTGAGTAATTGGTAGGAGTTGTAGGCAAAAGGCAAGTGCAAAGTGAAAGAAGGAATGAAGGAAAGGTGGGTGCAAGGTTGGGGTTGGATTTGGTTAACTTGAGATTACTTGTATTTTTGGTTAAACGTGAGTTAACTCACCATATTTAATGAAAATATAGAGTGTATATGCTTGTGTTGATTGTGTATATATTGTTTGAATCGATGTTGACATATGTTGAAATATTGGTTTAGATTCTTGCTTTGAAAACAAATGGCATATGTAATCCATATGTATGGACTTGGAATGGACTTGTATGATTTTTAGTAAGGCCCTGAAACTAAGCACATAGATTGTAGATGGACTTTGGTTTAGATTGGCATTGGATTTGGAAGTGTACTTATAGCGATAGTTGCTATGGATGCACTTAGGAATTGTTTTGTTTTTGGCTATTTCTATGGAACTTTGTAGAGAGATTCTTCGGGGTTTCTTGCCATGTTTTATATGTATTCTTGTTTCCATAAAAAATTTGAATGTTAAAAAGTTGAGTAACATTTTAAAAAATGGCCAAAACTTCACTTATGCGAAACTGCCTCGTTTTAGCCTTTGTTTTGGACTTTAAAGGTTGGAAAAGACTTTTAAATTAAGTATTTGGTTTCATCCTTTTTACAAATATTTGATAACTCTTATTAGAGTATTTTAAAAGTGGTATGACATTTTTAGGAATTTCTAAGAATTAGCTATGAATTTTTAAAGTAAAAGGGTTTATTTAAAATATATAGAAAACATGTTTTTCTAGTTTTAAAGTAAATTATAAAATGATTATTTTTTAATAATATTTTGGTAAATGTTTTAAAACCTATTATAAGTATTTTAAAGTATTTTTAAAGTATTTTTAAAGTATTTTTAACTATATATAGTTTTTAAAAAATGTGCTAACTATTTTATCAAAGTATGAATATCTTATGTAATAAAATATTTTTGAATTGTTTTTTTAAATATCTAGTTTTGTAAATAAATTACTATACATATACATACGTACGTACGTACATACATACATACATACATATATATATATATATATATCATTTCTAAATAGGTTTTAAATTATAAACAAGGGATTTAGAAAGGGGTTGTGAATTGCTTAAGTGGCTAAATCGTGTTTTGTATAATTACTTATTTGAAAAGTAATTAAGTATACTTAACACTAAAAGTCGATGGAGTAGGCTTATCTATTTGTGTTGAGTTAAGATTGATGTTCGAATAGGGACAAAAACAATAAAGCTCTAACCTACCAGCTTTCCTCTTTGATAGAGGAATAGTTAAGTCGTAAAAGTTGGAAATGCATTAATCATGTTGATTTCTTACTAGTTTATGGAAATCACTAATACTATACTTAACACTAAAAGGCAACGAGGTAGACTTTTCTATGTATGAGCTTCAAGAATGAAGTGTCTTGGTAAGGCTTTGATATGCAACCAATGCTCTAACTTAACCCACTTCACTCTTGAACGAGGGATATAATAAGTTGGAATGTCAAAAATTAGTTAAGTATATGAATCATGATTTCTATAAGCAATTATTTTTACTGGATAGTCGATCGGTCGATTATTGAAGTTAACTGATTATTAACTTAGATCTTTAAAAAGAGTGTTTTAAAGATAATATAAGTATGAAATGGTTTTGGGTTTGTTGTGACAATGTTTTAATAACATTCATCTTTAACCCTTTTTTTATTATACTTATGAATGCAAATAGATCTTTTAAAATAATGTTTTAAAGATAAGCATAAGTAAAATGGTTTTGGATTCATGGTGACAATGTTTAAGTAATATTGCTCTTGAACCTTTGAATGGATTTGTGAAAATATGTAGATCCTTAAAATGAATATTTTGAAGGAAATATAAGTATGAAATCTTTTGGAAAAAGATAGAAAATTGAAGGTTTAATGTAAGAAATCTTGTTAATGATTTGTGAATATACTTATACCAATTGAGATAAGTATATGAATACTTTTTGAAGTATTGAAAGAGCACAAATAAATAGTAGTGATTGATAAACAAAGTTTGACTAATAAAAAAGGTTTGAATTAATAAAAATTATTAATTAAATAAAAAGGAGATTAGGAGTCGCTTGTGTGACTTGATCATGCTTTGTGCATTATTTCATTTGTGATAAGTATGTAAGACTTAATTCCCATTTATCATCATCTATCTTGTACTGGATAGTTGATTAGTCAACTATCAAAATTGACCACAATAACTTAGGAAATATGTAGAAGAAACACGAGGTCTATATGGTATAGTTATTTTTGGAGGTGCTATAATGTATGTCTAAACTCGTCTTGCTCTTCTAGGACAAATGATAAGGGAATCCGTCAGGATAGGAGATTGTATCCACCCTTGTGTATTGTTTCTTTATTTATGAAAGAACTAGGGATAAATTAACCAAAAATTCATCGATTGGTTTTGAAGCTCCCAGTAAGCGAAGGAGTGTACTTATATGAAATGACTCAAAACCGCAACCACTTCAAAACCATATATGTGATCCATGATCTAGAAGCGATTATAAAGTGGAATGTTATAGAGTTGAACTGTCTATCCTAAGGTTAAGTCCAAGGGAGATGTCAGCTTTAACATTTCGAACGACGTCATCGTGTGGGACTGTCTTTCTTGAGGAATATTCCAAGAAAGAGGACAACATTAGCATTCGTAAGAGGACTTATGCGGGAATCTATATGGAGATTCAAAATATGTTCGAGATGCTCGAATCTATGTAGCGATCCGTGATCTATTCAAGATGTTAGAATCCATTTGGGATTCGTGTGCTGTTCGAGTGATGAAGACTCTATGAGAGACGCCAAATGTGACCTCGACATCAGGGATTGCTAAACATAGAGTAGGATGCACAATCTCGGTTTTAGCTAACTTTTGAGGGTATATCAACACCATTATCTAGAGATGCTTATAGATGATGCTAGCGGGAGTTGTTGGTACTTGGTTCCACGCAGTTCATACTATGTTCTGGAGATGGGCTACTTGTTTTTACCTTATGGTATATTTTATCTAGACATATACGATACTCGGAAGGTAGCCTGATCCTTGTCATGGAGATCCACTTCAGTTTATTGGAAGCGTCTCTGTGGAAAACCTACATTTATGCAAACATGCCTTAGCGGTATTGATTGTATACGTATTATTGTTGTGGCATTCACACAACAGCTTTCTGATATGATTTATGTGCTATACCCTAGACATTACCTATTATATCACTATATTAAACTAAATGAATGGTTGGCTCGTTTGAGGGAATAAACGTTATGATATTCAATGCGGTCTCAAAGGGTGCGTTTATATACCACACACATTTCTTGAGTTTCCCACGCTGGTTTACCAGACTGGTTCGAGTGTTATTTTCTTACAATGCTCGGGTCAGCCCCGTGTATATTTCTATATTTAGCTGTGGATGCTTGGGAGCTTATGGAGATTAGTTGGATGATTACCTATCATAGTATTTATTTTCGCTGCATTACTGTATTGTATATATCAACATTGTGAGGACATGTTGTTATAACTCTGAAATTTTCACATTCAAAGTAACTCTTTGTATTGTTTATTTTGATATTATATATTATCATTCCACTGGTGAGATTCTGATGTTGTGTTCTTTCCTTCTTGTTTCACTTCCTTTTCTTTTATTTCACCATAACAATTCCTCTTTCCGGCAATTGAGTGTTTGACACATGAATACCGTGGATGTATTAATGTCGACATTTGAGAGTCGAAAAGGCGAGTCGTTACATTTACTTTGGCTAACTTGATGTATTATGCGGCGCTTGCTTCGGGATGGCTTGGGAAAGTTCAAGGAAGGCTTAAACGCTTAGCCATTTGGCTAGGTGTTGACTAAGATTGGTCAGGTCCGACCCCTACTGGTCAGTATTGACCAGTACTTACTTATGCCACATTAAATAGTGGCCTATTAGGAGGTGTGCCCCACTGATCGCTCGTTCATATAACGTGTAGTCTGAAAGTTATGGTCGTTGACGTTCGATTCGATGATGATAAAGAACGACATGAGTTCTAGTTAAAGAAACCTGAGATCTACTTTAGATTCGATGTAGCGAAGTAGAGAGATTACTTCGGGATTGATGCGACGAAATTCTTTAACTTTCGAAGGTAGTCCAGAGAAGTTCCGAACGATGACAACACGACGATGTGAATTGCGAAGGTGGTCCAAGGAGACAAGTTAGACGATGTGAGCTTGTGGAGTAGGACGTATGCGTGTTCTACTAGATGTATGTCAAGGGATCGTTGATAACTCGGAGGTTTCGATGTGTGCTCGTAAAGAAGGGATTAGTGAGGATGCTCACTTGAGTCGTACGACGTGACTCTAGATCTTATGATGGTGATATGCCTTGGACTTTTATGATGTGAGTATAGTGTCCTAGCCTTTCAAAGTGGCACAAATTCATGCATGATGAAAACTGAGATAATGAATAGTCTCTGGGCGTACGACGTGATCACACGAGTTATCATTTATCTAACGCCATGATGGGTGATGTGAGATGGCTTGATGGTTGTTATGCTTGCTATGGATGTCGTACAAGGTAGGTACTATCACTGTTAGTGACCTAAACACCCCATATTGTACTTTGACTTATAGTACACCCCATGATGATAGTATAACACATATCGATCTTATGTGCTCACTTATTGGATGAAGGGATACGATGGATACGATTCTTCATACTCAGTTGTTCGTTTTACTATATCGACTCTTATAGTATTTTGAGATATATATCGCTTACAACAAACCGATGTCTAATCTGATGCTTTGTTCTTATTATTGCACGTACTTTTAAATGAGCAGACTAGATAACAAGTTTGAGATTAGCATAGGAAGCTTTTTAAAGGACGAGCAGGAGATTAACGCTTATCTATATTTTTTACTTTGAGTTTATTGTTATTCCACTGTGTATCTTGTCGAGCTTTTATCAATGCTTGACTATTAATAGAGACAATATATAAGCTTATTTTAATGATGTATAAACTCCGTTGATGTTGTATAACTGTTGTGAACATATTACTCTGATGCTTTTTGTGGTTTCATTTTGGTTATGTATATCCGTCTGGTCTATTTATATCTATGTTGGTTATTATATATTACTCCATGCTCCGTGAGACATACAAAAAGTTCCGATTTATATGGGTTACTTTATCATTGACTGTCGCTTCATATCTACCGAGTACCGGAACAGCACACTATACATGTATATTGGATAACGGAAATGTATGGTAGTCATTACAAAAATCTTAAATAGGTTCTTACAAACCATGGTACAACTCTAATAGTCCATGATAATCCTTACTGAACTAAGAAAGTTTCAACACGATCATACATACTGAGTTTTGAATCTATAATGTATGTTAAAATCGTGTGTTCCTAACATAGGATTGAGTTAATTGAGAATGAGATTATGTTTTTGAACGTTTTGAATTATAATGAATTTTAGATGTTAAGTTTTCACAAATTAAAATAAAAAAGTAAATTGGAGTTTACATCGTAAACACATTGCCTTACGTTAGTTGTAAGTCTTCTCACTCACCGTATAGGTGCTTTTAAATTTTCTTTTTTCTTTCCCTCAACACATAACATCCCAAATTCTTATATGTGAACTTGCAATTTTTTATCTTGAATTTTCTTAGTTGGACACGGACAGCATTGTTTGCGAGAAAGACTGTTTGTTTGTGTCCAAAAAATGGGAGACCAAAGGCAATCGGTTGAAACAGAAATTGGTGCGAAAATATCATTCACCCTCATCCAGCTCTCTTTAACAGCCGCCACACCCACCCTAACCTAAAATCCAAATTCCTATAACCCTAAGTCATTTTGTTCCCATTTTCTCTTAATTCTTAAAACCCAAATTCATATAATTGTTTCCTCGTTCTCACTTTCTTATTCGAAAAAATGCGACCTTATGGTATAAAGAAAAAACTTAAAAAGCGGCCGAGAATAGAGGAACAGGAAGAAGAAAATAATGAAATAGTTGAACAAGTAAGCGAAATTGAAAGAGAGAGAGAAAAGGAGAGAGATAAAGAAACTAATGGGGAGAAAGAAACTGAAGGGGAGAGAGAAAATGAGGAGACGAGGGTCGATTCGTCGGTAAAAGATGAAATAAAAGCAGATGAAGTCATTGATCAAATGCCTGGTATTCCAAGCTTGCCATTGCAGGATCCAAAGAAGAAGCCTGGTGTTATTTTTGTTCTTGAAAGGGCTTGTCTTGAGATTGCTAAAGTTGGAAAGGTGAGCTTCTTTTTTTGGATTTAGTGATGAAGTCATTATGTTTTTGAATCACAAATGCTAGGTTTAAAAATAAATAGTCACTACATAAGTTTAATTGCACTCTACAATTTTGAACTTACCAGTAGCATGTAATCATGTCATTTATACTTATTATTGAGGTGGGCAAGTG
This sequence comes from Allium fistulosum, assembly GCA_030737815.1. Lineage (NCBI taxonomy): Eukaryota > Viridiplantae > Streptophyta > Magnoliopsida > Asparagales > Amaryllidaceae > Allium > Allium fistulosum. Next base: position 1,022,578,668 of record CM060906.1, read on the forward strand.
CTTAAGACCCACCAATAATGGAAAAGTTGGTAATTTGCTACTTTGTTTATGTTGGAAATGTAGAATTGGAACCATGGCTGTAATAATTCATGTTAAATCAACTAAAATTTGGATGTTAGCAATATGAAATAAGTAGTATATCATATAAGGCTTGGCCACTACGTAAAAACGTTTGACAACTAGTTAAAAGGAGTCAAAACTACTTTGAGTAACTTATTTCAATTCTAGTATTTGACAACTCCTTACAAAAGTGCCTTAGAAGTAGAAATGTGAGAAACAACTACCTATTGATTATGTCTTACAAATTTCATAAGTAGATTTAATCAAATTATTTTATTTGTTTTTCCTTACAAGCCAAATTACATCCAAAAACTTTTATTGTAACTACTTATAGAAATTACTATTCAAAACTCCTTTTAAGAAGTTTCAAAGTAAAATGTTGCCAAACGGGCTCTAATTCTATTAGCCCCACCTTTTGTCTTTCCCATCCCTCGATAAAGTAAAAATAAAATAAAATAAATAACGACTATTTTAACGTTGACAATAAATAACCTTAAACGATAAACTGACTTTTCATTTATATTTTTGTTCTGTTAACCAATGGAGCAAAATCATCATACGGGAGGATATTTCAATTTTTTATCCAGCCAATGATCATCTGATAGTGCCTTATATGCTAGGTTTACAATTGAAATATGTTGTCATAGTTAGTAGAAGTTGATTGAAACCAAGTTCCTAAGATGCTTGGAGGCTATAAAAACCTAGTCATAAGTAGCTTTGAATGATAAAGAACTTAGTATGGAGCGTACTAGGAAATGATCTAAAACTAGTGTACCGTACTCCATGTTTTCATGAAAACTTAGTTCTCTTTAAACTTAATGTGTTGTGAAGGATTGGCTTTGATTTAGCAAGAAAATAAACAACTCCAAATCCTGAATCAAATCAAATTCATGACTCCAATGAACGATAATATTGCTGTTTTAGCATGAGCTCTTCTCTCTTTTATACTGATGATGGAGATCAAAAATTCCATTTGGGTTTTAATTCTTTAGGTTTTCATTCTTATTGATGTAGTGCAAAAACAAGGAAAAGGGATGGTGGATGCAAATTAATGAAAATGCGAACACAATAAAAATTGTGAAGGGAATAGTTGGAATAGTTTGGGGTGGGTAAAGAAATTTGAGGGGTGAACTTCCCAAATAAAAAAAAGCAAAGGGAAGAAAAAGAAAGGGTGGAAAAGGAAAAACTTAGGGGGCTAGTCGAATTAACCATAATTCAGTTTTGTACGCTCATTAAATTGGTTTGTTTCATGTAAACCATTTTTACTAAACTTGGTTCTAAGATGCCAATTTTTTATAGTAGAAGTGTTAATTTGAAGTGCAAGGAGTTTGGAGTTTCAAACTTGATAAATTTAGGGCTCTTGGGAAGGAATTAAGTTAACTCCAGGTTTTGGTAACGGATGTGCAAATTCGTTCATATGAATACATACAATTATCTAACTATGGCTTTGATAAATTGAGCTTGATTTGGCATCGTGTGGTTTTATCAACACCCTATTTTTTTCCTTGAACACCTCACTGAACTGTAGAAGTTATCACACCCCAGTAATTTCTGGTGGTCATAATATTTTGTTGCGTTCCACTGCTGCCAGAAATCCAAGGTTCCACACGAGCTCTCGTTCTGCAGCGTGATGCCATGACCGCTAGGTGACCGGGGTAGGTAGAGTCAAATCTGCAGAGGTCATGCAAATACATAGGCCCCTTCCCTTTTGCCGATTAGAAGGCGTTTTCCGTTCTATGGCCCCCCGTCCCCAGTTTGTGCCAATGGTGTCATTATGCACAAAAAATCAAAGTGAATTCTGTCCATGAAGAATTTTAACGAATCTTGTTCGTATTGAGAGAGGTTTTTTTTAACAAGCCTTGCTTAGGAAAAGTATAGCAAACGCCATTCCGGTACTCCGGTTATGTATATATTTATTTAATATATGTTTTCAATTGCAATTTTTATGTTGGTATTTTTTTTCTTCTTGGCCGACTCTATTTCAACCTCAACCTTTGCTGTGTATACCAAATTTTTTTAAAAATTTCTTCTACTCCAAAAAATACCGAGTATAGCCCTAATATTCTATTACCATCTTTCTTTTTAATTCCTATTTTTGTTTCTGCACAGCATAAACTAATTACTTAGATGTACAAAAATTAACTATGTTATTTTTTGAACTTGATATTGAATTACTTGTACTGATAATTAGTAATCTCTCGTTGATTTCTACACATAAAATTCACATCTTATATATTTGTTGTTGATTAGTTGATATGTAATGAACTTATACATAAGAATAATGAAATGGCATAAGCCATGAAGATATTGAACAATATTAGCTTTTACATGTAGGTGTATACTACAACCTTTTTTCCCCTATTATTCAAGTTTTTTGGAAGAACCATGGAATAGAAAAAACAAGAGAGCGGAAGAGAATATGTGGGTATTTTTGCCGCTCAATTCTTTTATAAACCGTTGTGGTATATGCTCAGTGCATGTGTTGGGGTTTGAATAGAATCAGTCCTTTCCCTTTCATATACGTTTCTATATTATACATTATGCTTGATCATCATGTTATCATTTACTTGCAAATTAAAGTATTCATTCTTGTTTATTCCAAATTACCAAATATTGAACTCGCATCATGTTATCATGTACTTGCAAATTGAAGTATTCATTCTTGCTTATTCAGAATTACCAAATATTGAACTCGGATGATCATGCCAATTTTCTGAAGAAGCAGAATCGCAACCCTGCTGATTACAGGCCTGATATCATTCATCAAGTATGTGAGTTTAAATTTGTTTGTCATTTGACTCATTTCCCTGATTTTTATGATGAATATATTGATAAGAAGCAATTCAGGCAGTTCAACATGTTCTAGTTGAGATAATTATTTCTTGATTAAAATTAATACGGCCGTTATATTCCATCAATCTGTATTTTGGACACATATGAACACACACTCACAAATATACATACATGCGTTTTCTTTTACTTTTATTTATGGCTGTATATTTCCAGTATTTGTAGATTGCAAAAATTCATTTAGCTCATGTTTCTTCACTTCCTATGCTGAAAAGTTTATACTTGGTATGTGGTAACGATACAAAAGGGATTTTAATTGGCAAGTGTGAAAGTGTGAATACATATATCTCTAGCTGATGTACAATGTTATTGGTGAATATTAGCAATCTCTTTTCTTGTGTGGTCCTTGATCGTTTATCTGTTATATAAAAGTTAACCAGAAACATTTTATCTTCTCTCCTTGATACTTTCATTTTACTCATCCACCTCTTCAAAACTCTCATCTTTCTTTTATTCTCAATAATATTTTCATTATAGTTCTCTACCCCTTGTAATTTTTCATCTGCGTTTAATTTATTTGTCTCCTTATTTCTTTCATTAATATTTTAATTTTAGTTCTTCACATAATAGATTTTTTGTCCATCGCATTCTCTATTTCAAACAATAAGTAATTTAACTACTAAAATTTAAAAAACACAATTATATTCTTTTGAACAAGATAGTTTTATTTATGTACCAAAAATGTACATAGTTTAGAAGAAAAAAAAACACAATAATATTTTAATCACTTTAATAAATGGGTAACTAATACAAATTTAAATTAACCAGTAATATTTCAGTCACCATAACATCTTAGTATATTTATAATCTTGGAGAGTGTCTAATATGCAATTCCCGAATATTTTACCACATGTAATATGCAATTTTATCAACATAGTCTGCAGATTGTTATTAAATACTTTTGCCAATAGAATATCAAAGCAATAAATTTTCATTACAGTGATTCATAATTCACATCGGCAACATAAATTCTGAAAATTCAATAGTCAATCAAAGACATTATATGTACTCAGGGGGCATATATCTCTCTGGCGATATTCAAGCCGACAGCATAGCAAAATTTTACATGTCAACCACCTTTAAAAATAGAGAGGATATTTGACAATGTTAATAGAGATAAGTGACTGTGTCTAATATGCAGAGTTCTTAACTGTGTATGTGAGAGAAAATTCCCATTTATAATGGGATCCCACACAAACATGGTCCCCATAATAAATGTAAAGTCTCTCTCGTTTCATAGTTACTCTGCACATTAGGTGCAAAGTCATTTATCTCATATTAATATTACATGCATAAATAACATCATGAATTTATACTGTGTATGTTTTTATTGGTATACAACGAAAATTTGAAAGTTTCATTATTTTTCAAAAGCATATATCTCTCATTACACAGTTAAGAACTACATACATTAGGTGCAGAGCCATTTATCTCATATTAGTATTACGTGTATAAATAACAACATTTACTTCATTTGTATTTTTCATTAGTGTACAAGGAAAATTTAAAAGTTTTTAACATTATTTTTCAGAAACATTACCATGTGCAACGCATTGTTTAGACGCTAATTGTTATACATTGACAGGCTCTTCTTGCAATACTGGATAGTCCCTTAACAAAGGCAGGGAGGTTACAAGCACTATATGTGAGGACTGAAAAAGGGGTACTTTTTGAAGTTAAACCACATGTTCGGATGCCTCGTACGTTTAAGCGGTTTTGCGGTCTCATGTGTAAGTTGTAATACAAGTAGACGTCAATGTATTTTCCATGAAAGCTTTAGCCTTGATTTACACTTCCAAATTACTTATGCAGTGCAACTACTTCAAAATTTAAGCATCAGTGCTGCAGGAAAACGTGAAAAACTTCTGAATGTCGTTAAAAATCCAGTGACCCGTTATCTACCTGTCAATTCGAAAAGAATTGGTGCGTATCTTATGACATATTCTTCCAGTGTATTCATCACCATTGCATGTGTTCTAACTATTGGTTTTTGCAGGCTTATCTTATAGTTCACCGAAAGTAGTTCAACTGAAAGATTATGTTGCTGCTGCCAGTGATGATGATACCCTTGTGTTTGTGGTAAGTGATGGTCAAAGGCTTGACCTTAAGTTGTCTTTTCCTTTTTCTTTTTTTTAAAGGTCATAAAGTAGTGCCATCATATATTTATATATTACGACAATGTTCTTCTTTTTAGGTGGGTTCTATGGCACATGGAAAAATTGAGAATGATTACACAGATGATTTTATTTCAAGTAAGCTTATTTCAGTGTTTTAACAAGTTCAAAGTAAAGATGTGATCCCCACTTGCCTAATTATTTAAGCAGTGCGGAACAAGCTTAATTACATTATACTTCTTTTTTCAACTGGATACGATACTCATTGTAATGATTAAGATTGCTATAAAGCCATAAATCCGATATTTCGTATGACTTTTTTCTTCTTTAATATAGCTAGTTTAGTTAGAAGCACACACTTTCTTTCTTATGATTGAAACATCATTAATTCTTTGTAACTTTTTGGAAAGTTTATAACTTGGTTAAATGTTTTTTTTACCCATTGTGGTAAAAATCCTTCTAGAGGTCCGCTTGGATGCTAGGCGAGGCTTCCTGCCTCGTAAGCATCTATGAGGCGGGCTATAATTAGAATACTTATATGCTTTACAGTCACATGGATGAGTACATGCTAAAAATTACGAAATTTTGAACATAAAATAGACTATTGCCTTTGCTTTCAGAATTGAAAATTGAACTTCAATGGTTAAATATAGGTATATTTTATACAAGTTAATATCGGATTAACCCTTACTTGAACGATCAATCTTTAGTCCAAACCCACTGTCTAACTTTTGCCTAGTGATTTTTTAAACGGCAACAAATATATGTTGAGTATCCATTTTACTGGCTTAAAAGCTCCATGTATAACTTATTATATAATTATGTCAATTATACTTATTCAACCTTAGTTGCGCCTTTTGTAGAGTTGCTTTTGTTCTTTGATGTTTTGAACTTGTTATCTATTTTATCTCCGACGGTCAAATCAATTGTAATGTCTGAATCTTTGCACTGATTTCAATCCTAGTTGCACATAGAGTAATATTTCACTGTTATATATCCTGATATGTGTTGAATGCTGAACTGTAAGATATCAAGATATGTTCAATGCCAACCTCTGATATCCTCGATCTTTTTTTGACTTTCTATATAATTCAGATCATGTAGGCAAAATGAGTTGATGTTTCGGACTCCAAACACACAAATCCACTTTTTTCACATTATTCACCTTATTAACTTGTTATTGCAACACACAAGGCACTTGATATAGGCTGTAAAAAATTGAAATTTAATTCCAAGGAGCTCAAGATTTCCTATTTTGTTAATACTGAAAATGACATGTACTGTGTAAGCTCGTAAGATATTGTGCTAGGACTTTATGGCCATAATGTCCCTATGGTACCTGGAATCACAGTATTTACCAATATGCTTGATCACTGTTAATTTTCATACCATCACATAGCAATCATTTTGACAAAAGAAACTAACCTGTTTTTCGTAACTTATGTTCAGTATCCAACTACCCACTTAGCGCGGCTTGCTGCTTAGGCAGGATATGTAATGCTTTGGAGCAGAAATGGAAGATAATTTAAAAATTCTGTCCATTGGAGAATTTCACATGTTAATGTAGTCTATATTTTGTATTCAAGATCTTGAGAAGTCGTTGGTTTTACATGTACTCTTCAGGTTTTCTGAGTTCTTAAGATACAATGCAATGGCACGGAAATGTATAAACAAATTAAATTTTGTGCAGTAGTGTCATTTTTAAGTTTGTTACCAATACTGGTTAAACTTTGTCTTCCATCATCTCGATTTTGCTAGATTTTAGCGTTCTTCAAAAGTTTTGCGGATACTCTCTTAAAGCATTTTTATGAAAGCTTTCATAGGTTGTTCCTGGTTTTCTTTTTTATATATATTGTGATTCTACAGATGGTTTGCACTGTAATTTCTGCTTATGTTGATAAGAGGTCGTTTTATTAGTTAACAATCCGCTATGTTTATCCTTTTTATACCGTTTCTTGTGCAGAGATTTATTAGCTAAATCAAATAAGAGTTGAGAGCAAGATATGTTTTGTAATACAAATGTAAATTGGATGAAGCTAAGAAGATTTGTATCTTTGGGATTTTGTGCACCGTTTAGCCAATTTCAGCTTTGGCAAAATATGGTTCTATACTTCTATATGGTGATTCGACCCGATGATGTACAGCTGTTGGCATGTTTTCCCACATTTTAGACGCACCTTAAAATATAAGCAAACAATATAATAAAGCAAAAGAAAATTATATTCATACCATAAAATTCTCCCAAATAATGTAATCCAAAGCGTTATTTTAATAGATAGCAAGAAATTTTCAAACGGTGTTAAAAAGTGTGTTTACTCTCCATTACTGTTGGCATTCTATCGCCGGCTGTAACAAAGAACAAATACGCTTCGTATCGACGATTGCAGATTGGGCAATCTTCACTGGTTTTATAGTGTGAATAGTAATGCTCAATGAAAATTACGATACTGTTCTTGTAAATTCAACATATTCACCTATTATACTGTTTCATTTCGAATTGTATGGATTATATGAATTTGTGCTTCATTAACAAAGAAGAAGAAAAACTTACGACCTGATTATATGAATTTGTGGAACTGGACGTATCAAAACATAGGAAATAACCAGTTCTGAGCTACATTGGTGTAGGAAAAAGAGTGCAGTGCGTGTCATATAGCACTACATGGAAAATAAAATCTTCCTTCAGTGGCTCATGAAATTTGTACATTGATTAATGTATGTCCAAAAAGCATGTATTTTAAGCCCAACATTTTTATAAAGTATAAACAGGAAAATAGGCTCCGGTAATTTTTATTTAGATTTAGATTTTTGGCCCGAAGGATGTTGGAAGCGGACTAGCCCGCAGCAGAAGTTATGAGTGAATTTCAATTTTTTTTACCATATGATGCCTAATTTATTTAGAATATTTCTAAATTTCTTTTAAATAAAATCATTATTTCATTTAAATTTTGTAATATAGTTTTATTTTACGTAGTTATTATTACATTGTGTGTGTATCTCACACACACACACATGTCTGTGCATGTGTAACATAACAATCCGTGAAAGGTACATGTCCTTGTATAAGTGCTAAGATTTACACTGCAAATGGACATGTTAGCTCATCTAGTATACAAATAAATTATCCGAATATATGTTTATATACTTTAATTTATATATTCAAATTTCAAAATATTATAATAATAAATATATGTATATAGTATATACACACACATATGTCAACATATATATACTATGTTTTATTTAAATAATTATATATATAAACATATACCTAGAATTTTAATATTGTAATTTATATATACATATATTTTAAAATATTTATAAATTATATTAATTTTTTTAAATTGAGAGCAATATGTGTGTGTATAATTTTTTTTAACACACACACACATATTAAAACTTTCAAAATATATAAGAGTACACGTATTAGAATATATATACATATCAGATGTTGCGCACGACAAAAATAAATAAATTTTTTTAATTTTAAAATATATTGTAAATAAATATCTTCACGGATATTGTTTTAAAATTTAATATAAAATTAATTTCAAAACATATTTTTAAGTTAAAATTCCTTTAAAACATCTAAGTGATATTTTGATGTTTTAATATTTAAAATACAATTTTAAAATTTAAAAACTAATTTTAAAAATTATTTTAATATTCATCTATTTTTAAAATATTTAAAATAAAGTAAAAACATTTTATTAATTTTTTTAAAAGTTTATCTAATATTAATTTAATTTTATAAAATATAAAATATATTTTATATATTACATATCTATTTAAATAATTAATTACATATTAATTTAAAATTATATATATATATATATATATATATAAAATTTTATCTCTGCCAAAATTATATATATAGTACTAATTATATAAAATTGTAAAATCACATTTCGTACATAGTAAAAAGTAACAATAAATTTATAAAGCTTGTATGTATTATTAAATATTGTATATTAATTAGTAAAATAATAAAAATTCATTGTTTTAAATTGAGCCGTGCCTTTTAAAGGTATATAAATGACAGATTTTTTTAATATAAAATTATAAACATACAAACAATCTAATTGTGACAACATATTTGTATATTCGAATAGTCACCTTACTAACAATATATATAATATGATATAATTATTATATATATGCAGTCATAAATAGATTAGAAATATACCTTATATCCAATTCTTATGAATACACCTTGAAACGATAATAATTGCTATTTGAACTGATTTCTGATCTAGTATAGTGCTAGTCGTTGAACTGATGACCACCAACTATTAGATACCACTTGACTTGATTTGACTTGAATTAATGAAAGTCAGGGAAGACTAATTTTGACCAGATCTAGGATAGTTTTGGAGGCTTCAAAAGTCAAGAAAAAGACGAGGGTAGAGATCTTTATATAGAGGAAGAGAAGGAGAAAAGTTAGGATCTAATCTTTACCCATTCTCTTTCCATTCTAGCCATCCAAATCAAAGCCTCTCCAGTCCATCTTTTTTTAGCCACCTATAACCCTTATAATAACCGAACAAACCAGCCCCCTTAATGGGCTTTAAACACATTTAGAGCCTAAATAAAATATTATACAATTAAATCCAATTTGACGCTTATCGATATCGTATATCAATAATATATTTATAACTATTATAAATATATTAAAAAAATATTTATTCATCAAATCAAAATCAAATTTTACAATTAACGTTTCATAAATATTAATCAGTTTAATTAATTTATAACAATTACAAATTAATTAAATTGTTTGGTCAAAGAAGAATTCATCGTTTTGGTTGTGTGACTCATTAGGTGTAAATTTGGTCAACGATTAACATCGAACTATTAGAATATTAACGTTAACAAGTCATAGCAGGTGGTGTGACATTTTGGCCAAATTTATCGCTAACTTTGTTTCGGTAAAAATCCAATTTTACGTGATTAAGCATTACCCGGTTGTGAATATTATTTATACCAATTCTCTTCGTTAAAACTATATCACTTTAAACTTATGGAATTTTGTAATGGTCAAAATTCCAATATCGTTCATATTCAACTCTATAGTCCAAGCGCAAAGTCCTTAGTTCAATAATAACAATCCAGAGACTTTGACTTTTAGTTGATTTGACTTGACTGTGATACTAACCCCATATAATCGAGGAGACGAATCCTCGCTTGAATAGTGTTTCACTTTCAATACTTTCACTCGACCCAACTATGGTCACTCCATGGACGCTGTGCCATGATCTGACTATAATCAAAGCGGAGCCTTCATGTTGAAGATCGATAATATTCTCAAGTTAAGAGAACTGTGTAAAATTGTCACATCGATATTTTATGTTTGACATTAGTTATATTAACCAACAGATCGAGTGAGTCATTCCACAGTTATCCAATAACTATCAATATGTAACCCTTTGGTCCTCCAACAGCCATGAGTAACACACTATCCAACATTGGAGAGCGTTATATACTCTAGTCTAAACGGATATATCAATATCTAATCTCGATACATCTTGATTAGGAATATTTAAAATGATATATTTATTTTTATTGTGATAAATTACTCATGGTTACAACAATTTGTAACTATATCACAAAACATACAATTTATGGATTTTCTATTAAATATACTTTTAATTAAATCAATTAATTAACATAACACATTATATCAATCATATAATAGAAAGAAAACACCTTTTATTTCGAAGAAGATTGATTATCGAGTTAGATATATGTAACAAATTACATAATTGCTCCTAGAGCATACCTCTAACTTTATCAATCTCCCACTTGCACTTGGGGTCGGAATCTTATTCCAACTTCTCCAATTGGTTTCCTCAAAACTAATTGGGTAAGTCCCTCAGTGAACGTGTATGCTAGTATGTTTCAATTATCTACTCTGTCAATCAACTCTCACCAATGCTGATAAACTACCTTTATCATGTGGAACAATTCATAATATATATCTCTCAACTTCTAGTGAGCTCTATGTCCTGTTATGAACTATATCGTGACATTGTTATAATATAACAATGTTATGGAATTCTCAGCATTTGTAATCCCCTCGGCTCAGTTATAAATTTGTGCATTTATATTTATATACATTGTTTTTATTGCAGCGCTATTCAAGGCGATGTACTTAGCCTTTTTCATTGAATCATCCATAGTTTTTATTTGGAACATTTCCAACTTAAAGATTTTAAACTTGAATTTATTATTAACATATTATACTCAATATCAGTTATGTATGTTTGAGTCCAAACACTCCTTCATAAGGAGTTTGTTGTTTCTGTAGACAATTCTCTAGTATTTCATAAATACATGAGAACAACTCAAATAACCATTTAGCGACATCAATTTGGATTTGATATTTGCTTCATGTATCAAATATATAAACAAATCACGATATCGTAGACAATATAACATGTATGGTAATTTCTATTGCCAATGCATAATGAATCCATCTCACATGTTCTATATTAAACATTTAAATAAGGTGTCCTTGCATATCGTTTAGGACATTCCCCATATCTTTTATAGTTATTATAAAAGATATCATTTACAAATCCAATGTCGAGTATTAAAACAACTAAAGCTAATTTTAACACAAGTACATCGTTAACAATCAATATTGTGTTGTTTACTTATTTTTAGAAATATCTATGTACCTTTTAACATTCTCTCTTATGAACAGACGCTTTCTTTGTAATTTAACTGATAATCAAACTATTTATTCAATTTCAAAGCTTATACAATGATACTATATATCATTTATAAGATCATATCCAAAAATCCACAAACTCAATATTGCTTCACTGATTTCGAGACACTTTGGTTATTATGTGCAAATAAACTAGACTAAATCTATATTCAGAACTTTCTATTTCAATACATACATACCAAAATATAAAGTCATACTAGACGATAATTTTATGAGTAAAATCCAAACCAACTTGAGCACATCGAATGGTGAATCTGTTACGATAATTTCAATAATTGAAATTCATGATTATATTCTTATCAATGTGGCTCACTATATTCCAACTGCATTTATCTTTCTTATAAAGACATATATGCGACTAGTGGAGCATATCATTTCAGATAAATTTATCAAAATCATATTTTGATAATGTACTTGGAATCTATTTCGGATTTGTGCATCGTACCATATCATAGAGTCAATACTTTTAGTGGTTTAATTAAACAACTGAGAATTATTTATTCTTCATATTAACAAGAAACTCACAGTTTCTCTTTATTGTACAAGAGTACTCATTAGACGTTCTAATGCATTTTGTTCATTTAGGTTTAGCCAGTTTTATTTCATCCCTTATAATCAATTTTATCATTGGATCGTATCCAAATTCATTTTATACCAATAATTTCTTAAAGAAATTCTTTTTCTACGAAGTTGGTATTTCTTGAAACAACAGTTGTTTCTCAGTGCAACGGAATGGGCATTCACAAATTTTTTATGAATTGCCTTATATAAAACTGATTTGCATTAGTTCACAATATATTTATGTTCACAACATAAATTAGTCATCTAATGACTGTCGTTCCCAAAATTCTCCTGGGACGATTCATACAAGATCCCTTATGTACAATTATTACGTGCAGTATTTTGACTCGCACAACCTGTCAACTCCTTGGCCTAGGATATGTATGAGTTTCTTATAAACCCTTATCTCATATGGTTTTGTAAACTATTCTTCGGATGGTATTAATTTAATCTTGTGTTCTACTCTTAAGTACACACCTTACAGAAAGAGTTTAACTCAACTTCATTCATCATTAATCGTGCTTTGTCCAACATAGTTAGACTGCTCCATATCAATACATCATTATGTATTTTAAGGAGGAGTGACCTTTGAGACCAAATCTCTGTTCATATTAGGTACATACGTAACTCTTTTCAATATACTCACCCATTTAACCAAATTAAATCATTTCTGTCACATGTTATTTTATTTACTTCCATTTTACATTCTATGTAATACCCCAAGATTTTGAGGAAAATTCTCTTAAATAAATGATTAAAATTCTGGGGAAAAATCAGAATTATTATATAGGTGGGATTTTCAGTGGTGCAAGGATGTGTGCATATGTGCACGTGCACACTAGTTATGGCACTAAGAGAAAATCTAGAATTCCTGAATAATAAAACAAGGAAGGAAAACATTTAGATAAAATGTTTTAAATAAAGAAAATATAGACCTAGACATGAGTATCAAAAATTCCTGAGGATGTGTGTATATATATATATCTATATATATATGCCTATGTATGACTTGTCTGAAAATTTAGACAGAAGAAAACATTGATTTATAATGAATAAGTGAAATTTTAATAGGTGTAGAAATGCACATAAGTATGCACATGTTTTCTGCAAATAAATGGTTAAAATTAAATTAACACCCATAGTTGTATAAATGTATATATATATCCAGATATTATTTGAGCAGAAAATTAATAAAGGCATCACTAAAACAGTAAGAACCAAAGTGCAAGAAAGCAAATGTGCATAGGCAGAAAATAGAAAGTCACACCATTATCATGTTTGAGGTAAGTATAATAAAAATACTTTAAGTTATCACTTTCTGAAAAGAAAGGAAAATAGGCACAATTTAGTCTTGTTTTAAAATATTGGCCGGGACATTAAGGGTTAGGAGGGAGGGAATATGCAATGCCAAATGCATGATTCTGGTCTGGGCTAAAATAGGGATTTTGCATCACCCAAAACCCTAGACAGAACCCTTATTTAAACCAAGAGCCCAATCAGAAAACTGCTCTCTCACTAATTAATCAACCTAAGGAAGAAGAGGAAGATAAGGCTAAAGATTTGAGGGGTTTTCTGGTTTAAGCTTGTGTAAGCATTTAGGTGAGTATCCTCACTCATACACATGGCATTAAGACCTGGGATTAGGCAGCCAAGCTTTTATATGTTATATTTTGCATGTTTTGATTTATAAACTATGTTGGCTGCTGATGGTTTCGTGAATGTTTGATGAGATATGATCTGCTATACTGGATGTATAACTTTGTTGCTCTATTTTCATCTCTGTATATTATACCAAAACCTTAAGGAACATATATCAGAGTATTTGTAACTAGTTTGAATAATGGCTTAAGACAAAGAATGAAAAGATAAAGAAAACTATGAGCTGCATATACATTGGTATGGTGCTGAGGCTTGAAATAATTGGTTGAGGGTGCAATGGAGTTTTTCTCTATAAGTGCTGAGCCCTAAACTAAACAGAAATTTACAAGCCTAAAAACTATGTTTAAACAAGATTAAAAATCTGGCTAAATATAGTTGCTTGCAAAATCAAAATAAACTCAATAGAGCCATGTATTTACTCTCAGTTGCAAACATTCTGGTATATGCTTGAATAGGATGTTTATATGCTAAATAATGTGAGATGGAATGACTGGGGTGTTATACCTCTAGAAAGTGACCTTTAACTTGCTTGCAATATTATGTCTGCAAGGTAACTAGTATGCTTCATGAGTACAGGTGGTATGTACACCTAGCTATCATTGATAGAATGAACCTAAATACACTTAGTGATATAACTAAGGATTTTGTGCCAAGAAGGCTGCTGGAATGCTTGTCCTATTTGAAGTAGACAAGTTGGCACATGGCTTGTTTAAGTCCTGAGATCTTTGTGCCATAATGTTAATTAGTTCATGGCAATGTGTCCCTTTGATTCCTTATAGCAGATGAGGCCGGGAATTTATAAGAAAAAGAAAAGGCAACCTAGTAGTCCCAGATAAAAGTTGCTTTATTGCATATGTTTGCTCTTATGTATTATACATGATAATACCTGTCAAGTATGCAAAGTATATTTATGCTGTATCCTTAGCTTAATATCATGGATATGTTAGAAATGCTCACACCAGATCATAGATCTGACCCTTATTGCTCATGGCACATGGGGGTGTCTCATTTATAATAGGGCAGCCACTAATGCTTTTGCAGGTTGTGATGGAGCTAAGTAAGCAAGATTAAAAAGATATGGAATAGAGGATGCTAAGCTAATTAGAAATAAAAGCTAAAATGTGTTAACTCATGCATGTATTCCCTGATTAATATGGCTATC
This sequence comes from Allium fistulosum, assembly GCA_030737815.1. NCBI lineage: Eukaryota > Viridiplantae > Streptophyta > Magnoliopsida > Asparagales > Amaryllidaceae > Allium > Allium fistulosum. The sequence continues at coordinate 1,022,593,807 of CM060906.1, forward strand.
TAAATGTATTAAGTAGGAAGAAATTGTAAGAGACATGTGCTATGTTGTTTCTGGTTATTTCTGATTTGGTATGTACTAAGGATATTGATGTTAAACTGATTTGAAAACCTATTTGCTAAAGTTGTTTTGATTTAGAGGAAAAACCTGGATTTTATAAGCATAATCATTTTATGATGATTTCAGTTAATCCTGAGTTCTTTCAAAAAGAATATAGATATACAGAAAATATTATTGGGAAAACCCAGAAAAGAATTAAACTGCTATATCTTCAATTTATGATATTGACATAAGTCCAAATGCAAGAAAAAAGTGTTTATACCCTGAAGATGTGTTTTTGAAAGAGAAGTATAGTTAGGAAGAATGATATATATCTGACCACAAGGAGTCTGATTCATACAAATATATATACATGCTTTTGAAAAGGAAAGGTATCAATGTTTTGTGTATAATCTGGGTTGTAAAAATGCAAACAAAAGAATGGCCAAAGTAACCACATGGTTAGGCCATAGGTCAGGCCAAATGTTTCACTTAAGATCAATGAAGCAAGGGAACATTTGAGCTCAGTTTTCTGGAAAATGAACAAAGACACTGACATGTACATACATATCTGTGTACATGTTGATATTAGGCAAAAATATAGATGTAAATTCTTGGAACAGTTGAAAGAATGGGTTTTAAAAATAGTTATGCAAGAAGAATTGTTTTGTATGTTAGGATATAGGCAAAAAGTAAATATATATGTACAATTATAGGTAGGTATCAGATTTCAGCCATACAGGGGAAAATAAAAAGAAAAAAAAACAAAAATTGTGTTTGAACCGACCAGCATAGTACTCGAACTAGTGACCTTGCATGAATAAGTTAGGCGCGTTTCCATTACGCCTAGATGTTGCTTGTGTTCACTTAGGATCCACTTTCTTTTAACCTGAGTTTGTTAATATTCAGACTTTAAAACAATCATCTATATTATAAGCTTGCTTTCCACTGATTATTGCTTGGTTATTTCTTAATTATAATAACAGTCTAAGGTACATATTTCCAGTGGACACAATAGTCAAAATCAGGATACAAAAAGTTTTAATTTAAAAAGGGAATTTATCACATTTTTGCAAATTTAAAAAGGATTTCTACTTATTATCATGCTCTAATTCAAGTAGAATATAACATAGATATCTTCATATATGTATGTTAAAATGATTAGAATTAAAACAATATTTCTATATTGTGAAAGATCCTGGAAATATTTTTGTTTATTAGAGAAAGAAAATGACTCTGGGAAATATATTTGTAATAGATGATATATCTATATATCATCTCTAAAAAAAAAAAATCACTAATAAAATTAGATTGAAAATAGGAGGGTCATTTCATTTGGTATCAGAGCTATGTTTTAATTAACATAGCAAATGTTTGTATGCTTATGTTTATACTAGGTTTGTTTGTATATTTGACTGCTTATAAGTATTCCCTGAATGTATGTATGTGTGTGCATGTGACATACACAATGATTAAATAGGAAAGATACAATCAATTTAAAATTAAAGCTAAGTGTTATAAACTAATAAGATGAAATACATATACTTTTAGAAATATGGTAGGAAGAGGGTCTCATCATCAAGGAGGATCTAGCACACCACAAATGCTTGACATGCAGGAATTTGTGAGAGTTTTGAGAGATGGAATTGGGCACAGACCTGAGAACCCACATGAGGAGCTCTCCAAGTTAGTGAAGACTTATACCAACTTGGGAGGCAAGAGCTTTGAAGGAACTGAAAGTGTAATGGAGATTCAAGCATGGCTGAGGACATTAGAGAGGATCTTCACTGATATGCAACTAGATGACCAAAGGAAGAGGCAAGTGGCCTCAAGGCAATTAAAAGGTGCAGCTTTGAGTTGGTGGGAGGTGATCATAGCTGGCCGGAATGAAAATGATATTAATTGGAATCAATTTAAGGAGATGTTAGAGGCAAGGTTTGTTCCAGCCTCAGCAAAAACCACTTTACTTGAGGAGTTCATCAAACTTAGACAGGGGACTATGAATGTCACAGAATACACCCAGAAGTTTGAGGGATTGTCAACCTATGGGGCAATGTTAGTGGCTGATGAAGCATCCAAAAATGATAGATACATCAAGGGATTGAACCCAGGGCTTAGCAGGGCTATACTACCTTATGCTGACAGAACTTTTGATCAAGTAATAGATTTGGCTCTGAAGATTGAGCAGCATGACAAGGAAAGAGATAAGTTTAGGAGCTTCAAAAACAATAGCAACAAGAAGAACAAAGGGAAGTACCATCCTTATGATAAGAAGAAAGGAGAGGCAGATGGTAAGAAGGCAGTAGATGCAAAACCCAATGAAGCCAAAAGAAAAATAGTTTGCAACCATTGTGGGAAAGAGGGCCATATTAAGCCAAGATGCCCAGAGCTTAAAGGGGGAGCTTTCAAATGCTATCTATGTGGGTCAGGGCTAGGGGCTGTGTTGATGCAGCAAGATCAGGTCATAGCCTATGCATCTAGACAACTAAAACCCCATGAAACTAGATATGCAACTCATGATCTTGAGTTGGCAGCAGTAGTATATGCCTTAAAGCTCTGGAGGCATTATTTATTGGGTGCAAAGTTCATTTTATACACTGATCACAAGGCCTTAAAGTATCTCTTTTCACAAAAAGATTTAAATATGAGACAACACAGATGGGTTGAATTTCTTGCTGCTTATGACTTAGATATACTTTACACACCAGGCAAGGCTAATAAAGTGGCAGATGCATTGAGTAGGCAGCATGCAAAAGTGGCCATGTTGATGATGGAGGAGTTTAGAGACTTGACCATGCTCACTGATTTGGAAATAGATGAGAGCAGTGGGATAAGTATGGAGATAATTGAGGAAGAAAAGAGTAAAGGAAGGTTGAGTTTAATTACTTTACAATCAAATTTGGCCTTGAAGGTGGCAAAAATGCAAGAAGAAGATCAAGACTTAGCAGAAAAGAGGTCTCTCCTATTAAAGAAGGAAGAAGTGAAGGATTATCACATAGATGTAAAAGGATACTTAAGGTACAAGGGAAGGATATGTGTCCCAAACATCATAGAATTGAAAGAAGAAATTCTTAATGAGTACCATAGGAGCAAATATTCCATACATCCAGGCAGCACCAAGATGTACCAAAACTTAAAAAGGGACTATTGGTGGAAGGGAATGAAGTCTGATGTAGCCAGATATGTTGCTAAGTGCATGGTTTGTCAACAAATAAAAGCTGAGACCCAAAGACCTTCAGGGTTGTTGCAGCCACTTAGCATACCACAGTGGAAGTGGGAAGACATATCTATGGATTTCATAGATGGTCTTCCTAGATCTAAGAGGGGAAATACAAGTATTTGGGTGATTGTAGATAGGCTGACTAAAGTAGCCCACTTCATACCAGTGAAAGCAGACAGAAATGCACCTAGGTTAGCCCAAACTTTTATGAGAGAAGTGGTAAAACTGCATGGTGTTCCTAAAACTATAGTGAGTGATAGGGATACAATCTTCACTTCAAGATTCTGGAAGAGCTTCCAAGAAGCTATGGGGAGTGAATTGTGCCTAAGCACTGCTTATCACCCCCAATCAGATGGGCAAACAGAAGTGGTAAACAAGATTTTAGAGGATTTGCTTAGAGCATGTGTGTTAGACTTTGGAGGAAATTGGGAGGACCACCTCCATTTGACTGAGTTCACATACAATAATAGCCACCAAAGCACAATTGGAATGGCACCCTTTGAAGCCCTATATGGGAAGCCATGTCTATCACCTATGTGTTGGGCTGAGGCAGGAGAGAAAGCTATCCTAGGGCCAGAATATGTCAAGGACATCACAGAGAAAATAGGACTGGTGAGAAAGAGGATGGCAGTAGCTCAAGATAGGCAAAAGAAGTATGCTGATGCAAAGAGGAAGTCAGTGGAATTCAAGGTAGGTGATTATGTCTTCATTAAGGTTTCACCAATGAAGAAAGTCTTGAGATTTGGCAAGCAGGGGAAACTCAGACCCAGGTATGTTGGACCATACAAGATTTTGGAAAGGATAGGCTCACTAGCCTATAAGATGGAGCTTCCAGAGAAGATGAGTGCAATGCACAATGTGTTTCATGTGTCACAACTAAGAAGATGGGTACGTGACAAGGAGGAAATCTTAGAAAAGCCTACTGAAGTTCAGATTAATCCAGATCTAATCTATGAGAAAGAGCCAGTGGGAATTGTGGCAAGGGAAGAAAAGAAATTAAGAAACAAGACATTGAAGCTTGTAAAAATTCAATGGAGTATAGATCCTAGTGATTGTACTTGGGAGCTAGAGGATAAAATCAGGATGGATTACCCTAGGCTCTTTGCAAATTTGAAAGGTAAATTCTTAGATTACTAAGAAAGTTTGATATGTATGATAGACAGTGACTATTTAAATTGCTCATGCAAATTTAAATGATTTTTCCTAAGAAAGTAGGAGTACTCAAAGATTATGTTGCAAATTGTGAGGGCACAATTCCTAAAAGAAGGGGTGATTGTAATACCCCAAGATTTTGAGGAAAATTCTCTTAAATAAATGATTAAAATTCTGGGGAAAAATCAGAATTATTATATAGGTGGGATTTTCAGTGGTGCAAGGATGTGTGCATATGTGCACGTGCACACTAGTTATGGCACTAAGAGAAAATCCAGAATTCCTGAATAATAAAACAAGGAAGGAAAACATTTAGATAAAATGTTTTAAATAAAGAAAATATAGACCTAGACATGAGTATCAAAAATTCCTGAGGATGTGTGTATATATATATATCTATATATATATGCCTATGTATGACTTGTCTGAAAATTTAGACAGAAGAAAACATTGATTTATAATGAATAAGTGAAATTTTAATAGGTGTAGAAATGCACATAAGTATGCACATGTTTTCTGCAAATAAATGGTTAAAATTAAATTAACACCCATAGTTGTATAAATGTATATATATATCCAGATATTATTTGAGCAGAAAATTAATAAAGGCATCACTAAAACAGTAAGAACCAAAGTGCAAGAAAGCAAATGTGCATAGGCAGAAAATAGAAAGTCACACCATTATCATGTTTGAGGTAAGTATAATAAAAATACTTTAAGTTATCACTTTCTGAAAAGAAAGGAAAATAGGCACAATTTAGTCTTGTTTTAAAATATTGGCCGGGACATTAAGGGTTAGGAGGGAGGGAATATGCAATGCCAAATGCATGATTCTGGTCTGGGCTAAAATAGGGATTTTGCATCACCCAAAACCCTAGACAGAACCCTTATTTAAACCAAGAGCCCAATCAGAAAACTGCTCTCTCACTAATTAATCAACCTAAGGAAGAAGAGGAAGATAAGGCTAAAGATTTGAGGGGTTTTCTGGTTTAAGCTTGTGTAAGCATTTAGGTGAGTATCCTCACTCATACACATGGCATTAAGACCTGGGATTAGGCAGCCAAGCTTTTATATGTTATATTTTGCATGTTTTGATTTATAAACTATGTTGACTGCTGATGGTTTCGTGAATGTTTGATGAGATATGATCTGCTATACTGGATGTATAACTTTGTTGCTCTATTTTCATCTCTGTATATTATACCAAAACCTTAAGGAACATATATCAGAGTATTTGTAACTAGTTTGAATAATGGCTTAAGACAAAGAATGAAAAGATAAAGAAAACTATGAGCTGCATATACATTGGTATGGTGCTGAGGCTTGAAATAATTGGTTGAGGGTGCAATGGAGTTTTTCTCTATAAGTGCTGAGCCCTAAACTAAACAGAAATTTACAAGCCTAAAAACTATGTTTAAACAAGATTAAAAATCTGGCTAAATATAGTTGCTTGCAAAATCAAAATAAACTCAATAGAGCCATGTATTTACTCTCAGTTGCAAACATTCTGGTATATGCTTGAATAGGATGTTTATATGCTAAATAATGTGAGATGGAATGACTGGGGTGTTATACCTCTAGAAAGTGACCTTTAACTTGCTTGCAATATTATGTCTGCAAGGTAACTAGTATGCTTCATGAGTACAGGTGGTATGTACACCTAGCTATCATTGATAGAATGAACCTAAATACACTTAGTGATATAACTAAGGATTTTGTGCCAAGAAGGCTGCTGGAATGCTTGTCCTATTTGAAGTAGACAAGTTGGCACATGGCTTGTTTAAGTCCTGAGATCTTTGTGCCATAATGTTAATTAGTTCATGGCAATGTGTCCCTTTGATTCCTTATAGCAGATGAGGCCGGGAATTTATAAGAAAAAGAAAAGGCAACCTAGTAGTCCCAGATAAAAGTTGCTTTATTGCATATGTTTGCTCTTATGTATTATACATGATAATACCTGTCAAGTATGCAAAGTATATTTATGCTGTATCCTTAGCTTAATATCATGGATATGTTAGAAATGCTCACACCAGATCATAGATCTGACCCTTATTGCTCATGGCACATGGGGGTGTCTCATTTATAATGGGGCAGCCACTAATGCTTTTGCAGGTTGTGATGGAGCTAAGTAAGCAAGATTAAAAAGATATGGAATAGAGGATGCTAAGCTAATTAGAAATAAAAGCTAAAATGTGTTAACTCATGCATGTATTCCCTGATTAATATGGCTATCTAAATGTATTAAGTAGGAAGAAATTGTAAGAGACATGTGCTATGTTGTTTCTGGTTATTTCTGATTTGGTATGTACTAAGGATATTGATGTTAAACTGATTTGAAAACCTATTTGCTAAAGTTGTTTTGATTTAGAGGAAAAACCTGGATTTTATAAGCATAATCATTTTATGATGATTTCAGTTAATCCTGAGTTCTTTCAAAAAGAATATAGATATACAGAAAATATTATTGGGAAAACCCAGAAAAGAATTAAACTGCTATATCTTCAATTTATGATATTGACATAAGTCCAAATGCAAGAAAAAAGTGTTTATACCCTGAAGATGTGTTTTTGAAAGAGAAGTATAGTTAGGAAGAATGATATATATCTGACCACAAGGAGTCTGATTCATACAAATATATATACATGCTTTTGAAAAGGAAAGGTATCAATGTTTTGTGTATAATCTGGGTTGTAAAAATGCAAACAAAAGAATGGCCAAAGTAACCACATGGTTAGGCCATAGGTCAGGCCAAATGTTTCACTTAAGATCAATGAAGCAAGGGAACATTTGAGCTCAGTTTTCTGGAAAATGAACAAAGACACTGACATGTACATACATATCTGTGTACATGTTGATATTAGGCAAAAATATAGATGTAAATTCTTGGAACAGTTGAAAGAATGGGTTTTAAAAATAGTTATGCAAGAAGAATTGTTTTGTATGTTAGGATATAGGCAAAAAGTAAATATATATGTACAATTATAGGTAGGTATCAGATTTCAGCCATACAGGGGAAAATAAAAAGAAAAAAAAAACAAAAATTGTGTTTGAACCGACCAGCATAGTACTCGAACTAGTGACCTTGCATGAATAAGTTAGGCGCGTTTCCATTACGCCTAGATGTTGCTTGTGTTCACTTAGGATCCACTTTCTTTTAACCTGAGTTTGTTAATATTCAGACTTTAAAACAATCATCTATATTATAAGCTTGCTTTCCACTGATTATTGCTTGGTTATTTCTTAATTATAATAACAGTCTAAGGTACATATTTCCAGTGGACACAATAGTCAAAATCAGGATACAAAAAGTTTTAATTTAAAAAGGGAATTTATCACATTTTTGCAAATTTAAAAAGGATTTCTACTTATTATCATGCTCTGATTCAAGTAGAATATAACATAGATATCTTCATATATGTATGTTAAAATGATTAGAATTAAAACAATATTTCTATATTGTGAAAGATCCTGGAAATATTTTTGTTTATTAGAGAAAGAAAATGACTCTGGGAAATATATTTGTAATAGATGATATATCTATATATCATCTCTAAAAAAAAAAATCACTAATAAAATTAGATTGAAAATAGGAGGGTCATTTCATTCTATGAGCTTATCATAGACTTATACATAGGTGTCAAATACATATGTTCATGTCTGTAATAACTCATCGATGAATATGACGAAGTATATGGAACCATTTTGATATTAATAGACTTATAATTACATACATCTATATGTATCAATGCAAAGAGTCCATAAACTCTTATGACACTCCCACTGAATGGGTGTTTGCCCTTAATTGTCTGAGTTATAATTAACCAGTATCATATGATTCATAACCATACAAGAAAAATTATTTTTCAAAAATATGGCTTAGTCTATTACTCCAAAATAATTGTAAATAATTTTAAACACTTCAGTATTTTTGAATGCATCACTTTTGCTGTGAAAACAAATATTACATTATAGTTTTATTTCATAATAAATATTCATAATATTCAAAAAGAAATATAAATAAGTCCATTTTTCAGTTGACATCGAAAAATAGTCATTATTTCATAAATAATGTTTGGTATGTTTTACGAAAATAATTTTCTTAATTTGATGCAATCAACAAGTGCTATATGGTGTTCTTCCACTATTTCCGCCATTATTATAATAACATACTAAATTCAAAGGTCTGTCATTCACTTAATATTTATTTCATATACTGTAACTAGTTTACAGTAGAGAGTTCTTTAATCAAATATCTTGAACTTAAAGAAGTAAATCTCATAGAAAACAATTTTCTATATAAAAATATATTTTGGAATAGAAACGTATTTCTCATTCCAATGCTAAGTATCAATTATTACTATTATAATTTTTGTTTTCGATATTTCTCTATGAAGTAGAAGTGACTATTCACTCCCTTCACCCCAACCGTACCTTAAATCACATCTACCCTTGTATGCTCATTTTTTGTTCTAAATGGTCAAACCATTTAGAAGAATACCCTTACTACAACATAATAACGAATTCTTTATAAAAGTGCACTCGACAATCCTTAACATTTAAGGACATCAAATATGTTGCACTTTGCATAAACTGATCAAACTGACATTTCAGCGATCGAGTTCTTAGATCTACCTTATAGTTTTGGTCTAGTGTTACATTTAACACAATATGATCTTTATTGTAATCAATCAAATTGAATACTTGATCTCACAGTATAGTCTTTGTTTGCTTCAAATGAACTAGTTTCATCAAAGTATCATACATTACGAACTGTGACTGTTCACCATATAACACTTATATGTGACGGTATATGGATCAAATATCTATAGTCTTGTATTGCTTTTGAGATCGGAACTCATTGAATGCAATACACAGTCTCGACCAATAAACACGGGAGCGACCAAATTTATGAATGTATTAAGTAGTTGTAAAATTAGGCACTTGTATGGGTATAGAAAACATTAGCATTCATGAAGTATTTAATAGTAAGTGGGTGTGTATTATATCTCTATTTGTCAAACTTCAATTCAATTCATTTATATATTTTAATTGATAAACATTTTATCAATCATATTAAATGCATAAATTAATCAAAGTAGATTTCTATAACATTATATAGCATGTTTTTACAATATTAGAAAAGTTAAATGTTATCATTTTATTTTTCTAATAAGGCTTCCACTACCAAACCCTAAGTCGAAAGATAGAAGTCTTTCGACTTCATTGTTGAGTGTTAGGACTCGTTCGTCTTGAAATTTTGACCTTGAGTTTGCTTAACAAGTCATAGCTCCATGGGCGATGGATAACTCCTTATCGATTGTATCGTATACAGCTCCTAACCCTTGGTACCTTGTTCTAATTTCACTTCGACCTTGAGTTAGCTCAACAAATCAAAATGAAATTATTCACTCGTACCTACCATATAGTGATGACTTAAGTATAGTATATATACCTTGAGTTTGCTTAACAAATAGATATAAATATCTTACCTCGTCTAATCAATATATTAATAATACTACACATAACAACCCTATCATAAGTTTGCTCAATAACTAAGGAGTATGCAAGTAATTTATTAATATATATATGGTAGAGGACAACATTATATTGCACATTCATAATCCTTAATATATTATATTGAGTGATATTGACTTATGAAATAATGTATTTCTTATGGAATGCTCATATGATTCAAGTGACACACACATCGAAAATCACGGTATATGTACATTTACGTATGTATTTATTCCTTAAGTCTATTTAGGGTTTCTTAATGTTTCACCTTTAATTTATACATTTATGTTATATAAGTTTTATTATTATACAACTTTTGTAACAACCCGTAAATTTAGCGATTTTATATTTAAATATTTTATTTAAATATTTCATTGTTCGTCGGATTTTAGTCCGAAAAGATACTTTTTGCAAACAGTCGAATTAGGACTCGAGACCCCTTCCATTGAGTTCAAAATGCCGTTTGCGACCTTTTTGAGTATAAACTTCGATATGTTTGGAGCTGAGTGGAATTTTGACATTATTCACTTAGGGCTTTGGCTTTGGGTTTGGGTTCAGCCCACTTGCCCAAATCTGGTTATATCATTACTCCACCCCCTCTCCTCTTTATTACTTCACTTTCATTTCCTAACACTCAAGCTTCATCAAAAATGGAGGAAGAGAAAAAGAATTAGGAAATTCCTAAGCCCTAGTTCCATTGCAAATCCAAGTTCTAGCTCCAAATTCAAGAAGAAGCTTTGCTTAGATTCAAGCTTGTTGAGTTGGAATTGGAGAGTGATTGTCCTTACCATTGCTCTATAGCTTCTTCTTCATTTGTTTTGGGTTTAAAGGTGAGATTTTATCTCACATCTACGTCTATAACTATCCTTGATTTCTTGGTATGAATTCGTAACACCTTTTCATGTTCATTTGATTTTGGTTTGGATTGATTTGGTGAACATTTCAATTTTTGGTGTTTGAAGTTAAAACTTTGAAAATCCTAGCTTTGATTTATGAACGTGCTTTTGGTGGTGTTTCAGAGAGCTTTAGGGCTGGGTTGTCGCTTGACATAAATCCTTTGTCGCCGTTGCTCTTTCAATCGCTCCGAACCCGAGAAGTTGTGTAGGTTTGCCCATTTAAGGGCTATGAAAATTCTGTCCTACTACAGGTGACAGACGTCTGTGGATTATCCACAGACATCTGTGGCCTCAGGAAAAATATTTCCCGAAACAGGTGACAGACGTCTGTGGATTATCCACAGACGTCTGTGGCTGTTGATTTCTGGAAATTAACCTATTTTTATGTGGATTTCCAAATTTATGATTTTTGATTATCCATATAGTTATTGTCAATTAATATCAACTTTGATGATTTCTTTTCTGGATTTTTGGTGTTTCTATTTGATCGATTTGAAATCGATTTCCATGGCTTGATTCACATTATCGAAATGTGAATTCTTGTGATAGTTTGCTTCTACAATCATTTTGTGATTTGTCACTTCTAAATATAAAGGTTTCTATACTAGTAGTAAATATTAAAACTCTTTTACAAAGGTGATTTCAACTCTATTTTTAATACAAAGCTCTTTTATAAAACCGTTTTCTAATCTATTAGTAAATACAAACCTTTACCTCACTCGTATGAGAAAATCTAATTAAACGGCTTAGCAAAACAAGTGGTATGAAACGCTTGCATTTACTTTGTTGGTTAATTCTTGGACTTGTTCGATTGAACTCTTGTGACAATTTTTGAGTGAGAATCTACAATTTGTTCGTAAATATTTAAGTTAAGCTAGTGGTTATGAGACGTGAAGCTAAACTCATTTATTTACTAGCTTACTGTAATTGACACTTCTTGATGATCGATGATGATCATTTTATGGTTTAGACTATGCGCGATGTCTCTTTGTTTTGGTTCATCGGACGTTTCGCTGTACGACGTTGATGTTCCGAATTATTTGTGCTTCTGGTTCATCGGACGTTACGTTGTACGACGTCGTTGATCCGGTTTATTGTGTTTTGGTTCATCGGACGTTTCGCTGTACGACGTCGTTGATCCGGTTTATTGTGTTTTGGTTCATCGGACGTTACGTTGTACGACGTCGTTGATCCGGTTTATAGTGTTTTGGTTCATCGGACGTTACGTTGTACGACGTTGTTGATCCGGTTTATAGTGTTTTGGTTCATCGGACGTTACGTTGTACGACGTCGTTGATCCGGTTTATAGTGTTTTGGTTCATCGGGCGTTTCGCTGTACGACGTCGTTGTTCCGGTTTATTGTGTTTTGGTTCATCGGACGTTACGCTGTACGACGTCGTTGTCCCGATTTATTGTGATTCTGGAGCACCGGACGTTTCGCTGTACGACGTCGTTGCTTCGAATTATTTGATTTCTGGATTTCTAATGGTTGATTTCTGGAATTTTTGCTTCACCAACTTTTACAAATTGGCATTGAAATGTATGTCGTTATTTGTGGCTTGGTGAATTAAATTAAGAATATGACATTCTTTTTAATCTTTGAGAAGATTCTTGTGATATTGATTAATCTCTGGATTGATTTTCGATTAGATACTTATCACAGTATGGCTTTATGGTTATCATACGTTTTTGTCATATCTCTTATTCTATATCACTTTATCTGATATTTATAGCTAGACTGATCCGTTTATTATTTTCTTCTTAAATAATACTCGGGTCAGACCGAGTTGTTACAGGTGCTTCCTCATGACTTCTTATCTGGGACTATCATCTGACTTTTGGCTAACTACTTTAGCATAGTAGTTTTTGGTTGTATACATTTGAGATATAGACTCCTTGATGTATACATATTCTTTTGTCTAGCACTTGTATCTATTCTTTTTGATATTGTGGATCTTGTTTGACCACTACTCTGATGTACACTTTCATGTGTTATATTCATATCTATTTCCGCCTTTGTGATATGAATTGTCTGTGACTGATTTGTGTTATGTTTATTTCTATATTTGTTTCCGAAGTATATATACATAGCCACCGTGTAGTGGCTTCAAGTTTGTATCGGTATGTCGGATTTCCTCTTGAGATGAAAAGTTATATTTTTATCTGGCATATTGGTACTCGCACAAAGCAATTACACAGATGGTCGCTCCTCAACAGTCTTATTCTTCGTGCTAGTTGACGGCATTACTCCGTAGTGTCCTTGGCTAGCGTGAGTATAGAGGTAGGGCGTTACAGCTTGGTATCAGAGCCAAACTTCGGAACAATGTAGAACAATCTAGCAAGGATCATTGTCCTAAGTCTTTCTTAGGAATCGTGCCATAGGATTTGGTTCGATCTTCGTACCGTTCTATCCTATTTTCTTTTGTGATGCCTTGTTTTATCAATCAAGGTTGTTTGATATTCATTTTGAGAATAACCTTTTTCCTCTTCTTTCTTTCTTTCTTAGAGAAGAGAAATGGTTAGACCTGGTCGTCCCAGCACCGATCAATCTAGCGCTACTCCTCAGGAGGGAGTATTTATGTCTGCCCAGCAGCTTCTAGATCTTGTTAAGAATGCTCAAGCTATCGGACCCATTCCAGAGCCTACTCATCCTAGATCCGGTTTTTCACGCTTGTGTTGAGATTATACCGATTTGGGTGGAAGGCCATTCCGGGGATCTGAGAGTGTCATTGAAATCCAAGCTTGGCTTAGATCATGCGACCGCATCTTTTCTCGCATGAATCTTGTTGATCTCCACCGAGTCCAAGTGGCTTCTAGCATGCTCCAAGAAAGAGCATTGGATTGGTATGAGCTTCTTATTTCTGAAATCGTTGAAGCGGATCTCACTTGGGAGCAATTCCGGGAAAGATTCGAATTGAAATTTGTGCCGGAGGCTGAAAAAGTAACTTTGGCCCGGCGTTTTATCGACCTTGTTCAAGGTGAATCTTCTGTGACGGACTACGTCGCATCTTTCGAATCTCTTTCTAAATACGGGGTTGAATACATTAATACCCCATTGAAGAAAAATCAGAGATTTTTTTATGGCTTGAACAAGAATCTCAAGAAGCCATTACTTCTGAAATTGGAAGTTTCTTTCGATCAGCTTATTGATATCGCTCTTCGTCTTGAAGAGGCCGATAGAGAAGGTGGTGTTGAAGTTGTGCATGTCAAATAGAACTTCAATAATAACATGAAGAGGCCTATTAAGTTCAAAGGCCCCAATCCCAATCCCAACAAGAAAGAGAAGCAAGAATCTTCGGTAGCAAAGACTCTTACCTCTAGTCGTGGACGATGCTACAATTGTGGTCTTACGGACCACTATGCAAATGAGTGCCCTAAACCATTTTTTTGTCGTTATTGCAAAAGTTCGGGCCATCTTATATCTACATGTCCCATACTCCAAAGTAGGAGAGAGGGAGAGCTAAATGTTATTCAAGCCCCTAGTGACACTTCTCTTGGTCAAGGTAATTCTCCTTCTATCCTTGACGATATTTCTTTTGTGATTATCTTATTCGAGTTCTTTTTGATATGGGTTTCATCTCATTATTTTTATATCAAAAGAACTTGTGATTCTTTTTCTTTAAACATTTCTGGGCTTGATGACTTCTTTGAGGATTGCGAATCCGGGTTGGTGGATCCACAACACTCAATTTGCTTTTTATTGATGTCGAAATTATTTTATGTGATTTTTCTTTCCGAGCCGATTTTTACTTATACTTCGGAATTGACTTTTGTAAGGATTGGCTTAATTATTATAAAGCCATATCCTTTGTCCCGTGTGGACTATTCATCTTCGACATTTTCTATCTGTTAAGCAGATTTCTGTTTTTCCTTTGTGATATTGATTCCAATTTGATGGCATTATTTTATTCTTTAAGCTCACATGATGAGGAAAGTGTTATTTCTCTCATTCATGTGGTTTGAGAATTTTTCGGTATTTTTGAGTTTGTCTTAGGATTATCACCTAAGCAGTCTTTTGAGTGGTGTTAAGGTCTTTTCAGATCGACCTTACCACCGGTTTTCTTTAGCTACGAGTTGCGGAAGTTAGCATCCACTTACCGCATTCCACACTCGTTATGATTCTTATGAATGACTTATTATGTCATTCAGTTTATCCAGTTTATTTCATCCATTTTGTAAATCGAGTATTCTATGAATATTTCGATGAGACCATTCTTGTATTCATTGATTTTGGATGAGAATAGCGATTTAAAATTTTGGAAATCTTTTTCATAAGATATTTACAAGTACAATTGGATTTTTGTTCTTAAAACGAGCAAAGAATATTCTTAAAACTTTTAAGATATTTTTATCGTGTAGAAGATGATTTTGTGATTGTATTGCCCATTGAGTGCTTTAAGAATTCTGGTCGATGCGCTTGATCAACGTTATCGATAGGAATCTCCTAAATGCTTTGATGAGACAATCAGACACAGTAAATTGACTTGTAAAATAAAAGTTTTTTTCTGAAAAGATTATTATATAAAGATAAATGTAATTTTGAAAGTTTTAGCTTTTCGGGAAAGAAGATTATTTAAAAGAAATTCTTTCTTTTCGATACTCTTATTCTTGTGATTCTCGAAGGGAACCAAGACTTTATCTTTTGTACCAATGCTAATCGTATTGGTTTGGATGCCGTTCTCTTGCAAAAGAGAACGTGCTATCACTTGTGCTTCTAAATAATTTAAGTCGATCGAGACTAGATATGCCACTCATGATCTAGTGCTCGCGGCTATTGTTTTCGCTGTTAGTGTTTGGCATCATTATTTTTTTGGGGAAAAAATTGTCCTCTACCCCGATCATAAATCTTTGGAATATTTATTTTCTCATAAGAAACTTAATATTGGCTTGAGTTCCTTGCATCTTATGATCTTGATATTCTTTATACTCCCGAAAGGGGAAATCGTGTTGCCAATGTCCTTGTCGTAAGCAACAAGTAGTTGTTTCTTTGATGATGTCCGAATGGAACGATCTTTTTACCAAGTTCGTCGGACGTTTCGATGTACTTCGTTTTATTGAGCTTCGTCTCGTTTCTTTTATAGACTCGCGTCCGATGTTCTTTTATGGTGTTCGGTTCATTGGACGTACCGTTTTTGTACTGCGTCGGTGTTCCGAATTATTTGAGCTTCGGTTCATTGGACGTACTGTTTTTGTACTGCGTCGGTGTTCCGAATTAATTGAGTTTCTAGTTTCTCGGGCGTACCGTTATTGTACTATGTCGTTGCACCGACTCAATTTTTCTGCTATTCATGACGTTTTCCACATAACTATGGAAATGCCTTTGGGATTCCGATTTTTATTCTTGAGCCCGGTGTTATTGAGAAAATTGAAGTTTCACCAGATTTGACTTATGAGCAACATCCTATTCGCATAATTGCTTCGGAGGTTGAGCGCCTTCGAAATAAAGATTTCCCTTTTTGTGAAAGTTCAATGGTTCTCAAATCCTAAGGATTGCTCTTGGGAATCCAGAGAATTATTCGAGCGAACACGTTCGGGCTTACTCCTTCATGCTCTTTATGGTGAACTTCTTATTCCAAATTTTCTTTTGTGCTGATATGCTTTTATGGTTGTTACTCTTTATTTTTCTTCTTAAGTATTGCGAGGACGCAATTTCTTTAAGGAGGGGAGTCTATAACAACTCGTAAATTTAGCGATTTTATATTTAAATATTTTATTTAAATATTTCATCGTTCGTCGGATTTTAGTCCGAAAAGCTACTTTTTGCAAACAGTCGAATTAGGACTCGAGATCCCTTCCATTGAGTTCAAAATGCCGTTTGCGACCTTTTTGAGTATAAACTTCGATATGTTTGGAGCTGAGTGGAATTTTGACATTATTCACTTAGGGCTTTGAGTTTGGGTTTGGGTTCAGCCCACTTGCCCAAATATGGTTATATCATTACTCCACCCCCTCTCCTCTTCATTACTTCACTTTCATTTCCTAACACTCAAGCTTCGTCAAAAATGGAGGAAGAGAAAAAGAATTAGGAAATTCCTAAGCCCTAGTTCCATTGCAAATCCAAGTTCTAGCTCCAAATTCAAGAAGAAGCTTTGCTTAGATTCAAGCTTGTTGAGTTGGAATTGGAGAGTGATTGTCCTTGCCATTGCTCTATAGCTTCTTCTTCATTTGTTTTAGATTTAAAGGTGAGATTTTTATCTCACATCTACGTCTATAACTATCCTTGATTTCTTGGTATGAATTCCTAACACCTTTTTATGTTCATTTGATTTTGGTTTGGATTGATTTGGTGAACATTTCAATTTTTGGTGTTTGAAGTTAAAACTTTGAAAATCCTAGCTTTGATTTATGAACGTGCTTTTGGTGGTGTTTCGGAGAGCTTTAGGGCTGGGTTGTCGCTTGGCATAAATCCTTTATCGTCGTTGCTCTTTTAATCGCTCCGAATCCGAGGAGTTGTGTAGGTTTGCCCATTTAAGGGCTATGAAAATTCTGTCCTGCTACAGGTGACAGACGTCTGTGGATTATCCACAGACGTCTGTGGCTTCAGGAAAAATATTTCCCGAAACAGGTGACAGACGTCTGTGGCTGTTGATTTCTGAAAATTAACCTAATTTTATGTGGATTTCCAAATTTATCGATTTTTGATTATCCATATAGTTATTGTCAATTAATATCAACTTTGATGATTTCTTTTCTGGATTTTTGGTGTATCTATTTGATCGATTTGAAATCGATTTCCATGGCTTGATTCACGTTATCGAAATGTGAATTATTGTGATAGTTTGTTTCTACAAACATTTTGTGATTTGTCACTTCTAAATATAAAGGTTTCTATACTAGTAAATATTAAAACTCTTTTACAAAGGTGATTTCAACTCTATTTTTAATACAAAGCTCTTTTATAAAACCGTTTTCTAATCTATTAGTATACACAAACCTTTACCTCACTTGTATGAGAAAATCTAATTAAACGGTTTAGCAAAACAAGTGGTATGAAACGCTTGCGTTTACTTCGTCGGTTAATTCTTGGACTTGTTAGATTGAACTCTTGTGACAATTTTCGAGTGGGAATCTACAATTTGTTCGTAAATATTTACGTTAAGCTAGTGGTTATGGGACATGAAGCTAAACTCATTTATTTACTAGCTTACTGTAATTGACACTTCTTGATGATCGATGATGATCATTTTATGGTTTAGACTAGAAATGCGCGATGTCTCTTTGTTTTGGTTCATCGGACGTTTCGCTGTACGACGTCGATGTTCCGAATTATTTGTACTTCTGGTTCATCGGACATTACGTTGTACGACGTCGTTGATCCAGTTTATTGTGTTTTGGTTCATCGGATGTTTCGCTGTACGACGTTGTTGATCCGGTTTATTGTGTTTTGGTTCATCGAACGTTACATTATCCGACGTCGTTGATCCGGTTTATAGTGTTTTGGTTCATCGGACGTTGCGTTGTACGACATCGTTGATCCGGTTTATAGTGTTTTGGTTCATCGAACATTACGTTGTACGACGTCGTTGATTCGGTTTATAGTGTTTTGGTTCATCGGGCGTTTCATTGTACGACGTCATTGTTCCGGTTTATTGTGTTTTGGTTCATCGGACGTTACGCTGTACGACGCCGTTGTTCCGATTTATTGTGATTCTGGAGCACCGGACGTTTCGCTGTACGACGTCGTTGCTTCGAATTATTTGATTTCTGGATTTCTAATGGTTGATTTCAGGAATTTATGCTTCACCAACTTTTACAAATTGGCATTGAAATGTATGTCGTTATTTGTAGCTTGGTGAATTAAATTAAGAATATGACATTCTTTTTAATCTTTGAGAAGATTCTTGTGATATTGATTAATCTCTGGATTGATTTTCGATTAGATACTTATCACAGTATGGCTTTATGGTTATCATACGTTTTTTTCATATCTCTTATTCTATATCACTTTATTTGATATTTATAGCTAGACTGATCCGTTTATTATTTTCGTCTTAAATAATACTCGGGTCAGATCGAGTTGTTACAGGTGCTTCCTCATGACTTCTTTTCTAGGACTATTATCTGACTTTTGGCTAACTACTTTAGCATAGTAGTTTTTGGTTGTATACATTTGAGATATAGACTCCTTGATGTATACATATTCTTTTGTCTAGCACTTGTATCTATTCTTTTTGATATTGTGGATCTTGTTTGACCACTACTCTGATGTACACTTTCATGTGTTATATTCATATCTATTTCCGCATTTGTGATATGAATTATCTGTGACTGATTTGTGTTATGTTTATTTCTATATTTGTTTCCGAAGTATATATACATAGCCACCGTGTAGTAGCTTTGAGTTTGTATCGGTATGTCAGATTTCCTCTTGAGATGAAAAGTTATATTTTTATTTGGCATATCGGTACTCGCACAAAGCAATTACACAGATGGTCGCTCCTCAACAGCCTTATTCTTCGCGCTAGTTGACGGCATTACTCCGTAGTGTCCTTGGCTAGCGTGAGTATAGAGGTGGGGCGTTACAACTTTTATATTTTCTATTACTTAAATAATAGTCTTATGTATAATATTATATTAATTAAATCTTATTTGATTAATTTTAATTAATCAATATTTTAATTAATTTCATAGTATCTCAATATAAAGTTTATATTAAATATTTATTATATACTATGACCTTTATAGTATAACATATATATCATAAACATGTGTACATTACTTTATTAATTAACCTTTTAGTTAATTTATTTAATTAAATTATATTAATTTTAAAATTCACTTCTTATACATGCATGTATACTTTGAACATTTTAAAAAAACATAACATATACCATTATATATATTACATGTATATATTTATTAGTTAATTAACTTATTTAATTGATTTATTTTTATTAATGTTATTAATAAGTTTTAAAATTTTCAAAATTAATTTGTATTATATTTCAAACATTTTGAATTTTTTTATTGTATTAAAACTTCATAATACATGCATATTTTTTTTAAATTTAAAATCTTATATTTAAAAATTTTAAATAATTTTAAAAATTAGCCCAATGCCTAATTCAAATTGGGCCTTTTCTATTAGGAGCAACCTTTGGGCTCAAATATCTATTCGGGCCAGGCTGGTAGCCAGGTATGGTAGAGTACTTGATTACCCAAACTTAATCCTTTGACACGACCTTTGTAGAGTCCCTACTATTTAGGCTGTGAGCTTAATTAGTTAACCCTAACATGACTAATTTAGACCACATAGGCTATTGGGCTTTTATACCATCATTAGAACTGGGCCAGTCCGCAGCAGAAGTTATGGGTGAATTTCAATTTTTTACCATATTGGATCTTTATTGGGCCAACGAAGTCTAATTTATTTAGAGCATTTCTAAATTTCTTTTAAATAAAATCATTATTTTATTTAAATTTATAATATAGTTTTATTTTATGTAATTATTATTACATTTTATATATAACGTGTGTCATATACACATATGTATATGTGCGTGCATGTGTAACATAGAAATCCATGCAAGACATAACATGCCTGTACATAAGTGTTGGGATTTATACTGCAACAGACATGTTAACTCATCTAGTACACAATTAGATTGTCCAAATGTATGCTTATATACTTTAATTTATATATTCAAAATATTATATTTTAAATTCAGACACACACATATGTAAACATATATAAACTATGTTTTATTTAAATAATTTTATGTAAATACAAATATATATATATATATAAATATGTACATAGAATTTAACGTTGTCATTTATAATTATATATGTATAGTTTAAAATATTTATAAATTATATTAAAATTAATTTTTCTAAAGTGTAGAGCAATATATGTATGTATAAATTTTTTAATACAAATATATATATATATATATACATATACATATATGCATATAAATGATTTAATTATATATATATTTGTGTGTATTAAAACTTTCAAAATATATAAGAATGTATGTATTAGAATATATATACATATCAAATGTTTCACACACCAAAAAATTAATTTTTTAATTTTGAAATATATTTTAAATAAATATCCTCACTGATATTGTTTTAAAATTTAATATAAAATTAATTTTGATACATATTTTTAATTCCAAAATTTCTATAAAAGATCTAAATGATATTTTAAGGTTGTAATATTTAAAATATAATTTTACAATTTAAAAACTAATTTTAAAAATTATATTAATATTTGAATATTTTTAAAGTATTTAAAATAAAATAATAACATATTTTTAATTTGTTCGAAAGTTTATCTAATAATACTTTAATCTTATAAAATATAAAATACATTTTATATAATATATATCTATTTAAATAATTAATTTACATATTAATTAATTTAAAATAATATTTAAAAAAATATATATGTTTGCATATGTGTGTGTATATATATTAATTTATCTCTGCCAAAATTATATATATAATACTAACTATGTAAAATTATAAAATCATATTTCGCTCATAGTAAAAAGTAATAATAAATTTATAAAGCTTGTATGTATTATTAAATATTGTATATTAATTAGTAAAATAATAAAAATTCATTTTTTAATTGAGCTGTGCCTTTAAAGGCATACAAATAACCAAATTTTTTTAATATAAAATTACAAAATTACAACCAATCTATCGTGACAATATATTTGTATATTTGAATCGTCACTGAACTCATAATATATTTAATATGATATAATTATTATATATATGCATTGATATTCATAAATAGATTAGAAATATACCTTATATCCAAGGCCTATGAATATACCTTAAAACAATGGTAATTGCTCCTTGAACTGATTTTCGATCTAGTAGAGTGCTAGTCCCTATACCGATAACCACTAACTATCGAATACCACTTGACTTAATTTGTGTGACGACCCACCTCCTCAACCCCCAAAAATCGATACTAATACATCCTCGGCATTCGAATGCTGCAAATTCAAGTGCCGGAGAGGTAGATTATCATGGGGTAAACGAAAATAAAGATAAAAGAGAGAACAAAATGGAATCTCACATCGCATTCAACACTTTAATTATACAAATGGAAAGTACACACAATCACTCCAACGGGTACTAACCCAGCTAGGATAGTTATAACGACCTACCCTTACAACGCCGGTAGACACATAATACAGATACAGATATAGAGGAACATAGACGACTTCTTCAAAAGACCCAAAATGCTCCATGCTCCATTCCAAAATGTTCCAAGCTTACCTAACTACTTGGCTGCCCGAGAAAATTAGGGCACCCAAAGTTTAAGGGATAAGAAAAATAAACTCCGGGTCAGTCATGGGAGTGGTGTGAGAAACACAAAATACAAATGTTTTGAAAATAAAGGGTATCTCATAAGAACACGCCACACATAAACCCGAAACGAGTTTTTACCTTATGATAACCAAAAACATTTACTATGTAAAATCATTTGATATTATTTTTAATGATATTCTCTTGAAAACCCTTTCAAATAAACTTATGAATCTTAGCCCAAATTGTTACCATTATAATATTCCGGAATATGTTAGGTTCTACAATCAAAATCTTACAAGGCTCATTCGGAGAATGGATTCCATACAATGGCAGGTAAGGGACTACCTTCCATACAGTACACCTCTAGAGGGATGTACCAGGGATCGACGTCTTCGAAACCTTTACACCTGGCAAGATCGGCCTACCCACAGACCTACCTGGTGGTGGATAGAACCGAATATGACATCACCCCGGTCGTAACCGACCTACTTAGGATCCCGTAACAAAAAAACCAACATACTCGACATATAGAGAGTAATCTAGAATGGTGATAACCATACCCTAATAGTTGCGAACCACATGGCACATTACTGGTTGATGAGGCCCGAGGTAGCGATTACCTTCCACATAGAACATTCCACTTTGAATGCCACATTGCCATTCCTTAATCACAAAACTAATTTCTACAGATGTATAACTCCTGAGCTCGTATGTCTTAGAAACGGGTGTTAAGCTAAGAGAAGCTGCCTTCTCCACCACCAAAAAGATGATACGTTCATAGAGATCAATCAATGTGATTATAAATGCAACGTCAGACATTCATCCATACAAGTTATCCAGGAACAAGACAAAACAAAGGCACTCTCCTATCACATCCTATCGGGGATTACCCCTAGGATTAGTAGCGAGAAGTCCTTGCATCAAAGATCTCAAATTAAGAACTATTGCCACATAATACGATATGGGAAATTTCCCCCGAGGGTCAGTGACAAGCAGCCCTACGTTCCATCTCCAAACCATTTAATGTCTTTGCTTCGAATGCGTAAATTGGTTTAAAGTGGTTTTTGGATAGGAATCACCTAAATCCGACTTCGGTTTCTTCAAATCAATTATCGATAAAAGAGGTGTTAAGTATATGGGTAATCATTTGATTAATTTATTCCTTTTATCAAAAATATCTTTTAGAGATATATACTTTAAATCATTTCTTTCCGGTATATACGAAATTATTAAACCTCTTTTTAACTTTGGAAAATTATTTATTTAAATCTTAACAAAAATTTCTTAATTTCAAATCAAAATTTTGATTGAGTTGAAACCATGTTATCTAGGATGTTATTCCAAAACCAGTAAATATTTAGTGAGAAGAATCTATAGAAATCATCTAATTCTACTCATTATTAATTTCCATATTCAACAAGTACTATGGGCGGAATAATGGCGAAATCACTTTTTAAATTCCACAAATAGTACGAGTTCCCTCCTTGGAATTTAACACTAAGTATATGAAGATTATAACTCACTCGGAGAATGGATTTCATACAATGACAGGTAAGGGACAACCTTTCGTACAGTACACCTCTAGAGGGATGTACAAAGGATCGACGTCTTTGAAACCTCTACACCTGGCATGACCTACCCACAAACCCGCCTAGTGTGGATAGAACCAAATATGACATCACCTCGGTCGTAACGTACCTATCTGGGATCCCATAGCATAAGAAGATTATCCCCATACAATCCAAATTATTTAAATTTGGAAAGTATATCCTTTATACTTTAGAAAATTTTGATCCGAGTAAATCAAATTTACTATCCCCTCTGCCAGCCCAGTCTGGATAGTCAAAGAGAGCATGAAATTGGTTTTCTAAATTCAAGCCTAGACACTATCTCTCTGTCACTCATAAGCTGGTCAAGTTATTTGATCGACTCTAAACCATTGAACATATTCTACTAACTTTTAGTCATTTATTTAACCACTCCATAAATCCTTCAAATCACCTTTAAAATATTTTATTAATCATTTAAAAATATTTACAAAAGATTTGGAAAATAATGGTTGCATTTAAAACTATATTTCAAAAATTATAGAAAAGTGCTACGAAAAAGTACCGCGAAAAGTGCTTTTTAAGCTATATTGATCAAAACGACTTTTCTATCATTTGAAAATTCATTTTTATAACTCAAATCACTTTTAAAACATTTTAAATTATTTTATAATTTATTTCATATTTTTAAACAATTTTAAAATATCATTTTTAAAGAAATCTCTTTATGGATTCCGAACTGCAAAACCGCGATTTTTCTGAAAACTTGTTTTACTCATATTTCAAAATCTACTTATCGAAATCTCAATTTTATTTCTTTGTTTGAAAAACTATATATACAATAGTTCAAAAAATTATGAGCTATATTCCATTCTATATGTTCGTTTGACTTTTACGGTGCGAAATCGCGAACTACCGTTACGCGATGCACCTATTTTTGACTCAATTTTCAATATTCATTTAAATTTTACCAAAACACTTTTAAATGTTTATACGACATTTCTAAATCATATTAAACCATTTTTAATAGGTTAAATATTTCATACACACCTTTTTATTTAATAAAGAAAAATGATTTCCTTTGTGCTTATCGACGTGTATTAACGTGACTCACATATATATTCAACAACCATATTAAACAACCATCATTAACAATCATATTCAAATATATACATCATCCAATAACATATATATAACTATAGTTTATAAATTTCTCACCTCGGGTTTAAACGACTAACTAAAAATTGGCTATAGCTCCGCTAAATCAAACTTTTAGCTCATGATCACTTGGATTATTGCTCCTAAATGGCTCGGCCTTGCTTGGGGAATGCTAGAGGAGCTCATGGCCTAGGGTTGGGAAGGTGGAAGGCTAAGCCTTTGATGGAGGAAGTGGAGGCCGTGGGTAGATGGGATAGAAAGGAGGAGTTTGGTGAAGAGTTAGGTATTTTGGCTATATATATATATTAGTTTCTTTTTGAGAAATATTTTGACATTAATTCTTTTAGGATAGTAGCCTTGAAAGTATGGAGAGAGAGCTTAGGAAATGGAGAGGAAGATGAATGAAAATGAATTGGAGAGTGTGTGGTATTTATAGGCTAACAAGAGAAGGAAAATATCTATACATACACACCATTTTCATCACCATCACATGCACCACCACCATCACCATCCACCCTACAATGCATGACCTAAGTCACCTCCATAATGGACAAGGACATGTGCTTGTACTTTGATGGTTAGTGTTGACTTTGGGTTTTCTTAAGAGTTAAGGAATTTAGGAAATATCTTATATATTTTTAATAATATTTATATACTTAATTATACGTGTATATGTGTGTTTATGTGCATGTGTATATGTCTTCATGTATGCACATGTATATGTGTTTATGTATGTTACATATCATCCACAACGTTGCATAACTTGTTCACATTGAATTATTATGAATTTTGATTTCGATTTTCAGTCATATTTTCTCTTCTTAGTTAATATACACATATTTGTAAACAAAGTTTAAAATAATATTTTCATCATTATTTAATAATTTAAAAGAGCTTACTTAACAATTAAAATAATTATTAAATCATTTGAATTAAATTTAAATTCAAAAATTAATTGTTCCAAAATAGTGATATCTATAAAAGTGTTATAAAGGCAATTTAAATTTCAAAATAAAATAGATAATTTTATTACACATTAATACTTATATATATATATATATATATATATAACTTAGTGTATGTACTCAGGTCCGTGCACAAATTCGGCTTGGTAAAGAGCTATTTACTGATAGAATGAATTCCGATCATTTTATCGATATTTACCACAGTGTATATTTTTCTTTTATACATATTTCTCTAAAATAAGATCACCAATATTATTTATTATTTATAATTTAAAACATCATCATTTATGTTTAGAAATCTTATTTTATGAACATTTTGAAATCTTTCTGAAGTGATGAATTTACGGGTCGTTACAGCATCTTACATAAAAACAGTTCCATATTTTTCCTTCTAACTTTATTCATTCCATTCTAATTTTCTCCACTTGGAGGAAGTTTCACAAAAGTTTTCATGTCTTCCTAAAATTTTTCTAAAGTTAAAAATCTTAGTTTTACTCACTTTAATTTCTAAAATTTTGTTTAAAGCCTCTTCCCTCCACTTCTGCAACGTCTCTTAGCCAAAAACTAACCTACAACCCCTTTTTCAAGCTATAGCCAAACCATGTAGCCCCTAGGCCGAACCCATTTACCCCTTTAAGCCACCAAAACTTTATTTTTCCAAAGGCAAAGCAAGGATCTACGGTGGTTGCAAATGTTAGTACATGGTTAGATTTGGTATCTTTTAGATGAGAAAAGCTTGCTTTTTTGTTAAAGTTTTAAACTTTAAAGTTAATAATAATTATGGCTTAACTTGTTGATAATCCTTTTGTTGTTTGGTTTCAAATTATGTTGGTTGTATGTACATATATGTACTAGTGTGAACTAGTTGTATAACATAGAAAAACTAAGTTGAAAATGAAGTTGAAAGTCAAGTTAGTTTGCCAGTTGAGAACTTTGCTTATGTTATGATGTTTTGGCTATATATGTGTTTATAAACATACATACAATGTTGTAGGCTAAAGGAAGTTAGCATGTGAACTTATGGTTATATTGCGACATCGAAATCCCTTGCTTGAAATTTGTTTTTACTTATGTGTTTTCGAGAAAGTTATAAAGTTTTTAACTTTACTTTGTTTGGTTTCCAAAACCTAATTCATAGTTTATAAGATGGGTTAAGGCATTAAAAGAAAAAGGTTAAAGTTAATTTGATATAAAAATCAAGTTTTGAAATTACGGGTCATATAGCGATAGTCGTTAGAGATGCAGTTCATAAAAACGAGCTCTTTTTGCAAATTTAAATATGTTTTTACTTAAGTATATTTTCCAAAAGAGTTTTCAAACTCATTGTGACTAATAAAAAGCAATTATTATTATTATTATTTAATTAACTATTTATTTATTTGAGGATTATTTAATTAATTAAGTAGGGTAATTAATACTTAATCATTAGTCAACAAAGGTAATTAGTACATAAGTGTTAATCAAGTAAGTTAATTAATAAAAGGTTAATTATTATTTAATTAATTATTTAAGGATTAATTATTATTTAAATTAGATATTAAAGATTAATTATTTATCATAAAAGGGTTTAATTGTAACAACCCTGTATTGGTGATTACCTGTAAATATTAAATTATAACGGTGGTTATAATTTAATATTGTGAATTAAAATAAATTGGAGAAATTAAATTGTTTATTTGGAATAAACAATGAATTTTGGAATTTAAAATGAGAAAATGAAATTCCAAGCTTTATTTTATTTGTTTGGGTTAATAATGAATGGAAAATAATTTTTATTTAGAGAAAATGCAATAATTTTATTAATTATTGCCAATTACTTCTTTTAATAATTTTTAAAGGAAGTATTTGATTTTAAAGGTTGTTTATTGAAATAAAAGGTGGAAATTGGGTTAAAAATAAGTTTTGGCTATAAATAATGTTTTGAAAAGGTTTGAAATATTTTTGTAAGTGATAAAATAAATTTTGTGGAATTTTAGGAGTTAAAAACATGGTTTTATTCATTTATTTGAGTAAATAGTGTATTTTTGTTAAATAAAGGAATTTAATAATAAATTTTTTAAAAATATAAATTAATCTTTTTATACGATAGAAAATGTTTTATTTTGTATGTAAACAAGTTTTCATGTTTTTCTTATGTGTAAAACTTGAGAGAAAATGCATTTTTGTTTTTGTGTATATGTGATATATGCACATTTTTGGTTAAGTGTTGTTTAATAAACTTAGGCCATATTAATTTTTTTTTTATTTTTGGATCCATTAGCCCACTTAACACTTAGCCTAGCTTGAGAAGGTGAGAAAAAGAATACTGTATGCTCTTTTTTCTCAACTTCTTCTTCCTCCTTCAGACAGTAAATGAGAAAAATTGAAACCCACTTCACAAACTACAAAATCCAAGCCAAATCTCCAAATTAAATCAAAAACTTGCTGTTTTCATTCAAATTAAAACATATTTCTATAGGTAATCTATTCCAAAACCGAATCATTTCATCAAAATCTAATTTGTGATATTGGGTTTGCATGTAATCTCTTCTTTTGGGTTTGCATGTTTCTATTTTGAGCTTTTGTATTTGAAGCAAATTCTAGCTCCAAGCTCTCATCAATCAGCTGCAAATCCGAGTTTTTGCAACAAATCAGCAAGGTGGGACTAAAATCTCACATCTACTGGCCAAAAATATTGAATCAGTAGCTAAATTCGTTGGTTGTATAAGTTTTTGTTCATTGCTGTTCTTGTTTTCATTTCTGGCCTCAAGTGCCAACTTTGGTTGTCCATAACTTTCATCCCCGGCAACGAAATGCTACTGGATCTTTTTCTAAGTTAAGTTTATATGTTGAAATTTGTTTCTGCAAAATTTGATCGAAAAATATTGTCATTTGAGTGTTCAAACCGTTGCTGCAAAATCAACAAAACACAGTTTTTCTACCTGTAGAAATTGTGTTTTCTGAGTTGCTGCAAACATGGCCTGGGTCCATGTTCGAGATAGCATAACACTTTCATTTCTTACTAAAATTGCATGATTCTTTTTTTGTTTGAAATATAAAGTTTTGTACTATAAGCAAACCAAATTTCAAGTGATTTCGACCTATATAGCTTATAGAAATATGCTGCCGAACTTTGACTCGGAGCATGTTTTTGCCTAGATTTTTACAGTGAAAACACTGCCTGGGTTCAACTTTGAGACATCATAACTTCCTCATACTTTATCCAAATTGCATGATTCTTTTTTTTGAAATATAAAGTCTTCTACTATATGCACACAAATTTTGAGCTCAATCTGATGCCATTTGGTACTCTGTTTTATGCTTGGAATTTGAACCTAGAATGGATTTTTAGGCCTGGGCATATTCTTGTTGAACTGTTACAAACATGGTTTGAGTCCATGTTTGAGACAGCGTAACTTTTTCATTTTCTTTTGGAATTCATTGATTCTTTTTTTTGAAAGATGAAGTTTTCTACTTTATGTACACCAATTTTTAGTTCAATCAAAGGTCGTCCGGCCACCTGTTTTATGTCCGAAAGTTGAACCCAGAGAAGATTTCAGACCTGGGTATTATTTTGCCGAAGTATTTTTATGTTCATTTTCCGTCCGATTTTTGACTTTTACTTCATGTTTTGTGATATTTCTGAAATGTTTTGAGGGCTACGATGCCTATCAATAGGCTAGCTGAGTTTTGATGAATTTGAAATTCAAATTTGAATTGAATTTGAATGACAGTTTTGAGTGATTTCTTTAATTTCGAGCACAGATTTTTCCAAAAAATTTCGAAATAATTTTTAAAATAAGTTGACATTTAAAATAATTATTATGTAACATTTTTAAATTATTTTAAGCTATAAAATCTATTTATTCTCTATAATAAGGGAATTTTCAAATATTGTCTTCGGAATTGATTTCGAAAAATGGTTTAAAAGCTTGTTTTCTCAAATAAATTATTTTATATATAAAATACACGTTTTTGCACTATTCGAGCGAACCAGAAGGAGAATTAAATGGTTTGGTAAAACACGTGGTATGGGACACGTGCGTTTATCATATCGGTTAATTCCTAACTTGTCCGTTTGATCGTTTTGACCTTCGGGTCGAGTTTACTGATGAGATGAAGTAAACTTTTTACTGCTTTGAGTGTGAAATTTACTAGCGGTTAGTAAACCGTTTAGTGTGAACGTGTGGTATGGGACGCACGTTAACACTATTCGGGTTCCTATTCGAGAGTTTGTGACACATTTGCCATTGCGTCGTGCCAGTACCGGACCTTCGGGTCATTGCCATTGTGGCGTTTGCCATTGTGGCGTATTTGATTTCGAGACGTTTGCCATTGCGGCGTATTTGCCATTGCGGCGTATTTGTCATTGTGACATTTTGCCTTCGGGCGAGGTACCTATTCGAGTTAACAGTACTTGTCAAGGCTTCGGCCACATGCACATGCAAACACTTTTGAGATGGTTTCTTTGACTATTTTCCCTAGTGTATCGTCCCTTTCTGGAATTGGTCCTTTGAACCATTCGATATATCTTTGTGGCGATTACTTTTGGGAATTTGAACTCTTCGAAGTTCTATTTTTGAGATTTGAATTGCCTACACTGGCGTTATATGAGATTTACCTTTTGGTGTTTACTTGAAATTTTATTCTCCTCTTTGGAGATATATTTGCCTTATGGCGTGTTTGAGATGGGATCTCTTTAAGCATGCTTTGGTTTGCCAAGATGGTGGGTTAGGTTTTCCACTAAACCATATTTGATATTTTATGAATGCCGATGATACGAGGCTCGCTAATTTTAGCGTTTTATGGGTTATTTTATCTCTTTTGAGATTATATGTTTATGTAGTGATACCATATTATCATTTGATGTAATCATACACTTTAGTTGTCCCTTCCCACTCGAGAATATTATCACATTATCCTTATGCTCATATCATCGCTTATCCTTGTTAACTGATTTGTTTAGCTAGACTGACCCATGTATTTTATACTTGGGTCAGACCGAGGTGTTTCAGGTTAGGTACATTTGGACTTAGCCTACTCTGCTTTCGCATGGACTCTATTCTGCTAGCTCCTTTTGTTATAGCTTTTTGTGTAGTCCTTTTTGGTTTGCTATGTATATTCTTTTGACTCATGTTTGTATTGTGGTCGTCATACCACATATGTGATGTATCATTTTGTATACTCTGTGATGTATCTGTATATGTGTGTATATATTGGATTATCTGCTGTTCTATAATGTGTTTTGCATTTGAGTTGTTGTATTTTGTTCTAATAGATTCTATAGCCACCTATGGCTTTATATTAAGTATTTATTGGATATGTCGATCCACTTGAGAGAAAAAATAGCATTGTCGATGTATTCAATAGATATTTAAGACAAGGCCATAGATGGTCGCTCCTATCCAGCCCTATTCTCTGCATTAACAGACAGTATTACCCAGTAATACTCTTTGTTAATGTGGGTCTTGGGGTGGGGCGTTACATTAATTATTAATTAATTACTAATTAAGTTAAATTTAATTAAGATTAAATTAATACTATTAATATTTAAATTATTATTTAATGAAGGTTTAAGCTATTATTTAATTATCAATTAAAGATTAATTATGGTTTAAATTATTTATTTAAAGATTAACCATTATTTAATTATTTATTTAAAGGATAATTATTACTTAATTATTTATTTAAAAGTTAATTATTATTTAATTATTAGTTAAAGGTTTAATTATTATTAAAATAAAGAGTTTAAATATTATATAATTATTAAATAAAGGTTTTAAAGTTTTAAACTACTATTTCTAAAGGTCGATTTTGTTTTTAAAGCAATTATCTTTTAAAAGGTGTTTCAAAACCAAGGGAATTCTTTGTCGATTACCCTTATGTAACCTCAAACGAATATGAAATCCAATGACATCAATTTTAGCATAATAAAACACCATTCTGTTAATTAAATTATAGTTGACATCTATTAGCAGAATAAATCACCGTTCTGCTATAATGCACCGAATAGATTACGTTTTGACATCTATTAAGCAAAATAAAAATCCATCTCTGTTATTTTGGTAACTTGGACACTTACCTATATGTTGATTGGTTGTTAATTGTTGATCCCTTTTACATATCTGCTTGTTATGTAAATACACAAGTTACAACTTGGAAAGTTGAACTTAATTAAATATGAACCATTATGGTCATTAAGCCTCTTTCCAAATTTGTATAATCAAATATTTCATTTTACCCTTTTTGAAAATGGTTTAAAGTATATAATCATTTTAAATAGGATATTTAAAGGATACTTAAGCAATTAATGTAACGACCCGTATTTTTACGGATCGACAAGTTCGTCAAAATCTGGAATTTTTGCATTTTAAAGTCATTTCAGATTTTAGGCAAATTTTGCCTAAATCCTAAGTCGTTCACGACTTAGCATGAGTCGTGAGTCGTATACGACTTAGGAGAGGAGTTCTGGGCGAGTTAAGGACTCAAGGAGATAAGTCGTAGCTGGGCTAGGTTAGTAGGTTGAAGTTTACTCGGCAAGTGTTGAGTCGTAGGTTGTAAGTCGTTGCCGAGTTAAGGGATAACAACCTAAGGAAGTGACCGACTTATAGTTTTAACCGACTTAAGGATAGTGGTGAGTTAAGTGTTAAGTCGGCTGACGAGTCAAGATAGTGGTCGACTTAAGACCTGGACGACTTAGTAGTTAGTATGTCTGACCAGTTATTTGTTAAGTCGTTGCCGAGTTAAGGAAGTGGGGTTGACCGACTTAAGAGTTGGGTCGGCAACGACCTAAGGACATGTTGTGAGCGACCTAAGTGTTTGGGTGTTAAGTGTTAGGTCGGCAGGGTAATTGAGTCGGTAGGTAGTTGAGTCGGCAACGTGTGTTGAGTTGTGAGTCGGCAGTACGTCTCTTGTGTTAAGTCGTAACCCAGTTACGAGTTAAGTCGTAGTTGTATTCCTTCGTATGTCTTAAGTCGGCAAGGCACTTATGTCGGCAACGACCTAAGTTAAGTCGCGCCTATGTGTTAAGTCGCAGTTGCGCTTTGTTGTTGAGTCGTCAACCGACTTAGGACTTGGGTTTTGCGGCAGTATGATAAGTCTGCTTCGTTGAGTCGGTCATTTGGTTAAGTCGTAGGTCGGCGAGGCAGTTAAGTCGTTAGGTCGTATAGGCTGGTTAACTCGGCAGGCAGATGAGTTTTTAGGTCGGCAAGGCACTAGGTCGGCAAGGCATTAGGTCGGCATGGTGTTAAGTCGGCACCGACTTAAGAAGATAGCCGAGTTACGACTTAAGGCCAGTTTTCAGCTATAAATAGGAGGGGTTGTTCTCACTTTTTGGGATCCGGATTTTGAAGCGACGAAGTGCTGCCATTTTGAGAGCTCGACTTCTACACTTCTTCACTTCTTTTCTCCACTCTAATCTAGTGCTTCCATCCATCCAAATCGAAGATCGAGATTGAAGATTCAAAAGCTTGGATTGAAGATCTTCATCTTTTCAAGAGAGATTTCTTCATTTGAAGCGGATTTGTGATAGATCTAGCTTCATCCTTCGCTGTCCAGATCTGAAGTGTGTTGATTTGAGGTTGTTTAGGTGATTTGGTGAGTGGTGATTATCTCTCACACGGATCCAAAGGAGTATATCGGATTGTTGGCTCGTTTTGGTGTTAAAATAGAGATTTCCATGCATTTTCTTCATCCTATGTGTAGATCCATATAGATCCATTGTTCATGATGATGTTGCATCCACTTTATCATATGTTAACCTATGCAAGTTCATTCATCAAGTTTGTAGAGATATAATACATGTTTTCATGCTTATTGGACTTTCAACTCTTTAATTACGAAAATGCCATTATTGTTATAATTGTCTACTTAGATCATATTTGAATGCTTGATTGCTTGGATTGATGTTTGATTTGATTGCTTGTTATGAACTAGATGATTGATGATTAGATTTAGATCGAAGATGATTCAAAAGCTAAGGGAAAGGCTCTTGAAATGGAAAAGCTGCTCGTGGCATATGTAGCGGGATGATGAAGCTCTTATGCATAGATTTGATGATGTGGTGATGAGATGAGGCTTTGCGAGGATGTAATGAAGCGAGGCAATCATGTGATGAAGACTTGGTCTAATCTAGACGGGATCATTCCAAGCATGTTGATAACTCGGTGATATGATTCGAGTTGAGGATAATGAATGGATTCGAGAATAGTCATCGAGGAGGATGACTAGGAGGCTTGGATAGCATCGTTGTTGAAGGTTCTAGCATGCTCTAAGCAAGAGTACGTTTGGGCAGATTCGATAGTCCCAACGGCCAACTGTTGATGGTCGAGTACTCTGGGCAGATTCGATAGTCCTAGGCACGGGCTGCGACGACGTGCGGGAGTTATGTCTAGAACCGGGGTTTCCATTAGCCCTTGACGGACGGCTGAAAGAATGTGCCGGTCATTCAATTAACGGTGATATCGAAGCAATGATAACAGTGATAGCCAGAGTCATGGATGTTTGGTTGTATCGTCATTCGGACTCAAGAGCGGTATTTTCTGGGTGCTTATCTGATTTAGGCCTTGGTACTTGGAAAAACATCGCCCTTGACTCGAGTGATAGTAGCTTTACTTTAAATTGTATGCTCTGCTATGTTTGCTTCTGCTTAGTGTGTGTCTGGGGGCTATCACTGTAGAATGAGGTTGGAGTGGGAGGGTTGTATTCCTATTCCTTTTCCTTTATGCTCTTTTGGTATGTTGTTAGTTAATTTACTGCTCACTAAGACTGTTGTCTGACTCAAGGCTTTATGTTTTAATTCTTATTGCCTTGGGCTGTTCGTCCATTTTGGGACGGGCAGACTAGGTAGCAGGTGACAGGTGCTGTTCTCTTCTCACGATGCTGATATCGAAGACGAGCTAGAGGGTTGCATATTATCTTCTTATTATATGTACTGGATATTCCGCTGTTTTGTATTCTCTGAGAGATATGTAGTGAGGCTGGATGTATTGACTATATGGATGCTTGTATTCAACTATTATGGAGTTTTATATGATGTCATTTTGTTCTGTAAAGCTTCACTATACATATGTTCTATTGTATTTTGTCCATGCGCTGTGAGTAATACGATAGATTCTTTTGTTTTAAATCTTACCTTGACAATCGTCCATGGTCGCCTGGCACACTTTACAGCGCACTATCTCTAGATTCGGTGCAGGGGTCATGGGCGGTCGTCACATTTGGCATCAGAGCATTGGTTAATCGGTTTTACCCAACGCTCGCTGAAGTAACTACGTATGAGAGACGTAATTGTATTTTGATGGATGATTACTATATATAATATAGTAGCTTAGTAGAGTTTGAGTCCTTTATGCAGTTGTTTCTCTAGATGTTCTAATCATTCCTTTTTATAGATATTGAGAATGAGTCGAAGAGGGAGACCAGCTGCTAGGGGAGGTCGTGCTACTGAAGAGACTGCTGATTATGCAGCCATGTTCGAAGCTATGATGACTTCGATCATGAGAAGGATACCAGTTCCGGGGGCGGCAGTTGATGTTGGAGTTCAAGTCCAAACTCCGAAACCAGTGGATTTTGCTAAGCTGTGCAAGGATTATACTGCTCTTGGAGGAAAGGTTTTCTTGGGAACAGAATCTACCATTGAGGTCCAGAGGTGGATAGATGCTTGTAGAAGGATCTTTGGTGATTTGGGAATTGATGATGCAACTAAGAGGAAGTTGGCATCAAGGCAGCTTCAAGGGAGAGCTTCTGATTGGTGGAACTCTATTACCATCAATACTGCGGAGGAAGAGATTACTTGGGAACAATTCCAAGCTAGATTTGAAGCTAAGTTCATTTCTACAGCTCAGAAGTCTGTTCTGTTCAAGAAGTTTGTGGAGCTCAAGCAGGGAGGGAGATCTGTTCTTGAGTATGTTTCTGAGTTTGAAGCTTTGTCCAAGTATGCTCGGTCATATATTGAGTCTGCTTACCAGAAGAATGAGAAGTTCGTGACTGGTTTGGATAGTTATCTTGGGAGACAGTTGGTGGATCATTTGGACGATTCATTTGAGAAGCTTGTAGAGAAAGCTCTTAGGCATGAGAGTCTGTTTCCTAAGGAAGGATCTGTTGTTGCTGTGACCAAGGGAGAATCTAAACCACAGCAGGGTGGAAACCAGAAGAGGAAGCAGCAGCAGCAGAAGGGTAAGGATGGCCAGAAGAAGCCGAAAGGCGAGGTGACTTGCTACAATTGTCAGCAGAAGGGCCATTTCTCCAAGGATTGTAAGAATCCGAAGGCACCGATGAAGTGTCACAACTGTGACAAGCCGGGACATTTCAGGAAGAATTGCCCAGAACCAAGGAAGGACAGGCAGATTGTGCAAGCCTATGCTTTGGGGGTTGTTCCGTCGTCTTCGAAAGCTCCTACTGCTGAAGAAAAGGGAAAGAGTGTGGTTGTTCAAGGTACTCTTTTCCTATGTGGTGTTCCAGTTAGAGTTCTGTTTGATACTGGAGCGTCGCATTCGTTTGTTTGTAATGAACTCGTTGGCCGGTTAGGTTTGACACCGGGTATTGTTGATAGGCCATTGGTCGTGACTAATCCAGTTGGGGGTTCGTCTTGTTTGTGTATGTTATGCCGTGGTCTGGTTGTGTCGAGTCATGGTTGCTCTTTTGTTTGTGATTGCTTTGTTCTGAACTTTGCGGGGTTCGGAATTATTTTGGGTATGGACTGGCTTAGGAAGTATGCGGCTAAGGTTGATTGCGAAAGGTTGGAAGTGACAGTCGAGAATGTGGAAGGGCGAAAGATTGTGATACGATGTAAGCATGAAGAAGGCGTCTTCATGAGCTTCATATATTCGCTAGTTGTTCCACGGGATGGACTGTCATCAGTGCCGATCGCTAATGGATTCGAGGATGTCTTTGACGAAGTCAAAGGGTTGCCGCCGCATAGAGAGATCGAGTTTCGAATAGATCTAGTTGAAGGAGCCAGACCTGTTGTGATGCCTCTTAGGCGGATGGCGCCTAGGGAACAGCAGGAGTTGAGGGTGCAAGTTGATGACCTTTTACAGAAAGGATTCATTCGGCGTAGTGTGTCCGAATGGGGTGCACCAGTTGTGTTTGCAACCAAGGCAGATGGGTCGTTGAGATTGTGCGTCGATTATCGTGAGCTGAATAAGGTGACTAAGAAGAACAAGTATCCATTGCCGAGAATAGATGACTTGTTTGATCAGCTTCACGAAGCCAAGGTGTTTTCTCAGATGGATTTGGCAACGGGATTTCACCAGTTGAGAGTGGCTAAGGATAGTGTGTCGAAGACTGCTTTTAGGACACCATCCGGTTTCTTTGAGTGGCTGGTAATGCCGTTTGGATTGACTAACGCGCCAGCATATTTTGTGGATCTTATGAATAGAGTGTTCAGAGATCAGTTGAACAAGTTCGTACTTGTGTTCGTGGATGATATTCTGATTTATTCCAGAACGGAGGAAGAGCACAAGACGCACTTGCGTATTGTTTTGGAGATCTTACGGAAACATCAGCTGAAGGCTAAGTTTTCGAAGTGTCACTTCTGGAAGAGTGAAGTGAGGTTCTTAGGCCATGTGATTTCTGGAAATGGAATAGCGGTTGATCCCGCTAAGGTGGCAGCAATCCAGGATTGGGTTAGACCTAAGAATGCATCTGATGTGAGAAGTTTTCTTGGATTAGCAGGATATTATCGACGGTTTATCAAAGACTTCTCCAAGATAGCTGCACCGTTAACAGGATTGACGAAGAAGAACCAAGTGTTCAGTTGGGATGCTAAGTGTGAGCAAGCTTTCGGAATCCTGAAAGAGAGACTGACAAGTGCTCCTGTTTTGACTATTCCTAGTGGGAATGATGAGATGGTGGTTTACACCGACGCATGTGGTACTGGACTTGGAGCAGTGCTGATGCAGAAGAATAAAGTTGTTGCGTATGCCAGTCGACAACTGAAGCCGCATGAAAGGAATTACCCAACTCATGATTTGGAGTTAGCGGCGATTGTATTTGCTCTGAAGATGTGGAGACATTACCTGTTGGGAGTTCGATTCGAGTTGTTTACGGATCACAAGTCGTTGAAGTATCTTTTCTCCCAGAAGGATTTGAATCTTCGGCAGCAACGTTGGCTAGAGTTTTTAGCATCATATGATTTTGGTATAGCTTATACTCCGGGAAAAGGTAACGCAGTGGCTGATGCGTTAAGTCGAAGACATGCAGGATTGGGAGCCATGTTTTCTGAATGGAAGAGTCTCGAATACTTAGCTGGATTCGACTTCAGGCCTAGATGCGAATTGGAACCTGAAATGTTGGCAAACTTATCGATAAGACCGACTCTTGTGGAAAGGATTGGCGAGAGTCAAAAGCGAGATGATAAGCTTGTCAAGATTATCCGTGAATTGGAATCTGGATTGGAGCCAGAAAAGGATAAAGGATTCGAGGTCGATAGAGAAGGTTGGCTTCGAAAGCAAGGACGACTAGTGGTTCCCGATATAGATGAATTGAGGAGTGAAGTTCTGAAGGAAAGTCATCACTCGAAGTTGACAATTCATCCAGGTGGAAATAAGATGTATCGGGATATGAAGAGAACCTACTACTGGGAAGGCATGAAGAAAGATGTTGGAGATTTCATTTCCAAGTGTATGAACTGTCAGTTGGTAAAGGCTGAACAGAAGAAGCCAAGTGGATTGCTTCAGCCCTTAGAAGTTCCTACATGGAAGTGGGAACAAGTGTCGATGGATTTTATTGATGGATTGCCTAGAACCAGAACAGGAAATGAAGGGATTTGGGTCATTGTGGATCGTCTGACTAAGAGTGCACGATTCATTCCTGTTCGATCGACTAGGACTGCATCAAAGTTGGCTGAGTTGTATGTGAAGTGGATAGTTCGATTCCATGGTATTCCGAAGAGTATAGTGAGCGATCGAGATCCATTGTTCACTAGTGGATTTTGGAAGAGCTTCCAGGAAGTTTTGGGAACCGAGTTGTGTTTGAGTACAGCTTATCACCCTCAGACAGATGGTCAGACCGAGAGAGTCAACCGAGTTTTGGAAGATCTTCTTAGAGCATGTGTTTTGGACTTCGGAGGATCATGGGAAGATCACCTTCATTTGGTGGAGTTTGCGTACAACAACAGTTACCAGTCAAGCATTGGTATGGCACCGTATGAGGCATTGTATGGAAGACCGTGTAACTCTCCGACATGTTGGTTGGAAACTGGAGAAAAGCTGATGCTTGGGCCAGAGATGATTCGACAGACTTCAGATTGCATAGAGATCATTCGGCAACGAATGAAGGCAGCCCAAGACCGTCAGAAGAGTTATGCTGATAAGCGTCGAAAGGATTTGGAGTTTGACGTAGGAGATATGGTTTTTGTGAAGATTTCTCCACTGAAGAATGTTATTCGATTCGGAAAGAAAGGAAAATTGACTCCGAGATTTGTCGGACCATTCCCGATTATCGAGCGAATTGGAAGGCTCGCTTACAGATTGGAGTTACCGGAGAAGATGTCGGGTGTGCACAATGTTTTTCATGTATCGTATCTACGGAAGTATGTGCACGACTCGAGAACAGTGGTTTCTGCTGATAGCTGTGAAGACTTAGAAGTTGATCCAGTTGATAGAAGACCTCGTAAGCCGCTTCGTGTTGTTGAAACCGACACGAAACAGCTTAGGAGGAAGGTAGTTAAGTTGCTCAAGATACAATGGAGTGATGATGATAACGACTGTACGTGGGAAGTGGAAGAGAGGATGAAAGCAGCTCATCCTGAACTCTTCGAGGTATGGCCCTAAGGTGTCGTGTCATCTCGCGATATTGTAACTTGTTCTAATTTTAGAATTTCTGTACGCTAAGTTAGAATTGGATGCATGGTTTGTTGATTGCTATGGATGGTAGGCGTACAGAATAGTTTTTGATTGCTTGGAATTTCGGGGGCGAAATTCCTAAGGGGGAGAGAATGTAACGACCCGTATTTTTACGGATCGACAAGTTCGTCAAAATCTGGAATTTTTGCATTTTAAAGTCATTTCAGATTTTAGGCAAATTTTGCCTAAATCCTAAGTCGTTCACGACTTAGCATGAGTCGTGAGTCGTATACGACTTAGGAGAGGAGTTCTGGGCGAGTTAAGGACTCAAGGAGATAAGTCGTAGCTGGGCTAGGTTAGTAGGTTGAAGTTTACTCGGCAAGTGTTGAGTCGTAGGTTGTAAGTCGTTGCCGAGTTAAGGGATAACAACCTAAGGAAGTGACCGACTTATAGTTTTAACCGACTTAAGGATAGTGGTGAGTTAAGTGTTAAGTCGGCTGACGAGTCAAGATAGTGGTCGACTTAAGACCTGGACGACTTAGTAGTTAGTATGTCTGACCAGTTATTTGTTAAGTCGTTGCCGAGTTAAGGAAGTGGGGTTGACCGACTTAAGAGTTGGGTCGGCAACGACCTAAGGACATGTTGTGAGCGACCTAAGTGTTTGGGTGTTAAGTGTTAGGTCGGCAGGGTAATTGAGTCGGTAGGTAGTTGAGTCGGCAACGTGTGTTGAGTTGTGAGTCGGCAGTACGTCTCTTGTGTTAAGTCGTAACCCAGTTACGAGTTAAGTCGTAGTTGTATTCCTTCGTATGTCTTAAGTCGGCAAGGCACTTATGTCGGCAACGACCTAAGTTAAGTCGCGCCTATGTGTTAAGTCGCAGTTGCGCTTTGTTGTTGAGTCGTCAACCGACTTAGGACTTGGGTTTTGCGGCAGTATGATAAGTCTGCTTCGTTGAGTCGGTCATTTGGTTAAGTCGTAGGTCGGCGAGGCAGTTAAGTCGTTAGGTCGTATAGGCTGGTTAACTCGGCAGGCAGATGAGTTTTTAGGTCGGCAAGGCACTAGGTCGGCAAGGCATTAGGTCGGCATGGTGTTAAGTCGGCACCGACTTAAGAAGATAGCCGAGTTACGACTTAAGGCCAGTTTTCAGCTATAAATAGGAGGGGTTGTTCTCACTTTTTGGGATCCGGATTTTGAAGCGACGAAGTGCTGCCATTTTGAGAGCTCGACTTCTACACTTCTTCACTTCTTTTCTCCACTCTAATCTAGTGCTTCCATCCATCCAAATCGAAGATCGAGATTGAAGATTCAAAAGCTTGGATTGAAGATCTTCATCTTTTCAAGAGAGATTTCTTCATTTGAAGCGGATTTGTGATAGATCTAGCTTCATCCTTCGCTGTCCAGATCTGAAGTGTGTTGATTTGAGGTTGTTTAGGTGATTTGGTGAGTGGTGATTATCTCTCACACGGATCCAAAGGAGTATATCGGATTGTTGGCTCGTTTTGGTGTTAAAATAGAGATTTCCATGCATTTTCTTCATCCTATGTGTAGATCCATATAGATCCATTGTTCATGATGATGTTGCATCCACTTTATCATATGTTAACCTATGCAAGTTCATTCATCAAGTTTGTAGAGATATAATACATGTTTTCATGCTTATTGGACTTTCAACTCTTTAATTACGAAAATGCCATTATTGTTATAATTGTCTACTTAGATCATATTTGAATGCTTGATTGCTTGGATTGATGTTTGATTTGATTGCTTGTTATGAACTAGATGATTGATGATTAGATTTAGATCGAAGATGATTCAAAAGCTAAGGGAAAGGCTCTTGAAATGGAAAAGCTGCTCGTGGCATATGTAGCGGGATGATGAAGCTCTTATGCATAGATTTGATGATGTGGTGATGAGATGAGGCTTTGCGAGGATGTAATGAAGCGAGGCAATCATGTGATGAAGACTTGGTCTAATCTAGACGGGATCATTCCAAGCATGTTGATAACTCGGTGATATGATTCGAGTTGAGGATAATGAATGGATTCGAGAATAGTCATCGAGGAGGATGACTAGGAGGCTTGGATAGCATCGTTGTTGAAGGTTCTAGCATGCTCTAAGCAAGAGTACGTTTGGGCAGATTCGATAGTCCCAACGGCCAACTGTTGATGGTCGAGTACTCTGGGCAGATTCGATAGTCCTAGGCACGGGCTGCGACGACGTGCGGGAGTTATGTCTAGAACCGGGGTTTCCATTAGCCCTTGACGGACGGCTGAAAGAATGTGCCGGTCATTCAATTAACGGTGATATCGAAGCAATGATAACAGTGATAGCCAGAGTCATGGATGTTTGGTTGTATCGTCATTCGGACTCAAGAGCGGTATTTTCTGGGTGCTTATCTGATTTAGGCCTTGGTACTTGGAAAAACATCGCCCTTGACTCGAGTGATAGTAGCTTTACTTTAAATTGTATGCTCTGCTATGTTTGCTTCTGCTTAGTGTGTGTCTGGGGGCTATCACTGTAGAATGAGGTTGGAGTGGGAGGGTTGTATTCCTATTCCTTTTCCTTTATGCTCTTTTGGTATGTTGTTAGTTAATTTACTGCTCACTAAGACTGTTGTCTGACTCAAGGCTTTATGTTTTAATTCTTATTGCCTTGGGCTGTTCGTCCATTTTGGGACGGGCAGACTAGGTAGCAGGTGACAGGTGCTGTTCTCTTCTCACGATGCTGATATCGAAGACGAGCTAGAGGGTTGCATATTATCTTCTTATTATATGTACTGGATATTCCGCTGTTTTGTATTCTCTGAGAGATATGTAGTGAGGCTGGATGTATTGACTATATGGATGCTTGTATTCAACTATTATGGAGTTTTATATGATGTCATTTTGTTCTGTAAAGCTTCACTATACATATGTTCTATTGTATTTTGTCCATGCGCTGTGAGTAATACGATAGATTCTTTTGTTTTAAATCTTACCTTGACAATCGTCCATGGTCGCCTGGCACACTTTACAGCGCACTATCTCTAGATTCGGTGCAGGGGTCATGGGCGGTCGTCACAATTATTTTACTAAAAATGTTTGAAGTTAATTTAATACTTTTTAAATGATTGTTTAAAATCATTATATTGTTAATGTGGTTTAAAGATAATTAAATGAAGAATGTTTAAATAATAACTCTGATATTTAAAGGTGTTTTAGATAATTGATTGTTTATCAAAGGAACTTTATCGATTAAGGTTTAATAAAGAAGTTTTGCTTTAAATAAGGAAAGTTTATAAAAGGAGTTTTATAAATTGAAAAGAGATCTTGAAATTTGGAAAGAGGTTTTATAAGTGATTTTGAATATTTATAAAAGGGTTTTATAAATGATTTGGTTATTTATAAAAGAGTTTTATAAATGATTTTGGATATTTATAAAACAATTTTATAAATCAACTTGGAGATTTATAAAGTGTTTTATAAATGGATTTAAAATTTAAGTAAAGGAAATTTCATAAATGAAAGAGATTTATTACAAGGATTTATTGAAGAAATTTATAAAAGAAAATTGAGATTAGATTTCCCTTCATCGTCCTTCTTAATTATGGTGGTATGGAACATTCGTTACATATTTAACACCAAAGGAATAGTGTTTAGAGTTATCCGATCTCTATTTTAAATAACATTTTTTTAATCCTTCTAATATGATTATG
The DNA here is from genome assembly GCA_030737815.1 of Allium fistulosum. Lineage (NCBI taxonomy): Eukaryota > Viridiplantae > Streptophyta > Magnoliopsida > Asparagales > Amaryllidaceae > Allium > Allium fistulosum. The sequence goes on from CM060906.1 coordinate 1,022,637,030, forward strand.
AAATAAGAAATATTTCATAATGTTTTGTGAATATACTTGTGCCAGTGTCTAAGTATATGAATATTTTAATAAATATTCTGGAAAGAGATTAATAAATGAAAGATTTATTTAAACGATGCTTAGTGGTTGCTATGGGTAATTAAATCTCTGAATTTTTGTTGTCTGTTCATTTGATAGTTAACTAATCGACTATCAAATCTTGGCCAGTTTTGACTTTGGAAGTAAATAAAAGCTTCGCATGTTCATATGGATTGAGTTCCCTCGGGAGAACTTATTCGAGTGAAACGTCTCTATCTTTAAGGGATATATTAGAGATCCATTTAGGACACTGGTATAGTCTACTTACTTCTGAAAGAACCGGGAACGGGTCAACCAAAAATTATCGGTTGTTGGTTCGGAGAGACCGGGATCGGATATGTTTTCCAAAAACCACTTTGAACCAACATATGCGTTCGAATGGAAGACATCTTGAGGATGATCTAAGGCAGATTTCTTTGAAGAGCAAAAGCAACTTGCTACAAATCCTAAGGGTGATTCCAAAATGGATGTAGTAGAGGTAGTACCTTCGGTTTCGTTCAGGCCTAGAACGAACTTGTATGGATGAATGCTAGCACTACATTTCTGCCTAGATGGCAGTATTAGCATTCCAAGAAGGAATTACTAGGAGCAAATGGTAAGAGCGTAGCCTCTCAAGCCTTATAACCTGGGAATGGCTAAAATAAGGGAAGTTGCAGGACTATGTGGGTTGCTCCCATTTGAGTATGGTCGTCCCTTATCTAGATTGAGATTATCTCTTTTATGTATGCTTCAAATCCCATTTTGGTTGTTGATCGCAACCTATGGATGATCATATTTGTTACTATAAAGTCAGGGGCAGGCCAGTCTTATCATGCTGAGATCAAAAGGTTTTCGATCTCTCAGCACATTTATCTAGAGGTGTACTACGGAAGGTAGTCCATTACCGTGCCATTGTTGGAATCCATTTTCCAATAAGCGCCTTTGGTTTTTGATTGTATACCTATTATTGTTGTGATGTACACATATCACAGCTACTTGATTATTGGTATTTTAAACCCATAAACATTATTATAATATCACTGGATTTTTATAATAAAAATAGTTTGGTTATCGTAAGGTAAAAATCTTCAGTGTTTATGTACAACATGGTCTTACGAGATACCTTTTATTCTGAAAAAGGTTTTCAAATGTAGAAATTAATATGATTTGGGTGAGCTTTCTCACACTGGTTTACCAGACTGATCTGTGCATTATTTTCTTATAATGCTTAGGTCAGCACGAGCATATTTTCCAGATTTAACTGGATGCTTTGGAGCTTTCAGGCGACAAGCTGGATTTTCCATGATCTATTCACATATCTTATTTTTTTTTGTTATATTTTTTTTTGTTCTTGTCTGTATTTATCAGCAATTGTAAGGACAGGCTGTTAAAACTGTAATAGGTTAGAGTACTCTGATGTAGTGTGTATAATAAAGATGTTTCTTTTTTACTGTAAAGATCTTGTGTATATTATATATTTCTCGTCATGATGTGAGATTCTGTTTTGTCTTCACCCCAAATGATCTAACTTCGAATATTTTAATGGAGAAAGGAGATTTTAGAAGAAATGTGGTTGATAAAATTTTTGTTTTATTAAAAATATTTTAAAGGTTACACGATGAAAAATTTGGATTTGAGTCGTGTTTGAATTAGGATAAAATAAAATCTTGGAAAAATATCTAATGTTTGAAAAGTAAAATGATTGAAATGTAGAATTCTGTAATTCTGAAAAGTAATTTTTACTTTTAGTAAAGGTTTGGGTATTTGAAAATAATTAGAACTGATATTAACTTGTTATAGATTTTTCTCTAGTGGAAAATTACAATGACGTAATTGTCTTAAGAGAGGAAGTCAGTAACAACCCGAATTTTAAATAATAATTAATTAAAGTTAATAATAATAATTTACTTGATTAAAATAGAATTTGGAGATTTATTTGATAAACTGGTTTTGAATTTTTTTAATAAAAGGATTTAGATTGTGAAAATAAGATATTTAAATTGAATTGGGTTTAAAATGTGAAAATAATATTTTATCAAAGTGATGTAGTTCAAATGTAATATTTGTTGGGAAGAAGTGATTTTGAAAATGGAATTTCTATTTATTTAAATGAATTAGAATCTAGTTTTAAAAATAAATATATTTTAACTTAATCCTACTACTTTAAAGCCTAGGCCCAAATGTTTGTAACTAAATTCATATTCTAGGGTTTTCTATTTCGAGATTTATCTCCTCCAGGATGGTTCGTGCACACTTCTTCCACTTCTTTCCTTCCTAAAAAAGAATTATCATTCTTTGATAATCAAATTAAAATAAAACAAAATCTTAAAAATGCTAGAATTAAAGTATGATAATCTCTATATTCTAGTACATCACTGAGTGTGAAGCTATGGAGTTTGATCGATGCTTGATATCTTGTGTGTGAATGGTAGGAGAAGGAAGCATAAGAACGCGTACATATGACTATTTATACTCACGTTTCTATGCCTAAATCATCATCTACTCTTGATGCTATGTGTTTGGATTTGACGAACGAATGAATCAATGAAGTATGTATTGTGTTGGTGTATATATGTGCTGTATGTCATAGAAAATCGACTAGAGGGGAAAAAGATGACCAAAAATTTGCTCCAGGCATGGTTGACCTGCTAGGTCTACCAATCGACTGGTAGTCGATAGTGGCCGACCGTTGCTTATGCTGGTTTAATATATATATGTGTGTGTGTGTATATATATATAATTTAAAAAATAAAATTAAAATAATTAAATTATACACAATCATAGTTTAACACAAATAACAATATAAAATGGATTTTTGGAGTTTATATGATAATTTATGGATGTAATATTTATTAATATTAAGTAATTAATCAGTTAAAGAATAAATTAGAGATTTTCTTTTAAAAATGATAAAAAAATTGATATATATTTTGAAAAATAAGAAATATAATCTAATTAATATTTTAAGTGTTATGAAGTAAATTTTATAGTTAACAAATCTAATTAGAGATATGGTATACATTTTTATTTATTAAATAATTTAAATAGCACTTTGATATTCAATTTAATTCTATGAATGGTTATTATTCGTTCTCGAGGTTTTACTGTGTTATTAAGAAACTAATGTAATATATGATTCATTATCTAGTAGTTTAAATAAATTATATCTGCCAGTTTATGAATTGACATTCTATTCTAGATTTAGAAATATAATTTATTCGACTAAAAATGTTATAACTTTATTAAATGGAATATAAGTTGGTTTGAAAATGTTATTTAAAGATTGTATGCATATACAACATTTGGAAAATAAGTAATTTTTACAATTAAGGTTTTAAGTATTATTCAATTTTAATAAGCTGAAATAAGAATATTTTCTATATATCTACAAAAATTGATTGATGAGATTTTCCATTGTATTTTTGATTACTCATTTCTCTTCTAATTTTGATGACACGAGTGATTCACAGTTGATATGGATTTTGATTTAGTGATTCAAGATGATATGATGATGACATCCTTGATATGATTTTGCTGTATTTAATTTTATGTGACGTGAAATTTGAATAAACTGAGTTATACCGTTTGGAATGGGCACACGGTAATATTTCTCCGGTTATTCTTTCGACTTGTTATATAGAATATTATGTGGATAGTGTAATTTATAAGTAGTGAATAAACGCTTGAGTATCACGTAGTGGCATGGGATGCTGTTGTGATATTTATTCGATTATTCATTGTAAGTAAATGACACTCACGTGATGGAAATAATGATATAAGTGTGAGGTGCTACTCATAGTGATGAGTATAGTTTCGTGCTTATATTCAACAAGTAAGGCAATATGCCTTATGATGAGCATGACTTCGTGTCCATTATTATTAGTTCCATATGCCACTATTATGATGTACTCCTTTTATTAGCTTAGAGAGAAACAGATGGCTAGAATCCACCCTAGCGCTTGAATCCCAGATTTGTGAGAGCCTATATATTTATATATTCGTGCTACCGCTATGTGCATTTGCCCTTATATTACATAGGCTAGCAGTCTGTTACCTACAGGGGCTAAAGTCAGGTCGTGATTATCGAGTCCTTGCATTGACAAGCACACTGGTGGATAGATGTCACGATGTCATGAAGGTAAGTAAGACTATAAAGACTTCGTGACTCTAGAGCGTGCTTCACGCTACTAGACTTCCTTCTAGTACCAACGAAGTAGTGGATTGGTATATGTTAATACCCCGGTTATTGATTTTGATGATAACAACCTTAATAAAAATAATACATTCATATAAAATATGGATACTAATGTTTTGCCAAGTTATATGGTATATAGTGCAGGATATTATACAGGTGTTGAATTGAAGACTGTATAGTATAAAGACTCAAGGAATGGATATGAAGACTCATGAGTATAAAGACCAAGATATGAAGATCTCAAGACTATAGTATAGTATATAGAGTCATAGAATATTGTTAAAGTCTGTGGTAGCAATCTTTGATCTCTATTTCCCATTTTCTTATCCTTTATTTTTAAAACAAAATATATTTAAAAATATTTTTTAAATTTTTTTCAAAGCTTAACATGTTTATAAACTTGTTTAAATTAGTTTACAAAATATCAAATCATTTTACAAAGTATAGTATTTTTAAGATGTTTTAAAAAGAATTTTTTTTCAAAAATCACATACATATGTCGACATACATGCCGCAAAACGATTTTTCAAATTTTGAAATGAAGCATCTATTCTTCGCTATTCATCACGAACGGACATATCTGTTTACACACTATATATAGGAGGTTTTAAATGAATTTTTAGTTAGTTATCATCTTTTTTTCTACCCTCTTCTTACTCTCTCAAAATCTCCATTGAAAATATACAAAATTCTCTTCAAATCAAATAGAATCAATTTATATTTTTGTGTATTAATTCAATATTACTTTCTTACTGTTTTGGAATCATTTCTCCCTTAAACCAAAGATCAAAGTGTTGTCCAAGAGGCTATAAGATCCGTTGTATCCAAAGTTCAAGAAACCGTCTTTGGAAAAACCATCAAATTATATTTGTATTTGCTTGGGTGTGATTGTAGATCATTCAAATCAATTGGGTGTGCTTGGTATCCCAGAAATCCAAGTTAGTGTGCTTATAGCCCGTCCAAATCAAGTGGGTATACCCTGAGCCCGGAATATCAAGAGGGTGTGTCTTGTGGCCTCATAATTGAGATTATAATGGAATTTGCCTTTTGCCTATTTAAAGATTGGCATTTGAAAAGATATCTTTACAAGCAATTGTACGGGACTAGATGTAGGAGAAACTCGAACCGGTATAGAATCCCAGGTGTCATCTTTCTAACTCTTTACTTTACTTTATTGCTTTTATTTTATCTGCGCTTGTGTCTGTGATTGATTATTGATATAATTCTATGTTGATAATCCGTGATCCAATATTAAACTTAAAAGAAATTTAAAAGGATTTACAAAAGTTAGAAAACACTATTCACTCCCTCTAGTGTTTAATTAGCCTTAAGATCCATAATTTTATAACCCACACTTGGTATCAGAACACTAGTTTTTCAAAAACTCGTAATTTGATTTTTGAAATTTTTTAATGGCTAGCAACATGTTGGTACATTTGTTAAAACTGTTTTCAAAGGATAATCCACTGCTAGAACCCTACTTTTTAATGGTAGTAACTATACCTATTGGTCATGTAGATGAAAATTTACTTATAGTCTATTGTTTTGGATATTTGGAATGTCACATAAAATGAGTACACTGAACCTAAGACTAATTTTGCACAGTGAACTGCTGACCAAAAGGCACTTGCATAAAATAATTCTAAAGCCAGAATATTTTATTTTATTCACTAGATAAAAATGAGTTTAATAGAGTCTCTATTCGTAAGTCTTCATATGAAATTTGGAGAACATTACAAGTTACACATGAGGGCACCAGTAAAGTAAAAAAGACTAAAATTTTCATGCTAACTAATCAGTTTCAATTGTTTAAAATGAATCCAAATGAGTTTATTTCTAACATGTACTGTAGATCTCAAGATATAGTGCATTCATTAATTGCATTCGGTAAAAACTTTTCTAAGGAGAACCAAGTTAGAAAATCCTCAATTCACTCTCTTCAGAGTGGAATCAAAAGACACTAGTAATGGAAGAGGCTAATGATATTAGTACTCTAAAAATTAAAGAGTTAACATGCAATTTAATGTTCTATAAAGAACAATTGAAGGGAAGAAGAGAAAGCAAGGCAACAAAAAAGAATTCCATCACTTTCAATATAATAAATGACGACCAGGGTTCTGATGACGACAAGGATGATAAAATTGTATTCATGACCAGAAATTTCAGAAAATTTCTGAATTATAAGAAAATAAACAATTTTCGGAATCCTAAAAGCAAGATCCTTGGAACTGCAACTAGATGCTTCAACTGTGATGAACACGGTCATTTTCAGAGAGACTGCCCGCATCCAAATAAATCAAAGATCTCACTAGCAAATGATTCATCCAGAAAAAGAAAAAGGGCTTATATAGCAACTTTGGATGATTCAAACACTTCCTCTAGAAACAATGAACCAGATACTGAAAATGTGAACATGTGTTTCATGGCAACAACAAACTAGTCACAGCTGATCAACAAATAGCGACAGAACAATACCTTTTATCTAATGATTTTTATTTCACTTTTATGGTTATGGTTTTAGGAATAATATATAGATTAATAATAATACTTGATGAATGTAAGATATAAGTATATATATATATATAGGAATATATTAGTTTAGTTTTATTTTCTAAAAATTTTGAGATATATGTCGACATATTCACAAGTCATATGTCGACATACATGCCAAAAAACTAAAAATTGAAATTGAAATTTTAAATTTCCCTCTGTTTTGCACTAACTCCCATGTTCTTAAAAGCACCTTTTTGATTAGAAAACATGACTCTTCACTTTCTATTAATTAAGTCTATCTCCATCCAATCTTTCACTCACTTTAGTTCAAAATTCAAATATCTCTTCATTATCTTATCTCCAAAAAAACTCTAAAATGGCTTCCTCAAGTCAAAATCTTAAAACCATAAGGCTCTTTAAGGAAACTAAAAGCTTTCTCTTCAATGAGAAAGATGCCATTGAAGCCTGTATGGAGTATACTACTTCCGGAAAAGTTTCTCCCAGAAGATTTTCTAAATTCAAAGATTTTTCCTTTTATGGTGTACAAGATCTTTGTTTTGAAAATGAAATTCTTGGTTTAGTTGAGTCTTCTCAAGATGATTTTGTTTGTTATTCGTATTTGGTCAAAATGTTTATGTGAATTTAAATAAAATTCTTCCAAGGAGAAGAAGGTCAAGTTTGGAGTAGTGTTAATTGTACTCAAATTGTTTTAAATTGTGAACTTTTTGGTAATATTCTTGGTTGCAAATCTAGTGGAATTGACCTTTCCACTTTTTAAATTGATGAACAAAATCGTGAAGGTTTTCACAATATTTTCGAAAGTGATGAAGAATTTTATTTTAAACACAAAAATCTTCGACCAAAATCGAGACTGATGAGTCTCATTTTACAATAAAGTATCACTCTGAGAACGAGTAATTATAATAACCCCACTCAAAAAAAAATTAAAGCTCGTTTTGCTATTTATGGTCATCACAACATCTATTCGGCACAAGTCATTTTAAACAATTTTGTTCAAAAGAACATTTCTAGACATGATAACACACTTTTTCATTGTGTGTATCTTACTAGAATTTTCATATATTTTAGTGTTGATTTAAGAGGAGAAAAATCTATTCCTCAAAAGTGTTCGACAAAGCCAGTATCTCTCTTATGCACATTCCACCATTTTTCGAACCATATGAGACACTTCTTGAAAAGGAACAAAGGTTGGCATATAAAGAAGAACAAGATATCCAATAACAAGAAGAAGATGATGATGAAATGGAAGTAGAAGAAGAAGAGGAGGAGGAGGAAGAAGTGAGTACTTCCTTAGAAAATTTTGACAAACCCTCTCACCCCTCCAACAAAGAGATCCTAAGGAACTAAGAAAAGTTTCTTAAAAACCAAAAGAAGCTTAAGAGATCATTTTGTAAAAAATTCACATCTCTTTACAATAAAGTGGAAAAATACTTTGGAAAGATCATTTGCAAACTTTGTGGCTCTTTATCATCATCATCTACATCCTTCTGAGCCTACAGTTGTTTCCTTATGATATCTAGCTTTGTATTGTGTGTTTTTAGTTTAAGTTCATCTTTTCATGTATTTTCTCTTATAATCCATGTACCTTTCAATTTTAAGTAATGTAATACATCTATTACCATCTTATATTGTTTATTAGTATTTAGAAGTTATAAAAATATAATGGTATAAGTTTGAAACCAAAACTATTAACAAAAACACAATTGTAATTTATGACATGTTTGTCAACATACATGTATCCTATATGCCGACATTTAACGGCCAAATACAAAATTTTTTAAAATTCAAAATTAAGTAACTACCACCTATTCAAATCATTCCAAATGACTTTCTACTCCTATATAAGCCTATTTCTTCTAGAAAACTCACACATTATTTTATTCTATACTTTCTCTTTATTCTCAAACATGTTTTTACAAATATGTCTTCTCCACATCAGAAATTATGTGAAAATATTGAACAAACTCTTCAATCTTTCAAAGATATTCTCTCTTTTATCCTAAGAAATCTAAGGCATTTAGAATTGAGTCAAATGCAAATGATCAAGGAACAAGAAAAGCATTTTGATGCCATTCAATGGATGATTTCTTCCTTAATTAAAGATGAACCATCCAATAACATAGAATACACTATTAACAAGGATAATAAAGATTGGGATGCCATCAAAGCAGATCCAATCTTTGTGTCCGGCAGTTGGGTTGAAGCGCCATGAAACGTCTAGTTATTAGATTTGGATTTAATATGTAAATAAATACACACACACACACACACACATATATATATATATATATATATTTGTATACATACTCTTAGGATTTGGTTTGATTGATTTGGTGTGTATATTTGGATTGGATTTGATTGGTTTGGATTGTTTACACTAAGGATTAATATTTGGATTTGAGTGATTAGATTTGGATTGGTTTATATGTATTGGATTTGTATAGTTTGAATTGGATAAATAAAATCTAATATATAAGGCTTCATTATCATATTAAATCATGCTTAGTATAAAATGGTGCATTATTTCTAAGTACACCATATAATCATATATATATATATATCATCATATATCTTAAAAATTATCATAACCATATATATCATATTTAACTTGGTTGTTGATTTTGAACCTGAAGTTTCTAAGTATTTAAATTAGGGGGAGTTTTTAGTTTTTCACCATTTTTGTCGATGACAAAGGAGAAGAAAAATATAAAATATACATATGCATATATTCAGAAGGAGTTATATCATATTTTATACACAAGATATTAATGGTTGTCATCATCAAAAAGAGGGAGATTGTAAATACCTCATTTATTGATTTTGATGATAACAACCTTAATAATAATACATCATATAAAATATCGATACTAGTGTTTTGCCATGTTATATAGTATATAGTACAGGATATTATACAGGTGTTGAATCGAAGATTGTATAGTATAAAGACTCAAGGAATGGACATAAAGACTCATGAGTATAAAGACCAAGATATGAAGATCTGAAGACTATAGTATAGTATATAGAGTCATAGAATATTATTAAAGTCCCTAGTAGCAATCTTTGATCTCTATTTCTCATTTTCTTATCCTTATTTTTAAAATAGAATATATTTAAAAAAAATTTATAAAAGTTTTTCAAAGTTTAAAACATTTATAAACTATGTTTAAATTAGTTTACAAAATATCAAATCATTTTGCAAAGTATAGTATTTTTAAAATGTTTTAAAAAGAAAAAGTTTTTCAAAAACCACAAACATATGACGACATTTGTATACTAGGTATGTCGACATACATGCAACAAAATAGTTTTTCAAATTTTGAAATGAAGTTTCTATTCATCACAACTCTTCACGAATGGACACATATGTTTACACACTATATATAAGAGGTTTCAAAAGAATTTTTAGTTAGTTATTTTCTTGTTTTCTTCCCTCTTCTTACTCTCTCAAAATCTTCATTGAAAATATAAAAAAATTTCTTCAAAATCAAATAGAATCAATTCATATCTTTGTGTATTGATTCAATATTACTTTCTTACTATTTTGAAATCATCTCTCTCTCTCTCAAATCAAAGATCAAAGTGTTGTCCAAGTGGCTATAGGATCCGTCGTATCCAAAGTTCAAGAAATTGTCTTTGGAAAAACCATCAAACTTTATTTGCATTTGCTTGGACGTGATTATAGCCCATTCAAATTAATTGGGTGTGCTTGATAGCCCGAAAATCTGAGTGGGTGTGCTTGTAGCCTGTCCAAATCAAGTGAGTGCACCCTAAGTCCGGAAAATCAGGAAGGTGTGTTTCGTAGCCTCAGAATCAAGATTGTAATTGGTTTTACCTTCTGCCCATTTAAAGATTGGCGTTTAAAAAGAAATCTATACAAGCAATTGTACATGACTGGATGTAGGAGAAATCCGAACCAGTATAAAATCCCCGGTGACATCTCTAATTCTCTACTTTACTTTATTACTTTTATTTTATCTGTGATTTATTATTGATATAATTCTGTATTGAAAATTTGTGATTCAATATTAAACTTAAATTTTTTTAAAAGGGTTTACAAAAGTTAGAAAACACTATTCACCCCTATCTTGTGTTTAATCAACCTTAAGATCCATAATTCCGCAACCCACAGTATATACTATTGATATATCTCACTTTAGTATAGATAGGGGTTAGATGACCCACATACTGTTATATATATATATATACATACATACATATATATATATATATGGCTCTACTTGGGACTTCATGTCTGTCGTACAGTCATTCCCCATCATGATATACTTTTATAGTTCATATATGAGGAGATGAGAGTATACCTGTGATAGATGTCCAGAGTATAGCGGATTCTTATATCACTATTTATATTGATTGACAACTTATCCTATTTAAATATATTAATGATGATGTTCTATTTATTGAGACTAAGAGATATATTTAGGCAATGCTACGTGCTATCCTATTTATACTTAGTGAAATCTCACTTGATATTTTCTAGATCTAGATGATGATTTCTGGATATGTGTGATTCAACCATTTGTATTGATTCTATGGTTTCTGATTTGATGTATTTTTATATGGGTGATGACATCTTTATGCATGGTTTTGAGTTATTCGTATGATGTGATGCTTTGATGATTATCTAGGCCTTATATTCCTATTCCATGCACACGTTTCCTTATATATATATATTGACATATTGATTGTTAACTTGAGTATCTCTAGAAGTGTTATCAGATTACTGTTCCTAGTTTGTACTAGGTTACCTCTATCTACAGATCTTTGATTTAGACATAGTATGTCCCATGTGTTATTTATATAATGTTCGGTTCTGTCCGAGACATTTTAGGTACATAGACAATATGAGCAGCGGGTGTTTTAGTGGGCTTTAAGGAGATTTATATTAGGATTGTTGTATGATATTTGTATGATATTGATTCATTGGATATATATATGTATATGTATATGTATATGTATATGTATATGTATATTACAGGGTTGTATATTGAACAACACTATATTGCATTAAACCAGTTGACATTTGAGATGTTTTGTATCCATACCGTCTGTTATATGTGTATATTATATATTATCACTGTGATTCTGACTCTGTTTTCTCTGTTATTTATTGTATATCGTATATTGTTCTATCCTGGAGGCACACGTGTTTATTGCTTTGTACCAATAATGTGTACTTATAAGTGAGATATTTACTTGATGTTTTAATACATAACAATGTTAGTCCAAGGGAGTATTCACATGTGTAACCCATGTAGCCTAATTCTTCGTACTGTTTGACAGTATTACTTAATAATACACTTGGATAGTATGGATGTAGAGGTGGGGTGTTTCACATGATATGACCGGCCTATGCATGAGGGAAGGAGATGTCTTGTTATGATATTTGTGAGTTTGAATTAGTAGAGAAAAATGTAGATCTAGATCCACATTCTCCTCTCTTTTCTCTCTTATTTAAACTCACCCACCCTTCACTTTTTTATCTCTCCTTTTGCTCATCCTCTACCTTTGGCCGTAAGCAACTTACCCCCTCTCCACCATTATTTTAAACTTAAAACAAAGATTCAAGTCAAACAGAAGAAAGGTGCATAGATCTCTCATTTTGGTAGCTCCTTTTGGAAGAGTTTAGATTTAGATCCTACTAGTTTAGTAGATTCAACATTCAAGGTGTTATCATTAGGCCAGGGTTAAGGTAACATACTAATTCATAATTATATATATAGATATATAATTCATTTATTCTATAATATCTTGCTAGATTAGTTGTATATATGATAAATCCTTATATGTGTGATGTCATCTAAGGTTCATATATATATGTATATATATTGTTATATAAGAAACATTTTTTATATACATATGTGCATCTTTTATTTTCGGCCTAAGTCTAAAAAAATGATATTTTTTTCCAATTGAAAATGAATTTCAAAGGGATTTTAAACAAAATCAAAATTTTAAATCAAACACAAATTAACATTGAATACTTGTAATTTTGTTGTTGGATTTTAATATGTTATTTCCAAAAAATTTAAAAAAATGTGTGTATATATATATATTATATTCAAATATATATATATATATATATTATTTGATTTATTATATAATGAATTAAATTTGTTTTAATTTTTTGAAAATGGGTTCCTTTTATTGCTTTAAACATAACTGATAATTACAAAGTAAATTACAAACAGTAGCCCATGCAAACAAGACTACCTAATCCAATTAAACACTTAGATACAGTTGAAGAACTTAACATAAATATTCTCCTAAACATTTCTCCTAATATGTCGATAATACCACACCAAAAAGAATTGTAGACCATTACTCAATGCAGTGTGTGTACATGGATCATCTTAGCAAATTCTACACAAGTCAAACGAACATCAAACAGTGAAAGTTTTACATGCTTTATCGTTGAACACACATGCGGTTAGTATAACCGCTACCCCTCTCGTGAAACCATCATCTAAAATCAACAACATGACTAGGAGAAACTCATCTTCATCGACAACCTTGTATAATTGGTCTTACAAAAAGGATGTACAAAGCTCAATCAAACTTCAACCAATTCGAATCGGATGTACACACCATAATCATGAAAGCCTTTCACTATCGATTTGAAACTCTCACCAACCAACAATACTTTATAAATATATATATATATATCTGTGTGTGTGTGTGTTAGCATACATAAATTAAAAAAATTACTTGACATTTTATTTCACAAAAAGAAATCGTACAGATTTTGGTTTTAAACTAAAAGAACCATACAGATTTAATTGATAAAAAAAATTGATTTTGTGAATACCTAATTATGGCCAAAAAGAAATATATGTATATATATATATTATATTTTATATGTATATATACTTTATCATATAACATCATTATATATATATTAATTTTAATACAAACATGTGTATATATGTATACTTTAAAAAAATTCGTATATAAATTTTAATTTTAATAATAATATAGAATTTATTTGCAAATTTTGAATTTAAACCTAAAAGATATTTTCGGATCTAGATATAGTTTTAAATTTTGAAATTTGAATTTAAAATCGTTTATATTTATATTTTGCAAATGTTATTTTAAGTGTATATATATATATGTATGTATGTATATTAATATAAACTTACTTTTACATTATTTTGTGTGTGTGTGTATTGTCTTATATAAATTCAATTCGTATCAGTTAATTATAAATATATAAATTAGAATATATATATATATATATAGATGGGCTAACATGCCTGTTGCGGTGTAAATTCCGTTCACTTAGATATGGGCATGTTAAACCATGCACATTGTATATGTTGCACGTGAACGTACATATGTATATGATACACATGTGCACATTATGTATTTTATATTTATCAAATAAAATCCTTTTACTAATAAATAAAATAAAATAATGATTTTTATTTAAAATTAATTTAGATAAGATCTATATCAATTTAGACTTTATAGGCCCAATAAGATCCAAAATAGTAAAAAAACCGAAGTTCATCCATTTAGCCCACTGTATGCTGGCCCAGTTCCAACAATAATGGATTTAAAATCTTTTTAACGAGTTAAAACAATTTTAATTTAGTTTAGAGTAATTCTGGACGTAAAAGTCGAATTTTTAAAGATGATGGAATTAGGACCCAAAACTAGTTTCATTTTTCTCGGAATATTATTTACGTTTGGAAAACATGCAAGGCTCGAAGCAATCGGAAAAAGTGGAAATTGAGTCGAGAGGGGTAAACTTGTAAATAGTCAGAGAGTAGGTTTTAAAAGACAATTTCTAAAATATAGAGCCTCACTTCCTCATTTTTCACTTTGCCTCATTCTTTATCTACTTCATCTTCCCTAAGCCCTAGTTCCTCTTCCTCTTGCCATAACTCCTTCATTCCTTCACCAAAAATCACCCAAAAATAGTCTAAATCAAATAAGATCTTCCTCTACAATACCCATAAACAGGATTTCTCTAGAATTGATGCATTAATCTCATAATTTTCGAAATAGTGATTTGGACGAGCAGGTTTTAAGCAAATTTAGGGATTTCTTCTAGCATTGGGTGAGTGGGAATGGTTTGCTACCTTAAATGATCTCGTTTACTACTCTATACTTATTAAATTACTTTGTTAGTTAGAGCTTGACCATGAGTTATTTGTCTCTTGATTGAATGATGAGTAGTTGGTTGTTAGTTGAAGTATGTAAGTTAGATTGAATGAAACATTGAATTGTATTAATGAAAAAAATTATGGATTTAATAAATAAAGATAACCTGAATGAAAATCATAGGATGATGATGTTGTGTGTTATCATTGCTTGAGTATGTTGGATGTGTTGGGATTGGTTAGACACTCCATAATTTGTGTTTGTTTGTAAAGTGTTGGGTTCTAAAATGGTCATCAAATTGCCTTTGTCGGCGTTCATCTCATGGCAGATCATCGATGATATGAACTTGAGCATGGAAAGTAGTGGGTGGTTACGAAGTCCTCATGCCATGAAACTCAACATTTGGGCGAAGAAGGTTTGATGATAGTCGAGTGAAGTAAAGAGGTAGGATAAATTCCATTAGGGGATTTCACCCCATCAAGGTTTAGCTTACATCCTGGTAGAATTTCAGTCGACTTAATTCGGGGTCGATCAACTGAATGAGTCCAAATCTTACATGGTTTCCAACCCATAAGAAAATAGACCAAAATTGGCCTAGTACAGCCGAATGGACACATAACTAGTCGATCGAATTTGGTGGTAGTCGGTGGGTTACGGTCGACTAGTTGATTAGAATCATAGTAGGGGAGAACTTTTTTTTTCTCCAACACACAATGTTTGGGCGAAACTTTGACGACTCAGACGAGGCTTAGGGTTTAATGTGACAACGAAGATATGTTTTGGAGTTCTTTGACATAGAGGCTCACCTGGCTTACGGTCGAGACATTTTGGGCATGTACTACAATGTAGAGTGACCAAAAGGCATTCATAAGGGCGATTGGAGAGTGGGCTATAGATCAGGGTATTCAAATGATCTATGTGGGAAGCAACTCGGTGGTTATGCTCGACTTGACTTCTATGTGGTTTTAACGTTAGGTACGACTTCGGTGCTCGGTCATCAAGATATCGAAGAAACGCGGATCGAGGTAAGTAGATAATGCGTTATTCACACCCAAGGCCTATATCTATGGCTTAGGCGTTGTTATTTACATCGAGACTATTGGGGATCAACCACGGCTTTCACATAATGTGATAACTTGAGAGGTATATGGATGCTTATTTGTACCATTACTCGTCATAAGGTGGTGATGACCACATTGTTTTCTCCACCATATTGTGGTTCGATGGAAAGGCATAGACACGTTAGTATCGGTTTTAGATATGTAGGTAGGTACGATAAGGTGTTACCCTATATTGGGGATTAGAGTGCAATATGGCATTGCTCAATAATTCGGTTATGTGTACGATACAGCATTACATAAGAGCTCCAGCTCAATGTTTGTGTGCATGGGTTTCGATGTGTCTTTGTATGAGATGTTCGATGTTATATTAACACTACTATTAGTCATGATAACTTGTTGGATGCAGGAGAAGAGCAGAACTAGGTAAAATATGGTGTCACTCTAGAGCCCTTACTCATTTATTTTATGTACACTTGGCTTGCATATGGGTGATATTTCGGGGTAACACTTAGTAAATTATTTATGTCATATTAGAGTATCAAATATCATGGTTAGTAGTGATGTTTCCCTTTCATCAGATTTTATGTCTGACCCTCTCAATGTTTTCCTTTTCTTATATTCCTTAAGTAGGTACAGACGAGAGGTTTGGGGGACGTTATTAGCTAGAGCAAGTTTATGAAGCGTAACTTTATATTACTATGATTATGCAACGACCTGGATTTTTGGAACGTTTTATAATTAAATATTGGAATTATTTAAATAATTGAATCTTGGATTTAATGTGAATAAAAATGATTTCAAAAGCTTATTTTTTTTTAAATAAGAATGATAATAGTAAATTTTAGTTTAGATTTAAAAGTGATTAAATTTTTTTTAATAATAATTTGTTTTAATTAATGTGTGAAATTATCATTTTGGGGCAGTGTCTTAGATTTTGACAAAATTAGTGCAATTGGACCCGAAATAATGAATTATTGTACGTTGACAGGTTTTGTGATGACCGTACGTGCTGTGTGGTTATGCATGCTCGAAACACGTAGTGCTAAATTAAAAAGAATAAAACATATTATTATTTATCTATAAATACTCCTCTCCTTTAAACCTAATTTCCACTTTCTTTCCTTCTCTTCAAACATTAGTCACCACCATCATAATTACTTCATCCAATTGTTTCAAGGACATTACTTAACAGAATCGAGTGTCATTGGATTTGTTAACTTCGTTATGGCCAGAGCTTAATGATGGTATGAGTGAATTTGTGTGCGACGTTCGTGGGCAGTGATCGGTTTGTACTGGCTGTAGCTAGCGTTAAGGACTTTAGGTGATTCGGCCAACGATAGGTGATGGCATCGATGCCATTGGAGTTCTCAAGGGAAGGAGGTTGTGTGGACGAAGTTAGAGGTAGTGCGGTCAGCTACAGGAAACCATGACCATTATTTGTTGTCAGTGGAGTGTTAGGTCGCGATGGCCTAGGGGTTGTCAAAGGTGAAACCAATGGTGTAGGCGAGTTCGTGGTGGAGAGAGAAGGTCGTTGGCTGTGGTTTAACAGCGATCGAAGCTCAGATGGCAATTGCAAGGTAAATTAGGGCATAATCGATCGCAATTGGCTGTAGGTGGTCGGAGGGGTCGACGTGGGTGCCGACAGGTCAGGTTTGAGGAGAGAGATGCGTTGGTGCGATCGGTTTGTCATTTCGTTGAGCGGGGCAACGGGGAGGTATGACGACCTGCACGAGTGAATGGGTTTGTGCACCTTCTTTGTCTGTGTATAGCTATTTGAAATAGGAGAGGAGGGAAGAAAGGTTAGAGGTAGATTAGAGGTAATAACAAAGTAATTAAGTATATTAATTAATATTTAATCCAACTTCTTATGTAACGCGTAACTTTTGCAAACGAAGTCCGATTGAGACGTCGTCTTCACTGTTGCGCTCATATCGGGATTCACTGCGTCTAGACTGATTTTGGCTTAGGTAAGTTTACTCACCAGTTGATTATACAATTATCGTGTATAAAATTGTTGTTGTATTAAAATATAAACTGTATGACAGATAATGCAAGTTATTACTTTTGGACCTCGTCTTGTATTGTAAAACTAGTGACAATATTATTATGGAGTATAATCTATCTTTTGATCATCTATAACATGTATCATGGCCTAGACTACTTGTTTACATGTTTGATACTGCTTTGTGAAAAGTGATAGTACGTTATAAATGTTTAAAGAAATATAGTCGTTATAAACGTGCTTTGAAATCTCTGATATTCGACATATATTAAATTGGATAAATTGTGATATATTATGGAAATATGTATGTCTATATGTTTAGATACACATGTTTTGGTGTGTTTAACATAAAGGAATTGATTTGGACATTTGTGGAAATTGAAATTGGAAGTTGAGAATGTTAGAAGCGAAAGAATCGCTATGGGTGCACTTTGAAATCGCTGTGATCATCAATTTTAAAGTTAACTTTGAAAGACATCCTAGGGCTTCTTCGTATTTTTAATAAGTACTATGAGTGTATTTATTATCAGAAAATATCAAGGTTTAAATATTTTACTGAAAATCATTTATGGATTTATAAAGTAGTATAAAACAGGTTCTTATGGTTTTCAAATAAAAGTATTAAAAACATGCATAAGTGTTTTTAAAGGTATATTTTTAGTATATATATGGTTTTAGAAATTCGTTAAAGGTTTTATTTAAGAAATAAAAGGTTTTTATATTATAATATTTTACAAATGGTTTATAGTATTTTATTAAATATCTTAAGTTTACAAATAAATTGGTGTGTATATGTACATCTTTATAAATGTATTTTAGTATATTTAGAAGTTTAAAAAAGGAATTTTGCTATTTGTAGAAGAATATAAAGAAGTTTTAACACTACGTTATAATGGATTGTTTTATAAATTGATTAAAAGTTATATAGCCTTGTTTATAAATGGGGAAGTACTTAGGGCTTTAAATGGATGTTTCAAAGTAAATGACAAGTACAAAAGCAATTCTAGGTTTATAGTAACGATGTTTGTGCAACATTTGTTTAATCCATTTAACTATACTTTTGAAAAGTGATTGGATCTTTAAAATGGAGTTTTATAGATAAACGAGATAGTGAAGAGATTTTGGGTTTGTCGTAAACAATGTTTAAGTAACGTTTGTTTTTAAACCTTTGGATAATATTTTAAGGTGGAAAAATATTTTTAAATGAGTTTGGAAATTACTTAAGTATTTAATAATGGAATTTTAAAGAGAATAACAAGTACGAGTTGGTTTTGGATTTGTTGTGGAAATGTGTTAGAAATATTCACCTTAACCAATTTTGATTGTACTTATGAATGTAAATAGATCTTTGAAAAGAATGTTTAAAGATAGTCATTCGTGAAATGGTTTTAGGTTTGTAGTGACAATGTTTGACATTTGTCTTAAGCCCTATGAAATAGATTTGTGAATATACTTATACAGTTGAGATAAGTATATGAATACTTTTGAGAGTATCAAAATGTAGTGAAATGAATAGTGGAGTTTAATTAATAAATGGAGTTTCATTTATAAAGAGTTTATGGAGTAAAAATGAGTTTACTAATAAAATAGTATTTTAGTTAATAAAGGAAGATTAATTAAAAATAGGATTAGAAGTCGTTCATATGACTTGATCGTGCTTATGTATTTCGATCGTGCTTTGTGTGTTACTTGCTTAAAGACAGTATACGGGACTTAGTTTTCCATATATGATTATTCTCGTTGTTATATGATTTGACTAAATATACTCTAGAAAAATTTAGAAGAAACACATGAATTATATGGTACGGTTATCTTCGGTAATGTTATATTGTACGTATAAACTCGTTTTTCTCGTCTAGGACAAATGATAAAGAAATCCGTCTGCTTAAACGGTTAGGAGGTGATCTTCAATCTTATGTACTGTCCGCTTATTTCCCACAGAATCAGAGTTGAGGTTACTGGGAAATCGAGACATTGATTTTGGAGCACCCGGTAAGCGGTGGAGTGTACTTATATGAGATGACTTGAAACCGTAACAACTCCAAAACCATATACGTGTTCTATGCTTTAAAAGAGATTTGTGATGGTTTGTGATGCCGGAATCTATATGGAAATTCATGATCTGTTTGAGATGCTCGAACATATGTAGTTGTTCATGATCTATTCAGGATATGGGTATCCATGTATGATTTCGAGACCTGTTGAGGTATGGGAATCTATGTGTGATTTCGAAATCTGTTGAGGAATCCATGCATGATTCTAATATCTATTAAGATATGGGAATCCATGTGTGGTTCCGGGATCTGTTCGAGTTGGGGACTAGTGTTTCGAGATCTATTCGAGTTGTGATTCGTGCGCTGGGATGATGAACGTAACTTCACCATCGGTAATGATATAATCCAGAGATATGAGACATAGCTTATGGGGTTTAGCTAATATAAAGGGTGCAGGCACTCCATTTTAGTGTTACTTACGGATATGTACGCGAGAGTGATGTGACCCGGTGCCACGTGTTCGGGTGTGGACCTGCTATGTTTTCCCTATAATATATTTATCTAGAGATTGTGATGCTCGGAAGGATATCTCTAATCCTTATGCAAAAGGACCATTCTCGAAGTTCCAAGGGCACCTCCATGGAAATCCTATACAATTAGCGAACGTGCCTTAGCAGTTGTGATTGTATACGTACACTATTGTGATGTACACTCACATGCATCGCAACTATGTGATTATTTATATTTCACACCTTGGACATTATTATATTATCATTGGATTTTATATTAGAAATGGTTTGGTTATTGTAAGTTAAAATCCATTTTTGTTTATTGGTGGCATGGTCTTACGAGATACCCTTATTTTAAAGGGTTATAAGATATATAAAAATCTATATGATTTGGGTTTCTCACATTGGTTTACCAGATTGATCTGGGTGTTATTTTCTTAACGATTGGGTCAGCATGAGTATGTTTCAAGATTTAGTTGTGGTTTATTGGAGCTCTTAGAGAGGTGCTGGATGATTTTCTATCGTATTTATTTTCTGCTACGTTACTTGTTTTGTATCTATCAGTGTTTGTGAGGATATGCAGTTATAACTGTCCAGGCTGATGATAGGTTATTTTTCTCTGATTGATGTATATATATCAAAGTTTTCTTTTGGTAAAGACCTTTTGAGATATTATATATTATCGTTTCGCATGTGGGATTCTGATATTGTGTTCTCTTCTTTCTTAATCTATTTCTTTTTCTTGTTATTTTACCCTAACAATTTGTCTTTCCGACACTTGGGTGTTCGGCACGTAAATACCGTGGATGTATCAGTGTCGACATTTGTAACGACCCACTATTTTGGACCATTCAAATCGACAATAAAACCACACATGTAAGAGTTGAATAATCCAAAACAATAGATTGTAAATAAATTTGGAGCAAATAAAACCAATCACAGATTCACAAACACATAATATCAGAATAACTCGCAGCGGAAATAAAAATACATAGTAGTTCATGAAGCTACTACAATACATAGTCTCAAAACAAATACATAATACCAGAGTCTAAAAGCAAATACAACTGGAAATCCAAATACATAAGTTCACTAATGCATAAGCAAAGGCTGAATGAAAGTAACTGAAATAGAAATAGATAGACAACTAGATAGATAGATAAATCTCCAACAATCTCTAGTTCCAAAGATGAATCCAAAGCTGTGATACTCAGGCTGACCCGAGCGTAAAGCAAAACACAAAACACTCGAGTCAGGACATACATACTTATAAAAAGGTAAATCAACTCAAGTGTACTATAATAGAAATGCATCAGTAACTTAAAGGCTGCTTGGGATCGCCCATCCTTTAAGGATCGGTTAAACTATCTACTATGCAGTAATATACGCTATTATAATAATGTCTAAAGTAAAGTAAACTATCAAAATAGCGTTAAGGATTTACATTTTCCACCTTAACACATTTTATATATTCCCATAGTTTATACAGTACCGTAATCTCCCCCGTAATGGGCATCGTCAGAGGGCACTCCATAGGTATGGTACAAAACAAACTCGTAAAAGGTGCGCTAGGGTAGGTGACACGGCACAACTAGGCAATGCCAGGGTAGATATACCAATTACACTTCCGGGCTGATGGTAACGCAGAGCCCCGGCAATCGCCCACCTCGAGCCACACTCCCGAATCAAGGGGTGCACCCAATCAATCACAAGGTAATAGAATGGTATACGATGGAGTGTGTTCGATAAGAGGAGCTACCTCGTTAGCCCGTCGATTGCTTCGGTTTTAGCCACCTTATGCTAACTCACGAGAGCTGGGTCCACGTATATACCTCATATAGAATCATCGCCACCATCATACTTCATTCTGGAATCTCCACCATGTACAAAGTTGTTAAAGTGGTTTTCGGTATCGATAGAGAGTATGCCCATATCCGATCCCGGTCTCTTTAACAACCAACCGTTATTATAACCCGTGGTTATTTATTTCAAATGGTAAACATTTTAAATCAAAACATATTTATTTCAAAACCATTAAAATCCGATGTCATTATTCTTTCAAAATATTATTTATTTCCAAAGTTGTAACACTTCCAAATTTATTCACTTAATTATAACACTTCAAAATGTAATGTTTAGAAACCATAACACTTTTCAAATGTGATATTTAGAAACCATAACACTTTTAAAAATGTGATATTTTAGAAACCATAACACTTTAAAAAATGTGACCCGTATATAGTAGCATTTCAAATATGTTTCCTTTTTAGAAATAGTAATTTTTTTACAACATAACCTTAAAAACCATAGCATTTTAAAAATGCTGCAAATCCTATTATATTTTCTACTGTAACATATTTAAAACATCATATCTTATATTTTTACCATAGTTATTATATAAGATCTATTTTAATTTTCAAACTTAATTATTTGGATATTAATTAAACTATGATTTTAGTTAAATAAAAATTGATCACTAAAATATCCAATTAAAACTGCATTTTCTTACATTAAGTTAAAAATACATTTTAAACCATTTATTAACTTATAAAACTTTAACTTATAGAAAATCAGTATATATATTTTTAAATCATATAAATCAAATTTTAAGTTAAAATTTCATAATTTAAAAATTCCAAATACTTAAAAAATTTCAGAAAATATATATATATTAAAATTTACAACAGGTTTGTATAATATTTTCTAACCTAGGTCAAGTGATTACAGATATATATCATTTCAATCCGAAATAATAAAATTCCGGGTTTGATCATTTCAAACCCGCAAATCCCAAGTCAAATAAAAATCGCTTGAGCCTATCATTTCAGCCCATAACGACTTTTCCCTATTCTAAAGTCCGTTCGGGTATGTATCATTTCAACCCATAGTGAGGGAACTTGCAGTGTGAGAAACACAAATTAAAATAAACAGTATAGCATAGAATATCATATAAGGTGATGAAATAGGTATAGCATCAGGTTATAACATCATATAGTATCATATCACAGGCATATATGAGACTACTATCAACATGGCATATCACTATTACAATTCACAAGCCATCGATTCACTAGATTATAAGTACGAAGTCGAGAGTGATAATCTCACATTCTTTGGCTAGAGATGACAATTCAAGACACAAGAACAAACTTCGAAAAGCACGATAAAGCACGAATCAAATTCGAGGAGAAGTAGCACCCAAATCCAAATCTTGTAAACAATAAAATACAACATACATAAATATATATATATTCAACACATAAAATATGAATTAAAACAAAATAAAAATGATAACAAACATGACCTAGTAGGCTCGACCACTTTGGTAATAGGCTAGACAACATGAAACATGCTCGACCATAATGGTTTTGGGCTTGGTAGGCTCGGCTATGATGGGTGAATGGCTAGAAAAGCTCGGCTAAGGTATGCAATAGGTCACGGCTATGGATGGTTTGAAATGGTGGCAAGTCAAAAGTCACTTGGAAGGAAAAAGGTCAAGGGATGTGTGCTATTTTGGTTCGGCCTATGGCTAACATGGTTCGGCCACTTGGTCAATTGGTTTGGCCATGTGGTGATTTGGGTCAAGGCACAATGGATACGGCTATGAGGTGATGGATGGTCACGGCCAAGCAACAGGAGGTGGTGGAAATGATGGTGGCTGAGGAAAATAGGAAGGAAATGATGATGTAGTGAAGTCGGCTAGGGTTTCAAGCATGGGATGGTCACCATTTTTGACCTAGGAAGTCACGACTATGGGTTTGTGGTGAGGATGTGGTCGGCCTATGGAGATGGTGGTGGTTTATCAAGGTGATGGAAGCAAGGAGAGGTTGGCTATGGAGAGAGTGAGGCCGAACAAAGGAAGGGAAGAAGGAAGAAACAAAATAAGAAAAAAAATGGAAAAGAAAGAGGAAGAAACTTACTGTAAAAATTTGTTCAGAGAAGTAAAATGAGAAAGAAGGAGAAGGAGGATGTTTTGAATGTGAATGGATTATGGAGAGATATCTCTTCAAATTGAAAAGTCACAAAGGTGTCTATTAGGAAATTCCTAAGCCCATTAGTCAAGCCCAATAACAAAGCAAGCCAAACACAAACAAAATCAAGCCCAAACCAAAATAGAAAATATAAAATAAAATACAGAAAAATATTTGCGTGTAAAACGCTGAAATTTAACAGATTTAAAAAGTATAAATCATTATTTGACGAAACAAAAAGCAGAGAGAATATTAGAATCAAATTCCGCTTCAAAGAAAAAGAATAAAAATTTAAAATTCAAATTTAAAATTTTCAACTGAAAGTCAAACTTTGACCAAAGTTGACCAAAAATTTAAATTTCAAAAAAATCTTTATTTTATTATATTTGGAAAAATAATTCACAACAAATCCCAAAATTACATTATAAAATTCCAAATTTCCAAATTTTAAATGATTTAAAATCAAAGTTTCAAATAAATTCAATTAAAAATATTTGTTAAAATTTCGGGTTGTTACACTCTCCCCCACTCAAAGCTTTTCGTCCTCGAAAAGGAACGAGACATAGAAAACAAAGAAAGATAGGATAAGATAGAATAACGAATAGTACCCGAAACAAACAATTCCGGATTCGAAGCACGCATGCTCTCCTCCATCTCCCAGGTACAATCCCGATCATCAGTACTCCACTGCACTTTGACCAGGTTGACAGATTTCCTTCTCAGCTACTTCGTACCTCTATCGACAATACGAAGTGGCTTCCTATCGATAGTAAGGTTTGGCTCAATATCGAAACTCTCGAGAGCAGAAGGCTGGACAATCAAAGATGGATCATGAAGATACCGACAAAGATGCGAAACATGGAATACATTATGCACTCCAGAAAACTTCTCAGGCAAATCCAAATGGTAAGCTAAAGAACCAACTCTCCCTAAGATGCGGAAAGGACCAATGAACCTAGGATCAAGCTTCCCTCTCTGACCAAACCGAATCATATTCCTTAAGGGAGAGACCTTAAGGAAAACCAGATCACCAACAGAAAACTCCAAACTCCTCCTACGCCGATCGACATACTTCTTCTGCCTATCCTGAGCACTCCTCATCTTCCTCTTAATCTCCTCAACTCTATCAGAAGCCTCCAGAATCATATCAGGACCAAGAACCAAACGATTACCGGATTCAATCCAACAAGATGGGGATCTGCAAGGTCATCCGTAAAGAGCAGCAAACATAGACATTGTAATACTAGCCTGAATTCAAAAGATGAAATGAGATAGATAAAGGATTAAGATAAGATGAAGATAGAAAAGTTGAGATTATACCTGATAACTGTTGTTATAGGTGAATTCGACAAGATGGAGATGATCTTCCCAAGATCCTCCATAATCAAGAACACAAGCACGAGAAGATCCTCCAGAATCTGATTCACTCTTTCCGTTTGACCGTCGGTCTGTGGATGGTAAGCAGTGCTCAGATTCAGATGAGTACCCAAAGATTCCTGAAAAGCTTTCCAAAACCGGCTGGTAAAAATGGCATCTCGAACACAAACAATACTGACATGAACTCCATGAAGACGGACAATCTCTCTCATATAAATCTCAGCTAAACTCGAAGCAGAACGGGTAGACTTGACCGGAATGAAATGAGCTGACTTGGTCAATCTATCCATAATAACCCAAATACTCTCATTACCCTTCCTAGTCCTGGGTAATCCATCAATAAAATCCATAAAAACCTGTTCCCATTTCCAATTGGGAACTTCAAGGGGCTGCAATAAACCAGGGGTCTTCTGATGATCGACCTTGACTTGCTGACAAGTCGCACACCTACTAACAAAAATGGAGATATCACGCTTTATACCTCCCACTAATATAGCTTCTTCATATCTTGATACATCTTCGTTACACCAGGATGAATAGAAAGTCTGGATTGATGATTTTCCCGAAGTAACTCTTGCCTCAATCCATCAACATTCGGGACACAAATCCGATTATTAATCCTCAAAATCCCTCTATCATCGATCTGAGCTCCACT
This sequence comes from Allium fistulosum, assembly GCA_030737815.1. Classification (NCBI taxonomy): domain Eukaryota; kingdom Viridiplantae; phylum Streptophyta; class Magnoliopsida; order Asparagales; family Amaryllidaceae; genus Allium; species Allium fistulosum. The sequence continues at coordinate 1,022,663,492 of CM060906.1, forward strand.
ACCTTGACTACTACCACCAACCCTGCTACGAACATTCTCCTTAATAAGCCTAAGCATCCGATCCTCATCCTGCTTAGCCATGATACGATCCAAAGGCGAAGAAGAAACAACAAGCTGACACAACATCGCCTTCTTCCGACTCAAAGCATCGGCCACAACATTAGCATTCCCAGGGGTATAGTTGATGTTGACGTCATAAGAAGCAAGGAACTCCAGCCACCTATCTTGTCTATTATTCAAATCCTTCTGGGTGAAAATATATCTCAAAGATTGATGACCCGTAAAAAGCTCAAATTTAGTTCCCAAAAGATGGTGCCTCCAAAGCTTCAAAGCAAAAACCACGACAAGCAATTCCAAATCATGAGCAGCATAATTGGCTTCATGGGTCTTCAACTGATGACTGGCATAAGCTATGACCTTCCCATCCTACATCAGAACAGCTCCTAAACCTTCACGACTAGCATCAGTGTATACCGTTAATCCCTCATTTCCATTTGGAACGGTAAGAACTGGTGCGGAAGTAAGCTTATGCTTTAACTCATTGAATGTAGCTTCACACTTATCATTCTGTATAAACTTAGCATTCTTTCAAGTCAAAGTAGTGAGAGGTGCAGAAATCCGAGCAAAATTCTCAATGAATCTCCGATAATAACCGGAAAGGCCCAGAAAGCTACGGATATCAGATGGAGTCCTAAGAGTTTCCCAATCCTGAAATAGAATAGGGAAAAATAAGAGCTATTGATAAAGATTGAATAATTGGATTATAAAAGAAAGATGAGAAAAAGGTAGACTTACATTGATCGCAACGATCTTGATTGGATCAACAGAAACCCCATTACTAGAAACAATATCTCCAAGAAATCGGACTTCATCCTTCCAGAAATGGCATTTAGAGAATTTAGGTTTCAACTAATGACTCCTAAGAGTCCCTAGAACAAAGCTCAAATGAGATTCATGCTCTTCCTCGGTCTTAGAGAAGACCAGAATATCATCGACGAAGAGAAGAACAAATTTGTTAAGAACATCTTGAAAATCACGATTCATCAAATCAATAAAGAAAGCTGGGGCATTAGTCAAACCAAAAGGTATAACTAACCATTCATAGAAACCATTCTCAGTATGGAAAGCAGTCTTAGGAATACTTTCCTCAGCAACTTTGAGCTGGTGGAAACCTGTGGCAAGATCAAGCTGAGAGAATACAGTAGCTCCATAAAGCTGATCGAACATATCATTGATACGAGGCATAGGATATCTGTTTTTCATAGTGAGCTTGTTCAGCTCCCTATAATCAACACACATCCTCAAAGAACCATCAGACTTAGTGATGAAAACCACCGTTTCTCCCCATTCAAAATGACTAGGTCTGATCAGACCCTTGGAGAACAAGTCCTCAATTTGTTTCCTCAACTCAACCTTCTCACGAGTTGCCATTCTTCTGGGAGGAAGAACTACAGGTCAAGCTCCAGGAATAAGATCAATATGGAAATCGATATCCCGCTTAGGAGGTAAAGAAGAGACTTCACCAAATACATCAGGATAGAGTTTAACCACTGGGGTTGAATCAAGATCACCAAGAGAAGAGTCCCGAGAGAAAATAAAACTGCCAGCAAAATCCTAGGCATACAACACTGAATCACCAAAGGATCACCCTTATCAACCATAAGAGAAACAGTTTGGGTTTTACAAGAGATAATGGCTTCATGCCTCTTCAGCCAATCACCCACAAGCAATATATCAAAAGCATCAAAACCCAGAACATAGAAATCACCAGAAAAACGATAGCCAGAATAGAAGAGTTTCACCCTTCTACAAATCCTACTAAGGTTTTCGGGACCCCCAATAGGATTGGTAACACACAAAGGTACAGAAGCAAACTCAGGAGAAAGGAGATGTTCAAACTTATCAAAAAGATCCATAGAAATAAAACTATGCGAAGCTCCAGTATCAAATAAAACACGAACAGGAAAATTAAACAGAGAAAAGGTGCCCTATAGAGTACCTTGGGTATCACTAGGAGCAGGTGGAGTAGGTGGAGCATGAGTGAAAGAAGTCATAGCAAAGACTCCAGATGTCTTGCCCTTCTGATACAAGGGGAAATCCTTCTTGAAATGGCCAGGCTGCAAATAGACATGACAGAGGTTGTTTCTGGTATCCTGAAGTGGAGGAGTAGTAGCACCAACTGAAGTAGGGCAACTATTGGCATAGTGACCCTTCTGATCGCACTTGAAGCAAGTGATGGAAGATAGGTCGATAGGATGCTTCCGAGGAGTAGACCCTAAACCAGGATTCTTAAGCCAATTCTGCTTCTGCTGATGAAAGTTAGGCTTTCTCTTCTTAGAGTTGCCAGAACCAGGCTGAGATGGAGAAGCACGAGGAATAGAAGCTTCCTTAGAAGTGGGGTTCTCATATCTAATGGCCATGTCCATCAACTCCGTGAAGGTACCATGCACATGAGAAATGAGACGATCATAATACTCTGGGCGAGCTCCAGCTATAAACTTCTCATTCTTCTTAAGAGAGGTGTCAATCAGGCCAGGACCAAACTTGGAAAGTTCATTGAACTTCTGCTCATACTCAAAAAATGACATGCTCCCTTGCTTAAGATCCATAAACTCCCTGTATAGCTGAGACTTCCCGGCTTCGGGCATCCACTTTGCCACAAAAGCCTCCCTGAAAAGATATCCAAACTTAAGAAAGATTCCAAAGAAAGAGAAACTGAACCAAACTCAAAAACAACACAAGAAGATACCTAAACCGCTCCCAAGAAATGTTAGCCTCAACAGTCTGAGCTGTAACAGACTCCCACCAATCCTAGGCTGCCTCCTGCAACTGCCAAGCTGCCAACTAACGCTTTTGAGCATCAGTGATCTCCAAACCAGTGAAAATTCTCTCTAAACTCCTCAGCCACTGCTGAGCCTCAATGATGCTCTCAGATCCAGTAAACTTGGTACTACCAAGCTGAGTGAACTCCTTACAGAGAGTGGTGAACCTGATGGGTGCAATAGGCTCAGGAATTGGGGCAACACCATGACCCCTACCTCTGGCATTCCTACGATCCATCCTGGTAAATCAAGAATGAATTTTAGGACAAAGGTAGAGCAGAAAGACAAAGATAAGATTCAACTAGAATGGAAATCCTAATCAAATAATTCTAATAAACAAGGTGGATTCGAAAGGAACGAAATTAAGAAAATGAGATTTTAAAAGAAGAAAATTTTATATCCAAAATAATCTTTTAAAATCACTTGAAAATCACTTTATACTTAAAAATACGTTCTCTCATAAAGAATTGATTCTAAGATTGATTTTACTCATTCTAGGGTATTCTACCCTATCTCTAATGAGTTATTGCTCCATAGGCTAAGGTTTGCCTAAAACCAAAGCTCTGATACCAAATGTGATGACCCACTATTTTGGACCATTCAAATCGACAATAAAACCACACATGTCAAACGTGAATAATTCAAAACAATAGGTTGTAAATAAATTTGGAGCAAATAAAACCAATCACAGAATCACAGACACAGAATATCAGAATAACTCACAGCGGAAATAAAAATACATAGTAGTTCATGAAGCTACTACAATACATAGTCTCAAAATAAATAGATAATACCAGATAGATAGATAAATCTCCAGCAATCTCTAGCTCCAAAGATGAATCCAAAGCTGTGATACTCAGGCTGACCCGAGTGTAAAACAAAACACAAAACACTCGAGTCAGGACATACATACTTATAAAATGTAAATCAACTCAAGTGTACTGTAATAGAAATGCATCAATAACTTAAAGGATGCTTGGGATCGCCCATCCTTTAAGGATCCGTTAAACTATCTACTATGTAATAATATACACTATTATAATAATGTCTAAAGTAAAGTAAACTATCAAAATAGCGTTAAAGCTTTACATTTTCCACCTTAACACATTTTATATATCCCCATAGTTTATACAGTACCGTAATCTCCCCCGTAATGGGCGTCGTCAGAGGGCACTCCATAGGTATGGTACAAAACAAACTCGTAAAAGGCGCGCTAGGGTAGGTGACATGGCACAACTAGGCAATGCCAGGGTAGATATACCAATTACACTTCCGGGCCGGTGGTAACGCAGAGCCGCAACAATCGCCCACCTCGAGCCACACTCCCGAATCAAGGGGTGCACCCAATCAATCACAAGGTAATAGAATGGTATACGATGGAGTGTGTCCGATAAGAGGAACTACCTCATTAGCCCGTCGATTGCTCCTATTTTAGCCACCTTTTGCTAACTCACGGGAGCTAGGTCCACGTATATACCTCATATAGAATCGTCGCTACCATCCTACTTCATTCTAGAATCTCCACCACGTACAAAGTTGTTAAAGTGGTTTTCGGTATCGATAGAGAGTATGCCCATATCCGATCCCGGTCTCTTTAACAACCAGCCATTATTATAACCCGTGGTTATTTCAAATGATTAACATTTCAAATCAAAACATATTTATTTCAAAACCATTAAAATCCAATGTCATTATTCTTTCAAAATATTATTTATTTCCAAAGTTATAACACTTCAAAATGTAATGTGTAGAAACCATAACACTTTTCAAATGTGATATTTAGAAACCCAACACTTTTAAAAATGTTATATTTTAGAAACCATAACACTTTAAAAAATGTGACCCTCATATAGTAGCATTTCGAAAATGTTACCTTTTTAGAAATAGTAATTTTTTTACAACATAACCTTAAAAACCATAGCATTTTAAAAATGCTGCAAATCCTATTATATTTTCTACTGTAACATATTTAAAACATCATATCTTATATTTTTACCATAGTTATTATATAAGATCTATTTTACTTTTAAAACTTAATTATTTTGGATATTAATTAAACTATGATTTTAGTTAAATAAAAATTGATCACTAAAACATCCAATTAAAACTGTATTTTCTTACATTAAGTTAAAAATACATTTTAAACCATTTATTAACTTATAAAACTTTAACTTATAGAAAATTAGTATATATATATATTTAAATCATTTAAATCAAATTTTAAGTAAAAATTTCATAATTTAAAAATTCCAAATACTTAAATTTTTTTGGAATATATATATATTTTAAAATTTACCACATGTCTGTATAATATTTTCTAACCTAGGTCAAGTGATTACGGATATATACCATTTCAATCTGAAATAATAAAATTCAGGGTTTGATCATTTCAAACCCGCAAATCCCAAGTCAAATAAAAATCGCTTCAGCCTATCATTTCAGCTCATAACAACTTTTCCTTGTTCTAAAGTCCGTTCGGGTATGTATCATTTCAAACCATAGTGAGGGAACTTGCAGTGTGAGAAGCAGAAAATAAAATAAACAGTATAACATAGCATATTATATCAGGTGATGAAACAGGTATAGCATCAGGTTATAACATCATATAATATCATATCATAGGCATATATGAGACTACTATCAACATGGCATATCACTATTACAATTCACAAGTCATCGATTCACTAGATTATAAGTACGAAGTCAAGAGTGATAAACTCACCTTCTTTGGCTAGAGATGACAATTCAAGACACAAGAACAAACTCCGAAAAGCACGACAAGGCACGAATATAATTCGAGGAGAAGTAGCACCCAAATCCAAATCTTGTAAACAATAAAATACAACATACATATACATACATACATACATATATATATATATATATTCAACACATAAAATATGAATAAAAACAAAATAAAAATGATAACAAACATGACCTAGTGGGCTCGGCCACTTTGGCAATAGGCTAGACAACATGAAACATGCTCGACCATAATGGTTTTGGGCTAGGTAGGTTCGGCTATGATGGGTGAAATGGCTACAAAAGCTCGGCTAAGATATGCAATAGGTCACGGCTATGGATCGTTTGAAATGGTGGCATGTCAAAAGTCACTTGGAAGGCAAAAGGTCAAGGGGTGTGTGCTATTTTGGTTCGGCCTATGGCTAACATGGTTCGGCCACTTGGTCAATTGGTTCGGCCATGTGGTGATTTGGGTCAAGGCACAATGGATACGGCTATGAGGTGATGGATGGTCTCGGCCAAGCAATAGGAGGTGGTGGAAATGATGATGTAGTGAAGTCGGCTAGGGTTTCAAGCATGGGATGGTCACCATTTATGACCTAGGAAGTCACGACTATGGGTTTGTAGTGAGGATGTGGTCGGCCTATGGAGATGGTGGTGGTTTATCAAGGTGATGGAAGCAAGGAGAGGTCGGCTATGGAGAGAGTGAGGCCGAACTAAGGAAGGGAAGAAGGAAGAAACAAAATAAGGAAAAAAATGGAAAAGAAAGAGGAAGAAACTTACTGTAAAAATTTGTTCAGAGAAGTAAAATGAGAAAGAAGGAGAAGGAGGATGTTTTGAACGTGAATGGATTATGGAGAGACATCTCTTCAAATTGAAAAGTCACAAAGGTGTCTATTAGGAAATTCTTAAGCCCATTAGTCAAGCCCAATAACAAAGCAAGCCAAACACAAAAAAATCAAGCCCAAACCAAAATAGAAAATAGAAAATAAAATACGAAAAAATATTTGTGTGTAAAACGCTGAAATTTAACAGATTTAATAAGTATAAATCAGAATTTGATGAAACGAAAAGCAGAGAGAATATTAGAATCACATTCAGCTTCAAAGAAAAAGAATGAAAATTTAAAATTCAAATTTAAAATTTTCAACCGAAAGTCAAACTTTGACCAAAGTTGACCAAAAATTTAAATTTCAGAAAAATCTTTATTTTATATATTTGGAAAAATAATTCACAACAAATCCCAAAATTACATTATAAAATTCCAAATTTTAAATGATTTAAAATCAAAGTTTCAAATAAATTCAATTAAAAATATTTGTTAAAAATTTTGGGTTGTTATAACATTTGTAGGTCGAAAAGGCAGATCGTTACATGTGGTATCAGAGCCAGGTTGAGCAAGGACCTTGACTTTGGTGGGTATAACTCATTAAGAGATAGGGTAACGGAATGCCTTATTATGAGTTGAGTGTGTATATATATATATATATATATATATATATATATATATATATGAGAGTGTGTATCTGTTGTTATAAAAATGTTGTGCATTGTGTTGATTGGTTTGTAGAGTGGCTTATGAATTCTGATCGGTACGTGTTGCTAGCGTTATTGACAAGGATCTCTAAACACTTGAACAAAGCAAACCAACATAGTATTGTTTTTTACATTGGTAAATGAAATAATATTACCTAGGTTTATATTTTATATATAAAAGGATAATTTTCAAAGAATTGATATAGTTATATATGATGTGTTTGTTATAGGAAATGATAATCTTCGATTATTGTTATCTATTGTTTAATTAGCTATGCTCGACCGGACCAGTTTATGTGCAATTTTACCTTTTCTCTACATGGGTTGGGTGGATAGTAATTTATGTGAACATTGAAATAAACACCTTGTGAATTAAGTTTTATAGTTTGACGATAAGACGTTCGGTGATAATGTTGGGTTAAAAATTTAATTTTTAATAAAGGTTGTTTATTACAGTCTTAATGAAAAGTAAGATATTTCGGAATAAACACTTGTATAATAGTTTTATATAAGGAAGTGATTTATATAAATATGGTTTATAACTATAGTTTATAAATAGGAAAAGGATGTAAACTGAGAATTTGAGAACTTAAATCCCAGTGTTTTAGAAATTGGTTTTCTAAGGTTTTGGAAAACAATACTAGTATTATTTGAAAGTGGATATTTAGGAAATTGGTTTGTGAAATTGGTATCATCATACTGAGTAATATATACGAAGTATTTTATACCGTTTTCGAAATGATTTTGGTTAAGTTTGAAAGGCATGGTTTAGATGCACTGAACTCACTTCTACCGCTAGAAAATGATTATGGTGATGATTGCAGCATCATCGACACTTATTTTTGAGTTTTAAAATGGGGGATGCTACAGTAACTATTTTCTATAGAGTTATTTTGGTAAAATATATTTTGATTTAAATCTTGAAAGTGTGATTTGGTATACAAAAGTTATAAGTGTATATATATATTTCAAAATGATTTGAAATAAGATCGGGTGTTTAGTTCTGTAACGACCTGAATTTTCTTCAACAATTTAAATAAGAATTTTTAACGTAGATTTTGAAATAAAATTTGTTTTTAACAATAAAATCTGGCAAAGAAAACTAGATATTTGAAATGCGTCCATTGAAAAGAGGCCAACAAAATTTATTTTACGTCAAAATCTATTCGAAAATCGATCAGCATATTTTTCAGTACGAATTATCAAATTTTGAAGTATAAATATTTTTGCATAGAAATGATCTAGAAAATTTTCTGATTAAAACGACAAAGTTCGTTCTGTCTAATTCCGACTTTTGTAGCTCCGTTTACCAATAATTTTCATTGTTGTTCAAATTCGAAGCGGTAACAGCGACGACAGATGAAATTTTGTTACGAATGTCATAACACAGATTTGAGTACATCGCTGGATTCATCTCATCACGCTGATCTCCGCGGTATATTTGTTTTCATATTTTGGCTCCATTGCAAAATGCTAGATGGTTAAGATAGTGGTCCGTGACCGTGTCCTGGAATCATAATTGCTTTCATTCTTTCGCAGTTTAGATTTCTTTTCCAGCCATTATCCTTGCATGCGCAGCCAAGAGAATTAAATGTGACATTTAATTCCTCCGTGCATTCTCTCCCTCTATTTATTCATGCCCATGCTCTCTGCTCCTTCTCATTTTCTTGGTTTTGAGCATTGCTGGAGAGAAAGAATACTAAGTATATATTTATAAACTATATTAAACCTCACGTAACCTTCTCTTCCTCCCTTCCTTTTTCTTCTTTCCCCCCCCATATCCTTCTCCACCTCACCCGAGCCCCCTCCTTCCAGCCCTCACCCAACCCTTCTCCGCCTGCATTCCCCCTCCATCCAGCCTCCTCCATCCTCCCTACCTGAAACCTGCCACCCAGCTCTACCCAAACCACCCCACCGGCTCCTCCGACCCGCACCACCTCCCTTCCCAGCACCCGCACCACTCCTCCTTCCCGCAGCCCAGCTTCACTCCTCACCTCCACTTGACCACCCCAGTCCACATCGAACCCCGCCTCAGCCTCCGTTGCCCAACCACCGTCTGCACCCTCCCTACCGCCTTCCCTTACCCGAGCCACCAGCCGAGCCTCCTCAACCACCCACCTTAACCTACCTCCACCGTAGCCACCCCTACACCCAAAGCCACGACCTCTCCTTGCTGACCCACTAACCCACTCCACCCCGCCCAGTCACCGACCACTGACCCTACTTCACCCATCACCGCCACCAGCCCGCCTCACCTGCCTCACCCACGCACCCGCACATGCTCCTGCCGAACCTGCTCTAGCCGAACAACCCGTGCACCCGAACAGTCACCTAGCCCGTAGATCCCCCGTCGAACCACCTTGCTCGCATTCCCGAAACCGAACCCTATCCATCGTTCTCCGACCTGCACCTCACCGAAGTCGCCAAACCCGACGACAAAGTGTTGCACCTTGTTGTGCAACGGCATATTCAAATTCAATCGTTGTTTGTGTGTGCACGCTCATCGATCCGTGTCCGCTTTTGTGTTGTATAGCTTTGTGGTCTTCTGCGCACGCCCGTTGGATTGGAAAACACTGCAACAAGGTGAGTGGTTAAACCCATTCACAATGTACTAAATTTTCTACTGTTAGTTAAAACAAAAAAAACAAAAACTTATGTTGATTGCTAGTTGAAAATTGAAGTGACTGAAAATTTAAATTTATTGAATTTGTATTGACTAAATTTATATCGACATTTAAATTTGACCGTTAAATTGATAGTTAAATTTGTAATTCAAATTTGACCAGAAAATTTACAATAGGAATTGATAGTAGATCTGATAGTTAAATTTGTGACAACAGATGTGACTTTTAAACCTGAGAGTTAAATTGACATTGAACTTGATATTTAAATTAATGTTGAGAATTGAAATTTTATATTGCCTTTAGATACCTGACATTGATAGTGGTTGATTGTTGTGATATGGTTGAATTGGTTTTTTTGGGATCATTGGTTGCCATGGGCGATGTTGTGATGGATGGTATTCTGATTTGATATATATACGATTTATTGATTTCAGTATATTCCTGTTATCGCCCCTGTTATTATCATTGCTGATATGTTGATTACTTGGACATTGAACTTTGAAATGAACCATTGGACATCCAAATTGACATGTGATTTATGGGATGCATTGTTGACTGCTTGTACAATAATGTGATTGTTGTGATTGTATAGCCGTTTGGCGAAATTTGAAGATTTTGATAAACTGGAATTTAAATATGAAAATAGCTTGAATTTCATTTAAATTCTAATTTTATAATAATAAATATATTTCTTAAAAGTGCAATAAAAGAGTTTGTAGAATTTTCCTATAACTTTAAATAATAAAAAGGAAATGTTATAAGAAGACTGATGTTTGGAGTCCAACCATTAAATGATTTGATACGTCAAATTGGATTATTTAAAATTCGGGCTTTAGAAAAATGTTGGAATTAATTTTTTTTAAAAGAATTTGTGTGAAGAATAAAATTTGAAATTTCAAAGTTAAAATCGATATATGATTTGAATTACGGTAAGTAGATAAATTTTAAGATTTGAATCTTAAAATTCAAACATTTGAAGCTAAATTGATTTACGTAATTTAAATTGGCGTATTGAGATTAGACTCTTACTTATATAAATTGAATGGTTTAAAATTGAGAATTGAATCGAAATTGAAATTAATTAATTTGAAATTGAGTTAAATTGGAATCGAAGTTGAAATTGATTTTAATTCAAATTGGAATCGAAATTGACATTAATTAATTTGAAATTGAATTAATTTGAAATCGAAGTTGAAATTGATTTGAGTTGAAATTGGAATCAAAGTTAATTCGAAACTGAAATCGAGATTGAGATTTGAATTGGAATAATTGAATTTGAATCAGTTTGATTAGAATTTGGATCTGAGTCCAGATTTGCTAGAAATGGATAGAACCGTTCATTTTAAAATTATATTTCTCTTGATTTTGATTTGACTTACATGAGGATTTTTTGTCCTGACTCGAGTGTTTTGATTTTCATTACGCTCGGGTCAGACTGAGCTTTTCAGTCATCGAAGACAGTTATTCTTGAGGACGAAGACGAAGATTTGATATATCTTATCTACTAGTGTATATTCCGCTCCATTATTCATTCTGTATGTTAAAAAGTATAACTCTGATAGTATTGTATAACTCTGATGGAAGTTGTAAATTGAATTGAGTATCTATTATTAAACAGCTTCATGAACTGTTTATGTTATTATTATATTTTATCCTTCCACTATGAGATTCTATATATTGTTCTTTTCTCTTCTTCTTTTCTTTTCTAATAAAACCCCCTTGATAATTCATCTTTTCGAATGATTCGGGTCGGACATGCGTGGCTTATTGTCGACTTGGATTGACCAAAAAGGCGGGTCGTCACAAGTTCTTAAGATTTCAGTTAAGTTATGTTATGGATATATATAGCTTATTCATTAGGATTGAATGGTCGTTGCGTTGTAATTGATGTGTTTGTGTGATAGTTTTCATTTGGTAAAATGAAATGGAATTTTCAATGACTTTGCATGAAGTTTCGGAATTTGTATAATAATTGAAGCTAAGTGTTTATGGAAGTATAAAGATAAGCTCATATAATGCTTGAACTTAGAAACAGTAAAATTTGAACAAGTTTTTAAATGATTGAATATTCATGTTGAGTAAAATGAATTGGATGTTTTGTATATACTCCAAGGATGTCGTGGAGTATTATAGGAGTATGAACTTAAGTTATATAATGTTTAATAACTTGAATTAAATTTATGAATTGGTTCATAAATGATTTTGGTATTAAATAAGGAATACTAAGTGATATTGAATGTGGATTAAAATGGAAAGTAATCGGTGTAATGAAGAAACTAATTGAATAGAGTACATAAGTTGTACGTAGATCATTTTATTTGCATATCAGTTTTGGGCTAGGATTCGAGTACATGATTTATCGGTCTGTGTTAGGATTTTTTACTCAATTCTCGACGTGAATACTTGATATGAATCCATATTGTGATACTATTTCTATCATAGTATATCGCTATATAAGGAGAACGGAGGTTTCTAATTAAGGAACCAGATCGAAATCCACAAAAGGAGGTCAAGTGATCTATACTAGTTCGAAAGTAGAATTTATGTGATCGAGCTAGTGATCAAGTTTGATATTGCATACGGATGGTATATGTACAACGTACATGCTTTAGTATAATTATATACCGTGTTTGTTAGCTTATAGAGAGTTTGGTGAATGACTCTTCAAATTATTTGGGGTAGCATGAGTGATCGACTGAGTAATACCTGAGGCTGTTGAGCGAAAGGTACGCTTAGTAGGTTGTTCGTCATCCTTGTGCAATGAGATGATTTCTGAATCTGGGCAAATCATGAGCTTGTTTGCTAGTGGGTGTAGTGCTGTATGGTATTGTTGGGCGATTGTTTCTTGGATAACAATACTGTTAAGCTTTGCCGTGTGATTGTTGCTTTTATTGCTCGTGTTAGTATTTCGGGGATGAAATTCTTTTAAGCGGAGAAGAATGCAATGACTCAGATTTTTGGAATGTTTTATAATTAAATATTGGAATTATTTAGATAATTGAATCTTGGATTTAATGTGAATAAAAATGATTTCGAAAGCTTATTTAAATTCTGTTTACATAAGAATGATAATAGTAATCTTTTAGTTTAGAATTAAAAGTTATTAAATTTATTTTAATAATAATTTGTTTTAATTAACGTGTAAAATATCACTCCGGGGCACTGTCTCAGATTTTGACAAAACTAGTGCCATTGGATGTAGAATAATGAATTATTGTACGCCGATGAGTTTCATGATGATCGAACTTACTGTGTGGTCGTGCGTGCTCAAAATGTTAGCGTGAAAATTAAAAATAATAAATAGATTATTATTTATCTATAAATACTCCTATCCTTTAAAACTAATTTCCATTTTCTTTCTTTCTCTTTAAACCAGTAGCCACCACCATCATAGTACTTCATCCAATTGTTTCGAGAGCTTTAGTTAACGGAATCGAGTGTCATTGGATATGTTGGCTTCATTCTGACTAGAGCTTCGTGATGGTATGAGCGAATTTGCATGCGATGTTGGTGGGAAGTGATCGTTTTGGACTGGCCGTAGCTAGGGTTAAGGACTTTAGGTGATCCGACTAACGATAGGTGATGGTGTCGATGTCGTTAGGCTTCTCGAGGGAAGGAGGTCGTGTGAGCGAAGTTAGAGGTAGTGCGGTTAGCTATAGGAAATTACGACCGTTGTTTGTCATTACTGGAGTGTCAGGTCGCGATGGCCTAGGAGTTGCCGGAGGTGAAAACAATGGTAAGGTGAGTGGTGGAGAGAGAAGGTCGTTGGCGGGGGTTTGACGATGATCGGAGCTCCAACGTAAGATGTGATAATGGCAAGGCAAATTAAGGAAAAATCGGTCGTGATTGGTTGTAGGCGGTCGGAGGGTCGACGTAGGTCCCGACAGGTCGGGTTCGAGGAGAGAGACGCGTTGGCGCGATCGGTTTGTCGTTTCGTTGAGTGGGGCTGCGAGGGGGTATGGCGACGTGCATGAGTGAATGGGTTTATGCACCGTCTTTGTGCGTGTACAGCTATTGAAACATGAGAGGAGGGAAGAAAGGTTAGAGGTGTATTTGATGTAATAATAAACTAATTAAGTATATTAATTAATATTTTAATCCAAATTCTTATATAATGTGTAACTTTTGCATATGAGGTCCGATTGAAGAGTCGTCTTCACCGTTGCGCTCGTATTGGGATTCTTTACATCTGAGGCTGATTTGGGCTTAGGCGAGTTTACTCACTAGTTGATTGAACAATTATTGTGTATAAAATTGTTGTTGTATTAAAATATAAACTGTATAATGAATAATGCAAGTTATTACTTTTGGACCCTGCCTTGTTTTGTAAAACAAGTAACAACATTATTTTAGAGTATAATCTCTCATTTGATCATCTATAACATTTATCGTGGTCCAGGTTACTTGTTTACATGTTTGATATTGCTTTGTGAATAGTGATAGTATGTTATAACTGTTTGAAGCGATATAGTTTTTATAAACATGCTTTGAAAATCCCTGATATTGGACATATGTTAAATTGGATAAATTGTAATATATTGTGGAAATATATACATATATACACACATTTTGGTGTATTTAACATAAAAGAATTGATTTTGAAATTTATGGGAATTGGAATTGGAAGTTGAGAATGTTAGAAGCGAAAAAGTCGCTATGGTGCACTTTGAAATCGTTGTGATCGGCTATTTTAAAGTTAACTTTAGGAAACATTTTAGGGCTTGTGCGTATTTTTAATAAGTACTATGAGTATACTTATTATCAGAAAATATCAAGGTTTAAATATATTACTAAAAATCATTATGGATTTGTAAAGTAACGGTTTTAAAGAATAAAACATGTTCTAATAATTTTTAAATAAAGGTTTAAAAAATATGCATAAGTATTCTTAAAGGTATATTTTCAGTATATATAAAAGTTTCAGAAATTTATAAAGGTTTTATTTAAGAAATAAAAGGTTTTTATATTATAATATTTTACAAATGGTTTATAGTATTTTATTAAATATCTTAATTTAAAAATAAATTAGGTATATATATATATATATCCTTTTAAAGGAATTCTGGTATATTTAGAAGTTTTAAAAAGGAAGTTTAGTATCTATAGAAGAATATAAAGAATTTTTTGGATTATAACACTTACATTATAATGGTTGTTTTATAAATTGATTAAAAAGGCATATAGCCTTGTTTAATAAGTGGAGAAGTACTTAGGGCTTTAAACGGATGTTTCAAAGTAAATGATAAGAATAAAAGCGATTTTGGGTTTATAGTGACGATATTTGTGCATCATTTGTTTTAACCCATTTAACTGTACTTTTGAAAAGTGATTGGATCATTAAAATGGTGTTTTAAATATAATGGAATAGTGAAATGATTTTGGATTTGTCATAAACAATGTTTTAGTACCATTTGTTTATAAATCCTTGGATAATATTTTAAACTGGTAAAATATTGTTAAATGAGTTTGGAAATTACTTAGATCTTTAATGATGGAATTTTAATGAGAATAACAAGTATGAATTGGTTTTGGGTTTGTTGCGGCAATGTGTTAGTAACATTCGCCTTTAACCCATTTTGATTATATTTTCTTTGAAAAGAATGTTTAAAGATAATCATAAGTGAAATGGTTTTGGATTTGTAGTGAAAATGTTTGAGTAACATTTGTCTTAAGCCTTGTGAAATTGATTTGTGAATATACTTATACGGTTGAGATAAGTATATGAATACTTTTGAGAGTATCAAAATGTATTGAAATGAATAGTGGAGTTTAATTAATAAATGGAGTTTCATTTAAAAAGAGTTTCTTGAGTAAAAATGAGTTTTATTAATAAAAGAGGATTTTAGTTAATGATGGAAGATTAATTAAAAAGGGGATTAGAAGTCATTTATATGACTTGATCGTGCCTTTGTGTTTCGATCGTGCTTTGTGTGTTACTTGCTTATAGATAGTATATGGAACTTAGTTTCCCATATGTGATTATTCTCATTATTATTTAATTTGACCAAATATACTCTGGAAATATCTAGAAGAAACACTGGAATTATATGGTACGGTTATCTTCAATATTGCTATACTGTACGTATAAACTCGTTTTGCTCTTCTAAGACAAACGTAAGGAACTCCATCCGCTTAAATGGTTAGGAGGTGGTCTTTGATCTTATGTATTGTCTGTTTATTTCTTACAGAATCAGAGTTGCGGTTACTGGGAAATCCATCGATTGGTTTTGGAGCACCCAGTAAGCGGTGGAGTGTACTTATATGAGATGACTTGAAACCGTAACTACTCCAAAACCATATATGTGTTCTATGCTTTGGAAGAGGTTCATGATGCCAGAATCTATGTGGAGATTCAAGATCTATTTGAGATGCTCAAACACATGTAGTTGTTCGTGATCTATTCCGGATGTGGAGATCCATGTATGATTCTGAGACCTATTGAGATATAGGAATCCATATGTGATTTCAAAATCTGTTGAGGAATCCATGTGTGATTTTGAGATCTGTTGAGATATAGGAATCCATGTATGATTCTGGGATCTATTCCAGCTGGGAACTCGTATGCGAGATCTATTTGAGTTGTGACTTGTGCGTTGGGATGCTGAACGTGACTTCCTCATCGGTAATGATAGAAAACAGAGATAGGAGACATAGCCTAGGGGTTTAGCTAACTTAAAGGGTGCAGACATTCCATTCTAGTGTTACTTACGGATATGCATGCGGGAGTGATGTTACCCGGTGCCACATGTTTGGGCATGGAGCAGCTATGTTTTTCCTATAGTATATTTTATCTAGAGATATACGATCTTGGAAGGATATCTCTAATCCTTTTGCGGGAGGACCGTTCTGGAAGTTCCGAGGGCACATCCATGGAAATCCTACACAATTAGTGAACACGCCCCTTCGTGTATTAATTAAGTGTTATACTGGATTAATAAATTATAATGGTAAAATAATTTAGCATTTTAGGCAAGTTGCTTACATTAAAGTTGTCAGACCTTTCAACACTACTATTATTTAACATTCTATATTAAGTGTATATAATGTCAACATTTAATATACTAATGCTAATACAAAAAATTATTTCACCCTAGGTATAACACCCCGCGAAAATTTAACTGAAAATTTAATAAAAGAAATTAAATTAATTAATAAGGGAAAAATGGAGTTTACACGAACATCCGAATCCGGCTACGAATCTTACACCGTTAAGTTCATAGCAATTTTCTAGATAATTTTCATATATAAAGTTTTGTAAGTAGAGCTCGTGTGAAAAAGTTATTAAAGTTTAAAGATTCGAAATCGAAAATATTTAATATATAAATATATGGTAATAAAATTTAAATTAGGAAATATCAATCGGTCGACATCCCGGTTTGGAAAGGTCGACCCCTAGCTATCGACCGCCCAGGACCAAGCGGTCGACTAGTCGACTATGATTGGCTTTTGTTTGCTTCTATCGAATGGAATAGATTTTATATAACCAAATCCAATGGTTCTGGTTGATTTCTACCCTTATAAATACAACGTTAATCGCACATCAGAAGCCCTAATCTAATTCTAAACGTACCAAAACTACGTCTCTCCCAAAACTGAACTCTTTGCTTCTCTCTAAATCAATTTTTTCTTCAAAAACAAAAATTAAAAATTAAGAGTAGGGACGATAGTAAAATCAAGGAAGGTAGAGATTAACAAATCAAGCGGAGGCGATTCTAGGTGGATAAAAGAGGGAATGCTTATAAAGGTGAGTGGGTTCATTGTTAATTATGCTAATTGATATGTAATTGAGTTTATTTATACCCTATTTGATCTAGAATTGGCTTAATTTAATCAAAGATAATATTTATCTTGTAATTGTAATAAATTAGGAACTGATACAAATTTAAACTATATGAATATGATCCATATCTGATCTAAATTTGGTTAAAGTAAAAATTGTTTGGATATAAGTTAATTTAGGTTGAACACACTATTTTTGTTAAGTTGAATATAGTCTGACATATTGATACCATGTTGATTCTAAACCCGAGTTAATTTGATTGGATAACCAATACACTTATGAAATTATGAAATGTTCAGAAATTGATATTGAAAATTATGGGAATATTTGATTAACAAAAATAGGGTTTACTGGAACCAAATTAATCATCAAACAAACAAACAAAAATAAGAAAAAAGGTTAATCACGTAAATTAAAATCGACCGATCAACAGGCTTATGTTACCTATCGACAACGATCGGTCGACCACTATAGTAGCCGGTGGTCGACCGATCATCGACTTTCAAACGCGGTTTGAACCTCGGCCTAAGGCCCAAGTTTATAAATATATATATTATGTATAGGGACATCAATATATTATTAAAAATTAGTTCCCTAATTCTTGATTTTAGGATGTTACGGAACTAGTGAGGTAGTGTACACAGACAATTTGACCTAGACACTATATGTTCGACAAAAGCAATTCAATTGCCAGAAGCACCCACAGGAGGCTCCTTGGTGGATGCGCAACACAGTTGGTGGATGCTAGAAGAAGTGTGTGGCCCGATACTAATGGGAGGTTCCTTGCTACATACGACAATTAGAACGTGACACTGTTGGTGGATATCTAGCATTGTGTAATAAGTGGCGGGACGTTACCATTGAGCTTGGACACAGATGCAGCGACCTTGGGACATCTTCGGCGTGAGTTGGCATTGCAGGCTCCTCTCAATGTGTAAAGGATGATACATTGTAGTCATGGTTTGGGGAATGTAGTCCTAAGGGAAATATTGTATGTGACTATATGGTAGGAGTAGTTCCAGAGGCTATTAATCCGATCTATAACCGGTTTGAGGTTCGACCCTAAGTGTAAACCTTTAGAAGTTGTTGGGTGTAGGTATATTTAGGACTATATCCCTTTGATTAATATGAGAAACACTATTAAGTAATACATAATACAAGTATGATACCTTAGGCCACATAGATTAAAAATGAAGTCAATTGCATGTGATCACCATATGTTAATAATGTAACTCATTCATCGGACTTTTGTTTATCCCACCCCTTACTTTTTCCTCACCACAGAAGGACATGGCAATAGGTGACTGGCCCAGATCTTGTACGTGAAGGAGTGAGCTTAGAGTTGGCGCCACTTATTACTTTTTATCACTCTCCATGTAGCTATTTATCGTATTTTAGTACTTTTCAGACTATATGCTATTATTTTGTAAAACTCCAAATTTTTGGGCTATGTATATTTTGAGACTGTGTTTATCGGATGTTTTCTAAGATGATATTTTTCTATATTTATATTTTACTGCCTACAGTTGTGAGATTTGAAAGTGCAGAATATCTTAGATTTATCCTATATAAACTTAGTCTTTGTAATGTTTTAAAACTCGATAGCTCGCACTTCTTAGCATGACGCGAGTCCAAAAGTCACCTTAGGTTTTGGATCAATGTGTTCGAAGGTGCGGGTTGTCTTACTAGGTTTTTATTCTAGCATAATGGAGGATGACAGTGTTGTATTAAGTTAACATTATAAAACTACACAATGAATAAGTTACCTTTTTTCTTTCCATTTTCTTCAATATTTCTTTTGATACTACATTCTTCAGACCGCTAATGTTCCATCTCCCAATCCTTGGCCTATCATCTGGATAAGTTGTTTTTATTTTGATTATATTAACATGCTCACAAATAAAAAAATGTAAAGTAAAAAATTATTGTTAAATTATAAAATATATAGCATAGAGAATCCAAACAAGAAAAAAACTTATAAAGTTTTTGTTGGATGCTTATCAGTGGTAACATAGAACATCCAGACATATTTCTCGGCTTTGTTTTAAATACTTTCAAAGATTGTACCAAAGAGTGATGAACTGATAAAGGCCACTATATTTCAATTAATTTTACTTCATCAACTAGGTATTATACATAACTCCATGGTAAATATCTTGATTATATGGAAAAAACAATATTATCATTGCAGGTATTATAAATAGTTCTTGCAAATCTGTTTTATTTTGGGTTTCATTTGTTTCGAATATATTTTCTATTCTTGCAAATGTATTTTCTATTGTTATATGTTCAACTTTTCCAAAGTTTCTTGAGACAAATTTTTTTACAACTATCTGGTATTATTTGTAAACACATCCTTGGTAGTGGGAAAATATTTTTTCTAGATAAAGGTAAACAAAAATTAGAGAAATATCATGTGGTCTCATTTTAAAACTTTTTTTTTGCCAATTTTAGAAATCCGTCTTCTACATAAAATTTCAATTATATCATCTAAAGTGGTTGATCATTTTGCAAATTCAGTTGTAGTCAAATATTCTTGAAATAAACTAAATATAAATTTTTGAAAAGGAGTCCGCTTGAGAAATTATATTTAATTTTCAGTAAGTCCTTTGCTTTTCTTATTCTTTAAGCATTTTTATCATGGCCATCAGGTTGCATCTATATTGGATCTTGGCTTGATCCTTTTGCTAAGTTGTTCTCTTTCTCTTCTTCATTGTTCCATATTTTGAATACTATGCAAATAAAATTGTAAAAATTATGTATAGTTATAGAAACTAAACAAAATTTAAATTTAATTATCTTTTAATATATTCAGTACACGCTAATTAACTTTTAAAACATAATTCTATAATTAACTATCATTCCGCGTACTTAATACATGTTAGAGTACTTTAAATTAAAATGCTACATTTATATATCATTCTACATATTCTAAAAATGGTAGTTTACTTTAAAAATATAAATTCTATGTTTATCTAAAACTCTGCATATTAAAAATATTATAGTACAATTTGGAAACACAAATGCTATAATTATCTCTCATTCTACATATTCAAAATATGATATATTGCAGTTTAAAAATCCAAATGGTATATTCCACTATAATTCTTCATATCCAGTGCAAGTTCGTATAATTTAGAAGTACAAATTCTATATTTAACTATTATATTGCATATTCAATGCATGCAAATCTAATTTTAAAATACATATGTTATATTAAACCATCATTCTACATATTCAATGCATGCTATTGCTTTTTAAAAATAAAAATGATATATTCAATCAGCTTTATGAATTTGTAAAATACAAAGCAATTTTTGACTATCATTTTTTATATACCCATGTTACTGTATTGAAAATTATAGATACTATATTTAACTATCAATCTACATATTTAACACAAGTTAGTAGATGCCCGAGCATTTTAAAAACACAAATTGTTTATTTAACTATCGTTTAGTATATTATACTAATGCTAGTTCACTGTAGGACTACAAATGCTAGTTTAAACTATCATTTTGCATGCTAAACACATGCTACTACATTTTAAAAGTAAAATGTTACATTTAACTATCATTTTGCATATCAAATGCATATTGTTGTATTATAAAAATAAATATGCTATATTCATCTAACATTCTGCATAATTTACACATGTTAGTTGACTTTATAATTAAAATGCTACATTTAACAATCATTTTGCATATTCTAAACATGCTACTTTACTTTGAAAATAAATATGTTATATTCAACTATCATTCTGTATATCCTAAACATGTTAGTTCACTTTGAAAATAAAATTGCTATATTCAACTATTATTCTGCATGTGCATTACATGCTACTACACTTTAAAATACTAAAATGCTACATTCAACTATCATTTTGCATATTATAAACATGCTAGTTCACTTTGTAAATAATAATCATATATTCAACTATTATTCTACATATCTAATGCATGCTACTACACTTTAAAAGAATTAAATGCTACATTTAACTATCATTTTTCATATCCTAAACATGCTAGTTCACTTTGAAAATAATAATGCTATATTCAACTATTATTCTACATATCCTAAACATGCTAATTCGATTTGAAAATAGAATTGCTATATTCAACTATCTTTCTTCTTATCCGATGCATGTTACAACATTTTAAAAATTAGAATTCTATGTTCAACTATCATTATGCATATCCAATGCATGCTAATTCACTTTAAAAGATTAAAATTCTATATTAAATTATCATTTTGCATATCCAAAGCATGCTAATACACTTTAAAAACACAAATGCTATATTCAACTATCATTCTTCATATTCAGTGCATGCTAATGCACTTTAAAAGATAATAATGCTACATTTAACTATCATTCTGCATATTCAATGGATGGTATTGCATTTTTAAAAGTCTATATTAAACTATCATTTTTTATATTCAATGTATGTTACTGCATTTTAAAAATACATATGCAAATTTCAACTACCATTTTTCATTGTCAATGGATGATACATTACTTTAAAAATAAATATGATAAATTCAAGTATCATTCTTGTTAGCATGATTTTTCATCACAAGTTAATACCTAAAAGTTCCACAAGAAAATTCAAGAAGCAACACTTTAATAATGAGGTTCAACTAAAGGCAGAATGCCCGAGCCGAAAGTAATAAGAAAATGAGATGCCAAATGTAAAGACATAGAGAAGTTATAAAGGTTTGGGTAGGGATCCCTACATCTACTATAGCCAAGTCTTTGTTACTTAGTTAACCTAGCTATAATAAGTTGTAAAAGATCCAATTGGCTCCGTCCGTCATTAATAATTTCTTAGAAAAGCTAAACATGATTACAAATGATCTAAATAGTAATCCATTAGTCTTTTAGAGTTAGAATTGAATCCTTTTACTATTGGTAGGTGTCTTGTATTTATAGATGATTTGTAGCTCTGTCATTGGTGTAGAGATTCTCTTTTGGATTGCTGACTTGGCCTGCATGTAGAGCTAAGATTTAGACATGTACCATCATTTGGTTGCCTGCAGTTTGATGTGGATTGCTGATGTGACATTTCTATATATAGCTTTGGGTGTTCTAACTTGTATGCTTTATATAAGCTTTAGGTTATTGAAGCCGTTGATGTGGAAGGAGGCTATCTTAGCCGTTGATCTTAGTTTCATATTCAGGCGCTTTAGGTTTTGAATGGAGATAGATTTGGTCTTATATGTTGAGTTAGGCGCTATTGAACTGTATACTTGGTTTTGGTTGATTGAGGTCATTTCTTAAGGTAACGATATAGGAACGTCTTGGAAGATAAGCTGTTTGACATCATGTCGTCTTGAAATTGTATCATACTCGAATCGCTTTATTCTTTCGGCTGTAACTTGCTTGGAGGCGCATGCTTTCGGTTTGTAGGCTATTACCCTTTGGATATTGGCTTGATATTTAATTCTTATTAGGAACCATATACATAATATAGCATTTTGAGTTTAAACTGAGGGTTATCTTTTTTGATATTTATGATAAGTAAAAATTATGGTATAAAACATACATCTCCAAAGTTTAGTTTATATGACAAATACAAAGTGAACTTTGAATTGAAGAAAGTTCTATTATAATTTGTACCTAACTATTTTGCTATTTCTCAATTATGTATTAGGTTCTCATAATTATTAAATCAATCCATGTCCATTAGGATCCTGAAATCGAATCTTGTTATCGAGTGAGGGTAAGGATTTGAAAATTTAACCTCTTCTTTTAGTGAGGGTTAATATACTGAAGGCTATGTATAGTAAGTGCCGCAGGGCGAAGATAATTTGGAACTCTAATCTCATCCTTTAGTGAGGTTTTCTATGCCGAAGGCTATGTATAGTAAGTGCCATAAGGTGAAGATAATTTGAAAATCTAACCTCATCCTTTAGTAAGGGTTTGGAAATTTAACCTCATCCTTTAGTGACGGTTTCTATGCTGAAGGCTATGTATAGTAAGTGCCATTAGGCGAAGATTATCTGGAAATATAATCTCATCCTTTAGTGATGGTTTTTATGTAGAAGGCTATGTATAGTAAGTGCCATAAGGCGAAAATAATTTGAAAATCTAACCTCGCCCTTTAGTGAGGGTTTGGAAATTTAACCTCATTATTTAGTAAGGGTTTTATGTTGAAGGCTGTGTATAGTAATTGCTGTAAGGCGAAAATGGTTTAGAAATATAACCTAATCCTTTAGCGAGGTTTGGAAATCTAACCTCATTATTTAGTAATGATTTGGAATCTAACATCATCCTTTAGTGAAGGTTTGTATACCAAAAGCTATATATAGTAAGTGCCATAATGCAAAGATAATGGAAATATAACCTCTTCCTCTAGTGAGGGTTTTTATGCCAAAAGCTATGTATAGTAAGTGCCGTAAGGTGAAGGTATTTTAAAATTTAACCTCATAATGAGGGTTTTATGCCGACAGCATTATACAGTAAGTGTCTAAGGCTACGATAATTTGGAAATCTAACCTCATCTTATAGTAAGATTTTTAATGCCTATGGTATGTATAATAAGTGCCGTAGGACAAGGATAATTTGGAAATTTAACCTCATCCTTTAGTAAGGGTTTGAAAATCTAACCTCATCCTTTAGTTAGGGTTTGGAAATTTAACCTCATTTTTTAGTGAGGGTTTTTATGCCGAAGGCTATGTATAACAGAGTGTCATAAAGGAAAAAGTAGTTGCATGCCGAAGGCTATGTATAGTAAATGTCATAAGAAGAAGATAATTTATCCTCATCGAATAATGCAGATTTGAAAGTGTATTTGGAATTCTTACCACTTTATGAGGATTTGAAAATAAATATGGAAAATCTGTCCTTATATTAAGGGGTTTTGCCTTGTTTTAAGGGCATAGAAAGTAACTTTTGAAATATTTACCTCATTACGAATGTTTGTAGAAAATAGATTTGAAAACCTTTTACCTCATTATGAGTGTTTGTACCTTATTATGAGGATTTTTACCTCGTTCTTGAGGGTTTAAAAGCATAAGGGACATATCAATTATAGAAATATGAAGGATAACCATGGAATGCCATAACGCGGTCCATGCAAGTTGGACTTGAGTTAAAGGAGACTAATCCAAGCCACTCTGAGGTGTTACTCCTAGGATTGCTTGCCCGAATCCATGAGGATTTTATATGGATGACCCCTAATATCCTAGCGAATATTCTAGGTGAGTGTGAATTCTTGCATGGAACCATGATCCTAATCCTTTTGGTCGATTAATCATCCCAACTTTTGTAAGGACTTATTTTGGTTTTGAAATATTATAATAAAACTTCTACTTGAGGTGTAGAAATAACCATGAATATAAATTTTATTTATTATGTATGGACTCATCCTCTGAATTGACTACGATGGTCCATCTTAGTGAGACTTATCGACTTACTACGGGGTTCGTAGAGTCAAAATGCAATTATTTGGAAGTTTTCTATTTGTAGCCAAGGCTAAAATGATTTTATGATTAGGGTTTGCAGGAAATTTTTAGCATGGAAGGCTTAAAGATGTTGTTTAAAGAGTCAAAACTTCATTAAGGTTTCAATAATCAAAAGCGACATCATTTTGAGTTTTGGTTCTTAGTTCCGAAAACCATAAAATAGGTTGAAACTTATGCAAAAAATAGCTAACCTAGCGGTAAGGATTTGTTTCAGCAAATTGTACTACATGCTTCGATCAATGAGACCGAGTCTTACATGTGTGTCAATTGAAAAACTAATAATAGCAGCTTTTTCCTTATGTTGCATGATACTTCTCGGTCATGGCTTGCTCTTTGCATGACACTACTTCACTATGGCTTGTTTTCTACATGACACCATTAGGTCATGGATTGTTTTTTTGCATGAGACTGCTTGGCCATGGCTTGAATACTTGATATAACTTTGAAATTTTCATGAAACTATTCGATCGTGACTAAATTACTTGATATAATTTTTGAACTTGCATGATACTACTCGATCATGGATAAAGTGCTTGTTATGACTTTGAAATTTGCATAATACTACTTGATCATGGCTAAAATATTTAACGTGACTTTAACTTGCATGATACTACTCGATCATGGTTAAAATACATGATATAACTTTGAAATTTAAATGATACTACTTGACCATGACTAAACTACTTGATATTTACTTGAAATCATTGTTAGATTTGAAAATCTTATTCCGATGGCAACCTTGTGTTGTACAATGTTTAAGATGCTTCACTTTCATGTTTGAGGTATGATGTTGCCATCTGGCCTCTTTAGGCAATAAGGTCTCGGAGGAATTATATCATGGATAATTAAGGGTACTATCCAATTTGGATCGAGGGGTCTATTTGTTGGATCCTTAGTGTTTGGCATAATTTTTTGAAGAACTAGATCTACTATCTTGAATTTTCAGGTTCGGACCCATTGAGTACGGTACCTTATTATTTGATGAATGTATCTATTGTTCTTGATATCAGTTGATCCCGGAGTTCGGGTAAGAAATCTAGTAACTCACTTTGAAGTTTTGTATTTTGTTGAGTGTTGTAGTAGAGTCTTTCATGAGAAGCTATTTTAAGCTCTACCGGGACCATGACTTCATGGTCGTAAACTAAATTCTATATGCCTATAAAACGAAGGGTATTTCATCTACCCAATTGCCTTTGGCTCGGTTCAGATGCTTTTTTATCCAAACTTTGATTATTTTGTTAGCTGCTTCTATGGCACCATTGGCCTGTGGATGAGACACCAATTTTGATGATGCTATGATCTTGGCAATATTCGGTAAACTCTCAGCTTTTGAATTGTGTGCCATTATCAATTATGGTCTTGTAAAGAAGTCCATACCTTGCTAAAATATTTTTTATAACAAATTTAACAACCTGATGTGCTGTTATGGTTGGTAGGAGTTTGGCTTCAACCCACTTTGTAAAGTAGTCTATTGAAAATATTCCAAATTGTGCCCCTCCTTTCATGGTTGGAAGTAGGCTAATAAGGTCAATCACTCATATACCAAAGGGCCATGGGCTGATTATGAGGGTAAGCTCACTGGGTAAAGCTCTCAAAATTTTAGCATGGATTTAATATTTGTCAAATTGTCTAGCATAGTTCGGTGCATCTTGGTTTAACATCGACCAATAGAAGCCTTGCCTAAGTATATTTTTGGCCAACTTGTCCTCTACAGTGATCCCCCATATCCTGTTATGGGCTACTTCCAGTAGTTTTTTTTACCTTCGGTGGTGGTTGCACACTATGAACAAAGGGTTGCACAACTTCTCTGGTAGTAATCCATCAATAATTGTAAAGTTGGGAGCATTGTACTCAATTCGCCTTGGTTCGGCAATATCCTAAGGCAAACTATTCTCAGCTAGATATCGAATGTAGGGGTCATCCAATTTTCTTTGGTTACCATGGGTTGTGAACTTCGTTTAAGGCTGCTTGAGCTTGAGTTATAACCAGAATCCTTTTTAGTGCTTGTATGCTCGATTTTTCAAGAACTTCCACTAGAATGAATTTAAATTCCTGAACATCTCATTAACTTGCATATTTAGCTAAAGCATCGACCCTGCATTTCGATCTTGGGAGATACTTTCAATGTCATTGCTTATGAAGGCTTTGAGGAGTTATTTTACTTGCTTTGCATATAATGAGAGTCTTAGGTTTTTGGATTGATAATTTTCAAGAACTTGATTGACAATTAATTGGGAGTCATTGTATACTTTGATTTCCGAAACATTGATGAAGAGTGCCATATTTAGTCCTGCTATTAAGAATTCATATTCAGCTATGTTGTTCATTGCTAAAGAAGCAAGTTTTATTGCGTAGTAAATCCCGTGATTGTTTAGAGTGACTAGCACATAAGTGGCCCCTACTCCTTGCTCGTTTGAGGCTCCATCGACATGAAGTTGCCAAAGTATTTGCTTGGCTTTGTCATCATTTGTGCCTTTAGCATCACCTAGACATTCAGAATGAAATCAACCATATATGTCCTTTAATAGCAGTTCTAGATATATAAGAGATATCATATTGGCAAACTTTTACATCCCATTTGAACCTCCCTAAGTTTCCGGTTTGTTGAACACATATTGTAACGACCCCGAATTTTATATAAGATTAAATTGATAATTAAATTAATTTTTGAATTTAAAATTGTGAAATTAATCGATAAATTGATTCGAGTTTTCCCCCCTTAAAATCAAATAAAAACGTGTTAAATCATTTAAAGTTAAATATTGTATATATGTGTGAATATATGTGTATATGTGCATATATGAGAAAATTTGAATATATATATATATATATATATGTTTGCACCAAAAATAGTCACAAACCCCAAGTATTATGAAAGCACCAGCGTATGAATGCAAATCAGAAATATTCAAACACAAATCTCAGATCTAAGCAAGCAACAAACAGCAATCCAGAAATAATGAACAGTGACACACAATTTATAGTGGTTCGGCTATCACCGGCCTATGTCCACTTCCAGGTTTTTATCTTTTATTGATTATCCTTGCTGGTTACAGATGATTACAGTAGATACAATGAATGAATTCGAGTATAACAGCAATGGAAAGAGGTAGAATTGAATCCGGTAGAGTCTGGACGTTGGACAGCCAAAAAGATCCCCCTTTCTGCAGGCTTCAGGAGGCTATATATAGGCGTGGGAGGCTGATATCGCGCTCAAACTTCGGGAGACTTCTTCTGGCACGTGAGGGGGCCCACGCGACTAACTCGACCAAGTTTCGACTCGATCTGCGATCGATACGAAGCAATTTCATATCCATCAAGAAATGATCCAATCGAGCTGAAACTTGGCAGGATTGTTCTTTACCTTGTATGCAAACTGCTGTGAAAATTTCATTGCATTTGGATCAATGGTTCGCGAGATATGATCGATACAAGATAGTATTTTTGTGCGCACTGTCGCGTTCGAATCCATGGATTCGTATCCATCCCCTTCGAATCAACCTGAACACGTGAGCGCGCAGTGACGTGGCGCGAGATGCAAGGATCAATCCGATTCTTGTGGCATATTGACTGGGCATTCGCGCCTTGCTCGTTCCAAGATCGAAATCTAATTCAATGCGTCTCTCACTGGAACGATACGAATAAAATGGATAGCATGACCACGGATCGATTCGTACCCCATCGATTCGGTGATGATCGATTCGAAGTCGTCAGCTCCCGATGGATTCGAACTAAACAAAACATGGTGGGTTCGAATAGACTGAGGTGGTGTAATTCGATCGATACGAATTTAATGGATTCGAATAGACCACCACTTCAGTTCCCCGATGGATACGAATCTGATGGATTCGAATGGATCATCACCTTGACTCTATGATGGATACAAACAGCATATTTCTTTTAACTTGTATCGATCATATCTCCCCCGTACGAACTCCGATTAACCTGAAATTTGAAACGTTGGCTTTCATGGCTTTGCTTGTCACGTCTTGTCGGTTGTAGCTCGACCTGGACTCGGACAAAATTCATCGATATCCATGGTTATCCTGCAATGCACAGTTGATATTCGTGACTAGTTATTATTGATTTTCAGTTAGTTTTTGGGTATCTCAGCTTTTCCAAAAGGTGGGATAACACTTTGCCCCCCAAAATATGCCTTTTGGTAAAAGGTGTGTTTTGATCAGTCTCAAATTGAATGCAGTGAGTTCATGTTTTATCCATAGCTGCAGTATTATCAATCAAGTTTATGGCTGTTCGAAGACGAATCAGTATTCATTTCGATTCGCGGAAGTCAGTAATCAAATTTTTTAGTCTCTCCGGACTATCGATGGTCATTCTGGACCCTTGCCAGGCCCATTCCAGACTTAGCGATTGAATAGAAAGATCCTATTGCGCTCTGGCGTTGCCTTCTATTCCTTGCACGCTGGCCCCAATTAGGGCATTTAGCAATGTCCTGGTCATTCTAAATCGATCACAGCCTCTCCGGGCTCCTGCTGGATCCCATCCTGTCACTCTTCGGTGAAGGGGAAATAGCGTTAAGTGAGTCGATCCTGTCGCTCTCCGGCGAAGCAACCCACTTCTTGCACTCCGGACCCCGTCTCTTCGGGAAGGGTCATAAAGCGATCACTTCTATATTGGTATTTAATACTCATCCTTTAACTCTCCGGTCAAAGGTTTATTTCAAGAAATTCAAGTTTATTTATTAAATTCGAGTCCTAGATGTTCAATCTCAAACATCAGGAAAAGAAAAAATAAACATTGCCTCTCTGGGCATATCGGTCTATCTCCATCTCAGAGCATGCCTAGGGATCTCTCTGGTTCCCGTACATGAGTAAGTGGAGTAGCCATTTATTCTGAAAACAAATCTAATGAAATTATTTGACCGAAGTCCAAATCCTAAACTTGGCCCTTGCCATCTTAATCAGTTGATGACGAGTCATGATCCCGATCCAGGATCGTTTCTGTTAGGTGGAGGCAGTAGTTGTTCAGGCCTTACCGCCGCTGCCCGTTCTCTAACATATTGTGGCAATCTACCACTCCTGGCATGTTGTTCCACCTCATCCTTTAGGTGGCGGCATTCGTCGGTTGTGTGCCCATCCAGCTCATGGAATAGGCAATATTTTCCAGTTCTACGCTCTCGCTCTGTGGGATCTCTCCTGGGTGGTTTTCGATAGGGGAGTTGCCCCCCGAGTTTCAGTGTAAATTCATTCCAGGCTTGCCGCCAAATCTGTGTATTGCCCGAATATGGGCTCTCGGAATTTCTTCCATTTATCAGGACCATCATGTGCATCATCCTGCTTTCTCTTTCCTTTGTCCGCCCTGCGCTGTTCCCTGGCGGTTCCTTCGCCTTGTACAGCGTTTATTTCCTGCCTCTCGGCTCGTGATTCTTCTAATCGAATGAATCTTTCCGCTTCATGGTAAAACTCTCCAAGATCTTGCGGTGGGTCTCTCGTTAAAGAATCTTTGAATTCGGTGCCTTCTCCAACTCCTGCCACTGCCGCCATCAAAATCATCGATGGATCCGGGCGATCCACAGAAGCCACCGTTGCATTAAATCGTAGCAGAATATATTTTATGGACTCTCCGGTCCTTTGCTTTATCGATGCCAAAGTCATCACACTCTTGGGTCGCGTCACGTGGACCCTAAACTGTCTCATGAAGCAATCTACAAGCTCGGCCCATGTTCTGATCGATCCAGTTTCTAATTGCCTGAACCAAAGTGCAACCAAATCTGACAAGTATAGAGGGAAACATCGAGCCATCACTTCCTCGGATGCCCCCAACACTTCCATGTGCCTGATGTACCGAGTAATATGCATCGTTGGGTCTGACTTCCCGTCATAAGGATCCAGCATAGGAAGTTTGAACTTTGGAGGGTTCCTTGCATTCCTGATATTTGGAGTGAACGGACTCCGACTGACTTCTTCTAGCCCTCCGCTAGACAATCCTCCTCTCATGAGTCGTCGCACTAATCCAGCCATCTTTTCATCTCCATCTCGGGGTTGCCCTCTTGGTCTTGAAGGATATTCTGGCACGTACTCTTCGTGTGGCCCGTTGTCATTAGCATTGGCTCTAGCCTGTTGAGCCCCTACCATCGGTCTTCCAGTATCGGACCCAAAGGGTCTGCCCCTAAGTCCCTGTTGATCGCCTTCTGGTCCCGCGTTCTGACCTTGAGCTTGATCTCTGTTAGTTTCTGCAATCCCAACTCCCTGTTCAGCACTTGCAGTTGCTGTAGTTGGTCCAGGGTTTTGCATGTTTGCTGCTCTCATTTGTTCAAATAAATTCTGCAGCATCTCTTGGTGAGTCTTCATCATCCTCTCTTGCAATGAATTTGCTATAGCTTCCATTTCATCTCTGGTGATGTAAATCGAAGCTTGCCCTTCTCCAGCACCAGAGGATGCCTCTTGACTTCCTCCCTGTTGGCTTCTCTCAGCTCTTTGTCTTGTTTGTCGAGTCATTGTCGAGTCAATCTGAATCCTTCAAACTTTCAAATCTAAACTTTGAATCTGGTGTAGCGGGTGCTAGTTACTCTCAGTGAAAGCACCAAAGTGTTTGCGCCAAAAATGTTCACAAACCCTAAGTATTGTGAAAGCACCAGCGTATGAATGCAAATCATAAATATTCAAACACAAATCTCAGATCTAAGCAAGCAACAAACAACAATCCAGAAATAATGAACAGTGACACACAATTTATAGTGGTTCGGCTATCACCGGCCTACGTCCACTTCAAGGTTTTTATCTTTTATTGATTATCCTTGCTGGTTACAGATGATTACAGTAGATACAATGAATGAATTCGAGTATAACAGCAATGGAATGAGGTAGAATTGAATCCGGCAGAGTCTGGACGTTGGACAGCCAAAAAGATCCCCCTTTCTACAGGCTTCAGGAGGCTATTTATAGGCGTGAGAGGCTGATATCGCGCTCAAACTTCGGGAGACTTCTTCTGGCACGTGAGGGGGCCCACGCGACTAACTCGACCAAGTTTCGACTCGATCTGCGATCGATACGAAGCAATTTTATATCCATCAAGAAATGATCCAATCGAGCTGAAACTTGGCAGGATTGTTCTTTACCTTGTATGCAAACTGCTGTGAAAATTTCATTGCATTTGGATCAATGGTTCGCGAGATATGATCGATACAAGATAGTATTTTCGTGCGCACTGTCGCGTTCGAATCCATGGATTCGTATCCATCCCCTTCGAATCGACCAGGACACGTGAGCGCACAGTGACGTGGCGCGAGATGCAAGGATCGATCCGATCCGTGTGGCGTATTGACTGGACATTCGCGCCTTGCTCGTTCCAAGATCGAAATCTAATTCAATGCATCTCTCACTCGAACGATACGAATAAAATGGATAGCATGACCACGGATTGATTCGTGCCCCATCGATTCGGTGATGATCGATTCGAAGTCGTCACTTCCCGATGGATTCGAACTAAACAAAACATGGTGGGTTCGAATAGACTGAGGTGGTGTAATTCGATCGATACGAATTTGATGGATTCGAATAGACCACCACTTCAGTTCCCCGATGGATACGAATCTGATGGATTCGAATGGATCATCACCTTGACTCTACGATGGATACGAACATCATATTTCTTTTAACTTGTATCGATCATATCTCCCCAGTACGAACTCCGATTAACCTGAAATTTGAAACGTTGGCTTTCATGGCTTTGCTTGTCACGTCTTGTCGGTTGCAGCCCGATCCGGACTCGCACAAAATTCATTGATATCCATGGTTATCCTGCAATGCACTGTTGATATTCGTGACTAGTTATTATTGATTTTCAGTTAGTTTTTGGGTATCTCAGCTTTGCGAAAAGGTGGGATAACAATATATATATACATTGAATTTGAATCTAAATCTTAATATAAATGGCTTAAAGATAAATATAAAAATATAGATAATTGATACAAGTTTAAAAATAAATAACTTTAAAATTTGTAATTGATGGGTTATGTTAGAAATAAAGAAATAAATTAATAATAATAATTTAAGCTAGAAATAAATATGTAAAAGGTAAATTATATAAACTATAAAAAAATGAAGTAACCTATAAATAAAATTTAAACAACATGTTAATAAACTATGTAAAAATATAAAGTAAACATTAGCTAAATTCTAACAACATATTAAAAATAGAACTTCACCTATATTACAAAATAATAAGATTTAAAGAAAATAAAATGTATTCAAGTATGAAACCAGACAACAACAATACAAATTCAACTATGTACAAGCAAAAATGTAGGTAAGTATGAAAACATGAAAACAAGCCACCACAATATCATTTCAGTCGAAATAAGAAAATAATCTAAGTACATACGAATTTAGGAGATAAGGATGTAAACTTGTTAGGGTACAATGGCAATTAATACTAGCACAAAAGCAAGATCCTATCAGCCGAGTCAAACCAGCAAAGCATAGACAAATCTCTAATCCTATTTGTACTAAAAAGGAAAATATGTCATCTATTGTACAAGCAAAATATAATCACCTGTACAACTCTTTTCATTTATATCAACTTCCTCATCACAGTTTTGTCCATCAAAAAAACTAAGAAAAAAAATAAATAAAACACAAACCTGAAGCAGTTCAAAATCAAATAAATTCCACTCAGAAGTAAAATTCAAAGCTCAGGTGCATCTCAATCAACATAATTGATTTAAGAATAAAGCTTCAGATTCAATTCAACTGAGAAAAGAGCAAAAGAAAAATCATTTCCAGTTTCTTTCAATAGCCTGTCTCTGCTTTTCCAAGGTGAGCAAACTACCCTTTTAAATTCTTAAGTTTGTTATATCTGGGTAGTATGTGGAAATCTTTGAAGTTATGAAATAAAATAGGCTTGTATGATTGTGTAAATATGCCTGTATGTATGTATACTTTGTGAACATGTCTGGAAAATAGATAGATATGCCTCTGTTCAACATTTATAGGTTTTAAACCTGTTTAAAAATCATAATCTCATCCTATAATCATTTATAGACTTTGATGTCTAAAAGGAAACAGTTTGAATGGGGAAGATCAAAATTTTAAAAATACTTTTAAGTAGTTAAAATAAATGGGTTTACTGGGAAAATATAAAAGCACAGCAAATTTTAATTTTGTTCAAAATTTAATTGATTAAAACTTGAGTTTTGATTTCATGAACTTGTTCGCTTTCATAAACCATGATTTTTAAATATAGATTCATGATTTTTAAGTTAGAAAATCTCGAGCATGAGGAAGTTGAACGGAAAACCTATTTTCGTCAATTCTCGACGAACGACGATGATTCAAGGGTCGTGCTTGAGGTTGAGGGAAGCTTGGAGGATGTAGAACAAAGGAAAAATGGTGATTAATTTTATACGTGGTCGAGGCGGCTCAGCGATGTTAAACTGCTTGGTTTGGTCGACGTTGGTTTTTGTGTTCGTGCGTCGTCGTTATCGCATCAAGTTGGGTCAGAGGTGGAGGAAAGGAAGAAAGGGACTCTGACGAATGTCTGGGTGGATTGGCGTGGGTTCAGATGGCTTGAGGGGGCGGCACATGGTTTTTTTGGCGACCAAGTTTTGGGTACCTGATGTGCTCGATGTCTCGATTTCGATTCTGGTGATTTACCTGGGTTCTGGGTGCTCGAGTTGATCAGTGGGGTCGTCGTCGATGTGTTGAAGGTGGCAAGGTTGGTCGGAGGTGGCTAGTTCCGGCGTACACGTGCACAGGCTTTGGGTTGTGTCAGTAAGAAGTGGTTTGGGAAGAAAGGTGGATGACTCGAAGTAGTCTTCGGAAAATCGTGTTGCTGGCTCGAGATTGGGTTCGTGTATTTTTGAGTGCATATCGGGTTTTATAAAACTTAAACAAAATCGAAGTTTTAAAAAGAAAAATATGGGTTGGCTCGAGGAAGACTCGTATGCATTTGTCTCGGGAAACACTCGGGGTTGTTTCGGGTATTAGAATTTCCAGTTTTAAACTTTAAACAAATCAAGTTAATTTAATTTCTAAATTTATTCTTTTTAAATAATGATTGTTTGTTAAGTTGGAATGTAGTGGAAGGTTTTGAAATAAACATATTTTAAAATTGATTAAGTTTAAAATGTTTTAAACATATATTTTTAAAAAGTTTATTTTAAATAAAACCTAACAATGTAATTAAGAAGTTAATCAAGTGTTTTTAAGTTGTTAACTTAAAAGTGAAGTTAATTTATATTGTTAATGATGATTAATTACAAGGTTTATTAATTAAAGATTTAATGATAATTAGTTAATGTACTTAAATTAAAAGTTAATTTATATAAGTAATTTAAAGAAATTACTTAATGTAAGTAATTAAGAACAATTACTTAATGGGATTAATTAAGTAAAATTACTTAATGTAATAAATAAAAGAATGATTTAGTTAATGTGATTTATTAAAGGATAATTACTTTATGAAATTAATTAAGTAAATAATTAAGGATAATTAATCAGTAATTAAAGGATAATTAATGAAAATAATTATGTGATTAATTAATTATAATCACACGATTAATTAATCTTACTTATCGATGATTGGATTATTATTGAATGCTTTGAATTGATTGATATCTCTGATGTGTAATATTCTGTCATGAAAATTGTTTGAATTGAGCTGTGTATAATTTATTCATTTATTTGTGATACATTTGTATATTATCTGTGATCTTTGAATAAAAGATAAGCGTTATAGTTATATTGCTTATCAACTATATTTCTGTATTTTGATCTGTGATGATTTATTGATGTTGCACTATTGTGTGTGAAACCCCTGGACTACACTTACACACACAAATATGGATTTCACGAGGAAATCAGTTAAGTCACAGATATTTGAATTTATTTCAAAATAGTTTTGAATTTGAATTTTGAATCCAAATAGTTTTGGAAATGGAATTGGGTTTAATGTAAAGAGCTTTTGAAATGGAATTTCAAGATGAAAGTTATTTTGAATAACTTGATAAAGTTTTGGAATTTAAATAATTTGACTTAAATTTGAATTCAAAATTTGAAATTGAATTCTGTGATTTGAAACTAGGGATTCAAGATGTTATACTAGTTATATATGGGTTAAACCATTTTAAAACTATTGGTTTGAAAATTTGAATTTAACCCAAGGATTTTAATTCGTCTAAATGAATCAGATTTTCCGAAATGAAAACTATTTGTTTTCAAATAACAGAAGCTTTCATATAAGAAATGAATTTCCAAATTGTGTCAATAGAATTTCAAGTTTGAATTGAAGATGGTTTTCCAAATTACAAATAAATCTTTGGAAACGTGTTTTGGAAGCTATAAATTAAATCTTTGATATAAAGATTAAATGAGTTAATCCAATTTAAATGGAAATTGATTTGGAAAATCTGTGAATAGATCTTTGTGAAATTGGGTGAACTTTGTGAAATGAATCCTTTCGTGTAAAAGATTAAATGGTAATGTGTTTAAACCATTTGAAAGAAAAGTTTTGTGTAATAAGTTGTGACTTAATTGAAATCCCAATATCCATATGTTTTAAAATATTGCACTCACTATTCGGTTTAGCCGGGAGAGGACTTCATGTCATATAACCCATTCCGAATAAGTGATACGTCGTATATGGATAGCAATTGAAGACCGGTGGTGAAGACCGGGTATTTGTTAAAACGATAGGATAACCTATCGATTGTCTCTGCACCGAGTAGCTATGGTATAAAGATTCCCTATGTGATGGGAAGTACGATCGGGATTGTGGATACCCGGATTGCAAGGGCTTCTTTGGAAGTGCCTTCGGTTCTGTTCGAACCCGGAACAGACTTGTATGGTTGTATGTCTGACATTACGCTTTGAGATATAAAGCCAATTTCTTTCAAATACATTTCTATTTGGTGGCGGAGAATTTATTCTCTTAGCTTAACACCCTTGTAACGACCCCGAATTATATATATATATATTTATTTATTTATTTAATTTGAATTTAAATCTTAAATAAATGGTTTAAAAAAATAAAAATACAAATTATATAAGATAAAGTATAAAATAAATACATTGGATAAAATAAATACATAAACGAAAATAGAAATTCACCTATATTACAAAATGAATATAAAAATAATTAGTATTAAATTTAGAAATAAATAATTGAGATAGAGATAAAGATAAAAAAAATACATAAGATAAAATTATAGAAAATATATATAGTAAACAAATTAGTTAAATTTTAACAATATATTAAATATAGAAATTCATTTATAGTACAAAATTATAAATTATAAAACAAAATAAAATAAATACAAGACAATAAATAAAAGTAATAATAGTAATAAATTAAGCTAGAAATAGAAATCAATAAATAAAAGATAAATATTAAGTAAACACATTAATAAAGCATAATGACATGTTAAAAAAATAGAATTTCATTTACATTGCAAAGTAATAAAACATATAAAAATCATAAAAGATAAAATAAAAAGATAGGAGTTCATTTACATTATAAAGCAATTAGACTTAGCAAAAGAAACAAAATATAAATGAGAAGCAAACATGGAAACAAGCAAATAAAGTAAGTATGTAGGCTGAAGTAAACAAATCATTTAAATACAAAACAAGTAAACATATAAAAGATATAAAGTACTTAGCATTAAATGCCATCTATTCAGATTTGCTTTCAGCCTCCAAAGAAAAAATCACTGTCTTAATTTGTACAAACGAAATAATGTTACCCTGTACAAATTTTATCACCAGTACTCATCCTTTCTATACATCAAACTCTCACCCTCATTTCGACCATAAAAGCTGAGTAAAATGAGGAAAGCAACAACATCTTCTACTTAAAACAAAACTTCACTTTAAAACAACAATATATATCAAGACAAACCAAAGGATTAAAGATCAAAGAAGACTTCAGCTTGCATTTTCAAAACCATTGTCAAAGAACTCTGTTATTTTCATGGAAACCACTGTGAGTAACACTTGTTTTAAATTTTTAGAAATAGGCATCTGTTGCTTGTATATCTGTGGATAAGTATAATTATATACACATATAAGTCTTCTTTGTATATTCAAAATAATGGATGTATGTGTGTGCAAAGCTGTTTCCAGTGACATCATACCCTCTGTCCAACTTCAGTTTAACTTTAAAGAAAATCACTTCCTCTTGATTAAGGAAGGATTTGGATGCAAGATTTAAATAAAACTGGGTTGTTTTATTATAAGCCTTAACTTAAAAAAAAATCTATTTAAGTCAACATAAATTAGTATTAGCTCTGTTCTTCTTCTGGGAAATTATGTGAGCAAACTGAGCAAACTAATCTTTTTATTGATACTTTGTGATGATGGGATATGATTGATACTATGAGAATCTCTGATTCGAATATGAATGTGTGTGAATATATATATATATATACGTGTGTGTATATATGTATATATATGTGTATATATATATATGTGTGTATATATGTATATATATGTATATATATATGTATATATATGTGTGTATATGTATATATATGTATGTAATGAGATGTGTATGCTTGTCTATGAACAGATGAGCTTATGTTTAGTAACAGGGTAGCTAAAACTCAAGAAAAATTCATATTACCCAAACTAATCCATATTAAGCCTTAATCTAAAAAAAAAATGATTGTAAGGTGGTAATACTAATTTTAAAAATGATCACAAGTTTAATTATTGAATAAATATTATGAAAATAGCATTTTACAATAAAAAGGAAATCAATGGTTAAAATTCGAATATTTTAAATTGTTAATTTGATTTTATATCTTGAATAAACATTCAAAAGTAGGATTTTTAAAGCAAAAATTATGATTTTTAGTTAAGTATACAAGGTTCAGTTAATAAATGAACCAAAAATGCTCTTTTATCAATTTCTGATGGGTTATCAAATCTTAGATGCTGAAACTTGTTGTGAAGCTTGCTTGATCTTCGTCGATTCCAGGAAAAATGTAAAAAAAATTATCCAATGCAAGAATTGTTGGGTTGAAAGCATTTTAGGGTTTAAGGATCTGATGTGTTCGATGTTATTGATCGCGCTCGTGTAGCAATGTGGGTTGATCGGGGATGTTCGGTCTGGTGGAAATCGAAGGAGGGGATGTTGACGAAGTGGTGGCCGGAGTCGCATGAGTTCTGGTGGTCGGGGTCGTGAGTACGAGGCGTTGACAGGGACAGGTGGTGGTGGTTCCAGTTGTTCCAGGTTTGGTTTGTGAAGCTCGAACTTTGATCTCGAGTTTGGGTGGTGATCTGGTGATCGCGAGAGGGTATGAAGGTGATTGAAGACTTGAGGAGATCATCGTGGATGATCGAAGACGATCAGAGCCACCGTGCACGTGCACGAGCTCTGATGCTTGGATGTTTCTGTTGTCTGGGATGAAGCAGAGAAAAGACTCGGAATTGACTCGGGTAATTCGAGTGATTGACTCAAAGTTGTTAGGCATGTGACTCGAAGTAAAGAGGGGGAGGCTCGGGTAGAGGCTGATGACAGGTTTCCAACCTGTTTCTGTTTGAAATTTTTAAATCCTAAATTTAAAAATGGAATTTAAAAGTAAGTTTAAGGGTAAATTGTTTTTAAAATGCTTTTGATAATAATAATTAATCATTCATAAGAATAATGTTTATTTTAAAGTTAATTAGGATTTAATGATTTGTGACTCATTAAATTATTAAGATAATTAAAAATAGATAATTAATTTATTAATTAATGACATGGATGATAAATTAAGTAATTAAGAGTTTTAAATTTATTAATTAAAGTTAAGATTTATTTAAGGAATAATTAATGATTAAGAATTAATTAATGAAGTAATTAAGGATTAATTAAGTTACAGTTGAAAACTTAATTAAATAATTAGAAATTAAATTAATTGGAAATTAAGACTTATTAATTTGAAATTAATAATGATTAATCTAAGTTTAAATTCTTAAGAAAAGAAATTAAGGATTGTTATTAGTTAATGAAGTCATTAACTAAGATTTATTTAAATAATTAATTAATGTGATTAAGTGTAACAGTCGATTGGATTAGTAATTAATCTGAGTTCAATTAATTAAATGATTAATTAATTAACCTTACTTATGGATGGCTGTACCCTATTGGATGCTGTGAATTGTTTAATATCCCTGATATGTGATGTTTTGTGATGTAATCTAATTTCTATGTGATGCTGTATGATATGAATTGTTTTAATTCACGATGTGATGACTATAACTTATTATCTATGATATATATATATATATATATATGATCTGTAAATGAAAGATAAGCGTTATAGTTTATACCGCTTATCAACTATATTTCTATATCTTATCTGTGATGATTGAATGCTGTTGCACTATTGTGTGAAACCCCTGGACTACACCATACACACACAAATATGGATTTCACGAGGAAATCGGTTAAGTCACAGATGATTTAAATTTAATATTTTTGAAATTGAAATTTTTATTTCAATTGAGTTTGGAAATGAATTTGGGTTAAATGTTAAGCTTTGAAAAAGAGTTTAAAATAAAAGTTATTTAGAATAACTTGGTAAAGTTTTCCAATTTAAATAATTTAATTTGAATTTTAATTCCATGGTTTGAAATTATGGTTAAGATGTTATAAATATGTTTATATGAATTTAAACCATTTTAAAAGTATGGTTTTGAGAATTTGAATTTAACCTAAGGACTTTAACTTGTATAAATGAATCAGAGTTTCCGAAATGAAAACTATTTGTTTCAAATAATAGAAGCTATCATATAAGGAATGAATTTCCAATTTGTGTTAAAGAATTTCAAGTTTGAAATGAAAATGGTTTTCCAAGTTATGAATAAATCTTTGTGAAAGATTGTTGAACTTTGTTTTGAAATTGGAAAGGTATACCTTTTATACAAAAGGTCGAAATGGAATTGTTTTGAAAGCTATTAATTAAATCTTTGTTTAAAGGATTTAATGAGTTAATCCAATTGAAATGGAAATTGATTTGGAAAATCTGTGAATAAATCTTTGTGAACGGGGTGAACTTTGTGAAGTAAATCTTTTGTTTAAAAGATTAAAGTGTGGAAATTGTTTAAACCGTTGAAGGTTATTAAAATGAATCTTTTTGTTTAAAGATTTGAAAATGGTAATTTGTTAAACCATTTGAAAAGAAAGTTTGGGTTTAAGTTGTGACTTAATTGAAATCCCAATATCCATATGTTTTAAAATATTGGGCTCATTATTTGGTTTAGCCGGGAGAGAACCTTTGTGTCATATAACCCATTCCGAATAATGATACGTTGTATATGGATTGCATTTGAAGACCGGTGTTGAAGACCGGGTATTTGTGAGAACGATAGGATGACCTATCGATTGTCTCTGCACTGAGTAGCTACGGTATAGAGATTTCCTAAGTGATGGGAAATCCGATCGGGATTGTGAATACCCGGATTGCAAGGGCTTCTTTGGAAGTGCCTTCGGTTCTGTTCGAACCCGGAACATACTTGTATGGTTGTATGTCTGACATTACACTTTGAGATATAAAACTGATTTCTTTCAAATACATTTCTGTTTGGTGGTGGAGATTTATTCTCTTAGCTTAACACCCTTCTTTGAGACGTACG
The DNA here is from genome assembly GCA_030737815.1 of Allium fistulosum. Lineage (NCBI taxonomy): Eukaryota > Viridiplantae > Streptophyta > Magnoliopsida > Asparagales > Amaryllidaceae > Allium > Allium fistulosum. The sequence continues at coordinate 1,022,705,040 of CM060906.1, forward strand.
AGCTCAGAGGTTATGTAGTTGAAGGTTATCAGTGATATACTCCCAATTTGGTAGTGTGGCATGCTAAGTGTTGCTGTGTGTTGATGATCATTTGTTGATCAAAGCATGGCTTTGTGAAAAAGCGTAGCTTTGTGGACGAGACCTCATCGAGCCTCACAGACCGGAAATGGTCGAAACAGGAAAGATGCAGCAAGGTTTCAGGGGTATCTCCCCTAGGGTATGACCATTCCTTCTGGAAAAAGGTGATATCATGGTATGGAGCTTTGATATTTACCTATGTGGTTGCTCCAATCTCATTTTCTGTGTGGTTGTTGCTGTGTGATCGAGGGCCCTTGGATAAAGGTCCAAAAGGACCGGGGGTGGCATATCTCAGGTTTACTACCCGGGAAGGGGGTAACCAGCCTTGTGTTGGCAGAGAGCTAGGTGGTTCTCGGGGCGTCCCGCCAGAGGTGTTCCTACGTGGCATAGGAAGTTCCTTAGCCTGACCATTTGTTGGAAAATCCAAAGAAACAATACGAGCCTTGTACGGTTTTAGTTGTATTACCTGCTATGGAATGTGGCGGTAACCTGCTATTGAACATAATAGCTATAATAGGCATACAATAATGGTTGTATGCTGGCTAAGATTGATATTGTATTTTCGAAAGGTTTTCCTACACTATGCACTAGTAATAATATCAAAAGAGTTTTGTTTGCGTAGTAAGCATGTTTGACTATCAAAAGAAGAAATCTCCTCCGATTCTGCGTTTGCATTGTGTGTGTGGCGGGAGGTCTTATGGTAGTCTCATTTTCCAAAAGCATTTCGGGTTTAAATGTCTAAAATTCTTTTGTTGTTGTTTAAAGATAAACTGTTTTTGTTACTCACACCAGTCCCATGACTGACCTGGAGTTTATTGTTCCTTTCCTAAACTCTGGGTGCCCACAATTTTCCACACGGGCAATTCAGAGTTGGGTTTTTCAGATAGTCAGATAGTAGGAGTAGATTCGATATCTTTGAAGCCTTTGGATCTTGGCGATCACATTCGCTTCATTTTGGAGTTATCTTGTTTGCTTATAGCAACTTGATGGTTGTTCGAGCTAGTTCTGGATTAGAGATGGATTATTTGGAGTTTGGCATTGAAGAAATTATCTTTCCGCTGCTATTTCTTGTATCTCTGATAGTGTTGATATTCAGTTGTATCATTCTATTGTATCATTGGATATTGTATTCATCAGATGTTGTGTATATGATATTATTTCTTTTTCTTCCGCTGTGTTGTTTACTTAATTATGTTATAAGCTCCGGTGAACCAGATTCGGCATTTGAATCTTTGGCATTTTGAGTACAAGTGAAGTACGGGTGTCGATTTTCGAAGGCTGAGTTCAGGATCATTACAACCCTTCTCTGAGACGTACGAGCTCAGAGGTTATGTAGTTGAAGGTTATCAGCGATATACTCCCAATTTGGTAGTGTGGCATGCTGAGTGCTACTGTGTGCTGATCATTTGTTGATCAAAGCATGGCTTTGTGAAAAAGCGTAGCTTTGTGGACGAAACCTCATCGAACCTCACAGACCGGAAATGGTCGAAACAGGAAAGATGCGGCAAGGTTATGAGGGTCGCTCCATTTAGGGTATGTCATTTCCTTCTGGAAAAGGGTGGTATCATGGTATGGAGCCCAGATACTTACTCATGTGGACACACTATATTTATTAGTGTGTGATGTGTTGGTTATCGAGCGCTCAGATAAAGGTCCCAAAGGACCGGGGGGTGGCATACTCGAGTAGTAGTTACCTAGTGTAAGGGGTAACCCGGCCTTGTGTTGGCAGAGATCCAGTTAGGTTCTCCGGACGTCCATCTAGAGGCGTACCCATTGACAGTGGGAAGTTCCTTAGCCTGACCATTTGTTGGAAATCCAATTTCCAATACGAACCCTGTACGATTTTAGTTGTAGAACCTGCCATTTACTTATGGTGGTCACCACTGTTTAGATGGTAGCTATAGTAGGCATAGTTCGAAATGTCTATGTTGGCTAAGATTAATATTATACTTTCGAAATGTTTTCCACTATGCAATAATAATAATAACCCAATGATTTTGCGTAGTAAGCATGTTTGGCTATCATAAGAAGAAATCTCCTCCAATTCTGCGTTTGCATTGTGTGTGTGGCGGGAGGTCTTATGGTAGTTTCATTTTCTAAAAGCATTGCGGATTTCAATGTTTAAAATCCTGTTGTTGTTTGTTTAAAGATAAACTATTTTTGTTGCTCACACCAGTCCCACGACTGAACTGGAGTTTATTGTTCCGTTCCTAAACTCTGGGTGCCCACAATTTACCACACAGGCAGTCTAGAGTTGGGGTTTTTCAGATATTCAGGTTTAGTAGATTATCTGGAGCTAGTTCAGTTCTTGGAATTCTGTAACAACCCGCATATTTATCGATTTTATATTTAAATATTTTATTTAAATATAGAATCGTTAATCAAATTGATGTCCGAAAAGCTACTTTTTGCAAACAGTCGAATTAGGACTCGGGACCACTTCCATTGAGTTCAAAACGCCGTTTGCGATCTTTTTAAGTATAAACTTTGATATGTTTGAAGATAGTAGAATTTTGCTACTTTTTCCACTTAGGGCTTTGGTCTTGTTTCAGCTCATTAGACCCAAGCTTGACCCCTCCTCTCTTCATTACCTTACTTCTATTTCCTAATACTCAAGCTTTTGCAACAATGGAGAGAGGAATGGGAAATTAAAACTCCAAGCCCTAGTTTTCTTTTGCAAATCAAGTTCTAGCTCCAAAACTAGTAGAAGAAGCTTTGGTAAGTCTCTTCTTCTTCTCCAACTCATTCTTTTATCAATTTCAGAAATTCCTAAACCTAATTTAGGAAATGTTTCTCTTTTAAGCTTTGATTCAAGCTTGTTGAGTTGGAATGGAAGGGTGATTGTCCTTGCCATTGCTCTATAGCTTCTTCTTCATTGATTTTGTGAAAAGGTGAGATTTTTATCTCACATCTTAGTCTATAATTATCTTCGATTGTTAGGTATGAATTCCTAACACTTATTCTTGTGCAATTGATTTTGGTTTGGATTGATTTGGTGTATATTCCAATTTTTGGTGTTTTGAAATCAAAATCTATGAAAATCCTTTTATGGATATTTGGACATTGATATTTGAGGCGTGTCGAAGAGTCGTTAAGGCTGGGTTGTCGCTTGGCGTAAATCCTTAGTCGTTGTCGCTCGATCGATCGTTTCCGGTATTTATTTGGCCATTTTTGGCCTAGGTTCAGGGAATGCCCTGAACCCCAATTTCAGACGTCTGAAACGTTAGATTCAGACGTCTGAATATTATACTGGGAAGAATTTTATTCCCAGATTCAGACGTCTGAATCTATTGTTTCAGACGTCTGAATCTATTGTTTCAGACGTCTGAATTGGGTCGTTTTGAACCAGAAAGGAAATAGGCTAAAAAGTGCCTATTTCAGACGTCTGAAATCAAGGATTCAGACGTCTGAATTCTGTTCTGGAAAATATTTTATTTTTCGGATTCAGAAGTCCGAATCCTTGATTTCAGACGTCTGAATCTGCAGTCTTTTGCCTATTTTCCTATTGAGCTTGAATTTCCAACTTTAATCGATTCGTGTTGATTCCTTTTTTGTTGTTATCATTTATTATCGGCTTTGATGACATTTTCTTCGTGATTTTTGGGAATATCCATTTTGATGGATTCGATATCGATTTCTTTGGATTTTATTCACTCCTTTAAATGTGAATTTTGGTGATTGATTGTTCTACAATCATTTTTGTGATTTGTCACTTTAAAAATATAAAGGTTTCAATACTAGTAGTAAATATCAAAACTCTTTCATCAAAACGATTTCAACTCTATTTTCAATACCAAACTCGTTTATAAAACCGTTTTCCAATCTATTAGTATAAACAAACCTTTACCTCATTCGGATGAGAAATCTAATTAAACGGCTTAGTAAAACAAGTGGTATGAAACGCTTGCGTTTGCTTCGTCGGTTAATTCTTGGACTTGTTCGACTGAACCTCTTGTGACTATTTCCTAGTGAAGATCTACAGTTTGTTCATAAATATTTAAGTTAAGCTAGTGGTTATGGGACATGAAGCTAAACTCATATATTTACTAGCTTAGTGTAATTGACACTTCTTGATGATCATGACGATCATTTTTGTGATTTAGACTAGCAATTGTGCGATGTCTCTTTGTCTACGAGGGAGACTAGACCCCGTTTGTGTGATGTTTCTACTCACATATGTAGGGTAGCGCCCCATAGTCTTCGGGCCATTTTAGTGGAGTTTTGACTCATGGTCTTCGGGCCGTTCTAGTGAAAATGGTTAGCAACCATGGAATAGCTTTCCGTCTTGTGATACACGTGTTGGTGAGTTTTCATGCTCCCGTCTTGTGATAGGCCTCTTTCCCTTTTTCGTGATTTCTGGATTTCTTGTGATGATTTCTGGAATTTGTGCTTCACCAATTTTAGTGATTTTCATTGACACGATTTATCAATTTTTGTGCATTGGTGAATTTGTGTGTCATTACCTTTTTGTGAATTTGGATTTTTGAGAAGATTCTTGTGATATCGATTTATCTCTTATTGATGTTCATTTACATACCTATCATAGTGTGCCATTATGGTTATTATACGTTTATGCCGTATCTCTTATTCTATATCATACCATCTGATATTTTTAGCTAGACTGACCCGTTTATTATTTTCTTATTAAATAATACTCGGGTCAGACCGAGATGTTACAAGTGCTTCTGCTTGACTTCTCCCCAGGGATTTATTACTCTGACTTTTGGCTAACCACATAGATTGGCAGTTTTTGTTGTATACGTTTGAGACATAGACTCTATGATGTATACTTATTCTTTTGTATAGCACATGTTGCTATTCTTTTGGTTTATTGTGGATCTTTCAGACCACTACTCTGATGTACACTTTCATGTGTTATATATATTTTCATATCTTCTTCCGCCTTTGTGATATGGATGTCTGTGACTGATTTGTGTTATGTTTATTTCTATATTTGTTTCCGAAGATTATATATAGCCACTGTGTGATAGCTTTGAGTTCATATCGGGATGTCGGATTTCCTCCTTAAATGAAATGCATGCTATACTATCTGACATATCGGTGCTCGCACAAAGAAATTACATGGATGGTCGCTCCTCAACAGCCTTATTCTCCGTGCTAGTTGACAGCATTACTCCGTAGTGTTCTTGGCTAGTGTGGGTATAGAGGTGGGGCGTCACAGCTTGGTACCAGAGCCAAACTTCGAAACGATGTAGAATAATCTAACAAGGATCATTGTCCTAAGTCTTTCTTAGGAGTCGTGCCTTAGGATTGTATTCGAGTCAATTGGACCCGTTTTATCCTATTTTCTTTTATGATTCCTTGTTTTATCAATCAAGTTTGATTGAAATTCATTCTGTGAATAACTTTTTCTTCTTTCTTTGTTTCTTAAAGAAGAAGAAATGGTTGGATCTGGCAGTCCTGGCGCTGGTCAATCCAGTAGTCCTTCTCTGGATGGCGTATTCATGTCTGCCCAGCAACTTTTGGTTCTTGTAAAGAATCAAAAGTTTATTTGTGCTTTGTGTAAGAACCCCGAAATGGTTTTACCTCTAAAACTTGAAGTTCCTTTCCATCAGCTTGTGGATATCACTCTTCGACATGAAGAGGTTGGTAAAGGAAGTGATAGTGATATTGGGATTTCTATGAAGAGGCATATTAAGTTCAAGAGCCTTAATCCCAATAAGAGAGTGAAGCAAACTACTTTGGTGGCAAAGACTCCAATCCCTAATCGTGGAGAATGCTACAATTGTGGTTCCACGGACCACTATGCAAAGGAGTGTCCGGAGCCGCTCTTTTGTCGTTATTGCAAAAATTCAAGTCATCATATTTCTGCATGCTCCAAACTTCTAAGCAAGAAAGAAACTTCGGTAGCAAAGTCGCCTACCTCTAGTCGTGAACAATGCTACAATTGTGGTTCCATGGACCACTATGTGATTAAGTGCCCGAAGCCCCTTTATTGCCGCTATTGCAAAGATTCGGGTCATTACTTGTCTACATGTCCCAAACTTCAAAGCAGGAGAGAGGGAAAGTTGAGAGTTGTGCAAGCCCCTTGTGACACTTCTCTTGGTCAAGGTAATTCTCCTTCTATCCTTGACAATATTTGTTTTGTGATTATCTTATTCGAGTTCTTTTTGATATGGGTTTATTTTTATATCAAAAGAACTTGTGATTCTTTTTCTTTAAATATTTCTGGGCTTGATGACTTCTTTGAGGATTGCGAATCCGGATTGGTGGATCCGCAACACTCAATTTGCTTTTTATTGATGTCGAAATTATTTTATGTGATTTTTCTTTCCGAGCCGATTTTTTTTTACTTATGCTTCGGAATTGACTTTTGTAAGGATTGGCTTAATTATTATGAAGTCATATCCTTTGTCCCGTGTGGACTATTCATCTTCGACATTTTCAATCTGTTAAGCAGATTTCTGATTTTCCTTTGTGATTTTGATTCAAATTTGATGGCATCATTTTATTCTTTAAGCTCACATGATGAGGAAAGTGTTATTTCTCTCATTCATGTAGTTTGAGAATTTTCCGATATTTTTGAGTTGTCTTAGGATTATCACCTAAGCAATCTTTTGAGTGGTGTTAAGGTCTTTTTAGCTCGACCTTGCCACCGATTTTCATTTGCTACGAGTTGCGGGAGTTAACATTCCATTTACCGCATTCCGCACTCGTTATGATTCTTATGAATGACTTATTATGTCATTCAGTTTGTCCAGCTTATTTCATCCATTTTATGAATCGAGTATTCTACGATCTCGATGACTCCATTCTTGTATATATTGATTTTAAATGAAAACAGCAATTTGAAATTTTGCAAATCTTTTTCATAAGATTTATTAATAAGTACAATTTGATTTTTGCTCTTAAGCGAGCAGAGAATATTCTTAAAGGTTTTGAAGAACATGTTTATCATATAGAAGATGATTTTGTGATTGTATTGCCCATTGAGTGGTTTAAGAATTCTGGTCGATGCGCTTGATCAACGTTATCGATAGGAATTTCCTAAACGCTTTGATGAGACAATCAGACACAGTAAATTGACTTGTTAAAATGTAAATTTTTCTGAAAAGATTATTACGTAAAGATAATTATAATTTTGAAAGTTTTAGCTTTTCGGGAAGAAAGATTATTTAAAAGAACTCTTTTCTGATACTCTTATTCTTGTGTTTCCCGAAGGAACCAAGACTTTATTGTTTATACCGATGCTAGTCGTATTGGTTTTAGTGCCATTCTCTTGCAAAAGAGGACGTGCTATCACTTTTGCTTCTAAATCATTAAAGCCTATCGAGACTAGATATCCCACTTATGATCTAGTGCTCGCGGCTAGTGTTTCCGCTTTTAGGATTTGGCGATATTATCTTTTGGGAGAGAAATTTATTCTCTACCCCGATCATAAATCTTTGAAGCATTTATTTTCTCAGAAGGAACTTAATTTGTGTCAACAGCGTTGGATCGAGTTCCTTGCATCTTATGATCTTGATGCTCTTTGTTTACCCTCGGATGGGAGAATCGTGTGCCGATGCCCTTAGTCTTAAGCAACAAGCGGTTATTTCTTTGATGATATCCGAATGGAATGATCTCGAGATTTCCTCCATTTGTGAGATTCGAGACCGTGAATTCCAATTCATGTTCATCTCTTGTTTTATGTAGCTTTGAGGCTCATCCTTCTCTTTTTGACCGCATTCTTGTAGCTCAAAAGCTAGATCCCAAATTGGCTCTTCTTAGCCGAAATTTTAGGGATAAAATTGATATTGAAGTGGTGAAAACTTTGATATTGATTCTCATGGCGGCATTCGAAAATTTGGTAGACTTGTCGTGCCAAATCTTAGTGATCTTCGCAAAGACACATTAGAAGATTCCCATCGTTCTTAATTCACCATTCATCCCGGTAGTAGTAAAATGTACGCGGATATGAAGCGACTTTATTATTGGGAGGGAATGAAATTTGATATCGCTAATCTCGTTAAGCGTTGCATGACTTGCCAACTCGTTAAGGCCGAGCATCAAAGGCCCGGTGGGTTATTGCAACCTTTAGACATCCCAATGTGGAAGTGGGATCAAATTTCCATGGATTTTAGTGATGGCCTTTCCCGTTCTTGTTCGGGTCATGATAGCTTATGGGTGATAGTTGATAGACTTACTATATCTGCCCATTTTATTACCGTTCAGTCTAATCAAACCGTTCCTCTTTTAGCCAAACTCTTTATCAAGGAAATTGTTAAATTGCATGGTGTCCCTACTTCTATTGTTAGCGATCGCGATCCATTGTTTAATAGTGGATTTTGGAAAAGTCTTCGAGATTTTAGCACCGCTTATCACCCCAGTCCGATGGACAAACCGAGCGTGTGAATCAAACTCTTGAAGATCTTCTTCGTGCCTGTGTGCTTGATTTCGATGGAAGTTGGGAAGATCATATTTCTCTCGTTGAGTTTTCCTATAATTATAGCTTCCAATCTTATATTGGTATGGAACCTTTCGGGGCACTCTATGGAAGGCCATGCCGATCTCCTTCTTATTGGCTTGAGGCCGGTGAGAAGCTGGTTTTAGGTCCAGATTTTATTCGTGTTTCACCGATTAAGGGTGTTTTACGTTTCAGTCGATCGGGAAAAATTAGCGCCTCAATATATTGGGCCATTTCCTATCACCGAACGTATGGATTCCATGGCTTATCGCCTTTTATTACCGGCTCAATTTTCTGCTATTCATGACGTGTTTCACGTTTCTCAATTATGGAAATGCTTTCGAGATTCCGATTTTATTCTTGAGTCCGGTGTTGTGGAAAAAATTGAAGTTTCGCCTAATTAAACTTATGAGCAGCATTCTTTTTGCATCATTGCTTCGTGGGTTGAGCGCCTTCGAAATAAATATGTTCTTCTTGTGAAAGTTAAATGGTTCTCAAATCCTAGGGATTTACTAGCCCTTGGGAATCTAGAGAATTCATCGAGCAAACGCGTTTGGGCTAACTCTTTCGTGCTCTTTTTGGTGAACTTCTTATTTCAAATTTTCTTTTGTATTGATATGCTTTTATGGTTGTTACTATTTATTTTCTTCTTAAGTATTTCAAGGACGCAATTTCTTTAAGGAGGGGAGTCTGTAACAACCTGCATATTTATCGATTTTATATTTAAATATAGAATCGATAATCGGATTGATGTCCGAAAAGCTACTTTTTGCAAACAGTCGAATTAGGACTCGGGACAACTTCCATTGAGTTCAAAACGCCGTTTTCGATCTTTTTAAGTATAAACTTTGATATGTTTGGAGATAGTAGAATTTTGCTACTTTTTCCACTTAGGGCTTTGGTCTTGTTTCAGCTCATTAGACCCAAGCTTGACCCCTCCTCTCTTCATTACCTTACTTCTATTTCCTAATACTCAAGCTTTTGCAACAATGGAGAGAGGGATGGGAAATTAAAACTTCAAGCCCTAGTTTTCTTTTGCAAATCAAGTTCTACCTCCAAAACTAGTAGAAGAAGCTTTGGTAAGTTTCCTCTTCTTCTTCTCTAACTCATTCTCTTATCAATTTCAGAAATTCCTAAACCTAATTTAGGAAATGTTTCTCTTTTAAGCTTAGATTCAAGCTTGTTGAGTTGGAATTGAAGGGTGATTGTCCTTGCCATTGCTCTATAGCTTCTTCTTCATTGATTTTGTGAAAAGGTGAGATTTTTATCTCACTTCTTAGTCAATAATTATCTTCGATTGTTAGGTATGAATTCCTAACACTTATTCTTGTGCAATTGATTTTGGTTTGGATTGATTTGGTGTATAATCCAATTTTTGGTGTTTTGAAATCAAAATCTATGAAAATCCTTTTATGGATATTTGGACATTGATATTTGAGGCGTGTCGAAGAGCCGTTAAGGCTGGGTTGTCGCTTGGCGTAAATCCTTAGTCGTTGTCGCTCGATCGATCGTTTCCGGTATTCATTTGGCCATTTTTGGCCTAGGTTCAGGGAATGCCCTAAACCCCAGTTTCAGACGTCTGAAACGTTAGATTCAGACATCTGAATATTATACTGGGAAGGTTTTTATTCCCAGATTCAGACGTCTGAATCTATTGTTTCAGACGTCTGAATTGGGTCGTTTTGAACCAGAAAGGAAATAGGCTAAAAAGTGCCTATTTCAGACGTCTGAAATCAAGGATTCAGACGTCTGAATTCTGTTTTGGAAAATATTTTATTTTCCGGATTCAGACGTCTGAATCCTTGATTTCAGACGCCTGAATCTGCAGTCTTTTGCCTATTTGCCTATTGAGCTTGAATTTCCAACTTTAATCGATTCGTGTTGATTCCCTTTTTGTTGTTATCATTTATTATCGGCTTTGATGACATTTTCTTCGTGATTTTTGGGAATATCCATTTTGATGGATTCGGTATCGATTTCTTTGGATTTTATTCACGCCTTTGAATGTGAATTTTGGTGATTGATTGTTCTACAATCATTTTTGTAATTTGTCACTTTAAAAATATAAAGGTTTCAATACTAGTAGTAAATATCAAAACTCTTTCATCAAAACGATTTCAACTCTATTTTCAATACCAAACTCGTTTATAAAACCGTTTTCTAATCTATTAGTATATACAAACCTTTACCTCATTTGGATGAGAAATCTAATTAAACGGCTTAGTAAAACAAGTGGTATGAAACGCTTGCGTTTGCTTCGTCGGTTAATTCTTGGACTTGTTCGACTGAACCTCTTGTGACAATTTCCTAGTGAAGATCTACAGTTTGTTCGTAAATATTTAAGTTAAGCTAGTGGTTATGGGACATGAAGCTAAACTCATATATTTACTAGCTTAGTGTAATTGACACTTCTTGATGATCATGACGATTATTTTTGTGATTTAGACTAGCAATTGTGCGACGTCTCTTTGTCTGCGAGGGAGACTAGACCCCGTTTGTGTGATGTTTCTACTCACATATGTGGGGTAGTGCCCCATGGTCTTCGGGCCATTTTAGTGGAGTTTTGACTCATGGTCTTCGGGTCGTTCTAGTGAAAATGGTTAGCAACCATGGAATAGCTTTCCATCTTGTGATACACGTGTTGGTGAGTTTTCATGCTCCCGTCTTGTGATAGGCCTCTTTCCCTTTTTCGTGATTTCTGGATTTCTTGTGATGATTTCTGGAATTTGTGCTTCACCAATTTTAGTGATTTTCATTGACACGATTTATCAATTTTTGTGCATTGGTGAATTTGTGTGTCATTACCTTTTTGTGAATTTGGATTTTTGAGAAGATTCTTGTGATATCGATTTATCTCTTATTGATGTTCATTTACATACCTATCATAGTGTGCCATTATGGTTATTATACGTTTATGCCGTATCTCTTATTCTATATCATACCATCTGATATTTTTAGCTAGACTGACCCGTTTATTATTTTCTTATTAAATAATACTCGGGTCAGACCGAGATGTTACAAGTGCTTCTGCTTGACTTCTCCCCAGGGATTTATTACTCTGACTTTTGGCTAACCACATAGATTGGCAGTTTTTGTTGTATACGTTTGAGACATAGACTCTATGATGTATACTTATTCTTTTGTATAGCACATGTTGCTATTCTTTTGGTTTATTGTGGATCTTTCAGACCACTACTCTGATGTACACTTTCATGTGTTATATATATTTTCATATCTTCTTCCGCCTTTGTGATATGGATGTCTGTGATTGATTTGTGTTATGTTTATTTCTATATTTGTTTCCGAAGATTATATATAGCCACTGTGTGATAGCTTTGAGTTCATATCGGGATGTCGGATTTCCTCCTTAAATGAAATGCATGCTATACTATCTGACATATCGGTGCTCGCACAAAGAAATTACATGGATGGTCGCTCCTCAACAGCCTTATTCTCCGTGCTAGTTGACAGCATTACTCCGTCGTGTTCTTGGCTAGTGTGGGTATAGAGGTGGGGCGTCACAAATTCACTCGTGACTGCACTCGCTTATCTTTGTGCATCGTGATGATGGTTCGAGCTTGATATTACAGTGGTTGGACTCATGCTCTTTTTCAGATCATTTGGAGATATCAGTTCTGTTGTTTCCGCTGTAGCATTATTTATCTCTGATATTGTTGTATCATATTGATATCATTGTTGTATATCATTCTGGATATTGTATTCATTGGAGTTGTATATGATATCATTGTTTTCTTTCTTCCGCTGTGTTGTTATACTTAATGGTGTTATAAGCTCCGGTGAACCAGATTCGGCGTTTGAATCTTCGGCATTTTGAGTACAAGTGAAGTACGGGTGCCGATTTTCGAAGGCCGATTTCTGGGTCATCACACCTATAAAGGTTGACTCTTAGAGCTTTAATAGAGTGGGCCTGGAAATAGGGCCAAACTTTTCGGGCTGTGAAGATCAAGCAATATACGATCTTTTCGATGGTCGAATATTGCTTTTCAATTGAGCTTAGTCTTTTGCTGACATAATATACCAAACGTTGAACCCTATTATCGTTTCTGACTAATGCTAAACTCACAACTGGTTCTGAAGCAACCAAGTACAGAAATAGATCTTCCTCATTTATTGGGTTTGATAATAATGAAGGTGTATTGAGATTTTTTTTGTAGATCTTTGAATAATTTTTGACATTCAGCAGTCCATTCGAAGGTGACGTGCTTCTTAAATAGGTTTATGAAAGGAATGCACTTATCGGTCGATTAAATTATGAACCTATTTAAGGCTGCGATCTTTTCGCTTAAGCTCATTAGTTCTTTCCTGTTAGTTGGTTCCTTCATGTTAGTTATCATCTTGATTTGACCTAGATTAATTTCAATTCCTTTGGCACTTACCATGAAGCCTAAAAACTTTCCAGATTGATTACGAAGGAGCTTTCTGAGGGTCTAACTTCATATGATAGTTTCGAAGGACCCCAAACGTTTCAACTAAATCCGGAACATGGTTTTTGGCTTGTTTGGACTTTTACCAACATACCGTCAACATAGACCTCCATGTTTCAGCCTATCTACTTTGTGAACATTTGGTTAACAAATCTTTCATAAGTTTCCTCGGCATTTTTCAGACCAAAGAGCATCACTTTATAACAAAATAATAAGCATTTTTGTTCTTCATCCGACCTGAACATAGGCATCTGGTTATAACCGGAATAAGACCCATAAATGAAAGTAATAGATGCCCACTAGTGGCATCAACTAATTGATCAATTGTGGATAAGGGAAGCAGTCCTTCGGACAAGACTTATTTAAATCAGTGAAGTTTATGAAAGTCCTCCACTTTCACTTTAACTTCTTCACCGGTACTGTATTGGTAATCTACTTCAGCTGGTGAACATCACTTATGAAATTGTTCTTTAGTAATTTCTCCACCTCTTCTTGTAATGCAGCATATCAGATTTTATCAAGAGGCCGTTGCTTTTTTCTTACGAGGGGATATTTGGAATCGATATTTAGACAATGATATATTATTGAAGGATCTATTCCCACCATATCAGCATGGGACTAGGAAAATATGTCTAGGTTATGTTGAAGGAAAGATATCAATTCCTCTTGGACTGTGGGTTGAAGGTAAGGCCTAATCTAAATAATTTTAAATTAGTGTTTTGAGTCGATGCAAAATTCTTTAAGAGTTTCGGTAACTGTAGTTTTCTCAGTTTCGGTTCTTGGATCCAAATCAAGCTTGATAATTTCTCCTTATCACGGAACTTCCTGTACGATTTGAACAAATTTCTTCTATTAACCGAAGTATTTACTACTTTGGCCTAGTTGTATTTGGTCCAATTACTTTCGATTACATGATACTTGAACCATTCTTCCTATGATTTTGTTTTCTTGTCTTGTGGAATTCTTAAAAACTTCTTGGTATATTTCATGATCTCCGAGTAGGTTTTTTAACAATTCTTTTGACATTTTCTTTATTTTTAGAGGAAATAGTGACGATTTTCAATTTAACACCATTCACATAAGCCACATTCTTTCCTTTATTTACCATATTTAGGCTTGCATAGTATGACTACCTTGAGACCCATAGGTCTCCTCTCACACTTCCTTCATCACATTCGGTAGGAAATTTAAGTAGAAAATGTTTCGTTGATACATATCCATCGATTACATCGAATCTCGGCCTACCGAAGAAGGCATTGTAAACAGATGTTACGTCCATGATCACAAATATAGTCTCAAAATTTTTAGAACAAGACCCGGCACAAACTTTTACCATGAGGCTGCATTCTTTGTAGGGAATAGCTTGTTGGTCATTAAAGCCATATATTGGAGTCTGACTTCATTTGAGAATAGTTTAAGGTAGTCTCATTTTGTCAAAGGCGTGCTTTAAGATAATGTTTACAGCTGCCCCAGAATCCACCATAATCATTAAGACTTTTGAAAATCCAATTTGGGCTATAATTATCAACGAATCATTGTAAAGTTGTCAAACAACCATTTTATTAAAGTCCCCGAAAGTAATACTCGGTTCCAATTCTCTGGCTTTCTCAGATCTTCTGATCTCAATCATTATATCTTTGCCATCTTTGACCTCGTTTATGTACATTTTCTAGCTGTTGTTGTTGGATCCAGCCATATGTGGGCCACCTACAATCACATTGATACAGTTTTTGGGTGTCAGTAATGATATCGGCAATTGAGCTGATTGTTGTGCAGTCTCGGTCTCAACGAAGGCGTGCCCTCGGAATTATCGTTTCTCAAAATTTAATCAAGCTTTCTGTCTATTACAATCCTATTAATGAAATTCTTTAAAAATCGACATTCTTCTAGATGTGGCCATTTTACTTATGGAAAGACCAATATCTGCCACCTCGATTTTGTTATGGGTCATTCGTTTCCGTGGTTGAGGGGTACGAAATTTTGTTCTATGCCAAAGCACATATTTGGGTATAAGAATGAATCAGAGGGAGAGTTTCCACATCCTGGAAATCCCGTCTTTGCTTTTAGCTGGTACAAACTACCAGCTATCGTCTGCCCAATCTTGACTTTTTCCTAAAGCCTTTTTTGGCTCCTCAATCCTAATTTCCCCTTGAGCCCTATAGAAGAACTCATTCAAATATCTACATTCCCACCCTTCCAAATCGTTCCAAAATGGAGTGTTTCTCCGTAGTCCAAAATTTATAGCTATCAATTTGGACTAATCTTACATGCCATTGACCTTAGGGGCAATGTCATTAAATATTTTGCAATAGTCTTTAATGGATTAGCCCTTCCCTTGCCAAATATTAGCGAGCAAGCCTACCCCCACTGAAGTGTTCCTCAAAGCAAAGAACTGATTCATAAACTTCGTTGTTAACTAATCTCAAGAATGGATCGAGTTCGAAGCCTAGTTTTGGAACCATTTTAATGCTAATCGGTAAAAGTGGCTTTTAAAAACCTATACTTAACATCATCTGAAGCTCGAATGGCTTGCATCCGTTTTTCATATGCGATAGTGTGGTCTTCTGGGTCAGAAGACCCATCATAAGAGAATTTCAGGATTCGGAACCCTATGGGCAATGGTGCCTCAAGATATCAACAGAAAATGGCTAAATCTTCTTGATCTTCGGTTCCGTATAAGAACCACACTTTTCTTTCTAGAGCTGTTGAAATTGCTTAGACAACTTAAACAACAATTTTTCATGTTTCGGTCATCATTGAGATTTAGTCGTTCAATAGATTCAATATTAATGTTTATACTTTCAAGCTAAACCCTCGTTGGCCCACCGAGGCTTATCCTTCCAGAGCTCAGTGTTGGAACCTTTTCAGTTTAGACTTCTTTAGCTGTTTGGGATGTTTCTTCCCTAGTTTTATCAGCAGTGCTTCTAATAAACTCGGCATCGAGTTCTTCCTTGGACATTTGTCTTCTACCAAGGTTTTGTCCAACCGTCGGAGGCTGGCTTTCTTCATCGATGGCAGCAACGACCCTTCTCCCAATATTTTCAAATGTCTTCTTCATCTCTACTTGGTAGTCATCCAAGCGCTTAGTGGTGTTTTCAATAAAAGCAAACATCATTTGTCGAAAATGTTCATCGGTAAAAAGCAGAGGGATAGATCCTTCGATAGTTTCTTGATTTAGATTCTCGGTAAGCATTTCAATAACAACTTCTTCAGTTGTCGAGAATGAGCATTATTTCTTGCTAAAGACTTGGAATTTCATTTTCAAATAGCAAGTAGACATAGATCAAGTGGTAGGAAGTAATATGATGGCTCGGAGATGGGAGGTTTGGGTTGTCCTTCTAGTGCTTAAAATGTTAGCGTGATTTTTCATCACAAGTTAACACCTCAAAGTTCCAAAAGAAAATTCTAGAAGAAACACTTCAACAATGAGGGTTAGCCAAAGGTAAAATGCTCGAGCTGAAAATAATAAGAAAATAAGATGCCGAATGAAAAGCATAGTGAATTTATAGTGGTTCAGGAAGGGATCCCTAAGTCCAATATTACCAAGTCTTTGTTTCTTTGTCAAATTAGTTATAAGGAGCTGTACAAGATCTAATTGGCTCTATCCACCATTTATGATCTCTTAGAAAAGCTTAAGTATGATTACAAATGATCTGAATAATACTCCAATGGTCTTTTAGAGTTCGAATTGAATCCTTTTACTTTGAGTAGGCATCTTGTAATTATAAACGATTTGTAGCTTTGTTATTGGTGTAGAGTTTTTCGCTTGGATTGCTGACTTGGCCCGCATGTAGGGAAAAAATTTAGACATGTGTCATCATCAATTTGCATGTAGATAGACATGAGTTGCTGATGTGGCATTTCTATATATAGATTTGGGTGTTATAACATGTATGTTTTGTATAAGCTTTAGACCGTCTAAGCCATTGATGTGGAAGGAGGCTATCTTAGTCGCTGATCTTGGTTTCATATTCAGGCGCTTTAGGCTTTGAATGGAGATAGATTTTGTCATATATGTTGAGTTAGACACTTTTGGCCTGTATACGTGGTTAAAGCTGATTAAGATCGTTTCTTAAGGTAATGACCATAGGAAGGTCTTGGAATTAAGTTGAAGATAGTATGTAGTCTCAGAATTGTATCATTCTCGAATGCCTTCATTCTTTCGAATGTAAATCGCTTTTAGGTGCATGCTTTCTCTTTGTAGGCTGTTACCTTTCTTACATTAGCTTGATATTTAATTCTTGTAAGGAACCATATACATAAGAGAGCTTTTGAGTTTAAATCGAGGGTTATCTTTTTCATTATTTATGATAAGTGAAAAATTATGGTATAACAATTCTGCATAGTAAATGTTTGCTACATATTTTAAAATTAAAAATGCAATGTTCAACTATTGTTATGCGTATACAACACATGCTACTACTCTTTAAAAATATAATTGCTATATTCTACTATCATCATGTATATTCAACACATGTTATTCACTGAAAAATTACAGAAGCTACATTCAACTATCGTCTTCATATTCAGTGCATGCTAGTATAGTTTAAAAATACAAATGTTATGTTGAACCATCATTATGCCTATTCAATGCATGCTAGTTCACTTAAAAAATACAATGCCATTTTTGACTATCATTATGCATATTTAACACATGCTACTATTTTTCAAAAATAGAAATAATATATATTACTATCATTCAAACATGAAATTCATGTATATTGTTTTTAATTATATAATGCTATTTTAACTATCATATGACATTCAATTTTTGAAAATTAATTGTATAGTAAACTTAAAAATAATCAACCTTCAAAGTATTATTTTGATCATTTATATTTCGATCTTGATGTCCGACTTTGTCTTCCTTTAAACTAATTGTACAGTAAACTTAAACATAAGCAATACCTTCAAATTAATTCTATAATGCTATTTTAACTATCATTTGACATTCAATCTTCCTTTAAACTATTTTCCTCAAGTATAAATAGATCAGTCTCCAAGTACATAGAAGCAAACCCGCGCAAGCAATCTATAAAGATGACAACTACAAGCACCTCCAAAATATACGACTATAAGCAACGTTACATGTATATCTATGATGAAAATAATTAAGCGAGTTCTCCAAAGTAATGCGAGTACATCACAAATGCAACTAGAACTAAATGTAGTACAATATGTACAACACAAAGTATGATATGCAAGCATAAAAAGAATGGTTGATAAGCATCTAAAAATAACCTTATGACATTTAGAAAATAAATTATTTGTACTCATTCTACATAACTGAAAGAAACCTGCTACTAGCCGAGTCATAAACCTATTCATCTCAATATAGAACTACATACATAAGTTAATATAATAAAGTAAAAGATCCCATTTGGTTGTTGTTTAGGTGATAGATTCTTCATAAAGTTTAGCCATGAAAATGAGTTGATTCATCATGTACTAACTTGATAATGCTCTCCTGCTTCATTCGATTAATGTCAAAGATAGCTTTGCTCTTTGCACATTAAATCCTCCAACACATGCAACATGAAAATAATTTGAATAATTTACTTCTAAGATATTTACCTTGAATCATGTTCTACCCTAAATTAAGGCTCACTTCTAATATCATCGTCCCTAAATAGTGAGTCATTTTCACTTCATTACTCTCTACACAACAGATGCATCTCGACATCATATGAATATTGATCCTTTTAATGTTTAATCGAATGGAATAACAATATGTCAAAATTTCAATTTCTGAAATTTTCTAAAAAATACTTTTGTTTTTGGTTCTCTTAAATGTTTCCCTTTAACATATTTCCAATTTTTATTGGATGACTGATACTCCCATGCAAATTTTAATACCTTGAGAAAACCTTGTGAATAAGAATGTAGTGAAAAAATATCAGTACATAAAAGAAGTATATGATAATTTATTTTTTATTTTCCTACCGATATATAAATCATTATTCGATTAATATGCTTAAATCTGGGTTCCAAAGTGTTTTATGTAAAGATATTTATTTATTTATAATAGGAATTGTTAGGTATTTTTTTCTTATAATATCAGCTTATCCTAAATCTCAGTGAAAACCTATACAAGATCGGCGATAGCTGAGACTGAATAAACAAATTGAATAATCGAATTTAGTTCATCAATCCACAATCAAACGAATGAATAAAGATTTATTGTGGTTTCGCTATTGATGTGATAATGTACATCCATTTGAAGGAGGTGGATTTTTATTAATAATTTTAGAAAGAAATACAAGAGATTGATATAACTATTTTAATGGAGGCTTAATTGAAGAATAGAGAAGAACTAGAACTTAGAGGATGATGATCTCTAATGAATGATTGCATTTTTGTAGAGACTGATAATTGGATTGAAGAAATTGACTTATGTTAATGGATCAATGCCACATTAATGCACCATCGATTCATATGGAAACACATGTACTTTCCAATATTCAATTTCTTCCAATATGTATACACATATAGCATGCCTTTATTAATGTCACGGCCCACTTTTCCAT
The DNA here is from genome assembly GCA_030737815.1 of Allium fistulosum. Taxonomy (NCBI): domain Eukaryota; kingdom Viridiplantae; phylum Streptophyta; class Magnoliopsida; order Asparagales; family Amaryllidaceae; genus Allium; species Allium fistulosum. Next base: position 1,022,724,497 of record CM060906.1, read on the forward strand.
ACAGTCCGAATTGACAATTTACCACACATGTCCATTCTAAATTGAACGGAAGGGCGGATAGTAAGAAAAAGAAAGTAGAAAGAAGATAGAAAGAAAACCAAATAACACAAAATCTCACAACGGAAAAGAATAATCTATAATATAGAAAAAATCTTTACATAAAACCAAACTGTAACGTAGACGTATACAGACATCAATCAGAGTATACCAACCTATTTAGCACGGACAGTTATAACAACCTGTCCTCACAACTGCCGATAAACACAACTAAAATGCAACGGAAAATATAATCATCTACGTGAATACATCTCTAGGCCTCTAACTCCTCTCCTGAAGCTCCAATTCCTCTATCTAAACCTGGAAATATGCTCGGTCTGACCCGAGCATATAGGAAAAACCACGCCCAGGTCAGTCTGGTAAAACCAGTGTGAGAATTTAAATCACAAGGAATTTAATTCGTTATAACTTTCAAAATCCTAATAAAATCAAAGGTATCCCGTAAGACCACGCCACACATAAACACGATGGGTTTTTCCCTTACGGTAACCAAATCCTTTTATAGAAAATCCAGTGATATTATAATAGTGTAAGTACAAATACTTATTCAAATAGCCGAAATTGTTACATTAATTAAATTCCAGCATACTAGGATCTACAACCAAAATTGTAAAGGCACGTATTGGAGATTGGATTTCCATATAATGACTAGGCACTAGGGTACCACCTATCACAGTACACGTCTAGAAAAATGTACCGAGGACCTCACCGGGATCCCCTACTAAACAAGACCGATTCTACCCCTAACCTAGATAGTACCGAATATGCTATCACCCCGGGTGTTCCCACCCTTACCGAGTTCTTCCGCGCACCGTATATATAATATCCGAGGGTCTCTAGAAAGGTGATAAACATAGCCTAATTGGGTGCAACCCACTTAGCCTTGCGGCATCTCCCCTAATTTTCAGTCATTCTGATTGATGAGGCTTGAGGCTACGGTTACCTTTTTAAGGAATTTATATTTGGAATGCTCATTGTCCTTCAATGACAATGTACTGATAGCATTCATCCATACAAGTCCATTCTGGGTCTGAACGAAACCGAAGGTACTATTCCTACTACATCCATTTTGGAATCATCCTCCGGATTAGTAGCGATTAGCCCTTGCACTTCAATGCTCCATCTTCGATTCCATGCTCTTGACTTTATTTCGAAAACGTATTCGTTGGATCGAAGTAGTTTTGGGATAACTTATCCGATCCTGGTCACTGCGAAACAACTTCCGATATTTCTGGTAAACTCAACCCCGATTCTTTGGGAAATAAATAGACGAAAGTAAGATCGGAGATCTTCTCCTAATCATTAGTGGATGGATTTACTTATAATCATCCTAGGAGAACGAAATGAGTTTATACGTACAGTATAGTACTTCGAACGGTAACTGTACCATATAATCCTCGTATTTATCCTAGATATTTCCAAAGTTACGTTTTGGTCCAGATTTGATAGTCGGTTATTTAACTATCAAATAAACAATCATTCAATCAAAGGTTTCATTTCCTAGTGAAATCACTAAGCCTTATTTAATTTAAATTTCAATAAATTAAATCTCTTAATCAAAAAGTATATACTTATCTCACAGGAATAAGTATATTCACAAACCATTCCCTTCAATAATATTTTAAAACCTTTTTAAATAAATATGGAAAGCACCATGCGGTATCAACCATGGATTCACAGCTCAATGATTACATCTCTATCCCAGAGAAATCCAAACTTAAGTGTAGGCACTCTCTACCTCCCGATTGCGCCATGAAGGTATACCATTACTTTCCTGAAATTTTATTTAATAATTATCTTTAAATAATACTTAAAAATTTCTATATAATTTTCCAAGTTTAATTTAGGAAAATACTCTATAATAAAAATTTAATATATAATATATATTATTTTTAAAACATTATTAATATTTGAACAAATTATCTTTGAAATAATAATATTATATTAATACTGATAAATTCTTAAGTAATAATTAACTTTAAATCAAAATCCTTATAAAATAACTTTAATTAGAAATTAAATATATTTTTAAACCATTAAAATAATTAAATGGCTTTGAAATAATAATTAAACACTTTTTTATAATTTTTAAGAATAATAAAATAATTAACTTTAAATCATTTTCAAATAATTATTAATTATCTTTAAAATATCATTAATAAATAATAATTATCTTTGAATAACTTTGATTCAAAAATCAACTTCCAAATTGGAAAAGAGGCTTATTAATTTCAAGGGTACTTAATCAAGTTATCATTTATTCCATAACAATCCAGAATAACAGATATAGATATTCATATCAATCTATTTTTAACAATTACTTTAATGTTATATTTCCCAAATATAATTATCGGGACAGTAAATAGATAACCGTGCAAATATAATAGCAGAATAGGATTTTATTTCTGCTAATCAATGTCCAAAGACACATATATTCAGTAATAATGGCAGAACAGTGATTTATTCTTCCAATAGGGATCCCAATAAATACAATTAGCAGAACGGTGTTTTATTCCGCTAAATAGATTTCCGAAACATCGTAATTAACTTAAATTAACTGGTCGTTATTTTAATCTGGGAAGATAACTTCAATAGAGAGGTTATATAAATTTTAACAATGATATATGTTTTACAACGGTAATTAAAATCTATCCGTTTTAAATTGCTTAAATTTTCACTTGCTTAAACTCGACAACAAATTACATAACGACGTAGTATCCATCGATACGAACCCAACGCAATTAGTCTCGTGTCAATCGGGTTTCATAAGCATCAGTTATGCCATTTTAAATTTTACAAAATACATATATATATAATTTAACAATTTAAACTTCTAAAAGAATTCTCCTTCCTCCTTTCCCCAAGGCCGAAGCCCATAACCATCATACCTTAACATTTTAATCTGTTTAAAACTTCCCTCCACTTTTTTTTTCTTTTTTTCTTTATACATGGGCCGAAGCCCATGTCTACTCCTACCCAAATAAAAGAACGCTCCCCCTTCTTCTTCTTCTTCTTCTTCTTCTTCTTTTATTTATCTTTTTCCCAGCCCTCTCTCTCTTATTCGAGCAAGAACAGGCGTACACGAGCTGTGCACGGAATGTGCATAGGTACAACACCTCCGACCATCTAGTCCTACTGCCGACCAACCTCGAACATCGCCCATGACCCCTTTGCCACAAAACACCCACCAGAAATACGTTCGACCCTTAGTTCAAAAAATTCGAACTGCTACCGAACATTGGAAATAAAGTCGAGCTCACCCAATCGCCACGTCACGCCACTCCTTACCACCATCGAATCCCAAACTTCGCCCAGAGCTCCGCGTCCTCCTCTTCCTTTTCCCCCTGGACCGCACCCCCATCTTCCTCCGCTGTTGCCTCCATTCCCAAACAATCGAGCCTACCCTGAAACAAGCTCTTAAACCCTGAAACCACCACGTCAACTCCAATCAAGACCAATTTCGACAAACAACCATGGTGAACCCCTTGGTCTCATCACCCTACTCCTCCTCGACTAAGCCTCACCTCCCCTCGTCGACTATATTGCCGTAAATTATTTTTTAAATGAAAATCGATCAAACCAAAAATTCTCTCAATCTAATAACTTAAAAATCCCGATTTCTTCACTAAAATTTCTATTTCCCTATGACAATCAAGAATACATACATGAATCAATGGTTTATGGATATTGGAAATTTACAAAATATTGATTCCTTACTGTAAATTTAACATTACACACAATATATAGCATGAATCAACCTCAAATTATTTTTAGTGTATTCTACGCTCAAAATCAAACAATTTACTAGTTTACATCATTCTCAAATTCGAATTGAAATAAGAGGTATTGATTTTTGAATGCAAGATATAAATTTTTTTAAAACACTGTTAACATTTTATAGAGAAGAATAAACACTTCTAGGCATTCAAAATTAAAATCCTTATCTTAAACATGCTTTATTTTCTTCAAACTTCCAGTTTAAATCCAAACTACAAATCTGAATTCTTGATAAACTTGTTTTGCCTTGGATTGGAATTTGAAAGAGAATGCTTCTTCCTTTTTCTCTTTACAGTGCTTTTATGTTACAGAGATTTTTTTTATATTTTTGTTTACAAGCTTCTTAAAATTGAAGCAACACTCATACAACCAATATATATACACACACATTTATGCTAGTATGAAATGATGAATATGGTACAAGATTTTGGCTCAAAAGAAGGATTTGCTCTGCTGTAAAACGTTTGTGATGGGTTGATGGATGGAAAAGAATTTTGGTGACTTTGAGATATAAGTTGAAGCTTGAAATGAAGTTAAGTTAAAGGTTTTAATCTTTCTCTTTTTGACCAGGCAATCATATATGTTTATATGTTTTCCATTTTTACTTGTTTACTCCTTTTTGTTTTACTTTTGTTACTTACTTAGTTAAACTCTCTTTTGATTTAAATATGCTTTCATATATATATATATATATATATATTGATAACAAGATGTAAAGTGGTTTTAATAAGCCATTTAAGTCTTCATATATATATATGTGTGTGTGTGTATTAAAATATATAACACAAGGCATTATAAATCCTGTCGTTCCATTTTTAATAAAATAACATTTATGTTTTACATTCCCTTTATATTTTAAAAAATGTATATCTCAAAGAAAATGAAAATTTTGCTATACTATCTTTATAAAAATAACATTTTTACTAAAACATGATTTTGTAAAAGATTTCTTATTAAAATGATTTAAAATGATTTTATTTAATTTCCCTTTTATTCCCATCATATTATACTTTCAAATATATTTCTTTTTAAAGTGGTTTAAAATGATTTTATAATATTTCTCACATTCATCGTATATAATTCCATGTATATTCCTTCTTTTCATTTATCAATATATATATATATACTTTTAATAACTATATTTATTTAGTTCATATATATCTATATATATTTCACTTACCGTTACATATATTGTTTTTAACATACTATTTTTATTTAGTTTAAACATATTTTACATCCTTCTTAACTAATATTTGTGTATATATATATATAAGAAAAATCTTATTTTAAACTCTTTCTATTTATAATACACTATATTGTTCATAAGCCAAAATCATTCCTATTTATAATATATTCTTTTTATTCATTTGAATTTGTTTTCTTAAATTACATATAATTTCTGTTGTCTTGAATATATATATATATATATATAAGAAATTCTGTTCCCAATAAATCAATTTTCTATTTTATAAATAAAATCTGAAAAATACAAATATTATCTTGGTTTAAAACTATTTATTATTACCAATTATCATTAACGAGAATTTTATTTCCGATTAAAAGTCCGTATTATTGAATATTAAAATTAATATTCAAACTTAAGACGACAAAAATTCTGGGTCGTTACATTCCTCCCCCCTTAAAAGAATTTCGTCCCCGAAATTGCCGTAACCAGGCTAGTAAACAAAACTAACCGAATTTTAATTTATTAACGAATTAATAAACAACCATATCACACAAGTTCAATCATATATATTTATGTCCCAAAATATCAGTCATACAATATCAACTAAGATACTCTTACAACTACTGTTACCATATACATATACATATCCAGGAGATATCTATAACCACCAGCCAGTTATACATATATACCCATACCAAAACATCTACTAAGATACTTCATTACTTTACAACCCAAACGCACATCCATTACGTCCAATAATCTATACTAATATGGCCTAATAGGGTACACATCCTAGGAGAACTAACCTAAACCCAAACTAACACTCACAGTGGACTCTCTCCATCGGAGTCCTCCACTTTGGGTCCTTCCATCTCCCTAGATTCAACAATATTGTCCGAAACCCATACCATTTCTGGGCTTGGCTCTCTAGGCACCCGCATCTCTTCCCTAGGCCATAAGTCATCCCTCAGAAGGTTATCCCCGTCTGCAAGAGGTTCATTATCAATCTCGCCCATTTCCCAGATGACAGCGTCATCATTTTTTGATTCAGGCTCTCCTTCTGCTTCAAATTCCTCTTCTTCTCCACGAATCCCTCTTCTTCCTCCTCGAATTCCTCTTCTTCTTCTTCTTCCTCGAATTCCTCTTCAACTCCTATCTCAGGCTCCTCTTCATGAAGCGATGGCTGCTCGATAGGTTCCATTTCCTCTTCTAACTCCTCATCATATATCGATGGCTTGACAAGATCCTTCAAAATTCGGTTAACCAAGTCCTGATCGCCAGCCCTCCTAGCCTTCATAAGTGCTCCTTTAACCACAATGGGTGTTCTCTATAACCAATTAACAAAACCAAAGAATGAGATTCTAAGGTTTCAGGAAATTACATATGCTAAAGAGTACATATAGGTACATACTTCAAATAACTCTTCTTTTTAATTACTATCATTTAAAAACTTTACTTAAATAAAACCAAATCATTTTTTCCCAAAAAATTGTTTAAAACAATTTTCTGAAGTCACTGGAGTTTTAAATTCTCAAATATCTCTTCTTATAAATCAATTATTATAGAATTAGCTTTTATCTATGAAGAATCTTAATTCCTAAAATATGTATCTAAAAATATTCCAAATTTCTTTAGTAAACAAAATTTACTCAAAATTTCAAATTTTCTAAGGCTTCCATCTACAAGACTCGGTTCTCTAAGGAAATACTCAAGTCACCTGGGCCGGCAATAGAGAATACTCAAAACTAGATGGTTATGACCAATCAAATCCTAGATGATAAAATATTATCATCACTTATTGAACAACATATCAAAATACTATATATTTTGAAAATCATTGCCTTTAATATATAGAATATATTCTGGGTAAAATTATTTCATTTACCAACTTAAAACAATATTGTGTCCATTGGCCTTGTTCAAGTGTTTAGAGATCCCTATCAATAACATTGGCTACACGTATTGACCAGAATCCATATGCCATTCAACCGATCAATTAACACAATATAAATTTTTTTATATCACTAACAAATACACACTCTCATATATATATATATATACACACTCAAACTCATTCTAGGGTACTCCTGACCCTATCTCTAATGAGTAACCCCACCAAAGCCTAGGTATTCGCTCAACCTAAGCTCTGATACCACGATGTCACGACCCACTTTTCCGTACAGTTCGAACTGACAATTTACCACACATGTCAAGTCCAAATTGAACGGAAGGGCGAATAGTTAGAAAAAGAAAGTAGAAAGAAGATAGAAGAAAGATAGAAAGAAAACCAAACAATAGAGAGTCTCTGATACCAAATGTAACGACCCGAAATTTTCGACTCCGAAAATTCTAGATTGTTAGAGAAAAGAAGAAAGAAGGTAGAAGAAGAACAGAACAACAACATCTCACATTCGCAGCGGATCAAAATATAATAACAAATAATAGCATTTATAAAAAGAAAAGTTGTAATTGTTACTTTACATTCAATATATATGAGTTACAACCATTTACAAAAGACTAGACAGTTATATCAACCTATCCCAGACTAATATCATAACAACTCTCAAATATACAGCGGTAAACTCCATATGTTCCTGCATCCAGCTCGTCTCTTGAGCTCCAGAACGTTCTTACCAGAAAATCTGTAATACTCGGTCTGACCCGAGCATTACATCAAAGTAACACCCGAGTCAGGCTGGAAACCAGCGTGAGTAAACCCATATAACATGAAATTATAATGCACAAAACTTATTTAATACCCAGGTAACTCGTACCTTACTACGAGTTCTTAACTTGTTATCGTCAATACTTAATTCACAAATCAACCTCTAAGTACCCTTACTTAGCTTCAATGATCAAGTTCACTTAAATTATTTCATTCCAGCCTATTGATTGCACATATCAAATCTATAAAGAATTATAGAAGATTTCAAATCGAACCGGTTTCAGGTATTTACTGATACCCGACCCCGGTCTCTTCGAGTCCCATGTCATCTTAACCCAAGTTATTCAAATGAAATACAATTCAAACTTAAAACACAGGATGTCACTTATACAGCAATTCATCTCGATAGATAACCACATTATCACCGTTTAACCCAATCATATCACAAAACGTTTCATATCAGAAATATCAATAATCTAAGGCATTCAATATCATTCAATCATTCATAAGCAAGATTAATTAGTCACACCATTCCAATTAATTTAAATAAATTAAATTAAATTAATTCCTTTAATCACTTTTAATCCTGCTTACTTAACATTAATTAATTACAAACCATTAATTAATCATCCCTTAATTTTCCTCTTTAATTACATTAAGTAATTAGCCTTTAATTAATAACACAAATTAATTAACCTTCACCCATTCACATTAATTACATTTATCCTTAATTAATTACTTAATTATCCTTAAATTACTTACAATAAGTAATTATCTCTTAATTACTCAAGGCCTTAATTTGCTTAAGATAAACCACTTATCTTAATCACATCATCAAATTCTATTTGAAACATTTAAAAATATTTTGAATAATCATTCCAATATAATTATTCAAAACCCAAAAAATTTTAAACATATTTTTAACTTTTAAAATCAAATCTTTGGAAACTTGTTTCATATTTCTTTGAAACCTTATTTATTTCAAAATATTTCCAAACTTAATCACTCAAGTATACTTTAAAACTTGGCTAAATAAAATTGCTTGAAACTTAATATATATTTTCTCATCTTAATATGGTTACTTCAACTTTATAAAAACCCCGGGCCAAACAATAAAAATCCCAAGCCAAACCCCATGCTTCTCTTCACGTTCTTGACTTCGAGTCTACCTTAGCATTAAATGAGCACAAACCCGAGCTGAAACTTCTCCTCCGATTCTTAACCAATGTTCGTGCACGCATGCACATGCACGGCCACTTCGATCACCACTGGTCATCGCCGAGAGCACTCGCAAGTCGCCGGTGACCTTCCCCAAGCATCCCATCACCCAGAACCCACGATCCACTCTGAAATCAAATTCGAGCGAACTCGAACCAATCAGACTTCAACCTGGAACCCACCCACCATCAGACAATCGCCACGCACCGCCGAAACAAGCCACCAGTGACACGAACCTCCGACCAGAGAAGCATTATTGACTTATGCTACTTTTCCCCTTGGACCGGTCATCCCCGATGCCCTATCGACGATGAACTTTCCCTTGGAACCACGCCGATCAAAGCTAGGTTTAAAACCCTAGATCACCTCTGTGCCATCACTACGGTGGCCTATAGGACCAGTCACCATTTTTGCCAAGCTCTCCATCACCCAAGCTCCCTCCCATACCAAACGCGATGTTCGTTCTGCCGCCGATCGTCGTGAATTGACGGTAAACAAAATTCCGTTCAACTTCAAAATTCACAGCAACCACCAACTAATAAATCCCAATATTACTATTAAAATTATTCATTTTTGAATACGAATTCGATTATATAATTCAAGCTTGGTAATCTAACACTCGATTTTTGACTTGAGTTGATTTTCCATTGTAAATTTCAAATTCCAAAATATTTACACAATATCTTAACTTGAAACTGTTTTTAGGAATGATGTTACCTATATACCAACATTTTCCATTTAAAGATCATACCCAAAAATAGATTAGAAAAAGAGAATTTGATTTTTGAAAGAATTTTGTGTCTGTGAACAAGAACAGAGACTTCCCAAATCAATTCACAGACATGCATACACATCACCTCTAAAACTGTTATACATGCAAGCAAGAATTTTACATCGATACAACAATTATCACATCATTATTTCATATAATCATCATATGAAATAAGTTAAACATGGTATTGTTTGTTTACTCACCTTTTGATGTTGAACAGAGAGAAAAGCCTGGAAAATGATCTTTGCTTTTGAACAGGAATTAAATATTGAATTTAAAATCTGACTTGCTTGATTATTGAGGTGATATGATCTTTTGAAAACTGAAGCTTGAAAATGCTTTGAAATCTGAAGCTTTGATGATTCAAGTAGTTGATTGCTTCTGAATTTCTGGTTATAGTTGTATAACCAATGGGATAATTACTTAATGGAAGTAATTATGGATAGTTAATTTAGATAGATAATTATAGGATGATTGTTTTCCAATAAACAATGATAAATCAAAATGAAATGTGTTAAGGAAGTAAACTTTTAGGTAAGTATGACTTATAAATTGGAATTGAAGATAATTTAAAATTGTGAAGTTTTAAATCTAAGTCCAGAAAACTTGAAATTGTTTTAAAGGAATTTGTTTTGAAATTAAAAACCAAGAATGGTTTAAAATTTAAAGTATGACTTGAAGTGCAAATGAAATAAATATGTATATATGTGGGATAAACATTAGGTCAAAGTTGATTGTAAGTAAACACTAAGTGTTGAGTTTTGAATTTTCCCGGAAATGTGATAAGTTTTTAAACTTAGGTGGGAAGTTTATTAATAAGAAGTTTAAAATTTGAAATGGAGAATTCAAATTTGAGTAAGGTTGATTGGATTTTGAAGATTTAATCATTTAAAAAGTTTTGAACTCTAATTTGAACTTTGAAATAAGTTAAGTAAAGATACTTTAAAATGGAGTTTTGAAATTTGGACTCGGAATTAAAAGGTTTAAAAATTTTAAGTTGATAATTTAAAAATAAAGGTTGATTTGATTTAAAGGATTAAATCAACATTTAAAATTTTAACTCGAATTTATGAAATTCGAGATGGTTTTAAGTTGAGATTTGAATAAAATTTGTTCAAATTGAATTTGATTTGAATTAATTGAAATTGTGATTAAAGATGGATAAGCATAGAATTCAAATGGAAAATTTGAATTGAATTAATTTGAAGTGAAATTGAAGTTGTATAAGTTCAAATTGGGTAAGATTGACTGGATTAAGTGAATTAAAATTAACTTAGGGGAAGTTAAATAAGAACAACCTGAATTGGAAATTGGTTGGAATGGAGTTTGGGAAATTTAACAGTTTGGCTCTGGACTATTTTCAAAATAAATTATTTTAATGTAAACCTATTTTTCCAAGCTATTTACTATATATAACCTTTCTTTTTAAAACCAAACTATCTTATACTTAGTTTACAACTATTTTGAAACTAATTACTATTTTACAACTACTTACAAACTAATTACTATTTTATAACTGTTTTGCAACTATCCAACTATTTTACAATTATTTAACTACTTTACAATTATTTTAAAATTACTTAACTATTTTACTACTATTTGCAACTAATAACTATTTTACAACTTCTTATCTATTTTAAAAATTTTCAAGCTATTTTCTTAATACAAGTTGGTCAGAGTGCAAACTGTCTATAATTTAATACCAATTGAGATAAGAATTGAAGTGTAACCCAAATGGAGATTGGGAGCGATTGTGAATGAGTGAATAGAAATCTAAATGAATGTGAAGTAAAAGAGAATTGATTTAGCTAATAATCAATGATGATAAATATGTAGGATGTACGTATATTATTCTATTCGCATAGTGATTTGATCCAGATTCGAGCATAGAATTTCGAGATAGTATATCGATCCAAGTTGGGATTTTTCACTCGATTTTCGACGGCAAACCTGGATATGGATTTTGATTGGTTCTGGAAATTTTCTATCATAGTTATGGCTATGTAAGGAGAATGACGGTTTCTGATCAGGAAACCAGATCTGAGTCCGCACTAGGAAGTCGGGTGGACGATACTAGTTCGGAAGAGAAATTGTGTGATCGAGTGAGCGATCAGATTGATATTGCGTACGAATGATATATGTACATCGTACAGGTTTGAATGAAATTGATATTGAAAATTTGTGGATAAGAACTGTAAAATGATTTTTGAAACGGAGAAGTATATTTTGAAAAATGGATGAAGATATAAAATGGGAATTGGATATTTCTATGATTAGAACTCATTTTATAGAAAAGTGATACGGTTAATAACTTTATAAAAGAGTAATCAAATTTGAATATTTGATTTGGAATAAACAAAATTATATATCTTTGTTATATATGATAAACTCCCCTTGTTGAATCTATAGCCAGAAGAAAAGGGTTTTTGAAAGTATTTGAAGTATAAAAAGGGAATTTATACAAGTATGAAGTGATCCAAAGATTTTCAAAGTTATGTATATCTATATCGATATATATAAGAGATTTTATGAGAATGATTTTGGAAAAGGTTTTGGAACCTATGGATTTTGGAAAGGCTTTTGATTTTTGAGAAAAATCAGTTTTGGGAATTTGGAAAGCCAAGTTTGGAACTATCGATTTGGGATATCGATTTTGTGTAAAGGAGATTTTGATATAAATCATAAAGGGTATGATTTGAAGATACTATAAGTGTATAGTATAAAGTGTTTTGAGAATGGCTTTGGGGAAAAAGGCGCTCCCTTGAAATGAACTTCTCAGGAGTGCCACATGGTGGTACTGCCTTGAACTCTAAGGGGGGTTCTAAAGGTTATCCTGTGAGGAGTCCGGACAAAATAATTCCTGAGGATTATGTGTAGTGGGTAGCGAAAGTCGAGGGCGCTGATGCCTACAGAGACATTGGATTATGCTGTGACGATAGTGTAGCTCGATGTCACTACGATCTACTGCGGACCATAGTGGAAGTCGTGTGTGCTCCTGAGAGCCAACGGTCTACGTTTGAATTTGCTGGGATGGCAACGTAACATCGGTAGACTGCGATCTATGAAGACATAGCGAAAGTTGAGAGGCCGTGAGAGCCTAAGGCTACATTGGGACTTGACTGATGTAGTCTTCGACCTATGTGGGAGTGGAGAAGTTTCATTCTTTTGGCAGTGAAATTCGAGGACGCTGATGCCTACAGTTACATGGAATTTTGCTGTGATGGCAACGTAACCCAAGATGTAACTACGATCTGTAGTGAGTTCCATGGTGTAATCGAGGGGCGCGGAGTGCCTACAGTTATCTATGGATTTAGCCGGGATGACAACGTAACCATTGGGTTAACTGCGACCATGGAGGGAGTGATGATTTCCAGAGCATTCTTACCAAAGATGTTTCCTCTATTTTCAAAAATGTTTTCTATATTTTCAATAAATTATTTTCCAAGTATTTTCACTGGGTGTTGAAAACGGGTCTGCTAAGTACTTATAGATTTTCAGTCCTACGCCTGATCAACGTATGACCGAATTTCTGTGAGAACGAGGATGAACTTATTGAAATATCGAGTTATAAAATGATATTTTTATAAACTATTTTGGAAATATTATATAGATTTTAAAGTGTTTTAAAAATGTTCAAAGAGAAAATTTAACTGATATTAAGTATTTTAATAAATTCTGGTTTCGTTCCTTTTCGAGGACATAAAGATTCTAAGGGGGAAGGAATGTGATATCCCAGAATTTCAAGCAATTTAAAATATGATAATCTCGTTTATAAATTATTTAAAATTGATAAAATTATTGTTTTCAAACAATAATAATAATGTGTTGTTTTTATATATATAAGTGGATTTGAAACTATAATAATAGTTGAATTAAAATAATGAATCTTATAGTAAATTATTAATTATATAAATAGATATGTGTAAACTCTATAATGATGAAAATCTTAAATATATACATATATAAATTCATTGTGGAAATATAATCTTAGAAAACATGTTAATATAATCATTTAAATAAATGGGCAAAATTTATCTTTTCAAAAACAAATAAATTATGTGCTGTTTTTATATGTATATATATATAAGTAGATGGAAAATTAAGGTTTGGGTCTGAAATTCAAACATCTTAGAATAAATTGGTTCTAAAAATTCTATATTTTAAAAGCTAATGTGTATATACAATTATTTATAAGTGTATAAATTGGGTTTTTGTTTCATTTTCTTTTAAGTAGTATATAGATAAATAAAAGAAAAAGTTTAAATAAAGACATGAATAAAAATAAAACTAAATTTAAAATATAATATAAATATATATTATAACATATTAATACAAGGGTTTACAAATGTAAGCCTAAAATTAATATCTAGTGACAAATGTAAGATATTTCAACAAGTGTCATTATTATTTTTAGATAAATAAAAGATAAATAAGACATACATATCTTTACTCCTTTCTCATTTTCTCTTTGGTTTTCATTATCAAAGAAATAAGAAGATCTTAAAGCCTGTAACCAAATCAGAAAAAAAAATCAATCAAACAAAAATCAAATTCTCAAACCTGAAGCTCAGCAAAATTCAAGTGAATTCAATTTAGTTTCAAATCAAGATCAGCTAGCAAATCTAAATCAAGTGGCAATTCAAATTTCCAGTTCAAAGACATAAGTTTTTTAGATTTCTCTGTTCTTCCAAGAGGTGAGTAAACTCTAAAATTTCTGGTATATTTTGAAATTTCATGTGATGATCATTGAAACATGATATGAATTATGCTATGCATGTTGATAGAAAAATGATTTACATATATATTTATGTGTTAGTAACTGTGTACATGTCTGGAACAAGTTTAACTGGCCTCTGTTGAATATTACAGGTTTAAACCTGATTCACAAATTCAAATCCTCTTTATGTAAGTGTTTTTAGGCTTCGATTCCTAAATGAAAAATGTTGATAGCATTGTAATATCAAGTCTAAAAATGATTTCTAGAATTTTTATGTAGTAATTAACTCAAAATTTAGAAATAACAGTAAAATTCATTTAAATCAGAAAATTTAAATGTCTAAATCCCTGTATTCAATATGTAATCCGATTTGTATTGAAATTTCATGAATTTTAACAATCATATTTTTAAGTTGGTGGTTAGTGAGGTAACTTGAGATGATCGGAAATGCATTATACGTCGATTCCCGACGTTAGGCAAAGAGTTGGTCATCGAAATTTGAGCTGTAGGTAGCTGGAGGAATGGGAATCATAGGAAAAATAAGTGGAGATTTTTCTGGTGATCGAGGCGGAGGTAATTTAGGGTTTAGTGGTGTGTTTAGTTTGTCGTCATTGTCGAGGTGTTTCCGACGTTAGTGATGGACTGGGCTCAATCGGGATGGGGCAAACGAGGCTGGAAGTTGTGGTGTAGCTTTGGGTTGATGGGCGAGGAATCTCGTGGTCGAGATCGACGGCGAGGGGAGGTTTCCGATCGAAGGTTTTTTTTCCAGTTCGACTTTATAGGCTCGATTTCGATTTTGAGCTGGATGCTCGGGTTGGATGGTCGGAATCGTACGTGAGAGTGGTCGTCGACTTATCAGGGGTAGTGGCGATGGTCGGAGATGCTCCGACCATCTATGCACGTGTACGAGTGTTTCTCGTATCAGTTTTAGCTGGGTTTGTGGAACCCGGGATCGATCTCGAGTAAATGAAGTTTTGTCTCGGGTTCTAATTTTTGTTGTACGCGAGTGGATTTCAGGTTTAAGGACAGTTTTAAATTTATATGTTAATGATAATTAAGTAATTAATTAAGATAAATGGTTTATCTTAAAGTTAATTAAGGTCTTGGATAATTAATGATTAATTAAATTAATGTAAGTAATTAGAGATTAATTACTTAAATGATAATTACTTAATATAAGTAATTAAAGGATTAATTTGTTGAGGGTTAATTAATTTAATTAATTATTAGAGGATAATGGATTAATAAATTAAAGGTTAATTAATTATGGGATGATTAATTAGGGTTAATTAATAAATGTAATTAATTAAAAGAATAATTAATTAAGGAAAGTGATTAGAGGATCATTAATTAATGTAATTAATTAGGGAGATTAATTAAAGGTTAATTAATGTGAATTGTTAAGGTAATTAATCTATGTGGTAATTAAAGGTTAATTACTTAATGTAATTAAAGAATAATTAATCAAGGGGGATTAATTAAAATATTAAAGAAGATTAATTAATTGGGTTGTAATTAATTAATGATAAGTAAGTAGGATTAAGGTAATCCAAGAAATTTAAGTTGGTGATTAATTTAATTGGAGATTAATTAAATTAATTAGGAATTACATGTCTAATAAATCTTGATTATGGATGTTGAATGATATTGGATTGTTGGGATTGTTGATATCTCTGATGGGCGATTGAGATGTACTGTGATAAGAATAAGTTGAACTGTGGTAATGTGGTTTACCTATCTGAGTTTAATTGTTGTGTATAAATTGTATTGCTTAAACTTAACAACTTGGAATAGAGATGACATTGAAATCGAAGAGGCCGAAATCGAGTATTAGCAAATACCCAGAACCACTTCGTTTTGTAATCTAAATTCTTTATAATTTGATTTTAGAAGTAAACAGGCTGGAATAAAATAAGTTAAGAATCATGGATATTTGAACCGAGTAATGATTCTTAGATATTGTTTGAAATAAATGATTGTCTTAAATAAGATGAGAACTCGTAGAAGATACGAGTTACCCTAGTATTCACATATGTTATACCTTAGTATTTCAAGTTATATGGGTTTACTCACACTGGTTTCCAGCCTGACTCGGGTGTTACTTTATCGTAATTCTCGGGTCAGACCGAGTAATACAGATTTTCAAGTAAGGATGTTCTGGAGCTCAGGAGTCGAGCTGGATGGCAGGAACGTATGGAGTGTATTCCGCTGTGTTATATTGTTTGTATTTCTAGGACAAGTTAATCTTAACTATCCAATTGATATATGAATGGTTTTAACTCTGATGTATTGAATGTAAAGTGACTGATAAAGATTTTCTGTATAAATGCTATTATTTGATATTATATTTGATCCGCTGCGAAATGTGAGATTCTGAGTTTGTTTTCTTTTCTTCTTCTACCTCTTTCTTCTTCTTTCCTTTAACAATCTGGGATTTTTGGAGTCGAAAATTTAGGGTTAATTAATTAAGGGTTAATTAATTAATGTAATTCTAGATAGTTGGGGAAAAGAATAAAAGAGGTAGAAGAAGAAACAGAAACAAAACACAGATTCTCACATTCGCAGCGGATCAAAATATAATATCAAATAATAACAGTTATATAAAAGAAAACAGTATCTGTCAATTTACATTGATACATCAGAGTACAACCAATCATAGATAAACTGGAAAAATAAACAACATGTCCTAAATAAACAACCATAATATATACACAACGGAATACTTCATACGTTCCTACCATCCAGCTCGCCTCCTGAGCTCCAGAACGTCCTTACCTGAAAATCTAAAATACTCGGTCTAACCTGAGCATTACATCAAAGTAACACCCGGGTCAGGCTGGTAACCAACGTGAGTAAACCCATATAGGAAGAAATGCTAAGTTATATAACTTAAGTGAATTACCAGGGTAACTCGTACCTTCTAGAGTTCTCACCTTATTTAAAGTCAATCATATATCATAAGATATTATCTAAAGAATGTTACTCGGTTTTTAAATGGTCATGTTACCCAATTTTATTCCATTCCAGCCTGTTTGATTTTAAACTCATATTCAGTAAAGCATTACTGGAGATTACTAATCGAAGTGGTTTCGGGTATTACTGATACCCGACTCCGGTCTCTTCGAATCCAATATCATCTATAAAAAAACAAAGCTGTTTAAGTTTAAACAATTTCATTTATATCCAGAATTACATATTATATAGCCATTCATCACAGATAGACAAACCATATTATCTCAGTTCAGTCCAAACATAACATATCACATTACATCACAAATCACTTATTAGAGATTATCAATAATCCAAAGCATCCAATATCATTCAATCATTTCATAATCAAGATTAATTCGTCACATCATTTCTAATTATTTTAAATAAATTAAATTAATTACTTCAATCATCTTTAAATCCTGCTCATTCAATATTAATTAATTACAAACCAATTAATCATCCTTAATCATCATTTTAATTGCATTTAGTAATTAGCCTCTAATTAATTACACAAATTAATTAGTCTTCAAACATTCTATTAATTACCCTTTAATTATTCTCATAATTTAATTAACAATAATTTATTCCATTGATTAATTATCCTTTAATTAATCATCTTCATTAATTAACTAACCCTTTATTAAATTTCTTTAATTAATCCATACGTTAACTAATTACACTAAGTTATCAATTCTTAATTACTTCCATTTAGTAATTATCATTAAATAAATCACATTTAGTAATTACCCATTAATTACCCTGCTTAATTAATGACATTAAGCAATTATCCTTTAACTAAAGTAATTATCATTAATTAATTACATTAAGTGATTAATCTTTTAGTTAATCATCTTTTAATTAATAACTTAATTAATTAATCACCCGCCGTTCATAGCTCGGTTGGTTTGGGAGCTGGGAGATGGGAACCAAAGGACTATGTCCGGGCAGGTTCGAATCCTAGCACCAAACCATCAGTGGGAGTTTCAACGTTAAGCATCCGTGTGCGACGACTAAATAAAAGCGGGGTAGACACACGGTGTGGGGTTTACTTAAGTGAGTATCAATGAATACCATGACCTTAAGGTTCCCCATGATCTCAAAAAAAAAACTTAATTAATTAATCACATTAATAAGTCAATCCTTTAAATTGATTGCACAAATTAATTAATCTTTAATTAATTAATTATTCCATGATTACATAAATCAATTAACCATCCTTAAAACATTAAATGATTTGTACTTTATTTAATTACAACTTTTTAGTTTACCCTAAACATATAGGATTTAACCTATTATATAATTACTTAAAACAACAATTTAAAAACATTTTAAAACTTGGTAATACTTTGCT
The DNA here is from genome assembly GCA_030737815.1 of Allium fistulosum. Lineage (NCBI taxonomy): Eukaryota > Viridiplantae > Streptophyta > Magnoliopsida > Asparagales > Amaryllidaceae > Allium > Allium fistulosum. The sequence continues at coordinate 1,022,743,231 of CM060906.1, forward strand.
TAAAAACTTGGTTTATATTTACTTTGAAACTTCCATATTTTTGATACGCTTTTAAAACTTGTATTTTATTTTGTTAAAACGGGATACCATCATCAAAAACCCGAGCAACAAACCCCAAATTCCCGAGTCGTACACGATCCAAAAACCACATTCTTTGCCTCACGAAATACTCGTGACAAAAATCATTCTTCCCCGAAGCAAACTCACATCAACCACAGACACAGGATAACACGCGTATACGTGCACAGATGATCGGAGCATCTCCGACCATCGTGGCTGTCACCGATAAGTCAACAACGCTCATCTCATCTAATTCCGACCATCCAGGTTCAACTAAATCGACTGGAACAAAATTGAGCATATCAACACTACCTCGAACCCAACCTGCCATCGAAACCACCCTCCTCCCGTCGATCTGGTTCACCAAAATTAACGCCGATCCACCAGAATCTTTGCTAGGACCTCCTGCTTCTAATCCACCTTCCTCGACCATGTCCGATGCGCTGACGAACTCAGAAAATCTCGCGAAGGACATCGAATAATCAGGCTTCTAAAACCCTAGTCTCGCCTTGCCCAACCACCACAGCACCATAAAACCCAAACTATTAATTTTCCCATGGCCGTTGACCCACGACCCTCCTCCTGCCACAACCCCGAGACCCAAACTTTTCCCGATCACCAGAATTTGGCCAATTTGCAAATTCCGATCATCTCGAAATTTCCCACGATCTATCACTCTGAAAATCTTGATTTTGATCTTAAAATTCATGGTGTATGTAAACGAACAGGATCAAGAAATCAAAACCCAATTTTTAATCAATCAAAATTTGAACAAAATATGATTTTACTGTATGTTTTAAATTTCCAGACAACCCAATCATTTTTACTACTTAAAAATATTTTTGAAATTAAAATCTTGTCAATTCGAACACATTTTTTTAGACATCAAAGTCTATAAAGGATTAAAGTATAAGAATTTGATTTTTAAACAAGTTTTGAACCCTGTAACTTAAAACAGAGATGAACACAGATATATCTAGACATGCACACTTATATCACTTCATATTTATAACATGCAGGTTTAATTTCACTCATGCAAACAATTTACCACATCATTATTTCATAAAATCATCACATGCACTAAGATATTGTTTAGTTTACTCACCTTTTTGATGTTTGAACAGAGAGCAAAGCCTGGAAAATGATCTTTGCTTTTGAACAGGAATTAAATCTCTAATTAACAATCAATTATCTCTAATTAATTAATTTATAACCTTTAATTATTTATTAAATGCTTACAATTAATCACTTGAGAAATTAATTGATTAAAGTTTAATACTCTAATTAAGCACTCACTTAATTCCATTATTAATTTATTTGGAAACACTTAGGATTCAATTCAATTAATTACTTAATATGGAATTTTTCCAAATCAAATAATTAAATTCAAAACATCCTATTATAAATTAAATTTGAAAACTTATTTTAAAAAATTAGCTTTGAACTTGTTTCTACAAAATAAATTTTTAAAACAGGATAACAAATTTATTCTGCTTCAAAAAAACTGATCACTCTCTCTTTCCTTAGTTTTGGAAACATGTTAATAAGGGTTACTTATTAAAGTTAAGAAACTCGAGCCAAATGTTAGACTCCACGAACCAATACCCGAGCAAAAATCGCAAACTCCACATCTTCGAGAAAACCACCACTCCTCTTCGAGCATGCACCCGAGCAAACTATTTCTTCCCCGATCCACACATCCCACAGATACACAAGACACCAGTGTACGTGCACACGAACTCCATTCAGCTCTGATCCTCGTACCACCTTCAACATGTTGGCGACGACCACCTCGACCCAACCGACCACCCAGAACCACTAACCCCATTGACGAATCAAAAACGAACAAATTTGGTATCCTACAGGAAGAACCCGATCACCCATCACCTCATATCACCCATCTCCGACCACCGGAGACCCCGGTCTCGAGCCTGCACCTTCGTCATCGTCCCCTCTTTACCTTACCCCTGGACCGGTTCAACTCGACATCGTCACCGATCCCAAAAAATTCCAGATAGTTAGGAAAAGAAGAAAGAGATAGGAGAAGAAGAAACAAAAAACCAAACTCAAAAGCTCACATTCGCAGTGGATAAAATATAATATCAAATAATATTCATTACACAAAGAAAGCTGTATCAGTCAATTACATTTTAATACATCAGAGTTACAACATTTCACAATCATTGGACAGTTAAAATAACTTGTCCCAAAAAAATAACAATATATCACAACGGAATACACTCCATACGTTCCTGCCATCCAGCTCGCCTCCTGAGCTCCAGAACGTCCTTACTTGAAAATCTGTAATACTGGTCTGATTCGAGCATTACAACAAAGTAACACCCGGGTCAGGTTGGAAACCAGCGTGAGTAAACCCATATAACATGAAATTCTAATGCACAAAGCATATTTAAAAACCCGGGGTAACTCGTACTTTCCTACGAGTTCTTAACTTGTTATATTCAATACTTAATTCACAAATCAACCTCTAAGTATCCTTACTTAGTTTCAATGGTCCCATTCACTTGAATTATTCCATTTCAGCCTATTTATTTCACATATCATTCTATAAAGAATCATTGTAGGTTACAAATCGAAGTGGGCTCGGGTATTTACTGATACTCGACCCCGGTCTCTTCGAATTCAATACCATCTTAACCCAAGTTATTCAAGTGAAATACAATTCAACTTTAAATACAAGATAACACTTTTATACACATCAATTCATCAACGATAACCATACTATCACTGTCTATCCAAGCATATCAGAAAACATTTCATATAAGAGATATCAACCAATTCAAGGCATTTACATCATTCAATCATTCATAAGCTAGATTGATCACTTCCAAAATTAATTTAATTTATCTCTAATTAAATTATTCACTAACTTTAATCACTTGGATTACCTTTACTTAACATTAATTAATCATCTTTTTATTATCCATCTTAATTAATCATCCTTGATTAATTATCCTTTAATTACAATAAGTAATTAATTCTTAATTAATTACACAAATTAATTAACCTCTACCCATCCATGTTAATTACATTAATCCTTAATTAATTACTTAAATTAATTATCTTATCATTACTTACATTGATTAATTATCCTTTAATTAATCACACTCATAAATTAACTAACCCTTAATTACTTCCCTTAAGTAATTTACTTTTAATCTATTACTTTCATCAAGTAATTATTTTATTGGATAATTATCCTTAATTAATTGACCTTTAATTATTAATTTATTATCCTCTAATTATTCATTAACCTTAATTAATTACACTGATTAATTAACCTCAATTAATTATACTGATTAATCAATCTCTAATTACAATTTAATTTATCATTAATTACTTAATTAATCACTCCTTATTTACTTAATTAATTAGCCTTTAATTATAAATTAATTAATCTTTAAACATTATTAAATTGAACTAATTAATTTCTCTAAATTACCTTATTTAATTAATTAGTTATTAATTATCAAAATCTTAATTACCTTTAAGATAAATCTTTAATAATTGCCTAATCACATTATTAAAAACATTTATCCTTTAATTATCACTTAATTGTATTTATAAAAATAAGTTTTAAATATCTTAAAGTTTATTTTAACAAACTTAAGTTTGAACAAGTAATCTTCTTAATTAAAAGTTCAAGAACATTGATAAAGGAAAAGAATTTATTTAAGAAAAGATTTAAAACAAATTCCATTTAAGTTTTCAAAATGTTTAAAACATGATTTAAATTTCAGCTTCACTCCTGCTTCGGGTTAAACCCGATTCTAACTCGAGCTCACCTTCGAGTTTACTTCTTCATCCTCTACTATTATAGTATGAATTAATAAGGCTTGCTTATGGATGATTGAATGCCTTGAATTATGTGATATCTCCGATATGTGATATGTGCTGCTTTGTAATTTGAGATGAATTGTTTTTTTACTGTCCAGTGTTGTGTAATGGTTGTTACTCTGGTGTATTAAAGTGTAAATTTGCTGAAACAGTTCTTCTTTGTATAACTGCTATTATTTGATATTATATTTTGATCCGCTGCGAATGTGAGAATCTGTGTTTTCGACCCGAAATTTTCGACCTCGAAAATTCGACATTAATACATTCACTGTAGAAATGCCGAGCAATTGAACGCCGAAAATTTCAGATTGTTAGGGTAAAGAAGAAAAGAGGTAGAAGAAGAAACAGAAAAAAAACATAGAATCTCACATTCGCAGCGGATCAAAATATAATATCAAATAATAGCATTTATACAAAGAAAAGCTGTAATTGCCAATTCATATACAATACATCAGAGTTACAACCATTCACAAATAAACTAGACAATTATAAATAACTTGTCCCAGTCTACAACATTATAAAACCAATACACAGCGGAAAATACTCCATACGTTTCTGCCATCCAGCTCGCCACTTGAGTTCCAGAACGTCCTAACCTGAAAATATGTAATACTCGGTCTGACCCGAGCATTACAATAAAGTAACACCCGACTCAGGCTGGAAACCAGCGTGAGTAAACCCATATAGCTTGAAATACTAAGTTATAAAACTTCTTTGAAACTAGGGTAACTCGTACCTCACTACGAGTTCTTATCTTATTATAGCCAAACACTTATTTCACAAAATAATATCTAAGTACCGTTACTTAGTTTCAATGGTCCAGATTACTCAATTTATTCCATTCCAGCCTATTTGATTTACAAATCAAATCTATAAAGAATTATAGATTACAAATCGAAGTGGTTTCGGATATTGCTGCTATCCGATCCCGGTCTCTTCGAATCAAATGTCATCTTTTAAGCCAAGTTGTTTAAGTTAAATAATTCAATTAAACTTCAAAACAACATATTCACACAACAATTCATCACAGATCGATAACTTACATTATCACAGTTCAACCCATTTCATATTACAAAGCATCACAAATTTCATATCAGAGATATTCAAACAATTTAAGCATTCAGTATAATCCAATCATCCATAAGCAAGATTAATTAGCTATTCAATTCCTAATTAATTCAATTTAATTTTCAAATAAAATAAATTAATTACTTTAATCACTTTTGAATCCTACTTAATTATATTAATTAATTACAAACCAATTGATTAATCACCCTTTAACCATTCACATAAAATTAATTAACCTTTAATTAATTATCCTTTAATTAATCACATTAAATAATTATCCTTTAATTAATCACCTTAATTTATGACATTAAGTAATTAACTATCCTTTAATTACTTATATAAATTAACCTTTTAATTAATTAATTAATTAATCACATTAATTAATTATCCTTCAATTATTATTAAATAATTAACCTTCAATTATTAAGTAATTAATCTTTAATTACTAATTAATTAACCCATAATTAATTTCATTAACAAATTGACCTTTAATTAATCACATTAATTAATTAATCACATTAATTAATTATCCTTTAAGTAATTAAGTAATTAATCCTTTAATTAACTACATTTAGTAATTATCCTTTTAGTCTTGACACGTACTATTACTATTAGGCCCAGATCCGGTGATTGGGTAGTTTGCGTTTTTCGGTATGCGTTGCGAACACTTTCATTTCTTTTTAGCATCTCATCTTCTCCGGAGAAGCTAAAATCGAACGGATAGAGCAGATGGTCCAACTACAGAACTTCTTCTTTTTCATTACTTCCATGGTCGTGCCTCGTGGCACGGCAGCACCCGTACTATTGAAATGGTTCGTCAGTAGAGATGTTCCCAATAGGTCACTTGAAAGATCGTTTCCCAATGTTTTTACTTCCATTAAGTAATTATTCTTTAATCACTTTCATTAAGTAATTATCCTTAATTACTTACATCAATTAACTAACCCTTTAATTAATTATTATTAAATTACATATGAAAACACTTAGAAATTAATTAAAAAATTAACCATATATATATATATAATTTTAAACAAAACAATTTTGTCTTATAAATTAAATTTGAAACTTGTTTTGAAAAAAATAATAATAATAATACTTGATATACACTTTTTACTTTGAAAGCTTGTTATTAATTTACTTTGACGACCCGAAATTTTCGACCCCGAAAATTCGACATTAATACGTTCACTGTAGAAATGTCGAGCAATCGAACGCCGGAAATTCCATATTGTTAGGGTAAAGAAGATAAGAGGTAGAAGAAGAACAGATAACGAAACACAGAATCTCACATGCGCAGCGGAAGCGTGGCGGGTTCCATGGTGTAATCGAGGGGCGCAGAGGCCTATAGTTATCTATGGATTTTGCCGAGATGGCAATGTAACCATCGGGTTAACTGCGACCATGGAGGGGGTGATGATTTCCAGAGCATTCTCACCAAAGATGTTTTCAATATTTTCAAAAGTGTTTTCTATATTTTCGACAAAATATTTTTCCTAAGTATTTTCACTAGGTGTTGAAAACAGGTTTACCATGTACTTATAGAAATGTAACGACCCGGAATTTTCGATCCCGAAAAATTCCAAATAGTTAGAAAAAGAAGAAAGAGATAGAAGAAGAAGAAACAGAAACACAACACAGATTCTCACATTCGTAGCAGATCAAAATATAATATCAAATAATACCAGTTTACAAAGAATATTGTATCTGTCAGTTATATTTTAATACATCAAAGTTCACACATACATAATCACTGGACATATACAAATCAACATATCTCAGCTAAACATAAATATATCACAGTGGAAACACTCCATATGTTCCTGCCACCCAGCTCGTCTCCTGAGCTCCAGAACGTCCTTACCTGAAAATCTGCAATACTCGGTCTGACCCGAGGAATGTGATATCCCGGATTTTCGAGGATCAGATAATTGGATAGTTATCTGATTTAACTTTTAAAAATACTGATTTATAAATTGAACAAATTTAAATGTGATAATCTCCATTATAAATTATTTAAAATTTGGCAAAATTGTTAATTTCAAACCAATAATAATAATGTGTTGTATATATATAGAGATTTTAAATAGAATTATTATATACAAATTGAATTTGTGTTTGTTTAAATATATATATATATATACAATTATTTTATTAAATCTCTAAATTGTTTTCAAAATTAAAGGATGTGATTAAGAAAATGATTAAAGGATAATTAATTAAGGGTTAATTAATTAATGTAATTAATTAAAGGTTAATTAATTTATGTGGTTAATTAAGGAATTAATATAAGTAGTTGAGGATAATTACTTAAGATGGGTAATTAAGGATGATTAATTTCATTAATTAATGTTAAATGGTTTGTAATTAATTAATGTTAATTAAGGAGGGCTAAGTAAATTTATTCATAAGTAATTAATTTATTTGGTTTAAGTTAAACTAATTATAGATTATGTGAGTAATTAATCTTGCTTATGGATGATTAAAATCGTATTGAATGTTTGGATTGATTAATACCTCTAGTCTCATAAATTATGGTGTTCTGTGATATGAAATGCTTTGGTTGAACTGTAATAATGTAAGTTATCTATCTGTGATGAATTGTTGTGTGAATATGTCGTTCTTAAGTTTAATTGAATTATTTAACTTAAACAACTTGGTTTTAAAAGATGACATTTAAATCCGAAGAGACCGGGATCGGATATCAGCGATATCCGGAACCACTTCGATTAGTAATCTATAATTATTTATAGATTTGATTTGAAAATCAAATAGGCTAGAATGGAATAAATTAAGTAAACTAGAACATTGAAACTAAGTAACGGTACTTAGATATTATTTTGTGAAATAAGTGTTTGACTATAAAAGATAAGAACTCGTAGTGAGGTACGAGTTACCCTGGCTTTTCAAAGAAGTTTTACAACCTTAGTATTTCAAATTAAATGGGTTTTACTCATGCTGGTTTCCAGCCTGACTCGGGTGTGACTTTATTGTAATGCTCGGGTCAGACCGAGTATTACAGATTTTTAGGATAGGACGTTCTGGAGTTTAGGAGACGAGCTGGATGGCAGAGACGTATGGAGTATATTCCGTTGTGTATTTGAGATTGTGTTGATAGTAGTCTGGGACAAGTTGTTATAACTGTCCAGTTTATTTGTGAATGGTTGTACTCAGATATATTGTCTGTAAATAGGCAGTTGCAGCTTTTCTTGTGTAAATGCTGTTATTTGATATTATATTTTGATCCGCTGCGAATGTGAGATTCTGTGTTTTGTTTTTCTGTTTCTTCTTCTACCTCTTTTCTTCTTTACCCTAACAATCTGGAATTTCCGGCGTTCGATTGCTCTGCACTTCTACAGTGGACATATTAGTGTCGAACTTTCAGGGTCGAAAATTCCGGGTCGTTACATATATGCTCTAATTACTTTAATTACATTGAGTAATTAATCCTTAATTACCCTATAGATTAATTAGCCTTAACTTATTTGGAGAATTCAAATTTGAGTAAGGTTGATTGGATTACATTAACGACCCGAAATTTTCAATCCCGAAAATTCCAAAGAGTTAGGAAAAAAAAGAGATAGAAGAAGAAACAGGAAACAATCACAGAATCTCACATTCGCAGCGGATCAAAATATAATAACATTTATACAAAGAAAAGCTGTACGAACCTTAACCTGCCGATCATCGGAAATCGGCAAATATCCAATTTCTGATTATCATCAAAATGCTCACTCAATCCCAATCAATGTACTTGATTTTTAACAAAAACTAAAGTTCCTCTGTTCTTTATATTTTTCCAGGCAATATTTTTATTTATTAAACCTTAAAATATTTTTAAATTTTAGTTTAACCTTAAACAAACATATTTTGTTTAAATATCCTAGCCTAACAAAGATTAGAATAAGAGGAATCGAAATTTTTTCTTAAATTTGTACTCTGTACTTTTTAAACAGAGATGAACTTTGATATATCAACACATGCACATAGATTTTCATTCAGATACATTTAGAACAACGGCATGCAAACAAATTTCATCAAGCTACTGTTAACCCTCTTTTGATTCGCGACCTAAAGAGCTGCCGACTTAAGAGCTGCCACGACCTAAGAAACTAACGACCTAAAGGAGCTACGAGCTAACGATTTATGGGGCGGAGCGACTTAGAGGTCTAGATGACCTAACTACAGCCACGATTTAACGACCTAAATGCATAACGATCTAAAGAAAGTTGCGACCTAGCGACTTAAGAGATGAAACACCTCAAAGTAGTCAACGACTTATGTTAGATCGCATACGACCTAAGAAATGAAGCGGCTCAATGTCTTCAACGAGTTAACAACTTCAGATATGGACGACTTACGACTTAAGGGAATATGACGACTTAAGGGGATTACGACCTAACGACTTAAGGAAGTAACCACTTAACTACGGAAAGGACTGAACGACTTAGCAGCTGCTTTTAAGTCGCGACCGACCTACGACCTATGATAGGTCGCTCACGATCTAAACAAACTCAATGCCTCATTATTTCACACGGTGGCCTCCTAACTCGTGGACGATCTGGGACTTAGTGATTTATCCAAACGAACAAGCATGCAACTGTGAAGTCTCAACCCAGCTTAGGTCGGTCGCAACCAGTTGAACCGTTCACGACCCAACTTAGGTCGGCCACGACCTACGACCCAGGCACAGAATTTCTCTATAAATACCAACCTAACTCCAACTAGAAAAGGAATTTTGGCCGATCATTCTTTGAAGCGCCATTACTCTGCAGAATTCTCAACTCATCTAACACCTGAAGAACTCCAAACATTCAAGACACTACAACAAGCTTTAAAAGAGATCTCGCACATCCAACATGGATTCAACGGATCTTATCATTGAAGTTCGAGCTATTAGTCTAGAGTGTTTCTGTGATCGAAGTGTATCGTATTTTGAAGTGCATTGTATGAATTTGTAACCAAAATCAGCAATAAAGGAATTCAAAGTGGACGTAGGCCTGATCTTAAGCTGAACCACTATAAAATCGTTGTCTTTGACTGCTTTCTGCTATCTTACTGCTTATTTCTTGTTCCCGTATCATGGGTGGTGCTTTCACAACATTACTACACACACCGGGTGTTAGCATTCAACTTTTAGCGTTAACATTTTGGTGCTTTCATTGAGAGCCCAACTCAGGGATACATTCACTATTGCTTCACAAAAGTTCGTTGAAAAAGTTTCTTTCAAGACCAGAAGTCTGCTAGATATAATGGCTCCTGGGAGAAAATGCAAGTCTATCAGATCTGAAGATGCTCACGATAACACTGCTACTTCTCTTTCTCCAAGTCAAGCAGCTCCAAGCGTTGGAGTGACGCGAGAAGAGTTAGATGCTGTAGTGATCGGGTTGTATCAGCAAATTGAAACTCAGAATACTCTAATGATGGAGAAGTTAAGTGCTTTGCTCGGGGCTAGTCAAAGGCCGGTAAACAATGAAGAAAACATTACTGATGCTCTTCACAACTCCGAAGGAAGAAATATTCCTCAAAGGGGATCAGGTGCCGCTGAAGGGGCACCTCTCCAAGCTGAAGGATCCAGGCCATCGTCAGTTTTCCGCGAACATTTGCCCGGACAAACTTTCGAGAAAATGGCCGAAGTCTACTCCTCCAAGTCATTAAACAATGAGGAATATCTCTCCGGCATGATTCGGCAAATAATGAAAGAAAGCACGCAGAGAAATGAAGATGAGAGCGAATGGGGATTTGCTCCGAGTAAAACTCCGTTTACTGAGAGGATTCTAAAGGCTGAGTTTCCTAGAAAATTTGTTCCCCCTACCATTCCTGCTTATCGGGGGACAAGTGACCCGAATCAATTCTTGTACAAATATGACTGGCACATGACCGGCGCCAGAGCGACTGATGAGATTAAGTGCCGGTATTTCCCGGTATACTTAGAGGGAGTGGCACTTCTTTGGTTTACCAAGCTTCCCGTTCGATCGGTAGACCAATTTTCCAATTTAACCCGGAAGTTTAAGGAGCAATTCAGATTGTACGCTTCAAAGGCAAAAGACATAATGTCATTGTCTAGTCTTGAGAAGAATCCGGGAGAGTCGATTAAATCCTTCTTGAATCGTTTCAACATAGCTTTGGCGGAAGTCGATAATGCGGAGCCACGGATGATTTTGACTTATCTGATGCGGGCTGTCGATAAGTCAAGCGAATTTGGAAAATGGCTGAAAATGAAGGAGCCAAATTCACTCGAGAAATTCTATAAGAAAGCTAATGAATTCATACGCTTGGAAAATCTTCCGGCACCAATGAAAGTGGTGGCGACAAGAGTGGAGAATAACATTGCTGCTTCAACGAAGAAAGATTTCGGAGGTCAGAAAAGGGAAAATAATGATGGGAAGAAACAAAAGGATATAAAGAAACCTCGCTTCTTCAAACCCTCAGATTTCACTCCGTTAACCGACACTCCGAAGAATATCTTCTTTGCCACCAAGGATGCTGTGGAGTATCCTAAACCAGCTGAGATAAAGCCCGGAAAGAGTGCTATGCGAAATGGAAAATTCTGCCGATTTCATAATCAACCCGGTCATGATACCAACGAATGTCGTCATTTGAAGAGCTTAATTGAAGAATTGTTAAGGGAAAACAAGCTGCAACAGTATGTAAAGAAGAACAGGAATGACCCAACTTCGTCTACTCAGGGGCAGCAACCCCTTACTCATCCATCTAGCTCGGGTAAAGGTACTACCGCACACGAATCTAAAAGGCCTGTTATCAATGTGATTACAGGAGGCCCACACCCAGCAGGCAGAAGCTGGGGTGAGATGGAACGATATGCTCGTGCTTTGAAATATACCCCAGCAGAAGAAGATGTTTTTGTTTTAGAAGACGCTGTACCCCTGAAACAGCAGAAAACTTCTAATGATGATGTTGTGTTCAAGGCCAGGGATTCTATGGGTATTAAAGCTCCAACCATAGATCCCTTGGTCATTTCTGCAGGAATTGGGCCAGCTATTGTAAGACGAGTACTTATTGATTGCGGCGCCTCTTGCAATATACTCTTCAAGAAGACATTTGATCAAATGAAGATTCCAATGGCTGACGTTCAGGCTTCATCACAGAAGATTGTTGGGTTCACTGGGGATCTGCAGCAACCAATTGGAACTATCGACTTGTTCGTGGAACTTGGAGAGGGACAGAAGAAGGTAGTTCGGAAGCAGACTTTTGTAATTGTTGATGGATTTTCTGCCTACAATGCCTTCCTGGGCCGGCCAACTATAGCTGCGTTCAAAGCCATTCTTGCCCCGTGGTGCCTAACCATGAAGTTTCCCACAGATAATGGTGTTGGTGTCATTAAAGGGGATCAAAATGCTGGGCGGGAATGTTATCTTATAGAGCTTCGAGAGGCCATGAAGAGAGAGATGGGAAAAGATGCGGCAGCCCCTCTCCGCATCAAAAACCCAACCTTGTAGCAAATACATGGTGGTCCCTGCACTGGCGAGCATAGTGGTGCAAGGAGAGAAATGGACCCCAGAAAGGCCAGCGCAGAGGAAAATAGAGTGGTGCCGATGGAGGTAACGGTGCCAGTGCCTGTTGATCTTAAAGACCCAAACAAAGTGCTAAATGTGGGTTCGCAACTCAGTGTGGCAGTCCAAAATATGTTAATATCATTTTTGAAAGCAAATCTAGACGTATTCGCTTGGAGTCACGCCGATGTGTGTGGAATATCTCCAGAGATTGCTATACATACTCTGAATATTGATCCGAAATTCACACCTGTGTAACAGAAAAGGAGAACCCAGGGTCCAGAAAGGTCAGCAGCGCTAAAGGAAGAAGTATATCGGCTCATGGAGAATGGTTTCATCAAAGAGTCCACTTATCCAAATTGGGTTTCAAATCCAGTACTGGTTAAAAAAGCAAATGGAAAGTGGAGAGTATGCATCGATTTCTCAGATTTAAACAAAGCTTGTCCCAAAGACTGCTTCCCATTGCCAAGGATTGATCAGCTGGTAGATGGGACAGCCGGGCATGAATTGTTGTCTTTTATGGATGCTTACTCCGGGTATAACCAGATTATGATGCATGAGTCGGATCAGGAGGATACAAGCTTCGTCACAGATGTTGGTCTCTACTGCTACAAAGTCATGCCCTTCGGATTGAAGAATGCATGGGCAACATATCAAAGACTTGTTAATGCAATGTTCAAATCACAGCTTGGGAAAACTATGGAAGTTTATGTCGATGATATGTTGGTGAAATCAAAGAAAGCAGTCGCCCATATGGATCACTTAGCAGAAATGTTCGCAATCCTCCGAAAATATGAAATGAAGCTCAACCCTCTGAAATGTTCATTTGGAGTAGAGTCCGGGAAATTCTTGGGATTTATCGTAAGCGCTAGGGGCATTGAAGCTAATCCCGCTCAAATTAATGCTCTAAGAGAAGTCAAAGCCCCTAGGACAAAGAAGGACTTGCAGAGCCTCAATGGGAAAGTTGCTGCTTTAAGTCGGTTCATTTCCAAAGCCACTGATAAATGCATCCCCTTCTTTGACGCTTTAAAGAAAGGAAAGAAAAACTTCGAATGGACACCTGAATGCCAAAAAGCTTTCGATGAATTAATCCGTCACATGGAAGCGCCTCCAATACTTTCCAAGCCCAACAACGGCGAAGACCTTTTCATATACTTGGCAGTTTTATCTCATGCCCTGAGTGCAGCACTGGTGCAAGAAGATGCAAAAGTTCAGCGCCCGGTCTACTATATCAGCAAAAGACTCACTGAGGCAGAAATGAATTATTCAAAGCTAGAAAAGCTCGCCTACTGTTTACTGATTTCTTCCAGAAAGTTGAGGCCGTATTTTCAAGCTCATCCTATCAAAGTTCTCACTGATCAACCCCTAAAGCAAGTCCTATTTCGCCCTGAAACTTCGGGTCGTCTTCTGAAGTGGAATATTGAACTTAGCCAATATGATATCACTTATCATACCCGAAGAGCGATCAACGGACAAGCTTTAGCAGATTTCATTGCAGAATACACAGATAAGGGTGACAGCGAGGAAGAAATTACAGTTGACATCCCAACCAAATGGAAGTTATATGTTGATGGCTCAAGAAATGATTATTGTTCCGGAGCTGGGGTTGTGCTTGAAACCCCCGAAGGGCGATCATTGTGTTATGCATTAAGACTAGAATTTCCTTCTACAAATAATGAAGCAGAATATGAAGCTCTAATTGCTGGATTAAAGATTGCAAAGGAATTGAACATCAAAGCATTGCAAATCTTCAGTGATTCTCAGCTTATTGTGTGTCAGATCAAGAAGGAATTTCAAGCTAAAGGAGGGAATCTGCCTGCTTACTTGTCAAAGGCTTCTGAGCTTCTCGATGATTTCGATCATTATTCGATAAGCCACATACCTCGAGAGGAAAATATGAAAGCGGATTCTCTAGCAAAGTATTCAAGCTTCGGAGAAGCTCAATTATTGGGATTAGTTCCTGTGGAGGTCTTGTCAGCTCCAAGCATTGATGAAATGGATATTGACTGGATCATGGCTGTATCTCAAGAACAAGAGTCATGGATGACCCCGATCAAAGAATATCTACTCAACAGCTCCCTACCAGAAAATTCTAAAGAACGCCGAAAGCTGTTAAGAAAAGCATCGAGATATGTAATTCAAGACGGCCGGTTATACAAGCGAGGATTCTCAATGCCATTACTCCGATGTGTAACCAAGGAAGAAGCCAAGACAATCCTAGCAGAGGTGCACGGAGGAGAATGTGGGGATCATTCAGGTGGCCAAACACTTGCCAAGAAAGTTCTCCAGTATGGGTATTTCTGGCTAGATATTAATCGAGATGCTGCTATCTACTCCAAAAAATGTGACAAATGCCAGAGATTTGCAAAAATCCCAAGAGCACCTTCAACTGAACTAACATAGATGGTAAGCCCATGGCCGTTCGCCATTTGGGGGATAGATCTAATCGGACCCTTGCCAGTTGCCAAGTCAGGAATCAAATATGCTATTGTTGCTATTGGTTATTTCACTAAATGGGCTGAAGCAGAACCTTTGGCTACTATTACCTCTAAAAAGATGATAAATTTTGTGACTAAAAATATCATTTGCAGGTATGGTGTGCCGCAGAAGATAATCACAGACAATGGTACTCAATTCGAAAGCGAAGAGTACCAGGACTTTTGCAAACAATTCAAAATCCGAAAAAGCTTCTCAGCAGTGGCCCATCCGCAGGCAAACGGGCAAGTGGAGGCAGTAAACAAAATTATCAAGTCAACCATCAAAAAGCAGCTTGAAAAATCAAAAGGTGGATGGGTTGATAAATTACCACTAGCACTATGGGCATACAGAACAACCCATAAAACTACGACTGGGCACACTCCATTCTCATTGGCATACGGATCAGAAGCAATGATTCCAGTAGAACTAGAAGTCCCTTCACACAGGAGAATTCATTTCAACCAATCTGAAAATGAAAAGTTGCAACTCGAAGCACTTGACTTTCTTGATGAAAGAAGGGAAGAAGCTAGACTCAGAGTTGCGGCCCATCAGCAAAGGATTGCAAGGCACTTCAATTCTAAAGTCCGTCAACGAAGCTTTGAAGTCGTGGACTTAGTTTTGAAGAGGATCATGACAGCAGTCGGAGTATTTGGACCAAATTGGGAAGGGCCATATGTCATAGGCAATAAACTTCTTGATTGCACATTCAAACTCACAACTGTCGAAGGAGATTCCAATCCCAAGAGCCTGGAACAACAATCATTTGTGCCCATATTTACTTAAAAAGCTTTGCTTGAAATTGTAAAATGATTATGGATGTATCAATTGTATTGTAAACCATTGTAAAATCAGTGATGATTAATAAAAGAGCTATAAAGTGGATGTAGGCCCAATTCTTGGCCGAACCACTATAAATTATGTGTTCTTTATTACTAGAAAATGCTTGTTTCATTTCGATGTGAAAATACTCTAAATGTATTGCTAAAGTATCGATTTAATATTGCAGGTCATTAAAACAAAGCTTACCCATTACAAGGCCAAGTGAGCCCTGTAAATCACTCGATAAATGAATTCCAAGCCACAAAAAAGTTCCAAATTTAAATCCAACATAAGATGAACTTCACACAAAAGGTTGATAATCCCACCAAAGGGGAACTTTTCAAAAGAAAAGGAACTAGACGCTTGTTAACTAATTACGATCGTCTGTACAAACAGACATCTGACTAGATAACTCGCGTCTGTCACGTGGAATCACTTAACAGTGAAGTTCACTTCTTCGGATGAAGCAAACTACTCGCGAAAAGAAGGGAACATGGGCTCGGAGACGATAATAGGGGACCGCTAATGAGCAAACGACGAAGAGACATGGGCAAGCTAGTCAACAAAAGCCCTCTCCGGAGGCACAAGACCTCTTTGGAGGCGCAACTCTTCGGAGGATGAAGACCTCTTCGGAGGCACGCCAAAAAAAAAGGAAATTCTCTTCTCAACAAAGAGGTTGGTGGAACCAGAAGGCGCAAGACCTTTGTTAACTAGTTGCGATCGTTTGTGCGAACGAACATCCAATTAAGTAACTTGCGTCTTCCCCATGGATCCATTTAACTCTGAGAAAGTAGCTTCCAGGCAATCAAATAAAGACCTCTTCGGAGGCACAAGACCTCTCCCGAGGCACCACAAGCCCTCTTCGGAGGCACATGCCTTCACCAAAGGCACACACTGCCCTCTTCGGAGGCAGAAGACCTTCCCCAAGGCACACAAGACCTCTCCGGAGGCACAAGACCTCTCCGGAGGCACAAGACTTCTCCGAAAGCACAAAAACAAGACTTCTCCGGAAGCACAAAAACAAGACTTCTCTGGAAGCACAAGACCTCTCCGGGGGCACAACGCTACTTCACAAAGCATAATGCTACTCTTCGGAGTCCAAATGCTACTCCTCAGAAATGCCAAAAAGACCTCTTCAGAGGCACATTTCACCAAATTTGAAGTGCAAAAATCTCTCTTCAGAGACCCACTTCACTAGAGTTGAAATGTCAAAACATTCTTCAGAAGCTCGCTTCACTGCGAAGGAGAATTCACTTCTCAAAAATATGAAGTGACCATCTCCGAAGGTTGAAGCGTAAAAACTTCTCCAAAAACGAGACACGCTCCATTAAAGTAGAATAATTGATTCCTCAAAAATGGAATAGTTATTCTCCAAAAATAAGAGTACAAGTCTCGTCAAAGCAAAAAGATATTGTAATGCACTTGTGGTATAGGGGCAATATCATACAATACAACTACATCAATAAAAGTAGTATTCAAGCGACATACCACAAGCTCATTACAATATCACGCAGAAAAGATGTGGAATAAATGCATTCTCAAACACAGACCAAAAGTTTGTACAAGTAAAAAGAATCGCTTATTCTACACTAAAATGAGAAATAGATACATTCTTACATACACAAGAATTCGTACAAGTAAAAGAATTGTTTTATTCAATACTGTGAAAATTCTTTACATGTGCAGATCTCAAAAAAGCAGGGACCGGTACCTGCACAATCTCCGGTCGACACCAGCAAAAAGCAAAATAAGGAAGGTAGAGTCCAGCTTATCACTCCTTCTTCCCGCCACCTTTAGTACCCTTGCCTGGTTTGATGACTAGTTTCGAAATCCGGCGTGTACGGGTCGGAGAAGAAGGAGAAGAAGGTGTGGCTGGATCTTCCTCTACTTTATCTTCTCCAGCTGAAGTGCTTTTCTTCTTCTTCCTTATAGCGCGCTTCCCTTTCCTCTTCGAAGAAGACTCACTTCCCGGAGTAAGCAGCGTAGAAAGTTTCGTGTTATCATCAAGAGACTGCTCCGGAGTCTTCTCACTGTCCTCAAGATCTTCCGCCTTCTGCTCTTGAGAAGCGAGTGGATCCTCCAAGCCTTGAAGGGCTTCTATTTGCTCTTCCTGCGAACCCAGCTGGGAAGCAGGAGTGACTTGAAGGGTTGGAGGAGGAACAACTGGAAGAGGAGAAGTGTGTGCAGCGCTCGGTGCCTCCACTACATAAGAAAAGAAGTTAAAATCAGTATTCTTTGAGAAAAGAGAAGGTATTGGTTCATTAAAGCTTAAGTAATAAGTAAGAAGTTCATCAAGCTCGGTTAAATCGAATAAGTGACCCACTGGAACCGGGTCAACGTCAAAGTTACCTGGAGAAGTCGGCTTTGCAAGATCAATTGCCAATTTCTGAGCCTCAATATCTTCCAGAGCCTCGTCCTCGGTGGGAGTAGTCACAATTTCAGTGTCAAATTTAGCAGGAGGCGAAGAATGGGAACTGGAGCCTACAATGTTAGCATCGGTCGAAATTGAAGTATGGACAGGGGCTGTTAAAGGAGCTTCCTCCTTTGGGTGTTCTTCTCCCGTCGGTTCAGTTCGCGCTTTAGCAAGTTGCTTCTTTCCTCTAGCAAGAGCAGCACGAGTTTCATTGTCAAAATAACGTGCCTCAAGCTCTGCCTCGTCATAGCCAGCACCACCAAGCATATTGATTATCGCCTCCCATACTTCAGCCAAGGTGACTTCATAATCCGGCCCCAAAAACGAGAGACTCCCGCGCCCCAAGACGCTGTGGATATAAAAGTCAAATAAGGTAGAGCTGACTTTGGCCTTCGTTGCCTCATGCGACTGCTCAGCCGCTTCTTTTTCGGCGACGGCTGCAACTTGACCAGCAACAGCCTCATCACGCTCTTTCTCAACTTTAGAAAGTCGAGCCTTTATCAATTCAATCCCCATACTGTGGGAGTTAACTGTTTCCCGCAGCTGAGCAGTATTTTTGCGATATTCTTCAGTAACATGTTGCTCAGCCGCAAGTTTCATCTCAGCATCCCTTTGAGCAGCATGCGCATCCCGCACTTGTTTTTGAAACACTTCTTCTTTTTGAGAGTGCGAAGTGGAAGAAGCGGCGAGATCTTCCTTGAGTTTTTTAACCTCGGACTCAAGTCTCGCATTGTCGTCGGCAATGCTCGCCATCTCTGCATCATGCTGCTTGCAGATTTTATCCCATTCCGTCCTGTCATTTTACATTGTCAGCATGGCTTCAAGATTCATATGGTTAACTCTTTGAAGCTCATCAACAAGTTTCTGCCATCCGAATATCCTCTCGATATCAAGCTTAACAGCATCAAGATTCCTAAGCATGGTCTGCTTATCAATGGGAACCAAGTCTAAGTCAAAGCGAACTCCTTTTAAGCACCAATTTGGGAATCGGCTTTGAAGTGTAGGAGGACTGTCCCCGACTTGATATTGAGGCCTATTGATAATTGTTTGGATGTCAGACTTCTTGAGAGCCGGAGAACCAGATGGAATTTCTGCAGAGGTAGGAGCATCAGACTTTTCAGAAATTGCAGACGCGTCACTAGGCTTGACCCGCTTGCTTGGATCTCCAGTAAGGTGACTCTTCCCTTTATCGTCATAAGACTTTCGCTTATGGGAATCATCGCCTCTATGAGAAGAGTCGTGTCGCTCATCCCTCCTCCCGTATTGATGTTCATAATCTCGCCTTTCTTGAGCCTTCCTAATAGCTCTTTCTTCATCTGTTTCCCTCGGGGCAGAGAGATAGCGCCTAAAATCATAAGTGTCGCGGCTTCCGTGACGCTTGAATTTATCATAGTATGAACCGCTTCGCCCCATCGGAGAACCTGAAATTGAAGAAAAGTCAAGTCTTAGAAATCTTCAAAGTAGAGAAGCCGAGTGCATTTAATTGTAAAAAATCCTAAGTGTGTGTGGCGTGCAAGCTACGCGCGTCGAATTACAAACCACTCTTTGGTGTGGGAATGGCGACGGCTTGTATAGAAGGCGTCGAAACTTGTTGTAAAGAAGAAGTCGCCTCGACAGCAGGAGAAATAGCTTTTGAAGCATCATTTTTAAATAGCTCCTGTGAGGTCACCATTAAGTCACTAAGATCCCCAAAAATGTCATCGCCGTCATGCTGGGCGGAACTCTCTTTCTCAACCCCTTCATTGGATGCCTTCTCGGGGCATTGAGGAGGTTCCTCCTCTTCGATAATCGGAGAGAGCGTACCTTTGCCGGACGAACCCGCAACGTCAATAAAGGCAGAACACTTCACCAGTAAAGCCTCAGTGGTAGGTTCTTGCGGTGTAGGTTCTCCGACAAAAGCTGGGGCATCAGACGCCTTTCCTGGAGAATCAGGAACTTCGTGAGGCTGAGTAGAGCGAGAAGGGTAAAGAAGTTCAAACTGGTGCAGAAATTCATCTTTTAACAAAAATTTAATGCTTCTCTCCTCAACTGGCACAACCATAAGCCTTTCAAAAGTTGACTTGTGGCTGGGTTCCCTAGAAGGGGGAGGAAGCGCTGAAAAGTAAAGATGAAGTTAGCACTTGACATTTCGGATTTCGGAAAACTCAAAGAGTAGAAGAAGTAAAAATGAATAATCTTACTTCCTTCTCTCCAAACGGCGTAAAACCCCGGAGGGCAGCGGACGAAGAAGAATTGACTTAGAAATCCGTGAACACTATCCGAAAGGCCAATGATTAAATTGCGGTTTCTAGCGCTTCGCACGACAGTGATGGAAGGATGATCTTTATTTCTAGTGAAAGAGCATAAGTAACAAATCTCATCGAAGCTTGGAAAACGGTCAAGTGTCCTCCTAAATAGCACACACAATCCCATCAGAATGGCGTAGCCATTAGGATGTAGCTGGAAAGGGGAGATGGCTAGTCGACGAAGAAGATTCTGGAGAAAGTTATTGAAAGGGGGAATAGCCCCATTACTTTATTTCTAGTGAAAGAGCATAAGTAACAAATCTCATCGAAGCTTGGAAAACGGTCAAGTGTCCTCCTAAATAGCACACACAATCCCATCAGAATGGCATAGCCATTAGGATGTAGCTGGAAAGGGGAGATGGCTAGTCGACGAAGAAGATTATGGAGAAAGTCATTGAAAGGGGGAATAGCCCCATTCAGGCACATTTGCTGGTTAACTGAGACAAATCCAGGGGGTGCCACATCAGCGGTGCTGCTTTTTTCAGGAAGAATAGCATCTGCTTCAACGATACCAAACTGGGTGCACAATTGCCGAAAAACTTTGTACGACAAAGTAGTTGAGACTCTTTCTGGAGGATTGACTAACGAGGCTGGAATAAGGGCGGCCTCTCCGGTTTGAACCACTACATCTTCTTGCTGAGAAGTCATTCTACACAAGCAACTGGATATTCAAATGTGAAGGTGCACGTTTCCTAAAAAGTGTGAAGTGTTGTGCAGAACAAATTAAAATAGAAAGCAAACATAACTGGAATTAAACTAGTCGACAATTGGTTGATTGCTAGATTTCAGGACTTGTTAATCTAAAATTCAAGTGCAGTGTTAATGCAAACAAATCAACTTTAATTAACTATTATAGTTTTGCTTTAATACTTCACTTGAATTGGTTAGTTTACAGCATTTCGTTCACGCAGTTCATTTAAGTTGATTTTTTCTTTATCGACTAATCTGTCATTTGATGTGGGCAATCAATGGCAGTATATTCGTCCCAGTTTTATGCAAATGTTATGTTTAACAGGCAATTAGCATTAGAGATAATCTGTAAAGAAGTTCAGACAATTCAAAGTTCAAGGCAATACAAATATGTCAAGTTCTAACTCGGCTGTGACCGAGAGCCTATGCTGCTGAAATTAGGTCGATTAAATTGTTCAAAGTCCTAGGTCGGAAATTCCTCAGGACACAATGTGCAAGTTAAGTCGTCCACGACTTAAAGGATATGCAACGAGTTAAAGTTAAGTCATTGGCCCTAGGTCGTAATGCATATAAAGGTCTCAAGACAGAACGACACAAATTTTCCTAAGTCCTAGCTCGGCCACGAGCTAAGGCTTATGCCGCGAGCTAATTAGGTCGCAGAGAAAGTTGGGTCGTTCAAGTCAGTTAAGTCGAAAGAACTCCTGAACCGGACAAGCTGTTAAATCGTGAATGTTTTAGGTCGTCTCCGAAGGAATCTCAGGCTATTTCGTGTTTGAACCGAAGCCTCACTTCCCTTCACCAATCTCCTCCCTCTCCATTGAGGAGTTCAGTAACTCGCCAACTCGAGATCCATAAACCCAATAAACTCGAACTATCCCCCATATAAAAAAAATCCCAAATCCATCATGAAATCATTATGCTGTAGTATTTTTGAGAAATCACAATGACATAGCAACTAGAGGAAGTTAAGGATCGGTTGCAACACAACTCATGGTGGAACATAGTATACAAACTTGGATTAGAGACGACAAATAAGGGACTCGTGATTCGATGATGGTCATGATTGAATGTTGGATGGATTCACTTACGAAATACGATGATGGAGATGATTAACGGTCGAGTAATCTGGAATTTGTCTTCGAAAGCTCGAAAACTTGTTAATGGCAGACGGAATGATAGAGCAGGTAAAGGAAAAGAGGGAACGACCTAAGCTATTTATACGCTGTGGTAATGAAAGGCGAATCGACACATACGACCCACGACTTAACTTAAGTCGCTCACGACCTAACAAACTCATCAAAGAGCGAACTAAGGAAATCGAAGCACACGACCTACGACCTAGGCGTATACTTCGAGGGGCAAATGTTAACCCTCTTTTGATTCGCGACCTAAAGAGTTGCCGACTTAAGAGCTGCCATGACCTAAGAAACTAACGACCTAAAGGAGCTACGAGCTAACGATTTATGGGGCGGAGCGACTTAAAGGTCTGGACGACCTAACTACAGCCACGGTTTAACGACCTAAATGCATAACGATCTAAAGAAAGTTGCGACCTAGCGACTTAAGAGATGAAACACCTCAAAGTAGTCAACGACTTATGTTAGATCGCATACGACCTAAGAAATGAAGCGGCTCTATGTCTTCAACGAGTTAACGACTTCAGATCTGTACGACTTACGACTTAAGGGAATATGACGACTTAAGGGGATTACGACCTAACGACTTAAGGAAGTAACCACTTAACTACAGAAAGGACTGAACGACTTAGCAGCTGCTTTTAAGTCGCGACCGACCTATGACCTATGATAGGTCGCTCACGATCTAAACAAACTCAATGCCGCATTATTTCACATGGTGGCCTCCTAACTCGTGGACGATCTGGGACTTAGTGATTTATCCAAACGAACAAGCATGCAACTGTGAAGTCTCAACCCAGCTTAGGTCGGTCGCAACCAGTTGAACCGTTCACGACCCAACTTAGGTCGGCCACGACCTATGACCCAGGCACAGAATTTCTCTATAAATACCAACCTAACTCCAACTAGAAAAGGACTTTTGGCCGATCATTCTCTGAAGCGCCATTACTCTGCAGAATTCTCAACTCATCTAACACCCGAAGAACTCCAAACATTCAAGACACTACAACAAGCTTTGAAAGAGATCTCGCACATCCAACATGGATTCAACGGATCTTATCATTGAAGTTTGAGCTATTAGTCTAGAGTGTTTCTGTGATCGAAGTGTATCGTATTTTGAAGTGCATTGTATGAATTTGTAACCAAAATCAGCAATAAAGGAATTCAAAGTGGACGTAGGCCTGATCTTAAGCCGAACCACTATAAAATCGTTGTCTTTTACTGCTTTCTGCTATCTTACTGCTTATTTCTTGTTCCCGTATCACGGGTGGTGCTTTCACAACATTACTACACACACCGGGTGTTAGCGTTCAACTTTTAGCGTTAACAGCTACTAACTTCTATTCAAAGATCATCTAAGTTTAAATTAAAAGCAGAAGTTAAAATAAGAACAGGAGCAATTCAAATTTCCAGAGAAAGCCTTGTAGAGAAGTACGAGTTTTTTTTAATTTAAACCTTGAATTAAAATAAATTCTTTATTCTTTTAAATAATATCACTTAAGTTTTAAAATTCATTATTCCTCTGTTTATTCAAATTCCCTCTTCCATACTCGGAATTTTATTTATTAGAATTTAAAAATCACTTTTATTCTTTTCCAATTCATTCTTAAATTTATTCAAATTCTCTATAATTATTTTACTTGAAAATTTACTCTTTATTTTCTTTCCAAAAATCCAATTCTATATATTTTGGTAACACAGTATAGCCTAATATATCCAATCAAACCATAGCATCCATCATCTCCAATTATCAATATAATTCATCATAGAATATCAAATAATCATAACACAGAATTATTAGAACAATCTAAATAATTTTGAGGAATCTAGTTGGATCCCTCCAACCTGTTTCCCTGCATCCACAGATGTTAGCACAATACCAATTCCACTTCGAGGTGGAATATCGTGGTATATGGGTTTATCTAATATCATCCGCTATTATGCGGCGCATAGGGTCTCATCCGCTATATAATGCGAGAAATCAATCACTCCAATATATATATACTACTATATAATATATATCACACCCAATCAATTCAATCATTCAACCAAATATTTAAATTTAAACATTTAAATTTAAATAGCAATCCAGAAGAGTGAGATTAACTC
The DNA here is from genome assembly GCA_030737815.1 of Allium fistulosum. Taxonomy (NCBI): domain Eukaryota; kingdom Viridiplantae; phylum Streptophyta; class Magnoliopsida; order Asparagales; family Amaryllidaceae; genus Allium; species Allium fistulosum. The sequence continues at coordinate 1,022,767,658 of CM060906.1, forward strand.
ACCTTTGATTTTAATATGCAATCTGATCCAACCTCGACTTGCTTACTTCCAGATTTTGACCCCGAAAATTCCAGATAGTTAGGAAAAAGAAGAAAAGAGGTAGAAGAAGAAACAGAAAACAAGTCACAGAATCTCACATTCGCAGCGGATCAAAATATAATATCAAATAATAGCATTTATACAAGAAAAGCTGTACTTGTAAATTTACATACAATATATCAGAGTTACAACCATTCATAATAAACTAGACAGTTATAACAACTTGTCCCTGACTACTATCAATACAATCTCAATATACACAGCGGAATATACTTCATACGTTCCTGCCATCCAGCTCGTCTTCTGAACTCCAGAACGTCCTATCCTGAAAATATGTAATACTCGGTTTGACCCGAGCATTACATCAAAGTAACACCCGGGTCAGGCTGGAAACCAGTGTGAGTAAACCTATATAACATGAAATACCAAGCTATACATATGTGAATATCAAGGTAACTCGTACCCTTTTACGAGTTCTCATAGTCAATCATTTATCACACAACAGTTTTAGGTTAAATATCCATATTACACAATTCATTCCATTCCAGCCTGTTTAATACCACATATCCAGTTTAAAAAAAAGAATTTGTAGATTACAAATCAAAGTGGTTCCGGGTATTTACTGATACCCGACTCCGGTCTCTTCGAATCTCAAGTCATCTTAACCCAAGTTATTCAATTAAATACAATTCAACTTTAAATACAGGATGTCACTTTTTTACACAGCAATTCATCATTGATATATAACCACATTATCACTGTCCACCCAAACATATCATATCATAAAACATTTCATATCAGAGATATCAACCAATTCAAGGCATTTAACATCATTCAATCATTCATAAGCAAGATTGATCACTTCCAAAATTAATTTAATTTTTCTCTAATTAAATTAATTACTAACTTTAATCACTTAGATTACCTTTACTTAACATTAATTAATTACAACCCAATTAATTAATCATCCTTTAATTATCCATCTTAATTAATCATCTGTGACTAATTATCCTTAATTACAATAAGTAATTTACTCTTACACAAATTAATTAGCCTTTACCCATCACATTAAATAATCCCTTAATTACTCTTATAAAGTAATTAACAATGATTTATTACATTAATCCTTAATTAATTACTCAAATTAATTATTGTTAACCATTTACAGTAATTAACCTTTAATTACTCTCATTACTTTCATTAATTAATGATCCTTAATTAATTACATTAATTAATTCTACTTTAATTAATCACTTCCATTAATCAACCTTAATTTATCATAAACAGTAATTACCATCCTGTAATTACTTACTTTAATTAATTAACCCCTTAATTAATTATATTAATCCTTGATTAATTACACTGAGTAATTTACCCTTAATTACTTCCACTAAGTAATTATCCTTTAATTACTTCCCATTAAGTAATTCCTTTTTATTAATTACATCTAGCAATTATCCATTAATTACTTACACTAAGTAATTACTCTTATCAATCTCATTAAGCATTTATATTTAATCAACCATCAAGAGATTATCTTTAATTAATTAACAAATTAGTTAACTTAAAATAATCACATTCATTTTATTAATTACAATTGGGTAATTCATCCCTTAATTACCTTATAAACCAATTAATCAACCTCTAATTACTTAATTAAGTAATTTCTAATTACAAATTAATTAATATCTAATCATTAATTAATCAATCATAATCATTAGTTAATTAAATTAATTAATTATTCTTAATTAATTACTTAATTAATCCTTTATCCTTAATTAATTAAACAAATTAATTATACTTAAATTTCTTATTAACTTAATTAATCTCAAATCATTAAAACCTTAATTATATTAAGATAAAACATTATCTTATTAATGGCTTAATTATCATTAACACCTTAAACATTTAACTTTAAAAATTATCTTCCTTTATTAAATCTTTTTAGTGAAGATTTAAAATAAGTTAACTTAACAAATTGAAGTTAAACACTTTACATAATATTCTCTAATCAATTACTCAAAAACATTTATTTTATAAAGAATAGATTTTAAAACAAGATTTATTTGAAATTTAAAACTTACTTTATTTAAATTTAAAAACTTGTTTTTATAAAAACCTGAAAACTTTTAAAAACTGTTTTAAAATTTCTGCTTTGGGTCGAACCCGAATATCACTCGAGCCAAGCCTCGAGTTTCCTTCTCCTTTCCTATTTTTTTTAAAAACTTAGTTTATTTTTAAAGTTAAATCTTGCTAGTAAATGGCTCACGAACTACTCGAGTATAAACTCGAGTCACTACCCCAAACATTCATGCTCCCCTTCGAGACAACCTCCTCAACAACCCACTGACACAAGCAAAATCACCGTGCACGTGCACCATCACTAGAGCCGCCTTCGTCCTCCGAAGAACCTTCCGACACATCGACGGACATCTCAACAACGAATCCCGATCACCCAAACATCCATACAAGTCCACGATCGAAATCGAACATACTCGAGCCACCTGGAACAAAGAACTCCGACCAAACTCGCCTTGTACAGGCGACGCCGACCACCAGAGCTTCCCAAAATCCGGCCACACCTTGCTAATCCTCCACGCCACCCTTTCCCTGAATCCCGTGCAGTTCGATTCATCAGAGATGCCACGATGACCATAATTATGACCTAGATAAAAACTAGGGTTAAAAACCCAATCGACCTACCGCCGACACCACGGTGGTTTATCCACCTTCCTATTATTTTTGCCCAACTCTGCGAACCTTCCTCCACCTCCAGTCGACACCCCGACCATCAAAAATTCTCCGGTTACCAGAATTTGCTCAAAATCACATTTGTGGTCATCACCGCAATGCTACTTCAAATCCAAACTAAAATTCATGATTTTTGTTTTAAAAATCAAGTTTTCTAGAGACGATTCAAGTTGCATACTTGAATCAACAAATTAAATTGTTTGATTTTTATCATTTTAAAGATCTTACTGTATTAACCCAATTTCCAAAAGATTTTCAACCCTATTTTCTTGAATGAAAATTTTAAACTTTAATCTATGTTTAAATAATCATATTGTGTTTGAATCTCAAAGTCTGACAAAGATCAGGTGAGAAGATTTTGAATTTTTGATCAAAACCATAGGTTTTGAACTAAGAATAGAGGTGTTTAAAATCAATAGATATGCACACTTCATATATACACAGAGGCTTACTTATATACATCCATGCAAAGCAATTATCATCACAGAAATTCACATGCAGCAGAAATTTATCTACTTAAGTTTTTAATTTAAAATGTTTACTCACAAATCTTGGAAGAACAGAGAAGCCCGAAAAACTTTTGCCTTTGAACTGAAAATTTGAATTGCTCCTTGATTTTTGATTTGCTTACTGATCTGGATTTGCTTTGAAACTGATTTGATCTTGCTTGCTGATGATTATAGTTGATTTCTTGAAATGATTTTTGCTTTTAAAACAAAAATGGTTTTGCTGTTTGAATTAACTTTCAGGTTTGAGAATTTTGATTTCAGGCTTTTGTTTTCTGGTTTGAGTTTTTGTTACAGGCTCTATTTTTTATTTGTATATTTTGTGTTACAGACTTGAAATGAAGATAAAGGAAAAAATGAAAGGGAGGGATGGAGATATGTTATATAACTTAGCTTAATTTATTTTAAAATAAAGAGAAAATAAAGGACACTTGTTCAATTGGCTTACAAATGTCATTAGCATGTTATAATCAATTTACACTTGTATTTAGATAATATCTTAGGCTTACATTTGTAATTTCCATTTGTTAATATGTTTTTATATGTTTATTTATTACTTAAATCTATGTAATACATTTATACATGTATTTTTTAATCTTTATATATTTATAAACTACATTTATTTCAAGTATAACCTTTTAAAGAAAATAATATAAAACCAATTATATTCTTAAACAAAATCATATATAATATATTTTATTTTATTTTTAAATCAAAAATATTTAATATATTTATTTACATATCCAGATATCTTTTATTATCAGAATTATATCTGTTTAACATACAAATCAATATTTTAATAATTTTAATCCTGTTAATTACCAATTAACAGATGTCCAAAAAATCCGGGTTATCACATTCCTCCCCCCTTTGAATCTTTTCATCCTTGAAAAGGAACGAAACCAGAATTTATTCAATACTTAAAATCTGATAAATTTTTCTTTGATCATTTTTAAAACACTTTTAAAAATCTATATAATATTATAAAATAAAAATACTTTTTATAACTCGATGTTTCAACAAGTCCATCCTTGTTCTCACAGAAATTCGGTCATACGTTGATCAGGCGTAGGACTGAAAATCTATAAGTACTTAGCAGACCCATTTTCAACACCTAGTGAAAATACTTGGAAAATATTTTCTTGAAAATATAGAAAACATTTTTGAAAATAGAGGAAACATCTTTGGTGAGAATGCTCTGGAAATCATCACCCCCATCCATGGTCGCAGTTAACCCGATGGTTACGTTGTCATCCCGGCAAAATCCATAGATAACTGTAGGCACTCCGCGCCCCTCGATTACACCATGGAACCCGCTACAGATCGCAGTTACATCCTGGGTTACGTTGCCATCACAGCAAAAGTCCATGTAACTGTAGGCATCAGCGCCCTCGAATTTCGGTGCCAAAAGAATGAAACTTCTCCACTCCCACATAGGTCGCAGACTACATCAGTCAAGTCCCAATGTAGCCTTAGGCTCTCACGGCCTCTCAACTTTCGCTATGTCTTCATAGATCGCAGTCTACCGATGTTACGTTGCCATCCCGACGAAATCAAACGTAGACCATTGGCTCTCAGCAGCACACACGACTTCCGCTAAGGTCCGCAGTAGATCGCAGTGACATCGAGCTACACTATCGTCACAGCATAGTCCAATGTCTCTGTAGGCATCAACGCCCTCGACTTTCGCTACCCACTACACATAATCCTCAGGAACTAGTTTGTCTGGACTCCTCACAGGATCAACTTTAGAACCCCCCTTAGGGTTCAAGGCAGTACCACCCTGTGGCACTCTTGAGAAGTTCATTTCAAGGGAGCGCCTTTTTCCCCAAAGCCATTCTCAAAACACTTTATACTATACACTTATAATATCTTCAAATCATACCCTTTATGATTTATATCAAAATCTCCTTTACACAAAATCGATATCCCAAATCGATAGTTCCAAACTAGGCTTTTCAAATTCCCAAAACTGATTTTTCTCAAAAATCAAAAGCCTTTCCAAAATCCATAGGTTCAAAAACCTTTTCCAAAATCATTCTCAAAAAATCCCTTATATATATATATAGATATATATAACTTTGAAAATCTTTGTATCACTTCATACTTGTATAAATTCCCTTTTTATAATTCAAATACTTTCAAAAATCCTTTTCTTTTGGCTATAGATTCAACAAGGGAAGTTTATCATATATAACAAAGATATATAACTTTGTTTATTCCAAATCAAATATTCAAATTTGATTACTCTTTTATAAAGTTATTAACCATATCACTTTTCTATAAAATGAGTTCTAATCACAGAAATATCTAATTCCCATTTTATATCATCATCCATTTTTCAAAATATACTTCTCCATTTCAAAAATCATTTTACAGTTCTTATCCACAAATTTTCAATATCAATTTCATTCAAGCACGTACGATGTACATATACCATCCGTACGCAATATCAAATACGATCGCTCACTCGATCACATAATTCAACTTCCCTTTAAATTGATTCAATTTCAATTCAATTTGAATTAACTTCAATTCCTTTTCCAAATTCAAATCAATTCCCATTTGAACTTAAACCTATTCAACTTTAATCACCATTCCACATTATTCAAATCAAATTTCAATTTGAACTAATTTCAAATTCCATCTCAACTTTTAAACCATCTCGAATTATACAAATTTGAGTTAAATTTTCCAAAATGTTGATTTAATCCCATAAATCAAATTAACTTTTACTTTTTTATTTAATAATTTAATTCTGAGTCCAAATCTTCAAAATCCTATTTATTACCACTTTTAATGACCAACAACCAATTTCTTTATATATTAGAAAACTATTGCTTATATATATCAAAATATAAACTTATATAAAAATTATTTTTAAAATCATTTTATAAGAAAATAAAAAATACGCCCTCATATATACTACACTCAACTCATTCTAGGGTACTATTGACCCTATCCTTAATGAGTAAACCCACCAGAGTCAAGGTTCTCGCTTAACCTAAGCTCTGATACCAACTGTAACGACCCGAAATTTTCGACCCCGAAAATTCCAGATAGTTAGGAAAAAGAAGAAAAGAGGTAGAAGAAGAAACAGAAAACAAGTCACAGAATCTCATGTTTTATAAAAAATATTATAAAACGACTTTTTTATAGAAACGAATAATCTATAATATAGAACAAATCTTTACATAAAACCAAACTGTAACTTATACATATACAACCATCAATCAGAGTATACCAACCTATTCAGCACAGACAGTTATAACAACCTGTCCTCACAACTGCCGATAAACACAACTAAAATGCAACGGAAAATATAATCATCTACATGAATACATCTTTAGGCCTCTAGCTCCTCTCCTGAAGCTCCAATCCCTCCATCTAAACCTAGAAATATGCTCAGTCTGACCCAAGCATATCGGAAAAACCAGCGTGAGAATTTAAATCACAAGGAATTTAATTCGTTATAGCTTTCAGAACCCTTATAAAATCAAAGGTATCTCGTAAGACCATGCCACGCTTAAACAGGATGGGTTTTTCCCTTACGATAACCAAATCCTTTTATAGATAATCTAGTGATATTATAATAGTGTCTAAGTACAAATACTTATTCAAATAGCCGAAATTGTAACTTTAATTAAATTCCAACATACTAGGCTCTACAACCAAAACCGTAAAGGCACGTATTGGAGAATGGACTTCCATACATAGAATAGGCACTGGGGTACCACCTATCACAGTACACGTCTAGAAAAATGTACCGAGGACCTCATCGGGATCCCCTACAACACAAAACTAGTTCTACCCCTAACCTGGATAGTACCGAATATGCTATCACCCCGGGTGTTTCCACCCTTACCGAGTTGTTCCACGCACCATATATATAATATCCGAGGGTATCTAGAAAGGTAATAAACATAACCTAATTGGGTGCGACCCACTTAGCCTTGCTGCATCTCCCCTGATTTTCAGTCATTCCGGTTGATGAGGCTTGAGGCTACGATTACCTTTTTAAGGAATTTATACTTGGAATGATCATTATCCTCCAATGACAATGTAATGATAGAATTCATCTATATAAGTCCGTTCTGGGTCTGAACGAAACCGAAGGCACTATTCCACTACATCCATTTTGGAATCATCCTCGGGATTAGTAGCGATTAGCCCTTTCACTTCAATGCTCCATCTTCGATTCCATGCTCTTGACTTCATTTCGAAAACGTATTCGTTGGATCGAAGTGGTTTTAGGATAACTTATCCGATCTCGGTCTCTTCGAAACAACTTCCGATATTTTTGGTAAACTCAAACCCGGTTCTTTAGGAAATAAATAGAAGAAAATAAGATCAGAGATCTTCTCCTCACCGTTAGTGGACGGATTTCCTTATAATCGTCCTAGGAGAATGAAACGAGTTTATACGTACAGTATAACACCTCGAACGATAACTGTACCATATAATCCCCGTGTTTGTCCTAGATATTTCCAAAGTTATGTTTTGGTCCATATTTGATAGTCGGTTATTAACTATCAAATAAACAATCATTCAATCAAAGGTTTCATTTCCTAGTGAAATCACTAAGCCTTATTTAATTTAAATTCCAATAAATTAAATCTCTTAATCAAAAAGTATATACTTATCTCACAGGAATAAGTATATTCACAAACCATTCCCTTCAATAATATTTTAAAACCTTTTTAAATAAATATGGAAAGCGCCATGCGGTATCAACCATGGATTCGCAGCTCAATGATTACGTCTTTATCCCAGAGAAATCCAAACTTAACTACAGACACTCTCTGCCTCCCGATTACGCCACGAAAGTATACCATTACTTTCCGGAAACTTTAGTTAATAATTATCTTAAACTAATACTTATAAAGTTTCTATATAATTTTCCAAGTTTAATTTACGAAAATACTCTTTAATAAAAAATTACTATATAATATATATAATTTTTAAAATATTATTAATATTTGAACAAATTATCTTTGAAATAATAATAATATCTTAATACTGATAAATTCTTAAGTAACAATTAACTTTAAATCCAAATCCTTATAAAAATTACTTTAATTAGAAATTAAATATATTTTTAAACCATTAAAATAATTACATAGGTTTGAAATAATAATTAAACATTTTTATATAATTTTTAAGAATAATAAAATAATTAACTTTAAATCATTTTCAAATAATTATTAATTATATTTAAAATATCATTAATAAATAATAATTATCTTTAAATAACTTTGATTCAAAAATCAACTTCCAAATTGGAAAAGAGGCTTATTAATTTCAAGCGTACTTAATCAAGTTATCATTTATTCCATAACAATCCATAATAACAGATACATATATTCATATCAATCTATTTTTAACAATTACTTCAATGTCATATTGCCCAAATATAATTATCAGGATAGTAAACAGATGTCTGTACGAATATAATAGCATAACAGGGTTTTATTTCTGCTAGTCAATGTCCAAAGACATTTATATTCAGTAATAATAGAAGAACGGTGATTTATTCTACCAACAGGGGTCCAAATAAATACAATTAGCGGAACGGTGTTTTATTCCACTAAAAAGATGTCCAAAACATCGTAATTAACTTAAATTAACTCGTCGTTATTTTTATCTGGGAAGATAACTTTAATAGATAGATCATATAAATTTGAACAACGATATATGTTTTAAAACGGTAATTAATATCTGTCCGTTTTAAATTGCTTAAAATTTTCACTTGCTTAAACTTAATAAAAAATTACATAATGGCGTAGTGTCCATCGATACGAAACCAATGCAATTAGTCTCGCATCAATCGGGTTTCATATGCATCAGTTATGCCATTTTAAATTTTACAAATTACATATATATACTTTAACATTTTAAACTTTTAAAAGAATTCTCCTTCCTCCTTTCCCCTAGGCCAAAGCCCATAATCATCATACCTTAACATTTTAATTTGTTTAAAACTTCCCTCCAATTTTTTTCTTTTTTTATTTCTTTATACATGGGCCGAAGCCCATGTCTACTCCTACCCAAGAAAAAGAACACTCCCCCTTCTTCTTCTTTTATTTATCTTTTTCCCAGCCCTCTCTCTCTTATTCGAGCAAGAACAGACATACACGAGCTGTGCACGGAATGTGCACATGTACAACACCTCCGACCATCTAGTCCTACCACCGACCAACCTCGAACATCGCCCACGACCCCCTTGCCACAAAACACCTACCAGAAACGCGTTCGACCCTTGGTTCGAAAAATTCGAACTTCTACCGAACATTGGAAACAAAGTCAAGCTTATCCAATCGCCACGTCATGCCACCCCTTACCACCATCGAATCCCAGACTTTGCCCGGAGCTCCACCCTGTCCTCCTCTTCCTTTTCCCCCCGAACCGCACCCCCATCTTCCTCCACCATTGCCGCCATTCCCAAAAACCGAGCCTACCCTGAAACAAGCTCTTAAACCCTAAAACCACCACGTCAACTCCAATCAAGACCAATTTCCACAAACAGCCATGGTGAACCACTTGGTCTCGTCGCCCTGCTCCTCCTCGACCAAGCCTCACCTCCCCTCGTCGACTGTATTGCCGTAAATTATTTTTTAAATGAAAATCGATCAAACCAAAAATGCTCTCAGTATAATAACTTAAAAATCCCGATTTCTCCACTAAAATTTCTATTTCCCTTTGACGATCACGAATAGATACATGAATCAATGGTTTATGGATATTGAAAATTTACAAAATATTGATTCCTTACTATAAATTCAACATTACACACAATATATAGCTTGAATCAACCTCAAACTATTTTTAGTGTATTCTACGCTCAAAAACAAACAATTTACTAGTTTACATCATCCTCAAATTAGAATTGAAATAAGAGGTATTGATTTTTGAAGGCAAGATATAATTTTTTTTAAAACACTGTTAACATTTTACAGAGAAGAATAAACACTTCCAGGCATTCAAAATTAAAATCCTTACCTTAAACATGCTTTCTTTTCTTCAAACTTCCAGTTTAAATCCAAACTACAAATCTGAATTCTTGATAAACTTCCTTTGCCTTGGATTGGAATTTGAAAGAGAACACTTCTTCCTTTTTCTCTTTACAGTGCTTTTATGTTTACAGAGCTTTTTTTTATATTTTTGTTTACAGGCTTCTTAAAATTGAAGCTACACTCATACAGCCAATATATATATACACACGTTTATGCTAGTATGAAATGATGAATATGGTACAAGATTTTGGCTCAAAAGAAGGATTTGCTCTGCTGTAAAATGTTTGTGATGGGTTGATGGATGGTAAATAATTTTGGTGACTTTGAGTTGATATAAGTTGAAGCTTGAAATGAAGTTAAGTTAAAGGTTTTAATCTTTCTCTTTTTGACCAGGCAACCATATATGTTTATATTTTTCCATTTTTACTTGTTCACTCCTTTTTGTTTTACTTTTGTTACTTACTTAGTTAAACTCCCTTTTGATTTTAATATGCTTTCATATATATATATATATATATATATATATGGATAACAAGATGTAAAGTGGTTTTAAATAAGCCATTTAAGTCTTTATATATATATATATTTCTATTAAAATATATATATATATATATTAAAATATATAACTCAAGGCATTACAAGTCTTGTCATTCCATTTTTAATAAAATAACATTTATGTTTTACATTCCCTTTATATTTAAAAAAAAATTATATCTCAAAGCAAATGAAAATTTTGCTATACTATCTTTATAAAAATACTTTTTTTTACTAAAACATGACTTTGTAAAAGATTTCTCATTAAATGGTTTAAAATGATTTTATTTAATTTCCCTTTTATTCCCATCATATTATACTTTCAAATATGTTTCTTTTTAAAATGGTTTAAAATGATTTTATAATTTTTCTCATATTCATCGTATACTAATTCCATGCATATTCCTTCTTTTCATTTGTCAATATATATATATATATTAATAACTATATTTATTTAGTTCATATATATCTATATATATTTCACTTACCATTACATATATCGCTTTTAACATACTATTTTTATTTAGTTTAAACATATTTTACATCCTTCTTAACTAGTATGTGTGTGTCTATATAAGAAAAATCTCATTTTAAACTCTTTCTGTTTATAATACACTATATTATTCATAAGCCAAAATCATTCCTATTTATAATATATTCTTCTTATTCATTTGAATTTGTTTTCCTAAATTACATATAATTTCTATTGTCCTGAATATATATATATATATATATATATAAGAAATTCCCAATAAATCAATTTTCTATTTTATAAATAAAATCTGAAAAATACAAATATTAACTTGGTTTAAAACTATTTATTATTACCAATTATCATTAACAAGAATTTTATTTCTGATTAAAAGACCGTATTATTGAATATTAAAAATTAATAATTAAACTTAAGATGACAAAAATTATGGGTCATTACAATTAACCAACTAACTAATTATCTTCATCTCCCAAATTCATTTCTTACTTGCCTTATCTTTAGTGCAATTAATTGTATTCAATCGTGATTACAGAGATAATTTATATTCTCTAACATATACTTGAGTCATAATTTCAACACTCCATCTTGACTCATATATATACCTAAACAGATTCTACACCAAACTTCACCCTTAACCAATATTCATCAACCACAAGATAATGTGAACATGAATACTTCCCTAATGGGCTCCAAAAATGCCACCGCCCATTGCACTTTACTAATTAGCTCTGACAAAGTCTTTGCCCGCCAATGAATATCCAATCCAAAGATAGAAACCACCAATTTCACATACACAAGAAGAATATTGTATCTCCTATAACTTCAACTAGGCCTCTCTTTCCCTTATTGTGACACCATATGGCACCTAGCATCTCAATCGCAAATCAAGTTCAAACAATTCTTGAATTTAGCAATAGGAAAAGACTTTGCAAACATGTCTGCTGCATTATACTTTGTGTGAGTTTTCTATAGGCAAACCAACTTTTCTTCATTCATAGCTACAGGAAAAGGTTCGCTTACCTCTATATGCTTTGTCCTCGAGTTGGAAACCAAATTTTCAGCTAAGAGAATTACACTTTTACGATTGTAATTCACCACCACACTATTATGTACAAAGCCTAAGTCAGACAACAAATGCTTCAAATAGAGTGCAACCTTATCTGCTTCAACAACATATATCAAGTTAACTTCTATAGTATACAATGCAACTACAGTTTGCAACCTCACTCTCCAACTAATATCAGCACCACCAAGAGAAAATACATGTTCAGAGGTCGACTTCCTTTAATCTCTATCTTTAGCATAATCTGAATCACAGTCACCAACCAAACTGCAATCCTTTTCATCACAAAAAATAAGCCAAAAATCTGATGTTCCTTTAAGATATCTTAAAATAAATTTGATAGCTTTCCAATGAGATTTTCCAGGATTAGCCATGTATGACTAACCACTCCAATAGCATGTGCAAGGTCAGGCCTAGGGCAAAGCATAAAATACATCAAACTTCCAACTTCACTAGCATAGTGTACCTTTTTCATGTAGGCCTTATCTTCTTCAGAGATCGGAGAGCCTTTTTCAGAAAGTTTATGTGCAAAGGCATTGGTGTACTAATGGCCTTTTCCTTCTCCATGTAAACTAAGAAAGCACTTAACTGATGTACTCTTTTCGAGTCAATCTTATAATTTCGTGTTTTATACCCCTGTAAATCTTCATGCTTGAGAATTTCTTTGCTCACCAAGATCTTCAATTTCGAATTCCATTTTCAAATGCAATTTCAATTGATCGATTTTACTCTATCTTTAGAAGCAATAAGCATATCATCCACATATAAAAGTAAGGACACCAAATTTCCACTATTCAAATTCATTTAATAAATACAAGCATCTTTTATACTTCTATCAAAACCAATACCAAGCATAAAAGACTCAAACCTCTTATACTTTTGTCTAGACCACTCCTTCACACTATAAGTGACTTATTTGATTTACAAACCTAATTGGACTTTCCATCTACAACACACCCATTTGGTTTCTTAATATAAATGGCCACTTCCAAGTCTATATGCAAAAAAGCTGTTTTCACATCAAGTTGCTTTAACTCCGTGTCCTGATTAGAATGATAGCCAATAAAATTCGGATAGAGTTATTCCAGACTACAAGGGCAAAATCCCATCATACCCTTTCTCTATTTTCAATGAAAACCATTTGCTACTGATCTAGCCCTGATCTTCCATTGTTATTCACCTTGAGTACCCACTTTCATCCTATAGCTTTGTTTGCCAAAGCTATTGGAACTAATTCCCAAATCTTGTTCTTTTACAAAGACTACATCTCCTCTTTCATACACAATCACTTTAAATTAACTTGACTACAAAGGATCATCAAAGTCAAAAGGTTCATCCCAGACCACATGCAATTCATAGTAAACTGATCACTAAAGCTAAGGTTTGCATGGTGCTACTTTCCATATCTCTCTAGTGCCTTCCTAATACGCCGACTAGCTCGAACGGCTCCAACATCGCCTAAATCAACATCAACTCCACTTTGGATCTAATCCCCTCCTTTGTTATCAACATCACTCTCACTACTATAAAAGCTATGCGGAATATCAGGTAATGTCTCATTAGCTGCATTCTCTCATCGACATTAACACCTCTACTACTAGGCTGAAAAGTGGGAACGATCTCCATCTCCTTAGATTTTTCTTTATGTAAGAATGTATTATGAGATAAGTTTCGTAAGGCTTAAACAGATTTGAATCATCAAAGGTAACATGTCATGAGTGGATAATTTTCTTTGTCTGAGGGTTCTAAATACAATACCCTTTAATACCATCCATATTATCAAGCAAAATATATTTGGAATCTCTAGGTTCCAACATATAATTTCCCACATTATGAACATATATAGGACAACAAAAAATATGGAATAACTCAAGTTTACATATTTACCTTTCCATTTTTTCCTTTGGAATCTTCCTATCAGTAGTTGAGCATGAAATCTGATTTATAATACTAGTATCAGTCGAAATAGCTTCAACCCAAAAATATTTAGGTAAGCCTGTAGTTAATCTCAAGAAACTATTCAAGTAGAGTTCTATTCATCATTTTCACAATCCTATTGGACGCACCTCCCTAGGTGTAGTAAAATAGATCCTAATGTCAATTTTTTTGTAGCAATCAAGGCTGCAACGACCCACAAATTTATCACTTGGATAAATTATATTTATTTTTAAAATATTTAGATATGGGTTTAAAAGTAAGAAATAATCATGTTTTAAGTGGTAAATAATAATAATAATTTTGTTTGGGAAAAATATTTGTGGCCAAATACAGAGGTAAAATATTGATAATTTGTAAATATCGTCCTAGGTAAAATATCGATAAAACAACCGGAAATCGTTTTATCAGTAAAACAGCTTTTAAACAATAAGGATCGTGTAGGGCTCTAGATACTATGTATTTAAACAAGATTAAGAAATAAAATAATTTATTTTATTTTTTGAAAATAAAATGTATTTATGACATCGACCGTTGATATCATCCGTTTTATATATTTCTTCAGGAATTCAAGTTAAGTTTAAATAATAAATAAATGGGTTTTTATTTAAAAATATACCTATTTTAATTATTTAATAATGATGGAAAAATAGTTTTTAAAATTTGTTTACCAAAATAGATAGTTTGTAGAAAAATTGAAAATGTAACCGAAGAACGTTTTCCAGAATTTCGACTTTTCGACACCGGAAAGTTGTTGGAAACATTGTTCGCCTTTATACACTATACACACACATATATAGTAGATAATTAACCATATAATAATATACTTAATAATATATTATCTTAAGTTAATTGTGTTTAGCAAATGATGTGACAAGACATGGTTTAATAATAATAACTTATATATACTAAGTACATATCATTATCTCTTGTCATTTCTTTAAGTACCATCATCATTATCCAACATGACCGAGAGGATGTGACTAGAGAAGGGGGGATGAAACACCCCCACAACCCTTAGTATACCCAAAAAAGGCACACTAAAGAATGTGGTGTGTTATAGGTACATCTAAAACATCACAGAGACTAAGATTCACAAGAAAAATGGGTAAAAACAGTGGAAACATTTAAATAGTAATTCATTATTCCGAATTAAACTTCATCAACAAGTCATAAAAACAAAATATGTCTAAAACCCCAAATTCTCATGTCTTATGAAAAATATATCTCAATCTCACATCATTAGAGTACATAAATATTAATAATCATCCCTCTCATAAGTACCAGTACATCAAAAGCCAAATGAAAAGAAGAAGAATACATTAAGAACTTCGGGAAAGTATCTCCAAGGAATCTGAATCTACTGTCCTTGACTATGCTGGCCTATGGGGGAGAAAAGGGGAAATAGAGGAGTGGGTCAGACAATAAGTCAGGTGAGTGAAAGTAATTACTAGCATTTCTAAGAAAGATAAAGATAATAGACTAAGCAATAGTTCTAGTATGGAAAGAAATACTGAAAAGAAAAAACTAGGGTAAAATACTGTTTCTGATTCTGTTTGACTGTTCGCTTTGATTTTTTCAATGGTTTGCACTTGTCTTTAACTAGTGTGATTAGGTTGAAACCCTAATCCTATTTCAGTTGCTAATTTGATTAGGCTGAAATCCTAATTCTACCCGTTGATCGGCCTTCTATCTCTCTTGTGCCATCGTGAACCAATCATGTTGGTTATAGCAAAAGACACCTCTTAGCGTTTGGAACGCAGTAGCGAATTATTTACCCTAATCGATGTCGCACGCTCGGTCATCGTTGGTACACACTAATTGTCGCCCCCTATTGTGGCCTCTTATTTACCCTAATCAGCATAAGCGTGCCCAGCCTCACCTAACTGTTGTGAGACCATTAGTCCTAGACCTGAAAGGGAATGTTGTCCAGCCTCACCTAGCTATTTTGGGACCATCAGTCCTAGTCCTGAATGGGAATGCTGTCGGTACTGGTCCTAACAAACAAATTCTAGTTTGCACTCCTTGCCCAAATCCCCAGATTTGAGCTTCTATCTATTGGCCACTTATTTACCCTAATCAGCATAAGCGTGTCCCAGCCTCACCTGCTATTGTGAGACCATCAGTCCTCGATTTGAAAGGGAATGCTGCCGGTATGGACCACTACTTCTGTGTTTGCTTATTAACTTATTCTAAATTTTAAAATAAGCCTCTTCTGTTATTTATTTCTTTTTTAATTATAACCTATGTGTTATAACTGTTCTTTTGCTTATTAACTTAATCCAAGATCTAAGTTATAAAATAGGACTCTTCTGTTACTCTTCTATTTTCTCTTTTTTTTGGTTATAATCACTTGTTATAATTATGCCTGCAAATATCTCAAATTTTCCTATTTCAGTCTATCTCCATCTTATTATAGTTCTTCTTATTTTACATCTGATTTCTGTAAATTTAGTGTTTTTCTATTTTAATCCTTATTTGCAAATTCTTCTTCTTTTTAATATTTTGTTCGCATCAAAAGGAATAAAAAGAAACAAACATTTACAGGCTAAATTCCAAATTAAAACAGATGTAAATAACTGTAAATAACTATAAATAACTGAATAAAAATAGCTGAATAAAATAGACTGAAAATAACTTCTAAAATTTACTTAAAAGTTAACTGTAAATAACTTATATAAAAACTGTCTCAAAATTGTAGAAAAACTACAACTATTGAGAACCCTATTATTTTAAATTACTTAAAAATATAAAATAATTACAAAATACTCACCTGTGGTTCTTAGCTCTAGTCCTTGCCCTTCCTGGATCCACTCTTAGGGCGTAGAATATTTTTATCAAAAAGATCTCCTCCTTAGAAAAAATTTCTATTTAGGGTCCAGCCTCAGGCAATGAACCCAAATAAGAGAAAATCTGAATGAAAAAAATAGCTAGGCCTAGGGTTCTATTTATAGTGTAGCTTAGGGATCTCAGACCGTTGGATTTGAAGATTAAATCTGGTGCAACCACGTCATAGGCTCTCTAGGAACCGTCGGATGGAAGCACGAATGCACAAGATTGAACGAAAATGGAATTATGAGGTGTTTGCTTCGTACTGGATGAAATAACATCCAAGAACTAAGGCGGGTCGACCTAGCTTCCATGGGGGTCGTCCCTAAGGTCGAATTAACCAAAATATGGGTCGACCTATGCCTTTGTAATATATTTTTTTCATTCCGATTTCTTATTTCTTTCGTAACTTCTTCATATTAACCCGGATTTTGACAAGTTATATATGAAAATTGACCAGAAAATTACCACGGACACAATAGTGCAACTCCCACAGCTTAATTCTGACAATTGCACAAAATTATTTTATTATTTAATTAATTATTATAGCTCAAATTTTGGGTTTTTACATTCTCCTCTCCTAAAAGGATTTCGTCCTTGAAATCTCCAAGGACAGAAGAATGAAATAAATATTTTCGTCAAATTCTACAACCATATACTCAACCATCGTCCATTACATCCATTGTCCTTAAGCTTTCTAATGCAACTTATGTTATATGCAATAGTGTAGTGTCAATGTCCCTAACTAATGTAAAAGATTAGGCGGTCTACTGATTCAGTCGACCTCCTTTTTATGCAATCATGTCCGTGCCATATATCCGAATGAATGCAAGTTTTCTAATGATAACTGATAGTTCTATATGCGTGCTACAAACATCATCCAAATGCGACAATCATACAATAATCACTCTTTATAGCAACCATGGAAATAAAAATGTAAGTGCACACATATCCATATGCATATGCTTTAGTGAACTAGTTAGGTCGATCCCTAAGAGAAAATAGTGCCTAGTGTGTGTATATGTGTCCATTAGCATCCACTAGCAACCACTTGCAACCATTAGCGTCCATCATACATAACATGTTCTAGTGACATGTTTACATTCAGTCCTACCATCAATAGGTTAAATCCTAAGATCTACCCTCCCAAAGGATACTAAAGAAAAGAACCTATTCAAAACTAAATATAAAAATAGGAAATTAAAAACATACCATCGAAGAGATGCGGATACGAGATACATATTTTCTCCTCAGCTTCCCAACTAGCATCCTCAATACTATCTCCCTATTGCTACTTAACCATGTGAGAAATGCGGATTATGGATCTTAAGGCTAGAATTAACACTAGAGGGGGGGTGAATAGTGTTTTAAGGAATTACTAATTCTTTTTGAGTTTATATTAATTTGAACACAACTGTATGCAATATTCAGACACAGATATGATCACAGAATCAAACACAGATGCAGATATAAAGTAAAAGCAATAAAGGAAAGAACACACCGGATTTTATACTGGTTCGGAGTACCCCTGCATCCA
The DNA here is from genome assembly GCA_030737815.1 of Allium fistulosum. NCBI lineage: Eukaryota > Viridiplantae > Streptophyta > Magnoliopsida > Asparagales > Amaryllidaceae > Allium > Allium fistulosum. The sequence continues at coordinate 1,022,786,358 of CM060906.1, forward strand.
GTCCCGCAACATAAGTACGGATTTCCTTTCAAAATCAATTCTTACAATTACACCCTCGATTTCAATGCCACGAGGTACACCGCTCTAGATTCACAATCCCTTGGGTAGAGATACTTGATTTTACGGGCAACAAGTTCACCCGATTGATTTTACAGGCTACAATCACACCTTTTCTCGCTCGATTGAATACAAAGAAATCTATAACTCAGAATAGCACTAGGATCTTGTTGAGATAGTGATAGAGAATCAAACCAAAGATGATCTAGTTAGATTCAATGGTGATTTCGGCAGAGTAATGGTAAAAATATATATAAAGAAATGTGGAAGAAGAAGAGGAGTAAAATCAGAGAAAATATGATTGTAAATTCGTTTAAAACAACCCTTATTTATAGTGAACAACAACCATGTCCATTCGTGAAAGGATATGACGAATAGACACTTCCTTTGAAATTCAAACCTTTGAAATAAACTGTCACCTTGTCGACAAGGGGTCCTTGGGGTTGTCGACAAGCCTAAGTTATTTTTGGTAATTAGTTTTTCTTTGAAAATAACTTCTATCTTGTATTAAAACTATTTTAAACTTTATAAATATACTTTACTATGGTTAAAATACATAAATAAGTATAGAGAATAATATTTTGGTATATATAAAATTTTACTATAATTTTATATTTAAATCTAAGTATAAATATTAAAAGTTAAATATATTATAATCAAAAGATAGTTTAAAACCAAGGATAATTTGATATTGAAAATAAAGATTATTTTGAGGCTAAAAGTATTTTAAAACCAGGATAGATGTTTTTGATTTAAAAAGGAATATTTTGAAATCATTTTGAAAACAAGATATAATTTTGTATAACATTTGAATAAAAGTTAGTGGATACAAAACAATGTTCCACTAGATTTTTTGTAGGTTCCATCCTACTTAGGGTTCCATCCCTTTAACGGGCTCGAAGTGGATTCCATTCCACGAATAAAATGGATTTTAAGATGTCAGTGCTTTTCTAGGAGTTTTAACAAAATTCCTAATCTAAATTACTTATCTTGAAATCTTGAACTCTTGATAATTTTGATACTCATGAGTCTTGAATCTTGATATCTTCGATCTTGAGTTCATCAGTTCTTGAATCTCTATACTGTACAGTCTTCATTCTTTGGTACCTATATATATCCTGCATATACATATATATCTAAACAATAATGTTAGTATTTATATTTTATAATCTTATTCTAAGGTTGTTGTCATCAAAACCAACTTCTCAGGGACTAACAATCTCCCCCTTTTTGATGATGACAAACTTTGTTTATAAAATATTACTTCTATCCTAATAACTCCGCCTAAAACTAATAACTCCCCCTTAATCTATGCTTAACTATCCTATTTTATACTTCTCCCCCCTTTTCATCAACAAAAACAAAGTTTAAATCTACACAACTCCCCCTTAATCTAATACTATATTACATGTGATTATAATGATAGTATTATCATAAATAATCAACACTTAATTCTGAAACTAAAACTTAGCCCTTAATAACTAACTCTCCTAACTAAGAATCCATATATGATAATATTTATAATAATGATAATGTGAGAATTCAAATATGAGAACACAAGTCATTTATTAATTATATAATGTTATATTTACGTTTGTGTAGAAAACGTAAGTAAGATCATATACAAATAACGATAAGAAAGAGAGAAAAGAAACTAATGTGTATCCTTGACAATGGGAGATCTATGAACCGAGCAATTTGGGTAGTGGAAACAGAAATTTCCACGTTGTTCGACTAGATTTCCATCCTTGTCAAAGCACACTTCGCCAACGCAAACAACTTTGTCGTCATCTTCAGCGTGCTCTTCTTCCATGGGGGCTTCTTCTTCTTCTTCCTCGCTGTCCTCTTGCACTTGAACACTTGAGTATTCTTCATTGATCAAGATGGGTTTGGCGTGATTGTCCATTAGAAACTTTTGCAAGTTTCTAAGGATTTTGCCTTGCCGTTCTTGTTCTTTGGCCATTCTGATTTGCACCACTTGAATTTCAATCATAAGTTGCAGTGCATCCTTCAAGGAAACCTCCATTTTCATCACTCGTGCAAGCGTAGTTCATTGAAATGGTCCGGTAGAAGAAGAAAGGAACGAAAAAGTTGAATTTTTGTTTGATTTGGAGGAGGCCATTGTTTTATTATTTTCAGAAGTTAGAAGAACAGAAAGAATGAACAAAATTTCGAAATAAGAAGAATATATAACCACCCATCTGAATTTTGGTGGGAAAATTTCAAAAGAAAAAAAATTCGTTATATGTCGACAGGGGTAAAGGAGGGTTGTCGACAAGGTACTTATATTTTTGCTATTTGATTTATTTTAATTTAATTTTAATTATACTTGTTATACATTTATATTCTATATTTCAGTTATTGGACAAATACCTAATTCTCTTCTTAATTTAGTAAATATAAATTCATTTAAGGGTTTTGTTAAGACATTAGCAATTTGATTCTCGAAATTGATATAATCGAGAGTAATTACTTCCTTACTTATATTATCTTTGAGAAAATGATGTCTGATATCAATATGTTTAATTCGAGCATGATGGGTAGGATTTTTGGATAAATTTATTGCACTAGTATTATCACAATAAATTGGTGATTTTGAGATATTTAAACAAAATCTTTTAAAGTTTGTTGCATATATATTACTTGAGAACAAGCCAAAGCAGCAGAAATATACTCTGCTTCGGTTGTTGATAAAGAAACTGTGTTTTGCTTTTTACTAAACCAGGAAACCAGAAAATGCCCCAAAAAGTGACAAGTTCCACTTGTACTTTTTCGGTCTGATTTACAACCAGCATAGTCAGCATCACAGTAAGATATTAAAAAAGAATCATTTTTAGGATAAAATAAGCCATAATAAAAGGTGTGTTTAACATATGCTTCCTCTTTTACAAATCCATTTAAAAAGGCGCTTTTAACATCCATTTGAAATAATTATGATTTGCGAAAGCAAGTAGAATCCTAATGGTTTCTAATCTTGCTACGGGAGCAAAGGTTTCATCACAATCTATTCCTTCTTCTTGACAATAACCTTGAGCGACTAACCGGGCTTTATTTCTAACGACCTCACCTTGTTCATTCATTTTATTTTTATAAACCCATTTAGTTCCAATTGTAGTTTTATTTTCAAGTCTAGGAACAAGTTCCCAAACAACATTTCTAGCGAATTGATTTAGTTCTTCTTGCATAGCCAAAATCCATGAATCATCAGTTGATGCTTCTTTTGGATTTTTGGGTTCAATAGTTAATATAAAGGCAACATTGCTCATTTTACTTAGTTGATTTCTAGTTGTAACAACAGATTGCATATCTCCTAGTATATTTTCTATAGGATGATCTTTTAAAAGTTTAATCTTTTTATTAGGATGATTAATTTCATTATTAGTTTCAGTTGACTTCTGATTTTGAGTAATTAAATCCTCTTCATCATTTGTATCTTCAAAATTTTTGAGATTTTCATCGAATGAAACATGCATTGTTTCTTCGATGGTGGTAGTTCTTAAATTAAACACTCTGTATGCTTTACTTCTATTAGAATATCCGATAAAGATACCTTTGTCGGATTTAGGATCAAATTTATCTAAGATATCTTTTGTATTTAAAATAAAACATTTACTTCCAAAAATTCTAAAATAAGATACCTTAGGTTTCTTTCCGTGAAGAAGTTCATAAGATGTCTTATCAGTTAAAGGTCTAATTAAAATTCTATTTAAAATATAACAGGCGGTAGCAACTGCTTCTATCCAAAAATGTTTTGGTAATTTACTATCTGAAAGCATAGTTCTCGCACACTCTTGAATCATCCTATTTTTACGTTCTACTACTCCGTTTTGTTGTGGAGTTCTTGGAAATGAAAAATTGTGAGTTATTCCCTTTATATTGTAGAATTCCTCAAACTTTTCATTTTCAAATTCACCACCGTGATCACTACGGATGGTTATAATATTTACAGAAAGTTGATTTTGAATCCTTTTTGTAAAGTTCTTAAAACTTTCAAAAGTATCACTTTTATGTTTCAAAAATATTGTCCATGTAAATCTAGAATAATCATCTACAATTACAAAAACATATTTACTGTGATTTATTGACTGAATTTGAGATGGACCAAATAAATCAAGATGAAGTAATTCAAGAGGTTTTGAAGTTGAAATCATATCTTTTAATTTAAAGGAACTTTTTCTAAGTTTTCCTAATTGACATGCATCGCATAAACTATCTACTTTAAAATTCATTTTAGGGAGACCTCTTACTAGATCATGTTTTGACGGTCTAGATAAGAGTTTGAAATTCAAATGCCAAATCTCTTATGCCAAATCCAAGGGTCACTTGTATTTGCCAAAAGACACAGGTTATCATTTGAAACTTTCATACTAAGAATATAAATATTCTTTTTCCTAATTCCCTCAAATATTATGGTTGAATTATTATCTTCAATGTGACACTTATCTTTTTCAAATTTAATTTTATATCCTTTATCGCAAAGTTGACTAATACTTAGCAGATTATGTTTCAGATTCTTAACTAGCAAAACATTAGTAATAATAGGAGTTTCAGAGTTACCGACATTGCTGATGCCAATCACATATCCTTTTAAGTTGTCTCTAGAGATAACCAGTCCTCCGTCTTTGTTTATTATATCATTCAGCATATCCGGATTACCAGTCATGTGTCTAGAGCATCCACTATCGAGTATCCATTTATTCTTTTTGATCTGCACAATTTGTCCATTGTGGATTGATTCCTCAACACCCATAAAACATGTTTCCTGCACATCATACAATTTTGGTAGACATCTTGAATTTGAATATCGATTATATACAGACTCATGAGACAGTGATGATCTGAATATTTCTAAACTAGTATTAACAAGTTTTTCAAACATAGCCATTTTAAAATCTTTTTCAAAATTCATATTATGAAACTTTGAAAGCCTTGCTCTGATACCAAATTTGAGAAATGCGGATTACGGATCTTAAGGCTAGAATTAACACTAGAGGGGGGGTGAATAGTGTTTTAAGGAATTACTAATTCTTTTTGAGTTTATATTAATTTGAACACAAATGTATGCAATATTCAGACACAGATATGATCACAGAATCAAACACAGATGCAGATATAAAGTAAAAGCAATAAAGAAAAGAACACACCGAATTTTATATTGGTTCGGAGTTACCCAACATCCAGTCCCACAACACAAGTATGGATTTCCGTTCAAAATCAATTCTTACAATTACACCCTCGATTTCAAGGCCACGAGGTACATCGCTCCAGATTCACAATCCTCTGGGTAGAGATACTTGATTTTACGGGCAACAAGTTCACCCGATTGATTTTCCAGGCTCAATCACACCTTTTCTCGCTCGATTGAATACAAAGAAATCTATAACTCTGAATAGCACTAGGATCTTGTTGAGATAGTGATAGAGAATCAAACCAGAGATGATCTAGCTAGATTCAATGGTGATTTCGGCAGAGTAATGGTAAAAATGTATATAAAGAAATGTGGAAGAAGAAGAGGAGTAAAATCAGAGAAAATATGATTGTAAATTCGTTTAAAACAACCCATATTTATAGTAGAACAACAACCATGTCCATTCGTGAAAGGATATGACGAATAGACACTTCCTTTGAAATTCAAACTTTTGAAATAAACTGTCACCTTGTCGACAAGGGGTCCTTGGGGTTGTCGACAAGCCTAAGTTATTTTTGGTAAGTTGTTTTTCTTTGAAAATAACTTCTATCTTGTATTACAACTATTTTAAACTTTATAAATATACTTAACTATAGTTTAAATACATAAATAAGTATAGAGAATAATATTTTGGTATATATAAAATTTTACTATAATTTTATATTTAAATCTAAGTATAAATATTAAAAGTTAAATATTTTGTAATTAAAAGATAGTTTAAAACCAAGGATAATTTGATATTGAAAATAAAGATTATTTTGAGGCTAAAAGTATTTTAAAACCAGGATAGATGTTTTTGATTTAAAAAGGAAGATTTTGAAAACAAGATATAATTTTGTAAAACATTTGAATAAAAGTTAGTGGATACAAAACAATGTTCCACTAGATTTTTCATAGGTTCCATCCTACTTAGGGTTCCATCCCTTTAACGGGCTCGAAGTGGATTCCATTCCACGAATAAAATGGATTTTAAGATGTCAGTGCTTTTCTAGGATTTTTAACAAAATTCCTAATCTAAATTACTTATCTTGAACTCTTGATAATCTTGATACTCATGAGTCTTGAATCTTGATATCTTCGATCTTGAGTTCATCAGTTCTTGAATCTCTATACTGTACAGTCTTCATTCTTTGGTACATGTATATATATCCTGCATATACATATATCTCTAAATAATAATGTTAGTATTTATATTTTATAATCTTATTCTAAGGTTGTTGTCATCAAAACCAACTTCTTAGGGACTAATAAACCAAATGAACTTCCTTATTCTTAAGCTTCTTGATATCACGTCCAATGATCTTGGTAGGAATACGACAAACCGATGCTTCTCTCTCCACTTCAACTTCCTCAAGTTGACTAGGTTCTACTACTTATGTTGAATCGTGCAAGCACTATCTCAAGTGCGAAACATGAAAAACGTCGTGAACTCCCACAAGCCTCTATGGTAGCTTTATCTGATACGCCATCTTCCCTACTCTTTCCACAATGGGGAACGGTCCTATGAATCTGGGAGCAAGTTTCCCACTTGATCCAAACCTTACTACCTTTCTTAACGGAGACACCTTTATGAAAACCAAATCTTCTACCTTGAACTCAATATCCCTTCTCCGCTTATCTGCATAAGATTTCTGTCTACCTTGGGCCATCTTCATTCTTCTTCTAATCAAATAAATCTTTTCTGAAGTCTCTCTAACCCTGTCGGAACCAAGTAGCAATCTTTCTGTAGACTCAAACAAAAACGAAGGCGACTTGCAAGGTCTTCCATAAAGGGCTTCAAAAGGTTCCATTCTAATGATAGTCTGAAAACTATTATTATATGTGAATTCCACTAAAGGAAGGTGGTCCTCCCAAGTTCCTCCAAAATCAAGAATGCACATCCTCAACAAATCCTCAAGAACCCTATTAACTCTCTCCGATTGGCCATCCGTTTGTGGGTGATAGGTCGTACTCAATCTAAGCTGTGTCCCTAAAGCCTCTTGCAAGCTTCTCCAAAACTCGCTAGTAAAGATAGGGTCTTTATCGCTAACTATGCTAGAGGGAACTCCATGAAGTCGGACTATCTCACAAACGTATAAGGATGCCAAATAAGGTGTCGTCCTCTTACTCTCGACCGAAATGAAGTGGGCACTCTTAGTCAATTGATATACAATCACCCAAATACTGGTATTCCCCTTCCTAGATCGAGGTAAACCATCTATGAAGTCCATTGAAACACTATCCCACTTCCACTCGGGTACATCTAACATTTGAAGCAATCCGCCAGGCCTCTGCTGCTCCGCCTTGACCCTTTGGCATACAAGACACTTAGCCACAAACTCTACTACATCCTTCTTCATTCCACTCCAATAAAATACTCTCTTCATCTCCCTATATATCTTATCACCACCAGGATGAATAGTCATTCGAGAATGGTGTGCTTCTGCTAGAACTGCTCTCATCAAATCACCAGTGCGGGGGACACAAAGTCTTCCATCTCTCCTTAGCCACCCTTTACTATCGATGGAATAGCATTGGAGATGTCTAGAGACCTCTCCTCTATTAATCCTATCCAGAATATCCACAAGCTCGGAATCATCTCGCTGTCTAGAGCCAATCTGATCTATGAGGGTAGGCTTAACCTCAAGTGCTGCCAACAATCCAGGAGTAATGTCCGTAGAGGGCTTAAAATCAAAGGTGGAAATAAACTCTAGGCTCTTCTACTCCACGAACATTGGACTAAGGGTTGCTCTCTTCCTACTTAACACATCCGCAACCACGTTTCCTTTACCAGGGGTGTAAGCTATCTCAAAGTCATATGATGCCAGAAACTCCATCCAACGCTGCTGCCTCAAGTTTAAATCCTTTTTCGAGAACAGGTACTTCAATGATTTATGGTCAATGAAAAGCTCGAACCTCTCTCCTAGCAGGTAATGTCTCCAAGACTTGAGCACAAAAATAATAGCAACTAGTTCCAAATCATGGGTTGGGTAGTTCTTCTCATGAGTTCTTAACTGTCTACTTCCGTAGCATATACCCTCTCTTCCTGCATCAATACTGCTCCAAAACCAATCCCACATGCATCAGTGTATACTGTAAAAGGCTTAGCTTCGTCGGGTAAAACTAACACTGGTGCACTAGTAAGGCCCCACTTTAGCATCATGAAGGAATCATCACAATCTATGTCCCACACGAATCCCGCATTCTTCTTAGTAAGGCGAGTAAGTGGTGCTGAAATCTTAGCAAAATCTCTGATAAACTTCCTATAATAACCAGCCAAACATAGGAAGCTTCTAATTTCGATAGCGTTCTTAGTGGCCTTCCAATCTTGTACCGCTACTAACTTAGCGGGATCCACAGCTAAACCCTCTCTTGAGACTACATGCCCCAAGAAACGCACCTCCTCATGCCAAAAGTGACACTTCGAGAATTTTTCTTTCAACTGATGAACACGAAGTGTCCGAAGAACCTCCTTAAGATGAATAACATGCTCTTTCATACTCTTGGAAAACACCAGAATGTCGTCCACAAATACTACAACGAACTTATTTAGGACATCTCGAAAAACACGGCTCATCAAATCTACAAAATACGTCGGGGCATTGGTCAGCCCAAACGGCATAACCAACCACTCAAAGAGTCCATCGGGTGTCCTAAATGCTGTCTTATCGATGCTATTGTCAGCGAGCCTAAGCTAATGAAATCCAGTAGCTAAATCAAGCTGAGAAAATATTGAAGAGCCAACTAACTAATCGAAAAGATCGTCTATCCTAGGAAGTAGGTAATGGTTTTTCTTTGTGAGCTTATTTAAATCTCTATAGTCTACACAAAGTCGAAGGGAACCATCCACCTTTGTAGCAAAGACGACTGGCGCTCCTCCCTCGGATATGCTTCGTCTGATGAAGCCTTTCTCCAATAGCTCACCAATCTGCTTACTTAACTCCTTCCTCTCCATAGGAGCCATATGTCTCATGGGAAATGCCACTGGCTTAACATTGTCATTCAGATAGATCCTAAAGTCGATCTCTCTCTTAGAGGGTAGTACCCTAACCGCCTCAAAAATATCTGGGAAATCTCTAACAACTGGAACTGAATCTAACAATCCTAGTGATGAATCAAGGAAGCTCAACATGACTGACCCCTGTTGGTCGCAAGAAACCTCGAGAGTCCGCCCGCTACATGTCTCTAGCCTAAAGACTCTCCTCTCGCAGTCCAATATCGCACCATAAGTGGATAACCGGTCCATCCCTAAAATCATCCCATATCCCAAAAATCCCAGTACATAGGCGTCATAATAAAACTCTACGCCTAATATAAAAATATTTAAACCCCTACAAATCATGGATAAATGTGCCGATCCTCTTATGGGGTTTGAAACAACTATAGGGTCTACAACTAGAGAAATATCTAAGTGCAAACAATCAACCAAGGAACTAGAAATGAAAGAATGTGATGCTCTAGGGTCAAAAAGAGTCTGAATAGGAAAATCCGAAATAGAGATCAAACCTTCTACAGAGACTTTTCTACCTCAATCCAGTCCACTAGAAGGTGTTGCATCCAAAGCCTGTACTTGCGCAATAGGTGCGCCTGCTCTCTGCCCTGCCCTCTAAGGATAAGCTCTACTAAGGTGCTTGGTTGCCCACAATTATAACACCTCCCCTTCATCGTGTCCTTCTTACAGTCCTTTGTAAAATTCCCAACCAATCCACAACTATGACATTTCTTTCCTTTCTTGATCTGTCCCTTTTGAGGTCCTCCTCCTTTCTTCTTATCCTTATCCTTTTTATTCTTCCACCACCGGTTCTTAGAGTTTTCTGATTTTGGAACCTCCTTAACATCTCCTTCCTTAGCAACCTCTGACATGAGAGCCATTTCCACAAGTGACTCATATGTCGCTCCCATAGGTACATGTGTCAATGCCAATCCTTGTAGGGGTTGGTTCAAACCCTTAGCAAACTTTATGGCCTTCTTATGTGGTGTATTAACAAGCTCCATCCCGAACCTCGATAACTCATTAAATTGATTTATATACTCCATCATCGAAAGACTCCCTTGCTTCAGACTAATGAACTTCTCCAACTGCATGCTTTCCTCGGCTTGTGACAAGAACTTTCTCTCAAACCTTTCCCGAAATCCAAACCAACCAATGTCTCTACCCTCCATCTCTAAAATCTCCCACTAGTAAGAAGCCTCTCCATTCAGCTGCCAAGATGCAAGCTGAACTCTCTGACCGGTCTTCCAATCCTAACGGCCTAAATATTCGCTCCGTATTCCTCAACCAAGCTCGTGCCTCCACGAAATCCTCCGTTCCAAAAAACATCTTGCCTCCTAGATTAGCGAAGTCCTTGCATAGCTTATAAAAATTGGCTGCTACAGGTGGATTAATGGGATCTCCACCCGCTGGTGCTGCATTGGGCGCTTGCCCTTGCACCTCTGGTGCCGTAGCTTGGAGGTATCTACGGAACCAGCCAGAGACTTGGACACCCTCTTGAAGATTTGGGGCATCCGCCATTATATGCAAAGAAAAGAAAATTTAGGCTCGAAAGAATCGAAAGAAGGTTGAACTGGACTTTGAGGGATAAAAACTCTCTTATACTTGAAAACCATTTCTATCATAAGAATTTCATTCTGAAAAATACTTTTAAAGATAGGTTACTTTTGAAAAATACATTATTTTTAAACAAGTTTTTAGGAATCATGTAACCTTAGGCTCTGATACCAAGTGAAACACCCCACACCACTTAGTATACCCAAAAAGGGTACACTAAAGAATGTGGTGCGTTATAGGTATAGCTAAAGCATCATAAGACTAAGATTCACAAGAAAAATAGGTAAAAACAGCGAAAACATTTAAATAGTAATTCATTATTCAGAATTAAACTTCATCAATAAGTCATAAAAACAAAATATGTCTAAAAACCCAAATCCTCATGTCTTATGAAAAATTTATCTCAATCTCACATTATCAGAGTACATAAATATTAATAATCACCCCTCTCATAAGTACCAGTACATCAAAAGCCAAATGAAAAGAAAAATGAAAAGAAGAAGAATACATGAAGAACTCCGGGAATGTATCTCCAAGAAATCCGAATCTACTATCCTCGACTCTACTGGCCTGTGGGGGAGAAAAGGGGGAATAGAGGAGTGGGTCAGACAATAAGTCTGGTGAGTGAAAGTAATTACTAGCATTTCTAAGAAAGATAAAGATAATAGACTAAGCAATAGTTCTAGTATGGAAAGAAATACTGAAAAGATAAACAGGAACAAAATACCGTTTCTGATTCTATTTGACTGTTCGCTTTGATTTTTTCGATTTTTTGCATTTGTCTTTAACTGCTATGATTAGGCTGAAACCCTAATCCTATTTCAGTTGCTAATTTGATTAGGCTGAAATCCTAATTCTACCCGTTGATCGGCCTTCTATCTCTGTTGAGCCACCGTGAACCAATCCTGTTGGTTATAGCAAAAGACACCTCTTAGCGCTTGGAACGCAGTAGCGAATTATTTACCCTAATCGATGCCGGTCATTGCCGGTACACACTAACTGTCACCCCCTGTTATGACCTCTTATTTACTCTAATCAGCATAAGCGTGCCCAACCTCACCTAACTGTTGTGAGACTATCAGTCCTAGACCTGAAAGGGAATGTTGCCCAACCTCACCTAGCTGTTGTGTGACCATCGGTCCTAATCTTGAAAGGGAATGCTGCCAATACTAGTCCTAACAAACAAATTCTAGTTTGTGCCCCTTGCCCAAATCACCAGATTTGAGTTTCTATCTATTGGCCACTTATTTACCCTAATCAACGTAAGCGTGTCCCAACCTCAACTGCTATTGTGAGAGCATCAGTCCTAGATCTGAAAGGGAATGCTGCCGGTACAGACCACTACTTCTGTGTTTGCTTATTAACTTATTCTAAGTTTTAACATAAGCCTCTTTTATTATTTCTTTCTTTCTTAATTATAACCTATGTGTTATAACTGTTCTTTTGCTTATTAACTTAATCCAAGATCTAAGTTATAAAATAAGCCTCTTCTATTACTCTTCTATTTTCTCCTTTTTTAGTTATAATCAGTATAATTATGCTTGCAAATATCTCAAATTTGCTTATTTCATTCTATCTCCATCTTATTACAATTCTTCTTATTTTACATCTAATTTTTGTAAATTTAGTGTTTTTCTATTTTAATCCATATTTATGAATTCTTCTTCTTTTTAATATTTTATTAGCGTCAAGAGGAATAAAAAGAAACAAACATTTACATGCTAAATTCCAACTTAAAACAGATGTAAATGACTGTAAATAACTATAAATAACTAAATAAAATAACTGAATAAAAATAGCTGAATAAAATAGACTAAAAAGAACTTCTGAAATTTACTTAAAAGTTAAATGTAAATAACTTATATAAAAACTGTCTCAAAATTGTAGAAAAACTACAATTATTGAGATTCCTATTATTTTAAATTACTTAAAAATCTAAAATAATTACAAAACACTCACCTGTGGTCCTTAGAAAAAATTACTATTTAGGGTCCAGCCTCAGGCAATGAACCCAAATAGGAGAAAATCTAAACAAGAAAAATAGCTAGGCTTAGGGTTCTATTTATAATGTAGCTTATGAATCTCAGACCGTTGGATTTGAAGATTAAATCTGGTGCAACCACGTCATAGGCTCTCTAGGAACCGTCGGATGGAAGCACGAACGCACGGGATTGAATGAAAAATGGAATTATGAGGTGTTTGCGTCGTACTGGACGAAATAACGTCCAAGATCTAAGGAAGGTCGACCTAGCTTCCATAGGGGTCGTCCCTAAAGTCGACGTGACCCCTTTGGGGGTCGAACTATAGGTCGACCTAACCCAAATATGGGTCGACCTATGCCGTTGTAATTTGTTTTTTGTTATGATTTCTTATTTCTTTTATAACTTCTTCATATTAACTCGGATTTCGACAAGTTATATATGGAAATTGATCAGAAAGTTACCACAGACATAATGGTGCAACTTCCATGGCTCAATTCTGATAATTTCATAAATTTATTTTATTATTTAATTAATTCGTTATTAAATTATTATAGCTCAAATTTTGGGTTGTTACAGGGGACATGACATACGAGGGGGTGGAATGCGATGATGTGACTTGTCAAAATAATGACATGTTAGGATATTTTAAATTAAGGTAAATATGGTAATTTTTCTACTTTCTTTCATCTATAAATACACACCCTCACACACACATTTTCATTTATATTCCAACTTTATTTTCTTCTAAACTTCTTCTCTAAAAATTCCATGGCTTACATAGTTCAAAAAAATTAGAAAAAGTTAGCCTTTTGTGTTGTAACTTGCTTCCATACCTTCTATACTTCTTATACTTTCATTTCAACATCCTCTCTTCCAAAAACCAAGGCCATCACTATTCCACAAAGCCCTAGCAAAGCCAAATCACCTCTGGCCGAACCCATTCTAAGGCCTTAGCCCCTTTAAAGTTTCAAATTTTTAAGCTAGAGTCGAGCGTAGAGGCATTGCCGAGTTATAGTCGAAGTTCGGGCGAAGCTAGTTAGCATAAAGGCAAGTAAACTACTTTATTTGGGAAAGGTTTTTGACTTTACTATGATGTGTTATTGTGGTGATAGATGAGAAAATTGAATGGTTATTATGTTAGTCGATGGTGATTTGATGGATGTTTGCATTCGGTGTTGAATTTAAGATTTGAATGTGATGTTGTCGAGTTAGTAAGCATATAACCTTATGTTTGGATGTGTGTTTCATTGTGACGTTAAGTGTATGGTAGTATGGATGTATGATTGTGATTTAAGAACCAAAGTATGTTGATTTGAAACAAAGTTAACAACATTGTGTGTTGCGACGGACGTGAAATCCGATTCGAAATCAAAAACCATGTTTTCTTGTTTTAAAGTTTGGAAATTGTTTCGAAGTTTCTATCTTTGTTTCTAAGTCTCAAAAACTTTATAAATTATGTTTCTAAACATGAAATAGGAAATAATAAGCAAATGTTTTGGCTTAAAATATATTTAGCAAACTGTGCTCATAGCAATAGTCCCTATGGACGCAGTTCGACAAAATTTCCAATTTTCGTTTTAAGACGTTTTCTTTTGAAATGGTTTTGCAAAAGTTTTTTTAAAATTTAATTAGTAACATAAAAAGAGATTAAGTTTAGTTTATTTAATAATTTATTTATTTAATAAATTAATTAAAAGTAATTAGTACTTAATTAGCAATTAAGTAAGTGATTAAGGTTTAAGTATCTTAAAGAATATTAATGACTAATTAATGATTTATAAAGTTTTTATTAGTGATTTATGAAGTTAAGAAGTAATTTAATGATTAATTATTATTTAAATAAGTTAATTAGTTAATTAATTATTATTTAATTAAATGATTATTTTATTAATTTTTAATTAATTAGGATTTAACTAATAATGAATTATTTAAACTTAACTAAGATACATTAGGAAGTTAATTAGGACTTAACCAAGTTCATTAAGTTAACTAAATTTTAATTATGAATTAATCTTGATTTAATTAAGATATAATTTGGGTTTAAGCTAATTGAATATAATTTAACCCTTTCAAAGCTATTTTTAAACTTAATCGGTTATATTTTAAATAAAATTTCTTTTTAAGATTAATTGATTTCAAATCAAAGGATCTCTCGTCTAGACCATTAAGTAGCCAAACGAATTAAAGTAGTGATTATAAAACATTGACACATTTTATGGAAAGCAAGTGACTTGTGTTTAGCAAAAATGCCAAATATCAGTAATGTGATAGACGCAAGGAAGTTAATTCCAATAAGGGGGTCATGATAACTTAAGCATATGGAATATACTTTTATACGTAAAAATTTTACACCCAATAATTGATGAATCTATATTTGTAACTTGGACATATATCTATGATTGATTGTATGTTATATGTGAATCCCTTACATATCTGATGTTAGGCAATACCCATGATATAACTTGGACAAATAAACTCAAATTTAATGATCAATTGTAGTCATTAAGCCTCCATTTGGTTTTGGAAAGTTAATATTTCATTTTCCTTTAAAATGATCTTCAAAGTTTTTCTATTTTGAACAAGATATTTGAAGAATGATTTGGTAATTGGTTTGAGAAGTTTTATAAATGATTTTGGGTATTCAGAAAATAGGTTTTAAAAACGATTTTGAATGTTTATACAAAGAGTTTATAAGTGGATTTGAATATCTATAAAGGGAAGTTTTATACAAGGTTTGAAAGTTTATAAAGAAGTTATATAACCGGTTTGAATATTTATAAAGAGTCTCATAAATGAGTATGGAGGTTAATCAATGTTTTATAAACGTGTTTGGGTTAAAGCAAAGAGGATTTCATGGATAAAGAAAATTTATAAAAGAATTTATTGAAGATAATTACAACAGAAATTTGAGGTTTGGGTTTCTCGATGCTGACCTTTTAAAAATGGTGGTATGAAATATCCATTCCACACTTAACATTGAAGGAATAGTGCTTAGAGTTATCCTTTTCTCCAAATTAAATGATGTAGTTAAATCCGTTTAAGATGTTTGGAAATGGGAAATCATATAAATGTTTTGTGAATATACTTATGTAAAGGAGATAAATATATGAATGTTGATAAATGTTTGGGAAAGGAGATTTATAAATGAAAATGGTTTTGAGGTTTAGTGATTGCTTTGGGTAATTAAATCTCTAGATTTTGTTGATGTTATTTGATAGTTAAATAACCGACTATAAAATTTGGCCTAATTTGACTTAGGAAGTATGAATATAAATTGAGTTTTCGACAAGGAGTCGAATACTTATTTCCAAAAGAACCGGGAATGAGTCAACCGAAAATTATCGGTTGTAGATATGGAGAGACCGGGATCAGATCTATATCCGAAAATCACCCGAACCAACATGTACGTTCGAGTGGAAGGCATCTTGAAGATGATAGAAGACTGAGGTCTTTGAAGTGCAAGGGCTACTACTACTAACCCCGAGGGTGATTTCAAAATGGATGTAGTAGAGTTAGTGCCTTCGGTTTCGTTCAGACCCAGAATGAACTTGTATGGATGAATGTTATTGGTGCATTGATGCCTAGAAGGTAGTGTTATCATTCCAAGATGGATTTCTATTTAGAAAGTAAAACGTAGCCTCAAGCCTCATCAACCGGGAATGACTAAAACAGGGGATATGCAACAGGGCTATGTGGGCCACACCCATTAGTGTATATCATCACCCTTCTAGATATATACACAATCATCAATGAATTCATGTACATGGGAGCGCTCGGTTAAAGGTTGCAAAGCAATTGGGGTGATGATATATTCGGTACTATCCAGCAAGGGGTAGGCCGGTCTTGTGTTGGAAGGGGTCGTTAGGTACGAACTCGGTACATTTTTCTAAAGGTGTACTGTGGCTGGCGATCCCCAGTAGCCCAGTCATTAGTTGGAATCCATTCTCCAATACGTGCCTTAATTTTTTGATTGTAGAGCCTAGTATGTTGGAATATGAATTGCAAGCATTTCAGCTATTTTATCTATTTAATTTAAACCTAGACACTATGATAATATCACTGGATTTTGATATAAAATGTTTTGGTTATCTTAAGGTAAAAACCCGTCCATTTTTATGTGACCCTTTGTTTGAAAAGTTTTCAAATGTAGAAATTAGTTTGGTTGTTACTTGTAATCGAGTTTACTCATGCTGGATTACCAGACTGACCAGGCCGTTATACCATCTAATACTCGGGTTAGACCGTGCATGTTTTCCCAGGTTTAGCTGGATACTTTGGAGTTGGAGAGGAGCTGGATGGTCAAGACATATTCAGGTATATTTTTTTTCCACTGTATTATAGAGTCTGTATGTTTGTCACTGTAAGGACAGGTTTCTATAACTGTCCAAATTTTGGATAAGTCTAGTGTACTCTGATATTGTATATATGAATAAAGATGTTTCCTGTCCAGCACTTGAATGTTCGGCATGTGATACAGTGGACGTGTTACTGTCGATTTTCGAGGGTCAAAAGATCTGGTTCGTTACATTTGGTATCAAAGCTGAAGGTTAAGCGAGAACCTTGGTCCTGGTAGGGTAAACTCATTTAGAATTGGGTAAGTGAGACCCTAGAATGAGCCTGAGTGTATTATAAACATGAGTGCGTGTTTGTTAATGAGTAAAAATGTTTTATATTGTGTTGTTTATCTGTTGAGTGGCTTAAGAATTCTGGTCGATGCGTTTGGCCAACATTATCGATAGGGATTTCCTAACACTTGAACAAGTCCAATTGACATAATATTGTTTTAAAAATGGTATATGAAATAATTTTACCTAGGATATATTTTATATATAAAGGAATGATTTTCAAAAGTCTATATAGTTATCGATGAGATGTAGGGTTAAAATTGGATTTAGAATAGAATGTGTTTATTTAAAAGAAAATCTTTAGATGAACTTATAAAAATGAAAAAGATTGTAAGAATATTAAATCCCGGTGGCTTTGATAAAGATTTAAATGATTTCGGAAAAGTTGTAGTAATTGTACTTAAAGAGATTTTAAGATATAAATATTTTAAAATGGATTTGAAAGTAAAGTTTTCTTTGAATAGTTTGGGAAGGTGTTTCAATCTATTTTGTGATAATCGGAATAATCTTCTAAGTAACAATCGAATGTTTGCTTAGGTGGATATGATAGTGCACTTAGTAAATTATCCTCTTTGTCATTGTAAAATCGAAACGAGTTCGAATCCGAATGAATCCAAAGCTAGTGGATGATTTTATTAAAGAACTATTTATCTATAAATAGTATTGTTTCAAAAGGGAATTTGTGAAGAAAGAAATATTTTTATGACTAACTAGTTCGAGTGTCTTGGAAATGACTAAAAATTGGTAAGAGATGTGTTCGGATGGTAAACACTTCTCTTGAGTATTTCATTATTTAGTGAAAGGGATATATAATACTATTTGGTAATGCCTGGTTCCTTGATATCATTTTAGAGTTACTCGGGCTATATATTATGTTGTCAAAAGGGTTAAATCTAAAGTATCATTTCAAAAGGTTTTTGAAATAAAACCCAGGTATTGTGTTCTCGAATCCCTTAAAAGAATAGAGTTTTCAAAATAAAACGATGTCTTGATTAAGAGCGGGTTAATAAATAAAGTTTTAAATTTGTTGAACATCCTAGGTTAAGTAAAACCAATTTAAGATTTGAAATTATATATACTCTTTTGGATATAAAAGAGTATCATGTTAAAATGAAATTGAGTTATAGAATATAAATAAACTTAAGTAATGTTCTTAAGTAAAATAGTGATTCTTTAAAAAGGGTAATTATAATCTTGAGAAGTAGGAACCAATAGGATTAGTACATAGGTTGTACATAGATCTTTTCTCCTTTTCACATAGTTCTCAATCCAAGATTCGAGTACATGACCATTCCGAATAAGGATTTATCGCCCGATCTTTAATGACGAGCGTTGATGAGGTAAGTGGAACCAAAGGTTGTCTATCATAGTTTATGGCTATGCAAGGAGAACATAGGTTTCTAATTAAGAAGCCTGATCAAAGTCCGCACTAGGAAGTCGAGTGAGCGATACTAGTTCGGAAATGTAACAACCCGCATATTTATCGATTTTATATTTAAATATTTTATCGTTAATCGGATTTTGGTCCGAAAAGCTACTTTTTGCATACGGTCAAATTAGGACTCGAGACCACCCCCATTGAGTTCAAAATGACGTTTGCAATCTTTTTGAGTGTAAACTTCGATATGTTTGGAGATAGTGGAATTTTCATCACTTTTTGCTTTGGGCTTTTGGTTTGGGATGAACCACTTCTAAGTCAGTCCCAACCCCTTCTCCTCTTCATTAATTCCTTCTTCATTTTCCTAACACTTAAAGCTTCTTCAAAAATGGTGGAGGGAATGGGAAATTAAAACTCCAAAGTCTTAATCTTCATTGCTAATCCAACATCTACTCCAAATTAAAGTGAAGACATTGATTCAAGCTTGTGGTTGATTCTTGCTTTGCTCTCAAGCTTCATCTTCATCAAATTTCGTGAAAAAGTGAGATTTTTATTTCACATTCTTGTCTATGATTATCTATGATTGTTGGGTATGAATCCCTATCACTATTATGTGTACATTTGCTTTTGGTGTGGATTGAATTGGTGGAAAACCCAAAATTTTCGAGTTATTAGCATTTTCCTGCAGTTAGGCCGCTCTGTCTTGGTAGCTCGCTCGCGTGGAAAGGCCTCTGTCTGCATTTAGGTCGTTCTGGACTTAGGTCGTTCGCCACTTTAGGTCGCGTGAAAATCCTAGGTCACTAGCACTTAAGTCGTAGGTCGCTCGGCTAGGTCGTTTGAACGTAGGTCGCTCGGCCTGTTTCGTGTTAGGTCGCTCGCCCCTGAAAGGTCGCGTGCTCCTTAGGTCGCTTGGCCTGCTTCTGTAAGGTCGTTTGACCCATTGCCACTTTAGGTCGCTGGCCTCTAGATCGCTCCATCATGGGCTGCTCGGCTAGGTCGTTCCACACTAGGTCGCATGCCTGGCCCGTTTGCTTTAGGTCGCTCTGCAGCTAGCTCGCAACCATTTAGGTCGCTCGCGTGCTTTGGTCGTCCCTTTTTAGGTCGTTTGTGACGCCCCACCTCTATACCCACGCTAGTCAAGGACACTACGGGGTAATGCTGTCAACTAGCACGGAGAATAAGGCTATTGAGGAGCGACCATCTGTATAATTGCTTTGTGCGAGTACCGATATGCCAGATAAAAATATAACTTTTCATCTCAAGAGGAAATCCGACATACCGATACAAACTCAAAGCTACTACACAGTGGCTATATGGACTTCGGAAACAAATATAGAAATAAACATAACACAAATCAGTCACAGACAATTCATATCACAAAGGCGGAAATAGATATGAATATAACACATGAAAGTGTACATCAGAGTAGTGGTCAAATAAGATCCACAATAACACAAAAGAATAGATACAAGTGCAAGACAATAGAATATGTATACATCAAGGAGTCAAATCTCAAAAGTATACAACAAAAACTACTAAACTAGAGTAGTTAGCCAAAACTCAGATGATGGTTCCAGATAGGAAGTCAAGAGGAAGCACCTGTAAAATCTCAGTCTGACCCGAGTATTATTTAAGAAGAAAATAATAAACGGATCAGTCTAGCTATAATTATCAGATAAAATGAGATAGAATATGAGATATGATAATAAAACATATGATAACAAAAAGATGTCATACTATGATAAGTATACATTAGAAAATCACGAAAGTCATACAAAATCTCAAGAATCTCATAGCATCAAAAAGAATATCATATTCTTTATTTAATTCACCAAGCCACAATAAATGACATACATATCAATGCCAACTGAAAAAGGTGGTGAAACATAAATTCCAGAAATCATCAATTAGAAATCCAGAAATCACAATAAAAGGATGGCCAATCCCAAACAGGAGCATGAAAGCCGGAACATTGACGCAGTGCAAACGGTACGTCCAATGAACCGGAAAGCCGAGACATCGATGTAGTACAAACGGTACATCAGATGAATCGAACATTGACGCAGTGCAAACGGTACGTCCAATGAATTGAACATTGACGTAGTGCAAACGGTACGTCCAATGAACTGGAAAGCCGAGACATCGATGTAGTACAAACGGTACATCAGATGAATCGAATATTGACGCAGTGCAAACGGTTCGTCCAATGAATTGAACATTGACGTAGTGCAAACGGTACGTCCAATGAACTGGAAAGACAATACAATTCAGAACATTGACGCAGTGCAAACGGTACTTCCAATGAACTGGAAGGCCGAGACATCGATGTAGTGCAAACGGTACATCAGATGAATCGAATATTGACGCAGTGCAAACGGTACGTCCAATGAATTGAACATTGATGCAGTGCAAACGGTACGTCCAATGAATTGGAAAGCCGAGACATCGATGTAGTACAAACGGTACATCAGATGAATCGAATATTGACGCAGTGCAAACGGTACGTCCAATGAATCGAACATTGACGCAGTGCAAACGGTACGTCCAATGAATCGGAAAGCCGAGACATCGATGTAGTGCAAACGGTACATCAGATGAATCGAAACAAATTAAAAGTACTTGGGTTGCTAGCCCACAAAGAAATGAGACGAAGCTCAATAAAATGAAGTACAGTCCTTCACATGGACAAAGAGACATCGCACATTGCTAGTCTAAACCATAAAATGATCATCATCGATCATCAAGAAGTGTCAATTACACTAAGCTAGTAAATATATGAGTTTAGCTTCATGTCCCATAACCACTAGCTTAACTTAAATATTTACGAACAAATTGTAGATTTCCACTAGAAAATTGTCACAAGAGATTCAATCGAACAAGTCCAAAAATTAACCGATGAAGTAAACGCAAGCGTTTCATACCACTTGTTTTACTAAGTCGTTTAATTAGATTTCTCATACGAGTGAGGTAAAGGTTTGTATATACTAATAGATTGGAAAACGGTTTTATAAGCGAGTTTGTAATAAAATAGTGTTGAAATCGTTTTGATGAAAGGGTTTTGATATTTACTACTAGTATAGAAAACCTTTATATTTAAAGTGACAAATCATAGAAGTGATTGTAGAAACAATAAATCATAAAAATTCACATTCGAAGACGTGAATCGAATCCAAAGAAACCGATAAAGAATCCATCAAAATAGATATTCAAAAATCCCTAGAAAGGAGTCATCAAAGTCATAATAAATGATAACAACAAATAGGATCATCACGAATCGTTTCAAATTGGAAATTCAATCCCAAAATGCAAAGTGGGCTAAAATAGCAAATTCAGTTGACTAAACAGAGATTTCAGTTGACTAAACAGAGATTTCAGTTGACTGAACAGAGAATTTCAGTTGATTGAATTCTGCCTGGAAACTTTCTGTTCCAGGTTCAGTCGACTAAACAGAGATTTTCAGTCGACTAAACCCTGCCTGGAAACTTTCGGGTTCCAGATTCAGTCGACTGAACAGAGAATTCAGTCGACTGAATCATGTCTGGGCTGTTTTTCAGCCTATACAAATGAAGAGCAAACTCTTCCAAAATTCAACTGGACGAACATTGGCTCTAAGGGTTTATGCCAATCAGCAACCCGGCCCTATATGCTCCTCGGTGCATCACCAAAAGCATGATCAAACATCCATAAAAGGATTTTTACATAAATTTGACTTCAAAAATCTAAAATTGGAATATTCACAAAACCAATCCAAATCAAGGGCAAATGCACATGAAGAAGTGTTAGGAATTCATACCCAACAACCAAAGATAATTATAAACATAGATGTGAGATAAAAATCTCACCTTTTTACACGAAAACACAAGAGAGAAGCTTTGAACAAAGGATAGACCAATTCCTCTTCAATCTCAACTCAAGAAGCTTGAATTTAAGCTTAAAAGAGAAACATTTCTTAAGTTAGGTTTAGGAATTTCTGAAATTGATAAGAGAAGGAGTTGGAGAAGAAGAAGGAGATGCTTACCAATGGGTTCTCTTTGAATTTGGAGCTAGAAGTTGGATTTGCTAATGAAGACTAGGGTTTTGAATTTCTATTTCCCATTCTCTTCCACCATTGTTGCTTTAGAACTGAAAAGAGGAGGAAGTGAGAGTGAATGGGGAGGAGTGGTTCAGATTTGAGTATAAGTTGGCTAGTGCGCTGAACCCAAACCCAAAGCCCTAAGTGAAAAAGTAGCAAAATTCCACTAACTCCAAACATATCGAAGTTTACACTCAAAAAGATCGCAAACGGCATTTTGAACTCAATGGAAGGGGTCTCGAGTCCCAATTCGACTGTTTGCTAAAAGTAGGTTTTTGGACTAAAATCCGATGAACGATGAAATATTTAAATAAAATATTTAAATATACAATCGATAAATATGCGGGTTGTTACAGACTCCCCTCCTTAAAGAAATTGCGTCCTCGTAATAAATAAGATGGAAATAAAAAGTAACAACCATAAAAGCATATCAACACTAAAGAAAATTGAAATAAGATGTTCACCATAAAGAGCACGAAAGGGTAAACCCGAACGTGTTCGCTCGATGAATTCTCTGGATTCCCAAGAGCAATCCTTAGGATTTGAGAACCATTGAACTTTCACAAAAAAAACATCTTTATTTCGAAGGCGTTCAACCTTCGAAGCAATGATGTGTTTAGAATGTTGCTCATAAGTCAAAAAGGAGAAACTTCAATTTCCTCAACAACACCGGGCTCAAGAATAAAATCGGAATCCCTAAGGTATTTCCAGAGTTGAGAGACGTGGAAAACGTCATGAATAGTAGAAGATTGAGCTGGTGCAACGGCGTAGCACAAAAGCGGTACACCCAAGAAACTAGAAACTCGAATAATTTGGAACAACGGCGTAGTGCAATAACGGTACGCCAGATGAACCAAAGCTCAAATAATTCGGAACACCGACGTAGTGCAAACGGTACATCAAATGAACCGAACACCATAAAAGAACATCGGACGCTAGTCCATAAAAGAAATGAGATGAAACTCAATAAAATGAAGTATATTGAAACGTCCGATGAACTTGGTATTCCATACGGACATCATCAAAGAAACAACCACTTGTTGTTTGCGACTAAAGGCATCAACAACACGATTCCCCCTTCCGGGACATACAAAGAATATCAAGGTCATAAGATGTAAGGAACTCGAGCCAATATTAAGTTCCTTATGAGAAAATAAATATTCCAAAGATTTATGATCGAGGTGGAGAACAAATTTCTCCGCCAAAAATGATGATGCCAAACTCTAAAAAGCGAAAACAATAACCGCGAGCACTAGATCATGAGTGGCATACCTAGTCTCGATCGGCTTTAATGATATAGAAGCGCAAGTGATAGCACGTTCTCTTTTGCAAGAGAATGGCATCCAAACCAATACGATTAGCATTGGTACCAAAGATAAAGTCTTGGTTCCGTTTGGGAATCACAAGAATAGGAGTATCGAAAAGAATGAATTTCTTTTAAATAATCTTCTTTTCCGAAAAGCTAAAACTTTCAAAATTACATTTATCTTTATGTAATAATCTTTCTAGAAAAATTTACATTTTTACAAGTCAATTTACGGTGTCTGATTGTCTCATCAAAGCGTTTAGGAGATTCCTATCGATAACGTTGATCAAGCGCATCGACCAGAATTCTTAAAGCACTTAATGGGCAATACAATCACAAAATCATTTTCTATATGATAAACATGTTTCTCAAAAACCTTTAAGAATATTCTTTGCTCGTTTAAGAGCGAAAATCAAATTATACTTATAAATAAATCTTATGAAAAAGATTTGTAAAATTTTAAATTTCTATTTTCATCCAAAATCAATATATACAAGAATGGAGTCATCGAGATACTCATAGAAGACTCGATTTATAGAATGGATGAAATAAGTTGGACAAACTAAATGACATAATAAGTCATTAATAGGAACCATAACGAGTGCGGAATGTGGTAAATGGATAACTCCCGCAACTCGTAGCAAATGAAAATCGGTGGCAAGGTCGAGCTAAAAAGACCTTAACGCCACACAAAAGATTGCTTAGGTGATAATCCTAAGACAAACTCAAAATTACCGGAAAATTATCAAACTACATGAATGAGAGAAATAACACTTTCCTCATCATGTGAGCTTAAAGAATAAAATGATGCCATCAAATTGGGATCAAAATCACAAAGGAAAAACAGAAATTTGCTTAACAGATTGAAAATGTCGAAGATGAATAGCCCACATGGGCAAAGGATATGGCTTCATAATAATTAAGCCAACCCTTACGAAATTCAATTCCGAAGCATAAGTAAAAATCGGCTCGAAAAGAAAAATCACATAAAATAATTTCGACATCAATAAAAAGCAAATTGAGTGTTGCGGATCCATCAATCCGGATTCGCAATCCTCAAAGAAGTCATCAAGCCCAGAAATGTTTAAAGAAAAGGAATCACAAGTTCATTTGATATAAAAATAATGAGATGAAATCCATATCAGAAAGAACTCGAATAAGATAATCACAAAATAAATGTCATCAAGGATAGAATGGATACCTTGACTAAGAGAAGAGTTGCTAGGAGCTTGCACAATATTTAGCTTTCTCATGTCCTTGTTCAAAAGTTTGGGACATGCAGATAAAAGATGGCCTGGTTTCTTGCAATAGCGACAAGAATGGGGTTTCGGACACATATTCGCATAGTGTTCCTTAGAATTACAATTGTAGCATCCTCCATGATTAGGGATTGGAGTCTTTGCTACAAAAGTAGTTTGCTTCACTCTCTTATTAGGATTAAGGCTCTTGAACTTAATATGCCTCTTCTTGGAAATCCCGATACCACTATCAATTCCTTTATCAGCCTCTTCATGTCGAAGAGTGATATCCACAAGCTGAGTAAAAGGAACTTCAAGTTTCAGATGTAGAACCATTTCGGGGTTCTTACACAAAGCAGAAGTAAACCTTTGATTCTTTACAAGATCCAAAAGTTGTTGGGCAGACATGAATACGCCATCCAGAGAAGGACTACTGGATTGACCAGCGCTGGAACGACCAGGTCTAACCATTTCTCTTCTCTAAGAAAGAAAGAAAGAAGAGGAAAAAGGTTATTCTCAAAAATGAATATCAAACAACCTTGATTGATAAAACAAGGAATCATAAAAAGAAAATAGGATAGAACGATATGAAGACTCGAATCAAATCCTATGTCACGATTCCTAAGAAAGACTTAGGACAATGATCCTTGTTAGATTATTCTACATCGTTCCGAAGTTTGGCTCTGATACCAAGCTGTGACGCCCCACCTCTATACCCACGCTAGTCAAGGACACTACGGGGTAATGCCGTCAACTAGCATGGAGAATAAGGCTGTTGAGGAGCGACCATCTGTATAATTGCTTTGTGCGAGTACCGATATGCCAGATAAAAATATAACTTTTCATCTCAAGAGGAAATCCGACATACCGATACAAACTCAAAGCTACTACACAGTGGCTATATGGACTTCGGAAACAAATATAGAAATAAACATAACACAAATCAGTCACAGACAATTCATATCACAAAGGCGGAAATAGATATGAATATAACACATGAAAGTGTACATAGAGTAGTGGTCAAATAAGATCCACAATAACACAAAAGAATAGATACAAGTGCAAGATAATAGAATATGTATACATCAAGGAGTCTAATCTCAAAAGTATACAACAAAAACTACTAAACTAGAGTAGCTAGCCAAAACTCAGATGATGGTTCCAGATAGGAAGACAAGAGGAAGCACTTGTAAAATCTCAGTTTGACCCGAGTATTATTTAAGAAGAAAATAATAAACGGATCAGTCTAGCTATAATTATCAGATAAAATGAGATAGAATATGAGATATGATAATAAAACATATGATAACAAAAAGATGTCATACTATGATAAGTATACATTAGAAAATCACGAAAGTCATACAAAATCTCAAGAATCTCATAGCATCAAAAAGAATATCATATTCTTTATTTAATTCACCAAGCCACAATAATGACATACATATCAATGCCAACTGAAAAAGGTGGTGAAACATAAATTCCAGAAATCATCAATTAGAAATCCAGAAATCACAATAAAAGGATGGCCAATCCCAAACAGGAGCATGAAAGCCGGAACATTGACGCAGTGCAAACGGTACGTCCAATGAACCGGAAAGCCGAGACATCGATGTAGTACAAACGGTACATCAGATTAATCGAACATTGACGCAGTGCAAATGGTACGTCCAATGAATTGAACATTGACGTAGTGCAAACGATACGTCCAATGAACTGGAAAGCCGAGACATCGATGTAGTACAAACGGTACATCAGATGAATCGAATATTGACGCAGTGCAAACGGTACGTCCAATGAATTGAACATTGACGTAGTGCAAACGGTACGTCCAATGAACTGGAAAGACAATACAATTCAGAACATTGACGCAGTGCAAACGGTACGTCCAATGAACTGGAAGGCCGAGACATCGATGTAGTGCAAACGGTACATCAGATGAATCGAATATTGACGCAGTGCAAACGGTACGTCCAATGAATTGAACATTGATGCAGTGCAAACGGTACGTCCAATGAATTGGAAAGCCGAGACATCGATGTAGTACAAACGGTACATCAGATGAATCGAATATTGACGCAGTGCAAACGGTACGTCCAATGAATCGAACATTGACGCAGTGCAAACGGTACGTCCAATGAATCGGAAAGCCGAGACATCGATGTAGTGCAAACGGTACATCAGATGAATCGAAACACATTAAAAGTACTTGGGTTGCTAGCCCACAAAGAAATGAGACGAAGCTCAATAAAATGAAGTACAGTCCTTCACATGGACAAAGAGACATCGCACATTGCTAGTCTAAACCATAAAATGATCATCATCGATCATCAAGAAGTGTCAATTACACTAAGCTAGTAAATATATGAGTTTAGCTTCATGTCCCATAACCACTAGCTTAACTTAAATATTTACGAACAAATTGTAGATTTCCACTAGAAAATTGTCACAAGAGATTCAATCGAACAAGTCCAAAAATTAACCGATGAAGTAAACGCAAGCGTTTCATACCACTTGTTTTACTAAGTCGTTTAATTAGATTTCTCATACGACTGAGGTAAAGATTTGTATATACTAATAGATTGGAAAACGGTTTTATAAACGAGTTTGTAATAAAATAGTGTTGAAATCGTTTTGATGAAAGGGTTTTGATATTTACTACTAGTATAGAAAACCTTTATATTTAAAGTGACAAATCATAGAAGTGATTGTAGAAACAATAAATCATAAAAATTCACATTCGAAGACGTGAATCGAATCCAAAGAAACCGATAAAGAATCCATCGAAATAGATATTCAAAAATCCCTAAAAAGGAGTCATCAAAGTCATGATAAATGATAACAACAAATAGGATCATCACGAATCGTTTCAAATTGGAAATTCAATCCCAAAATGCAAAGTGGGCTGAAATAGCAAATTCAGTTGACTAAACAGAGATTTCAGTTGACTGAACAGAGAATTTCAGTTGGCTGAATTCTGCCTGGAAACTTTCTGTTCCAGGTTCAGTCGACTAAACAGAGATTTTCAGTCGACTAAACCCTACCTGGAAACTTTCGGGTTCCAGATTCAGTCGACTGAACAGAGAATTCAGTCGACTGAATCATGCCTGGGCTGTTTTCAGCCTATATAAATGAAGAGCAAACTCTTCCAAAATGCAACCGGACGAACATTGGCTCTAAGGGTTTATGCCAATCAGCAACCCGACCCTATATGCTCCTCGGTGCATCACCAAAAGCATGATCAAACATCCATAAAAGGATTTTTACATAAATTTGACTTCAAAAATCTAAAATTGGAATATTCACAAAACCAATCCAAATCAAGGGAAAATGCACATGAAGAAGTGTTAGGAATTCATACCCAACAACCAAAGATAATTATAAACATAGATGTGAGATAAAAATCTCACCTTTTTACATGAAAACACAAGAGAGAAGCTTTGAACAAAGGATAGACCAGTTCCTCTTCAATCTCAACTCAAGAAGCTTGAATTTAAGCTTAAAAGAGAAACATTTCCTAAGTTAGGTTTAGGAATATCTGAAATTGATAAGAGAAGGAGTTGGAGAAGAAGAAGGAGATGCTTACCAATGGGTTCTCTTTGAATTTGGAGCTAGAAGTTGGATTTGCTAATGAAGACTAGGGTTTTGAATTTCTATTTCCCATTCTCTTCCACCATTGTTGCTTTAGAACTGAAAAGAGGAGGAAGTGAGAGTGAATGGGGAGGAGTGGTTCAGATTTGAGTATAAGTTGGCTAGTGGGCTGAACCCAAACCCAAAGCCCTAAGTGAAAAAGTTGCAAAATTCCACTAACTCCAAACATATCGAAGTTTACACTCAAAAAGATCGCAAACGGCATTTTGAACTCAATGGAAGGGGTCTCGAGTCCCAATTCGACTGTTTGCTAAAAGTAGGTTTTCGGACTAAAATCCGATGAACGATGAAATATTTAAATAAAATATTTAAATATACAATCGATAAATATGCGGGTTGTTGCATCGTTTGACCTTAAACCATTTGCAGTTAGGTCGTTCGACCTTATATGGTCACATTTGCATTAGGTTGCAACTCCGTTAGGTCGCATGACCCCCAACACCATTAGGTCGCTAGACCTTATTTACTTTAGGTCGTTAGACCTTATTACCTTTAGGTCGCATGACCTCATTTCCTTTAGGTCGCATGATCCCTAAAGTCACTTGGCCCGTTCCACATTAGGTCGTAAGGCCTTAGGTCGTTCCACGTTAGGTCGCACCTAGGTGGGCCGTGTGCTACTTCTTTAGCCTTCAACTCCTTAGGTCGCACCTTGTTTGGTCGCGCCCATTTCTTGTGTTGAACTTTGTTATGTTGCATTGCACTTCTACTTTGATGGTTTTGGAGTTGATTTCTTTGGACTTTACTCATGTCTTCGAATGTGAATTTGTGATTCGATTTGTTTCAACAATCGTTTTGTGGTTTGTCACTTTAAAAATATAAAGGTTTCAATACTAGTAGTAAATATCAAAACTCTCTCATCAAAGCGACAACACTATTTTCTTACAAAACTATTTTTCTCAAACCGTTTTCCAATCTACTAGTATATACAAGCCTTTACCTCACTCGGATGAGAAATCTAATTAAACGACTTTGTAAAACGAGTGGTATGAAACGCTTGCGTTCAGTTCGTCGGTTAATTCTTGGACTTGTTCGATTGAACCTCTTGTGACAATTTTCTAGTGAAGATCTACAGTTTGTTAGTAAATATTTAAGTTAAGCTAGTGGTTATGGGACATGAAGCTAAACTCATATATTTACTAGCTTAGTGTAATTGACACTTCTTTATGATCATGACGATCATTTTTGTGATTTAGACTAGCGATTGAGCGATGTCTCTTTGTCTGCGAGGGAGACTAGACCCCACTTGGGTGATGTTTCTACTCACATATATGGGGTAGCACCTCATGGTCTTCGGGCCGTTCGTGTGTCAAAGGTCTTCGGGCCATTCGTGTGTTCGAAAAATTATATGGATAGCTTCCATGAGATAGCTTCTCGTTCGTGTGATAGGCCTTCCCCCATTTTGTGATTTCTGGATTTCGTGTGTTGATTTCTGGGATTTGTTCTGGATTTCGTGTGTTGATTTCTGGAATTTGTGCTTCACCAATTTCATTGATATGTTTTATCAATTTTTGTGCATTGGTGAATTCGTGTGTCATTACCTTTTTGTGGATTTGGATCTTTGAGAAGATTCTTGTGATATTGATTAATCTCTTGTTGATTATCATTTACATACTTACAGTAGTATGCCATTATGGTTATTATATGTTTATGCCATATCTCTTATTCTATATCATGTCATCTGATATTTATAGCTAGACTGCTCCGTTTATTATTTTCTTATGAAATAATACTCGGGTCAGACCGAGATGTTACAGGTGCTTCTGCTTGACTTCTCTCCAGGGATCTATTACTCTGACTTTTGGCAAACTACATAGATTTGTAGCTTTTGTTGTTTACATTTGAGATTTTGACTCATAGATGTATTCTTTTGTGTAGCACGTGTTGCTATTCTTTTGTATTATCGTGGATCTTTCTGACCACTACTCTGTTGTACACTTTCATGTGTTATATATATTCATATCTTTTTTCCGCCTTTGTGATATGGATGTCTGTGACTGATTTGTGTTATGTTTATTTCTATGTTTGTTTCCGAAGAATCATATATAGCCACCGTATGATAGCTTTGTGTTTGTATCGGTATGTCGGATGTCCTCCTTAAATGAAATGCATGCTATACTATCAGACATATCGGTGCTCGCACAAAGAAGTTACACGGAGGGTCGCTCCTCAACAGCCTTATTCTCCGTGCTAGTCGACAGCATTACTCTGTAGTGTTCTTGGCTAGCGTGGGTATAGAGGTGGGGCGTCATAGCTTGGTATCAGAGCCAAACTTCGGAACAATGTAGAATAACTTAACAAGGATCATCGTCCTAAGTCCAACTTAGGAGTCGTGTCTTAGGATTTAATTCGAGTCTTCGTACTGATTCATCCTATTTCCTTTTATGAATCCTTGTTTTATCTATCAAGACTTGCTTGATATTTATTTGAAGAATAACTTTCCTTCTTTTCTCTTCCTTAAAGAAGAGAATGTTTAGACCAGGTCGTCCCAGAGCCGGACCATCTACTGTTACTCCCCAGGATGGAGTTTTTATGACTGCTCAACAGCTTCTTGATTTAGTAAAGAATGCTCAAGCAGCTGGTCCTAATCAGGAACCTACTCATCCTAAGTCTGGGTTTGCACGTTTGTGCAACGATTATACCAACTTGGGTGGGAAACCGTTCAAAGGTTCCGAAACTATTATTGAAGTCCAAGCTTGGTTAAGAACATGCGATCGAATCTTTTCTCGCATGAATCTTATCGATCTTCACCGTGTTCAAGTGGCTTCCAGTATGCTCAAAGAGAGAGCATTGGATTGGTACGAACTTCTTATTTCTGAAATCAATGAAGCGGATCTCACCTGGGAGCAATTCCGGGAACGCTTCGAATTAAAATTCGTACAGGAAGCAGAGAAAGTGACACTGGCTCGCCGTTTCATAGACCTTGTTCAAGGTGAATCCTCTATGACAGACTATGTCGCATCCTTCGAGTCACTATCCAAATATGGGGTTGAATACATCAACACCCCATTGGAGAAGAACCAAAGGTTCGTCTATGGCTTAAACAAGAATCTCAAGAAGCCATTACTTCTAAAATTAGAAGTTTCTTTCGATCAACTCATTGATATCGCTCTTCATCTTGAAGAGGCTGATAAGGACAGTGATGTTGAAGTGGTGGCTGCCAAACCAAACTTCAACAACAAGAAAAGGCCTAACAAGTTCAAAGGTCCTTATCCCAACAAAAAGGGTAAGCAAGCAACTCCTGCCGTAAAGACACTTTCCCCTAGTGATGGGAAATGCTTTAACTGTGGTGCTAGGGGCCATTTTGCGAACAAGTGTTCAAAGCCCCGTTCTTGTCGCTATTGTAAAAGTCCAGATCATCATATGCATCTATGCCCTAAGCTTCAAGGCAAGGAGGGAAAGCTTAATGTAGCTCAAGCCCCTGGTAACACATCTCGCAGTCAAGGTATGTCTCATTCTATCCTTGATGGCATTATTATATTTCATGATCAACCTATTAGAGTTCTCTTTGATACGGGTGCATCCCATTCTTTTATATCGAAGGAACTTGTAGACACTTTTTCTTTAAGTGTTGTTGCTTTAATGACTTCTTTAAGAATTGCGAATCCGGTTGGTGGATCCGCAACTCTTAGTTTGCTTTGTAAAGATGTGGAGATTATTTTGTGTGATTTTCCTTTCCTAGCCGATTCGCATGTCATGCGTTACTTAGGCTTTGGAATGATTTTGGGTATGGATTGGCTTAACCGTTATGAAGCTCATATCATATGTCCTGAGCGGACTATATTTCTCCGACATCCGCAATCTGTTAATCAGATTTCTATTATTCTTAAAGATTCGGATTCCGCTTTGGTTGCATCTTTATATTCTTTAAATCCTCGTGATGATGACAATGATGATGAGGAGGATGTCATTTCTCTTATTCGCGTCGTTCGTGAATTTTCCAACATATTCAAGCCCGTCTTAGGATTACCACCTAAGCGAGCAATTGAGTTCAAAATTAATCTTATACCTGGAGCTCAACCTATTACCCGTCCTCCTTATCGCATGTCCAATAAGGAGAATGAAGAGATGCGCAAACAATTATCCGAGTTTGAGACGAAGCAACTTATTCGCTCTAGTTCCTCGCCTTGGGGAGCTTCAGCTATTTTTGTAAATAAGTCCGATGGTACACTTAGGCTTTGCGTCGACTACCGCAAGCTTAATGATCTTACTATTAAGAATAAATATCCTTTACCTCGGATTGATGATCTGTTTGATCAGCTTAGTGGTGCTAGAGTCTTTTCACAATTGGACTTGGCTACCAGTTTTCATCAGCTTCGTATTGCAGAGGATAGTATTGCTTTGACTTCATTCCGTACTCGTTATGGATCTTATGAATGGCTAGTTATGCCATTCGGTTTAACGAATGCTCCGGCTTATTTCGTTGACATCATGAATCGAGTTTTCAAAGATTTCCTCGACCGGTTTGTTCTCATCTTTATTGATGATATTCTTGTGTATTCTAAAACCGAAGAGGAACATGAAAAGCATCTTCGGATTGTATTGGAAACTCTTAGGAGTAATCAATTAAAAGCAAAATTTTCTAAATGCCACTTTTGGCAATCTAGTGTGAAGTTTCTCGGTCATATTATTTCCGAATCCAGAATATCAGTGGATCCTTCAAAGATTGAAGCGATTCAAAATTGGAAGAGACCGGAGAGCATGACTGAAATCCGTAGCTTTCTCTGATTGGCAGGTTATTACCGCCGTTTCATAAAAGACTTTTCTAAGATTGCCGTGCCTCTTACTGGCTTAACAAAGAAAGGTGTTAAATACATTTGGTCGGACAAATGTGAGACTTCTTTTCAGAAATTAAAAGAACTCCTTTCTGATGCTCCTATTCTTGTTATTCCCGGAGGGAATCAATATTTTGTTGTTTATACCGATGCTAGTCACGTTGGTTTGGGTGCCGTTCTTATGCAAAAAGAACATGTTATTGCTTATGCTTCTAGGCAATTGAAGCCGGCTGAGACTAGATATGCCACACATGATTTAGACTAGCGGTTATCGTTTCGCCCTTCGAATTTGGCGACACTATCTTTTGGGAGAGAAATTTATACTTTATACTGATCATAAGTCTTGAAATATTTGTTTTCTCAAAAGGAACTTAATTTGTGTCAATAGCATTGGCTCGAATTTCTTGCCTCTTATGACCTTGATATTCTTTATACTCCCGGAAAGGGAAATCGAGTTGCTGATGCTCTTAGTCGCAAGCAGCAAGCGGTTGTTTCCATGATGATATCCGAATGTAAAGATCTCGAGGTTTTATCCACTTGTGAAATTCGAGATCGTGTTTTCGATTTGTGTTCATCTCTGATTTTATGTAGCCTTGAGGCTCATCCTTCTCTTTTGGACCGCATTCTTGAAGCTCAAAAGCTAGATCCTGAATTGGCTTTGCTTGGCCAAAATCTTAGGGATAAAACCGATATTTAAGCCTTGAAAGACTTTGATATTGATTCTCGTGGCGTCATTCGAAAATTTGGTAGACTTATCGTACCAAATATTATTGATCTTCGTAAAGATATTCTAGAAGACTCTCATCGTTCCAAGTATTCCATTCATCCCGGTAGTAGTAAAATGTACGCTGATATGAAGCGACTTTATTATTGGAAGGGGATGAAATATGATATTGCTAACTTTGTTAAGTGTTGCCTGACTTGCCAACTTATCAAGGCCGAACATCAAAGGCCCGGTGGGTTATTGCAACCATTGGAAATTCCAATTTGGAAGTGGGATCAAATTTCTATGGATTTTATAGATGGCCTTCCCCGTTCTCGTTCGGGTCATAATAGCTTGTGGGTGATTGTTGATAGACTTACTAAATCCACATATTTTATTCCCGTTCGGTCTAACCAAACCGTTCCTCTTCTGGCCAAACTTTTTATTAAAGAAATTGTTAAATTGCATGGAGTTCCTTCCTCCATTGTTAGTGATCGTGATCCATTGTTTACTAGTGGATTCTGGAAGAGTCTTCAAAAAGCTTTGGGAACGAAGCTTAATTTTAGCACCGCTTATCACCCCCAGTCCGATGGACAAACTGAGCGGGTGAATCAAACTCTTGAAGATCTTCTGCGAGCTTGTGTGCTTGATTTCGGTGGAAGTTGGGAAGATCATATTTCACTTGTTGAATTTTCCTATAATAACAGCTTCCAATCTAGTATTGGTATGGCTCCTTTCGAGGCACTCTATGGAAGGCCATGCCGATCTCCTTCTTGTTGGCTTGATGCCGGTGATAAGCTGGTTTTAGGTCCAGATTTTATTCATGATTCCACAGAAAAGATTGAACTTATTCGACATAGGATGAAAGAAGCCCAGAGTAGACAAAAATCCTATGCCGATAACCGAAGAAGGAAGTTAGAATTTTCTGTGGGAGATCTTGTATTTATTCGTGTTTCCCCTATGAAGGGCGTGGTACGTTTCAGTCGATCGGGAAAGTTAGCGCCTCGATATATTGGGCCATTTCCTATCACTGAACGTATTGGTTCCATGGATTATCGCCTTTCATTACTGGCTCAGTTTTCTGCCATGCATGACGTGTTTCACGTTTCTCAATTACGGAAGTCCCTTCGGGATTCCGATTCTATTCTTGAGCCCGGTGTTGTGGAAGAGATTGAAGTTTCACCTAATTTAACTTATGAGCAGCATCCTATTCGAATTATTGCTTCGGATGTCAAACGACTTCGAAATAAAGATGTTCCGCTTGTTAAAGTTCAATGGTCCTCAAATCCTAAGGATTGCTCTTGGGAAACTAGAGAATTCATCGAGCGATCACATCCGGACTTACTTTCTCATGCTCTTTGAGGTAAACTTCTTATTTCAAATTTCTTTTGTGTTAATATGCTTGTATGGTTGTTACTTTTTATTTCCATCTTATATATTGCGAGGACGCAATTTCTTTAAGGAGGGGAGTCTATAACAACCCGCATATTTATCGATTTTATATTTAAATATTTTATCGTTAATCAAATTTTGGTCCGAAAAGCTACTTTTTGCATATGGTCAAATTAGGACTCGAGACCACCCCCATTGAGTTCAAAATGACGTTTGCAATCTCTTTGAGTGTAAACTTCGATATGTTTGGAGATAGTGGAATTTTCGTCACTTTTTGCTTTGGGCTTTTGGTTTGGGCTGAACCACTTCTAAGTCAGTCCCAACCCCTTCTCCTCTTCATTAATTCCTTCTTCATTTTCCTAACACTTAAAGCTTCTTCAAAAATGGTGGAGGGAATGGGAAATTAAAACTCCAAAGTCTTAATCTTCATTGCTAATCCAACATCTACTCCAAATTCAAGTGAAGACATTGATTCAAGCTTGTGGTTGATTCTTGCTTTGCTCTCAAGCTTCATCTTCATCAAATTTCGTGAAAAAGTGAGATTTTTATCTCACATTCTTGTCTATGATTATCTATGATTGTTGGGTATGAATCCCTATCACTATTATGTGTATATTTGCTTTTGGTGTGTATTGAATTGGTGGAAAACCCAAAATTTTCGAGTTATTAGCATTTTCCTGCAGTTAGGCCGCTCTGTCTTGCTAGCTCGCTCGCGTGGAAAGGCCTCTGTCTGCATTTAGGTCGTTCTGGACTTAGGTCGTTCGCCACTTTAGGTTGCGTGAAAATCCTAGGTCGCTAGCACTTAGGTCGTAGGTCGCTCGGCTAGGTCGTTTGAACGTAGGTCGCTCAGCCTGTTTCGTGTTAGGTCGCTCACCCCTGAAAGGTCGCGTGCTCCTTAGGTCGCTTGGCCTGCTTCTATAAGGTCGTTTGACCCATTGCCACTTTAGGTCGCTAGCCTCTAGGTCGCTCCACCATGGGCTGCTCGGCTAGGTCGTTCCACACTAGGTCGCATGCCTAGCCCGTTTGCTTTAGGTCGCTCTGCAGCTAGCTCGCAACCATTTAGGTCGCTCGCGTGCTTTGGTCATCCCTTTTTAGGTCGTTTGACCTTAAACCGTTTGCAGTTAGGTCGTTCGACCTTATATGCTCACATTTGCGTTAGGTCGCATGACCCCCAACACCATTAGGTCGCTAGACCTTATTTACTTTAGGTCGTTAGACCTTATTACCTTTAGGTCGCAGGACCTCATTTCCTTTAGGTCGCATGATCCCTAAAGTCACTCGGCCCGTTCCACATTAGGTCGTAAGGCCTTAGGTCGTTCCACGTTAGGTCGCACCAATACTAGGTCGCACCTGGGTGGGCCGTGTGCTACTTCTTTAGCCTTCAACTCCTTAGGTCGCACCTTGTTTGGTCGCGCCCATTTCTTGTGTTGAACTTTGTTATGTTGCATCGCACTTCTACTTTGATGGTTTTGGAGTTGATTTCTTTGGACTTTACTCACGTCTTCGAATGTGAATTTGTGATTCGATTTGTTTCAACAATCGTTTTGTGGTTTGTCACTTTAAAAATATGAAGGTTTCAATACTAGTAGTAAATATCAAAACTCTCTCATTAAAGCGATTTCAACACTATTTTCTTACAAAACTCTTTTTCTCAAACCGTTTTCCAATCTACTAGTATATACAAGCCTTTACCTCACTCGGATGAGAAATCTAATTAAACGACTTAGTAAAACGAGTGGTATGAAACGCTTGCGTTCACTTCGTCGGTTAATTCTTGGACTTGTTCGATTGAACCTCTTGTGACAATTTTCTAGTGAAGATCTACAGTTTGTTCGTAAATATTTAAGTTAAGCTAGTGGTTATGGGACATGAAGCTAAACTCATATATTTACTAGCTTAGTGTAATTGACACTTCTTTATGATCATGACGATCATTTTTGTGATTTAGACTAGCGATTGAGCGATGTCTCTTTGTCTGCGAGGGAGACTAGACCCCGCTTGGGTGATGTTTCTACTAACATATATGGGGTAGCACCCCATGGTCTTCGGGCCGTTCGTGTGTCAAAGGTTTTCGGGCCATTCGTGTGTTCGAAAAATTATATGGATAGCTTCCATGAGATAGCTTCTCGTTCGTGTGATAGGCCTTCCCCCTTTTGTGATTTCTGGATTTTGTGTGTTGATTTCTGGGATTTGTTATGGATTTCGTGTGTTGATTTCTGGAATTTGTGCTTCACCAATTTCATTGATATGTTTTATCAATTTTTGTGCATTGGTGAATTCGTGTGTCATTACCTTTTTGTGGATTTGGATCTTTGAGAAGATTCTTGTGATATTGATTAATCTCTTGTTGATTATCATTTACATACTTACAGTAGTATGCCATTATGGTTATTATATGTTTATGCCATATCTCTTATTCTATATCATGTCATCTGATATTTATAGCTAGACTGATCCGTTTATTATTTTCTTATGAAATAATACTCGGGTCAGACCGAGATGTTACAGGTGCTTCTGCTTGACTTCTCTCCAGGGATCTATTACTCTGACTTTTGGAAAAACTACATAGATTTGTAGCTTTTGTTGTTTACATTTGAGATATTGACTCATAGATGTATTCTTTGTGTAGCACGTGTTGCTATTCTTTTGTATTATCGTGGATCTTTCTGACTACTACTCTGTTGTACACTTTCATGTGTTATATATATTCATATCTTTTTTCCGCCTTTGTGATATGGATCTCTGTGACTGATTTGTGTTATGTTTATTTCTATGTTTGTTTCCGAAGAATCATATATAGCCACCGTGTGATAGCTTTGTGTTTGTATCGGTATGTCGGATTTCCTCCTTAAATGAAATGCATGCTATACTATCAGACATATCGGTGCTCGCACAAAGAAGTTACACGGAGGGTCGCTCCTCAACAGCCTTATTCTCCATGCTAGTCGACAGCATTACTCCGTAGTGTTCTTGGCTAGCGTGGGTATAGAGGTGGGGCATCACAGGAAATGAAGTTATGTATTCGGGTGAGTGATCGAATC
This sequence comes from Allium fistulosum, assembly GCA_030737815.1. Taxonomy (NCBI): domain Eukaryota; kingdom Viridiplantae; phylum Streptophyta; class Magnoliopsida; order Asparagales; family Amaryllidaceae; genus Allium; species Allium fistulosum. The sequence continues at coordinate 1,022,825,287 of CM060906.1, forward strand.
AGATTTTACATAGGAATAATTTATGTACATCATATGGATTGATGAATAGTTTTAAGTATTTCTTGGAATAGAGTTGTGGTATAATTTCGGGGATGAAATTCTTTTAAAGAGGGAAGAATGTAACGACCCGCAAATTTATCACTTGGATAAATTATATATATTTTAAAAATATTTAGTTATGGGTTTAAAAGTAAGAAATAATCATGTTTTAAGTGGTAAATAATAATAGTTATTTTTTTTGGGAAAAATATTTGTATACAAATTACCGATGTAAAATGTTGATAATTTATAAATATCGTCCTAGGTAAAATATCGATAAACTAACCATAAATTGTTTTAACAATAAAACTACTTCTAAACAATAAGGATCGTACAGGGCTCTGGATACATATACTAATATATGTATTCAAACAAGATTATGAAATAATAATTTATTTTATTTTTTGAAAATAAAATGTATTTGTGACATCGATCGTTGATATCATTGGTTTTATATATTTCTTCGGGAATTCAAGTTAAGTTAAATTAATAAATAAATGAGTTTTTATTTACAAATATACATATTTTAATTATTTAATAATGATGGAAAAATAGTTTTTAAAATTTGTTTACCAAAATAGATAGTTTGTAGAAAAATAGAAAACGTGACCGAAGAACGTTTTCTGGAATTTCGACTTTTCGCGCCGCAAAGTTGTCAGAAACATTGTTCGCCTTTATGCACTATAGACACACATATATAGTAGATAATTAACCATATAATAATATAATTAATAATATATTATCTTATGTTAATTATGTTTAGCAAGTTATGTGAAAAAACATGGTTTTAAAATAATAACTTATATATACTAAGTACATATTATTATCTCTTGTCATTTCTTTAAGTACCATTATCATTATCTATCATGACCTAGAGGATGTGACTAGAGAGGGGGGACATAACATATGAGGGGGAGGAAGGTGATGATGTGACTTGTCAAAATAATGACATGTTAGGATACTTTAAACTAAGGTTAAAAGGGTAATTTTCCTACTTTCTTTCATCTATAAATACACACCTTCACACACATATTTTCATTTACATTCCAACTTCATTTTTTTCTAAACCTTCTTCTCTAAAAATTCCATGGCTTCCATAGTTCAAAAAAATTAGAAAAAGTTTGCCTTTTGTGTTGTAACTTGCTTCCATACCTTCTATACTTCTTATACTTTCATTTCAACATCCTCTCTTCCATAAACCAAGGCCATCACTGCCCCACAAAGCCCTAGCCAAGCAAGTCACCTATGGCTGAACCCATTCTAAGGCCTTAGCCCCTCCGAAGTTCAAATTTTTTAAGCTAGAGTCGAGCGTAGAGGCGTTGCCGAGTTATAGTCGAAATTCGGGCGAAGTTAGTTAGCATAAATGGGAGTAAACTACTTTATTTTGGAAAGTTTTTTGACTTTACTATAATGTGTTATTGTGGCGATAATATGATGAGAAAATTGAATGGTTATTATGTTGGTCGATGGTGATTTGTTGGATTTTTGCGTTTGGTGTTGAATTTGAGATTTGAATGTGATGTTGTCGAGTTACTAAGCATATAACCTTATGTTTGTATGTGTGTTTCGTTGTGATGTTAAGAGTATAGTAGTATAGATTTATGATTGTGATTTAAAAACCAAAGTATGTTGAGTTGAAACAAAGTTAACAACTTTGTGTGTTGCGACGGATGTGAGATCCGGTTCGAAATCAAAAACTATGTTTTCCTGTTTTAAAGTTTGGAAATTGTTTCAAAGTTTCTATCTTTGTTTCTAAGTCTCAAAAAATTTAAAAATTATGTTTCTAAACATGAAATTGGAAAGAATAAGCAAGTGTTTTCGCTTAAAGTATATTTAAGCAAACTGCACTCATAGCGATAGTCGCTATGGACGCAATTCGACAAAATTTCCGATTTTCGTTTAAATACGTTTTCTTTTGAAATGGTTTTACAAAAGTTTTTTTCAAACTTAATTAGTAACATAAAAAGAGATTAAGTTTAGTTTATTTAATAATTTATTTATTTAATAAATTAATTAAAAGTAATTAAGTAGGTGATTTAGGTTTAAGTGACACTTAAAGAATGTTAATAACTAATTAGTGATTAATAAAGTTTTTAATTAGCGATTTATTAAGTTAAGAAGTAATTTATAATAATTATTTAGCTAGGTTAATTAGTTAATTTATTATTATTTATATGTTAATTAGTGAATTAATTATTATTTAATTAATTTTTAATTAATTAGGATTTAACTAATAATGAAAACTTAATTAAGATATATTAGGAAGTTAATTAGGACTTAACCAAGTTAATTAAAGTTTAATTATGAATTAATCCTGATTTAATTAGGATATAGTAGGGTTTAAGCTAATTGAATATACTTTAATCTTTTCAAAGCTATTTTTAAACTTAATCGGTTATATTATAAATAAAAATTCTTTTTAAGTTTAATTGATTTTAAGTCAAAGGATCTCTTGTCTAGACCATTTAGTAGCCAAACAAATTAAAGTAGTGATTATAAAACGTTGACACATTTTATGGGAAGTAAGTGACTTGTGTTTAGCACAAACGCCGAATATCGGTAACGTGATAGACACAAGGAAGTTAATTTCAATAAGTGGGTCATGATAACTTAATCATATGGAATATACTTTTATATGTAAAAAATTTACACCCGATAATGGATATATCTATATTTATAACTTGGACATCTACCTATGACTGATTGTATGTTATGTGTGAATCCCTTACATATCTAATGTTAGGCAATACCCATGATATAACTTGGATAAGTAAACCCAAATTTAATGATCCATTGTAGTCATTAAGCCTCTGTTTGGTTTTGGAAAATTAATATTTCATTTTCTTTCAAAATGAACTTCAAAGTTATTCTATTTTGAACAAGATATTTGACGAATGATTTGATAATTGGTTTGAGAAGTTTTATAAATGATTTTGGGTATTCAAAAAAGGAGTTTTAGAAACGATTTTGAATGTTTAACAAAGATTTTATAAATGGATTTGAATGTCTATAAAGGGAAGTTTTATACAAGGTTTAAAAGTTTATAAAGAAGTTATATAACTAGGTTTGAATATTTATAAAGAGTCTCATAAATGAGTATGGAGGTTGATCAATGTTTTGTAAACGGGTTTGGGTTAAAGCAAAGAGGATTTCATGGATAAAGAAAACTTATAAAAGAATTTATTGAAGATAATTACAACGGGAATTTGAGGTTTTGGTTTCTCGAGGCTGAGCTTTTAAAAATGGTGGTATGGAATATCCGTTCCACACTTAACACCGAAGGAATAGTGCTTAGAGTTATCCTTTTCTCCAAATTAAATAATGTAATTAAATCTGTTTAAGAGATTTGGAAATGGTAAATCTTATAAGTGTTTTGTGAATATACTTATGTAAAGGAGATAAGTATATGAATGTTGGTAAATGTTTGGGAAAGGAGATATATAAATGAAAATGGTTTTGAGGCTTAGTGATTGCTATGGGTAATTAAATCTTTAGATTTTGTTGTTGTTATTTGATAATTAAATAACCGACTATCAAATTTGGCCTAATTTGACTTAGGAAGTATGAATGTAAAATTCGAGTTTCCAACAAGGACTCGAATACTTATTTCCAAAAGAACCAAGAATGAGACAACCGGAAATTATCGGTTGTTGATAAGGAGAGACCGAGATCGTATCTATATCCGAAAACCACTCCGAACCATCATGTACGGTCGAGTGGAAGGCATCTTGAAGATGATAGAAGACTGAGTGTCACAACCCTAGATTTTTGTATATATTTTAAGTTTGACTTTCTTTTATTTTGAAATTATTTTAAACTTTTTTTATTTCAAACATTTCATTTTTAAATATAAATGTTGATTTTTATGTGAATTTTAATTTCAAACTGGTATAAATTGGAAATTTCACTGAAAAGTGAATTTCTGTTCAAACTTTGACTTTTAAACTTCAAATTTAAATTATTTAAAATCTTAAATTTTATCTTTTATTATGAAAATAGATGAAATAACTTGAACACTCCTTTTCGTTTCGTTGGAAATGGACTTAAACTGTGAAAGTTATGTACATTTCAATTTTGAGTATAATTTGTTTTATTTAACAATTTTGTCTATTTTAAATGATATAAATTTTATTTCTTTGTCATATTTTATTTTAATATGTGTTAATATGTTATTTATGTATATTTTTGTATTTTAATATTTTTAAAGTGATAATAGGATTTTCCAAAATGTTGCATTTATTATCTATTTTTAAAGCCTTATTTCCATTTTTCTGCTATTTTCTTCATTAAATTATATTTAATTAAAATATATTTATTTATTTTTGTGAATTCATTTTTATTTTGTGTTCTTATCTTTATTTATAAATATTTTTCAAATACATAAAGATTTTCTAAAGTTCATTTGAATTTGTTTCAAATTTATAAAGCCTAGTTATGTATATATTGCCATTTTCTTTATTTATTTGATTTTTATTTAAATTTATTTATTTTCTTTTCTTATTTATTTTATTTTCTGAGTTTATTTATCTTTATTATCAGCCTTGTTATGTATTTATAAAATTAAAATGAATTTGTGGAAATTTGAAAAGACTTGAAACTCTTTATCTCCTTTTGACTTTTCCTCTTCCGCCTTTTCATTTTCCAACCTACATCTCATTAAAAAAAATTGGCCGTACAATACTTTTCTCATTTCAGCTGACTTCCTCACTTTTTTCACGTATTCTAACCTTCTCAAACCCACAAAAAAAATCACGGCTGTAACGACCCGTAAATTTCAACTGTTTTAATAACGTAATTAGTTGAAATTTTGCGAAATTTTAAACGATAAAATTTTGAAATATAAATTTGATATTTGGAGTGCGTCTAGTTAAACATAGCAACTGGTAAATTTTCGTCCGAAAATATGAAAGTTTATTTCGCGCGTAAATTCACTTCAATTTAATCAGTTAAAAAGCGATGAAAATAAAATGTTTTCGAAACCTAAATATTTTTACATAGAAAAATTCTAAACCATCTTTTGAGCAAGATGTCAGTTTGTCGTTTTTCAAAATTTGGACACCTATTGCTCTGTCGATCTTATTTTCAGCAAATTAGCAGCATTTTCGGTACCAACATCGACTTTTGATCGGATGATCGTACCACTGATATCTGTATACCGTTTTGATCGTCTCGTCGTGCTGACCTCCGTAGTCTATTCGTTTGTGTGTTTTGGAGTCCGGGAGACAGCGAAATCTATGGAACGATTTTTGTATCGGTTCCGCAAATTTTGATCTTTTAGTTTTCCTTACCCTTTCATATTCCACCATATAATTCCGAATAGCCATCAGTTTTAAATGTTCTCTAGATTTAATAATTTGACCGTTACTAATCCACTATTCAATACAATACCTCGGTTTGTTCTCTACCTTCTCTGCTATTCTTCACTTTCATTCTATCTTCATTTTTTTTATAAAAAAAAGAGCATACCATCCATCCAAAGCCGAGCTTCAATATTTTTGCTCGAACTATTGTCTGCTTCTCATTCTTATTGTCGAGCGACCGCCTTCCCAGTGCCCACTTCGCAACCCATCCCTCCTCCGCTCGTTCTCACCGCGCCAGGGCATCGACCTCCGCTCGTACGCCCCTCAGCCGAACCTCCATCACCTCCTTTCACCTTGAACCCATGTGATCGGCTCATGCACTCCCTTTTGGTTGCTGAAGCCACCACATCGCCGTCACCACACAGCGATCTTCTCTGCCTCTCCTTTTGTTGCTCTTTTCCCCACCATCGACCGAACAACCACTTCCACCATATCCGAGACAAAGTCACCATCTCCTCCTTGCCTAGGTCAAGCACCGCAACTCCACTTTGGCGTGCTTTCAATCCACCACAACGCAGCCATCCTTCCCCTTCGGCCCACCCTCTACACTCGGCCTTCATTCTAATATATAATATTAAGTAAGTTTTGATGCGGTCAGTTGTATATATATATTAGTTAATGTATATTCTGTAGAGTTTTTAATAGGCATGTTGTTATAATTTGGATACATATATAATATACATTTATTTAACTAAAGTGAGTTTGCATATTTAGTTGTCTGAGTGTGTATATATTTGTGAGTCTAGTTATACATATATATTTAGTTGTCTGTTGAGTTTTTTTGTAATAGTTATAACAGTTTACTTTATAGTATAAGCTGTAGTATATACGTTACAGTATTTTTTATATATATGTGAGTCATATAGTACTTTATAACATATAATATAAATTGTTATGAAATTTAGTAAGTTGTCTCTGTGTTTATATTAAAGCAAATTTTATAAATTAACATAAGTTGTTGGACTTTTGCTATAAGCTATGTGTAATATGTTGCTTAATTTGGATAAGTATGTGCGTTATATATATAAAAGTATATAGACTATGAGATTTGTTTATATAAGTTTATTTGGGTTGTTTTCCATACATATATGGTTATTTTAATGTTGGAATATATATATATAGATTTAAACCATAAGTACTGATTTGCGTGAGTTATGTACAGTCTGCATGTATACGTTAGTTTATATATAACTTTATATATATTGAATCATTTCGCATCAGATGTTGATATTTGAAAAATAATAATATAATATAATCTTTATTTCAACAATATCAAGCAGATTCTGATTTATTTCATCAACTCCTTATCTATCAGCTTTGTTCGTCGAATCCGTGTTCAGCTTACTTCGCTTTGAGATTTGTTGTTGGATCTGTCGATGGTCTAGATCGTGATTCAAATCGTAGCTTGTCGTGTTATCTATTCTCTCCAGCCTCAAAAGGTGAGCACTCACTCACGATTAACGTTCTTTTATTTATTAGATTTGATTTCAATTGAAATGACAATTGAAATATGCTGCTGTTAGTTAATTACACTGTTATATATGCTAATACCTGTATCAGTTCACCTGTGACATCTGACACCATTATCTGTTAATTATTTATGCGATGATAATACAGTTTGGCTGATAATTGATTTATTGTTAATGTTTATATTGGACGGTAAACTGTTAATGTTAAAATGATAAACAGTATGAAATTGAACTTTATATAGGATAGTTAAATGTTAAATTTGGTTAACTGACATTTGTATAATATGACCCCTTTAACTGTTGAATTTATTGACACGTAGAATTTGTTTAATTACACCTTGAACCACTGAATGTATGTTGTTAAATTGATGATGTATGAAATTGTAAATAGATGACAAGTAAAAACCGTAATGTAATGATCTTTAATCTACATGAAATGATAGTGTAGATTCTAGAAATAATTATATTAATTCGTACAAATAACAATGCGAATTAATACGGTTATTTCGGGATTATTTGAATTGATTATTGGATTGTTATTGATTGTTGTTATTGTTTGTTTATTTACTTTGACACCATCCCAGTTATCACACTGCAAGTTCCCTTTGAATGTTTTGATTTTGAATTGAATTGGAATCGGGTTGAAATGATAAATACCCAAATTGAACTTTGACCTAGGATAGGATATTAAATAAAAACCCGATTGGTCAATAATTTTCTTTAAAAATAAAACGAAGATTTTATTTGAATAAATAATATGGTTTTGAAATGAAGTTGAAATTTGAATTTTTATGAAAGGAAAATGTTAATATTTAATAATCTGAAACAAAATATTAACAATGAAATTGATGAAAGAATGTTGTTTAATTTGAGAAATGATTGAATTAAGTTTGAAATGATTTAATAATTAAGTTTGAAGTTATAATTAAGTTTGAAATTATTAAACTTTGAAATTATTTAATAACTAAGTTTTGAATTATTTAATAATTAAATAAGATTGAATTATTTAATGATTAAATTGAATTGAAATTTTTAATAAGTGGAATTGAACTTTTAAATAAGTGAATTTACTTCGTAAATAATTGAAATTGAGTTTCCTTTATTAATTAAGTTTTGGAAAATTATTTAAGGAAGTAAATAAGTGAAATTGAATTTCTTTAACAAGAAATAAAATTGTGATTTATTGAAATTAATGTAAGATTTGAAATTTAAAGGATTTGATTTGATGAATTTAATTTAATTCAAGATTGTAAGTTTTGATTTAATGAAGTTGAACTTAAGAAATTGATTTAATGAATTGGAAATTTAATAGAAATTGTTTTGAATGATAAGGTAACTTAACGAATATTGAATAAAATCAATAAATGAGTTTAAATTGATTTAAATGTTAAATCAAATTAATTTAAATGATTTCGAAATGAAACTTTTGTACGAACTTGAATCAATATTTGAAGTGTTTTCAATATAAAGATTGAAATTGAATTATAAGATTTTGAAATGGTAATTTGCAATTTTTGAAACGTAAAGTATGGAAACTGTTTTGATAGACAAATGAAATGTTGATTTGCGAATTGAAATTGAAATTGAAATTGATTTGGTTTTTGAAATACATAAACGACCAATCGGTGAAATAATTACGGAAGTTATTAAAGAGACCGGAATTCGGTTATGGATATACTCTCTATCTAAACCGAAAACCACTTTAATAACTATACGCGGAGTGATGATCCAGAATGAAGTGGTTGGAATGATGTACGTGATGACTGAAGAAAGAGAACGATAATGGATAGCCTTGACACTTGTGTCAAATTGGAAATGACTAAAACAGGAGCTGTGCCGGGCCAATGGAGGATTAGCTACCTCAAGTGGACACACTTCTTCGAACTACTTATATTGTTGTCGATTGGTGCACCCTTGATTTTGGGAGTGTTGTTTCACGGTGTTGCGGGCGCTGCGACGTTGCGTTCTCACCAGTCCGGATCAGGCGAACGGTAGTATCACTACCTTGGGTATTGCCTCATGTGCCTTGTCATACTTGTATTCCATTTATGCGCGACCACTACGATTTTGATTTGTACCTTTAGTATATGGATTGCCCTCTGGTGACTTCCGGTTTTGGGGAAACTACGGTCTTGTATATGCTTTTGGGAATAAAAATGTGTTAAGGGTGGAATGGGCCATGACTTAACGCTATTTTGATATCTTTACATATTACTGATAGACATTATCTACTTAGCGTACATTACTACCTAGTAGATAGTTTAACGGATCCTTAAAGGATGGTTATTCCAAACATCCTTTGAGTTACTTGTATTTAAATTGCTATTTCACTTGAGTTGGATTTATTAATATAAGAATGTTAATCCTGACTCGAGTGTTTTGTGTTTTGCTTTACGCTCGGGTCAGACTGAGTGATCCAGTATTCGAGACTCACCTTTGAAGTTGGAGCTTTGCTTGAAGATCCAGCCATCTATTCTACTTTCAGTATTCGATGATTCCAGTGATGTATTCTGATTTGTATCTGATGTATCGTATTACTCTTCTGTTGTAAACTCTGATGTATTTTATATATTCATATAGTAGCTTCATGAACTACTATCTCTTTTATTTCCGCTGCAATTATTACTCTGTGTCTGTGATCTGTGATTATTTATTTACTGTATATGTTCAGTTTTTCCAAATTTAAATTAACAACGCGGTATTTTGAGCAATTCAACTCCGGCATGAGTGTCTACCTATACACTTATAATGGATGCGAATGGTCCAAAATATTGGGTCGTTACAGTTGGTATCAGAGCTTTGGTAGCTCTAGGCAAAACTTAACATATAGGGTAAATGTATTTACAAAATCACTCTCATTCGAGTTTCAATCTCTTCCTTTTGACTCGATTCTTTCGAATTTTGGAACGTTCCCTCGGTTTCAGAATTCATTCGTGTCCCTCACTATTCGTCTTCTTTCGATTCTGGAGCATCCCATAACTCCACTTCGAATGATCTTTATAATGAGTCGGCAATCTCGCCAATCTCAAATTTATTTGTAAAGGAGTGAAACTCCTTCACAGTCGCGTCGATTTACCAGAGATTTCTGTATCCTCGGTTTACGATGCTATCTATCTCCTGCTATACCTGAATTCTATCTCTTGAGATCGAGTGTTTATTTACCTCGGAATTCTGCATCGATCTTATTTTTGAAGTCACGGTCGACCCGGTTAAGGTTGCCCGCGATTTATATAAACTTATCCATCGCCTTATTTTGTTATTTAATTATCTCGTCTTTGTTCAAACCTATTTTCGAATCAAAGTTCTCTTTGATTTGAGTCAACAAAATTTGAATCCCTATCCTTATTTTGAAAATTCATTCCTGTATCGTCGAACAAAGAAATGTATTTGTAAACTAATATATAAATGTTTTAATATATACTGTGTTGTTTAAGTTGTTGATGTTGATTTGGGTTTTCGATCGATTCGTCTGATCAACGCTATCGATAGAATTTCCAAAACACTTGAACAGAACAAACTAACACAATATCGTTTTCAAATTTGATAAATAAAATAAAAGTTTTGTATGATTATCTTATATATAAATATAAGTTTTCTGAAAAAATTGTTAATGGATTTGCTGTCTGAAATAATAATATTTGATTTTCATTTATTGTTTGTAAACCATTGACTATTGCATAATATAAATAAATGAATTTATAAACTTGGTTATAAATTGATTGGAATTTGAAATGAATTAAATTTAGAAATTTGAGAATTTATTAGTTTCCGGTGATTTCGAACTTTGGTTTTAAAATTTTAAAGGATATATTATTGGAAGTATTTTCGAATAGAAATCGTTTCCAAAGAATTTTAAAATGTTGAAATCAGTGCTCTTCTCTTTGTCGCTGGAAAATAATTTTCGGTAATGGCGGCCGCATCATCGACATTCATTTTCGAGTTTCGAAGTGGAGATACCATTCTGTAGCTTTGCTACGGTTTTGTTTTGAAAAATATTTTGATTTGAATTTCTTTAGTATAATTTGATTTATATATATAAGTATCTTATTTTAAAATTTAATTTGATTTGACATAAATATATTATATATACCTCTAAATTGTTTAAAGTTAATCGGAAATCTAATTCTTAAATTTTGTTAAAAGATGATTTTAATTATAAATAAAACCAAAATTTGGAATTAATATTTAAACTTGAATAATTAAATTTGGAAAATTTCATTTGTATATTGTTCCATTGCATTCTAATACAACTTACCTAAATCATTTAGAAGTTGAATATGTAATTGGATAATATATAAGATAAATTAAATTTATAAATAAAATTGAGCGTTTATAATAAATGTTATACACTAATTTGATTATTAAGATGTTAATAGAGTTAGATAGGATAATAAGTAAACTCAGTTAATAATGAAATAAATTTGTTTTGAAAGAATTAATAAATTTGTTTTGAAAGAATTAATAAATTGAAATTTGATCAACTTATGAAAATACCTTGAATTTGAAAGCAATTAGTAAATATAAATTAATTTAAATCGAAAATTTTATGGTTTAAATTAATTTATATGGGTTAAATATATGTGATTAGATATATTAAGTAGAATAAATTTAACAATAATTTGGAATAAAGAAGAATTTAAATTATTGAAGAAAATATGATTATAATAAAAGACTATTCAAATTTATGGTTTTAGAAATTGTAAATTTAGGATAAATGGGATAATAAGATAATGAATTTAGAAATAGTTGAGATTGATTTTAGTGAAATCAAATGGATAAAATCAATTATTGAATATAAATTAATTTAAATTTGAATTTATATGGTTTAAATTAATTGTTATTTTGTATTTCAAATCTGTTTTTCTTTCTGGTTGTTTCTATTCTCCTACCTCGTTCCTTTTCGGGGACGAAAAGTTTTGAGTGGGGGAGAGTGTAACGACCCGTAAATTTCAACTGTTTTAATAACGTAATTAGTTGAAATTTTGCGAAATTTTAAACGATAAAATTTTGAAATTAAAATTTGATATTTGGAATGCGTCTAGTTAAACATAGCAACTGGTAAATTTTCATCCGAAAATATGAAAGTTTATTTCGCGCGTAAATTCACTTCAATTTAATCAGTTAAAAAGCGACGAAAATAAAATGTTTTCGAAACCTAAATATTTTTACATAGAAAAATTCTAAACCATCTTCTGAGCAAGATGTCAGTTTGTCATTTTTCAAAATTTGGACACCTATTGCTCCGTCGATCTTATTTTCAACAAATTAGCAGCATTTTCGGTACCGACATCGACTTTTGATCGGATGATCGTACCACTGATATCTGTATACCGTTTTGATCGTCTCGTCGTGCTGACCTCCGTAGTCTATTCGTTTGTGTGTTTTGGAGTCCGGGAGACAGCGAAATCTATGGAACGATTTTTGTATCGGTTCCGCAAATTTTGATCTTTTAGTTTTCCTTACCCTTTCATATTCCACCATCTAATTCCGAATAGCCATCAGTTTTAAATGTTCTCTAGATTTAATAATTTGACCGTTACTAATCCACTATTCAATACAATACCTCGGTTCGTTCTCTACCTTCTCTGCTATTCTTCATTTTCATTCTATCTTCATTTTTTTTATAAAAAAAAAGAGCATACCATCCATCCAAAGCCGAGCTTCAATATTTTTGCTCGAACTATTGTCTGCTTCTCATTCTTATTGCCGAGCGACCGCCTTCCCAGTGCCCACTTCGCAACCCATCCCTCCTCTGCTCGTTCTCGCCGCGCCAGGGCATCGACCTCCGCTCGTACGCCCCTCAGCCGAACCTCCATCACCTCCTTTCACCTTGAACCCATGTGATTGGCTCATGCACTCCCTTTTGGTTGCTGAAGCCACCACATCATCGTCACCACACAGCGATCTTCTCTGCCTCTCCTTTTGTTTCTCTTTTCCCCACCATCGGCCGAACAACCACTTCCACCATATCCGAGACAAAGTCACCATCTCCTCCTTGCCTAGGTCAAGCACCGCAACTCCACTTCGGCGTGCTTTCAATCCACCACAACGCAGCCATCCTTCCCCTTCGGCCCACCCTCTACACTCGGCCTTCATTCTAATATATAATATTAAGTAAGTTTTGATGCGGTCAGTTGTATATATATATTAGTTAATGTATATTCTGTAGAGTTTTTAATAGGCATGTTGTTATAATTTGGATACATATATAATATACATTTATTTAACTAAAGTGAGTTTGCATATTTAGTTGTCTGAGTGTGTATATATTTGTGAGTCTAGTTATACATATATATTTAGTTGTCTGTTGAGTTTTTTTGTAATAGTTATAACAGTTTACTTTATAGTATAAGCTGTAGTATATACGTTACAGTATTTTTTATATATATGTGAGTCATATAGTACTTTATAACATATAATATAAATTGTTATGAAATTTAGTAAGTTGTCTCTGTGTTTATATTAAAGCAAATTTTATAAATTAACATAAGTTGTTGGACTTTTGCTATAAGCTATGTGTAATCTGCTGCTTAATTTGGATAAGTATGTGCGTTATATATATAAAAGTATATAGACTATGAGATTTGTTTATATAAGTTTATTTGGGTTGTTTTCCATACATATATGGTTATTTTAATGTTGGAATATATATATAGATTTAAACCATAAGTACTGATTTGCGTGAGTTATGTACAGTCTGCATGTATACGTTAGTTTATATATAACTTTATATATATTGAATCATTTCGCATCAGATGTTGATATTTGAAAAATAATAATATAATATAATCTTTATTTCAACTATATCAAGCAGATTCTGATTTATTTCATCAACTCCTTATCTATCAGCTTTGTTCGTCGAATCCGTGTTCAGCTTACTTCGCTTTGAGATTTGTTGTTGGATCTGTCGATGGTCTAGATCGTGATTCAAATCGTAGCTTGTCGTGTTATCTATTCTCTCTAGCCTCAAAAGGTGTGTAACGACCCGTAAATTTTAACTGTCTTAATAACGTAATTAGTTAAATTTTGTGAAATTTTAAACGATAAATTTTTGAAATATAAATTTGATAGTTGGAATGCGTCTAATTAAACATAGCAACTGGTAAATTTTCGTCCGAAAATATGAAAATTTATTTCGCGCGTAAATTTACTTCAATTTAATCAGTTAAAAATTGGTGATAATAAAATGTTTTCCAAACCTAAATATTTTTACATAGAAAATTTGTAAATCATCTTCTGAGTGAGACGTCATCTTTCGTTTCGTCAAATTTGGATGTCTATTACTCCGTTTATCTTAATTCTGGCTGAATAACAGCATTTTCGGTACCGATTATCGACTTTTGATCGGATGATCGTACCACCAATATTTGTATACCGTCTTGATCGTCTCGTCGTGCTGATCTCAACGGTATATTTATTTCTTTATTTGAGGTCCGGTACGCGACGGAAATAATAAAACGGTTCGTTGTAGCGGTACCATTAGCTTTGACTATTAACGTTCCTTCGGTTTCAAAAATAAAACGTGCTACCCAAACCAAATATCAATTGATTTTTCCCGGAATCAAAGCTTTAGACCATTTCTATTTCATTTCATTCCATTTTTTAAGCGTTCCATATTCTTCTCCTCTCATCTCGTATCAACCTGCAACCTCCACTCAAAAAGACTTCCCTTCGCCCAAGATCGTGACTATCTCCTCCGCCTACATGCTTCCCTTCCTCTACACGCAAGGCCACATCCCCGCCATCTTTGCTCCACGCAACCCCAGATCTGGCCGAAGTCGCCAAACGGCATCCACCCTCATCTAGCCCACCTTCCGCCTACGCATACTCCGTTCAACCCGCCACCATATCCATCCTCACACCACAGCCATTCGCCACAGCCTACCCCAGCCCATCACCACGTCACCAACCTACCCACGTTCCTCCACCGGACCCAACCCATCTACCACCAACACGACCCCAGCCCTACCACCAGACCGCCTCCGTGACAGCCCACCACCCAACTCCACTTTCTTTCCATTTCTTCGGTTGATCTCCTTCCCAACCGCATCCACCCTTCACCATCGAAGCCATCATCTCCCTGACCTCAGCAACCAGTAGCCTCCCACGCTACAGCCCAAGCCTTATCTCCATAGCTGTTCTAGCTTCGGCCTCAACAAGACAGCCAAGTCGAGCAACCCACTACGGCCTTCCCTTCTTTCACACGCTAGCAAGATCGACCAGCCTAGCTTCTCTCTTCCACTAGCTCGGTTTCCCCTGATTCATCCTGTGCCGAGTTATTATATAGGTATGTTTATATTATATATATATGATATACGTGAGTGTATATAAATGTTTACAGTTGTTTATTAGTATATAGGTGTATTTATGTAAGATAATAAGTTGTTATATATATATATATACCTAGATTTTTGTACAAGAGTTTGATATTGTCTACATATAAAATGATATTCATACATATATATTGTGTACGCAAGTTTTAGATGATCTGCTGTCCAAAGTATTTTCAAATTCCATTTCACTGTTTCTCTGTTATTGATATGTATATTCAAAGGCTTTTATATATAAGTATACTTATATATAGTGATCCAGTAAGATATACTTGGTTATCTAAAGCCAAGCTGTTAAATTTCAAAGTATACTTATATGCTATATATATATGCTAAGAGTATTATGAGTCTAAATTTTTATTCTCAGTTGGTGTATATATATAGGTAAGTTTAAAATTTGCAAATGCTGTTTGTTTATATGTGTAAAAATATAGATTGTACGTATAAGTTTTATACATAAGTTATATAAGTTATAAGTTTTATACACGGAGTAATATATAGTGTAGTGCTGTTGTTTCCATATTCTATTTATCAGATTTTTTATGTGATATTTATTGTATATAAAAGTTTATACAGAAATCTTTATGACCTGTTTTGCACTGTATAGAAGCCTATATAAGCAATCTGTTGGTATTTAAAAACTGTATACTATAATATATTGTTACGTAGGAACCTATATATACAAATATATTGCTGTATATACGTATGTATATATGTTTTGAAAGGTTGTTTTCGACCTATTTTGTTTTTGTTTTTTTTGTGTTCTAAAGCTTTTGACCAATCTATATATATATCAGGTAGTAGTATATATGTTTACTGTATATATATTATTTTATTTCTACAATATAAAGGTTATATTTATAAGGTGTTTTAATATAAATTTATATGGTCGGTTTGAGTTAGTATATGTATTACATTTGGTTATGGTTAGTTGCTCTGTTAGTAAGTTATATATGTAAGTATATGTTAGTTATATATATGAGTTGGTTTTGAATACGTATACTGTTTGGAAGAAAAAAAATGTAAAAGGGGTTTCATATAAAAACTTTATATAGTATGATTGTTTGAATATGAATATAAAACATTTATGTACATATTTATATTAAGTATATGTATATAAATTCTTTGAAATATTTACTTGAATTATGTGTATTGATTATTATTTTAAGTATATATATTTGTAAACAAATGATTTTTGAAATATATAAATAATGTATATATTTTCAGTTATAGCAAAAATAATTCTGATCGGTTCTCATCGATTCCCATTTTATCAGCTTTTGGGTCTGTCATGCCTGTTCCTTCATCAAATTCGTACCCATCTCACTTTGCTCTGGATTCGTAGTTCATTTCTGTGTCAATTTTCTCTAGCCTCGAAAGGTGAGCAATCACTCACGATTAATATTCTTATATTTATTAAATTTGATTTCAATTGAAACGTCAATTGAAATATACTGTTGCTAGTTATTTACATTGATATATACACTGTTATCTGTATTTGTTCACCTGTGACATCTGACACCATTATCTGTTATTTATATTGTTGATATATGCCTGTTGCTGTTGTTATTTTATTATCATCACTCTGCAAGTTCCCTATTAGTATAGAATCACTATGGGTTGAAATGATACATACCCGAACGATCTGTAGAATAGGAGAAAATCGTTATGGGTTGAAATGATAAACCCAAGCGATTTTCATTGAATTGAATTTGGGATTGCGGGTTGAAAGATATATACCCGTATATAAAATTTTAAATTGCGGATTGAAATGATAAATATCCGTATCACTTGACCATAGGATAGAAAATTATATACAGGCACCGTTGGTCTATATATAAATGTTTTGAAAATGATTTCTATGGTTTTGAAAAGAAATATATGGTTTCGATAAATATTGATTTTTAAGATTCATCAAAGTTGATTAAATAAAGTTGATAAATAATATGTTTAAGTATTTATTTAATATCTATATCTTCGAATATAGAATTTATAATTGATTGAAATTATATTTATTTAAGAATTATACTAGAATAAGTTGATTTGAAATGTATTGAATTGGAAAAATTTAAGAAGTGATTTACAACTTGAAATCTGAGAGGTGACTTAAATGGATATTTCAAACGTAAATATTTGAATGAGATATTTTGTTTATTTAAATTGTAAATTGAAATTGAATTTAAATGTTATGGAAATGATTAAGTTAATATTTCAAAACTAAATAATTGTAAAGGAAATCTGATATGTATATAAATTTATCGAATTTAGTTTTGAAATGATGAATATTTAAAGCTTTGAAATATATTAAAATTGAAATGACTTATTTTATGGTTCAGATATGTATTTGAAATCGATAAATTGAAATGGTTTATTTAGAAGCTGAATCGAGTTGAAACTAATGATTTGAGATTTGATTAAATTAAATTTTTGGAATTCGAGTTAATTTGAATCGATTTGTGAAATTTGAGGAAACTAATTTATTTTATAACGAAATTTTATTATCTAAACTGTTTAAAAGGAAAGTGTTATGATTGCCAAAATACTGTGATTTCCAGACTATGATTTCGAAAGCATTATAACTTTGGAAAGTAATATGATTTTGAAAATGGATATTTGAAGTGAAATGATATCGTATTAAATTGGGTTTTGGAAATGATAATGATTTTGGTTTAAAGTATAAACTATTTTGAAACGACCACGGTGTTATAATAACGATTGGTTGGCAAAGAGACCGAGATCGGATATGGACATACTCTCTGTCGATACCGAAAACCACTTTGACAACCGTGTGCGCGGTGGAGATTCCAGAATGAAGTAGGATGGTGGCGGCGTTCTTAAGGTATGTTATGTGGACCCAACTCCCGTGAGTTGGCATAAGGTGGCTAAAACATGAGCGATCTCGGACCAGTGAGGTAGCACCTCTTCTCAGACGCATTTCTTCGATATTATACTCTTACTTGTGATTTGACTAGATGGCCATCCTCCGATTTGGGAGTGTTGTTCGAGGTGGAACGGTAGTGGCTGCTATGCGTATCCATCAGTCCGTGTGCGTAATTGGTATATCTACCCTGGCATTGCCTAGTTGTGCCGTGTCACCTACCATATCGAGCTTTACTACGATTATGATTTTAAGATCCGACCGCGTTAAGGTTCTCCATCCCCTTAACGCTATTTTCCGATATGATTATACTTTACTTATTTAGACACTATTATAATAACGAATATTACTACATAGTAAATAGTTTAACGGACCCTTAGAGGATGGTTATCCCAAACATCCTTTAAGTTACTTGTATTTCAGTTGATATTTCACTTGAGTTGGATTTATTGAACATAAGAATGTTAATCCTGACTCGAGTGTTTTGTGTTTTGCTTTACGCTCGGGTCAGACTGAGTGATACAGCATTTGAGACTCACCTTGGAGTTGGAGCTTCGCTTGGAGATCCAGCTATCTATTGATCCTGCTTTCAATTATTCAGTTGATTCCAGTGATGTACCCAGATCTTGTATTTGATTATTGTATTGAGACATCTATTGTATTCGAGACTTCTGCTGTATCTTGTTTAACTCTGTTATATATATATAGTAGCTTCATGAACTACTATCCCTTTTGTTTCCGCTGCATTATTGTTATATTACTCTGTGTCTGTGATCTGTAATTATTTTATTTACTGTATATGTTGAGTTTTGCCAAATTTTATTTACAACGTGGTATTTTGAGCAATTCAACTCCGGCATGAGTGTCTACCTATACACTTATAATGGATGCGAATGGTTGAAAATACTGGGTCGTTACATGTGGTATCAGAGCCAGGTTTTAGGCAAAACTTCGCATATGTAGTAAATTCAATTACTGAATCACTTTCGTTCGAGCTTGAATTCCTTCTTCTTTGTTTTGGTTCCTTTGAATTTTGGAACGTTCACTTCGGTTCCAAAGTCCATTCGTGTCTCCCCATTCGTGTCTTTTGATTCTGGAGTATCCCATAACTCCACTTCGAATGATCTCTATAATAAATCGGCGGTCTCGCCAATCTTCGAATAATTTGTACTGGGGTGAAACTCCTTTACAATCGGTATTGATTCACCGGAGATTTCTGTATCCTCGGTTTACGATGCTGCTATCTTATGCTATACCTGAATTCTACCTCTGGTAGTCGAATGTCGATTTGCTTTAGAATTCTACATCGATCTTATCTCTGAAGTCACGGTTGACCCGGTTAAGGTTGCCCGCGATTTATACAACTTTATCCATCTTCCTGTTTGAAATACAATCATCTAACCTTCGTTTCGAGCCTATCTATTTTAGATTAGAATTCTCTTTGATTAGAGCCCCTCTATATTTGGATCTCTATCCTTGTGTTGGAATCCAATTCTGGAATCATCGTGTGAGGGAGTGTATTTGTAATTAATATAAATAGTTTATGTTTATAGTGTGTTGTTTGAGTTGTTGATGTTGGTTTGGATTTTCGATCGATTCGTCTGATCAACGCTATCGATAGGATTTCCAAAACACTTGAATAGAGCAAACTGACACCATATAATTTTCAAATCTAATGAATGAAATAAATTTGTATATATAAGAAAATTTTCCGGAATTAAAAGTTAAATAATTTGGTTGTTGAAAATGATAATATTTGATTATCATTTTATTGTTTTGTAAGTCATTGACTATGGCAAAAGGACTATTGTTTATAAATTTATTTGGAATTGGAATGAATTTAAATTGAGAATTTAAGAATTAAATTTCTGGTGATTTCAAACTTTGTTTTAAAAAGTCTTAAAATGTATATTATTTAAAGTATTTTCGAATAAAATGGTTTTCAAAGAATTTTAAATGTTTAAATCAGTGCTCTTCTCTTTGTCGCTGGAAAATAATTTCGGTGATGACGGCCGCATCATCGACATTCATTTTCGAGTTTCGAAGAGGAGAAACTATTCTGTAGCTTTGCTACGGTTTTGTTTTGGAAAAGAAAAAATATATATATTCAATTTGAATTTCTTCAGTATAATTTGATGTATATATATATACAGGTATCTGATTTTAAAATTTAATTAGATTTGAAATAAATATATTATATATATCTCTAAATTGTTTGAAGTAAATCGGAGATTTAAATTCTAAAATTTTAGATTTAAGATGATTTCAATTATAAACTGAAGCCAAAATTCTTGGATAAACATTTAATTTAGAATAACTGAATTGTAAAATATTATTTGTATAATACCCGATTTCATCTCAACATAACTTACCTAAAATTTTCAGAAGTTAAAAATGTAATTGGATAATATACAATATAAAATGACTTTATAAGGAAAGATTTGAGTGTTATAGTAAATGTTATACACTTAAATTTTATTATAAAGATGTTAATAGAGAGAAATAGAATAATAAGTTAATTGAATATTAGATGAGACAAATAAAATCTGTTTTGAAAAAATTTAATAAAATTGAAATTAGATTAACCTATGGGAATACCTTGAATTTAAAGTCAATTATTGAATATAAATTAATTTAAATCGAAATTTATATGGTTTACATTAATTTATATGGTTTAAATATATATGGTAAGATATATTAAGTGGAATAAGGTTAATAATAATTGAGAATAAAAGAAGTAAATTTGTTGAATAAAACATGAGTATAATAAATGATTATACAAATTTGATGATTTAGAGATTGTTAATTGAGGATGACTAGACAATAAGGTAATGAATTCAGAAATAGATGAATTGATTTAACTTAAGTGAACTCAGTGGATTAAATCAAATTGCTAAATATTAATTAGTTTAATTTGAAATTATATGGTTTAAATTAATTGTCTTATCTTGTCTTTTAATCTATTTTGCTTTCTGGTTGTTTCTATTCTCCTACCTCCTTCCTTTTCGGGGACGAAAAGTTTTGAGTGGGGGAGAATGTAACGACCCGTAAATTTTAACTGTCTTAATAACGTAATTAGTTAAATTTTGTGAAATTTTAAACGATAAATTTTTGAAATATAAATTTGATAGTTGGAATGCGTCTAATTAAACATAGCAACTGGTAAATTTTCGTCCGAAAATATGAAAATTTATTTCGCGCGTAAATTTACTTCAATTTAATCAGTTAAAAATTGGTGATAATAAAATGTTTTCCAAACCTAAATATTTTTACATAGAAAATTTGTAAATCATCTTCTGAGTGAGACGTCATCTTTCGTTTCGTCAAATTTGGATGTCTATTACTCCGTTTATCTTAATTCTGGCTGAATAACAGCATTTTCGGTACCGATTATCGACTTTTGATCGGATGATCGTACCACCAATATTTGTATACCGTCTTGATCGTCTCGTCGTGCTGATCTTAGCGGTATATTTATTTCTTTATTTTGAGGTCCGGTACGCGACGGAAATAATAAAACGGTTCGTTGTAGCGGTACCATTAGCTATGACTTTTAACGTTCCTTCGGTTTCAAAAATAAAAACGTGCTACCCAAACCAAATATCAATTGATTTTTCCCGGAATCAAAGCTTTAGACCATTTCTATTTCATTTCATTCCATTTTTTAAGCGTTCCATATTCTTCTCCTCTCATCTCGTATCAACCTGCAGCCTCCACTCAAAAAGACTTCCCTTCGCCCAAGATCGTGACTATCTCCTCCGCCTACATGCTTCCCTTCCTCTACACGCAAGGCCACATCCCGCCATCTTTGCTCCACGCAACCCCAGATCTGGCCAAAGTCGCCAAACGGCCTCCACCCTCATCTAGCCCACCTTCCGCCTACGCATACTCCGTTCAACCCGCCACCATATCCATCCTCACACCACAGCCATTCGCCACAGCCTACCCCAGCCCATCACCACATCACCAACCTACCCACGTTCCTCCACCGGACCCAACCCATCTGCCACCAACACGACCCCAGCCCTACCACCAAACCGCCTCCGTGACAGCCCACCGCCCAACTCCACTATCTTTCCATTTCTTCGGTTGATCTCCTTCCCAACCGCATCCACCCTTCACCATCGAAGCCATCATCTCCCTGACCTCAGCAACCAGTAGCCTCCCACGCTACAGCCCAGGCCTTATCTCCATAGCTGTTCTAGCTTCGGCCTCAACAAGACAGCCAAGTCGAGCAACCCACTATGGCCTTCCCTTCTTTCGCACGCTAGCAAGATCGACCAGCCTAGTTTCTCTCTTCCACTAGCTCGGTTTCCCCTGATTCATCCTGTGCCGAGTTATTATATAGGTATGTTTATATTATATATATATATATGATATACGTGAGTGTATATAAATGTTTACAGTTGTTTATTAGTATATAGGTGTATTTATGTAAGATAATAAGTTGTTCTATATATATATATACCTAGATTTTTGTACAAGAGTTTGATATTGTCTACATATAAAATGATATTCATACATATATATTGTGTACGCAAGTTTTAGATGATCTGCTGTCCAAAGTATTTTCAAATTCCATTTCACTGTTTCTCTGTTATTGATATGTATATTCAAAGGCTTTTATATATAAGTATACTTATATATAGTGATCCAGTAAGATATACTTGGTTATCTAAAGCCAAGCTATTAAATTTCAAAGTATACTTATATGCTATATATATATGCTAAGAGTATTATGAGTCTAAATTTTTATTCTCAGTTGGTGTATATATATAGGTAAGTTTAAAATTTGCAAATGCTGTTTGTTTATATGTGTAAAAATATAGATTGTACGTATAAGTTTTATACATAAGTTATATAAGTTATAAGTTTTATACACGGAGTAATATATAGTGTAGTGCTGTTGTTTCCATATTCTATTTATCAGATTTTTTATGTGATATTTATTGTATATAAAAGTTTATACAGAAATCTTTATGACCTGTTTTGCACTGTATAGAAGCCTATATAAGCAATCTGTTGGTATTTAAAAACTGTATACTATAATATATTGTTACGTAGTAACCTATATATACAAATATATTGCTGTATATACGTATGTATATATGTTTTGAAAGGTTGTTTTCGAGCTATTTTGTTTTTGTTTTTATTTGTGTTCTAAAGCTTTTGACCAATCTATATATATATATCAGGTAGTAGTATATATGTTTACTGTATATATATTATTTTATTTCTACAATATAAAGGTTATATTTATAAGGTGTTTTAATATAAATTTATATGGTCGGTTTGAGTTAGTATATGTATTACATTTGGTTATGGTTAGTTGCTCTGTTAGTAAGTTATATATGTAAGTATATGTTATATGAGTTGGTTTTGAATACGTATACTGTTTGGAAAAAAAATGTATAAGGGGTTTCATATAAAAACTTTATATAGTATGATTGTTTGAATATGAATATAAAACATTTATGTGCATATTTATATTAAGTATATGTATATAAATTCTTTGAAATATTTACTTGAATTATGTGTATTGATTATTATTTTAAGTATATATATTTGTAAACAAATGATTTTTGAAATATATAAATAATGTATATATTTTCAGTTATAGCAAAAATAATTCTGATCGGTTCTCATCGATTCCCATTTTATCAGCTTTTGGGTCTGTCATGCCTGTTCCTTCATCAAATTCGTACCCATCTCACTTTGCTCTGGATTCGTAGTTCATTTCTGTGTCAATTTTCTCTAGCCTCGAAAGGTGAGCAATCACTCACGATTAATATTCTTATATTTATTAAATTTGATTTCAATTGAAACGTCAATTGAAATATACTGTTGCTAGTTATTTACATTGATATATACACTATTATCTGTATTTGTTCACCTGTGACATCTGACACCATTATCTGTTATTTATATTGTTGATATATGCCTGTTGCTGTTGTTATTTTATTATCATCACTCTACAAGTTCCCTATTAGTATAGAATCACTATGGGTTGAAATGATACATACCCGAACGATCTGTAGAATAGGAGAAAATCGTTATGGGTTGAAATGATAAACCCAAGCGATTTTCATTGAATTGAATTTGGGATTGCGGGTTGAAAGATATATACCCATATATAAAATTTTAAATTGCGGATTGAAATGATAAATATCCGTATCACTTGACCATAGGATAGAAAATTATATACAGGCACCGTTGGTCTATATATAAATGTTTTGAAAATGATTTCTATGGTTTTGAAAAGAAATATATGGTTTCGATAAATATTGATTTTTAAGATTCATCAAAGTTGATTAAATAAAGTTGATAAATAATATGTTTAAGTATTTATTTAATATCTATATCTTCGAATATAGAATTTATAATTGATTGAAATTATATTTATTTAAGAATTATACTAGAATAAGTTGATTTGAAATGTATTGAATTGGAAAAATTTAAGAAGTGATTTACAACTTGAAATCTGAGAGGTGACTTAAATGGATATTTCAAACATAAATATTTGAATGAGATATTTTGTTTATTTAAATTGTAAATTGAAATTGAATTTAAATGTTATGGAAATGATTAAGTTAATATTTCAAAACTAAATAATTGTAAAGGAAATCTGATATGTATATAAATTTATCGAATTTAGTTTTGAAATGATGAATATTTAAAGCTTTGAAATATATTAAAATTGAAATGACTTATTTTATGGTTCAGATATGTATTTGAAATCGATAAATTGAAATGGTTTATTTAGAAGCTGAATCGAGTTGAAACTAATGATTTGAGATTTGATTAAATTAAATTTTTGGAATTCGAGTTAATTTGAATCGATTTGTGAAATTTGAGGAAACTAATTTATTTTATAGCGAAATTTTATTATCTAAACTGTTTAAAAGGAAAGTGTTATGATTGCCAAAATACTGTGATTTCCAGACTATGATTTCGAAAGCATTATAACTTTGGAAAGTAATATGATTTTGAAAATGGATATTTGAAGTGAAATGATATCGTATTAAATTGGGTTTTGGAAATGATAATGATTTTGGTTTAAAGTATAAACTATTTTGAAACGACCACGGTGTTATAATAACGATTGGTTGGCAAAGAGACCGGGATCGGATATGGACATACTCTCTGTCGATACCGAAAACCACTTTGACAACCGTGTACGCGGTGGAGATTCCAGAATGAAGTAGGATGGTGGCGGCGTTCTTAAGGTATGTTACGTGGACCCAACTCCCGTGAGTTGGCATAAGGTGGCTAAAACAGGAGCGATCTCGGACTAGTGAGGTAACACCTCTTCTCGGACGCATTTCTTCGATATTATACTCTTACTTGTGATTTGACTAGATGGCCATCCTCCGATTTAGGAGTGTTGTTCGAGGTGGAACGGTAGTGGCTGCTATGCGTATCCATCAGTCCATGTGCGTAATTGGTATATCTAACCTGGCATTGCCTAGTTGTGCCGTGTCACCTACCATATCGAGCTTTTCTACGATTATGATTTTAAGATCCGACCGCGTTAAGGTTCTCCATCCCCTTAACGCTATTTTCTGATATGATTATACTTTACTTATTTAGACACTATTATAATAACGAATATTACTACATAGTAAATAGTTTAACGGACCCTTAGAGGATGGTTATCCCAAACATCCTTTAAGTTACTTGTATTTCAGTTGATATTTCACTTGAGTTGGATTTATTGAACATAAGAATGTTAATCCTGACTCGAGTGTTTTGTGTTTTGCTTTACGCTCGGGTCAGACTGAGTGATACAGCATTTGAGACTCACCTTGGAGTTGGAGCTTCGCTTGGAGATCCAGCTATCTATCGATCCTGCTTTCAGTTATTCAGTTGATTCCAGTGATGTACCCAGATCTTGTATTTGATTATTGTATTGAGACATCTATTGTATTCGAGACTTCTGCTGTATCTTGTTTAACTCTGTTATATATATAGTAGCTTCATGAACTACTATCCCTTTTGTTTCCGCTGCATTATTGTTTTATTACTCTGTGTCTGTGATCTGTAATTATTTATTTACTGTATATGTTGAGTTTTGCCAAATTTTATTTACAACGCGGTATTTTGAGCAATTCAACTCCGGCATTAGTGTCTACCTATAAACTTATAATGGATGCGAATGGTTGAAAATACTGGGTCGTTACAAGGTGAGCACTCACTCACGATTAACGTTCTTTTATTTATTAGATTTGATTTCAATTGAAACGACAATTGAAATATGCTGCTGTTAGTTAATTACACTGTTATATATGCTAATACCTGTATCAGTTCACCTGTGACATCTGACACCATTATCTGTTAATTATTTATGCGATGATAATACAGTTTGGCTGATAATTGATTTATTGTTAATGTTTATATTGGACGGTAAACTGTTAATGTTAAAATGATAAATAGTATGAAATTGAACTTAATATAGGATAGTTAAATGTTAAATTTGGTTAACTGGCATTTGTATAATATGACCCCTTTAACTGTTGAATTTATTGACACGTAGAATTTGTTTAATTACACCTTGAACCACTGAATGTATGTTGTTAAATTGATGATGTATGAAATTGTAAATAGATGACAAGTTTAAACCGTAATGTAATGATCTTTAATCTACATGAAATGATAGTGTAGATTCTAGAAATAATTATATTAATTCGTACAAATAACAATGCGAATTAATACGGATATTTCGGGATTATTTGAATTGATTATTGGATTGTTATTGATTGTTGTTATTGTTTGTTTATTTACTTTGACACCATCCCAGTTATCACACTGCAAGTTCCCTTTGAATGTTTTGATTTTGAATTGAATTGGAATCGGGTTGAAATGATAAATACCCAAATTGAACTTTGACCTAGGATAGGAAATTAAATAAAAACCCGATTGGTCAATAATTTGCTTTAAAAATAAAACGAAGATTTTATTTGAATAAATAATATGGTTTTGAAATGAAGTTGAAATTTGAATTTTTATGAAAGGAAAATGTTAATATTTAATAATCTGAAACAAAATATTAACAATGAAATTGATGAAAGAATGTTGTTTAATTTGAGAAATGATTGAATTAAGTTTGAAATGATTTAATAATTAAGTTTGAAGTTATAATTAAGTTTGAAATTATTTAATAACTAAGTTTTGAATTATTTAATAATTAAATAAGATTGAATTATTTAATGATTAAATTGAATTGAAATTTTTAATAAGTGGAATTGAACTTTTGAATAAGTGAATTTACTTCGTAAATAATTGAAATTGAGTTTCCTTTATTAATTAAGTTTTGGAAAATTATTTAAGGAAGTAAATAAGTGAAATTGAATTTCTTTAACAAGAAATAAAATTGTGATTTATTGAAATTAATGTAAGATTTGAAATTTAAAGGATTTGATTTGATGAATTTAATTTAATTCAAGATTGTAAGTTTTGATTTAATGAAGTTGAACTTAAGAAATTGATTTAATGAATTGGAAATTTAATAGAAATTGTTTTGAATGATAAGGTAACTTAACGAATATTGAATAAAATCGATAAATGAGTTTAAATTGATTTAAATGTTAAATCAAATTAATTTAAATGATTTCGAAATGAAACTTTTGTACGAACTTGAATCAATATTTGAAGTGTTTTCAATATAAAGATTGAAATTGAATTATAAGATTTTGAAATGGTAATTTGGAAGTTTTGAAACGTAAAGTATGGAAACTGTTTTGATAGACAAATGAAATGTTGATTTGCGAATTGAAATTGAAATTGAAATTGATTTGGTTTTTGAAATACATAAACGACCAATCGGTGAAATAATTACGAAAGTTATTAAAGAGACCGGAATTCGGTTATGGATATACTCTCTATCTAAACCGAAAACCACTTTAATAACTATACGCGGAGTGATGATCCAGAATGAAGTGGTTGGAATGATGTACGTGATGACTGAAGAAAGAGAACGATAATGGATAGCCTTGACACTTGTGTCAAATTGGAAATGACTAAAACAGGAGCTGTGCCGGGCCAATGGAGGATTAGCTACCTCAAGTGGACACACTTCTTCGAACTACTTATATTGTTGTCGATTGGTGCACCCTTGATTTTGGGAGTGTTGTTTCACGGTGTTGCGGGCGCTGCGGCGTTGCGTTCTCACCAGTCCGGATCAGGCGAACGGTAGTATCACTACCTTGGGTATTGCCTCATGTGCCTTGTCATACTTGTATTCCATTTATGCGCGACCACTACAATTTTGATTTGTACCTTTAGTATATGGATTGCCCTCTAGTGACTTCCGGTTTTGGGGAAACTACGGTCTTGTATATGCTTTTGGGAATAAAAATGTGTTAAGGGTGGAATGGGCCATGACTTAACGCTATTTTGATATCTTTACATATTACTGATAGACATTATCTACTTAGCGTACATTACTACCTAGTAGATTGTTTAACGGATCCTTAAAGGATGATTATTCCAAGCATCCTTTGAGTTACTTGTATTTAAATTGCTATTTCACTTGAGTTGGATTTATTAATATAAGAATGTTAATCCTGACTCGAGTGTTTTGTGTTTTGCTTTACGCTCGGGTCAGACTGAGTGATCCAGTATTCGAGACTCACCTTTGAAGTTGGAGCTTTGCTTGAAGATCCAGCCATCTATTCTACTTTCAGTATTCGATGATTCCAGTGATGTATTCTGATTTGTATCTGATGTATCGTATTACTCTTCTGTTGTAAACTCTGATGTATTTTATATATTCATATAGTAGCTTCATGAACTACTATCTCTTTTATTTCCGCTGCAATTATTACTCTGTGTCTGTGATCTGTGATTATTTATTTACTGTATATGTTCAGTTTTGCCAAATTTAAATTAACAACGCGGTATTTTGAGCAATTCAACTCTGGCATGAGTGTCTACCTATACACTTATAATGGATGCGAATGGTCCAAAATGGCGGGTCGTTACAACGACCATGGCTTCAAGAGATTGGGTAAAATTCTTCCTTCCATTTTCTTGTTTTCTATGTTTTCTACCTTTGTTTTGCATATGCTCTCTACCTCATAGCTTGGCTTCTCCTCAACCAGATCTGACCCGACCACCACCACCCTCTTCCACTGACCATCACCCATCCTAGCAACCCTCCTCCTCAGGCCGAACCAATCCAAGGCCAAGATCTACACAAAATCCACCAAAAACCATCACAATCTATCACCTATTGCACTAGCCTAGCCTAGGTTGTCATCTCCTCCTTCTACCACCTTTGGTTGCCACCACCTCCACCACCACAACCTCTGACCTGACCTCCAACCTCTGCCACATCACCCACCACCACCTGCGCCACTGGTTGGGCCCACACAGCCCATGGTCGAACCAAAGTATAGCATAGATGTGATGTTATTCGCCTTGTGGTGTTGCTATGTTGCACCTAGACTTCACCACATCAAAACCCATGTGTAGGCCGACCCTTGCACACCCAAACCTGACCCAATTCCCTGTATTAGCTGAGCTTAATCACTGCATAACTGAAGTACCTAAGGTAGAGAGCAAGTGCAAGTCAATTGTTGTTGTTTTGGGTATAGATTTCTTATGTTATTTGACGATAAATTTGTGTTGCAACTTATGTGCTATTGTATTGTTTTGTGTAAATGTTTGAACAAGTCAAATTCCTTTGGCTCTCCACTCTCAAATCATATTCGTGTTGTCGTGCCTTCGAAGCTCCTCTGTTGTGTGTTGTTGTTTGTCATCTCCAGCTAATACAGGTGAGTAAATCTCACCAGACTAATATGTACTTATATAATTGATAAACTGACATCACTTGAATCTGTAAATTTATATCATCCTGTTATAACTGTTATATTATGATTATATGATGTTCATCCCTGTTTATACACATGTATATCATCTGTTACTGTTATATATTGTATACTGTTTATTTATATCAGTTTATCACACTGCAAGTTCCCTGTAGATTAGAATCACTATGGGTTGAAATGATAAATACCCGAACGGACTTTAGAATAGGAAAAGATCGTTATGGGCTGAAATGATAAGCCTGAGCGACTTTTTTTATATTATATTTAACTTGGGATTGCGGGTTTGAAATGATAAAACCCGATTTTCTTTATAAACTGCGGATTGAAATGATACATATCTGTATCACTTGACCTAGGCTAGAAAATTATATACAGACCCGTGGTTTATATATTTTTTCTGAAAATTTTAAAAATATTTTTAAAATGTAAATATTATGATATTTTGATTTAACTTTTATTAAAATGATTTCTATAAAATATTTGTGAATTTCTACAAATTAAATAAGTGAATTAAGTAAATGGTGAAGTAGAATTTGAAATATAAGTTAATTTTGGAATTTATGATTTTGTTTATAAATGGAATTTATGTAAAGTAAGAATATATGACAAATTTTGATTTAAAAATGAATTTAATGATTTTATTAAGAAATAATGATTTTATAAGTGTTAATGATTTTGTATAACTTAAAATATGAAATAAATGAATATTTAAGCTGAATTTGGAAATATAACTTATATTGAATTTTTGTGAAATTTGTTTAAAAGTGAAATTTTTAATTATGTAAAATAAATGGAAATAAGTTATATTTTGGAAATTTAAACTTAAGTGTTAAGTTAAATTTTTAAATAAAGAAATGAAAATTTAATTGTTATTTAATTTGATTTTTGTATGGAAATTTGACTTTATAAAATCATAGAAATAAAGGTAATTAAATGATTGTTTTAAAATATGAAAATATATGATTTTATAAGTTAAAAGGATTTATATTAAAAGTTAATTGTTTGTGAAATTGTAATTAAACTCTGAATTTGATTTGACAGCATTTTTGAAATATAATGTAAAGATATTACAGCATTGGTAAATGCTGTAGTTGTTTTAAATGAACTAAAAGGCTAATTTGAACTAAATGTTATTATAGCACTTTGTAAGTGCTATAGTTGGTTAATTTAACCAAAGTTTACTTGAAATTAAAAGAAACCTATTACAGCATTTAAATGATGTCTTTTGTTAATGAACTGTTTTAAAACATAATATTTCGTAGCATTTCCTAAGTGCTGCGAAAGTTGAATTTTCATTGTTTAATAAATTCAAATGAATAAATGATCTTTGAAAAAGATTAAATTTTTGTAAATTAAATATATAATTATTAAATATAATGAATTGACTTTAAATGATTTAAATGGAATAGTCGATTGGGAAATACAACTATTTTGAAATGTGATTAAATGGTATTTAAATTTAAATTAAATAAATGATGTTTTGAAATGATATTTTGATATTTTTAAATGAATCTGAAATGATATTAAATCTTGGAATGAATAATTAAAGTTTATATTACTATGAAAAATATTTGGTTTACTTGTAATTTGAATCTATTTAAAAGATATTGGACTTATGAAATATAGGATAATAAAGCGTTGGAATTTATTTTATAATTTGAATAGTTATTTTGTGGATTAAATCTATATTTGAAATTTATAAGATTTGAAATGGTCTATGGAAATTTAATTGAAATAAATGATTGAATTGAATTGAAACTTTGGAAATTTTAATACTTGATTTGAAAGTATAATAATTACACTTTTAAATGGTTTAAATGAATTATTTTGATTGAAATATAAACTATTTAAAAGGTGACTTGAAATGATAATAAATGAATTATATCTTTAAATTTAAAAGGTATTTAAAGTTGAATATTTAGATTTGAACTCAAATGATATTTTGATATATTAAAATGATTTGAAATGAAGTTTGGGAAAGATTGATATTTTGATATATTAAAATGATTTGAAATGAAGTTTTGGAAAGATTGATATTTTGATATATTAAAATGGTTTGAAATGAAGTTTTGGAAAGATATGATATTTTGATATATTGAAATGATTTGAGATGAAGTTTTGAAATGATATGATATTTTAAATATATTGAAATGGTTTGGAATTGATTTAATCTTTATTCTGATAAAGATTTGGATTTGAAATGATATTCTATTTTGAAGTATAAACTGTTTTTAAATTATAACCACGGGTTATATTAACGATTGGTTGTTAAAGAGACCGGGATCGGATATGGACATACTCTCTGTCGATACCGAAAACCACTTTGACAACTGTGTACGCGGTGGAGTTTCCAGAATGAAGTAGGATGGTGGCGACGATCCTAAGGTATATACGTGGACCCAACTCCCGAGAGTTGGCATAAGGTGGCTAAAACAGGAGCGATCGACGGGCCAAGGAGGTAGCACCTCTGATCGGACATACTTCTTCGATACCATTCTATTACTTGTGATTGATTTGGTGCGCACCCTTGATTTGGGAGTGTTGTTCGAGGTGGGCGGTAGTGGCTGCTATGCGTCACCACCAGTCCGGATGCGTAATTGGTATATCTACCCTGGCATTGCCTTGTGTGCCGTGTCACCTACCATATCGAGCCCACTACGATTTTGGTTTAAAGATCCGACCGTGTTAAGGTTCACCATCCCCTTAACGCTATTTTCTATATGATTATACTTTACTAATTAGACACTACTGCATATAGCGTATATTACTACATAGTAAATAGTTTAACGGATCCTTAAAGAATGGGCGATCCCAAGCATTCTTTAAGTTACTTGTACCTTTATTATAGTTCACTTGAGTTGGTTTACATTATATAAGTATATATGTCCTGACTCGAGTGTTTGTATTTTTATTTACGCTTAGGTCAGCCTGAGTTATTCACAGATTTGGATTTCCGCTCTCTTGGAGATTTGAATCGCTGGAGATTATCTACTTGTCTTGTCCTATCTATTTCAGTTTTGTTGTTCTATTCAGCTTGTACTTGGTTATCATATTTAGACTTCTGTTGTACTTTATTTCTTCTATTGTATCTTATTTAACTCTGATATATTTACATAGTAGCTTCATGAACTACTATTTCTTTTACTTCCGCTGCATTATTTTACTCTGTGTCTGTGATCTGTGATTTTTTTTATTTACTATATATTCTGAGATTTGCCAAATTTTATTTACAACGCGGTATTTTGAGCAATTCAAGTCCGACATGTGCGGATGTGAATGGTTGAAAATATCGGGTCGTTATAGTTTGTAACGACCCGGAAATTTCGAACTCGAAAATTCCAGATAGTTAGAAGAAAAAGAAAAGAGATAGAAGAAGAAGAAGAAAACAGAAACACAGAAACCTCACATTCGCAGCGGATCAAAATATAATATCACATAAACAACAGTTTTACAAAAAGAACTGTATCAATACACTTATACATTATACATCAAAGTTATACTATTACACAACACAGGACAATTTCAGATGTCTCAGATAATCAATACTAATATACACAACGGATATACTCCATACGTTCCTGCCATCCAGCTCACCACCTGAGCTCTAGAACGTCCTTACCTGAAAATCTGTAATACTTGGTCTGACCCGAGCATTACATCAAAGTAACACCCGAGTCAGGCTGGAAACCAGCTTAGTAAACCCATATAATTTGAAATGCCAAGTTATAAACTTATTTGCAACCTAGGGTAACTCGTACCTTAGTACGAGTTCTTAACTAGTTATAGTCAACACTTATTCTACAAAACAATACTAAGTACCGTTACTTAGTTTTTAAATGGTCCGGTTTACTTAATTTATCTCATTCCAGCCTATTAGATTCCATATTCACATCTATAAAGAATTAAAGATTACAAATCGAAGTGGTTTCAGGTATTTACTGATACCCGAACCCGGTCTCTTCGAATCAAATGTCATCCTTTAAGCCAAGATGTTTCAGTTAAACAATTTAATTCAATTCATAACACTGTAATCACAGAGCAACTCAATCATAGATAAATAGCTTATATTTATCACAGCTATATTCAAAGTGTCACACATCAAATATCATATCAGATTAACATACCATAGACATTAATCAATCCAAATAATCTATTCAATTCAATTCATCATCCCTAAGCCAGATTAATAAATCACATAATTATAATTAATTTAATTTAGCCAATTAAATTAATTACTTATAAATTTATTACTTAACCCAGTTTAATCAACAGGCTTTAATTACTTCCCTTAATTAACTTTTCTTTAGTTACTTTAATGATTAATTGGTTATCCTTACTCAATTAATTAATCCTAAATTTATTAATCTTTAACTATTAATTAATTTACCTTAATCATTAATTAAATTAATTAAT
Source organism: Allium fistulosum (assembly GCA_030737815.1). NCBI lineage: Eukaryota > Viridiplantae > Streptophyta > Magnoliopsida > Asparagales > Amaryllidaceae > Allium > Allium fistulosum. Next base: position 1,022,859,604 of record CM060906.1, read on the forward strand.
TCTTAACAAATTTATCCCCTAATTACTCACATTAAATAATTACCATTTAAGTAATTAATCTCTAATTACTTATTTAATTTATCCTTAATTATGAATTAATTAATCTCTAATTAATTAATTAATTTAATTTACCACCCTTTTATCATTAATTAATAAATTAATTACTCTTTAATTACTTGATTAATTTAATTAATCCATAATCATTCAAGGTCTTAATTAATCTTAAGATAAACTACTTATCTTTATTAAATTTCTTAATTATAAAATCATAATTAAAACATTTACCTTTATAATTTACTTGCCTAATTAAATCATTTAATTTAAGTTTAATAACTTAAACAATTAACTTAACACTTTAAGTTAAACAAATTTTATAATTTCCTTAATCAAACAATTTAAAACAAGACACACTTGACTTTATAAATCTGTATATTAAAAATTTATTTGAACTTGATAATTACTTTACTTGAAATTTAATTTAATCAGTTTGTTTTGAAACTTATACAACTTCTCTTAGAACTTGCTTAATTATTTGCTCTTAAAAAAAAACTTGTTAACAGATTCACTCATCTGGAAACCCGAGCCTACCCTCAAAACACTCGAGTCATACCCTGAAATATCCCCGAGCAACTTACAGTCGAATATCTTCGAGACGAACCACCATCTTCTTCGAGTATATACTCGACAATATCACTTCTTCCCCAAAACCAAAACACTCAGCTACCATCTGACACAAGGAAATGCACGTGCATGTGCACAACCAAACTGATCAACTCTGGTCATCACCGCGACGTCCAAAAGGTCATCTACGACTTCGCCGATGAATACCACAACCCAGATCGATGAGATCACCCAGGAAACAAAATCGAGCAAGTCGTGCATCACTAAACCCAACACGATCAACGGAAACCACCACGTCTCGCCATCTACGTCCACCAGAACGCTCGCCGACCAACCCGAACCTCCGCCGCAGTTCCCTCCATCTATCCCCCCAGGTCCGATCACCTCACGTCCCTCAACACTGAGGAATTCCCCCTTCAAACTTCGACGAGCACACTGGGTTTAAAACCCTACTCCAACCAATTCCCACCACCACGGTGATCTAGAGATTCACTGGCTATTTTTCCTACAACCCCCGTCCCCCAAGCTATCTCCACCCTCGATCACAATGCTCAAATCACCACCGATCATCGGAAATTGATGAAAGTTCAATTTCCATTCAACTTACAAAATCTACCCAATTAGACACTTAAAAATCTTGATGTTACCGTCTAAATTCATCATTTTTAGGTACGAATCAGGTTATATAAATGAAACAATAAATTATGGAAGTTGAAAATTTGACATTCTTGAGTTTTTACTGTAAATTTTTCTTTACTAGATAATTACCCGATAATTCTACTTGTTATCATTTTTAAAATTTGTATTACACCATCACCACCAAATTTACTTTAAACATCATGTGCTAAAAGTAATCAGGGAAAGAGATTTTAATTTTTCTTTGAACATATCTTAACCTGTTGTAATTAAACAGAGATATGCACATGCGTACACAGGCATGCAACAGAATTTCAATCTATATATCCAGACAACATTTATTTCATCCAAGCAAATCATTTTAAGTTATTGTTATCATCAATTTGTGGCATGCATAAACTATATAGATGATTTTATCTTAAAAAGAATTAAAGTTTTACTCACAGTTTTCAGTTTGAACAGAGACTTACTTTTCAATGTTACAGTCAGGTATAATTGTTAACACACACATATATATACTTAAAATCATTTTTTAAACAACATGCATAGCATAATTCAGATCATACTTATAAAGTCATCGCATACTAGTTCAAGATTTATCAAATTTTCCAAGTTTACTCACCTAAGAATATGTTGAACAGAGAAGGTTTGAAGTAGTTTTAAATTTTGAAAACTTGAATGCTTGGTGATCTGAAACTAAGTTGAGTTGCTCCTGCTTTTGACAGTTAGAAGAAAACCGAGAATGGCTTGTTCATTGTTCTGCTACTTGAAACTTGATCTCTGATTTGAATCTACTTTGTTTTTCTCAGGTTGACTTGAAGTTGTTTTGATTTTCTTTTTATTTTAAGATTTTAGAAGATGAAAGAAAGAAGAGATTGAGAAATGTATATGAAAAGTTTTGAGCTGAATACAGCCTTCTTCTCAAAATTTTTTATTTTTTTTTCAATTAAAAGAAACAAATGCCACTTGTCTTTGCATGTTACTCCTAGCTCACAAATGTCAAAACCAAAATTTTATATATTTTCTTATGTTTTTATTAATTTATGTTTTATTGTTTTATATTTTTATATATACAAACTATATTTAGTTCATGTGTAATTTAAAAAGAAAGTATAATAGCCTTTTTATTGAATCCTATTTAACTATCATATTCTTAATTAATAAATATTTATCTCTAGAGTTTTTAAAAATTTAAATTTTAACTTGAAATAGCTTTTGAAAATTATTATATTAAATTCAACCCAGAACTTCCTATTCACAATGTATATAGAGAATATTTTAATATTATAAAGAAGGTTATCAAATTATTATTGTTGAATTATTATATTAATATGTTTACTGTGATTATATATTCACAATGGATTTGTATATGTATATACTTAAGATTTTCATCATTATAGAGTTTGCATATATCTATTTATATATATGTTAATTTACTGTAAAATTTATTATTTCTAGATATTTATATTTCAATATTTATTATAGATTCAAATTTATTATATTTTCAGATACCGAAATTTAATCTGTTCAACTGAATAAACCATTTAATTATCCAATTATCAGATGCCCAAAAATCCGGGTTATCACATTCCTCCCCCCTTAAAATCTTTTCGTCCTCGAAAAGGAACGAAGCCAAAATTTATTATTTACCTATTATCAAATAAATTTTCTCTTTGAACATATTTTAAATCACTTTAAAAATCTTTATAATATTACTAAATTAGTTTTTATAAAAATACTTTTATAACTCGATGTTTCAACAAGTCCATTCTCGTTCTCACAGAAATTCGGTCATACGTTGATCAGGCGTAAGACCGAAAATCTATAAGTACTTGGTAAACCCGTTTTCAACACCTAGCGAAAATATTTAGCAAATAGTTCTATTGAAAATATAAGAAAATATTTTTGAAAACTTTCTTGAAAATATAGAAAACATTTTTGAAATAGAGGAAATATCTTTGGTGAGAATGCTCTGGAAATCATCACCCCCATCCATGGTCGCAGTTAACCCGATGGTTACGTTGCCGTCCCGGCAAAATCCACAGATAACTGTAGGTCTCCGCGCTCCTCGATTACGCCATGGAACCCGCTACAGATCGCAGTTATACCCGAGCCTTACGTTGCTATCACAGCACAAACCCATATAACTGTAGGCATCAGCGCCACCGAATTTCGCTTCCAAATAATGAAACTTCTCCACTCTAACATAGGTCACAGTCTACCGATGTAAAATCAAACGCAGACTGTTGGCTCTCAGCGGCACACATGACTTTCGCTATGTTACCATAGTGTCGCAGTCTATCGATATAAAATCAAACATAGACTGTTGGCTCTCAGCGGCACACACAACTTTCGCTATGGTCTGCAGTAGATCGCAGTGACATTGAGTTACACTGTCGTCACAGCATAATCCAAATGCCTCTGTGGGCACCAGCCCCTCGACTTTCGCTACACAAATAATCCTCAGGAACTAGTTTTGTCCGGACTCCTCACAGGATCAACTTTAGAATCCCCCCTTGGGGTTCAAGGCAGTACCACCCAGTGGCACTCCTGAGAAGTTCATTTTAAGGGAGGCCCTTTTTCCCCAGAGCTATTCTCAAAACGCTTTATACTATATACTTATAGTATCTTCAAATCATACCCTTTATGATTTATCAAAATCTCCTTTACACAAAATCGATTACCAAAATCGATAATTCTCAAACCGGGCTTTCCAAAATCCTAGGTTCCCAAAACCTTTTCCAAAATCATTCTCATAAGATCCTTTATATATATATAGATATAGATATATATAACTTTGAAAATCTTTGGATCATTTCAAACTTGTATAAAACCTCTTTTATACTTCAAACATTCCAAAACCCTTTTTATTCTGGCTAGATTCAATAAGGGAAGTTTATCATATTACAAAATATAACTTTATTTATTGCCAAATCAAATATTCAAGTTTGATTTCTTTATAAAGTTATTTACCATATTACTTACCTTTATAAAGTAAATTTCAACCAAAGAAATATCCAATTCCATTATATTTCACAAATATACTTTTTATTTCAAAACCATTTCAAAATTCCTTATCCTCAAATTTTAAATGCCAATTTTATTCAAACCCGTACGATGTACACATATCATCCGTACGCAATATCAATCTGATCGCTCAATCGATCACACAATTTCACTTCCGAACTAGTATCGTCCACCCGACTTCCTAGTGCGGACTCAGATCTGGTTTCTTGATTAGAAACCGTCATTCTCCTTGCGTAGTCACAACTATGATAGAGAATATCCAGAACCAATCAAAAATCCATATCCAGGTTCGCCGTCGAAAATCTAGCGAAAAATTCTAACTCGGATCGATAATACTATCTCGAAATTCTATGTTCGAATCTGGATCAAATCACTATGCGAATAGGATAATATACGTATATCCTATGTATTTATCTTTATTGGTTATCAGCCAATCAATTCTCTTTTCTATTCACATTTCTTTTGATTCCATTCACTTATTCTCAATTGCTTCCATTACCAATTGAGTTATTACTTCAATTACAAACAGTTTGAACTCTGACCAATTTTAAATTTAAAAATAGCTTGAAAAAGTTTAAAATAGATAAGTAGTTGAAAAATAGTTATTAGTTTATAAAACAGCTGTAAAGTAGGTATAAAATAGTTAGATAATTGCAAAATAGTTTTTAAAATAGTGATTAGATATAAATAACTGAAAAATAGTAATTAGTTTATAAGACAGTTTCAAAATAGTTAAATAGTTCCAAAATAATTGTAAAATAAGTATAAGATAGTTTGGGGTTTAAGAAGAAGATTGTATAGTAAATAGTTTGGAAAAATATATTTGTATTAAAACAATTTATTTTGAAAATAATCCAGAGCCAAACTGTTTAATTTCCCAATCTCCATTTCCAAATAATTTCCCATCAATTCAATTTAAATTTCCACTTCCATTTAAATTAACTCAATTGCAATTTAAATAACTTCAATTTCCATGATTTAATCCCAATTCAAGTTGAATTAACCTTAATTCCTTTCCAATTTCAAATCAAATTCCATTTGATATTTAAACTTATTCAACTTTAATCACAATTCCAAATTAATTCAAATCAAATCCAATTTGAACTAATTCTATTCAAATCTCAACTTAAAACCATCTCGAATTATATAAATTTGAGTTAAACATTTTAAATATTGATTAAATCCTTTAAATCAAATCAACCTTTATTTTTTTTATTTAACAACTTAAATCTTTAAACCATTTAATTCTGAACCCAAATTCCAAAATTTCATTTTAAAATTATCTTAACTTATTACAAAGTTCAAATAAGAATTCAAAACAATTTATTCTTCAGATTCCAATTTATTATCCATTTTCAATTTTAAAATAAATTCTTAGTTTCAGAGATTATTTATAACAATAGAATGATATCAGGATAAATAAACTTCCAAATTTATCCAAACACCAATTTACAACATCCCTTTTTAATTTCCAGATCTCAAACCCATTTTGAGATTACTCATAAATCCCATTTAAATCAACCATTTAACTACCCAAGTTAAATTTAAATTTCATCTTGAAATTTCCAATTCAAGTTATTCATTCAAACTTATTTAACTTCCTCCAAGTTAAATTAAATTTACTTAATCCGGTCAACTTTACACAATTTGAATTCCCATTCAAATTTTAAACTTCAGATTAATAATCTTTCCCCTTTAAGTTTAAAAACTTACTTCACTTTAGGTTTCACATCATATCCCAAGGAAAATTCAAAACTCAACCTTAGAGTTTATTTCAAATATCTTTAATATAATGTATATTCTCATTTATACATATTTATTTCCTTTACACTTCAAGTCATACTTAAAATTTTAAACCATTCTTAATCTTTAATTTCAAAACAAATTCCTTTAAAACAATTTCAAGTTTTCTGGATTTAGATTTAAAATTTCACAATTCCAATTTATAAGTCATACTCACTTAAAATGTACTTCCCTAAAACATTTCATTTTACTCAATCATTAACAACATTTCATTATCAACCATCTATGATAATAACAAAAATTATCATATCTGGAAACCAATTCATTATTATCTTTATTTCTACAAATTCAAGATTTTGATTTCAGTTTGGATCCATTTCAAACTTATCTTCATTCAATTTTAATTTGGTTTTATTTCTATTATTACTTAATTCTCATTATTTTATTTTATTCAAATTAATTCAACAACCAATTTCTTTAATATATTTAATAATTAGAAAATTATTTCTATATATATATCTAAAGATAACTTATATAAATATCATTTAATTTTAAAACCATTTTAAAATCTTTATATAAGAAAATAACAAGTACGCTCTCATATATATATATATATATATACACTCAACTCATCTTAGGGTACTATTGACCCTATCCTTAATGAGTAATCCCACCAGAGCCAAGGTTCTCGATTAACCTGGCTCTGATACCAAGTGTAACGACCCGGAAATTTCGAACTCGAAAATTCCAGATAGTTAGAAGAAAAAGAAAAGAGATAGAAGAAGAAGAAGAAAACAGAAACACAGAAACCTCACATTCGCAGCGGATCAAAATATAATATCACATAAACAACAGTTTTACAAAAAGAACTGTATCAATACACTTATACATTATACATCAAAGTTATACTATTACACAACACATGACAATTTCAGATGTCTCAGATAATCAATACTAATATACACAACGGATATACTCCATACGTTCCTGCCATCCAGCTCACCACCTGAGCTCTAGAACGTCCTTACCTGAAAATCTGTAATACTCGGTCTGACCCGAGCATTACATCAAAGTAACACCCGAGTCAGGCTGGAAACCAGCTTAGTAAACCCATATAATTTGAAATGCCAAGTTATAAACTTATTTGCAACCCAGGGTAACTCGTACCTTAGTACGAGTTCTTAACTAGTTATAGTCAACACTTATTCTACAAAACAATACTAAGTACCGTTACTTAGTTTTTAAATGGTCCGGTTTACTTAATTTATCTCATTCCAGCCTATTAGATTCCATATTCACATCTATAAAGAATTAAAGATTACAAATCGAAGTGGTTTCAGGTATTTACTGATACCCGAACCCGGTCTCTTCGAATCAAATGTCATCCTTTAAGCCAAGATGTTTCAGTTAAACAATTTAATTCAATTCATAACACTGTAATCACAGAGCAACTCAATCATAGATAAATAGCTTATATTTATCACAGCTATATTCAAAGTGTCACACATCAAATATCATATCAGATTAACATACCATAGACATTAATCAATCCAAATAATCTATTCAATTCAATTCATCATCCCTAAGCCAGATTAATAAATCACATAATTATAATTAATTTAATTTAGCCAATTAAATTAATTACTTATAAATTTATTACTTAACCCAGTTTAATCAACAGGCTTTAATTACTTCCCTTAATTAACTTTTCTTTAGTTACTTTAATGATTAATTGGTTATCCTTACTCAATTAATTAATCCTAAATTTATTAATCTTTAACTATTAATTAATTTACCTTAATCATTAATTAAATTAATTAATTCTTAACAAATTTATCCCCTAATTACTCACATTAAATAATTACCATTTAAGGAATTAATCTCTAATTACTTATTTAATTTATCCTTAATTATGAATTAATTAATCTCTAATTAATTAATTAATTTAATTTACCACCCTTTTATCATTAATTAATAAATTAATTACTCTTTAATTACTTGATTAATTTAATTAATCCATAATCATTCAAGGTCTTAATTAATCTTAAGATAAACTACTTATCTTTATTAAATTTCTTAATTATAAAATCATAATTAAAACATTTACCTTTATAATTTACTTGCCTAATTAAATCATTTAATTTAAGTTTAATAACTTAAACAATTAACTTAACACTTTAAGTTAAACAAATTTTATAATTTCCTTAATCAAACAATTTAAAACAAGACACACTTGACTTTATAAATCTGTATATTAAAAATTTATTTGAACTTGATAATTACTTTACTTGAAATTTAATTTAATCAGTTTGTTTTGAAACTTATACAACTTCTCTTAGAACTTGCTTAATTATTTGCTCTTAAAAAAAAACTTGTTAACAGATTCACTCATCTGGAAACCCGAGCCTACCCTCAAAACACTCGAGTCATACCCTGAAATATCCCCGAGCAACTTACAGTCGAATATCTTCGAGACGAACCACCATCTTCTTCGAGTATATACTCGACAATATCACTTCTTCCCCAAAACCAAAACACTCAGCTACCATCTGACACAAGGAAATGCACGTGCATGTGCACAACCAAACTGATCAACTCTGGTCATCACCGCGACGTCCAAAAGGTCATCTACGACTTCGCCGATGAATACCACAACCCAGATCGATGAGATCACCCAGGAAACAAAATCGAGCAAGTCGTGCATCACTAAACCCAACACGATCAACGGAAACCACCACGTCTCGCCATCTACGTCCACCAGAACGCTCGCCGACCAACCCGAACCTCCGCCGCAGTTCCCTCCATCTATCCCCCCAGGTCCGATCACCTCACGTCCCTCAACACTGAGGAATTCCCCCTTCAAACTTCGACGAGCACACTGGGTTTAAAACCCTACTCCAACCAATTCCCACCACCACGGTGATCTAGAGATTCACTGGCTATTTTTCCTACAACCCCCGTCCCCCAAGCTATCTCCACCCTCGATCACAATGCTCAAATCACCACCGATCATCGGAAATTGATGAAAGTTCAATTTCCATTCAACTTACAAAATCTACCCAATTAGACACTTAAAAATCTTGATGTTACCGTCTAAATTCATCATTTTTAGGTACGAATCAGGTTATATAAATGAAACAATAAATTATGGAAGTTGAAAATTTGACATTCTTGAGTTTTTACTGTAAATTTTTCTTTACTAGATAATTACCCGATAATTCTACTTGTTATCATTTTTAAAATTTGTATTACACCATCACCACCAAATTTACTTTAAACATCATGTGCTAAAAGTAATCAGGGAAAGAGATTTTAATTTTTCTTTGAACATATCTTAACCTGTTGTAATTAAACAGAGATATGCACATGCGTACACAGGCATGCAACAGAATTTCAATCTATATATCCAGACAACATTTATTTCATCCAAGCAAATCATTTTAAGTTATTGTTATCATCAATTTGTGACATGCATAAACTATATAGATGATTTTATCTTAAAAAGAATTAAAGTTTTACTCACAGTTTTCAGTTTGAACAGAGACTTACTTTTCAATGTTCCAGTCAGGTATAATTGTTAACACACACATATATATACTTAAAATCATTTTTTAAACAACATGCATAGCATAATTCAGATCATACTTATAAAGTCATCGCATACTAGTTCAAGATTTATCAAATTTTCCAAGTTTACTCACCTAAGAATATGTTGAACAGAGAAGGTTTGAAGTAGTTTTAAATTTTGAAAACTTGAATGCTTGGTGATCTGAAACTAAGTTGAGTTGCTCCTGCTTTTGACAGTTAGAAGAAAACCGAGAACGGCTTGTTCATTGTTCTGCTACTTGAAACTTGATCTCTGATTTGAATCTACTTTGTTTTTCTCAGGTTGACTTGAAGTTGTTTTGATTTTCTTTTTATTTTAAGATTTTAGAAGATGAAAGAAAGAAGAGATTGAGAAATGTATATGAAAAGTTTTGAGCTGAATACAGCCTTCTTCTCAAAATTTTTTATTTTTTTTTCAATTAAAAGAAACAAATGCCACTTGTCTTTGCATGTTACTCCTAGCTCACAAATGTCAAAACCAAAATTTTATATATTTTCTTATGTTTTTATTAATTTATGTTTTATTGTTTTATATTTTTATATATACAAACTATATTTAGTTCATGTGTAATTTAAAAAGAAAGTATAATAGCCTTTTTATTGAATCCTATTTAACTATCATATTCTTAATTAATAAATATTTATCTCTAGAGTTTTTAAAATTTTAAATTTTAACTTGAAATAGCTTTTGAAAATTATTATATTAAATTCAACCCAGAACTTCCTATTCACAATGTATATAGAGAATATTTTAATATTATAAAGAAGGTTATCAAATTATTATTGTTGAATTATTATATTAATATGTTTACTGTGATTATATATTCACAATGGATTTGTATATGTATATACTTAAGATTTTCATCATTATAGAGTTTGCATATATCTATTTATATATATGTTAATTTACTGTAAAATTTATTATTTCTAGATATTTATATTTCAATATTTATTATAGATTCAAATTTATTATATTTTCAGATACCGGAATTTAATCTGTTCAACTGAATAAACCATTTAATTATCCAATTATCAGATGCCCAAAAATCCGGGTTATCACATAGTTGGTATCAGAGCTTTGGCTTTGAGGCAATACTCAGCATATGGAGTAGATTTATTTATAGAATCACTTTCGTTCGGGTTTGAATCTTTTCCTCTTGATTCGAATTTCCTTTGAATTTTTGGAACGTTCCCTGCGGTTCCAAAATCCATTCTTGTCCCTCACTATTCATCTTCTTTTGATTCTGGAGTATCCCATAACTCCGCTTCAAATGAGCTTTATAATGAATTGGCGGTCTCGCCAATACTCTAATGACTTGTAAAAGGGGGGAAACTCCTTTACAATTAGCATCGATTCACCAAAGATTTATATCTATCCTTGGTTTAGATGCTAATATTTTTGTTGTTCTAAACTCTATCTTTTGAGATCGGATGTAGATTTACCCCAGAAAAATCCACATTTGATCTTATTCATTAAGTCAAGGTTGACCTGGTTAAGGTTGTCCGCGATTTATTTAAGCTTATCCATCTTCATATTTTGTTAATTAATCATCTTGTCTTTTGTTTCCAAAATATCTCCAAACATTTTTGAATTTTTACTTGTAAATCTATGTTTCTTTTATATATTGTGTTGTTTGAGTTATTGATGTTGATTTGAGCTTCCGATCAATTCGTCTGATCAACGCTATCGATAGGCTTTCTAAAACACTTTGACAGAACAAACTGACACAATATTATTTTAAATTGTTAATGTAATAAATTTTGATATATAAGCAAATTTATGGAACTTAATAAATTGATTTAAATTGATTATTTAAAATGATAATACTTGATTTATCATTCTATAAATGAATTTATAAATAGTTGTTTATAAATTTGATTTGGGAACTGAAATGAATTTAAATCAAGAATTTGAGAATTTAATTTCTGATGGTTTCAAACCTTGTATTTTCAAGTTTTAAAAGGTTGTATTATTTAAAGTATTTTCGAATAGAAATTTTTTTCCAAAGAATTTTAAATTTAAAAAAAATTAGTGCTCTTCTCTTTGTCGCTGGAAAATAATTTCGGTGATGACTGCAGCATCATCGACATTCATTTTCGAGTTTCAAAATGAAGAGACCATTCTGTAGTCCTGCTACAGCTTTGTTTTGGGAAAATTTAATTGAATTGAATTTCTAAAATATGATTTGATTTGTAATATATATATAGATATATGATTTAAATTTGATTTGACAAATTATGTACATACATTTATTTATCTCTAAATGGTTTGAAAGGAATCGGAAATTTTATTCTTAAATTCTATCTTAAATAATAACTTCAGGTATAAAAAGAAAATCAAAATTTTGAATAAATATTCAAGCTTGGAATGATCGAATTAGAATGTTTATATTGTATATTAATTTTAGAAAGTTTTATTTGTATAATTCTCAATTGCATTCTAATATAACTTACCTTAATTTTTAGAAGTTCACAATGTAATTGGATAATATACAATATAAAAAAATTTATAACTGAAATTTAAGTGTATAACATTTATTATAACCACTCAAATTTTATTTATATACGCTTAAATTTTAGTTATAAAAAGATTAACAGAGGTAAATTGAATAAAAGGGTTAATTGAATAATTTACAATATAAATGATGTTAAAGGAACTAAAAATAAATTAAAACCGTTATAATAAGTGTAAGTATATTTAACATAGGTGATAAAATATATTGAGAGGGATAAATTTAATTTTAATTAGGAATAAAGAGGAATTAAATTTATTAAGTACATTATGAGTATAATAAATAATGAATTTGCAAATCCATGATTTTTGAAATTGTTAGTTTAAGAAAATTTGATGATAAGATAATGAAATTAGAGATAGTAAGATTTATTTAACTTGTGTAAAATTAATTATCAATTTAAGCTGAAACTATGGAAATTTCAAACCTATTATCTTATTTTGTTTTTCAAACTTATTATCTTACTTTGTTTTCAAACTGTTTGTTAGTTGTCCTTATTTTTCCTTATCGTGCTACAGACTGGTATAGGTATCTTTCTATGATCTTTCTGTTTAGAAATCTTTCTATAATCTTTAATAATCCTTGCTACTCATTTTGAATCTGAGCACAGCTTTCATCCATAGACCGTCGGTCAAGCGGAAAGAGTGAATCAGATTTTAGAGGATCTTTTTGTGCTTGTGTTCCTGATTCTGGAGAATCTTGGAAAGATCACCACCACCTTGTTAAACTTACCTATAACAACAGTTATCAGGTATAGTTTTAATCTTCTTGTCATCTTGTCTTAATCCTATATCATTCTATCTTTTTCTATGCTTTCCCGTACCTCATTCCTTTTCGGGGACGAAAAGTTTTGAGTGGGGGAGAGTGTAACAACCCTAGATTTTTGTATATATTTTAAGTTTGACTTTCTTTTATTTTGAAATTATTTTAAACTTTTTTTTATTTCAAATATTTCATTTTTAAATATAAATTTTGATTTTTATGTGAATTTTAATTACAAACTGGTATAAATTGGAAATTTCACTGAAAAGTGAGTTTCTGTTCAAACTTTGTCTTTTAAACTTCAAATTTAAATTATTTAAAATCTTAAATTTGATCTTTTATTATGAAAATAGATGAAATAACTTGAACACTGCTTTTCGTTTCGTTGGAAACGGACTTAAATTGTGAAAGTTATGTACATTTCAATTTTGAGTATAATTTGTTTTATTTAACAATTTTGTCTATTTTAAATGATATAAATTTTATTTCTTTGTCATATTTTATTTTAATATGTGTTAATATGTTATTTATGTATATTTTTGTCTTTTAATATTTTTAAAGTGATAATAGGATTTTTCCAAAATGTTGCATTTATTATCTATTTTTAAAGCCGTGTTTCCATTTTTCTGCTATTTTCTTCATTAAATTATATTTAATTAAAATATATTTATTTATTTTTGTGAATTCATTTTTATTTTGTGTTCTTATCTTTATTTATAAATATTTTTCAAATACATAAAGATTTTCTAAAGTTCATTTGAATTTGTTTCAAATTTATAAAGCCTAGTTATGTATATATTGCCATTTTCTTTATTTATTTGATTTTTATTTAAATTTATTTATTTTCTTTTCTTATTTATTTTATTTTCTGAGTTTATTTATCTTTAATTATCAGCCTTGTTATGTATTTATAAAATTAAAATGAATTTGTGGAAATTTGAAAATACTTGAAACTCTTTATCTCCTTTTGACTTTTCCTCTTCCGCCTTTTCATTTTCCAACCTACATCTCATTAAAAAAATTTGGCCGTACAATACTTTTCTCATTTCAGCTGACTTCCTCACTTTTTTCACGTATTCTAACCTTCTCAAACCCACAAAAAAAATCACGGCCATGGCTTCAAGAGATTGGGTAAAATTCTTCCTTCCTTTTTCTTGTTTTCTATGTTTTCTACCTTTGTTTTGCATATGCTCTCTACCTCATAGCTTGGCTCCTCCTCAACCAGATCTGACCCGACAACAACCACCCCCTTCCTTTGACCATCACCCATCCTAGCAACCCTCCTCCTCAGGCCGAACCAATCCAAGGCCAAGATCTACACAAAATCCACCAAAAACCATCACAACCTATCACCTATTGCACTAGCCTAGCCTAGGTTGTCATCTCCTCCTTCTACCACCTTTGGTTGCCACCACCTCCACCACCACCACCTCTGACCTGACCTCCAACCTCTACCACATCGCCCACCACTACCTGCACCACTGGTTGGGCCCACACAGCCCATGGCCGAACAAAAGTATAGCATAGATGTGATGTTATTCGCCTTGTAGTGTTGCTATGTTGCACCTAGACTTCACCACATCAAAACCCATGTGTAGGCCGACCCTTGCACACCCAAACCTGACCTAATTCCCTATATTAGCTGAGCTTAATCACTGCATAACTGAAGTACCTAAGGTAGAGAGCAAGTGCAAGTCAATTGTTGTTGTTTTGGGTATAGATTTCTTATGTTATTTGACGATAAATTTGTGTTGTAACTTATGTGTTATTGTGTTGTTTTGTGTAAATGTTTGAACAAGTCAAATTCCTTTGGCTCTCCACTCTCAAATCATGTTCGTGTTGTCGTGCCTTCGAAGCTCCTCTGTTGTGTGTTGTTGTTTGTCATCTCCAGCTAATACAGGTGAGTAAATCTCACCAGACTAATATGTACTTATATAATTGATAAACTGACATCACTTGAATCTGTAAATTTATATCATCCTGTTATAACTGTTATATTATGATTATATGATGTTCATCCCTATTTATACACATGTATATCATCTGTTACTGTTATATATTGTATACTGTTTATTTATATCAGTTTATCACACTGCAAGTTCTCTGTAGATTAGAATCACTATGGGTTGAAATGATAAATACCCGAACGAACTTTAGAATAAGGAAAGATCGTTATGGGCTGAAATGATAAGCCTGAGCGACTTTTTATTTATTATATTTAACTTGGGATTGCGGGTTTGAAATGATAAAACCCGGTTTTCTTTATAAACTGCGGATTGAAATGATACATATCCGTATCACTTGACCTAGGCTAGAAAATTATATACAGACCCGTGGTTTATATATTTTTTCTGAAATTTTTAAAAATATTTTTAAAATGTAAATATTATGATATTTTTATTTAAATTTTATTAAAATAATTTCTATAAAATATTTGTGATTTTCTACAAATTAAATAAGTGAATTAAGTAAATGGTGAAGTAGAATTCGAAATATAAGTTAATTTTGGAATTTATGATTTTGTTTATAAATGGAATTTATGTAAAGTAAGAATATATGACAAAGTTTGATTTAAAAATGAATTTAATGATTTTATTAAGAAATAATGATTTTATAAGTGTTAATGATTTTGTATAACTTAAAATATGAAATAAATGAATATTTAAGCTGAATTTGGAAATATAACTTATATTGAATTTTTGTGAAATTTGTTTAAAAGTGAAAATTTTAATTATGTAAAATAAATGGAAATAAGTTATATTTTGGAAATTTAAACTTAAGTGTTAAGTTAAACTTTTAAATAAAGAAATGAAAATTTAATTGTTATTTAATTTGATTTTTGTATGGAAATTTGACTTTATAAAATCATAGAAATAAAGGTATTTAAATGATTGTTTTAAAATGTGAAAATATATGATTTTATAAGTTAAAAGGATTTATATTAAAAGTTAATTGTTTGTGAAATCGTAATTAAACTCTGAATTTGATTTGACAGCATTTTTGAAATATAATGTAAAGATATTATAGCATTGGTAAATGCTGTAGTTGTTTTAAATGAACTAAAAGGCTAATTTGAACTAAAGGTTATTATAGCACTTTGTAAGTGCTATAGTTGGTTAATTTAACCAAAGTTTACTTGAAATTAAAAGAAACCTATTACAGCATTTAAATGATGTCTTTTGTTAATGAACTGTTTTAAAACATAACATTTCGTAGCATTTCCTAAGTGCTGCGAAAGTTGAATTTTCATTGTTTAATAAATTCAAATGAATAAATGATCTTTGAAAAAGATTAAATTTTTGTAAATTAAATATATAATTATTAAATATAATGAATTGACTTTAAATGATTTAAATGGAATAGTTGATTGGGAAATACAACTATTTTGAAATGTGATTAAATGGTATTTAAATTTAAATTAAATAAATGATGTTTTGAAATGATATTTTGATATTTTTAAATGAATCTGAAATGATATTAAATCTTGGAATGAATAATTAAAGTTTATATTACTATGAAAAATATTTGGTTTACTTGTAATTTGAATCTATTTAAAAGATATTGGACTTATGAAATATAGGATAATAAAGCGTTGGAATTTATTTTATAATTTGAATAGTTATTTTTTGGATTAAATCTATATTTGAAATGGTCTATGGAAATTTAATTGAAATAAATGATTGAATTGAAACTTTGGAAATTTTAATACTTGATTTGAAAGTGTAATAATTACACTTTTAAATGGTTTAAATGAATTATTTTGATTGAAATATAAACTATTTAAAAGGTAACTTGAAATGATAATAAATGAATTATATCTTTAAATTTAAAAGGTATTTAAAGTTGAATATTTAGATTTGAACTCAAATGATATTTTGATATATTAAAATGATTTGAAATGAAGTTTTGGAAAGGTTGACGATTTGAAATGAAGTTTTGGAAAGATTGATATTTTGATATATTAAAATGATTTGAAATGAAGTTTTGGAAAGATTGATATTTTGATATATTAAAATGATTTGAAATGAAGTTTTGGAAAGATTGATATTTTGATATATTAAAATGATTTGAAATGAAGTTTTGGAAAGATATGATATTTTGATATATTGAAATGAAGTTTTGAAATGATATGATATTTTAAATATATTGAAATGGTTTGGAATTGATTTAATCTTTATTCTGATAAAGATTTGGATTTGAAATGATATTCTATTTTGAAGTATAAACTGTTTTTAAATTATAACCACGGGTTATAATAACGATTGGTTGTTAAAGAGACCGGGATCGGATATGGACATACTCTCTATCGATACCGAAAACCACTTTGACAACTGTGTACGCGGTGGAGTTTCCAGAATGAAGTAGGATGGTGGCGATGATCCTAAGGTATATACGTGGACCCAACTTCCGAGAGTTGGCATAAGGTGGCTAAAACAGGAGCGATCAACGGGCCAAGGAGGTAGCACCTCTGATCGGACACACTTCTTCGATATCATTCTATTACTTGTGATTGATTTGGTGCGCACCCTTGATTTGGGAGTGTTGTTCGAGGTGGGCGGTAGTGGCTGCTATGCGTCACCACCAGTCCGGATGCGTAATTGGTATATCTACCCTGGCATTGCCTTGTGTGCCGTGTCACCTACCATATCGAGCCCACTACGATTTTGGTTTAAAGATCCGACCGCGTTAAGGTTCACCATCCCCTTAACGCTATTTTCTATATGATTATACTTTACTAATTAGACACTACTGCATATAGCGTATATTACTGCATAGTAAATAGTTTAACGGATCCTTAAAGAATGGGTGATCCCAAGCATTCTTTAAGTTACTTGTACCTTTATTACAGTTCACTTGAGTTGGTTTACATTATATAAGTATATATGTCCTGACACGGGTGTTTGTATTTTTATTTACGCTCGGGTCAGCCTGAGTTATTCACAGATTTGGATTTCCGCTCTCTTGGAGATTTGAATCGCTGGAGATTATCTGCTTGTCTTGTCCTATCTATTTCAGTTCTGTTGTTCTATTCAGCTTGTACTTGGTTATCATATTTAGACTTCTGTTGTACTTTATTTCTTCTATTGTATCTTATTTAACTCTGATATATTTACATAGTAGCTTCATGAACTACTATTTCTTTTACTTCCGCTGCATTATTTTACTCTGTGTCTGTGATCTGTGATTTTTTTTATTTACTATATATTCTGAGATTTGCCAAATTTTATTTACAACGCGGTATTTTGAGCAATTCAAGTCCGACATGTGCGGATGCAAATGGTTGAAAATATCGGGTCGTTACACTGAGCTCTTTGAAGTGCAAGGGCAACTACTACTAATCCTAAAGGTGATTCCAAAATGGATGTAGTAGAGGTAGTGCATTCAGTTTCATTCAGATCCAGAACGAACTTTTATGGATGATTGTTGGTAGTGCATTGACGCTTAGATGGCAGTGTTAGCATTCCAAGATGAATTTCTATTTAGAAAGTAAAACATAGCCTCAAGCCTCATCAACCGGGAATGACTAAAACAGGGGATATGCAGCAGAGCTACGTGGGTCGCACCCATTAGTGTATATCATCACCCTTCTAGATATATACACAATCATCAATGAATTCGTGTATGTGGGAGCACTCGGTTAAAGGTTGCCAAGCAACCGTGGTGATGATATATTTGGTACTATCCAACAAGGGGTAGGATGGTCCTGTGTTGGCAGGGGTTGTTAGGTACAACCTCGGTATATTTTTCTAGAGGTGTATTGTGGTCGGCGGTACCCCAGTAGCCCAGTCATTAGTTGGAATCCATTCTCTAATACGTGCCTCAAGTTTTTTATTGTAGAGCCTAGTATGTTGGAATGTGAGATGTAAGCATTCCAGCTATTTTATTTATTTTATTTAAACCTAGACACTATGATAATATCACTGGATTTTGATATAAAATGTTTTGGTTATCATAAGGTAAAAACCCATCCATTTTTATGTGCGGTGTAGTCTTATGAGATACCCTTTGTTTGAAAAGTTTTCAAATGTAGAAATCAGTTTAATTGTTACTTGTTATCGAGTTTTACTCACGCTGGTTTACCAAACTAACCCGAGTGTTATACCATGTAATGCTCGGGTCAGACCGAGCATGTTTTCCCAGGTTTAGTTAGATACTTTGGAGTTGGAGAAGAGATGGATAGTTAAGACGTATTCATGTATATATTTTTTCACTGTATTATAAGTCTGTATGTTTGTCACTATAAAGACAGGTTTGTATAACTGTCCAAATTTAGGATAAGTCTAGTGTACTCCGATGTTGTATATATGAATAAAGATGTTTCCTTTTTGTAAAGATCATTATTGTATTATATATTATTCGCCGCGTTGTGAGATTCTATGTTGTTTAGTTTTCTTCTATCTTCCACCTTCTTCGTTCACCCTAATAAATCGGTATTTTTGGCACTTGAATGTTCGACATGTGATACAGTGGACGTATTAGTGTCGATTTTCGAGGTTCGAAAAATCCGGTTCGTTACAAAGGCACTTCTTTATAACATATTTACCGCCATTGTCAGACCTTAGAATCTTTAGTTTTTTTATAGCTTTGTTTTCAACAAGTGACAACCATACTTTAAATTTCCCAAACATTTCCGACTTGGCTTTCATTACATATGCCTAAACCTTGCACGAGTAATCACTAATAAAGGATATTAAATATAGAGCTCTCCTAATAGAAGCTGTAGAAACTGGTCCCCACACATCTGAATGAACATAGTTCAGTACCCTCTTAGAATAGTGTTTACCAACACCAAATGATAATCTGGTCTGGTTAGCCAATACACACTCCTAACAGAAATCCAATTTATTGAATATTTTTCATTTAATACTTCTTTTTATTAAGTGTCTCCAAGTTCTTCTTTGAATTATGACCTAGTCTCAAACGCCTACCCCTGCTAGCATCCAAGTCTTTGAATTATTTAATTTAACTCTTGGATAAGAACCTTGTTTGAAATAAAGTACGCTTTTGTTTTTTTCTATTACATCTGTTGTTATATTACAGTATAGATAATGATATGAATACATTAAACATATATAATTAGATAATTTATAGGAAAAGTATTTAATTGATTGTAGTTGTGTTTGTAACTATGCTTTTGGAATATAATATTCAAAATATTTATCCTTAAATGTTCCTAGTCAAGATGCATCGAGGAAAGGATACCGATACATCCATTCCTACTAGTGTATGTAATACTCTTCATATGATAGATGGTAAATTTACTCATGACCATTGGTGACACCAATGGATTATGTACTTGTGGTTATTTAGAATAATCACAAAATGACTTAACAATGGTCTTCTATAGGTTAATACAAGTAAATTAAAATAGATGATCTCTTGTAATGATGTTTAGTAGTCTTCGGACTTGAGAATATTATTAATCTTAAATAACTAGACTATACTTTGATTATGGTCTACTAAAAGATGCCACGATCATGTTACGACAATAATTAAGTACACACTGAATTACTTGTAGTGAAACACCACTCGTGAGAGGATTCATCACCTATTTTGTAAAAGGTTAGTATCACTGGAATTGGTAGCAAACTTAAAGTCAAAATCTCTGGTCATAGTAAAATAGTTAATCGATGAATGTTATCATATTGTACCATGGAGTTTAAACCGTTTTATGCAATTAATTACATATATTATTAGAGTTTTTGATCATTGACGAAACTCTGGATATCCTAATGATATAGTGACGACGAAAAAAAACATGCATACAATATCATTATGAGGTGTAGCTTAATAAAGATTAGAAAATTGATTTCGCCTAAATAATTTATATGCAACCAAACTCATGTCAGATACTATACTTCAACAAAGTTCGTACAAGCTTTAATTCTTAAATTGTTTAAATATTAACTAAGAACCAAGATCATACTAAAGAGTCGGCACAACCGAGTTGTTAGCAAATTTCTAAATTCAACCCATTGCATTTAAAGCCCCGCTAAAGCCCCACAAAATCCTTGCTATAGCGCATAGCGTTCTTCGACCACTATGCATTTTCAGTATAGCATTATTGAATAGTAGATCTGCTTTAAGCCTCGCTATTTTCTGCTACATCCGCTAAATCGAGGCTTTTAGCACCCACTTTAGCAACATTAATATAAAAAACTTGATTTAACTAGTTTTCTTTTGAACCAAATCAACAAAGTTAGGGTAAAGACCTAATTTTAAGGCATAAGTGCTCAATATAAGTTAGATTTTGTTAATTAAGATTAAAAAATATTTATTTTTCCTTCACAAATGAAGTGAGAATGAGAATAAATTAACTTTAAATCTTTGGCTTTATATCCAATGAAGCTTTTGGCACCTCCATTATTTTGCACTATATCACCGCTATAATTTATAAGTGTTATAGATTAATAATAAAATTAATAAAACATTATATTAAATTTTTATAGCATTTTAATTATCTATTTGAGGCTTTAAAATTAATTATAATAATATAATTGTTGTATATTGATTTAATTAAGGGAACAACTATTGGGATATAAAATTAAACAAAAAATTTGACATAAGAAGTATGGGCCATGCATTTGTTTCTTTACATGGAAGGTGGAAATTAGGGAGAGATCAGATCGTTGAGATTTCTTGTATCAAATTTTATGTCACCATTTTGTATCCAAATAGAATTTTCCATTAATTAAATATATGAGCTTAAATAATTAATAAAATAATTAATATATGGTATATAATTAGGTTCGACACCGTGGAAGCTCATTAAATTGCATGGCCGACCATACAAGGGGTATAGAGGATACATTTGACTTGGTCTGGGAGTCCATATGAGATGTGGATTTAAAATAGAAATAAACGTGGAAGATATTATATCTTAAGGTAGGCACCATTCGAAAAAAAGCACAATAACTTTATAACCCTATCTGCCATTAGAGAATTGGTAGAAGCCTAGAAGTTAGGATTTGGATACAAAGTTTAAGGATAAGGAACAACGTTTCGAAGAGAAACAACTAGCAAGCGATGTGTTGACAACCAGTAGATCTCAAAGGTACATGTTTATTTTTAGATATGTAGATTCACAAATATATGTTTATATGTTATTTTATTTTTAGGCAAATAAAAAAAATAAAAAATAAATGATTATAATAATATACATAAACATTATTCTGTATATATATACATATATAATTAAACATATAAGTATATTTATATATTATATAAAGAAACTAGTTGCATATATGCTCACGACCAATATGTATTAATACATATGTATATAATAAAATAGATTGTTTTATGTTTTAAAAAAATTAAAAAAATTTAGGTTAAATATAAAAATCAAATTATTTTTGGGGTTTAGTAAAAGCAGAAGGTTTTTATTCACTTTTATTCTTAGGTTTAGTAAATAAAAAAGTAATTTTTATTCTAATTTAAATAAAATAAATATGTATAATATTTCCGATTTTATAAAATAATTATATTATTATTATGTGTTTGAATTAGTCAATATCATTTTAAATTACAAATTCAAAATATTTACAAATATATCTAAATATATATTAAATATACATATACACATAACATGTTTATTTCGACTTTATACATAATATAAGTTTTTAAAAGCCAAAAAAAGTTGTCATAGCCAAAAAAATATTATATATATATATTAAATCCTTTACGTTGTTCCCTTACTGATAACCATAAATCACAATGGTTATCCACACACATGTGACTTTTATACTAATGTCCTAGGTTAGTTTATAACAAAAATATAAAGTTTACGTTATGAATATGAATTAACTCAGTAAATTAAATTAAAATTGAACTACTAATAGTGTGTGTCTATATAAGTCATAATACACATACATACATATATGTATACACACACTCACACTCACACACACACACACATCTGTGTGTGTGTAATTTCAAGTAAATTAAATTGAATTAAATTAAAGCAACACTCTTTTATTAACAATCACTAAATATGATTTATTGCAAATGAATTATTCATAAAAACACAAAATAAGATCTAGTGAAAAATTAATAAAATGATTTTTTGAGATTCCCCTTTTTTACCCCACCGTGAATGCACTTGATGCAACAGTGGCATTAGAGTCTGCATTGTGATCACTTGAATAAGGAACCACCATGTAGGGCAATCATTTGAAAAATCCAATTAAATGGGTGTTTGAGGTAAGGGTGTTTAAATAAGGAGAGTGTTACCCAATTAAGGAACGTTCTTATAAACGGAAAACCTCCCATCTCCTAGCCCTTACCTGGCTTATCAAAGTAGTCTATGCCAAAGGTATGCCTTAGTGGAAGGCCTAAAAGTGTTTTGTGCCTTGGGTTAATTGAAACATGCACATTTGAATAATAAAACATTAAATTTAAAATTATTTTTGAATTTAAATAAAATATAACAAAATTTCATGAAGAGTTATAAAAAAAATTTAAAATTGTTTTAAATTTTCTATAAATATAAATATTATATTTAGTTTAATTAAAAGAACTAATTAATAAAGAAATACATATGAATATATATATATATATATAAATTAATGAACTATAAATGTTATAATAAATTAAAAAGTATATATTATATGTAAGAAAAGGGAGGCTGAAATAAATTAAAACTCATATAGACTTAACGGAATATACATAAAATGTAGAGACATATGATGTCATAAGTTTATACTCATCTCGATAAGAATGTTGATAATACTAAATTAATGTTATTTTAAATTATAAATCTAAAATAAAGTTACCCTCCACCATTTATAGTATAAATATAGTACTATACATACTTATGGTTGTCGAGCACCCTCAAGTCATAAAATATTAATAGTGATGTTTATATTGTCCCTAGATTGGTAAGAATAATTTGTAACTTTTTAGAGCATCCTCAAGGTTACAAAATTACACTTAGGCTATTGCAAAATGATGGGTCCAGAGTATCTAATGTACTTTATGATTTATTGAGCACCCTCAAGGCCATAAGGACAACTAAAAGAAAATGTTATACATATGTAACAACCCGTATATTTGGACCATTTAAATTGACAATAATCCACACATGTCAACTTAAATAGTACAAAACACGAATCATTAATGGAGTATATGTATATAAATGAGAATCATCACAGAATCATAGACATATACAATATAACAGAATAACGCAGCGGAATTACAACAATGTCATAATAGTAGTTCATGAAGCTACTAAGTAAATACAACAATGTCTCAAGCAAATAGTGAAATAGAAATACATAGATGTCCGATACAATATCAAAATAGAATGGAGCAATACTGATAAAGATAAATGATAGTCTTCAAAGTCTTCAACTTCCAAGCAGCACGGAAACAGAAATCCTCAGACTGACCCGAGCATATGCACAACAAACACTCGAGTCAGGACATATATTCTTATACATGATAATATGACACAAACTTTGAAATAACAATAACTCAAAGATGAATGAAATAACATCTTTCAGGATCCGTTAAACTATCTACTATGTAATAGTGTACGCTAAGTAGATAATGCCTATTAGTAAGATAAAGTATCAAAATAGCGTTAAGGCATTACCTCTGTAACAACCCGCATATCTATCGATTTTATATTTAAATATTTTATCGTTAGTCGGATGTTAGTCCGAAAAGCTACTTTTTGCATACGGCCAAATTAGGACTCGAGACCACCCCCATTGAGTTCAAAATGACGTTTGCGATCTTTTTGAGTGTAAACTTCGATATGTTTGGAGATAGTGAAATTTTCGTCACTTTTCCCACTTGTGACTTTGGTTGGGACTGCACCTTCTTAACTCAGCCCAACCCCCTCTTCTCTTCATCACTTCATCAAACACTTCAAGCTTCTTCAAAAATGGTGGAGGGAAAGAGAAATTAAAATTCCAAGCTCGAGATCTTTAGTAAATTCAACATCAAACTCCGAATTCAAGGTGAAGAACATAGATTCAAGCTAGGGGCTGATTCTTGCTTTGCTCTTAAGCTCTCCAACATCAATTTCGTGGAAAAGGTGAGATTTTTGATCTCACATCTTGCCTATGATTGTCATTGGACTGTTGGGAATGATTCCCTATCACTTTTACATGCACATTGGCATTTGGTTTGGATTGGATTGGCAAAAAGCTCCACTTTTTAGCGTTTTTGGTGAATTTCCAGCCTTAAGTCGTTCTGCCTAGGTTAGGTCGTCCAGGCTGCTAGCTCGCGCATTGAAAAGTCACCACTATCTTAAGTCCTAGGTCGTTGCCGACCTATAACCCCCAGGCGAAATGTAAAGTCTTCGCTCTTAAGTCGTAGGTCGTTGCCGACCTAAAATCCCCAGGCAAAATGTTAGGTCGTTGCCGACCTATAATTTCCAGGCAAAACGTTAGGTCGTTGCCGACCTAAAATTCCAAGGCAAACCACTAAGTCGCTCGAATTTTGTTAAGTCTTAGGTCGTTGCCGACCTAAAATCCTCAGGCAAAACGTTAGGTCGTTGCCGACCTATAATTTCCAGGCAAAACGTTAGGTCGTTGCCGACCTATAATCCCCCAGGCAAACTTTAGGTCGCTCGCACTGGCTTATCTCGTAGGTCGTCTCCGACCTAAGCTTCTTTTCCATAAGTCGTTCGCGAGTCAAGTGTTAGGTCGTCTCCGACCTAACGCCCTCGTCACCTTAGGTCGTAGCTCGTAAGTCGCTCGACCCTGCTAAGTCTTTAAGTCGGTCGAGTTAGGTCGGCCAGTATATCTCGTAAGTCGTCTCCGACTTACCTTCCAGTTAAGTCGTTCGACCCTCTGGGTCGTTCGAGTTAGGTCGTTGGACCATTTATCTTAGGTCGCTCGTCTACTAAGTCGGCCTAGTTTACCTCGTAGGTCGTCTCCGACCTAAGCATTTATCAGAACTTCCACTTTGATGTTCTGATAAAGCATTTATCAGAACTTCCACTTTGTCGTTGGACCATTTATCTTAGGTCGCTCGTCTACTAAGTCGGCCTAGTTTACCTCGTAGGTCGTCTCCGACCTAAGCATTTATCAGAACTTCCACTTTGATGTTCTGATAAAGCATTTATCAGAACTTCCACTTTGATGCATTTTGAGCTGATTTCCTTGGATTTTATTCACGTCTCCGAATGTGAATTTTTGTGATAGATTGTTCCAACAATCGTTTTATGACTGGTCACTTTAAAGATATGAAGGTTTTAATACTAGTAGTAAATATCAAAACTCTTTCATCAAATCGATTTCAACACTATTTTTAATATCAAAAGTTTGTTTTTCCCAAACCAATTTTCAATCTACTAGTATATATAAGCCTTTACTTCACTCGAATGAGAAATCGACTTAAACGACTTAGTAAAACGAGTGGTATGAAACGCTTGCGTTCACTTCGTCGGTTAGCTCTTGGACTTGTTCGATTGAACCCTTTTCGTGACAATTTCCTAGTGAAGATTTACAGCTTGTTCGTAAATATTTAAGTTAAGCAAGTGGTTATGGGACATGAAGCTAAACTCATATATTTACTAGCTTGGTGTGATTGACACTTCTCGCTGATCATGATGATCATTTTATGATTTAGACTAGCAATTGTGCGATGTCTCTTTGTTTGCAAGGTAAGACTAGACCGCAGTAGTGTGATTCCGACTCACACACATCTCTTTGTCCGCAAGGTTAGTCTAGGCCGCAGTAGTGTGATTCCGACTCACATATATCTTTTTGTTTGCGAGGTTAGGCTAGACACCACTTGTGTGATTCCATTCACACATACCTTTTTGCTTTTTGGTTAGCCTAGGCCTCAATCAGTGTGATTCCGACTCACACATATGGGGTAGCTCCCCATGGTCTTCGGACCATCTTGTGATAGGCCTCTTTCTCTTTTTATGATTTCTGGATTTCTTGTTTGGATTTCTGGATTTTTATGTCATTAACTTGTTATGAGTACAAGTTTAGGGTATGATGCCCTCTTTGGATCTTTGAGAAGATTCTCGTGATATTGATCATTTCTCATCGGTTGATCTCCTGTTGATCATCATTTTCATACTTATAGTAGTATGTCAGTATGGATATTCTATGTTTATGCCATGTCTTTTATTATATATCATGTCATCTGATATTTATAGTTAGACTGATCCGTTTATTATTTTCTTAAATAATACTCGGGTCAGACCGAGATGTTACGGGTGCTTCTGCTTGACTTCCTTCCGGGATTTGCTACTCTGACTTTTGGCTGACTATTTAGTTTAGCAGTTTTTGTTGTATACACTTGAGATATGGACTCATAGTTGTATTCTTTTGGTATAGCACGTGTTGCTATTCTTTTGTATTATTGTGGAACTTTTTGACCACTACTCTGATGTACACTTTCATGTGTTAGTTATATATTCATATCTTCTTCCGCCTTTGTGATATGGATGTCTGTGACTGCTATGTGTTATGTTTATTTCTATGTTTGTTTCCGAAGATTATTTTATAGCCACCGTGTGATAATCAATTACATGGATGGTCGCTCCTCAACAGCCTTATTCTCCGTGCTAGTTGACAGCACTACATCGTGGTGTTCTTGGCTAGCGTGGGTATTGAGGTGGGGCGTCACAACCACTATCCCCCTTAACACATTTTATATAAGCATCATAGTCTATACAGCACTGTAAACTCCACCGTAAACTAGTGGGCTATCAGGGAGTACTCCATAGGTATAACACAAAACAAATCTTAGTGGTCGCGCATAGGGATACAAGTATGACAAGTCACATGAGGCAATACCCAAGGTAGTGAAACTACCGTTTGCGTGATCCGGACTGGTGAGAACGCATCGTCGCAACGATCGCAACACCGTGAAACAACACTCCCAATTCAAGGGTGCGCACCAATCAATAACAAGTAATGAGTAGTTTACGAAGAAGTGTGTTCGCTCGAGGTAGCTAACCCCATTTGGCCCGGCACGGCTCCTGTTTTAGTCATTTCCAATTTGACACAAGTGTCAAGGTCATCCATTATCGTTCTCTTTCTTCAGTCATCAACGTACATCTTTCCAACCACTTCATTCTGGATCACACTCCACGTATAGTTATTAAAGTGGTATTCGGTTTAGACAGTGAGTATGTCCCTAACCGATTCCGGTCTCTTTAATAACTTTTGTAATTATTATACCGATTGATCATTTAATAAATTTCAAAACTAAATCAATTTCAATTTCCCTTGGAATTCGAAAGCCATCATTTCATTTACCTTTCTATATCAATTTCCAAAATTTATGTTTCAAATTCTCAATTTCCGAACTCTATAATTCAATTTCAATTTTAATTTAAACCATTTCAAATATTGATTTAAATTCATATAAAGGTTTCATTTCATAATCATTTAATTTAGGTAAATTTAACATTCAAAGCAATTTCAATTTAATTTCCAATTTATTAAATCAATTTAAGTTTACCTATATTATCAAAACTTACAAGTTTAATTAAATTAAATTTATCAAATTAAATTCGTTAAATTACAAGTCTTATATTAATTTCATTAAATCACCCTTTTATTTCTTGTTAAAGAAATTCAATTTCACTTATTTACTTATCTAGTTTTACAAATTTCAAACTTAATTATTAAAGAAATTCAATTTCACTTATCAAAGAAATTCAACTTTATTTAATTATTACATAATTCCAAAACTTAATTCAATAATTTACTTAAATTTAAACAGCATTCTTCCATCAAACACTTTGTTATTATTTTGTTTCAAATTATTAAATATTAACATTTAAATTTCACTAGAATTCAAATTCCAAACTTCATTTAAATCCCTTATTATTTCATTCAAATAAAATCTTTATATTTTTATTTTAAAATCGAATTATTTGACCAATCGATTTTTTATTTAATTCTCTATCCTAAGTCAATTGTTTCATTTGGGTATTTATCATTGCAACCCGATTCCATTTCAATTCAAAACCAAAGCATAGTAAAGGGAACTTGCAGTGCGATAACTAAGATGGTGTCAAAATAAATAAACAAGCAATACCAACAATCAATAACAATCCAAAAATTTATTTAAATAATCCCGAAATAATCGTATAATTTACATTGTTATTTATGCAAATTAATATAATTATTTCTAGAATCTACACTATCATTTCGTGTAGATTAAAGATTATTACACTATTATTTTATGCGGTTCTATACTTGATATCTACTATTCAATTTCATATTAATTTATACAACATAAATTTAGATGGTTCAAGGTGAAACTAACTCTATTTCTACATGTCCATGAATTAAACAGTTAAAGGGTCATATTATACAAATTTTATCTAATAAAATTCGAGCACATATGTCAATTTCAAATTTGTTAATTACCCTACGTCAAATTTAATTGTATGTTATTTATCACTTCATGCATTTACAAATTTAATGTCCAATATCAACATCAAACAATCAATCATTTATCAACTAACTTGATTATCATCGTATAAGAATATAAGTCGTGAAAATTTATTCACCTTCCGTGGTTAGAGAAGAATGAACGACGAAGGGCGAAGAGGCACGAATAGACTTGATTTAACACAACACAACACGAACAGTTGAACAAGCTGCAACCATCGACAAGAGAAAAATAGTATAAAATTTTAATATGGACGTTCATATATATATATATATATAATCATATATATACATACTCACCAATAAATAAAGAAGAGAAAAGAAAGCTACAAGAGAAGGCTGTTGCAAGGTGGATGACTTCAGGTAGTTGCTGCCATATCAAACAGAGAAGAACAAAACTGTTACTACCCTTTTCAACACGCTACCACATATATTCAATTTATATATGCAACAACAAAAGGAATATGGTTTCCCATGAGAGCAAAATGTGAAAGCTTGGCTGTTGTAAACAGTGGAACATTTCTCCAACTAGAAACTGTTTCAAATATACATATATCTAATATAGATATATACACATGCATTTGCAAGCATTTCAGGTATGGGACAGGGAGCATAGGCTCGGTTGGTTACTGAGGTGGCTCGGGTTCGGCGAGGGAAGCTGGAACTACGGTGGCCGGAGGGCGAAGTCGAGGGATAGGCGAACGGTGGCAGGTCGGGGTCGGCAGTCACGGCTAGAGGAGGTAGGTCTAAGGCGATAGCGAGTTTGGATCTAGAGTGTGGATTCTTGGTTGGGGTGCGCCACGGTGGAGGGTGACAGTCATGTGGAGGAGGTGGCGGTAAGTCACGGTGGCAGTGGTAGATAGCGCAGGGGAGGGGACTGGGCGACGGAGTGGGGTGGTGCGCACTGTTCAGTGGGATAAGTGGCGAAGCAAGGTCGGAGGGAGGTGATACGAGCTGGAGTGGGGTGAGGTGGCGAAGGCAGTCGAAGCTGAGGTGGTGCGTGCGGTGGATGGGCGTAGGCGAAGTGGGAGGGTGGTGAGGAGGTTAATTGGTTTCTTTGCAAATATGGCATTTGAAATCAACAAAACAAAAATAATATAAAGAGAAGAAGAGAGGTGTCATAGAACATGTTTCTTTACCTGATAGAAAGGTTTTCTTTGCAAACGAAACTGGAGGTACAGTGATTTGAATTACGTAGAGATAGGAATACGAAGGGATGGAAGTAACAATTGGACAGAGAATATTTTTTTTGTGAATTACGAGATATCCTGCATATTTCCCATGATATCAACCAGCAGCCAACCACCTAATAAATTTTCTTCAGCCAATATTTTGTTTTTCAAATTTGAATGTATACGGGCTGTCCACTTTGGGCTGAATATGGTTTAACCGGTCCGCCCGGAACGGTTAAATTAACGCAACGTTTTACGTCAGACTCCAATTTGCACAAATAAATATACCGTTTTGATCAACGCGACGAGGCGCTTACAACGGTACACAGATAATTGCGACACGACAGCTTTATAAAACTCGAAATTTACGCCGATTAAATTGTTCGTTTTGTCAAAAGAATTAAATGAAGCAGGCGACGACGGAATTAGACGAAACAAATTGCGCCGTCTAAATGAGATAAATTTTTACAACATTACTGTGTAAAAATATTTGTATTCGAAAGATAAATTTTTCGCAGTTTAAAAATGAACTGATATGCAATAAAACGAGAACGAAAATTTTCTGCAATATTTTGCGACGAAACTTTACCCATATCCATAACCAAGTAGATGCATCTTATAAACAAAGTTTGGACGTTAATCGAGATCGTATATAAATTCCAAAAATTTATATTAAATAATGGATTTAAAATTTTAAATTGGGTCAGAAATTCAGGGTCGTTACAATCTCCCCCACTCAAAACTTTTCGTCCTCGGAAAGGAACGAGACGGGAGAAGTAGGAAAGAACCAAGCAGAAAAGTCAAGGTAGATTTTAAGAAACTTGAATTTATACCTGAAATTAGTAATTCGGGGTTTGAATCCTGAATACTATCCTCAGTTTTCCATGTGCAATCTCGGTCATCTGCACTCCACTGGACTTTGACGAGATTGACTGACTTCCTTCTAAGTTGCTTTGTCTTTCGATCTACTATCCGAAGTGGCTTCCGCTCAATAGTCAAGTCAGGCTCGATAACTATCTCTTCCAACTGAGTAGTGGGAATGGTCATAGATGGATCGCGCACAACTTTGCGGAGATGTGAGACGTGGAACACATCGTGCACACCGGCAAACTTTTCTGGCAATGAAATTCTATAGGCTAAGTTTCCAACCCTTTCCGTAATCTCAAACGGGCCAACAAATCTGGGAGCAAGCTTTCCCTTCCTTCCAAATTGAATAACATTCTTCAAAGGCGACACTTTCAGAATTACTTCGTCTCCTACACTGAATTCGAGATCTCTCCTCCTTCTGTCAGCGTAGCACTTCTGTCTATCTTGTGTCGTCTTAATCTTCTTCCTGATTTCTTCAACTTTCTCGGAAGCTTCCATAATCATTTCCGGACCACGCACTAATCGGTCACCAGACTCAATCCAACAAGCTGGCGATTTGCACGGCCGTCCATATAAGGCTTCAAACGGTGCCATACCAATGCTTGCCTGATTTAATTTAAGATAATTAATTCCAATTCAAATATACTTATTCAAATTTGAAATTTGATTTCTTTACCTGATAACTATTATTATAGGTAAATTCAACCAAATGGAGATGATCTTCCCAGGATCCACCAAAGTCTATAATACAAGCTCGGAGTAGGTCTTCCATAATCTGATTCACCCTCTCAGTTTGGCCATCTGTCTGAGGATGATAAGCTGTGCTCGGATTCAGCTTAGTGCCCAAAGTATCCTAAAACGCCTTCCAGAATTTACTAGTGAAAATAGGATCTCTATCGCATACGATACTAGATGGTACACCATGAAGTTTAACAACTTCCTTCATATATATCTCGTCCAAACTCGAAGCAGTACGAATGGTCTTGACTGGAATAAAATGAGCGGATTTCGTCAATCTATCGACAATCACCCAAATGCTCTCGTTACCCTTTCTAGTCCTTGGTAGCCCATCAATAAAGTCCATAGAAATCTGCTCCCACTTCCAACTTGGAATCTCTAGAGGTTGAAGCAATCCTCCCGTCTTCCTGTGATCAGCCTTAACTTGTTGACAGGTTGTGCATCTACTAACATAGGTAGAAATATCACGCTTCATCCCACTCTACCAATATAACTTCTTCATATTTTGATACATCTTTGTGACTCCTGGATGAAATGAAAGCGAGGATTGATGGTTTTCTCTCAGCACTTCTTGTCTTAAACCATCAACATTTGGAACACAAATTCAATTGTCGATTCTCAAAAGTCCATTACTATCAACTTATGCACCCATTTTTCTATCAACATTTCTAACTCTACCGAGAACTATTTCTTTGATACGATAGAGCAAAGTGTCCTCATATTGCTTGGCTATGATGCGATCCATAAGGGCTGGGGAGACGACAAGCTGAAATAACATTCCTTCCACTAGATTACAACATACCATTGCTTGGTTTCTGCTCAAAGCATCGGCTACGGCGTTTGCTTTTCCTGGGGTGTAGTTAATATCAAGATCATATGCAGCTAAGAATTCGAGCCCTCGGACTTGTCTATGATTCAAGTCCTTTTGTGAGAAAATATATCTCAATGACTTATGGTCAGTGAATAATTCGAATTTGGTTCCCAAAAGATAATGCCTCCATAGCTTTAGAGCAAATACAACTGCAAGAAGCTCTAAATCATGAGTTGTGTAATTTGCTTCATGGGTTTTTAACTGGCGACCCGCATAGGCAATAACCTTTCCTTTCTGCATTAGAACTGCTCCTAATCCATCAAGGTAGGCATCAGTATAGACGGTCAATCCTTCGCTTCCGTCAATAACTGTAAGAACTGGGGCAGAGGTCAACTTCCGCTTCATTTCATTGAAAGATGCTTCACACTTTTCACTCCAAATAAATTTTACATTCTTTCTAGTCAGTGCGGTAAGTGGTGCGGCAATACGGGCAAAGTTTTCTATAAATCTGCGATAATAGCCAGCCAAGCCCAAAAGGCTATGAATATCTGTAGGAGTTTCGGGAGTCTCCCAATCCTGCAAATTCAAAGGATTCGAATTAAGATAGAGATAAGATGTTCGGATAAAATTGACACGTAAGGATAGACTTACATTGATTACGGCTATCTTAGCTAGATCGACCGAAATCCCATTCTCCGAGACAATATGGCCAAGAAATCGAACTTCATCTCCCCAAAAGTGACATTTCGAGAACTTGGCTTTAAGTTCATGACTGCGGAGGGTTTCCAGAACAAAAGCCAAATGTGACTTATGCTCATTCTCATCTTTAGAGAAGACGAGAATACCATCGATGAAAACAAGAACAAACTTGTTAAGAACATCACGGAAAACTCTATTCATTAAGTCGACGAAATAAGCTGGAGCATTATAAGACCGAACGGCATAACCAACAATTCAAAGAACCCATTTTCAGTGTGGAACGTTGTTTTAGGAATACTCTCCTCAGAAATTCTGAGTTGGTGAAAGCCGGTAGCCAGATCGAGTTGAGAGAAAACTTTAGCTCCATGGAGCTGGTCGAATAGATCATTAATGCGGGGCATTAGATATCTGTTCTTGTGTGTGAGCTTGTTTAGCTCTCTATAGTCCACACACATTCTGAGAGAACCATCTGACTTTGTGATGAATACAACTGCAGCTCCCTATTCTGAATGACTTTGCCGTATCAAGCCTTTAGCAAATAAATCTTCAATTTGAGCATTCAATTTTGCCTTCTCTTTAGGAGCCATTCTCCTAGGAGGGAGAACTACTGGTCGAGCACCAGGAATAAGATCAATGCGGAATTAGATTTCCCACGGGGGTGGTAGAGAATTGACTTCTCCAAACACATCAGAAAAGAGTTGAACAATCGGGGTAGAGCTTAGATCATTCTAATGAGAGTCAAGAGAGAATATAAAAATTCCAGCACAAACCTGAGGCGATTTTCCTTTAATAATTAAAAATTCACTCTTATCGTCAATTAGAGAGAAGGTTCGAGCTTTGCAAGAGATAACAGCTTCGAATTTTCGTAGCCAATCAGCACCTAATAGGATATCGAATGCCTCGAATCCAAGGACATAGAAATCCCAAGTGAAGCGGTGCATGCCATACATAAGTGTGACATATTTGCATACCCTTTTGAGGTTAGCAGGTCCTCTAATAGGATTTGATACACATAATAAAGTAGATGCAAGGATGGGTTCCAATTCGAGTTTATTACACAAATCAATAGATATGAAACTATGTGTTGCTCTGGTGTCAAATAGAACTCTAACAGGTAAAGTATGCAACATAAAAGTACTCTGTAATGTACCTTGGGTATCACTAGGAACAGGTGGGGTAGGTGGATCACGGGTGGAAGGAGTCATAGCAAATACTCCAGATGTCTTGCCCTTTTGATACAAGGGACAATCCTTCTTGAAATGGCCAGGCTACAAACAGACATAGCAGAGGTTGTTCCTGGTATCCTGAGGTGGAGGAATGGCGGCACTGACAGATGTTGGACAACTGTTGGCATAGTGACCCTTCTGGTCACACTTGAAACAGGTGATGGAGGATAAGTCAATGGGCTTCTTCTGAGAATAGTCAAGCCCGGTAGTCTTCTGCCAGTTCTTCCTTTGCTGCTCGAAATTCGGCTTCCTCTTTCCAGGCTGACTAGAGGATGGCTGAACAACGGGCGCCTTGGTGGCTGATGCACCCTTCGGCTTTCCCTCATATCTAAGTGCATAATCCATCAGCTCGGTGAAAGTGCCATGGACATGAGCTGTGAGGAGATCGTAATACTCTGGACGTGCTCCATGAATGAATTTCTCATTCTTCAAAAGTGGTGTATCAATCAAGCCAGGCCCGAACTTGGAGAGTTCGTTAAACTTCCTTTCATACTCGGAGAAAGTCATGTTGCCCTGCTTGAGGTCCATAAATGATCGATAAAGCTGAGCCTTTCCGGCTGCTGGCATCCACTGAGCCGAAAAAGAATCCCTATTCACAAGCAAGACAAGATGAGTCAAGATTCGAAGAGATAGAAGGAATTATTTGGATGAGATTTCAATTAGATTTACCTAAACTGGGCCCAGGTGATGGTTTCCTCGTCAGTACGGGAGGTTACTAACTCCCACCAATCCTGTGCCACATCCTGAAGCTGCCAAGCGGCCAATTGACGCTTCTGCGCGTCAATAATCTCAAGACCAGTGAAGATCCTTTCCAGGCTCTTCAGCCACTGTTGCGCTCCAATGATGCTCTTAGAACCAGAGAATTTGATGTCGCCAAGCTGGGTGTATTCCTTGCTAAGAGTAGAGAACTTGACTGCAGGAGCTGGGACACGTGGTGCGGGAGTATTTCCTCTACCCCCACCTCTAGCATTCCTTCTGGTACTCATCCTGGAATACCAAAGCGATTTAGAATCAAAGGTAGGAATTCATAGAACTAAGGAAATTCTAATCACACGAATTCAATAAGGAGGATGGAATCAAAAGGATATGGATTCTGAAATGATTCTCCTCATTCTAGGGTATGGTTACCCTATCTCTAATGAGCTTTACAACTCCACATGCTAAGGTTTTCGGGAACCAAAGCTCCGATACCAACTATAACAACCCGTATATTTCGACCATTTAAATTGACAATAATCCACACATGTCAACTTAAATAGTACAAAACACGAATCATTAATGGAGTATATGTATATAAATGAGAATCATCACAGAATCACAAACATATACAATATAATAGAATAACGCAGCGGAAATACAACAATGTCATAATAGTAGTTCATGAAGCTACTAAGTAAATACAACAATGTCTCAAGCAAATAGTGAAATAGAAATACATAGATGTCCGATACAATATCAAAATAGAATGGAACAATACTGATAAAGATAAATGATAGTCTTCAAAGTCTTCAACTTCCAAGCAGCACGGAAACAGAAATCCTCAGACTGACCCAAGCATATGCATAACAAACACTCGAGTCAGGACATATTTTCTTATACAAGATAATATGACACAAACTTTGAAATAACAATAACTCAAAGATGAATGGAATAACATCTTTCAGGATCCGTTAAACTATCTACTATGTAATAGTGTACGCTAAGTAGATAATGCCTATCAATAAGATAAAGTATCAAAATAGCGTTAAGGCGTTACCATTATCCCCCTTAACACATTTTATATAAGCATCATAGTCTATACAACGCTGTAAACTCCACCGTAAACTAGTGGGCTATCAGGGAGTACTCCATAGGTATAACACAAAACAAATCGTAGTGGTCGCGCATAGGGATACAAGTATGACAAGGCACATGAGGCAATACCCAAGGTAGTGAAACTACCGTTTGGCTGATCCGGACTGGTGAGAACGCATCACCGCAACGATCGCAACACCGCGAAACAACACTCCCAATTCAAGGGTGCGCACCAATCAATAACAAGTAATGAGTAGTTTACGAAGAAGTGTGTTCGCTCGAGGTAGCTAACCCCATTTGGCCCGGCACGGCTCCTGTTTTAGTCATTTTCAATTTGACACAAGTGTCAAGGTCATCCATTATCGTTCTCTTTCTTCAGTCATCAACGTACATCATTCCAACCACTTCATTCTGGATCACACTCCGAGTTTAGTTAGTAAAGTGCTATTTGGTTTAGATAGTGAGTATGTCCCTAACCGATTCCGGTCTCTTTAATAACTTTCGTAATTATTATACCGATTGATCATTTAATAAATTTCAAAACTAAATCAATTTCAATTTCCCTTGGAATTCAAAAGCCATCATTTCATTTACCTTTCTATATCAATTTCCAAAATTTATGTTTCAAATTCTCAATTTCCAATTTCCAAACTCTATAATTCAATTTCAATTTTAATTTAAACCATTTCAAATATTGATTTAAATTCATATAAAGGTTTCATTTCATAATCATTTAATTTAGGTAAATTTAACATTCAAAGCAATTTCAATTTAATTTCCAATTTATTAAATCAATTTAAGTTTACCTATATTATCAAAACTTACAAGTTTAATTAAATTAAATTTGTCAAATTAAATTCGTTAAATTACAAGTCTTATATTAATTTCATTAAATCACCCTTTTATTTCTTGTTAAAGAAATTCAATTTCACTTATTTACTTATCTAGTTTTACAAATTTCAAACTTAATTATTAAAGAAATTCAATTTCACTTATCAAAGAAATTCAACTTTATTTAATTATTACATAATTCCAAAACTTAATTCAATAATTTACTTAAATTTAAACAACATTCTTCCATCAAACACTTTGTTATTATTTTGTTTCAAATTATTAAATATTAACATTTAAATTTCACTAGAATTCAAATTCCAAACTTCATTTAAAACCCTTATTATTTCATTCAAATAAAATCTTTATATTTTTATTTTAAAATCGAATTATTTGACCAACCGGGTTTTTATTTAATTCTCTATCCTAAGTCAATTGTTTCATTTGGGTATTTATCATTTCAACCCAATTCCATTTCAATTCAAAACCAAAGCATAGTAAAGGGAACTTGCAGTGTGATAACTGGGATGGTGTCTAAATAAATAAACAAGCAATACCAACAATCAATAACAATCCAAAAATTTATTTAAATAATCCCGAAATAATCGTATTATTTTACATTGTTATTTATGCAAATTAATATAATTATTTCTAGAATCTACACTATCATTCCGTGTAGATTAAAGATTATTACACTATTATTTTATGCGGTTCTACACTTGATATCTACTATTCAATTTCATATTAATTTATAGAACATAAATTTAGATGGTTCAAGGTGTAACTAACTATATTTCTACGTGTCCATTAATTAAAAATTTAAAGGGTCATATTATACAAATTTTATCTAATCAAATTCGAGCATATATGTCAATTTCAAATTTGTTAATTACCCTACGTAATATTTAATTGTATGTTATTTATCACTTCATGCATTTACAAATTTAACGTCCAGTATCAACATCAAACAATCAATCATTTATAAACTAACTTGATTATTATCGTATAAGAATATAAGTCATGAAAATTTATTCACCTTCCATGGTTAGAGAAGAATGAACGACGAAGCGCGAAGAGGCACGAATAGACTTGATTTAACGCAACACAACACGAACAGTTGAACAAGCTGCAACCATCGACAAGAGAAAAATAGTATAAATTTTCAATATGGACGTTCATATATGAATATATATATATATAATCATATATATACATACTCACCAATAAATAAAGAAGAGAAAAGAAAGCTACAAGAGAAGGCTGCTGCAAGGTGGATGACTTTAGGTAGTTGCTGCCATATCAAACAGAGAAGAACAAAATTGTTACTACCCTTTTCAACACACTACCACGTATATTCAATTTATATATGCAACAACAAAAGGAATATGGTTTCCCATGAGAGCAAAATGTGAAAGCTTGGCTGTTGTAAACAGTGGAACATTTCTCCAACTAGAAACTATTTCAAATATACATATATCTAATATAGATATATATACATGCATTTACAAGCATTTCAGGTATGGGACAGGGAGCATAGGCTCGGCTGGTTACTGAGGTATGGGACAGGGAGCATAGGGTCGGCAGTCACGGCTGGAGGAGGTAGGTCTAAGGCGGTAGCGGGTTTGGATCTAGAGTGTTGATTCTTGGTTGGGGTGCGCCACGGTGGAGGGTGACAGTCATGTGGAGGAGGTGGCGGTAAGTCACGGTGGTGGTGGTAGATAGCGCATGCGAGGGGACTGGGCGACGGAGTGGGGTGGTGTGCACTGTTCAGTGGGCTAAGTGGCGAAGCAAGGTCGGAGGGAGGTGATACGTGCTGGAGTGGGGTGAGGTGGCGAAGGCGGTCGAAGCTGAGGTGGTGCGTGCGGTGGATGAGCGCAGGCGAAGTGGGATGGTGGTGAGGAGGTTAATTGGTTTCTTTGCAAATATGGCATTTGAAATCAACAAAACAAAAATAATATAAAGAGAAGAAGAGAGGTGTTAGAGAACATGTTTCTTTACCTGATAGAAAGGTTTTCTTTACAAATGAAAGTGGAGGTACAGTGATTTGAATTACGTAGAGATAGGAATACGAAGGGATGGAAGTAACAATTGGATAGAGAATATTTTTTTTGTGAATTATGAGATATCCTGCATATTTCCCATGATATCAACCAGCAGCCAACCACCTAATAAATTTTCTTCAGCCAATATTTTATTTTTCAAAATTTGAATGTATACGGGCTGTCCACTTTGGGCTGAATATGGTTTAACCGGTCCGCCCGAAACGGTTAAATTAACACGACGTTTTACGTCGGACTCCAATTTGCACAAGTAAATAAACCATTTTGATCAGCACGACAAGGCGCTTACAACGGTACACAAATAATTGCGATACGACAACTTTATAAAACTCGAAATTTACGCCGATTAAATTGTTCATTTTGTCAAAACAATTAAAATGAAGCAGGCGACGATGGAATTAGACGAAACGAATTGCGCCGTCTAAATGAGATAAATTTTTACAACATTACTGTGTAAAAATATTTGGATTCGAAAGATAAATTTTTCGCAGTTTAAAAATGAACTGATATGCAATAAAACGAGAACGAAAATTGTCTACAATATTTTGCGACGAAACTTTACCCATATCCATAACTAACTAGACGCATCTTATAAACAAAGTTTGGACGTTAATCGAGATCGTATATAAATTCCAAAAATTTATATTAAATAATGGATTTAAAATTTTAAATTGGATCAGAAATTCAGGGTCGTTACAACATATATGAGTAGGAATTATATACGAGATATAATTAGTAAATAATTACTGTATATGGGGACTAAAATTTTTTAAACACCCTTAAGGTTGTACTAATATGATAAATGGATTGTTATACTCATTGAAGGAATTAAAAAAATTCTCATATCTCTTTTAGGGTTTTTAAGAGATGTAGAATTCTATAGGAGTCTTATTAGATAAATATAATATACCAATCTAATAAGTGTAAGAACAGATAACATGTTTTCTAATTTACTCCAATAAATAGATTAAATGGTAGTGAAGTTATTTCTAGAGAAAAACACATTAGCCGATACAAAATATAAAGGCCGGTTAAGGAATGTAAAAATCGCACTCACCTATGAAAAACTCTAGTATGCGATTAATAATGAGCCTAAGATAAAACCTTATAAAGATGCCAAGCCCAAACAAATAGCCTCCTATAATTAATGATTGATAGACTATGAACTTGCTCAATGTTACATACTGTCAAACATGAGCAAGGATCTCCAAAGACAACATAAGCATATGGATGTTCGATCCATATTTCAGCACCTGCAAAAGTTGTATGGTGATTAGTCTCGTACCGCAAGGTATGAGATCTCATGGAAATTATTTCATATGAAAATGAGCCAAGGTACTCCCGTTAAAGATCATATACTCAATATGATTGGATATGTAGAGAGACTGGATGAGTTAGAAATAGCTCTTGACATAGAGTTACAAACCATCTTGATTCTTGGATTACTGACTCCACGGTTTGATTCATTCATATCGAATTTTAATATGAATTTGCTGAAGTATACTTTCATGGATCTCCTTAATATGTTAAGGATGACCGAGAGTATGTTCTTGAAAGAACTGACTGTGGTAATGCAGTCAAGGAAATATCTTCTTCAAATAGTTAGAAAAGAAAGTGTAGATCGAAGGGTGGCAAGGGAAAAGCTAATGCCAAAGAAGAGAAAGGTGAATGTCACCATTGCTCTAAGAAGGGACATTGGAAGAGGATTTGTCCAGATTATCTTGAGATCTCAAGGTGATGGACTCTGATTCTGCTCCTAAAGTTATTTTCCTTATAGAATTTTTTGTATCCATAAGTGCTACATCTTGGATTTTAGATTGTGGATCTGGAACTCATATATGTAATTCGTTAAAGGGACTCAGTAGTAAGAAGCCTATAGTAAGAGGGACCATGAAATTCCAAGTTTCAAATGGAGCTACTGTAGCCATCGTAGCAGTAGGAGAGTACCATGTGAAACTTGCTATTGGACATGATTTACTTTTATATAATTATTATTTGTATCGAACATTATTAGTTGAATAATCTCTGTTTTCCTTTTGAGGGAAAATGGTTATGGTGTATTAGTAGTGACAATATTATGAATATTTGTTATGATAATAAAATTTTTTGCTTTTATGCTCTTAAAGAGGCATTTTATATACTTTACTATTATCATATATTTGTTGCTGAAAATAATAATGCACATAATATATGACAACTATCTTTGGCACTATAGTCTAGGCCATATAAGTATGAAACAATTGAACAAGTTAAGAATCCAAGTGTAATGCCTCACCTTTATACCCATATTACCTAGGAATACTATACAGTAATATTGTCGGGTAATACAGAGAATAAGGTTTATTAGGACCGACCATCTATATTTATTTTCTTGGGCAAAAATTATCATGTTTTTACCTTTATGCCTCATGAAATATAATAACATGAACAATCTCGGCACAAAGCAATAAACATGTTGGCTAATATAGATCAGAACAATACATCACATAGTATAGATCACAAAACCATAGATCGTAGCGAAAATATAACACATAGTATATCATAACATATAAAGTCAGTCAACAAGTAGAGTATTGGAACTACATATTGTAACGATCCGCAAACCCGCACAATTCAAGCTAACAATAAACCACACCTGTCTAACTCAAATCGAACGGAAAAAAGTATAGTTATGGGAGAGAAAGAAGAAAGAAGAAGAGAAAATAAGAAGAGAGAGAAACTAAAACAACATAGAATCTCACAATCGCAGCGGAACAACATATAATATAATATCAATGAACTTCACAAAAGACAAACTGTAATATACATACATCTGTTAGAGTACAATAATCAAATCACAATCATCGGCCTGGACAGTAATAATAACCTATCCTCACAAATGGTGATAATTTAAACAACAATGCAGTGGAAAATAAACATATACGTGAATATGACCTGAAGACCTCCAACTCGTCTGCTGAAGCTCTAAAGCATCCAAATCTAAATCTGTAAATATGCTCGGTCTAACTCGAGCATTGAAAGGGAAGAATGCCCAAAACAGTCTGGTAAACCAGCATGAGAAAACACATCTCAACTGAGTTTTAAAGTTATAAAAACTTTTCTTTATCAAAAGAAAGGTATCTCGTAAGACCATTCCCCACATAAACACGTACATGTTTTTACATTACGATAACCAAAACATTTCATATCAAATCCTGTTATATCATACTAGTGTACAATATACAAATAATATTAAAATAGCAAAAATTGTTACATTAATTAAATTTGAAGGCATGATTGGTTTACAAACAAAATGGCTGGAACGTATTGGAGAATGGCTTTCTATACAATAGTAGGTAAGGGATTACCATCCGTACAGTACATCTCTAAAGGAATGTACCAAGGATACACAAACAATCCTCCACATTTGGCAAAACTGGTCTATTCCTATTTGGCACTCATACATGGCCTGGATAGAAACCGAATATGTCATCACCCCGGTCGTTACCGACCTATCCAAGACATCTCTTAGCATACACCACATACCCGACATATAAA
The DNA here is from genome assembly GCA_030737815.1 of Allium fistulosum. Lineage (NCBI taxonomy): Eukaryota > Viridiplantae > Streptophyta > Magnoliopsida > Asparagales > Amaryllidaceae > Allium > Allium fistulosum. The sequence continues at coordinate 1,022,902,623 of CM060906.1, forward strand.
AGGTTATCTAGAAAGGTGATGATCATACCCTAATGGTTGCGAACCACATAGCCTTATGGCGTACTTGTGTAAGCCATTACCGGATGATGAGGCTTAAGGTAACGTTTACCTTTCACATAGCACATTCCACTTTGAATGCCACACTGCCATCCCCACAATCACACAACTGATTTCTACAAAGTATAACTCCTGAGCTCGTACATCTCAGGAAAGGGTGTTAAGCTAAGAGAAGTTGCCTTCTCCACTACCAAATAGATGATACATTCATAGAGATCAATCAATGAAATTAGAAATGCTATGTCAGACATTCATTTATACAAGTTGTCCAAGAATAGAACAAACCGAAGGCACTCTCCTAACACATCCTATTGGGAATTACCCCTAGGATTAGTAGCTAGAAGTCCTTGCATATCGAAGATTATCATAACAAAGCACTGCTGCCACCATATATATATATATATATATATATATATATATATATGCATCGAGGGTCTAGTGGCAAGTAGCTCTGCATTATGAAGATCTTCGTCTTCAAAATCATCATCATAAACCTACACTTTTGAATGCATACATTGATCCAAAGTGGTTCTCGGATAAATCTGACCACGGTCTCTCCGGACCAATAATGATAAAGAGGCTCTTAACCCCATATGGAAACCAAGTCTCGTAGACTTATCAAGTTTCCAACTCTCAACTTGCTATCTTTTGGCCAAGAAGGAAGCCCAGTAGATTGGAGTACCATAGACACTCTGCACCACTCGAATCAACATTGTTAATCCAAACGATAATCAAGCTTACTCAGTCTGCTTCATGCTAAGCGCACGACTAATCAGTTCCCACATCAAGTCAAGGAACCAAAAATGGCCAAATTTAATAGTCAATTATTTAACTATCAAAGAAACAAACAATATCTAGCACAGAAGCAGTCACTAGGTCCATTTAATTAATCTTTTATTAATTAAATCAATTTCCAAATATGTACTTCAAATTATCTTTTAAAAAGATATATCCTCAAAACCACTTTAATCTTTTGATATTAGAAAACATTTCCATATACTTATATCAATGGTATAGGTACATTTACTAACACTACCATTTTGGAGATACGCAAAATATATTTCTATAACCGTACAACTCCCGAGTTCATACACCTCAGAAGGGTGGTGTTAAGTATAAAATGCAATGCTTCCTGCACCACCAAGCCTTTAGTATGATCATAAGAACCAATACATGTATTTCACAACGAAGGTCAAAACATCATTTATTGGGTCAAAACGAATGTTGCGTAAAACATTGTTACGACAACCCAAAAACAGTAGTATAGGGATTCGATTAGTTATATATATATATATATATATTATCCCGTATAATATATATGTAACGAACAAGATTTTTGGCCCTCGAAAATCGACATTAATACACCCATGGTATTCATGTGCCGCAAATCCAAGTGCCAGAAAGTACGATTGTTAAGGGAAAAAGAAAATAAAGATAGAACAGAATCTCACATGAATGGAATAACATATATTATTTCAATATAAAATCTTTACAGTGGAAAATTTTGAATACAATATCATAGTGTAACCTAGATTCAGCCTGGAGTTATAAACCCCTGTCCTTACAAATGCTGACAATCAAACAAACAAATGCAATATATACAGCGGATAATAGAATACGTCCATACATAGATGAAGATCTCTAGCTTTCCTCTGGAAATTCCCAGCGTCTTCAACTAAACCTGAAACTACTCGGATTTGACTCGAGTATTTAAAATACCCGGATCAGGCTTGATGAACCAGCATGAGATACTCAATTTATAAAGTGGAAATTAGGGAGGCATCCCTATCATACTTTCATATTGTAAAGCGGGTCCCTGTCAAAGTTTCATTGTAAATCTGGTCCCTATTTTCTAGAAACAAAGAAAAATTATTGCTGAAATGTCAACAACTTTTATAAATAAGTGCTGATGTTTCAGCAACTTTCCCTGTCAAAGTTTCATTGTAAATCTGGTCCCTATTTTCTAGAAACAAAGAAAAATTATTGCTGAAATGTCAGCAACTTTTATAAATAAGTGCTGATATTTCAGCAACTTTCATACACTGTGTTCACAGTGTACATAAATGTTGCTGAAATGTCAGCAACTTTTATAAATAAGTGCTGGATTTCAGCAACTTTCATACACTATGTTCACAGTGTGCAGAAAAGTTGCGGAAATGTCAGCAACTTTTATGAAAAGTTGCATCATGCTCTGCAATAATCGTGAATAAAAAACAAGGACCTAATTTATACTGAAATTTAGTGAAGGACTTTTCGTGTATTTTGAACCTTAATAAGGACCTGTGCCAAAAGTACCCATTTATAAATTGATGCCAGTTTAAAACCTTTGAAAAGAAGGGTATCTCATAAGACCTGCCCACACATAAAAATGGATGGGTTTTTACCTTATGCTAACCAAATCACTTTTATACAAAAATAATTTGATATTATCTTTAATGACATTCTTTTGGAAAACATCTTTCAAATAAACTTATTCAAATAAGGTATCAATACCCGGACTAAGTCTAAGGGAATATATCCGGACTAAGTCAACGGAAAATACCAGACGGAATATATGATACCAAAATGGGTAGCTGAAAATTTTGCAAGTCCTTACAACTATTTTGGGACTACAATCAAAACTGTAAAGGCAACGTATTGGAATTTGATTTCCAACACGATAGGGAACTAGTGACCATTTAGACCCAAAAAATCCACGTATAACAGTCATAGTTCACTCCAGTGGCTTTACATGATCTCTGTCAGCCTCCGAACTATACTGCTACACTACTATGGAACAACGTATTACTCGGTAGCTTTACACGATCTCCGTCAGCCTCCATACCTTTCCATTTCATCATCTTAAGGCAACAGATGCCTTTCATTCCTCATAACTAATAGCCTGAAATATGTCCTTCAGACCACATAGTATCCCATACCATTCCTGGGGTGTGAGGCTCGTGAGGCTATGCTCCACAAAGCCACACTTTTCTTTTCGCAAAACCACGCTTTGATCATCACAACTTCCACTTTGAATGCCACATTTCCATTCCTTTGATCACTATTGACTTCCACAAATATACAACCTCCGAGCTCGTACGTCTCAAAGAAGGGTGTTAAGCTAAGAGATGTTGCCTTCTTAGCCACCAAGCAGATGTACATTTGTAAAAGTCAACTCTATGATCTTAGAAATGCAATGTCAGACATTCATCCATACAACTTCGTTCTGGGACTGAACAAAACCGAAGGCACTCTTTCTACCACATCATGTCGGTAATTATCCCTAGGATTAGTAGCGATTAGTTCTTGTAATCGAAGATTTTCATACCAGAGCACTACTGCCACCATAAATATATGATATGGTAAATTTCACTTCGAGGGACTAGTGGCAAGCAGCCCTTCATCATGAAGATCCTCGTCTTCAAAAATCATCATCATCATTAGGTCTTCACTTCCGAACGTATACATTGGATCAAAGTGGTTTTCAGATAGGAGTTATCCAAATCTGACCCCGGTTCCTCCGAACCAATCATCGATAAAAAAAGATGTTAAGTTCACATGTGATTATCAATCATAAATCCATTTAATTCACTTTTTTATTCATTCATATTTATCTCTTAGAGATATATTCATTGAATTATTCTATTATCTTCTTAACAGTATGTGGAATCAATAAGCCTCTTTTATCAAATCGTTTGGTTAATTTTACCCTTTTGAATCTTGGAATAATTCTAAATCATTTCACCTATTTTCTTAGAAAAACATTTCCAAATCATTTATTAAATCTTAAGCAAAGATTTCTTATTTCCAAAACATAACTTTTAAATGGGTCAAAACGATGTTATTTAAGACAAAGTTTACTACAAACCCAAAACAATTAATTTCAAGTATAGGAATTAAAATAATTCCAAATCATTTATTTAAGTCTCATATTGGAATAATATTATTTTTAGAGCACCCGGGCTTTCTCTTCGATCTGTTCCACCCCTCGTCTAAAAGAGAAAACAGAGGCCAAGTAAGTTTAGGGCACTGGTTGCTCCATTCCTCACCTTAGTTACACACCTTGTTTGTCCATTTATATCTCACAAGTGGGAAAAATGTACTAGCTAGTCGTTTCCGCATACTCCTTTCATTTTTAGAAATGATTTATAAAACTTCCAAGTCATTATTTAAAATACTTATTCATTTATTTAACCATTCCATAAATCCTTCAAATTAACTGTAAAACACTTTATTAATCATTTAAAAACATTTACAAAATAATTGGAAAAGAATTGTTAAGTTTAAAACTATATTTCAAAAGTTATAGAAAAGTGCTGCGGAAAATTACTACGGAAAATGCTTTTTAAGCTATATTGATCAAAACGACTTTCAATTATTTGAAAATTCATTTTTATTACTCGAATCACTTTTAAAACATTTTAAAAGATTTATAAGATTTATTTCATATTTTTAAACAATTAAAAACATCATTTCCAAAGAAATCCAGTTTTGGATTCCGAACTACAAATTCAGGATTTTTCAAAAACTTGTTTTACTCATATTTCAAAATCTACTTATCGAAATCTCGATTTTCTTCCTTAGTTGAAAAACTATGGATATAATAGTTCGGAATATAATAGTTCGGAAAATTCTTATTTCAAAGAATTCCGAGCTACATTCCATTCTATACACTCATTTGACTTTTATGGCGTGAAATCGCGAACTACCGTTACGCGACGCGCTTGTTTTTGACTAAATTTTCATTTACCTTTCAAACTTCACCAAAACTCTTTCATATGTTTATAAAACATTTATAAATCATTTTTAAACATTTAAACCAATATTTTTCCATATTAAATCTCTTTTTCACTTTTAAATCATTTCATAATATTATATTATTATAATATTCATTTTCAATCTTTTTTATATTTCAAAACCATTAAGAGGCTAAATAAACTCCATACACATATTATATGCATTCATTTCTATTAATTAACCATTTAATTTATGATTTCTCATAATTTATCACAACCAAGTTATCAACCATATCAACATCCATATAATCAACCATTCATACAAATCATTAAGAGATTAAATGGTCATATTATCATACTTAAAATAATTATAGATATTATTTATTATTTAATAAACAATGAGTACTCACAATTAGTTCCACTCCACCAAACTTTTTTGTGGACTTCTCTTTTGATTTCGGCAGCACTTCCTTCTCTTTTTCTTGCTTCGGTGCTTCCCGAACTTCCTTCTTTCTTCACTTAGGTTCGGCCTTGACTTGGGAGGTTGGAGGAGCTTGGGCTTGGCTTGGGGAGGTCGTGGCCGTGAGTTTAGGAGGTGAAGAGGAGGTGTTTGCACTTGGTTTTGAGGTGGAATAATGTATTTTACTTTATTTTTTTTCTAATATTTTTCCATTATTTTCCCAAGGCATGGAAGCCATGAAAGTGAAGAAGAAGAAGTGTGGAAAAAAAATGAAGAAAGTGGGTTGCTATTTATAGAAAAAGTTTGGAATAAAATATTATTATGTAAAAAGACCAAAATATCCTTACTTCAACTTAAAGTAATCTCATTTTTTTCAACACTTACCATCACCATTTCACATCACTCTTTATGTCTTAATCACTTAAGAATTAAGTAAAATAAAGTAAGATTTTTTATTTAGGTTTGATTTTGACACTTTTGTCATTTTGTGCTTACTTTTTACTAATGATATTTTAGAATTTTCTAATAATGATTAGTAAAAGTAAACTTGTTTAGTAACTTTGTTATTACTTACCTTATTTAAATATGTGTTCATGTATATGAAAATAAAGATGCAACAACGTTGCGATAACTTTAAATCGATAAAACGTTGATTTTCGACAAAATATTTTACGGTCACATTTTGACGTTTTAGTTAAACTATTTATATATGTAATTCAAATTTAAAAATAAATCTGTATAATGGTATTTAAACGTATAAACACTTATAAATTAGTTAAAACAATTTATTTAACCATTGAAACTTACTTTTCTGAAATAAGAATTTTGTCACTTTTGTTGATATAAGCAAATGTTCCTATTTTTATGTACATTTCTATTTCCAAATCATATCTAATATTATTTGAACCATAAAATCTTATATATTTTATATTTAAATTTAGTTTAAATGTTATATTTGGACGTGGTCAAATTTTGGGTCGTTACATACTTTCCCCCTTAAAAGAATTTCATCCCCGAAATTACCCTAAAACAAACCCCAAAGGTATTCACCAAAAATATTTATCTTTAATCTTAATTCTTTAGGATATACATGGACCATCCGTATGTAATATATGATTTGATCTCTTATTCGAATACACAAATTTCCTTCCGAACTAGTATCGATCCCCCAATCCTCTAGTGAGGACTCTAATCAGGCTTATAGACCATAAACCTACCAAACCACAAACCCTCACCAATATTCGCCGTCAAGCATCGAGTGATAAATCCGTTTAAGGATTGGTGTAAACACTTCAAAGTTCCGTACTTGAATCTTAGATCAAAATCGTGTGATGAAATAATCCATATACTTCGTATCTATTTAAAAAAAATTATGAAAACATTTCATAAACTTCCATTCCTTTTTCAATCTTTTATAAAGACAACCATTTTACATTTTTAGTTTCAAATATTTCTTAATGGTTTCTGAAAACTTATTTTCAAAATAATTCATTAAATTTATAAATCACTATAAACTTCCTTTAACTAATATCAAATGTGAAAACATTCTTTATTTAGTTAAAACTTTCTTTATTAATTAACACTCCTTTATCAATTAAACTTCCTTTATACATATATATTCTCTTTACTTACCAGTTTTAATACTTAAAAGGTATTTATCAACTTATTCAAATGTTTTAAGTATGTTCATAATTTACTTAACAAGTTTTATTTATTTTAAAATATAATCAAAGAGATTAAAATAACTACCACCATAACATTATTAAAATGAACTTCTCTTTTTATAACATGATAATTATATAATTTTCCATCTTTTTATAAAAGACTCCAATACTTGGTATTATCTTTAAAATCCCATCATTAAAGAACTAAATATACCCATAAGATGTCTTCAAAATATTTATTCACAAAAATATTTCTATTTTTTTTCCAAAAGAAATCGATTATCCTTTATTTGGAATAATACCATTATAATTCTTATTGCAAAATTCCTATGAAATTCCTTTGTTAAAAAATCTCCTTATAAATTTAATTCCAAACTTATTTTATATTACGTAACTTTCCCTTATATACTTTTTCAAAACATTAGGATATCCATCTTTCTCAAACATCATTTTCTTTTTGGTAATTACACTTTATTTAATAAAATATACTTTTAAATGATTTCTTAATTTAAACACTTTTTATAAAGACACTTCTTCATATTATGTAATCTTTTTATTTCAAAATATCTTATTAAATTTGATTGGATATAAGATAAAAGAAGCGCTCTGAGAGGATAATCCAAAGAGAAGTTTAATTAACATCATATTTATACATCCATTCCTAGCTGTATTACAAACTTTTAGGAATAATTTCCTAGGGAATACAGCTTATCATCCATCACCAACTTATATATAGATACTTGAACTTCTAAATATACTATTCTTGAATCCCTTTTGAGGTAGACGGTACTTTATCTTTGAGGCCTTAAGTCAGCCACCTTCTGTAACGACCCGTATTTTTACGGATCGACAAGTTCGTCAAAATCTGGAATTTTTGCATTTTTAAGTCATTTCAGATTTTTGTGGAAATTTGTCTAAGTCCTAGGTCGTGGACGACCTAAGAGCTAAGTCGTGACCGAGTTAAGGACTTCGGCGAGTTAGTGTTAGGTCGTGGGTTAGTTGGAGCGACCTATAGAATTGTGCAACCTAGGATTTAGTTAAGTAATTAGGTCGGCAGGGCGAGTTAACGACCTAAAGACTGACCGACTTAAGGAAGACTAGTTGTTGGCTTTGGTTAGGTCGTAGGCGACCTAAGGGGTTAAGTCGTGACCGACTTAAGAGGTTCAGGCGACCTAAGAAAATGTGTGAGCGACCTAAGTGTTTGGGTGAGTCAAGTGTTAGGTCGGCAGTTCGAGTTAGCGACCTAATAGAGTTAACGACTTAGGGAATAAGCGGTTTGCGACCTATAAGAGTTAGCGACCTATGGGATTGACCGACCTAAGTGTTAGCGTAGTTAGGTCGTTAGATCTGTGTTGAGTTAGGTCGTAGACGACCTAAGATGGTTAGGTCGCGTGTGTGTTAGGTCGCGAGTTTGCTGAGTCGTAGGTCGCGTGAGTTGTTAGGTCGCTAGAATAGTTTAAGTATTAGGTCGCGTGGATCTAACTGTTAGGTCGTATGTTGTTTTAGGTCGACATGTGTTAGGTCGCGTAGGAGCCTAAGTTGTTAGGTCGCAACCCAACTGAGTCGTAGGTTGTTAAGTCGCTTAGATAGTTTAAGTGTTAGGTCGTAGCCTATGCTTTAAGACGAAAGCGACCTAGGAGCTAAGTGTTAGGTCGTAACATCGTTAGGTCGTAAGATGGGGAGGCCTGTTAGGTCGCTAAGCGCGTAAGAGGTTAGGTCGCGCGTGCGATGAGTCGCTGGGTCTGGCTAAGTCGTTAGGTCGGAGAGGCTTAGGTCGGAAACGACCTAGGGAGATAGCCGAGTTACGACTTAGAGCAGTTTTCAGCTATAAATAGGAGGGGTTGTTCTCACTTTTTGGGATCCGGATTTTGAAGCGACGAAGTGCTGCCATTTTGAGAGCTCGACTTCTACACTTCTTCACTTCTTTTCTCCACTCTAATCTAGTGCTTCCATCCATCCAAATCGAAGATCAAGATTGAAGATTCAAGAGCTTAGATTGGAGATCTTCATCTTTTCAAGAGAGATTTCTTCGTTTGAAGTGAGATCTTGTCGGATCTAGCTTAGTTCTTCGCTGTCCAGATCTGAAGTTGATATCTTTTGGATTGTTTAGGTGATTTGGTGAGTGGTGATTATCTCTCACACGGATCCAAAGGAGTATATCGGATTGTTGGCTCGTTTTGGTGTTAAAGTAGAGATTTCCATGCATTTTCTTCATCCTATGTGTAGATCCATATAGATCCATTGTTCATGATGATGTTACATCCATTTTATCATATGTTAACCTATGCAAGTTCATTCATCAAGTTTGTAGAGATATAATCCATGTTTTCATGCTTATTGGACTTTCAACTCTTTAATTACGAAAATGCCATTATTGTTATAATTGTCTACTTAGATCATTTTTGAATGCTTGATTGCTTGGATTGATGTTTGATTTGATTGATTGTTATGAACTAGATGATTGATGATTAGATTAGATCGAAGATGATTCAAAAGCTAAGGGAAAGGCTCTTGAATTGGAAAAGCTGCTCGTGGCATATGTAGCGGGATGATGAAGCTCTTATGCATAGATTCGATGATGTGATGTAGAGATGGGGCTTTGCAAGGATGTAATGAAGCGAGGCAATCATATGATGAAGACTTGGTCTAATCCAGACGGGATCATTCCAAGCATGTTGATAACTCGGTGATATGACTCGAGTTGAAGATAATGAATGGATATGAGAATAGTCGTCGAGGAGGATGACTAGGAGGCTTGGATAGCATCGTTGTTGAAGGTTCTAGCATGCTCTAAGCAAGAGTACGTTTGGGCAGATTCGATAGTCCCAACGGCCAACTGTTGATGGTCGAGTACTCTGGGCAGATTCGATAGTCCTAGGCACGGGCTGCGACGACGTGCAGGAGTTATGTCTAGAACCGGGGTTTCCATTAGCCCTTGACGGACGGCTGAAAGAATGTGCCGGTCATTCAATTAACGGTGATATCGAAGCAATGATAACAGTGATAGCCAGAGTCATGGATGTTTGGTTGTATCGTCATTCGGACTCAAGAGCGGCATTTTCTGGGTGCTTATCTGATTTAGGCCTTGGTACTTGGAAAACATCGCCCTTGACTCGAGTGATAGTAGTTTTACTTTAAATTGTATGCTCTGCTATGTTTGCTTCTGCTTAGTGTGTGTCTGGGGGCTATCACTGTAGAATGAGGTTGGAGTGGGAGGGTTGTATTCCTATTCCTTTTCCTTTATGTTCTTTTGGTATGTTGTTAGTTAATTTACTGCTCACTAAGACTGTTGTCTGACTCAAGGCTTTATGTTTTAATTCTTATTGCCTTGGGCTGTTCGTCCATTTTGGGACGGGCAGACTAGGTAGCAGGTGACAGGTGCTGTTCTCTTCTCACGATGCTGATATCGAAGACGAGCTGGAGGGTTGCATATTATCTTCTTATTATATGTACTGGATATTCCGCTGTTTTGTATTCTCTGAGAGATATGTAGTGAGGCTTGATGTATTGACTATGTGGATGCTTGTATTCAACTATTATGGAGTTTTATATGATGTCATTTTGTTCTGTAAAGCTTCACTATACATATGTTCTATTGTATTTTGTCCATGCGCTGTGAGTAATACGATAGATTCTTTTGTTTTAAATCTTACCTTGACAATTGTCCATGGTCGCCTGGCACACTTTACAGCGCTTTATCTTTAGATTCGGTGCAGGGGTCATGGGCGGTCGTCACATTTGGTATCAGAGCATTGGTTAATCGATTTTACCCAACGCTCGCTGAAGTAACTACGTATGAGAGACGTAATTGTATTTTGATGGATGATTACTATATATAATATAGTAGTTTGGTAGAGTTTGAGTCCTTTATGCAGTTGTTTCTCTAGATGTTCTGATCATTCCTTTTTATAGATATTGAGAATGAGTCGAAGAGGGAGACCAGCTGCTAGGGGAGGTCGTGCTACTGAAGAGACTGCTGATTATGCAGCCATGTTCGAAGCTATGATGACTTCGATCATGAGAAGGATACCAGTTCTGGGGGCAGCAGTCGATGTTGGAGTTCAAGTCCAAACTCCGAAACCAGTGGATTTTGCTAAGCTGTGCAAGGATTATACTGCTCTTGGAGGGAAGGTTTTCTTGGGAACAGAATCTACCATTGAAGTCCAGAGGTGGATAGATGCTTGTAGAAGGATCTTTGGTGATTTGGGAATTGATGATGCAACTAAGAGGAAGTTAGCATCGAGACAGCTTCAAGGGAGAGCTTCTGATTGGTGGAACTCTATTACCATCACTACTCCGGAAGAAGAGATTACTTGGGAGCAATTCCAAGCTAGATTTGAAGCTAAGTTCATTTCTACAGCTCAGAAGTCTGTTCTGTTCAAGAGGTTTGTGGAGCTCAAGCAAGGTGGAAGATCAGTTCTTGAGTATGTTTCTGAGTTCGAAGCTTTGTCCAAGTATGCCCGGTCGTATATTGAATCTGCTTATCAGAAGAATGAGAAGTTTGTGACCGGCTTGGACAGTTATCTTGGGAGACAATTGGTGGATCATTTGGACGATTCATTTGAGAAGCTTGTGGAGAAAGCTCTTAGGCATGAGAGTTTGTTTCCTAAGGAAGGACCTGTTGTTGCTGTTACCAAGGGAGAATCTAAACCACAGCAGGGTGGAAACCAGAAGAGGAAGCAGCAGCAGCAGAAAGGTAAGGATGGCCAGAAGAAGCCGAAAGGCGAGGTGACTTGCTACAATTGTCAACAGAAGGGCCATTTCTCTAAGGATTGTAAGAATCCGAAGGCGCCGATGAAGTGTCACAACTGTGACAAGCCGGGGCATTTCAGGAAGAATTGTCCAGAACCGAGGAAGGACAGGCAGATTGTGCAAGCCTATGCTTTGGGGGCTGTTCCGTCGTCTTCGAAAGCTCCTACTGTTGAAGAGAAGGGAAAGAGTGTGGTTGTTCAAGGTACTCTTTTCCTATGTGGTGTTCCAGTTAGAGTTTTGTTTGATACTGGAGCTTCGCATTCGTTTGTTTGTAATGAACTAGTAGGCCGGTTAGATTTGAAGCCGGATATTGTTGATAGGCCATTGGTTGTGACTAATCCAGTTGGGGGTTCGTCTTGTTTGTGTATGTTATGCCGTGATCTAGTTGTATCGAGTCATGGTTGCTCTTTTGTTTGTGATTGCTTTGTTCTGAACTTTGCGGGGTTCGGAATTATTTTGGGTATGGACTGGCTTAGGAAGTATGCGGCTAAGGTTGACTGTGAGAGGCTGGAGGTGACAGTCGAGAATGTGGAAGGGCGAAAGATTGTGATACGATGTAAGCATGAGGAAGGCGTCTTCATGAGCTTCATGTATTCGCTAGTTGTTCCACGGGATGGACTGTCTTTAGTGCCAATCGCAAATAGATTCGAGGATGTCTTTGACGAAGTCAAAGGGTTGCCGCCGCATAGAGAGATCGAGTTTCGTATAGATCTAGTTGAAGGAGCCAGACCTGTTGTGATGCCTCTTAGGCGGATGGCGCCTAGGGAACAGCAGGAGTTGAGGGTGCAAGTTGACGACCTTTTACAGAAAGGATTCATTCGGCGTAGTGTGTCCGAGTGGGGTGCACCAGTTGTGTTCGCAACCAAGGCAGATGGATCATTGAGATTGTGTGTCGATTATCGTGAGCTGAACAAGGTGACTAAGAAGAACAAGTATCCATTGCCAAGGATAGACGACTTGTTTGATCAGCTTCACGAAGCTAAGGTGTTTTCTCAGATGGATTTGGCAACGGGATTTCACCAGTTGAGAGTGGCTAAGGATAGTGTGCCGAAGACTGCTTTTAGGACACCATCCGGGTTCTTTGAGTGGCTGGTAATGCCGTTTGGATTGACTAACGCGCCAGCATATTTTGTGGATCTTATGAATAGAGTGTTCAGAGATCAGTTGAACAAGTTCGTACTGGTGTTCGTGGATGATATTCTGATTTATTCCAGAACGGAAGAAGAGCACAAGACGCACTTGCGTATTGTTTTGGAGATCTTACGGAAACATCAGCTGAAGGCTAAGTTTTCGAAGTGTCACTTCTGGAAGAGTGAAGTGAGGTTCTTAGGCCATGTGATTTCTGGAAATGGGATAGCGGTTGATCCCGCTAAGGTGGCAGCAATCCAGGATTGGGTTAGACCTAAGAATGCATCAGATGTGAGAAGTTTTCTTGGATTAGCAGGATATTATCGACGGTTTATCAAAGACTTCTCCAAGGTAGCTGCACCGTTAACAGGATTAACGAAGAAGAACCAAGTGTTCAGTTGGGATGCTAAGTGTGAGCAAGCTTTCGGAACCCTGAAAGAGCGACTGACGAGTGCTCCTGTTTTGACTATTCCAAGTGGGAATGATGAGATGGTAGTTTACACCGACGCATGTGGTACTGGACTTGGAGCAGTGCTGATGCAGAGGGATAAAGTTGTTGCGTATGCCAGTCGACAACTAAAGCCGCATGAAAGGAATTACCCGACTCATGATTTGGAGTTAGCGGCGATTGTATTTGCTCTGAAGATATGGAGGCATTATCTGTTGGGAGTTCGATTCGAGTTGTTTACAGATCACAAGTCGTTGAAGTATCTTTTCTCCCAAAAGGATTTGAATCTTCGGCAGCAACGTTGGCTAGAGTTTTTGGCATCATATGACTTTGGTATAGCTTATACTCCAGGAAAAGGTAACGCAGTGGCAGATGCGTTAAGTCGAAGACATGCAGGATTGGGAGCCTTGTTTTCTGAATGGAAGAGTCTCGAGTATTTAGCTGGATTTGACTTCAGGCCTAGATGCGAATTGGAACCTGAGATGCTGGCAAACTTATCAATAAGACCCACTCTTGTGGAAAGGATTGGTGAGAGCCAAAAGCGAGATGATAAGCTTGTCAAGATTATCCGTGAGTTGGAATCTGGATTGGATCCAGAAAAGGATAAAGGATTCGAGGTCGATCGAGAGGGTTGGCTTCGGAAGCAAGGACGACTAGTTGTTCCCGATATAGATGAGTTGAGGAGTGAAGTTCTGAAGGAAAGTCATCACTCGAGGTTGACAATTCATCCAGGTGGAAATAAGATGTATCGGGATATGAAGAGAACCTACTATTGGGAAGGTATGAAGAAGGATGTTGGAAATTTTATTTCCAAGTGTATGAACTGCCAGTTGATTAAAGCTGAACAGAAGAAGCCAAGTGGATTGCTTCAGCCATTAGAAGTTCCTACATGGAAGTGGGAACAAGTGTCGATGGATTTCATCGATGGATTGCCTAGAACCAGGACGGGAAATGAAGGGATTTGGGTCATTGTGGATCGTCTGACTAAGAGTGCACGATTCATTCCTGTTCGATCGACTAGGACTGCATCAAAGTTGGCTGAGTTGTATGTTAAGTGGATAGTTCGATTCCATGGTATTCCGAAGAGTATAGTGAGCGATCGAGACCCATTGTTCACTAGTGGATTTTGGAAGAGCTTCCAGGAAGTTTTGGGAACCGAGTTGTGTTTGAGTACAGCTTATCATCCCCAAACAGATGGTCAGACCGAGAGAGTCAACCGAGTTTTGGAAGATCTCCTCAGAGCATGTGTTTTGGATTTCGGAGGATCATGGGAAGATCACCTTCATTTGGTGGAGTTTGCGTACAACAACAGTTACCAGTCAAGCATTGGTATGGCACCGTATGAGGCGTTGTATGGAAGACCGTGTAACTCTCCGACATGTTGGTTGGAAACTGGAGAAAAGCTGATACTTGGGCCAGAGATGATTCGACAGACTTCGGATTGCATAGAGATCATTCGGCAACGAATGAAGGCAGCCCAAGACCGTCAGAAGAGTTATGCTGATAAGCGTCGAAAGGATTTGGAATTCGACGTAGGAGATATGGTTTTTGTGAAGATTTCTCCACTGAAGAATGTTATCCGATTCGGGAAGAAAGGAAAATTGACTCCGAGATTTGTTGGACCATTCCCGATTATCGAGCGAATTGGAAAGCTCGCTTACAGATTGGAGTTACCAGAGAAGATGTCGAGTGTGCACAATGTTTTTCATGTATCATATCTACGGAAGTATGTGCACGACTCGAGAACAGTGGTTTCTGCTGATAGCTGTGAAGACTTAGAAGTTGATCCAGTTGATAGAAGACCTCGTAAGCCGCTTCGTGTTGTTGAAACCGACACGAAACAGCTTAGGAGGAAGGTAGTTAAGTTGCTCAAGATACAATGGAGTGAAGATGATAACGACTGTACGTGGGAGGTGGAAGAGAGGATGAAAGCAGCTCATCCTGAACTCTTCAAGGTATGGCCCTAAGGTGTCGTGTCATCTCACGATATTGTAACTTGTTCTAATTTTAGAATTCTGTACGCTAAGTTAGAATTGGATGCATGGTTTGTTGATTGCTATGGATGGTAGGCGTACAGAATAGTTTTGATTGCTTGGAATTTCGGGGGCGAAATTCCTAAGGGGGAGAGAATGTAACGACCCGTATTTTTACGGATCGACAAGTTCGTCAAAATCTGGAATTTTTGCATTTTTAAGTCATTTCAGATTTTTGTGGAAATTTGTCTAAGTCCTAGGTCGTGGACGACCTAAGAGCTAAGTCGTGACCGAGTTAAGGACTTCGGCGAGTTAGTGTTAGGTCGTGGGTTAGTTGGAGCGACCTATAGAATTGTGCAACCTAGGATTTAGTTAAGTAATTAGGTCGGCAGGGCGAGTTAACGACCTAAAGACTGACCGACTTAAGGAAGACTAGTTGTTGGCTTTGGTTAGGTCGTAGGCGACCTAAGGGGTTAAGTCGTGACCGACTTAAGAGGTTCAGGCGACCTAAGAAAATGTGTGAGCGACCTAAGTGTTTGGGTGAGTCAAGTGTTAGGTCGGCAGTTCGAGTTAGCGACCTAATAGAGTTAACGACTTAGGGAATAAGCGGTTTGCGACCTATAAGAGTTAGCGACCTATGGGATTGACCGACCTAAGTGTTAGCGTAGTTAGGTCGTTAGATCTGTGTTGAGTTAGGTCGTAGACGACCTAAGATGGTTAGGTCGCGTGTGTGTTAGGTCGCGAGTTTGCTGAGTCGTAGGTCGCGTGAGTTGTTAGGTCGCTAGAATAGTTTAAGTATTAGGTCGCGTGGATCTAACTGTTAGGTCGTATGTTGTTTTAGGTCGACATGTGTTAGGTCGCGTAGGAGCCTAAGTTGTTAGGTCGCAACCCAACTGAGTCGTAGGTTGTTAAGTCGCTTAGATAGTTTAAGTGTTAGGTCGTAGCCTATGCTTTAAGACGAAAGCGACCTAGGAGCTAAGTGTTAGGTCGTAACATCGTTAGGTCGTAAGATGGGGAGGCCTGTTAGGTCGCTAAGCGCGTAAGAGGTTAGGTCGCGCGTGCGATGAGTCGCTGGGTCTGGCTAAGTCGTTAGGTCGGAGAGGCTTAGGTCGGAAACGACCTAGGGAGATAGCCGAGTTACGACTTAGAGCAGTTTTCAGCTATAAATAGGAGGGGTTGTTCTCACTTTTTGGGATCCGGATTTTGAAGCGACGAAGTGCTGCCATTTTGAGAGCTCGACTTCTACACTTCTTCACTTCTTTTCTCCACTCTAATCTAGTGCTTCCATCCATCCAAATCGAAGATCAAGATTGAAGATTCAAGAGCTTAGATTGGAGATCTTCATCTTTTCAAGAGAGATTTCTTCGTTTGAAGTGAGATCTTGTCGGATCTAGCTTAGTTCTTCGCTGTCCAGATCTGAAGTTGATATCTTTTGGATTGTTTAGGTGATTTGGTGAGTGGTGATTATCTCTCACACGGATCCAAAGGAGTATATCGGATTGTTGGCTCGTTTTGGTGTTAAAGTAGAGATTTCCATGCATTTTCTTCATCCTATGTGTAGATCCATATAGATCCATTGTTCATGATGATGTTACATCCATTTTATCATATGTTAACCTATGCAAGTTCATTCATCAAGTTTGTAGAGATATAATCCATGTTTTCATGCTTATTGGACTTTCAACTCTTTAATTACGAAAATGCCATTATTGTTATAATTGTCTACTTAGATCATTTTTGAATGCTTGATTGCTTGGATTGATGTTTGATTTGATTGATTGTTATGAACTAGATGATTGATGATTAGATTAGATCGAAGATGATTCAAAAGCTAAGGGAAAGGCTCTTGAATTGGAAAAGCTGCTCGTGGCATATGTAGCGGGATGATGAAGCTCTTATGCATAGATTCGATGATGTGATGTAGAGATGGGGCTTTGCAAGGATGTAATGAAGCGAGGCAATCATATGATGAAGACTTGGTCTAATCCAGACGGGATCATTCCAAGCATGTTGATAACTCGGTGATATGACTCGAGTTGAAGATAATGAATGGATATGAGAATAGTCGTCGAGGAGGATGACTAGGAGGCTTGGATAGCATCGTTGTTGAAGGTTCTAGCATGCTCTAAGCAAGAGTACGTTTGGGCAGATTCGATAGTCCCAACGGCCAACTGTTGATGGTCGAGTACTCTGGGCAGATTCGATAGTCCTAGGCACGGGCTGCGACGACGTGCGGGAGTTATGTCTAGAACCGGGGTTTCCATTAGCCCTTGACGGACGGCTGAAAGAATGTGCCGGTCATTCAATTAACGGTGATATCGAAGCAATGATAACAGTGATAGCCAGAGTCATGGATGTTTGGTTGTATCGTCATTCGGACTCAAGAGCGGCATTTTCTGGGTGCTTATCTGATTTAGGCCTTGGTACTTGGAAAACATCGCCCTTGACTCGAGTGATAGTAGTTTTACTTTAAATTGTATGCTCTGCTATGTTTGCTTCTGCTTAGTGTGTGTCTGGGGGCTATCACTGTAGAATGAGGTTGGAGTGGGAGGGTTGTATTCCTATTCCTTTTCCTTTATGTTCTTTTGGTATGTTGTTAGTTAATTTACTGCTCACTAAGACTGTTGTCTGACTCAAGGCTTTATGTTTTAATTCTTATTGCCTTGGGCTGTTCGTCCATTTTGGGACGGGCAGACTAGGTAGCAGGTGACAGGTGCTGTTCTCTTCTCACGATGCTGATATCGAAGACGAGCTGGAGGGTTGCATATTATCTTCTTATTATATGTACTGGATATTCCGCTGTTTTGTATTCTCTGAGAGATATGTAGTGAGGCTTGATGTATTGACTATGTGGATGCTTGTATTCAACTATTATGGAGTTTTATATGATGTCATTTTGTTCTGTAAAGCTTCACTATACATATGTTCTATTGTATTTTGTCCATGCGCTGTGAGTAATACGATAGATTCTTTTGTTTTAAATCTTACCTTGACAATTGTCCATGGTCGCCTGGCACACTTTACAGCGCTTTATCTTTAGATTCGGTGCAGGGGTCATGGGCGGTCGTCACACCTTCATTATTGGACAGTCTTTCATTAAGTGTTTACCCTGGTAACACCAAATGCATGTTCGGGGACATTCTTTGACCATCTGTCCTAGTCCCTTGCAACGGTAGAAACCCTTTATCTTTCTTGACCGAATTCTGGGTTTCTTCTTTGTTTTAGGACACCCACGTAGAATGTCATTGCCTTTTACACTTGTAACAGAATATATCAACCCTAAATGATTTTTCTTTCTTCTTTTTCTCTGCTCTCCTTTTATCCCTTTCCTTTTCTTTCTTATCCTTACATTGAACTACATAATGTCCTTCTTTACCGCGTCTATAATAGAAGATGTCGGCATAAAATCCTAGTTTTAATTTCTCTTCTGCTTCTTTTGCCGCACATGCTCTTCGTGCCTGCTTTGGAGTCATCCAAAAATCTTTCCCCGAAAAATAAGACATTCTGACCTAAGTGGTATACCAAGATATCATTAAAAGGTTTATACCATTTATTTCTTGACCTAAACCCTTTTGTCCAAATAAATTAATTCAAGTTGTTCGGATTTTTTTTGAACTTGCCTTGATTTTATAATGACAAGGAAAATAATGTGCCAAGTGTTCGATACCGTTCGCCCAAGCCAACATATGATCGATACTTAGAAGATTATTCCAATCATCATTAAAATAGATCAAGACCTTATTCTTGGAACTGTGACGACCCAGAATTTTGGACATTTGAAATAGAAATATTTAATTGATTTTAAATATTTGAAGATAGTTTAATTTGAATTTCAAATATCAGGATTTATTTGGCAATTAAATTATTAAATTTAATTATTGAAACTAGGTAAAATATTGTATCTTCAGTTTTGAGCTTGTTAAAAATAATTTGAAGTCTTGTAAAATCTATATTGACAATACTGGAGATAATAGAACTTTTTAAATTGGATTTGAAAGCGAATTGTTCAGTATAAAATTTATATCATTTAAATTGATATTTAAAAAGCAGCCTTCCGAGGCACAATCTTGGGATTCGACGAAACCAGTTCCATTGGATCCGTAATAGTGTATTATTATCGGATTTCAATTTCCGTAGCATTCAGAGTAGTCGTGTGATCGTACGGTTTGTAAGCGCGCTAAAATCTATATCGAAAATTCAGTTTAATAACTGAGTCCAAAAGGCTATCTTCTCCATACGATCGAGTTAGGCCTCGGAACCTTTTACATTGCGTTCGGAATAGGGGTTTAACTTTATAAACGCCTAGCGGTACGCCTCGATTGGAGATCGAGATTTTGAGTTGCGAAATTGATGCGATTTGAATTTGAATTTAAATTAAAATATATATATTCACATATATTGGGCAAATAAACACCTATAGGAAATTTTTGCATGTGTCCTTTCGATTTTAACATGCGTCTTCGTTAAAAGAAAAATAATAATACTTCATCTTGTTCAGAGGCAAATGACTGAAAACAAAATTTAACTCAAGAAAAAATGGCGATCGTTCCTCTTATTTTTTTTAAAGAAATGTAGTAATTCAAAAAAATGAAGAGGATCATCGGCCTTATCTTTTTCTTCCTGTTTCAATTCGAAGCCAACGTGGTCGCAACCCTTTTTCCCTTTCTTCCACTAATGACCGTTCAAATTGAAAATAAATTCAATCGAAATCGAGATAGGCAGCTCGAGAAGCGAATGCATACCCCTTCCTTGCTCTAATTCATCGGACTCGAGCATCACTTGTCGATTTGGGCATGAATCATGATGGCCGCAACCTGTGGCGCGCACAAGGGAGGCCAGAGCTCGGAGGGATGTCGACCTATTCTCGACAATTTGCGGTGCGTACGAGAGCAATGGGGGTCGCGTAGTTTAGCAAGGTCGAAGGGGAGGCACCTGGAGTGTTCGAAAGCAGTGAGGTATCTGTTTGGATTTTAAATTTAATTTCAATATATATATATATATATCTATATATATATAGAGAGAGATTGGAAAATTTTATAAGCTGAAAAGGAAAATAGTAAGGAAGAAGTTTATTTTGCTACTTACTGAATATACATACGTAGTCTCAAAGGAAAATAAATGTACATTTTTCAATTTATCAATATATTATGGAAATCAGTTTTAAACCTAATCATTTGTTAATTAAATTTCAAAATGGTAATTTATTGTTTGATTTATTTCAAATATTAATAAATCATATAATTGTTATACAAGGTCAAAAATCATGAAAACAAAGCTGGAATGGAAATGGATTGCAAAATAAAAGCAAAGGTGAGATCTTCTCACTCAATTGAAATTGATAGAAATTAAATTATTGATTGATTGTTTGGTTGTGATAGTGTGTATATATATATATATATTTGGAGTGATTGTTTTCCCGCATTATATAGCGGATGAGACCCTATGTGCCGCATAATAGTGGATGATATTATATAATCCCATATACCGCGATATTCCACCTCGAAGTGGAATTGGTATTTAATTGTTGTGCTAACATTTGTGGAAGCAAGGAAACATGTTGGAGGGATCCAACTGGATTCGTCACATTGTTGAATTTATTTGTATATGTTGTGATGTGATAATCTGTGAATGATTATATTGGTGTGAATGATTTTATTGATAAATGGAATTTATTTGAAGGCTATAGTTTAGCCGAATATATTTTTGGTATCGTAGGATACCAGAAATAAATAAAATTGGATTTTTGGAAATTTAAATTCATAATGGGAATTTATAAAGAAAAGAGAGATTTGTTTTAAAAATAAATATTGGTTTATTTTGAAAAGTGTGGAGAGAAAGTTTACGAATTTGGAACGTAAATTTAAAATAAATCAAGAAGGATTTAGTAATTGATTTAAATGGACCATTTTGAAATGGAAAGAATATTATTCCCTGAAAAGTCGATTATGGTTTCAAAGTAGCTTTTAAAATATAAATTAAAAGTTCTAGAATTAGTTTTAAAAAGAATATTGTTGGAGAAATTATTTTCGGAAATTGTTTTTAAATCTTTAAAGTAAATATTAAAGTTGATTATAGATGTGGTTATTTAAAGATAAATTGGTATTTGATTTAGAAAATGGATATTTTAATAATTACACTTTATCTAATAATTTTATTCTTAAAATTATTTAGACTTGAGTTTTTATATGAGATACCGATATTAAATTCCATAACTACTGTTTTAAATAAAGTGTTTAAAAATAGTTTTTATTTTTAATGTATCCAAATACATATATTTTTGGATAAGTGATTTAAATCATTTTGAAGTATTCAGACTTGGCAAATTTTCAGTGGAAGTAAATAAATATTTGGAAATTTATTCCGCGTGAGGTAAGTGATTTGAAATTTGTTTTCAAAGTGTTGAAGTGTTAAAATATATCTTGTGAAGATATTTTGAAAATAAATAATTGGGGAAAAATTATTTAAAATCTGATGATTGTTGTGAATATTGTTTGATAGTTAAATAACCGACTTTGCTACATTACAGCATGATAGGGGGTTCTCGCTTCGGGTTTGGTGGCGAAACGGAGACTCTTACCCCTACATGTCCCCGAGGAGGGGTTGGTTGAATTGAGTCGAGAGGCTGGCCGTAAAAGCAAATTCGGGGTACCACTGTATGCCACGGCAGTGCTGGGATGGTTGAAAAGCCTACCAGTCGAGATTGGCCGCTATCGATGGTTGAAAAGCACTTTCGGAAGTCGAAAAAATCGGGTCGTTACAAATGGTATCAGAGCAATTGGTTAAGCGACAACCTTGGCTCTGGTGGGGATTACTCATAGAGATAGAGTCAGTAGTACTCTAGAATGAGTGTGAGTGTAATAATAAGATATAAGCGCGTATTTGTTAGTGAATATAAAAAAATTGTTTTGTATTGTGTTGACTTATTGGTTGATTGTTTATAGATTCTGATCGGTACAGTCTGGACAACTGTATCGATAGGGATTTCTAAACTCTTAAACTAGGCAAACCAACACTGTAACGACCCGTAAATTTAACTGGTTTTAATAACGTCATTAATTGAATTTTTGTGGAATTGTAAACGATAAAATTTTGAAATAAAAATTTAATATTTGAAATACGTCTAGTTAAACATAGCAACTGGTAAATTTTCGTCCAAAAATATGAAGTTTATTTTCGTGCGTAAATTTATCTCAATTTAATCAGTTAAAAATTGATGAAAATTAAATATTTTCGAAACCTAAATATGTTTATATGGAAAAATTCCAAACCATCTTCTGAGCAAGACGTCATTTTTCGTTTTTCCAAATTCGGACATCTTAGCTCCGTCGATCTTATTTTTCTGCGTTTTGCTGCATTTTCCGCTGGTAGAAAATTTGAATTTTTATAATTCAATCGTACCACTGATATCTCTGTACCGTTTTGATCGTCTCGTCATGTTGATATCTGCAGTATATTCGTTTATGTGCTTTGAAGTTCGGTACGCCGTGAAAACTGTGAAACAGTCACCGTATTGGTACCCGCTTTAAAACTTTTTATTTTCTTTCTGAACTTTTGTCTACCGAGTAAACCAAGGAACCGTTTCATTTATAATTCTTGAAATTCAGTATTGCTCTTCATTTCATCGGTTTCAGTGTGCATGATGGCACGTCCTTTTGGCTCTGGCATTGCTTTTGAAAGCAATATTAATTTACATTTCTCTGTAGCCTATTTACATTCTATAACCTACCTACCACATTTATTTCGGATTCATTTTTCAATGAACTTTTGTATTGAACTGTTCATTTGGATCCTTCGTTTCCTGACTTCAATTCTTCTCGTTCTCATTCTTTCTTCTGCAAATTATTTATTTTTCCAGAGTTTTGTTCTTCTTTCTCCTTCTCACTTTCTTTCCTCTCCACTTACCCTTTGTTTCTCTAAAAACACTGCTCATCCCTCATTTCACCGTGCTTCCACCATCCACCCACTCGGCCTCTTCTCCTGACCCACGCCTAGCACCCCACCACGCGGCCACCATCGACCATCACCGCCTCCGGCCTCCCCTTCCTCTCGCTAGCCGACCAATGATCCTATACTCCTCCTCCCTCCTTGTCGCATCACCCAGGCCAAGAACCACTCACCCCCTCGCCGCTCATCTTCCTCCACCACAGCAGCTTCCGCCACGTCAGCCCTCCCACACCCCATCGCGAGCAGTACTCAACTGACCCACCATCTCCGCGACCGGCTCCGACCTGGCGTTCGATTCCTCAACTTCGCGTGCTACTCAAAAAAATATATTCCTTCAGGCCTATATATTGGTTAGTATATACTATTGGTCGATATATATATTTATGTGTCCTAAAAAAAATCTCATATGTGTCGGTTATGTATGATGTAAAGTAAGTCATCTTTATATCTATGTGAGTTTATTGGATCGGTTTTGGGGTCTGCATTTTGGCAAAGTAAGTTTTTAGTAATTTTATTTTAAACCTTGAGTTCATATATATTTTGTATAGGTTATATATAAATATATAAGTATTAATTTGTTAGAATGAATAAGCTATTTCAAACTATAGTGTACATTGTTGCTGTGATATATGCAGTGCCCGAGGAGATTTCAAAATGTATATATATGTATTTCAATCTGTACGTCTATCTATTGATTCTTATGCATAAAATACAGGCATTTCGATGTATAAGTTATACAACCTATATATATATAAAATACATTTATACTGTTGGTTTGTATATAGGTTATATAAATTTACCCATATAATTAGTTGAGTGCAGATGTATTACTAAAGCAAGCGTTACTATATACTGGGATATATGCAAAATTATTTATATTATATGCAATACATACGATTACGTATAGTGGTCTGCACATAAAACAAGAAGCACGCATATATTCTTGATCGTATGCATTTGTAGACTGTCTGCATATACTATATGAACTTTTTAAAGATAACATGTTTGTCTATTTAACATTGGTTTAAGTGTGTGTATATGTGCAATTATGTACAATTATTTAAAAGGTGTAGGCTATGTTTGCCTGCGTATAGTTGATTTGAAAGGTAGTACAATATATTTGATTTTTTTTAGGAGTATGTTATGGGTATGGCTTTAAACAGTTATAGTTTGCATGGTTGTTAATATACATAAAAGTTTCATCTTATTTTAGTATATTTAGTTCTAACATATACAAATGCTTATATAAGTTCACTTATATGCAATGTATCTTCTTCATCGATCCCGTTTTGATTTGAATTCGTCTATTCCTATTTATCAGCTTATCCGTGATTCATGCCAATCTTGTTCGTTTTGGAAATTCGTTCTTGGATTCGTAACCCATTTCAAATCTCTCTAGCCTTGAAAGGTGAGCAATCACTCACGATTAACGTTCTTTTATTTATTAAATTTGATTTCAATTGAAACGACAATTGAAATATGCTGCTGTTAGTTATTTGCACTGTTATATATATGTTATTTCCTGTATCAGTTCACCTGTGACATCTGACACCATTATCTGTTACTTATACGATGGTAATCAAGTTGGTTGATAATTGATTGATTGTTTGTTGTTTATATTGGATGTTAAATTGTAATGTATAAAGTGATAAATATTATGCAAATAAATTTGACATAGGATAATTAAAATTTGAATCGACATATATGTTGAATTTGATTAGTTGAATATGACCCCTTTTAATTGTTAAATTAATTGACATGTAGAATAGTGATAGTTACACTTTGAACCATTGAACGTATATTGGATTAATTGTTGTAGTGTTAAAATTGAAATCGAATGACAAGTGAAGAGCCGTATTAATATTATTGTAATAATCTTTAATCTAAATGAAATGATAGTGTAGATTCTAGAAATAATTATATTAATTTGCACAAATAACAATGTGAATTAATACGATTATTTCGGGATTATTTAAATTGATTATTGGATTGATATTGATTGTTGTTATTGCTTGTTTATTTACTTTGACACCATCCCAGTTATCACACTGCAAGTTCCCTTTGCTATGCTTTGATTTTGAATTGAATTGGAATCGGGTTGAAATGATAAATACCCAAATGAACGTGACTTAGGATAGAGAATTAAATAAAACTCGATTGGTCAATAATTTGATTTAAAAATAAAATAAAGATTTTATTTGAATAAATAATATGGGTTTGAAATGAAGTTGAAATTTGAATTTTAATCAAAGGAAAATGTTAATATTTAATAATCTGAAACAAAATATTAACATAGTAGTTGATGAAAGAACGTTGTTTTGAATTTAATTAATAATTAAGTATGGAATTATTTAATAATTGAGGTTTGGAATTATTAATAATTATGTTTTGAAATTAGTTAATAGTTAAGTTTTGAAATTATTTAATAATTAAATAAGATTGAATTATTTAATAATTAAATAAAATTGAATGCTTTAATAAGTGAAATTGAACTTCTTGAATAAGTGAAATTAAGTTTCTTTATTAATTGAGTTTGAAATTGTAACTAAGTAAATAAATAAGTGAAATCGAATTTCTTTAACAAGAAAAAAAATGTGATTTATTGAAATTAATGTAAGACTTGTAATGTAAAGAATTGATTTGACAAATCTAATGTAATACAATTTGAAGTTTTGATATAATGAAGTTGAACTTAAGTAATTGATTTAACGAATTGGAAATTTAATAGAAATTGTTTTGAATGACAAATTAACTCAACAAATATTGAATGAAATTGATAAGTGAATTTAAATTGATTTGAATGTTAAATTAAATTGATTTAAATGATTTCGGAATGAAACTTATATACGAACTTGAATCAATATTTGAATTGTTTTAAATAGAAATTGAAATTGAATTATAAGATTTTGAAATGGTAATTTGGATGTTTTGAAATGTAAATTTTGGAAATTGGTTTAGAAAGACAAATGAAATGTTGGTTTACAAATTCAAATTGAGATAGAAATTGATTTGGTTTTGAAATAAATAAATGTCCAATCGGTGTAATAATCACGAAAGTTATTAAAGAGACCGGAATCGGTTAGGGACATACTCACTGTCTAAACCGAAAACCACTTTGATAACTATACGCGGAGTGTGATCCAGAATGAAGTGGTTGGAATGATGTTCGTGATGACTGAAGAAAGAGAACGATAATGGATAGCCTTGACACTTGTGTCAAATTGGAAATGACTAAAACAGGAGCCGTGCTGGGCCAAATGGGGTTAGCTACCTCGAGCGAACACACTTCTTCGAAAACTACTCATTACTTGTTGTCGATTGGTGCACCCTTGATTTGGGAGTGTTGTTTCGCGGTGTTGCGGTCGCTGCGGCGATGCGTTCTCACCAGTCCGGATCAGGCAAACGGTAGTTTCACTACCTTGGGTATTGCCTCATGTGCCTTGTCATACTTGTATCCCTATATACGCGACCACTACGATTTGTTTTGTGTTATACCTATGGAGTACTCCCTGATAGCCCACTAGTTTACGGTGGAGTTTACAGTGTTGTATAGACTATAACGCTTATATAAAATGTGTTAAGGGGAATAATGGTAACGCCTTAACACTATTTTGATACTTTATATTACTGATAGGCATTATCTACTTATCGTACACTACTACATAGTAGATAGTTTAACGGATCCTTAAAGGATGGTTATTCCAAACATTCTTTGAGTTACTTGTATTTTAGTTGCTATTTCACTTGAGTTGGATTTATTGATATAAGAATGTTAATCCTGACTCGAGTGTTTTGTGTTATTCTTTACGCTCGGGTCAGATTGAGTGTACCAGTATTCGAGACTCACCTTTGGAGTTGGAACTTCGCTTAGAGATCCAGCTATCTATCCAGCTTTCAGATATCTAGTTGATTCCAGTGATTTTATTCTGATTCTTGTATTTGACTACTGTATTCGAGACATCTGTTGTACCTTATTTAACTATGATATGTATATAGTAGCTTCATGAACTACTATCTTTTGTTTCCGCTTCATTTATTACTCTGTGTCTGTGATCTGTGATTATTTTTTTACTGTATATGCTTAGTTTTGCCAAATATAATTAACAATTCGGTATTTTGAATCATTCAAGTTCGACATGTATGGATGCGAATGGTCCAAAATAGCGGGTCGTTACAGTTGGTATCAGAGCTTTGGTAGCTCTAGGCAAAACTTAGCATATAGGGTAAATGTATTTACAGAATCACTTTCATTCGAGTTGAATCTCTCCCTTTTGACTCGATTCCTTTGAATTTTGGAACATTCCATGCGGTTCCGAAATTCATTCTTGTCCCTCACTATTTGTATTCTTCTGAATTCTGGAGTATCACATAACTCCACTTCGAATGATCTTTATAATGAGTTGGCAGTCCCGCTAATCTCAAATTGATTTGTAAAGGGGTAAAACTCCTTTACAATAGACATCGATTTACCTAATTCTGAATGTGATTTGTAAATGTAAATTCTGAATGTGATTTATAACTTGGAATTGAATTCCAGAGTAATATTTGAAAATAGATTGAAAGGATTTGGGTTTTGAGATTTGGTAAATTTAAACCCGTTTTTAATTTGAAAACAATTTTTCAAAAGTTTTGGAAAATATTTTGAATTGGATTTGAAATCTAGTGGAGTTTGAAATCAAGAATATTTTAAAATGTTTTTGAAGGGATAAAAGCACTAAACTCTTTTCGGTTGCTAGAAAATAATTTTGGTGATGACTGCAACATCATCGGTGTTCATTTTCAAGTTTCAAAGAGAGGAATTGCGGCCCAATTTATTTTAAAAAAATTGAAGTTGTTTGCGAAATGAGTTTGATTTTAGATCTAATTAATTTCAAAGATGATTTTGGAAAGACTCTGGAATCTTATTAAAAATAGTTATGGAATAATAAATAAGTTTGAAAACTTAGAAAATTCAAATTTAAACTGAAATTAACTTGAGTTAATTTGAATAAAGGTAAATTTGAGAAGTAAGTCTAGTAGACTAAATGGATTGAAATAAAATTAGCAAGTGAAACTAATTGAAGGAATGACAAATTTAATATGGTTTGAAATGAATTGAATTAAAGGTAAATTGGATTCATGTGGAATCGGAAATCCAGTTAAACATAAGTGGTTATAAACCAAAGTGGTGAATTGGAAGTAAATATAGGAAGTATATGAATTATTTATATTGAACTTAAGAAATAAATGGTGAAACTCTTAAGTAAAATTTAGAATTGAGGAAATATTCTAAGTTAATAACTGAATGAAAATTAAACTGGAAGTAGTAAAATGATGATTGTAAATAAGTGGATAGAAATGAAAATAAATGTGAATAAAAGAAAAGAAAATTGATATAGCTATTAATCCATTGGATTAAAATACGTAGGATGTACGTATATTATTTTATTCGCATAGAAATTTGATCCAGATTCGAGCACAAAATTTCGAGATAGTTATATCGATCCGAGTTGGGATTTTTCACTCGATTTTCAACGGCAAACCCTAGATATGGATTTTTGGTTGATTCGGGAAATTCTCTATCATAGTTTGTGGCTATGCAAGGAGAATGACGGTTTCTGATCAAGAAACCAAATCTGAGTCCGCACTAGGAAGTCGGGAGGACGATACTAGTTCGGAAGTGAAATTGTATGATCGAGTGAGCGATCGAATTTGATATTGCGTATGAATGATATGTGTACATCGTACGGGTTAAGTACAACAAATACTGAAAAGTTTGTAATTGAATTGAACAAAATGATTTTGAATGTTGTAATAGGACATTGTTACTAAGTAGTATACAGGTGTTTTAAAAGGAAAAGGGAATTGGATTTTTGATTTCAAAGATAAAATTTAATTGCTCGACAAAAGGTATGTATTTAAATTTTAATATGAAATTTGATCTTTTTCTGATCTAGCCACTTGGCTTTTTGTTTCCTTTTCAAATCTGGGGGCCCGTTGTGGCATTTAGTAGTCGTACCGAGCTAGCCGCGCAAAGGAGACGCTGGCAAAATTTTTTGAAATTTTAAAGAGTTAGAAAAATTTTGAGAATTTAAAATTTGAATTTGAATTGAAATTTGAATTGTTAAGAAAACAATATTGTTTGGAACTTATGGTTGATTTTGGAAAGTTAGTTAAAGTAATAATGGATCTTTAATAAAAAGATTTGGGTGACAAGTTGTTAAAAACTGTTTGGTTTTGGGAAATTAATAAACGGGTTATGGATCATTCTTTTTAACTAGTAATTTAGGGACGAAATTCTTTTAAGGAGGGAAGAATGTGACGACCCAGAATTTTGGACATTTGAAATAGAAATATTTAATTGATTTTAAATATTTGAAGATAGTTTAACTTGAATTTCAAATATCAGGATTTATTTGGCAATTAAATTATTAAATTTAATTATTGAAACTAGGTAAAATATTGTATCTTCAGTTTTGAGCTTGTTAAAAATAATTTGAAGTCTTGTAAAATCTATATTGACAATACTGGAGATAATAGAACTTTTAAAATTGAATTTGAAAGTGATTTGTTCAGTTTTAAATTTATATCGTTTAAATCGATATTTAAAAAATAGCCTTCCGAGGCACAGTCTTGGGATTCGACGAAACCAGTTCCATTGGATCCGTAATAGTGTATATTATCAGATTTCAATTTCCGTAGTGTTCGAAGTTGTCGTGTGATCGTACAGTTTGTAAACGCGCTAAAATCTATATCGAAAATTCACTTTAATAACTGAGTCCAAAAAGCTATCTTCTCCATACGATCGAGTTAGGCCTCAAACCTTTTCCATTGCGTTCGGAATAAGGGTTTAACATTATAAACGCCTAGTGGCACGTCTCGATTGGAGATCGAGATTTTGAGTTGCGAAATTGATGCGATTTGAATTTGAATTTAAATTAAAATATATATATTCACATATATTGGGCAAATAAACACGTATAGGAAATTTTTGCATGTGTCCTTCCGATTTTAACACGCATCTTCTTTAAAAGAAAAATAATAATACTTCATCTCGTTCAGAGGCAAATGACTGGAAAAAAAAATTTAACTCAGGAAAAAAATGGCGGTCGTTCCTCTTTTTTTTTAAAGAAATGTAGTAATTCAAAAAAACGAAGAGGATCATCGGCCTTGTCTTTTTCTTCCTGTTTCAATTCGAAGCCAACGTGGTCGCAACTCTTTTCTCCTTTCTTCCTATAATGGCCGTTCAAATCGAAAATAAATTCAATCGAAATCGAGATAGGCAGCTCGAGAAGCGAATGCGTACCCCTTCCTTTCTCTAATTCATCGGACTCGAGCATCGCTTGTCGATTTGGGCATGAATCGTGATATTCACAACCTATGGCACGCGCAAGGGAGGCCAGAGCTTAGAGGGATGTCGACCTATTCTCGACAATTTGACGGGCGTACGAGAGCAATGGGGGCCGCGTAGTTCAGCAAGGTCGAAGGGGCGACGCCTAGAGTGTTTGAAAGCAGTGAGGTATCTGTTTGGATTTTAAATTTAATTTAAATATATATATATATATGTCGATATATATATAGAGAGAGAGAGATTGGAAAATTTTATAAGCTAAAAAGGAAAATAGTAAGGAAGAAGTTTATTTTGCTACTTACTGAATATACATACGTAGTCTCAAAGGAAAATAAATGTACATTTTTTAATTTATCAATATATTAAGGAAATCAGTTTTAAACCCAATCATTTGTTAATTAAATTTCAAAATGGTAATTTATTGTTCGATTTATTTCGAATATTAATAAATCATATAATTGTTATACAAGGTCAAAAATCATGAAAATAAAGCTGGAATGGAAATGGATTGCAAAATAAAAGCAAAGGTGTGATCTTCTCACTCAATTGAAATTGATAGAAATTAAATTATTGATTGATTGTTTGGTTGTGATAGTATATATGATAGTATATAT
Source organism: Allium fistulosum (assembly GCA_030737815.1). Lineage (NCBI taxonomy): Eukaryota > Viridiplantae > Streptophyta > Magnoliopsida > Asparagales > Amaryllidaceae > Allium > Allium fistulosum. Next base: position 1,022,933,708 of record CM060906.1, read on the forward strand.
ATATTTAGAGTGATTGATTTTCCGCATTATATAGCGGATGAGACCCTATGCGCCGCATAATAGCGGATGATATTATATAATCCTATATACCTTGATATTCCACCTCGAAGTGGAATTGGTATTTAATTGTTGTGCTAACATCTGTGGATGCAGGGAAACAGGTTGGAGGGATCCAACTGGATTCGTCACATTGTTGAATTTATTTGTATATGTTGTGATGTGATAATCTGTGAATGATTATATTGGTGTGAATGATTATATTGATAAATGGAATTTATTTGAAGGCTATATTTTAGCCAAATATATTTTTGGTATCGTAGGATAACATAAATAAATAAATTGGATTTTTGGAAATTTAAATTCACAATGGGAATTTATAAAGAAAAGGGAGATTTGTTTTAAAAATAAATATTGGTTTATTTTGAAAAGTGTGGAGAGAAAGTTTACGAATTTGGAACGTAAATTTAAAATAAATCCAAAAGGATTTTGTGATGACCCAGAATTTTGGACATTTGAAATTGGAATATTTAATTGATTTTAAATATTCAAAACTAAACTTTTAACTTGAATTTCAAATATCACTATTTATTGGGTAATTTAATTATTAAATTAAATGATTTGGAGTTGGGTAAAATGTTGAATCTGGAGTTTTAAGCCTGTTAAAAATAGTTTGAAGGCTTGGAAAATTCATATTAATAATAATGAAGGTGATAGAACTTTTAAAATTGAATTTGAAAGTGGTTTGTTCAATTTTAAAAATATACCGTTTAAATCGATGTTTAAAAATAGACTTCCAAGGCACAGTCTCGGAATTCGACGAAACCAATTCCATTGGATCCGTAATATTGTATTATTATCGGATTTCAAATTTCATAGCATTTGAGATTGTCATGTGATCGTACGATATATAAACACGTTGAATTTTATATCGAAATCTAAAATAATAACTAGGTCCAAAAAGCTATCTTCTCCATATGATTGAATTAGGATTCGAAACCTCTTCCATCGCGTTCGGAATAGGGGTATAACATTATAAACGCCTAGCGGCACGCCTCGATAGGAGACCAAGATTTTGAGTTGCACTTATCGAGATGATTTGAATTTAATTTAAAAATATATATTTTTATCCTGGTCACCTTCAGCTGAAATTATTTCACTTCGTAACTTTTTCCTTTCATTTCAAACCCACTGTAGACCTTCTCTAGCACGCCTCCCTCAACATTATATCACGTCCATCCCCTTCTATCTTAATCAGTTCAAACCGAAACCAAAAATCAAAACAAAGAAATGGTGGCCGAAATTTTCATCTCTCGTTCATTTAAAAAAAAGGGAACAACTCTTCATTACAAAAGTAAATCAATGGCCAAGTGTTTCCTCATCTCTCTCTCCCCCTTTATTCGCTTCGTTCCTTCCCACCATCGAATCGAAATCGAACGTGCGCCTCATTCCTTCTTAGATTTGACTGATTCGAGCATCACTGCTTCGGGTTGGCACGAACGAGGCTGGGAAGAGGGCTCGATTGGGGACGTGCGAGTGGAGGAAGGTAGGCTCGACAATGTGGAGTTAGCGATTTGCGGTGAAGGGGAGATGCGCGAGGCCGGTAGCGCTAGGGAAACGGAGGCAGGAAGCGGTGGCCTAGTGCTGAGGTGGCATCGGTGGTCTTCGTCATCGAATTGGGCGAAGCCGTGAGATGGTCGGAGGCTCGTTCTCGAGCACGAGAGTTTAGGCAGTGAGGTATTCTTTTTTTTTAAGTTAATTTTGTTTTAATATATATACAAAAAATTATGTAGATAGATAAGCTTTAATCTACAGTAAAGGGAAAATATAATACGAATATATATATATATATACCTGCCTGTTTTAACTTAATTACATATGGGTAAACATGGAAAATTCTATATAGAAAAGGTAGGTAGGAATTTTAAAATATGAAGAGTTTATATAAAATTAGAATTTTAATCTATATAAATTAATTTTTACAAGTCTTTGGGTTTCAAAGGAAAATATATAAATATAAATTATCTATATAAAAATATATATATATATATATATTTTCAAAACTAGTTTATTTTAAAATAAGGGATTAAGCTGATTAACTTGGTTAAATTAGCTTATTCAATTATTTTAGTTCCTAAAATGTTTAAGGAAAATTAGTTTAAATTAAGATTTTTAGTTAATTAAATTATTTAATGGTAATTGATCATTCGATTAGTTCAAATGTTAATAAAACGTATAATGTTTGTACAAGGTCCAAGGCGTGAAGAAAATAGCCGGTTTGCGTTAGATTACAAAACAAAAATCAAAGGTGAGTTAATCTCACTCATCTAGGATTTATTTAAATTTAAATATTTGGTTGAATGATTGAATTGATTGGTTGTGGTATATTATATATAGTAGTGTGTATATATATATATATATATATTGGAGTGATTGATTTCCCGCATTATGTAGCGGATGAGACCCTATGCGCCGCATAATAGCGGATGATATTTATAAACCCATATACCGCGATATTCCAACTCGAAGTGGAATTGGTATTGTGCTAACATCTGTGGATGTAGGGAAATAGGTTGGAGGGATCCAACAGGATTCCTCAAAATTATTTAGATTATTTAATATTCTGTGATATGGTATATGTGATAATCTGTGATAGATTATATTGGTAATTAAAATGTTGGATGCTATGTTTGATTGAATATATTTGGGTATACCGAGTCAAGAATATATAGATTGGATTTTTGAAAAGAAAATAAAAGAGAGAATTTTTAAGTAAAATAAATTATAGAGAATTTGAATAAATTTAAGAATGAATTGGAAAAGAATAGAAGTGATTTTAAAATTCCAATAAATAATTTCCGAGTATGGGAAAGGGAATTTTAAATAAACAGAGAAATATGAAATTTTAAACTCAAGTGATATTATATCAGGAAATAAAGAACATATTTTTAAATTCAAGGTTTGAATTTATTTAAAAGGATAAAGAAGGAATTTGGGAAATCTAAAATTGGTATTTTTAGTTAAAAAGATTTTAATCATAATGAAGAAACAAAATTTGAAGTTAACGGATTTGAATAAATTGAGTAAGTAAAGGAGTTTATTTCAAAATGGAGTAATTTGGAAATCAATTTGAGATTTGATTTAAGTGTTTACAATTGGAATTTTAAAAGGGAAATGAGACTATGGAATTTATAAACTGGATTTATAAAGGTGAATATATCAGTGGATATTTGGAAGAATAAATTCATGGTGGGAATTTATTAAAGGAATGGGTAAAGATGTTTAAAAATAAATAGTGATTTATTTTTAAAAGATATGAAAGAGAAGCGTATTTCCCTAGACAGCCAAGTACGTTTTCAAAGAAAATTTTTAAGTATAAGTTAAAAGTTTTAAAGTTGTTTTAAAGGTATGTTTTGGAAAATTTATTATTTTTAAATGTTTAAGTTTAAAGTAAGTATTATTTTCAAATTTATTTTAGTAGTAATTATTTAAAGGTGACTTGGTATTATGTTTTGAAAAGATGAAAATTTAGTTTTATAAAGTAGCTTTATTTAAAATATCCTTAAAGTATAAATTTTTGAATAAAGTATTAAAGTATTTTTTAAATGTAAATGTTTAAAGTATATTTTATAATATACTGTTTTAAATTATTTTTAAGTCTTAAGTATTTGTACTTGGTGATTTCAATGGAAATAGAAATATTTGGGAAATTTATTCCATGAGAGAAGGACGGTTTGAAACTGTTTTCAAAGGGTTGAAAAGTGGAAATATATCTTGCGAAGATATTTTGAGATTAATAAATAATTTGGGAAATTATTTATGTTTGTTGGATGTTTTGTGGATGTTAATTGATAGTTAAATAACCGACTATCAATATTGGCCAATGCGCTGATCTTTTCGAAGAGACCGGGAATGGGATTTATTTCCCGAAAACCACTTCGACCCGGTTTGTACGTTTTCGTGGGCAAAACGAGTTTGGAGTCGAAGATGGAGCAGTGAAATGCAAGGGCTAGTCGCTACTAATCCTGAGGATGATTCCAAAATGGATGTAGTAGGAGTAGTGCCTTCGGTTCCGTTCGAACCCAGGACGGGCTTGTATGGATGAATGTTTTCAGAACATCTTTAGGTGGACGATGAGCATCTAAGTGATATGTTCTAAAAAGGTAACGCTTAGCCTCAAGCCTCATCAACTGGGAATGACTGAAAATCAGGGGTTATGCAGCAAGGCTATGTGGGTAGCACCCATTAGGGGTGAGGTCATCCCTGTCTAGATGTCCCTTTTTATTTCGGCTTAGTGGTGCGGTTGCTGATCCCAACCGTGGGGTGATCTTACTCGGAATTATCCAGTAAGGGGTAGTTCCAGTATTGTGTTGCAGGGGATCGGGCGTGGTCCTCGGTACGCTGATCTAGACCAGGTAGTATGACAGGTGGTACCTCAGTGCCTAGTCATTAGTTGGAAATCCATTCTCCCTACGTGCCTTTACGGTTTTGTTTGTATACCTATTGGCTGGAATTTAATAGATGTAACAATTTCAGCTATTTGAATAAGTATTTGTATATAGACACAATTATAAAATCAGAGGATTTTGATAAAAAGTGTTTTGGCTATCGTAAGGTAAAAACCCGACATGTTTATTTGTGGCGTGGTCTTACGAGATGCTTTTGATTTCAAAGGGTTTGGAAAACTTTAATAATCCAATTGAGTGTGTTTTCTCACGTTGGTTTTCCAGACTGACTCGGGTGTTATTTTATTATAATGCTCGGGTGAGACCGAGTATTTCAGATATAGGATAGGATTCTGTGGAGCTCAAGAGATGAGCTGGATGGCGAGACGTATCACTCGTACTTGATGTATATTCCGATGTGTATCATAAGTTGTATAGTCAGTTTTTTTTAGGGAAAGTTATTATAACTGTCCTGAATTGTGATGTTGATCGTATTGTACTCTGATGTTGTATTCTGATGATGTATGTATAAACATATATAGTTTCTTTTCTGTAAAGATCAGTTATTATCTATTATATTTTAATCCGCTGCGATGTGAGATTCTGTTGTGTTGTTTTCTTTTCTTCTACCTCCTTCTTCTTTAACCCTAATAGTTTGTATTTCCGTTCACTTTGAGTCGATATGTTGGAGAATAGTGTCGATTCAAGGGGTACAGATTTGCGGGCCTTTACAGATTTAGTAATTGATTTAAATGGACCATTTTGAAATGGAAAGAATATTCTTCCCTGGAAAGCTGAGTATGGTTTCAAAGTAGCTTTTAAAATATAAATTAAAAGTTCTAGAATTGGTTTTAAAAAGAATATTGTTGCAGAAATTATTTTCGGAAATTGTTTTTAAATTTTAAAGTAAATATTATTAAATTGATTATAGAAGTGGTTATTTTAAAGATTAAATTGGTATTTGATTTAGAAAATGGATATTTTAATAATTACACTTTATCTAATAATTTTATTCTTAAAATTATTTAGACTTGAGTTTTTATATGAGACATTGATATTAAATTTCAAAACTAATGTTTTAAATAAATTGTTTAAAAATAGTTTTTATTTTTAATGTATCCAAGTACATATATTTTTGGATAAGTGATTTAAATCATTTTGAAGTATTCGGACTCGGTAAATTTTCAGTGGAAGTAAATAAATATTTGGAAATTTATTCCACGTGAGGAAAGTGATTTGAAATTTGTTTTCAAAGTGTTGAAGTGTTAAAATGTATCTTGTGAAGATATTTTGAAAATAAATAATTGGGAAAAATTATTTAAAATCCGATGATTGTTGTGAATATTGTTTGATAGTTAAATAACCGACTACAATATTGGCCTTTGAAACGGCACTTGAATTTGTTTTCAAAACAAGCGCTCATTATTCAGTTAAGCCGGGAGAGGACATTAAGTCATAAAACCCATTCCGAATAATGATACGATGAAATGGGAGTGCATTTGAAGACGGTGGTGAAGACCTAGTATTTTCGAGAACGAAAGGATTACCTATCGATTGTCTCTGCACTGAGTTTCTCCGGTATAGAGATCTCCATATGTGATAGGGAGTTCGGTCGGGATTATGGATATCCAGATTTGCAAGGACTTCTTTTGAAGTACCTTCGTTTCCATTCAGACCCAGGATGGACTTGTATGGATGTATGTCTGACGTCACACTTTGAGATGTAAAGCTGGTTTCTATCAAATACATTTTTGTTGGTGGCGGAGAATTTATTCTCTTAGCTTAACACCCTTCTCTGAGACGTTTGAGCTCAGAGGTTATGTAGTTGATGGTTACTAGTAATACATTCCCAATTTGGTATTGTGGCATGCTAAGTGTTTCTGATCATTTGTTGATCGAAGCATAGCTTTTGTGAAAAGAGTAGATTTGTGGACGAGACCTCGTCGGACCTCACAACCCGAAATGGTCGAAACAGGAAGGATGCGGCAAGGTTGTTTGGGGGTAGCACCCTCAGGGTATGTCCATTTCCTTTTGGAAAAAGGTGGTATCATGGTATGGAGCCTAGATATTTAACCTATGTGGTTGCTGCAAATTTATTACTTTGTGGTTATTGGTGTTGAGGATCCTCGGATAAAAGTCGGTAATGATCGGGGATGGCATAGCTCGTAGGGTTATCTAGTTACAACTGTATTACACCGTGAGGTAACCCGGCCTTGTGTTGGTAGAGATCCGGTTAGGTTCTCGGGGCGTCCCTCCAGAGGCGTACCCATGTGACATAGGAAGTTCCTTAGCCTGACCATTTGTTGGAAATCCAAAGAAACAATACGCGCCCTATACGGTTTCAGTTGTATAATCTGTCATGGAATGTGTTGGTAACCTGCTATTAAACATGGTAGCTATAGTAGGCATACTACGAAATGTTTATGCTGGCTAAGATTAATATTATACTTTCAAAATGTTTTCCACACTATGCACTAATGATAATATTAAAAACATTTTGCGTATCAAGCATGTTTGAGTATCATAAGGAGAAATCTCCTCCAATTCTGCGTTTGCATTGTGTGTGTGGCGAGAGGCCTTATGGTAGTTTCATTTTCCAAAAGCATAGCGGATTTCTTTTTATTTCCTTTGTACAAATAACTGTTTTAAGATCTCACACCAGTCCCATGACTGACCTGGAGTTTATTGTTCCCTTTCTAAACTCTGGGTGCCTATAATTTTCCACACGGGCAGCCTAGAGTCAGGTTATCAGTTGTTCTGGAGCGATGTCAGAAAAGTATGCTGTGGAGATCAGGAGGCGAGCTGGATGGCGGGACGTACTTCCGTATACTATTATCATTCCGCTGTGTATTCAATCATATGGCCAGGTTATTATAACTGCCAATGTTGTGTGTTGTTGTTGTAATACTCTGATAATGTAATGTATAAACAGATATAGTTCTTTGCTTTAAAGATTATTTATTTATCTATTATATATTGTTCCGCTGCGATTGTGAGATTCTGATATGGTTTCTGTTTCTTCTTCTTTCTTCTTCTAACTCTTTCTTCTTTAACCCTAATGATTCAGTTTTCCGGCATTCGATGGTTCGGCATTTGATACAGTGGGCGTATTCATGTCGACTTTCGGAAGTCGAAAAAATTGGGTCATTACAGGAACTTTCCAAAGGGATAACATTTTATAAATTTCAAATTATACTTTTGTATATGTAAAATATACTTCTTTTAAAATGGTGTGTCGATTTGCCTTCTTTTAAAAGGGCCATTCTTTGATCATCACAGCTTACACTTTGAATGCCACATTGCCATTCCTTTAATCATTATTGACTTTCACAAATATACAACCTCCGAGCTCGTACGTCCCAAAGAAGGGTGTTAAGCTAAGAGAAGATGCCTTCTCCGTCACCAACCAAATGTACGTTTGTAAAAGTCGATGTTATGATCTTAGAAATGCAATGTAAGACATTTATCCATATAAGTTCGTTCTGGAACTGAATGAAACTGAAGACACTCCTCCTACCACATCCTGTCGAGAATTATCCCTAGGATTAGTAGCGATTAGTCCTTGTAATCGAAGATTTTCATAACAGAGCACTACTGCCACATAAATATATGATATGGTAAATTTTACCTCGAGGGAACAGTGGCAAGCAATCCTTCATCATGAAGATCCTCATCATCAAAAATCATCATCATCATCTGGTCATCACTTCCAAATTTATACGTTGGTTTGAGGTGGTTTTCAGATAGGAGTTACCAAAATTTAACCCCGGTTCCTCCGAACTAATCATCGATAAAAAAGATGTTAAGTTCACATGTGATTATCAACCATAAATCCATTTAATTCACTTTTTTATTCATTCATACATATATCTCTTAGAGATATATTCATGGAATTATTCTATTATCTTCTTAACAGTATGTGGAATCAATAAGCCTCATTTATCAAATTGTTTGGTTTATTTTACCCTTTTGAATCTTGGAATAATTCTAAATCATTTGACCTATTTTCTTTGAAAAACATTTCCAAATCATTTATTTAATCTTAATCAAAGATTTCTTATTTCCAAAACATAACTTTTAAATGGGTCAAAACGATGTTATTTAAGACATAGTTTACTACAAACCTAGAACAATTAATTTCAAGTATAGGAATTAAAATAATTCCAAATCATTTATTTAAGTCTCATATTGGAATAACATTATTTTTAGAGCACCCGGGCTTTCCCTTCGATCTGTTCCACCCCTCGTCTAAAAGAGAAAATAGAGGCCAGGTAAGTTTAGGGCACTGGTTGCTCCATTCCTAACCTTAGTTACACACCTTGTTTTTCCATTTAGATCTCACAAGCGAGACAAATGTACTAGTCGTTTCCGCATACTCCTTTCAGTTTTAGTAATGATTTATAAAACTTCCAAGTCATTATTTAAAATACTTATTCATTTATTTAGCCATTCCATAAATCCTTCAAATTAACTTTAAAACACTTTATTAATCATTTAAAAACATTTACAAAATAATTGGAAAAGAATTGTTAAGTTTAAAACTATATTTCAAAAGTTATAGAAAAGTGCTGCGGAAAATTGCTACGGAAAATGCTTTTTAAGCTATATTGATCAAAACGACTTTCAATTATTTGAAAATTAATTTTTATTACTCGAGTCACTTTTAAAACATTTTAAAAGATTTATAAGATTTATTTCACATTTTTAAACAATTTAAAACATCATTTCCAAAGAAATCCAGTTTTGGATTTCGAACTACAAATTCAGGATTTTTCAAAAAATTGTTTTACTCATGTTTCAAAATCTACTTATCGAAATCTCGATTTTCTTCCTTAGCTGAAAAACTATGGATATAATAGTTCGAAAAATTCTTATTTTAAAGAATTCCTAGCTACATTCCATTTTATACACTCATTTTATTTTTATGACGTGAAATCGCAAACTACGATTACGCGACGCGCTTGTTTTTTACTAAATTTTCATTTACCTTTCAAATTTCACCAAAACACTTTTATATGTTTATAAAACCTTTATAAATAATTTTTAAACATTTAAACCAATATATTTCCATATTAAATCTCTTTTTCACTTTTAAATCATTTCATAATATTATATTATTATAATATTCATTTTCAACCTTTTTAATATTTTCAAAACCATTAAGAGGCTAAATAAACTTCATACACATATTATATGCATTCATTTCTATTAATTAACCATTTTATTCATGATTTCTCATAATTTATCACAACCAAGTTATCAACCATATCAACATCCATATAATCAACCATAAAATCATTCAAGTTATCAACCATTCATACAAATCATTAAGAGATTAAATGGTCATATTATCATGCTTAAAATAGTTATAAATATTATTTATTATTTAATAAACAATGAGTACTCATAATTAGTTCCACTCCACCAAAAAATTTCGTAGACTTCTCTTTTGATTTCGGCAGCACTCCCTTCTCTTTTTCTTGCATCGGCGCTTCCTGAACCTCCTTCTTTCTTCACTTAGGTTCGGCCTTTACTTGGGAGGTTGAAGGAGCTCGGCCTTAGCTTAGGGAGGTGGTGGCCATGAGTTTAGGAGGTGAAGAGGAGGAGTTTGCACTTGGTTTTGAGGTGGAATATTATATTTTACTTTTTTTCTTAATATTTTTCCATTATTTTCCTTAGGCATGGAAGCCATGAAAGTGGAGAGAAGAAGCTTGAAAATGGAGAAGAAGAAGGGTGGAAAAAAATGAAGAAAGTGGGTTGCTATTTATAGAAAAAGTTTGGAATAAAATATTATTATGTAAAAAGACCAAAATACCCTTACTTCAACTTAAAGTAATCTCATTTTTTTCAACATTTACCATCACCATTTCACATCACTCTTTATGTCTTAATCACTTAAGAATTAAGTAAAATAAAGTAAGATTTTTTATTTAGATTTGATTTTGACACTTTTGTCATTTTGTGCTTACTTTTTACTAATAATATTCTAGAATTTTCTAATTATGATTAGTAAAAGTAAACTTATTTAGTAACTTTGTTATTACTTTCCTTATTCAAATATGTGTTCATGTATATGAAAATAAAGGTGCAACAATGTTGCGACAACTTTAAATCGATAAAACGTTGATTTTCGACAAAATGTTTTACAGTCACATTTTGACGTTTTAGTTAAACTATTTATTTATGTAATCCAAATTTAAAAATAAATTTTTATAATTCTATTTAAAAATATAAACACTTGTAAATTAATTAAAATAATTTATTTAACTATTGAAACTTACTTTTTTGAAATCAACATTTTTGTCACTTTTGTTGATATAAGCAAATGTTCCTATTTTTATGTATTTTTCTATTTCCAAATACTATCTAATATTCTTTGAATCATAAATCTTATATATTTTATATTTAAAATCACTTTAAATGTTATACTTAGAGGTGGTCAAATTCTGGGTCGTTACAATATAAAACATTTCCTTTCGGAAATCATTTACTATAACAATAGTGTTATAGTCCATGCCTTCCATACTTCCTCGAAAACGTCTATTACAACAATAAATGTTGAAATCCATGTTTTAAATCATTTTCAAACTATAAATTCCATTTGGAATTTTTACTTTAAAAACTTTACTTTTAAAAGTTATCACTTTCAAAAACCATTAACTTCATCGAAATTATTGCTTTCAAAACATTCCTTTAAAAGTTTATCTAACACTTAAAAACTTGAAAGTATTTCCTTTATATAAAAATCCACATTTAAGTCTCAACATAAATCATTTCCATATTTATAAAACTTTGTTTATAAATCTCTTTTCTATTTTATAAAACTTATATTTTATAAATCTATTTATTTATAAAATTCCATTTATAAATCATTCTTTTATAAAAACTAATTTTACTATCAAAATCCACTTATATATCTGTTTCTTTATAAATCTAACTTATTTATAAAATCCATTTATATGTCCATTTACCAAATACTTTTCAAATCCGTTTACAAAATATTTATAAATTCTGATTATAAATCTATTTCTTTATTTATAAAATCTCACTTTTATAAATCCTTTATATAAACTATTCAAAAATCTCTTTTTAAAGTATTTCTCAGAAACTATACTTTTATAACATCAAAAATCATACTTTTTATTTGTTTGAAAATAAATTCATTCCTTTTAATAATTTAAAAAATTATTAAACACAAATACTTCCAAAATCACTTTGAAAATCATTTCAATTCAAAATCACTATTTTGTAGTATTTTAAAATACTAAAAATATGGCCCAGTGCTACTATAGCACTAAATAAGCAAAAACATATCAATGTCATCAAATATGGCATCCAACACATCATATATCAAATTAAATAATATAAATCAACCGCTTCGAGGCGGGATCGTATACAAAGGATCATCCGTTCATACACGGGAACGTAATAGGGTCTCATCTGCTCCAATAGGCGGGAATATATATCCAAACCAACTAATAAAATAGAAATCATCTAAACAAGCAACAAACAACATAAATAAAATTATCCGCACTTATATAAAGATATAAGTGGGCCAAAGAGGTGAGTTTACTCATAGAAATTCCAAAATTTGACCAAAGCGCTCCGGTTTGAATTAAAATTGAATAGGCGTTCAATTTTAACCTAAATTTTACTTGCTTCGAATCCATCCAATCTAAATCCATAGCATAGAATTCATCAATATGATCATAACGCAACTTGTCGCGCTTAAAACGACCTTGTATGGAAAAGTTATGGATTAACGAACATACGAATTAATTAAATAAAATTAACTTAAATTAGTTTAAACTTTTAAATTACTCTCCCTCCTCAAAACTCATGCTCAGTTCCAGTTTCAAACCTTGTCTCCTCCTTTTTGCACGTCGTGCCGCCACCAAGGATTGCCGGACACTGCCACATGCTCGTCTTCGCTAGCTCCTCGCCTCCCTTATCCATCGCACTTAGTGTCGGCCCCCACATCATCCACATCGACGAGATCCAACCCCCTAAAATGCAGATGAACGGAGATTCCTAGCCGCCTCCATGGTTCATCGATCGACGATTGACCTATATGGATAGGTTCGTGAGGATGAGAGCAACAACTTTCATGTTGAAGATTTTGGCTAATTTGACCTTGATTGTGTCAAGAACGTGGGACCTTGGATGTTAGAGTTTGGGAAATGCCGGCTGGAGCTTTAATCTTAGGGTTAGGTTGCAAATGAAGAAAGTTGATGTCCTTTTATAGCTAATTTTCAAAGCACTATTCACACTTTAAAATTTCAAACTCTAATCGAGACGTGCAGCTTAGCGTTCTATATGTTATACCCCTATTATGGACACAATGGAATATATGTCCAGACCCAACTCCATCAGATACAAGAGATAGCTTTTCAAATAAATTATATTAATTTAAATTCCTTTAATTAATTTCTATATGTTTCGAATTCGCACGACCAAACGATACGCCCAATCACCATGAAATTCAACAGCATATAGTAATTCATTGTTACGAATCCAATGAAATTGGTTTCGTCAAAATCCAAGATAGCCCCCGGGAGGCTATTTTTACACGTTAATTAAAACCGAGTTATTTTTAAAATCGGTTTAATCACTTTCAATTCAAATTTGAAAGTTTACTATCTTCCTTCTTATTCAAATAGAATTTAAATTAACTATTGAAATCGTTTTCATTCACATTAAATTCAAGATTCAATTATTTAAACATTTTATAGTATTTAAATTTAAAATTTTAATTATCAAATAAATCGCTATATTTGAAATTCAAGTTATTTAACTTATAAAATTAATTTTTCAATACTTAAAATCAATTAAATATTTCAAATTCAAATGACTAAAATTCTGGGTCATTACATTCTCCCTCTTAAAATAATTTCATCCCCGAAATTGCCAAGGTAAGAAAAATGCCCCAAACCCATTAACTTGTCAAAAACAATTAGTTGAAATGGATTACCAAATTCTTTTAAACCATTTAACTTTTCAAAATCAACTAGTTGAAACTTTGTTATCACATTTTCTAAATCTTTAAATTCATAATAAAATCTCCAAAATGTAACAAATACCATTCTAAAGTTATAAAACCAAAATCCAAATTTTAGTTATCAAATTTTTTTCCAAAATTCTAAAAAAAATTCTAACGCCTTAAATTTATAGAAAATTTCATAAGCGTCACCTTTGTGCGGTTCGATCGGAAAATTTTACAACATATACAATCAAAAATATACATCTCATCTTCGAGGATGAGGCATCCTATAGGGAAATAAATATAAAAGTACGATATGTAATCTGAGATGTATACCTTTTATTATATTAACAAGCATATACAATCAACATAAGGCAAAAGCGAGCTCCAAATGCGAATCATATGCCATCCGCACCTAGTAATCACTCAACAACCAGTGAGAACAAGTATAGGGAAAGTAATATAAAATAATTAACATAGACTATACAATAACTACATGCAATGTAGTAAAGGTAATAAGAGAAACCGTCAAACAATTTAATATTCATCCAATTAATTCATAACCATATCAATTTTCATTTTCTAGTGTCAACATTTAATTTATTAAAGCCGGTACGATGTACATATATCATCTGTATGCAAAACCATACCTGATCGCTCGCTTGATCACGCAATTTCACTTTTGAACTAGTATCGTTCACACGACCACTCTAGTGCGGACTCCAATCCGGTTCGTTGATTAGAAACTGCCATTCTCCTTGCATAGCCTTATACTATGATAGAAAATATCAGAATCAATCAAAAATCTATATCCAATGTTCGCCGTCAAGAATTGTGTAAAAAATCCTAACTCGGACCGATGTAAATTATCTCGAAATTGTATGTTCGAATCAGGATCAAACAGTTATGCGAATAAAATAATATATGTACAACTTACGTATTTATTTCAATTGGTTTCTTATTATATCCCATTCTTTTTATTTACATCCATTTTCATTATTCGTGTTGCTTTATTCGCATTCATTCAATACTAATATCATTTATAAACCATTTCATAAAAACATTACTTAAGTTTATTATAAACATTTTATACAACCACTAATGTTTATTTTCAATTTATTGCTTAAGTTCATATTTATTTCTAGCAAACAACATTCTAAAACATATTCAATTCATTTTACGACTTAAATTAAATTTCATTTTGTAACTCAAATTCATATCCAATTCATTAATTTATTTCATTAGTTCACTTCATTAATTCATTAGAAATCAAATTCAATTTCACTTAACTTTGCCTGAATCAAATTCTATTTCAAAATCCATTTTATTTAACTTAAGTTAAATTTCATTTCATAGTTCAATTTCAAATTTACTTTTTTTAACATTTATATTCAATAATTTTTTAAAAAAAATTGTTTTAACTCACTAATTCTCAAAATTTATAAGTTATAAAACTTAGTTTCTTCTGTTTTCAACAAAACACTTAGATAACAACTTTTAGAATTTAAGCACCCAGTTTTTATTTATTATTTTCAAATCATTTTGAAGCCATACTATACATAATTCCTTTTTATATAAAATCATACTTTTGAATTTTAAAATCAAAACCGGTTTTACCAAAACAAAACCTCAATGGTTGAAATCCATCACTTAGAAACTCGAAAATGAATGTCGATGATGCTGCAGTCATTACCAGAATTTTTTTCCAACGATTGAAGTGAATTCAGTATTTTTTAGTTCTTTTAAATTCCATTTTATTTACAAATCATATTATAAATTTTCCTTATATATAATTTCACTTTGGTTATATAAAACCATTTATTAGTTGTTTATCTTTGTTTACATTATAATAATAATAATAACTTTTATTAGAACATAATCAACAAACAACAAATGATAATAATCAAATATTATCATTCACTAACAACAAAACACACCATATAGAACTATAATAATTTCTGAAAAATTATTCCTTTATATATAAAATATAATCAAGGTAAAATTATTTCATTTACCAATTCTCAAAACAATACTGTGTCGGTTTGCCTTTTTCAAGCGTTTAGAAACCCATATCGATAACGTAATGTCCCACGTACCGACCATAATTCATAAGCCACTCAATAGATAAATTAACATAATATAAAACATTTTTATAATCACTAACAAATATGCCCTCATATCTATAATATACTCAAACCATTCTAGGGTGCTACTGACCCTATCTATAATGAGTACCTAACCGAATCCTAGGTGTTCGCACAACCTAAGCTCTGATACCAACTGTAACGACACGCAAACTCGCACACACAAACCCGCACAATTCAAGCTGACAATAAACCACACATTTACAACTCAAATTGAATGGAAAAACAGATAGTTATGGGAAAGAAAGAAGAAAGAAGAAGAGAAAAGAAGAAGAGAAACTAAAACAACACAAAATCTCATAATCGCAGTGGAATAATATATAATATAATATCAATGAGCTTTAAAAGAGAAACTGTAATATACATAAATCCATCAGAGTACAACAATCAAATCACAATCATCAACCTGGACAGTTACAATAACTCGTCCTCACAAATGCTGATAATTTAAACAACAATGTAGTGAAAATAAACATATACGTGAATACGACCTGAAGACCACCAGCTCGTCTAATCCAAATCTAAATATGTAAATATGTTCGGTCTGACCTAAGCATTAAAAGGGAAGAACACCCGGATCAGTCTGGTAAACCAGCGTGAGAAAACACATCACAACTGAATTTTAAAGTCACAAAAACTTTTCTTTATCAAAACAAAGGTAGCTCGTAAGATCACGCCGCACATAAACACGGACGGGTTTTTACTTTACGATAACTAAAACATTTCAAATCAAATCCTGTCATATTGTACTAGTGTCTAATAAAATAGTTGAAATTGTTACGTTGGTTAAATTTGATAGCATAATAGGTTTACAAACAAAATGGCCGGCACGTATTGGAGAATGGATTTCCATACAATGGCAGGTAAGGGACTACCTTCCGTATAGTACATCTCTAGAGGAATGTACCGAGGATACACAAACAATCCTCCGCATCTGGCAAGACCGGTTTATCCCTATTTGGCACTCATACATGGTCTGGATAGAAACCGGATATGTCATCACCCCGGTTGTTACTGACCTATTTGAGACATCTTGTAGCATACACCACATAGCCAAGGTTATCTAGAAAGGTGATGATCATACCCTAAAGGTTGCGAACCACATAGCCTTACGGTGTACCTTGTTTAAGCCAATACTGGGTGATGAGGCTTAAGGTAATGTTTACCTTTCACATAACACATTCCACTTTGAATGCCACACTGCCATTCTCACAATCATATAACTGATTTCTACAAACGTATAATTCCTGAGCTCATACATCTTAGGAAAGGATGTTAAGCTAAGAGAAGTTACATTCTCCGCCACTAAACAGATGATACGTTCATAGAGATCAATCAGTGTAATTAGAAATGCAACGTCAGATATTTTTCCATATAAGTTGTCCCGGAACAGGACAAACCGGAGGCACTCTCTTACCACATCATGTCGGGAATTACCCCTAGGATTAACATCGAGAAGTCCTTGCATATTGAAGATTTTCATAGCAAAGCACTATTGTCACTATATATAATAATATGCATTGCGGGTCTAGTGGCAAGTAGCCCTGCATCATGAAGATCTTCGTCTTTAAAATCATCATCATAAACCTACACTTTCAAACGCATACATTGGTCCAAAGTGGTTCTTGGATAAATCCGACCCGGTCTCTTCGGACCAACAATGATAAAGAGGCCCTTAACCTCATACAGAAACCAAGTCCTATAGACTTATCATGTTTCCCACTCTCAACTTGCTATCCTTCGGCCAAGAAGGAAGCCTGGTAGATTGGAGTACTATAAATACTCTGCACCACTCGTATTAGCATTCATAATCCAAACGATAATCAAGCCTATTCAATCGGCTTCGTGCTAAGTGCATGACTAATCAGTTCCCACATTAAGTCAAGGAACCAAAAATGGCCAAATTTGATAGTCGGTTATTTAACTATCAAAGCAATAAACAATAGCTAGCACATAAGCAGTCACTGGGCCCATTTAATTAATCTTTTATTAATCAAATCAATTTCCCAATATTTACTTCAAATTATCTTTCAAAAAGATATATCCTCAAAACCACTTTAATCTTTTGATATTGGAAAACATTTCCATATAATTATATCAATGTTATAAGTATATTTAATAACACTACCATTTTGGAGACACACCACATAGATTTCTATAACCGTACAACTCCTGAGTTCATACGCCTTAGAACGAGTGTTAAGTATAAGAAGCAATGCTACACCACCAAGCCTTTAGTACGATCATAAGAACCAATTCGTGTATTTAACGACGGAAGGTCAAAACATCATTTATTGGGCAAAAACGAATGTTGCGTAAAACATCGTTACGACAACCCGAAAGCACTAGTATAGGGATTCAATTATATATATATATATATTATATATATAAATCCCGTATACTATATAAAACATTTCCTTTCGGAAATCGTTTACTATAACAACAGTTGTAAAGACCCGTATTTTAGCTATTTTAAAGTGTGAAAATTTAATATGATTATTGGATAAAGATGCTTAAAATAAAATTTTAATGATTTATTAATATGGTGATTTATGGGATAATTAAATTGTTTAAATTTAATATTGGAAATTAGTTAAATAGTTGAATCCTGGATTTAATATGATGAAATTGATATCGAAAGTTGATTTAAATTTTACTTAAATAAGAATGAAGATTGTTAACATTTAAAATTGGATTTAAAAGTGAATAAGTAGAAATCGAAAATTTTATATTATAATTAACGAGTAAAATAGCCATTTTGGCCACTGTCTCGGATTTCGATGAAACTAGTTTCATCGGATCCGTAATGGTAAGTTATTATACGATTCCAAGTTTCGTAGCGATCGGACTTGTCGTTTGGCCGTGCAAGCTTGAAACGCGCAAGATTTAATTTCAGAATTTAATTAAAGTAAATTGATTTGGAAAAGCTATCTTCTGAATACGATCGAATTAGGTCTCGGAACTAGTTCCATTGTATTCGGAATGGGGGTAAAACATTACAAATGCTAGGCGGCGATCGTCATTTGGAGTTCGGAATTTTCGTGGGCATTTGGTTAGATATTTTCAAATAGAATAATATATATCCGTTTAGTCAATACTCGTACACATCAAGCTGCCTCCCTATTGCTTATCTTGTACGCTTTCCCCTCCCCTCTTTTCAAATCCCAGCTTTAAATAAAAACATAGAACCGTCAATCGATAAAAAAATAGCAATGAAACGCGATTCAATTGATCGCGAGCAGGAAAGCACTGGGAGGCACGCCATGATGGGCGCGGCGAACTAAAGGGGCGCACGATGGGGCGCAGCGTTCGTTTAGGGTTGTGGTCCTTTAGGGGTTTGGGTTGTCAATCTTGGCCGCGCGATAAGTTGGAGGATCGCGAGTTGCCTGGATGGCGGAGCTGGTGAAGGGGCAATGTTTGCGGCTGCTGGCAGTGGAGGAAGCGGAGGCGCTAGCAGCTGCGATGCTTGATCGCCCTCCGACGATTGGAGGAGGGAGCAGCGGAGGAGGGAGCGGTTATCGTTGTTGTTGCGTGCATTTGAGTGCTGTGCGTGTTTACCTGGTCGAGATTCGTGAGTTGGGTACGAACGTGAGTGAAGGTAACATTGAAAATTTTATTAGTTATTTTTTTATGTGTTAATTAAAATTTTAATTACTGTTATATTAATTATAGCATCTTTCTCATACGAGGCTCATTTTGAACGAAACAAATTGTAGTAGAATCATATCGACGTCGTCTACAGCTTGGAGTGGAAGCGGTATTTATTTTAAGCTGAAAATATTTTCAGTTTCAAATAAATGGTGAGTGTTTTATACGCTCAAAATTGACTAAAATAATTTTTATGTAGTTACATTTATATCGTGAAGTGATTTAAATTTATTGATTGTTGTTTGATAAATTTAATTAACATTTAAATTGACATCTGAATTAATTGATAAAATTAGAATTGACGGTTAAATTGAATTAGGTTTAAACTTCTAGTAAAAACTTTTGATTATTGATAATTGATTAATTGTTGTGATTATTGATTGTTTTGATGTTGGTTGTGATGGATGAAAATTAATTGATATTTTGGATGATTTCGAATTGATGAATTGAGTTGAAATTTAATCATTGAATCAGATAGTTGTTGAAATTAATTTGGATTTGAAATTGAAATTAATTTGGAATTGAAATTGAAATTAAATTGGGATTGGATTGAAAATTTTTCAAGTTGGAATTAAAATTGAAATCAATTGGAATTGAAAGCGAAATTGAATTAATTCGAAATCGAAATCGAATTTATTTGAATGGAAATTGGAATCGAAGTAAAATTTGACTTGGAATCGAAAATGAATTGATTAAATCGAAATGGAAATTAAAATTGACTTGAATTGAAAATTTTGGAATTTGAATCAGTTTGACTTTGAAACTATTTTCAAATAAATTATTTTAGTATAAACTGTTTAAAATCTATCTCCTTAAATATTCAAATTATTTTGATTTTCCAAACTATTTTACTATATAAACCATTTTCAATACTCAAACAATTTTCTATTAAAATATTTTAACTATTTAAGCTATTTTAAAACTATTCAAACTATTTTCTAAAAATTCAAACTGGTCAAGGGTGGAATGTTTATATTTAAATCTTGTATTTAAATGCAAATGAGGTTAAAATGAAGTTATAACCTAAATTTAAATTCAAAACAATTTTGGAAGCGAAATCGAGATATTAAGGCAAAAATGATATGGTAAATTTTAAGTAAATATGATGATTTCGAAATGGATTTGATTTTGAAGCAAATATGATATTTTGATATCAAGTAAGAATGGCTTTCGAAATGTAAAAGAACCAACCGGTGTGTAAAATGAGATTTGGTTGTTAAAGAGACCGGGGCCTCTTATTGGCATACTCTCTGTCAATATTGGAACCGCTTTGGCAACCGTGTATGCGGTGGATGATATCCAGAATGTAGTGGTTGAACTGGAGAATGTTGACTAGAATGAAGTAAGAGAACGATGATGGATAACCTTGACACTTGTGTCATAATTAAAATGACTAAAACAGGAGCATATGTCTGGCCAATGAGGTTAGCTACCTCTAGCGACGTTAATCCCTCATATTACTATTGTGATTTCATACTCGATGGGTGCACCCTTTAGTTTGGAGTGATGGTCACGGTCGGTTACGTATGGGTTACGACCATCCAGAAAGGGTAAACTGGTAGAATGCTACCTTGAGCATGGCCTCATGTGCCTTGTCATACTTATCCTTATAGAGCCTATTACGACTTTGGTTTAGTATTGTGCCTATAAGGGAGTACCGACGTTACTGGTTGTGTTACAGAACTTGCATAGACTACATGCTATAAAAATGTGTTAAGGTGGATCAATGTAAAACCTTAATGCTATTTTGATATTTATTTTATTGATAGACATTACCTGTTATAGCGTATACTATAATATATAGATAGTTTAACGGATCCTTAAGAGATGGAAAACCCCGTAACATCTCTTAAGTTATTGCACGCACGTTATACACTGGATAGGAGATGAAAATCTCGTAAACATTTCTAACGCCATGGCACTCATATTATTTGCGATATCGGTTTGACTTACATAAGAGTATTTTAGTCCTGACTCGAGTGTTTTGTGTTTTCATTACGCTCGGGTCAGCCCTGATATTTTCAGCACATTGAAAATCTTTTTTTGGAGGACGAGGACGAAGATTTGGTATATTATTACTATTATTATTCTCTGCATCACGTTGTCTGCTGCATTATTTTTATTTATCCCTGATGTATATATAACTCTGATAAATGTTGTATAGATTATAATCAAATGTATGATACAAACAGCTTCATGAACTGTACATTTGACTATTATATTTTATCATTCCGCTGTGAGATTCTTTGTTTGCTTTCTTCTTCTTTCCTTATTTTTCTTAATTATCCCGATTAACTATCTACGTTCCAGATTGTTTAAGTTGGACATGTGTGGATTATTGTCGATTTAAACCTTCTGAAATGTGGGTCGTCACAACATTGTTATAGTCCATGCCTTCCATACTTCCCCGAAAACATCAATTACAATAATAAATGTTGAAATCCATGTTTTTGATACTTAACATATTTTAAATCATTTTCAAACTATTGAATTCCATTTGGAATTTTTATTTTCAAAACTTTACTTTTAAAGATTATCACTTTAAAAGCCATTAACTTCATCAAAATTATTACTTTCAAAACATTCCTTTAAAAGATTATTTAACACTTAAAAACTTGAAAGTATTTCCTTTATATAAAAATCCATATTTAAATCTCAATGTAAATCATTTCCATATTTATAAAACTATGTTTATAAATCTCCTTTCTATTTTATAAAACTTCTATTTTATAAAATCTATTTATTTATAAAATTCTATTTATAAATCATTCTTTTATAAAAACTCATTTTACTATCAAAATCCACTTATAAATTTGTTTCTTTATAAATCTAATTTATTTATAAAATCCATTTATAAGTCCATTTACCAAATACTTTTCAAATCTGTTTACAAAATATTTATAAATTCTGATTATAAATCTATTTCTTTATTTACAAAATATCACTTTTATAAATCCTTTATATAAACTATTTAAAAATCTTTGTTTAAAATATTTCTCAAAAACTATTCTTTTATAACATCAAAATCATTTTATATTTTTTTGAAAGTAAATTCATTCCTTTTAATAATTTAAAAATTATTAATGCATATATACTTCCAAATCACTTTGAAAATTATTTCAATTCAAAATCACTAATTTATAGCGTTTTAAAATGCTAAAAATATGGTCCGATGCTACTATAGCACGAAATAAGCAAAAACATATCCATGTCATAAAATATGGCATCCAACGCATCATATATCAAAATATATGAAACGTAAAATCAACAGTGTGAGGAATCCTATTGGATCCCTCTAACATGTCCTACGCATCACATACAGTATATAATCAAATAATATAAATCAACTGCTTCGAGGCAAATCGTATACAAAGTGTCATCCGCTCATACACGGGAACGTAATAGGGTCTCATCCACTCCAATAGGCAAGAGTATATATCCAAATCAGCTAATAAAATAGTAAATCATCCAAACAAGCAACAAACAATATAAATAAAATTATCCACACTTATATAAAGTTATAAGTAGGCCAGAGAAGTAAGTTTACTCACAGAAATTCCAGAAATTGCCCAAAGCGCTCCGGTTTGAATTAAACTTGAACAGGCGTTCAATTTTAACCTAAATTTCTACTAGCTCCGAATCCATCCAATCCAACTCCATAATGTAGAACTCGTCGATACGGTCGAAACACAACTTGTCACGCTCAAAACCGACCTCGTATGAAAAGGTTATGGATTAATGAACTTACAAATTAATTATATAAAATTATTAAATTAATTTAAACTATTAAATTACTCTCCCTCCCCCAAACTCATGCTCGTTTCCAGTTTCAAACCTTGCCACCTCCTTCTTTCACGTTGCTTCGCCACTAGAAATCGTCGGACGCCGCCACATGCTCGCCACCGCTAGCCCCTCGTCTCCTCTATCCATCGCAACTAGTGTCGGCCTCCACATCGATGACAACCAGCCTCCAAAAATGCAGATGAACAGAGATGCCTAGTCGCCTCCATTTTTGTCGATCGACGATCGACCTATATGGATGGGTTCGTGAGGATGAGAGCAACAACTTTCGTGTTGAAAGTTTTGGCTAATTTGGCCTTGATTATGTCGAGAAACGTGGGTCGTTGGATGTTATGGTTTGGGAAATGGCGGTTGGATCTTTAATGTTACGGTTAGGTTGCAAAAGAAGAAAGTTGATGTCCTTTTATAGCAAATTTTCTAAGCACTATTCACACTTTAAAATTTCGAACTCCAACCGAGGCGTGCCGTCTGGCATTCTATATGTTATAACACTATTCTGAATATAATGGAATATATATCAGGACCCAATTCCATCATATATAGGAGATATCTTTTCAAATCAAATTATATTAATTTAAATTCCTTTAATCAATTTCTACGCGTTTCGAACTTGCATGACCAAATGATACGTCTATTCGCCACGAAATTCGATGGCATATAATAATTCACTATTACGGATCCAATGAAACAGGTTTCATCAAAATTCGAGATAGCCCCCCGAAAGGCTATTTTTACGTGTTAATTAAAACGAGTTATTTTCAAAATCAGTTTAATCACTTCCAATTCAAATTTAAAAGTTGACTACTTCCTTCTTATCCAAATAGAATTTAAATCAACTTTCGAAATCGTTTTCATTCACATTAAATTCAAGATTCAATTATTTAAACATTTCCAAATATTCAAATTTAACAATTTAATTATCAAATAAATCGCTCTATTTGAAATTCAGGTTATTTAACTTATAAAATTAACTTTTCAATATTTAAAATCAATTAAATATTCCAAATTCAAATGATTGAAATTCTGGGTCGTTGCACATATACATACACATGGAACTACAACATGTCTCAACAACGGAATGAGTCACTATCTCATACAAAATATACATGCATCACATAAGCTAGTGCAAAAAGTAAGAATAGACACAAGTACATAATAACATCTTTTCCATAAACCTAGCTCGCACTAACGGTCGTTGTGTCCCTGCACCCGATAAGTCCTGGCCTAACCCGAGTATTTATAAAATAAGCAGGTCGGATTATCTCTATATGTAACTGGGTAAGATCACAAGTTGAGCATATATAATTGCATAGTATGATAAATCTTAAAAATAATATGTCGATGGTTTCTATATACAACAATATCACAAAATCACCATGTCATAAAGTCATCTCATGCCTATCAACGACAATCATCTCAAATATGGTAAATAGTCACAAAATCAAAAATCACAACAATATAAAGATCGCACGAAAGCGAGTCAAACACCATAAAATATAAGACTGCATGAAAGCAAGTCTATGATAAGCACACAAAAAGTCAGCAACAAAGACAAGCATGAAGCAAGTTTGCTACAAAGGACTAGCATAAAGCAAGTCGGGGTAAATAACTGATCATCTTTTTAAGATTGAAAAACACACAATAAAGCTCCAGGAGTTTCACAAATAATACGATCCTCAATACTCCTACAATCATATTATTGCTAAATTATCATAAAGTTGTCTCGCCTACAACAAATGTACTAAAGTGTCGCGCCTAATAACAAATGACACAATCATATGATATCTATTTCCCATAGTAACTAATTGTGGGTTTTGTCGTATCGGATAATTAAGGAAATCGAAGTTTAGCACTCAACAAGATATAATGATACCCTGACTCGGGGAGAGACCTTTGCATTCAAGCCGCTAGGACGAACAACTGGCCTACAAGGTCAAGCCATAAAGTACACTGCCTACAAATTAAGCTATAGAAATAGCTAAATTACCCAAAGATATTATTAATCAAAAAGTGTCACATACTCCCTAAATAGTAATAACTATAGTAACTTCCGCGTGTCCCATACCACTCGATTTTGCTAGAGTATTTACTATAAGCTAGTAAATTTACTCATTCACTCAAAGTATTCTACACAAAAAGTTGTATACTTAATCAATTAAGTGATACTGAATGCCTCATACCACTCGACATTACTAAATTGTTTAGTTATATTTCTTGTTTCATAAAAAGATTAATTAGCTCTAAGGCTAATTTAATCAAAATCTCTTAAGAATAAACAATTATTTTAAGATATAAACTTGTATATCAATTTTTAAAGCCGATTTATTACCTTAAATTACTTTGAGAAGATTTGATTACACACACCCCCCAATAAGATTTTAGATATTGTACTTTTAAAACCAATTCTTTAAGTTCATAAAACTATCTATTGCTAAAATGTATGTAACTATAGATTTTTATATAACCATAAAATCTGAATTGAAACCATATATATTTATATGTAATTGTATAAATTCCATAAAAGTGTTATCACTATTTCTCAATGACGTTAAATAATAAATTTATAGTTATAACTAAAACATATTTAAACAATCTCTAAAATTGTTTTAAAATATATATCAGGTGCTGGAAAATTTAAACACTAGAAATCATGAATACTAGAAAAGAACTGAGAAATCAAAGAATACATAACAAAATTGGCCATTATTCTAGAGATCAAAAGCCCCAGAATTATGTTCACCGACCCACCGATAGGTACCCATCAGTGCACCAGTTCCTAGAACTTTTTAGCTCCAAGAGATCGACAATGACGGTCGGTTTTCAACCTCCGGCACCTGATTTCCTTTCCAGTGCACCTGAACTTCACATACAAATGTGCATACCCATATAGCAATCAACCAAATCATCATAAGGTCATTACAAAGGTGATTTACTTGCAACTTTTCACTTAATATAGGTTTTAGCAAGTTTTAGATAGAACAAACAACAAATTAACACACATATATGACCAAAAATTCACCCACAAATTCATATTTTAGCATGCAACGAATTAGAGATGAGTTGTGAGAATTTCCTCACCTTAAGGACTTAGAAAGCTTGATAGAAGATAGCTTTATCCTTGCTTTCCAATTCACCTCAGCCCTAAGGAACGTACAACAATAAGAAAGAACCCAAACAACTCATAAACAACACTTAAGGATGGAAATAAGGATCTAAAAGATAGAATAGAGGTTAGAGAAGTTACCTTGATTTTATTTGAATTTTCAGAAATTTATCTGGAATTAAAACCTTGGATTTTGTTTTAGGATTTTTAGGTGAGGAAGAGAAAGACTTCATTTTTTCCAAATTCTTGAATGTACATACTTAAACGAAATGAGGGGAAAACTTAATCTTTTACTAATTAATTTCGGCTTTTGGACTAAAATGGAACCAAAGGAAAATAAAAATAAATCACTACTCTTATCTGTTACTCCTTTATTCTTTTACCCTTTTTCATTCAAACTATACACTTAGAAAATAATTTACAAAATACTTTCTTCTCTTCTTTATTAATTACACTTTTATAAAATAGTCTATTACTAAAGGTTTATCTATACAATTAAACTTTATAATTTAAATTCGAATACATTTTATTCATCGATTTCTCAATTATAAATTGCAATACAATATCTTATAAATAAAATACTTGAATCCCCTTAATTAAATTTCAAACTTTAATTTCTCTAACACTTGAAAATCCATTTTCCATTCTAATATTCCAATTTAATTTAATTTAAATTTATAAAAGGTAATATTCTAACCTTGATTGTTACAGACTCTCATCCTTAAAAAATTGCATCCTTCCAATTCTTCTTTAGAGAAAATACTATAACGAGTTTAGATGGAAATCAAATAAAGATAACTAACTCTGAAAAGAGAACATACCAAACCCATGTGCATTGGAAAACAGCTATGGATATGTCCGCTCGATAGACTCTCTAGTTTCCTAAGAGCGGTCTTTTGGATTTTCTTGCCATTGAACCATCACGAGCGGAATATCCTTGCTTCTAAGTTGATTTACTTTAAAAGAAATAATGCAAACTGGCTCATTCACATAGTTTGAATGTGGGGAAATCTCATGTTTTTCAACTTGCTTTGGCTCTAGCTCCGACTCAAGATCTTTAAGACATTTCTGAAGCTGGGAAACATGGAACATCGTATATTCCAAAAAGATGAGTTGGTGATGCGACATGATATGCTACCTTGCTGATACATTCAATGATTGGGCATGATCGAATAAAGCGAGGATCCAACTTCCCAAATCAATAGAAACGCATCACTCCCTTCAATGGAGAAGCACAAATGAATAAAAAATCTTCAATATAGAACTCTAAATCCATTCTTCTCCTGTCTGCATAGGACTTCTACCTATCTTTTGCTTCCTTCATCTTTCTCCTAACAAGTTCAATCTTCTCAGAAGCTTCTCGAACTGAATCCTGTTCTAAAACAAACTTCTCTCCAATTTTTAGCCAACGAGAGGGTGATCGACATGGCCTTCTGTATAATGCTTCAAAAGGAACCATACCGATACCAGATTGAAAATAGTTAATTTAGGAAAATTCAACAAGATAAATATGGTCTTCCAACCTACCACAAAAATCTAGAATACATGCTAGGAGCAAATCCTCAAAAATTTTGTTCGCACGCTCTGTCTTCCCTCGGATAGAGGATGATAGGCAGTGCTGAGATTAAGCATCGTATCCAATGTTGATCAAAGGCTCATCCATAATCTAATGGTGGATAGTGGATCTCGATCATAAACTATGGCATTGGGAACGCCATGCAATCTAACAATCTCCCTTACGTGCAACCTTGCTAACTAAGGAGCCGTTAGGTTAGACTTTACGGGAATAAAATGAGCTGACTTAGTCAACCGATCCACAATCACCCATAAACTATCATGCTTGTACTTAGAACGAGGCAATCCATTAATAAAGTCCATGGAGGCCAACAAAGACAAATAAATCCTATCGTTACTAGATCAATTCAATGTGCGATAAATATGAATTTGTTAAATACCTAAGTCCATATTTACGTGATTCACTTCCACAACAGGATATCTAAAGGTCGAAGAAGTCCACTGGGTCTTTGGTGTTCTGTCCTAACAAGCTGATTGGTCATACAATAACTCACATACTGTGAAATATCCCGCTTCATCCCTTCCTATTAATACAATCACTTCATCTCTGCACATATCTTACTACTACCAGGATGAAGAGTATATCTGGAACAATGACACTTGTCCATAATATCTCTTCGAAGATTGTCAATATTGGGCACAACAAATCTACCCCATCTCCAAATATAGCCACAAGCATCAACTACAAACTCCTTCATCTCAACAACTCCTCTACTATGAGGAAGATTCTAAATAAGCTCTACAAGCTCAGGATCTCGCTTTTGAGCTTCTACAATATGATCTAAAATAGAATGTCGAGCCTCCAAACTAGCTAACACAACATCTGATCTCTACTCTAAACCTCGATCTCTTATTTCACACAAAGAAAATGTCCTTAGATCTTTCCACTCTAACTACATCATGGAAACTACTGCTTGGTGCTTGCAGCTAAGGGTATCAACTACTTAATTATCCTTTTCGAAGTGTATTGAATCTCAAAATCATAAGCCGCCATAAACTCTGGTCATCGTTGTTGATGCATATTAAGATCCTTCTGAGAAAAGAGATATTTCTAGGACTTATGATTGGTATATAAAATGGACCTCTCCCCCAAATGATAATGATGCCAAATCTAAAGTGCAAAAGCACTATCTGCAAGGTTGAGATCATGAGTGGAACATCGGACCTCATTCGGTCATAACAGCCTCAAAGCGTATGAAACTACTCCATCTCTCTGCATAAGCATAGTTCGCGGACTAGAACCACAAGCATCTTTATAAACAACATGGTCCTGGTTTCCTTCCGGATTAATAAGAATTGGAGTGTGAGTTAGAAGATCCTTCAAATTCTGAAAAGTTGACTCACACTTCTTGGACCAAAAATACTTCACTCGTTTTCTTGTCAAACTAGCGAGGGGAAGAATGATCTTGGAAAAATAATTAATAAACCGTCAGTAATAACCATCTAACCCTAGAAACTACACACTTCCATCACACTCTCCAGCCTCTTCCAAAGTTGAATTGCTTCAATCTTAACGGGATCGACCTAGATCCTGGCGTCATAAATAACATGCTCCGAAAACTTGACTCGCTTCTACCAGAAATGGAATTTAGAGAATTTGGTTCTAAGATAATGACTTCGGGAGTGTCTCTAGCACAATGCAGAGATGCTTCTCATGATCTTCTTTTGACTGAGAATACACTAAAATATCATCAATTAAAACAAGCACAAACTTATTAAGAAATTCTCGGAATACTTGATTCATTAAGTCGACAAAATACGATGGCGCATTTTTCAACCCAAATTGCATAACAAACCATTCATACGATCCGTACCAGGTTCTAAAAGTTGTCAAACAAATGTTATCTTCTGCCACATAAAGATGATGGAAACTAGTCGCTAAGTCTAATTGATAAAAGGCTTTCACACCATTAAGTTGGTCGAATATATCATCAATTCAAGGCAAAGGATATCTATTCTTAATAGTTTTCTTGTTTAATTTTCTATAATCGATATACAATTTGAGTGTACCATCTGCCTTCCTCACAAACACAATTGTTGCATCCCAAGGTAAACTACTAGACTGAATAAGGTGCTTCGCCTTGAGCTTGACTAATTACTTTTTCTGCTCTTCATTCTCTTTTTTCGACATCCTCATGGGAGGATGACTAAACGGTTGAGTACCAGGAATCAAATCAATGCGGTCTTCAATTTCCTTTTTAGGAGGCAATCCAGAATTAGGATCGAAAATATTATAGAAATCACACACAATAGGGATACCAACTATGTCCTTATCATCACCATACTCGAAGGTGAAAAGAGAAACATTCTGACTTGGATCGATTTCTTCGAGAGCTGAAGAAAGTCGATCACTAGAAGAAGGATGCTTCAGGTAGACAATGCATTCAAGACAAAAAATATAAGCTCCATACTTATCGAGCAAATCTAAACCTAATATCATACCAAAGCCCGAAGTTGAATAACATGAAAATTAGCAAAAAAAGAATAACCACTAGATTCTTACAAAACAAACTGAGAGTTGTGGATCCACCGATTGGATTCGTAATCCTCAAAGAATGTATCAGAAACACAACATCCAAAGAATAATCCTCAAGGAGCTCCTTTGACAGGAACGAGTGTGATGCTCCAGTGTCACAAAGAGAACAGGAATAGAAAAACCATGAAATAAGATAAAGCTTTCTAAGATAGACAAAGATGTACCTCTCAGCTGCTTATAACCTTAAGATGACTCAACTACATTCAACCTCCCTCATTTCGCTTCTGAGCTAATATTGGACAAGAAGAAACGAAATGGCCCTCTTGCTTACAATATCAGCAATATGAAGCTTTAGAACAGCTCTTAGAATAATGCCTTCTACCACCAAAATTATAACATACTATCTACCTAATAGTTTGATCTATAGAATTGGAACCCTGCTTCTTCTGCATCTTAATATGGAATTTGGGCTTAAATCGACCAAATGGCTTCTTCTTATTTTGACCAAAATTCCTCTTTGGTTGAGGAGTTTCATCGCTGCTATCTCTCTCAACCTCCTCTAATATAAGTGTTGTATCCACCAACTTCTTGAACGAGACTTCGAGTTGAGGCAAGAGCGCCTTCCTCAAAGTCTTCTTCAACCCATAAATGAATTCTGATTCTTCTTCAGAGGCATACTAATAAGCTCCACCCCATATTTGGACAATGCTTGAAATGTCGCTACATACTCTAAAAAAGAAGAATCCCCAGCCTAAGTTATATAAACCTCTGAGCCAATGCTGCCTTTTCCGCCTTAGGCAAAAACTTCATCTCGAAATGAGATAGAAACCATTCCCAAGATAATGTGGCCTCATCGACCTCTACTACTAGCAAATCATACCAATGTAACGCTCTCTCTTGTAGCTAACTCGATGCCACCTACACCCTATAAGCATTAGATAACCCAACGCGAGTAAAGATTCGCTCGCACATCATCAACCATGCTTGGACCTTAATATCTCCTTCCAAACCCTTGAAATTCTTTCCTCCAAGATGGACATAATCACTGCACATGCAGGCGAATTCAATCCTATGGGCCAGAGGATCTACAAGGCTTGAACTAGACGACTAAACATCCCAAACTAACTCTGTAATCTGCTAGGTAGTCATGAATACTCCCCCATGACCGGGACTACTAATGGCCCTGACTCAAAAAGAGCGCTCCTACCGCCAACCATAGCCAACTCCTTCCACATGTGAGATTCAACTTCAGAGATTCAATCATAATAAAAATCATAATACAAGGAAGAAAAAAAACAAGTATGTCCCCATGATTACCTTAAATAATACTCACACGCACGTACATACCCTTAATAGGAAAGGACTAAAACCTACTCTACTCACCCAAGGAATGGGACTCCAAGTCTGTCTAGGCCACGCTTCGTATCTCTTATATTCTGTATTGTTCTGATCTTGCTCTGATACCAAGCTGTAACTCTCCACCTTTATACTCTACTACCCAAGAATACTACATAGTAATATTGTCGGGAACTATGGAGAATAAGGCTTGTTAACCACGACCATCTGTGTTTATTCCCTTGGGCTAGTATTGTCACATTTTTACCTTTATGTCTCATGAAATTTAATAACGTAAACAGTTTCAAGACAAAGCATTATACATGTTGATTAATATAGAACGGAAGAGTATATAGTATAGAACACAAACTCACTTATCGAAGCGAAAATATAATACAGAATATATCATAACACATAAAGTGAGTCAATAAGTAGAGTACTAGACCCATATATACATATACATGAAACTACAAAAGGTATCAAAAGAATATACACAACAGAACGAGTCACAATCTCATACAAAATATACATGGATCATATAAGCTAGTGCAAAAAGTAATAATAGATATAAGTACATAACACCATATATCCCCACAAAGCTAGCTCGCACTTACGGTCGCTGAGTTCATGTATCTGTTAAGTCTCTGTCTGACCCGAGTATTTATAAAATAAACGAGTCATACTATCTCTAAAAAGAATTGGGTGAGATCACAAGATGAGCACATATAACTGCATAGTATGATAACTCTAAATCTAAAATTTTGATGGTTCCTACGCATCGCAATATCACAAAATCACCATGTCATAATAACATCTTGTGCCTATCGACGAAAATCGTGTCAAATATGGTGTACAGTCACAAAATCAGAAATCACAAAAATATAAAGATCGCATGAAAGCGAGTCTAAGTCCAGAAAATATACGACTACATGAAAGCAAGTCTATGACAAGCACACAACAAGTCAACCACAAAGACAAGCATGAAGCAAGTCTGCCATAAAGGACTGGTACAAAGTAAGTCGGGGTAATCAACGGATCCTATAAATATCCTTTTAGGTAATGGAAGCACGATTTCTATTCCGAGAGGAGACTGGAAAACACATAATAAAGCTCTAGGCATTTCAAAAATAAAACGATCCTCAGTGCTCCTACTGTCATACTGTTACTAGATTATCGTAACATTATCTCGTCTATTAATAAATGATGCAGTCATATGATAACTATTGCCTGTAGTAACTACTGCTGGCTTTGTGGTATCATGCAATCATGGAACTCAAAGCTTAGCATACAACAAGATATAACGATACCATGACCCAGGAGAGACCGCCGCAGTCAAGCCGCTAGGACGAACAACTAGCCTGCAAGGTCAAGCCATAAAGTGCACTTTCTACAAGTTAAGCTATAGAAATAGCTAAATTACCCAAAGATACTATTAATCAAAAGTGTAGCATACTCCCCAAATAATAATCACTGAAGTAATTCACGCGTGTCCCATACCACCCGGTGTTGCTAGAGTGTTTACTACAACCTAGTAAATTCCACTCACTCGCTCAAATAATTCTACATAGCAAGTTGTATACTTAATCAATGAAGTGATACCGAATGTCCCATATCACTCGATACTACTAAATTGTTTAAGTATATTTCTCGTTCCACAAAAAGAATAATTAGCTCGAAAGATAATTTAATAAAAATCTCTTAAGAATAAACAACTATTTTTAAGATATAAACTTTTCTCCAAAATTTATAAATGAAATTTTAAAGCTAATTTAATACCTTAAATTACTTTGGAAAAGATGTGATTACATATACAGACACACACACACACATAGAAATATATATATAAGATTTCAGATTTTATACCATTAAAACCAATATTTTAAGTTTATAAAACTATTTTTGCTAAAATGTACATAACTGTAGATTTTTATACTACCGTAAAATCTAAATTGAAACCATATATATATATATAAATGTTGTTATACAAATTCGATAAAAGAGCTATCACTAATTCTCAATGACATTAAATAATTAATTTATAGTTACAGCATAATCATATTTAAATAATCTCTAAAATTAATTTAATATATATATATATATATATATCAGGTGATTGGAAAATTCAAACACTAGAAGTCATGAATACAAGAAAAGGTTTGAGAAATCAAAGAAAATAAAACAAAACTAGCCACTGTTCTGAAACTGAAAAGCCCAAGAATTATGTTCACCGGTCCACCAGTGGGCACCCACCAATACACCATTGATGATGTTTTCCTAAAGCTATTCAGATCCAAGAGGTCAACTATGATGGATGATTTTTGAACTTCGACACCTAATTTCTTTTCCGGAGCACCTGAACTTCAGATACAAACATGCATACACATATAGCAATCAACCAAATCATCATAAGGTCACTACAAAGGTGATTTACTTGCAACTTTTCACTTAGAACAGATTTCAGCAAGTTTTAGAGAGAAAACAAAAAATCAACACACATATATGACCAAAAATTCAACTACAAATTCATGTTTCAACATGCAATGAATTAGAGAGGAGTTGTGATAATTTTCTAACCTTAAGGCCTTTGAAAGCCTGATAGAAGATAACTTTATCCTTGCCTTCCAATTCACCTTAGCTCTAAGGAAAGTACAACAAAAAGGAAGAACCCAAAACAACTCAAAAACAACACTTAAGGATGAAATTAAGGTCTCGAAAGATAGAATAGAGGTTAGAGAAGTTACCTTGATTTTATTGGAATTTTTAGAAATTTATATAGAATTAAAATGTTGCATTTTTCTTTAGAGTTTTTAGGTGAGGAAGAGGAAGATTTTGTTTTTTCCAAATTCTGGAATGTACGTAGTTTGAATGAAATGAGAAGTGAAAACTTTCTCTTTTCCTAAACTTTAACTAGGGTTTTGGGCTGAAATGGACCCAAAGGAAAATAAAAATAAATCACGACTCTTATCTCTTATTCCTTTATTCTTTTACCCTTTTGCATTCAAACTATACACTGAGAAAATAATTCACAAATTACTTTCTTAATTTTTTTTATTAATTACACTTTTATAAAATAGTCTATTATTAAATATTTCTATGTACAATTGAAATTTATAATTTAACTTTAAATCAATTTTATTCATTGATTTTCTCAATTATAAATTCCAATATAATATTTTATAAATAAATCACTTGAATCCCTTAATTAAATTTCAAATTTCAAATTCTCTATCACTTGAAAATCCATTTTCCTTTTAAATATTCCAATTTAATTTAATTTAACTTATACAAGGTAATATCCTTACCAGGGTTGTTACACCAAGGGTGTCTACTATCATCTGAATGATATTTGTAGGTATCTTTAAGGTAAATTTTCAATCACCCATTCGGTGGGAGCAACAAAAGAGTTATTAAACTCACAGGACTAGTACATACAGATGTAGTGGTCCTATGTCTATAGCTACCAAAGGTGGATCGCTATACTTCGTTAATTCAATAAATATTTATCCTGAAATGGATATGTGTAACTTATGAGACATAAATAAAAGTTTTACAATAATTCCTACAATATAAGAATGAAGTTAAAACCATGTAATAATATTAAAATACTTTGATCTAATCGAGGTAGTAAGTACATTGGGTATGAGCTATAAGAGTACCTAAATGAGAAAGAGATTATCTCTCAAGTCACTCCTTCCTATACTCCTAAACATGATGGTGTTTCGAAACTATGAAATCAAACTCCATTGGATTGAGTGATACTGAGTTGCCTCTTTCCTTTTGGGTATATGGGCTTAAAATCACAACATATACATTAAATTTCTTATCATCTAATCCATGCCTAAGACTACATACGAGTTATGGACTGGTAACAAACTCCACCTTAATTATCTTAAGGTACAGTATTTTACATCTTAGGTTAAGAATGTTAACCCCAGTAAACTTGAGGCAAGAATAGTTTTATGCAAGTTCAAAGGGTATCCTACAAATCTCATGGATACATATTCTATCATATCGAGGATCATAAGGTGTTTTTTATAGATGCGACACTTTTTAGAGAAAGGAGTTTTAGTCATAAGAGATTGATAGTAATAAGACAAAATTGGATGAAATCCAAGAATCCTTCATGGAAAATGAATATTTAGATAGCAACTCAACACCCATAGAAGACACAAACATATTAGGTAGTCTAGTAGAGAATATCGCACACCAAAGAAATACCATGATTTTCTCATTCATGGTGAGAAAGAGTATTGCTTCATCCATGATGATGATTCCCTCACATACCAACAAGCATTGGAGAGTAAAGACTCTTCCTTATGGATTGACGCACTGAACTCCAAAATGGATTCCATGTATAAAAACATGGTTTGGACTTTAGAAAATGTACTGGAAGGGGTAAAATCCATCGGCTGCAAATGGACACTACAATAAAACTTTCTTTTGACTTCATAATTTCTCAGTGTTTAGTTATCAAGTGTGGTCAAAGTAACTTGTAAAAGGAAACTATATTTATAACGACCCGATATTTGTGCCATTCGCATCCACACATGTTGGACTTGAATTGCTCAAAATATCAGATTGTTAATTTATATTTGGCAAAAACTTAGCATATACAGTATATAAATCACTCATAGAATCACAGACACAGAGTAATATAACAATAAGCAGCGGAAATAGATAAATAGTAGTTCATGAAGCTACTATATAAACATTAGAGTTTGAAATAAATACAACAGAATATCTCAAATACAATGTAATCTCAAATACAAATAGATGACAAGTCTGGACAAACAACTGGATAGCTGAAAGCTGGATAGATAGATCTTCAAACAAAGTTCCAAAATTCAAGAGGTGAGTCTCAAATGCTGTGACACTCAGTCTGACCCGAGCGTAAAGCAAAACACAAAACACTCGAGTCGGGATTAACATTCTTATATTAATAAATTCAACTCAAGTGAAATGTCAACTGAAATACAAGTAACTTAAAGGATAGTTGGGATTTCCAACCTCTAAGGATCCGTGGAAATATCTACTATGTAGTAATATACGCTATTATAATATGTCTATAGTAAAGTAAAAGTATCAAAATAGCGTTAAGGCGTTACCCATATCCCCCTTGACACATTTTATATATATGCCCGTAGTCTATACAATGCCGTATGCTCCTCCGTAAACTAGAGGTTTACCCAGAGGACATCACATAGGTACGGTACAAAACAAACTCGTAGAAGGCACGATAGGGCATGCGACAAGGCACTCGAGACAATGCCAGGGTAGATATACCGTTTGCGGATCCGGACTGGTAGTAATGCATAGCAGCTACTACCGCCCACCTCGTGACACACTCCCAAATCAAAGGGTGCACCCAATCAAATCACAAAAGCAATAGAATGGTATCAAAGAAATGTGTCTGATCGGAGGAATGACCTCACTTGACCCGGCATGGCTCCTGTTTTAGCCGCATCAAGTTGACTCATGGGAGTCAGGGCTACATAAATACCATATTGAATCGTCACCAAACCATCCTACTTCATTCTGGAATCTCCACCACGTACACCGTTGTTAAAGTGGTTTTCAGTATTGGCAGGGAGTATGGCAATATTCGATCCCGGTCTCTTTAACAACCAAACATTATTATAACACCATGGTCATTTCATTTCAAATCATATTTCAAAACCAAAATATCATATCTATTTCAAAACCATATCAATACGATATCATTATTCACTCAAAATAATATTCATTTCCAAAATCATAATACTTACCAAAATTTTAACACTTCTGAAACTGTAACAATTTTGAAACCATAACACTTAGGAAATCATAACACTTGAAAATCATAACACTTTGAAAATTCATAGCACTTTGAAAATTCATAGCACTTTGAAATCATATTACTCCCACTTAAACAGTTTAGATATTAAAGTAGTATATATAATATAATAAAATAGTTTATATAATAAAATAGTTTATAAAATAAATAATTAGTATATTAAAAATAGTTAAAAATTAAAATAGTTTATATTTAATTAATTTATAAAGTAAAATATTAAAATAGTTTTAAATATATTTAAAATACTTTATATAATAAAATAGTTTTCCTTAAATTTCATAAATCGATTCAGATCAACTCGAATTCCAAAATTCAATTTAATTTAATCTCAATTCACCAATTTCAATTCAGCTCAACCCATTTAAAATTTATATCGATTTCAAATACATATATAAACTACAATTTAAACCATTTCAATTTCAATAGATTTCAAAGCTTAAATTCATTTATATTTCAAATCCAACCTTACCATTATTTAATATTGAAAAATTCACTTAGTCAATCCAATATCATTTAAATAAAACATTAAATTACAATATATGTAAACTAAATATTCCTTTCAATTTATTTACTTGAAATATTCATTTAATCACTTTAAATCAAAATGAAGTTATAAATCATATCTTTAAAATCTCAAATTTAATAAGTTTCAAATCAGTTTTATTTAGGAAATATTCGAATTAATTTCGAATTAATTTCAAATTAATTTCTATTTCTCTTTCTAACTTAATTTATTAAAATTATTATAAAATCTATATTAAAGATATAATATCCTAAAATCAATATTTATTAAAACCACATATATTTCTTTTCAAAACCTTGGAAATCATTTTCAATATATATATATATATATATATATATAGGCCAACGGTGCCTGTATATAATTTTCTATCCTATGATCAAGTGATACAGATATTTATCATTTAAATCCGCAATTTGAATATATGCGGGTATATATCTTTTCAACCCGCAATCCCAAATTCAATTCAATGAAAATCGCTTGGGTTTATCATTTCAACCCATAACGATTTTCTCCTATTCTACAAGATCGTTCGGGTATGTATCATTTTAACCCATAGGGAATTTAATACTAACAAGGAACTTGCAGAGTGAGAACAATTATGATAATAATAAAATAATCAACAACATGCATATATTATCAATAATAGATAAAATAAAAATAACAGATCATGGTGTCAGATGTCAGAGGTGAAAAGTTACAGATAATGGCATATCATATATATAGCAGTTAAATAACAAGCAACAACATATTTCAATTGTCATTTCAATTTAAGTCAAGTCTAATAAATATAAGAATGTTAATCGTGAGTGATTGCTCACCTTTCGAGGCTAGAGAGATTTGACAATGAAATGAGCTACGAATCCAAGCATGAATTCCAAAGTAAAGCACGATGGACACGAAATCGACGAAACAAAGCGAAACTGGGAGTTTGGAATTGACGGAGGACAAAACAAAATTAGCTTAACATAAACTGAAACAAAATAAAAAATTTATTTATATATATATATATATTTCTGAAATCAATATAAAATTTGAAATCCCAAACTTATGTATACTCATATATATAAATTAATATATATAAACAGCACATACTATACAATATATATAAAATTATATATACAAATATACCGGCTAATATATATACCCATACTCCAAATATAAATTTGAAAACCAACAAATGTATACTCATTTATATAAATGAATATGTAATCATATACAACTAATAAAATCTGCATGTACAAACATGTGACATACAAACCAAAAATTTACTTTACTTATGTATTTAAACATGACAGCATTTATATATATATAATATAAAATAAACACTTTCATACTTACAAATAAAACAACACATATAACCCATAAAATTAACGAATTATAAACTAACATCTATACCGACAGATTATAAAATCGATGTATATAAGTACAACAGATTGCAAATAATAATATTATACTTATACAAACAGATAAACCATATATCTATTTATTTTCATATATTCAATACATTATATATATAAAATTAAGCCAACCCATATTTCCAAGTTCAGTAACATACTTCTTCATAGATCTGAGCACCAAATAGTATTATATACATAATACTTTTATATATAACTTAAACATATATAATACTTGCCTAAAAATATAATATATACCTTTAGCCAAAAGGAGCAGTGAAGGAGGCTAACAGGGAGGGCTCGGTAGAAGGATGAGAATGGCTGCTGGAGGTGATGAGCGGGTTACGTGGTGATGAGGCACTGAGTTGCCGAGGTGGAAGAGAGGTTTTGCTGGGCTCGACAATAGGAGAGGATCATTGGGAGGTCGAGGGATGAAGTGGCACTAGTTCAAAGCAAGAGTGGCTGACGAGGGTGTACGGGTTCGGCATAGGTGGTGAGGCAGGGGTGCTAGACGGTGGCTAGGCGTTGGAGATGGGTTCGGCCAGGTGGAGTTCGAAGCGGTGGTGTGAGGAAGATGAGCGGATGTGTGTGGCTATGGTGGTCGAGCAGTTTGGTGGGGTGAGAGAACGGACGAAGGTGTGGGCTGCTGTTGAGGTCGTGGAGATGAAGGTTTGTGGTGGTTGTGGAGTCGGGTGTTCGCTTCGTTCACACGAGGTAAGGAGAAGAGAAGAAAAAAAATAAAAAAAAATATAGGATGGGTTCTGATTTGAGAAGAGAATGAAGAAAAATAAGCTACAGGGATAAGGAGAGGAAGAGAAGAACGTACCTCTTTGATAGTGAACAGAAGGCAGAAAGTAAAACAAATATATGTAAAGGGGAATGAATGGCAATGGTCACGAGCTACATTTCACCTGAAAGATTTAAAGAAATTTATTTTGTTGTTTGGACTGCAAGTTTCAAATTTGAAAGCGAAAGAAAAAGTAAAGTCACAATTTATGGTTCCGTTACAACGAACAGTTTATTATTTCCGTTGCGTACCGGGTCTCAAAATACAGAAATGAATATACCATGGTGATCAGCATGACAAGACGAATAGAATGGCACACAGATATCACTGATATGATCAAATTATAAAAACTTGAACTTCCGCTACTGAAAATGCTGCTAAAACGCAGAAAATAAGGTAAACGGAGCTATAGAAGTCCAAATTTTACGAAACAAAATATGACGTCTCAATCAGAAGATGATTTACAAATTATTTTATAAAGAAAATATTCAAGTTTGGAAAACATTCTATTATCATCTAATTTTAACTGATTTAAATCTTAAATAAAATTACACAATAGAATTTAACTTTCATATTTATCAATGAAAATTTACCATTTTCTATGTTTGAATAGACGCATACCAAATATCAAATTTTCATTTCCAAATTCAATTATTTAAAATTTCACAAAATTACAGTTAATTACATTACTAAAACCGTTAAAATTTTACGGGTCGTTACAATATTTCTAACAATGCCGACAATACTCATTAGGTTTAAATTTTTTTGCCACCCCTCATTCATATCTTCCACACTAAAAAAAATCGTTTTCCCTTCTCTCAGCATCACTCTTACATTCCTTCATCCAAAAGGAAAGAAGACTTTTTTTCGTTGATTTTATAATTCCTTCTTTAGGTTATCTCCTTTCCCTTAAAACTTTATCTCAAAGATGCCTTAATTCGATCATTTTTAGGTTTTCAGTTTAGTCGAATACAAGTTCAATTGCAAGTTAAGTCGAATCCTAACTGACTACGATTCAACTTTTCCATTTGTCGATTTTCCTAGCCCATTCGTCAATTGCAAGTTGAGTTGAAGATAAATTACAGGTATCAAGAATGACTACTTTAGTTAAGAAATTTCTTTCTTTTGTAGGAACATGTGTAAAACAACTAATGTTATTATTAGGATTTCCACAGCATGAGATTATTTCGATGAAACTGGGCTTAAGATATTGAGCCTATTAGAGATTAGATGCAACGTTCACTCTAATTCTCCTTCACCCATCATTACCATTATAGGCCACATTAACGAAGTAGAAATGGAACAATTTGTGAATGAACTAGAAATGCAATTAAGCAAAAACAATCCATTTGACATGTTTAGTTTAAAGTTGTTGTTGAAGAATCCTAGTTTAGGTCCAGTTCATTTTTGCACTAGCCATCTTAAGATTAAATTAATGTTAACTAATATGCTAGTGATAATACTTGCTGGTTCCTTTAAGTTATTATCTGCGCATGTATATAAACATGAGGTATTTTGTAATATATTTTCATTACTTATTATATAGTTTCAATAGTTAATAACATACTACTTGTTTGATAAACTACCGTGTTCAACTTTGAATTGGTAATAAAAGAAAAAATAAAGTTGAATAACTGGATACTTTACATAGAACTAGAACGTTAGTTTTTGTTGGTTTCCTTTTTTTTGGCGTTTAATGTGCTTTAAAAGGCTAAGTTGCATATGAGCATATGTTTCAAGTTCTTTAGATTTTCCAGTATCCATAGTGAACCTGTGTACAACCGATCTTCGGGACAGATTGTCCTTGGTCTCTAGTCAAGTCCTTGGTGTCACGGCCTTGCCAAAAGGTGGGATAACGAAAACCATTATAAATCATTCATTATTACATCATAATTAATTAAAAGGAATTATAATCTTTTTAAAACCATTATTTAAATAACTTAAATAATTATTAAATCTCAATTTAAATCAATTATTAAACATAAGGGCATCATTGATGATGTCTTAAATACATTTTATTCACAAAAATAAAGAAATAAAATAATTGATTTTATTCCATATTCTTGTTCAATTATGAAAATAAGTGTATGTATCCAGCTTCGTGCGCGATGTTTTTCGATTGTAGAGCTGTTTACCGATAAAACGGT
Organism: Allium fistulosum; assembly: GCA_030737815.1. Lineage (NCBI taxonomy): Eukaryota > Viridiplantae > Streptophyta > Magnoliopsida > Asparagales > Amaryllidaceae > Allium > Allium fistulosum. The sequence continues at coordinate 1,022,975,896 of CM060906.1, forward strand.
TTTCGGTCATTTTATCGATATACTTCCAAAGGAAATATTTTTGTAAATATCTATTCAAAATAAGATTACTATTATTTATTATCACTTAAAAAATATTTTTTGTATTATCAGCCTTTTATTTGAAATTGTTTTAAAAATAAATATAATTTATCAAAGTGATAAATTTGCGGGTCGTTGCAACTAATTATTTATAAACAAAATTTTGAAACTAAGATTGAGCAGAGGATTAAGGCTAAATGGAATGATTTATATCCTAATGACACCATGATAGATTTAGATGGACTGGATAACCCATTATAGAAGAGGAGATTTTGAAGGTTATAAAGGACATGCCTAAAGATAAATCGCCCGACATGATAGGTTTCTTATTTATTTTATAATTTTTTTGGAATGTCTTGAAATATGATATAACTAAAATGTTAAATGAATTTTATGACGTTGCATTACAATTAGGAAGGTTTAGTTTTGCTAATGTAATCTTGCTAGACAATAAAGTAGGAGCAAACGAATTAAAAGATTTTAGACCTATTTCATTATTAAATTATTCATTAAAATCATTTCTAAGGTTTTAGCTAATAGGTTAATTTCTAAAATGAATAAATTAATTAATAATACTCAAATTGCTTTTATCAAAGGTAGGAATAGTGTAGTTGGCGTAGCAGTTGTTCAAGAATTTATGAATTATTGTTGTAAAAGTAATATCACTTGTGCACTTTTAAAACTTGATTTTGCAAAAGTTTTTGATTCAATCAATTGAGATTTTCTTAAGAATTTATCATTGGCTAGGGGTTTCAATGTTAGATGGGTTGGTTAGATTATGTCTTGCTTAAAACTAAAAATTCAAGTATTATGGTTAATGGTATATTAGGAAATAAAACCCATTTGAAACATGGACTTAAGAAGGATGATCCATTGTCATCTTTATCGTTTAATTTAGCTATTGATGTTTTTACTAGGATTATCTAACTAGCCAATAGTAATGGGATTTTAAATAATGTTGTAAATGATATTACAATAATGGTCTTTCCATTCTTCCGTTTGTGGATGATACCATGTTCTTTACATCTTACTTACCTAGAGATATTATAGCACTTAAGTTTATATTATACAGTTTTGAGCTGCTCTCAAGACTAAAGATTAATTTTGATAAAATTTCCATGCTAGTACTGAACGATATAGATAAGATAAAGAATCAAGTCGCTATGTACATTGAATTGTAAAGTTATGACGTTTCCTGTAGAATACTTTGGATTTTTAATAAGGCTAACTAAACTCAAACATGATGACTGGTTAATAATAATAGACAAAATTAACAAAAGATTATCTAATTGGAATGGTAAATATTTATCGAGTGCGGTTAGGATAGTTCTTACCAACTCTATTTTATCAGCACTACCCATATATTGGATGTCGTTTTATCACTTTCCAGAAGGGTAATTGATAAAATAGATAAATTAGGAGAGATTTTTTATGGAGTATTGATAACCCTAATAGTAGTTCGAAATGTTTAGTTAAATGGAAAATGGTATGTAAATCTAAAGAGGATGGAGGGTTAGAAATTATAAATTTACATAATTTAAACACATCTTTATTAGGAAAATGGATATGAAAATTTACTGATAATAATGAAAAATTAATTTGGAAAGGAATAATATCAAATCAATGGTATGGTGGTACATTTAATCTATACCATATTTCTACTAATAATACATATAATATTTCTCATTTTTGGAAATCGATACTAAAAAGTTATGATATTTATGTATTAGGACTTAATAATGCGGTATTCTGACATGATTATTGGATATCAGTTATTTACCTTAAAGTGAAATTTAAAGAACTTTATGAAATTTGTAATTTAAAAACGTGTTGATTTTAGAAATATATAGATCAAATTTAAAATTTCCATGGGAATTTAGTTTTAATCCTACTTTAGTTGAAAATAAATTATCTAAGTTTGCTTTAATTTGTGCTAAATTAGAACTATAAAACATTAATGATGAAAATGACATTAAAATTATGGTGTTGAGATAATAATAAAAATATATACATCACACTTTTTTTATTAATATCTTAATTTTTCAAGTATAAAGTCGTATATATTTAGATATCTTTGGAATGGTAATACTCCACCCAAAGAAAAAGTACATATATGGTTAACTATACATGGGAAATTAAATACTATAGAACTTTTAAAAAGAAAAATATGGTTATAGATAATAAATGTTTATTTATGTAGTATAAGAATGAAAAATATTTCATATTTATACTTTGAGTGTCATACCACTAATTATATTTTTGTGAATTATCTTAATGTTTTTCACTTTAATATAACAAATAATGATATTAATTGTGAATTATTTTGGAACAAGTTCAGGTTTTTCTATACTGGATTTCATAGATTAGTAATTGATGCTATTTTTACTATAATATGTTGGTATAATATGTCTAAAAGGAATTAAAGAGTTTTTAGTAGTATAAATACTCTAATGAACAATTTAATATATACAATTACTTTTTTTGTTTTATTTGAATTTCAAACCCTAATTATAATAAAGATAACAATATTAGTTTAAAAGAATATTTTAAAAAGGTAAAATCTCATATTAATTCAGTTAAGGAAAATTTAGTATCTAAAAATAGAAATAATAGTACTCAAATACCTTTGTACTTCTGAATTATCCGATGTTATATTTTATGTCGGAAATTAGTTAAACTTCGAAACATTGTAATTTAGAATTTAACATTCATTTCATAACTGCACATGTATGTTCTATACAATAATATAATGTTTTTATTTAGTTTTCTATCTCATTCCCAGTTCATACATAGTATGTTTATTTTCATATTAAGGCATATATATGTATATAAAATATATTTATATACATATATGTGTCGATCTAATCATTTTGGTCGAGTGTTTGTTTTCAGTTTTAGATGTATTAGCACAAGGATGGATTTAGCATATTTTACTATCATGGATGGATAGTTGGTATTGGTGCATACCTAGGGTTCAACCAAGCCATTTGTTTTTTTACATTTTATAGTCATTTTATCTACATTATGGACTTTACTTATTAGGATTGTGGAGTTTTAGTTTATTGTATGGGAGGTTTGCTATCTGCTAGGATTGTTGGCAGTATCATTCTTAAGTGTAGAATAAAATACATGAGTGCTCTCCTCCTTGAATAGAGGATCGCTCATTTTTCTCAAAGAAAAAGATTTCGATTAATTCTAACATAGATCAAAATTATAATTATTTTATATAAGAAAAATAATATACATATTTATTTTAGTGGAAATTAGCCACAAGGGCCTCTTTATCAAGTGCAATTAGTTTCTAGGACACACAACTGAAATAATTACTTTTAAGGACAAAATGCAAAACAATTAGTTTCTAAGGCCTAAAAACCTATGAAATTATGTCCTTGAAAGTAATTGGACTGCTGACTTTGTCCTTAAAAGTAATTATTCTGCTGACTTTGGCCTTGAAATTAATTTATGTGGATGTGTGTCCTAGAAACTAATTGGACTGCAAAGTTTGTCCTTCTAGTGAAATGCCCCTTTATTTTATTTAGAGCTGAAACAAAGTTATGTTTTTATTATTAAATTCGAGAAATAAAAGTGAATTTTTTTTATTTTAAACCCGTAAAATTTGAATTTTTAATTAAAACTTCGAACAAAATTGAATTTTGATTTGTATTAACCAAAAAAAGTTATTTCATTATATATATACACACACATATTGGCTGTAAGCATATATAAAAATAGTGTTTTATAAAATATATACATATAGTTATATGTTTAATTATATGTGTGTATATAATTTAATGTTTGTATGTGTGTGTGTGTGTATATATATATATATATATTATCATCATTTTATTTTCCAAAAATATAATTTCATTTTATACAGCCGAACAAATAGCATATAAACATATATTTATAGATCTACATTATTTAAAAATAAACGCATGCCTTTTAGACCTATTGGTTGTCGACACATCGGGTGCTAGTTTTCCTCTTCGAAACATTGTTCCTTATCCTTAAATTTGGTGTGCAAATCTCAGCTTCAAAGATTCCACCAGTACTCTTATGGAGGCTAGGGTTATAAAGATTATGTGTTTTTCTGAATGGAAGTAGGTGGGTAATTTATAGCTACCATAAGATATATACCTTCGACATTTCTCTTTATTTTGAATCCAGATCCCTTGTAGAATCCTAAACCAAGTCAAATGCCTCCTATATACCCATTGTATGCCGATCTTGCCCTTCATTGGGCATAGTGTCAAGCCTAATCAATATACTATATAGTAATTATTTAATTAATTATTTAATCCAATATATTTAATTACATTAATATTTTAATTAATTTTAAGGCCTCAACTAAATAATTCCAATTCCACTGAATTTAATACAACATTTGTATTAATTTTATAATTAATTTATAACATTTATAAATTAATTTTAAATTGGTTGGGCTTGGAAATTAGCTAACAAATCGTTTGTGTAGACTACCTAGTGTGAACATGGTCCCGAGTTAATATTTTAAAAAATTGAATACTAAAGCCTTTACAGGCTTTGTTGAAGTACAACATGAGTTCAATTTCTTTTAGGTTTTTTAAGGAAAAATCCAATTTCTAATCTCATTAAGCTTCACGTTGTAAAGATATTTTATGCATGTTTTCTTTCGTCATCACTATATCTTTAAGATATCTAAAGTTTGGTCAATGGTCAAATACTCCAATAATATCCTTAGTTAATTACATAGACCACTTTAAAGTCCTTGGTTCAATCCAATAACATTTATCAATTAACTGTTTTACTCTGGCTACAGATTTTGGCTTTAAGTTGCCTACTAATTACGATGGTACTAACCTTTTACAATGAAAGTGATGAATCCTTTCATAAGTAGTGCTTTACTTCAAGTAGTTCAACGTGTACCTAAGCATGGTTATAACGTGATTGTAACATTGTATGGTAGATCATAATTAAAGAACAGTCTAGTTACCTAAGATCAATAGTACTCTCAAGTCTGAAGACTACTTCATGTCATTTCATGAGATCTTCTATTTTAACTTAATTGTATTAACCTATAGAATACTCTCGTTGAGTCATTTTGTGATTGTTCCAAACAACCATACGTGTGCAATCCCTTAACGTTCCTAATGGTTATGATTAATTCATTTTCCATCGTATGGAAAGCATTACGTACACTGGTCTCAATGGGTGTGTCAATATCCTTTTTTGGATACATCTTTACTACGAACATTTAAGGATAAATATTTTAAAATCGATTCAAAGTTCATGGTTACGAACACATCTGCAATGACAATCGATAAAATACATTCCTAAGGATTATCTAATTATATATGTTTTATGTATTAATATCATTATTTATATAACAATATATATAATAGAAAACAAAACCAAAAGCATACTTTATTTAGAACAAGATTTTTATATAAGAGTTAATTTACATAATAAATTACATAATTGCCTCTAGGGCACACCCTGAACTCTATCAATCTCTCAATTATAGAGTTACATGCCCATACTTTCAATTAGTATATCTAAATTAGACTAAGAAAGGGTATTAGTAAATGGATCTATGATGTTATCTTTAGTATTTACTCTCTCAATTACTGTCTCTTTGTCATCAATAAACTATCTTATCATATGAAACTTTTGTAAGATCGTGGTTCCTAGGCAATCTTTGGTTCCACATTATTATCGCAATATATCAGCATCGTACCATCAATGCTTGGGATCACTTCTAGCTCTTTAATAAATTTTGGCATCCACGCTGCTTCTTTTGCAAAATCATTAAGGCAATGTACTCATCCTCCATGGTCGAATCGGCCGCAACTTCTTATTTGGAACTTTTCCAACTAATGGACCCTCCGTTAAGGGTAAATACGAATCCTAAGGTAGAATTGCTATTATTGACATCACTTTAAAAGCTCGAGTCTGGGTACCCCTTAATTAGTAGGTTGCTGTTTTTATATATTAGAAATAAATCCTTAGTATTTTTCAAATTTTTTGGGATGACCTTAACTAATGTCCAATGATTTCACTTGGATTTGATTGATATTGGAAAACTGCATCTTGTTCAAAAGCGACATCCGGTGTAGTATATATCATAGTGTATATGATGGATTCTATTATCGAAACATAAGGAATCCTTCTTATACGTCGTCTCTCCTTATCTGTATCCTTCTTAGGAAGAACAATTACATGCCACATTGGAATATTTCCGCACTTGGAATTTCCCACGCTAAACCTTCTTAGTATGGTATCTATACACATTGATTGGGACAATCCCAAAAACCTTCCAGATCTATCTCTAAGGTCTTTATGCCTAGTATGAAGGATGTCTCTCCCAATTCTTCATCGAAAAAATTATTGGATAACCAAGCTTTCATTGATTCTAACATTGGTGAATGGTTGTCAATCAATAATAAATCATCAACGTATAAAACTAACAATGTGACAACACCATTTTGCCTTTTCTAATATGCATGCTTCCTCTATATTTTGACTGAAAACAAACTGTTTGATTGCCTTGTTAAAACATTTATTCTAACTCTTTGATGCTAAGACCATAATTTGATCTTAAGAGTCTATAGACTTATCGCCGCTCCTACTGACTCCAAAATCCTATGGCTGCAATATATAGATAGTCTCTTCTAAATCACCATTTATAAATGTTATTTTGCCATCCATCTACCTATTTTTTTGTAGTTAAAATAAGCAACAGTTGCAAGTAGAATCCGAATTGATTTAAGCATGGCAATTGGAGAAAACGTTTCGTCATAATCAACACCTTGAATTTGATGGAAACCTTTTCCCACCAACCATGCTTTATAGGTCTCCATCTTTCCACCTACACCAATATTTTCATTAAAGATCCCATTAACCAAAAACACCTTTTCGCAGCCTTTAGGTTGTAATAGGATACGATAGCATTATTGGAAATGGTGTGTAACAACATGCTATCGTAGATACAGAATTTGTAACGGCAATTGAAAAACGCTGTTAAAAATAAATTTGATATTGTTTTTGTTAAGCAGTTAATAGTTTTCTATAGCGTTTGCTAGCTACTCGTTTTAAAATTTTTACAGCTTTAGTATTTTGCTATAAAAAGATTTGTAAAGTTTTGTTTTATGTTTTCATCAATAATTAATAAACGTTATTATTAACTTTTGTATTTTACAATTTTAACAGTAATCGATAAATATTGTTATTATTTTGTCACACCATTATATTATGTTGTCGTACTAAGATGCATTAACTCCTAAAAGTAATGACATCACGGATTAAACGTTGTCTTTCATTATCATGATTTTTATAGCATTTATATTTTGCTGTACAGTCCTGATTTTTATATACACATATATGATTAAACTGAATTTGAATATATTTCAACTAACTAGTATACATAACATATTTAAACTCAAAACTATCATATAAACACATAACAATTAATTATTTAAATAAACTAAGTTTAACACAATATTCATAAATAAAGACAACATCTATAAAATAAATTTACATAATATCCTTAAACAATGATAACATCCATAAACCCACTTTACACAATATTCATAAACAAACATACAACATCTATAGACAAAGACATAATGTCCGTAAAGTAAATTTGCATTAAATATTATCGATAAAATGCACTACCAAAAAGTTTCATATGCTTACTCAACTAATATGAGCTTCAAAAACCTGAAGAATGTGTCTTCTTGTAGATTTTTGCACCAAAAGTCTTTAATTGCTTATAATGAAGAAATTTAAAAATTAGCGATTAAAACTAAGACTGTTAAATCTATATCAAGTCAAACAAGATCAACATAGTTTCAGTTAACTAGGCTATTAAAATTAAGGTTGCAAATGAACAATGCTGGAATATGAAGTTATTTGTCTAAAAGCAATATAGAAAGTGGACAAAATGATTCATATCACTAAGAGACATAATCGGTTGAACTAAGACTAATATATCTCAATCATGCCAAACTGAACAGCACTAACCTTTCTATGGTGATTAGTGAATGCATCAATAGCAGCAGCAATGTTGTGCTTGAGGTAGCCTTTATATCAATATAATTTTATTATTTTAATTATCAATATATGGAAATTTGATTGTATAAAAATAGACATAAAGATAAACTGAACATATACAGGAAACCGCTTTTTCTTATAATAAACTTGTGTAATCATTGCAATTTAGTTTAATTTGGTTGAGAAAGATTGCACATCATTTTGGAATTTATTTTAATTTGGTTGAGAATAAATTTTTACCTAATAGAAATACTCATTTTTAGAAGGTAATTTATCAAGTTAAGATAAAATATAGCATATTTTTTTGGAGTACTAATACGACAATTAGGAATAAACTTTTTAATACAAGATTGTAATGAATAATATTTTAAGTGGCATGCATTATGTTTCTATCTTTGCCAATAACGTAGTTGAAATATTTACATTTAATGTTAAACATTTAAGTGTTATATAGAATTACCCATTTTCAAAAAAAAGCTATATGGAGTATATACTATTAGTTCTTTGGTCATAAAACTACAACAATGATCAAATATCAGGTAAATGAAAATATAACTGAGGAGATTTATCATCTGTGAACTAAGTGTCAATTCCGGAGCCATTGCCATTACATGTCTCGTGCTTGCAAACCTTGTTTTAGGGCCTTCGGTTTTGAGGTGGTTTGTTTCATGGTTCTTCCATAAAGGAAAGCTTACCTATTCAAGGTGTAACATTCACATCATTATATGTGGAAACAAAGTTTGTGTTTCATATCCATGATGCAAAAAAAACTCCAAGAACTGTAATTATATTTTAGATCAATGTATAAAATTCATATCCAAAGATAAAACTGGCTAGTTTACTGGATGAGTGCACCATGGTATGCCGACAATTTAGTCAAAAAAAATTCAACTGAAACTTTCTTGTCCATGTCTACAATAAATGAATTTCTGCTTCTCTGCTTATCATACGGTCCATTCAAAAAAGATAAATGCTAACAATGAAAAACCATGCGCTTGGTAAGAAAATTAAGTAAAATCAGGTATTCATGCAACATGTTATAGACATTAAATTGCATGAAGACGAGCTTCACAATAATGGAGTAAAACCCACAACAAATGGCACATCAATATGTAAGGAGTATAAGGATATTAATCATCATATGAACTTGCCTTCTCTTGAAATTGTTATTTAAAGAAGACATGATCTAGGATAGAACTCTTGATGGGTCGAAACACCATGAAACATAGCCTACCCCTACAAGCTTTACAGTGGTGCAATAAAATATCTACATAACCAGATATCTTTCCTAAGATTTATTGTCATTTATAACAGAGCAACAATTGATAAAAGCAATGCAAAACAAATGAGTCGGTTTTTGGAAACCTTTTTCTATGTTAACTGTACAACTCTTAATTTACTTTCTTTTTTACCCTTACATTGTAATGTTAGTAGTTGTCATTTTTGGATGATCATTTATCAAAACCACAAATTGCTACAAATAAAAATTTAGTGAGTTTGAGCTACCTGAAACACAATGTGATATGGATGATCAATAGCCATTTTCCTTAAAAGAGAAACTAATTTAACAAGAGTTCTAATTCACTAAAAAATAATAAATAAATATTTAGTACAAATTAATATTGGAAAACTATTTGATCATTGTACATCTTTTGCATTACCTATTCTTAAAGCAATTTAATACTCTAATTTTATGAATTTGTATGGTCGAACCTGACAAATTAATCACCATAAGATATATATATATATATTCTCAAAATGGAAATAAATTTCTCGTTATAGCACCGATGAAGGAATTCTATCAAAATATAAATACACACACATATATACATATATAAACACACATACACAAACACACACACACACACACACACACACACACACATATATATATATATATATATATATATGTATATATGGATTAGAAGAAACATTATAAATTAGCATTCTCACATTTGGGAAATAATATAGCCCACCTTCTTTACTTTGTTATGCATTGCTTTCACTTTTGTCTTACATGTTGGCTAAACCATAATAAAATAAGTTGAAAAACATAAATCATAAATTCTTGTTTGGGTCATGGAATCAAGGGACAATAATATAAATAATAGGAAATATAACCACTTTGTAACTATAGATGTAATGAATTAATAGTTTCATTAAGATTTCTACAGTTATTAAACGAATTAGAGGTTTATAGAATATTATGGAAAAAAATGATAACAAAGTATTAAGCATTATTCTAATCAAAGATTCAAGCTCAAATGTAATTATCAATTCTCCCTTTGGCATATCTTTGACAAATTCAAATTGCAACTTAGTACCAATACATCTCAGAGGTTTGAGGCGCTAACTACAACTAGTTAAACACACATAACCCACACCGCATCACTAGATGACATCATAGGCTGACAACAACACCATTCAAAAGCACATCATACCACTCGATCTAGGGACATATAACTCTCATTTGCTGGATTTGTTAAAAGGTAGCAATAGTAATCAAGTCATGCAAAAGTCCTTATAACATGAATTCGAACTCATTTTGAGTTATTAATGAAGAAAGGGAGATGAGAATTATAGGTACCAGTAGCAAATGTAGAAGAGTAAGTTGTTAAGTAATGCACCTAGTAGTTCAAGAGTTCAAGAGCTGTATTAAAGGCTACAAAGGTTGAACAACTATAGCGGGACTTCTACTACCAATTATAATGATTATTTTTCATCTTTCATTTTAAATAGTATTATTAGTAGGGGTGTTGAATCTATTATGGAGCAGCTTAATCCACTACATAATGAAGAACTTGAATCGTGGATTAATGGTATGGGGATGACGTGGTTTGGTATTTCAGAAAACAACGGTCATTTTCATTAATGAAAATACAGTTTAGCTAGTTTTCTTAATACACTTGGCCTATGTAGGAGGGAAGTGGTTAGTATATTGGTAATGATACGTATTCTACGTATCAGAGGATTATAGAATATTAATATTATTTTTATATGTGGTCGTATGATTCTATAATTTATGGAAATAGTTACTAGAGCCATTTTCCATCGTAAGAATTTTTATCAGACAATTTTGACACTGAAAATCTTGTATGGTCTATAACTTTTGGTAGAAGCCAAATTGGGGTCCGAAACTACTTTCATTAGATTGAAATGATGGTTTCTATTTCCATAGATTGGTCATATTAGGAAAACGGATTTACCACTAGAGAGTTATGGCCGTTTGAAGTTTTACTTTATTTTAGACAGTGTAATGGGTAATAAGTGAGTTAATGGTTAGGACAAAGCCTATTTCGGGATTAGCATAAGTTGGGGCTCATGGGACTTCTCCCCATCATTTCGTACTTCTCAAAAATAGAGAGAAGACCTCCATTAACATTCTCTAATCTAAAAAGTTACCTTAATCCCTACTTTAATTACCCAAAACCTATCATTAGAGAAAGATTATCAAGATTTGCAGTTTGAATTAAAGATTTGCTGTTGGAGATCACCTTGGAGCTGTTGTTCATTCTTGGATTTCGTGCCTTCTAGGATTGCTTTGGATTTAGGCGAGTGGTTTTAAGCCTCTACTCACTAATTAGCCACTATATGATGTTTAATAATGTTTTTAAATGATTTTCAAACTCTAAAATATGTTTTAAACCTTCTTTAATCACATATGTAAATTTCATACGATTTGAAAAAGATTTGTAAAATTAGCATTATTACGGATCTCCTTTGTTCTTATGGTTCTACCTTTAGATTTAGGCTTCAATTTGATATGTATGGATGTATGCTTGTTAGGATATATTATGCATGATGATTTCTTGAATGTGTGATGTTTGTTTGGTGAAAATGCTAATCGAACAGTGATTTAGTTTAGGAACGAGTTAGGGATCGGTTGGATCGATCGGTGATGATCCATAGAGTCGACTTGAACCAAACTTGGCGCGATTGATATGGGACAACTAGGAAGCCTCATAAGACTAAGTTTCAAGTCGTTTGGAGTTCATTTACTCGAGCTTTGGATGAATCAACGGCGGTTTGAAGGCAACGAATCGGTAGAGAGTTTCTTTGGGGCATGCTCGTGTCTAGGGTTGGATCGCTTCGGGTCATATAAAGGAAAACATCGGGACACTAGCATGCATGGATTGATTGCATGAGAAGATGGAAGAGAATCCTAAGTGATGGATCGGTAGTGCCTATGGACCGGCGCTGATCCATGAGGTTACTTGGTTCATAATAGATGTTGGGCCAATTGACCAAGGGAAAGTGGCTAAGGCATGGATCGGTGGCCATGGATTGGTACCGATCCATGGGGCATCGATTGATGAAGGAGATGGATCGGTGAAAGGGAGTCTCACGTGATGGAGCATGGCTTAGTTGTGTGAAGTGTTGGATCGGGGTAGGCATGGACCGACAGTGGCTTGGATCGATGCTGGTCTTATGGATTGGTGATGATGGTACGACATAAGAGAGTTGGATTTTGAGTTCTTTCTATGCTTGCTTTGAGACGTGATGGTGTTTTCTTCGAGTCTTGGGTGTTTCTTCACTCAAACTCTTGACAAACCAAGCACTTATCAAAATATGGCCAAGTATTAGATTGGTGCCAAATCATAGGGTTCGGTGGTGTTTTTGACGATGATGATTAGATGATAGGAAGTGATGGCTTCGATGATGGATTGTTGTACTTCAACTCATAGAGTAGAGGACCATGAATCGGATTGAGGGGACTGTTGGAGGAAGATTTCTGGACACACGATGATATTCTACGACTAACGATGGTTGTCTAGATAGCTCCTAACCACGACAACTTCAAACGGGAGTCTATAGACGACATGTGCAAAGGGATCATTGAAACTCGAGGCCTCAGAGGTACTCGTAAAGCAAGGGTAATATGGAATACCCATTCGAACCATGATAGGTCCTGATCTCTATGATGGACGATCGGATCTCCATGATAGGCGATCTTTACCCTGGATCAGCCATGATAGGGATCTAGCTCTTGGCCTACTGAGTGGCATGGGTTCAAGTATTGAGGAACCAGGATGTTGAGTAGTCTTTGACTATGATGGGTCGTTTGAGTTATCACGTATCTAAAGGACTGAGTGAGTTAATGTAAGGATGGATGATGGATGCTATGTTTGCTTTGATTGCTTATCACCTTAAGGATGTCACATGATGCCGATGTTGTCGATATAGAGAGACTGATCATCCTTATTATAGATTGAAGGATGATTCATCAAACAAGGAATGCTACTAGGAAATATGTTTCTAGAGTCGAATAGGGAGCTGGCTTGGGAGCTACTAATCACGACCTACAGACGATGTTCAATACCATGATGCAGAATATGCTGCAGATTGCTCAAGTAGCCTCTTCGAATGTTGCTGCCAATGGTGGTGCTCTAGTACAAGCACCTAGAGCCAATTTCGCTAAGCTAAATAAAGACTTTGCTAGTCTAGGTGACCATTCTAAGGAATGAAGTCGGAAACGGAGGTGAAGGATTGGCCTGATACATGTAAAAGAATCTTTGATGACTTAGAGCTAAATGATGCTATGAAGAGCGGATTGGCTTCCTGATAGCTTCAGGGGCAAGCCATGAACTGGTGGAATGTTGTGAAGGTCAGTGCTCCCAAGGACCAGTTCACATGGGACCATTTCAAAGTTAGATTCGAGGAGAAGTTTATATCAACAGCTCAGAAGTCGGTCTTGTTTCGTAAGTTTGTGGATCTGAAGCAAGGAGATGTGACTATCTCTGAGTATGTTGTTGAGCTCGATGCCCTGTCAAAATATGGGATCTCCTTCATCGACACTCCATTGAAGAAGAACGAGAAGTTCATCATCGACTTGGATGACTATTTAGGAGAGGAACTCATAAGCCATACTGATAATACTTTTGAGATGATAGTCGAGAAGGCTCTGAGGCATGAGAGTCTTTATCTGAGGCTGAAAGCTATTGTTCCTAAAGACGAGTCAAAATCATAATTGGGCAGGGTAGGCAAGAAGAAGTGGAACAATAAGAGAAAGCAGTTTGAAAATAAAGGTGGCCAAAAGAAGAGCAATCCAACTCCAACTTGCTACAACTACTTAGAGAAGGATCACTATAGTCGAGACTGCAAAGCTGAGGGGACGAAATGCTACAATTGCAACAAGCTTGGGCACATTCAAAAGGACTGTCTAGATCCACTAAGGTAGAAGCAAATGGTGAAACATATGCTATCAATGTGGTTCCAACTTCTTCAAATGCTTCATCGGCGAAAGAGAAGGGGAAAGGCATCGTTATTCAAGGTATGCTTTCCATTTGTAATGTCCCTATATGAGTTTGTTTGGCACTGGGGCTTCACATTCCTTCGTATATAGTAACATAGTGAGAGATTGGAATTGAAATGCGAAATTGTTGATCAACCTTTGATTGTGATGAACCTTGTTGGAGGCTCCACTAGCTTGTGTATGGTTTGTCATGGTTTGGTCTTATCGGGTCACAGATGTTCTTTTGATTATAATTGTTTTGTTTTAGGGTTCATTGGGTTTGGTATTATTCTGGTATGGTCTAGCTTCATAGATACAAAGTGATGGTAAATTGTGAGAAGTCATTAGTGATGATAGGGGTAGATGATGGGTGGACAATAGTGTTAGGCTGCCTACCAGATGATGAGCTGATGGTTAGCTTTCTATATTCGCTCGATAGTCCACACAATGAGTTGTCATTAAGTGCCTATTGCCATGGAGTATCCAAACATATTTAAGGAGGTGACCAGACTTCTGCCACATAAAGAGATCGAATTCCATATTTATTTAGTTAAAGATCCCAGACTGATAGTAATGCCTTTGAGGAGGATGACACTTAGAGAGAAGGGGAGCTCAAGGTGCAAATGAATGACCTATTGCGACTAGGGTTCACTCGTAGAAGTATATCTAAGTAGGGAGCACTCGTAGTATTCACCATGAAGGCAGATGGTTCCCTTAGATTGTGTGTTGATTATTGTGGCCTTAATAAAGTGACGAGGAAGAACAAGTATCCACTCCCACGTATTGATGACTTGTTCCATCGGCTCTATGGTGCTAGTGTATTTTCTCAGTTGGATCTTGCAACGCAAATTCACCAACTGAGGGTAGTGAATGAGAATGTGTTGATTACATCATTTCATACACCATTAGGTTTATATGAGTGGTTAGTTATGCCGTTCGGACTAACTAATGTACTAGCATACTTTGTTGACATCATAAACTATGTTTTTAGGGGTCAACTGAATAAATTCAAGCTTGTGTTCATTGATGATATTCTCGTCTACTCATGGACAGAGGAAGAACACAAGACGCATTTGAGGATCATGCTTGAGGTGTTAAGAGAGCACCGAATGAAAGTAAAGTTTTCAAAGTGTTACTTCTAGGGGAGAGAAGTAAGATTCTTGGGTCATGTTGTTTTTGAGTAGGGCATTGTTGTGGATCCCACAAAGGTTATAGCAGTTAAAAATTGGACTAGACCCAAAAATGCTATAGATGTAAGAAGTTGCTTAAGGTTAGCTGCATATTATAGATGATTCATCTTGGACTTCTCTAAAGTAGCGGCACCGTTGACTCAGTTGATGGTATCAGACTTTTACTTAGGATGCGAGATGTGAGCAAGCATTCGTGAGTCTGAAAGAAAAGTTGACGAGTGTACTAGTATTGACCTTTTGGAGTAGGAATTAAGAGATGATGGTTTATACTGATGATTGTGGTACCGGGTTGGGCATGGTATTGATGCAGATGGGAAAAGTTGCTGCATATGCTAGTCAATAAATGAAGCCACTTAAATTGATTTAGAGTTAGCAACAGTTGTGTTAGCACCAAAAATCTAGAGGCATTATCTTTTATGAGAGTGGTTCGAGCTGTTCACTAGCCATAAACCATTGAAGTACCTCTTTTCATAGAAGGGTTTTAACATCCATCAGCAGTGATGGTTAGAGTTCCTAGCCTCCTATGACTTTGATATTGCATATACACTGGGGAAAGGTAATGCAGTTGGTGATGCATTGAGTAGGAAACATGCTAGCTTAGGAGCTATGTTCCTAAAGGGGGCACAGTTAGAATATATCGTTGGTTAAGATTTTCGACCGAAATGCAAGCTAGAGCCAGAGATATTAGCGAGCTTGACTATCAGACCTACTATGATTGAGCGAATCGGTACTAGTCAGAGGCATGATGCTAAATTAGCTGAGGTCATGCTAAGATTGAAGTTGGAGAGGAGTCTGAAGAGAAGAGACAGTACAAAATTGACTGAAATGGTTAGCTCCATAAGGAGAGAGGTTGTTTGTTCTAGACATTGATGGATTGAGGGATCAGGTGTTACGAGAGTGCCATCATTCGAGATTGACTATGAAACATACCTTTTATTGGGTATGGATGAAGAAAGGCATTGGGACATTCATCTCGAAATGAATGAGCTGCTAGTTGGTTAAGGCAGAGCAGAAAAAGCCTAATGGTTTGATGCAACCGCTAGAAGTTCCCAAGTGGAAATGGGAGCAAGTGTAGATGGATATCATCGATGGACTATTTAGGACTAGAGCAAGGTACAATAGCATTTGGGTCATCGTCGATCGATTAATCTAGAGCGCCAGATTTTTACCTGTCAAGTCAAGTAGAAATGCAGCCAAACTGGTCAAATCGTATGTGAAGTGGATTGTACGATTCCATGGTGTGCTGAAGAGCATTGTGAGTGACCGAGACCTAATATTCACTAGTGGGTTTTGGAAGAGCTTACAAGAGGTGATTAGGACAGAGCTGCATTTGAGAATAGCTTATCACCTAAAAACCGACAATCAAACCGAGAGAGCGAATTGTATCTTAGAAGACCTCTTATGGACTTGCATACTAGATTTTGGAGGCTCATGGGATGATCACTTACATCTTGTTGAATTCGCATACAACAACAGTTATAACTCTAGTATCGTTATGGCACCATTCGAGGCATTGTATTGCCGACCATGCAACGCTTCTTCTTGTTGGTGGGAAGCGGACGAAAAAATGATACTTGAGCTGGATATGATTAAAGAAACCATGGAGAAGATTGAGATCATTCGGCAATGAATGAAATCTGCTCAAGACAGACAGAAGAGGTACGCTGATAAGAGACATAGAGATCTAGAGTTCTCTGTCAGCGATATGGTATTTGTCAAGATCTCTCCATTAAAGAATGTAATTTTGTTCAATAGTAAGGGGAAGTTGGAACTGAGATTTATAGGTCATTTTCCTATACTAGAGAGGATTGGGAAGCTTATTTATAGAGTCGACTTACCTCAAAGAATGGAGGGAATGCACTATATGTTCCACATTTCTCACTTGGAGAAATTTATGGACGACTCAGACGTAACTATCGCACCGGATCAACTATAAGATATTGGAATTGAACCAGAGGCTTCTCGACCTCATAGGCCTATTTGTATCATTAGATATGATACGAAGCAGCTTAGGAGGAAGACTGTGAAGTTGGTGAAGGTTTAGTGAAGTGAAAACGAAGGTGATTCACTTGGGAGATCGAGGAGAGTGTGAGGATAGCTTATCCAGAGCTATTTACATGGGGGCCTTTCTTTTTATCTCTTTTACTTTCACTTATGATACCATTAAGTATATCTTAGTACAATATCTTGCATGCTAGGATAGGCTTGGATGTTACATTTTACTTTTGGTTCCTATGTATGCATGTTTGATTTGTGTTAGTTGCATATGCTTGTATATGATTGATAGGAATGCGTGATGACTTTGTTGATTTTGGTTGGGATTTCGAGGGCGAAATTCCTAAATGGGGGAGAGAATGCAATGAACTTTATTCTACGTATCGGAGTATTGTAGAATATTAATATTATTTTTATATGAGGTTGTACGATTCTGTAATTTTAGGAAATGACACTAGAGCCATTTTCCATCCTTAGAATTTTTATTAGACGATTTTGACCATAAAAATCTTATATGGCCTATAAATTTTGATAGTAGCTGAATTGGAGTATAAAACCACTTCTATTAGATTGGGTTGATGGTTTCTCTTTCTATAGAGTGGTAATAATAGGAAAATGGACATACCATTAGGGAGTTATGGCTGTTTAAAGTTTCACTTTATTTTGGACAGTTAAAGGGTAATAGTGAAGCAATGGCTAGGCCCAAAGCTTATTTCAAGATTTGCATAAGATTGGGCCTGATGGGACTTCTCTCCATCATTTCACACTTTCCAAAAATAGAGAGAATACCTCCATTAACATTTCTAACCAAAACCCTAATCCCTACTTTAATTACCAAAACTTGTCAATAGAGGAAGATTAGCGAGGTTTGCACATTGAATTGAAGATTTGCTATTAGTGATCATCTTGGAGTTGACGTTCATTCTTGGATTTCGTGCCTTCTAGGATTGCTTCGGATTAGGTGAGTGGTTTTAAGCCTCTACTCACTAATTAGCCATTATATGATGTTTAATGATGTTTTTAATGATTTTCAAACTCTAAAATATGGTTCAAACCTTCTTTAATCACATATAGAGATTTTTAACGATTTGTAAAATTAATATTCTTATATATCTCCTTTCTTCTTATGGTTCTACCTTTAGATTTAGGCTTAATTTTGATGTGTATATATGTATGCTTATTAATATAGATTATGTATGATGATTGTTTGAATGTGTAATGTTTGTTTGGTTGAAAATGTCGATCGAACGGTGATTTAGTTTTAGGAACAAGTTAGGGATTAGTATGGATCGATCGGTGATGATCCATAGAGTCGGCTTGAACCAAACTTGGCACGATCAATATGAGGCAACATGGAAGGTCTCATAAGACAACATTCTAAGTTTCAAGTCGTTTGGAGTTCGTTTACTCGAGTTATGGATGGTTCAGCGGTGGTTTGAAGGCTACAGGTCGGTAGAGAGTTTCTTCGAGGCGTGCTCATGTCTAGGGATGGTTCGCTTTGACTTATATGAAGGAAACCTTTGGGATGCTAGCATGCATGGATGGATCGTATGAGAATATGGAAGTGAATCCTAAGTGAGGGATCAGTAATGCCCATGGATCGGTGCTGATCCATGATGTTACTTTGTACGTGATAGATGTTGGGCCAATAGAGCAAGGGAAGGGGAAAATTGGCTAGGGCATGGATCGATGGCCATGGATCTGTACCGATCCATAGGGCATCGACCGGCGAAGATGATGGATCGTAAAGGGGAGTCTCACATGATGGAGCATGTCATATTTATGTGAAGTGTTCGATCGGGGTAAGCGTGGATCGATGGCGACTGATTGATGGTGATGGTTTGCGTCTTATGGATTGGTCGTGATGGTACAACATAGGGGAGTGGACTTCGAGTTCTTTCTATGCTTTCTTTGAGACGTGATGGTGTTTGCTTTGAGTTTTAGGTGTGTGTTCACTCAAACTCGTGACAAACCAAACACTAATCCAAATACGACTAAGTGTTGGATCGGTATCGAACCATAGGGTTCGATGGTGATTTCGACGATGATGATGCGTGATGCAACGATGATGATTACATGGTGGGAAGTGATGGCTTTGACGATGGATAGCAGTACTTTAAGACGTAGAGTAGAGGTCTGTTAGTCGGATTAAAGGTAATTTTGGAGGAAGCTTTCGGGACGCACGATTATATTCTATGATTAACGATGGCTATCTAGAATAGTTCCTAACTGCGACAACTTTAGATGGGAGTCATAAGGACAGTTTCGGGATGAGCTCTTCTATAGATAACATATGCAATAGGATCTTTGAATCTCGAGGGTTCGGAGAGTACTTGTAAAGCAAGGGTAATATGGGGTACCCATTCGGACTATGACGATTCCTGATCTCCATGATGGATGATCTGATCTCCATGATGTGCAATCTTTACCCTAGATTAGTCATAATGGGTGATCTAGTTTCTAGCATACTGAGTGGCATGGATTCGAGTATTAAGGAACCAGGACGTTGAGTAGTCTTTGACCATGATGGATCATTCGAGTTATCACATATCCAACGCATTGAGCATGTGAACGTGATGATGGATGGTGGATGCTATGTTTGCTTTGATTGCTTATCACCTTAGGGATGTCACATGATGTCGATGTTGTCGATATAGATACTTAGACATCCTTAGTACTTTTATGCATAGTACACCCATGATGACTATGATGTAGAGTAGTGTATATCTTGTGTATGTGCTAACTCTATGGATACAGGGATGGGTCGGGTATGATTTCCATATAATTTGTCCTATTATAATTTTTATTATTATTTTGAGATTTTCCACCGCTCATACTAGACTTTTGTCTGACTTGGAGTTTTATGCTTTTCTTTCTATTACTCTGGGTACTCTTAAGCGAGTAGATTAGGGATATCAGGTATGGTGAGTACATGGAGCTGGACAGAGGATGAGTAGGATATTACACTCGCATATTACTACATTTATTTATTACGACTTTTATTCTGCTGCACAGCACTATGGAGATTGCTAGTGCCTTTATTATTTAAAGATAGTTTGTTTATGAGTTATCATTTGATGTATAACTCTATTGCTTATGTTGTATAGATTTATTTACTTTGATTTCTGTGTTTATTCAGTTATTACTATCTCACATGTTTTATATCTGAGATGTTTTCTATTATATTTTATTCGATGTGATGTGAGACACACAATAGGTTTTGTGATGTTTTATTTACCTTATAACCTTGACGGTAATCCTACATCGACCGGACACCATTGTAGCGCACTATACATGTATTATTGGATGCCGGTGGTGTAGGACGATCATCACAATATTCTTAAACATAATATGGTTATGTACCGATTAAAGGGTATATTATTTGGTCAGATACTTTGTATGACTTAAAACATATTTTCACTTTTGTCTTATTTTCAAATTATTAGTTGGTAGTGTTTAGTTGTGACTAGTGAGGTATATGTGTAATGGAAAAGTGGAGAGAAATGGGATAATATGTTGTTATAAACCATAAAAAACAAGAATAACATTCACAATTACGAGATATATGTGTGATGAAAAAGTAGGAAGAAATGGGATAGTATGTATGTTAGAAGCCATAAAAACAAGAATAATATTCACAGCTTACAAAATAAAACTGATTATTTACCATAAAATTAGGGTAATGAAAGACCTACTGCAATTTCATTAGTTTCTTATAGATATATTCTCTTAAGGAAAGCTATGGTATAACTCAGTATTTGTCATTGTCACACTATTGTGCCATAGAGTCATGTTTCAAGGCACTCAACTGCTCCTACAATATATCATGTTCATAAAAAATAAAATCAATAGTTAAAAGGTATGCATCGCACAACTAATTATATCACATATAAAATTTATGACTATTATCTAACCATTATATCGGTCATTTTTACCATATTAGGAAGAAATTTATGGCCACACTACTAGTGAGGCTAATTAACGTCATAGGCACTTTCTAGGTTCATAAAAAATGAATTAATAGTTAAAATGAGTGTATGTAAAGGTCTGAGTCCGGATCGAACTACAATCAACATGACACGACAAGCAAAGCTGTGAAAGCCAACGTTCCAAATTTCAGATCAATCGGAGTTCGTATGCTCAAGATATGGATCGATCAAGTTTCATAAGAGGCTAGTTTTATGCGTATCCATCCAGTTCGTATCCATCACCTTGCAACCATCATGTTCCTATCCATCAACTCCATCTCCATCCTGTTCGTATCGATCAAGCACCATTAATCCATAAGTTCAGTTTGTATCGATCAACCCCTTCTTTCTGTTTTGTATCGATCGTTCCAGGGATCAATACGAAGTAAGCAGCCAACAAGTATTGATATGAAGCGGCCTTCAAGCATCGATACGAAGCAGCATGCAAAGCATCGATACAAAAAGCAATCCCCAGGGTCGATACGAAGAAGGTGTGGTCAAACAGAGGAAGCGGTCTGCTATCGTAATACTTGGATCTCTCCTGAACTATTGCTCCACGTCATCTTGTCGATATGCTTAACATCGATATGAAGAACAATCGATACGAATGTATCGATACGTACGCCTCAACCAACCTACAGTATCAACCTTGGATCGATCATAACTCAAAATCTACAAGTCCAAATGCTACAAAATTTTCACAGGAGACCTCCTCAAGAATGTCTCTGATCGATCTCAGCCCAAAAGGATGTTAACTTGATCGATACGAATGGAATGGGGATCGATCCCAAATGACCTCGGATCATCTGGTGGGCCTACCCATGTGTGAGAAGGGGTATTCGGAGATCTAAGCTAGATATTTCCAAACTGCACCTATAAATAGCACTCCAATGCCAACAGAAAAGGACTTTTGGACTCCGCTACGCTGTTACTCTGTCAAATCTCCATTATAACTTGAGTGTTAAAGTTATTTACTCTTGTAATCAGTTAGCAATCAGCAATAAACAGCAAATCATTCAAAGTTGACATAAGCTACAACGCCAAACCATTATAAATCTCTGTCTTCTATTTCTGTTTGCTTATCTTGGCATGTTTGTTAGATTAGCCCCCTTTTACATTTAAATTCTTTTTTTAATCTCTTCAAATATGTCTGAAGGGTGTTGTGCCCAATTTTGGTACAAACACTTTGGTGCTTTCACTAAGAAAACCCTGTTTTTCTCCTGCTCATTGGATCTACTGCCGTCGTTGGACTGCTAAAATTTAAGGAGGAGATCCAGATCTATTATCTGGTAGTTCCTTCCATTCTATTCAGATTGCTCCGGATCTAGGAAAGAGCTATGTCCAACATGGTTACTACCAAAAACTGCTTCAACTGTTGCAGATCCAGGAGGAAGGGATAGGCAGAATCCCACGCAGCTAAATGCAGCAAGTCAAGCATCGACCGGAGCTCCAGATCCACAAGGCCCTGTGACTAGAGAGGAGTTCCAGATCCTAATGCAAGAGCTAACTCAAAGCCGTCAGCAGCTCACTCAGCAGATCCGTGCCAACACGGAGCTCGCAAACCAGCTAAACGAGGAAAGACGAAAGAGATATAGGAGGGATCATACTTCTTATTCATCAACCAAAAGCTCGGCTTTCTTTTGATTTCAATCATAGATCTACATGCCAACGGCTGGATGGAAACTATGCACAAGCCAACGGATATCAGCGTGCCGTGAATCTCGGACAAGCCGGGGCTGGTCCTTCTACAGGACACCAAGCTGGACCCTCCTCTCGAGGAGGGGCACTCCCTTATTATGCTATGGATGACCATGCAGCTGCTGCCACTATAGACTTGGAAGCTGAGGTTCAGAATCGAGTAGACTCGACCTTTCGTCAACAAATCCATGCTCATGAACCCTATGTTCCCGAAGATCGGGAGCCAAGGAGGCGAGGGATGGACCATCGACTGTACCCAGACCATCCCCGCAATACGGAACCTGACCATGCTTTGGTCCCAAACATCCAGATGCATGCCATTCCAACCATGATCCGCCAAATGATCCAAGAAAGTCAAGGCCTTACTAATGACGATTGGGGAATTTCCCAAAGTCATACTCCATTTACCGATGACATTCTTTATGCTGAGCCACCTCGTCGACTCAGGATGCATGCCTTGCCCGTGTATGAAGGGAGTTCAGATCCTAACCAGCATATCTTAAAGTACGAATGGCTCATGAACGCCGCTCGAGCTGACGATGCTGTTAAGTGCAGGAGTTTCCCTATTTCTTAGGGAGGTATTGCAACTATGCGGTTCACTCGATTACCACCCAAATCCATTTCAAATTTCGATCAGTTGGCTACTAAGTTTGTTGAACAATTCTATATGCATGTTACAAGGCCAAAGGATGTCAACACCATGTCCAGCGTTACCCAAGAACCAGGAGAGACACTTAGACGTTATCTGGAAAGGTTTCATACTGCCTGTGCTGAGGTCAGCAACCCAAATGACAAATCTGTCTTGATGGCATTGACTAAAGGGAACGATCCCGATTCTGACTTTGGCAATCGGTTGGCTGGGAAACCCCCTGCGTCGTTGGATCGTTTTTATGCTAAGACAGCCCAGTTTTTGAGGAGAAAAGACGCTAGACAATCTGGGAAGCAGGACGATGTGGGGCCCAGTGGTGAAGGCATTCAAAGTAATGTTGCTGCAAAACAGATCGGTGAGAACTCCGATAATGTGCAATTGAATATTCAGAATAAGCAAGGTCAACAAAAGAGTAACGGAGGTCAGGGAAAGAAGAGATACCCAAATCACAGACTGAGATGCAAAGCTCCCATGTTCGACCAATACACTCCCCTAAACACATCCCTGGAGAATGTTTATTTGCAGACCTGTAATACCGGACAGTATAAGAAACCAGCTCCGAAACAGTCATTTGAGAAGAAAATTCAAACTAGAAAGTTCTGTAGATTCCACGATTGCTACGACCATAACACGAATGAGTGCCGTCATTTACAAGTCATCATTGAGAAGTTGATTAGAGAGACAAAGTTGGAACAGTTTGTTCGCGCATCGCAAAATGGAGCTGCGGGCCCATCTAACCCGAATCAAGGTCAAGGCCAAGCAAGGCCCGAAGAACCCACGCGTACTAGCAGGAGGTTGGTGATAAATACAATTAGTGGTGGTCCTCACCCGGCCGATCGGATCTGGAAGGAAATGGAGTCGTATGCCAGTTCGATTAGGCATGCAGACTTTGAGTGTTTTAGTAATGTTGATGACGGGGCCCCGGCGAAAAAACAGAGAACGATGACAGATGACATCATTTTTAGGAACAGAAACACTGATAGAGTCGAGGCTCCCACTATTGATCCATTGGTTATATCAGCCTAGATAGGTCCTGCTTGGATGAAGAAGATCTTGGTAGACAGGGGAAGCTGCATGAACATTCTCTTTAAGCGAGTCTATGACCAGATGAAAATGGAGGAAAAAGATCTAAAACCGTGTTAGTCTCGCATACATGGTTTTAATGGAAGTGCAACTATACCAGCCGGGATGGTGGAGTTGCCAGTAGAGTTAGGAATTAGAGATCGCCGGAGAGTCTCAATGCTGCAGTTTGTTGTGTTAGACATTAATTCTCCATATAATGCTTTCTTGGGCCGACCGACCCTCGCTGAATTTAGGGCAGTGATTGCCCCATGGTGTTTGACTCTAAAGTTCCCCACTGATAACGGGGTTGGAGTAGTTCATGGAGATCAGGCGGCTGGATACGCCTGTTATGTTGCTGAGCTGCGGGAGGTGCTGCGTAAGGAGAAGGGCAAGGGCATAGAGGAATCTGTCTGCGTCCGTTTTTCTGAGAATTGACAGCTAACGCCTGGGACTAGGCCCGGGCACCATAATCAGTTCCTAAAAGATCTCGATCCGCGAGATAATGATAATGAAGAGGAAGTCAAAGACAATCAGGCTTTACCGGCAGAGTTGACGATCGATGTTTCGATCCACAATGATGACTCCAGAATGATAAAGGTCAGATCTCAACTCAGCCACCAGATGAGAGAGGAATTGGTTGAATTTTTCAGGGAAAACTTTGACGTGTTTGCTTGGACTCACTCAGATATGTGTAGGATCTCGCTGGACATCGCGAGGCATGCATTGAATATTGACCCGCGGCATGTCCCGGTCAAACAAAAAAGGCATGGTACGGATCCAGAGAGATCTGTCGCCTTAAAGGAAGAGGTAGATAAACTCAAGTCGAATGGGTTCATCTCGAAATGCTTTATACCCGGAGTGGGTATCCAACCCAGTGCTTGATAGAAAATCGAACGGGAAATGGTGAACGTGTGTTGATTACTCAGATTTGAATAAAGCCTGCCCTAAGGATAGTTTCCCACTTCCCAGAATTGATCAACTTGTGGATTCAATGGCCGAACATGAGCTCTTATCTTTTATGGACGCATATTCCGGCTATAATCAAATACCGATGCACCTACCTAATCAGGAACATACTAGCTTCGTCACTGATATGGGACTTTATTATTATAAAGTAATGTCATTCGTACTTAAGAACGCTAGGGCAACTTATCAAAGGCTCGTAAACCGAATGTTAGCCAACTAGATCGGGAAAACCATAGAGGTGTACGTGGACGATATGCTCGTGAAGTTACAATTGTCCATCAATCATTTCAAAGATTTGGAAATTATGTTTAACATACTCCGCAAGTACAGAATGAAGCTCAATCCGTTGAAGTGTCATTTCGGAGTTGCATCTGGAAAGTCCCTTGGATTCATCGTCAACGACAGAGGAATTGAAGCCAATCCTGAGAAAATCTGGGCGATTCGGAATCTCAAAACTCCCAAAACCATAAAGCAAATACAAAGTCTCAATAGGAAGGTGATAGCCTTAAGTAGATTTATTTCCAAATCAACAGACAAGTGCATCCCTTTCTTTGATCTGATCAGAAAAGGAAAGCAGAACTTCGAATGGACAGAGGAGTGTGAGGGTGCATTCCAAGCATTAGTTCAACATTTGGTGACACCTCCCATTTTGTCGAAGCCGGATGATCATGAGAGATTATACATCTATCTGGTGGTTTCAGAAAATGCAATCAGTGCTGCATTGATTCGGGAAGAAGATCAGATCCAACGACCGGTCTATTATATCAACAAGCGATTAACTACGGCGGAGAGAAATTACTCGAAGTTGGAAAAGCTAGCTTACTGCCTCGTCATTGCCTCGAGAAAGCTCCGACCATATTTCCAGGCTCATCCGATCATAGTCTACATCTACTAGCCGTTACGACAGATCCTTACACAACCTGAGACGTCTGGTAGATTGCTCAAGTGGAATAATCGAGTTGAGTCAGTTTGACATCGCTTATACACTGAGGTGAACCATTCAAGGACAAGTTATGGTGGACTTCATAGCTGAATTCACTATACCGGAGGACTTGCCCGAAACCAATAAATCTCCTAAATACATATGGAAGCTATACATTGATGGTGCATCGAACGACCGCTGCTCAGGCGCTGGAGTGGTACTTGAAACCCCAGAAGGTAGATCCATATGCTATGCCCTAAAGTTTGACTTCCGTGCAACTAACAACGAAGCTGAGTACGAAGCTCTACTCGTTGGACTCAGACTTGCCAAAGACTTAGGAATTATTACTGTGAAGATTTACTATGATTCACAATTGGTCGTATGCCAAGTTCAAGGAGAATATCAAGCCAGAGACCGGAGATTAGCCACATATCTTGCTCGGGTTCAGGAAGTGTTGAATCAGTTCGACTACTATGCCATCCATTGTATACCCCAAGAACAAAATCATAAGGCTTATTCTTTAGCGAAGTTGGCTAGCATTGGCGAAGCACAACAAATGGAACTCGTTCCTGTCAAGATGCTTACCACCTCGAGTATTGACCAGATGGAGACAAACTGGGTGCATGAGACAACGCCCGAGAAGGAATTGTGGATGACTCCATTCAGAAACTATCATGAGCACGGAATGTTACCCGAGCGTAGAAGTGAGAAAAGACAGATTCTTCGGAAAGCTTCGCGATTTATTATCCAGAATGGAGTCATGTACAGAAGAGGATACTCTGTTCCTTTACTCCGGTGTATCGCCCAAGATGAAATCAAACGAGTGTTACATGACGTGCACGAAGGAGAATATGGTGATCACACTGGGAGGCAAGCCCTTTCTAAGAAGATACTCAGATACAGATATTACTAGCTGATAGTGAATCGAGACGCATCTGACTATGCCAAGAAACATGATAGATGTCAGAAACATGCCCGAATTCTAAGAGCCCCGCCTACCAAAATCACTCAGATGGTCAGTCCATTGCCGTTCGCCACATGGGGCATTGATATAATACGGTCTTTACCTCTAGCCAAAGTGGTGCAAAGTACGCCATCGTTGCAGTTGACTACTTTACTAAATGGATGGAAGCTGAGCCCCTTGCTACCATCACGATGAAGAAAGTAATCAACTTAGTTGTACGCAACATTATCTCTCGTTTTGGCCTCCCACACACAATTGTAACTGATAACGGGACCCAATTCGATAGTGTCGAGTTCAAAGATTTCTGTCAACGCTACCGCATCCAGAAGAAGTTCTTAGCAGTAGATCACCCTTAAGCGAATGGGCAAGTCGAAGCAGTCAACAAAGTTATCAAGTCCATTCTAACAAAACGACTAGAGAAGGCCGGAGGCAAGTGGGTCGATGAACTTCCCATGGCCCTATAGGCCTATCGAAGTACCCATAAGTCAACGATCGGCCACACTCCTTTTTCACTTTCCTACGGCTCTTAAGCCGTTATTCCAGTTGAATTGGAAGTACTTTCTCACCATGTGACCTATTACGATCTGAAGACAAATGCCATTCTACTCGTAGAATCTCTGGATTTACTAGATGAGAAGCGTGAAGAGGCTGATTTGAGGGCAGCCGCACATCGCAGTTGAGTTGCCCGGTTGTACAATACTAGGGTCCGACCCAGAACCTTCGAAGTTGGCGATCTCATACTCAAACAAATTTATCCGGTTCCTTCGCACATGAAACCGACATGGGAAGGACCGTATGTCATCGAGCAGAGACTTGGAGACTGCACATTCAAACTATCAATTGTTGACGGTCTCACTCTACCGAGAGCGTGGAACAACGAAAGTCTCCGTCGCTATTACATATAACAGGCTTTTATTCATTTAGTCTGTTTTTCCTTTAAATTTTTTTATGCATTTCAAAATTTGAACTTGCAATAAGGCAACTGACTTTGCCATACTTTCTTATTTCAGCAATAAAATGGAGACTCATCAAGCCAGATAAGAATTCTGTAAAATGCATCGTGCGACCACCACGATGTACGAAGAGCTAAGTTCCATCTCAAGGTGGGGCTTATTCAAATAGGGAGTGATTGTGGTCCGAGTGGTCACTCGCTCAGTGAAACCCTAAGCTCGGGGGAAAACAACGCTGAAGAAAAGAGGAATTGAAACACGACAATCCTCTAGCGAACTCCAGTTCCCGGAGTGCGAGCTGGAGTACAAACTCCAAATCCAAACTCAAAGAGGATGGATCCGTCCATCCATGACTTCGATTGCCAAATCAAGGTGGATGTGATCCGACCGTCTGTAACCTTGATCAACTCCTTGTTCCTAGAGTGTGAACGGGATCCTAATACCTAAACAGATGTGAATGACCATCTGTCGACAAACTCCAGAATCCCGGAGTGCGAACTGGAGTACAAATCCAAATGGGTGTGACTGACCACCCATCGACTAACTCTGGGCCCGAGAGCGCGGACTGGAGTATAAATACAAAATGGGTGTGACTGACCACCCATCGACTAACTCTAGGCCCGAGAGCGCGGACTGGAGTATAAACACCAAATGGGTGTGACTAACCACCCATCAACTAACTCCAGATTCCCGGAGTGCAGACTAAAGTATAAACATAAAATGGGTGTGACTGACAACTCGCAAATTAACTTATATCCCCAGAGTGCGGATTTGACTTCAAACATTAAGCAGGCATGACCAACCGTCGACGTACAAGTACAATCCCTGGAGTGCGGATGTGAATACCGGCAAATGAGTGAGTGTGATCCGACCACTCAAACTCATTTAACCTTAACTGTGTTCCGACTAAGTTAAGTAAAGATTATTGAAGGCAGAAAACGACTGCCAACCGACCACTTCAATTCTCCCCGAAACCGAGGGCATAACTCAAGTACAAGCCGATAACTGAAACAGCGCAACATTGGGACTCGACTTGACGTTTGGTTATGGCCCAAAGCCATGACTTCGGGACTTAACGACCGGAATCAAGTTCGATTCAAAGACTGAAGTATCACAAGTACATATAATGGAAGTACGAATGCTAAAATACTTAAATAAACAAACGTAGAGTTATGCTGGAAAAAACAAAATGAATTTTTATTTCCAATCTTCTTTGAAAAAAGACAAGTACAAAAACTTATTCAAAATATTCCTATAAGCAGGGGCCGAACCTGCATTTATACATAGCCTACGAAAGCAAAAGAACATCTTATTCTACGCTATCTACAATAAGAAGAAGTACGAGTGCAGGTCTACGCCTTTGATTTCTTATCCTTCCTGCTCTTCTTCGGCGTAGACCCACTTGTACCGCCCTCTGATCCTCTCTTCGAGCCTTTACTTCCCCGTCCTACTTTAGCTGACTTGTCTTCGGCCGGTGGGATTATAGTTATATCCTCCTTAGAGCTCACATGAACTGGAGCATCTTCCGTATGCGGGGCTGGAAGGATGCTGGCACTTTCTACGATGGTGGAAGGAGGCGCACCGGTTTTGATAACAGTGCCACTGGGAGAAATGACAAATATCGGGATTGGACCAAGACCAGCCATACCACCAACTCCACGATCCAGCTCTGTCTGTACCATCTCGGCCTTAATCTCTTCCATTATTTCTTCGGCCCGCTCTGCCTAGATGCTCATCGAAATACTGCTGGTTGGGTCGGAGGAGCCCGCAATTGTCACATCTTCATCAACATGGAACAACATTTCGGTGATCGGGTCGCTTTGATGGCCGAGGAGCGCTTCCAACATTTGTTCATCGAACATGCAGCTGCCTTCGTGCGTCTCCCCAACCGATGTGGCAACTGTTGTAGTTATGGCCTCTGTCATTAAGTTTACCTGCCCATGATGCATCTCTTGGGTTGCAGGAGGATCAAGTGGTGCAGAATCTAAGCCTAAATAAAGATAAAAGAAAATATTAGTGGCGTCTTCTGACAATGCTCCTGCATTTGGATGAATGGAAGAAGTGTTCATAGTACCTTCCTTAGATTGACTCACATGTTAAGCCAATGTGCCTTCAAAACCATGTACATGTACCGAAGATAGGCGCGGTTGGTCGGGATCATATCCCGGAACAACTGGTGGATCAACAGAAGAAATAGGCTTAAGTTGAGAGATTAGAACCGCTTTAGAACCTAACTCATGATGCTCAACTCCGGATCCTTCTCCAACGTCCGGGTACTTGGCAACTAATTTTTCCTTTTCGAAGGCGACGATGGCATCGTGAAGAACTTTTGCCTCATCTCCAACTAGTATCTGATTTTCCAGTTCAAATTCATCAATAGTTGAAGTGTTGCAGGCCATTTTCTCATCTTCGACCAAGTGACTCCAAGCTTTATATAGATGGAAGGGGTAATCTTCGAGCCAGTTGAGATTGCGATTCCTTAAAAAATTGGCGTTATATAGGACCATAAGATCTTCGAATTCATCCTCCATCCTTGCCTCTGTCGCTTTAACTTCGCTCTTAATTCTGGCTTCGGCTTCCAGCGCCTTCAAGTTTGCCGCATCCCTTTCATCTTTAAGAGCCACCGTCTGCTCGCATGCCTCCTGGGTAGCTTTGTTAGCATCATCTTTCTCCTTGACGACCTCGGCGAATTTCACCTTTAACTCGTTAAGCTCCTTCGGCGCAGCGTCTCTCTCAGCCATAACAGTGGTGTTTCGGTGGCCCATCTCTTCCACCAAGGCCATGTGCGTCTGTCGCATTCTTTCTATAGACTGACTTGCCTCATTGGCTTTTTTTGGGCATCCATTTCCGATTTCCTAGAAGATTCAGCCTCATTATTAAACACTTGTATTATACGGTCCTTCTAAGCGAGATTAGTCTCCAGTTTCTTGATTATTTTTGCTCGCTCGAAGGCCACCGCTGAAGCTTTCTCCATAGTTTTCACCCACTCTCAGTACTGACTATAAACATCATGCACGTAATCATGTACCATCTTTTCTGCCTCATTGGGGATTCTCTTCAAGTTCGAAGCGCAGTGGAAGCCATCGAAGCATATATTTTAAAAGTATTTTTTTCAGCTTAGCGATCCTAATGGCTCCCTCTTCGGTAGGTTCTATAGCGGCCGATTCTGTAACCACAGGAGCCTCTACCTCAACCCTACGACGTTGTTTGCTAGATTTCGAAGTTTGGGAAGGTGCTATTTGATAGGAAGTTTCAGCAGATTGTTTTCCAGAGCCGGAGGGTTTCGAGGGACCTCTATGTGGTGGGGAACGCGAACGAGAGCGGCGCCTACTTTGATATTGCCTCTCCCTTTCCCTTTCATAACGCTCCTGCTCTTGGCTGGAGCGACCGCGATCATAATCTCTTTCAGACTCGCATCATTGAGACTCAGAATAAGAACTAGAAGAATGGCATCTAGAACGCAGACTGCTGAGCATCAATCCTTGCCTCACCATTGTATTTGTAAAAAGAAAAGAAAGAGCAGAATTAGTTATCTTCTGAAACTAGAAAGCATATGATTAGAAGTTGTGTGGTGCCGTGAAGTGTGTGCATGCATGTGCAAACCCCCCAACCAACTGGTTGCGGCAGCCGTGCTTGTAGGAGTCGGCTCCCCTATATCTAAAGCACTTTGAAGCCTCTCTAGTCCAAAATCTTGGAATGAAGTTAAGTCGTCTGGGATGGGGACATCCGCCAATTCTTTCAATGAACTCTCCATTTGTAGAAGAGAAGTCTCCGCACTTATACCATTTGTAATGGCGGAGTTATCACGACAGTTTTGCATCTTGTGGCTTTATGGGCAATAGTCTTGCCTCTTCTTTTCAACGCTAAAGATCGAAGACTCTGTGGAGGCACAGCTACGGGCTCATCTCCAGCGGGCACATTCTCGTCATCGCCCTGTTCTGTAATCACAACTCCAGGAGCTTTTCTCCTTCCACGCCTCGCAAGAGCCATTCTGAGAACTCCTGCCAATCCAATGCTTTGGCCTCTTTCTATAAGCCCTACAGTGATCAAGTTTTCATCGGTGAGGACTTCGTCAATTTCTCCGAGCTCGGTCGACACCGATTGGAGGATCCTTACGATCCCTTTGAATTGGGCTCCTTCGGGCTGTGGAATCGAAGCAATAAAAGAAGCAAAGTATTAGACTCAGCATCAACTTAAACTACTCAGTTAATCAATGAAGAAGTTAGAACACTTACGTCTAACCAGCCACCGTCTGGCAAATCCCGGTGGATACCGAACGAAGAACCATTCGGTTTTGAAGTAGCTTAGTTTACTCCAGGCTCCTGCCACTACTTGGCAATTTCTAACTGCTTCCAGAAAGGTGAAAGAAGGGTTGTCCCCGCGACTCTTAATATTGAACAGATATCTGATTTCTTCGACTGTTGGATGCCGGAAAAGGTGTTCCATGTAGATAATGAACAAGCTGTTGAGCAGAGCATATCCATTCGAATGTAACTGAGATAGAGCAATCCTCAAGAAAAGCAGCACTTCTCGGATGAACTGATTGAAAGAAGGCAGTGTTCCAACTACACATATGCACCTGTTGCACGCAGTATACCCCTCCGGAGGGTTGTGGGCTCTATCTTCTACTCCCGATAATAAGACATCATCTAGAGGAAGTCCATGCCTTAAGCAGATCCTGCCCAGCATGTCCTCAAAGATTTTAGAGCAGACAGAATCATTTGGATTTATAATGAAAGCTGTACCCGGCATTTTGTCCGGAGCGGGACTTATTACTTCAGTAGCAATCTCTGGCATCTCTATAATTGGAAGTGGAGGACTTTGGATATCCTACAACTTGGAACTTTCGAGATCCATAGCTATTGAACTCAGTAAAAACCATTGTTAGATAGCAAGAAACCTATGTTCCCTTCATGAATGTGAAGTGAGTGATCGTTTTGTGCACTGCAGTGCTACATAATGATTTAAATTAAAGTTCCAAGATGTTAAAGCGAAAAGACTTCGAGATTCAACCGGAGTGACCATCATCGCTGACCGTCACAATCGTGCCATCCTGACTTCAGAGAACGATCCATGTTACAGTTCGTCAAGTTTTTCAAATTACAGTTCCATCGACGAGCTTCGAAGGGTAGTCAAATATGCAGTTAAACAATTAAATCCAATTATGCAGAGCTAAAGCTCGTCGGAGTCAAATGTTCAAGTATATAAGAATTTCGTATCCATTAAGGTTCAACATGGATCGCTCCTCCAAAAGCCTGCGTTTGTATCGATCAACATCCAAGAGCTTCGTATCGATCAACAGATCCTTGACTTCATATCGATTGCACAGCTAAGGCTTCATATCGATCGCTCCAGATCGATATGAATTCCACCATTCCAGACCGATACGAAGCTCCTCCCTCCATCCATCAGTTCCAGATCGATACGAGTTCTCTAGTCCGGATTGATGTAAAAGGTGCTTCTTCCATCCTTCATCGATACGAGATTGAAGCCAAAGATTCTTCCCATGAATGCTTCGTATCCATCAGTAGGTCTTCTTCCCAAAGCTGCTTAAACGCCATTTCCTCCTTCCTTAACCTTGCACCAACCCAACTCCGGCATCGTCATCGCCGAAATCGGCCACGACTTTGAACGAATTGGCGTTCAAACTAGAGTCTTATCATTTTGGGATGGTTTTGATTTGTTAGTTACCTAGTTAAAACAATTGGTTCGAAAGATTGATGGATTGCTCGGTTTGGAGACGGAGACGGTTTTCTTTCTTCTTAAGTTCCCTATCGATACGAAGGCAAGAATAAAATGGGAGCAAGTGAATTTTTTCTAAGTACAAATGGTATTTACATGGTTTGGTAACCAAGCAAAAGAAATGTTTCGTATCCCAGTTGTTGAATCGAGAAAACCGGTTACCTTCATTGATACGAAGACAAAGCTTTGTATCCATCAACGCAAGTATATCCAACTAGTTCGTATCCATTTGTATATCGATACGAAAGTTGCCGCATGATTGCACTTGAACTACTCGACTCCATCGTTATGGAATGTCTACTTTGTATCCATCCATTGAAGACCATGAGGGCTCGTATCCATCGATAAGAATCAACTCCAAAGACCATCTATTTCGTATCAATAACCATCGATACGAAGCACGCATTCCAACTTCTTAGATTGATCCAGGAGAGGATCGATACGAAGGGATGCCTTAAAACAACCATCAAACATTGTTACAACTCAAATTTCACATCGATCCAGGAGAGGATCGATACAAAACTCGATCCAAACAAAAAACTAAAGAACTTAACAACGACCCGTGAATGTGCAAACGAGAACAGGAGTCAGGTTAACATACGTGCATGTATGATGAACTAACATTCAATTTTCAAAATTAGAAGGAATTGAATGCTCACCTGATGACAACCAAAACAGTGAACAACAAATTGCTAGCACTCGACACTCAATTACAACCAAACACTGCATGATCATTGGCAGTCAACAACTCAACATCTATATCACTGGAGATCAATCGAAGGTTACATCTTTTGACGAAAAGACAACAACTATTCGAAGAATCGGATAGAACATTTTCAGAATGAAGATTACAGCTTTTCAAAGCACGTCATGTTCGCATACTTTGGGGGGCAAATGTTATCCCACCTTTTGGCAAGGCCGTGACATCAAGGACTTGACAAGAGTCCAAGGACAATCTGTCCCGATGATCGGTTGTACACAGGTTCACTATATACTGGAAAATTCGGTCTGAGTCTAGATCGAGCTATAATCAACATGACACGACAAGCAAAGTTGTGTAAGCCAACGTTCCAAATTTCAGTTCAATCGGAGTTCGTATGCTCAAGATATGGATTGATCAAGTTTCATGAGAGGTAAGTTTTATGCGTATCTATCCGGTTCGTATCCATCACCTTGCAACCATCATGTTCGTATCCATCAACTCAATCTCCCCCTTGTTTGTATCGATCAAGCACCATTAATCCATAAGTTCGGTTCATATCGATCCCCTTCTTTCTTTTTCGTATCGATTGTTCCAGGGATCGATACGAAGTAAGCAACCAACAAGCATCGATATGAAGCGGCCTTCAAGCATCGATACGAAGCAGCATGCAAAGCATCGATATGAAAAGCAATCCCCAAGGTCGATACGAAGAAGGCGTGGTCAAACAGAGGAAGCGGTCTGCGAGCGTAATACTTGATCTCTCCTAAACTATCGCTCCATCTCATCTAGTCGATACGCATAACATCAATACGAAGAACGATCAATACGAAGGTATCGATACGTATGCCTCAGCCAACCTACAGTATCAATCTTGGATCGATCATAACAAAAAATCTACAAGTCCAAATGCTACCAAATTTTCATAGGAGCTTACCTAACTCCTCAAGAATGTCTCTGATCGATTTCAGTCCAAAAGGACATTAACTTGATCGATACGAATGGAATGGGGATTGATTCCCCACGTGTGAGAAGGGGTATTCCGAGATCTAAGCCAGATATTTCCAGACCGCACCTATAAATAGCACTCCAATGCCAACAGAAAAAGGACTTTTGGACTCCACTACGCCGTTACTCTGTCAAATCTCCATTGTAACTTGAGTGTTAAAGTTATTTACTGTTGTAATCAGTTAGCAATCAGCAATAAACAGCAAATCATTCAAAGTGGGCGTAGGCTACAACGCCGAAACACTATAAATCTCTGTCTTCTTCTATTTCTATTTTCTTATCTTGGCGTGTTTGTTAGATTAGCCTCCTTTTACATTTAAATTCTTCATTTTAATCTCTTCAAATACGTCCAAAGAGTGTTGTGCCCAATTTTGGTACAAACACTTTTATAAAGTTTAAAAGTAATTTGAAATTATAAGGAAAATCGATATTGGTTTATCGGTATAATAACACTTTTTGTAAACAATGGTTTAATATTTATTTATATGGCTTTATAATTCAAATATGATCATTTTAATTCATTTACAATGATAAGAAATTTATTTTCAAATTCTGTTTACAAATATATGTATATAAATTAATAGGCGAAAATGTGCCGATAGTCGGTTTCCCGATTTTCAATAATTTAACGAATAAACGTCATTCAAAGGATGTTTCTACCTTATTAACATGTTATGAACACTTATGTAACATACATATATAAACTTTAACTTATACATAAACATGCACACAAATACACACACACACACACACACACACACATATATATAAAATAAATATATAAGATATTTCTAAATTACTTAAGCCTTAAGCAAGCTCAAAGTCAACCAAGTACCCACAAGTGCACACACACACATGGACAAGCATATGGGTTCACCCATGTGAACATCATTTCGGCCGAGCCTAGGGGGTAGGAGAGGGGTGTGGGTCGAGGGAAAACTGGTAATTTTACCATTAGATATTTGTTCCAATTTTTCTTCTATAAATACCCATACACTTTCTCACATTTTTTCACCACATTTTTATCATCTTATCCTCCACTTCCAATTTTTTTTCATGGCTTCAATGCTTAGCAAAATAATGGTAAAATATTTAGCAAAGGAGGGTTAAAATCATATAATACATATATGCTAGTAAAACCACCTCGAAACTATCATCAAACTCCTCCTCTACCTTTCTAAAACTCACGGCCACCCTCCTTTCTTCCTTTGGTCAAGCCTTCCTCCTTATACCATCAAGGTTGTTAGCATTTTAAGGTGGCTCAAGCCAACTCAAGGTCAAAGAGTTCGATTCCGTGGAGTTTAAAGCCATCGTAGCGAAGCTATAGCCAATTTTAGACTAGCCCATGGAAAAAAATGAAGGTGAGAAACTCCTAAACTATAGTAATATATGCAATTGGATGATATAGATGCATGGATATGATTGTTGATGATGGTTGTTTAATATGGATGTTGAATATATTTGCAAGTCACGTTAATACACGATGATAAGCATAAAGGAAATCACTTTCCTTTATTGAATGAAATGGTGTATATAGAATGTTTAAACCTCTTAAAAATGGTTTAGTATGATTTAGAAATGTTTTATGAAAATTTAAAAGTGTTTTGGCAAAGTTTAAATAAATATTGAAAATTGAGTGAAAAATGGGCGCGTCACGTAACGACAGTTCGCGATTTCGCGCCGTAAATGTCAAACGGACATATAGTGTGGAATATAGCTTAGAATTTTTCGAGATAAGAATTTTCCAAACTATTATATCCATAGTTTTCAAACGAAGAAAGAAAATTGAGATTTTGATAAGTAGATTTTGAAATATGAGTAAAACAAGTTTTTAGAAAAATCTCGGTTTTGTAGTTCGAAGTCCATAAAAGGATTTCTTTGAAAATGATATTTTAAAATTATTTAAAAATATGAAATTCTACAAATCTTTTAAAATGCTTTAAAAGTGATTTGAGTTATTAAAATGAATTTCCAAATGATAGAAAAGTTGTTTTGATCGGTATAGCTTAAAAAGCACTTTCCGCAGCACTTTTCTATAACTTTTGAAACATAGTCTTAAATGCAACCATTCTTTTCTGAACCATTTATAAATGTGTTTAAATGATTAATAAATTATTTTAAAGGTGGTTTGAAGAATTTATGGAATGGTTAAATAAATGTTAAATGATTTAGAGTCGATCAAATAACTTGACCGCATTATGGGTAACAAAGAGATAGTGTCTAGGCTTGGGTTTGGAAAACCGGTTTCCTACTCTCCCTGGCTATCCGGACTGGCCCGACGAAGGGGATAGTAAATTTGATTTACTCGGATCAAATTTTCCAAAGTATAAAGGATATAATTTTCCAAATATAAATAATTTGGATTTTATGGGGATAATCTTCTTGTACTCGGTGCTAAAGCCCGAAGAAGGAACTCGTACTATTCGTAGAATTTAAAAGATGATTTCGCCGTTATTCTGCCCATAGTACCTGTTGAATATGGGAATTGATATTGAGTAGAATTGGATGATTTCTACATATTCTGCTCACTTAATATTTACTGGTTTTGGATTAACATCCTATAAACATGGTTTTAACTCAATCAAAAATTGTGGGTTTTGAATTAAGAAATCTTTATTAAGATTTAAATGAAATGATTTGGAAATATTTTCCTAAGTGAAAAATGAAATGATTTCGAATTGTTACAAGTTTAAAAAGGTTTGAAGTAATCAAAGAACGTGATAAGAGAGGTTTAATGATTCCGTATATACCGGAAACAAATGTTTTAAAAGATATATATCTCTTGAGGATATTTTTGATAAAAAGGAAGTAATAAATCAAAAGAATAATTCCATATTCACTTAACACGTTTTATCTATTATTGGTTTGAAGGAACTGGGGTTGAATTTGGGTGATTCCTATCTGAAGACCACTTCGAACCAATTAACATATTCGAAGTAAAGACATGGAAATGATTTGGAAGACAGAATGTAGAGCTGCCTGCCACCGACCCTCGGTGGAAATTTCCCATATCATATTATATGGCAGTAGTTCTTCATTTGAGATCTTTGATGCAAGGACTTCTCGCCATTAATCTTAGGGGTAACTCCCGACAGGATGTGGTAGTAGAGTGCCTTCAGTTTGTCCTGTTCCTGAACAACTTGTATGGACGAATGTCTAACATTGCATTTCTAATTACATAAATTGATCTCTATGAACATATTATTTGTTTGGTGGCGGAGAAGGCAACTTCTCTTAGCTTAACACCCTTTCCTGAGACGTACGAGCTCAGGAGTTATATATTTGTAGAAATCAGTTGTGTGAGCATGGAATGGCAATGTGGCATTCAAAGTGGAATGTGCTATGTAAAAGGTAATCACTACCTCAGGCCTCATTACCCGGTAATGGCTTAAACAGGGTACACCGCAAGGCTAAGTGGGTCGCACCCATTAGGGTATGGTCATCACCTTTCTAGATAACCCTCTATATTTTGGGTATGTGGTGTATGCTATGAGACATCTCGGATAGGTCGGTAATGACCGAGGTGATGTCATATTTGGTTTCTATCCAGGACATGTATGAGTGCTAAATAGGGATAGACCGATCTTGCCAGATGCGGAGGATTGCTTGTGTATCCTCAGTACATTCCTCTAGAGATGTACTGTACGGAAGGTAGTCCCTTACCTGCCATTGTATGGAAATCCATTCTCCAATAAGTGCCTTCGGACTAGATTGTAAACCTATTATGCCATCAAATTTAACCAATGTAACAATTTCGGCTATTTGAATATATTTAGTTGAAAAGTGTTTTTAAAAGAATGTCATTAAAAATAATATCAAATAATTTTACATAGCTAGTTTTTTGGTTATCATAAGGTAAAAACCCATTCTGTGTTTATAAGCCGCGTGGTCTTATGTGATACCTTTTTGTTTTCAAAATGCATATTTTGAGTTTCTCACACCAGTCACGTGACTGACCCGGAGTTTATTTTCCTTTCCCTTAAACTCTGGGTGCCCTAATTTTCCCCAGGCAGCCTAGTAGTCAGGTTTAGTTCGAAGAAATCTGGATGGAGCTCAAAGCATGGAGTTAGAAGATGCTTCTGAAGATTGTTATCCATTTCCACAACACTCATGTGCTATAGTATTCGGCATTTGTAAGGGCAGATATATATAACTGTCCATTTTTAACTCTGATAAATGTATTTAAATTTATGCGGTAAAGATTATATGTTGAAATAATATATGTTATTCCCTTTGTGTGAGATTATGTTCTATCTTTATTTTCTTTCTTACCCTTGAGAATTCACTTCTTT
Organism: Allium fistulosum; assembly: GCA_030737815.1. Taxonomy (NCBI): domain Eukaryota; kingdom Viridiplantae; phylum Streptophyta; class Magnoliopsida; order Asparagales; family Amaryllidaceae; genus Allium; species Allium fistulosum. The sequence goes on from CM060906.1 coordinate 1,023,016,304, forward strand.
GGCACTTGGATTTGCGGCACATGAATACTGAAGATGTATTATTGTCGATTTCCGAGAGTCGAAGAAACAGGTCCTCACATTAGCAAAAGCCTCGTTTAATTCTTTTTGGTCAAAAATCTCAACAGTATTAATTAGAATAGAATTAATGATGTTACTACATTTTCTACCATTTGCTACTTTATGAGAAAATTTCGTGTCCTTATCCCCCTCATCCATCCATTGGACCCTAAATCTTTGTTTCCACATCACTTCCTTTTGCATAATAATTTTATTTAATTCTTCTTTTAAGTAAGAAAGCACATTTTTAAATATATTTGAGTTTCTATATTCTACTATTTTATTCAGCTTTAAATCTCATTTAGTAATTTATCCTTTTTAATTCTAATTTTCAAAAAACATCTTTATTCCATTTTTTAAGAAAAATTCTCAAGTTTTTAAGTTTATTTACAAATGTCTTAGCTATGTTTCATGGAAATCTTTAATTATGGTTGCATGTATAAAGTCATTTACTTATAATTAAATTTGTAATTTCTAACAACCACATCTTTTAAAATCTAAATTTTTTATTTCCACCTATTTAATTAGTATAAGATAAATAATAAGGCAATGGTATGAGTAAACACTGGGAAGACTAGTGACCTTACAAATTGGAAATCTATCTTCCACTTCATCTCCATTAAAAAACCCTACCTAGAAGTGTCATTGAAGGGTCATCCCTATTGTTCGACCAAGTGAAGCGTCTATTATTTAATTGTAACTCAATAAAATTACAACTAATAATAAACCGATAGAACTCCTCAATAGTAGAAAAATCACCTTCTCTAGGATATCATTCCCATAGGGATCTTGTGACATTAAAATCACCATCCATCACCCAAGGACCTGGAGCGAGTGCTCTAAACTTGAGACATTCACTCTAAAGAATTCTATGAACTATCGTGGAATTTAGTTTGTAAACATTAGTAACATTTAGAAATGAGTCATCACTAAGATCGGTGAAAATTAAATACATCGAATGAATTTTGGCGATATATTGTAAAAGTTCAACACAATTTTCTTCCAACCCACCATTAATCCCCCCGAGTTACCCATTTTGGAAGATGAACCCAAGCCTAAAATATAGACCCCTTAGACTCCTATAAAATCGATAATTAGATGTTCTATTTTTGTTTATTGCAATAATACAATATCAATGTTATTATCTTTAAAAAATGACCTAATTTTACTATACTTTTCAAAATTTTGTAGTCTCCTAACGTTACAGCTAATGTATCTCATGGTCCAGGCGATCTAACCCGCTATAATTCTCTACTTCTAATATACTCAGTATCTAATTGAACGTCATCAAAAATAAACCCAAAACTCGTGGATAAAAAATGCATATCACTAGTAGATAAACTATTAAAAGTACAAGGACTATAAGAACTACCTAGTAGGACATTCATACCTGAGTAAGAGTTATTGAATACTTTAGTGGCCACTTTACGAAAAAAGCACTTCTCTACATTGATCTAGCTAGCTTTGAACTATTGCAAAAGTCATTATCCCCTTTATATGTTATGGTGTCGGAAGCTATCTGATTCTCATCTTTGTTCCCCATTTTTTGAATATCATGTATCATATCACTACACTGCATATTTGGATCTCCTTTAAAATTCATTGACATTTGCATAAAATTCATTGACTTTTGTACCATTGGACTTTGTGCTAATATAGAGTTCTCGTGCTCAATAATCTTTTTTAAAACCTTTAACATGTTCTGTGTTTATCAACTTCTTGCTTTATCCCACACATACGTTTTGTATCCATGTCCTACACCTTATCTATTGACCGTGGATCCATACCTCTTTTCAAAATTGATGCACTAGATTTATGACCCCTCGTGCATTTTTTCAAATTGATACCATGGTTTCTATCGTCTTTAATGAATACTGACAATCAGGCCCTACTAGCATTTTCCTATTCTTTTCCACTCCTCTTTTCTTACCATTATGTCATATGAAATACCTCCATCCTTCTGTGTCATATCCAAAATATTATGTCATGTAATATGATCTACAACTACACCTGAATCTTCTTCTCTATCAAAGACTGCATCTATAACATGAACCACATCCGCCTGCTCCAAGCCATAATTACCCTGCTTTGGAAACATTCCATCCACCACCGCAATAGTTATTGTATTAACTAGATTTGAAACCATTATTAAATCATCAACAGTAATTCCATGCATGTTAATGTATATCTTCTTGGGCACCACCATACTTATACATAAACATCTATTACTTTTCTGGTTAATATATTTTATGTCATGCGCATTATATAAGCTATCTCTAACCCCCTTTATCATATATAAAATATTATAAGTTGTAATGCGATCAACTTCATAAGTCAACTCTATACAGCGCCCATATCAACAACAGGAACCACCTCTGCCCGATGCAGGTCAAAATTACCATGATTTGAAGTCAATCCATCTGCTGCATTAAGCACAACTAAATAAGGAACTCCTGCTAAACCGGAAGCAACAGTTTTTCCTTGAATGTCGGTGTACGTATCTTTGTACACCACCATGCTTAAACATTTACATGTGTTACTAGGACCATTACAATCCAAACTCCCCACACATTTAACCACCTTCTCGGTTTTTGACGGTTTTTCCTTCTCCTCCGTGTCAATCATGCTTAAACATATACAATTTTTCCTTTGAACTATTTACAGATTTTGCCTTCTCCACCATATGAACATGTTCATATTTTTAAACACTTCGCCTTTTCCAGCATGAGGAACATTTTGGTCAATGTCTCCCACATACTTCATATTTGGATTTATCATGTTATTACATTGGACTTAACATCAACAAAAACTTGTGCATTGTTATAAAGAATATTATTCATATTATTGAATTCATCTAGAAACCCATTCGGACCAACATGATCCATTAGTCAAAATTATTTTCAATTTCAAATTTTAAATAAGTACACATATAGCAACATACACACACGCACATACATACATACATACACACACATACATTCATATATGTATGTATGTATATGTATATGTATATGTATATGTATGTATATATATGTATATACATCTACATACATATGTGTATACATCTATATAAATATATGTATAGACATCTATATACATATATATATACATATGCATATATATTTATATACATATGTTTATACATCTATATACATATGTGCAGACATCTATATACATGTATACATATGTATATACATATGTGTACACATCTATGTACATATGTCTATACGTCTATATATATGTATAAATATCTATATCCATATGCATATACATATATATACATATATATACATATGCATATACATCTATATACATAGATATACATATGCATATACATCTATATACATATGTGTATATGTATATACATATATACACATATGTGTATACATCTATGTTATATGTATATACATATATACACATATGTGTATACATCTATATACATATATGTATACATCTATATATGTATGTATATACATCTATGTACATATGTGTATACATCTATAGATATATCTATACATATGTATATACATATGTATATATATATATACATATGTGTATACATCCATATACATATGTGTATACATATATATATATGTATGGATATATACATACATATATATGTATACATATGTATATTCATATATATACTTATGTATATACATCTATATTCATATGTACACACACCAATATATGTATGTGTGTACACACACACACACATACATACATACATGTACATATACATATACATAAACATGAACATGTACATATACATATATATGTATGTATGTATGTATGTATGTATGTATGTATGTATGTATGTATGTATGTATGTATGTATGTATATGTGTGTGTATTGGTTTATATATACAACAACAACTAAGCTATTATTCCTAAACAAGTTGGGGTCGGCTAGAAATAAAACCCAAAACTAAATGACAAAGTCAATTTAAAAGTAATAACAACAATACTAGATTTAAATATATATATATATATGCGAAAATAGAAATAAAGATAAAAATAAAATAATTAAAATAATTAAACAAATAATAATAATAATAAGTCAAATAAAAATAAAAATAGATAAAGAAATTAAAAAACCATGATAATAGTAATAATAATACTAATAGTAATAATGGTACTAATAGTAATAGGGATCGAAGACCAAACACTATGTGTTTGGTTCCTATTCACTGGTCCTATAATCTAAAACTTATAACATTACCCCTAAACCAACCCTAAGTACAAAAACTCCTAGCTCAAGGTTCTGGTACGTGGATCGCTAACTTCCACGCGCTCCTATCTGAAACAAGCTCATCAGACATATTCTAATTCCTCAAGTCCCTTTTTACTACTTCCTCCCATGTCAACCTTGGTCGACCTCTGCCTCCCTTTGACCATTCGATGCTACCTATAATTCCAACATGTACAGATGTCTCGAGAGGCCTCTGTTGGAGATGTCCAAACCATCTTAAGCGATGTTGGACTAGCTTCTCTTCAATTGGTGCTACTCCAAGTTTGTCACATATATCATCATTCCTAATGCGGTCTCGTCTTGTATGACCACAGCTCTGTTGCAACATATGCATCTCTCATACACTTATCTTTTGGACATGTTGTCTTTTAGCAGGCCAACATTCTACACTAGACAACGTTGCAGGCCTAATTGCCATTCTGTAGAGCTTTCCTTTAAGCTTTTATGGGACTTTCTTATCACAGAGAATGTCAGACGCTATTGGCCATTTCACCCTTCTAAAACTAACATCTTCATCAATCTCACAATCATACCGCAACATTGACTCTAAATATCGAAAGGATTCCTTCTTGGGCACTACTTGTCCGACTAGAATAACATCTTCATCCTTTGACCTGACACCGCTGAGCTCGCACTTCATATAACTCTGTTTTAGTTCTACTAAGGCTAAATTCCTTTGATTCTAAAGTCTACCTCCATAACTCCAGTTGTCTATCAACCCCTATCTTGCTTTCGTCAATCATTTTAAACAAAAAAAATCATGAGCTCATAGTCGAGCCTTCTAAACGAGACTTCCATGGTGGCTAGAGTTTCTCCCCCACACTATAACACCACGTAAAATTTATAATAAATTAATTAATAATGATGATAAAAATGGGAATTATTACAAACATTAGAATTTGGTCATGAAAGTTACACCATTGACTTCGTGGTGATTTTCTAAGCAACTTTCATACATTTAGCTTCACTATCGAGATTCAAAAAGATAATTTATTGACGTTCGAAGATTTCGAATTTAAAATAATTCAAAGAAATTTAAATTTATAATTATGTAACGTTAACGTTTGAAATTATAAAGCTAATAAAAGATTATAATGTTAAGAATAATCTTAACCTTTAAGCAAATGTTAATGGTAGGATTAATTGTGGAAAGAAAAAATATAACATTAAAAATTAATGTTAACTATTAATTTTAGGCCAGGGACAGAAGGCCAGTCGAATGCCTTCATTGGACCGGTCGATCGCTAGCAGTCGATCACTCCCGACCACCCAAAGAGGAACGGTCGACTTGCTGATTTGAGGTGGCTAGGGTTTTCCAAGACCCGAACGGCCTAGATATTGATCGTACGGGCCAGATGCGTTCTAACAACTATAAATAAGAAGCTAGCCCCTAACTTTTATTCACAAGAAAAATAAGCATGCTAACAAAACTCTGTCAGTTTCCTTCCTCCTCGACCAACTTTCTACTTTCAAAATAAAAGATCCAAGCACTAGGAAAGAGATTAATCAAGTTAAAGGAAAAATGTAATATATATATATATACACACAAATATATATATATATATATATATATATTTCTATTCTTTCCTAATCTTTGAGTTCTGAATCTAATTTATATACAAATGAATTGTTATATATTGTACAATTAAAAAGAAGGCAATTGGAGGAAGAGATTGGCCTTAACACGAAAGAAAATCCTAGGAAATTTGGGGAAAGCTATTTGTGAGTGGAAATCTTACTTTTGTTCTCTTTATAGTAGTTTGTACAGTTAATATTTGGATTTGTTTTATGCCTTAGGAATTTTGTAGGTGAAAACTTTACCCCAAAAAATGTTAACTCTGGAATAGATTAGAATCTTATTTGTTTTATGTTAATATGATAGAATTTAATCCGTTATAATTTGCCATATGAATAATTTATGTTCTGTTCAGCTCCCATGTCAAATTTGTGCTTGTTGTGACGAACGGTTCTAAAATGAACTAGGAAAGAGCATGCAAAGTATGGATTTTTTTTATCCTATCTGTAATTTGCATAGCCTACTTCCATAATTAAAATAAATATAAATCATTTTTCACTTCAACCTTATAGATTTAAAATTCGAATAGAATATAAAAGTTTAAATTGAAAAGTGTTGTTTCCTTCAAATAGAGGTGTTAATTCTACTATGTCAATCTAAAACAATTTGGATGTTTTGATTTCATTTTTTTGAATATACGTGCAAGTCTGTTTGTTTAGCTAATTTAAACTATGATAATAGCTATTGTGTAAACTGTTGTATTGGATTGTGAATTGTATAGATATAGAAATTATGACATTTAAATTATCTTAATAACCCGAATAGGAAGCAAAAAATCTTAGCATAGAAATGTTTTTACGCACGCGTAGAAATATTTAATAAAAACTAGTTAACTAAAAATTAATGTTAAGTTTAAATATAGTAATAACGTATAAGTTGTAACGTATAAAATAATTAGGCTAATAAATAACAATAAACCATATAAAAAGGGAGTTAAGAACAAATATGGAAATTAATCCATAATTAAAGGGGAAATAAGGAGTTTCCCTTACATGGCCTTAATGCGTAAATGCGGGTGAGGTATATTATGTAAATATATTATACATATATGTTAGTATAATTTCATAAGGTTAGAGAGTGGAAATATGACTAATTTATAGGGATGCGAGGTCAGTTAAAAGTGAACAAAGTCTGTCCAGCTAATTTGGCTACTAGCAGTGTGATTTGGGAACTGATGTGAGACATCATCTATAATAAGTACCCACAGTGGATGTGAGGTTAGTCCCAATTATATAGGGTAAGCCTGTCCAACTAATCTAGCTACCAACACCTACGAATAGTCACACTAATGTGAGACGTCATGGTTTGGGTTACGGGTCATAGTACGGATATCCCATGAAGGGCCTGCTTCGTGGTTGGAGGTATTAAATGGCTATTGTTTGGTCTGCCGCTTTCCCATTCAAGAAATATTAAATGGCCAAGATTACTTTCAGGTGTGATAGTGGAAATCTATGGAGGGGGTCCGCATCGGCGTTGAAGTATTAAATGACTATTGGAGGGTCTATCTCTTCCCCATTTAAGAAGTATTAAGTGGCCTTATGAGGTTTCTTACAATGTCAGATAGGAAGTACCACAGAGGGGTTTTCCATAAGTCTAGGTAGTAAATGACAGGGATCTGCCTAGGGTCTAGGTTTTAAATGGTTCGAATCTACTTATTTCCCATTTAAAAAGGACTTAAATAACTCAGGTACTTTCTTTCACATCGCTAGGATATGGCTTAAGAAAATGGGTCGTTAGACCCAATATATTCCATGTTACTAGCAGTGTGGTTTTGAAACAGACGTGAGACATCATCTATAATTAGTACCCACAATGGACGCGAGGTTAGTCCCAATTCTATAGGGTTAGCCTGTCTAGCTAACCTGGCTATCAACACCTACAAATAGTTGGACTAATGCAAGACATCACAGTTTGGGTTACGGGTCATTGTACGGATATCCCAAGACGGCCCTGCTTCGGGGTTGGAGGTATTAAATGGCTATTGTTAGGTCTGCCTCTTTCCCGTCCAAGAAGTATTAAATGGCCGAGATTACCTTTTAGGCGTGACAGTGGAAATCGGCGTTGAGGTATTAAATGTTTATTGGAGGGTCTATCTCTTCCCCATTTAAGAAGTAACAAGTAGCCTTATGGGGTTCCTTACAATGTAAAATAAGAAGTACCGAAAAGGTGTTTTCCTTGGGTCTAGGTATTAAATGACAGGGATCTACCTAGGGTCTAGGTTTTAAATGATTTGAGTCTACCTATTTCCCATTTAAAAAGGTCTTTAATGACTCAGGTAGTTCCTCTCGCATCGTTAGGATATGGCTTAGGAAGATGAGTCGTTGGACCCAATATATTCCATGGCTGCATTGCACCCGCTTAATAGTTATGAAGTTAGATTAGAAAATTCCATTGGCCTATAGTTGAAGATACATTGTGGAGCTGGACTGGAAGAGCCATCGACTTATAGTTGGAGGTACACTCAAAAAGATGTAGTAAGAAATGCGTAAGATATAATACTCATCTAAATAATACTGCCCAAATATTGTTATAGTAAGACTTGAGATTTTCATTCACCAGACATTGTTGTTCTGACACGCTCCTCATTACAACCCATAGGTTAGGTGGAACGATGCCGATGATGCGGTGTAAAGGAGGCCATGAAGACTAGTGGTAGTATAGCTATTTATTTAGGTTTATGATTTATTCAGATGTACTCAAATTTTAGACCTGTTAATGTTCTACTTTGAGACATTATGTTATGGATATTTGGGATATTGTATTTCTACGACTTGAAAATGTATGAAATGGGTACTTATTTTATTATCATATTTCATCCCTTCTGCTTGATTTTGAAAGCATAGATAGATAGCTATGTATTTTGTTTACTTAACCAGTTTTCTGTCAACAACTATCTCTGGAATGAACCTAAGAACTGATGGCATTTATTGGGTCAAAAATTTAGCCCGTTTCGGAGAGGGTAGTTACACACTGCCAATCCACAATCAAAATTCTCCAATCGAAGGAGATTCTCACTCCAGAAACCCTACAGATAGGCCACCGAATGAAGGCTGCATTACTGTCTTATCCAGAAAATCAAGGCGATAACAAAAAATTGTATCAATGTCACATTGAGTCCTCTAATTTCCACCCAGAATAGCCATTTCAATCGAAATACTAGATTCAACATTCAGAGTAGGAATGAATTCCCAGTCATCCATTCGGTCTATGGTAGGAATACCACTGAAACTATGGCATACTATTTAGGTAGTTCGAACGAGGTAAAACCCCTAAAAGCTTGGAATCAGATAGTTGTTAAGCTAGAAATTTCTTCATATACACCAATTTCATTTTATCCTCCTACTAAATTCAAGAATTTAAGATGCACCAAAATAAACAATCAAAGTGTGGACGTCCTAAGAGAGAATTGGAAAGCCATTATTTCTTTTTATGTTATGGGTCCAAAACCCGATTACCATTACTTCTTACATAATAGGGTTTTAGAAGCCTAGTAGTGAATTACCAAATCTTTTCTAGAGATCATGGTTTCAACTTGGTAAAATTTGATAAATAAGAAGATTGTGATAAAATATTGGTTAATGGACCCTATTTCTACGATAAAAGGTTATCATGAAAAATTGGAGATCAGAGATGCAACTAATGAGGGAATTCCTCCAATCAATTCCTATTTGGATGTGACTACCAGGCCTAGAAAATTATTAATAGACTGAAGAAGCTATAGGCAGAATTGCCTCGATACTAGGCAAACCCATAAAACTAGATCAGATCACTAAGGATATGATCGTATCTCATTTGCATGAGTCTCGATAGAAATTGACACTAGCTTTTTATTTCTAGAACAAATTCTAATCTAGACGTAGAAGACAACATAGCATGGAATAAGGTTGCTTACGAATAGGTCCCAGTGAAGTGCAATTACTGTCACTGTTTTAGACGTTCAAAAATTAAATGCACTGTTAAGAAAACTCGGATGCCAAAGCATAACAACAATGAAGTAAGGACGGTAATTGCATGCAAGTAGAAAAGAACTACGATTAGAACATAGATCCAATTAAAACACAAGAGGAACCATCTCAGACTCTACAAGAAGGAAACATGCATACAGAAAATACGGAAAAAGCAATTTGTAGCAAGAGTGAAACATCATCAAAAAATAGAAAAGTCCAGTTTAGTCATTTAATGTTCTAGGTTACAATAGTTAAGAACAAAGATTGAAAGTGTGTATGGTTCGAGTAATATGAATAATTATCTAACTTATAAACTTGTGCGAAATATAAATACAAAAGTAAAACAATAAAGTAAACAACACCAGAGATTTTTATACTGGTTCGAGCTTTTTGTTCTACGTCCAGTCCTAGACTCTTTCTGGATTTAACTAACAAACGTCCTCACTTAACCCAGAGGAATAGGTATTACAAACCGCCTGGGCTATCAAATAGGACTTCTAAATTACAAACCCCCTAAGCTGTCGAATAGGACTTCATGCCTGAAGATCTCCAACTGGACTTCGACTACAAAGAGTAGTAAAGTGTTTTGACTTATTATGCTCTAAATAACACGTATGAGTCGATATAGTACAACATTTCTATAATCTTCTTCTTAGTAGTAAATTGAGTGTATGTGAAGAAATGGAAAGGTTTTGATCACAAGAATTATATTCTTGAATGAGTATGTGATCAAAAAGGTACAGCAATATAAATTTGTATGAATGCTTAAGAATTCAAAAGATAGAAAGAATTGTGAATCAGTGAATTAAACTGTTTAAATGTATTGCTTTATATAGATATACATCAGTCGCAATTGTTTATGAAGAGCAGTGATGAAGAGAAAAGGTTGCAACTGTTGATGGAGGGAAGCATCCCTTCATAATTTCAAATAAAATAATAGCCGTTATTTAATTCAGTCGGCTGAATGAATTATAGCAGCCATCTAAAATCTGTTAGAGAGAACCAATTTTAAAACAGAAACAATATAGTGCAATTTTTACCGTATTCAGCCGATTGAATTTTGCCACTCAGTCGGCTGAATATTGTTATGCTTCCGAACTTATGTACGTGTATATATTTAGTCGGTTGAGTAGTTTCATTCAGTCGGCTGAATTCTGTTAATTTCTGTTTTGTGATTTGAAATTGATTTGTGCTAAATGTGTTTGTGCGTATACCACCTAGAAGAGATTTTAACAATATTTTGAACTATAAACTAAGACACCATGACCACAATTACGTTGTAGCGTCATTTTGGTCTTTATTTCATCAAGTTTGTATCTTCATTTAAATAATATTATTTCCTATAGAAATGGTTAGTGTATACTATATATACTTGTATAGTTGTCACTATCAAAACATCGAAGTATGAGGTTCTAACATTCTCTCCCTTTTTTATTATGATTACCATATGTGTTTAATTTAAAATTAATCAATATTCAGATAGTTCTCCCCCTAAAACAATACTCATGCTATCGATATGGTCTTATAGTTATTTTCCCCTTTTGTCATCAACAAAAAGGAAACATATATCAATAGGAGTAATATGAACGATTATACGGGCAGAACTATGTAATATAAATTCATTGGTGTACAGAATATTAGAAAACTGTGTTTAATATTTTAAAGAACATACCATTGTCATAGTCATAATTTTAACTATCACAACATCACATATCATACTAATATAGAAAATTTGGACATCGCAATTATGGCTTCATTTCCATAAGTATTAGAAAATTTGGAATATATCTCCCCCTTTATATTTAGTGTACCTGCAAAAAAAAGAGATATATGTTTTGGTACTCACTTCTTATGTTAGGGTCCGAGGGTTAGGTCTTGGGAAGCCATACCCATTGGGTGTGGTTGAACTTTTATCAATATAGTTTTCATTATAAATTACATTCTTATAATAGTTGCTAATATAAAATTGTTTATCATGATCAATCGTATTAGCAGAAATCCATATTTCATTACTATTAGTCATTAGCTTAGTACTTGAAAAATATTTTCCATCATTTCTAAACAAAGTACTATTTTATAACTATCTTGTTTACTAGTACTAGCACTAAAATTAGTATACATGAATGCATATCTAGTATTATATGTACTTTTAGCTTGTTTATCGCCTAAACCACAAGAAGATAAGATATCTTTACCTTTGTTAAAACTTACAATTGTTTTATTTAATCTTTCGAAATTTGCTTTAGAATTACAAACTTTTTTGCAAAATATTACTGTTAACTTTTAAAATCACACTTTCTGTAGATAATTCTAAGATCTTTCCAATTAAAACTCCCTTTTCTTTTTGAAGAGACAAAATTAAAGAGCTAGAATTATTTAAAAAAAATTCCAAAAATATAGTTTTATTTTGCAAAACATCGATTTCCTTCAAAAATCATTATTTTTAGCTTCTAATTGCTCATTTTATTTTTGTAGGAAATCTTTTTGTGAAACAAGTTCTTCTAACGTATTTTCAAAAAATTTAGTTTATTTTACCAAAAATTTATTTTCCTCTTTTAAGTTTGAAATTTCTTACAATCTTTTAATAATTCATCATGTGCTAACAAAAGATCTTTATATAAAGAATCTAAGCATACCGATTGTGATTCGAGTTTAGCCATGAAACATTGCTTGCTCCTTTCATTCTTCTTTATTGCTCGTTCTTTTTTTATTGCCTTGACTAGATCTCTTTATAGTCATTTATTCTAAGATGTTGTTACAATCTCTAGAATCCCATGCTCAACTACCAAATGAAAGTGTATATGGATCGAGTAATATGAATAATTATCTAAGTTAAACTTGTGTTGAATATAAGTATAAAAGTAAAGCAATAAAGTAAATAAAACCAAAGATTTTTATACTAATTCAAATTTTCGTTCTAAGTCCAGTCCTAGACTTCTTCTACAATTAACTAACAAATGTCCTCACTTAACCCAGAGGAATATGTATTACAAACTGCCTAAGCTGCCGAGTAGGACTTCTATATTACAAACTGCCTAAGTTGCCGATAGCACTTCGTGCCAGAAGATCTCCAACGGGAATTCGACTACAAAGAGTAGTAAAGTGTTTTGACTTCTTGTGCTCTAAATAACACGTATGAGTTGATATAGTACAAGCTTCATATAATCTTCTTCTTAGTGGTATATTAAGTGTACGTGAAGAAATGGAAAGGTTTTTATCACAAGAATTTTATTCCTGAATGAGTGTGTAATCAAAAGGGTAAAGCAATATAAAATTGTATGAATGCTCGAGAATTCGAAAGATAGAAATAGTTGTGAATTAGTGAATTAAATGTTGAAATGTATTGCTTTATATAAATACCATCAGTTGTACTTGTTTATGAAAAGTAGCGACGAAGAGAAAAGGTTGCAACTATTGATGGAGGGAGGCATACCTTCAGAATTTCATATAAAAAAATAGCTGTTATTTAATTCAGTCGGCTAAATGAATTATTGCAACCATCTGAAATCTATCAAAGAGAACCAATTTTAAAACATAAACAAAATAGTGCAATTTTCACTATATTCAGCCAGCTGAATTTCGCCACTCAATCGACTGAATATTGTTATGCTTCAGAACTTGTGTACGTGCATATATTCAGTCGGCTGAGTGGTTTCATTCAGCCGGCTGAATTCTGTTAATTCCTATTTTGTGATTTGAAATTGATTTATGCTAAATGTGTTTGTGCGTATACCACCTAAAAGAGATTTTAACGATATTTTGAACTATAAACTAAGACACCATGACCGATATTACATTGTAGCGTCATTTTGGTCTTCATTTCATCAAGTTCGTCTCTTCATTTAAATGATATTATTTCCTGCGGAAATGGTTGGTGTATATGATATATACTTGTATAGTTGTCACTATCAAAACATTAAAGCATGAGGTTCTAACATTCTCTCCCTTTTTGATGATGATTACCATATATGTTTAGTTTAAAATTAATCAGTATTCAGATAGTTCTCCCCCTAAATCAATACTCCCCTTATCGATATGGTCTTATAGTTATTTTCCCCCATTGTCATCAACAAAAAGGAAACAGATATCAATAAGAGTAATATGAATGATTATAAGGGTAGAACTCTGTAATATAAATTAATAGGTGTACAAAATATTAGAAAATTGTGTTTAAGATTTTAAAGAACATACCACTTGTCATAGTCACAATTTTAACTATCACAACATCACATATCATACTAATATAGAAAATTTGAACATCGCATTTGTGGCTTCATTTCCATAAGTATCAAAAAATTTGGAATATACCTCCCCCTTTATATTTGGTGTACCTGTAAAAAAAAGATATATATGTTTTGGTACCCACTTCCTATGTTGGGGTTCGGAGGGTTAGGTCTTGAGAAGCCATATCATTCGGTGTGGTTGCACTTTTATAAATATAGTTTTCAATATAAATTACATTCTTATAATAGTTGCTAATATAAAGTTGTTTATCATGATCAATCGTATTAGCTGGAATCCATATTCTAATACCATTAGTCATGAGCTTAGTACTTGAGAAATATTTTCTATCATTTCTAAACAAAGTACTATTATGACTGTAATTGGTTTTAGGACTATCTTGTTTACTAGTACTAGCACTAAAATTAGTATACATGAATGCATATTTAGTAATACATTTACTTTTAGCTTGTTTATAGCGTAAACCGCGGGAAGATAAGATATCTTTACCTTTGTTAAAACCTACGATTTTTTTATTTAATCTTTCAAAATTTGCTTTAGATTCACAAAATTCTTTTAGCAAAATACTACTATTATCTTTTAAAATCATGCTTTCTTTAGTTAATTCTAAGTTCTTTTTAATTAAACTCCATTCTCTTTTTCAAGAGACAAAATCAAAGAGTTAGAATTATTTAAAGAATTTTCTAAAAAATACTTTTACTTTGCAAAACATCGATTTCCTTCAAAAAATCATTATTTTTAGCTTCTAATTGCTCATTTTCTTTTTGTAGGAAATCTTTTTGTAAAACAAGTTCTTGTACCGTTTTTCAAAATAATCAATTTGTTTTACTAAAATTTATTTTTCTCTTTTAAATTGGAAATTCCTTATTCACAATTTTTAACTTAGCTAATGCAATTTTATTAACTTTGTTTAAAGTTTTACAATATTTTAGTAATTCATCATGTGCTCACAAAAGATCTTTATATAAAGAATCTAAGCATATTGATTGTGATTGAGTTTAGCCATGAAGCATTTGCTTGTTTGCTCCTTTGATTCTTCTTTATTGCTCTTCCTTTTTCTATTGCCTTGACTAGATCTCTTTATGGTCATTTATTCTAAGATGTTGTTATGATCTCTAGAATCGTAGGCTCTGGTACTAAATGAAAGTGTTTATGGATCAAGTAATATGAATAACTATCAAAGTTATAAACTTATGCGGAATATAAATATATAAGTAAAGCAATAAGGTAAATAACATCAGAGATTTTTATACTGGTTCGAGCTTTGCATTCTATGTCCAGTCCCAGACTCTTCATGGATATAACTAGCAAACGTCCTCACTTAACCCGGAGAAATAGGTATTACAAACCGCTTGAGCTGCCGAACAGGACTTCTATATTACAAACCCCCTAAGCTGTCGAATAGGACATTGTGCCTGAAGATCTCCAACAGGACTTCGACTACAAAGAGTAATAAAGTGTTTTGACTTATTATGCTCTAAATAACACGTATGAATCCATATAGTACAAACTTCCTATAATCTTCTTCTTTGTGGTATACTAAGTGTACATGAAGAAATGGAAAGGTTTTGATCACAAGAATTATATTCTTGAATGAGTGTTTGATTAAAACGGTAAAGCAATATAAAATTGTATGAATGCTTGAGAATTTAAAAGATAGAAAAAATTGTGAATCAGTGAATTAAACTGTTGAAATGTATTGCTTTATATAGTTATCCATTAGTTGCAATTATTTGTGAAGAGCAGTGATGAAGAGAAAAGGTTGCAACTGTTGATGGAGGGAAGCATCACTTCAGAATTTCAAATTAAAAAATAGTCATTACTTAATTCAGTCGGCTGAATAAATTATAACAGCCTTCTGAAATCTATCAGAGAGAACTAACTTTAAAATAGAAACAAAATAGTGCAATTTTCACTATATTCAATCGGTTGAATTTTTCCACTCAGTCGGCTGAATATTTTTATGCTTCAGAACTTGTGTATGTACATACATTCAGTCGGCTAAGTGGCCTCATTCAGTTGGCTGAATTCTGGTAATTCATGTTTTCTGATTTGAAATTGATTTGTGTTAAATGTGTTTGTGCGTATACCACCTAAAAGAGATTTTAACAATATTTTAAACTATAAAGTAAAACAGTATAACTGATACTACATTGTAGTATCATTTTGGTCTTCATTTCATCAAGTTTGTCTCTTCGTTTAAATGATATTATTTCCTGCAGAAATGGTTAGTGTTTATGATATAATACTTGTATAGTTGTCACTATCAAAACATCAAAGTATGAGGTTCTAACAAAAATTACAATAAAATGGTCTAAAATAGTAAGTAATAACAATATTTCTAATAACTTGAAGAAGCAAGAGGGATGCCCGCACAAACACAGCCCTAAGTCCACAAGTAACATGCATTACGAAGCCACAATCCATGCAACTATAGTGCAAGAAGGCATCGTGACTACTAGCAATGCCAATAATACTGGTTATCATCAAATCATACCTACAAATGAAAGTGACAAGGATGAAAGCATGAAAGACTCAATCCAAACCCCAAAATCAGAATTACCTCAAGTTGCTGTAGAAACAAAAGGCCAATTCCACTAGAACCTAGGGAACAATGTCTAAAACATGCAACAATCATCATGGAGAATGAGACAGGAAGACCCACCTTTTGAATTCAAATCTATAACAACCTGCATTTTTTACGATAGGATATTTAAATAATTAATTTAAATATTGAATCGTTATTGAATTGAAGGTCTAAAATATCACTTTTTGCATACGGTCGAATTAGGATTGAAGACCACCTCCATTGAGTCTAAATTAATATTACGAATCAAAATCAATATAAATATTGCTATATTTAAAATTGGATGATCCTATGTCTAAAACGATCTAGAAATGCATAAAATTATCATCTCGGAGCGCTGTCTGAAATAGCGATGAAATTTATACCATCGGGACTAGAAAAATAGTTGATGGGCGCCGATGAATTTCGTAGCGATCAAATGTGTTGGGTGATCGTGCGTGGCCAAAAAATCTATAAAGTTATTTGAGAACAAAATTTATATATATATATATATACTTTATTATATATGCTCACTCATACGTTTCCCTCCCTCATACTGTATTTCCCTCTCTGCTCAAAAATGAATTGGGTCCATTAATGGATATTGGATCTAGGCTAATTCCAGGAGCTACGGCAACGAGAATTGATGAGATAGGACCCATCGAACTCATATAGGGGAGAGCATCACATCTATGCGGATGCTAAAGAATGTAGTGATGCTTGGTCATGCCCGACTCTTCCCCCATCGACTAGGTCTTGTCTTTGGAGAAGCTTGGGGCAGAATCGAGTGGAATAGAGAGCAGCGCTGTTCTTCACTTCGCGGGATGCATCTGCTACTACCAATCATCGAAGCTCCGGCCACATATGTGAATCATGACATTTTGAGGTGGATGGGTGGGTGTTAGGTCGCATTTCGTAAAGGGAAGCTAGGGACGATGAGTTTTTGTGTGTCACGTAGAGCACATGGAGTAGAGCTATGGGATTGACTGCTCGACGTTTCGAGGGGGTAGGGAGTGAGAATTGGAGGAATGTTCGTGGGCATGAGTGGGTATGTTTGTGCATGGTGTGCACAGGAGATAATTAGGGAAGACAATGGATTAGGGATTGATAAGGCAATTATATTGTCTAATTATTTTACTTAATCTCGTTCTTTATTTAATTTATATCTCTTACATATGAGGTCCAATCGAAACGCTCTCTTCGCCATTGCACTCATATAGAGATTATCTACAACATAATATGTGCTTGGACTGGATTCGCGCATGTGAATATTTATAGCTAAGGTGAGCGGAATTATAACTCTGAATTTGTATTTTAGTATAAATCCCCGTAATTTTATATATTGAAAAATATACCTAGTAGAGGTAGAAAATAAATATGTATAAATCTATTTCCTCATTTTTTTGAATTTTTTTGAGTCAATATACGAGATTGTTGATTAAAATACTACATATTTATATTGTGTTCTATTCATAATAAATAGAATTAGATAGTGGTGATATTTATTTATAATGTGATTATAAATTAGTTAAACTCTAATTCATCATTATATTAGTGACATAAATTTTATATATTTTATTACTAATTAAAGATAAGAGTATGAATTTTAAAATGATTTAAGGGGTTTAAAAATGATTTATAAGCTAGTTTTATATTTTATAAAATAATGAAATGATTTTATAAAATAATAGAAAAGGGATTTGACTTTTATGGAAATGATTTAGTAAGTAAAAGTGAGAGTTAATTATAAAATGATCGAATTTCTTATTTTAATGTATGTATATGTGTATGGGAATATCCATCTTGATATATCATCAGGTTATGAGCAATCTCACATAGCATAGCGACTATCAGGTACACTAAGTTGCAGGAGAGAATATCGGATCGAACGATCGCCCCGATGAAACTCTAAATACAACCTGTGAAGTAAATATGTGGTTAACTGCATGTGTGCATACAAATGTTCACGAATGGGTGCATCGGAAAACATGTAGGTTTTTTTAGCTTAGCTAGTTGGGACTACCTTGCAACCATGGAACAAAGTTCTTGGAGGTTGCAGGTTCGAGTCTTACCATGCTGAGATGTGCTTCCCTTAAGGATCAGAGCGGTTATCCCCAACAAAACCAAATAAAAAACGGTAGGGGATTGATGCTTTGGGTTGGGGTAGCATTAAAAGGGGGATCGGTGTGGCGGACGGATGAATTCCCTGGCTCTACTCTCCGGAGTAGGGTCTTTTTTAAAAAAACCATGTAGATTTCACATGAGGTATAGGGTCAATTGAGTTCGTTTTGGCGTGTTATAGAAGGCTGGTTCGTTATATTAACCCATTAAACTCTACATGTGCAAAGAGTGGATTTTGGTATCAAAATTGGTTTTTGAATACTTAAGAAACCACTTCCAAAACCTCAATCAATGAACTCCGTTGCAGCTAAGGCAGACTATGCGAGCTAGATGACTTATCGGGTGAAGTGACGGAGAAAACGAGGCTCAAATTGATGAGTGGTGGCCAACTTGGATCGCTATCCTGGGCTTACTGTACCGGAATTTCTCAATCGACTGATATGTGTAACCAGTCGATTGAGGCTAGTCAACTATGGGGGTTTCCCAGTCGACTGAAGGTGCACAGACCTGAGTAATAAGCCTAAGTTAGGTGTAAGGCTTTAGGGAGTTTTACCCCGTCTCATGTGTGGTCCTTTGCAAGGCTTTGCACAACTTTGGGAAGGTTCTAGGCTAATCGAGGAAGTGGAAGACATGATGAAGCTCGAAATCCAAACACGAGTGCAAAGTGATTTGTATGTAGTAAAAAATGATTGGTAACAATCGGGCACGGGATCGCTACGATGATCGACCACGCGATCGCGTCCGACGAGCATATGATCGAGTGAGATCCACATCTCTTGGCTTTGACCTCGGGGTATATATAGTTTGATAATTTATATCAGATTTTCAGAAAAGACCATCCATATAGATAGGTGATGATGAGATATTGGTCTTCGTTAGTGATTGGCTTAATTGATTATGTGAAGTTATATTTGATGTGTGCACATAATTATACGACATTAGTGTTACTTTGTGATCCCGATGTCATATTACATGAGATACGAGGGTCGTTTTCTTTTTAGATGGAGGTGTACACAAGTTATTTGAGAAATCCTTAATGTCCTAAAGGGGTATGATGATAATCATCTACTATGGGATTTAGAACACTTATGCTCATTATAGGGGTATTGTGTGATCTAAAAAAGTCCTAGGATTTAGAATGGATCACATAATATTTATGTTCATTATAGGGGTACGATGATTCTATTTACTGTTGGGACTAGGTTTCAACTGTATAGATGTCTGGGTACGTTAGTATACTGACTCTATTTATCTTGAATTCTCAAAAGGAATCATTGGATCACGATAGATGTCTGGGTATGTTAGCGCACTGATTCTATTAATCATTGGATCATGATATATGTCTGGGTACATTAGTGTACTGACTCTATTAATCATTGGACCACAATAGATGTCCGGGTACATTAGTGTACTGAATCCATTAACCATTCGATCGTGATAAATGTCTTGGTACGTTAGTGTACTGACTTTATTAATCATTGAATCACGATAGATGTTTGGGTGTGTTAGTGTACTAACTTTATTCATCTTGAACTCTCGAAGGAAATAATTCATCATGATAGATGTCTGTAGTTGACTCCACCCATCAGTAATGATGGGTATTGATTTGTATCCTTAGTCATCTTCCATTGTCATATTGTGTGCGTTATTAGTTGGCCATTGTTGTGGTTGCTACATTTACTATCATTATATACTTCATGATAGACTTATATTATGATCACCCTACTTTTGAATGTTGGGTAACCTTTATCATAGTATGTCGTTACATTTCAATCACATTATATTAGTTGTGCCGACTCCTTGATTACCTGAGAAGAGTAGGTTATGGTATGTTTCCTATCTTCTAGATAGGTTTACTTGTTTTTATGGAAAGTTCGGAGTACCCATGAGCCACGATTGTGTAGAGGAACGGTTGTGCCTTAGTAGTTCCTGTTTATTTTATATAGTTTTAATATACAATATTTTAGGATAGTTCCCCTCACACCAAGATTTAGGTTCGTCCTACGTTTTGTCTTGGTCTGCCTATGCCATGATAACTCTTGGGTCTAGTTTGAGTAGTTGGAAGGCAGGTACATTAGGAATACTCTATCAGGACAGCCGGATCGTTCTGTGGAGAGGAGATCGATACTTCGTATATATACTTGATATTGTAGTGGTACATGACACGTGTTATTTATATATGAGACTTACTATATCAGATGCTCTATTCTAACTCTCTGCATTGATATTTACTTATCACTTACTTCTGCTAGTGCAGTCTCTTATATATATTGTGATCCTGTTCTGTTCATGTATATTTGGTAAATTATATGTTATCATTCGCTGTGAGATTCTGTCGATATGCCTTAGTATAATGTTTGTTTTAAATTTTCCTTTCCAACAATCTGTCTTTTGTGGTATACAGAAGTCAGACTTTTTTATTTGGTGCTGATTTCAGGATATTACGGAGGGCGGGTTTTTACAAAAGCCACTACATCACAAGATTTTATTGACAAACTAAACTGAACAACATGGTTCAGCAAATTAAAACCAAAAGTAGGAAATCAAAGAGAACTAAAACTACTAGTGGGTCCATTCATAGTCTTGATCTAAGGAGTGAACCATCCACCTCCCTTTAAATGTCTATGCCTTTTGGAATGTTAGAGGGATAAATTCATCCCCTAAACAACTTGACATCAAAAACTAATTAAACTCTCACAACTTCCCTTTTATAGGCCTTTTAGAAAACAAACTTCAAGCCCAAAAAATTCCAAAATTGCTAATTGGATCAAGCAAGGTTGGGCATTTGATATTGCTAATGATCTTCACTATAAAGGAAGAATTCGACTCAGTGGAGCAATACTTGTTACACCCAAAATTTTCATAATTGATGAGGTGCAAAACCATAGGAAGTAACCAAATCATAAAAAGTTAATAACAAAAAGCTATCGCAGGTTGATAGTACAGAACCATCACAAGCTAATAAGAAAAGGAGTTATCGTAAATTGATGATAAAAGAGCCATTAGATATTAATGTTAAAAGAGCTGCTGCAAGTTCATGGTAAATGAGCCATTAGAGGTTTATAATAAAGGGGTTATTGTAATATGAGGTGAAGGAGCCATTTCATGTTGAGTTATCCATCTATCTCATATTAAGGTTATGGTGTTATCACATATTGAATTTATGAAGCTATCGCATACTGAGTTTATGGAGCTATCGCATGATAAGATCATGAAGCCATCACATATTGAGTTTATGGAGCTATCACATGATGAGGTTAAGGAGCCATCACATGTTGAGTCATCAAGCTATCACATATTGAAGTTATGGTGCCATCATATGCTGAAGTTATAAAGCTATTGCATATTGAGTTCATGAAACCATCGCATATTGAGTTTATGTAGCTATTGCATGATGAGGTCATGAAGTCATCACATATTAAGTTTATTGAGGTATTGCATGATGAGATTAAGGAGCCATCGCATGTTGAGTTATCAAGCTATAACGTATTGAAGTTATGGTGCCATCGCATGCTGAAGTTATAAAGCTATCGCATATTGAGTTCATGAAGCCATCGCATATTGAGTTTATGTAGCTATTGCATGATGAGGTCATGAAGTCATCGCATATTGAGTTTATTGAGGTATTGCATGATGAGATTAAGGAGCCATCGATGTTGAGTCATCAAGCTATAACGTATTGAGGTTATAGTGCCATTGCATGCTGAAGTTATGAAGCTATCACATATTGAGTTCATAAAGCCATCGCATATTGAGTTCATGTTGCTACCGCTTGATGAGGTTGATGAGCCATTGCATGTTGAGTCACCAAGCTATCACATATTAAGGTTATGGTACCATCACATGCTGAAGTCGTGAAAATATAGAGTTTATGAAGCTATCGCATAGTGAGTTTATGGATTTATCGCATATTGAGGTTGAGAAGCTATTGTATGCTAAAGTTATGAAGTTATGGCATATTAGGCTTATGGAGCTATCACATATTGACTGGTATCGCACATCAAGAAATCAATGCATAAAGCACCTTCAAAAAGCCATGTGATAACCCTCAATTGGTCCAGCCAAACCACATCATCATGAAGGGATCAAAGGAAGGCTATGCCAACAGACCATCAAAGTGCCATGTCAATAGAATCTTAGTCGTTCATCTTGCCTAAGTGCCATGTGTCAATGGTCTAAGGGCACAATTTCTCTATAAATACACATGTACCCACCACTAGAAAGGGGCAAATTTTGAATTAATCTTCTTCCTCATTTTCATTTTTATCTTGAGCCTAATAAAAAGTTTGGATTTGACATTAATAGATGCTAGGTCATACTTGACTTGTGACATTTTGAGTTCAGATTATGAAGAACTATTTGCATAATGACCTCGTACAGACTCAATGCTAACATGCTTGACTAAGTATCCCTTCTTATTCAAGTTTCATTTACTCCTTGTGATCAAAACATATCAGGTTTAACCAAATTTTGACCTAACCTTAAATAGTGCTTTTATTAAGAGTTGAACTCATGGAAGACGACTTATTCACTATTATTTGACCACCAAATTCTTATAAAAATAGGTAGATAATCAAGAAGGTTAATGTTCAAGTGCAAGGTGAAACTATATATCGCACAAATCTCAACAAGAACATAAATCCCCAATTCAATATGGAAAATATAGAAGTGGCCAAGCATCGACACCGGTGGAGACATCGAAGGAAGAGAATGACCTTAAAACCATGAAGAGACAACTTCAGACTATGAAAGAACTAATTAAAACATTTATCTCTGAAAAATCTTCAAGAACATCGTAAAAGAAGAAAGAAAATGGAGAGGAGGAAGTTGAATCTCCTCGAAGGAAGGTTGAAGGGTCGAACTTGAAAAGTAAGAATGTTGAAAGAGCAACTTAGAATCACAAAAGGAAGATGGAAATCATCTAATCAAAAGCCAAATAAGGCATCTAAATCTCCCTTAGTATTATTTGCAAGTTTTGCTTCACAAAAGTAATACAAGCCAGAATTAAGAGATTATCAAAATGACGAAGCGTATCTGAAAGACCTAACTAACAAAATAATAAGAGATATAGCAGAACTGGAAGGAAAATGACTATGGACCCTAAAGTGAATAACAACTTCAAGGGAGTTATGCTTACAGAAGCGATTATGGAAGTCCCGCCACCATTTTACATCAAAATCCCATTAATCAGTATGACAAAACAACTGATATAGATGAACATTTAATGGCTTTTAAGAATCAGATGGATTTATATGATGCCTCTAGAGAAGTAAGGTCCCGACCACTTTCTTTGGTGTAGCTGTGAAGTGGTATTGATGCTATCAGGAGAAAACTATGTACTCAAAGGAGTGTTTGCCTACGAATTCTCAGCACAATTCTGCACTTTAAAGGAGCCAACTATTGATGTGAGTATGTTGGCCAACATGAAACAAAGGTCAAGAGAGTTGTTGAGGGATTATTTGAAGAGGTTTAATGCTAAAACTAACAAGGTAGAAAGAGTGAGTGATCGAAAAAGTTGATGGCCATCAAGTCTGAGTTAATTGAAAACACCCCTTTTTTGAAATAGCACTATATTCATGGTTGCAAAGACTTTTAAAGTTTTCACTTCCAAATGGACAAATCCATCCGAATGGATGAAATATTCCACAACAAGAGGAATCAAAGAGAAAGAAGAAACTTTGTGGCCCTTAATAAAAGTTGAAAATTGGATGAATTTTCTAAAGCAAATTCCATTGAGTTGAACTAGCATATTTCTTACATCTATGCCATGACAAAAGATGAGATTGAATATCCTAATTCATTCAGTTCAAGGACAACCCTAGAACCGAATAGAGGAGACTATTGTGATTTTCATAATGTGAATAGTCATAAAATGGATGATTGTCGAGTTCTGGCTGGAATCATACAAAATATGATTAGAAAGGAAGTGCTTACAGAATTTCTCAAAGGTGATCAAAAGCTCTCTCATAATGAGAAACCTCTAGTTAATAATGCCAACATCTTGGAAAATAAACTTCCTTAGGATCTGTTATAACCAATTAACGACATTGATGTAATTTAGGTAGGGCCGCATGTTACAGGGATTAGTAAAGGGGAAAGAAGCCAATCATATAGGAGATCTGAATGAAATGTTTGGGATAATGAGTAAGTACAAAATGAAATTGAATCTGCAATAGTGTTCCTTTAAAATCCAGTTTGAAATTTTTTTAGGGTGCACAGGGAATAGTGGCTAACCCTTATCATATCAAAGCAATTAGAAACACGAAAGAACCAAAAATGAGTAAAGAAGTAAGGAACTGGATGGACGAGTCGCCGCGCTTAACAGACTCATATCAAGGGCAACTGATAAACACATTCCATTTTCCAATGTAATTAAGAAATGAAAAACCTTTGAAAGGAAAGAAGAGTGCCATAAATCTTTTTGGGAGCTAAAAGACCATTTAGAAAAACCACTAAAACTCTCCATCCCCATAAAAGGAGAAAGCTTGTTATTATATATGGCAGTATCAAAACATGCAATTAGCTAGGTCTTTATAAGGAAAGAAAACAATATCTAATTTCTGGTATACTATATGAGAAAGAGATTAAAATATGCTGAAGTTATATACCTAGTCATAGAGAAGTTAGCCTATTGCTTACTACTGTCAACACGAAAGCTAAGGTTTCATTTCCAAACCCATCCAATCAAAGTGCCAACCAATTATCCATTAAGGCAAGTCCTTAGCAAACCTGAGACATAAGAAATATTAATAAAATAGGGGACGGAGTTGAGTCAATATAACATTGAATATTTTCCCTGAGTATCGATTAAAGGGCAAGTCTTGGCTGACTTTGTAGCATAATGTATGGGATTCATTGAAGAACAATTAGAAAAGGAAAAGAGGTTGAACTGAGGTGGCATTTATAAGTAGATGCAGCTTTGAATAAACAAGGAGCCAGAGCCAATTATATGATAATTACGCCCAATTGGCATAGACTATATTATGCAATGAAACTAGGGTTTTTGCAACTAATAATGTGGCTGAGTATGAATCCATGACAACGGGATTAACATTAGCTCAACAACTAAAAGTCCCAAGAATCAAAATATTCAGCAATTCACAATTAATTGTAAACCAGTTAAAAAGGTGTTCCAAACCAAAGATACTTGATTGGTTCAATACATAAAAAGGATTCACGAAATACAAGTCCAGTTTGAGGAGTTTTCTATTCATCAAATACCGAGAGAGAAGAACGCGCGAGCATATTCTTTAGCAAAATTAGCAAGCTCACGAGGGGCAACAAAAGTTAAAGTTGTTCCCCTCGGATTCCAACAACATCGCATAAACCGCAAATATATATATATATATATATAATATTCCATGCATTTCCCAGTAGCCCTAAGTCGGACATACTAGAACTATATTTATACATATAGACATATAAATCACATAAACTATATGAAGATATATATATATATATATCCATATATATATAACTAGTCCAACTATATGGAATTAATAAATACATATAGTGCACATTTACATACACAAAGGCAATACACAACCAACGTAACAAACCTATCATCTCCATATCAATAATAACTCATACATAAAATCATATAAATAATTCAAAAAAATGCATCTTACATATAGACATAATACTAGCAATTATATTTTCTTCGTATTATTTTATAAGAGTCTCAAACTTATGTTATAAAATAATACTCTGGCCTATCAATTCTGTTACAATTTAATATCACATAATTCTTCTATTAAAATTAAGTTTAGTTATTAATAAGGCCTCAAAATATTATATAGCTCATGTATATAATATATATACATATATGTATGTATGTACACCCATATATCACAAACCATTTCTTAGGTTTAAATTTGATAAATCATGTTATAACAATATTCAGGATTTAATAAACTTAATCAAACCCTATTAAATAATACAATACTTCTTTGTAATTTCTAACTTTTCAAATCACATTATAAAAATTCACCAGTTAGTTAATAATTGAATTACACCATAGCAAACCAACACCAAGGCCGGATAAACTTTAAAGACATTTTAATATAAGTTTAAACTGCTTAAACAATTCTTTTAACCCTACGTCTTATTTTAAAGGTCATACTTTTAACTTTGGATTAGTGATAAAATATAGAATAATGATTACAGCGCTAACATAACTAATAATTAGTGTTTAATTAATTTATAACCACGTTATAAATTAATACCAGCTCCATCTAACACTATTCAATATGAATAGAACACATATATATATATATGAGATTTTAATCAATTATCCCAAATATCTACTCAAACCAATGTAATCAAACATAGGAATAATTACCTATATATATAAATTATTCTACCTCTTTTAGGTAATATTTTTCAATATATATAATTACCGGAATTTATACTGAAATATAAATTCAGAGTTATAATCGCTCACCTAAGCAATAAATTCTTGAGTGCCCGTATCTAGTCCAAGCCCATACCATGTCATAGATAATCTCATTATGAGTGCAATCGAGAAGACCTCTCTCGATTAGACCTCGTATGTAAGAGATGCAGATTAAATACAAAATGGAATTAATTAAAATAATTAAATAAAATAACAACCTTAATTAACTAATCCCCTCCTTCCCCAATTAAACTCTCTTGTTAAAGAAACATGCACAAACCCACTTATCCATGCACACCAGCCTCCTTGGTACAGTCGACGAAATTGACCATAAACCCTTCGTTCTCCTTGTTGAGCGACAACGCACCCCATCATGCCATCGGTTTGATGTACACATCCCCTTGGAAGACACAACATTTGTATGCCTTAGCTGGCCATATCAGGTTGCGATGGCTTATGCTTGGCCGGAGCTCCTCCGCCATATGCCAATTGATTCCTCTTTGCATGCCAAGTCCAATCGTACCCTTACTTTGACCTCCGGCACCTTAAATCAACAAGCGCCATCCTCCCCTATGCATCTTGGCACAGGTTGTAATTCACCATCATCGACCGCATGCCTCCTGAGCACCAACAATCTCCTCGTCTTCGTCTCCTAAGTCCATCCCCACTCTCCTTTTTGCCAAACTCTGCCTCTAGCTCTTAATTTAATTCATTACAAAGGAGCAACTTTTTAGGGTTACTACACGAGGAGGAGAGTGAAAAATAAGAGAGGAAAATATGGTAGGATCATACAACGCACCAGATCGTCACGAAATTCATCGTCTCACATCACCTATTTTTTTCGGCCTCGGTGGTATAAATTTTGCCATCATACGAGATGGCACTCCAAGATGATATTTCACACATTTCGAGGTCATTTTGGTCATTGGATCGTCCGATTCAAAATATTCTTCAACTGCGCATCTCATAATGAAGTCCTCATCCTAAAACACAAGTCGTCGGTCGAGATCTCACTGAACCCGACTATGCACCCATTTTTATAAAATACGTATAACAATACATAAATCATAAAAATACCGAGACTCTAAATATAGCGATGTTTATATTCACTTTGATTCGCAATGTCGAACTAGACTCAACAGGAGTAGAATCGAATTCTAATTTGACCGTCTACGAAAAATTAGATTTTGGACCTTTAATTAATTAACGATTCAATATTTAAGTTAATCATTTAAATATCCAGTCGTAAAAATGCTAATTGTTAAATTCTCCCATGCTTAATAGAATTTCATCCCTGAAATTCCACTAGTATGATAATGCAACCCGACTGGCCAAAATTTCCAAGCACCCACTTCTATAAATTTTAGTCAATTTCCCCTCATGCGATTAGCGTCACGGGAACTTCCAAAGCACAGTATATAACCCCTGGCCCTTAGGATTCTATAACCCTCTTGTTTCGTAAAAATTCGACAATGCCTCTTTTGCGTAGCTAGCTCCGAAAAAAATCCCAAAACAACTTATATATATACATCTCATATACGAGGCATCCTATCGAAAATAATAAACACACTTCGCATACAAGCAACAACAAAGTAAGTTTTAAACTATGCTTTCTTACATTTTAATAAAACAAAAAGGAAAACAAAAATTTCTTTCAGTAATTAGAGGCATACCAATACAAAGCTCCATTAAATATAGACAAACATAACCCCATGGTCTGAAGCCATATAGCCATGTTCTCAAAAATGAATAGGCCCTCGAGGTCTAAAGTTACAACCGATTCACTTCCACTTTCTCATGTCGACTCATCATGACGATGTCACTAGAATTACACACTTATACGAATAGAATTCAAGGAATACATCATGTACTCCTCCTATGAAAAAGGAAAATTAACGCAATATGCTAGCAATAAAAATAAATAATGATCAATCAATAAGCAATAAAAATCAATAAGCAAAAATAAATAATCAATTAATAATTAAGCAACAACAAGCAATCAATAAGAAACAAAAGTCAATGAACAGGAATAAACAATCAATCAATAATCAAGCAACAACAAGTAATCAATAAGTAACAAAAATCAATAAACAAGAATTAACAATCAATCAATAATCAAGCAACAACAAGCAATTAATAAGCAACAAAACTCAATAACGATTACCATACAAAACACCAATTATTTGTCTATTACAACATGCACGGTAACCAATAATAGTCAAAGCGTGCATGCCAAGCTGTAAACTCCTATGTGTCCATTCGACATCCAAGATGACCCAAATGCTTAAGTGGTGCAACTCCCTTTCATGAATACAATACATGAAAGACTATCACACCTCCCGCTCTGAAAAGGAAAACTTATGATAGGCTGGATCATCGATCCTCAAAACTCTCAAATAGACTCGGTAATTTAAGTCATAACTTTCCTTTCCCTTCCGAACATAACTCATTCTCCAAAGAAGAAAAATTTACTAATTAAACCATTATTAAACGACAATTTACAAATTCTTGGGGATCGCTGGAGTTCAAACTCGCCTCAATCGCACATTGCTTACTAAGTGTACTATGACGCTCGCCTAGGCAAGTATCCTAACATCACTTAGGAGATTATCCGAATCATCACAAAGTAGTCGAGAAGTCCTTTCCTGAGCTATCACAAGCAATCTTAACTATATCATACTGTAATTTTACAATGAATAAACATCATCCAAAATTAATATACAATGCTCATTCCCATCCTTCGTTAGCTCTCACGCTTTCTTTATTAAAATAGGGTCGACCACCTAACTCCTCCTATGCAAACTCCGATCCAATTCCTTGGTCCGACAAGTAAAATTTCCTCGCACAACTAGAGTCTTTCTTTGCAAATCTCCCATTCACCTCAGAAATCTGACTCAAGTACTCACCTTTAAGAATCGACTGAAAAACCCTTGCCTAACTGGTGCAAATCACCTAGAAACTTTACGCTCGAATGAGGGATTAGGAATTGGCACATGAACAGGCCGATCCTTAGAAAATATCTCTTTAGCACGTGGGATTGACCCCACCACGAAAGGTTTACTAATACAAGGATAAAGACTTCTAACATGGACGACTCCATGCAAAGCGCTAACAAGTCATCCGCTCAGTCTTTGCTCATTACTGGGCATCTACCGAATCGTACTTGGATACAGAATACATGTCACACTTCGCCGAACATCCCCACTCAACTCAGAAGCATATGCATCAAATTTGAATGGTAGTACTCTCGGCATCATACCTTAGCTCAACTGTAAGGTTACCCATTCAAGTTAAACATTATAAAAGAATCTACCTATATTATAAGGGGTCAAGAATGGGATATTTCTAAGCAATAAATCCCACATCCAAGCCTTTAGACCCTAGGCAAGCTTCCTTGCCTGCTTCAAAGGAGCAATAACCATCTCCGCCCTAAATTTAGCCAAAAGGTTGAATTGGCTAATATACTCCTTCACTAATAAGCTATTCTGCTGCAAATGGATGAAATGCTTAAGCTACACGTCCCTTTCAATCACAATAATTAATCGAGACTCAAAGCGACAGCCAGAATCAATCCAAGTCATAGCTTGCTCGTATCCCCCATCTACTTTTATGCCCTAGGGGTTACACCACCTCCAACACCTACTGTAGCTGCTGGAATGTTCGTGGATGGTAAAACATCCCACGCGGTATCCAAATAGTCTTTGAACCAATCGAGCATCTTAGAATGCCTAATTCGCAGTTGCTCATGCATCTCGTCAACTTATATAGATAGCCTTATATGAAGATACCTTAACAACTAGTGACTAAATGACTAGTAGCTTATGCAATATTATATATAGTAGAAAAATACAAGTACGCTCTCTCAATGTATCTCCAACTACCTGGTTGCTTAACTCAAATTGGTTTATTTGGTCCTGAGTGTTGAGCCTAAGCTTTGATATCAACTGTAATGACCTACCCTTTATAATACCCTAAATCAATGTTGAATGACAACGTCTGACTCATGAATACCACAAAAGATAGTCTGCCGAGGTAAAACCAAAACAAAACACCATACAAGGCACATCGATATAATCTCATAACAAGAACATAACATATAATATACTGAATATACATGAATGGAATAGGACAAACAATATACAAGAGGCTGCACTAGTGGAAGTAACTGATAAATAAATATCAATATAGAAAGTTGGAATCCATTAACTCCATTCACATGGGGTTCTGAATATAGTGTCTAATATCACAAGTCTCGTATGCAAAATAATCTATCTGCCTTATACTACATCATCAACAAGTATACATATCCTATATATTGACTTCACGCCCGTAGAATGCTCTACTTTATCCGTACAAATAAGTCAGGATAATGCATAATAATGGTTCTATTTTTAAAACAGTGCATACTATAACAAACCATGCTACTGAATACGAAAAATAAGTGTATTAGTAATATTACACTTCATAAGAAATGGTGTCATAGATCTCTCAATGACTATCAAAGAATTTAAAATGCAAAACAAATACAATGATATAACAATGCTACTAACATAACATCTCCATAACCAAAAACCAAAATACGAATATTTATAACCGATTGCCATGCCGAATTGCTATTAACTACCAAAGAAACCTATCGAGTGCCACAACAAACTTGTGGACTCCTCTGAAATCCAACACATCAAAAGAAGTTGGCATGTAGGTCCTATCGCAGCACCTAATCATATTATGCAATGATATATAAACTACACTAGATTAGCGTTCCAATCTCTCTTCGCCCTTACTTCGGGACCACAACTGAAGGTTGTGCATCTTAATGATACAATGTATTCCTTTACTAGTGTCCTTTCCTTTTGGTTGTCTACACTAACATACCGGAACCATATGTAAATGCTAAACCCCGCCTACACCCTTCCCATATGTGTACACAATACTAAAGCATTGTCATCCTAATATAGATCATGATTCATTCTTGAAGTGCCTCACGCTACTCGGTTGCCCCAAGTCAGACATACCAAACCAATATATATATAAATCGCCCAAACCGTGCACCTATACACACACACACATAAATCACTTGAAACACATATTTATACATCTGTATAATATATTTTGTCCACCATTTAGTAACGTAAAGTCGGGCATACCAAACTATACATACGCTTAAATTGTGTATCGATAAATCATGCCAAATTTCCATTAGCTACCAAAGAGACCTATCAAGAGGCACAACTAACTTGTGAATTCCTATGAAATCAACACCTCAAAAGAAGTTGCCATGTAGGTCCTATCGCAACATCCAATCATACTACGGAACAATATACGACCTACTCTAGACTGGTGTCCTAATCTCTTTCCGCCCCTGCTTCGGGACCACATTTGTAGGTCGTTTATCTCGATGGTACAATGGATTACACGCACCAATCGGTAGCCTTAAGTCAGACATACCTAAACCATATATAAATGCTTTAAACCGCATATCAATATATATATATATATATATAATATTCCATGCATCTTCCAGTAGCCCCAAATTGGACATACCATAACTATATTTATACATATAGACATACAAAAGTCACATAAAATATACGCAGGTGTGTGTGTACACATAATTTGTCCACCTATATGGAACTAACAAACACATATCATCACTACAACAGAACTTACTTTTGATGGCAATGATTCTCAGCGTTTTAATAGCTAATGCAGTAGAAGTTATTTTGAACGGGAAAAGAAATCACGTACAAACGCTGTTTATGTTCTACAAGTATAATTTAAGGCGGCTACTGAAATTCTATGGCGGGCTCTCCTTTTATTTTTGTGGCCGGATCTTTATACTAATATTTCTTCTCTTCCTTCTCCCTTCTCCCGTTCCCAAAAGCGAAATTGCCACTAGAACACTGAGAATGACTAGGGCTACTGCAGAAAAAAATTGCCGCCTTGGTTCCTAATTTTTTTAGCTTTCCCCCCTTTCGTCCTCATTTTCTTTCAGCTTCGTTTCCTTTAATCTTCATTTGCGTTCTTCAATTTCGTCCTGCCAATCGCTATTTCTTCTTCCAAGTACATCAGTTGAATGAGCAAAATCTGAATCATCTCGACTTCTTTTGATTTTTGGACTATCAAAGACCAATTTCATTTCGTCGACCGTAGAAGATTTCATTCGGACGCGATTTAGAGGATTTATTCAAACTTGGATTCAGACGTGGAGTTTTAGGCTTGATTCAAAGTTCGGTCTCAGGTACTCTTTACTAAGTAGAACCACTTTGATTTTTGTAGCCAATTTTTGTCAATAATGTTACCATAAAAAAATACTACTTATATATCCGAAAAACAAACATAAGAAGATCCCTCAAGGAAGAAATTTTTATATATTATTAGTTATGAGAAACGATGGGATTTTTGATTTATCAGAATGTAGGGTAAGACGTATATCCTTCAAGTTGGGGATTGAATGAAAGAGTAGATTTTCAGGAATAACTTACGGTTATACAGTCATATGCTTCAGCTACTTGAATCACAGCAGAATCAATATTTCACATAATATTGATTAAACTTGTTTTCCTTTTTTTTTAAAAGAAAAAATTGGGGCGAAACATACCTTATCAGTGTTGAAAATAAGTAGGATTACTTCATATTATATCTTAACTAAATAGCATGACCATAAATTATATTTGCATAATCTTACTCTTCTTTAAAATGAAAAGCACTAAAAAGGAATAGGATAATGATAAGTGATGATAAGAATATTTCGTTACATTAAAAACAAAGACTGAACCTTTGATCAAATAACATAAACTGAGACCTAAATGAATCTCATACATAAAAATGTGCTTTTGAACTGAATTTTTACATCGAACGATACAAATAAGAAAGACTAGGCATTGAGGCACATAGGAAGTTACAACCTAGTCTATTCTAGTAGGTTATTGCTATCTTCAAACCATTATATATGTATGCATATATATAGCAATTCATAGTTGTGTAAGAATGTTTAAAAATATTGCACAACATAAAGTTGCTCATTATCTTATCAGTTACAAAAATACTAAGTTGACTGCTCATTAGAGTGAAACTATTCTGTTTCGATAATAAATTTGGAAACCAATCTTTAGTTATCAACATAATAATTTGGTTAGTTGTATAGTTTAATAGAGGATGATGGCACCTTT
The DNA here is from genome assembly GCA_030737815.1 of Allium fistulosum. Lineage (NCBI taxonomy): Eukaryota > Viridiplantae > Streptophyta > Magnoliopsida > Asparagales > Amaryllidaceae > Allium > Allium fistulosum. Next base: position 1,023,050,632 of record CM060906.1, read on the forward strand.
ACACATTTGGTAGCATGGGGGCAAGACGTTGACATTTTGAATTTGTATTTTTTTTGGGTTCAGTTTGTAAATTTGTCTGCTTAGTAATTTTGTGTGTGTGTAATACTACCGTGTGTGTGTGTGTGTGGTATTTTTAAGTTTGTCAGCTGCTTCTCAGTAAGTAACAAAGGTGAAATTGTAGCAAATGTCTTTGAATCATTCCATTTTACTGTTTTATAATTCGATAATAGATAGATTTTCAAATAATGATAAACCCTCGAAAGTTTTCAATGTAGTCATCGTCGTTTTATCAATCCTTGATTCGTGTACAATATTTGTTCTCTTGGTTAACAGTAGTTAACATTTGATTTTAATCGTACCATCTTAAAGATAGTTTTATGTTTGACATAGCCAATATAACTTATTCTGGTTGTTGCATTATTTTAGATCAATTTTTGATGCGGGCATGATAAAACTGATAATATCAATTTTTTGTGCCAAGGAGTAGTTTGTGGTACAATTGATAATACTCCAAAATAAACTGGGAATTTGTTCTTTGGAATAATGCTATTGCTTTGCTAATTTAGCAAAGTGAAAATCGAACCCATCAACTATTAAGAAGCCTTTGTTTAAAATGGCTATATATCTGTCTATCAGATGATGAGATTAATTTGCTATTTTACTTGTTAAATGTAAATGTCATATTTACTTGCATTCTATATGTTTGTATAAGTGAGTCAATGGTTATAGGTAATTTATACATTAATTTTATTTATCATGCTCTTACAAAGTAGATAATGTTATGAGGTGGTCTTATCTTTTAACCGGTGGCAATTTAATTCGATGAGAAATAATCATGTTGAAACTAAGGAGGCGAGATGGATATGCAACTAAGGAGGCGAGATGTTGAAAAGGGATGAGACATAGACGACTACTAGAAGAATTAAGGATGTTAGTTTACATGTTTTATCTTCCATTATAAGCTTGATAGAATCAGCCCTTTATTTTTCTATCGCAAAACAAATTGAAGCTATGTGATGAAACAAGAATCATACGAATTCTTGATTGAAATCATGATGAAAGTAGGTGATAGATGAGCTAAGTTTGAAGAAGGAGATAGGACAAATACCAGCACAAGGTTTCATTCAAAACTTCTTGAATCTCATATTGAGGAAAAAGGAGGATAGAGGATAGATAAAAGTCTGGAAGGAGAATGGCAACTGATTTGGTCTTCTCAGGTATTTTGATGCAATATTAATCAACGTTATTACCAGTATTTCTTGCACCATATTATAGTACATGTATTGTGGCAGCAGAAAGGTAAGAATTGGGAAGCCATTGCTGCTAATGGTTCAAAAGGTTTACAGGTTTGCCTAATATGATACTTTATTATGAGTTTGTGTTGCACATGCATGAAATTATGATCCCATCTTATCTTTATATGGTAGACTGTAAAGGAAAATGGAGAAATACAAAACCAGGTTGAAATCTTTCCAGGACTTACGTATTGTGCTACTGGTACTCTCAAGTTAGTTTTCCGATAATATAATCTGTCAAGATGTAGCCAGCTTCAGTTAATGAAGAAATTTGATGTATATCAAATTTGCAGTACATCATCAGATATGGATACTTACAACGTTGACATGAACGATGGATATGCTATTATCAGCGGTTACAAGTTTCCAATGGAAATCAATAGCAAATACATATTCAAAATACTGTAAGTTCACTGCAAATCCTAACAGCATAAAATTTTCTTGTATCCTCATCTTATCAAGATTTCAAAGTGTTCTTTCATCATGCAGATACATAGACAACAAAATTTGAATCACACAAATAGATGATGATTATAAGGTCACGTGAATAGCTAGTCACCATCTCTGCCTCTTCCTCCTAAATAGCTCCTTATCACCTGCTCATGGTAAGAATCTCCGCCTTTGATTTCAAAAAATTTTGGGGCACTCGAAAATGTTCACACAATTTTTGAAACAGAAATGGGTACTAAAAGTGCAGTTAAGGTTGGCGCAGTTATTTCGATACTCACGTCCATGCTCGGTTAGTTTTTCTGTTGTTGCAATATTACTTTCTCCACAATACCGTGCTTCTACATTTTTTATATTATTATTTCGGTATAGTTTATTTTGTCCTTCTTTCAGATCTGGTACTGTAAGTCCACTACCTCCCCTATTCTGGTCCCAGTCCTACTGATATCTGTGGATGGTAAGATGGAATTGCTCTTGAAGTAGTAATTTGTGCTTCAATGCCTCTTCTGATTTCATAACCATTGTTTTTCTGTTTGGATCTGCTTAGATGCCCATGAGTTATGCCTTGGCTTTGGACTTCTAATGCCTTTCTCGATTCTGGCAAAATGAAGGTATGTTGCCGCACAGAGTTTCAAGCTTGGCTATTTTTTCAACATTTCTTTATGTCACCTTGGCAATTGCGTTGTAAGGAAGTGACATTATTTGATTTGTTTGTGATGCTTCAAGGGTCGTAAGGTTGTCCTATTGTACAACTTTATCTCTTCTATGCTGAACGATTTGATTTTGGTTGTGTTGGTCTTGCAAGCTTCTTTTGGTATACGTTAGGGAGTCCATCCTTCTTGGCATTTCTAATGTAATTGGTAGACTTTGTCTATATCGTATGAAATTTGGATTCTCTCTATGATATTGCTGATAAGGACTATTAAGCCTGTGACATCTATACTGCTTTTCAATGCAATTCATAACTTCGATCTCGAACATATTGATGCCGACACTGCGTTGCAACTTGCTAGGGATTTCATCTATATGTTTCTATCCAACACTTTTTTAGGAGCTTTTATAAGTTTTGAATGTTCATATTTTCCCTTTCCTTGTGGATCTCATAATATTTAACTATGATTTTGAAATATCATATGCGGACTGGATTGCTCAGTGCATACATCATCAAAAGGTTATATTTTGCCAGGTTTGTTTGATCAATTTCTTTAATGAAGGAAAATGGAGACTTGCTAGTCATAAACTAATACCCATGAATTTAGTGTTATTTGATATTTGGTATTTTATGTTCCAGGCACTCTACTGATCGTGAAGTTGCACTCATGATGCTTATGGAAAACCTATCATACATGCTGGCTGAAGGGTTTTCTTTTTTTTCCAATAACGTTAATATTTTAATTTTACAATATTCCGATGATATTAGATGCAAACTTGCTTTCTAGATATTGTGCATTTGTCTAATTTTGTATGCAGTTGGTTTATAAATTTTATCTCTCTTTACGGGTTTATGTAAACTTTGTTCATGGATATTGTGTTCAACTTATTTTATGGAAGTGATTAATAGTTATGCTTTTATTTTACAATTTTTAGTTTGATTTGTTTATGTTATGTACATTAACTGATTAAAATATAATTAAATGTAGTTTATATTAATGATATGTGTGAATATTGCAATGGCACAACATTGCTGTCAATTCTTTGGGAAAAAAATGCATATCCCTACGACAGCGTTTATACATTGCTGTCAATTCATTGGAAAAAAATGCATATCTCTACGACAGCGTTTATACATTGCTGTCAATTCATTGGGAAAAAAAATGTATATCCCTATGACAACTTTTATACCTTGCAGTAGAAAACTATTAACAGCGTTTATACCTTGCAGTAGAAAAATTATTAACAGCGTTTAAAAAACACTGTAGAAAGTGGGTTTTTGACAGCGTTTATATTTTGCAGTTAAAAATTTAGGGTCAACGACCGCATGTCGTTATACAGCGTTTTTAAAAACGCTGTGAAAACTTTTAACAGTGTTTTTCAAACGCTGTGAAAAGTCTTTTTTGTTGTAGTGCATGCACATTTACATATACAAAAGCAATAGACAACCCAAGTAACAAATCTATTATCTCAATATCAATAACAATTCATACATACAATCATATAAACAATTCAACAAAAATACATCTAACCTAACTAACCAATCTAACAATTATGTCTTCTGCATATTATTTATAGAAGTCTCAAACTTATTTTATAAAATAATACTCTCGCTTATCAATCCTATTATAGCTTAGCATCACTTTATTCTTCTATTAAAATTAAATTTTGCTATTAATAATCTCGTCTATCAGTCCAAACGTATACCATGTCGTACATAATCTCACTACAAGTGCAATGGCGAAGACTGCGTCTCGATTGGACCTCATATGCAAAAGATGTAGATTAAATATGAAACCAAATTAATTAAAATAATTACCTTAATTAATCAATCCCCTTATTCTTCCCTAATTAAACCCCTTTTCAAGAAGCGTGTGCAAACCCACTTATCTGTGCACGCCATCCTCCTTCCCAAGGGCTACGATTGGCGAAATCGACCACAAACACCTCTGTTCTCTTCGTTGAGCGACGATGCACCCATCGCGCCACCGGTTTGATGTTTGCACTCCTTCCTTCGAAGACACAACATTCGCGTGCCTTAGCTGCCGTGTCAGGTCGTGATGGCTATGCTTGACCGGAGCTCCTCCACCATATGCCAATAGACTCCTCTTCGTGTGCCAAGTCCAACCGTAACCTTACTTCGTCTCGTCCTCTGGCCCCTTAAACAAAATGCATCATCCTCCTCTCCACGTCTAGGCATGGGTCAGGATTCACCATCGACAATCGCACGCCACTTGAGCACCACCAATCTCCTCCTCTTCGTATCCTAAGTTCATCCCCACTCTCATTTTTGCCAAACTACACCGCTAACTTTTGATTTAATTCAATGAGGAGCAGTAGCCTTTTAGGTTTACTACATGAGGAGGAGGAGAGTGAAAAATAAAAGAGGAAAATATCTAAATGTGGGAAGGGGTTTATATATAATATATACATATAAATACACTCTTTGATTTCTCAAATAAATTACCTAATGTTTTAAGCTAGTACGATCACACAGCACATTGGATCGCTACGAAACTCATCGACGTACGTCATCTTATTTTCCGATCCCGAAAGTATAAATTTTGTGACCATCTGAGATAGAGCTGCAGGATGATAATTTCATGCATTTTGAGGCCGTTCTGGCTGTCGGATCGCCCGGTTTCAAAAATTCTTCAACTGTACGGCTTAGAATGAAGTCATCGTCCAAAAAACACAAGCCGTCAGTTGAGATCCCACTGGGCCCGACTACATACGCATTTTAAAAAAACACGTATAATAATATTAAATCGTAAAAATACTGTTACTCCAAATATAGCGATATTTATACTCATTTTGATTCTCAATGTTCATCCGGAATCAACAGAAGTAGTCTCGAATTTTAATTTGAACATATGCGAAAAATCAAGTTTTGCATCTATAATTAATTAATGATTCAACATTTAAATTAATTATTTAAATACCCAGTCGTAAAAACGAGTGTTGTTACATAAATTCTCACATAATCTCAATGGGCCTAACTATATAACTAAAATAAAAACACACCTAAGTCCAATTAGGAATTAAGTACCAATTTGGTTAAACCAATATTTCCTTAATGAACTTTATGAAATTATCAAAGTTTTTTTAAACTTGGAGGCTTCATCTCCATCCATTTAAGCTCCATTTTCCATCGCACTTAAGCCAACCAAGCATGGAAAACTTTTATGTTGTCAAGAACTATATAGATCAATATTGCTTCTAGTATCCTTCTCATTACCTTATTACCTGAAGTCCAAATTGAACGCCTTCTAATGGGAACCTTGCTTTATAATATACTTAGTTTCTCTAAAAAATAGTCTTTTTAATAAATAAATTTACTTTATGAAAATTGGATTTGTTTCACCACTATCTTATGATCAGTTTGAAATGAATGTGAAAGGCTTTGAGTGTTTGATCCTATGTTTTTTACGTGTCCTACCTGACTTTGAGCTGCACAAGTTGCATTGTCCTTGTAGATGTTAGAAGAATCCTTTGTAGTTGAAGGAAGTTAAGATGCATTTGAAATGTGCTCAGTTCATAACCTTATCCAAATACATTTTTGACTAGCTTCATTTTGTATCACCATTATTGAGTGGTTAAATGAAGTAGCTATTATAGTATGCTCTGCAGATCAGAATAAAATAATTTCTCATCTATCTATTCTATTATATATAGAAGACAATATAGGATGACCCTTTCTCTTTTTTTCTATTATCTTTGAACTCGAATTCTTTTCTCTCATTCAATCTGCACCAAATTCTACAACTAGGCCACTTAACAAGGTTTTAAATTACAATATTTAATAAACATTACTGCCCACCAGTTCCCCCACTTTTATTCACATTCTGCTGTTAACAATTTTTTAACTTTTTTCGTATATAGTTTCATGTTAATAGTCTTAATCTATCGCTACCATATGACTAAATTTCTTCTATGTTACAGATCTTTTTTTTTGGTCCAAATTTTTTCTCCTCCGTGCATTTTTTACTGGAAACGAAATTTGAATTCTTAGTGTTAGATTGATTATATATTTTGCACCAAGAAGATGAAAGTAACATAATATTTGTTGCTTCCATATAATAGGCAACTTGTAAGATATTTTTTGTGCATTAATGCTTGCAATTATTCTTCACTACTACAAATAGTCTAGATAACTTTACTAATTTTTCTCCTTTTATTTTATGTAATTATAATATATTTTAATTTTACCAAATAAGATTGTTTTACATAGGGTTATTGATTCATGACCTCACATATTTTCGCAAGAACTTCTTTGTTTAGTTCCCAAACTGTTCTAAAATACTAGGAATGTGGCAGTGTATTACCAACTAAAATATTCTTCTATAGCTTACATTAGTTGTGTGATATGTTGAATACAAGTCTAGTATGGATTTTTTAATTTTTTTGTCATGTTTTTTATATGAAATCTTATACGTTTTTAGCTGTCGCAGTAATATTTGCGAGCTCAGTCAAAAGTTAAAGGGTTATTTTGACATATAGCCATGTTGTTACAGTACTGTCCTTCCATACTCCGGGAGTCAAAAACATTTTTTGTGTATTTTAAAACTGACATGTACTTTTACTATAAATAATTTCAACACAACCAAAATATCCAATCTCAACTGTAATAAAGCAATCTATTGGTTTCAGACTGATTGCATGTAATATAACTTACTTCTTATGTTCTATCAGCCACAAAAATGTTGCTGTTATTTTAGCTTGCATGTTTATATATCGCTTTAAATTATTGCCAAAATTTGTATGATTATAGCAGGTGTAAAAACTCCTGATTTTACATATTTAATGTCATATTAAAAAATACTATTAGTTGAACTATTTATTATGCTTCGTTTCATTTTATAAGCCGTTTGCTTTTTGCGCATTTGGTTGTTTTTATTTGTATTAATTTAATTTATTAATAGTTAATGAGTAAAATATACAGGAAATTATTGTCAAGGACAAAAATTTTCAGCGTTTTTGCCTCAAGGACAGGCCTTCAATATTTTATCTGAAGGACAACTTTCTTTAGGTATCAGTTTTTAGTCATTGATAGTATCAGTTTGTAGTTATCGGTAGCAGTTTTTAGGTATCAGTTTTTAGCTTGGTAGCAGTTTTGTTGTCCTTATGAATAATTTTGGAAACTATTTGTCCTTATGAATAATTTTTAGAAGAATGTCTGTCCTTATGGTAAAAATACTGAGGTTGTGTCCTTGAGGCAAAAAATATACAAATCTTTGTCCTTTAAATTAATTCCCCCTAAAATATACATGAAAAATAAATTTATTTGAAGAATATAGTCGAAGGTGAAAGGATAATAACTAAGGACCTTGTCACACACAAAATTCCAAGAACGAGTTTGAAGTCATCTTGTCCTATTTGGAGTCACCATATGTAAAATGGAAGCCATCGTGCCCAATCTCAACAGTCATAAATGGTTGAAGCCCTTGAACATCATAAAGTCTTCATGCATAGAATTATGATGAATGAGTGGAGCAATCATTGGCGAACGATGCTACCATGAGACAACTTATGGAGGTCGTCGCATGCTAACCCTTAGGAGTTAAAACAAAGCTATCAAGAAAAGTTCCATAAAGTTATCACGAGTAATCTCATGTAAGCCATCACGAGGAGTTATAGAGCAATCTACAAAAAGCGTCTAAGCGACAACATTATACATGAGATAATAAAGCCATCACAATAGGTCTTAAAGCGATCGCTTAACAAGATATAAAGCCATCGCGAGTAATCCAACAAGACCTTCGTGATCTATCTCCAAATGGCAAATTGAGAAGAAAGTTTCTTTTCTAAGCCACCGCAAAGAGTTTATAAAGCAATTTGCTAGGGGCTTCCATAGACAGCTTTAAACATAAAATGTATAAAACTTTCACGACAAGTTTATGGAAGCGGCCACTTGATGAAGTAAAAATGTCACCGTAAGGAGTTCCATAAAGCCTTTGCAAAGAAATAGCAATTAAAACTATCGCGAAGCAATATAACAGAGTCGTCGCCAGAAATTCGTTGAAGTCATCACCTGTCAATCTCCTTGTCACGCCATCTTTTCCTTATGAAGATCACAATCCACCATATGATCACTTTAATAGACACGTTGCGCCAATCTAATAGTTGGAATCCTCTATAAATACAGTGGTATCCTGCACCAAAAGAGACAAATTTTCTAACTTCATCTTCTTCATTTTCATTTTTTTCCACCTTGGATAAAAAAAAGGTTGAATAAAGAGCTCTAATGGTCGATGTGTCATCTGTTACACATGTATTTCCCTAATCCTGTTAAAGGCAAGATGATGCAAGGTACAAATCAAAAGAACTGCTCTTACAAAAAAAGTTAGGCTGCAAAAAAGAAGAAGCAAAGAACAGGCAAGGCCCAAGGAGCACTGCTTTTAGACATCTTAAGACAACGACAAAGATAGCGCCGGTCTTTAATGCCCGTATACTGAGGCCAAAAACCTAAAGTGTCCAAAGAACGTAGAAAACAATCTACAATCATAATACACAGAACTACAACATAGCTCAAAAGTGACAACAATATGGAGATATTGCGCTGCTACATCGAAAGCAAAATGAGAATGTGTTGCACTCATAAACTAGTGTACAAAAAATAACACTCCATAAGCAAGGCCGAGTTGGCAAAGAAGTGCGCGGCCATCCGAATAGGCTAATAAAGAAACGCGCCTCCATCGTGACGTAATGAACACGAGCGCAAAGAGAGGGGCAAAAGAAGAAAACTATGGTACAATCAAAAGGCCTTATAAACCCTAACATTATCCCCAAGGACTCTTTAAGCAACACCATGAGGGCTCCAAAGCATTCCAAGGACTGCATATAGGGTCACCGAAACATCGCTTTACTGTGGTCTTCACTTGTTAGAAAACAACAAAGATGCCGGCGGCCCTTATCAAACAACCTGTGCATATCAACATCAAGAGTAGCTCATAGCACATTCATATAGATATTGAGCCAACACCACAAGTTGGGGGGGAAAGCAACTCAACTCCACTTATCATTGCCACAATGTCAAAATGAACTTTGCAGATTGGGTAGACAACTCAATTATAGCCACGTCCAGGGCAGTATCATGTGAACAGCGCAGTTTCGCTATATATGTATCGGTGGCACCCTAACAACAAAGTAAAAGGATAACTCTCAACATTCTCGTGGGGCAGTACATAAGCCATCTACCCCTTTAGACCAGAAGTGTATGATCCATTTGAATTTGAGTTTTCCACCTCAATTTCTGATATTCCTGCCTCAATTTCAAACTTCCCGTCAATGCCCAGAATTCAACCGCTTAAATTATGGTTTTTCGCCGAAGACACGTCAACAATTCGTGTACACCAAACAAACGAGATGGATGTATGACACGTGGCAGAATCCAAAGGTGGGAATTAAAATAGCAGAAGGAGAATGATGGTAATTCACATGCATTTCTATACCATAAATAGAAAAGGCACTATAGCAAGGGAGAGATCTTTCTTCCAATTCGAGACTTTTAAGATTAATAACCAAAAGTTTTGTACACTCTATCATTAATGCTTGTACAAGGAATATAAAGAAGAAAGTGATATTTCCCCCGTGGATGTAGGATTCCTTAACATCTGAACCACGTAAAATTCTCTGCGTCTTTACTTTTTTATGCATTTTTATCTACCTCATCTTCAGTGTTGGATTTTATTTTTACCGGAATTGAATATAGAATTGATTTGACATTTTAACAAACAGTTAAAGTGCAATTACTTAATTGTGTAATCTTCCAACAACATAGTTACTACCTAAAGGCAAATTTAATATTATTTAAGTTTGTTGATTCTAATTCACGGAAATACGCTATAATTACTTTCGTGATCGCTGAAGGTGTTATGAGACGAAAAATCTCACTAACATTTTTGGCACTAAAAGGAGAGAATGAACCTTCCTTTTCTATTTTTAGTGAACTTTACCTATATTTTCCTTCATATACCATGAATCCTACCGATTCCACTACCCCCCCTCCTCAAGAATAGTTACACTTGGCTTCAAAAGCCTCAAAGAAGCCACTCATAATGTCGAAACCTCAAACTGAAGCGGAAGCTTCAACCGAGGCCCCCATTGATCCGATCCTCGTTGCGTTCTATTGCTTCAAAAATCAAATAAACCAACGAATAGAGGTTCTAAAAAAGATAGTAGCCCAATATACTACTCTCAGACCACCCTCCCCTCCATGTTACAAACTCACCGCCTTCACTCGCCAACTATGCTAAATGTATAGCGGGCAAGCGAAAACGGCACTCCTGTAAATGGGAACAGTGTTACTGACTAGAAAACAGAAGTCAAAATAAAAAGCAAAATCCAAGCCAACCCTCAAATCAAATCAAAGCCTGCCAATATAAACCCACTATTACTGATAAAGCTGGCCCAGTCTACCTCGATGATGACGCCACTTCGTTGTACGAAGGCGATTCATCTCGAATCGACCCCAAAAAAGATGAAGTCCATCAATTAAAAGCCTATATAGGCAGCTAGAGACCATCATAGAGGCAGACTTCCTTGACAACTTCAAAGCACCTTCAATTGACAAGTTTGATGGGACTACAAACCCAGATGGCCACATCTACATTTTCGTGTATTATATGGACATTCTAAAGGTAGGAAGAATGGCCTGGTGCATGCTTTTCCTTATTTACCTAGCCGGTGCAACCTCCCGATGGTTTAGGAGGTACGGACTAAGGGAGGTCCAATCTTGGAAACAATTGTCTACAGATTTCCTAAGGCAATTCAATTCAGGGAGAGAAGCTTCCTTGGACGTAAATATTATGTCAAGTGTAAAGCAGGTAAAAATAAAAGCCTGTGCAACTTCATTAAATGCGTCAAAGCTAAGGCACTCCGGATCGGAGTGACTTGTGAAGAAGCATTGCTAATGGCGGCGCATGCTGGGATAAAAAGAGGAACTGCTATGTGGGATAAAAATAGTAGAAAATCATGTCACAACATGAAGGATTTTTACGAAAGAGTAGCTGGCTATATTAAATGGAATAGGTTGGATCTACGGTGCAACCTCAGAGAACTTCTACCCCGAGCTATGATAAGAAAAGGGGGGCGAAAGGTTATCATCCGCCTACAAAACATCAAAAGGAATTGAACCTCCACTACAAGAAATTTTATTTTTTGTAGCGCACAAAAAACGCTACAAAAACTTTTGGTGGCGTTTTTATAAACGTTACGAGAAAACATGCCACTAAAAATCCATGATTTTTTGTTGCATTTATTTTAACGCCACTATAAATGCATTTTTGGCAGCGTTTTTCAAACGCCGCCATAAATCTTTTTGTAGCGTTTAAAAAACGCCGCCAAAAGATTTTTTGGCGCTACTAATAGAATTTCCAACTTTATCTATGTTTTACGGTTGCATTTACTCAACGCCACTATATATATTTCGGTAGTGTTTTTGAAACGCTACTAAAAGTTGTTTATTATTTTACATCATTTTTTCATGCTATTATTTCCTGTTAATGGTCTATTTTGGTTCTATTATATCAATCAACAATCACTCACATAATCATCATATTCAAATAAGTTAAAAAACACATTAACCATATAATCAAATAAAATATCCATAATCATTCCAATACAATAGTTTTTCGACAAAATGACCTAACTCACATACAATAACCATTTGTATACAAATTTACACATCGGGTACTAATAAATGTTATATCTAACTAGTGCTAACAAAACGTTTGATTACCCATAATTCTTTGTTGCATACACAAGTGAAAGCTAGCATCATCAAGTCCAAATTTGCTCTCTTCAAAAGTCCGATGCCTACATAAGTGAAAGCATAACAGATAGTCAAACAATTACGTTAACTCGTAGGACTTCAAATATGAGATCAAACATCTACAACATTATACAATTACGTTAACTCGTAGTATGTCTACTACTGCGTGGGTGTGGAAGACTGCGAGGGTGTCGTCCACTTTTTTTTAGGAATTTGCATTTTTTGTGGAGAACCATCATTGTGTACCATGGTACACTGCCTGATATTATCCCCATTATTGATTCTGCCCACCCTTGTACTAGTCCTGTTTGATCAAAATGTATATTGTACCGGTGTTAAATAAGATGGTAATACTTTAATATTTGAAAAAATGGGCTAAACTAGTTGAAAATCAGGGAAAACGTTGCAGCTAAGGGTTTCTCCATTAAAAATATCATTGACTTCATCATCAAAATACATTATCGAAAGAAAAATAATAATCGTTGTATGAGTTATGACATGGAAAAATTGTAATAACATAAATAGAAATGAACAAAATCTGATGGAAATCGGTCTATGACGATGATGTGTTTTAAACTAAAACTAAGGCGTTAATTGGTTGTTCTAAAGGGCGTGCATGAAATTTTTTTTCAAAATAATGTATTTTTATGTATATAAAGAATTTTGAAAATAGTTTTGAGTGATTAATATTAGTGATTATTTTAAATATAATTTGACTTTTAAGTTAAATAAGCTAATATGACTTGCAAGAAATTATTATTTTATCAACTTGCAAAAGAAGACATGTATCTAAATAACGTTTTAATGCAAGTATCCAGTAAACTTTTAAGCAACTCCTCTATTAATTAATTCACAAACACCCACGTACCAATAGGTTGCTTTTAAGGCTTTTTGACTATTTATGAGGAGCTACCAAATGTGTTACCCTCTTATATTTCAAATTTTACATCAAAAATTACAAAAGAAATTGCAAATTATTGAAAGAAAAAATAATCCTCATAGACTGGAGAAAATTCTAATAATATAAATAGAGATGAACGAAATTTGCTCTTGTGATGGGCAATTTGAAGGAAATCGGTCTATATTGGTGCTGAGTTTTAAGCTAGAACTAAGACGGTAATTGGTTATCTTAAAGGACATATATGAAAAAATTTCCAAAATAAATAATCCATTTATTTAATTCACTGACCTGATTGATCTGGACTGATCAATTGAGAATCCACGGTCCAAAGGATCCGGCCCACTTGGAATAGGTCCTTCCGGCACTTCATCTGCACTAATGGTGTACTGAAGCAATGCAATACCACTAGCTGTTGGATTCATACTGGTATCAATTAGTGTAGGAGAAGCCACTATGTAGTAACTTGACTCTTCTTGATCAGCAGTGAACAGTACGGAGTAGGACTGACCAACATGCACATCCAGTGAGTCCAAATCTACAGGAAATTGATCCACTAGTTTGGAAAAAAAATGTCGTCATTTTGGTCAAATTCATTTAACTTTCAGGATGTCTTTTTTACGAGAATAAAAAGCGAAAACGTTAGCGATATAATTTAGAGAAAAATAGGCAGTTTAATCATAATTTTCTTGGCAAAAAGTATGGTATGTTTTGCAATATTTGGTGTTCAACTTCAAACAGAATTAGGCTCTTATTTTAATAACCAGGTAAGAAAATACATGGAAAAAAAATAGTAAGGTATATATCAGAATATATAAATGTACCTGCAGCAGGAGTGATGCAGACAAGTCCAGTGATCATGCCCTGAACAGCACCAATGACAGAAGGCTTTTTAAAGAAGATCATATCGAGCCAGAGCCAGACAAGGAGACTGGTCGAAGTGCATAGATGAGTGTTAAATACGGCGATAGAGGCGTCGATGTTGGCAACAAACTTGATTTACATTTTCTACTTAACATGATGCACAGTACAAAACCCATGGCAGGCAAATTATGATAAACAACAGTACTCTAAGCTGATGGTACAAAAAAGGGTAACCAAGACTATGGATTCAAGAAAAGGTAAATCAAGTTTGTTGCTCTGTAAAAAGTAGACAGCAAAAAAACCAAATGACTACGTATCATGACTATTAATTAATTCTAATTTCAATCCAATTTCTATATCTTGTATTCCTCCATACATTATAAATATGCGAAGACAAACAATCATTCTCCACAGCAAGAAAAGATATAATGTTTCTCATTGCTTTATTGAAATTAGATGCTTAACATCCACGGAAATATTGATTAGCCCAAAATTGTTTTCTCATTTTTTCTTAAATCATAGTTAACGTACTTACAATTTATTAATGCAACTGACTTTGGAATTAGGAGATAAAATTGAGAAATAAATTTGTCCACTTGAATTAGTTTAAGTGGTCTTACTGTGAATGTGGTCATCCAACCAGCATTTCCCAAACGAAATTTGGCATGTTGGTTGCCACAGGACTAAATTAACCTATGCCATGGATTGAATTCATAGATTAGTAAGATCAATCCTGAGAGCAATTATGAGGAAACAACGTATGCTTTTAATTCAGTTTAATTCATAGAACATCCCAAAAAATACTTATACTAAATTGGTCGAAGCTACCTCTGAAATCTTACATCAGAGAATACGAAACTTTCCAAACTCAACTAGGGCAGTCAAAGAACTGAACCTATGCTTTAAGTCATGATGAACATTTTGAGAAGTTATATTGACATTTGCTCTTATGTAGGGTCTATGCACACAACCGAAAAATGATGAAAAGCTATTTCTTTCATTCGAAGAATACCGATATCTGTTACAACTTACAAGATGCCAATAAAAATAGTTCATATCAGCGATAAGTAATAAAAAAGAAGACTTTTTTAATGGAAGAAAAGAAATAAGTATAACAAAAAAAGTAAGAAATCTAACCATAAATTCCAATAACTTCCATGTCGGGGAAGTCGGTCTGAAGAAAATCCAAAACATTCTACACACTTTTGGAGACCATGTTCATACCCATAGCATCACCAGTTCTGCATGTGAATCTAATGCACAAATTCCTTCCTGCAAGCGCACATTTTATTTTTTGAAGTCGAGCAAATCTGCTTGACCTGAATGCATCATCATAAGATAATAAATTTTATTATATACTTCACACATAAGCTATAATTTCATTGCAACACAAATAGCAATAGAATGGTAATACAAATCATATGATAATTTTGCTAAAAGCTTTTCAAAAAGATGTGTCGAACTTGTGAAAATTAAAGCATACCTTGGGTCGCATCATCGTCCTGTACATATTCATCAGGTGAATGGCTAACGTCTACTCGGCACTAAACAAATATGCCAACCTGGTTCAGAAAAAAAACAGAGATACTAATAAAACAATGAAATAGAGGAATTTGAGCTTAGTTATACGAGACATTGCCATAACATCATGTCGAGCTCCACTGATTAATACATCCACATCGACATGAACAATAGTTTTCATTTGACCAAGAGCTGATTTGGCTGCATCTTTAAGCTGTAGGCATAAATTGGGGTCACATTTTGCTGCCTCTGCATTATGTTGAGATAGGATAATTATGACATGCTGAGCAAACATGGGAATTTGAAAATGAAATATGAAAGCATTATTTTCTCATTAACCATATGTTCAATGGTGCATTAACCATTCACTCTTCACAAATTTTTTTATCCTGCTAGAATATTCATATATGATTGCTTCCCTTGTGACATCATCTATTGCCCGTATATTCACTGTAAAATTTACCTATATGATAAAACATGCATGAATTGTTTAAATACGTGGTTATTTTTAAGAAGAATAAAATAAATCAACAATCGACTTAATGGAATTGTATTGTGCCTGGCAAGGAATGACATTGCTTGCACTTGGCCACCAAGAAATTTCTCCAATTGTGCAGACTAGTCCCGCAAGAGAATTCTTCGTGAAACTTCCACATTGCTCATCATAATTTACGAAATTCATGGGACTTTTGCATATGCTTTCTAAGGAGAGAATAAGTCCAGAACTGCCAACTATAGGATCACGTCTCATGTACGTTGGAACTGTCCCTGCATGTCCTTGAGAACCACTAACCATTACGGCATTACCTGAACATGAATTCATACCAAAAGTCAATGCATAATCAAATTATGGTGAAATCTAGTACAATATTATTTCTCACCTCCATCTCGAACTGCTTAACATTTCACCTTAAGTTAGTGTAGATAGAAGATAGCTTCTCTTATTCATTTGTGGAAGTTGGGAAAAATAATAATTTGTTCAAATTGGATAAAATACAATAGGTAGAAACCTTTAATCGTGTTTGGCCAGCTATTCCTTTCACTGTATCAACAGGAATGTTAGCAGTTTCTAAAACAGGCCTTGTTCAATATGAACCTGCATATGTACAGTTTACAAAATTTACTGCAAAAAAATTCATAGAACTTATAGAACGATAATAAAGAATTATGGATATATTGAAACTATACCTCAATACACGTCCATACTGATTCAGGTTGATACTTGACTAGCAGTAAGCTTTCCTCGGTACAATGGAATGAATTTTCTCTAAGAACATCTTGCACCTTAATTCCACTACATATTTATTTGCATCAAATGGACAATATTATATATATATATATATAAGATGAAAATGAATCGCAGAAATCTAAATGACCTTTTATCGGATGTCTGCAAAATTGATTTCGAAAAAATACCAGCAATTGAAGCACTTCCAAGAAATTTAGTTTGAAATCTTACACCTTCTTCATCGTCAAAAGCAATCACCTACATATCAAATCAGAAATGTGTTGATGTTGAAGCTATAAATGAATCTTAATGGAATAACATACATCATCCAATTTGGCTTTGTCGTCTAAGTATAATCATTATGAGTAATAACTAGATAGTTTAGTTTTTTGAAATTAAAATCGAACCTGCAATGCCCTTATTAATCGATGAGGGGAGACTAGGAAATGAGGAAGGAAGCAAGAGAGTGGGATCGGGGGGGAGGAAATGGTGAAGAGAAGCGGGAAGAACGTAGAGTTAGAGCATCTCTAACACCAGCAGGGGGCTGTGGAAAATGGTGAAGAGATCTGACGATGAAAAACTATTGGGTCGCATCATTTACCTTCTGCGGTAGCTTTCAATCAAGGATGAAAAACTATTGGGTCGTGAATGAACTGGAACGGAACAGATTTGGATTTGGGAACGTGTGATTTAGGGTTGTTGAATTTGGATTTGAGAAAGTAAAATAAGTTTTAATGGGTGATGAAAATAAAAGAGGGAGGAAATACCTCCATGAAAAAATTAAGTCCCGCCTTTTTGCGGCCACGAAAATAAGGTCTGTGCGGTGACGAAAAAATTAAGCCCGTTTAAATTTCTGTTCCCGGTTACGTTATTGGTTGCACTTAAATAACTTTTTGCTTGCATTTGACAATAAACGCTACTAAAAAATGCAACTAAAAATGCTTTTTCTTGTAGTGCTCACCACGAAAACTCCCCTTACTCACACTCATGGGTAGATATATGAGATGATCGGGAATGAGCTTGCATACAATGTATTGAACATGGGGAAGAAAGTAGGAAAGAATCGAGGTGGAGCATACTACCACCGCCATAGAGCCAATAGCCATTATACCGACAACTATAGACATTTAAAGAATAAGATAGAAAGACTGATCCAAAAAGGGTACCTGGGAAGCTTCTAGAAGATCAATAAAGAGAATGGGGCTAGAGACCTCACTCCTGACCCGAATTAAAACCAAGCGGGAAATCCCTCAAATCTCATAGCCATAATTTACGGTGGACCACACCTTGTTAGGACAAGCAACAAAGCACGAGAGAAGTATGTGCAAGAGGCTTGATGTAGAAGACGGTTTTCCATATCAAGCAAAAGCCGGGGCAGGAAATTATTTTCACTGTAGTTGATATAGGAGGAATCGCTTTCCCATACGAAAACCCGCTCGTAATCACAATGCAGATTTTGAATTACACCATAAAAAATGTCTTTGTGGACTCTATAAGCTCAGTCAATGTAATCTTCAAGTCGGCATACGACTAGATGAAGCTTCCATCTAAGATTCTGAAACCCAACCCTAAGTCGATCTACGGCTTCAACAACACAGCAACCCTCCCTGTTGGATCTGCACATCTTCTCATCACAATCGGAAGAACCCTCTGCACAAATCCTTCTATGCAAGTTTCTTGTTTATTGACCAGTCATCACCATATAGTGCCTTCCTAGTGAGCTCTATGCCGATAGACTTGAGTGTAGTTATCTCTAAGAAAGACCTGCTTATGACATTTAATACTCCCGCGGGGATAGGATCAGTGAGAGGAGAACAATTCTTAGCTGGGGAAATATACAATGTAAAATGTAACTCTACCAATAAAATTGTTCTAAACTACTATGTTGTCTCTTCTGATTTTTGCGATAATAGTAACAAGCAAGAAATCAAACCAACTCAAAAAACTATGTCGGTATCAATTGCCAGTACTGATGCTGAAGTAAGTCATCCTACTACCATGAAAAGGGAGAAAAGAATGTATATGCACATGATCAACATTGATGAAAATAATTCGGTATACGCACGATACTTCTCCGAAGAAGCTCAGAAACAAGCACTCTTAGTCAATTCTCAACCCAAAGAGGAAACAGAAAGTGAGATAGACCCGAGATTAGGAGCGATGACGAAAAAGTCGAAGCTAGTAGATAACCTTGAAGATGTACAAATAGATTCGAAAGGGCCCCACAAAGTTTCTCAAGGTAGGGAAGAATCTCAGTGTGGATGTTTGAGTCGAGTTAATAGACTTCTTAAAGAGGTCAGGGGATGTATTTGTCTAGACCCATTCAGACATGGTAGAAATAGACCTAGCCATTGTCTTCCATACTCCCAATATTGATCCTGATGCCCATCCAGTCGGACAAAAGCATAGAACCTTAGATTAAGAAAGGTATAATGCTCTGCATAAAGAAGTCAAAAAGCTGAAAGAAAACTGATTCATCGGAGAAGTGTACTACCCAAAGTTGATTGCTAACCTAGGACTCGTAAAGAAGCCCAACGAAAAATGGAGGACCTGCATTGATTATACCGACCTCGACAAGGGTTGCCTGAAGGATAGCTTCCTTTTACCCATAATTGATTAGCTAGTAGACGCGATCAACGAATATGAACTGCTCTCATTCCTCGATCCATACTCAAGATACAACCAGATAGCTATGTTCGAGCTAAATCAAGAGCATACTAGCTTTGTGATGGAAAAAGGCTTGTATTGTTATAAAGTCATGATGTATGGACTAAAAAATGCCAGGGCAACCTACCAAAGGCCAGTCGATATGATGTTCTTAGGTCAGATCAGAAAAAATGTTGAAGTATATGTAGATGACATGTTAGTTAAGTTAAAGGTAGCATCATGTTCGTCGACGGAAAATCTATCGATTTAGAAAACCATCGAACGAATTTTGAAATAAAAATATAACCACAAGCGCACGGCGTACACTTGTAGTACGTGGCGGATACGGGTCGATCCGCAGGGAATTGATGATTTTAAATCTCTATTCAATCAAATTAACCAAAGTTGAAGAGAAAGTTAAGCTAGAGAGTTAGGAAATTAGCTAACTAACTAAAAGAAAAGAAATGCAAATATAAGAGTTAAATGACAATTTAGAGAATAAATCCACTCTCTAGATCATGTAGTTCAACACATATGAAATCATAATCTCTCTTTTATGGTCATTAGTGCTTTAATTGATGTGTTTACCATAAGTATGGCATATTTATGCTATTGATTAGCCAACATAAGCCATCAAACTATAACACGCCCCTTAAACCACTTACTAACTTTCATGAAATTTGACAATGAAAATGAAAGTGAAATCTATTTTAAGTATGGCCCATTAACTATTGATTAGAAATATAGACCATCAAATTTTAATTTCAAATCACTTTCCTATGCCATAATCATATTTTGATGAAGAGGCATTTGTGTTAGTGATTGTTTAAGCATAGACTATTTGGTTTCAACAATATAGGCTATCAAATTCAAAGCAAGAACAACAAATAAAACACTTCATTGATCATCATTAAGCACAAAAAGAGAGCATGAATTAATAAATAGTTGAAGCTACATAATTAGAGAGCTTCATTACCCCTAAATTGAAGGGGTTTAGCCTCTCATATTTGTCATTTGATTAACAAATGTAGCTTGCAACATGAAAGCAAAAAAGAAAGCAAAATGAAAGCAAAATGAAAGAAAACTATTCTAATTGCATAAAAGAAAATCTACACTACTAGCATGAAAGGAATTGAACATGTAATTAAAAGGAAACACTAATTACATTGCATAAAGAAAAGGAAAGTTACATGAAGTAGAAATGGCTAAGTAGCCATGAAAAGAGAAAGAGAGCTTGTCTTTTTATTTTGACCCTAAACTAAACTAAAGAGAGACTAAGTGGGGAGAGAGGAGGTTACATGAAACATAAGGGGTCTTTATACTTGTATGAAACCCTAATTCATATTTTTGGGGAATGCCCAAATTGCACTTAAGGTAGTGTGGTTGCCAAGTAATCATTAGCCTCCCATAATCATCCATTTAAGTGTGCATGAAGATTTGATGGCCATTAGCATGTGGATTAGCTTCTAATTTATACATGAAGGAAGTTGGGTATGTGGGGTCCTCCATGATCTTCACTTTGAATTATTTCCATCTTCATTTGTTCTCTTCACTCTTATGCATGCATATGTGATCATGAAACCACTTGTATATGAAGCCAAATTCCTATAAAAAATATAGAAATTTCCAATTAAATTTTCTCAAATTAATATATGCACAAAAATGACCATTTTGCCCTTGGTTGAAGATGAATATGTGACGATTTGAAAATAATATGAATTTTGGTTTAAACAAGTTAAAATGCCCGATATGATCATTTATTTAATTTAAATAGATTAAATATGGTGGTAAAAATATGCACATTAACGTGCACATCACATCAAGTCATGTGCAGGACCTGGGAGAAACATTTGAAGTCTTAAGGCAATATAATATGAAGCTGAATCCATTGAAATGCACTTTTGATATTCAATCGGGTAAATTCCTGGGATACATAATAAGCGTACATGGCGTTGAAGCAAACTCAGAGAAGATCGAAGCCATAAGAAAGATGAGAACCCCAACAAAGCCAAAGGATCTCATGAGCTTAAATGGCAGGGTAGTAGCACAAAGCAAATTCATCTCAAAAGCAACTGACAAGTGCATACCATTCTTTAATCATGTAAAAAAGGGGAAAAGTTTTGAATGGACTGAGGAATGCAAGGCCGCGTTCCAAAACTTGAAAGACCATCTAGTCAACACTCCTATTTTATCTAAACTGGTAACAAGTGGGACCTATATGTATATTTAGCTATGAATGATAAAGTTGTTAGTGCTGTAGTGATTCAAGAAGATGAAGGGACCCAAAGGCCCATCTATTTCATAAGCAAACGTTTGTTAGGAGCAGAATTTCATAAGCTGCGGCTTTATT
Organism: Allium fistulosum; assembly: GCA_030737815.1. Classification (NCBI taxonomy): domain Eukaryota; kingdom Viridiplantae; phylum Streptophyta; class Magnoliopsida; order Asparagales; family Amaryllidaceae; genus Allium; species Allium fistulosum. The sequence continues at coordinate 1,023,072,304 of CM060906.1, forward strand.
TCCAAGCACATTCCGTCAAAGTCCTCACAGATAAACCCTTAAGGCAAACACTACAAAAACCAGACACATCATGCCGCTTGTTAAAATGGGCAATGGAGCTAAGCCAGTATGACATCACCTATTGCCCAAGAAAAGTGATCAAAGATCAAGCACTAGCAGACTTCATCGCAGAACGCATACTTTTAAACGAGCCCCAACTAGAGAAGAAGCATTCACCACATAGTTCTGGAAGCTGTTTATAGATGGAGCTTCTAATGAACATGGGGCATGAATTGCATAAATGTTATTTATGCTAGATAAGTAGAAATTTTATTGGGCAGTGCAACTTGGGTTAAAAAGTGACCAACAATGTGGTAGAATATAAAGCTTTGCTTTCAGGTTTACAAATGTCTTAGGTAATGAAGGTAACCCGCATAAAAATTTACAGCAATTTCCAATTAGTTGTAAATCAAGTGTAAGGTAATTAACAAGCAAAGGAACCAAACTTAGCCAAATATGTGGAGGTTTCTAAGAAATTGCTAGAGCAGTTTGAACAGTTTGGTATTGAACAGATTTCATGTGAGAACAATTCTTCCCTCAATTCATTAGCTAAGCTTATGAGCATCAAAGTGGTAAATGAAATAAAGGCAGTTTCAAAAGGGTATCAAGTAGAGTCGAGCATAATAGAGGCTAATCAAATACTAGTCCTTACCCGAGCTCAACGAGCAATGATACAGGGGTCTCAAAATTTGGAAATCGAAGAAAACTGAGGGCATCACTCAACTAAACCTCCACTTCGGCAAACCGAAGAAAATACTTGGATGACCCCCATAAAACAATTCCTGCTAAACAGAATCCTACCCTAAAACAAAAACGAAGACCCAAAAATAATGTATTAGGCTCCGTACTACTCATTCTTTGATAGCACGTTATACAAGAGAGGGTATTCCACCCATTATCTTAGGTGTGTTTCCAAAGAAGTGGGAGTATGAGTCATGAGAGAGGTACATAAAGGGCAATGCAGAGACCATTATGAGGTAGCCAAGTTAGCAAAGAAGGTAGTTAGACATGGTTATTATTGGCTTACAACACTCCAGGATGCAAGGGAATTTGTGAGAAAATGCGACAAATTTCCAAGATTCGAAAATGTCCCTAGACGGCCATCCTACGAGCTCATCCCACTAGCTATCCCATGGCCTTTCGATATATTGGGCATAGACTTGATAGGTCTGCTTCCTATGTCAAATGGAGGAGCAATGTATGCAATAGTGGCAATCAACTACTTCACTAAAAGGGTGGAGGCAGATCCCTTAGCTACAATCACAACAAGGAAGCAGTAACCTTTATAGTAAGGAACATAATTACCAGGTTTGGAATCCCTAACAAGATAATCTTTGACAATGGAATCCAGTTTGAAAGCAAAGTATTCAAAGAGCTCTGTGAAAAAAATGGTATAATTAAAAGTTTTTCCTCTATCGTGCACCCTACTACAACAAAAAATAGATTTAGTAGCCTCTAAAAAATGATATCATAACTTATAGTGGCATTTTAGAGAACGTCGTTATACAACTTACAACTAAAAGTCCAGGACTTTCTGTTGCGATTTCATAAATGGTATCGAAAAGCAACATGTTGCAGCGTTCTACAAAAGCCACCAAATTTTTTTATCCTAGCATTGTATAAACGCTACTAAACAATATCGTTGATGCTACTATAAAATATTATAGTAGCGTTTTTGTCTACCACAATATATATTTGGTAGTGTTTATTAAACGCTGCTAAAAATTGTTGTTTTTTGTATAGATTTACCTCACTGTGGTAGCTCGTTCAGTTTCCGCCTAATTTTTTTCACAACATATTTTATATAGTAATAATTAACATATCCCAGTATCAAAACCAGCAATTACTCATATAATTATCCCATTGAAACAACCGCAAAACATGTTAATCACGTAATAAAATACGGTACACAAACAATTTGATACAAAATATTTTAAACAAAATAACCACATTCACGTAAATCCATAATTGTATAGATACAACAGTTTCAAGACAATCAAGTTAACGTAAAATCAATAACCATACATAGAGAAATTTACACAACTAGTTCTAACAAAATATTATAATATACATGATGATTAAAGGCAAGTACTAATTCATTGCTGCGGCTGATCATTTCTTCGGAAAAGCTTAGGTACCTATAGACAAATATAACAATCAACAACAAGAACTTGTACAAAAATCTGATAAGAAACATGGTACATAGCTAGTTTAAACTGCATTATATAATATAGAAAATAATTAAATGAACCAAGCAAATACTTTCAATCTATGTTTACATAAGGTAAGTTAATGAAAACACATTGAACCAAAATGGGTTTATATTTAGCCTTCAATGGTTTGTTCAGAATTGATCCATACACTACACCATAGATAGGGTTTTGGCGCTGCCGTAGGCGGCGCATTTGATACGGCTACAAGCCGTATCAAATATTAATACGGCTTATAGCCGTATCTAAATTGTTTAATACGGCTTGAAGCCGTATTAATATTTGATACGGCTTGTAGCCGTATTAAATTCCGTGCCTCTTTTCGTGGGAAAATTTTCCCCAAAACGCACACTCTCCCTCCCTTTTTTTATTTCCAGCGCTTTCGTTTTCACTGTTCCTTTTCGAGACCACCGTTTTGTTTCACCCTCCAAATGAATTCCACTGTACGCAACCTCCACAACAAGAATTCGTGAATATATTTAGGGGATTTAAGCTTCGTCTGCGGTTGGTTCAGAGGATTGGAGGAAACGAATTTTGGGCGTGGCTGTTCAATTTGGATTTGGGTGGGTTCGCGTGAACTGGTTCGCGGTTCAAGGGTGTCGAGGTAAACATCAAAGTCTTTCAGTTTATACTGTGATTTTGGTAATGCGATTTGTGATTATCGATTGGGAATATTCGTCTTCTGTGTTCGTAGTGGGAAACACATGATTTTGGTGGGAATTTGTTAACGTGAAAATTGAAGAACTTAATTTGGAGTGCATCAATATCAATTTGAAGTGTTGAACTTTGATGATACAAAAACACTTTTTGACATTGAATAGATCTTCTTAACTTTGTTTATGTTTGTTTTCACCATTGTATTTTTTGTATTTTGTCATCATCATTCTTTCATTACATAATTCTCATTTTTTATATACTTCTTGCACTCTTTCTTTGAGAAATATTCAATGTAGTATAACATAACATAGAACAAAGATACAGTTGCATCCTCTGACAAATAATGATGTTATACTATTATACATCTTTTATAGGAGTTTGGGTTTGAGGTTAAGAGATTTATGATACCATACTAAGTAATTAATTATGTTGTTTTTAAATCATTTGAATATGGAATTGAAATTGTTGCCTTTTATGGCTGATTAATTGCACTTAATGTTAATTAGATTGAGGATTACTGCATATCATTTTATGAGAAAAAAGTTACTGGAGTTATGGATATAATTTATCATCACAGTACATAATTTGTAGTATCAATTTCAAATACCAAGCATATAGTTCTGCAAATGCTACAAACAAAAAGTGCATTGCATTAATCTCACGTTCCCAGTAAGTAGACTAAAAAATAGTGAGAAATTGATGTACGGAAATGAATATATATTTTTATTTAACAACACTCTACAACATTGTTACTTAAGAACAGTCGAGTATATTACTTCCATGCTGAATAATTTTTAAAGAAAAGCATCGAGAACTATATTCAACCCAATATATAACATAAACACTTGATTCCACACAAACAATACTACAAAATATAACAAACATTTAAAGGTCTAGGGCATAAAAAAATTGTAAAGTATAGGCATAGTAGATAGATGTTATAATTGTTCCAACTCATCATCGAACTCATCGGTATCTTCAAAGAGCTCTAAGAATCTTAACTGATCTTGCTCCCTTTTCTTCTTCTTCCAATATTTATACAAAGCTATTATTCCAGCAATAACTATTGTAGCCACTAATATACCAATGAAAACTGAGAGAACGGTGACTATTTTATTATCAGGTTTTGATATTGTATACACATCATTATATGGTTCTGACATTGTATACAACCTTTTGTGCTACCAGTACAATAGAAATTATTATTAACTTGCAATCTCAGTCAGATTCATATTTCTACTTCAGTGTTCATTGTCATTTGATATATGTTCCAAATTTCAATTGAATCTGGGTTTAGATTGAATATCTAAAACAACGAAAAAAACCTAGGTGTTGTTATGATTCAGCTGCTCTTTGTTGTTGCTATCTGCAGTAGCACAGGCTACTGCCATATGTAGCAACACAGGTTACTACTGGCAGCAATGCAAAGGCCAGCATTACTAAAAAAAAGAGGCAGTATATTTAGTTTCCAGATTTTGGTGTATGGTAGCCATAGATAACTGAAAGTGATGCAACGTGAGCTTGGATGTATAAAAGCAGTTCTCAAGATAAAGATGGCTGTAGTATAGGCAAATTTTTTAAAATTTAAAATCTGAAAGACAATATTTGTACTTTCAAAGTTGTCAAGTAAATTGTTATGTTTGTCCTCCCTAACGTGAAATATGTCGTCCTTTAAATGAACAAATTTTGAAATATTATTCTTAACTTGAAAATTCCATTAGAATCTATTATGTTCTCATTTTGATGAATGGTATTTTATTTACTAAATTTATAATGAATTTCAGGGACATTGGCGATCAGATACGAAATGGAGTCATGGAAGCATCCTGTGTTGGTGGTGAGGCGATCCACTGGTTCAGTTGCATTGATCTGGCTTGAGTGTTAACTAATAAAGTTTGTGAAACAATATTAATATTGACCATCTATATATGTCTTTCAAATGGATGTAATGTGGGTAAGTTGATAATATTTCAGAAATATTTATCGTTTATGTTAGAAAAAACTGTTGTTTATATATATGGTTCAGTGAATTGCTACTCATTTTTCTGTAATATTAAGTTGCTTTTTTGGATAATCTGATCGGTTTAATTTCTTAATTTTTTTATTTTTTATTGAAGGCTGGAATGACAGTAGCAATTTATTTGCTGATTTGAGTTAATTAGTCCTTTCATCCAAGTCGAATATCTGTGATATCTATTTCTCCAGTTAGATACGGCCAAGGACCGTATCTACTTGTCGAATTAGATACGGTCCATGGCCGTATCTAACTGGACAAATAGATATGGCCCAAGTCCGTATCTAATTCGACAGTTAGATACGGCCCATGACCGTATCTAATTCGACAAGTAGATACGGTCCGTGGCCGTATCTAATTGGAGAAATAGATACGGTCTAGGGCCGTATCTAATGATTAAACACGCTTAATTTTGATACGGCTTATAGTCGTGCCTAATGGGTTTTGATACGGCCCTAAGCACTTCCTAATTAGCCTTTGTGGTGTAGTGATATAAAACAAGTTGTATATAAAATATGAATTGTATTATCTGCAAAGAAGTACTAATGTTGTGTAATCCAACTATTCCATTCATTCATGAATAACAGTGTAATTATTCTATGTTTTTGATAATATTTGCAAATAATTTGATATTATATCTGTAAATAATGACAAATATTTATGGTAAGTATCCAGTTCTACAAAGAATAGTTGCAAAGGGAGAGCATATCCAAGTGTAATTACACTAATCATTATAATTGTCAGGTTTGCGGAACAAAAATAAATACTACCTTTTACTACAGCCTAAATGCCCCCACATTATTTTATATCTAACTAATGTTATGCATCAAAAGACTTTGTTATCGATCTTAAGTTTGTGCTATATGTAGAGCCTTGTGCATTAGACCGTAGGCTTTTTAAATTTTACTCTCTATGTATAGAACAGCGGTATCATATTTGTAAATTTATCCTCATGTGTTATGCCTAAATTCATAGGTGTTGTGTAATGCTTATTATCTACCGTTGTTTGCTTTACCCAAGAAGATAGTTGCCCCTTCCAAATAAACAACACCTCTATTGAAATATGATCGGAATGCATGTATTTTTTGGTCATTTTTCAAGTTATAGGCAAACAAAATCATTTTATTATTATTTTGTTAATGTCAGTGATTTAGTGCTGCAATTGAGTCGTTATTGATTTATTATTTTCTAAAAGGAAATATGTTATATTAGTAAATATTATTTCACAAATGAAAGATAGGAAGATACAGTATGCGACATGGTAGGTTACCGCGTTGATAATAGATCGATTGCTTAAGAATGTCCGGGTCTAGTTGTACACTGTTTCCTTGAAATAATATTACTCCATCTATGGCACTCAAGGATATGAGCAATCTATTTTTCAAGATGAAACGGATGAACTCCGCAATACAGTGCTTACAAATGGACCAACAATGAAGGCAAGAGAATCCAAGTTTAGAACAGTGGAGGAAAAAATGATTTTTGAGTGACTTTCGGTAGTATTTCATTCAAAAATCTGAGGCCTATTTATAGCAGAACTGGCATTCAATGGTCATGTCTTTTCGGAAAGGTTGCGACCCTTTTAACAGTCTTTAGATCGTTGGGATGATGCTTCTTTTGGTTTGGAGAGATGTGACGGTTTTGACCGTTTTTCCGGTTGGAGCAAAAAATAAAAATCTTGTTATAATTTCAAACTGAACTAGCAACTATCAACTACAAAGTGCTAAGTGCCACAATACGCCTCAAACGCCCATTTGCCCATAGACATGGGCACGGGCATGAGCATGGGCAAGGGCGCGGGGTGGTGAGTTGCACCATCCGCTAAGTTGGCCTCTCTCTAACCTTTAATAAATATATATCTATTTTGGTCCTCACATCTTGATATATATATATATATATATATATTAATATTTATGACAAGATGTGGGACTATTTATATCTCCTAAGCAATTAATGCCTCATTCATTGTTCATTTTCCAACAATCCCGAACATGAATGAGCATTTGCTTAGTGATCTTAATTTAATTCAATACTGTTGCATTAGTTAAAATAGCATGAGGGCCTTGAAATTTCCTAGTAATTATCTATAGGACTTGTTGACGAATCGGTAGACCGGGTTGTCCTTGAACTGTAAGTCTTTATATGTAAGTCTGAACCGTAGATAACATACAATAATATTTCTTATTTTCCTTGATTCTCTATTTGTGTTCGTTTCTGTCATGAACACCTGCTTGGTCTCATGAGTGTTTGGAGAATTTTGGCCTTTGTAATTCTCCTTGAGGCGGCAACTTCACACTCACGTAGGTGATTCCATAATGAGTATCTCACAATACACCAGTTGGTTCTCTTAAAAACCAAGTATAGACATCATTAAAAGCTAAGCTTATCCTATTCTCCGGCGGGTTGTGCACTGACTTATCATAGGAATGGTTTGAATGTTACCAGTGCTACCGAGTTTATCTTGAACTTAGTTGTCCCTTTGAACCTAGATCTTGGGATCTCCAGTCGACTAAGTTGGGTTTCCATTAAGGAAAACTTATCTTATGCAATAGGCCTTAAACCCATTCCTATCGATAAGATTTTTCCTTTCTCTCTAGGTAATCCTTTTATCAATGGATCCACAATGTTATCATTTGACCTTTCATGGTCAACAGTGATAACTCCATTAGAGAGAAGCTGTCTGATAGTCTTGTGCCTACGACGAATATGTTTAGACTTTCCATTATACAGTTTACAATTGGCTCTTCCAATAACAGATTGACTATCGCAATGTACGCTTATTGGTGCCACAGGTTTTTCCCAACTTGGAATATCTTCTAAGAAACCGTGAAGCCATTCTGCTTCTGCTACAGCTTTGTCCAAGGCAATGAATTCTAATTCCATTGTAGATCTTGCTATGCAAGTCTGTTTGGAGGATTTCCAAGATACTGCCCCATTTTCTAAAGTGAACACATATCCGCTTGTGTATTTTTTGTTTACTTACCCAGTTATTCAGTTTGCATCACAATATCCTTCTACTATAGATGGATATGTAGAATAATGTAGTCCATTATTCTGTGTGTACTTCAGGTATCTTGATACTCGAATTATGGTTTTCCAATGATTCCTTCTTGGGTTGCTCGTAAACCGACAAAGTTTACTTATAGCATAAGCTATATCTGGTCTAGTACAGTTCATGACATACATGATGATGCCTAGTATACGAGAGTATTCTAGTTGATAAACGCAATCACCGCTATTTTTGACCCAATTTTGATTAAAGTCTACAAGTGATTTTGCAACAATTATATTATGTTGCTTAAATCTTTCGAGTATTTTCTCAATATAGTGTGACTGAGTTGTGGAGTTTTATGTATTCTTACTCCAAGGATTACATTGGCAATTTCCATACCTTTCATATCAAATCTGGCAGAGAGCATATTTTTCGTTGATTTTATTATCTCTTTGTTGCGTCCTAGTATGAGTAAATCATCTACATACAAACATATAATAACATAACCTTTGTTTGTATTTTTTGTATAAACGCATTTATCACATTTGTTTATGCGAAATCCATTTGATATCATTATTTCATCAAACTTTTCATGTCCTTGTTTTGGTGCTTGTTTAAGCCCATATAACGATTTTATTAATCTACATACATTTCCATCATTTCCTGTTTTCAAGAAACCCTCAGATTGTTTCATGTATATTTCTTCTTCAAGTTCACTATTTAGATATGTTGTTTTAACATCCATTTGACGTATTTCTAATTCTAATATGGATGCAATCGCAATCAGCATTGTAATGGATGTTATTCGCGTTACTAGCGAGTATGTGTCAAAGTAGTCCAACTCTTCCTTTTGCCTATAACCTTGCACCATAAGTCGTGTTTTGTACTTGTCTATTGAACCATCGAGTTTTAGACATCTTTTAAATATCCATTTATTACCAAATCTTTGCATCCTAAAGGTAGATTTATTAATTCCCCTGTATGATTATTCATAATGGATTCAATATCACTGTTAATGGCTTCCTTCCAGAAAGGGGCCTCGGAGGAGGACACTGTCTGATTATATGTAAGCAATTCGTTTTCTAACATTAGGACATAAATTCAGGTCCAAAGATTTTTGAAATACGTTGCCTTTTACTTCTTCTCGGTTCCGATTGTTGATCATTACCTTGTCGTGTGTTTTCACAATTTTTTTCTTTATTGCATTATATGGATCCGAATTTTCTATTTCTCTTTGCCTCTTTTGAACATTGTGTTCAATAGATTGTATTAAAGGGTAAATATGTTCAAAAAATCTACCATTTCTCTACTCAATGATTGTATTGTCATGAATATCATCGATTTCACACTTATGTACTAGGAACCAATATACAACACTATTTTGTGCATATCCTATGAATACACAGTATACCGTTTTTTCCAATTTTGACCTTCTTTGGTTTAGGAATTTCTACTTTGGTAAGGCACCCCATACTTTTAAGTATTTGCATGATGGTGGCCTGTTCTTCCAAAGTTCATGTGGGGTTTTGGATGTTTTCTTTCCAGGTATTTTGTTCAATATGCGATTGGCACCAAAGATAGCTACTCCCTAGAAGTTATCTGGCAAACCGGATCTAATTAGTAAGACATTCATCATTTCTTTAAGGGTTCTGTTTTTTCCTTTTGACGGTTCCGTTAGACTGAGGTGAATATGAAGCAGTAATTTGGTGTATAATACCATTTTTGGCACAAAATTCCTCAAATGGAAATTCATATTCTCCTCCTCTATTGCTCCTTAAAGCTTTGATCTTCTTATTGAGTTGATTTTCAACTTCAGCCTTATAGTTTTTAAACATCTCAAATGCCTCGTTTTTGTTCTAAGAAGGTATACGTAACAATACCTTGTACAGTCGTCTATAAACATGATAAAGTATCTCTTTCCTCATCTAGTTTGACACATTTTCAAATCACATACATCTGTGTGTATTAAATCTAAAGGTTCAGTGTCTCTTCCAACATGATGAAAGTTCTTGTCATTTTTGCTTCAACACAAAGTTGACATTTATCACTAGAATTTATTTTACATTTTGGTATAAATTCTAGATTAACTAGTTTTCATAATGTATCGAAATTTAGATGACCTAATCTAACATGTCATATGTTAGAAGAGTCAACAATATAAGTCTAAAAATTTAGTTTTATTCATATCAACATTTGGTATTATAGTGGTTACATTCACTTTAAATAAACAATCACTCACATAACCCCTTCCCACATACACTCCATTATTTGACAACACAAACTTATCAGCCACAAAGGTGGGTCTAAAACCAAGTTTGCTATGCAGCGACCCTGAAATTAGGTTTTGCGGATTTTTGGAACATGATGAACATCATTCAAAGTAAGTTCCTTTCCTGAAGTCAATTTCAGCACAATCTTTCCCTTGCGTTCGACCTTTGATGTTGGATGAGTTACCCATAAACAGTTATTCATCCTCGGTTGGAGCTTTTTTGTAGGTTGTAAACATCCAATTATTTGCACATATGTGATGAGTGGCTCCTGTGTCTACAAATCATTCCTTCGAGTTACCAACAAGATTGCACTCGGACATCACTTCATATAGATCCATATCAGAAATGTCGTCTGAAATTTCAACCATGTTTGCTTTTGATTTTTCTTCTTAGAGGCGCGACATACGGCTGCTTTGTGCCCCTTCTTTTCACAATTATGGTATGAACCCTCAAATTTCTTTGACTTCTTAGAAGTGTGCTCACATTTTCTTTTTGTTGGGTTTCTCTGCCTCGATCACGTTAGCCTTAGCTATCATGTTATTTGAAGTCTTCTTCTTAGATTTTTTGTTGTCCTCTTCGATTCTAAGTCAAACTACAAGTTCTTCCATTGTCATCTACTTGTGCTTATGCTTAAGGTAGTTTTGAAATCTTTCCAAGATAGAGGAAGTTTATCAATTGTAGTGGCAATCTAAAAGGATTCACTAAGTGTCATTCCTTCATCGTTTAGTTCAGGATAATAACTTGTAGTTCTTGGATTTGACTGATTGCAGTCTTGGCATCAATCATAAAGTTCAGAAGTTTTCATACTATGAACTTCTTCATGCCTACATCTTATGTTTTGTATTTCTTATCCAAGGCCAATCATAGTTCTTTGAAAGTTGCTGTAGTATAATATATATTGTACATGCTATTGTCGAGTCCATTGAGGATGTAATTCTTGCACAAGAAATTAGAACTGTTCCAAACATTAAGGACTTCTACTTTGGTTTTGTCAGGTTCCAATTCGACCACTACAGAAGCACCTTCCTCAAGGAACTTTGCGAGCCTTAGAGTTGTCAAGTAGAACAACATCTTCTATTGCCGACGTTTGAAGTCAATCCCAGTGAACTTTTTGGGCTTTTCTCCATGAAACAGAGCCACTGTTGGAACCATGGTTTTACTCTGACTGCTTGTCACATGTTGTGTTGCTGTGAAGTTGTTGTTGCTTTGTTGAAACATTGTCGTCTACAGAAACAGGAAACAAACACAATATTGTTTCAAGATTGTTACACAAATGAAAGACAGGAAGATATAGTACGCGATATGGTAAGTTACCACATTGATAATAGGTCAATTGCTTAAGAATATCTGAGTCCAATTGTACATTGTTTTCTTGAAACAATATTACCTCCTCTATGGCACTGAACGATAAGAGCAACCTGTTTTCTAAGTTGAAATGGACGAGCTCCGCAATACAGTACTTGCAAGCGGACCAACGACGAATGCAAGAGAATCTGAATTAAGAATAGCGAAGGAAGAAGATGAGGTTTTCGGTAGTATTTCGTTCAGAAATCCGTGGCCTATTTATAGCAGAACTGACATCCAATGGTCATGTATTTTCGGAAAGGTTGCGACCCTTTTAACCATCTTTACATCGTTGAGATGGTGTTTCTTTGGTTTGGAGAGATGCGACAGTTTTGACCGTTTCTCCGATTGGCGCAAAAAATAAAAAATCCTATTATAATTTCAAACTGAACTGCCAACTGACAATTGCAAAATGCCAATTGCCATAATATGCCTCAGGCCCTTAAACGCTCATTCATTCACGAACATGGGCATGGGGTAATGCGTTGCACCACCTGCTAAGTTGGTCTATCTTCTAACTCGTTAATAACTATATAACTATTATGGTCCTCAGATATATATATGTATGTATTACACACACATATATGACGAGATGTGGTTCCTGGGCAATTAATGCCTTGTTCATTATTCATTTTCCAACAAATATAAATAGTGAACGTTAGCTTTGTTGCTTCGATGTAATGTTCATATAGTAATTGAAATGTATGCGTCGAGTAATTATAAATTATACATAATATTTCATTTTGTAACCGAGAAGTAGTAACGACTGAATGATGGTATGTGACTAGTAACCGTAATAGCAATGGTAATAAAATACTATATCTCGCAACATACTCCCTTGTTCATATTGTATTCTGATTAACGAATTCACATCTGCATTTATGCTCTAGTTACATGTATTGCTAAGCAGCTTCTCTTAAAATGAAAAACGTAATGCTGTCAAAGTTTTGAAACATTTGAAATCAAATTGGTAAATTAGAATGCTTTACATTGAAATTAGATGTGAGATTTATGAAGCCAAAAGCAAGGCAAGTTACGTTCTAAATTGATAAATTGGCATCAAATTCAATCATTGTCGGCAACCAAAGCATGACATAATAACTATAAAAACAGATACACAAGACATTGTAAGTTAAGTCTAGTCTCTTATAACAAAGACTTTTTGTTAGATTTTGTGTATTTTTTTTCCACCCATTTACATAGTTGCACTGTGGATAAATAGAGTATTAATGATATATTCCAGCATTGAATGAACAATCTTTACTTTTCAGTATGCTTCTTAAACGATTCACTTAGTATGTAATGCTGCTTAGAACTATGGTACTCGTTTAGTTTTTACTAATTTATACGTCTAAACAAGTAAATTCCAAATCAAACATGTTACAGTTGACCAAAATACACAAAATCACTCAAGTTCTTGTTGAATCATGTTAGTTAATTGTTTAGATTATTTTTATGTTTTTGTATGTATTAGTTTTGGTTTTCAATATTTTTAAAAGCGAAACTGACAAATTAGACTAAATATTCTAAAATAATTACATCCTATATAATTGTTTATTTTCTGATTCATGTTAGTGTTTCTTCTAAAGGAGGAAATTATTTAAAAAAAAAATAACATCATCAAATCTATAGACAAATATAGATAAAGATAGATTCATTCAGTTGTTTCAGTTGTTATCAATACAACTAGATTTGATATCAAAAAAATTGCTCATAACCATTGGACTGATGCCTAACTTAAGTTGTTATAGAGGTATTCAACCCTTGACTTATGCAGCAACCAATGTTCAAATAAATATCAAAATACTTTCATTTCAAGATTCTTTCCTTCCATTATCACTTTTTAACGGAAATCGTGTGCAGTCAAAATGACATGAGGCTTACCTTATGATAATTATTTCCTTGCTCTTTGAAAACCTTTGTTCCTCTAAGTAAAGGTCGCGAATAGCGGAAGCGATCTCAAGTTCAAGTGTAGAACCCTTGGCTCAAGCTTTTTCTCATGCTACTTGCTAACAGCGATACTAGAGATTCTCAGATATACATTTTAATGTGATGATAAAGTTTATACTAATGGTCCATTGAAAAGGTAATAAAGAAAACTCTTTGCCAATTCATGCAAGAATATTCTTGCATGAATATTCTTGTTTATTTGTAGGATTAGAATACACCAAACCGATGACATCACTAAATTTGACCACGTAATGGATAACTGTATGAAATTCCAACTATCACTATGATATGAACCAAGTTTGGAAGCAAAAAAAGCATTATTTAGATGGGCACTCAATTTAAAACTTTGATGCATATGCACAGTTTACATAACAAAGTAAAATTTGTTAAGGATGTGAAATAAATTGTTATACTTTAAAGGTACACACTTCTTTCAAGTACAACACAACAATTAGCATTTTTCCTTACCTTTTTTACTTTCAAGTTCATTTGTCAGTCGTTCCACTTCTGCTTCAAGAGCTTCAGACCTCTATTCAACAAATGAGGGCCGACAAACATGTAAATTGGTTTTATAAGAAAAAACATGACTATAGCAACTAATTTTCATTCACTTATTCTAATTTCCATAAGTTCATTAGCATAAACGAAAATTAATTTAATGAAAAAGATGAGCATCAGTGAAGAAATCCTACAAGGAAAAATCGATATTGCATGGGTTAACTGATTAAATTTTGTATGGTTATCTGATTGAATTCCCATAAATTCTTTAGCAACTAATTATATTTTTGTATGGTTTACCAAATCTATACTATACTAGACTTTGGTTTCAAGAAAGCAGAAGCCCCTCTTTAGATTTTAAACTCAAAGGTCTCAATGTTAATTAGTTTCTTCCCTATCGCTGCGAAGTCAAACAGCCAGCCAAGCGCTTTCGGTTCGCTGCTTTCAACAAAACCCTAATTCCTTTCTCATTGCCGTCACGTTGCTTTATTCAGTTCTCAGCATAATCTCGATTCTTTCCTCATGGCTTCTCAAAACTTCTTCTATTTTAGGTTACCAGCTATTTCACTAATTATATAATAGTTAATATTTTACAATGTTATGGATTTATACACTGATTTCTCGGTTCATCTAAATCAAATTATTCCATTAAATAATTAATTCTTGATTTGGACAATGATTTGTGCGTATATCTTGATTTCGTTTGACATGGTCATCAATTCAGCGACTGTGTCCATTTTCTTTCTGAAGAGCTCAAGACTTTCAAATTTATTTCAATATTACAAGATGATGGATTTAAACTTTATCTTTTCAATGTATTTCTTTACATCTCTTTTACATGTTATTATTAGGAAAACCAAAATTTTAAACTTTTGACTTTGGGAATTTAATATCCACCTATCATTTGTTTCATATGAGATTATGCTTTTAAGTTTATCGTTTGGATCCAACTTAGGCTTATTTTGTTAGTTAGCTTTTATCCTTTTCCTAATGAAATCGATAGCTTAGTGGATAAGATGCTTAGCTTTAAAAAATGTGTACTGATTTTTGAATTATGATACTTAAACCATTATTCTAATCTCTATTTCCTCTAAAAGGAAACCTGGAAATCAGAAGGATCATCCACAAATTATTTACTTTTTTTAGCTTATTATTTATGGACTATGTATTTCGATTGACCTGAATGGAATTGATTTGAAAGTATTACATAGTCAAATCCGATCTTATTAGTGAATCAAATAGAAATGAATGAATTTGAATGGACTCTTCTTTTACTCTATTTTCTGTTAAAGTATTGCATTGATGGTAATTTTACTTTCTATTTTGTTATAATGTATTCCATTACCCACAAAAGACAAAGTTAATTAGTTAATGTTAAATAAGTCCATTCAAGTATATTAGTATGCATATCTTAATTCCCATTCAAATTAGTGGCAGTTAGGTTTTTCATTTTCTCCCAATATGTCTATTCTGAGTACAAATTTTAGTGAAGTATTGTAAGTTTGTTCAATTTTTACCTGCTTGGATATGCAATTAAGACAACCTTATGTGTATTTTTTTTTTGAAATGTTACTTAGATACAACATATCACTGGACAACAGAACATAAAGCACATGTTAATATATGCTCGAATCACGCCACGCAAGTTTCGAATTTGTGGCCTCTCGCACCAAAACCGAATCACTTAACCACTGGGACAATGGTGCTTGTCAACCTTGTGTATTTATTTCCTCCCGCTCTTCCATGGATTTCATTTAATGTGATTTTCTGCCTTTAGTATTGGTAACACCGAACATTGTTAAGCATATATAAACTTGGATCGGTGAGCAGTATTTTTTTAAACATTGTTTGACATCAGCAAAGTATATATGAAACATTTAATTAACTATTCTACCAAGTTGATTGATTTTGATATCATCAGTATAACTATTGAGTATGAGAAGATTTACATATCTTTTGATTCTTAGTTCTAAAAATAGGTTATTTTTGTAATTACGATTGCCCTTTTAACAAGAAAGGTGGAACCCAGTGCACGAGGCTCCCGCACAATAGCGGGATCTAGGAAGGTCGGTAATGCATATAGCTTTTTCAGAGGCTGTTTCCGAACTCGAATCTGGACGCTCAGATTACCCTTTCAACAAAGCAGCGATGAAATCTTCTGAGTTTCACAAAAATTGATGGATCCACATTGATTTTCCCACGTACGTTTTATGAGAGAAGTGGAAACATCGAAATAGTTTCATAGAGTGTGCCCTTCTTTCCTAACATAATCATTTAGGAGTTAAGAATTGATTCTTCATGCAAGGTCTGTTATTATTTATATATTTGAGATCGGTAAGGTTTTCATTCTTAGAATCTCTGAAACAATAGCATTTAGTCTGTAGGAAAGTAATGGTGATAATGAACAAGACGAAATCTAATAAACCTTCATTATGACTTTGTGCTTACATTTTAATTATTTGAAGACTACAGAGGAAACATATAATTTTCTTCGTTTTCTTGTAAATTTAATATAGTTTCTATTTTAATCCGAAAAGTATAAGCTATTAGTTGTCAAAGTCTTCATCCAATATTCTCAGACTCTTGGCTAAACTGGTGCTTGCCTAGAGTTCGGCCAATTCAGACTGATCAAATTTAGTATATTGAATTTATGGGCTCTTTGTGAAGGTTGATACAAAACTGATAATCCAACTTAATAAGCTATCTTATTATAAATGAATTTTTTTAGTCATTCACCGACTAACCCAAAAAATATTTACTATTTTATAGAGAAAAAAGGACCAATAAAGAAACAGAAATATACTTATCATGTTAATGGTCGATTGATATTTTCTTTTTTTCCTTATGATAAATGTGACTAGCTACAAGAAATTGTTATGCTTTAGCCATAATTGTTATATAATAGTCTAATTATTGGTTGTTACACCATTTATCTGGTGGTAGCGATGCATGCATGATTTATTAGGGATGGTAGAATGAATTGCGCTTTAGCTAGGTTTAACTATTGAGTTGATCAAATATATAAGGTTCATAAAAAATAATCTTTTTATTTAGTTCTAACCTCACACGTTCCTCATGATATTATTTTTTCAAATATTTATTTGCTCAAAGTAGACATTTCAAACAACATAACTACTTTTCAAGGCACTTATCATTTGGTGAAATCCAACTTCTGAAATTAGTACCTTTTGTGGCAGAAATGAATCACCATAAAAAACTATTTTGAAATAGTGCTCCTAATATGAAAATAGCATATCTTACGCTCTTCAATCTTCTAAGTATTGCTTTCTTATTGCTTTCTTAATCTTCAATTGATTGTGCTTTACTGTGCATCTAGGGTTGATCTTTTCAAACTGAAGTTGATTGTGTTGATATTTGTACTCGAAACTTATGCATCACATTTTTTGCAGAATCAACTAAGTTTTGTTACTTTTGATGCAAGCCTTCTACCATTTAGCTGTAAATAAACCTAGCAATATTGTGGTACAAAAGAATAATAATAAAAAATCTATTTTGCGAATTGTGAAATCACATTCCATGCATGATGGAATAACGATGCATGAACTAAAGTAAAAAAAATTAGAGTTGGATAATTTATCCCAAAAAAATATTTATGCTTATGTATAACAATATCCATATCACTATTTATTACCTAACAAAAATTGAAATAAATTAAAAAATTAATGACTACATTTATGCGGTTGCTATATATTTTATAAATGAATTATGTCACTACATTTTATTACACCTTTTGGTTAGTTAAAGATCTAGAATCCATTTACAAGAAGGGAAACCATTGGCGCGTAATAAATGAGTGCAACACTTAGTACCTTGCAATCATATAACCAACTATCTCTTCACCTTCTCGTTTCTTGGAGTAGTTGGGGTCGTGGAGGAGGTATTAAATTATTTTTATGTAATCAATTATTCATGCTTATCTATTTGATCAAATCCATTGTATTATTTATTGTTTTAGATAACACCAAATCATAATCTGGAGCTTTTTTCTACATGGTTCAAATTTGGACTTTGCTAGAAGGTCAGAATGATAAAAAATACCCTTTAATTGAGTGTTGAAGGGCCTTGTAAGAAATTAACAATAGCTGTATGTATTTTGTAACTTATATTTTTTATTGATTTGGAAGGGGCCAACAAGAAAATAGCTGCATTTTGTTAAATAATATTTCAAATCGAGTACGGGGGAGGGGTGTCCAATAAGAAAATAACAATAGTTTGTTTAAGGGATTTATTTCTAATGTGATGTAAAACTTTGAATTATTTCATGTTATTTGTTATATCAACATAGTTAGCAAATTCAGCTTTTATAACTATATAATTGTTATGTTATATTTATTTTTTTCAAAACCATATGTTCTATCATATTATATCATGTTTGCTTCGTCACAAATTTGTACAAATAAAATTAAGAAAATTGTTTTGTATGAGCATTTACTTCCCATGCTGTCTAGTATTTTTGTTTTAATTTCTTTCCCATAATGCAAAATTTATATTTCACAGATGTTATTGATCTTTTTCGTCTTTTAACGTATTAATACTATGATTATAATTGCTTAGTGATCATCCTAAGTAACATGATTCCCTATGTACACCACCACTATGTATGCATAAAAATTTTACAAGTTTCTTTTAGAGGACTACTATCTGGTAAGTGGTGACACTCCATGAATAAAAATGAATTACTAGCATTTTGACTAATTAAATAAGCGTACTTTGCATTTTATGATGCCCAATTAATTAGAGGTTGCACTGTCAAAAGTTTTTCCAA
Organism: Allium fistulosum; assembly: GCA_030737815.1. Lineage (NCBI taxonomy): Eukaryota > Viridiplantae > Streptophyta > Magnoliopsida > Asparagales > Amaryllidaceae > Allium > Allium fistulosum. The sequence goes on from CM060906.1 coordinate 1,023,091,064, forward strand.
AATATTTAATTAAAAATTATCCAACACCCACAGAACTACAAAGTGGAAGGGTTAAGGAGAGTTAATGTAACTTCATTGTAAGAAGAAACTTCTGTGAATTCTTTTGCTTACTGTAGGTTCATGATATACAAGTATATATTAATACTAGTGCGAACCCATGCTAGGCACACAGATTGTAACTATATTTTTTTGCAAATCTATTTGAATACATTTTTTATGATTAACTCAAGTAATACCTTTATATCCAAATATGTTTTACATTTAAATATTCTTTATATTTCAAATATTCAAAATTATTTACCCAAAAAACACATTTGTATGTCATCGTGTACGTCTGTATAACTACACTTATGCACCATACAAAAGGAGACTTAAATAATTATGTAATACACCTATAAATAATTATGCAGACGCACACATCAAATTTTAAGCTATAAGCCTAGAATATTGGTTTGATCGATCATTATTGATAAAACTAACTCATACACAATGGATCAATTCAAATAACTATGCGCACATATAAAAACCATAAAAACGAATTGCATCATGCATATGCTACCACTATACAATAATGGAAAAAAATTATAGTAGATATAAAAGGAATAATGTCAAACACTCAAAAAATTTGAGCTGTAAAACGTATTACAATAAAAATAAAAATCTTAGGAATGTCCAATGATAATACATAATTATATGGTTTACTCTTCGAACCATTGTTTTATATTCCACAATTTCAGTTACTAAGGAAACTAATATTGCAAGCTATTAAGATAAAACTACAGTACAAAGATTGGTATTACAATATAAAGTATTGGAAACATTAAAATATGAACGAACAGATTAAATGGGAAATAACGACACCGGAACTTCCTAAATCCTTAAATTAGATCCTCTTTTATTTCTCCTTTAGTATTAAGTAAACAACAAAAGAATTAGAAAAATAATTACTGGATTAAGTGAAACTGGTAGAAAGTTATTCAGTATTAAAAATATATAAAATTCATCAAAATCTTATAGAAAAATATAAATAAAACAAAAGGTATGTAAGTATTAGACTTGGTGTATATCGTTTTTTGAGGAAAGCTAAGGTATAACATGGATAAAATGTAGAATATAATCTAGAATTTATGCATTTATTTAGAGGTTTAATATTTGTTAAGATTGTGTGCGAAATAATTTCCATTAGGTAAGTAAGATATTATTTGAATTTATTATTATTTTTATAAAGCTTTTATTCGTTACGTGAATGTTATCGTGTTATTATTCAATTTGAATATAAAATTATTAATTTTTGCTGAAATAAATAATTATTTCAATAAATTTTAGGTTTCTTTATTATGCATAATAAATTTGTTTGGATAAATGAATGACACATTTACAGTTGAAATATTGACATTATTCAAGTTCTTAAGTTTAAAATTTGAAAACACTCAAATGAAAATATCTATAATGATTTTGAAGTGATTGGACAAGAATTTAGAATATGAAAATTTTAATTTATAATAATAATGAGTGAATCAAGAAAATATGCAAAATTTTTGGAAATATGGACGGTGTAAATGAAAATATTATGAGATAAGTAGAGGGGGAAAGGTAAGTTATTTTATTTTACAATTATATAATATGATTTGATTTTAAAAATACTTTTAACACGTGTGTATATGTCTCAGAGCATAAAAAACAAAATCAAGTAATATTTTGAGTTTTATATATATATATATATATATATATATATATATATTTGTGTGTCTGTCTATATATATCCATCATGTAAAAGGTAATTTAGTAAGGAATAAATTAGTTTTTTTTTATAACATTATGGAAATCAAGGTCATTGAACCAACTTGAATATATATTTTATCAAGCATTATTCATTTTTCCCATATACAAAGTTTATATCTTTTACTTCTTTTATTTTGTTTATTCAAAATACTTAATAAAAGATGAAGTTAAATCAAAATCAAAATATATGGAGAAGTAACTCATATTGACATTAATTACCTCATTAGTTAACATATTAATTGCATTTATTAATGAATTTACCAATTACATTTATGCCCTAAATTTAGTTTGATTGAATTTAAATTAGTGATAACTCACACTGAATCAATTTTGGCTTAAACATTAAAGATTATGCTTAATTTTCTCAAATAATAATCATATTTTTAGTAGATAGTTCTTATATAATCATCTGCTAAAAAAGCAATATTATCAAAAAAAATAAGAATAAAATACAGAACCTTTCTTTTTTTTCTTAGAAAAAATAGGTACCTATTATTTTGATTCAGCTGCTGAATTTAGCTATATTACCAAATCAATTTCTCTTGACATATTATCCTGTAAAAATTACAACAAATGATATAAAGAAGGAATTTTCAAATAGAGAATCTCCAAACCTATAGTCATTTTTAGTATAAAATTATAACTCTTTATATCAATAATATCTCTTTACCATTTCAAAATCTCATACCTTAATTTAATATAAAACCTCATACCTTAATTTGATATTTAATCAAACGAAGATACTATAATTTCTCCAAAAACATAATTGGAATCTTGAATAGAAGGAAAGAAATTAATACCCATGTTATCTTGTCTATTTTAGATTTTGATGAAGATTGAGATAAGTTTTCCTCCATAGTCATAATTAAATATTTAGGGTTTAGGGATTGAAGATGAAAAGACAAATTTTATGGCGTAGTAATGTATATGAATTGGAAACTAAGAAGGAAGAGAAAGATAGACTATATAAATGACAGTCTAGTAATTTTAATAAGATTTATAAGAGAAGAATGTGTTGTTTTAATAAGATTATATAAATGACAATTAAAACCTTTTTAATTTAAAAATTTATTATTTCTATTTCCCTTAGTCAAAATGATTCACCATTTAACAATTCACTATAAAAATTGTTGCTCCTTCTTCCAACGTAAGGAATTATTACTTTCATTAATCTTATTTTGTAAAATTATAATTCCTCAACTCATAAATAAAAAGTGGGGGTACAAATCCATATTTACTACTAACAATGCATGCAATTTTTTATCATTAGCGCAACATTCAACCACCATAGATAATTTTGAAATCAGATACCCTAAAAGATATAGAGAGAAAGAAGAAAATGTTTTTAACAACAATAAAATACTTTAGTATAATTAAAATAAGTTATATCAACCACTAAACCATGTCCATAAGCTTTGTACATTTTATACAACATTGAACTACCATGTATAGTTTTGAAATTAAATGCCCTGCAGAAGGAGAAAAAACATCGAACCACCATAGGCAATTAATATATAGTTATAAAAAAAAATTTAGAAGCAAATTGTGTAAGATTCAAACTTATGAAACATAAAAGTAAATTTTTATCAAACGTATAAACATACTCATAAGTAATAATTTTGCATATTAGTAGGATCGGTAAGGAAATTGTTAGGGTGTCTAAATAGAGTAGATGTTAAGCAATCAACAACATAAGTAGAATAAAGCCTTTCATCCTGATTATATATTGGATAAATATATTAGAAGATAATAAAATTAGTTAAATAAGGTATCAATTAAAGTTTGGATTAACGTAAATAAGGATGTTATAATAGTGGAGAATGAAGATGAATATGGAATTTATAAAATTAAAAAATGGAAAAATAGATTTGAAATGGTGTAAAAGGAATAGAGTAATAAAATGACAGTAATTCAGAAAGTTAAGGAAAATAAAACGAAAGATGAATATGAAAAAGTTAAATATACTTTTGATAATATGTGATAAATACATATTAGCAAAAAGGCTAGAAGATAAAATGAAGTGAGTATGTTATAAAGTAATTATAAATGTGGTAATTAATGTAAGCATGAGAAATATGTAAAATAAATGAAGGAAACAAACTCATAATCTTACGAAGGAAACAAACTCAGAAGAAACCACAATTTAAGGCCAAAAGCCCTAAGCAAATATACAAAATTAGTAATTTAGAACAAAAGCAACAAAATCCAATATCGAATTAAATGAAAAGAAATATAACAAAATAAAAGTCAAATTTTTTAATCAATCTCAATTGAATCAAACAAAACAACAAATTGAACAGTGAATTAAATGAGAAGACAAATAAAAAATTAAACTTATTAATCGATGGCTATTGAATTAGAGGTTTTCTGGAGGTCTTTAAATAATGTTTCCATGAAACAGTAACATTAAAAGTAAGTAAGGTAGAAACACAAGTACGGTAAAATATGTATATATTGACAAATAATTTAAGATAAAGGCAAAGTGAATAACTATTAGTCAATTAAATTGAATTCTAATCGAATTAAAAGAAATAAGAACCGATCAAAGTTTTTTATGAAGAATCCTTGTATTGAAACTATTGAACATGGGAAATAACAGAGGAAATACAAAAAATTCTTGCGTTGAGAATGAAGAGATAAGTAAAAGAACTATTGTTAGAATACAAAGGAAAAATAAATGTAGGATTATTGTGCGTGAGAATAAGAATGTCACAAAGGGAAACATATGAAATAAAGAGCTATATGCTAGAAAAAAAGATTTTATTATCAAAACAACGTTTATAAATCCAGTAACCTACTACAAATAAATAGCCAAACTCATAATCCTACAAACTGAAACAAAAATAATAAGAAGACATAACTTTAGGTATAAAACTCAAAGTAAAGAGCAGCAATTTTGAACAAAAATAATAAATTTAACATCAAATTAAATAAAAAGAAAAATACCATAATACAATTCAAACCTTCAAATCGATTTTGATCGATCCAGTCAGCCAAGATTTTTGGAGGCTCTTTTGATTAGTAACATTGGAAGCAAGGTAAAATACAATGCAATACGAAAATAAAATCATAAATAATTTAAGATGGTTACAAAGTTAAGAACAGTTGGTGAATTGAATCAAATTCTAGATAGAATAAAAATGTTCAAAAGATCGATCAGAACTTGTGTATCGGAGTTAATATGAAAATAAAATCAAAATCTCTTACCTGCAACCAAAGAAAGATGATGGAATAACTTTTTGGAAGAATGGTATCTATTAACATGATTTTTCCAACCATGATCTATGAAAAAGACAATTTCTTGAAAATTAAACAATATTTTATTTAAGATATTAATTTCTCTAATTCATATTAACCAGCATAAAACCAAATAATAAAATAGTACATACCAGAAAGCATGAAGCATACCATAAAACATGAAAGAGAGAATTCTATAATTAATGCCAAAAGAGCTAATTTTTCACTTGGATTCAAAGGGAAAACATGTAGGATATGATAGTATTTATGGATTTAAAAGTTTATTTTAGATAAGAAGTTGAGAAAATGAAACTAAAAAGAGAAAATGAGCATGGAACATTTTTGAATAATTAAAATAGAAAATGATTCATTTTAAACAAAGGTTGAGAAATTGAAGATAAGAAGAGAAAACGAGCGTGGAACATTCCTAAACAGCTGAAATAGAAAATGCAAGGGCATATTGTTATTAATATATAATGTAAATTTAATTTGAAGCTTAGAATGGTTTGTAATTATTAGAGGGGTAAGTGAAACTTTTTCTCTCAAATCAACCAGAGAAGAGGATACGCGGTAAGAATGAATGAGAAGCAAGAATGTATATGGTCTTATATTCTACATTATATGTAATAGAATAGATAAATAAAAAGAAAAATAACAGAATACAATTCAAACCTTTAAATCAATTTTGATCGATCCAGTCAGCCAAGATTTTTTGAGGCTCTTTAGATGAGTAACATTGAAAGCAAGGTAGAATACAATGCAATACGTTAATAAAATCATTAATAATTTAAGATGATTAGAAAGTTAAGAACTATTGGTGAATTGAATCAAATTCTAGATAGAATAAAAAAGTTCAAAAGATCGATCAAAACTTGTGTATCGGAGTTAATATGAAAATAAAATCAAAATCTCTTACCTGCAACCAAAGAAAGATGATTGGGGTAACCTTTTGGAAGAATGATATCTATTAACATGATTTTTCCATCCATGATCTATGAAAAAGAAAATTTCTTGAAGATTAAACAATATTTTATTTAAGATATTAATTTCTCTAATTCATATTAAACAACATAAAATCAAATAAAAAAATAGTACATACCGGAAAGCATGAAGCATACCATAAAACATGAAAGAGAGAATTATATAATTACAGCCAAAAAAGCTAATTTTTCATTTGGATTCAAAGGGAAAAAACGTAGGATATGATAGTATTTATAGATTTAAAAGTTTATTTTAGATAAGAAGTTGAGAAAATGAAACTAAAAAGAGGAAATGAGCATGGAATATTTTTGAATAATTGAAATAGAAAATGATTTATTTTAGACAAAGGTTGAGAAATTGAAAATAAGAAGAGAAAATGAGCGTGGAACATTCTTGAATAGTTGAAATAGAAAATGAAAGGGCATATTATTATTAATATATAATGTAAATTTAATTTGAAGCTTAGAATGGTAAGTAATTATTATAGGGGCAAGTGAAACTTTTTCTCTCAAATCAACGAGAGAAGAGGATTGGAAGTAAGAATGAATGAGAAGAAAGAATATATATGGTCTCATATTCTACATTATATGTAATAGAATAGATAAATAAAAAGAAAAATAACAAAATACAATTCAAACCTTTAAATCGATTTTGATCGATCCAGTGAGCCAAGATTTTTAGAGGCTCTTTAGATTAGTAACATTGAAAGCAAGGTAGAATACAATGCAATACGTCAATAAAATCATAAATAATTTAAGATGATTACAAAGTTAAGAACTGTGGGTGAATTGAATTAAATTCTAGATAGAATAAAAAAGTTCAAAAGATGATCAGAACTTGTGTATCAAAGTTAATATGAAAATAAAATCAAAATCTCTTACCTTCAACCAAAGAAAGATGATTGAAATAACCTTTTGGAAGAATATTATCTATTAACATGATTTTTCCAACCATGATCTATGAAAAGGACAATTTCTTGAAGATTAAACAATATTTTATTTAAGATATTAATTTCTCTAATTCATATTAACCAACATAAAATCAAATAAAAAAATAGTACATACTAGAAAGCATGAAGCATACCATAAAACATGAAAGAGAGAATTCTATAATTACAGCTAAAAGAGCTAATTTTTCACTTGGATTCAAAGTGAAAAAAACGTAGGATATGATAGTATTTATGGATTTAAAAGTTTATTTTAGATAAGAAGTTGAGGAAATGAAACTAAAAAGAGAAAATGAGCATGGAACATTTTTGAATAATTGAAATAGAAAATGATTTGTTTTAGACAAAGGTTGAGAAAAATGTAAATAAGAACGTGGAACATTCTTGAACAGCTGAAATAGAAAATAAAAGGGCATATTGTTATTAATATATAATGTAAATTTAATTTGAAGCTTAGAATGGTAAGTAATTATTAGAGGGGTAAGTGAAACTTTTTCTCTCAAATCAACCAGAGAAGAGGATTGGAAGTAAGAATGAATGAGAAGCAAGAATATATATGGTCTCATATTCTACTTTATGTAATAGAATAGATGTGTGAAATGTAGATCCATGATCCTAGGGTCAACATATTTAAGTATATATTAATATTAGTACATGTCATGTTATTGTAAAATTTTGAAATGTAGCACTTTTGTCCATAATGTATTTGCACAAAATCTTACTTCAAGAATTTGTAGCTTGACTTTATTTTTGACTTTGTGAATTATATATATAAGCACATTTGCTGACTTTGTATCCTTCCTTGATCGTACTTCCCAAAGAGTTCATCATTCACACCACGGTTTGGCTGTGCATTCATTCTCACTTACCGAAGTAGTTTTCCTTAATTTAAGGATATTATTTTATTCATTATTTCATACGTGTAGAAATTCTGAAGGTTTGTTCTTCACAAAATCTGCTACTATAGTTCAAGAGGGAGAATAATTCTCATAAAAGGTAAGGAAACTTTGTTGAAGGTTTTGATAGTTCCATTGATTGATCGTGCGGTAATATTCTTTGTCTTTTGTTTGGTAGCTATTTTGTTTGTCAATCATATTCATAAAATCTTCTTTTTTGAATGTATGTATGTTCAGGTACCTACCCACCAAGAAGCATTTTGGGATGTTTGGACATCATCTAATTCAATAAGAGGCTTCTCATAAAGGAAATATGGTGAAACTATATTAAACAAGTTGAGGTTTTTTAATGGAATTTACTGCAATGTTTATTTGAGAGCCTTATATTTAGATGGAATTTGGTACAATGTTTTTTTATCTCAAATTTTATGCATTGGAGTTTCCCTTGAATTAATTTCAATTGTATAACTCAAGTTAGAATTTCTGGATACTACCATGGTTATAAGACTATATTTAAACAACTTTTCCTGCAGTACTGTTTCAAAAGATTGTACAATGTGGCTTATAAATAAAAAAATTCTATGAAAATTTGGAAGTAAAGGACAAATAAGCAACAATAAATTTACAATATGGCACCCATTAACAATCTGTGCGCCATACAGAGTATTCTCAACTCCTTTCATCCACTTTTCCCTAATTGTCTAAAATTTTAATCTCATACTTATCAAATATTCAATTTTTTTCACCAATTTTATGTCGGCAACACAGTTAAGTCAATTTAGCATTTATCGAACAAGCAAGCCAGTTTCTTAGTGTTTATTGGACAAGCACCAGTATGATTATGAATACGAGTATATATGCATGCCCAGGTGGGCCTGTATTTAATCACAATGTACATGCATTTATTGTTGCACCCCGAAAAGTAGATTTAATAGTACCATTGCTAGCATAAACTGACCTGAAGCAGTGTCCAAGAAGACAAGACAACTAAAGAACAGTCATAGAACTTTTTTTTATAATAGTAAAGTTTTGTCATTATTTTCTTTTCTTTTAGTTATTTTTATTCTACTGGAAATGAAAATAATACTTGTACTTTTACATGCATATGCTCTTTTAGCTAATGTGAGCTCTGAGCGAAAATGTATCCAAATACAATTCACAGGATGGCTTATCTCTTTTCTTCTATTAATAGCAAGAATAAAATGAATAAAATTCCCACTATGTCTTTTGGAAAATTTGAAAATACCCTCGTACATCAACAGAAACTCATCATCGGTTTGCAACATTTACCACCATTCTCTTTTCGATCACTCATCAAAAGAATTTCATTATCAATTCGTCACCAACGCCTCTAACAAAACTGCTTGAAATATAAGTGTTGTGACTACCAAGCTTTTGCACTTATAACACACATATATCCATTAATTTTTTATATTAAATGAAAAATAAACATCCTAGCTATTAGATGCACGTACGTGCAAATTATAATTATTCATGGTATTAACTTAATCAATGCAATCTTGAGTGGCAAAAGGAAAAAAATGCATATTAAAAACAATCAAATGCTCCAAAACTATCAACTCAAGTAATCTTAGAGAAATGAAAATGATAAAATCATTGCATTTTCAATAACTGTGTGCCAACATCTAACAATTTCATTCAACATCTTAGCAAAATTAGGCTAACAACATATTTTCTTGGATTTGATAAAATTTGCACTAATAAATGGATTAACATCTAAATTCCATAAATAAATACAAAAATTGATGTCAAAAAATATGTGAGTAGCAGCCTGAAAAATGAGAAGCCCTAATATTTACATAATTGCAAACAAAAGAATGGAAGATCAATGGATGATGCATAGATAACACATAGTTGAACTCCATAAAGAGTATTAAGGAAAACATATTTCTTAGTTCTTACACCTTTACCACCAACTTCAGTTACCAAGCATTGAAAACCACATGTTTCCAATTCAGCAATGACTTTGCCTACCACTATACTAGACAATTTTGGATATATACAGTTAAGGTTAACCTAATGGTAGAATAAACGAATATATTTGAGCAATAAAAGCGTGAACATCATGCGAAAATATTGAAATAATTGTACATTTTTCCATGAATTCATTGTATGTATAAAAATGAATTAGTCATTAAATATATAAAAATAAGAAATGTAAAAAGTACACCAGCCAACACTTTGCACTGGTGAATTAAGTTAAACCCTGCAAATATAGCACCTAAATTGAATTAATGCTAGGGAGAAAAATAACCACCAGTTCTAGAAACCCTAACATAGATGATGCATCTTTGTGACCTATAGCATTTCAGATAATTTCCAACAGAAATATTTACTGAAGAAAATATATATTAAAGTAAATTTAAAGTCACCAATGGCTTCAGATTCTTATTAATAATAACATAAAATCAGCCTTGGTATGAAAAAATTAAAAAAATGAACACGTACCTTAGATTCACGGAAGAATAGGTTTTGAAATGAAAACAACTAAAATACGTGCCATAGTTATTTCTAATTAAATACAGGCATCAACTAAACACATTTACATCATTAGATTTTTCATCTTCCTTTCACTCAAAGGAAGATCACCTTACTTTAGTGAATGGAGGTCCATCTTCATTTTCAACCTTTAAAAGAAAATAGATTTGACTTTTTATACTATAAAATGATGAAATCTTTCTCTTCTGATATTATAAATGAAGATAATGTTAGTTTTGAACCAATGAAAAAAAGTTGTACTTTTATTTGTATTTTGTAAAATGAAATTCATTTTACTGTAAAAAGACCCATCTTCCCTTCGATTAGTGAAAATACAGGCCTTTTTCTTTTTCAGTTTGTAAAAGAAAAATTACTTTTATTTTCAAGAAAAGGAAGATAATTGATCTTCTTTCTCAAACTAAAAAAGTTGATCAACTTTTTTTTCCAAATATTGATTAAAATTATGAAGCTGTATATTGTTAGAAAGTTTTTGATGTGTATGTTAGGGTTTTGAAATCATATAACTTTTGCAGTTTTTTCTTCAAAAACATATTGACTTATAAAAATATGATTAATATGAACATATTTATTCACATATGCATAAAACCTATATTTCAAGCCCAAAAAAACTATGATTCTAATGGTGGAAAAAATCTTCAATAAAAATTATTTGAAAAAGTTACCATATTTTAAAGGTTTAATTACCATACTAAAACTAATAAAGGGGGGTGGGTTTAAGATAGGTTACGACAATGTTGTAAACAAAACTGAAGTAGAGTCTAGCGACATAGATCAAGGGATTTATGCAGGATTGAATCATGTATTTCGACTTATAATAAGAGTATAATGTGATTTCTCCTTCATTTTAAAATCATAACAATTATATTTGCTTTATACACACCAGAAGTATGTGCAAAGTCAATGCATATTACATATATATGGTGTTTACGGGACAATGGATTGCCGACTTATGCAGGTAGTAGAAAAATAGAAAAGAAGTATCACTTATTTGATCTTAGTTTAAGAAGAAGAAAAATTTCCATCAGTGTGACTTTGATTATCATTTTCTTTGCATTTTTGGACCACGGAGATAATAGCCAACTGTATACTTAGAGGAAGTTGAGTAAAATCCTCAGTCTTGATTTCTGTTTGAATTAACATTTTTTGTTAAAAAATCTTTAATTGATAGCAATTAATTTATAATTGTAATATATTTATTATTAAATTCAATTTTCAAACTTTTCTTTTCAACACTGAAGCTTCATTTTCTTTTGAACTGTTCATCCCCATTATTTAACATCATTATATCAACACATGGAGATATTACTCAAATCAATATAAGAGCAACCAAATGTAGTAAAAATAATGACACCTTCTATGTTTTTGTGAGCTACATGCTATTGCTAAAGTTATTTGATTCTTAAACGAACATTAAAGATTTCATACAAACAGAATACAATGTTCTCACATACATCTCCTAAGTTAAATGATCAAATAAAAGCATGTGATAAAATAGAAAGAAACTCATATACCTTCTTGTCATTATCATTTGGATATCATGGAACTTTTCAGATCAAATTCATTTTCTAGTGGCATCTATAAGAGAATAAAGAAATATTTGGACAAAAAAATATCTATATATATCTTTGCTACACCTTTTAGGCAGTATACAATCAAGCTAAAAACTTCTATATCAAACACACACATTTAGTAAACTATCATTGTATGTAAACTCACAGAAAAACATAAACCGATGGATTATAAAATGGATCTTGAAATTAATGGTTGAGGGAAACTATGTAGTAGAAGATCAGACTGCTATAAAATACATAAACACTACCAAATTTTTTGCAACAACAGAATTACATATATGAAATCAATTTATAGCAGCTAAAACAAACAGAAAATGTTAACCTTATTATCATAAATTAATGTAGGACGTCAAATTTGACATAGTAAGAGAAATTGTGCTAGATCATATAACCATGTTGGAAAACAACATGGAACCACAGGTAATAAATGACAGCAAACTTTTCTATGTTTACACTAGAATAACTTTTCATTAAACAATAATGGTATACACCAAAATTAATATACTGAAGTACTACCTAAAATTAAAAATATTTAGTGGAGAATTTTTATCTTCAACGAATTCACAAAATCATATACCTAGGTAAACATTTAGAGTTTGTTACATAAATAAGCACCTTGAGGCCCATGTTGATTTCTGGTAGTAAGCTCGATTGATTTGGTTGGTGGTGATGCACGATATTGAACTGATAAAGATTGAACGGGGCATTTGAATGGCTATGCAAATGCGATGTGGTGGTGATGATGAAATTTCTTATGCTGGAAGCTGATTGCGCACTGATGAATCAGATAAAGTTAATTTTCTAAGGAATTTGGAGATGATGGAAATGAATTGAATTGGGCATCTGAAGAACTGAATTTGGGAATCTGGATGTATGGGGGAGAAACCAAATCGGTAAAATTAGGAACCACGCATGTAAGTCAGATAGAAAAAACGCGCAGGGCATTTTAAGAAATTCAAAAAGACACGGTTGAAATTAGTGCACTGAATTTACATTATTAGCAGTAGAGATTATTATGGACTATAAATCTAAACTCGAGAGATTTTTGTAAGTCACACTGATTTTATAGTTTGTTGTAAGTATCCATTCTTTCATTAGTTGGATGTACGTTGTGAATCAACATTTCTACAAACAACCGTGCGTGAAGCATGGGTTCACACTAGTTCTATATTACATGGGTTAACTGCTAAATTCTTTTCTATGTTCCCATAAATCCAAGCATTACTGTCACTGAAAAATTTATATTCCTAGAACCTTATAATATGTAAATAAAGTACTACAAAAGTGTGCCAGATCCTCAAACTTTCCTTTTTGTTGTTATAATTGAAACTTGATCATTTTGCACCTACGCTTCTAACTGCCTAACTTTTTTCTCAAATACAAAAAGACTTTACCACAAGTCATCCTTAAAAAGATATTGCAGCACAAAGTTATACATATATATGGTATCTTTTTGTTCATAGAAAGGAGTGAAAAGTGGATAAATACCACTTTAGATCCCTATGCCTCTCGAGTGGCACGATTTTCTTCCAAAGATTCATATAATTGTATTATTGAAACCAAATTATACATTGTAACATTTCCATTTTGAGGAAATGATAACTTTGACTTCCCAACCTTATTAAAAAAGGGTTTCGCTTTTGCAATAACAATAAATAAATCAAAACTTATGAGAAACATGATAATTGCAGACCTAAGCTTATTGATAACTTTTTGTTATTTTGTATTATTGATAACCATAAGATTTTGTTTAATTCCCTTCTTGGACACCTGAAAGTATCAAAAAGTAGATTTTGTTTAATTAAAGTTGGAGAATATGGTTACGAGTCTATGAATAATTAATACCTAATCTAGATTATGTATCGGTGGATACCTGAATACCTTAAGAAGCATAGCTTGTTAGTAAACTTGTGGCGTTGATCAATGGTGGTGTGCAATACGGACGCTGATGCAATGTTCAATCGGTGAGGATTTTGATAAATAGCAATCTTATTTTTTTGGTTGGTGGCGATAAAACTTTGGATAAAATTTATTTTAGAAACTTGAGAAGAGGAGATGGAATTAGGTAATTTTCGTTTATGGTTTTTGTTTTAGGGGTAAACAACAAAATAAAATGGCATGGTAAGCAGGAATGTGAAAATAATGCCCGCTTAGAATAGATATAAAACTAAAACGCTAAAATTATACGGTAGTTGGTGAAATAGTAGCATTTGGTATTCAAACACTACCATCTAATGCAGCTAAAAACACATTTTCTTGTAGTGTCCACAAGAAAATAGGCAGGTCAAAGCAGCAAATAAGACTATCAAGAAGTTGATTAAGAAGAGGCTGTAGAAAATAAAAGAGAAGTGGGCAGAAGAACTGTCTTTAGTACTATGGGCCTATAGAACCTCGACCAGATCTCCAACTGACCATACTCATTTCTTATTAACCTATGGATCTGAGGTCATGCTCCCCGTTGAAGTAGAGATCCCCTCGTATAGAAGAATCTCTTACACAGCAGAGAAGAATAGGAACCTGAAAGAAACTACACTCGATCTCATTCAAGAGAGAAGAGATAAGGCAGTAGTAGTATCCACTGCATACTGTAAAAGAATGGCAAGAAATTACAACACAAAGCTCAAAAACAGAAACTTCTGCAAGGGAGATTTAGTACTGCAAAGGGTAATGGCCAACACGAAAGATCCATCGGATGGAGCTCAGGGCCCAAATTGGGAAGGCCCATTAGTCATGGTAGAAGCATTAGCTAATGGTGCATACCAAATATCAAAACCTAATGGCAAATTAGTTCCAAGAAAGTGGAACTCAAAGCACAATAGGCCCTATTTTGTGTAATCTGCACTACTTATGTAATAAACATTGTGATTATTATGAAAAATAATAATACAATTAACTAGACGTAAGGATATTAGACGGCCCGAATCAGTATAAAAATCTCTTTGTGTTAATTTCATTGGCATAGCAGAATAATCACACTGGATGTAGGGATATTAGACGGCCCGAACCAGTTATCAAAACAAAACTGCAGAAAACGCAGCCCGGCTTTCTCAGCCAAATAACTAAACTGAACGTAGGGATATTAGACGGCCCGAACCAGTATAAAAGTACCTCTATGGTGTTAGCATAGCCACACTGGACGTACGGATATTGGACAGCCTGAACCAGTACAAAAAACCATGCGCATGAATTGAGAAGGTTGTATGTACACGACCTGACTTCACAGTCAAAACAACAGTCCATCCCCAAATAGGAGGGTGGACTATGCCAAGCACACGACAAGGTTCAAACACCAAAAGCAGCATTAAGGAGGCATGAGCTATGCAAACAACACATAGGATATGCAAAGACTACCAAAAAGATGCGGTTCTAGAAATTATTTAAAGCTCGCCAGGAAAACATCAAAGAACAAGGATTTTCTTATATTTATTTTGTTTTGTTAATATACATGGAAGATCGGCACTTATACTTACGCAACTCATACTTCTACAAACACTTTAAAAGTATAAAAAAAATGAACCGCATCACGAATCTGACTCGGACTCGAAAAAATAATTAGTTATAATCCATCTTTAGCTATATGATCTATGGGAATGCGGTGTTGGACACTGGGAAGAGCTATCCTTGATTTGGAGAGCGGGAGTTGGATCAATCAATTCAGTGATAACAACTAACGAGTGACTGAGGACAACCCGATCATAAGCAGTATGAGGATCGTTATTAGCATCGGCTCAATCATCACCATAGTCATGCGGTTCAAATTCATAATCTATACGATTGTATAAGAAGGTCAGATCAAGCCCTAACCAGAAGCGAGTGAAAACGTCAATTGCATGCTTCACACCAATCTCTATCATAACCCTCTTTACCTTCTCATTATGAAGCTACTCCAACAAAGCAGTCATGCCTACTCCACCTCGAGAGGTAGCAACGGCATTAATGCGGGCCTCCAACTCTAATCTAAAACAATTATTTTCAAGGCCGTTAACACGTCTCATGGCTACACTCCTAATTTTTTCAATTTATTTCCAAAGTTGATCCGTTATTTTCTCAGCCATTCTAGAATAAGGTCCAAATAGCTCTTGTATGGTAGAAATACAAGATGGGCTACTACTCCCAGAATTCCTCACCCCCTTATCATAATGATCTTTTAAATCAGCAAATTTGGCCTCACAATAATTTTTCAAATCATTCTTCCATGAGAGAACGACGTCGGGATCTGCCTCAGGTGAGGGAGCAGGAACGACACAAGCCTAGAATTTCCACCTATAGCCCAAGCTGTAGAAAGAGCATCATCGATGCCAATTTGCTTTGCAATTTCCCCGTCTAACTCCTCAACTTTACATTTTAAAGCCTTAATTTCGTCTGTATTTATGATCTCGTATATACCTTCGACATCCTTTAACAAACCTTCCGGTTCTGTGATCCTAGCCAAAGCAGTTTAAGCTTTCCTTCAAGAGCGGTCACCTCTGGGTCTTGATCAAAAGAAGCAGGCTGAAAGTCAAACGAGCCCATACAAAGCAAAATTAAAGAGGAATACAACCAAGAAAAGTAAGTACAGGAAATTCACAAGCTTTACAAAGAAATATTAATTCACATAATGTATGTACAACCCAAAGAGAGTGTCCAACAATATAAAAGTACAAAGTCATTCATAGTTATATTCCCCTAAAGCACTACACTATAAACACCTAAGGCACGTTGCCGGGGGCGAGGCAGAACTGACGGGAATAGTCTTCCGGGGGTCATAGCAAGCACCGCCCAATGATCCATTGGTCCCTCTATGGCTACCTCGAAACCCACGACATTTCATAGGAAGCTCAAGTCAAGTGTAGGGTAGAAGTAAGTAAAGGTGTCCTAGGCGTGCTGTAAGATTGTCTGCCCATCTTGCTTTTAATTTTCTCTAGTCTGAGTTTTTCTAAGAAGGAGTGACCCTAACCAGAGCTTCACACAAAGAATCCTCAAGCTTATGAATCTTAAGTACAGCTTTCTCTCTCATGTCTTCTAAAGTATCAATTTTTTTAGCCTTGGTTTTCTTGGTATTTCTAGCGAAGCTACCAAAGTACCTAAGGGCATCAGTTCTCCATCCTTCCCTCCATAGATGAGAAAGCACCTTTGGCTCCACCCTCTTCTTCCTATCATTTGCCAAAGAAGGATTCACGCCCATGGGGCAGCAAGGATCAAAGCCAAACTGGACCCATTGATCGTTCTTCCTTCTTAGATATCTCTCTCCGTTTCAATTTGGTGAGTAAGTTAAGCAGATACATCTTCTATAGTCTTATTCAACTTCTCTTCTTGTTGAATATGCGAGTATATGATTTTTGTTTGTTGATAATAAACATATATATATATATATATATTCATTTAAATGTATTTGTTAATGTACTATTTTATTTTCACAGATTAAATAAATATTTGCTAAATAAAATAAATAATACAGAATTTAAATTCAAACGGATATTTTATTTAAACAAATATTTATTACAATTTTGAATAGTACAAATTTGAGCTCTCGCTATATATATACAATTTTCAGTTACAATACAAGTTGTCACTATACAATTCACATTTACAAATGCACCTCACTACATCACTCATTCACTCGTATTTATCTTCAACTCCAGTCCAGATTGAATCCAACATCTGAGCAATCTGCAAAAATATACACTGATGTAGTAAAATTGAAAATGAAATATTTTTGCAGTGTAAAATAATGTATTTTGAAAATTTTATTTGCCTCAGTTATTTGGGTTGTTCATCATCATTTAATTCTGAATTCATCATACACGAACAACTTGTGACATGCACAGTGTATCACTGTACATGCCACAAGGCCGTGCACATCGATATACACTTGATAAAATTACAGGGACAGGTGAGCACAAAGTCAAACCCGAGTTATAAGCTGGATTCAACATAGGTGCAAATGGTCAAAACTCAAAAATCAAGTCTCGACCAAGTTCAAGTCATACACATGAAAACAACTCAAGCTCAAAGCAAGTGCACCACTAAACCAACAAAGGCAAAAACAGTTCAAAAAGACTTCCATTTGAACCAGATTTGTACACCAACAACAATAGTTCAAGAATGAACCAGTGAAGTATGACATCAAGAATCAAAATATACAAAATTAATATGTGCAGACCACACATGTACAAAGGGTGCAATGCTCATGAAGAAACCATGGTACATATGTGACTTCATATAGAATCAAACAACACCAGAGAGGCAAGTTCAAGTGAAGTACACAAGGAAATGCATCAATTCCAAAGTATAAACACCACTGACTCAACTCAAAAAGGGATGAACATGCAATAAAGGAGGCAAACAAGTAATGTACACATGAATGAAACAGTGGACAATATGAATAACCAAGGCCAGAGGAGATATCATATACAAAAGTGAAGACCACATGAGCTCAATGCAACACAACATCAAATAACAAATGTACATAGTGAAGACATGAATATGAACTCAAGACTACACAGTACAATAAGCACATAGCATCATCAATGAAACAAGCAATAGTGCAGATGACCAGAGAAGTAAATTAATCAGCAAATCACATATGGTCAAGCAACTGAGTATGCTACAAGTTCAATAGACTGCAACACTTGATTGGAAAGAACAACAGGAATTCGCCAGTGACAATGCAGCAATATCAACTAGTCGAAGTCAACAAGCAATTAACATCATCGGCATTTTAATCATCAAGTTCAAGCATATCAACCAGAAAAGCAAAGAAAATAACATACCAATTTTAATTCGAACTTGATTAAATTGAAGTAGCTGAAAGCAATTCAAAGAGACAACCGATCGACGAACGCAAGGAACTGGAATATATTTATTTCGATCGAGCTACAGGAGTCGACGACTTTAATTATACCAAAAGCCCTAATTTTCAAGCAAGCAAAGGAACAAGCTGCCATTATCACAAACAAGGAACGGGACGACATAATTAAAGAAATAAAAGGGGAGACTTCTATATTATTATTTAGGGCCGTCCTGGTTAATTGAAATTAGGGTTTTTAATTTGTTTAAATTTGTTTTAATTGTTCCTTTTAAATTTCTGTGTAATTTCTAGTCGTGTGACTAGGGGACAAACTACGTGGCGTAGTTTGAGAATTCGCAACTCAGTGGCTGAGTTGTGGCAGGGTTTTGAGCATAGAGTTAAGATTAGTCGATAGCGGGTGTCGCGAGTTTACGTGTGTAAGCGTCTGACTACTTAATTTCTAGTAGAAACCTTGGGGGCAGCACGTAGGCAGGGTTTTGCCGAAGTTGGGTAAATCTGTGTGTTCTACTTTCTGTTATTTATATTCTGCTATATCTGTGCTGCTATTATTCTGCTGTGATCTGTGTTGAAAATATTTTATATAAGCTTCTGCCATAATTAATAGTATCACCCTATTCACCCCCCTTCTAGGGTGAAATCAATCCTACAAGTGGTATCAGAGCAAGGAATAGAAGTCAACTTTTGTTTTAAAAAATCGATTTTTCAAAAACCAATTTTTGTTTTAAAAATTTGAATTTTTAAAATGGCTTCTTTTAATAATGCTTTTGCTGAGGGTTAGTCCATGGTTAGACCACCAATGTTCAATGGTGAATATGCTTACTGGAAAAATAGGATGAAATTTTTTTCTGAAAACCATTGACGCTTGGAATATTGTTGAGACAGGGTATAGAGCACCAACTATAATTGTAGATAATCAGGAAATAGATAAACTGATGGATCAATGGACAGAGCTAGAAAATAAATTACAAAATGCTAACGCTAAAGCTATGAATTCTATTATCTGTTCATTGGATCAATTTGAATTTAATCGTGTCTCACATTGTCTAACTGCGCAGGAAATATGGCACACACTCGAAGTGACTCATGAAGGAACGTCTCAAGTCAAAGAATCTCGCCTTGCCATGCTAAGCACCGAATATGAGAATTTCACAATGGCCAAGGAAGAAAATGTCAAAGAGATGTACGGACGACTTTCCAATATCGTATACAAATCAAAAGCCCTTGGAAAATCATATGCAGAGTTGGAGATAGTCTGGAAAATCCTTATAGTCCTTCAATGAAGCTTTGAAGCAAAAGTGACTGCCATTCAAGAACTGAAAGATTTGAAACAGATGAAAGTTGAAGAACTTATTGGAAATCTCACCACTTATGAGGTAGAGATGAAGTTCAAGGAAGAGCGTGAAGGAGGAGACACTCGAAAGAAATCAATAGCTCTCAAAGGGACAACTGAAAGTGAAGAAGATGATGATGATGATGGTGATGATGATGGTGAAGCAGAACTAGCACTATTAAAAAGAAGATTCAAAAAGTGGAATCGTAAATATGGCAATCCGGCCAAAAATCATCAAGTAAAGAGCAGAATAAACAAAGTTCTAGACAATTCAGAAAAACAAGAGATCATCTGCCACAAGTGTAATAAACCAGGCCATATCAAGCCAAATTACCCTCAAAATCGACGCAGTCAAGGAAAGAAACTGAAAAGGAGAAGTTTTGCAACTACTTGGGATGGAAGCGATGAAGATGGAAGCGATAGCACTGGCAGTGAGAGTGAAAAAGCAAATTTGTGTCTTCATGGTGAAATAACTAACAGTGATGATGACGAGCCAAGTGAGGTATCAAAACTTACCCATTCTGAGTTGCTTATATATTTCCACGAAGTAAATGGCTATTTTGAACGACTTAGGGAAATATACGCTAAACTTGAATCACAAAAAGATACTTTGATAGATTTAAATAAATAGCTTGATCAATTGGTTAAAAACTATCAAAGTAGAAGCCCTAAGTGTGATAAGTGTCCAACATTCGAACAGGAGATTAAAAATTCAGAAATTAAAATTAAATCGCTTGAAAATGAAATTCTGATTTTGAAAGAGAGTGAAAATACTCGGAGAGAAAATTCAATTAAAAAGTGTACACAATTATTAAATGAAAATGAATCTCTGAAAACACAAGTCCAACAATTGTCTACAACTTTGGGAAAATTTTCCAAAAGCGAAAGATCATTAAATATGCTATTAGGAAAACATACAGTTAATATTGATAGACAAGGACTTGGTTATACTCACCCTGAATGTATTAGAAGAAAAATTAATCAAGTAAATTCTAAGTGCTTGATTTGTGGAAAAACTGGACACAATCACAATATTTGTTGGCATAGACCCAAACACGTGAAAACTATACCAATCTGGGTTCCAAAAGGCACAAATATAAAATACCTTAAAGTTAAACAAATCTAGGTGCCGAAAGGAACATATATAAACAGTTTTGGGTCTCCACAAACTTATTTTTCAAAATTTGTTGCCACTAACAATCATGGACCTATAAAAACAAATAGGTCACTAAACTCTTTTCTTGTGTAGGTATGCTGGCAGGCTAAGGAACAACAGCAATGGTACCTGGATTCTGGCTGTTCCAGGCACATGACAGGCGACAAATCAAAGTTCCTTAGCCTAGAAAAGTACGGAGGTGGCAGAGTCACAATGGGTAACAATGACAAGTGTAGAATTGTCGGTAAAGGTAAAGTAGGTAACAATGCATTTACCTTAAATGACGTACTACATGTTGAAAATCATCACAACAATTTGATATCAATCAGCCAGCTATGTGATAAAGGTATAAATGTTATTTTTGACTCTGACTTGTGCAAAATTATTGACCAATCATCAAAAGAAATCTTATTTTCGGGTAAGAGGAAAGGTAATATATACTCTCTATCTTTTGATGATCTCGCCCTTTCAAAATGTTTGGTAGCTAAGGATGTAGAAGTAAATTTATGGCATAGACGATTAGGGCATGCTAGCTTGAATCTGTTAAACAAATTGAAAATAAAAGATTTGGTAAGAGGGTTTCCATCACATGATATTGAAACAGAAATTTTATGTAAAGCATGTACTATGGGAAAACTTAAAAAATCATCGTTTCATGCCAAGAACAATATAAGCACTTCTAGAGTTCTTGAACTAGTTCATATGGATCTATTTGGACCTAACGACATTGCTAGCTTAGGTGGTAAGAAATATTGTTTTGTATTAGTTGATGATTACTCAAGATATACATGGGTATATTTCTTAGCTAAAAAATCAGAAACTTTTCCATACTTCACAAAATTCACAAAATTAGTTCAAAATGAAAAAGGAGTTTCTATTATTTCGTTAAGAAGTGATCATGGTGGAGAATTTGAAAATTATGAATTTGAAAATTTTTGTGATGAAAATGGTTTCAAACATGAATTCTCTGCACCACGTACTCCATAACAAAATGGGGTAGTTGAGAGAAAGAATCGAACATTGCAAGAGTTGGCTAGGTCTATGATAAATGAGTATGATCTACCTTTGCATTTTTTGGCAGAAGCAGTAAATATAGCCTGTTATGTAATGAATAGAGTCATGATCAGACTGATTCTTAACAAAACACCCTATGAGCTATTGGTTCAAAAATAAACCAAACATTGCTTACTTCAAAGTATTTGGGTGTCCGTGCTATATTCTCAATACAGGTGATCAATTAGGAAATTTTGAAGCAAAAGCTGATGAGGGCATGTTCATGGGATTCTCTTCTAGAAGCAAAGCTTATAGAGTCTACAACAAAGGGACTAAAACAATTGTGGAGTCAATCAATGTGAAATTTGATGAAGGCATTGATGATTAGGAAACAATCAAAAGCAATGTTGAAGAGGAGAACGAAAAAGATGAAAATGAAAAACCAAAAGAAACTGCAACAACAAAAGAAGTCCGAAGGAATCTGGATCCAGGGAGATTGAAATTCAAAGCAGATCATCCTCCATAATTGGTAATAGGAAATCCTATCACAGGTGTTCAAACTCGTTCCTCCTTTAGAAATCTATGTGATCTGTGTCTATATAGTGGATTTATTTCAGAAATAGAACCCAAAGACATAGATACAGCTCTTAATGATGAAAACTGGTTTATGGCTATGCAAGAAGAGCTAAATCAATTTGAGCGAAATGATGTTTGGAGTCTAGCACCTAGACCTAAGGATTATCCAGTCGTAGGAACAAAATGGATTTTTAAAAATAAATATGATGAATCTAGAAATGTGATTAGAAATAAAGCTAGATTAGTCGCTAAAGGATATAATCAAATTGAAGGAGTTGACTTTGATGAAACTTTTGCACCAGTAGCTAGACTAGAATCAATTAGGATACTGTTAGCTTTTGCTTGCTACAAAGGATTTAAACTAAGACAAATGGATATTAAAAGTGCTTTTCTTAACGGAATTTTAAAAGAAGATGTATTTGTTGAACAACTAGAAGGTTTTGAAAGTCATGAATATCCTAACCATGTATATAAACTTAAAAGGCATTATATGGATTAAAACAAGCTCCTAGAGCTTGGTATGAATGCCTTAGTACTTATCTCCTTGAAAATGGGTTCAAAAAGGGCTGTGTAGACACCACACTATTTCTGTTGCATGAAAACGATGATCTTTTGATTGTTCAAATATATGTTGATGACATCATTTATGGTGCTAGTAATAAGTTGTTGTATGAGAAATTTGAAAAAGTTATGCAGGAAAAGTTTGAAATGAGCTTGGTTGGAGAGTTAAAATTCTTTTTAGAATTTCAAGTCAAACAAAGCGATAAAAGTGCATTCATTTCTCAAACAAAATATATTAGGGAACTTGTCAACAAATTTGGATTGAAAGATGCTAAACCAGCAAGAACCCCCATGAGCACAACAATTAAACTTGACAAGGATGAAAAAGGTAAGGCAGTTGATCAAAAGCAATATAGAGGTATGATTGGATCACTCCTTTATCTTACCGCTTCTAGACCAGACATCATGTTTTCTGTCTGCTTGTGTGCACGATTTCAATCTAACCCAAAAGAATCTCATTTAAAAGCTGTTAAAAAAATTATAAGATATTTGTTGCAGACCCCACAGTTTGTTCTTTAGTATCCAACAAACGATAACTTTGAATTAAAAGGATTTTCAGATGCGGATTATGACGGAAGTCTAGTTGATAGAAAAAGTACTAGTGGAGCATGCTTTATGTTAGGACATTCATTAGTTGCATGGTCAAGCAGAAAACAAAATTGTATTGCATTATCCACCACAGAGGCAGAGTACATTGCTATAAGTGGTTGCTCTACTCAAATCTTATGGATGATACAAACTTTGCAAGACTACGGTCTAAATTTTAAACGTGTACCACTAATGTGTGATAGCAAAAGTGCAATTGATCTCACAAATAATCATGTACATCACTCACGAACAAAACATATAGATGTTAGACATCATTTTATTAGAGATTATATTTCCAAAGAAAATATCTGCATAAATTTCATTTCAACCGATTCTCAATTGGTAGACACTTTTTACAAAACCCCTACCAGAAAATAGTTTCTGTAAACTACGTCTCAATTTAGGTGTTTTAGAAATTTGACTTTTTGCCTATTTAACAAATTTTTCTCCCTACTAATTATCGAAAAGATAAATAGTGATTGAAAAAGTGATGAGTGTTCATATTGATCATGTATTATAACTTGAAATAGTATATTTAGTATATTTCTTTAAGAAATTTAAACAAGATTTATAGAACTTTTATTTGGTAAAAATTCCATGACCATCTCTATTCTTATCATGTTTCTATCGACCATCACTCATCAAAATCCAATATAGTATGTCAATATGTGGTATTTTAAACGGGAATCATTTGTTTTTCATTATATTTTTAACAAATAAAAAAAACAAAAACAAAAACATCCAAAGTATTCACTCTCATTTAAAAGTCCTCACGGTTATGCATGGGTGAATTACTTGAAATTTTTGATTATGTGCTTCCATGCTCATTTAAAAGTCCTCACGGTTATGCATGTATGGAACGCATATAAAAATTGATTGATTTAATAGACAAGTTGATTCTAATCCCATTTAAAAGTCATCACGGTTATGCATGGTTAGAAGATACTTGAATTCATTTTTTAATAAAAAATTGGAATACTACTAATCTCATTTAAAAGTCCAAACGGTTATGCATGGTTAGTAGATATTCAAATTCCCGATAAGAATATACCATAAATAGGCACAACTATATGGTTTTATATGATGACATCATCCCTATCATTCTAAAGTGGAATATGCGTCAAACAGAGTATTTATGATTTTTGTTAGATTTTTTATTGAAATTTAATATTTATACTCGACTGAGTTTTAATGTTGTATTAATGTCTATCACTTTATCTCTATTTTTTTTCTAACACTATTACTCTTTTGCTGATAACAAAAGGGGGAGAGAAAAGTTAAGATTTTGGAAAATAAAGGTCAAAAGGTCAAATATTTTCTATTTGCATCTAAGCTCATTTGCATATTTTTATGCATATACGAAGGGGGAGTTTTGTGTAGAGAGGGAACATTCAAATAGGGGGAGCAAATTGAATGATCAAATACATTTAATACTTTCAAAATCTTAAATATATGTTTGTTATCATCAAAAGGGGGAGATTGTTGAATATGCAAGTATATGATTTTTGTTTGATGATAATAAACATATATATATATATATATATTCATTTAAATGTATTTATTAATGTACTATTTTATTTTCACAGATTAAATAAATATTTGCTAAATAAAATAAATAATACAGAATTTAAATTCAAACAGATATTTTATTCAAACAAATATTTATTACAATTTTGAATAGTACAAATTTGAGCTCTCACTATATATATACAATTTTCAGTTACAATACAAGTTGTCACTATACAATTCACATTTACAAATGCACCTCACTACATCACTCATTCACTTGTATTTATCTTCAACTCCAGTTCAGATTGAATCCAGCATCTGAGCAATCTGAAAAAATATACACTGACGCGGTAAAATTGAAAATGAAATATTTTTGCAGTGTAAAATAATGTATTTTGAAAATTTTATTTGCCTCAGTTATTTGGGTTGTTCGTCATCATTTAATTCTGAATTCATCATACACGAACAGCTTGTGACATGGACAGTGTATCACTGTACATGCCACAAGGCCGTGCACACCGATATACACTTGATAAAATTACAGGGACAAGTGAGCACAAGGTCAAACCCGAGCTATAAGCTGGATTCAACACAGGTGCAAATGGTCAAAACTCAAAAATCAAGTCTCGACCAAGTTCAAGTCATACACATGAAAACAACTCAAGCTCAAAGCAAGTGCACCACTAAACCAACAAAGGCAAAAACAGTTCAAAAAGACTTCCATTTGAACCAGATTTGTACACCAACAACAACAGTTCAAGAATGAACCAGTGAAGTACGACATCCAGAATCAAAATATACAAAATCAATATGTGCAGACCACACATGTACAAAGGGCCGCAATTCTCATGAAGAAACCATGGTACAGATGTGACTTCATATAGAATCAAACAACACCAGAGAGGCAAGTTCAAGTGAAGTACACAAGGAAATGCATCAATACCAAAGTATAACCACCACTGACTCAACTCAAAATGGGATGAACAGGCAATAAAGGAGTCAAACAAGTAATGTACACATGAATGCAACAGTGGACAATATGAATAACCAAGGCCAGAGGAGATATCATATGCAAAATTGAAGACCACATGAGCTCAATGCAACACAACATCAAATAACAAATGTACACAGTGAAGACATGAATACAAACTCAAGACTACACAGTACAACAAGCACATAGCATCATCAATGAAACAAAAAATAGTGCAGATGACCAGAGAAGTAAATTAAACAGCAAAACACATATGGTCAAGCAACTGAGTATGCTACAAGTTCAATAGACTGCAACACTTGACTGGAAAGAACAACAGGAATTCGCTAGTGACAATGCAGCAGTATCAACTAGTCGAAGTCAACAAGCAATTATTGGTTACAGTTTCAAAGTATCCAAAGTCAGGTGTATCAAAGTCACAACATCAATATACATGAAAACAAATATGATCTGGGTCGAATCAGTAAACAACATGCATAGTTCAAAGCAATGCCAAAGTCGAGTATGCTACAGACACGAACAGTCATGCCGATGTCAACAGAGCATCATCAAAGAAAGTCGTGTTTCAAATCAAAGTCATAAACGTTGTGACCAGGAAAAGATCGAACAGCTCAAAATCGAAGCCGTGGCAATCAAGGAAATCAACTAAGTCAGAAATCAACACCGTGGGAATCAAGCAACAAATATACGAAATTGACAAAGTCAGAAATCATCATAAGCATCCAAGCGAAGATCAATGGACAACACAACATTATTGACGAATTCAAACAAATGCATACGAACGAAGAAATAGGAATTCGTATCCTATATAAGCAATTAACATCATCGGCATTTTAATCATCAAGTTCAAGCATATCAACCAGAAAAGCAAAGAAAATAACATACCAATTTTAATTCGAACTTGATCAAATTGAAGTAGTCGAAAGCAAGACAACCGATCGACGAACGCAAGCAACTGGAATATATTTATTTCGATCGAGCTACTGGAGTCGGCGACTTTAATTATACCAAAAGCCCTAATTTTCAAGCAAGCAAAGGAACGAGCTGCCATTATCACAAACAAGGAACGGGCCGACATAGTTAAAGAAATAAACGGGGAGACTTCTATATTATTATTTAGGGCCGGCCTAGTTAATTAAAATTAGGGTTTTTAATTTGTTTTAATTGTTCCTTTTAAATTTCTATGTAATTTCTAGTCGTGTGACTAGGGGACAAACTACGTGGTGTAGTTTGAGAATTCGCAACTCAGTGGCTGAGTTGTGGCAGGGTTTTGAGCGTAGAGTTAAGGTTAGTCGATAGCAGGTGTCGCGAGTTTACATGTGTAAGCGTCCGACTACTTAATTTCTAGTAGAAACCTTGGCGCAACACGTAGGTAGGGTTTTGCCGAAGCTGGGTAAATCTGTGTGTTCTACTTTCTGTTATTTATATTCTGCTATATCTATGATGCTATTATTCTGCTGTGATCTGTGTTGAAAATATTTTATATAAGCTTCCACAATAATTAATAATATCACCCTATTCACCCCCCTCTAGGGTGAAATCGATCCTACACTTCTCTGTTTGATAAATGATACCATAAAGTGCATCACCGTCTTCTAAGCATATTGCATGCTCTCCAACTTCGATTCAGCTACCAGAACCCCTTTTCGAATCTTAACATTAAGTTGGTGTTGGGGCCTTAGTGCATCTTTTGCCTCCTTGAGCTCCTTAATGGTCTCCTTCAAGTCCTTTTCAAGCATTTCATTAGTAATTGTAAGACCAATATGCTCTTCTTCTAAGGCCATAATAGTAGTCTTCACTTCAACCTCAAATTCGTGTACACTCGTAACATCAGGGCCATGAACGATGGGGGCAGCAGAAATATTGGATTCAAGGACTTTTTTAAACTCGAGTGAAAGCCCATGGGGACTAACCTAGTGGGCAACGATTAAAAGCTCGACTCAAACAAAATCTAAATATACCAGGTTGAAATCAAATAGAGACATGTATATCCTTGTGTAGATTTATATGCCTAAGCCTAAACCATTCCAAGTAAGGGCTATCAGGTGGAAGGGACCACTTTCTAGAGTATATCAACATCAACGCAGTATAAAGTCACCAAACGCCTCCTTTTCTTTAACCACTTGATCAATTCTAGAAATCAACCCTTGGGTTTCATCTCTAAGTTTTGTTAAAAACTTGTCTAACTCTTCCTCATGCCTATGAAAAGTCACAGCGCTAAGACCAAGATGATCGAAAGTTTGAGTTTTGAGCCTATCCTCGCTTTCTTTTAGAAGTTTAGTAAACAGAACTTCTTTAGAAGAATAAAATAAACAAAAAGACAACAAAGACGACCCAGTCATTCATGAGACAGTAACAAAATAAAATGACAATAAAGGAAATCTAGCATGACAAAACAAGATTAACAAGCTAAATTTCATTGCATAATGAAGAAGTCTTAGAATCGACATACAAAAAAGGTTTTAAGTATTTACATGAGGACTTGAAGTGACCTCGGTCTCATTAGCCCCTTCAGCATCCTTAACCACCTCATCATCCCGAGGCTCCTCATCCTCAGTTGGTTGCACAGAAGTAGTAGGAGAAGCATTCTCTGCAGCAACCTCCTTGTCCTACTTGGCCTGATAGTAGGTGCTAGCTTTGTCAACCATGGTCAAGTCCCCCAAAAAGTCAAGGCAAACCTAAACACTGAACTAACGCCGAGCCGAGGCATATAGTTTGTAGACCATAATGGAAGTGCTCTCCTTAAGTCTCTTCTACAACATAGCCAACTCCACATCCTTATACTTCAGCTTGCGGTCTTTCAAGGCTAAGGCATCCTCCACGGTTTTCTCTTTTCTCTCTACCTTAAGGCGATATGCATCAAAGTCTTATGCAACTTTAACCTTTTGGGAAGTGGCCAAATTAAGGCTTACTTCAAGTTCGGCAATGCAAGCCAAAGACACGACCTGCACTCCCTCCCATCTCTTCTGACCCTCGCTTGTCGAGGCCCTAAGCTAAAAATAAATATAATAATAAACAGGTAGGGAACAACTAAATAAATAAAGGAAAAGAGAGAAGGGGGAGAAGGAAAAGCACATAGGTAGGACCAAGATTTTTTATCTTGGCCATAAGATCAGAAGAGGGAAGCTCGGGGAACGGAAGGGGGATAAAAGATGAGGGAGACAAAGTAATACTAAATAAATTGTCAAGTGTAATCTTTCTAACCCTCTCAGTAAGTTCAGATGTGGCGCCCTTGGGCAAAGACAGATACCGAGTGCAGGGATCAAGAACATTCTATAAAGAAGGAATAAGGAGAGCCACCGAAGTAGAAAAGGAGGGAGCCATTGAAAGAGGAAGGGGAATGGAAATGGCTAGCTTCTTGGAACATTGGTCAGAATCTTTATCAGCAGCATGTTTTCTTTTATTCTTCTTCAGCGATTTTCTAGGCGAAAGGAGCGTACCCAAGACATCGTCATCCATTTTACCTACATATAAAAGGAATCTCAAGGTCAGAAAAAAATTATCACGGAGATTAGAAACATAAATTAGTAAATCTTAAATCTATTTGTAGCAAACTGTACCCTAGGTTCATATAATATTGGGGAAGGCTTAAAAATAGCACGAGAATATTTGTGATTTGGACTCAGAAACCCATGCTTTTTCAGCATCTATTCAATAAAAAACATCTGTGCTTTCCTCTCCTCCTTGCCTAACTCTAAAATTCAATTCCTATGGGACTCGTACAATTTGGTTACATCATCAGAAAAAATGAGCCAAGTAAGATGAGGCGAAAGGAAGAAGGAAAATTGTCGGAGTTTGAAATAAAGAAATATAGGTCAATCCATCTCTGAGTCTTGCGGGGCATAGACGTCAGGATCATTTTTTTAGCTTAAGCATAATAAAAACCAGCATCACTCCTCTAAGAGCTTTTATTAATATCAAACAAAAATTGGAGCTCCTCACAAGTAATGGCATAACCATTCTTTATATAGACAATACAGTGGTAATCACAAAAGAATATGAATGGGGAACGAGCGGATAGGAACAAGATCAATGGAGGTCAACCACTAGCGGAGGACTTGATTTGGGGGAAGATAGAGCCTGCATCATATATGTTTGGGAGTGAGAGAGGTAAACTAGTTTTGAGGAGTATTAACACACACATTAGGTTCGGGAACCCCAATCCCATAACCAGTGAACCCAAATTGATTCAAAATACCCTCAATGTCTTTCAGGCAAATTATTTTAGAGGGTAAAGACAAAGCGGAAGAAGTAAAGGCCATTTCGAAATCACAAGATTAATCGTGAAAAAAATGCTAAAGTAAAGTGGCCTACTGAAAACCAAGACCCTTACTTCGGTTTGAAAGGAAATCTGAACTTGGGAAAAGGATCGATTAAACAGGTGAAGATCTTCTTATGTTATTTCTGTCCTTTTATATTGTACTAATAAAGCATAAATGAACGAAGAAGAAGAAGAGAAAAGATATATATGTACCTTGGTCAAATGTTTACCACAGAAATGAAATGATGAAAAATTTCTGAATCATTAATCTTTCGATTAAATAGCAAGAATAATGAGCACGAAAATCAAGAAAGATTTACCTAGTAAATGAAGAGATTGGTATTACAGCTCAACAGAGGATCAGCCAACAGGGAAGGGACACGTGTGCAAGAGCATTAAATGCGAAAACAGCTATTAAGACTTTTCCTCTTTCTTAAGAAGAAAAAAAGAAAAGAAAAAATAAATAAATAGAAGGGATGGGATGCGGAGGTCAAATACAAGTCCACGCCTATCTGCAATCGCTGCAGATTTGGGGGATAAGTGTTACACGTATTTCCTGAACCGTGTTAAAGATGAGATGATGCAATCAACAAATTAAAAGAATTTCTCTTACAACAAAAGGAAGCAAAGAACAAGTAAGTCCAAGGAGTACTGTTCTCAGAAATCTTAAGACAACGATAAAAATCCAAAGACTACGTCGGTCCTCAATGCCGGTATTACATTGTGATACTAAGCCTGAAAACTTGAAGTGGCCATAGAACGTAGAAAACTATCTACAATCATAATACATAGAACTGCAACATAGCTCAGAAGTGATAACAAGATGGAGATACTACGTTGCTACATCAAAAGAAAAATGGGATTGTTCTGCACTCATAAACCAATGTACAAAAAATAACAGTCCAAAAAGCAAAGCCGAGTTGGCAAAGAAGTGCGCTGCCATCAGAATAGGCTAATAAAGAAACGCACTGCCATTAGGACATAATGAACATAGGAGCACAAAGAGAGGGGCAAAAGAAGGAACCTGTGCTACAATCAAAAGGTCGAATAAACCTTAAAATTACCCCCAAGTCTTATGCATTACTAACACTTTCCAATATAGATCTGCGTTGTGCTTACTAAGGACTCTTTAAGCAGCAGCACGAGGAATCCGAAGCATTCCAAGGGTTGCATACAGGGCCACCCAAACAGAGCTCTACCATAGTCTTCACTTGTTAAAAAACAACAAAGACACCAACGACCCTTATCAAACAACCTATGCATATCAACATCAAGAGGAGCTTAAAGCACAATCATACATATATTGAGCCAACACCACAAGTAAGGGCAAAGCAACTCAACTCCACTTATCCTCGACACAATGTCAAACGAAATTTGCAGACTGGGCAAAACAACTAATTATAGCCACGTGCAAGGCAGTACCACGAGAACAACGTATTTTCACTCCGTATGTATCGGCAATGCCCCAACAACAAAGAAAAAGGGTAACTCTCAACATCCTCGTGGGGTAATACACAAGCCATTCACTCCTTTAGACCATAAATGCATGATCCATTTGAATTTGAGTTTCCCGCCTTAATTTCAGATGTTCCCGCCTAAATTTAAAACTTCCCACCAATGCTCATTGCCTAGAATTCAACCGCTCAAATTATGGTTTTCCAGCGAAGACATGTCAGCAATCCATGCACACCAAATAAATGAGATGGATGGATGACACGTAGCAGAATCCAAAGGTAGGAAATAAAATAGCAGAAGGAGAATGATAACAATCCACGTGCATTTCCATACTATAAATAGAAAATACACTATAGTAAAGGAGGGTTCCATTTCCAATTAGAGACTTTTAAGATTAATAACAAAAGGTTTTGTACTCTCTGCCATTAATGCTTGTACAAGGAATATAAAGGAAGAAATTGATATTTTCCACGTGAATGTAGGATTCTTTAACATCCGAACCACGTAAAATTCTCTATGTCTTTACTTTTTTCTACATTTTTACCTACCTTGTTTTTAGTATTGGATTCTATTTTTACCAAACTTGAATATAGAATTGATTTGACATTTTAACAAATAGTTAAAATGCAACTACTTAATTATGTAAGCTTCCAGCAACATAGTTAATACCTAAAGACAAATTTAATATTACTTAAGTTTGTTGATTCTAATTCACGGAAGTACACTATAATTACTTTAGTGATCGTTTGAGGTATTATGAGGCAAAAAATCTCACTAACACCATCCATGGTTCGTAATTTTGTGTAAAAGGACTTAAACAATAAAGAAATTGTATAATGGCATCTTAAGAATGAAAGGCTGTCGTTCATTAGTGTGAAACTAACATATTTGACTAGATGTATAATCCTACTCAAATATTTCAAGTTATCTTGACGAAATTTAGTGCTAACACTAAGTGATGCTTTCATTGAGAGCCCAACTCAAGACCTTATGAATCGATCAATGATAGCATTTAATGATGGGAAAGTCAACTAAGATAGTTGGAGTCCGACCATAAGATGAGGTGGTACACCGCGTTCATCTCGAAGACAATGTGACTCCTCACTTTGGTATTGAAAATACAGAAACAGGGCAACCATCTAACCTAAGGAAATGTCGAAAGAAACGGATGTTCTTCAGGCTATGAAAAAGAAATTAAAGGTTATGCATGAGCTAAGCATTAGTTTTGCAAAAATAATCGTCAAAGAGAGTAAAAGAAACAGAGAGGACAAAGTCAAATCTCCACCCAAAAATGCAATGGGTTCGAATTTAAAAAGCAAGAATATTAGGAAAAGCAATTTGGGATCGCAAAGAAAGGAAGAAAGTCTCTCAACCCAAAAGCCGAATAAAAGCTCAAGATAGAAATCTGCACGTTCCACATCGCAAAAGCATTATAAGCAAAAGCATGAGAATTATGAGGATGAAGAAGCTTATTTCAGGGATTTAGCATATAAGATGGCTAAAGAAATGGCTGAGTTAAAAGGAAAGAGAACAACGGATCCTAAAGTCTACAACAACTTTAGAAGAGCACCATTTACTGAAAGAATTATGGCTGTACCATTGCGCTCTTATATCAAAATCCTGTATGTTAGATACAATGGTACCACTGATCCGAACGGTCATTTGATGGCCTTGGAAAGTCAAATAGACTTATACAATGCTCCGGGCGCTGTGCATTGTAGATTATTTCCGACCACTTTCTTTGGATTCCTAGGAATAATTTTCATATGAGTTTTCATCCTAATTCTGTACTTTGAAGGAACCTACAATCGATGCTAGTGTACTGGCTAACATCAAACAAAAACTAGGGGAGTGACTAAGTGTTATCCTGCCTTTTGAACAGGCAATGTTCGGATGGACTAGACAAGTCAAACTCAAAAATTATCAAGGCAAAAAGCTCGAAGAGATAGCTACAAATCCTAAAACCTAATCAAAAATAGAATAACAAGGAAAAAAGAAAGCTACCTTAAAAATTCCAAGAGCAAAAATCACCAAGTGATTGATCAGTACTAATCCATCCCTGTGGATTAATACCGATCCATCCCTATGGACCAATACCGATCAAGACTTATGCCCAATTTACCTCAAACTTCCCATGCTCATTAATCAGCATGCCAATAACCCTCTTTAAGCTTCAGACCATCGATCTCATGCTATTTGTTATTGATCTCCTCGATATCGGAAACTAGCAACTTAATTCCACTATCGATCCATCACTTTGACTAAGAAACAAGCTCCAAGCACCATAAACAAGATGAGAAACACAAAGCAAACAATAAGTCACTTCATCACAAAGAGTTCAAACCAATCCAAAAGCAAGTCTTGTATTCAAGTGGGAGAAGTGACGGAGATCATGAAAGAGTGTATTAAGGTGGTCATAGCTATAAATAGAGGGGTGAAAGCTCATTTTAGAGGAACTTTTTGGCATCCTTACATACTTTTTCATCTCTCTTGTAATCAGCTAACGAAAGGCACCGAACCATAAGAACTGTACTTGAAAATCAGCAATAAAATCATTTGAAACTCTAAGTCAGCGTAGGCATCGATCGGGCGAACCACTATAGATCTTGTATGCATTTTTATTTACTCATTTTAATTTACTTTTCTTCAATTTTCTCCACTTCTAATATTTATTCGGTGTTTGTGCCATTTTTGACACAAATATTTTGGTGCTTTCACTGAGAACACACTTGAATTTGCCAATTTGGGATTTGAAAAAGTTCAAGATGATAAGACTATCGTTGGAGGAAATCGATAAGGGGAAAGCCAGGTGGTGTCTTCAGGAGAAAACCCCCCTTCCATCTAAATAACTAGGGATGAGATGGAGACTATGATGAATGGAATGCAGGAGAAGTTGATCGCACGCCAGGAAGAGATGATGGAAAATTTCTTTATAAGGTTGGGGCAAGTAGGAACAGCTGGAGTTGCTGCAAACCGGAATCGTAGACCTGAAGCCATAGTGTAGGCACATGGAAGTAGAATGGAACAACCTAGGACAATCCCCGAAGGAGTTGTATGGATCGGTACTGATCCCCAAGGACAGTTCGGTACCGATCCCCAAGAACTCATGGGCATGCCCTAGGTTGGCCTTGGAAGAAATGGTGCACATCCAGGGAATAATGCTGAGCGCGTGGATGTGAATCAGGATGTTGATGCACAGTCAGAGGAGTACGTGCTAGAATTCCCTCATGGAATTGAGGTGCAAGCTGAGAATGTGAACCTGAGAATTCCTTTGAATGCTGACGAGAGACTTGCAGAGTTGGTGAGTCGGGTCATAAGGGGTGGATTACCCAACCGAAACCTGGAAGATATGAATAGGAGTCAATTCACTCCATACATTTGGTAAGCTAGGAGTCCACCTGATTTAAAGCTACCAACATTGGAAACATATGATGGAGAGACTGATCCAATAGTTTATTTGATGAGGTACATCCCGCACATGGAGGTGTTGGGTGCATCTGAAGAAGTAATGGGATGGTGCTTCCCATTATATTTGATGGATTTGGCAGCGTTATGGTTTAGACAACCGGAAAACGGTTCCATATGCA
The DNA here is from genome assembly GCA_030737815.1 of Allium fistulosum. NCBI lineage: Eukaryota > Viridiplantae > Streptophyta > Magnoliopsida > Asparagales > Amaryllidaceae > Allium > Allium fistulosum. The sequence continues at coordinate 1,023,126,794 of CM060906.1, forward strand.
CTTGGACCGAATTGGTGGATAGGTTTATGAGACAATTTTGGGTCCATATCTCATGAACCAAGAACATAATGACATTGTTGAGTGTGAAGCAGAGGGCTGGAGAGTTCCTTAGGAGTTTTTTGATGAAATTTAATGTGGTGGTTGATAGCCGGATCCATCAATGGTTTTGATGGTGGAAGTTTCATGAGTGGCCGTAAGATAGATTTTAAGGTTGCTTTGGAGCTAGATCCACTGATGGACCTAGTAGAGTTTTATCATGAAGCTGAAAGATACCTACGTCGGAAGGACTTTGAAGTTGAATAGGAAGAGATTAATGTTGTTGATGACGGAGGACCGCCCGGTGAAGGATCCAGTAGAGGCAAAGGAAAAAAGGAAGATGGATGATGGCTTCGAGGGGTCGAAGTGGCAAAGAACAGAACCAAAATTCTCTTCTTATACAGATTTGATCGAAACCCCAGGATGGATTTACTTGGATACCAGGGGACAGATCCCCTATCAAAATTCGGCAAGGAGAGAGCCTATGGACCGTAAGCGGCCTGAAAAATATTGTCTATTCCATAAGATGGATGGACATAAAATAAATGATTGCAGGCACTTGCACGACCTAATCGAGGAACAAGTCAGGAATAATCAATCACAATAGTATGTGGAAATCTGAGCTTCGCTGGTGGAACAGGAGCAGCCACCATCCGTGATGAATGGAAATGGCTTTGGATCGAGGTCAAGGATAGTCATCTCCTAATTGGGATGGCAGGGAATCTGATTTGTTTCCCCTATTTTGCCCCTTTTCTATTCCCAATAAACGAAGTGGTATTGCAGTTGAGCCGCTTACTCGTGCACGGGATATCGATCGATTCCTAGGCATGCTCTAAGTTGGGTGCAAGGCTGCAATACCTAGATGAATGTTGTGACGTGTGTTTGGTGTATGAGTTAAAACTCCATAAATGAATGCTTTATTTTATCCACTTGAACATGATGATTGATATTGATCGCTTTGAGTCCCATCCGGAGAGACGGGACCCGACTGCAAGGTGCAGGCCCCTTGCTGGAGAGCGAGCGGATGGACTAGTATAGTATTGATCGCTTTAAGTCCCGACCGGAGAGTAGAGACCGAGGTGCAAGAAGTAAGTCCCCTTACCGGAGAGTGAGCAGATGGGCTTGCTTGTCCTTGAGTCCCCTCGCCGGAGAGTGGATTGGGCTCAACAAGGGTCCAGAGAGACCATGGATTTGATTATTGGCCTCGAACGGTCATGAATTTAATTAACAATCTGGAGAGATCATGGATTTTGATTATCGGTCATGAACGGCCATGGATTTTGATTATCGGTCCGGAGAGACCATGGATTTGATTATCATCCTCGAATGACCATCAATTTGATTAATGGTTTGAAGAAACCATAAATTTTCTTACCGGTCCTTAATGGCCACGACTTCAATTAATGATCCAAAGAGATCATGGATATAACTATCGGCCTCAAATGGCCATTGATTTAGTGGACGATCTGGAAATATCACAGACTTAACTATCGGCTCTGAATGGCCACAAATTCAACTAACGATCCGAAGAGATCGTCGATTGAACTATCGGCCCTGAACAGTCATTTATTTTATCAATGATTCAGAGAGATCGTCCATTCAACTTAAACGCTAAACGATCCGGAGAGACCGTCCCCTTAACTTAAATATTAAAATGAATATAAAAAGATCTGGAGAGATCAAGCCTAAAATGGATACAAATTTAATAAAAGGATTTGAACGCCTTTTAATTAGAGTAGAATTGGCAAATCCCAGATGAACACTAAACGATTTTAATATGTGATGTAATAACTTCGAATGAGATTAAAATGATGATGATGTATAGACTACACTTAGGCAGAGTCTAGAGTCTTAGGTTGTAATAGGTCTAGAACGACCCGTGATTGACAAGAGAATCCAAAAGAACAGGATGATTCGCAATAGCTTGATCGGTTGATAACCAAAAGATCCAATTGCTAATATTCCTTTGACTTCAACATTTGTTCTTGAGCAAAGTACACCTTCTGTTCGCAAGGTGTGCTTTGGGGGGTAAGTGTTATCCCACCTTTTGCCCATGTAGTATTTGGATGGACTAAACAAGTCAAACTCGAAAGTTATAAAGGCAAGAAGCCCGAAGAGATAACTATAAAGCCTAAAAACCAAGCACAACAAGGAAAAAGAAAGCTACCTCAAAATTCCTAGACCAAAAATACCCTATGGATCGGTACCGATCGATAGATTTTTGCCCAATTCACCTCAAACTTTCCATGAACATCAATCATCATGCCAATAGCCCTCTTCAAGATTCAGACCATCGATCTCATGCTATTTGCTATCGATCTCCTCGATACTCGAAACTAGCAACTTTATTGCACCATCGATCCATCGCTTTGACCAAGGAATAAGCTTGAAACACCACAGACAAAATGAGAAACACAAAGCAAACAATAAGTCACTTCATCACAAAGAGTTCAAACCAATCCAAAAGCAAGTCTTATAGATCGGTATCGATTCATGCCTATGGATCGGTACCGATCCATAGCTGCTGATGATGTGGCCACGATTATTAGTGGGGAGTTGATGCTAGAATGTGAGAGAAGTGATGGAGATCGTGGGAGAGCGTATTCAGGTGGTCTACAGCTATAAATAAAGGGGTGGAGGCTCATTTTAGAGGGAGTTTTTACCATCCTTACATACTTTTTCATATCTCTTATAATCAGCTATTGAGTGGGACCGAACTATAAGAACTATACTTGAAAATCAGCAATAAAATCATTAGAAACTCTAAGTGGACGTAGGCATCGATCGGCCGAACCACTATAAATCTTGTATGCATTGTTTTTACTCGTTTTAATTTACTTTTCTTCAATTTTCTCCTCTTATAATATCTATTAGGTGTTTGTGCCATTTTTGACGCAAACAATAAGGGATTATCTAAAACATTTTAATTCGGAGGCCAATAAGGCAGTAAGAGTAAGTGACGGGGAAAAGTTGATGGCGATCAAATCTAGTTTGATCGAAAAAACACCATTCTAGAAGGAGCTATACATTCTTGGAGAGATTTGCAAGATTTCCATTTCCAAGCTGACAAATTCATGCAAATGGATGAGATATTCATAGTAGGAGAAATCAAGGAGAAAAGAGGAACTTTTTGGGCCCGAACAAAAAAAGCAAAATGGAAAGAGTTTGCTAAGGAAAATGCTATTAAATTGAACCAGCCTATCTACTACATATATGTTGTTACAAAGGATGAACTTGATTACTCGATTTATTCAAAGCAAAGACGAATCCAGAACCAAACAGAGGAGGAGATCACTACGCCTACCATAAGTTAAATGGTCACAAAACAGATGAGTGTAGAGTCTTGGTAGTAATTATACAGAATATGTTTAGGAAAGGAGTCCTCAAAGAATACGTAAAGATCGATCAAATGCCCTCTCATAATGAAAAACCACCCATCAACAACGCTGACATCGTGGAAAGTGAACTTCCACCTTGAGAATTTGCCCTGAATCAGAAATAAGAAATAAACTATGTTGTAGCCAATGAATCATATTGATGTGATCCATCGAGGACCGCACATAGCAGGATTGAGCAAGGGATCGAGAAGTTCCAAGATAGGTGCTAGAGGAATTGAAATCAACCCAGACCAAATAAAAGCTTTTAGAGACATGGCACCACCTAAAGCATGTAAGGAAGTGATGGGATTAAATGGATAGGTCGCAGCCCTCAATCGATTTACATCCAAAGCAACGGTTACGTGTATCCCTTTTTTATGTAATTAAGAAAAAGAAGACCTTCGAATGGACAGAGGAATGTCAGAAAGCTTTTAAGGAGTTGAAAACTCATTTAGAATCACAGTTGATACTTTCTAGCCCTATAGATGGAGTAGACTTATTTCTATACATGGTTGTATCAGTACATGCCATCTCAGTTCTAATCAGGGAGGAAAATGGAATCCAATTTCCAGTTACTATACGAGTAGAAGATTAAAAGATGCTGAAACTAGGTACTCGGTTATAGAAAAGTTGGCATATTGTTTATTGTTCGAAGCACAGAAGCTAAGGCCTTATTTCCAAGCTCATCCAATCAAGGTTCTAACCAACTATCCACTAAGGCAAATCCTGAGTAAACCCAAAGTATCAGGAAGGTTGACAAAATGGGGAACGGAGTTGAGCCAGTATGATATTGAATACTTACCCAGGACATTAATCAAAGGACAAGCTTTAGTAGACTTCATCATGGAATAGGTAGGATTCATCGAGGAACAATCAGAGAAAGAAAAGAAACTCAAACCGAAATGGAAGTTATATGTTGATGGGGCATCAAACGAATAAGGTGTAGAAGCGGGATATGTTGTAATTACCTCTGATGGGCACAGGCTCCACTATGCTATGAAATTGGGTTTTCCAGTAACTAACAAAGTAGAAGAATATGAATCAATGATTGCAGGGTCAACAATTGGCGTGGCAACTCAAAATTCCCAGAATCAAAATATATTTAATTAATGGTAAATCAATTGAACATGACATTTCAAACTAAAGATGCTCAATTAGCCCAATATGCCAAAAGAATCTATGAGATGTTGGTTCATTTTGAGGATTTCTCTATACACCAAATACCAAGGGAAAAGAATGCATAAGCAGATTCATTGGAAAAGCTAGCAAGTTCACGAGGTGCACCGGAGGTCAAAATCAAACCCATTGGCTTTCAACCAAATCCAAGTATCGGAGAAGAGAAGAAGAACTATGTAAAGAAACATTAATCCTAACTAGATCTCAAGTCCGTTTACAATCAGATAATGAGGAAAATCTTTTAAAAAATAGCGATGTTAGAAAGGATCCTGAAAGGATAAGCACTCACGAAAAACCATACGTCAATAATTGGATGAAGCCCTTGGTAGAATATATTGAAACAGGAATCTTACCAAAAGGGAAGAAGGAGGCATGAAAACTTAGATATCAAGCCCCCTCATACACCATGGTTGATAGAATATTATATAGAAAGTGATAATCAGTGTCGTACTTAAGATGTGTCACACCCGAAATGGATATGGGATTGTTGACGGAAGCACATGAAGGATTTTGTAGAGATCATTCCAATGGGATAAAACTAGCTAAAACGTTAATGAGAACGGGGTATTATTGGTCCTGATTGACAGAAGTGGCCATGAAATATGTCAAAAGGTGCGATAAGTGCCAAAATTTTCTAAAATTCCACGACTCCCTCCAAGAAACCAAACTGTTAATACCTCGGTTATTGATTTTGATGATAACAACCTTAATAAACAAAATACATTCATACAAAATATGAATAATAATGTTTTGCCAAGTTATATGGTATATAGTGCTGAATATTATACAGGTATTGAATCGAAGACTGTATATATAAAGACTCAAGGAATGGACATAAAGACTTATAAGTATAAAGACTAAGATATGAAGATCTCAAGACTATAGTATAGTATATAGAGTCATAGTATATAACAAAATATCTTTAAAAATATTTTGTAAGATTTTTTCGAAAGTTTAAAATGTTTATAAACTATGTTTAATTTATTTTACAAAGTATCAAAATATTTTACAAAATATAGTATCTTCAAAATGTTTAAAAAGAAAAGAGTTTTCAAAATAAACTTACATATGTCAACATATGTATAGGAGGTATGTCGATATACATACCGCAAACTCTTCGTAAATGGACACATCTGTTTATACACTATATATATAAGGTTTCAAACAAATTTTTAGTTAGTTATTATCTTATTTTCTTCTCTCCTCTTACTATCTTGAAAACTCCATTGCAACTATATCAAATTCTTTTCAAAATAAAATAAAATCAATTCATACTTTTGTGCATTGATTCAATACTACTTTCTTACTGTTTTGGAATCATCTCTCTCTTAAATCAAAGATCAAAGTGTTGTCCAAGAGGCTATAGGATACATTGTATCCAAAGTTCAAGAAATTGTCTTTGTAAAAACCATCAAACTCTATTTGCATTTGCTTGAGTGTGATTGTAGCCTGTTCAAATCAATTGGATATGCCTGGTAGCCCGAAAATCCTAGTGGGTGTGCTTATAACCTTTCCAAATCAGGTGGGTGTACCCTGAGACTGGAAAATCTAGAGGATGTTGAAAAGACAATGCGGATCGTGCTATATGGAATTATACTATACTAGTGCGGAAATGAACTAAGAAACTATAGCAATGTGAATAAGTAAAATAAAACAAGCACACCAGGAATTTTTATACTGGTTCGAACTTCCCGTTCTACGTCCAGTCCCAGACTCCTTCTGGAATTTCAACTAACTATAACCCTCACTTAACCCGGAGGAATAGGTTTACAACCCTTGAGCAGCCGAACAAGGACCTGAGCAGCGGAATAGGATTTCGCCTTAGCAACCGAAGAGGACTTCACACGCTTGAGCAGCAGAATGGGACTTTTACAAATAAAGTTGTTTTGACTCTATGTGTTCTTTAATAACATGAATTTGTCAATTATAGTACACCCTTCCTATAATCTTCTCCTTTATGATATATATATATATATATATATATATATATATGAATACGTGAAGAATAAGGAAGTAATAGAATGAATTTGTATGAAATTGAATGCACAAGAGTATTAGAATCAAATAATGAGAGTAGAGTAAGAATAGATTGAATTAAGTTTTTGGAAACATGATTCCAATATGTTTATATAGATTATAAAAAGGTGCATATGTTCGTGAAGAGTTATCATGAAGAGATATGGTCATATCTATTGAAATGAAGAACGCATCTCTTCAAGAATGGAAGTGTCTATTTGAAAATATAGTCGTTATAGATATTCAGACTTCTGAATTGAATAATTCAGACTTCTGAAATTGCACGAGCTCAAACCAGAAAGGAAATAGGCTAAAAATGACCATTTTCAGACGTCTGAAATTAACAAGTCAGACGTCTGAATATTGTACTAAACAATATTCATTTTTCCAGATTCAGACATCTGATTTGGTACATTCAGACGTCTGAATGTAGACTAAAAATGAGAATATGCAAAGAATATGAGTATATGCTAATGAAATGAAAAACGTGTCAAAATATATATCATATAGGAGAGATTTTAACATGAGTAAACTCTAAACACAGACTCGATACATACTTATATAAGATTTGAAGCTTATTTGAATCCCGTCTTGATTAATTCCCGCAAAAACAAGTTAGTATATAATAATGAATTGTATAGTTGTCATAGTCAAAATATCGTTATTACGAAATATCGTAAATATGAAGTTTCAACATTCTCCCCCTTTTTGACGATGACAACTATATATGTATATACACAATATGAACATATATAAACAGGAAATAGAATTATATGTACTCCCCCTTACAATAAGCTCCCCTTGTCGATGGTAGTATTTAAACTCCTTCTCCCCCTTTGACATCGACAAAAAGGAAACATAATATATATGAAATACTCACATATCATATGAACGACAGTAAGCAAGAATAGACTAGATATGTAGAATAGTTAACATACTGTACTATTCCAAAAGAGGCATAGAAGTTTAATTTTACAAACCAACATAGCAAGGACGAGATCACCACATAAATACATACACAACAAAAAGTATATAACTATGAATGTTTTGAGATAAGAAAAACAACCATACCACTACCTTAAAACTTTTCGCTTGACTCATCATCACTTTCTTCTTCATCGTCATAGTTATCATCATCATTGGCGCCAGAGCTAGAGGACCATTGAAAAGGGGCTGGATCAAAAATTTTGGTAGAAGTCGAGGAAGAGCAACCAATACGTTCCTAAATTTTATTTAGAAATCCACGAATGGAGTTGAACCTTTTATTGGTTTGCCTCTCGAACTTATCCATTATTACCTTAAGCTTGGATTGATTTTGGGAAAGGGTAACCAAAGCTTGTCGTGAGGTAGATTCGAGATTTAGAACTTCTATTTCATCATCATTTTCCTCTTGAACTTGTGTAGCAACAGGGTGATGATGTTGAGGAGGTTGAGGACGATTTTGATCTCGGTTGGCGGTCCATTCTTGGAATGATATAAAAGCTAGACTTTGTGGACGTTTTGGTAAATTCATAAGTCCCAAGGTTTTGGATCCAAGCTCTTTAATTGTTGAAAATTCGGATTCAGGAAAAGAAATACCTTAGTTTTGGAGAATTTTCATTATATAAGCACCATAGTGAAAAGTTTTATAACGACGATGGCGATTCACATCCATAAATTCTTCCATAATGACACGGCCCCAATCCACGGATTGTCTGGAGTATATAGCATAGAGAGCTTGAAAGTTGCGCTTATTAACAACTTCATAGCTACCGGTTCGAGGTTAAACGGAGCGAATCAAAGCTCTATGAATGATACGGGCTTGTGGCCGAAGTTGAATAGAGGTGAGTTTAGTAATATCGTCAGAAAGAAAGCGGTGAGAAACTTCATCTCGTTCTTCCAAGGATAGAGAGACATCAATATCATCTAAATCGGTTCCGGTTGAAGGACATTGAAGGATTTCTCCAAGACGAACAAGTGGAAGGTAAATTTTAGTACCACAAACTATAGTCCAAAAACAATCTTCACGATTGTGAGGATGGTGATGATCCAAATTCCTGTTTGCATAAAAAAGCTTGACCAATAGATGATTAATCTTTACATTTTTGGCAGTAAATGAAAGAAGAGATTCTAACCCATTAGAGCGAGCTATTTGTCGAATTTGATAAGGCTCAAATTCTTCAAATTTCATGAAGGCACCGGGAAAGAAGTTGGATCTATCCATTTGAGCAAAACGTCGTTTTGCCTCGTCATTCCAAAGCCATTGATCAATGTTAGGAGTGGATGAGGAAGTTGAAGCCCTAGATCTTTTTGGTCTTGGAGCCATTTGTGAAGATTTGATGATAAAGTTTGAGTTTTTAGTGAAATAAAATGAAGTGGTTTACTGAAAAAGGGTTATAGAGAAGGATTCGAACGAATTTAAGATGGTAGGTGGGGAGAAAAATGTTGAAAAGCCCCTAAAATTTGAATCGACAGAACTTTTCAGACGTCTGGATTTGGTATTTCAGACGTTTGAAATCAAAAAATTTCAAACAGAATGCAAAGAGTTCATTTTTGGCCATATTCAGACGTCTGTTTTGGGGGTTTCAGACGTCTGAATCTGAAGGTAAAAATATTTATTTGACGATATTCAGACGTCTGTTTTAACCATTTCAGACGTCTGAATTTCAAGAAAAATGTATTCTTGGTAAGAATAAACATATTTATTAAAAAACATGAAATACAGAAGTTGTTTATTAAAAAATACAATTATAAACACAAAAACAACATTTAAAATCAATTGATGATTTTGTGTCTACGATGAGGAAGACAATTTTCTAGGAGTCTTGGGCTCTTCTGGTTCTATCTTCATCTTTCCCTTAGATGATTCCAAAGAATTCCAGTTACTGCCACGTTCCCATGAATTTGGTGATACATGAGGACGTTGTAGTGTTTGATTCCATGAATTGTGATGTGAAGATGATGTAGGTTGATGAACATTAGACTTAGATGAACCGCAGATTTTCCAACCAAAGTTCTCCAGAAAGTTAAGACGTTGTGAATTAACTTTTTGCTCATAGTACATTTCTCGTTGAAGTCCTATCAATTCCTGTTGATAATGATAAATATCATCAATCTTTTGTTTATTTGTGGAGAACCGAAGAACAAGAAACGATGAGCTTTCTTCTTTTCTGGAGTATGACCGGTATGATTATTCGGAGATACTTGTCGGGCAGGTTCATAGCAGAGGGTTGGTGTTGGTAAATTGGAAAAATAAGCTGATGATGGTGTAGAAAACTCTACAGAAGAAGGTTCTTCTGAAGTAGAGCCATTCAACGCCATAGAATAAAAGAAAATTGCGAGTAATTTGGAAAGAAACATGGTTTTGTTAATAGTTGAAAATAGAATTACAAAACAGGGAAGCTGATATGGAAAAATAATGTGAAAGGAGGATTTTATAGGTGAGAAGAAAAGATATATTTGGAAAGTAAACTAGTGGAAGAGAACCAATAATAAATAAGCTCCAAAGATTTAAAAATAGCAAACAAAAATATGGACTATTTCTTTGCAGGAAATGAATGGTTAAAAAAGGCAATTCATAATGTAACTTGTAAAATTGGAACATAAATAGCTTTAAACTTGTACTTAAGATTATGTAGAAAAAGAATAGTATGCTAGCAATAATAAATCTCGGAAAATCAAATTATACGTTTTTAAACGAGACAATTCCGAGTTCTTGTCTTAGTTTTATAAAAATATTTTCAAGAAGTGGTTTCGTATAAATATCAACCAGTTGATTTTAGGATGAAACAAATTCTAAATTTATTATTCCTCTTTCAATACAATCACGAAGAAAATGATGACGAATATCAATATGTTTCGTTCGTGAATGATTGACTGGATTTTTTGATAAATTAATAGCACTCGAGTTATCACAATATATTGTTGAATTTGTTAAATTTATATCAAAATCTATAAGTGTCTGTTGCATGTAGATAACTTGAGCACAAGCTAATGCAGCAGAAATATATTCTGCTTCACATGTAGAAAGTGAAACGCAGTTTTGTTTCTTACTAAACCAAGAAACTAACGATTTTCCAATAAAATGGCACGTACCGCTGGTACTTTTTCTATCTGTCCGAGATCCACCGAAATCAACATCACTATATGATACTAATTTGAAAGGACACTCTTTTGGATAGAAAAGTCCAAAGTCCTTGGTATTACTAAGATAACGTAATATGCGTTTGACTGCTCATAAATGCGATTCCTTTGGATTGGCTTGAAATCTAGCACACAAACAAACACTCATCATTATGTTAGGACGACTGGCCGTTAAATATAGTAATGATCCAATCGTACTTCGGTATAATTTTTGGTCAATACTTTTACCATTTTCATCTCTATCGAGATGTGTGGTTGTACTCATAGGAGTCGGTTTGGCAGAAGTATTTTCCATTCCGAAGCGTTTGATTAAATTATTACAATATTTTTCTTGATTAATAAAAATACCATTTTGTAATTGTTTGATTTGTAAACCAAGAAAATATGATAATTCTCCCATGTGGGACATTTCAAATTCGTTGTTCATATTATCGGAGAAGTCCTGGCATAATTTTTCATTGGAAGAAAAAAAAATGATGTCATCAACATAAATTTGAACAATTAAAATATCCCTTTTTGAATGTTTAATAAAAAGTGTTCGATCAACCTTTCCAATTTGAAATCCAGATGATAGTAAATAGCTCTTAAGCCGTTCGTACCAAGCACGTGGTGCTTGTTTCAAACCGTATAGAGCTTTCTTAAGTTTATAAACATGGTCTGGATATTTCTCATGGATAAATAAAGGAGGTTGTTCAACGTACACGTTTTCTTTTATATAACCATTCAGAAAAGCACTTTTAACGTCCATTTGATAAAGTTTGAAATTATGAAAACATGCATAGGCCAATAAGATACGTATTGCTTCTAATCTAGCGACAGGAGCAAATGTTATAACATTTTCATCTTCTCTAGAATTATCAATTACGTTTTCATTATTTTCAAAATTTATATTGTCAATATTTGTGATATTATCTGAAAGTTCTTCATCATCTCTTATACTTGGTTTTTGTAGAAAATTTTCATCAAAAGAAACATGAAGAGTTTCCTCAACAGTATTAGTTCTTTTATTAAACATTCGATAAGCTTTGCTTCGATCTGAATATCCTAGAAAGATACCTTCATCGGATTTCGCATCGAATTTGCCAAGTTGATCTTTGGTATTTAATATAAAAAAATTTGATCCAAAAATTTTAAAATAGGAAATATTTGGTTTTCTTCCATGAAAAAGTTCATATGAAGTATTTTTGGTAAGAGGTCGTATAGAAACACGATTCAAAACATAACAAGCAGTTGCTACAGCTTCTGCCCAGAAACGTTTTGGAAGTGTGCTTCCATTTAACAAAGTTCTTGCACATTCCTGTAATGTTCTATTTTTCCATTCTACAACTCCATTTTGTTGTGGAGTTCTAGGAAACGAGAAATTGTGAAAAATTCCTTTCTTTTTACATAAATGTTCAAAAGCTTCGTTTTCGAACTCTCCTCCATGATCACTTCTAATATTCTTTATTTTTAATCCTTTCAAATTTTTGATTCTTTTGACAAAAACTTTAAAATGGTCAAAAGTATCACTTTTATTTTTCATAAATATGGTCCAAGTATATCTAGAAAAGTCATCTACAATTACAATCACATATCTATTGTGATTTATGGATTGTACTTGAGTAGGTCCAAATAAATCCATGTGAAGTAATTCTAGTGGTTGTAATGTAGAAATAACTTTCTTAGATTTGAAAGATGATTTAGTTAACTTTCCTAATTGACATGCATCACAAATATGATCAACTTTGAAGTTCATTTTTGGTAATCCTTTGACTAAATCATTTTTAGAAAGTTTGTTTATTGCTTTGAAGTTAATATGACAGAATCTCTTGTGTCATAACCAATGATCATTTTCTTGGGTTATTAAGCACATATCTGAATTATGATTGATTTTCATATTCAGAACGTATATGTTTCTATCTCTATTACCTTCAAAGAAAAGATTTTTATTGTGATCATAAATGCTACACTTATCCTCAGAAAATGTAATTTTGAATCCTTTGTCACATAATTGACTAATACTTAACAAATTGTGCTTCAAGTTTTTGACAAGTAAAACATTGGAAATGAGAGGTGAATTAGATATATCGTAATTGCTCACATCGCCTTTGCCAATGATATAACCTTTGGAATTGTCTCCAAATGTGACTGAGTCTCCATCTGAATATGTAATATTTGTTAGCATATTTTTGTCTCCTGTCATGTGTTTTGAGCAACCACTGTCGAGTATCCATTTTCCTCTTTTCTTAAGTGGGACCTGCAAAAAATAAAAGAATAACATTGGTACCCACTTTTTGATAGGGTCCTAAGAGTTAGGTCTTAGGAAACCAAACCCAAGAGGATTCAGTATTCCCTTTGTATAAATAATTTTGACTCTTATGCATATTTTCCAAAAAGGATTTTATGTATTTATTCCTAATCAAACTGTTGTTTGTTTTAGGAACCCATATTTTTATGTTTTTTGAATTTTGATTCCTTTTTGGTTGAACTATGGTAGACTTGGATTTAGAAATATTTCTCCTATTTTGTTTATTTTTGGGTGGAGCTACTGATTTCTTAGAATAACCTAGTCCTTTCTTATTTAAAACAGATTGGGAATTCTCAATAATCTTAGATAGGATCTCTCTGCCTTTATTGAAGTTAGTCACATTTTTAGTAATGCTTTCTAACTTTGTTTTGAGGCTAGTATTGTCTAGTTCAATCATTTTGATCTTGGTTTTTAGCTCATGATTTTCAGAGATAAGAGCATCATTCTTTTCCTTTTGAGTTTCAATTTCTTGACTCAGTAAGGTAAGTTGAGAGTTATCATTAGAAAAAGTATCTTGAAGTTTTCCAAGTTCTTCTTCTAATATCTTCTTTTCGTCATTAAGCATATCTCTCTCGAATTATGCTTTTCTCTGATTTTCTAGAGCCTCTTTATATTTTCATTTGAGACTTTTTAAAGTATCTAATAATTCAGAATTTATTTCAATCATGTCATCAAAAGTAAGATCATTTACCTCATTCTCTGTAGCCATGAAACAAACATTTGCTCGTTCATTTTCACTGCCACTACTGTTTTCTGAAGAAGAAGAATCCGAGTCATCCCATGTTACTGAAAATGCTTTTCTTTTAAACTTGTCCTTTTGGTTCTTATTGTGATATGTTTTCTTCTATTCTGCACAATCTTTTTGTATGTGCCCTCTTGTGGCAGTTAAAGCATTCTAGTATTGCTGAAGATGGCTTATTTGAATTGTTGTTGAAGTTTCTTTTCCAGTTGTTTCGATTTCCTTTTCTGTACTTCAAAATCTTTTTAAAGTTTTTAGCAATGAATGCTAAGTCTTCTTCATCCGAATCTGATTCTTCTTTTTCTGCATGAAATGCCATATTCGTTTTGTCTTGCGCTTGTACTCTTTTAGCCTGCAAATTCACTTCGTAGGACATTAGATTTCCTATTAACTCTTCTAGCTTCATAGTAGAAAGATCATTTGCTTCTTCAATGGCTAAGACCTTTCTTTCCCATTCATCCGTTAAAGAGTTTAGGATTTTTGATACAATATCAAAATCAGTAAATTGTTCTCCTAGTCCTAATCGAGAGTGATAAATATCTTGAAATCTAGAGTACATATCTTTAATAGACTCATCATGTTTCATTCTAAAATTTTGAAATTGACTTTTCAACATAGAAATTTTGCTTTGTTTAACCTTGTTAGTACCTTCATGTGTAACTTCTAGTGTTCTCCATATTTGATAAGCAGTTGTACACATACTAACTCGATTAAATTCATTCTTGTCTAAGGCACAAAATAACATATTCATAGCTTTGGCATTTGCAGTAGCATCTAATTTTTGTGTGTTTGACCATGAAGAGTATTCTGTTGTAGGAATGTTATACTCGGTTTGAGTGATATTCCGTGAATCAAAACCATTTGCTTGCATATAAATACGCATTCGAGTTGCCCAATAGTTGTAATTCATGCCATTGAACAATGGAGGTTGTGCAGTAGATTGACCTTCTACAAAACTGGTGTTAGTGACAGTGCTAGTGCTGGTGTTGTTTTCCATATTAACAAAATATCAAATAACTTTGTAATGGTTATTAGATGCCTTGCTCTGATACTAAATGAAAAGACAGTGCGGATTGTGCTATATGAAATTATACTATACTAGTGCGGAAATGAACTAAGATACTATAGCAATGTGAATAAGTAAAATAAAACAAACACACCAGGAATTTTTATACTAGTTCTAACTTCCCGTTCTACGTCCTGTCCCAGACTCCTTCTGGAATTTCAACTAACTATAACCCTCACTTAACCCGGAGGAATAGGTTTACAACCCTTGAGCAGCCGAACAAGGACCTAAGCAACGGAACAGGATTTCGCCTCAGCAGCCGAAGAGGACTTCACACGCTTGAGCAGCAGAACATGACTTTTACAAATAAAGTTTTCTTGACTCTATGTGTTCTTTAATAACACGAATTTGTCAATTATAGTACACTCTTCCTATAATCTTCTCCTTTATGATATATATATGAATACGTGAAGAATAAGGAAGTAATAGAATGAATTTATATGAAATTGATTGCACAAGAGTATTAGAATCAAAGAATGAGAGTAGAGTAAGAATAGATTGAATTAAGTTTTTGGAAACATGATTCTAATGTGTTTATATAAATTATAAAAAGGTGCATATGTTCGTGAAGAGTTATCATGAAGAGATATGGTCATATCTATTGAAATGAAGAATGCATCTCTTCACGAATGGAAGTTCCTATTTGAAAATATAGCCGTTATAGATATTCATACTTCTGAATTGAATAATTCAGACTTTGAAATTGCACGAGCTCAAACTAGAAAGGAAATAGGCTAAAAATGACCATTTTCAGACGTCTGAAATTAACAAGTCAGACGTTTGAATATTATACTAAACAATATTCATTTTTCCAGATTCAGACGTCTGATTCGGTACATTCAGACGTCTGAATGTAGACTAAAAATGAGAATATGCAAAGAATATGAGTATATGCTAATGAAATGAAAAACGTGTCGAAATATATATCATATAGGAGAGATTTTTACATGAGTAAACTCTAGCACAGACTCGATACATACTTATATAAGATTTGAAGCTTATTTGAATCCGGTCTTGATTAATTCCTGCAAAAACAAGTTAGTATATAATAATGACTTGTATAGTTGTCATAGTCAAAATATCATTATTACGAAATATCGTAAATACGAAGTTTCAACAGATGTGTCTCGTAGCCTCGAAACCGAGATTGTAATTGGGCTTGCCTTCTACCCATTTAAAGATTGGCATTTGAAATGAAACATGTACAAGCAATTGTATGGGACTGGATGTAGGAGAAATCCGAACTGGTATAAAATCCCTGGTGTCATCTCTCTAACTCTCTACTTACTTTATTGCTTTATGTTTATCTTTGATTGCATCTGTGGTTGATTGTTGATATAACCCTGTATTGAAAATCTGTGATTCAATATTAAACTTAAAAGAAATTCAAAAAGATTTACAAAAGTTAGAAAATACTATTCACCCCATCTAGTGTTTAATTAGCCTTAAGATCCATAATTATGTAGTCTATACAAACCACCATTTCCAATCCATAGCCCTTTATCTTGTGAGGAATTGATATGATCGGACCCCATCCCGGTATCAAGAGGAGGAGAAAAATTTGTTGTGGTAGCAACTGATTATTTTACCAAGTGGGTGGAAGCTGAACCCTTGCCTAACATAACCACTGGAATGGTTCTAAATTTTTTTATCAAGAATATAGCGACAAGATTTGGGCTCCCAAACAAGATTATTTCTGACAATGGAACACAGTTCAAGAGTGAGAAATTCACTAGCTTCTACGAAAAGAACATAATCACAAAAAAATTCATCAGTAGCTCACCCAAACGCCAATGGGTCAGTAGAGACTGCAAATAAAAAAAATAAAGAACATTTTGAAGAAACGATTGGGAATAGCTAAAGGGAATTAGGTAGATGAACTGCCTCTTGTCTTATGGTCATACCAAACATCGACAAAAACTGCTACCGAACCCACACCATACTCCTTAACCAATAGATTTGAGGCAATGTTACTAGTTGAAGTTGAAGTCCTCTTACATCGAAGAATTGCTTGTACCTATGAAATAAATAAAGAATTGAAAAAGGAAGCACTTGACTTGCTTAACGAAATGAGGGATCAAGCTGCTATTCGAACCACGGAATACCAACGTAATATCATAAAGTATTATAACTCAAAAGTGAAAGAAAGGACATTCAAGAAGGGAGACTTAGTCTTGAGGAAAATAATGGCAAACACAAAGGACCCTGCAGATGGCCCCTTGGACCAAATTGGGAAGGTTCCCTTGTCATTCATGAAGTAATCCCACTAGGAACATACTGACTAAGTGTTGATAACAACGGAAGTTTCTATCGATTAGAAAACCGTCGTTAAAAATATTATCGTTATAAAACCGCAAGCGCACGGCGTACAATTGTAGTACGTATGTGAGTACGGGTCGATCTGCAAGGAATGAATTAAATTCTAATAATACTTAATCAAATTAACCCAAAGTTTTGAAGTTTGTTTTAAACTAGAAAATTATAGAAAATGAGCTAGAGCAAAAGTGAATAAGGCAAATCCACTTTCAACCATTCATATAAATCCACACAAAATTCACTTGTAATCTCTTATTAAAATATTATGTAGAAATGATAAATGTGCTTATTATAAGTATGATTTATTTGTGCTATTAATTAGCACAACTTAAATCATCAAACTCTAACACACCATTCAAACCCACTTATCAACACTCATGAAAATAACATGAAAATTAAAACTAAAATCTATTTTAAGTATGATCTATTTACTATTAATTAGTAACATAGACCATCAAATTTTGATTCTAGTTTGACTTTAATTATCAAAATTACTTAGGAAAATGATCAAATAGTTTATGTTTTAAATGGAGTTAAGTATAACCTATTTGAGATGTCAACATACGCTATCAAAATTCAATAAAAAATAAACATAAACCACCATCATTCATATTTTCCATTAAGCACGTATGAGAGATCACAAATGAAATCATTATGTTAATTTAATATGTTCCATGAGAGCTTCATTACCCCTAAATTGAAGGGGTTTAGCTACTTATATTTGAAAACATGTTAACATAAAATGATTTCAACATAAAATAAAAGAAAAATGAGAGCTAATTATAAGAAAAGAGAGCTAACTATTTGCATGGAATAAAACTAAACTAATTACAAGAACAAAATCTATGCTACTAACATGAAATAAAAGGAGCACAAAGTAAATAAGAGAGCATAGAATAAAAGAGCAATAAAAGTAAGCATGAAATTAAAAATTGCATGAAAGTAATAACAAGGCTAAGAAGCCATTAAAGAAATTTTTAATCAACTTTGATTTGTCGCTATAATCTTTCATAAAAAGAAGAAGATGATTACATGAAACATAAGAGGTATTTATACATGCTTAAAACCCTAATTCATATTTTAGGGGACTACCTAAAAAGCCCTTGAGAAAGTGTAACCTCTAAGTAATCATTAGGAAAATAATTAATCCCCACTAACATGCCTTAAGCCTCCATTAGCATGTGCATGTGCTTTTAATTATGGACCATTAGTTAGTGGGTATGTGGGCTCCTCCATGTTGCATGAATTCTTTTATTTCCATTCTTCATTAGCCTTCAACATGTGTGCATGCATTCATCCATGAAACCACTTCATATTTGCACTTCATTTCCTACAAATAAAAATGTGCAAATAAATTTTCTCAAATTAAATAATACATAAAATTACCATTTTACCCCCAAATGAAGATGAATGAATGATGATTTAAAAACAATTTAAATTTTGGTTTAACATTGTAAAATATCCTAATATGCTCATTTATTTAAATAAAAGTAGATTAAATATATGAGTAAAAATATACACTTTTACATGCATATCACTAAGTAAACCCTACGGAAATGTGATACAAAGGACTTGAAATGCCGAACACTTGAAGCCATATTTCACAACATTGAATGAATAAAGCAAACTATTGGAAATGACTTATCGGACGAAAAAGGAATCCCATCTAAGATCATTGCCCTCGAGGGTGCACATGTCCAAACTTAACCTTTGACCTTATGTGGTTGGTAAGATTTCTTGAAAAAAGGCATCTTTTACATCCGAAAGAGGACGAAAAGCCTTTGGTCCTGCCTTCGGTTCTGACCAAAGCAACCATCCAAAGAGTGATGGTTAATTAGTCAATTAAGCCTTTGATCCCACCATCGGGCTTGGTCAAAGAACCCATCCAAGGGAGATGGACAGAAAGCCTTTGGTCCCACCTTCGAGCCTAGTCAAAGCAACCATTCAAAGAGCGATGGTCAATTAAGCCTTTGGTCCTACCAGTAGGCCTAGTCAAAGCACCCATTCAAGGGAGATGGATGGAAAGCCTTTGTTCCCACTTTCAGGCCTGGCCAATTAACCATCCAAAGAGTGATAGTCAATTAATCCTTTGATCCCGCCACCGGGCCTGGTCAAAGCACCCATCCAAGAGATTTGCATGGAAAGCCTTTGGTCCCGCCATCGGGCCTAGCTAAAGCAACCATCCAAAGGGTGATGGTCAGTTAAACATTTGATCCTGCTATCGGGTCTGGTCAAAGCACCCTTCCAAGGGAGATGGACAGAAAGCCTTTGGTCCCATCTTTGGGCCTGGATAAAGCAACCATCGAAAGAGTGATGGTCAACTAAACCTTTGATCCCCCCATCGAGCCTGATTAAGGCACCCATCCATGGGAGATGGACAGAAAGCGTTTGGTCCTGCCTTCGGGCCTTGTCAAAGCAACTATCTAAAGTGTGATGGTTGATTAAGCCTTTGATCACACCGTTGAACCTAGTCAAAGCACCCATCCAAGGAAGATAGATGGAAAGCCTTTGGTCCCGCCTTCGGGCCTGGCCAAAGCAACCATCCAAAGAGTAATAGTCAATTAAACCTTTGATCCCACTGCAGGGCATGATCAAAGAACCCATACAAGGGATATGGATGGAAAGCCTTTTGTCCCACCTTCAAGCATGGCCAAAGTAACCATTTGAAGGTTAATGGTCAACTAAACCTTTGATCATACCATTGGTCTTGGTAAAAGTATCAATCTAAAGAAGGTGACAAATGAAAATTATATTATCAAACAAAGTCCATGGAAACAACCATCCAAAAAAGGATGATCGGCTGAATTCCAGATTCAACAAATAACTAACCTTAGAATGGGCAAAAGACAAAATACATTCTCCTGAAACCCCTGAAGTTTCTATCTTATCATAACAGCAGCTTACTCTAATAAAAGCTACTTTCAAAAGATTCCAAATAGATTTCCTCGCTTACAAAAATTCGCTTTTCAAACATCCTTACTTTACTAAGTATGTATATTTGGTTTTTACTTCAAATAATTTCCAAACAAAGTGATGAAATCTTTTATAAAGGTATATTCGAGCAAATTCAGAGAAATTTCCTAACTTATAAATCATTTGTAAAGGTATCTTCAATAAGAATGATCATTGCAAATTAAAAATATTTACCTTTTTAACAAATCACAATGGTAGAGGGCAAGATGGAATAACACAAGCAATTAGCAACGAAGAGCTATATATTTAATATCGGATAATATCGTTGATATATCACCAATATATCTCATAACACTCCTTAACCGATATTTTTTCCAAAATATCACTTAAAATATCATTACCGATATATCGCTCGATATTTGCTGATATATCGCTCCAATATCTAGTGTAAAATCCCCGATATTGTATAAGAATATCATTCATTATTGTATGTCTTGGAGAAAATAAATCTATAAATAAATATCTTCACATTCTTAATATGTGTTTTTAGTATACGGTGAATGGAAATACGTAGAAATCTTAATGCAATAATTTTTTTAGTTTAAACCATAATTTTTGTATCTATATCATTCATATTTTAACAAAGAAAACTCTATTTATTCCATTATTTTATTTGTTTTATTTCATTTGAAGACTTTACCACTGAAAACTTGATCGTTTAAGAGCTATTGTCCGTTTAGTTATATTTTAGTTCGTTATTTCTACTCAGTAAGTTAGGTTATGAAAATTGATTTATTAGTTATTACCAAACACTAAGAACTAAAAATTTGAAGAGTAGTAAAGTTATATATTTGATAAATCGATAAAGAACAGGCTGAAAGTTGTAATCGATGTCAAACAAGCATTACTTATTTGATAAATTAAGTGAAAATGAAAACGAAGAAACTACAAATATGAAAAAAATTACAAATTAATATAGATAATTAGATTACTTAAAAAATGAATTTAGTATAAAATGAATAAAATAATAAAATGCATATTTTGTACAAATTTCTTAATTTTTACAAGCTTATTCTATGACTTGCATTTAGTAGAATATCCCCATAAACATATTGTAATCTATAAACTATATGCAATCATTCTTTAATAATAATGGCAATATTGATCCAAATGTTTAAAAACGTAACCTCGTTATAAGATTATAAAATAGTACAATATGGTTTATAACATGTTCTACACATGTCTGATATATCGGCAATATTATTCGATATTATCACGATATTTTAAAATACCTTATATCTGTACTTGACCGATAATTAAGCATCCGATACTGATTTAACTACTTAGAGGAAGAGCAAAGCACCAAGAAATGATGCTTGGAAATGAACAATGCTAGAACAAAAGGTTTACTTAAGCTAAAAAAAAAGAGATTTCTTATACAATGGGGGGCAAGTGTTACACATAAAATTCCAAGAACGAGTTTGAAGTCATCGTGTCCTATATGGAGTCATCATATCTAAAAGAAAGACTTCATGCTCGGTCTAAGCTAACATATATGGTTGAAGACTTTGCATGTAACGACCTGGAAATTTTAATGATTTAAATAGCGTAATTAACTAAATTTTTCATGAAAATAAACAATTAAAATTTTGCAATGAAAAATTGATATTTGGTATGTGTCTATTTTAGCATAGCAAGTGGCAGACATTCATCGGAATATATGTAAGTTTGTTTGGTTGTGAAATTTCAATTTAAAATTTAAATCGGTTAAAATTTGTTGGAAATAAAATATTTTTGAAATCTGAATATTTTTATATAAGAAAGATGTAAATCATTTTCTAAGTGAGACGTCATATTTCGTTTCGCCAAATTAGGATTGCACTAGCCCCGTTTATCTTGTTTTCGACGATTTAGCAGCAGTTTTGGCAGCGAATATCGAGTTTTGATAGAAGTGTCGTATCTCTCATATTAGTGTACCATTCTATTCGTCTCGTCGTAATGATCTCCGTAGTATATTCATTTGTGCATTTTGCTGTCCGGTACACGGTGAAATCTGCGAAACGATTAGTTGTAGCGGTACCCATTTTGAGCCTTTTGGCTTCCCTTTGTCCTTTTATTTATCCACCGGTGAAACCAATAGCCATTAGCTGTTATATATTCTCTAAATTCAATTTCTGACTTTCAATATTCCCTGGTTTCAAAATATATTTGCTGGTTCGCTTTATTTTCTCTGGTTCGTTCATTTGTCTCTTGCCCTCCCTTTCTTCTTTCTTCGTTCTGATTCAGGCATAAAAGAATATATAAAAGTTGATATTTATTAGCTCCTCCTTTTATTTTTGCCGAATTTAGCTTGCATCCTCTAACCACCGCACTATTGCTCGTCCTCTTCCCCTTTGCTCCACCAACATCCACCACAGCTCACTTCTCACGCGACCTACTCCACACAACGAACCCATCCTCTTCCGCCTGAGCTTCTCCGCCTGCCAAGCCCGCCTTCCACCCTCCGCCATGCTAGTGCACCGCCTGCCACACCTCACCCTCCACCCCACAGCCACGTTCATCTGAGCGCAGAGCCTCCCATCATAGCAACCACCTACTCTCCTCCCTCAGCTCGTTCTGCCACCCCGCTCCATCAATCCGCTCAGCCACCGCCTAAGCATCACGGCCACCCACCATTCCTTCTAATCTCCGCTCCACCACACCACAATCTCCCCTACTCCTTGACACACAGCAGCTCACCCACAACGTTGAGCGTACGAGCCTGCACCCCCCTAAACGCCTCAGCCAAGACAACCGCCATCACCCAGTCATCCTCGCTCCGATGGCCACCCAAATGCCAGCCTCCTTACTCCGAAACTGCCATCGTAGCCACCGCCAACTTAGCACGCCACCACGGCTGCCTCTCCTCATTTCCAGCTCGCCCACAATCTCTGCCCAAACCAACCCTCTTCACCGGCCACACCGAGCAGTCCCAGCCTGCTCCGACCCATCATATTTATGTTTTATAAAACTACAATGCTTTAAAAGTTATCAATTGTGCATACAAGAATTCTCTTTTCTGCTTGGCTTTGTTCGTTGCTGTCCGGAGATTATTACAGCAGCAGATCTAGCTTTGTCGTTGTCCCGTTGTCGATCCGTGCTTATCCGCATCCGTTTGGTGATTTGTTGCTTATCCATGTGCGTATCCTTGTCCGTTGCTTTTCATTCCCGTTGTTTTCTCTAGCCTCGAAAGGTGAGCGATCACTCACGATTAACATTCTTATATTTAGTAAATTTATATTCACATGAAATGACGATTTGAATATGTTGTTTAAATTCTGAATTGGTTAGAAATTTAATTGTTAAGTATGATATGTTATTTCATGTATACTGTTAACCTATGTAAATTGACATATGACACCATAACACGTTCGATATATATTATATTTTAAATTGTTAGTTATGATCCATGCTTATAATTGGTATGTTATGTCATTTTATATTATTATTTTATTGTTCTCACTCTGCAAGTTCCCTGATAGTTTAGAATTCCCTGGTGGTTGAAATGATACATACCCGAATGATTTTATAGATTAGGGAAATCGTTATTGGTTAAAATGATAAACCCAAGCGATTTTATTGATTTTGAAATTTGGGATTATAGGTTGAAATGATATATACCCATAAATATTAAATTATTGCGGATTAAAATGATAAATATCTGTATCACTTGACCATAGGATAGATAATTATATACGGACACCGTTGGTCTAGTTTTAAACGATTTCCAAATTTTTGAGAAAAGCAAAATATATGTGTTTGGATTTTTAAAATAAAATATAGAGATTTTATTTTAATATATGTGTAAAATTTAGATTTTAAAATTATATGTTTGGAAATTTAAAATTTTATAAGTTAAGTTTTAAAAAGGTAATTTTTAAGATTTTACTTATATTTTTATTATTTTTAAATATATAAAATAAGATTTAAAATAGATTTAATAATAAGGTTTAATTTAACTTAATTAATAAAAAATTAATTTAATTAATATACATATAATATGTTTAAAATATTTGTTTATAATTTATATTAATATTTTAAAATAGAATTTTTTGTAATAACTTTTATTTATATATATAATATGTTTAAATATTTATTTGAATTTATTTTGTTATTTTTAAAAATAGATTTTTGTAATAACTTAAATAAATAAAGGTTAGAAAGATAAGTTAAAGTGAACTTGTAACTTAATTTGTTTAAGAATTGTATTTAATAAGAATTGATTTGAACTTATTTTGAGATTTTATAGATATGATTTTATAACTTGATAACTTGATTTTTGATTAAAGGTTATTAAATGAATATTTTCAAATTTAAATATAATTGAAATTGATATTTAATATTGACTTAAATTCGTAGTTTGAGATTTTATTTAAATGTTATTAAAAATGATTAAGTGAATATTTTCAAATTTAAATAAAAATTAAAGTTGAATTTTGAAATATAAATGAAATTTATCAAATTGAGTTATTGTAAATTGTTTGAATATTTAAACTTTGAAACCTATTGAATTGGTAGTGGTTTAAATTTGTAGTTCAAACCTGGATTTGAAATCGATATAAATTAAAATGGTTTTAATGAGAATTTCAATTGAACCTTTAACCTTTTTAATTGGAATCGTTAAACTGAGATTGATTTAAATTGAATTTTTGGAACTAAAGCTGACTTGAATGGATCGGTGAAATTGGAAGAAATTTTTTTAATTTGAAACTATTTTCGATATAAACTCTTTTAACATTCAAACTATTTTAATATATATATTATTTTAAATTTATAAACAGTTTTTAATATATATATTTTAATATATAAACTATTTCTAATATATAAACTATTTTAATCTATAACCTATTTTTAAATATAAACTATTTTTAATGTGTAACTATTCCAGTATATAAATTATTTCAATATTCAAACTGTTTAAGTTGGAAATGTTATAATTTAAAACTGTTATGATTTAAAATGAATATGATTTGAAGTGAATAATGATTTTGAAAGTGAATATGATTTCGAAAGAGGTATGATTTTGAAATGAATATGATATTTTGATATGAAGTATGAGCTGTTTGAAATAAAAATGATCATGGTGTGACACCAAGAACTTGGCTAGAAACCGAGAACAGTCCATCCCGAAGATCGGTTATGCACAGGTTCACTATGAATACTAAAGAATTTTGTCCGAGTCCGTATCGAGCTACAATTGACAAGGCACGACAAGCAAAGCTGTAGAAGCCAACGTTCCAAATTTCAAGTCAATCCAAGTTCGTATGCTCAAGATATGATCGATGCAACTCAAGTGATCACCTTGTTCGTATCCATCAAGCAACCAGGAAAAAACCTCCTTCGTATCGATCTGGTTCGAATCCATCAGATGCGCATGTCTTCGTATCAATCAGGGGACCACAAGTTCGTATCCATCCATCCTCATACCACTTCGTATCCTTCGAAACCATACAAAGCCGCTACTTCATATCGATCCATTAGCACACACTGCATTCGTATCGATCGGCCAGTGATCGATATGAACAATACAATATGGACTGGTGCGAAATGCACTTATGATTGATCGATATAAACAAAGCAGTGACGATCGATACAAACAGAGCAATGACGATCGATACGAACAGAGCGGTGGATCGATACGAACAAGGCCAAGCCGGGTCGATACGAACGAGGCGCATCCATAGGAAAGACTCGATCGTTCTGCATGAAATGTGGATCGATCCTAAAAGCAAGCGGCACGTCATTAGACATCTGATGCAGAACTATCGATACGAATAGCATCGATACGAATTCAACAGCCTTCAAAAAACCCAAACTTGCATCGATCATTACTCAAAATCTACAAGTCCAAGTGCCACCAAATTTTCATAGGAGCTTGCGTACAACCTAAAGAACGTTCATGATCGATCTTGACTCGATTGGACAAAGTATTGATCGATACGAATTTCATACGTATCGATCACGAACCAAAGGCAAATGGCATGGGATCGATCGTGTGGGCCCACCCACGTGAGAGAAGAGGTCTTACGAGATCTGAGGGAGATATTTGCAGCCTACGCCTATAAATAACAGCCCTGGACTTACAGAAAATGGACCTTTATGGCTCTCCTACGTCCAGACTCTGCCAAAATCACTGTTGTATTCAAGGTTTACTGTTGTAATTCGTTGTAACCAGCAAGCAAAAGTTAATAAAAGTCAATCATTTCATAGTGGATGTAAGCCATACGCCGAACCACTCTAAATCTATGTGTTTTTGTTGATTTTTCTTGTTTATTTTTGGTGTATTTGTTAGATCTGCCTCCTTTTTCATTTATATTCTTCATTTTATCTCTTCAAACACATCCGAAGGGTGTTGTGCCCAATTTTGGTACAAACACTTTTGTGTTTTCACTGAGAGAACCCGGTTTTTCTCCTGCTCGTTGGATCTACTATCAATATCGGATTGCATAAATCTAAGAAGAAGATCCAGATTCCAAGTTTAAAGTTCTTCCATCCTATTCAGATTTGCATCAAGTCTTGGAAAGAGCTTCGCTGTCCATCATGGTTAACACTAGACTACCTCAACTGCTACAGATCTAAAAGGACGGGACAGACAGAACCCCGTACAACTACCTCATGCCGATCAGAATGCTGCCGGACCATCAAATCCACAAGGCCCTGTCACCAGTAAAGAGTTTCAAATGCTAATGCAAGAGCTGACACAGAGTCGGAAACAGCTTACTCAGCAACTGCGTGCCAACGCATAACTGACCAATCAATTAAACCGTCAAAGACGAAGGAGATCCAGGAGGGATCATGCTTCCTATTCATCCACTGAAAGTTCAGCCTCTTCTGACTTTAATCATAGATCCACGCGCCCACGGCTGGACGGAAGTTACACACAAGCCCCTGGGCATCATCACACATTGAAACTTGGGCAACCGAGAGTTGGCCCATCAACCAGCCATCAGACTGGACCCTCCTTCCGAGGAGGCACTGCTCCATATCATATTACCGACAACCGCACTACCACTGCTACTGATTTGGGAGTTGATGCTCGGAACCGAGCGGATCCGACCCACCGCCAATGCAACCATAATCCTAAGCCTTATGTCCCTGAAGACATAGAACCAAGGAGGCGAGACATGGATCGTCGACCGTGACCGGCCCCTCCTTGCATTGTGGAACCCGACCACACCTTGGCCCAACATGCTCAAAATGTCCAGATGCCGGACATCCCGACGATGATCTGTCAAATGATCTGTGAAAGTCAGGGTCTTACTAATGACGACTGGGGAATCTCCTTTACTGATGAGATATTCTATGCTGAACCACCTTGGCGATTCAGGATGCCGACTTTACCCGTTTATGAAGGGAGCTCTGATCCCAATCAACATATCTTGAAGTATGAATGGTTAATGAATGTTGCACGAGCTGATGATGCAGTTAAGTGTCGAAGTTTCCCGATCTCTCTAGGGGCATACCAACTATGTGGTTCACCCGTTTACCACCTCGATCTATCTCGTGTTTTGATCAGTTGGTGACAAAGTTTGTTGAGCAGTTTCGCATGCATGTTGCAAGGTCGAAAGATGTTAATACTTTGTCAAGTGTCACTCAAGCTCTTGGAGAGACAATCAGACGTTATCTGGAGAGATTTCATGCTGCATGCGCCGAGATTAGTAATCCCAACGATAACTCAATTCTGATGGCATTAACTAAGGGGATCGATCCCGATTCCGAGTTCAGCAACTGGTTGGCCGAAAAGCCTCCAGCGTCATTAGACCTTTCTATTCCAAGGCAGCCCAATTTTTGAGAAGGGAGGATGCGAAACAGTCTAGGAAAAAGGATGACGTAGGGCCTAGTATGGAAGGGATTCGGAGCAATGTTGTTGTTAAACAAACCGGGGAAAGTTCCGGAAAAGTGCAGTTGAACATACAGAATAAAAAAAGTCAGCAGAAAGACAACGGAAATCAAAACAGGAAACAAGATCAGAATCGTGGGGCATGACGTAGGGCTCCTATGTTTGACAATTACACTCCTTTGAATATGTCGCTGGAAAATGTGTATTTACAGACCTGCAATACTTTTCGGTACAAGAAACCTGCTCCGAAACAATCATTGGAGAAAAAGATCCGGATAGGGAAGTTTTGTAGATTCCACAAGAGTTGTGGCCATAATACGAATGAGTGTCATCATTTACAAGACCTCATTGAAAAGTTGATATGTGAGAGAAAGTTGGAGCACTTTGTGCAGGCGCCGCAGTCAGGAGGTGCGGGCCCATCGAATCAGAACCATGTGCCAAATCAGGTAAGACAAGAGGAACCTGCCCATACTGGCGGGAGATTGGTGATAAATACTATTAGCGGTGGTCCACATCCAGCAGATCGGAGCTGGAGGGAAATGGAGTCGTATGCCAGCTCTATCATACATGCGAGCTTTGAATGTTGTAGTAATTCGGAAGATGGGGCTCCGTCCAAGCAACAGAAAATGATGACAGACGGCATCGTATTTCGAGATCGAGATGCCGACAGGGTCGAAGCCCCCACTATTGATCCACTTGTCATATAAGCTCAGGTAGGTCCTGCTTGGATGAAGAGGATCTTAATAGATAGTGGAAGCTCAGTGAACATACTGTTCAAGCGAGCCTATGACCAGATGAAAATGGAAACAAAGGATTTGAAGCCTTGTCAGCCCCGTATTCATGGCTTCAATGGGAGCGCAACCATACCCACTGGAGTAGTTGAACTGCCAGTGGAATTGGGAATTGGAGAACGTCGGAAGTCTGGATATTACAGTTTGTTGTATTGGACATAGCCTCGCCATACAATGCTTTCTTGGGCCGACCGGCCCTAGTTGAATTTAGGACAGCTATTGCCCCTTGGTGTCTGACTTTAAAATTCCTTACCGACAACGGAGTCAGAGTTGTTCAGGGCGACCAGGCTGCTGGACGAGCCTGTTATG
Organism: Allium fistulosum; assembly: GCA_030737815.1. Lineage (NCBI taxonomy): Eukaryota > Viridiplantae > Streptophyta > Magnoliopsida > Asparagales > Amaryllidaceae > Allium > Allium fistulosum. The sequence continues at coordinate 1,023,155,821 of CM060906.1, forward strand.
TTGCTGAGCTATGAGAGGTGCAGCGAAAAGAAAAAGGAAAGGACGTAGAAGAATCTCTCTGCGCCCGCTTTGCTGAGAATTGACAATTGGCGCCTAGGCCCAGGCCCGGGCACCCCAACCAATTCTCGAGGGATCTTGACCCGAGAGATACCGAAAGTGAAGACGAGAGTAAAGACGGTCAAGCTTCCCCGGCCGAACTGACGATAGATGGTCCGATCGATGATAATGACGATTTGAAAATGATAAAGATTGGATCTCAGCTAAGCCAACAAATGCAAGAGGAATTGGTTGAAATTCTCCGGGTAAACCTCGATGTGTTTGCCTAGACGCACTCTGACATGTGCGAGATCTCACCAGACATCACGAGCCTCACATTGAATATTGACCCGCGGCATGCCCCGGTCAAGCAAAAAAGGCATGGTATGGATCCAGAGAGATCTGCCGCCCTTAAAGAAGAGGTAGAAAAGCTCAAATCGAACGGGTTTATCCAAGATGCATTATATCCGGAATGGGTGTTTAATCCCGTACTTGTCCGAAAGTCAAATGGGAAATGGAGAACATGCATCGATTACTCAAACTTGAATAAAGCTTGCCCTAAAGACAGTTTTCCACTTCCTCGGATCGATCGGCTCGTAGACTCAACAGCTGGACATGAGCTCTTATCCTTCATGGATGCGTATTCCGGCTACAATCAAATACCCATGCACTTGCCCGATCAGGAGCATACCGGCTTCGTAACCAATATGAGACTTTACTACTATAAAGTTATGCCTTTCGAACTCAAGAATGCTGGGGCAACTTACCAACGGTTAGTTAATCGAATGTTCGTTAACCAGATCGGAAAAACCATGGAGGTATATGTGGACGACATGCTCGTGAAGTCGCAATTTTCCACTGATCATATCAAAGACCTGGAGTCAATGTTTAGCATCCTCCGAGAATATAGAATGAAGCTCAACCCGTTGAAATGTCACTTTGGGCTTGCATCCGGAAAATTCCTTGGGTTTATCGTCAACGCTCGAAGGATCGAAGCAAATCCTGAAAAAATCTAGGCCATCAGAAATCTTGAGACCCCGAGAACTAAAGCAAGACCACAGCCTCAACGGGAAAGTAGCAGCACTGAGCAGGTTCATCTCAAAATCCACTGACAAATGCATTCCCTTCTTCGACCTGATCAGAAAAGGGAAACGAAACTTTGAATGGACTACAGAATGTGAGGGCGCATTCCGAGCACTAGTTCAACATCTTTCTACACCACCCATTCTGTCAAAAGCTTATTGATCACGAAAGGTTTTATATTTACTTGGCGGTGTCAGAGAACGCTATCAGTGCTGCCCTAATCCAGGAGGAAGGTCGGATACAACGGCCAGTATATTACATTAGCAAACGACTGACTGGGGCAGAGAGAAATTATCCGAAGTTGGAAAAGTTGGCTTATTGTCTTGTTATTGCCTCAAGGAAGCTCCGTCCGTATTTTCAAGCTCATCCTATCACCATTTACACCAACCAACCGTTACGATAGGTCCTTATGCGGCCTAAGACGTCTAGTAGGTTACTTAAGTGGATATCGAGCTAAGCCAGTTTGACATTACTTACACTCCAAGGCGAGCTATCCAAGGACAAGTCCTGGAAGATTTCATAGTTGAATTCACTATCCCGAAGGACTTGCCCGAAACCAGTGAATCTCCCAAGTATACCTGGAAGCTGCATACTGATGGTGCATCAAATGACCGTTGCTCAGGTGCAGGGGTTGTACTTGAAACTCCTGAAGGTCGATCTATATGCTATGCTTTAAAGTTTGATTTTCGTGCAACCAACAACGAAGCCGAATATGAAGCCTTGCTTGCTAGATTAAGACTTGCAAGAGATTTAAGAGTCATTGCTGTGGAGATTTATTGTGACTCGTAGTTGGTCGTGTGTCAAGTTCGGGGGGAGTACCAGGCCAAAGGCCGAAGGTTGGCTGCTTACCTAGCTCGGGCCCAGGAGATATTGAATCAGTTCGATTATTATGCCATTTATTTTATACCCCGAGAGCTTAATCAGAAAGCCGACTCATTATCAAAGTTAGCTAGTACAGGTGAGGCACAACAAATGGGAATCGTTCCCATGGAAACATTATCTTCCCTAAGCATCGATCAGATGGAAATAGATTGGGTATTTGAGGTCATTCCCGATAAGGAGTCGTGGATGACCCTGTTCAGAAATTATCTCGAGCATGGGACCTTGCCAGAGCACAGGAGTGAAAAGAGACAAGTTCTTCGAAAGGCTTCGCGGTTCACCATCCAGAATGGAGTCATGTGCCGAAGAGAATACTCCATTCCTTTACTCCGGTGTATCGCTCACGATGAGATCCAACGAGTATTGCATGATGTAAACGAAGGAGAATGTGGCGATCACACCGGAGGGCAAAGCTCTTGCCAAGAAAGTGCGCCGATATGGATACTATTGGCCGACAGTAAATTGCGATACATCGGATTACGCCAGAAATGTGACAGATGTCAGAAGCATGCTCGAATTCCAAGAGCTCCACCTACCAAAATAACGCAGATGGTCAGTCCATGGTCGTTTGCAGTATGGGGCATTGACATTATTGGTTCTCTACCTCTAGCCAAAGGTGGCGCGAAGTACGCCATCGTTGGAGTTGATTACTTACCAAGTGGGAGGAAGCTGAGCCCCTTGCTACCATCACGACGAAAAAAGTGATCAACTTTGTTGTGCGCAACATTATCTGTCGATTTGGTCTCCCACACACCATCATCACCGACAACGGAACCCAATCCGACAGTGTTGAATTTAAAAATTTCTGCCAACGGTTTCACATCTAGAAGAAGTTCTCCACAGTTGCACACCCTCAAGCGAATGGACAGGTTGAAGCTGTTAATAAAGTTATAAAGTCTATTCTGAAGAAACGACTGGAAAAGGCCGGGGGCAAATGGGTCGATGAACTTCCTATGGCTTTATGGGCTTATCGGCCAACCCACAAATCTTCAACCGGCCACACTCCATTCTCTCTTTCTTACGGTTCAGGAGCCGTTATTCCAGTCGAGATGGAAGTACCTTCTCATCGTGTGACATATTATGATCCGAAGAAAAATGCTATATTACTTGCCGAATCTCTGGATTTATTGGATGAAAAGCGAGAAGAGGCTAATTTGAGGGCAGCCACCTATCGAAGTCGAGTCTCCCGGTTATACAATGCCAAGGTCCGACCCTGAACCTTTGAACTCGGTGATCTCGTCCTCAAGAGAATTTACCCGGTCCCTTCACATATGAAGCCAACCTGGGAAGGGCCATATGTTATTGAATGAAAGCTCGGAGATGGCACATTCAAATTATCGACCATTGATGGTCTCACTCTGCCGAGAGCCTAGAACAGCGAGAATCTTCGTCGCTACTACACATGACAGGCTCTGTTTATTTATTCAGTTTACTTTTCATTTGAAATTTGTTTATGCATTTCGAAATTTGAATTTGTAATAAGGCAACTGACTTTGCCATATTTTCTTATTTCAGCAATAAAATGCAATCTCTTCGAGCCAGAGCTGTGATTAATTCAAAATACATCATATGACCATCACTATGCACGGAGAGCTAATTTCCACCGTACGGTGGGATTTATTCAAATAGGGAGTGACTGTGATACGACCGGTCATGCGATCACCAATAGACGAGCAAGTGTGATTCGATCACCTGAACTCGCCTTGTTTCAATTCTGCTTCATCAAAGTTAAGCCCGGTATATCAAAGGCAATCAACGATTGTTAACCAATCTTTTCAATTTCTTCCCGGAATAGGGGGCAGAACTTAAGTGCCAGCCACTGATTGAGACAATGCAATATCGAAATTCGACTTAGCGCTCGATCGCAACCCAAAACCGTGACTCTGGAACTTAGTAACTAAACCCTCCGATTTAAAGGCTAAAACTCCATAAGTGTGTTGAACGAAATTTCAAACGCTGAAGCACTTAAACAAATGAACACAAATTGAGCTAAAGACAAAATGAAATTTTATTTCAATTATTCTTTGGAAGAAAAAAGGTAAGTACAAAGCTATACCAAAAGTCCTACTAGCAGGGGCCGAACCCGCATCTATACACGGTCTATAAAAAAAAGTAGATTTCTGTCTATCTACCAAAAATGAGCCAAAGCGACATATCTATTCTTTCTTTTTTCTCGGCTTCTTCTTCGGCATTGACCCACTGGATTCGCCGCTTGGTTTCCTCTTCGAACCATTGCCTTTTGGCGGCTGATCTCCAGTTAGGGCATTATAACAACTTCCTCCTCCGAACTCAAGTGAATAGGAATGCTTCCCGAAGGCGGAGTCGGAGGGGTAGGATCAATGTTAGCAACCGAAGGAGGCACACTTGTATCAACGACCATTCCTCCTAGGGAGATCATCCGCAAGGGGGCTTGGCTAGGTCCCGCCATTCCACCTCCAAAGCCACTGCCTCGCGCGGCTGCTTCCATTTCGGCGTTAATTTCAGCCATTATTTCCTCTTTGTGAACTGTTTGAGCCTCGCTAGGGACGCTAGCAGTTGGAGCCGAAGAGCTAGTCCCAGGTGCACTCCTACTCATGACAAACGGCAGATCAGCAAAGGGGTCGCTGTGATGACCGAGAAGTTCCTCCATCATCTGTTCATCGAAAATAAGCGTTCTCCCTTGTACTCCATCCGTAGGTGCAGTAGCCGTTGTTGTGGTCGCTTCCATTATGATCGCCTCCTGCTCGTGATGCAACCCTTGGGTTGCAGGGGGCGTTGCAGATGTAGCTCCTATCACTGAACAAAGATAAAGATAAAGTTATTAGTGATTGCTTCAAATAACGCTTCCTACACTGAATGAGCACAAGAAATGCTTATAATACCTTCCTCAGTTTGACTTGCAGGCGGAACTGGAGCACCTTCGGTGACATGCTCATGAACTGGAGACAACCGCGGTTGATCGGGATTATAAGCAGGAACAGACTGAGAATCAACCATGGATGTGGATTCAGGTTGAGTTGGCGCAAGAGTCTCAGAACTTACATCATGGTGCTCAACTCCAGAACCTTCTCCAACTTCCGAATGTTGAGTGTCAAGTTTCTCCTTTTCGTATGCGGTCGTGATGTCATGGAGAACTTTACTTTCATCTTCACTCAACACCCAGTTCTCAAGCTCGAACTCATCAACCGATTCCGTTTGTCATTCGGTTTTCTCATCCTGCACCATCGGCCCCAAGTGTTATACAGGTGTGTTGGATAATTGTCGAGCCAGGTTAGATCCCTGTACTTTAGTACTCTGGCATTGTACGTAATCAGAAGATCTTCAGTATCGGCCTCTAACCTGGCCTCTACCATCTTAACTTCATCCTCAACCTTGGCCTCAGCCTCCCGAATTTTGAGTACGGCCGTACCCTTTTCATCCCGGAGCACCACAGATTGCTCGCATGCTTCCTGGGCTGCTTTGTTTGCGTCGTCTTTTTCCTTGACGATTTCAGAAAATTTAACTTTAAGCTCGTTGAGTTCCTTCAACGCAACATCCCTTTCAGATGTGATAATGGTATTCCGGTGACCCATCTCCTCAACCAATGCAAAATGCGTTTGTTGCATCCTTTCCATGGATTGGTTTGCCTCATCAGCTTTCTTGGTGGCCTCTATTTCAGATTTGGGGGAAGACTCAGCTTCATTATTTAACACTTGGATTATACGGTCCTTTTGGGCGAGGTCGGTTTCTAGCTTCTCAATTACTTTTGCCCACTCAAAGGCCACCGCTGATGCCTTGCCGGCCATTTTCATCCACTCTCGATACTGGGTATATATGTCATGGATGTAGTCATGCATAGTCTGCTCCGCCTCAACTGGAATTCTTTTTAAATGCGGAGGGAAGACGAAGCCATCGAAACAGATGTTAGGGAAGTCTTTTTTCAACTGGGCGATTTTGATTGCTCCTTCCCCAGTGGGCTCGGTAATGGCTTGTTCAATGACTGTGGGAGTTTCGGCCTCAATTCTACGGCGTTGTGAATCAGGCCTGGGAGCTTGAGAAGATGGTTTTTGGCGTGGAGGCTCTAGGGATTGTTTCCCATGACCGGAGGGTGGTGTTGGAGCCCGAGGAGGTGGAGAGCGTAATCGGGAGCGATATCTATATTCTCTGTCTCTATCCCTCTCCCTCTCATAGCGTTCTTGGCTAGAATAACTGCGATCACGGTTTCTATCAGCTTCCCTCCTACGGGACTCATAGTATGAAATCAATGACTGGCGCGCTGAATGGAGGCTTCTAAGCATAGAATCTCGCCTAGTCATTGTATCTATAGAATAAAAGAAAAACAGAGTTAGTGATCTCTAGAAGTGAACGACTTATGACTGGAAATCGTGTAGTGTCGTGAAGTGTATATGTGTGTGCAACCCCCCGGCCAACCGAAAATGTCGGCCACACTTGTGGGAAGAGGCTCGCTTAAATCTAGAGCACTTTGAAGCCCCTCCAATCTGGTGTCATGTTGAAGTGACACATAGTCCGGAATTGGAATATCGGCAAGTCCTTCAAAAGGATTCTCTACTTGCGAGGGAGGAGCCTCCGAAATTCTAACATCGGAGGCTGGCAGGGACACGACTACGGATTTCCATCACGAAGATTTATGACACTTGTGTGCTACTGCCTTGCCTTTCATCCTTCTCTCTAAACCCTGAAAACTGTCAGAAGGCCCGGCTACGGGTTCATCGTCAGTGGGTGTATTTTCTTCATCGCCCTCCTCGGCTATTACAACCCCTGGCGCTTTACACTTCCTGAAGAATCCGCACTATTTCTTTGAAGTGAGCATCTTCAGGTCATGGAATTGCGGCTGTAAAGAAAAGAGGATATTAGTTTCAACGTCAATTATGACCATCCTGTTAATTACTGGAAAAATTGCAGCACTTACGTATGACTAACCATCGACTAGCAAACCTTGAAGGGCATCGGACGTAGAACCATTCCGTCTTAAAGTAGCTGAGCCTGGTCCAGGATCCCACCACCACTTGGCAGTTCCCGACTACCTCTAGAAATGTGAACGAAGGACTTTCTCCCCGACTCTTAACATTAAACAGGTATCTGATTTCTTCTGGGGTCGGGGGGCGGAAGAGATGTTCCATGAAGACGATGAATAGACTATTCAACAGTGCATATCCATTTGGATGTAATTGTGATGGAGCGATTCTAAATAAAGACAACACTTCTCGGATATACTGGTTGAATGGAGGAAGTGTTCCCACGGTGCACGAATGGTGATTAAAGGCCGTGAATCCTTCTGGGGGAGCATGTGGCCTATCATTTGGCCCGGGTAGCAGAACGTCGTCTAAAGATAAACCATGTCTTAAGCATATTCACCCTAGCATATCTTCGGAGACATTGGATGACATAGAATCTTGTGGGTTCGCAGTAAAAGTTGCTCATGGCAGCTCGTCCGAAGCTGGACCTATTACTTCGGCTGCGATAGCCGGAGCCTCTATTATCAGAGAAGATGAACTTTGAAGCTCATGCTGCTGTGAACTTGTAGATTCCATCACTAATCAACTCATCAAAAACCATCATTAGATGATAATAAGCCCACGTGTTCCCCAGTGTGAAGTGCGTGAATGTGTTGTGCAGTGAAGTGCTACATAATATTTAGAATTCTACAGAATTTGAGAGATGTTTAAATGACAAGACTTCGAGATTCAACCAGAGTGACCATCATCGCTGATCGTCACAACCGCATCGCCCAGACTTTAGAGACCGATCTGAGTTAAAGTTTATTAAAATCAGTCAAGTTACAGTTCCATCGACGAGCTTCGAAGGGCAGTCGAATATGCAGTGAAACGGTTAAGTCCAGTTATGCAGGGCAGAAGCTCGTCGTAGTCAACTGTTCATGATATGTTTCGTCTCCATCTAGTTAAAGCTTGGATCGATCCCCAAATGCATAACTCGTATCGATCGAGGAGGAGGCATTTCGTATCGATCACTAATAAGCTGGTTTGTATCGATCAGGGGAAGCGTTGATTCGTATCGAGCATGGAAAATCACTGCGTATCAATCGCCTAAATCCTTGCTTCGTATCGATCGCGGAACCTTGGATTTCATATCGATCACTCTGGATCGATACGAATGCCCCCACAAATTGATCGACACGAAGAGTCCACCAACGACAGACCGATAGGAGCATTTTCTTTGTATCCCCATACTTCATCTTCTCCAAAGCCACTCAGATGCCTTCTCCTCCTTCCTCGACCTCATGCCGATCTTCTCCTGCCACCACTTCGTTAGAACCAGTCACAGAAGCAAGTGGAACGTCACAGAATTCCAAGTCTCATCATTTTCGATGCAAATTCATGTTTTAATTACCTAGTTTTAGTAATTGGTTGGAAGGATTGGAGTCTAGTTCGATTCGAAGGAAAAGATGATTTCTTAATTCTCTGATACCTGGAGCGATACGAATGCTAGAAGAAAACCGAGCAAGTGGAAAAATTCTAAGTACAAAAGGTATTTATATGGTCTCGTATCCAAGGGAGAAAACGCTTCATATCCCAGTAGCCAAAACCGATTACAACGGTCAGAAATTCTATCGATACGAAAAGAATCATTCGTATCCATCGGGTCAGAGCGGTGCGGAAATTAGCATTTCGTATCCATTAATGATCGGCCTACATCTTCGTATCCATCAGTGAGAATTCCATCGATACGAAGGTTACAACAGGATCACACTTAAGCCACTCAACTCCATCGATGCGAAACGACAATTTCCTATCCCCTATTCGAAGACCTTAAGATTTCGTATCCATCGATACGAACTACATTAAAACAACAACTAAATTTGTGTCGATCGACATCGATACGAAGATAATTTTTTCGACCTTTTACATCGATCCAGGAGAGGATCGATACGAAGGAATATTCAAAAACGACCATCAAGCGTTGTTACAACTCGAATTTCACATCGATTCAGGAGAGGACCAACACGAAACTCGATAAAAAACTGACAACGACTCGTGAGCGTACGAACGTTAACGGGAGTCAGGTTAACATACGTGCATGTATGACGGACTAACATCCAATTTTTAAAATTCAAAGGAATTGAATGCTCATCTGGTGACAATTTCAACATCAAACAATAGTCTGCATCCAACGCTTAGTTACAACAGTACATAGTACAACAATTGGCGGTTAATAATTATTATTACTGGAAATCAAACAAAGGTTATATCTTTTGACGAAAAGACAACAACTAATCAGCGAATCGAAAAGAACCTTGTCAGAATAGAGATCGCAGAGTTTCAAAGCACGTCATGTTCTCATAAGACGTACTTTGGGGGGCAAATGTTATCCTGCCTTTTGGCAAGGCCGTGACACCAAGAACTTGGCTAGAAACCAAGGATAGTCCATCCCGAAGATCGGTTATGCACAGGTTCACTATGGATACTGACGAATTTTGTCCGAGTCTGGATCGAGCTACAATTGACAAGGCATGACAAGAAAAGCTGTAAAAGCCAACGTTCCAAATTTCAAGTCAATCCGAGTTTGTATGCTCAAGATATGATCGATGCAACTCAATTGATCACCTTGTTCGTAACCATCAAGCAACCGGGAAAAAACGTCCTTCGTATCGATCTGGTTCAAATCCATCAGATGTTCATGGCTTCGTATCGAGCAGAGGAGCACAAGTTCATATCCATCCATCCTCATACCACTTCATATCCATCGAAACCATACAAAGCCGCTACTTCGTATCAATCCATTAGTACACACTGCATTCATATCGATCGGCCAGTGATCGATACGAACAATACAATATGGACCGGTGCGAAATGCACTTATGATTGATCGATACGAACAAAGCAGTGACGATTGATACAAACAGAGCAGTGACGATCGATACGAACAGAGCGGTGGATCGATACGAACATGGCCAAGCCGGGTCGATACGAACGAGGCGCATCCATAAGAAAGACTCGATCGTTCGGCATGAAATGTGGATCGATCCTAAAAGCAAGCGGCACGTCATTAGACCTCACGTGTAGAACTATCGATACGAAGCTATTGATACGAACAACATCGATACGATTTCAATAGCCTTCAAAAAACCCAAACTTGCATCGATCATAACTCAAAATCTACAAGTCCAAGTGCCACCAAATTTTCAAACGAGCTTGCGTACAACCTAAAGAACGTTCATGATCGATCTTGACTCGATTGGACAAAGTATTGATCGATACAAAATTCGTATGTATCGATCACGGACCGAAGGCAAATAGCATGGGATCGATCATGTGGGCCCACCCACGTGAGAGAAGAGGTCTTCCGAGATCTGAGCGAGATATTTGCAGCCTACGTCTATAAATAGCAGCCATGGACCTACAAAAAATGGACTTTTTTGGCTCTCCTACGTCCAGACATGGCCCAAATCACTGTTGTATTCAAGTTTTATTGTTGTAATTCATTGTAACCAGCAAGCAAAAGTTAATAAAAGTCAATCATTTCATAGTGGACGTAGGTCATACGCCAAACCACTCTAAATTTGTGTTTTTGTGCGTTTTTCTTGTTTATTTTTGGTATGTTTGTTAGATCTGCCTCCTTTTTAATTTAAATTCTTCATTTTTTCTCTTCAAACACATCCAAAGGGTGTTGTGCCCAATTTTGCTATAAACAGTTTTTAAAGAGACCGGGATCAGATATTGTCATACTCTCTGCCAATACCAAAAACCACTTTAACAACTGTGTACGTGGTGGAGAATCCAGAACGAAGTAGGATGGTTTAGCGAACGTCTGTATAAGGTATGAACGCAGCCCTGACTCCCGCGGGTCAGTTTGATGTGACTAAAACAAGAGCTATACCTGGGCCAAGTGAGGTCGCACCTCCGATCGAGCATGCTTCTTCGATACCATGTCTATTGTTTTGTGATTTGATTGGGTGCACCTTTGATTAGGGGAGTGTGTCTTGAGGTGGGCGGTAGTAGCTGCCATGCGTTACCACCATCCCGGTTCTGCAAAAGGATAGTATCCTACCCTGGGCATTATCTCGCATGCTTTGTTACATGCCTTATAGCGCCCACTACGAGTTTGGTTTGTGTCGTACCTATGGAGTGCTCCCTGATAGCCCACCAGTTTAGTTGAGTTTACAGTACTGTATAGACTATGGCATTTATATAAAATGTGCTAAGGGGAATATGGGTAACGCCTTAACGCTATTTTAATATTTTACTTTACTGTAGACATTATCTGTGTAGCGTATTGTACTATGTATGTTGATAGTTTCAGGGATCCTTAAAGGACGAGAATCCCAAACATCCTTTAAGTTATATTGCATTTCACTTGGACATTTCACTTGAGTTGATTTACTTACATAAGAATGTTAATCCTGACTCGAGTGTTTTGTGTTTTGCTTTATGCTCCGGTCAGAATGAGTGTCACAGCCTTTGAGACTCACCTTTGGAGTTTGGAGATTTGCTTGGAGATCTATCTTTATCTACTCAGCTTTTCAGTTATTTCCAGTTGTTTTGTTCAGACTTGTCATTTGCTTTTGTATTAAAGGCTTCTTGTATTTGGGATTTCTGTTGTATTTGTTTTTAAACTCTGATGTTTATGTAGTAGCTTCATGAACTACTATTTATCTATTCCGCTGCTTATTGTTGTAAACTCTATGTCTGTGATTCTATGATTGATTTATTTACTGTATATGCTAAGTTTTGCCAATTAAAAATTAACAATTTATTGTTTTGAGCAATTCATGTCTGACATGTGTGGATTATTGTCAATTTGAATGGTTCAAAATAGCGGGTCGTTACAGTTGGTATCAGAGCCAAGTTTAGGAAAAACTTAGTATATGGAGTAAAAACTCATTAGAGATAGGGTAGTGATACCCTAGAATGAGTAAAATTAATTACAGAATCATATTCGTTCGAGATTGAAATTCTTCGTGAGGATCCTCCTGGATTAGGATTTCTTTTGAATTTTGGAACTTTACCTTTGTTTTAAAATCCATTCTTGTCTTTTCCTGTTCGTGTTCTTCTTGATACTGGAGCATCCCATAGCTTTATTTCTGTTGATCTCTGTAATAAATTTGAGCACATCTTGCATCCTCAATTGGCAACTTTATCATTATGTGTGACTAATCCCATCGGCGGTACCGCCAACCTTAGTATGATTTGTAAAGAGGTGAAACTCCTTTACAACAGGCGTCGATTCACCAGAGATTTCAATGTCCTATATTTTGATGCATTTGATATCTTACTTGGGGTGATTGGTTAAAGCGTTATGATGTTGTTATTTCTTGCAAAACCCGAAACATTTCTTTAGTAGATTACTAGGGTTATTCTCTTGTGATCGAATGTAGATTGCCTCAGGATTATGCAGGCAGTTTTATCTTTCACTTGATTCTCAGCCTAGTGATCTTGACTCCACCCCTGTTGTCCAACTATTTCTGGATGTCTTTGGTGAATTCACTTCTCTTCCACCCAAGCCGGAAATTTAATTCTGCATCGATCTTATTTCTGGAGCTCAACCTGTTGTCTTTCCTCCCGGGGAATGGTTTCTATGAATGGTTAGTCATGCCCTTGGGATTAACCAATGCTCCTGCCTTCTTCGTCGAACTCATGAATCGTGTTTTCCACGATGTTCTCAACAAGTTGTCCTGATTTTCATTGATGACATTCTCGTCTTTTCTAAGTCAGAGAAGGAGCATGAGTCTCGTTTGAGCTATGTTCGCCAAACTCTTAGGAGTCATCAGTTAAAAGCCAAATTTTCTAAATGCCATTTCTAGAGGGACGAAGTCCGATTCCTTGGGCATTGTTTCTGAAAATGGAGTCTCGGTTGACCCGGTTAAGGTTGTCGCGATTAATATAAGTCTATCCATCTATCCTCTTTGTAGTTTAATTATCTTATCTTCCTTTCGAGCATATCTTCTTAGTTAGAATTCTCTTTGATTAGGGTCCCTCTAAATTTGAATCTCTATCCTTGTTTTAGAATCCATTCTTGAATCATCCTATGAGAGAGCGTATTTGTAATTAATATAAACTATTTTATATTGTGTTGTTTGAGTTGTTAAGTTTGAAATTTGGGTTTCGATCGATTCGTCTAGCTAACGCTATCGATAGGAATTCCAAAATACTTGAATTGAGCAAAATGACACAATATTGTTTTCAAAATTGGTAAATAAAATAATTTTATGTATGATTATATTTTATATATAAAATTATAATTTTCTGGAATTAGATAGTTAAATGAATTGGTTGTTAGAAATGATAGTAGTAGATTATCATTTATTGTTTTGTCAACATTCCTAAACCATTAACTATTGTTGTATGTTATAAGGAAATGAAAATTTTATAAACATGAGTTATAAATCTGATTTGCAAATGAAATGAATTTAAATTAAGGATTTGAGAATTTAATTTCCGGTGCTTTTCAAAATTTGGTTTTCAAAGTTTTAAAAAATATATTATTTGAAAGTATTTTCGAATGGAAATTGTTTCCAAAGAATTTTAAAAGAAGTAAGTCGGTACTCTCCTCTTTTGTCGCTGGAAAATAATTTCGATGATGACTGCAACATCGTCGACATTCATTTTCGAGTCTCAAAGTGGGGAGACCACTTAGTAGCTTTGCTACATTTTTGTTTTGGAAAATGGATTTGATTTGAATTTCTTGAGTATGATTTGATGTACAATATATATACATATATATATATATATGTATATATTTATTTCAAAATGGTTTGAAGTGAAACCGAAAATTTAACTCTTAAGTTTTATGATTAAGTGATGGTTTTCAATTATTGAAATAAAGCAAAATTTTTGAATAATTGGAGTGTCTAAAATGAGAAATTGAATTGAAACAGTTGAACTAGGATAAAATTAATTTGTATAATACTAAATTGCATTCTAAAACATATATATAACTTATCTGAAATATTCAAAAGTTAAAATGCTAATGTGAATATGTAATTAAAGGTTATACAAGAGAAAACTTAAATAATAAAAAAAGGTTCAAACCAATTTTTTTAATTACTAGAAATGTTGTAAATAAAAAGGTAAATTTGTATAGTGCTCGATTACATTCGGAAACATTAATAAAACTTACCTGAAAAGGTTCAAATGTAATGAGAACATGTAATTGAATAATATACAATATAAATATAAGTAATAAGATGTCCAAAAATGAAATTTATATGCTTTTGAATTATTTGTTGTATCTGGTACTATGTATTTCGAATCTATCTTTCCTTTATGTTGCTTCTATTATCCTATCTCGTTCCTTTTCGGGGATGAAAAGTCTTGAGTGAGGAGAGTATAACGACCCAAAAATTTTAATGATTTAAATAGCATAATTAACTAAATTTTTCATGAAAATAAACAATTAAATTTTTGCAATGAAAATTTTATATTCGGTATGCGTCTATTTTAGCATAGCAAGTGGTAGATTTTCATCGAAATATATGTAAGTTTGTTAGGTTGTGAAATTTCAATTTAAAATTTAAATCGGTTAAAATTTGTTGGAAATAAAATATTTTTGAAATCTGAATATTTTTATATAAGAAAGATGTAAATCATTTTCTGAGTGAGACATCATACTTCGTTTCACCAAATTTGGATTGCTCTAGCCCCGTTTATTTTATTTTCGGCGATTTAGCAGCAGTTTTGGCAGCAAATATCGAGTTTTGATAGGAGGGTCGTATCTCTCATATCTATGTACCATATGTTCGTCTCATCATGCTGACCTCCGTAGTATATTCATTTGTGCGTTTTGGTGTCCGGTACACGGTGAAATCTGCGAAACGATTAGCCGCAGCGGTACCCATTTTGAGCCTTTTGGCTTCCCTTTGTCCTTTCATTTATCCACCGGTGAAACCAATAGCCATTAGCTGTTATATATTCTCTGAATTCAATTTCTAACTTTCAATATTCCTTGGTTTCAAAATATATTTACTGGTTCACTTTATTTTATCTAGTTCGTTCATTTGTCTCTTGCCCTCCCTTTCTTCTTTCTTCATTCTGATTCAGGAATAAAAGAATATATAAAAGTTGATATTTATTAGCTGCTCCTTCTATTTTTGCCGAATTTAGCTTGCATCCTCCAACCACCGCACTATTGCTCGTCATCTTCCCCTTTGCTCGACCAACATCCACCACAGCTCACTTCTCGCGCGACCTACTCCACACAGCGAACCCATCCCCTTTCGCCTGAGCTTCTCCGCCTGCAAAGCCCGCCTTCCACCCTCCCCCACGCTAGTGCACCGCCTGCCACACCTCACCCTTAATCCCACAGCCACGTTCATCCGAGCGTAGCACCTCCCATCACAGCAACCACCTACTCTCCTCCATTAGCCTCGTTCTACCACCCCGCTCCATCAATCCACTCAGCCACCGCCTGAGCATCACGGCCACCCACTAATCCTTCCAATCTCCGCTCCACCACACCACAATCTCCCCTCCTCCTTGCCACACAGCAGCTCACCGACAATGCCGAGCACACGAGCCTGCACCACCCTAAACGCCTCAGCCAAGACAGTCGCAATCACCCAGTCATCCTCGCTTCGATGGCCACCCGAACGCCAGCTTCCTTACTCCGAAACTACCATCGTAGATGCTGCCAAATCCTCCTGCTGCCAGCTTAGAACCCCATTGCTGCCGCCTCTCCTCATCTCCAGCTCTCTCACAATCTCTATCTGAACAAACCCACTTCACCGGCCACACCGAGCAGTGCCAACCTGCTCCGACCCATCACCTTTATGTTTTACAAAACTACAATGCTTTAAAAGTTATCAATTATGCATACAATAATTGTCTTTTCTGCTTGGCTTTGTTCATTGCTGTCCGGAGATTATTACAACAGCAAATTTAGCTTTGTCGATGTCCCGTTGTCGATCTATGCTTATCCATATCTGTTTGGTGATTTGTCGCTTATCCGTGTGTGTATCTGTGTCCATTGCTTTTCATTCCCGTTGTTTTCTCTAGCCTCGAAAGGTGAGCAATCACTCACGATTAACATTCTTATATTTAGTAAATTTATATTCACATGAAATGACGATTGAAATATGTTGTTAAAATTCTGAATTGGTTAGAAATTTAATTGTTAAGTAGGATATGTTATTACCTGTATTTTTTTAACCTATGTAGATTGACATATGACACCATAACACGTTCGATATATATTATATTTTAAATTGTTAGTTATGATCCATGCTTATAATTGGTATGTTATGTCATTTTATATTATTATGTTATTGTTCTCACTCTGCAAGTTCCCTGATAGTTTAGAATTCCCTAGTGGTTGAAATGATACATACCCGAATGATTTTATAGATTAGGGAAATGGTTATGGGTTAAAATGATAAATCCAAGCGATTTTATTGATTTTGAAATTTTGGGATTGCGGGTTGAAATGATATATATCTGTAAAAATTAAATTATTGCGGATTGAAATGATAAATATCTAGATCACTTGACCATATGATAGAAAATTATATACGGACACTGTTGGTCTATTTTTAAACGATTTCCAAATTTTTGAGAAAAGAAAAATATGTGTTTGGATTTTTCAAATAAAATAAAGAGATTTTATTTTAATATATGTGTAAAATTTAGATTTTTAAATTATATGTTTGGAAATTTTAAAAATTTATAAGTTAAGTTTTGAAAAGGTAATTTTTAAGATTTTACTTGTATTTTTATTATTTTTAAATATATAAAATAAGATTTAAAATAGATTTAATAATAAGGTTTAATTTAACTTAATTTAATAAAAATTTAATTTAATTAATATATATATAATATGTTTTAAATATTTATTTACAATTTATATTAATATTTTAAAATATATCTTTTTTGTAATAACTTTTATTTATATATATAATATGTTTAAATATTTATCTGAATTTATGTTATTATTTTTAAAAATAGATTTTTGTAATAACTTAAATAAATAAAAGTTGGAAAGATAAGTTAAAGTTTACTTGTAACTTGATTTGTTTAAGAATTATATTTAATAAGAATTGATTTGAACTTATTTTGAGATTTTATAGATATGATTTTATAACTTGATAACTTGATTTTTGATTAAAGGTGATTAAATGAATATTTTCAAATTAGATATAGTTGAAATTGAATATTTAATATTGATTTAAATTCGTAGTTTGAGATTTTATTTAAATGTTATTAAAAATGATTAAGTGAATATTTTCAAATTTAAATAAAAATTAAAGTTGAATTTTGAAATATAAATGAAACTTATCAAATTGAGTTATTGTAAATTGTTTGAATATTTAAACTTTGAAACCTATTGAATTGGAAGTGGTTTAAATTTGTAGTTCAAACCTGGATTTGAAATCGATATAAATTGAAAATGGTTTTAATGAGAATTTGAATTGAACCTTTAACCTTTTTAATTGGAATCGTTAAACTGAGACTGATTTAAATTGAATTTTTGGAACTTAAGCTGATTTGAATGGATTGGTGAAATTGGAAGAAACAATTTTAATTTGAAACTATTTTCGATATAAACTCTTTTAACATTCAAACTATTTATATATATATATATATATATTATAATTTATAAACAATTTTTAATATATATATATTAATATAAAAACTATTTCTAATATATAAACTATTTTAATCTATAACCTATTTTTAAATATAAACTATTTTTAATGTATAACTATTCCAATATATAAATTATTTCAATATTCAAACTGTTTAAGTTGGAACTGTTATGATTTAAAACTGTTATGATTTAAAATGAATATGATTTAAAGTGAATAATGATTTCGAAAGTGAATATGATTTCGAAAGTGATATGATTTTGAAATGAATATGATATTTTGATATGAAGTATGAGCTGTTTGAAATGAAAATGATCACGGTGTGAAATAAGCGTTTGGTTGTTAAAGTGACCGGGATCAGATATTGTCATACTCTCTGCCAATACCGAAAATCACTTTAACAAATACGTACATGGAGGAGAATCCAGAACGAAGTAGGATGGTTTGGCGAACATCTGTATGAGGTATGAACGTAGCCTTGACCCCCGCGGGTCAGTTTGATGTGACTAAAACAGGAGCTATACCTGGGCCAAGTGAGGTCGTACCTCTGATCGAGCATGCTTCTTCGATACCATATCTATTACTTTGTTATTTGATTGGGTGCACCTTTGATTATGGGAGTGTGTCTCGAGGTGGGCGGTAGTAGCTGCTATGTGTTACCACCAGCTCGGTTCTGCCAAACGGTAGTATCCTACCCTGGGCATTGCCTCGCGTGCCTTGTCACATGCCTTTTTGCGTCCACTACGAGTTTGGTTTGTGTCGTACCAATGGAGTGCTCCCCGATAGCCCACTGGTTTGGTGGAGTTTACAGTATTGTATACATTATCCATGTAGCGTATTGTACTATGTATGTAACGCCTTAACGCTATTTTAATATTTTACTTTACTGTATACATTATCCATGTAGCGTATTGTACTATGTATGTAGATAGTTTCACGGATCCTTAAAGGATGGGAATCCCAAACATCCTTTAAGTTATATTGCATTTCACTTGGACATTTCACTTGAGTTGATTTACTTACATAAGAATGTTAATCCTGACTCGAGTGTTTTGTGTTTTGCTTTATGCTCGGGTTCGACTGAGTGTCACAACATTTGAGACTCGGCTTTGGAGCTTGGAGATTTGCTTGGAGATCTATCTTTATCTACTCAGCTTTTCAATCATTTGCAGTTGTTTTGTTCAGACTTGTCATTTGCTTTTGTATTAGAGGCTTCTTGTATTTGGGGTTACTGTTGTATTTGTTTCTAAATTCTGATGTTTATGTAGTAGCTTCATTAATTACTACTTATCTATTCCGCTGCTTATTGTTGTAAAACTCTATGTCTGTAATTCTGTGATTGATTTATTTACTGTATATGCTAAGTTTTTCCAATTATAAATTAACAATCTGTTGTTTTGAGTAATTCAAGTCTAACATGTGTGGATTATTGTCGATTTGAATGGTTCGAAATAGCGGGTCGTTACATTGCACATCATAAAGTCTTCATGCATGGGATTATCATAAATGAGTGGAGCCATCATGGGCAAACAAAGGCATCGCAAGATAACTTATGGAGGTCGTCACGTGCTAATCCTCGGGAGTTAAAACAAAGCTATTAAGAAAAGTTCCATGAAGCTATCGCAAGTAGTCCCATGTAACCATCGTGAGGAGTTATAGAGCAATCTGCAAAAATCTTCTAAGCGACAGCATTACACATGAGAGCATATAGCCATCGTGATTGGCTTGAAGCGGTCGCTTGACAAGATAGAAAGTCATCGCGAGTAATCCAATAGGACCTTCATGATCTATCTCCAAATGGCAAATTGATACGTTATAGAGGTATCGTGAGAATTTATATTAAGTTGTCGCTGACAATCTTCAATGGTAAACAAGAACCATCACTATGAGTCTTTCAAAGAGCCATCATTAGGAGTCTTTCAAAGATCTATCATCAAGAAAGTTTCTTTTCTAAGCCATCGCGAAGAGTTTGTAAAGCAATTTACTAAGGGCTTCTATATGACAACTTTAAACATAAAAAGTATACAACCGTCGCAACAAGTTTATGGAAGCAGCCACTTGATGAAATGAAAATGCCATTGCGGGATGTCCTATAAAACTTTTATGAATAAAAAATAATTAGAAGTATCGCAAAGCAATATAATAGAGCCGTCACCAGAAGTTCTTTGAAGCCATTATTTGTCATTCTCTTCGCGGCGCCATCTTTTCCTTATGAAGATCACAATCCACCATACGATCGCTTTAGGAGACACGTGGCGCCAATCTAACAGCTGGACTCTATAAATACAGGGGTACCCTCCACCAAAAGGATAGAATTTTCTAACCTCATCTTCTTCATTTTCATTTTTTCTACCTTGGATAAAGAAGCTTGAATAAATTGTACAATGGCATCTCAAGAATGCAAGGCTATCGTTCATTAACTTGAAACTAACATATTTGACTAGGTGTATAATCCTACATAAATATTTCAAGCTATCTTGACCTAATTTTAGTGCTAAAAAACTTAAAAATAGCGCAAAAATATGTATGAAGATAATTAATACTAATATATGCTTTGAGTAACAAACACAGAACTCATAACCATATTACTCTCCATTAAAATAATGGAAAAGTGCATTTTCAGTTTGGAGGTTTCTTTATTGTAGTAATTCAACTTATCTTGCTTTTGATTCCATTTGTAGTTACATAAAGAAAGATATCAAACATCTGACCACATGTGCTAAATGCAAATATGAAGATCTAAGTATATGCTCAAATTCATATGAATTTTATTTTAACTATATGCTGATACATTACAAATGTATTGTGTTTAACTCATGGTTTGAAATTCCGGCGGAATTCCGGTTATTCCGGTGATTCCGTTCCGGTTCCGCTCATAACCGGAACAGAATCCGGTCAAAATTCCGATTCCGGTCTAAATTCCGGATTTGTTTTTCAAATATTGAAAAAAACTTATAAAAAATTAAAAAAATAAAACAAATATATAATAATTAAAATAAAAAACAAATTAATCAGGATAATAAATAAATGGAGAAGAAATCATAAAGTTTCATAAAAAAAGTTGTTATACTTTTGTTAATTTACATCGAATCATAATAAAAAATTCAAAATTTTCAAAATTGATCGAAGTTTTAAAATCTCAAATGAACAATACTGAATCTTATACAATGGATTTTTAATTAAAATGTGTATTTTATATGTAACGTAAAAAATGTACTATAAATTTATAACAGTATTGGATGTTTATTAGCGTATATAGCAAATTAAAGCAAAAAAAATACCGGAATTAAAAAACCGGAATTAAAGCGGAACTTCCGGAATTTCCGAAACGGAACCGGAAATTTTAAAATTACTAATGGCCGGAACGAAAACGGAAAACGGAATTTTAAACCTTGGTTTAACTATATAACAACCGATATCTCTGGACTTTAAGTTTTAATTTATCAAGATAAAAACTTCGAGAGATAGCATAACAGGGAATGATGGAATCTCAAAAGTTATGTATTTACTACAATATACTATGAACTAAAATAATACTTAAATGTGAAAAGTGGCATGTCTCTAGATTATCTATCCAGAAAGGGTGGGATCAAATCCCGTTAGCATCTTTTTGTGCACTTAGATTCATGTTTTATCATTACATTGGCTATGGCATTAAAGGATTGTGTATAGTAGCGAGCTTGTACATTTAAAATAAGGCAGCATCTTTCTAAGATGGAAAATACTTTAACTTGCTGTTTTATAGTTAATGTTAAAGACTAATAACGGGATTGGACAATACTCTTTTCATACCAGTTTTAGCTTTACAGTATCATCGTGTCAATTTAAACATGATTTGCTTTTAGGTTGTTCTTTGTATAATTTTGCAGATATTCAGCTTTGCCATGTTTTTCATTAGATTTGTTCATTGTCTGTTATCCACACATTGTTGGCCTTGTTTTGTTTGTGAACGATATCTCACTCAAGCATGTCTCTCTTACTTTGTATTCTTGGTTTATCTTCCTTCCTACTTTTGGAGTTATATTATTGTAAAGTGACTGGTTCCATCTGCATTTTGTGCAATTTAATTTCTATTATGAAACAATTCGAATTAGTGATACCAATGCTATAATAAAAATGTTTAAACATCATCTAATACATGGTTCATAGATCATCATTTTTTCATTAATTTGAATTTAAGTTCTTACATTACTTACCATTTACATTTGTACGCATTCTTACTAAGGAATTTAAATTATTATATAATGTATTTTTTCCCGTCAGTAATATTAAAATATGTGATACACCATAGTAGATAAATTACTAATTCACAATAATTTATAATACGAATAATTAATGGATTGTAGATAGAGATTTGTTGTTCGATATGAGAGTAGATAGCGTATAAGAAAACTAAAATTATGCTGATCAATGATGTTCGTCTCATATCTTTGTCAGCGTATAAGGTTTTTAAAAAGGTTAAGTTGGTTATAAAATGGAAGATTTGAATTATGTACCTACCACTCTATGGTGTAATTTCACAATCAGTTTCAAGGATTTCGAATAAAAAAGTAGAAGGGTTTGAACCACATTATGAAAAATATTAGCATGATCCTATAACAGAAAATACTTGAACCATGTTACGGTGTTTACCAAAATATTAGTATAATTATTTATGGTTGGTATTTGTGCTTACCATAAACTTTTAGAGAGAGAAAATGACATAATTACGTATTTCTTGATTGGTGGAACTAAAACATATTCTTTTCGGTCTCGAAGGTGTTTTTTATATCTACAGGCACACTAATACCAATGTGATCCACATGATTTATATGTAAGTTACTAATTTTCTATTTTGATGTACATTTAATTTAAGATCAATCCTAGGATTTGGGTTGAGCATGTCTTAGTTCGTATTGACTCTAGTAAAAAAAGGTGTATTTTATGCACCAATGTAGATTCATACCGGTCAAACAATAAAAACTAAATTTTATTAGTTAAATGAATCATTACTTTGTGTGAGATTAAAATTAAAACAAAAATTACAATTATAATTTTCTCTGTTAAATTAGAGGTTACATTAAAATTATTCACTACATCTACTTTTGATAATCAAGTATATATTGGTACATATGGAATAACCATGTTTTTAATTAGCTTAGTTAGATGTATTTCTTAACTGCAATGTTTCGCAGAACTAATGCCTTTGCTATCAATTATTATTTTTCCCACCTTCTCCAAGGCAGTTATCCATGATAATTTACTTTATCATACTACCACTAATCAGAGGGATATCTCCTTAATGTATATACTACATCATACAATTTACATTATACAATGTTGTTGATTACCATTGGTTAATATTTTTAAATATAAATATTTATGGTTATAGATTAACACCTGTTACTTTTTGGAAATTAACCAAGTTTCTGCTTGCTACATTTAAAACGAGCTTAATTAAGAAATTAATTTAGTTTGCTGATGCCTCATTTCATAAATTATAAGTTGACTACAAGCCCAACTGAGTTATACTGTCTATTATTGGTTTATTCATATAACTTGCTACCTAATTATACATTTTCATCAACTCAAACTACATGGTCCATGGCATAAACCGGGTATTTTCATGAAATTGTGATTGCTTATTATATTAATTATTAACCAGATTTTTTTTCGTTACTCAGTTAATACAACTACATTTTTGCAGCTACAAGACATTTGAGAGTTCAACAGATGAAGCAAGTGGAAAATTGAGAAATCAAATTACAACTTCAATTAATTCATGCCGCAATATTCTTGGTTATATTATCATATGCATAAAATATATACCGAAATAAAATGTGTTAATTATATTGAATTTGAAAATCAATATCAACGATAATCCAATCTATATTCCATTTATTAATTCCACATTTTAAGCTTTACATGTTCATTAAAAATATATGCACTTACGTGGTTCATAAATAGAAGTTCACTCTTGGATAACTTTACTAATGGGAAATTTTGGCATACATCTTTATAATTATAAAAACTAAGTCTTAGTTCCCTCCTAGTTTCCTTTTATAAAATACATCTCTATTTTCAGGAAAATGGGTGTAATTTAAGGGGGTATTTGGGTAATTTTACTAATTTTAACACGTGCCTATGTTATCATATTTCATAACTAATAACCAAAGCCACTCGTAAATTTGGAAATGAGAGATATAAAAGAGAAATAATTAAATTAAAGTGGAAATTAAGGAGGCATCCCTATCATACTTTCATATTGTAAAGCGGGTCCCTGTTAAAGTTTCATTGTAAAGCGAGTCCCTGTTTTTTGGAAACGAAGAAAAATTATTGCTGAAATGTCAGCAATTTTTATAAATAAGTGCTGATATTTCAGCAACTATCTGTGTCAAAGTTTTATTGTAAAAACAAAGAAAAATTATTGCTGAAATGTTAGCAACTTTTATAAATAAGTGCTGATATTTCAGCAACTTTCATAAACTGTGTTCACAGTGTACATAAATGTTGCTGAAATATCAGCAACTTTTATAAATAAGTGTTGATATTTCAGCAACTTTCATACACTATGTTCACAGTGTACAGAAATGTTGCGGAAATGTCAGCAACTTTTATGAAATGTTGCATCATGCTCTGCAATAATCGTGAATAAAAAACAGGGACCTAATTTACACTGAAATTTAGTGAAGGACTTTTCGTGAATTTTGAAACTTAATAAGGACCTGTGCCAAAAGTACCCTAAATTAAATTTGGAAATGAGAGATATAAAAGAGTAAAAATTATATAAAAAAAGAGATGTGTAAAATTGTTTTTAAATGAGAGGATGTAAAACAAATAAGTTTTAGAAATAAGAATGTGTACTAATTGTCGGCCACTACTTTCCAAATGCTTACTCAATTGTACATAAAAGCTCACATATTCTGTTTCAACAATTAAACCTTGTATATAATGCTTAAAGTGTTGTAGACTATTCAGGCATCAACATTTCTTGGTTGGTAAATTTTCAAGTTATTACAACATTGTAACAAAATTCTTAGCACTTTACAATTAGGTTACTTTGTACCAAGTTTTATCAACATGTTTACATCACATCCATGTACGTAGTACGGGTTAACACTAGTTATTATTAATTAATAAGTAAAAAGCCTATTTTCGACTTTCCTTTATATGGTCCATAGAGCTAACCTCATTAGCATAAATAGCTAAATTTGGATAATTTTAAATATATATTAGAACAAAGGGTGCGTCTTGAAGGACACGAATGGGATACACGAAAGGGGCACTTGAAAGGAGTATGAAAGGAGAATGGTTTGCGAAAGGGAAATGCATTCTTGTGTATGAAAGTGACATTTTGAAAGAGGCATTTTAAATTTTGTTATTACTAATTATATAGTTAACCGCTTTGTATTATTTTAAAGAAGTTATATTGTAATACGAATAACGATATTACCGTTATAGTATTACAACAATTTCGAAATATAGTTACAGTACAACAACAATTTTGAATTACATATACAATAACGATACAATTGCAACTTCAAAATACAAATTACTAATATAGTCCAACATCAACTAATTCATCTCATATGCTACCGTGGACGTCTTCAATGGAATTTCCAACGGTTCATTGAACAGTTTCATGATCTTTATTTATGGACGTTCGAATAGTATGATACCCCTCTAGGTATTATTTTGGAATTAGATCAGGATCATTGTCATATGTCATAAACTCAAGATCCCCATCATTTTATCTTCGTATGAAATTGTGAATAGCCATTGTAGCGGTTATAACTTTTACTTGAACCTTATAATTGTACATCGGCATGTTATGTAAGATTGCAAACTTTTTCTTCTACTAAAGGTTCTTTCGATTTCCATACGTAAACTCGAATGGTAATTGTTAAAATTTTCATTTTTGTTCTTTAGTTGGTTTTGCGTTTCATTAAAATCTAGAAAATGATATCTAACATTGCAGTAGGGGGTAAGTAGCCATCCATTAGTGGATACCTCGAGTTAACTAAATAATACTGTCATGCGGGTGGATGAAGGAAATTCAAATTTCTAGTGTTCAAAATCGGACGAAAAACTTTAGCATCATGTGCAGTACCTTCCCACCCTGTTCTTATAAGCATAAAGGTTAAATCAAGCTACATACAGCCATAATATTCTACATAGAAAATCCTTTATGCCCAACATATCGTTGCAAGTCTGCAGCAGGCGTATGTGCAATGACATCGCTACTAGAAAAGGCAATTATTCCGACAGCATCAAGCGACGGCTTCCGACGGACCGTCGGAAAATCGCGAATTACAGGGCTCAGCCGAGCCTTCTTCTTCCTCATTTTCATACGAAATTTTTTAACCCAAAATCCCCAAATCTCTTCCCCAAGCTTCCAATCATCAATTTCGAGCTTTCGGATCCTCCCCGGCTGCGTAATCAACGTCTATTGCTCTCTAGCTCAGGTATAATCTCTTATTTTCGCCAAAAATCTAATTTTTACCCTAAATCCAGATTTGCATAAGTTGTTGAATTAGGGCTAATTGGTGATTGAAATTGTTTCCAATAGTGTTATAATAGTTTCTAGCATTCCATGGTATTCCTATTTCATCTTTTATCGTGAAATTGTGAAAATCATGTATAATTTGTGGTTGTTCGTGTATATGTAAATCGTTGTGTATGCCTTGATTCTACGATTGTATATGTGTGTAGCGCTGCTATCATTGTATTGTGTTAGTTGGAATAAGATAAAATGAATGCACGAGCTAGAAATATTATATTGTGCACGTATTGACTTATGCAACAACAAAAAATATGTCGAACGAGCCTTAAGTTGATGTAATACGTCGAATAAATATGTTAAATTAAAATATATTTTTGTAAATGTGAACAGTTAGTAAAACTGTATTTTTTCGTAAAATGCGCACATCTAATTGACAAATGTCCCTTAGAGAGTTTTTGGCCCCGTCTGACGAGTGTTGTACATGATCCTTGTATAAATAGTCGTTTGTTTCGAAAAACGATCATTTATATTCATCTGGTACAATATTTGTTGGATTTGTCCCTGTATTGGACAAGTTATGAACACAGTAAGCATTTACATTTTGTAACATAAAATTTTTTGTTTCCTGCCTAACTTTCATAAAAAAATTTGTCCCTGTATTGGACAAGTTATTGACTTATTGGACAAGTTATGAACACAGTAAGCATTTGTCCATTTATATTCAAACGGTTCATAAAATTTCGACCTAACTTTTCTTTTTGTTTCCTGCGTACACGCATTGTGTACAATGCAGGGAACAAAAGGGAAATGCTGCCGAAATTTTGTTGAATCGTTTGAGACGAAGTAATATACGAAATGTAAATGCTTACTGTGTTTGTAATGGGAAGTAGGATGTCTGACCATGGAAAAAAATATTTTTGTACAATTTTTTGTATCGATACGTTAAAAAATAAAATGTACCCTATTTGAAAATATTTTTAAATTTATAAAGTAGTTCTTTAAATTCAAATATTATACAACCATGAAAATAATCTTTTTCGAATTTGTATTCTTGAAAATAAATATTAAATTTTGAACTTCTCATTTTCTCAAATAGGAAAAATGATTGATTATTTTGTTGATCGGAGGAGATGGATGCACCAAAGAAAAGGACTGAGGGGCTCAATAAAAGAAGATTTTTATAATGGTATAAATGTATTTGTTGAATTCGCTTTAAGTAATAACGGAAACGATCCAGAAATTCGTTGTCCGTGTAGTAGGTGTAGACATTTGAAGTATTTGTTACCAGATATTGTGAAAATTCATTTGTGCCAAAATGGTTTCGTACCCGAGTATTATGTTTGGGATCGACATAGAGAAGTTGTAGCAAATACTTCTGTAGAGTCTGAAAGTGTCGTTAACGAAATAGTTACGACGACCCGTATAGAAAATATGGTCGAAGATGCATCACGATCAATGTTTCCTATGGTTGAAGTTGACGACGATGATGGAAATGTTGAAGAACCAAATATTGAAGCAAATTTTTTTTATGATTTACTAGATGCTGCTAAGAAATCTATTTGGGATGGTTGTAAAAGCGGCACTTAGCTGTCAGTAATCGCAGAATACATTGCGATGAAGTCAAAATACAACATCACTGAAACTGGGTTTACGGCTGTTGTTCAAGCTGCAAAAAGACATATGCCGCCCGATAATCTAATGTGTGAAAATCACTATGAAGTTAAAAAACTTATGTCGGCTTTTAGTTTACCTTATCAGAAAATAGATACATGTTTAAAAGGCTGCATGTTGTTTTGAAAAGAAGACGCAAACCTTAGAAATTGTAAAATTTGTAATCAGGAGAGATACAAACCAAGAAAAAAGAAGGGGAAGGAAGTTCCGTACAAGAGTATGCATTACTTACCCATAACTCCAAGGCTTCAAAGATTATATGCATCTTCTGTAACTGCATCTAATATGAGATGGCATAGTGTGAGAACGGAGGAAGAGAGTACGTTGACACATCCGACCGATGGAGAAGCATGGAAGCATTTCGATAAAAAGTATCCAAATTTTGCAGCGGAGAGTCGAAATGTTAGATTAGGATTATGTACGGACGGTTTTTCTCCATTTTCTCAATTTGGTTCTAAATATTCATCCTAACCTATCATCGTCACACTGTATAATTTACCTCCATGGATGTGTATGAAAACGCAATATATGTTTCTTACTGTTGTCGTTCCTGGCCCCGACGATCCGACACAAGGAATCGATGTATATTTACAACCGTTGATTGAGGAGTTAAAAATACTGTGGAACGAAGGAGTAGAAACATACGATGTGTCCAAGAAGAAAAATTTTTGTATGTTTGGTTTTTTGTTGTGGACTATAAGTGATTTTCCTGCCTATGCAATGCTTTCAGGATGGAGTACTGCCGGTCGTCTAGCATGTCCATATTGCATGGATGAAACACGAGCGTTTTCTTTACCTCATGGTAATAAAATTTCATGGTTTGACTGTCATCGATATTTTCTCCATGTAAATCATCCCTTCAGAGGGGACAAGAAAAACTTTTTAGCTAATAGAGTAGAAACCAGACAACCACCGACGATATGGTCAAGTGAAGACATATATGAACTTGTTAGGGACTATCCAAATATATATGAAACTGGAGAGCAAACAGAAATTGAAGGCAAATCAGTTGTTTATAACTGGTGCAAACAAAATATTTATTGGGAGTTGCCGTATTGGAAACATCTTCTGCTTCGTCATAATATAGATGTGATGCACAATGAGAATAATGTATTTGATAATGTTTTTAACACAATTTTGAATGTGAAAGGGAAGACGAAGGATGATTTGAAATCAAGACGTGATATAGAATAATTATGCAAACGTCCTGAGCTTCATATGAAACCAAATGACAGTAAAAAAACCCAAAGCATGTTACGAATTAGATAATAATCAAGTTAAAGCTGTGTTAAAATGGGTGGAAGGGTTAAGATTTCCTGATGGGATATCATCAAATATTCGTAGATGTGTTGACTTTAAAAATGGTAGATTGAGCAGAACGAAAAGTCACGACTGTCACATAATGATGGAAAATTTATTTCCCGTTATGTTCAAAGAACTACTACCGTTAAAAGTTTGGAAGGTAGTAATGGAGCTTAGTATGTTTTACAAAGAGCTTTGTTCGACTACTTTAAAAGTGCAACGTTTACGTAAACTTGAAGTGGATATTCCTATATTGCTTTGCAAATTAGAGAAAATATTTCTGCCAGGTTTTTTTAATGTAATCGAACATTTACCTGTTCATCTCCCATCTGAAGCACGACTTCGAGGTCCTGTCCAATATGGATGGATGTATCCATTTGAGAGGTATGTAATATGTTATCACGTAATTTAATTGCATTTGAAAGATGAAATTAATATAAATTAATTTTGCATAGATATTTGAATCATTTGAAGAAAAAAGTGAGGCAAAAAGCACGAGTTGAAGGTTCGATATGTAAATCTTACATCGAAGAAGAAGCTTCGTTCTTTTTCTCTCACTATTTCAATGACCATGTGAATATTTCATTTGAAAGTGTTCCTCGTAATGACGAAGGCGACGAACAAGAGTCCTCTCAAGCAATGTTATCTATTTTTAGACAACATGGTCGGCCTTTTGGAAAATGTGTAGAAATATGGCTAGACGATAGAGATCTTCATGTAGCACACACTTATATTCTTCTATAATGCATGCGTGTGTACTATAACCTAATGTAATAATTTGTTTATATATACAGTGTTTATGAACGTGAACATCCGAACGGAGATCTCAGTAAAGAATTTTCCGGTTGGTTTTCAAATTATGTTTATGAGCCGAGAAATTGTGTTGTTGACGAAGAGTTGAAACATCTTGCGATGGGACCAAAAAGAGTGGTCAAGACATCCAATATATTTCGTTAATGGATATAAATTTAACACCAAAAAATACGATGTAGAAAAATTAACAAATAATACTGGTGTATTTGTTAAAGGTAGTGACGATCCAGAAAATCACTTAAAATGATTTTTATGGTGTTCTAACACAAATTTTGCAACCGACATATTTCTTACGACCTGCGGAGGAGGTGTTTCTATTTAGATGCAATTGGTTTAGCAATGTTCCAGGTTCTAGAATTAATGTGCACAAGGATTATAATCTTATCGAAATAAAGCATACATCGCACTATCACAAGTATGATCCTTTTGTACTAGCCAAACAAGCATTGCAAGTTTATTATGCTCCTTATCCGTCTTCAAAAAGAGATAAAGCAGATTGGTCTGCAGTTTTTAAAACAAAGGCCAGATTCACATTCGATGGGAAGAATATTCCGGACGAACAAGCTTATCAGGCAGATCTTGAGCAAAATAACGAAATAATAATTACAGACGATCATACAGATTTTGGTCCTTTGATCGATGAATCAAATGTTTTGGTAGAAGCGTTTGACAGTGCAGAGGAAAATATCGTAGAAAACGAGACCGAATCTGAATCAGAAGACGACGATGACTGATATAAATCTGAATCTGATTTTTTTGCAATTGATGTAACTATGTTGAATTCTTGATGTATTATGAAATTGATGTGACTATGAAACCAAATCTGCTTACCATTGTTTACATGTTTTATGTCATTTCCATTCGTCATTTATTTAGCAATTTTTATTAAAAATGCAATGAAATCTGCTTATCGTCGGAATAGTAGACCCATTATGAATCAGGTATAACACACTTCCATTTCTATTTCCATTTCTGTCATTAATTAAGCAATTTATACCGTTGATGTCATTTACATATGAAATATATTTCATTATCATGTTATTATTCTCTTATATAATTATGTGTATATATGTCACAGGTTTATCATAATGTCATATAGAGGTAGGAGCTCTTCCCGATCATCAGGAGGCGATGGCAGTGGTCCATCGCAAGATCCACAGTGTCCAGTAGTTTCGTTAGTCCCTAGAACAGAGAGGTAAGAATTAAATTTTATTCAGCATCTTATTTTTTTATGATATACGTACGTACTTATCTGTATCGTATTTAAAAACAGGGGGTTCGACCTACTTCCCTCGAAGGTTGTGCTGGATGTCTCTAGAGCTTCTTATCGCAGTACGATGAGTGCTTGCTAGCCGAAGTGGGATAACATCCCTCCCCACATCATAGAGTGTATATGGCAGGATGTCCTTGTATGTATATTTTTCTATTTTCCATTTTTAATTCGTTTTTGTCGTTTTTCTACTGTTTATCGTTTACAGTGTAATCTTTTTTTTTTCTTTTTATCATGAAACACAGGCTGAGATAGACATCCAGATAGACGATATGCTGCTGGCACGAGGACACTGGATGAAGAAGATACGCAAAAACTATAGGGACTCGATATCTGAAATTAAGAAATCTGGTAAGAAACCACGGTGGATGGAGGAGAGCGTATGGCAAGCATGTTTGGCATACTGGGAAACTGACGAGGCGAAGGCAAGTATACTAAATTTTTTTGAATTATTAATTTGACGTGATCGAAAAATAATGTATCAAATTTTGAATGTATAGGCAGAGTTGGATAGAAACTCTGCAAACAGAAATAAAAATCCCGTCACTCATAGCGGAGGGTCGAAGTCATTTCAGCAGTATCGGCAGGAGTTGGTAAATTTACTGAATGATAATTGTAAATAGTTTATGTTATATAATTTTAAATGTATAATAATTGTATGTAAAAATCAACTTCAGGAAGCTGAGGCGCATGGTCCCGTGGGCTATATGGACGTGTTCACTCGTACGAATGCTGCCGAACATGTAAATCCGGATGGGACTGTTTCGTATACATGGCACGACGATAAATCCAGTAGGAGCCATGTAAGCATATTTCATTTTATGCAGTATTAGTAATTGTTCTGCTTGTTAAACTATAATGAAATAAGATATGATGTCATTAATTTGTTAATGCGGGAAAAGTTTATGGAGCAGCGCCAGAAACTCCTTGCTGATACGGGTCGAGATCAGTTGACGACTGATGAGGAGAATTCTATTTTTGAGTCCGTTATGGATCCATCAGAGCATGGAAGACGATACGGATTTGGCAATCAAGTGGTAAATAATTTATTTTACTACTAATTTGATATTTAAGTCATAATTAATTAAATAACATTATCACACAGCTAATCATTCACATACCTGCACATACACTTACAGAGATCACACAGCTAAATTAAATATTTATTGTAGGCCAGCAGTCAGAGACGGGGTCGGCAGACTAGAGCTTAGATCGATCTAGCAGAGATCAAAGATTTGTGGGCTAGAGTGGCCCAACTGGAGGAGCAGAACCGTTGACAGGCCATACAGACCACACAGTTGCTGGACCAGCGTATCGCCGAGTACATGCAGCAGTATGGTGGCCGCTTCTCTTCCTCTGCTGGCTCTGGATCTGGAGGAGAGTGATTGATTGCTTGCTTTTTCAGGTATGTTTTTTTAGTTTCGTAGACGGTGGAGGTAGTTGTTGATTTTTGTATGATTATGTTTGATACACTTGGTTATGTGATTGTATGATGATGTGGATGTTGATGATTTTGTGTTATGTTGTGTATGTATGACATGGTAGAACACTTGTTGTTGGGGTTGTTGTGAATGTTGGAATGGTTATGTATATTATGTATTTTATTTTGATGTAATTTGATGTATTTGTGTGTTTGATGAATTTTGTGTAGTTTGGGTTTTGATATTTGGTTGGAATATTGTATACTAGATTCTGCAGTATTGGTGTAATAGTGTTTGGATGGGAAATGTGGATGGAAGGCTATATTGCAGCAGGAATAAAAAAAGAATACAGTAGATTTCCGACGGCTTCCGACAGCTTTCAGGTAACAGTTTTCCGACGACTTCTGACAGCCTATAGGCCATTTTTTCCAACGGCTTCCGACAAGCGTCGGAATCCGTCAGAAGCCGTCAAAGGCCGTCGGAAAAATGTTCGGCGCCCTGTGTCAGAAGCCGTCGAAAACACTGCGCCCCGACGCCTTATTTTTCGATGGATTTTTCCGACGGCTTCCGACGGCCGCCGACAGTTTTCAACCGTCGGAAAATGCCGTTTTCCTCGTAGTGCATGTGTCATCAATATCCCTAATACTATTTTTAGAATATAAATAATATTAGTTTGATGTCCTATTTTGTTCTAGGACCCCATTAAATGCATGGTCTATCAATTTAATAATATCTTCAGATAGTAAAATAATAAATTTTAAAACTTCGTGAAAATAAACACGAACTGTGTTATTTGATCGTTGAAATATTTCAGCAACAACTCGTGTAAGAAGAGACAAGGCAATTGTATACACAAAGATGGCTATCATTTCCCTAATGCAATTATCGAACGTTTCCTTCAAACCATAACCTTCCAATCGCTTGCACAATATAAGAAAACAAAGCATTTTCATTTGAAAGTTTCATTGACAATGTTGTGCATGACCGCACAGTATATCGTTAACCCAGTAAGTTCCCTTGTATTCAGAAGTGTGAATTCAGGATATTGGAGCTTTTTGTAGCGATGTGATCCTTCTAGTAGCTTGTATATCATTTGGGTCTTCAATATTAGATTCCCTCGAATAACCTTCATCGAACGGTTCAGCCATTGAACTTGAAATAAAATAATAGAAGATGCTGATAAGGAGATGAAGAAATGAAAATGTGGTCAGGTAGAGAAGAGAGGTGGGGGTAATATATAGGTGTTTGCGCCAAAATTGGTCACAAACCCCGAATGTTGTGAAAGCACCAGTGTATGAACATAAATCAACAATATTCACACACAAATCTCAAATCTAAGCAAACAGAGTATCACAATTCAGAAATAATGAACAGAAACACGAGATTTATAGTGGTTCGGCGATCTTGCCTACGTCCACTCTGAAGTTGATGATTTTATTGATGTTCACTCGATGATTACAATCTCTTCTAATGTAGTACAACTGAAATTATATGCTAAGTCTCAATCTAAGATAGCGGTGGTGTTCTGGAGTAAATCTGGCAGAATCTGGGCGCTCTTTAGTACTTAGAATTATCCGACCCCTTTTCTGAATGACTAGGGGCTCTATATAGGTGTAGGAGGCTGATATTTCGCCTAAAATGAGGGGAGACCAGTTCTTGTACGTCAGGGGGCCCACATGGCCGAAATCTGGAGATCCGGGCCCACTTTGGGATCGATTCGACCCTTGGTTCGAATCGATCAAGAATTCATCCAATCGAGTTGAAATTTGGTGTGGACATTCTTCATCATGTGCTTAAGCTTCTGTGAAAATTTCATGGCATTTGGACTTGTAGAACTTGAGTTATGATCGATTCAAGATTGCATTTCTGGTGGCAATGCTCTGTTCGAATCGATTGCTTCGAATCGATCCTCCTGCGCGTGAAGACAATGGCGTGGCGCGCATGCTTCGGGTCAACCCTCCTTTATCTCCGAGTTTTACTGAGTCGTATCCGGGGTTTTAGCTGTGTGGACTAGGTGGATTCGAGACTATCGATTCGAAGACGCGCTCCCTTCGAATCGATTGAATTCGTGCTCCTTCGTATCGATCGTGGAAGGTTGCTACTGATCGATACGAAGCATCCTTTGCCTTTGGGACTCGAAGACAATAGCGGCAGGGGGTCGAAGCTATGGTCCTCTTCATCGATTCGAAGGACCTCTTCTTGAGGGATTCGAAGACAGGAATACCTCGATGGATTCGAACTTGTGGCATAATGGGACGGATTCGAACCATGGCGCCGTAGATGGATGCGAACCATTGTGCGGTAGATGGATTCGAACGCTGAAGGTGTTTTGATGGAGTCGAAGGCTGAAGCACTTCCATGGATGAGGCCATCAGGGGAACTTCGTTGGAGTTGAGTTTGATGGATTCGACCCTAGGGGATTCGAACTATAGGGAGATGAACTCAAGGCTATGTCCTTCACTTGCGTCGATGATATCTTGGGCGTACAAACTCGGATTGACTCGAAATTTGGAACGTTGTTTTATCTGGCCTTGCTTGACATGTCTTATCAATTGTAGCCCAATCCGGACTCGGACAAAATTCATCGATATCCATGGTGAACCTGCGATGCATAATCGATGTTCATGACTAATAATCATTGATTTTCAGTTAATCTTTTGGGTATCTCGGCTTTGCCAAAAGGCGGGATAACATTTTCCCCCCAAAACATGCCTTGCGATAGGAAGGTGTGTTTTGTAATGCCATAAGCTGGATGTTCATATCCTGTTGATGCCCTGCAAAGAAATTGATAGTTTTATCTGATCACAAATGACGATCGTTTGGGATCGTATGTCATTCAAGGCGATATGGGACCTTTCGAGGTCGGATGTCGTTCACGGCAAATAAAGAAATGGGACCGTTCGCGGTCGGACGCCGTTCGCGACAAATAAAGAAATGGGACCGTTCGCGGTCGGATGCCGTTCTAGACGAGTTGCGACCGTTCGTGATCGTGTGTCGTTCTAGGCGAACTATGACCGTTCGCAGTCAGGTGACGTGGAAAGAGGAATGTGATCGTTTGCGATCGCGTGACGTACGGGGCAAAAATGTGATCGTTCGCGATCGAATGTCATATTAGGTGAATTGTGACCGTTCGTGGTCGAGTGTCGAACGAGGCAGAGTGTGATCGTTCGTGATCGAATGTTATACTAGATGAAGTGTGACCATTCGCGGTCGGGTGCCGTTCGAGGCAAACGGTGACCGTTCGAGGTCGGGTGCCGTTCGAGGCTAATGGTGACCGTTCGAGGTCGGGTGCCGTTCGAGGCGAATGAGCGTGCCCGGGAGGGGGACTTAGTATTATCAATGTCAGGTTCACGTTCAGGTGAACTTCTGAATCGGCGATCGTGGCGGTTCGTCGCCATACAAGGTGTGCTTGTGGACTGTTCGCGATCCAAAGCATACACAAGTAACTTCTTCTACAGAATTGAAAATATCAAATTAACGTTCACAGAAATATTCAAACAAACAAAGTCTAAATGTTCAAATCAACATGAAACAAAAGCAAAGCAAGGATGTCGAAGTGTAAATCCTCACTACGAGATGATCAACAATCATTCAGAGCATGCCTGTGGATCGTTCGCGATCTCATACATGTGTAAATGGTTTGATGTTGTTAGTGAGAAGTTTACGACTTGTTCATCGTTTATTCAAATCAATTGATAACCAAACGGTGTCCTGGTTCAGGATCACCCCTAGCTGATGTAGATGGTGGTCGCTCTGGTTCCATCGTTGGAGTTCGCCTCCTCACATACTGAAGTAGCCTGTCGTTCCTGATATGCCCTTCTACTTCATCCTTCAGATGTCTACAATCATTTGTGCTATGCCCATTCAGCTCGTGGAATAAGCAATATTTGTCTGATTTTCTCTCGTCGGTAGTTGGATCCCGTCGTATTGGTCTACGATAGGCAACTTGCTCTCGGGTGTCTTGGTAGATTCGCTCCAAACCCTCGTTGAGTTCTGAATAGGTGGTAAATCGCGGCTCCCTCCGTTGCCGCTTTTACCTGTCATCATTTTCTTCAGCCTTTCGTTTTCCTTTATCCTGGTCTAAATCCTTTTCAAAAGGTTTTTTGTCTTTAAGTGCATAAACTTCTATTCCCTCTCCTTCTTCTCTTTCAGCATTAGCGTCTTCCAATCGTAAGAACTTTTTTGCCTCGTGATAGAATTCTCCTAGATCCATAGGTGGATCCTTAGTTAATGAATTTTTGAATTCCGTGCCGTCAGCTATTCCGGACACAGCTGCCATCATAACCATGGATGGATCTGGCCGATACACCGATGCTGCTGCCGCATTGAACCGCGTCAGGAAATTCCTCAAAGACTCCCCAGCTTTCTGTTTTAGCGTTGCCAAACTCATCACATTCTTGGGTCTTGAAATATGAACCCTGAATTGCCTCATAAATTTCTCAATCAAATCGGTCCATGTCCCAATGGAGCCGCTCTCTAGCTGTCTGAACCATAAAGCTGCTATGTCTGTCAAATACAATGGGAAGCACCGGGCCATGACTTCCTGTGATGCCCCCAGCACTTCCATGTGCCTTATATACCTTGTTAGATGGACCGCAGGGTCCGTCCTCCCATCATACCTCTCTACTGTTGGCAGTTTGAATTCTGGTGGGTTCCTAGCCAATCTAATCGCAGGAGAAAAGGGACTCTTGTTCACGTCTTCAAGATCTCTGTTTACTAATCCGCCTCTCATGGCTTGCCTGACCATCTCTGCCAATCTATCATTATCTCCAAGCTGTAGTCCTTGTTCACTACCTTCGATATGCCCCCGAGTCCGTGTGAGCTTTCGGGTGTCTGCCCCCCTGGCTGAGCATTCATCCCTCTATCGCCGCCAGGTTGCTCGGATGTCCTTGTCTCTCTTCCCAGGTTCGGATCAACATGTCCTAAGTGTGTGCCCCCCAGCTCCGGCGCTGCGTTAGATGGTCCTGCTCCGTTCTGGATTCTGGTTGCTCCTTGATTTTGTGCTCCAAGTTGTCCGATCTGTTGAAGCAAATTCTGGATCATTTCCTCTTGTCTCTTCATCATTGTCTCCATCACTTCCCTAGTGATGAAAACTGAAGCTTGGTTTGCTCCTGAGGAAGCCTCTTGACTCCCTTCGTGCTGACTTCGCTCCGGCCTCTGCCTTTTACTTGTTTGTCTTGTCATGATTCTTCAGATCTGAATCTCTTAGCCTTCTGAATCAACTTTCAAATGATAGAACTCCTGAGTTCAGTTCTCAGTGAAAGCACCAAAGTGTTTGCGCCAAAATTGGTCACAAACCCCGAATGTTGTGAAAGCACCAGTGTATGAACATAAATCAACAATATTCACACACAAATCTTAAATCTAAGCAAACAGAGTATCACAATTCAGAAATAATGAACAGAAACACGAGATTTATAGTGGTTCGGCGATCTTGCCTACGTCCACTCTGAAGTTGATGATTTTATTGATGTTCACTCGATGATTACAATCTCTTCTAATGTAGTACAACTGAAATTATATGCTAAGTCTCAATCTAAGATAGCGGTGGTGTTCTGGAGTAAATCTGGCAGAATCTGGGCGCTCTTTAGTACTTAGAATTATCCGACCCCTTTTATGAATGACTAGGGGCTCTATATAGGTGTAGGAGGCTGATATTTCGCCTAAAATGAGGGGAGACCAGTTCTTGTACGTCAGGGGGCCCACATGGCCGAAATCTGGAGATCCGGGCCCACTTTGGGATCGATTCGACCCTTGGTTCGAATCGATCAAGAAATCATCCAATCGAGCTGAAATTT
Organism: Allium fistulosum; assembly: GCA_030737815.1. Classification (NCBI taxonomy): domain Eukaryota; kingdom Viridiplantae; phylum Streptophyta; class Magnoliopsida; order Asparagales; family Amaryllidaceae; genus Allium; species Allium fistulosum. Next base: position 1,023,194,090 of record CM060906.1, read on the forward strand.
GGTGTGGACATTCTTCATCATGTGCTTAAGCTTCTGTGAAAATTTCATGGCATTTGGACTTGTAGAACTTGAGTTATGATCGATTCAAGATTGCATTTCTGGTGGCAATGCTCTGTTCGAATCGATATGGTTCGAATCGATTGCTTCGAATCGATCCTCCTGCGCGTGAAGACAATGGCGTGGCGCGCATGCTTCGGGTCAACCCTCCTTTATCTCTGAGTTTTACTGAGTCGTACCCGGGGTTTTAGCTGTGTGGACTAGGTGGATTCGAGACTATCGATTCGAAGACGCGCTCCCTTCGAATCGATTGAATTCGTGCTCCTTCGTATCGATCGTGGAAGGTTGCTACTGATCGATACGAAGCATCCTTTGCCTTTGGGACTCGAAGACAATAGCAGCAGGGGGTCGAAGCTATGGTCCTCTTCATCGATTCGAAGGACCTCTTCTTGAGGGATTCGAAGACAGGAATACCTCGATGGATTCGAACTTGTGGCATAATGGGACGGATTCGAACCATGGCGCCGTGGATGGATGCGAACCATTGTGCGGTAGATGGATTCGAACGCTGAAGGTGTTTTGATGGAGTCGAAGGCTGAAGCACTTCCATGGATTCGAGGCCATCAGGGGAACTTCGTTGGAGTTGAGTTTGATGGATTCGACCCTAGGGGATTCGAACTATAGGGAGATGAACTCAAGGCTATGTCCTTCACTTGCGTCGATGATATCTTGGGCATACTAACTCGGATTGACTCGAAATTTGGAACGTTGTTTTATCTGGCCTTGCTTGACATGTCTTATCAATTGTAGCCCAATCCGGACTCGGACAAAATTCATCAATATCCATGGTGAACCTGCGATGCACAATCGATGTTCATGACTAATAATCATTGATTTTCAGTTAATCTTTTGGGTATCTCGGCTTTGCCAAAAGGCGGGATAACATTTGCCCCCCAAAACATGCCTTGCGATAGGAAAGTGTGTTTTGTAATGCCATAAGCTGGATGTTCATATCCTGTTGATGCCCTGCAAAGAAATTGATAGTTTTATCTGATCACAAATGACGATCGTTTGGGATCGTATGTCATTCAAGGCGATATGGGGCCTTTCGAGGTTGGATGTCGTTCACGGCAAATAAAGAAATGGGACCGTTCACGGTCGGATGCCGTTCTAGACGAGTTGCGACCGTTCGTGATCGTGTGTCGTTCTAGGCGAACTATGACTGTTCGCAGTCAGGTGATGTGGAAAGAGGAATGTGATCGTTTGCGATCGCGTGCCGTACGGGGCAAAAATGTGATCGTTCGCGATCGAATGTCATATTAGGTGAATTGTGACCGTTCGTGGTCGAGTGTCGTACGAGGCAGAGTGTGATCGTTCGTGATCGAATGTTATACTAGATGAAGTGTGACCATTCGCGGTCGGGTGCCGTTCGAGGCAAACGGTGACCGTTCGAGGTCGGGTGCCGTTCGAGGCTAATGGTGACCGTTCGAGGTCGGGTGCCGTTCAAGGCGAATGAGCGTGCCCGGGAGGGGGACTTAGTATTATCAATGTCAGGTTCACGTTCGGGTGAACTTCTGAATCGGCGATCGTGGCGGTTCGTCGCCATACAAGGTGTGCTTGTGGACCGTTCGCGATCCAAAGCATACACAAGTAACTTCTTCTACAGAATTGAAAATATCAAATTAACGTTCACAGAAATATTCAAACAAACAAAGTCTAAATGTTCAAATCAACATGAAACAAAAGCAAAGCAAGGATGTCGAAGTGTAAATCCTCACTACGAGACGATCAACAATCATTCAGAGCATGCCTGTGGATCGTTCGCGATCTCATACATGTGTAAATGGTTTGATGTTGTTAGTGAGAAGTTTACGACTTGTTCATCGTTTATTCAAATCAATTGATAACCAAACGGTGTCCTGGTTCAGGATCACCCCTAGCTGATGTAGATGGTGGTCGCTCTGGTTCCACCGTTGGAGTTCGCCTCCTCACATACTAAAGTAGCCTGCCATTCCTGATATGCCCTTCTACTTCATCCTTCAGATGTCTACAATCATTTGTGCTATGCCCATTCAGCTCGTGGAATAAGCAATATTTGTCTGATTTTCTCTCGTCGGTAGTTGGATCCCGTCGTATTGGTCTACGATGGGCAACTTGCTCTCGGGTGTCTTGGTAGATTCGCTCCAAACCCTCGTTGAGTTCTGAATAGGTGGTAAATCGCGGCTCCCTCCGTTGCCGCTTTGACCTGTCATCATTTTCTTCAGCCTTTCGTTTTCCTTTATCCTGGTCTAAATCCTTTTCAAAAGGTTTATTGTCTTTAAGTGCATAAACTTCTATTCCCTCTCCTTCTTCTCTTTCAGCATTAGCGTCTTCCAATCGTAATAACTTTTCTGCCTCGTGATAGAATTCTCCTAGATCCATAGGTGGATCCTTAGTTAATGAATTTTTGAATTCCGTGCCGTCAGCTATTCCGGACACAGCTGCCATCATAACCATGGATGGATCTGGCCGATACACCGATGCTGCTGCCGCATTGAACCGCGTCAGGAAATTCCTCAAAGACTCCCCAGCTTTCTGTTTTAGCGTTGCCAAACTCATCACATTCTTGGGTCTTGAAATATGAACCCTGAATTGCCTCATAAATTTCTCAATCAAATCGGTCCATGTCCCAATGGAGCCGCTCTCTAGCTGTCTAAACCATAAAGCTGCTATGTCTGTCAAATACAATGGGAAGCACCGGGCCATGACTTCCTGTGATGCCCCCAGCACTTCCATGTGCCTTATATACCTTTTTAGATGGACCGCAGGGTCCGTCCTCCCATCATACCTCTCTACTGTTGGCAGTTTGAATTCTGGTGGGTTCCTAGCCAATCTAATCGCAGGAGAAAAGGGACTCTTGTTCACGTCTTCAAGATCTCTGTTTACTAATCCGCCTTTCATGGCTCGCCTGACCATCTCTGCCAATCTATCATTATCTCCAAGCTGTAGTCCTTGTTCACTACCTTCGATCTGCCCCCTGAGTCCGTGTGAGCTTTCGGGTGTCTGCCCCCCTGGCTGAGCATTCATCCCTCTATCGCCGCCAGGTTGCTCGGATGTCCTTGTCTCTCTTCCCAGGTTCGGATCAACATGTCCTAAGTGTGTGCCCTCCAGCTCCGGCGCTGCGTTAGATGGTCCTGCTCCGTTCTGGATTCTGGTTGCTCCTTGATTTTGTGCTCCAAGTTGTCCGATCTGTTGAAGCAAATTCTGGATCATTTCCTCTTGTCTCTTCATCATTGTCTCCATCTCTTCCCTAGTGATGAAAACTGAAGCTTGGTTTGCTCCTGAGGAAGCCTCTTGACTCCCTTCGTGCTGACTTCGCTCCGGCCTCTGCCTTTTACTTGTTTGTCTTGTCATGATTCTTCGGATCTGAATCTCTTAGCCTTCTGAATCAACTTTCAAATGATAGAACTCCTGAGTTCAGTTCTCAGTGAAAGCACCAAAGTGTTTGCGCCAAAATTGGTCACAAACCCCGAATGTTGTGAAAGCACCAGTGTATGAACATAAATCAACAATATTCACACACAAATCTCAAATCTAAGCAAACAGAGTATCACAATTCAGAAATAATGAACAGATACATGAGATTTATAGTGGTTCGGCGATCTTGCCTACATCCACTCTGAAGTTGATGATTTTATTGATGTTCACTCGATGATTACAATCTCTTCTAATGTAGTACAACTGAAATTATATGCTAAGTCTCAATCTAAGATAGCGGTGGTGTTCTGGAGTAAATCTGGCAGAATCTGGGCGCTCTTTAGTACTTAGAATTATCCGACCCCTTTTCTGAATGACTAGGGGCTCTATATAGGTGTAGGAGGCTGATATTTCGCCTAAAATGAGGGGAGACCAGTTCTTGTACGTCAGGGGGCCCACATGGCCGAAATCTGGAGATCCGGGCCCACTTTGGGATCGATTCGACCCTTGGTTCGAATCGATCAAGAAATCATCCAATCGAGCTGAAATTTGGTGTGGACATTCTTCATCATGTGCTTAAGCTTCTGTGAAAATTTCATGGCATTTGGACTTGTAGAACTTGAGTTATGATCGATTCAAGATTGCATTTCTGGTGGCAATGCTCTGTTCGAATCGATATGGTTCGAATCGATTGCTTCGAATCGATCCTCCTGCGCGTGAAGACAATGGCGTGGCGCGCATGCTTCGGGTCAACCCTCCTTTATCTCTGAGTTTTACTGAGTCGTACCTGGGGTTTTAGCTGTGTGGACTAGGTGGATTCGAGACTATCGATTCGAAGACGCGCTCCCTTCGAATCGATTGAATTCGTGCTCCTTCGTATCGATCGTGGAAGGTTGCTACTGATCGATACGAAGCATCCTTTGCCTTTGGGACTCGAAGACAATAGCGGCAGGGGGTCGAAGCTATGGTCCTCTTCATCGATTCGAAGGACCTCTTCTTGAGGGATTCGAAGACAGGAATACCTCGATGGATTCGAACTTGTGGCATAATGGGACGGATTCGAACCATGGCGCCGTGGATGGATGCGAACCATTGTGCGGTAGATGGATTCGAACGCTGAAGGTGTTTTGATGGAGTCGAAGGCTGAAGCACTTCCATGGATTCGAGGCCATCAGGGGAACTTCGTTGGAGTTGAGTTTGATGGATTCGACCCTAGGGGATTCGAACTATAGGGAGATGAACTCAAGGCTATGTCCTTCACTTGCGTCGATGATATCTTGGGCATACTAACTCGGATTGACTCGAAATTTGGAACGTTGTTTTATCTGGCCTTGCTTGACATGTCTTATCAATTGTAGCCCAATCCGGACTCGGACAAAATTCATCAATATCCATGGTGAACCTGCGATGCACAATCGATGTTCATGACTAATAATCATTGATTTTCAGTTAATCTTTTGGGTATCTCGGCTTTGCCAAAAGGCGGGATAACAATAGGAGTGAGATGGTTAACCTTAATTAGTTCTTCCAATTGTTGGTCCAAGTGGTCCATTTGGTGGGCCCCACGTCTGATGCATCCAACGCGTCAAACGCATCCATTTTGATGCCAACTTAAACTAGCCAAATAAAGACGGCGAATGCACCCAAAGATACCATTCACCCAAAAAAATTAGCCCGTTACCGTTCCTTATGCGTCGAATGCATCTTACGTGGCAACGGGCCATACCCCCAAAACAGCCCGTTGAGCTGAACACTCAAATTTCATGCGTTCATCTCCTTTGCCCCTCCTTCTTCTTTCATGTACCTCTTTCGCATTTCAAATAATCCGCTCATATACTTGCTTAAGTTCCCATTTTGTATCGCCAAACACATTCTCCTTGTAACCAACTTCCCCACTCAAATGCCTCGCTCAGTTCATAAAGAACAGACCTAAAGTAAACCAAGTCGGTCAAAGAAGATGTCCTGTAAGAGCATCTCCAATAGTTGATGATTCAACTTGAATATGAAGGAGGGAGATTTTTGGCCCAATGGTGAAGATTATGCGTAATATTATGCGTAATCTTTAAGGACCAATTTAGTATGCTGAATTGGCCCCGGGCGCCTGTTGAATAGGCGCCCAAGAAACAAAGACTCTAAAACGGCTATATTCTGCTCCTTCTTCATAAATAACCCACTTCCAACCCTATAAAATTCATCAAACTCTTAACAATTCTTCTTCTACACAACATTAATCTTATATCAAACTAGATCTACATAATGTCTTCACCATTCAGATAGTTCTCACATCCTTTGAATTCTCAAAACTACATTTTCAAAGATGATAGTGAGCAACACGTACCCCACCTAACCAACATTCATCTAACCTATGGCGAAGCGATGAAGACTACGATTTTTGCAACATTTACTGTATTATACCAATGATTTGATCAGGGGTAATTACCAACCTGGCGATAAGTTTTGAAAGAAATAATGAATATCTTTAACATAAAGCACTCGGACAACACCCATTCATCGTCAGCGATTCAAGGTTGATTGGGAAGACAAACTCAATTTTACAAATTGCAGATTTATAAATAAAGAATGCTAATCCAAGTGGAATGGGAGGCCAAGATCATTTGGTATATTTGCTGATTTCCAAATGCTATTTGGTGTGTAATCTTAATTTTTTTTAATTTCCTTTGTTCTTAGAAAAGAATGGTGAATGAGGAGTTCTTAAAGCTTTTTGCAAAGTAAAATGTGTAAAAAAACATAATATTACCAATTCCCAAATTGTTATGATTTGCTAACAAGTCAACCAAAGTGGAATTCTGATAATGCAAAGAGTTTGAGGGATGTTCAAACTAAGGAGAAGAGAAAGAAAAAGCATTAAAAATCATCAAACTACCCTAATCCAGGAGACTCATTAAGATAATTTTCTTGCATATGATTTTAGGCATCACTGGTATATGTTATTGATTTAAAAGCTTTTGATAGTACCTTATAACCACTATAAAGAAATCCTCATTTTTGGAACTTGGTTCTCCCGCTTCATTAAGATTACCTGCCTAGTTCTTTTGACATCTCTTACTTGACATTTTAGCATAGGAAAATGAAGTGGCTTCATCCCTCAAGAGCAACCAATCACATTTCGCTTTTTATTTCATGCCCATGATTTCCTTTTTTATGGCTTGATCCAACCTCTATTTTGATTCTTGAAGAAGACTAGCAATTTCTTGGTTGCGAGTAGTTTCCAATTCATTTTGCAAATCAGCACATCCTCATCTAAGCATTTCTACTTCTTGCTTCGTGTTTCTTATTCCTTTGCCCCACTCCTTCAACCTATCTTTAACATTTTTCTATTTTTGAATAAATCAAAAAAGGGGTCTGCCTTCTACTACTACATTCCAACCTACCGAGACAAGGTCATGGTAATTTTTCTAGATAGTCCAATGATTCATGAACTTGAATGGTTTAAATGGCTTAAGAGTTTTCTGAACTAGGGATACTAATATTGGATTGTGATCGCTAATCCTTGATGGTAGATAAGAAGCTGTAAAGTGACTAAAAGTTTCTAACCATTTTAGATTCACAATTACCCTATCTATCTTGGTCATTATATTTCTGTCAAGATCTGACACCATTTTATTACTCGGTACTACATTTACTTCCCTTCTTTATAAATCAAATATAGTAGAAGTACTGTAACACCGCGTAATTTGACGTTAGTTATTTAATTAGTTAGTTAATTAATTCGGCTCCGAAAATGGAATTTATGTAAACGATGGAATTTGACTATGAAACTTGCACTATTGCGTTCGTGGTGAAATTCTGCGCAACTTTCATGTTTGGAGTTTTGTGATCGGAGTCCAAATAAAGAAGTAACGGACGAAAAACGAATTTAGAACGAAAATAAATAAATAAGAAAAAATAACGTTTTTAATTTATTAGCTGGAGCCCACAGGTTGACCCACATATTAGAGCGGTCGATCAGGGGCGGTCGACCACTAGGAAGGGGGCGGTCGACCACTTTATATGTGGGGGATCAGTAAACCTAGGCCATGTATAGCTCGAATTTAATATATTTTGATCTAACGGTTCTAGTTGATCCTAGCACCTATAAATTCAGGCCTAACCCTCCCTTCTCTTCCCATAATTTACTAGAGGAAGTTGTCATTTCTTCTTCTCTGTTTTCTTTCTAAATTATAAAAATAAGATATTTATATCTAATTTATATAAATTCGAGAAGAATCGAATCTAATATAAAGGAGAAGAGAAGAGAATCAACTATATGTATATTTGAGCTAATCTATATATTTGTATCTTTTTTCTCTCCTTATCCCAAATCTCTTCTCAGATCTATAATTCTAATGTATGTATATACCCTTTTATACATATCTCTTGAATTAAAAAGGATATGGAGATGAATCAAAGGTTCTTCTTTAAATCTGGAGATTTGGATTGCTTTTAAAAGGTGGGTGGAAAATTTTATAGATTGTTATAATATAAAAATTATCCCGTTGGTGTTTATTTGATTTTTATGCCAAATTAGATAATTGTATATGAGATATAGGCAACAAATAGAATATAATCTGAGTAAATAAATATCGCCTACATATTCTTGTTTATGAATTGATTTAGAATTATTTACAACCTGATCTAGAAATCAGTCCCAAAAGTATGAATTTAGAATATTGATTTGAATGAAATTTATTCTAGATCTGAAATAGATTGTATAATAATGTTATGAATTTGGATTACTACCATATTCTTGTTGGAATGTAAACTTTTCTATTTTTGGAATTGTTGGAATTTAGGTCCGTTTAATATTTGTAAATTAGTTTGATTTCTTTCCCTTTTAGAAAAATACAGCATTTGATCTAACAAGGAATATACGCAAATAGAAAGAGATGTGTAAAGTATGAATTCATTGTAGTGTACATTGTCTATTTCAGTAATAAAAAGAAATGATTATTCCTTATAATTTCAAATTATGTTATCTTTTAAAGTTAAATCTTTTGTTTTGGGATAATTTATAGAAATTATAGCAGATAATATTTTTAGATATGATTCCAACAATTGAACATGGAAAAGAATATTCTAGTGGAGATATATAACTAGAATATATTTGATAAAAGTAGATATTTGTACGTAATTTACCACGTTTATAATAATTAAATAAAAATAATAATGGCGCTTGCACGTAATATTCGCATTTAGGATAATTAACTAATGGGAAAGAAATTTAAAAGGTTGTAACTCTAATAAATGGTAATAAATATGGGAGTTGCAATAATTTGATAAAGTAAATGGACTAATGAGACTGATAAAAATGGAAAAGATATAAAAGGTTACTAATTTGAAATTAGTAATCATACATAAATGTCTTAGGAAATGTCCATTAGGATTTTATGGACAAATTGACATTTATGAGCATTAAACGGGATTTATAGGTAGATAAATATTTAACGTAAATCTCATTACCTTAAATAAAAAGGAAATTAGTAAACTAAGTCCAATGTCTACCTAAGATAGTATAAGTAAAGACTTAGGATGATTAGTTGGACTTAGTAGGTTAGTGATGCGAGGTCAGTAGAGTCACTCGACGGAAAAATGCCTTCACTTTGAGGCTACCAACAGTCGGGTGCACTTACTACTAATATAAGATATCACTAATCCTAGGACCCATGATGACGTAAGAGATTGGGCCCGCTTCCTTAATTGGAAAGTATTAAATGGTCCAAATTTGGAATTAGGAGCGGTGAGGGATATTTCAATAGTGGTTCGCTTCTGGTTTGAGGTATTAAGTGGCAGTAGGGTCCGGCTCTCTCCTATATGGAAGTATTAAGTAACTTAGTGAGATTCCAAATAAATAAGGATGTCTCTAAAAGGGTTTACTTCAGTGTTAAGGTATTAAGTGGCTGTAGGGCCTACCTCTCTACCAAAAGAAGTAACCTAACGAGATCCATATTTATAATTTAGAGTGATAGTGGTTATCTCGAGAAGGGTTCGTTTCAGGTTTAGGGTATTAAGTGACTGAAGTGTTCGCCTCTTTCCTATAAAAGAAATGTTAAGTAGCCTAATGAGATTTCCAAGCAATGTCGGCTAGATAGTACTAATAAGTAGTCCTCCTTGGGATTAGGTATTAAATGACGAAGGCCTACCTATAAATAGGTGTTAAATGGTCAGGGGTCTGCCTAGTCCTTATTGATAAGGTATTAAGTGGCTTGTGTACAGTTTCTTACATTGCTAAGAATGTAATAGCAATAGTACCATTGAGGAGCACGCTTGAGAAATAGTTATTAAATGATGGGGTCTGCCTTAATTAAGGTATTAAATGGCCAGAGTTTGCCTGTTTTCTAATAAAAGGTATTAAGTGGCTTGGGTACTATTTATTACTAGGCTATGATTTTATCGGCGATATTTGTAGTAACAGTTAGACATTAAATGTTGGAAGCCTTAAATAGTGGTTAGAGGTCTTTGTAGCTAAGTCCCACCGACCATTAACAACATTGTTAGGAAACCACTTGGGAATAGATCTTAAATGACGGGGTCTACCTTAGTTAAGGTCTTAAATGGCAAAGTCTGCCTATTTCTTTTTTTAAAAGTATATAGAAGCTCGCTTCATATTTGGAAGCATTAAATGGCAAATGAGTTTGAAAGTATTGGGTGGTTGATATGGCTTCATTTGTATTTAGTACCTTGGGAAGGGGTAAGTAAGTAATCGTGTGTGCAATGTAAGGTTAGATTAGAATTGCTAACCTTAATGGACATAACAATTAAATGGAAACCAATCAGTATAAATTTATGTTATTGATAGTTTATATTTTCAGTCACCAAAACGTTGTTTTGATCCCCTCCTCATTACAACCCACAAAATAGATTTAGAGGAATCGGTCACTGGAGCTGGATGTGCTTAGTTGTTGGAGAAGTCTTCTTTTCTCTCATGCTCGATGCTGATGTGATAATCTGTTAACCAAGGAATACCATTAATTCCAAGGTAGTAGTCAGAGTGGGTATTCTTATCCTATTATTGTTTCTTCTATGAGTTTAAATTTCTATCAATCTCTGATAATGCTCATGCTTATTCGCAGGTACCAAATCCAACGATATATGCTTTGATGGACTTAGGTTTCGATTTTTATCGAAATTTAGGCTCATTAAGGTATGAGTTCTTACATTGGTATCAGAGCCAAGTTAATAGATCAGAAGAATTAGAATAAATGGAGAGAACATATTCGTACTTCCCTCTAGTAATATTATACTTTTTATGCTAGATTCTAAGAGTTCCGACTACAGAAGTAGTTGTAGTTCACTCCGAAGGAATGAGCAAAGCAACTGTGGGTTGGAAATATCTAGAGTTAAGATTTTCACGCCGACTTCGAAGTATCCATGGAGTGATGGCGATGCGTAAAGTGTTGTTAATGAAGAGAAGGGGTAAAACTTATGGCTAAATCCTGGAGACTGGAGGTGTTCGACTTGATGGTTGAGATTCTAGCTACCTTGTGATTTTGGATTCTGAGTTCCAGTCGGAGACACACATTTATTCCAGATGGACGGAAAATTAGAGTCTGCATGTTGCAATTTTCTGGAAGTAAGTTTTTGCTATGATGCATTCATTAATCACCTCTTTGATGGCAAACCAGATTTTTATTTGGAGAATTAATTTCAATTCTTTGGTCTAAAATCTATGAGAGAATTTTTATAAAGTATGTTCTGGAAATGCGTTGGATTTTAGAAAAAGGATTTTCAAGGGATTTCTTTCCCCAAGGTTTATTTTGGAAATTTTGTTTTGGGAAAGTTTTGAAATTTTAATTTTCAAAGAAACGCATATACCACTAAGTTGGTCGTGTTAAGAAATTTTTAGTTTATAAAAGATTAATTCTTTAAATTCTTAAATATTTATATATATATCAGTAAAGGCTTGATTTTGATTTTTGGCAAGAAAATAGTTTTCCAATTTTGGAAATTTGTATTTTTAGAAGGTTTTTTGGAAACCCCGAAATATATATATATGTGTGTGTGTGTTTGATTTTCAAGGGAAGTTTTGGTATGAAATAGTTTCTGTTATTTAGAAACAAGTATAAAGGAGTTTATATTTAGCTCAGTGATTTTTTGGTTTATAAAATCGAAGTTTTTATATTTTCTCTCTTTAAGCTACGGACAAAATAGGAATGACATTCAATTTTATTGGGGTATGCAGTTCGAAGTGTTTTTGTACCCACCAGCTATTGGGAGAAATATTTCCATAGGAAGTAGGTAGGAAATAACAGCTGGAATATTTTTGGGTTTTTGGAAGTGTTGTTGGTTGCAGCAGTTTGTTGAAGCTATCCCAATCTTGCCAAGGACACAGTAAGGTGGATACCATCATATGGAAGGTAAAAAATTTCTGGATTGGTTAAGCTAAAGATGGTGTGCGGAACGATCATTAGAATATTAAGTTAACCTGGCCCAATTGGGTCCGGGTTCAGACCGTGCCCAAATCTGGTCGACCGTAAGCGGTCGACTTTAGCGGTTGACCGATTGACCTAATAGCGGCCGACCGCTAGGTAGATTCAGGCCGAATCCGAACCTGGAACATGACTATAAGTCACGTCCAAACCATCAGCCGTCGCACCCCCTCATTCTCTTCCTCCTCTCCATTTTCAACCGAACCCCATTTCCACCTCTCACCTCCATTTCTCCACCAACCGATGCCAAAATTCTTGCACGTCATATCTTGCCCCACCACCACTCCAGATCTAAACCTTTTTCTCCTTTTTTCCAACCGTCTCTCATCCCATGGCACCGGCACGTAGCAGTGGCTCTTCCTCTCGTCATCCCGGCCTCACTACACAAGAAGTCGCTTGGCTTGACTGAAGCGAGTGGAAGATCGCCACCTATCTTGAAATGGCTGACTTTGATTTTCTCCACGGATGACCAGTGAAATTTGGAGATTTCACCGCTCTTGGGCTTGAAGAGCTTTTCGTTGCGATAGGACTTGTACCGATCCTCCACTTTGAGACTTATGAGCGGGAATATTACCTGTGCTGCATCCGTCTTTTCAATGTACAGATGGCGTAGAATTTTGATGATGGCAACAGCTATATTGAGTCTAAGGTGAAGGGAGCTCGGATCGAGATAACAGATAATAATCTCGTTGGGATTTTGGAGATATCTGCAGTAGGCGTAGATTTGGATAACATAGATATGACTTATTCTTAGATTCTATAGCCGATCTTTTCTGGAAATGTTGGTGACTGGAGGACCGACAATTTATGACTAGTTGCTCGTCTCGTCATGTGCATCATTAAGCATAACATCATTTCGAAGATGGGAAGCCTTGACCAGATCTATACCTCGGTATGGAAAGCCGCCTATGATATAATTGGCGAAATAACCATTAATTGGGCTCGTGTTTTGATGCTTCATATAGTCGATCAGGGACTTGGTACCCTAAGGACTCACTTTCCATTTTGCCACCTGCTTACTCGAATGTTTAGGCATTACGAGGTAAATTTGAGCGAAGAGCCAGTAGTGAGGAAGATCCCTTCCGCCATCGATCGAACCACTATTAAGAGGATGGATATTCCTTTACCGTCTGCCTCACCACATGTACTAGCACCTGATCAGCAGCACCAGCAGCAGGGGATAGCGTAGGGCGCTGGGGGACACTTGAGTCCTAAACTTGCTGCTATCTATTAGGTTCAGGCAGAGCTCTGAGAGGTTAGAACAGTACAGCAGCGCTAGGGGAGTGAGATTGGGTGCATAGCTGCCATGCTACGACCATTCCGCGATTGTGGCAATGGCTCGACCTCCAGCTCCATCCACGGAGCGAGACCTTCTCACAGTTCATAGAAGGCATTTTATTTAGGATTGTTGTATTTTTTTTATTTCCATCATTTGTTCTTTTTTATGTTGTTGGGTTGTAAAACTGTTAGTTGTCTCTTGTAAAAGGCAAGCACGATATTATGAGTTTCTATTCATTTTCTGTGTTATTGTTTCTGGATATGCAAACTGCTCCTATATATGCATAGTTGAGAAGCAGTATAAATATGAGAATCTCATAAAGACACTTGACTAATAGTAAATGAAATATAAGGCTAGAAGTTTAGAATGGTTGGAAATTTCAACAAAAGACATAATAAAGTTGTTCTGATATCATGGGTCATTGCTCATGTTCCTTAAAAGCTATTTTTTTTAATAATAGATGTGTTGACATTTTTAAATAAAATGTCAAGTTTTTGGTTAAAGTTAGTTGTAGAATTTTGGATTCTGGTTTATGCATTTAGCGCATAAGCAACTTCCGACCACGCTAAGATTGTGGCTTGATTTATCAAAATTTTTTAGAAGGAAAATGTTTTGAAAAATTTCCCCTTGATTTGAAAAGTTCACTTTTGAAAAAAAAGAAACAAAGTTTTGTGTTTTATTTATTTTGACTCTTAAATTATTTTTAGAGTTTCTGTTCAAAAATTTCATTTTAAGGAAAATGTGCGTCTTAATATTTTAGGATTTTATTTTCCAAATGACGTATATATTTGAAAAGTGAGAAAGATTTTTGTGAAATCTTTGATTTTGAAGGCCACATGTTAGGCGTAGGGAAGGCAAATAGAGTTAGAATTTATGAATTTAGTGGTGCATTAGTGCCAATGATGCTGTAAATGCAAGAGATAACAAGGGAAAAGCTATTTTAGCCTTGGAATTTCTATTTCCATATCTTGTTGACGATGTGCGTGGTTCTATTTTTAGACTTAATTTTGTTTTAGAGCTTGAAAATAAGCCTCCTTATGCATTTTGTACGTAGAAAATTTGGAGTAAATCCGAGGCAACAAGGAAATTTCCACTATACTTCGGTAATAGGAAGATTATAGTGTGGAAAGAATGTTAAATTCTCTGCTTATATTCTTTTTTCGGCATAAGAGTAAAGTTTAGGAAGCCATTTTTAAATGCGTTAGATTATTGGATGGTAGGAAGTGGATGAAAAATTGGTTGCTTCATACTTCTATTCGTAGGATAATGGGGGCTTTGGTTGAAAAGGTTTTTCAAAAAGCTGCATACATATAGAACTGCCAGTATATATGTAGGTTGTTTACATCATATTTTCAAAAGTGTTTTCAAAAGAAATGTATCCATATCGGAGGATTCGATTTAGAATCATTTGTTATAACCTCCAATTTATGTTTTAATGATAACAACTATACAATCATATATATAGACCTTATCAAGATTACAGGTATATGCTACAAGAAGACACTATGCTCAAAGATATTGAGACTCAAAGAGAAACGAAGTTTCATTGACCATACTGCTGTTAGTAAGGTTATTTTACTGTAAAAGTCCTAAATAAAATATTGTTAAGGTCTCCTTGAGTATATATGCATACACGATCACACACAATTTCATATGCATCAAAATTAAGTTGAAAAACTAATTTTACACCTCATAGACGTCTGAGATCAAGCCAAAGACGTCTATGACAATTCTCGGGTTAAAAATTCTTTGAAGTCATAGACGTCTGAGGTTTTACCATAGACGTCTGTCATGTGCAAAAACTTTCAATTAAAAAGACACTTCTGTTTCATTCAAAAAAAATCACCTTTCAACGAAAGGTTGCAGTCATTAAATTGAATAAACTTTCTCAAATAGTAACAACTTTTCATCTGCACCATTTTGAATCTATAAATACTATTTTAATTGAGAAATAGAAATTAACTAACTTGAATTAATCTATTCTTTGCTCTCTTGATTTCTAAACACTTTCTTGCATATACATTGTTCACAAACTCTCAATCTATTATAACCAAAATATTTTTTTAGTTAAATCACTTTCTACAACTCAAAGCATTCATATTCATATACTCACAGGAGATCATAGGAAGATTTGTACTATAGGTCAAAAACCGTGTTATTTGGAACACAAGATTATTAGAAATACTTTTTTTATTAGCCTATTCCTCCAACGAAGTGAGGGTAATTTGGTTAAAGGAAATACCAAAGGGGAGCTTCGGGACTGGACGTAGGATGGAAGGTCCGAACTAGTATAAAAACTCTGGTTTGCACACTTTTTATACTTTACTATTTATTGTCTATTTGCATTAACTTATACACTTGCATATTATACAAAAGTTAGATAATATATGATCCACGAGAGTTTCAATTGTATTAGAGCTAGGTTATTTCAATCTACAGTAACACGTGATTGAAATCATTAAAATGGCAAGTACATTTTAAGAAGGTCAATCAACTGCTCCTCCCCTACTATTTACTGGTTCTAATTATGCTTATTGGTCAACACACATGCGAATCTTTATGGAAGCAAATGTATTAGAAATATGGCTAGCAACTCAAAATAAATATGAAGCACCTGACACTGATATTGGCACATGGACTGATGCACAAAAAACAGAGGCATCTAACATTGCCAAAGCTAGGAATGTTTTATTTTGCTCACTCGATAAAGATGAATTTTCACGAGTCATGCTTTGCACTACAGCTTATGATATATGGCGTACATTACAAATTACCCATGAAGGCACAAACAAAGTTAAGCAAACAAAAATTTCTATTTTACAAAATCAATTTTCATCTTTTAAAATGAAATCAAATGAATCAATCATTGACATGTATTCTAGATTTCAAACTATACAACACGATCTTAATGCACTAAGAGTTAAATTCACTGATTTTGATTTAGTCACACGAATTTTGAACTCTCTGGCAAACGAATGGGAAAGAAAAGTTTTAGCCATCGAAGAAGCTAACGATCTTTCCCAACTCAAAGTTGAAACGTTAATAGGAAATCTGATGTTGTATGAAGCTAATTTACAGGCAAAAAAAGAACAAAATCAAAAAAGGAAAAATATCGCATTTCAGGCAAATAATGACAACTCTGCCTTGGAAGAAGATGAGATTGTTTTCATAGCCAAAAATTACAACAAATTCAAGAAGTTCAAAAGGATGACGAAATTTCAAAACAACAACAACACAAATTCCTCAAATCTACATCAATGACATGCTTCGGGTGTGATAAATTTGGGCATATGAAGACAGACTGTCCACTACTCAATAATGATAAAAAGAAAAACAAATTCGAAAATTTTAGAAAAAAGAGAAGAGCATTTCAAGTAACTTGGGATGACTCCGACTCTTCCTCTTCTTTTGATAGCGACAATGACTCAGAACAAGCAAATGTTTGCATCATGGCTAGCACAGATGAGGTACGTCCTGAATTAACTTATGATGAAGTTCTTGATATATATATATATATATATATATATATGTTGGATATGTGGTTATATATATAATGTTGTGTTTGGTTTATGGTATGTTTGGATGTGAATGTAAGTGCTAACTTGTAGTTTAGCATTAGACTTTGAAATCAACGGTTTATGTGATATGTTTGGATATACAGTCATGAGCATTGATGTGTTAAAGATATGGTTTGTATTTGTATATGCTTGGATATGTTGTTGAATGGTAAGTTAGGAAAGAAATTCTAAGTTATTACATTCATAGCGATAGTCGTTATGAGTGCAGTTCAGAAATTACGATTTCCAAGTTTTCAAAGTTTTCTTTTAAAATGTTTTTAAAAACCATTTTTTAATTAGTAAGAATTTAACTTAATTAATTTTGTTTCAAGGTAATTATTTTAATAATTAATTAATTTATTAATTAAAGATAATAGTTAATTAATTAAGTAATTAAGTTAAGTTATTAGAGTTTAAGAATTAATTAACTAAGTTAACTAATTTTAATTAATTAAGAAAGTTTTAATTAATGATTAATTAAGTTAAGAAGTAATTATTTAATTAATTTTTATTTTAATCAAGTTAATTATTTTAATTAACTATTTAATTAAAGTTTGGATTATTTAATTAATTATTATTTAAAGGTTAATTATTTATTTAATTATTACTTAACTAAAAGTTTAATTTTACATTTTTAATTAATTATGACTAAAAGGGTTTAACTTATTATTTAAGTTTAATTAAAGATTATTTAATTAACTAATTGAGATTTATTAATATTTAATTATTAATGAAGGATTAATTAATTATTTGCTAATTAATAAATGATTAATTTAGGTTTAATTAATAGTTAATTATTGTTTAACTATTTAATTAAATTAAGTTAAGATAAATTTAATTTAATTATGATTTAATATGAATTTAACCTATAATTAATTATTTTAAAAAGGGTTTAAAGGTTTCAAATCCATTGGTTTCCAAAAGTAAATTTGTTTAAAGGTATTTCTTTTTCAAAGATGGTTTTGAATATAAGTGATTCAAGTGTCGATACCATTAAGGAACCATATAACTGTGAATGAGTTGTAATATAGATTATTGGATTGTTTGGACATGTGTTAGCAGAATAAATCCATGTTCTGCTATAAATTGATTGATTGTTTGTTTGTGTTGACATGTGTTAGTAGAATAAATCCCCATTCTGTTATAAATTGTTTGGTTGTTTGATTGTTAGTTTGTTTGTGTGGACATGTGTTAACAGAATAAATCTCCATTTTACTATTAATTGATTGAATTGTTTGGATATCTGTTTAAAAGGACAAATCGCCATCCTGCTATTATGTTATTTGTACATGTATATGCTAGTTAGCTTATATTGACATGTTATTCCCTGATTTGGATATTAGTTGTATTTACATACATGTTGACCTATGTAAATAACTGTTTAGTGAATTGAAATTCAATTGAGATTGAATGATAACTTAAAATTGTACCATTGGGATTGCTAAGCCTCTTTACGAATTACTAAAGTATGTGTTTCCTGGAGATTTGACCAGGCAACTGAGCACTCGGCATTGGCAGGTACTCGGCATCTATAGTACTCGGCATCTGGACTACTCGGCGTCAACTAGTGCTCGGCATCTCATAGTACTCGGTGTAGTACTCGACATCTATAGTACTCGGCATTTGGACTACTCGGCGTCAACTAGTGCTCGGCATCTCATAGTACTCGGCGTAGTACTCAGCGTCTCATAGTACTCGGCGTAGTACTCAGCATCCATAGTACTCGGCATCAGGTAATACTCGGCCTCGGATCGTACTCGGCAACAGGAGCACTCGGTACTCAGAGGAACTCGGCGCACACGACTACTCAACATGACTGTATCGTTCGGACAGAATGCTTCGTTCGGCCAGAATGCGTCGTCCGGCCAGAGAGTACTGTTCGGTTTAGAGCTTCGGATGGAGGCACGTTCGGCTTCAACAGACAACCATTCTGCACTTCCCACACATCAAACACACCGTTCGGCATAGAAGGGATGGTTCGGCATAGCGGCGTTCGGCATACCTTGCTCGGCATACATCGACCACTGTACTTGGGCTAGAGTGTTCGGCCATCATCCCACTTGGGAAGTCCAGCCCATATTTGTCTATAAATAGAGGGGCAGGGTCACAGTGAAAGGGGATCCCTTTTTGGAGAGAACACTGGGGAAACTCTGCCATTTTTGAGACTCATCTTCTCTACTTAACAACTTCATTCAAGCATTTGATTCACGAATTGTATTTGTAATCATCTATTAAGAAGATCAATAAAGTTTAACCTCAAAGTGGACGTAGGCAATTACGCTGAACCACTATAAATTTGGTGTTCTTACTTTCTGCATTTAAATTAGCATTCTCTCCTCTGTTTAATTTGTTTTCATCACTTATATCTCTACACAATCTTTCTCTAAGAGGTTAGTGACCAATTTTGGTGCTAACACTTTGGTGCTTTCACTGAGAATTGAATTCTCAGACCTTAAGGATCTGCTTTGAAGCTACTGGATTGAGCAAATCCCCCAAAGAAGATCCGAGTCATTGACAGGACATCCGTTGATTCTACTCAGAGTTCATACCAATAACTCTACAATGGCGAGACCACGTACCAGGTCAGCTTCTCATAATGCGGATGCCCATGAGACTGCTAGCGTGCAACAAGCAGGACCTAGCAATCAGCCAGCAATTCCGGGTGTAGGAATTGCCGCCCAGGACCAAACTCCATTTGTCACCAGAATAGAGTTCAACGACTTGATGAGAGAACTCAGGGAAAGCAGGAGACAACTAGGAGAGCAGATGCAAGCTAACGCCAACCTGATGGCACAACTCACTCAACAGTAGCAACAGAATGCTGGGGGCAATCCCGCTCCCTATTCCTCATCCGACAGCTCAACTTCTTCTGATGAACCTCCCAGGCGCAGACGCCGTAAGACTGAAGCTGCACGGATGGGTGCTGCTACCCAAAAAGCTGGAAACCGCGACCAAGTCGGAACTGGGGACTTAGGAACTGGAGTACAGGTGGAAGCTGGAGGCCCAGACCATCAAAACGCTAATGATGTCGAACCTCAAGACGCACGATTGGCAGATCGCCGGGAGAGGAGGCATCAACATGGACAGTCATGTAGAACGGACTCTAATCTCCCACCTTCCATACAGACACCAGACCTGACAGCCATGGTCAGGCGATTGATGAAAGAAAATTAGGGCTTGACGAATGACGATTGGGGAGTATCAAGGAGTCACACTCCGTTCACAGATGTTGTGTTATAAGCGGCGTACCCTAGAAAGTTTAGTATGCCAACTATCCCTGCGTACGAGGGAAAGACTGACCCCAGACAACATGTCATGAGGTACGAATGGATGATGGATTCAGCTAGAGCAAATGATGCCACCAAGTGTAGATGCTTTCCAATTACTCTATCTGGGATCGCTACTATGTGGTTTACCCGACTTCCCCCGCGTTCTGTATCCAATTTCGAGGAGTTGGCAAAGAAGTTTATTGAGCAGTTCAGGATACACACTACTCGTCTGAAGGACGTAATGTCTCTGTCAAGTGTAATCCAAAGTTCCGGGGAGTCATTGAAGGAATATTTACAAAGGTTCCATGTCGCGGCAACTGAAGTCAGTAATCCCAATGATCATGCAATTCTAATGGCTGTGATGAGAGGTGTGGATCCGGAGTCTGAATTTGGAGACTGGTTGGCAGGAAAACCTCCGACCACACTAGAGCGTTTCTACTCAAAGGCACACCAATTCATAAGGAGAGAGGAAGCCAGGTGGGTAAAGACGAGATAAGGCACCAGGACCTGTCCAAGAGTCTATGAAAAGCAACATTGCTGTGAAGCAGTCCGGAGACAGCTCGGGAAAGGTCCAAGTCAATGTCCAGAACAAGCCTGGGCAGTCTAAGGAGTCCGGAGGAAGAAATCAAGGGAAGAAGAGAGAAGCGGGGAAGTGGAAATCGAGAATTCCAAGCTACAGTGAGTATACTCCGATGAACGCGCCACTTGAGAACATTTACCTATCCACCTGCAATACTTTTCAATACAGAAAGCCACGAATCAACCGAGGAACAGAAGCGGACCGAGAAATATTGTCGCTTCCATGAGACTTATGGGCACAATAGGGAAGAGTGCAGACACCTGCATGACGCTATCGAGAAGTTGATCAGGCAAAAGAAGTTGCAAGAATTTGTGAAGGATCCACAGAAAGGAGGACAGGGAACGTCCAACACGGGTCGTGCACCAGCTCCGCGTCATCCCGAGGAGCCTGCCCGAACCGTAGGTAGACTAGTCATAAATACAATTATCGGCGGACCTCGCCCCGCGGATAAGAATTGGCAAGAGATGGAGCGATATGCAAGTTCCCTGAAGCATGCAGATTTTGAGTGCTGTTCGAACGTGGAGGATGGGACTCCTGCCAAGCAGCAGCGCGTAATGACAGACGACATGGTGTTCAGAAACAGGGATGCTGATCAAGTGGAGGCTCCAACCGTCGACCCGATGGTCATATCTGCGACGATTAGACCGGCATATGTGAAGAGAATTCTGATTGATTGCGGAAGCTCTGTCAACATCATCTTCAAAAAGGCTTATGACCAAATGAAAATGGAAACAAAGGACTTGAAACCGTCCAAGGCTCGTATCCACGGATTTAACGGCGCTGCGACCGATGCGGTGGGGTATGTCGAGTTACCAGTTGAACTGGGACAAGGCGAGCGTCGGAGGGTGCGAATTCTACCCTTCGTAGTTTTGGATGTGGATTCTCCATATAATGTCTTCTTGGGCCGGCCGGCCCTGGCTGAGTTTAGGGCAGCATTGGCCCCGTGGTGTTTAACTTTGAAGTTCCCAACTGACAAAGGAGTAGGTATTGTTCATGGCGACCAAGCAGCTGGTCGTTCCTGTTATGTGGCTGAGCTCCGAGAGGCCCACCGGAGAGAGAAAGGAAAGGTTGCGGACAATCCCGTCCGCATCCATAATACGGATAATTGACAAGTAGTGCCCGAGCCCTGGCTCGGGCATAACTCTCGGATCTTTAGAGACATAGATCCGAGAGACGACGAGGAGAAACCCAGGGAAGAAAAGGCGGTGCCGGCTGAACTGACAGTTGACATTTCAGTCAGCCAAAGCGACCCTTCGCGATTACTGAAGATCGGATCACAGCTTGGCCCCGCAATGACTGAAGACCTTAGTGACTTCCTCCGGGCGAATCTTGATGTTTTCGCCTGGACGCATTCTGATATGTGTGGGATCTGTCCCGCCATCACGAGTCATATGTTGAACATAGACCCGAAATACGTCCCAGTTAAACAGAAGAGGAGAGGAATGGACCCGAAGAGGTCCGCTGCTCTCAGAGAGGAGGTGGACAAACTCAAAGCCAATGGGTTCATCCGCGACGCCATCTATCTTGAATGGGTATTGAACCCCGTACTGGTGAAAAAGGCAAATGGGAAATGGAGAACTTGCGTAGACTATTCTGATTTGAACAAAGCGTGCCCCAAGGACAGTTTCCCGTTACCAAGGATCGATCAGTTGGTCGACTCCACCGCAGGACATGAGCTGTTATCATTCATGGATGCGTACTTGGGGTACAACCAAATCCCGATGCATATCCCGGACCACACCAGCTTCGTTACAGATGTCGGGCTATATTGCTATGTAGTAATGCCCTTCGGACTGAAGAACGCAGGAGCGACTTATCAGCGTTTGGTGAATCGAATGTTCAAGGACCAGCTTGGTAGGACGATGGAAGTCTATGTGGATGACATGCTCGTGAAGTCACGACAGTCAAACGACCACATTCGAGACTTGGCTGAAATGTTCGACATACTCAGGTATTACGGGATGAAGATCAACCCTCTGAAGTGTTCCTTCGGCGTTGCGTCGGGGAAGTTTTTGGGATTCATCGTCAATGCTAGGAGAATTGAAGCTAACCCCGAAAAGATCCAAGCTATTCGAGATGTGCAAGTACCCATGACAATATAACAGGTATAAAGCTTGAATGGAAAAGTAGCTGCGCTAAGTCGATTCATATCAAGGGCTACTGACAAGTGCATCCCTTTCTTTGATATAATAAAGAAAGGGAAAAGGAACTTCGAATGGACGTCTAGTTGTGAGGAAGCATTACGAAATCTGGTGAGGCATCTGGAAAGTCCACCAGTGCTGTCGAAACCAGTAGACCACGAGATGTTGTACATATACTTGGCTGTATCCACACATGCAATAAGTGCGGCTTTAGTTCGCGAGGAGGACCGAATCCAAAAGCCGGTGTATTATGTTAGCAAGCGTTTAACGGGGGCAGAAAGAAACTACCCTAAAATCGAGAAATTGGCATATTGCTTGGTGATTGCATTACGTAAGCTACGCCCATATTTTCAAGTGCACTCAATCAGTGTTTATACCGATCAACCCCTGCGGCAGGTACTCCAACGACCAGAAACTTCTGGAAGATTGCTAAAATGGAACATCGAGTTGAGCCAGTTCGATATCACCTACTTGCCACGGAGAGCCATACAAGGGCAAGCATTAGCAGATTTTATCGCTGAGTTTACCATGCCCACGGAACCAGATAATCATGACGCCATTCCTCCCGTTCGATGGAAATTATACACTGATGGGGCATCCAACGGCCGTTGCTCCGGCGCGGGTGTAGTTCTTATAACTCCGGAAAACCGATCAATCTGTTATGCTTTAAAGCTTGATTTCCCGGCTACGAATAACGAAGCAGAATATGAAGCATTGATTGCTGGCTTGAAACTCATCGGAGAACTCGGGATCAAATCAGTTGAGATCTTTTGTGACTCGCAGTTGGTGGTTTACTAAGTGCGGGGAGATTACCAAGCCAAGGGACAGAAGCTTGCTCCGTACCTTGTTCAGGTCCAAGAACTACTATCAAATCTTGAGCACTATGACATTTCACATGTCCCGCGCGAACTGAACAAAGAAGCCGACTTACTGGCTAAGTTTGCGAGTACCGGCGATGCACAGCAAATGGGATTGTATCCCGTTGAAGTCTTCCATGCCCCGAGCATAGACGAGATGAAAGTCGATCGCGTGTTGGAAACAAAAATCGAGAAGGAATCGTGGATAACCCCATTCAAACTGTACCTGACGACCGGGGCATTACCAGAAAAAAGAAGCGAAAGATGGCAGGTCCTTCGAAAGGTCGCGGGATACGTAATGCAGGATGGGTCAATGTATCGAAAAGGATTCTCAGTCCCATTATTACGATGCATCGCTCATGATGAGACAAAGCGGGTCTTAAGAGAGGTTCACGAAGGAGAATGTGGCGACCATACTGGGGGGCAAACGCTAGCAAAGAAGATCCTCCGCTATGGATATTACTGGCCAACCGTAAACCGGGACGCCGCAGACTATGCAAGAAAGTGTGACAAGTGTCAAAGATATGCGAAAATCCCGAGGACTCCATCAACGAAACTCACACAAATGGTTAGTCCCTGGCCATTTGCAATCTGGGGAATCGACATAATCGGCTCTTTGCCTATATCCAGAGGTGGCGCGAAATACGCGATAGTTGCAGTCGACTATTTCACAAAATGGGCTGAGGCAGAACCTTTGGCCACAATCACCTCTAAGAAGGTCGTTAACTTCGTTGTACGAAACATTATATGCCGCTTTGGCCTTCCTCGCACCATTATTACGGACAACGGGACGCAATTTGAAAGTAGAGAGTTCAAAGAGTTTTGTCTAAAGTATGGCATCGAGAAAAAGTTCGCCGCCGTTGCACACCCGAAGGCTAACGGACAAGTCGAGGCCGTTAACAAAATAATCAAGTCCATACTGAAGAAGCGTCTGGAGAAGGTTGGAGGCAAGTGGGTAGATGAACTCCCGACAGCATTATGGGCGTATAGAACTACCCACAAGTCCGCGACCGACCACACTCCATTCGCCTTGGCATACGGCTCTGAAGCCGTTATACCCATGGAACTTGAAGTTCCATCGCACCGAGTGACATACTATGATCCCAAGACGAACCAGAATCTCTTGTTGGAATCACTGGACTGCATCGATGAAAAGCGTGAAGAAGCTGAATTAAGGGCGGCAGCGCATAGACACCGAGTCAAGCGTTACTACGACGGCAGAGTCCGCCCAAGGATCTTTGATGTGGGTGATCTCGTTCTGAAATGAGTCTTCCCGGTACCATCACGTATAAATCCCAGCTGGGAAGGTCTGTACGCCATTGAACGGAAGCTTGGAGAGGGAACATTCAAGCTAGCGACCGTTGATGGCACGACGCTCCCCCGAGCATGGAACAGTGAACATCTACGGCACTATTACATTTAGCATGTTTTCTTTCTTGTTTTAGGCACTGTTATTTCCTATGTGTTTTCGTTCAGTATTAGCTTAGTTTCTTTTTAACTATGTAATCAAGCAGTCTAGTTGTTTTTCATTAATAAAGGCTTGAAGCCGTATTTTCTACAAATCACTAATGTTTCTATATCTCATGATCGGATGACGAATTACATTATCATATACGATATACGGACTCGTATAAACGATTCCAAATCTCCGAATCCCTAGAGCGCGGATCGGAGTACTCTAAGTCCCCGGAGCGCGGATTAGAGTATAAACGACTTCAAATCTCCGAATCCCCAGAGCGCGGAGCGGAGTACTCTAAGTCCCCGGAGCGCGGACTAGAGTATAAACGATTCCAAATCTCCGAATCCCCAGAGCGCGGATCGGAGTACTCTAAGTCCCCGAAGCGCGGACTAGAGTATAAACGACTTCAAATCTTCGAATCCCCAGAGCGCGGAGTGGAGTACTCTAAGTCCCCGGAGCGCGGACTAGAGTATAAACGATTTCAAATCTCCGAATCCCCAGAGCGCGGAGCGGAGTACTCTAAGTCCCCAGAGCGCTGACTAGAGTATAAACGATTCCAAATCTCCGAATTCCCAGAGCACGGATCGGAGTACTCTAAATCCCCAGAGCGCGGACTAGAGTATAAACGATTTCAAATCTCCGAATCCCCAGAGCACGGATCGGAGTACTCTAAATCCCCAGAGCGCGGACTAGAGTATAAACGATTACAAATCTCCGAATCCCCAGAGCGCGGGTCGGAGTACTCTAAATCCCCAGAGCGCGGACGAGTATAAACGATTTCAAAATCTCCGAATCCCCAGAGTGCGGAGCGGAGTACTCTAAGTCATCGGAGCGCGGACTAGAGTATAAATGAATACAAACCTCCGAATCCCCTGAACGCGGATCAACTTACTCTAAATCCCCGGAGAGAAGATTTAGAAAAAAGTCCCAAGTACTCGAGAGATGTGGAACGAGAAATATGCTACGTCTGGAGATGTTTGAATGACACGAAAATGGACTGCGAGATAATGCAACTCGTAACAAGTGGAGTTATGACTACAGTTAGTCAGCAAACCAAAGAAAAGCAAGAGAATCATTCAAACAAAAAAAGAAACTAAACTTCATTCAGTAGTTCAAAATGGGGTTACACAGTTACTCCTACAAAATTCAGAATCCAAAACCTGTCTATACAAACTGCAAGCCACAAAAAATAAAAGCAACGACAAGACTTAAGAAAGAAGCTCGTTGAACGAGTGTATCGATTACTTCTTCGTTTTCTTCTTCTTATCTTCCTTTGTTTTTTCCGACGACTCCTCTCCCTCACGCTTTTTCTTGGATTTCTTGCTTGCCAAAGAAGCGGAGTCGGGAGTAGGGGACGGAACATCCAGTGGTTTAGACCTGCCCGGGAGAATGATTTTCAAAGGTCTATTCCGAGGGTCGGTGAGTTCCAGTATTTCGGGTTCAACTTTGACCTCGACCTTTTCTTCTCCTCTGCGGCGAGGCGGTCCTTCATGCTCACCTTTGAGGTATGCTCAGAGGCGCCAGTGATTTCGATTTCGTCACTCCCTTCGGCAGGAGATGAAGTGTCAAGCTTATCATCATCTAGCGCCCCAATCACTTGAGCATCGGGACCAGGAATTACTCCCGCATGAACAGCGTCACTTGTTTTCTCTTCCTCCTCCTTGGCGTCATCGCTCCTCGGAGTTGGCTCGGCATCAGAGTGGCCTACATGAAAACATAAAGAATGAACGTTAGAACGAATAAATGCTGGAAAATGACAAAGTCTTTTGACTTCTAGAGAAGAAGAGTTTCCTACCGGGTTCAGGTTGGCTATCGGTTGCGCGTGGGGTTTCACCCTCCAGAATAGGAGATAGCACGTGAACGCCGAGCCCGGGATCTTCAGGATCATAGCCGGCATGCTGCTCGAACGGGTCAAGTGTCGACCGACCGGCCGGTTGAGCAGCGGGAGGAGCAGCAATATGAGGAGCCGTAGTCTCAGCCCCAGACGGGCCAGCTTCATCACTTTTCTCTTTTGGAAGGGGAGAGCCTTTGTTATAAAGCGCCAAAGCTGCGGACAGATCCGTTGGCTCATTCCTCCTAAGGAACTCCTTCACCAAGGCATCCTCATCGACCTCTTCGGAGCCCGACTCGATCTTCCTGATCCTTATCAAAGTTTCCCAGGCCTCAGCTAGGGACTCGAGGTTGCCATCGCCCAAGAATGTTAAGCCGTGATGCATAAGGACGCGGGCTCCATATTCAGCAATCAACGGGTCAAACATGCTTTTGACCTCTTCCCTGCCGGCTTCTGCGGCCGCCTCGAGGCGAGAGTCAATCTCCCCCGCAGCCTTTCTTTTGCCCTCCTCACGGGCCTCATCCTTCATTTTCTCAACCCCAGCAAGTTCGTCATCGAGCTTCGCTTTCAGGAGACGAGTAGCAACGATTTCATCACAGTATCATTGTGATTCTTCTTGAGCAGCTACCTTGTCCTCCTTATCCTTGGAGAGTAATTCTTTCAGCTCTCTGACTTGCACGACGAACGCGTCCCTCTCTTTTTGGACAGAGTCTTTTTCTAGGGCGAGGGCACCGCTGCACTGGACTGCTTCATCAAGCTCCTTCTTGTGAGCCATCTCTAAGCGAGTAACTGCCTCAGCAGTATCTTTTGCGCTTTGTTCAGCGGCTTCCAGCTTCGACTTGTACGAAGCGAGCTCTACGTCTTGGTGCTCGATGATGTTTTTATCGCAGCCAGCCTCCAGTTTCAGGCGATCAATCTCATGTTGACGCTCTACGGACACCTCCGAGATCTTCTCCACCAAGTGCACAAACGCGTCATGTTGAACATAGACGTCGTTATTGCAGGCAATGGCACTCTGCTTCACGTGCCCAGGAATATGGTGAATAGCCGGGAGGAACTTCAAACCGTCAAAGCAAATTTTCGGAAACTTGGCCCTAAGATCGACCATCTTTTCCACGACAGTTGGATCAACCGCGGGAGTAGGGGGAGGAGGCTTTGGAAGTTCTGCCCTTTTTCGTTGTTCCCGAACTTGCCTCGTACTCGATGAACCGGAGTGTTGTTCTCGAGGAGCATCAGATTGGTAACCCTTCTGTGAAGATTTCTCTTTATCCGGCACAGTTGGAGGAAGAGGATCACGGGACTGCGAAGATTGAGAATATGCCTTCTTGCGGTGAGACGACTCACGGGGACGATTGTCTCTATCTTCATAATTGTCTCTGTCCCTGCGTCTGCCTGAACCAGAGTCCCGTCCAGAGTGATGAAATATGGAAGAGCCATGAAGGCGATCGAGTCCGTGAGAACGCCCCATATCACCTGCAAAGAATGGAGATGACAACGAGTTAAGAAAAATCTGTGAGATAAGAAAAAACTTGAAGTGTATGATGAAATGCGTATGTGCGTGTGTGTCCTAGTGTTTCCCCCGACGGACCAGTTCTTTTGTCTTTGCTAATTGGAGTATTGTCTCCTTGGGTCGGGAGTTGAACTCCCGCGTTGCCTTTAGCGGGCGAAGAAAACTTGAGGGCATCAGGATCGTCAAACCCGTAATTAAGTATATCATCGGGAATAGACAGGTTCGACAGGCCCCTCAGGGAACTTTCCAGGTGCTGCGAGGAAGCCTCTTTCTCAAGCGGGATAGGCATGACTTTTGAAGTGCCACCAACTTTCTCCTTCTGAACTTTATATTTTAACTTCTTCTTTCCCTTCGAAGGTGAGGATGACGTCTCAATATCTTGAACTTCGATTGCCGGATTCCAAGCGGGACCCACATTCTCTCCTTGAGTCTCAAGAGCTTCGTCTTCTTTGCGCTCACCTTCTTCGTGCGTATCGGGAGTGCGGCGCGACGACGATCCGGCCTGTTTTTTCCCTTTACCGGACGGAGGTTTGGGAATGGTGACACCTTCTGGAAGGCTGATCCGACGACCAGGGGCTAGCAAGCCAAACCCCGATAGTGATTCATTTGAGATGATAGTTCGGATGTCTCGTTCCTCGGTAGGAAGAGCTCTAATGGCTTCAACAGTCTCAGAATATCCTCGGCCTTCCGGACGCAGGTTGATACCTGAAAAGATGAAACAAAGAGTTAGGAAAAACATGACTCCGGTTAAATGCGAATAGTGACTCAGCAGAGAGACTTACTGCCTTCAACCCATCTCCTCGTAAAACCAGGAGGGCAGCGCACATAGAACCATTCCTGTTTGTACAGGGCGAATTTACTGCATGCCCCTGTCAAGATTTGGCATTTGTGGTACGGCTCGAGGAACATAAAGGAAGGACTGTCTTTCCGTCTCTTGATCATATAGATGTATCTGATATCACCAGCGGTTGGAGGTCTGGAGAAGACGGCCATGAAAAGTAAGTAGGTCCCATATAGAAATGCATGACCGTTCGGGTGCAGCTGCGACGGAGCAATGTCGATATACTGCAATACATCCCGGAGGAATAAATTAAACGGAGGCACGCTGCCCATCCAACACATGAACTTGTTACAGGCGGTATACCCGACCGGGGGCAGATGGGGACGATCGTGTCGCGAAAGGGACTAACACGTCGGTGAAAGGGATCCCATGTATGGAGCATATCCGTCGGAGAGCAGCTTCGTTGATCTTCGAAGCTTGTGAATCGATCGGATTGTCTAGAAGGATCGTTGCCTCTAGGGCATCGGGTGCTAAGTTATGAGCAGGAGGAGTCGACGGATTAGAAGTATCAGCGGCTTCTTGCCTTGATGACGGCCCAGGCCTGTCGGATATAGTGGCGGAGCTAGACTTTCTTGACATCCCCAATAAATAACGAACCTGGCAAAGTGCTTGAGAAAACTATACTTAAAAAACGTTGAATGTTAGAATTAACAACACGAGTTTTCCCCCCACGTGGTGTGTGAACTAGTGCAAGCAATTGTGTACAAGCAATAAGAATCTAAAGATTTCAAAGATATAAAAATGAGCTTCGATTCGTCGCCTTCGAAGACCGTCATCGCTGACCGTCTCAAAAAGCCCGCCTTGAGGTGATTACAGTTTCAAATTCAGAAAATGAATATTAATCAAAGTCCAGATTTAAGTCTACTAAAGCTAGGGAGTTAATGATCCGGGTCAGTTTCATATGATGGTGTGCTTAGATCTTTGTCCTTGAATTGATTAGGCAAGGCAATTGTTCGTTCGGCATTTACAGTGTTTGGCCTAAGTGTGTTTCAACATTTATCATTGTTCGGCATTTATGATTGTCCGGCATATGCATTGCTCGGCCTTGATATGGTTCAGCTAGGTTTTGTTCGGCATTTGGATTGTTCGGCCTAAGTATAGTATTCGGCATGTATGTTTGTTCGGCAGGTCAGATGTTCAAAACGTATACTGTTCGGCATTTAAAATGATGTTCGGCAATTGTATTGTTCGGTCTAAGTTCTGTTCGGCATTTGGAGTGTTCGGCCTAAGCATGGTTCGGCATGTCAGTTGCTCAATATTTACGTTGTTCGGCCTTGATACAGTTCGACATTTAAGAGTGTTCGGCTTGAGCTCGATTCAGCTAAGTTATTGTTCGGCGTTTGTGTTTGGGTTTGGTTTGTTCGGCTAAGTTGTTGTTCGGCATTCCTTAGTTTATTCGGATGAAATACTGTTCGGCAGCCCTTCATTCCACCATTCAGTGCATGACAACATACGCCGAACCAGAGCTGTGCCATCCAACACCCTTACCACCTCCAACGTTTTCCTTTTCCTTTTTAAACTTCGGTTCGGCGCGAAGAAGCTAAATACGATAGCCATATGTGCAAACACCCCAACTCATTCCTCCTCGCCTCGCATTATCGTTCGGCAATAAGGACAACCTACTCGAAAGCTCTCTACATGACACACTTGACCATCTTGTTTGAAACCTATTCGAGTTGTACAAGGAACAGTACCTAGTTTGCAGATTGGAGCTTAGGAAGGAATGGTCAAGTTTTAAATCTGATCGGCTAGCGAAAATTGCAAATCTTTGAAGAGTGGCAGAAGTGAAAAGGTAAAAGAGAGGAGACGGGAAGGACTTGGTTTTATAGGGGGAAGATAGAAGTTGAAAAGGCTATGTCCGGTGGAACCGGTCAAGGTCGTAGCGCTCGATTTCAAAGCGAAGTGTCGCTCGGCACGTGAGGATTGTTCGGCTTCGGACGTATCGTTCGGCATTCATGCCACGCTCGTCACACATATTCTCGAGAAGGCATCTCCAAGGAAAGTTAGTCTAGGTCCAAAGCGCATCACGTTCGGTCACGTAATGCACTTTGGGGGGCAAGTGTTTCCTAGAGATTTGACCAGGCAACTGAGCACTCGGCATTGGCAGGTACTCGGCATCTATAGTACTCGGCATCTGGACTACTCGGCGTCAACTAGTGCTCGGCATCTCATAGTACTCGGCGTAGTACTCAGCGTCTCATAGTACTCGGCGTAGTACGCAGCATCCATAGTACTCGGCATCAGGTAATACTCGGCCTCGGATCGTACTCGGCAACAGGAGCACTCGGTACTCAGAGGAACTCGGCGCACACGACTACTCAACATGACTGTATCGTTCGGACAGAATGCTTCGTTCGGCCAGAATGCGTCGTCCGGCCAGAGAGCACTGTTCGGTTTAGAGCTTCGGATGGAGGCACGTTCGGCTTCAACAGACAACCATTCTGCACTTCCCACACATCAAACACACCGTTCGACATAGAAGGGATGGTTCGACATAGCGGCGTTCGGCATACCTTGCTCGGCATACAGCGACCACTGTACTTGGGCTAGAGTGTTCGGCCATCAGCCCACTTGGGAAGTCCAGCCCATATTTGTCTATAAATAGAGGGGCAGGGTCACAATGAAAGGGGATCCTTTTTTGGAGAGAACACTGGGGAGACTCTGCCATTTTTGAGACTCATCTTCTCTACTTAACAACTTCATTCAAGCATTTGATTCACGAATTGTATTTGTAATCATCTATTAAGAAGATCAATAAAGTTTAACCTCAAAGTGGACGTAGGCAATTACGCTGAACCACTATAAATTTGGTGTTCTTACTTTCTGCATTTAAATTAGCATTCTCTCCTCTGTTTAATTTGTTTTCATCACTTATATCTCTACACAATCTTTCTCTAAGAGGTTAGTGACCAATTTTGGTGCTAACAGTATGTTTTTGAATTAATTTTAAATTCTTAAATCAATTTGGAGTTAAAAGTTTATAAATGATTTTTAGGATATATTATTATATTATAAAGCTATTTATAAATAATATCTTGTTTAAAAAAGGGTTTACTAAATAAAAGGTTTACCTAAAGTGATTTACAAATAATATCTTGAAAATGATATTTTATAAACGAGATTCTGTAAAGGAATTATGAAGGAAGATTTTTAAATAGTTTTAAAAATATAAAGAGATTTTATAAATCATTTTAGAGATTGTTGAAGGAAGTTTTGAATCAAGTTTGAAAATTTGTAAAGAGGTTTGAAATGTGAAGTGAACTTATAAACGAATTTTTATAAGGGATAAGTGGATGGGTTTTATAAAGTGAATGAGTTTAAAAGTAAGTGATGTTTTGAAGGGGAATTGTTTAGCCATTTAATATAGAATGTGAGAAGAAAGGATTTTCCAAAATGTTTTTGGTAAATACTTAAATTGTTTCCAAGTAAAAAGGGGAATGTTAAGGAAAAGAGTTTTGAAAGGATCTTTTGATCAAGTTTAATAAAGTGATTTTATTAATCAATAAAGGCTTAGAGGATTCCATATGGGATTGAGTCAATGTTTGATAGTTTGTTTAATTTGATAGTAAAATAACCAACTATCAAATATGGACCTAAACGTAACTTCGGAAATATCTAGGAGAAACACGAGGATTATATGGTACAGTTACCGTCGAAGGTGTTATACATTACGTATAAACTCGTTTAGTTCTTCTAGGATAAATGATAAGGAAATCCATCCACTAACGGTTAGGAGATGAACTCCGCTCTTGTCATTTGTTTGTTTATTTCCTAAAGAACCAGGGTTGAATTTACCATAATTATCGATAGTTGTTTCGAAGAGACCGAGATCGGATATGTTATCTGAAAACCACTTCGATCCAACGAATGCATTTTGAAGTGAAGATATCGGGAAGAGCATGGAATTGAAGATAGAGATGTAAAGTGCAAGGGCTAATCGCTACTAATCCTGAGGGTGATTCCAAAATGGATGTAGTAGGAATAGTGCCTTTGGTTTCGTTCAGACCCAGAACGGACTTGTATGGATGAATGCTATCAGGGCAATGAGCATTCTAAGTGTAAATTCCTTGAAAGGTAATCGTAGCCTCAAGCCTCATCAACCGGGAATGACTGAAAATCAAGGGAGATGCAGCAAGGCTAAGTGGGTCGCACCCATTAGGGTATGTTGTCACCCTTCTAGATACATCTACATATTTATGGATTTTTTGTGCATGAGATCTCGATAAAAAGGGTTGCAAAGCAACCGGGGTGATGACATATTTGGTACTATCCAGTAAGGGGTAGGCCGGTCTTGTATTGGTAGGGATCGATAGGTTCGATCACAGTATATTTTCTAGACATATACCATGATAGGTGGTACCCCAGTGCCTAGTCATTGTATGGAATCCATTCTTCAATAAGCGTTGTACGGTTTTGATTGTGCCCAACTATGTTGAAATGTGAGATGAAAGCATTCCAACTATTTTAATATTTTACTTTGAACCCTTAGACATTATTATAATATCACTGGATTTTATATAAAAGTGTTTTGGTTATCGTAAGGTAAAACCCCGTCTGTATTTATGTGCGGCGTAGTCTTACGAGATACCTTTGATTTTAAAAGAGTTTTTAAGACTAATAATTCAGTTGTTGAGTTTACTCACACAAGACCCATGTTTGACATGGAGTTTTATTTTCCTTCCCTTAAACTCCTGGGTGCTCAAATTTTTACGAGCAGCCAAGTAGTCCAGATTTTCTACGAATGCATTTTGGGAGGAGCTTGGAGCAGGAGGCTTCACCGATAGTTAGTTATTATCTTATTTCTGTTGTATATTATGTACTCTATTTGATGTATAAGGATAGGCTGTTATAACTGTTCTAGGTTAGAAATTGTATTAGTGGAACTCTAGTGTATTATTTTGAAATGTCTTTGTAAAGGATTATGTTGATTAATATATTTTATTCCGTTGTGTTGTGAGATTCTGTGGTTGCTTTTAATTTCTTCTGTCTCTATCTCCTTTCTTTTCCCCTGATGAACGGTGTTTCCGACACTTGATGGGTCAGCATGCAATACAGTGGTTGTATTAGTGTCGATTTTTTAGGGTCAAAAATCTTGTTCGGTATAGTGGTATCAGAGCTTAGGTTGAGCGAACACCTAGGCTTGGTTGGGTTGACTCATTTGAGATAGGGTAAGTGAGACCCTAGGATAAGATTGAGAGTGTGTGTGTGTATATATATATATATAAAAGCGTGTATTGTTAGTGATATAAAAATGTTTTGTATTGTGTTGTTTGATTTGTTGAGTGGCTTAAGAATTTTGGTCGATGCGTTTGGCCAACGTTATCGATAGGAATTCCTAAACACTCGAACAAGACCAATTGACACATTATTGTTTTAAAATAGGTAAATGAAATAATTTTACCTCGAAATATACTTTTTATATATAAAAGAATAATTTTTTATAGTTATTCTGATTGTGCTTGATTATTAGGAACTGATAATATTCGATCATTATCATCTAGGATTTGACCGGCTATGCACGCCCATTTCCGAGCATTGACCATTATTCATTAACTATCTTAAATCTTTCTTTTTGAAATCTAGATTGGGTAGATAGGAATTTTGGGAGCATTGAAACAAGTACCTTGTGAATTAAATTTCATAATTTGAATATAAGGCATTCGTTGATAATGTTGAGTTAAAATTTGATTTCTAAGGGTTGTTTTAAAAGAAAATTTAGAACATTTTGAAATAATATTTGGAAATGTTGAATATACGAGTTAGTTGTTTTAAATTTAGGTTTTATAAAAGAAGTTTATTATAAAGGAAACTTAAACATTTCCAAAATAATTCTTGAAGAATGATTTATATGAAGAAAGCTAGAATATTTTCGCAATAAATATTTGGAAATGGATTAAATAAGATGTGTCTTTTAATTAAAAAGAATTTAGGTTGAAACTTGAGAACCTAAATCCCGGTGCTTTTGAAAAACGATTTTTAAGGTTTTGGGAACTAACGATAGTTTTATTTGAAAATGTAAAGTGTTGTTTTAGAAATGGGAATTTGAAATAAAAGTAATATTTTTAAGTTAACTAATTCGAGTGGCTCGAAAATAACTTAAAATTGGGGAAGAGATGTGTTCGGATGGTAAATACTTCTCTTGAGTATTACCCTTCTTGGTAAGGGAATGTATGATACTGTTTTGGTAATACCTAGTTCCTTAGTATCATTTTGGAGTTACTCGCGCTATATGTAAATTTCCAAAGGATTGAAATTATAGTTTCATTTCAAAAAGTTTTCGAATAAAACCTGGGTATTTGGATCTCGTGTTTTCTTAAGGAGATAAATTCAAAATGGAATAGTGGAATCAGATAAGGCTATATACTCTTAGGTTGTAGTGGAGTATTATCCAAGTTGAAACTAAGAGTAATTTATGAAAGGTTTTCATAAATAATTTAGTGGGGATAGAATTGATATTAGGGATAACCATTAAGTAAGTGCGTAGGTTGGACGTAGATCATTTCTCCTTTTCATTTAGTTTTGATCTAAGATTCGAGTATATGACTTTAAGGTGTTTGCACCATTCCGTATAAGGATTTATTACTCGATTTTTGACGGCGAGCATTTGATGAGGATTTTGGTATGAAACCAAAGTTTTCTATCGTAGTTACAACTATGTAAGGAGAACTGAGGTTCCAAATCAAGGAGCCTGATCGGAGTCCGCACTAGAAAATCGAGTGTGTGATACTAGTTCGGAAGTGAAGTTATGTATTCGAGTTGTGATCAAATCATATTTTTGTATGAGAACGATCTATGTAAATCATATGGACCAATGTATAGTTTTAAGTGTTTTCTGGGATAGGTTGAGGTGTAATTTTAGGGACGAAATTCTTTTAAAGGGGAAAGAATGTAACAACCCGGAATTTTACTGCTTAGATTTATGAATATTTAATTTAAATAATCAATATATAGGTTTTATAATGAAAATAAAACTCTTTTAATAATAAATAATGATGGTGAAATAGTTTTTAAAATTTGTTTACAAAGATATATAGTTCAAAGAAAAACAAAAAATGTGACCGGAATTCGTTTTCCAAATTTTCGACTTTTCGTTGGCTAAAGGTTATCGGAAACGTTGTGAACACAAATGAAAATATGTTTACATAAATATATAAATAATTTAGTGTATATTGGCATGTATATATGTGTATATACTTAAGTATATATGGTTTTAAATATTAAAAAAAATAAGGAAACATGATGTGACATTTTGACAACTCGAGGACAAAACATGTTTAAACATGTTTGCATTGATGTGATGGTTTGGGAGCTTAGCAAGGACAAGAATTTCATGTATTGTAGGCTTTGAGGGGAGCATGGTTGATGAGGTGTCACTAATGTAGTGGAGGTTATGTAATGGAAGGGCTTTTTAGTAATTTCCTAGTTGCATTTTATATAAAAGCAATTCTCAAATTTCTCTTTCTCATTTTACACTTCATTCTCATTTTCTAAAACTTTCCAAAGCTTCAAAAGAAATATTTCCATGGCTTCTTTTCCTTCTTCTTAGCTTTAAAAAGTTTAAAAATCCAAGTTCTAATCTTTAAATGTTTTAAGAATCCATTTTAACTCCTCCTTTTCCATTTCAGAACCCCTCCATTTTCTCTCTACTTTACTCGGCCATAACTCCTTGCATTCGACTACAAATGGATATTTTCTTTTTTTCAAAGCATTTGTAATTCCAGTGACTACAACTTTCTATTGTATCACTTTCTCTGTTTTCGAGCATGAATACTCCAAAAATCCATATTTTTCAAGAGTGCTTTTGAACCTAGATTTTAAAGCCCGAAAATACCCCTTACTGTTTTGGCCATAACTCCCTCAAAAATTATCCAAATAGAGTAATTGCTTTTTTTTAAATGATAGAGGAAAGAACAATCTAAAACTTTCCTTTTGACCACTTTGCCAAAATTAGAGAAGAAAGGGTCAGAAAACAGAGAGCAAGTTGACATATTTTCAAGTTGGTTTTATTGATTTCCAAGCTATACAAGTCCTAAGTGTTTTTGCAAAAGTTCATCGAATTTTGGGTGAGTAAATTTATTTAACTTTGGGAAGCATTTACTTTATATATATGTATGTTGGATATGTGGTTATATATATATATAATGTTGTGTTTGGTTTATGGTATGTTTGGATGTGAATGTAAGTGCTAACTTGTAGTTTAGCATTAGACTTTGAAATCGACGGTTTATGTGATATGTTTGGATATAAAGTCAAGAGCTTTGATGTGTTATAGATATGGTTTGTATTTGTATATGCTTGGATATGTTGTTGAATGGTAACTTAGGAAAGAAATTCTAAGTTATTACATTCATAGCGATAGTCGTTATGAGTTCAGTTCGGAAATTACGATTTCCAAGTTTTCAAAGTTTTCTTTTAAAATGTTTTTGAAAACCATTTTAAACTTAATTAGTAAGAATGTTACTTAATTAATTTTTTTTCAAGGTAATTAGTTTAACAATTAATTTATTTATTAATTAAAGATAATGGTTAATTAATTAAGTAATTAAGTTAAGTAATTAGAGTTTAAGAATTAATTAACTAAGTTAATTAATTTTATTTAATTAAGAAAGTTTTAATTAATTATTAATTAAGTTAAGAAGTAATTATTTAATTAATTTTTAATTTAATCAATTTAATTATTTTAATTAATTATTTAATTAAAGTTTGGATTATTTAATTAATTATTATTTAAAGGTTAATTATTTATTAAATTATTACTTAACTAAAAGTTTAATTTTAAATTTTTAATTAATTATGATTAAAATGGTTTAGCTTATTATTTAAGTTTAATCAAAGATTATTTAATTAATTAATTGAGATTAATTAATATTTAATTATTAATGAAGGTTTAAATGATTATTTAATAATTAATAAATGATTAATTTGGGTTTAATTAATAGTTAATTATTGTTTAACTATTTAATTAAATTAACTTAAGATTCAATTAAATTTAATTATGATTTAAATATGGATTTAATTTATAATTAATTATTTTAAAAAGAGTTTAAAGGTTTTAAATCCTTTGGTTTCTAAAAGTAAATTTGTTTAAAGGTATTTCTTTTTCAAAGATGGTTTTGAATACAAGTGATTCAAGTGTCGATACGATTAAGGAACCATATAACTGTGAATGAGTTATAATGTAGATTGTTGGATTGTTTGGACATGTGTTAGCAGAATAAATCCACGTTCTGCTATAAATTGATTGATTGTTTGTTTGTGTTGACATATGTTAGTAGAATAAATCCCCGTTCTGTTATAAATTGTTTGGTTGTTTGATTGTTAGTTTGTTTGTGTGGACATGTGTCAGCAGAATAAATCCCCATTCTGCTATTAATTGATTGAATTGTTTGGACATCTGTTAACAGGACAAATTACCCTCCTGTTAATATGTTATTTAGACATGTATATGCTAGTTAGCTTATATTGATATGTTATTCCCTGATTTGGATATGAGTTGTATTTACATACATGTTGACCTATGTAAATAACTGTTTATTGAATTGAAATTCAATTGAGATTGAATGGTAACTTAAATTAGTACCATTGGGATTGCTAAGCTTCTTTTCGAATTAGTAAAGTATGTTTTTGAATTAACTTTAAATTCTTAAATCAATTTGGAGTTAAAAGTTTATAAATGATTTTTAGGATATACTATTATTTTATAAAGCTATTTACAAATAATATCTTGTTTAAAAAAAGGGTTTATTAAATAAAAGGTTTACCTAAAGTGATTTACAAATGATATCTTGAAAATGATATTTTATAAACGAGATTCTGTAAAGGAATTATGAAGGAAGATTTTTAAATAGTTTTAAAAATATAAAGAGATTTTATAAATCATTTTAGAGATTTTTGAAGGAAGTTTTGAATCAAGTTTGAAAATTTGTAAAGAGGTTTGAAATGTGAAGTGAACTTATAAACGGATTTATAAGGGATAAGTGGATGGGTTTTATAAAGTGAATGAGTTTAAAAGTAAGTGATGTTTTGAAGGGGAATTGTTTAGCCATTTAATATGGAAAGTGAGAAGAAAGGATTTTCCAAAATGTTTTTGGTAAATACTTGAATTGTTTCCAGGTAAAAAGGGAATGTTAAGGAAAAGAGTTTTGAAAGGATCTTTTGATCAATTTTAATAAAGTGATTTTATAAATTAATAAAGGCTTAGAGGATCCCATATGGGATTGAATCAATGTTTGATAGTTTGTTTAATTTGATAGTTAAATAACCAACTATCAAATATGGACCTAAACGTAACTTTGGAAATATCTACCTAAACGTAATTTTGGAAATATCTAGGAGAAACACGAGGATTATATGGTACAGTTACCGTCAAAGGTGCTATATATTACATATAAACTCGTTTAGTTCTTCTAGGATAAATGATAAGGAAATCCATCCACTAACGGTTAGGAGGTGAACTCCGCTCTTGTCATTTGTTTGTTTATTTCCTAAAGAACCTGGGTTGAGTTTACCAGAATTATCGATAGTGGTTTCGAAGAGACCGTGATCGGATATGTTATCTGAAAACCACTTCGATCCAACGAATGCGTTTCGAAGTGAAGACATCGGGAAGAGCATGGAATCAAAG
Source organism: Allium fistulosum (assembly GCA_030737815.1). Lineage (NCBI taxonomy): Eukaryota > Viridiplantae > Streptophyta > Magnoliopsida > Asparagales > Amaryllidaceae > Allium > Allium fistulosum. Next base: position 1,023,233,917 of record CM060906.1, read on the forward strand.
ATAGAGATGTGAAATGCAAGGGCTAATAGCTACTAATCTTGAGGGCAATTCCAAAATGGATGTAGTAGGAATAGTGCCTTTGGTTTCGTTCAGACCCAGAACGGACTTGTATGGGTGAATGATATCAGCACATTGTCATTGGAGGGCAATGAGCATTCTAAGTGTAAATTCCTTGAAAGGTAATCGTAGCTTCAAGCCTCATCAACCGGGAATGACTAAAAATCAGGGGAGATGCAGCAAGGCTAAGTGGGTCGCATCCATTAGGGTATGTTGTCACCCTTTTAGATACATCTACATATTTATGGATTGGTTGTGCATGAGATCTCGATAAAAAGGGTTGCAAAGCAACCGGGGTGATGACATATTTGGTACTATCCAGTAAGGGGTAGGCCGGTCTTATGTTGGCAGGGATCGATAGGTTCGATCACAGTATATTTTCTAGACATATACCGTGATAGGTTGTACTCCAGTGCCTAGTCATTGTATGGAATCCATTCTCCAATAAGCACCATACGGGTTTGATTGTGCCCAACTATGTTGAAATGTGAGATGCAACATTCCAACTATTTTAATATTTTACTTTGAACCCTTAGACATTATTATAATATCACTGGATTTTATATAAAAGTGTTTTGGTTATCGTAAGGTAAAAATTCACTGTATTTATGTGCGGTGGGTCTTACGAGATACCTTTGATTTTAAAAGAGTTTTTAAAAATAATAATTCGGTTGTTTGAGTTTACTCACACCAGACCCATGTCCAACCCGGAGTTTTATTTTCTTTCCCTAAAACTCCTGGGTGCTCAAATTTTTACGAGCAGCCAAGTAGTCCAGTTTTCTACGGATGCATTTTGGGAGGAGCTTGTAGCAGGAGGCTTCACCGATAGTTAGTTATTATCTTATTTCCACTGTATATTATGTACTCTATTTGATGTATAAGGACAGGCAGTTATAACTGTCCTAAGTTAGAAATTTTATTAGTGTAACATTGATGTATTATTTCGAAATGTATTTGTAAAGGATTATGTTGATTAATATATTTTATTCCGTTGCGTTGTGAGATTCTGTGTTTGCTTTTAGTTTCTTCTGTCTCTATCTCCTTTCTTTTCCCTTGACGAACGATGTTTTCGACACTTGATGGGTTGGCACGCAATACAGTGGTTGTATTAGTGTCGATTCTCGAGGGTCGAAAATCTTGTTCGTTATAGTACCAATTAAAACTTTTTATTATTTTGCAGGTACTCAAACTAATAATAAGGAGAAATGGATACTCTATAGTGGATGCTCCAAACATATGATGGGAAATGCGCACATGCTATCAAACATCACTTACATGGACAGTGGCACGGTCACTTTTGGGATAATTCCTAAGGATATGTTATTGGAATTGAAAACGTCATCAATGTCGGTATATCTACTTCTCCTATTATTTCAAATGTTTTATTAGTTAAAAAACTTAAAACATAATTTACTTAGTATAGGCCAATTATGCGATAAAGGACTTAGAATCAATTTTGAAAAAGATAATGCAATATCTTTGATCAAAATAAAACTTTAATTTTTAAGGAACAAGAAATCAAAATATTTATATTCTAAACATGAATATTAATCATAATAATGATTTATGCTTAACCACAAATCATGATGATCCATGGATATGACATATAAGATTTTGTCACATAAATTTCAAAACAAATTAGCTAAAAACAATTTGGTAGAGGATTACCCAAAATAAATTTCAATGTTAAAATTCTATGCGATGCATGTCAACTTGGAAAATCAAAGAAAAGCTCGTTTAAGTCTAAAAAGGAAATCTCTACTAAACAACCTCTTGAATTACTTCATTTGAACTTATTTGGTCCAACTCAAGTACGTTCAATAAATCACAATAAATATGTCTTTGTAATTGTAGACGATTTTTCAAGATATACTTGGATACTATTTTTAAAACATAAAAGTGATACATTCTAAATGTTTAAATTTTTTGCTAATCTAATTAAGACTCTAATGGATTTATAAATATAAAGTATAAGAAGTGATCGCGGTGAAGAATTTGAAAATGAATTATTTACAAACTTTTGTAATAAAAAGAGAATTAATCATAATTTTTCATTTCCACGAACACCATAACAAAATGAGGTAGTTGAAAAAAAAAATCGTACCTTGCAAGAATGTGCTCGAACTCATAAATGGCAGTGGCTTGCTAAAGAATTTTTAGGCCGAAGCAGTTGCTACTGCATGTTATGTATTAAACCGTGTAACTTTTAGACCTATGACTAAAAATACATGTTATGAAATGTTCTACAAAAAGAAACCAAAAGTATCATATTTTTGAATATTTCGATCAAAATGCTTTATTATAAATATGAAAGATAATCTTGGTAAATTCGATTCAAAAGCTGATGAATGAATTTTTGTTGGATATTCCAATCAAAGTAAAGCATACAGAATTTTTAACAAACGAACAAATGTTATAGAGGAAAGTCTTCATGTCTCGTTTGATGAAAACTTTAAAAATATAAATAAAGACGACGAAGAAACTTTTGATATTAATCAAAATAAAGCCATTGAAATTATGATTGAAAATAATAATGATAATCAAAATAACAGTAGTTTGAAATCACCACCCCGTATTTTAAAAGATCATCATATTCATAACATAATTGGAAATCTAGATAACAAAGTTTCGACTAGAAGACAAATAAATCAAATAAGTAATGTAACATTTAGATCTAATTTTGAACCAAAAAATTACAAGGAAGCATCAAATGACGATTTCTGGATTTTAGCAATGCAAGAAGAACTTAATCAATTTGAATGAAATATTGTTTGGGAACTAGTACCAAGGCCAAACGATCAATAAGTAATTGGAACAAAATGCGTTTTTAAAAACAAAGCAGACGAAAATGGAAATATTATACATAATAAAGCAAGATTAGTGGCATAGGGATACAATCAAGAAGAAGAATTAATTATGAAGAGACTTTTGCACTTGTGGCGCGTCTTGAAGCCATAAGAATATTACTTGCTTTTGCTTGTCTCATAACTTTAAGCTATTTCAAATGGATGTTAAAAGTGCTTTCTTGAATGGTTTTATAAAAATGTTTACGTTGAACAACCACCACTATTTGTTCATGAAAAATATCCAGATCATGTTTTTAAACTTAAAAGGGCATTATATGGTTTAAAACAAGCACCTCGCGTTTGGTATGATCGATTAAAATCACATTTAATAAATTTCGGTTTTCAAATTGGTAAAATAGATGCAACATTATTTATTAAAAGAGAACAGAAGGATATATTAATTGTTAAAATTTATGTTGATGATATAATATTTGGATCTACTAACGAAAATTTATGTAATGAATTTTCTACGATAGTAACAAACAAATTATAAATGTCCCATATGAGTGAATTGAATTTCTTTTTAGGATTACAAATAAAACAATTAAATAACAGAATTTTTATAAATCAAGAAAAATACTGTAAAGAATTACTAAAACATTTTGGAATGGATAATACATAAAGTAAACCCACTCCAATGAGTACTACTAATCATCTAGACAAAGATGAACATGGAAAAGAGTTCGATCAAGAACTATATCGAAGCATGATAGGATCCTTACTATACTTAACAGCTAGTAGACCAGATATTGTAATGAGTGTTTGTTTATATGCAAGATTTCAATCACAACCTAAGGAAACACATCATCAGGCAGTTAAATGGATTTTACGATATTTAACCAACACTAAAGATTATGGTCTATTTTATTCAAAAGGCAGTACGTTTGAACCCATATCTTACAATGATGCGGATTTTGGTGGTTGTAAATCGGATAGAAAAAGTATAAGTGGCACATGTCACTTTATTGGTCAATCGTTAGTTTCGTGGTTTAGGAAAAAGCAAAATTGCGTTTCTCTTTCAACATGTGAAGCCGAATATATTTCTGCTGCCTTAGCTTGCGCTCAAGTAATATATATGCAACAAACACTTAAAGACTATGGAAAAATAATAAACAAATCTCCAATATATTACGATAATCCAATTAATCATTCACGAACAAAACATATAGATATTTGTCACCATTTTCCAAGAGATAATGTTGAAAAAGAAATAATAACTCGTGAATTTGTTAATACCGAAAATAAAATAGGTGGTATTTTTACAAAACCTTTAGGTGAACTAACTTTTATTAAGTTAAGACGAGATCTAGGAATTTGTTCATACCATGAATTGGTTAACTAAATTTGTAGAAATAATATTTTGTTCACTTAAATTTGTAGTAGCTTATATGGACTTTCAACTGAAGAATTAATTTTATACACTTAGAATTAACAACAACCACATAAAAAATTAAATAACAACCATTTAAAAACTAACTAGTATCTGTAAATTTTTATGGCTTAACTCATTTTCCTCAAATTATTTTCTAAATATAGCGAAACCTTATCTTATAAATTCATCTTATATTCTACTTAAAAATAAACAAACACAACTAAATTATTAAAACAAATAAGACAATGTCTTCTGATCACAGCTCCACCTATTCAAATATTGACTATAAATCCCCCTTGTCAGGTAGCACTTATGTATCACCAACTAAATCCACACCTACATCAACTTGTTCAGTTTCTCTAAACATTGGTGCATCACCAACATACCACACTGGCTTTTCTCCTAAAGAAAAGAAAGCTAAACGTTCGATTGGTCTGAAATCAACATCTCTCACCGACAAAGTTGATGAGATAAATCACTATCAACAACAAATGATCGGCGTTCAACGTGAAATGTATTACGAGCAATGGCATCAAGGATCCCATCTAAATTTTCTCAAAAAGTGTATTCTAGCAATTTGTGGTCATTCACCACCAAAAAATTGCATACATCAAAAGTCTCCTTGATTACAAGAAACTCCTACAAAAGCGCATAACATTACTCTGAGAAATCTGTGCAAACCGGGACCATCAAACCAAGCTTGGATTAACACTCCAGCTCATCCAAGTTGATCTCCACTAAAGCCATTAATTGACGATACAATAGTTGAACCAAATTCATGGGATATACAACAAATCAATAATTCTGAATTCTTCCACAAAAACTAAAAATTATGTTACACATCATATAAATTATGTTTATTTATTAATATTTGGCATGTATACTGTTTATAATATTAAAATTTTAACAAAATTTTCATTGATATTCAACTCTATATGTTAGAAAATACATATCACCGATGTTTGTGAATATACCATAGACGTCTGTCACAAGTTACGGGTAAATTTTCCCTATAGCCACAGACGTCTGTGAAAACCTCACAGACGTCTGTCACAACTCTCTATTTAATTTTTCTATAGCCACGGACATCTATGGAACTATCATATACGTTCGTCGAATCTCTCTGCTTCATTTTTACTAAATCCACAGACGTCTGTGACTCCCTCACAGACGTCTGTCGTTGCTCTGGCAAAAAAATTTAGCAGCCATATATAAACAACTTTACCCCACTCTTCACTTTACCTCCATTTCACTTCCTAAATTCTAAAACCCTAGCTTTCAAAACATTCAACTTCATCAATCAATGGCTCCTAAGAAGGTTATCGTCTCTAAAAAGCAAAAAACAAGGCCAATCTTCCTCTTCCTCTTCCTCTCAAGCCCCAGTTACGCAAGCTCACATAAACCAATGGCTCTGCAATAATCCTAATGTCATCAGAGGATTTGAAGTGCCTTCCTAAAAGAAGATCCACTCTGGTCCTTTTTATCGCCTTGGCAATGTGATGGAATATGAAATTCTAGGAATAACTATGGATGCCGATTGCTACAACCTAATTAGCTATTATGTAAATAAGGTAATCATGATCCTCTAGCTATTTACCTCTTCTACTCCAATCTATGTAGTACGGAGATTTAGAATCCGAAGAACGATGATGGTTGGTTGTGGTCAAGTGTTTACGGAAAAGAAATTAAAATTGATGTTTATACGGTTGGCCGTATTTTAGGATGTTCTTATGAGGGGATTGACTTGACGGATATACCGAATCACAGCCTTCTACCCAAAGATGAAGTTACCCATCAAATATGGGAAGATAGGATGCCCCAATGGAAATCCATTTATCTTCGCTCATGTACTAGACTACTAAATTGAATGATAATTAATACAATCATTCCACGTCTAGGTAGTCACGAACAAATTTATCCCAATGACGATTGAGCTTTGCATGCAATATTTGGTCACCTACCGGTAAATTGGGCAAAATTTATTCAGACCAAATTAAAGGTTTTTGGACTCAGCATCGTCGCTCAACTGTATATGCTCCGTATATAATGCGCATCTTGCAAGATCTTGGAGTTCCTTCGTACTTATCACAATACAAAGAAATTCCAACAAAAGATAGTGGTCCACGATATCTATCACTGATGCATCTTCCCAAAAGCCCACCTCGTATCATCCCCTTCGACCAATGGACTCTACAACAACATCATGGTCCTCCTCCAACTAGCGCTCCTCAAAAGACCTACTCCCCTCATTCTTCACAACAACCACCTTCCTCTTGTCATGCTACCGAATATTATTCAGACTCTGAAATATAAGAAGCTCACGTTGAACCAACGGCAAATAGATCTCTATGTGATTTGGCAATCAAAAACAAAAAATAATCACGGCTAGTCAGCGAGCTTTAAACAGAAAGATGACTGGATTGGAACGTTCTTTCTCCACAAGGATAACTAAGATAGAGAAGACTATGGACAAAGTGGTCTCCACTTTAGGCAAAGTGATGTGCAAAGTACATGGTCCATCTTCTTCACGCTCATCATCTTCGCCTTCCCCAACACCTCCACCTCGGGTTCAAACACCAGTTTATCGCTCTCAAGCCTTGCCCGAAGGTAAGTCTCATGATAGAGGTGACCGAGGGAAGACTCCTATTCACGCTCAACCTGAGGAAGAAGAAGAAGACAATGATGACATGTACGTGTCTGATACTTTGCATTTTCAACAACAATCGTACATGGCATTTCAAGGCCTTTCAATTCATGAAGATGAGGAGTACAACGACCAAACGCAATGGTCGGCTACATACGAGCATGATTCATCCTCTTACTGGGAGTATTACAAGAACTACGTGGGCTTATCTTATTCACAAAATCAGTACAATTAGAGTTTCCTTTTATTTTGCAAGTCTTATGCTTGTTTGTTTCCCTATTTACTACTTTTACTACAACTGTCTCTAATTTTATTTTGAACTTTCATATTTAATTGATAACATGCTATGTTTATTAAATACCCCCATATTTTATATCGTTTCCCTCCATTTTGATAATGAAAAAGGGGGAGAAATCTATGCATATACATAGAGGGAGACGAACATAATAATACTTCCATTGTATAGTTTATTTTGGATTATATAGTTGTCATCATCAAAATGGGGGAGATTGTTAAAACCTCCGATTTATGTTTCAATGGTAACAACTATACAATCATATACATATATAGACCTTATCATGATTGCAGGTATATGCTACAAGAAGACACCATGCTCAAAGATATTGAGACTGAAAGAGAAACGAAGATTCATTGACCATACTATTGTTAGTAAGGTTATTGTACTGTAAAAGAGTCCTAGATAAAATATTAATAAGGTCTCCTTGAGTATATATGCATACACGAGCACACACAATTTCATATGCATCAAAATTAAGTTGAAAAACTAATTTTACACCTCACAGACGTCTGAGATAAAGCCACAGATGTCTGTGACAATTCTCGGGTTAAAAATTCTCTGAAGTCACATACGTCTGAGGTTTTACCACAGACGTGTGTCATGTGCAAAAAATATCAATATTGAAAAGGCATTTCTGTTTCATTCAGAAAGAAATCACCTTTCAGCCATCAAATTAAATAGACTTTCTCAAATAGTAATAACTTTTCATTTGCATCTTTTTGAATCTATAAATACTACTTTGATTGAGAAATAGAAATTAACTAACTTGAATTAATCTATTCTTTCCTCTCTTGATTTCTAAACACTTTATTGCATATACATTGTTCACAATCTCTCAATCTATTATAACCAAAATATATTTTTGGTTAAATCACAACTCAAAGCATTCATATTCATATACTCAAAGGAGATCATAGAAAGATTTGTACTATGTTAGCGCCAAAATTGGTCACTAACCCCCAAATCCAGATGAAAGCACCAAATACCAGTCACAGCTCAGAGATAGAATGTATGTAGAGAGTAATAATGTGAAGAACAGTTAAAACTGAAATGAAAGCAGTAAAGAACAACAGAGTTTATAGTGGTTCGGCTAACTCCGGCCTACGTCCACTCCAGAAGTTTGCTTTTTATTGCTGTAATAATCGATTATAGTTACAAAATGGAAGAGTTGCCTTAGCCTTAGAAAAGAGAAAGTAAGAGAGCAGAAAGAAGATCCCCTTTTACTGTGCCCCTGCCTCTCTATTTATAGACAAAGATGGGTTGGACTTCCCTGGTGGGCCTGGCAGCCGAGTACCTCATCCCAAATGGAGTGGTCTCCATATGCCGAACCATAGATGCCGAACGCTGAATGCCGAACAAGGTGTGAATGCCGAACGGTCTCCTCATGCCGAACGTTGGGAGGTGCGAGGTACCGAGGTATCGAGGTACCGAGGTATGGAGGTGCGAGGTGCAATGCCGAGCGAGGTGAGGTACTGAGGTATGGAGGTGCGAGGTGCAAGGTACCGAGACATGGAGGTGCGAGGTGCAGAGGTATGGAGGTGCGAGGTACCGAGGTATGGAGGTGCGAGGTACCGAGGTATCGAGGTGCGAGGTACCGAGACATGGAGGTGCGAGGTATGGAGGTGCGAGGTGCAGAGGTATCGAGGTGCGAGGTACCGAGACATGGAGGTGCGAGGTACCGAGACATGGAGGTGCGAGGTGCAGAGGTATCGAGGTGCGAGGTGCAATGCCGAGCGAGGTGAGGTATGTCGAACGACCCATCCAATGTCGAACGCTCCCTAATGCCGAACGATCCATCCAATGCCGAATGAGATTTATGTCGAGTGCTCCATCCAATGTCGAACGATACTTAATGCCGTACCGCCGTCATGCCGAACCATGTCTGATGCCGAACAGTTTCTAATGCCGAGCGCCCATCATGCCGAACGATCTCTAATGCTGAGCGCCTCTAAATGTCGAGCGCTTCTGGATGCCGAGCGCTCCTGGAATGCCGAACGATCCCTCTATGTCGAACAACGATCTCTCTATGCCGAACAACCTCCAACGCCGAACCATCCCAATGCCGAGCGACATCTGATGCCGAGCGACATCTGCCAAACTGCCTAGGCCGAGCCATGTAATTTCTCCACTCCTTTTCCCAACGACATATTCAAGTGAACTTCATCATTTTAAACCGAACCCATCATACTTTAGTCTCGATAGTTGTGAAGTTGTTTAAGTTAAATCCGTCTGTCCGCGGCCTTGCCAAAAGGCGGGTTAACACTTGCCCCCCAAAACATGCCTAGCTGTGAAAGGTGTGTTTTGAATAGCCTCAAGTCCAATATCCCAAGTATGTATGTTATCCACATCCATACTTTCCGATTCATAATCCAATCCATTACCAAGCCATCTTATCCGAGTGCCACGGCCATATCCTGATCCATTTCCGTGACTGTTCCGAGTCGATGTCTGATTCTTATCCAGTAACCAAGTCCTTACCCAATTCCAGATCCATCTGAACCCGACTACCGAGTTCCAATCCATCCATATCCAATAACCTATAACCATATCCTTGACCTCTCCGGGTCGATATCCAAATCCGGGACCGCTCCGGGTCCTTGTCCGAATCCTTAGCTATTCATAGCCAATATCCAAATCCGTAACCTCTCCGGGTTCTTGCCAAGCGCAATCCACACTTGACGACCTACGTTAAGTAATTCCATGGTGTTCATGGTTCAGTGTCCCTGAACGTCGAAGAATGCCGTGGCTTAAGTCCTAAGCTGAATCCTGGTCACTCCGGACCCTTGCCGAGCATAGTCCATACTCGACGACCTAAAATAGTAACCGATAATATATGGCCTAGGTCCTAGGCCGAATCCTGATCTCTCCGGACCCTTGCCAAGCATAGTCCATACTCGACGACCTTTTAGCCAAAAATCTAGAGAAAATCCAATCAAAATCCAATCCGAAATCCAAATCCAAATAGAAAACCAGAAACCCATATCAAAAATCCATACCAAAAAACAAACATCCAAACCAGAATCCAAACCAGAAAATGAACAAAACAGGGAGTTCAAACCAAACCAGAAAAAGCAAATGTCTAAGTCAAAGGAAAAAATAGATTTCGCAAACCCGGGCGTCTCGGTAAGCCATCATCTCAGAGCATGCCTGAGGGTTATCTCTGACCCCGTACATGAGTAAGTGATTTAACCGTTTGCTCGGAGTTTGTTACTTATTCCAAACCATTAAAATTAGTTGATGACCAATCAGCCACCATTCCTGGGCCTCATGCCCTCGTCGTTCAAGGTAGGCGGTGGCTGCTCCTGTTCCACCGCCGCATTCCGAGTTCCGACATACTGTCGCAACTGACCATTCCTTATATGCTCCTCGATTATATCCTTTAGATGTCGGCAGTTGTTAGTGTCATGCCTGTCCAGGTCATGAAAGAGACAGTGCCTTCCTAATGCCCTTTCACGTTCTGTGGGTTCCCTCCTCGATGGCCTTCGATAGGGAAGGCGATCTCGAGTATCTAAGAAAATCCGCTCCAACGTTGCGTTCAATCCTGTGTAAGTGGAGAACTTTGGTTCTCCCCAGCGCTTCCTTTTCCCTTTATCCTTGCCCACACTCGAGCTTTCGGCGAGTAGTCCTCCATCCTTAGTCATGTTTACTTCCTTTGACCTCACATCCAAACATGCATCCTCTTGTCGAAGAAATCTTTTAGCTTCATGAAAAAATTCCCCAAGATCCAACGGTGGGTCCCGTACCAGTGATACTTTGAAATCCGAGTTATCTCTGACTCCTGATACCGCAGCCATCAGAACCATTGATGGATCTGGTCGATCCACCGAAGCGACTACTGCATTAAATCGAGTTAAGAATGTCCTGAGCGATTCATCTGCCCCCTGTTTGACTAACGTTAGCGTCATCACATTCTTTGGCCTTTTTATGTGAACTCGAAACTGACTTAAGAACTTGTCCACCAGTTCTGTCCATGTTCCAATGGATCCATCCTCCAGCTGTCTGAACCACATAGCAGCAATTTCAGTCAAGTACAGGGGGAAACATCGGGCCATAACCTCCTCCGTTGCCCCCAGCACTTCCATATGCCTAGTGTACCTCATCAAGTGGTCGGTGGGATCCGTCTTCCCGTTGTATACTTCCAGAGTGGGTAGTTTGAAATCGGGCGGATTCCTAGCTGTCCTGATGTTCCGGGTAAACGGACTTTTGTTAACTCCCTCTGAATCCTTGTTTGTCAGACCTCCGCGAATAGTCCACCTGATAATGTCAGCCAATCCAGTGTTTCCAACCAATCCAGACTGCCCCCCAAGTCCCCGAGGGAATTCTGTCACATATTCTTCATCACGTACTCCTGTATTCCTATCGACGCCAGGCCGCGTAGCATCATCCGGTATCCCTCCATGAACTGGTCCAACATTACCTGGTGGTGTGCCCCGAGTCTAGGTCCATTTATATTGTTAACTGTTTGTTGATTGGGAGCTGCCCCCTGCTGATTCACTCCATCTGTCCGTTGGTTGAGTTCCTCTGGTCCAGCTCCATGATCTTGAGCACCTGCAGTTCCTGGTTGTCCAAATTGCCTAAGAAGAGCCTGCATCATCTCCTCTTGCCGTTTCATCATCTGCTCTTGCATAGAATTCATCATCACTTGCATCTCGTCCCGAGTTATGTAGATGGATGCATGACCCTCTCCAGCTCCAGAAGATGCCGCTTGACTTCCTTCCTGATTGCTCCTTTCCACTGCTTGCCTCTTCGTTGGTGGTCTTGCCATTGCTTTCTAAGATCCAAGTTCCTAACTCCAAAATTCCTGAGTGTTTCAATTTCTCAGTGAAAGCACCAAAGTGTTAGCGCCAAAATTGGTCACTAACCCCCAAATCCAGATGAAAGCACCAAATACCAGTCACAGCTCAGAGATAGAATGTATGTAGAGAGTAATAATGTGAAGAACAGTTAAAACTGAAATGAAAGCAGTAAAGAACAACAGAGTTTATAGTGGTTCGGCTAACTCCGGCCTACGTCCACTCCAGAAGTTTGCTTTTTATTGCTGTAATAATCGATTACAGTTACAAAATGGCAGAGTTGCCTTAGCCTTAGAAAAGAGAAAGTAAGAGAGCAGAAAGAAGATCCCCTTTTACTGTGCCCCTGCCTCTCTATTTATAGACAAAGATGGGTTAGACTTCCCTGGTGGGCCTGGCAGCCGAGTACCTCAGCCCAAATGGAGTGGTCTCCATATGCCGAACCATAGATGCCGAACGCTGAATGCCGAACAAGGTGTGAATGCCGAACAGTCTCCTCATGCTGAACGTTGGGAGGTGCGAGGTACCGAGGTATGGAGGTGCGAGGTGCAATGCCGAGCGAGGTGAGGTACTGAGGTATGGAGGTGCGAGGTGCAAGGTACCGAGACATGGAGGTGCGAGGTGCAGAGGTATGGAGGTGCGAGGTACCGAGGTATGGAGGTGCGAGGTACCGAGGTATCGAGGTGCGAGGTACCGAGACATGGAGGTGCGAGGTGCGAGGTATGGAGGTGCGAGGTATGGAGGTGCGAGGTGCAGAGGTATTGAGGTGCGAGGTACCGAGACATGGAGGTGCGAGGTACCGAGACATGGAGGTGCGAGGTGCAGAGGTATCGAGGTGCGAGGTGCAATGCCGAGCGAGGTGAGGTATGTCGAACGACCCATCCAATGTCGAACGCTCCCTAATGCCGAACGATCCATCCAATGCCGAACGAGATTTATGCCGAGTGCTCCATCCAATGCCGAACGATACTTAATGCCGAACCGCCGTCATGCCGAACCATGTCTGATGCCAAACAGTTTCTAATGCCGAGCGCCCATCATGCCGAACGATCTCTAATGTCGAGCGCCTCTAAATGCCGAGCGCTCCTGGAATGCCGAACGATCCCTCTATGTCGAACGACGATCTCTCTATGCCGAACAACCTCCAACGCCGAACCATCCCAATGCCGAGCGACATCTGCCAAACTGCCTAGGCCGAGCCATGTAATTTCTCCACTCCTTTTCCTAACGACATATTCAAGTGAACTTCATCATTTTAAACCGAACCCATCATACTTTAGTCTCGATAGTTGTGAATGTCCACGGCCTTGCCAAAAGGCGGGTTAACATACTATAAGTAAAAAATTGTCTTATTTGGAACACAAGATTGTCAGAAATACTTTTGTATTAGCCTATTCTTTCGGGCGAAGTGAGGGTAATTTGGTTAAAAGAAATACCGAATGGAAGCTTTGGGACTGGACGTAGGACGGGAGATCCGAACCAGTACAAAAACTCTGGTTTGCACGCTTTTTATACGTTACTATTTATTGTCTACTATTGCATTAACTTATACACTTGCATATTATATACAAGTTAGATAATATACAATCCACGAGAGTTTCGTCATTCTGTATACATATTTTCTGTGTGGTAATACAGTAATACATTATGCACTTATGTATGTTTGGTTGCAAAATTTGTTGTACACTAAATGGTTGTGTATTTTAGAATAATTAGGAGCCAAAACCTTGACTTAATCATTGGGGAAATTTCAGGGACGAAATTCTTTTTAAGGGAGGGAGAATGTAACACCACGTAATTTGGTGTTAATTATTTAATTAGTTAGTTAGTTAGTTAATTAGGCTCCGAAAATGGAATTTTTGCAAACGATGGAATTTGGCCATAAAAATTGCACCATTGCGTTCGTGGTGAAATTCTAAGCAACTTTCATATTTGGAGTTTTGCGATCACAGTCCAAACAAAAAAGTTACGGACGAAAAACAAATTCAAAACAAAAATAAATAAATAAGAAAAATTAACGTTTCTAATTTATTAGCTGGGGCCCACAGGTCGACCTGCATATTATCGACCCCTAGAAAGGGAGCAGTCGACCACTTCATATGTGGCGGCTTTAGTAAACCTAGGCCATGTACGGTTCGGATTTAATATATTTCGATCTAATGGTTCTGGTTGATTCTAGTGCCTATAAATTGAGGCATAACCCTTCCTTCTCTTCTCTTCTCATATTTTTTTGGAGGCAGTAGCGAAGTTCTGCCATTTCTTCTTCTCCGCTTTCTTTCTAAATTATAAAAATAAGATATTTATATTTATATTCATATAAATTGGACAAGAATAGAAATCTAATAAAAATGAGAAGAGAAGAGAATCAACTTCGCGTGTTTGACGTAATCTATATATTTGTATCTATTTCTTTTCTATCCTAAATCTCTTCTCAGATCTGTAATTTTAATGTATATATACCCATTTATACATATCTCTTGGATTACAATGGATTTGAATATGAATCAAAGGTTCTACTTCAGATCTGGAGATATGGATCGCTTTTAAAAGGTGAGTGGGAAATTTTATAGATTGTTATAGTATGAAAATTACCCTGTTGGTGTTTATTTTATTTCTATGCCTAATTGGATAATTATATATGAGTTGTAGGAAATAAATTGAATATAATCCGAATATAATAAATATCACCTATATATTCTTGTTTATGAATTGATTTAGAATTGTTTACAACTTGATCTGGAAATCGGTCCCAAAAGTTTGAAATTAGAACATTGATTTGAATGAAGTTTAGTCCAGATCTGAAATAGATTTTATAACAATGTTATGAATTTGGAGCACTACCTTAATCTTATTGGAATGTAAACTTTTCTATTTTTGGAGTTGTTGGAATTTAGATCCGTTTAATATTTGTAAATTAGTTTGATTTCTTTCCCTTTTAGAAAAATACAAGTGTAGTATCTGTTCTCGACCTTTCGGCTAAGATCAAGTGTAGTATCTGTTCTTATCAGTTTAATACCTGATATGTGGTCCAATGGACCATAATGATATTAAATTAATTTTTTAGAGGGGAAGAGCCTAATAAATAGCTTGTTATTTGGGTTCTTATGAATAGCCCTTGTGTTGCACTGTGGCATGGGCTGGCTTACCCCAACCAAAAAATACAATGTTTGATCTAACAAGGATTAGATGCATATAGAAAGAGATGTGTAAAGTATGAATTCATTGTAGTTTATATTGTATATTTCAGTAATAAAAAGAAATGATTATTCCTTGTAATTTCACACAATTTAATTTTTTAAAGTTAACTCTTTTTTTTGGACTAACTTATGGAAATTATAGCGAATAATCTTTTTAGATATGATTCCAACAATTGAATATGGAAAAGAATATTCTAGTGAAGATATATAACTAGAATTATTTGATAAAAATAGATATTTGTACGTAATTTACTACGCTTATAATAATTAAATAAAAAGCTAATAATGACGCTTGCACGTAATATTCGCGTTTAGCATAATTAACTAATGGGAAAGGAATTTAAAAGGCTGTAACTCTAATAAATGGGGAATAAGTGGTAACAAATATAGAAGTTGCAATAATCCGATAGGGTAAATGGATTAATGAGATCGATAAAAATGGAATAGATATAAAAGGTTACTAATTTGAAATTAGTAATCATATATAAATGTCTTAAGAAATATCTGTTAGGATTTTATGGACAAACTGACATTTATGAGCATTAAACGGGGATTTATGGGTACATAAATATTTAAGGTAAATCTTATTGCCTTAAATAAAATGGGAATTAGTAAGCTAAGTCCAATGTCTACCTAAGGTAATATAAGTAAAAGCTTAGGATAGTTAATTGGACTTAGTAGGTTAGTAATGCGAGGTCAGTAGAGTCACTCAACGGAAGACTGCCCTACACTTTGAGGCTACCGGCAATCGAGTGCACTTACTACTGATGTAAGATATCGCTAATCCTAGGACCCGTGAAGACGTGAGAGATTGGGCCTGCTTTCCTAATTGGAAAGTATTAAATGGTCCAAATTTGGAATTAGGAGCGGTAAGGTATATCTCTATAGGAGTTCGCTTCTGGTTTGAGGTATTAAGTGGTTGTAGGGTCCATCTCTCTCCTAAATGAAAGTATTAAGTAACCTAGTGAGATTCCAAATAAATAAGGATGTCTCTAAAAGGTTCTACTTCTGTGTTGAGGTATTAAGTGGCTATAGAGCCGGCCTTCCTACCGAAAGAAGTAACCTAATGAGATTC
The DNA here is from genome assembly GCA_030737815.1 of Allium fistulosum. Taxonomy (NCBI): domain Eukaryota; kingdom Viridiplantae; phylum Streptophyta; class Magnoliopsida; order Asparagales; family Amaryllidaceae; genus Allium; species Allium fistulosum. The sequence goes on from CM060906.1 coordinate 1,023,250,196, forward strand.
CATATTTATAATTAGAAGTGATAATGGATATCTCGAGAAGGGTTTGTTTCATGTTTGGGGTATTAAGTGACTGAAGGGTTTGCCTCTTTCCTATAAAATAAGTATTAAGTAGCCCAATGAGATTTTCAAGCAATGTCAGATAGATAGTACCAGTTAGGAGTCCACCTTGGGGTTAGGTATTAAATGACAAAGACCTACCTATAAATAGGTGTTAAATGGTTAGGGGTCTGCCTAGTCCTTATTAATGAGGTATTAAGTGGCTTGGGTACAGTCTCTCACATTGCTAAGGTTGTAATAGCAATAGTACCATTGAGGAGCATGCCTTGGAAATAGTTATTAAATGATGGGGTTTGCCTTAATTAAGGTATTAAATGACCAGAGTCTACCTCTTTTCCAATAAAATGTATTAAGTGGCTTGGATACTATTTATTACATGGCTACGATTTTATCGGCAATAGATGCGGTAATAGTTGAACATTAATGTCGGAAGCCTTAAATAATGGTTAGAGGTCTTTGTCGCTAGGACCCATCGACCATTGACAACATTGTTAGGAAACCACCTTGGGAATAGGTCTTAAATGATGGGGCCTACCTTGATTAAGGTCTTAAACGGCAGAGTCTGCCTATTTCTCTTTTTAAAAGTATTATAGAAGCCTGCTTCATATTTAGAAGTCTAAGTGGCAAATGGGTTTGGAAGTATTTAGTACCTTGGGAAGGGTAACTAAGTGATCGTGTGTTCAATGCAAGGTCAGATTAGAATTGTTAACCTTAATTGGCATAATAATTAAATGGAAACCAATTGGTATAAATTTATGTTATGAACAGTTTATATTTTCAATCACCAAAACATTGTTTTGACCCCCTCCTCATTACAACCCACATGATAGATTTATAGGAACTGGTCGTTGGAGCTGGATGTGCTTAGTTGTTGGAGAAGTCTTATTTTCTCTCATGCTCGATGCTTATGTGACAATCTCCTATCCAAAGAATACCATTAATTCCAAGGTAGTAGTCATAGTCAGTATTCTTATCCTATTATTATTTCCACTGTAAGTTTATATTTCTATCAATCTCTGATAATGCTCGTGCTTATTTGCAGGTACCAAATTCAGCAATTTGTGTTTTGATGGACATGCGTTTCAATTTTTGTCAAAATTTATGCCTAGTAACGTATGGTTTGTTACAAATACCCCATGATGGCCCAAGGTCTAAAAATATTATCGAATCTTCTATCAAATTCATCCATAACTTTTCCCTTAGAACATCAGAATTACGAGCTTACACATAAGTGATGTTGCAAATTAGACCTCATATACTTCTCATCTCTATTGAAATGTGTTGGTCATTCATACTAATAAGGTGGACATCCCAAACGTTTTTATTAACAAAAATCAAGGTTCTACTACACTTAAAATAACTACTCACGTTACTTATCTAGTACCAATTATCTTCAAATTTTCATTTCAAGGCTTCGATCTCTTGGTACCTCAATTTATTCTCTAACAAACCTACATAGTCTACATCATGCATACTAATAATTTTATTGGTCTCGACACTCTATTGGGTTTGTGAAAACCACTTATATTCCAAACGTCATTTAGATTTATTTCTACTTCTCAATTCCCTACCCTGTTGCATGGCTAACCCTCCATTTGTTTGTCATTTTCAAGATACCATAGATGAGAAAATACAATAAGAAAAGGAATTATTATTTTTTGAAATGGTACTTTATACACAACAAATCACTGGGACAACATATCACATGTCAATAAACGTTCGAATCACGCTACGCAAGTTTCGAACTTGTGACCTCTCGCACCAAAGTTGAATCACTTAACCACTGGGACAATGGTGCTTGTCAAGAAAAGGAACTCTTATCACCATATGAAGAGCATGCGGTGGAGAAAATTATGCATGAAAAGGAAGATGATGCATGGATTGTGGGCATAAAAATCAACACATAATTAGATGATGTGCCCTTAAAAAGTAACACAACATTCAGTAATTGACCTATCAAAGAGCCTTAATTCACAAAAATTAACAAGGAAATTTGATGATTTTCAAAGATTAATAGAACAAGGCACACGAAATAAGAGTATACTAAGAAATGTAAACCAAGATTAGCATCAAACATCATGAAATTTATCCTTAGTTAATCCAATGGAACACTTAGAGATAAATTTTACATTCAGTTCAGATGTGGTTGCATTGGAGCAGCAAGTAGTATTTATTACTCATCAGAAAGAATTTAAAGCTTTTTCCTGTCACTCCTACCATCCAATAACTGAATTAAACAAGCAATCATCCCATGAGAACATGCCAAAGGGTGTTAATAAAATTAATATTTCAGTTTAAGCACCAAGTTCATCGGTGGGCATTTCAAAGGAGAAACATAGAAGCAATGTCTCATTATCTCAAATTAATTTACATTCAAATTATCCAAAAAAATTGATACTAATGATAGCTCAAGTGATTTATCTGTGCATGTCCTTTTTGATACATCTAAAACTCAAGCTGCTAATCATATCAAAGATACTTGTCATTTAAAAGCAGTTAAAACTACTAAGTCACAAGCATATGAAGGGTTCATGCATTTGTTAGTAGAAGGAAAAAAATCTAGCATGGAAAGGTAAAAGTACTATAACTAATAATAAAAGATCGAAGAGAAATGATGATGGTGATTTAGGGATGTAAAGAAACACAAGATTTATTAGATCCAATTAATGTCAATTGTCACATGAAATACAAGTGGAAACCCAGAAAGGTGGATGGATACAAAGAAGCTTAAATTGAAGTACAAAATTATTCCTTTTGCTTGGTTAGAGATAGGAATAAATAGGGAATGCAATTTATCTGACATCAGAAATAAATAGGGTGTATAATGGGATCAAATTCACGTGAGCATTACTAGAAGTGTAGAATCCTATTACTCATAAGGACAAATTTTCAATCTAGGCCTCTAAAAAAACTTATTTTAAGTTTAGGCCTCATTCCAAACATTTATAAAAATAGGTATGTTTTTCATTATTCAGGCATTCTATACTTGCGCATTATGAAAATGTACAAAAAAAAATTTGGGTTTGTACTTGCGCATTTTCAAAATACGTAAGTGTATTTTTTTTGTACATGCATATTTTCAGAATGTGCATGTACAAAAATTCTGTTTAGGACAAAAGACATATTTTCATGGTAAGTTTTAAATGGGGCTGAAATTTGAAATAAGGTTTTTGGAGGCTTAGATTGAAAATTTGTCATACTCATAAATAATAATTACTGATGTTGGCATGTAAATGCAAGGAGCAAGCAGCACACTACTACTTTTTTGCACAATGTAGCTTGTGTATACTTAATAATCATATTTGCGTATGCTGGAAATCGCAAGCATGATAGACAGGAGCTATGGAACAATCTACTAAATCAGTCAGATCAATATGTTTGTCCTTGGCTAATTAAATGTGATTTTAACTATTTAAGGCTCAACAACAACAAAAATTGGAGGAAAGAAAATACTTGATGACAAGCTCACTGAGTTAAACAAATTTGTGTATGAAAAGGGTCAAACCGAACACATTGTGCATGATTTAGAATACACATGGAGATTAAGTCTATTGAAAGACATAGGTTATTGCTTGGATATAGCTTTAGTGAAATATAGTAATTTGATAGATTTGCAAACTCTATAATTGGCTCTCTTCCTATTGCTACAAGTGATCATAGCCTTTCATCAGAACCTAAGTGGAAATATTGAACAAATATACCTGAATCATTCAAATATTTTAACTTTCGGCACAAAAGGGAAGATCATTGCAAAAATATTAGTCCTCTTATTTTTCCACCTACAAATAGAAAGATTTTATACAAGTTATTAAAAATGCAGAAGAATGTAAAGCATGCACTATAAAGTTGAAACTACAATCAACACAGTCTGCGTAATAGAGTATAGAAACCGAGAAAGGAATGTGATGAGTTAAATGAAATACCAGATAAAAATCAAATAAGGGTAATTCAAATAAATATTATAATAGAAAAAATATTTAAAAGAAACCTTCAGATTACACATTGATCTGAAATAAAAATCCAAATGTTCTTGGCTAACTATGTGGGATGATTCTACTAAATTCTTCTATGTCATGATCAAAACCAAAAGGCATAGCAACTATGTCAGTTCAATGATAAATGAAGATGATAGTATTGTGATGGATGATCAATCCATATGTGATGCAGTTGTTCAATACTATAAATCTCCACAGAACCAATCTGATATGCATGAACACATTCAAGAGGTTTTCACAACGAATATCATTACTTAGGCTAGCAAAAATTATTTAAATGATCATAGAATGGATAATGAGTTAAAATCATAGTAATGTAAGTAGATATGGATAACCCAGATGGTTTTACTGCTTAACTTTATAAAACACATTGGAACTTTGTAGGTAAAGTTGTGTTTTATGATATCTTTGATATATGTAAAAATTATTAGAGGAATCAATCACTTAAACTTATCTCAACCATGGTTCTAAAAGTAACAACTCCTAATGACATATTAGACTTTAGACCTATTACATAATATAACTGTATTTATAAAGCATTGACTAAAAGTCCCATGTTATACATTACATCCAATTATGCAAAGTCTTTATTCAATAAATTATTATGCTTTTGTTGAAGAAGGAAACATATCTACGAGTATCTATGCTAGCACATGAACAAAAAGGGAAATTTAATGTGGGTGGGAACAAAATATGCTTAAAAGTAGATCTTAAAAGGCATATGATTTAATAAATATGAAATTCTTAATTCACCTGATGCAAGCAATGAAATTTCCTATAAAATGAATAGTTAATTAAAGTACTTGTTAATACCGAGATCAATTCCTCAGTCCATGGATCATATGTGCCCCCTTGTCCCTTTTAAATAATCACTGTTCATTTCATTTAATTAAACAATTAATTAAATCAATGCACCTGAAATGAATGGTTGAGATCATGCAGTGACATGGGGTACATGTAGTTAGGGACTGAGGAATTGGTTTGGTAAATACCCCATCCTTCTCGGTGATGTATAAAGGATCACCTAAAGGTTTCTTTCATGGTACTAATGGAATTAGACAAGGAAATTATTTTATCTTCATACTTATTTGCTATGGTTATTCAATTATTTTACATGCAGATGGATATACATGTAGATAAAGGATAAATATAGGTTGATGATTTAGTCATCATAAGAGTAAACAATGAAAGCGTAAAAGTTCTAAAGCATATACTTAACATAATGCATGAACATACTAGACTGAAGCTAAATCATGACAAAACAAAGATAATTTTCAGCAAAGATTGTAAAAATAAGGAGCAAATTTGCCACATACTATAAGTATAGTGACGCTTCTGCTAGGAGGGCAAGTAGGGGCCATGCCCCCCTCTCCCCTGATTTTCAAAATTCTCCATAGAGAATAAATTTGTATTTTTTATTGTGTTGATTTGCTTTTTTGGTTGTAGCTTAGAAAGAAGAAAAACAATAAGTTGACTAGTTGATGGTACCATGTATGGTCTATAGGGGTAGAGTTGTACTCAAATTCTTGGCTAGTTGACTTGCTTTTTTGGCTGTTCATTTCATTGTGAAATATTCTAGACAAGATGGGGAAGAGTTATACTCAAATTCTTGGTTAGTTGACTAGTTGATTTGCTTTTTTGGCTGTTCATTTCATTATGAAATATTCTAGACAAGTCAGTAAAAAATAATAATTTTGGCCCCCAGTTGTCAAATTCTTGGCTTCGTCTCTATACAAGTACAAGAAGGAATCTTCTTTATCAAGTATTTAGGTTTGCCTTTGTCCATTGAATATATCAAAGACAACCATTGCACCAATCAGATAGACAAAGTGATAAAAGCCATTATGGAAGGGAAGCCAAGTTATTGAGCCTTGTAGGAAGGCAAGAGAGAATTAATTGCATCTACCATCACCCATATGGTTTTAGTCTCAATCCTTCTTCTTATCTACAAAGGCAATCGGTAGGATCAATTCCTTATGCATAAATTTCCTTTGGAAGGGAAGAATTGCTGAAATACCATGAATTATTGTTTGTTAACCAAAATTATAAGGTTGTATGTGGTTCAAAACGTATGAACATTAAAATATGGTTTATGGTGTTATACACATATGGAACTTACTTACCCCTAATAGCTTGTGGAGCAATTGGTTGAAGAATAAATATTTAGCAATCAATCATTTTGGAAAATAAAATGTACCTCCAATCATTTAGGGATCTTGAAAGAAAGTTAATTTTGAGTAAAGAGGCTCTTAAAGTGATGGAAAGAAGAATTATAGATGGGAAATCTACAACTATTGGTTTGAGCCTTGGTTAAATGGATCAAGCTTGCTCGATAAATGGTTTTATAAGCATTGGAGAATATAGGAGTCAAGCATATGAAAGTGTTTAACATTATAACAAATATTTTTTGGAATTCAGAAGCATTATTACATACATTTAGCATAAGAAATCAAAACCAACCCATTATATATGGTATAACACCCCATACATTAATAAATAATTAATTGAAGAATTAATCATGGAAATAAAAGTTTAAGTGGTTATATTATGAAATTAAGTGATATAATGAGATAAGTATTTGAGTGCACACTTACTTATCAAAGGTAGAGTTTAATAAAGCTTAATCCAAATGAATTAAATAAGGAAGAGGAATGGTAGGTTGGTGACACATAGGGATAAATAATACAAATCGTTTCATCAGTCCTATACACTTCATTCTTCACTCAAACTAAAAATAAAAGCTTAAGCACTTTAGTAGTGGTTGTGTGCCTAAGAAAAAAAAGGAGTACAATGAGATTAAATCGAATGGAACTAAAGACGTCATTAACTAGGAGATCTATATAGGTATATATTCTCTAATTCTGCTTTCTACCCTAAACTTCTCACAGTCGAATTTGTTATGGTTGATTCTCATACTTCTTGTAATTTATACTATCCAAGAATTTAACATGATGTTAGGAATATATTACTAGAGATTGGTTTTGATTTATACAATTTTCTCTTAAGTGACTAAATTGATATGAATTGATTGAGTGTCGTATATTATGGAAAATGGATGAAAACGAAGAGTTTGAGAATTTGAATAAAGCAAAAAAACATAAACATATTTTCTATGATTTTCTGAAAATAAAATAAATAATTTTCGAAAATAATTAGGCTTGGCCGAAGGGATAATTTGGGTGTTGGAAGGTAAATAATTGGAGCCAGAAGGTTAGTTAATTAAAATAAAGTATTTAATAATGGGTCAATAGACCAGATCCATATTTTATGCTAAACGTATCAGAAAAGTATTATATAGCGGTAGAAAATAACTAAGTCAAACGAATCAGGAGGTGATATGTGTAAAGTTAATGCTAAATGTGCAAATAACGGTTTCCAACATTACCAAAAGGCAGTGTCGAAGGTGGTGGGGCAGAACCAAAAGTAAAATGAACTAGAACCTAAAGTACACGTACTTAAGTAAGAAGCTAAGAAATGTTGAATACAAGGCTAAGGCTAACAGACCGATGTTATTAGCCGTAGGTCGAAGGCAGTCGAGGGCTAAAGAAGAATTACAGATAGAGGATGTGATTTTGAAAACTCAAAGATTTAAATATCATAAGTCACCAAGGCTAAACTGAGATAGGCTTTCCCAGATGAGACCGAAGGTAGTGATTTTCGAGGGCTATTTAGCTCTCAGTGGAGTAATTGAAATCAGAACTAAGCATCTTCCGAAAGAGAGTTTATGTTAAGGCTTAAGTTGGCCAAAACTAGCACTTAGAACATTGACGATAACGTGATAACTTTGCTTAATGAATAACTAAGAGAAAAGCCTAGTGTATGATTAGTTAGGTAGGTAAGTTTTGCTCGTGGATGACGTAAGGCCTGAAGTGACAATCGAGAGATTGGAAGCGTGGGTGTAAGGCCTAATGTGGCAACTGAGAACGAAGTAGGCACGAGGCAGGGAGTGGGAGTCGAAAGCAAAAGCATAAGTACAAGGCCTGATGTTGCAACCAAAAACGAAAGCGTAGGTGTAAGGCTTGAGGTGGCAGCCACAGTCGAAAGTGTTGGAGTAAGGCCCAAAGTGGTATCCAGAACACGAAAGTAATTGATGTTAGGTCTGATGTAGCAACCAAGGGAATGGTTGAAGACGTAAGGTCGGGAGTGGCAGTCAAGAAACCAATAGCAAAGTAGGTGTAAAGCCTAAAGCGACAACCGAATGTATGAAACTATTGTACTGAAACAATAAGTATAATTAACATATAGATAAAAAAACAAAAACCAATAGCTTACTTTATTTCCAATAAGAATGTTTACAAGAGTTTAGTTACATAATTTAATGGGAAATTTTGACTACATTCTTATAATTACAAAAACTACGTTTTAGATCCCTATCAATTTTCTTTTATAAAGTAAATCCTCATTTTCAGAATAATATACATAATTCATGGGGTATTTGGGGTTTACTAATATTAACATGTGCCAACGTTATCGTTTAACATAATTCATAACTGCATGCAATATACGCCTTGTTTAACACTCTTAAATTTCAAAACGAGAGATGTAAAAGAGTGAGAATTATAAAAAAGAGAGTGTAGAAAATAGTTTTTAAGTTTTAACATAATTTTAGTTGATACAACTTTTAGACAACTTTCTTTGCTTTATGCCAGATTAAATCTTTATAATATTGATAATGTCAATGATTTTATTAGTTGGGAATGGGATAAAAGTAAGAAATATACTTCTAATTCTTTCTACAGATTCATCAATTTTTCAGGTACAATAAACAACTCTTTCAAATATATGTGGAAATCTAATGCTCCTCCTAAATCCAAAATTCACATGTGGTTAATTCTTCATGGAAAACTTAATACAATCGAATTTTTAAAGAGAAAAAATATTCAAAATGACAATAAATGTTATTTTTGTAATCAGTATCTTGAGGACATTAATCATATATACTATAATTGTATGGATTCTAACTACATTCTAATTAACACTCTTAAAATTTTTAACTTTAATATAACAACTAAAATTTCGGATTGCGAATTTTACTGGAACATTTATAGATTCAAATTCAATAAGAATATTAGATTTTTACTAGGCACATTATTCATTATTATTAGTTGGTTTATTTGGTTTGAAAGAAATCAAAGAATTTTCAATAATAATAATAGTCATTTTAACAAATTGATTTTTACAATTTCTTCATTTTGTTTTAATTGGATCTCAAATCCCAAATATAAATTAGCTAAAAATATCCTTTTCAAAAGTTATCTTAATAAGGTTAATCATAATATTAATTTATTTAAACACAACAATAATTTTTTTAATAATAATAATAGTATTATTAATATTTTCTCTAATTTAGATAATGTCTTCACTTCTAATCATAACTTACTTTTGATTAAAGGTTCATAAGATAGATCAGTCTTAAAAGTTGTACTTGTCTCTGTTTGGTTTTGGCTTTTAGGTTTTTTAGTTTATTCTATTATTGTCCAGATTAGTCTTATTTAGGTTTGTTTTTCATTCCTTATTAAATACATATATATGTATATTTATTATATAAATATACATATATATGTATCATTCTAATTTTTTTCTTTAGTTTTTTTCCAGATACAGGTATGGGAGATTGGATTTCAGGTTCATTTTGCAGATCCACTTCAGAGCAGATGCTTATTCACTTTCCAGCACTTTCCAGCAGATTGGAGCTTCCTCATTAGTCTAGGACGTCTTCCAGTAGTTTTTTGTATTTCCTCTTGTTTTTTAGGTACTTCTAACACCTCAACATCGGGCGGTGGCCATGCCGGAGCTTGATATTGGGGTGTGATGGGTGGTGGCCTTGCCGGAACTCGTCTTAGGAGTACTTGAGTTTAGATTTATATTTGTTTTTGGTTTTTTATTACCTGCCAGACATGTTGGCAGCACTTTATATTAGTGTTTTATATATATATATATATATATATATATATATATATATATTCATATGTGTGCTCTCCTCTTTTCGAAGAGGATCACACATTTTTCTCAAAAATAAAATGGAGAGATGTAAAATAAATAAGTTTTAGAAAAAATGGATGTATCTCTAATTTCCACTAACTTATGGCACATCCAAAACTTTATCAATTTTTGTATATGCATATTGTTGCAAATGCTCCATGATCAAAACAAACCGATGAAAATTTTGCATATTCTATGATGTGACGCTTTAACAAATGTTTTCTTTTTTATGTTCCATTTATCATGCTACTTTTTCAACAAAAAAAAAATAACATTGATACTGCAAAAACTCATTTCAATGTTTCCGGGTTTGAATTCAAGACTTTTATATCCTCAATCTGGAACACCTTATCATTTGTCACTTGAGCTAGCCGTGTTTGACTATTCTGCTACACTTTTTATACTTTATCCCTAAAATGAGGAATGCAACATGAAATTTTTATAAATGAATTTAGACCGCGAAACCAAAGTATATTGTATTTATAATTTAATCTTATCTCAGCGTATTAATATTCAATGTTTATTTCACGATACACCACAAACTCACTGTATCTTGCTATCATTTAACAGTTTTTGAATTTGCGCTTAACACAGATTGGCACTAGAGCTATATGTAGACCTAGATCTTGCAAAAAGAAAACTTGTGTTTTGGATTTGTATGGACGAGTTTTCATGAGATAAAATAGAATTTGCCAAGATTGAAGACAACATTTTAGAGAAACAAATCTTGTTGCTTTGCTTCACCCCTTTAGCCTAAAAAATCCGTAGCTCAATAATCTTTACAATGCCGTGATAGCAATTTCTAGTTCTACTCTCTCCACATGTACTACAGCCACACAACCACTTCAATCGCCCTGAGAGCAAAATGGTCATTCATCCACTACAACGATTTCGGGTTCGGAGTCCAATCGAACCCAGGAACCTGCACCGCCTGCTCTCAATCTTCGCTCTATGTAGGTTTTCGAAATCCCGGATTTTCTTATTACGGCTATCTATTGAAGAAAAGCCCCATTTTTTGTCAGTTGCCTAGGAGAGTTGTTACGTTTAGGGTTTGTGAAGAGAGCGAACCATTCTGTAAGTGTAGATGCTTTGTCAACAATGGATTCCATGTGAATTTCGTTGAAAAGGATGAAAATTGTAACAGAACTAGGAAGAACTTGACGAATGGTTCAGCTTATTTCGATGATTTTGAGGATAGTGGTGATGAACATAGGAAATACTGCAAAAAGGAAAGACCGTGCACTGAAAGGAGGAATTTGGTAGCAAAATCTGGTGATGGGAAGAAAAAGGTTCATGATTCCCGGAGACATGAAGATGGTAGAAAGCTCAGTAAGCGCTTGAACAGCGAAGCAATTCAGGAAGTTTATCGTAGAGGAGTTAGAGATGAAGATGAGAGCAATATTTCAGGATATAACTCGTCGAGTTTGAGAGATTATGAGGATAGGAGAGTTGAAAACTTTAGAAAGTATGCAAACAACAGTGATAGCTTTAGTAGGGATTCTAAAAATGATAGGAATAGAAGGGTATCAGATAGAAGATATAGAGATGAAGAAGAGATTTTTCTTGATAAGAGGGAGCATACTTCAAATAAGAATAACTCTACTCGTTCAATAGACTTTGAGAATGACAGGAGAAATCACAGTTCAAAGAAGAATTCAAATCTTTCGAGTAATTATGGGCGTAGAAGAGTAGACCTTGAGAATGACAGGAGAAATTACAGTTCAAAGAAGAATTCAAATCTTTCAAGTAATTTTGAGGGTGGAAGAGTAGTTGGTAACAATAATGGATATGGGATTGAAAGAGTTGATAAAGAAGAGAAGGTGCTTCAGGAAATTCGAAAAAACAAAGATGGCGAAGCTTCTTTTAGAAGTGGTTTGCGAAAGGAGACACATATGGAAGATTTCGATCGTGAAACAATTGAGGGAGACGAGAAAACAACTTATTCTTTTAGGAAGGGTTCAAATAGAGATGAAAGAAGTGAAGGATATGCCTATAATGAGCAAGAAGAGTCTAGAAATTTGATTAAATCTCAGGAAGAAGATAGATACAATAGAAGTAGTACTGAAGAAAGTATTGATGATCGTAAAAGAGCAAGTTTTTTGTATTCTCAGCATGATTCGGATATGACATATATGGATAAGGGAGAGAGCTCAAAATCTTATGTGGAGCGACAAAATGAAATAGATAAACAAGTTAAAAGCCAAGCTGATATCAGAAAAAGTTCGTTGCGTGGTAATAATGTCAATAAGGCAACTAGTTTGACCTCGGTTAAGAATTCAATTGATGCGACTAGAGATGAGAGAACACAAATTAATGAAAGTGAATCTGACAAGGTTAACGTGAAAGTGCTTTATGGAACTTACAATGATGGTTCTAGTATGCATAATGTCAGTACTTCAACAAGTTACATTGAGAGGAGAAGGGAAGATGAAATAGCATTAAGGTCTGATAGGCATGTGGAAGATGAAACTATAAGGAAGGATAGCATAACTTCTTCAGTTGAGAATCGGATAAGGAGAGATGTGATCGATGAAATGGAAGCTATGGAGCAATACACAAAGCAAACTAACACTTCTGTGATTTATTCTAGTGGTGCCGAAAGGGTCAACAGTGGCGACACTCGTCTTGAAATGAGAGAAGATAAGCAAGAAGAATTCTCAACTTCTAAATTTGAGTCTAGTGTATCTGGCATTAGAAGGAATGATAGTGAAATGATTTCTAATATGTTGGAGGAGTCTATTATAAGAACAAAAAACCAACAAGAAGCATCTTCTACCACGTTGGTCCAAAATAACGATAATAGACAAAAGAGATTACAGTCCGCTGCACAAGTAGGCACTTCAAATTCTGTAAATCAATATAAGAACGATGCGATAGAATCAGCAATAAGATTAGATGAATCTTCGTCTATGTATGTGGGGGATTTTGTCAATAGTTTAAGACAGGAAGCATCAGCTTCTGATAATCATGAAGAAACTGGTACTGTAGGGCACGAAAGCGAAATTCGATCTTCTTTAAGATATAGAAACAAAGGACCATCAGATGAAATGTGGGAAATTCGTGGTACAACTTCTATGGAATCATCCAAAACCGAAGAAGCTAATAACGACTCTTCGAATTCAGAAGTCAGTAATGTTGACACCGCTTCTGAAGTTGTTCATGGTAATATCATAACTAGAAGAGCTCATAAATCTTTATGGACGTATATTGCGGATATAATGAAGATTGGATTGGGCCATAGGAGTGATGCCTCAACTCAGAAATCCAGAAGAAGTTCTTCAAATGCATCTGTAAGCAGTGAGGCCTATTTTTCTGGGGAAGAATTAGATGAAGATAAGGACGGTACTGAAAAGGAAAAATCTTTTGACAGATCAACTCATGTTTCGCATGAAGAATCTGACAGAAGCAATATAAAGATCGAGCAACCATTATTGCCACTTAAAAGGAAAAAATCATCTTTGGTCGGTGATACTGGAAAGGAGAATGTGCGTGGAAGTGGTTCACCAAAGTCGAAAGAGGAATTAGGAAAACAAAATCTAACAATAACTAGTGAAAGGCGTGATGAACTTGAGAAAATAAGAAGTGACCCACATATTGATAGGGCGACATATATTCCAATCATAAGGAGTGCTTTCTCATCTAGAGGTGGAGACATGAGCCAAAGTCAACAAGGACAAGGATCATCGACTATGACAACTGCATTGACTCCACCATCAGTGCCAGAAATTGAAAGCATTCACATGCCAAGTAGCGAACTACCTAAGAAAGAAGAGACTACTAATAAAGAGGAAAGTGAAGGGGGGATGAACAGAAGAAAGCTTCAGAGGAGTAAACAAGTTATGACAACACAATTTGAAGAATGGGAAGAGGCGTATAAAAGAGAAAGAGAGCAACGTCTGGTTGATGAACTTTTTATGAGAGAAGCTCTTTTGGAAGCTAAGAAAGCTGCAGATTCATGGGAGGTTCCGGTTGGTGCTGTTTTGGTTCAGAATGGGAAGATAATTGCTCGTGGTTGCAATTTGTAAGTTGAATTAAGTCAATTTACTTATTTTACCTTTTTTTTTATATTTGTCAGGTTGTGAGTTAACATAGCGGGAATTGTTATGGTTTGTGCATTTGGTTATATTAAATTTAGATTGTATAATTGTATAGCAACTTACATTTTCGTCATGCACAGAGTGGAAGAATTGAGAGATTCTACTGCACATGCTGAAATGATTTGTATACGTCAGGCTTCTACTATCCTTAAGTCCTGGCGCCTTGCGGTATTACTTTTACTTTTTTTTGATGCTAAATTATGTTCACTCTCTTTTTACTTATGCATGGAATTTGTATGTTTCATGTTTACGCTCTTTCATATTGAAAAATCATGGCTGTAAAAATGCGGATTATATTAGGAGTTACAAAAAATAAAACATATTTCTTGATTAACTTGCTTAGAGCTTAGATGAGCGTTGCCAGTAAATAAATGACCTTGTTCTTGTACACTGAACTAGTACAGTAAAGTTCTCGAGGACTTCTATGTGATAACTTCAGTCTTGTCAGAACATACCTTGCATGTGCATGCTCTATTAAGAATTATGAGTTCAAATTATACCTCTATATAGCGTAACATGTAAGGTGCTTGTGATATAAGTGAATTACAGGCCTCAACATATAGCTTCCATATTTCATTCAAAATTTCAACGGTCCTCTTGGATGTATAAAAACATCAACATGTTCCTTCACATCAACTTGGGACATGTTTTTCTTAAGTGTGTATAATACGAAGGATAATCTGGATGTATGGTTTTTTTATTTTTATCAGAGCAATATTGTACCAAGTTGCATTTGCAGACGTTCTTTGCTATTACTAGGCTTTAATGTGATTTTGAAATTAATTTTTGGGAAATATGGTTAAATGCATGTGCAAATGATCAATTCTTATTTGAAACTAGTATATCTACCATCTATCATACAGACTAGTCGCTTTGCAATGCCTTTACCAAAAATGTTTCTAGCACTAGGATACATAGGTTGACATACAAAATACAGAGTAAACATGACACACACATAACTCTTTAAAATTATTTTGGTGCTATGTCCAGGAAACCACACTTTATGTGACTCTTGAACCATGTGCAATGTGTGCTGGAGCGATTCTTCAGGCTAGGGTGGACACTGTTGTATGGGGTGCTCCAAACAAGCTACTTGGAGCTGATGGAAGTTGGGTTAGGTAACAGTGTATACTTCTGTGTGATGATTGCTTTGTTGTGCTCAACTATATGTAGTTCAGGCTTTCTTCTAGGCGCAACTTAGGCTATCCTAATATAAACTTGACTTTCTTGTTCAATATTATTTACGAATCTAGAAATCTTGAGTGAGCCTTGCTAGTTAAGGATAGTTGTATTTCCTAAGTTCTCACGTCCCTTTTTTTATTAGGGCTTTTAAAATGATTCCAAGTATTGATAAAGGGGGTACCTGTACCAGGTAATTATATTTGAGATTTCTCATTCTGAAACTTGTAGTGAGGACCAACTCTACCTTTCTCGGAAGTTAAATATTCAGAAGGACAAATTATCAATGTGACTCCTCAAAAAAACTTATTGCGAAAATAGGCTTCGTTGAAAACTTACTATAAATATAGGCTTGGTTTTCATGAGGCTTGGTTTTGTACATGCTCACTTTTAAAGTGTGCATGCGCACTTTTAAAGTGTGCATGTACATATATTATTTCAAAAAAATTATATTAAAAGGCTAAACGGATAAAAAATAGACCTATTTTTATAATAAGTTTTTAACAAAACCTATTTCCACAGTAAGTTTTTTCAACAAGCCTATATCTAAAATTTGTCCTGTTCAAAACTGTCAATACTACTTTATGTGTGTATGTGTGTCCATATGTGTGTGTGTAATGATTCAAGTTTAAAACCACCTTATGAATCAATGTATAAGTACCTACCTTAACTATTTGTGCACCGGCTTATCAAAATCTCGAGTCTTCTTTGACTGACCCCTTTGTAAATAGTCAAGTTAACGTTGATAGCATTGTTAATAATGTATGTTTTTCTGGAAGCAATATTTATCACTTTGAACATGTGAAATAATAATAATAAATGTTTGCATAGGCTATTTCCTAACGGGGACGAAGGGACCAGTAGCAACTTAAGTAATTCAGCTGACCAAAATGCTGGTCCAGTGCATCCATTTCACCCAAAAATAACAATAAGACGGGGAATACTGGCAACTGAGTGCGCTGACACCATGCAGCAGTTTTTCCAGTTGAGAAGAAAGAAGAAGGTTAGTAAGGAAGAGATGCCTCCTCCTCCTCCTCCTCGTATATCAATGTCAACAGCTCCCGTGAAGCTCTTGGGAAGATTCCACAATTTGTTAGCCGCTATGTTTTGCTTGTAGTTTTTTTTTAAGTTGGAGGCAGAAGTAGTTTTTTCTCCATGCTTGTAATATATGGGTAGCAATTCACAGTTTGTTTGTGTTTTTGATGTAATTGTATGATTTATTTTGCTAGATATTGTGTTGTATAAAATTCATTAAATATGTACTAACTTGAATAAATTAATTTCCTTTGCATAAAACAAAAATCTTGGCTACCAGTGATGATGAGCTGCTAACGATAACTTTATAACACCGTTTATCCTTGTCGCTCCAATATAGCTCCAATTTTCTCAAATCCGCATCCAAATTCCTTCCCAACAGAGCGCGAGAAAATGCAATAGTGTGGAAAGGAGGGCTTTCGGGCTGAGAATGTGGGATGGGTTGAGACGCCTGTTCAACAGGCGCCTGTTGCAAGTAGGCGCCTGTTAAACAGGTGCCTACTATCCTCCAACGGCCATTTCCCAACGGTCATTTTCCATCTTCAAATAATACTCCCCCCTCTTCTTTCATTTCAAACCAATTTCCTTCTTTGCAATTTTTTTCTGCCACTGATCTCAATTGAAAATGTACTCCGATTTCGACGATGTTGCTGCAAGGGCCAGTTTTGAAGAATACGACTTGCAAGACGCTACGATTCCTATTGGGGGGGAAGTAACTAATGCAAGTTGGAGCGCTGCGGAAGACTACGATCTTTGCTACATTTACTGTGCACTATCAGTCGATCCTATTCGAGGGACCGATCAAAGTGATGAATCTTTTTGGGGCAAAATTTCTAATTGCTATAATCGGAAGAACATGAATCGAAAAAGAACGCTATCTTCGGTCAAAGGTCATTATGGAAAAATAAATCGTCAAACACAAACGTTCGATTCTCAAATGTTCAAATTGAAGCAAACGAATCCTAGTGGCTTTGGGAATGAAACGCATTTAGTAAGCTTCAATGTAATTTCATTGTATATTTTTTTTATCTTAGTTCTCTAAGTTTACCAGTTATTTTTTGAACAGAGAATGGCCGCAAACAAGTTGTTCAAACAAATCTATAAACCTGATAGTAAACAAGCACCACATTTTTATCAGTTCATGCACGTGTATGACATGTTGGTCGAGCATGTTAAATGGAAATCATCGCTTCAGAAGACCGTTCAACAAGTTCAATCAAACAGCGGTCGGGGTAAAACGCCTAGAGTTGGAGAAACCTCCAGTCCTATGGAATCCCAAGGAAGCTTCGGTTTAGGATCAGAAGAAGGCCCATCCCCAACTAAAGATCATTTTGTTAGGCCACAGGGAGCAAAAGCGGCCAAAAAGAAG
This sequence comes from Allium fistulosum, assembly GCA_030737815.1. Lineage (NCBI taxonomy): Eukaryota > Viridiplantae > Streptophyta > Magnoliopsida > Asparagales > Amaryllidaceae > Allium > Allium fistulosum. The sequence goes on from CM060906.1 coordinate 1,023,267,910, forward strand.
CAGACTGCCGCAGCGGATCAAGATGAAATTAAAAAACTCATGCTTGAATCTGAAGAAAGATTTAACCGGGCAATGGACACTCGAGCAATGCAACACCAAGAAAAGTTATCAAGAATGAATCAACTTATTGCTGGAAACCGCCAAAGAGATGAAGATGCAATCATGTTCATGGATACGTCACATATGTCTGCAGAACAACTGCAGTATACGGAGCAAAGAAGGAGAGAAATTATGAGGCGTAGACTTGAAGAGGATCATTAAATGAATTACCGTTTCTACAACCATTGTATCTTTAAGTACCGTTATTTCTATTGTGTTCTTAATGCAAGCAATTAGTAATATAAGTTTTTTCATTTAAATTGCATTACACTAAAAAATGATTTTAACAACATTAGCTTAATTATACAGAAACAGATTACAATAACCTTAATACGAAACAACATAAACAATAGTAGAAAACGTAAGAATAGAAATAGAGTTTCACTGATTTCCAGAAAACCCCCAAAGATGATCTATGAGATCATTTTGTAGTCTTCGATGAAGTTGAGCACTACGGTATGACATTTGGCTTTCTACATGAAACTCGAGTTCAAGTGCGCTTCCAATCATATCGTTACGCCAAACATGCGGTGGTGTAGGAGCACCCTCGTACACGTAATCTTCTTCCATGTCTTTTTCATCCTCTATAATCATATTATGTAAAATAATACAAGTGTATATTATTTTTGTCATTTTAACTGGTGACCAAAGTCTGCATGGATTACTGACTATGGCAAATCTAGACTGAAGAACCCCAAATGATCTTTCAACATCCTTCCTCTGGCCTTCTTGCATCGCTGCAAACTTTGCTTGTTTATTGTTTTGTGGGTTAGAAATTGTCTTGACAATGGTACTCCATTTCGGATATATACCATCACCTAGATAATATCCATGATCGTACGTGTTACCTCCCAAAGTAAATGTACAAGGAGTAGATCTTCCGTTTGCTAAATCATTGAACAACGTAGATCGTTCGACTACGTTAAGATCATTGTTCGAACCTGGCATTCCAAAAAATGCATGCCATATCCATAAGTCATACGACGCTACAGCTTCAAGAATAATAGAGGACCTATGAGATTTACCCTGATAAGCTCCAGCATACGCCTTTGGACAATTCTTCCACTCCCAATGCATGCAGTCTATACTGCCTAACATTCCGGGCCAACCTCTACTACCATGCATATTTAATAAGTTAATTATATCGGCCTCGTTAGGTCGGCGTAAGTATTGATCACCGTAAATGTCCACGATAGCTTGACAGAAATGTTCCAAACACTCTAATACCGTGCTTTCCGCCACTTCCAAATTTTCGTCAAGTGCGTCCGCCGGTCCTGCATATGCAAGCATTCTGAGTGCAGCTGTCATTTTTTGAATTCCAGTCAAACCCATTGTACGAGATGCATTGGGTTTGAAGATAAAGTATTTGTCATGCTGCTTGATACATTAGAGGATTCTAAGAAATAGAGGACGCCGCATGCAGAATCTTCTTCTAAAATCAGCATCTGTGTAAGTAGGATTTGGAACAAAGTAGTCTTCCATCAGTCTGTCGTTGTGCCATGAATGTCTACGATTTTTATACCGACGACCAACAACTGATCCACCGTGTTGCCTGCTCGATTGACCAACCTGTAGCGCAACCATACTTAGTAGTTCCTTTTCGCGGCGAAAATGATCTTCCATCATTTCATCAAATTCGTCGTCGCTATCATCAAAAAATATATAATCTTCGGCCGCCATTTGTTATATTTGAAATTGTATGAAATAAGAATGAGCAATAATACTTCTCAACATCTAGCAAGCCTTTTATAGCTTAATTCCCGGTACTGTTGCCATCCCATCATACAACTGTAGCCATCCCATCATACAACTGTAGCCATCCCATGTTTAAGCAACTATTGTATGTAGGAGCAGTGTTGAATGGTTCTTATCGTACAACTGTAGCAATATTACTTTATGTAGGAGCAGTGATCTTATCATACAACTGTAGCCATCCCATCATACAACTGTATCATCACATCATACAACTGTAGCCATTTTCTTAACGCAATAATACAGAAAGAAACAAGCCAATGTTACTGAAACAGCCAACAGTAATACAACCAACAAAAAATACCACTACTAGGAATAGGAACTTACACTAACAAACTCAACGAGAATACACTCAACTTAAGGATATCCAAATCGTTCTAGCCAATTTTGACGTACGATATAAGCCTCATGTCCAGTGAATGTGCTGTGATATTTGAGAAAGTAACGACCTTCAAAGGTGGAACGGGTTGGTTCGAATACATTTTCAAATATAACTTCATTGATAACTGTACTGTACCGCGTACAGGCGTTGCAGAAGTTCCCATACGTAGTCCTCAACTCTACCTTCGTACGTCTAGTTCTACACTCAACATTGTTATTGTATAGTTCAACAATGGTGTCCCAAAACTGAGTTGCCATTATCTCTTCATCGTCGCACATCTGATCAGTTTGTATAAAAACATTTACTAACTGTTTCAATTCCGTAGCCGAAAATATTATGTTACTCATTGATTGAATTTACCGAACTTTTAAATGCTGTGACATAAGAGTACAAAACTTTCTCTTAAATAAACAAGTCGTGATCCGCGTACAATAAAATGAAGCATGAGATTAAAGTCCACGTGTCAAACATCCATAAACTGTTTGACAAACAAACACAAATGTGTTTGTTACATCGAAATCTTCACAATTCTAGTACATATACGCTCAATAATAACCAAGCATAAATTAGCATCATCACCAACATATAGACAGTCACATAATAACACAGTCTAAAACATCTAAATGCAGCACATCGGTCTATGTGATCAGAACCGCTATCAATCTCCTCATCGTCTCCACTATCGTCGTCACTGTCGTCGTTGACGTCATCAAAGTCGTGCGGCTGAGGTCCCGCATGGAGCTGCTCCTGAAGCTGCTGAATCTGGGTCTGTAATCCCTGTATCTGCGCATCATACTGAGTCTGCTGTTGTTGGACCGCGGTCTGGTAACTCTGATACATCATCCCTGTATAATCGAGCGTCATACGCTCAAATGCAGCAATCATCCGTCTATCATAATCCATGTACTGAGAAAACTGATATGCGCACAAGAAAAATTATACACAGGTGGATAATATAATGACAAGTAATATAATGACAAGTAAATTAAGGAAAATTAAAAACTAATACAGACCTGATGAGGCTGGTACAATCCGGCGGATGGTATACCCGTAATGGCGTCGTCTGTAGGATACTGCAAGGGATACTCCACAACCTGACCGTGTACATCATACGCTCTAAACGAATGAGGTGGTGGGTCAAAAGTAGGAGGCTGCGTGTACTGAGATGATGTAGGCTCAAAGGTGGCAGGCGGTAGTGGAACTCTACCAGAAGAGGTACGCGGCCCAATATGATCGGAGTTCAAACCCCGAATATAATCAGGTAAAGCGTAAGCACATGGGGCTACTCGAGCCCAATATGAATCAAAGTCTCCCAAAACTGTAAATGGCTCACCATCCACCCAACCCGCACCCCTCATCGCATGAATATAAGTTGGTCCAACCCGAATATCACCATACATATCATCCCATGGTAGCGGATCTGATGGAATGCGAACTATACCATACAACTGTAGCCAACACCGATCCCCTAAATACCATATGAATGGACATGTAGCAACCTGAAAGCAAATCCTACGTCGCGACATGGATAAATGAAAAGTGAGTGGATGGTCAGGACCGGGCTCTAGGAACTGTAAGTACTGATCCCATGGACGAATGATAATGTTACCACGCCGCCTCATATCCATCTGCTGTCTAGCCTCCATCAACTCATTGTGCACCCCTTGTGCAACACGGGACAAATGCATAGGAGGACCCCAACGACGCAATCTGGGAAAGTAAATATAAGGTGTGGCATTCGCCTCTACAATAAGTCGGGGGTGCATATTGGCAGTATACTCGTAGTACCAAAATGGAAGAATGTACCAAAAGCCATACATCTGTCTAGACTGTTGAAGCGCATATGTATCTAATGCTACGTACAAATAACCAATAATAGCAGTACCGTAATCATATATATGGAGTCCATCCACATCTACTAACCCAGCCAGAAAACCAAGTCTAATAGTACCCTTATTGTTACTAAAAAATGTAGACCCAAAAAGGTATAGTATGAATGCACGGATAACGGGAGTGTGCATATCCTCAATGGCCATGTACTCTACTATATAACGCTGCAAACAAGGGAGAGTAACAGCTCCTCCTCTAACCTCCTCATCGGCCATAGTCGGTAAATAAGCTGAATATGACTCGAACTCCTCAAATGAACTATCAAATGGAACAGGGAGACGGTCAGGTCGATCAACCTCTATGCCAGTGAGCATATAAAAATCTAGAGGAGTCAGTCCTAACTCAAAATCAGGAAAATGAAATGTGTGAGTGGTAGGCCACCATCTCTCGGTAAGGGCCTCTACCAGACAACGATCTACATGTGCAAATCTAGGTAAAGCAAGAAATTCACCAAAAGGTGATGCATGTAGCCTATCCAAAATCGGCTCCGGTAACTGATCAAAATATTCAGACATACACCTATACCAACTACCTCGCATCGCTACGTGACGAACCTAAATATATGATTATTTAATGTTAAAGTAAATAAGGAATTATTATACATTTATATTTACATGGTCGTTTATTAAGCAATAAATAAATAAACGTATACCCGTGGCGTCGCTATAGCTGCAGTAAGTCGATGCTAAACAGTAGGGGGCAAGTCGTGCAAAGATCGAAGATCGGCTGGAGTCACGGTAGCATCGGGAGGGATATGAACAGGTCCGATATTGGCATCAGTCGTATATCGAACGGTGCGTCTACCAGTTTTGACCGGACGGGGCGGCATTTGGACGTGAAGTTGGTTTGAAAATGGGGGGTTGAGAAGAGGGAGGAATGAGAGGAAATGGGGGGAAATGCGCCTGATATAGGCGCATTAACCAGGCGCCTGCCCTCATTTCTGTTGTAGAAATGAGGGCTCCAACATTTTGGAGTGCGGAAAATCGAATTTCCGCACTCCAAACTGTTGGAGATGCTCTAAGTTCTTGCTCATAAGATTGTCAGATGATGATAAAGTTGAATAAAGCTCCGTAATCTGAAGTTAAATCCCAATACCAGTGGCAGTAATGGTTGAAGTTGTAAATTACTTAATGTAGCAAAAAACTTGAAATGAACATTTTACCTTACGAGGTTGTGTTGATCATAACAAAAAAGGATGACGGTTTTAGATATTCTAGTCAACATATGTCAGATTAACAAATCAAACCCAGTTTGTCAAAATAAAAATGAAATGTACGTCACCAACGTTCAGCTACAACCAGATACCATTGATCTTCGTTCACGTTTTTTTGATTGAAAAAAAGACAAAAACTATTTTCAATCGTTGCTTTTGATCGAAATCTCTCGTGGAAACTTGAGTTAAACACAGAGGTGAGTTGACAATGGACAACCTCTTTCTTATTATTGTGAAGCTAATTCTATTTAAACTCGAAAAGTTGTTGAGTGGCTCGTTACAAAACTAAAAAACACTATACCTTCGTACCATTTTCTAACAAAAGTCAAATTCGTAAAACATTTCACCATAGAAAAAATTCATCGCAGCAAAATTATGCAATAACATAAAATTTAAGATTTACCTTTGCTATGAATTGTGAATTTTTAAATAAATAAAAAAATCAAAATAACAAGAAATTCAAGTTTCACCTCTTCTGATTTCATTGGATATGTAATATCATTATCACATTCATTAATTCAAGCACAAGATTTAAGAATTTACCAAATTTAAATTTATGTTGGATAAGAGGGATAGAAAAAGGAAAATACAATGAGAAGTAAAAAAATAGATGAATGACATAAGGGAAATTTTGTTCTGAAATTTTTATTTAATTTTAAGGGGCTACTTAGCAATATCTGTTGGAATTTTTCAACAATTTTGGCCATATATATAAAATAAAGGGGGATTTATTGTAAAGGACAAAATATCCAAATAATTTATCCTCAAGGACACATGCCTATAATTTTATCCTCAAGGACAGGCCCAAAGCCCATTTTTTCTCAAATGCACAAATCTTTCTTCCCCGTGCCCATTCAATCCCGTTTTCAGCTCCGACCACCTTATCCCGCGTCAACGCCACCTCCTCACCAGCGCCGCCGCCTCCTCACCAGCGCCACCATTGCCACCTCCTCCTTCATACGTTTTGGAGCAACCACCTCGTGCCACCTCCTCCATCCGTTTTGTGTTCAGCATCGCCGCAGCGTCACCTCCTCACCAGCGTCGTGCAACTACCCCATGTCACCTCGTCCACCCGCCAATGCCACCCCCTCACCAGCACCATGCTCTTAAAAGCTGATACTGATACCAGTTTTTAGGTATCAGTTTTGAAATTTTAGGTATCAGTTTTGAGATTTTAGGTATCAGTTTTGAAATTTTAGGTATCAGTTTTGAAATTTTAGGTATCAGTTTTGAAATTTTAGCTTGATCTCCATCCCTAACTTTTCACGGTCGCTCTCCGCTTCCTCGCGTGCTCTTTTCTTCTCCGCGAGCTCCTTCGTCTTAGATTTTTTCACAGACTCCATCTTCTTCCGAATTCGCCTCTCGAGCTCGAACTCCGCGCGCAGGTCCTTGATTTCTGCCAAGGTGTTGTCGAGATCTGAGAGGTCGACGTCTCGGTCGGAGTTTATTGGGTTGGAGAAGGAAGCGATGGTGTGGGTTTTGTAGCAAGATCTGGAGTTGGAGAGGCAAGTTGCATTGATTTGTCCTTGAGGATAAAATTTTAGCGGGCTGTCCTTGTGATTAAAAAAGCCCTAATTTTTGTCCTTCACATAAATTTCCTCTAAAATAAAATGAATTGTGCTGTTTTAATGTAAAGCCTAACTAAAATGATTAAATTTTGAATTAAAACTAAGACTAATTCTATTTAGACACATGATATTGCTCAGTAGCGCGTTTAAATTTTAGAAAAATCAAAGGACAAAATTGTCCTTCCGTCGTTCACTCATCTTTCTATCTCTCATCATAATTTTCATCTTCTATTACTCTTATCCAACTAACCCTAAATTTATAGGTAAATTCTCAAATCTTATGCTTGAATTGGTGGATTGTGATGATGATAATATAAATCTAATGAAACAGAAAATGTAAAACTTAAATTTCATATTATTTTGACTTTTTTATATTTAAAGATCCACGGTTTGTAGAAGATGTAAAATTTGAATTTTATGTTGTTGCATGATCTTGCTGGGATGATTTTTTGTATGGTGAATTTTTTAATGGATTTGATTTTTACTAAGGAAGGGCATAAAGCGAATATTTAGCAATAAGATGGGTATGCTAAGAAAAAACTTATGTATAATGGTTTTTTTCAATTTTGTGAGGGAGGGAAGGCTACTCAGCAACTTTTTGGGTTCAAATAGAATTAGCCTAAAACTAAAAGGCTTAAGGATATAATTGTCATGGAATTAATGTGTATATACCAAGGCAATTATAATTTGTTGATGGTCCAAGTTAGAAAATGCTAACATCATAAATAAGGGGTTATGGGCCCCAAATTGCGCAAGTTTTATTTTTTCTTCTAACCCACTTCTAATTAGAAACACATATTAGACTTATGATAATTTGAAAGATCAGATCCATCTCCTTTCTTTCGGATCCAGGCTCTTTCTCTTAATCAATTCATTAAATCGGGTATGTCTTTCGCTAATTTATTTAATTTTCTCTAATTTCTTCTCAGTTAAATCAATATAGATTATTTATTCAGATCTAAGATTAAATGATTATCTAGATCTAAAGAGTATTATATTTCAATAATATCAAATGTCTAAGTAGAATATCAAGTGTCTAAATAGAATAATCTTCTGTGGAAATCTGAATAGAGCCACATGTGAAAATTTTGACATTATATTTATTTAAATATAGTTTCTTGAGTGAAAGCTTGGTCCCGTTAGGTTCCCAAATATTATCTCTTAAGTTAAAAAAAGAGACCATGTATGTTAACACATGCGTGTGCCACCGTCGCCAGAAGGATCGGGTTTGTGATCAAAAGTATTTTTGAATGATAATTTATTTGAAAATGGGTCAGTTTGATTCCGTTTACAAATCTAGAATGACTTAAAATTTAAACAGTAAAAAAGAATGGTGGGAAAGTAAGTTTCGGATTACGAAAATTTAAAAGTAACGAGAAAATAACAGTTAGAAATTAGACCATTGTGCCAATAGTCAGTTTATTTGGTGAGATTATGCTTTTTTCGCGAACAAATGCATAATTTGACACGCATCTTGACAAACAGGAATCTCTTTATGCCTATACAAAGTCAATCCTTCTTCCAAAGTTTAACTTCGAAAATTCAAACACACACTCTCTCTTCCACTGCCTGATTTCATTCTCTAAGATTAATATATCAGGTTTGTCATACTGCAGATCACAAACTTGAAATGTTTGTCATTGTAATCATTCATATGATAGTTTGAATCGATTTCAGTAGTGCAAACCGTAATCAATTAGAGAAAATTATTTCTTCGCTCCATTGTATCTTAGGAGATGATTTGTTGTAACTATGAGCACCCATTCGTTTACTTAAATGAGCGAAGATGATAAATAACATCATAAGGACAGCGTCATCGACGTTCTTTGGAGCGCTCTTGACACATTTGATTATTACTACTGATATGTCACTTCATCAAAATCTAGAATACCACCAATAATCTTAAGGCATTATTTTCACAATGGCACCGCACAGCTTAAAAGAGTTTGTTTCTAATTTCATAAAATTAGAAAGATTTAATGGCGTTAATTTTGTTCGTTGACAGAAGAAAATGCACTTTATATTGGCTGGATTGAAAGTTGTATTCATGTTGAGTATGTCAAAAACAAAAAAGGCAGAGAACGAAATAATTGCAGTTACAAGAGCACGACTAAAATGAGCACATGATGACTATATTTGCAAAGGACACATATGTAATGCAATAATGGATACGCAGTTTGATACATAGTATGTAACAACCCAAATATTTCACGATTATATATTTAAATGTTTTATTTAAATATAGCATTATTAATCGGATTAAAGTCCGAAATGTTACTTTTTATAAACAGTTGAATTGGAACTCAAGACCACTTTCATTGTGTTCAAAATGACGTTTACGACCTTTTTGAGTAAAAACATCGATATGTTTAGAGTTGAGTAGAATTTTGACATTTTCATTTAGGGCTTTGGGTTTGGGTTTCAGCCCACTAAGAGAACCCAACTCCTCTACATAATAACTCCCACTCCACCCCTCTACTCTTCATTCATTTCATTTCCAATTTTCTAATACTCAAGCCCTAAAAGAAAAATGGGGGAAAAGAAAAGAAATTAAAATCCCTAAGCCCTAGATTCATAGGAAATTCAAGATCCAAGCTCCAAAATCAAAGAGAAGCTTAGGTAAGCATCATCTTCTTCTTCTCCATCTCAATCTCTCACCAATTTCAGAAATTTCCTATAACCTAACTTAGGAAATATTTGCTTATGATCTTAGATCGGAGCTTCTAGAGTTGAAGTTGAAGAGTAGTTGATCTTTCCTTTGTTTTTGAGCTTCTCATTCGTTGTTTTTGGGTTTAAAGGTGAGTTTTTGAACTCACATCTATGTCTATAGTTTTCATTGTTGTTAGGTATGAATTCCTAACATCTATTGCATGTCCATTTGCTTTTGGATTGAATTGATTTGGTGAATTTTCCAATTTTTGATATCTTGAAGTCAAAATCTATGAAAATCATTGTATGGATGTTAGCACATGTTGTTCGGAGTGTATTGGTGAGTCTATATGGCTGGGTAGTCGCTTGGCGTAAATCCCTAGCCATCGTCACTCGTCTGATTGCTTCCGATATGAATTGGCCATCATTGGCCTAGGCAAAATATTGCCCTGAGCTTCAGCTCAGACGTCTGATGCTACGGGAATAAAATTCCAGTCTTTCAGCTCAGACGTCTGAGCTTATATCCCAGATGTTTGGGCGATCTAGAAGATAATTCTAGAGCTTCAACTCAGACGTCTGGGATAATCACCAGACGTTTGGAGCTGCTTATTTCAGCCAAGTTGCCTATTTTTAGTGGATTTCTGTTTTAATCGATTTTTGGTTGATCCGATTAGTTGTTATAACTTATTATCAACTTTGATGACTTCTTTTTCGGGATTTTTGGGAATATCCATTTGATGGATTTGATATCGATTTTTATGGTTTTAATTCACGTCGTCGAATGTGAATTTGTGGTGATCGATTGTTTCTACAATCGTTTTCTGTGATTTGTCACTTTTAAAAATACAAAGGTTTCTATACTAGTAGTAAATATTCAAATGCTTTCACAAAGATGATTTCAACACAATTTTTAATACAAAACTCGTTTTTAAAACCGTTTTCCAAATCTATTGGTATATACAAACCTTTACCTCATTCGTATGAGAAATCCAGTTAAACGACTTAGCAAAACAAGTGGTATGAAACGATTGCGTTTACTTCGTCGGTTAATTCTTGGACTTGTTCGATTGAAATCTTATGACAATTTTCGAGTGGAAATCACAATTTGTTCGTAAATATTTAAGTTAAGCTAGTGGTTATGGGACATGAAGCTAAACTCATTTATTTACTAGCTTAGTGTAATTCACACTTCTTATTGATCGATGGCGATCATTTTATGGTTTAGACTAGCGATATGCGAGGTCTCTTTGTCCACGTGGGGGACTGTTCCCAATTTTATAGAGCTTCGTCTCATTTTTAGGGGCTAGCAACCCCTGGTCTTTTTGACCGTTCGTGAAGCAATCGGCTCAATGAGTTCGGTACATGGGGTGTATCTTTCTAGGTGCATCGATGTTTGGCTCGATAGGTATGTGCATGGGGCGTATCTTTTAGGTGCGTCGATGTTCGACTGTGCATGTGACGTATCTTTTTAGGTGCGTCGATGTTCGTTTAAGCATGGGGCGTATCTTTTTAGGTGCGTTGATGTTCGTTTATACATGGGGCGTATCTTTTTAGGTGCGCTGATGTTCGTTTATGCATGGGGTGTATCTTTTTAGGTGCGTCGATGTTCGACTGTGCATGGGGCGTATCTTTTAAGGCGCGTCGATGTTCAGCTCATTTTATGGGATAACGTCTCGTTTGTGATACACGTGTTGGTGAGTTTTCATGCTCCCATTTGTGATAGGCCTCCCCCTTTGTGTTTTCTAGATTTCTAATTGTTGATTTCTGGAATTTGCGTTTCACCCATTTTTGCGATTGACATTGTTATGTTTTGTCAATATTTGGGGTTTGGTGAATACACTTAAGAATGTGATATTCTTTTTGGATATTTGACGAGATTTAAGATATTGTATGACTTTTATTGTTATTGAATGTATACTTGTCACAGTATGGCCTTATTGTTATCATACATTTTTGTGGTATCTCTTATCCTTTCTCAACTCATATGATATTTATAGCTAGAATGATCCGTTTATTATTTTTCTTCTTAAATAATACTCGGGTCAGACCGAGGTGTTACAGGTGCTTCCACTTGACTTCTTAGCAGGGGCTAGCTTCTGACTTTTGGCTAACTACTTTAGCTTAGTAGTTTTTGCTTTTATACATTTGAGATAGAGACTCCTTGATGTATACATATTCTTTTGCTTAGCACTTGTACCTATTCTTTTGTGATGTAGTGGATCTTGTATGACCACTATTTTGATGTACATTTTATGTGTTATATTCATATATGTTTCTGCCTTTGTGATATGAATATCTGTGGCTGATTTTTGTTATGCTTATTTCTATATTTGTTTTCGAAGCCCACATAGCCACTGTGTAGTAGCTTTGAGTTTGTATTTGATATGTCGGATTTCCTCTTGAAATGAAATGCATGACATATCATCTGACATATCGGTACTCGCACGAAGAAATTACATAGATGTTCGCTCCTCAACAGCTTTATTCTTCGTACTAGTCGACGACGTTACCCCGTAGTGTCCTTGGCTAGTGTGAGTATAGAGGTGGGGCGTCACAGCTTGGTATCAGAGCCAAACTTCGGAACAATGTAGAATAATCTAACAAGGATCATTGTCCTAAGTCTCTCTTAGGAATCGTGCCTTAGGGTTTAATCCGAGTCTTAGGATCCGTTATATCCTATTTTCTTTTATGATGCTCTGTTTTACCAATCAAGCTTGTATGATATTCATTCTGAGAATAACCTTTTTTCTCTTCTTTCTTTCTTTCTTAAAGAAGAGAAATGGTTAGACCTGGCCGTTCCAACGTCGGTCAATCAGTGCTACTCCTCAGGATGGCGTATTTATGTCTGCCCAATAGCTTTTGGATCTTGTAAAGAATGCTCAAGCTGTCGGACCTATTCCAGAGCCTACTCATCCTAAATCCGGGTTTGCACGCTTGTGCAGAGATTATACCGATTTGGGTGGAAGGCCATTCAAGGGTTCCGAAAGCGTTATAGAAATCCAAGCTTGGCTTAAATCATGCGATCGCATCTTTTCTCGCATGAATCTTGTGGATCTACATCGAGTCCAAGTGGCTTCTAGCATGCTCCTGGAGAGAGCATTGGATTGGTATGAGATTTTGATCTCAGAAATTGTTGAAGCGGATCTTACTTGGGAGCAATTTCGAGAAAGGTTCGAGTTGAAGTTTGTGCCGGAAGCGGAAAAAGTAACTTTAGCTCGACGCTTTATTGACCTTGTTCAAGGTGAATCTTCTATGACGGATTACGTCGCATCTTTTGAATCTCTCTCTAAATATAGGATCAAGTGTATTAATACCCCATTGAAGAAAAATCAGAGGTTTGTCTATGGGTTGAATAAGAACCTCAAAAAGCCTTTACTTCTGAAACTAGAAGTTTATTTCGATCAACTTGTAGATATTGCTCTTCGACTTGAAGAGGCCGATAAAGAAAGTGATGTTGAAGTTGTGGGTGCCAAACAGAGCTTCAACAATAACATGAAGAGGCCTATTAAGTTCAAAGGCCCCAATCCCAACAAGAAAGGGAAGCAAGAAACTTCGGTAGCAAAGACTTCTACCTCTAGTCGTGGACAATGCTACAATTGTGGTTCTATGGACCACTATGCAAATGAGTGTCCGAAACCTCTTTATTGTCGCTATTGCAAAAGTTTGAGTCATTATATATCTGTGTGTCCCATACTTCAAAGCAAGAAGGAGGGAAAGCTAAATGTTGTGCAAGCTCCTAGTGACACTTCTTTTGGTCAAGGTATTTCTCATTCTATCCTTGATGGCATTATTTTGTTTCGTGATTATCCTATTCGAATTCTTTTGATATGGGTGCATCTCATTCTTTTATATCAAAAGAACTTGTTGATACTTTTTTCTTTAATATTATGGGTTTGATGACTTCACTGAGAATTGCGAATCCGGTTGGTGGATCCGCAACACTCAGTTTGTTTTGTAAAGATGTCGAGATTATTTTATGTGATTATTCTTTCCGAGCCGATTTGCATGTTATGCATTACTTAGGCTTCGAAATTGATTTTTGGGAAGGATTGGCTTAATCATTATGAAGCCCATATCCTATGTCCCGAGAGGACTATCCATCTTCGACCTTCTCAATCTGTTAAGCAGGTTTTTAATTTTTTCTTAATGATTTCGATTTCCAATTCGGTGGCATCATTTTATTATTTAAACCCACATGATGAGGAAAATGTTATTTCTCTCGTGCAAGTAGTTTGTGAATTTTCTGGTATTTTCGAGCTTGTCTTAGGATTACCACCTAAGCGATCTATTGAGTGGTGCTAAGGTCTTTTCAGCTCGACCTTGCCACCGGTTTTCATCAGCTACGAGTTGCGGAGGGTAGCATCTCATTTACCGCATTTCGCACTCGTTATGATTCTTATTAGTGACTCGTGATGTCATTCGGTTTGTTCAGCTTATTTCATCCATCTTATGAATCGAGTATTCTGCGAATATCTCGATGAGACCATCCTTGTATTCATTGATTATGGATGAAAACAACAATTTAAAATTTGCAAATCTTTTTAATAAGATATTTATAAGTATGATTGGATTTTGTTCTTAAAACGAGCAAAGAATATTCGTAAAAATTTTAAGAGACATGTTTATCATATATAAGATGATTTTGTGTTGTTTTGCCTATTGAGTGCTTTAAGAATTCTAGTCGATGCGCTTGATCAACGTTATCGATAGGAATCTCCTAAACGCTATGATGAGACAGTCAGACACAATAAATTGACTTGTAAAAAAGTAATTTTTTTTTCTAAAAAGATGATTACACAAAGTTAATTATAATTTTGAAAGTCTTATCTTTTCGGGAAAGAGGATCAATTAAAAGAACTCTTTTCCGATGCTCCTATTCTTATGATTCCCGAAGGGAATCAAGACTTTATTGTTTGTATCAATGCTAGTCGTATTGGTTTGGGTGTCGTTCTCATGCAAAAAGGGAACGCGTTATTGCTTATACTTCTATACAATTAAAGCCTACCGAGATTGGATATGCCACTCATGATCTAGTGCTCGCGGCCATTGTTTCCGCCCTTAAAAATTTGGTGTTCATTAGTGTTTCCCCTATGAAGGGTGTTGTGCGTTTCAGTCGATCGGGAAAATTAGCACCTTGATATGTTGGTCCATTTCCCATCACCGAACGTATTGGTTCCGTAGCTTATCTCCTTTTATTACCGGCTCAATTTTCTGCTATTCATGACGTGTTCCACGTTTCTCAACTACGGAAATGCCTTAGGGATTCCGATTCTATCCTTGAGCCTATTGTTATTGAAGAAATTGAGGTTTCACTTAATTTGACTTATGAGCAACATCCTATTCCTATCATTGCTTCAGAGGTTAAACGCCTTCGAAATAAAGATGTTCCGCTTGTGAAAGTTCAATGGTCCTCAAATCCTAAGGATTGCTCTTAGGAATCTAGAGAATTCATCGAGCAAACACATCCGGACTTACTCTCTCGTGCTCTTTAAAGGTGAATTTCTCACTTTAATTTTTTTTTGTTGATTATGCCTTTGTATGTGGTTGTTACTTTTTGTTTTCCTCTTAATTATTACGAGGACACAATTTCTTTAAGGAGGGGAGTCTGTAATAACCCACATATTTCACGATTATATATTTAAATGTTTTATTTAAATATAGCATTGTTAATCGGATTAAAGTCCGAAATGTTACTTTTTGTAAACAGTCGAATTGGGACTCGAGACCACTTTCATTGTGTTCAAAATGGCGTTTATGACCTTTTTGAGTATAAACATCGATATGTTTGGAGTTGAGTAGAATTTTGATATTTTCATTTGGGGCTTTGGGTTTGGGTTTCAGCCCACTAAGAGAACCCAACTCCTTTACATAATAACTCCCACTCCACCCCTCTACTCTTCATTCATTTCATTTCCGATTTCCTATTACTCAAGCCTTAAAAGAAAAATGGGGGAAAAGAAAAGAAATTAAAATCCCTAAGCCCTAGATTCATAGGAAATTCAAGATCTAAGCTCCAAAATCAAAGAGAAGCTTAGGTAAGCATCCTCTTCTTCTTCTCCATCTCAATCTCTCTCCAATTTCAGAAATTTCCTATAACCTAACTTAGGAAATATTTGCTTATGATCTTAGATTGGAGCTTCTAGAGTTGAAGTTGAAGAGTAGTTGTTCTTTCCTTTGTTTTTGAGCTTCTCATTCGTTGTTTTTGGGTTTAAAGGTGAGTTTTTGAACTCACATCTATGTCTATAGCTTTCATTGTTGTTAGGTATGAATTCCTAACATCTATTGCATGTCCATTTGCTTTTGGATTGAATTGATTTGGTGAATTTTCTAATTTTTGATATCTTGAAGTCAAAATCTATGAAAATCCTTGTATGGATGTTTGCACATGTTGTTCGGAGTGTATTGGTGAGTCTATAGGGCTGGGTAGTCGCTTGGCGTAAATCCCTAGCCATCGTCACTCGTCCGATCGCTTTCGATTTGAATTGGCCATCATTGGCCTAGGCAAAATATTGCCCTGAGCTTCAGCTCAGACGTCTGGTATTAAGCTCAGATGTCTGATGCTACGGGAATAAAATTCCAGTCTTTTAGCTCAGACGTCTGAGCTTATATCCCAGACGTCTGGGCGATCTGGAATAAAATTCCAGAGCTTCAGCTCAGACGTCTGGGATAATCACCAGATGTCTGGAGCTGCTTATTTCAGCCAAGTTGCCTATTTTGAGTGGATTTCCGTTTTAATCGATTTTTGATTGATCCGATTAGTTGTTATCACTTATTATCAACTTTGATGGCTTCTTTTTCGGGATTTTTGGGAATATCCATTTGATGGATTTGATATCGATTTTTATGGTTTTAATTCACGTCGTCGAATGTGAATTTGTGGTGATCGATTGTTTCTACAATTGTTTTCTGTGATTTGTCACTTTTAAAAATACAAAGGTTTCTATACTAGTAGTAAATATTCAAATGCTTTCACAAAGATGATTTCAACACAATTTTTAATACAAAACTCGTTTTTAAAACCGTTTTCCTAATCTATTGGTATATACAAACCTTTACCTCATTCGTATGAGAAATCCAATTAAACGACTTAGCAAAACAAGTGGTATGAAACACTTGCGTTTACTTCGTCGTTTAATTCTTGGATTTGTTCGATTGAAATCTTGTGACAATTTTCGAGTGGAAATCACAATTTGTTCGTAAATATTTAAGTTAAGCCAGTGGTTATAGGACATGAAGCTAAACTCATTTATTTACTAGCTTAGTGTAATTCATACTTCTTATTGATCGATGGCGATCATTTTATGGTTTAGACTAGCGATATGCGAGGTCTCTTTGTCCACGTAGGGGACTGTTCCCAATTTTATGGAGTTTCGTCTCATTTTAGGGGCTAGCGACCCCTGGTCTTTTTGGCCGTTCGTGGAGCAATCGCCTCAATGAGTTCGGTACATGGGGTGTATCTTTCTAGGTGCATCGATGTTCGGCTCAATAGGTATGTGCATGGGGCGTATCTTTTAGGTGCATCGATGTTCGACTGTGCATGGGACGTATCTTTTTAGGTGCGTCGATGTTCGTTTAAGCATAGGGAGTATCTTTTTAGGTGCGTCGATGTTCGTTTATACATGGGGCGTATCTTTTTAGGGGCGCCGATGTTCGTTTATGCATGGGGTGTATCTTTTTAGGTGCGTCGATGTTCGACTGTGCATGGGGCGTATCTTTTAAGGTGCGTCGATGTTTAGCTCATTTTATTGGATAGCGTCTCGTTTGTCATACACGTGTTGGTGATTTTTCATGCTCCCGTTTGTGATAGGCCTCCCCCTTTGTGTTTTCTGGATTTCTAATTGTTGATTTCTGGAATTTATGTTTCACCAATTTTTGCGATTGACATTGATATGTTTTGTCAATATTTGGGGTTTGGTGAATACACTAAAGAATGTGATATTCTTTTTGGATATTTGACGAGATTTGAGATGTTGTATGATTTTTATTGTTATTGAATGTATACTTGTCACAGTATGGCATTATTGTTATCATACATTTTTGTGGTATCTCTTATCCTTTCTCAACTCATATGATATTTATAGCTAGACTGATCCGTTTATTATTTTTCTTCTTAAATAATACTCAGGTCAGACCGAGGTGTTACAGGTGCTTCCACTTGACTTCTTAGCAGGGGCTAGCTTCTGACATTTGGCTAACTACTTTAGCTTAGTAGTTTTTGCTTTTATACATTTGAGATAGAGACTCCTTGATGTATACATATTCTTTTGCTTAGCACTTGTACCTATTCTTTTGTGATGTACTGGATCTTGTATGACCACTATTTTGATGTACATTTTATGTGTTATATTCATATATGTTTCCGCCTTTGTGATATGAATATCTGTGGCTGATTTGTGTTATGCTTATTTCTATATTTGTTTTCGAAGCCCACATAGCCACTGTGTAGTAGCTTTGAGTTTGTATTTGATATGTTGGATTTCCTCTTGAAATGAAATGCATGACATATCATCTGACATATCGGTACTCGCATGAAGAAATTACATAGATGGTCGCTCCTCAACAGCCTTATTCTTCGTACTAGTCGACGACATTACCCCGTAGTGTCCTTGGCTACTGTGAGTATAGAGGTGGGGTGTCACATAGTATAACAAATCGACTGTAAAAGATATTTCGATGCACTAGTGGCCAAATATCTAATGGAGGACGTAACAAGTAAGAATTATTTTTCTACAAACTTTTTAAATTACAAAATGATCGATGTTAGACTAGCAGTTGAGTAATTTAATGATATTATGCGCATCCCGAACCAATTCAACAAGCATAATATGAATATGGATTCCCACCCCTAATAGACAAACTTTCACCTTGGTAGAGAGATTAAACGAAAATACTAAACACAAAAAGGAGGAAATGAGTTTGGACAACCTAACACAACACCTATAGGTTGAAGAACAATAGAGGCATATGGAAAGTGATGATCCAACGATGTATTCATCAAGCATCCACATGATGTAGGAAAAAGAGGCAAATAATGCCATTAAACGCTCTTTTAACCAAGAGATGAAGTTTCAAAATAATAACAACCCTAAAAACAAGAAAGCCAAGAAAGTAAGTGGTTGTTACAACTATGGAAAACCAGACTGCTTTAAAAGAGATTGTCATTTTCTTAAACAGAAACGAACCAAAAGAAAATTTTACGACTGTAATCTCTGAAATCAATATGATTGAGAAAGAGGGTTCTTACTGGATCGACTCTGGTACTACTAAGTAGGGTATCTTCAAAAATGAGCTCCAACAAAGCCAACATGCCTGACAGGTAACAAAATGTACATATATGTATATAAATCACAATAATAATGGAGCTGCCAACATGCCTAACAGGTAACAAAATGTACAAAACACCAAAACCACCAAAAAAACAACAATACAATGGAACAACAGCCAACAAGACTCTAAGCAGGGTATCTTCAAAAATGTGTTTCGGCAAAGCAACCGCCCATTACATTTCATTAAAGAACTCCGCAAGGCCACCGTCCATTAACAAAATGCTAGAAGTACCCATGAATCTAGGTGTCACTAAATCAATGAAATGCATCGATCAATAATCAAAAAGCAGCTCCCCCCAGTAGGAAATGTGGATAGAAAAGCACCACAACAATAGAACATCTAGGAATGAATACTGCAACGAACACCATGGATAGGAAAAGCTCCAAGCTGCAGCTAGTTCCAAATCCAAAGCTACTTCCAATAAAGCATCAACAGTCAAATAGCTCTCTAAACAAAAACCTCTATCACTAAAACAAATACTAAACAACAAAACATAAGATCAAAACATATATATGTACATAAATGTGTGTATATATATATATATTTGAAACAAAAATCTAATATTAATAATATTACTACACTCCTTTAATCAAAAGTAAATTAGCATAATCAGTAAATTCATCACTTGAATTCAAATAAACACTAATGCAAAAGTTATTACTTTAAAGATATTGTTTTTGTTTAAATAAATCAATGCGTTTTCTAGCCTTATTAAGATAGATATTCTTTAAAATGATTATTTCTTGCCAATTTATAATTTGAATTTAAGATCCAATTAAAACAAAATAAGGCAATTGTCATTACCAATTTATTATGATGATTTTTTTTAAAATAATCTTTAGTTTCTTTCAAACCAAATAAACCAACTAAAACTATTTTATGTAAATAGTTAAAATGAAGATTTAAATATAACATAAATTTATAGGTATTATCTTATACATTCATTTGTGTGAAATGTAAGTGCAGTATATAAGTGGTGTATGTATGTGCAAATGAAAAGTGTATAAATAAACTTAGAGAAGGAAACATTTTGTTTCCCTCTCTTACCATATGCAATTAATAAAGAATGAAAATATATGAAGAGAGAGAAACATTTCATTTCTCTCCCTTTTTAATTATAATAATTAATAGATTAAATGTCATTTATAACTTATCAATCAAATTTATGCATGCCTTTGTTGTCCAAAATTTTGATTAATGAAATATACGCATACGTTCATAATTATATATATATATATATATATATATGTGTGTGTGTGCGTCTGTGTGTAAAAAGTGAAAACGTATTAGTTGTTTTAAATAATTTGCAATCTCAAATTAACATTAATAGGCATGATTTCAATTAAAGAAAGGTTTGACAACAAAAGGTTACATATTGCACCAAATCCTCATACAAATTTGAATTAAACCAAACATGTATATTTCCATATGCATGATTATTACAATTTAATAATTTAGACGTAGACAACATATATTTGCAAACATTACAGTATATGATATGTGAATATATACATTTATATAAAAAGGTTTTGATCTTAAGGTTAGCGGTTTTCATTGAACTTCTAATTTAGGAAAGAAACAATACTTTAGATTTTACAGAAGACTATAAATATAGAAAACTACAAAGAATTAGAATTTGCACTAAAACTCATTCATTAATCTCAAATCCAGATTTTTTTAACAATGGTTGAAATAATTATATACAAGTATTTACCATATAAAATTGAAGATCACTTTCAAAGAATAGTAGATAACATATACAATTCGTTTGCATTTGAGTATGCAAATGTCATATGATTATATAAAAAAATCTCATTTAAAAAAAAAAAAAAAAATTTCAGTTTCACAAGTTTTCAAAACAAAATAAAAGAAATTGGGACAAAATAGGCTTGTGTAAATTTGCGATAAGAATTTACAGATCTAAACAATACAAAGAATGATAGCATTTTATCAAAAGTAATATGAGATTCAAAACATATCAATTTATCATAAAATACATTAAAGGAAGATTATGAACAAACACAGGTCTGAATCAGAACAATACAATAAACATGTTTTAATTAAATAGACATAAGAATGTTTAATTTACATGTGGCAAGATGGATAATTAAATCATGAGGTGAATCATATAAAATTTAAGTTTTACTGTTGCTATGAACTGTGAATTTTTAAATTAAAAAAATCGAAACAATATGAAATTCAAGTTTTGCCTCTTTTGATTCCACTAAATATGTTATATCATTATCACATCCATTGATTCATGCACAAGATTTAAGAATTTACCGAACTTAGATTTATGTCGGACAATAGGGATAGAAGAAGGAAAATACAATGAGAGGGAAAAAGATACGTGAATGACATAAGGGAAATTTGGTCGTAGAATCTTTATTTAAATTTAAGGGGTTGCTCTTTAATATCTGTTGGGATATTTTAGCAATTTGAGCCATATATGTAAAATAAAATGTATTATGCTATTTTAGTGTAAAGCCTAATCAGAGTGATCAAATGTTGAAAAGCTAAAATGCTTAAGGATATAACTGTCATGGAATTAATCTGTACATACCAGGGCAATTCTAATTAATTGAAGGCCCAAATTTGAAAATGCCAACATTATAAATAAGGGGTTATGTTTTCCAAATTACACAAGTTCTATTTTTCTTCTGACCCTCTTTTAAATAGAAATGCAGATGTAGACTTGTGATAATTTGAAATATCAGATTCATCTCTTTTCTTTTGAATTGGGTCTCTTTCTCTTAATCAATTCATTAAATCCAGTATGTCTTCCACTAATTGATTTAATTTTCAGTAGTTTCTTCTCAGTTAAATCAATATGGGTTATCTATTCAGATCTAAGATTTGATGATTATTTAGATCTAAAGAGTATTAAATTTCAACAATATCAAGTGTTTAAATAGAATTAGCCTTATGTGGAAATGTGAATAGAGCCACATACAAAAAATTTGGCATTATATTTTTTTGAATATATAGGTTCCACAAGAGAAAGCTTGCTCCCATTGGGTACCTAAATATTATCTCTTAAGTTAAAAAAGGAGACCATGCATGTTAACACATGTTCGTTCCGCCGTCGCCGTCCGAAGGATCAGGTTTGGGTTCATAAATCTTTTTGGATAATATTTTTATTTGAAGCAGGCAAGTTTGAGTCCGTTTTCAAGTTTAGAATGATTTAAAATTTAAATAGTAAAATGGAACGGTAGGAAATAAGTTTGAATTATGAAAATTTAAAAGTAACAAGAAAATAACAGTCAGAAATTAGACCACCGAGCCAATAGTCAGTTTATTTAGTGAGATTATACTTCTTTTCGCGAACAGATGCATATTTTGACAAATGGGAATCTCTTTGCGTCTATACAAAGTCAATCCTTCTTCCAAAGTTTAACTTATAAAATTAAAACACGCACTCTCTCTTCCACTGCTCTGATTTCATTCTCTAAAATTAATATATCAGGTTTGTCATACCGCAGATCACAAATAAAAAATGCTTGTCACTATAGTCATTCATATGATAGTTTGAATCAATTTCGGTAGTGCAAACCATGATCAATTAGAGAAAATTATTTCTTCGCTCTATTGTATCTTAGGAGATGATTTGTTGTAATTTCAAGCGCCCAATCGTTTACTTAAATGAGTGGAGATGATAAATAACATCATAAGGAAAGCATCATCGACATGCCTTGGAGCACTCTTGACACATTTGATTATTACTGCTATTGTGTCACTTCATCAAAATCTAGAATACCACAAATAATCTTAGGGCATTATTTTCATAATGACACAGCATAGTTTAAAAGTGTTTGCTTATGATTTCATAAAATTAGAGAGATTTATTCGTTGACAGAAGAAAATGCACTTTTTATTGGCTGGATTAAAATTTGTATTCGAGTTGACTATGTCAAAACTAGAAGAGGCAGAGAACGAAACAATTGAGGATACAAGAGCACGACTAAAATGAGAACATTGTTATAACCCGAAATTTCGGACACTTCGTATTTAAACATTTGAATCTTGAATTGAATGTAATTAAATTGATTCAATAACTTTGTTAACCCCCTTTTAAATCAAAAGTAATAACGGTAAACTTATTTTGGAAAAATAATTACAAAAATATTTACTTTGAGGAAATATCGATAATGTGATCGAGAATCATTTTATCGATAAACAGCTTTC
The DNA here is from genome assembly GCA_030737815.1 of Allium fistulosum. Lineage (NCBI taxonomy): Eukaryota > Viridiplantae > Streptophyta > Magnoliopsida > Asparagales > Amaryllidaceae > Allium > Allium fistulosum. The sequence goes on from CM060906.1 coordinate 1,023,290,975, forward strand.
TACTCATCGAAAGTTGTTCAATTTTTTTAGATGCACTTATTTGCTTAGGAGAACATTAATATGAAATAAAAATATTTTTCCATTTATGGAAAATAAAGTATTTGATGATGTCAGGGGTGATGTCATAAAGGATATTTTGTATGTAAGGATAAAAGGGTAATTTACTAAGGAAAAATGAGGTGAAGTAAAAGGAGCATGCAAGGCACATGCGGGGGCACTTGGCAGTGGTCTTAAATGGGTTAAACACTTCATAGCATTTCAAAGCTTGAAAATATCAAAAAGAATAAAAATGGTGCAAGTGGATTAGCACTAATCCACTTTTTCTTTCACTAATCTTTTTTTAATTAGTTCAAATCTTCTCCAACTCCACCAAAATTTCACCAATACCTAAGAACACCTTAGGAAGCATGGGTCTAACGTCAAAGTGGAAAAAAAAGTAAAGAGGAAGAGGGATCTTAATGAGGCTATGAGCAAAGGAGGAGAATGGGAGCTTGGCTTTGTGATTTTGGAGCTAAAGGGTTGGATCTTTAGGCTTTTGGTGATGGTAGGAATTGGTTCTTTGATTCTTTTGTATTTGAGCTTGTTGTAAGGTTGGATTTGAGTGATTTATCTCACTATCTTGTATGTATATGCTGTGTATATATGTTGTGTGCTTGAAATATAAAGTTAAAGTGCCATTAACTAAGTAAAGTTATAAATTTTGGACCCCTCTTGCTTTTGAAAGAAGAGACAACTTTATATCATATAACATTACTTCTATTACTTTCTATAACATATGGCATGGCCTAGAATTTGTATTTACATGTTTGTTTGTCTTGTATGTTGAATTGAAGTACGTTTGAAAGTGTTAGAAGCGAGAATAGTTGCTATAAGTGCACTTCAATATCTCTTAACTTTAACTTGTATAAATGGAAGATTTATGATCTTAACTTGGAATAATTGTAACGACCCCGAATTTTAATTACATTTAAATTGATAATTAAACGAAATTTTGAATAAAAAATTGTGAAATTAAATTGATTAAGTGATGCGAGTTTCCCGATATCCAAATATATTTTGTATAAATCATTTAAATTTAAATGTATTATATATATGTGAATATATATGTATATGTGATATATGAGTAAATTTGAAATTATATATATATATATGTATATATTGAATTTGAGTTTAAAATCTCAGGTAAATGGTTTAAAAATAATTATAAAATATAGATATTTGACACAAGTATAAAAGTAAGTAAAACAAATAATTTAAATTAGAATTTGATGGTTTATATTAGAAATAAAAATAATATATAGGAAAAAATAATAATAAATGTTTAAGCCAAAAATAGAAATAAATAAAAGTTAAGTTACAAAATATAAAGTAAATACATTTGTTAAAATTTAACAACAAAATATAGAAATTTGTTATATTACAAAGTATAAAGCAAAGAAATAAAAATAGAAATAAATATATAAGTAAAATAAAAATACAAACAAATGTACTAATAATGATAACAACAACAACAAAAAATATGTATTGACAACCAGACTTTATATATATGTGCACTTGCAACAAGACAAAGAAAAGTAATACAAGAGCTTAGCCACCACAACAATACCATCAGCCGATTCAAGCAAGTAAAGGCAAGTAAAATAATGCCTGTAAAACAAATATGCAAGGCTAGAACAAGCAAAAGAAAGGAAAGGACTTAAGCAATTAATGATATATCCCTTAGTACGCAACATTTAGTCAACTCGAGATGTTCAAAATCATATCAGCTAACATAAAATAAAAAAATATCTTTAATATGGTACAAACAAGATAATATCACTTATACAAAATATATTATCACCTGTACAACTTATTTTTTTTATATATCAACTTCTCTTATCATCAGTTCATTCAAAAGCTGAGAAAAATTAAAGTAAATATCATCTAAAAACTTAAACAAGGATTCAAATTTAAACAACTATTCAGATCAATTCAAATCAAAGACTAAGCAAAGCAATCAAGCAACAAATTAAAGGTCACTGTCCAGTTTCAAACTCAAGCTTTGCCCTCTGTTTTTTGGTTCCCTGTTTATATATCTCAGGTGAGTGAACTTACAACTTTAAATTTTAAATCTATGTATGGATTCATGAATAACTTTGTGTTTGTTGTATATTTTTAAATTATTGATTCTGGATAAATAGATGTTGTACTGTGTAGTTCAAATAGCCTGTTCTTCCTGTTTTTGGTTTTCAGAGCAAAGTGAAGAATAAAAATCAAATAAACTTCATCCAAACATTTTTAGCTTAGGATTTCTAAATAAAACAAGTTCGTTTAAACTCAAAACACAGCTTAAAATTTGTTTCAAGCTTGATCATGAAGGGTTTGTTTTTGTAACCAAAGTTTTACAGTAAAAATAAAATCTTATGATAATTTCAAGTGTCTTAAATTTTTGTTTTGATTATATAACTTGAATAATCACACAAAGAGATGATTTTTAAGATTAATATGATGATTTTTATTTAAGTGGTTCAAGAGCAGTTCACGTTTGAATAAATTTTGTTCCTTTTCCAATTGCTGATGATCGATTGAATGCTAATTTATAAAAATTAGTGTGAAGCTAGCATGTTGATCCAGGACATCAGGAAAATTGTCGAAAAAATTTTCTATTGCGTAGATTGATGAGACGAGTTCAATTTAGGGTTTAACCCAGAGTTTTACAGTGAGTTGGAAGAATGGTGATTTCGTCACCATAGAGCGATCGAGTTGCACGCGATGATGAGGGAGGGTAGTATGGAGCATGGACGTAACATGGCCGAAATCTTGGTGTCGCTGGTGGTCTGAGGAGCGGCGGCGAGGCAATTTAGTTGGGTGTGCTGTGTTACAGTGTCGAGTAAAAGACTCGTTTTTTTATTTCGAGTTTTATGTGATGAGACGAAGTGCGAAGTCGAGTAATGGGTTGAAGTGCGACTTGCCGATGGTCGCGATGGCCACCGGAGCGGCGGCGCGGTGATGTGCACGTGCATGAGGACGGTCTTGTGTCAGGAAGTTTCGCTGTAGTAACTCGAGTTGATACTCGAGGAGAGGGGTCGTTTACTTCGGGTTGGAGCAAGTTTTTTTGAGCAAAGATCAGTTATTAAGTTTTAAAAACTTAAGTTATAATAAGAAAAAAAAAAGAAACAGAGAAGAAGGGGTATACGTGAGGGAGAGAGACGGTTTCGGGGAGAGATGGTGAGGAACTCGAGTTTTTACTCGAGTAAAGCCTAGGAAGTCTCGGGGTGTTTTGAAATGGGTTAAGCCCAAACAAATTTTAGGTTATAATGTTAAACAAGCTTAAGTGTTAGCAAGATGACTAATGTTGATTTTGTTGAGTTAAAAATTTATTTCAAGTTAATTAACCAAACAAATACTTAACAATGTTTTAAAATCTAATTAATACTTTAATTAAATGATTAATCTAAGATAATTTCTCAAGAAAGCAATTAAAGAAATGTTATTAGTTAATGAAGATAATTAACTAGAAATTATTAAGTAATTAAATTAATGTGATTAATTTTGATAATTAATTAGATTTATTAATTAAGATAATCAATTGTAAATTGTTAATTACTTAATGAAAGCAATTAAGGGTTTAATTAATTATGTAATTGGTTTAAAGGTTAATTAATTAATATGATTTATTAATTAAGGTAATTAATTTGAGGATAATTAATGAATTAAAGGTCAATTAATAAATGATTAAAGGTCAATTAATTAAAATGGTTTATCATTAATTAATGATTAATTAACCAAGATTTGAAGTTATTCATAAGTAATTAATCTGGTATAAATTAATTATAATCAGATATTAATTGATCCTACTTGTGAATGTTTGGACTTGACTGAATAATTGAATTGTTTGATATTCCCTGATATGTGATGCTTTGTGATACATCCTGATTTGTGTTGTGATCTGTTTCTCTGAGATGAATGTAATTAATTTCCTGTAATGTAATATATTATCTGTAATTTATATATCTGTGATCTGTGAATGAAAAGATAAGCGTTATCGTTATACCGCTTATCAACTATATTTCTGTATTTTGATCTATGATGATTCATTGATGTTGCACTACTGTATTGAACCCCCGGACTACACCATACACACACAATTATGGATTTCACGAGGAAATCGGTTAAGTCACAGATAATTTAAATTTAATATTTTTGAAATTGAAATTTTAATTTCAATTGATTTTGGAAATGGATTTGGGTTAAAGGTTAAAGCTTTTGAAAAGGAGTTTTAAGATAAAAGTTATTTTGAATAACTTGGTAAAATTTCCAATTTAAATAATTCAATTTGAATTTGAATTCAAAATTTAGAATTGAATTCTATGTTTGGAAATTACAATTAAAGATGTTATAAATGTGTTTATATGAAGTTAAACCATTTTAAAATATAGTTTTGAGAGTTTGAATTTAACCTAAAGGCTCTAACTTGTATAAATGAATCAGATTTCCGAAATGAAAACTGTTTGTTTTCAAATGATAAAAGCTTTCATATAAGAAATGAAATCCCAATTTAATTAAAGGAATTTCAAGATTGAATTGAAAAATGGTTTTCCAAAGTTATGAATGAATTCTTTTTGAAAGCTATGAATTGAATCTGTTTATTTTTAACAGATTTAAAATGATGATTTGTTTAAACCATTTGAAATGGAATTGTTTTGAAAGCTATAAGTTAAATCTTTGTTTTAAAGATTTAATGAGTTAATCCAATTGAAATGGGAATTAATTTGGAAAATCTGTGAATGAATCTTTTGTTTAAAAGATTAAAGTGTGGAAATTGTTTAAACCGTTGAAGGTTGTTAAAATGAATCTTTTTGTTTAAAGATTTGAAAATGGTAATTTGTTAAACCATTTGAAAAGAATGTTTGGGTTTAAGTTGTGACTTAACTGAAAATCCCAATATCCATATGTTTTTAAATATCGCGCTCATTATTCGGTTTAGCTGGGAGAGGACCTTTGTGTCATATAACCCATTCCGAATAATGATACGTCGTATATAAATGGCATTTGAAGACCGGTGGTGAAGACCGGGTATTTGCGAGAACGATAGGATAACCTATCGATTGTCTCTGCACTGAGTCGCGCTGGTATAGAGATTTCCTAAGTGATGGGAAGTCCGATCGGGATTGTGAATACCCGGATTGCAAGGGCTTCTTCGGAAGTGCCTTCGGTTCTGTTCGAACCCGGAACAGACTTGTATGGTTACATGTCTGACATTACATTTTGAGATATAAACATAATTTCTTTCAAATACATTTCTGTTGGTGGCGGAGAATTTATTCTCTTAGCTTAACACCCTTCTCTGAGACGTACAAGCTCATAGGTTATGTAGTTGAAGGTTATCAGCGATATACTCCCAATTTGGTAATGTGGCATGCTGAGTGTTGCTGTGTGTTGATCATTTATTGATTATTTGTGATCAAAGCATGGCTTTGTGAAAAAGCGTAGCTTTGTGAACGAGACCTCATCGAACCTCACAGACCGTAAATGGTCGAAACAGGAATGATGCGGCAAGGTTATGAGGGTCGCGCCCTTTAGGGTATGTCATTTCCTTCTGGAAAAGGGTGGTATCATGGTATGGAGCCCAGATACTTACTCATGTGGACACACTTTATTTATTATGTGTGATGTTGGTTACCGAGGCCTCGAATAAAGGTCCCAAAGGACCGAGGAATGGCATATTCGTGAGTTACCTAGTTACAGGGGTAACCCGGCCTTGTGTTGGCAGAGAGCAGTTGTCTCTCGAGACGTCCAGCCAGAGGCGTACCCATGTGGCAGTAGGAAGTTCCTTAGCCTGACCATTTGTTGGAAATCCAAAGAAACAATACGAGCCTTTACGATTGCAAATGTATAACCTGTCTCCTCAGGCGGCAGCTATAACAGGCATAATATAATGGTACCTATGCTGGCTAAGATTAATATTGTATTTTTGGAAATGATTTTGTACACTATGCACTAATAATAATATCAAAAGAGTTTGTTTGCGTAGTAAGCATATTTGACTATCATAAGAAGCAATCTCCTCAAAGTCTGCGATTGCATTGTGTGTGTGGTGGGAGGTCTTATGGTAGTTTCATTTTCCAAAAGCATTGCGGATTTCAATGTTGAAAATTCTCAAATTGTTTGTTTTAAAGATAAACTGTTTTTGTTACTCATACCAGTCCCACGACTGACTCGGAGTTTGTTGTTCCTTTCCTAAACTCTGGGTGCTCACAATTTTCCACACGAGCAGTCTAGAGTTGGGTTTCTTTTCAAATAATCAGGTTTAGTTGACATTGGAGCTAGTTCAGTTTTGGAGATCATGACTGGCATTGCTTATCTTGATGGTTCGAGCTGATGTTGGAGTTGTTGGAGTCATTCTCTCTTTCAGATCATTTGGAGTTATCTCTTTTGTTATTTCCGCTGTATCTTTATTTATCTCTGATATTGTTGTATCATATTGATATCATTATTGTATATCATACTGGATATTGTATTCATTGGAGTTTTATATGATATCATCTGTTTTCTTTATTCCGCTGTGTTGTTATACTTAATGGTGTTATAAGCTCCGGTGAGCCAGATTCGGCGTTTGAATCTGCGGCATCTTGAGTACAAGTGAAGTACGGGTGCCGATTTTCGAAGGCTGAATTTTGGATCGCTACAATAATTTTATTTGGTTGTTCTATACACATATTTTGGTGTATGGAACAGTAAAGAAATGGTTTGGAAAATCATAGAAATTGTGAACCAAAGTTGTGAAAGTTAGAAGCGGAAAGGTCGCTATGGATGCACTTTGAAAATGTCTTATGTTTAGTGATTTTCAAAGTTAACTTTGAGAGACATCCTTAGGGGCTTCTTTGCATTTTTAATAAGTATTATATGTTTACTTATTACTGGAAAAAATTTGAGTTTAAAAGAGTTTGGAACTGGTCAAACAAAATGGCTAAAGTTAGAGCAAAAATGTAGTTAATAAATATAACATGTTTTTGAGAATTTTCATAAATAAATTGAAAGATATCCTTAGGGGTTTCTTTCTATGATTTTTAAGCACCCTAAGAGTAGTACTTACTCTAAAAGTTTGAAGTCTTAAATCATTTGTTTAAGTGGTTAAAACTGGTCGCAAAGTTCAAGCTTTTCTATGTTGCTCTTTATCAAAGACTTTTAACTGTATTTATAAATACTGTAGTAAGTTGCATATGAGTTTTAGTGTTTAAAAATGATATTTATATTTGGTAATTTTCCCTAATAATTTTAGGGATATTTTCTAACATATTTTTTAGTATTTAAAAGTTTGTTTTATGTTTAAATATATATTTAATACTCACTTATGAATTTTTAAAGTAAAGAGATTTTATATTATAAAACATGTTTTTATTTATTTTCATCAAATTATAAATTAGTTATTTTCAAACAATATTTTACATAGATATTTAAAAGGGGCATTTCACTAGAAGGACAAACTTTACCGTTCAATTAGTTTCTAGGACACACATCCATAGAAATTAATTTCAAGGCCAAAGTCAGCAGAATAATTACTTTTAAGGACAAAGTCAGCAGTCCAATTACTTTCAAGGACATAATTTCATAGGTTTTAGGCCTTAGAAACTAATTATTTTTCATTTTGTCCTTAAAAGTAATTATTTCAGTTATGCGTCCTAGAAACTAATTGCACTAGCTAAAGCGGCCCTTGTGACTAATTTCCACTATTTAAAATGTATTTATAAGTATTTTTAAAGTGTATATATATATGTTTCAAACAATATTAACTGATAAGCACCATTGTTCCAGTGGTTAAGAGATTCGACTTTGGTGCGAGAGATCACAAGTTCGAAACTTGCGTAGCATGATTCGAACATTTATTGACACCTGATTTATGGTTTGTTGTCCCAGTGACATGTTGTATCTAAGTACCATTTCAAAATAAAAGTAATTAACTATGTTTGAAACTAAAATCCGACGAAGTAGACTTATCTATTTATAAGAGTTAGCATTGATGTTCGAGTAAGGATAGAATCAATAATGCTTTAACCTACCGGCTTCACTCTTCATCGAGGGATAGTTAAGTCGGGAATGTCGAAACTGTGTTAATCATGTTGTTTGTTTACTTGTTTATGAAACTCATTAATACTATACTTAACACTAAAAGTCGATGAGGTAGACTTATCTGTCTTTAAGAATGAAGTGCCTAGGCAAGGCTTTGATATAGAACCAGTGCTTTAACTTACATGATTTCACTCTTAAACGATGGATAGTAGACGTTGGATTATCGAAAATGTGTTAACTATACGAACCCTGATTTCTATAAGCGATCGTTTTTAACTAGATGGTCGATTAGTCGATTACCGAACTCAACCAAGTAATAACTTAGATCTTTAAAAGAATGTTTTAAAGATAATGTAAGTGTGGAATGGTTTTCGGTCTGTTTTGACCATGTATTAATAACATTCGTCTTTAATTCTTTTTTATTATACTTATGAATGTAAATAGATCTTTAAAAGAATGATTTAAAGATAAGCATAAGTGAAATGGTTTGGGTGTATAGTGATAATGTTTAAGTAAGACTGTCTTAAACATTTTGAAATAGATTTGTGAATGTAATTAGACCTTTTAAATTGATATTTCAAAGATAATAACAAGATGGAATATTTTGAAAAAGATGGAAAAAGTAAAGGTTTAAAGTAACAAACCTTGTTAACGATTTATAAATATACTTATACCATTTGAGATAAGTATATGAATACTTTTTAAAGTATTGAAAGAGTATAAATGAATAACAGTGATTGATAAATGAAGTTTTATTAGATTAAAAATGTTTTACCGATAAAATGGTTTTAATTAATAAAAATTACTGATAAATAAAAAAGGACTAGAAGCCGCTTATGTGACCTAATCGTGCTTTATGTGACTTGATCGTGGTTTATGTGTTTATTCATTTATGGAAAGTATCTAGTCGTATCTTTACCACTAAAAGCTGATAAAGTAGGGTTGTCTATCTATGAGAGTTAGGACTATGTTCGAGTAGGATTTAGTAGCAATTGTGCTCTAACCTACCAGCTTCACTCTTGACCGAGGGATAATGTGAGACGAACAGGTTGAAAACGTAAAAAGTATATTTTTTAAGACTTGGTTTCCATATACAATCGTTTAATTTTAAGTTGATAGTCTATTGGTCAACTATCAAACTTGGACGGAAATTCTAGAATTAATTTTGAAGATGCCGGGATCAGTAAGTGCTTTACTTATCGAATACCACTTCAAAACTTATATACGAGCATCATGAGATTGAGATCATGATACTTAGTACTATTATACAAACTATGTGATACTGCTTTGAAAATGATTTTGGTTAAGTTCGAAAGGTATGATTTGGATGTACTGATCTCACTTATGTCACTTGAAAATAATTTTGGTTTTGATGACAGCATCATCGCGTTCATTTTTGGGTTTCTAATTAAAGAATGTTATAGAATTGTCTTAGCAAAAGAGATTTTGGTTTAATACGAAAGTATGATTTAATATAAAAAAGATATATGTATATATTAACTCAAGTAGTTTGAAATAAAACCGAATATGTAGTTCTAATGTTTTTCTTTAAGGAATTTGATATGAACTTTTTGGTGTAGAAAAGTTTAATACGTATACTATTTAGGGTGCCCAAGTGCTAGTGGCATAACCTAAATAATTGTGAAGTATTTTCTTGTTTTCTCCTTATAGTAAAGTGTGTTTAACAAATAAGTGAAACTGTAACGACCCAGAATTTTGAACAAATTAAATTGAGAATATTTAATTAATTTTAAATATTTGAACGATAATTTAATTTGAATCCCCAATATAACTCTGAATTTGGCGATTAAATTATAAAATTTAATTTGTTGAATGTCGAATAAAAATTTGAATCTTCAATTTAAGCTGAAGAAAAATATTTCGAAAGCTTTTAAAATTCATATTGATATTACTGAAGATAACAGAAGCTTCAGAATCGAATTTGGGAGTGGATTGTTCAGTTTGAAATTATATTGTTCGAATCGATATTTAAAAATAGTCATTTTTCAAACAGTCTCGGAATTCGACGAAACCAGTTCCATTGGGTCCGTAATGTTGAATTATTACCGGATTTCAAATTTCGTATTAATTGGAGTTGATATGTGAGCATACGACATATAAACGCGTTTAAATTTTAATTGAATTAAATTTAAATTTAAAATTTGTCAACACCATTCCTCCCTTACTGTTATCTTCCTTTGGTTATGCCTAGGATCACGCAAGAAATCACGCTAAAAAAAATCGTGCAACCCATGCTCGTTTAATTTTAAAAATCCCTCTTCAGATTCAAATGAAAACCGAACAAAAGAAAAATAAAACGAACGAGAAATGGCGACATCCCCTTTCCCTTTCTCTCGTTCTCCCTCTTAAATCAGTTCAAAAGAAAAAATCGAAATCTGCTCGTTCAAATTTAACCCAATAGCCAACTCATTCGAAAATCATTCCTCTTCTATTTCTCGATTTCAAATGCTGGAATCAAATGAAAAATGGGGGAAACATTCGCGGCGACCCCAAGGCAACTCATTCCCATACTCGAGATCGTGAAACTCGATCGAGCAGAAGGTGACGGCAAGGGCGCGCGAGGCAGCGGCGTTCGAGACGAGTCGAGTGAAACTCGTTTTGGCCGATGTCGATGTCGTTTAGCTAGGGCAGTTTCGAGAGAATAGAGTCGATGAGTGTAGTGATGGGTGTTGTGATTTTGGGGCACTCGCGTTCGAATCAAGTGAAACAGGAAGGAGCAGCCTTCGACTAAAGTTTGGATTTTGCGACGAACTCGAGTTCGTGAAGGGCACTCGTTGGCAATGGGACAGCGAAGGCGGCAGTTCGACCTAGGGATCGCCGAGAGCTCGAGCGATGGCAAATCGCGAGTGGTGGCACACGTGTATCGACAGGAGAGCAGCGATGTGAATTTGACTGTCTGGAATCGCGATGGAATTTCGTGAACGCGTGGTGATAGGGGGGTCTGGGGTGGCTTCGCGTGGCAGCAGAAGTCGAGCTAGGTGGTTTGGTTTTCGAACTCGACTGTAAGTATTTTTATAAATGTATCAACGATATTTTGAGATAAAGTAATATAGAAGATAGGTAGTTTTCTCTGAATTTTAATTAAATGGAAATTATGTAGAACATAAAATTTGTAAAGTTAAAACAGAAAATTAGTTTTAACAGGAATATATATATATATATATATATAAGCAGCTAAGATTTTGAAATATATATATGTTAAGTTTAAAACATTTTGGGCCAATGGGATTCAAACCAGAAGGGTGTGAATATTACCTATATACTTATTATGGAAAGTATTATATACTAAAAAGAGAATTAACAGTAATAAAATTTCTGTTCATGTTATTCATAGAAAATATAAATATAAAAGTATAAAAACACATACATATTTTATTTTAAAGTAAATATGTAGGAAAGGAGAAAAAAGATAAATATATATGTAGAGGCAGGGTTTTGGAAATGGAAATTTATTTGGAGTTGGAATAAATTTAGAAATCAAATTTGTAATTAATCTGGTGATGGGAAAAGAAAAAAAACAAATCATTGGATAATTAAATTATCAAACGAAAAATTGTTATTCGAATATTGATAGATTGTATAATTGTTATACAAGGTTTAAAACCGCGAAGAAAACCACTGGATTGAAATTGGAAAGCAAATATAAAGCTAAGGTGAGATTTTCTCACTCGAAGGAAAAAAAATTATTTTGCAGTTATTGATTGTTTGACTATTTGGATGTGATATTAGATATAGTAGGATATATCTATTATATATAGCAATATATACATATTGGCATATGTATATATTGGATTGATGATTTCCCGCCTCGTATAGCGGATGAGACCCTATTGCGCCGTTAGTAAGCGGATATTTTTATAAAACCCATATACCGCGATATTCCACCTCGAAGTGGAATTGGTATTGTGCTAACGTCTGTGGATGCAGGGAAACAGGTTGGAGGGATCCAACTGGATTCCTCAACTGTATTTATTTATTTACAGATATTGATATATATTCTGTTCTCATATGTTGATATATGATGTTTGATGTTGTGATTGACTAATTGGTGCTGTTGCATCATCGGATTCAAGTTTTAAAAATAACGACTTTTACTATAAAAGGATTTTTAAAGTGATTTTTGAAAATAGACGTTTTATTGAATTTTTGAATTGATTTATTTCAAATAAATAAATGTTTAAAATCTTAAAGTTATAAAAGTTAAGATTTTTGGTGAAATTTAACCAAAGTGTGATTTTTGAAATAAATAGTTGATTTATTTATAAAATGGTTTAAGTGGGATTTTTGAATAACTATAAATGATTTGTATAAAAAGGTTTATAAATTTGATAATTTATAAATCAAAAATATTGGACTTATAAAACGATTTTTTTTTATAAGTGTTAAAAAGAAGTATAAGTGAATGAAATAAATAGATTTATAACGTGAAGTTATAAAGTGAATAGATACCGTAGAATAAAGGATTTATAAGAAATTTACTTATAAATTTGACTTTTACACTTAAATGAGATATGAATAGAAATTGCTAAATGAAATGATTTTATAAGTTGAAATTGTTATAAAGTATAAATGCGATTTATAAACGTTGTTTATAAATCCGAAATCACTTATTTTGATAAGTAAATTATAGAAGTAAATAAAAGAAAATTTATAAGTCGAAGTTGTTATTAAAATAGAAATAGAATTTATAAACGTGTTTATAAATTCAAAATCAGTTGAATTTGAGAAATTAAATATAGAAGTTTTTTTAAGAAGATATATTCGCGATTTTGGATAGCGAATTTTTATTGAAATAAAATGTGTAGAAATGATTGAGATTGGGTTAAGTGAATTATATTCACGATTTTGGACAGTGAATATATTATTAAATAAAATGGATTTATTTTTGAAGAAGTGATATTAAAAATGAAGTTAAACATTTTAAAGATGTTTTAAAATGTATTATGAATCGAAAGCATAGATTTCAACATTTATTGTTGAAATAGGCGTTTTCGAGGAATAAGGAAATGATGGACTATAACACTGTTGTTATAGTAAATGATTTCCGAAAGGAAATGTTTTGATGTAGTATTGGGATTTATATATATCTATCAAAATCCGAATCCCTATACTAACGATTTTGAGTCGTCGTAACGATGTTTTACGTAACATTCGTTTTGACTCAAATAAATGTTGTTATAGTAAATGATTTCCTTAAAGAATGAATTTATACTTAAATTTGATTTAAGTATATTGAATATTTCAAATGTTGAAAATAAATGATTTGTGAAGTACTTATTATTAAATAAGTATGGAAATGCTTTTCCAATATGAAATGAAATGTTTTTGAGAATTTATCTTCTTAAAGATAAATTGAAATTGAATATTGAAATCGATTTGGAAATCGTATATCTGTAGATATTTGAAAATATAAATTCAATATGGAATTTATAAAAGAAAAGGGGATCTGTTTAAAAATAAATATTGATTTATTTTTGAAGTGTGGAAATTTTATATCTAGTAAAGATATTTTGGGAAATAAATAATTTGGAAAATTATTTGGAATCTGATGATGTTGCGCATCTTTATTGATAGTTAAATAACCGACTATCAATAATTACCTTGAGTGGTATTTGTTGTGAATTGGATGAATTTGAATGCCACACTTATTTTTGAAAAATCGCTCACTATTCGGGTTAGCCGGGAAAGGACCATGGGGTCGTATAACCCATTCCGAATATGTGATACGTCGTTATGAATTGCATTCGAAGACCGGTGTTGAAGACCGGATATTTTTGAAAACGGAAGGATTACCGTCGAGTTACTCTACATCGGCTGATCTCCGGTTTAGAGGTTTTATCACCCTTAGTGACGGGAAGTCCGGACGTGATTAGAAAATTATCCGGATATGCAAGGGCTTCGTGAGAAGTGCCTTCGGTTCTGTTCGATCCCGGAACAGACTTGTATGGATTGTGTGTCTGACGTTACAATTTGAGATATAAAGCTGATTTCTTTCAAATACATATCTGTTGGTGGCGGAGAATTTATTCTCTTAGCTTAACACCCTTCTCTGAGACGTACGAGCTCAGAGGTTATGTAGTTGAAATTTATCAGCGATATACTCCCAATTTGGTAACGTGGCATACTAAGTGTTGCTGTGAAATGATCAGTGTTTGATCATTTGCGATATGATCATTTGTTTGATCTTATATCTTTGTGATCATAGGTTGATCATTTTGTTTGACCCGAAGCATGGCTTTGTAGAAAGCGTAGCTTTGTGGACGAGACTTCGTCGAGCCTCACACCCCGGAAATGGTCAAAACAGGAAGGATGCGGCAAGGTTCTAGGGAGTAGCGCCCCTTAGTGTATGTCATTCCTTCTGGATAAAGGTGGTATCATGGTATGGAGCCCAGATACTTAACCTTTGTGGTTGCTGCAAATTTATTACTTTGTGGTTGTTGCGAATCTGGGATCCTCGGGAAGATCGGTGACGATCGGGGGATGGCATACGCGTGTCAGTAGTTACCTATTTTTGTAGAGGTAACCCAGCCTTGTGTTGGCAGAGATCTAACCGTAACGTTAGGTTCTCGGGTCGTCTATTCCAGGGACGTACCCATCGTGGATAGGAAGTTCCTTAGCCTGACCATTTGTTGGAAATCCAAAGAAACAATACGAGCCTTGTACGGTATTAGTTGTAGAACCTATCATTCACTTATGGTGGCGCCCCACTGTTTGGATGGTAGCTATAGTAGGCATAGTTCGAAATGTCTATGCTGGCTAAGATTTATATTGTACTTTCGAAATGTTTTCTACACTATGCACTAATAATAATATCAAAAATGATTTGATTTTGCGTAGTAAGCATCTTTGACTATCATAAGAAGAAATCTCCTCCAATTCTGCGTTTGCATTGTGTGTGTGGCGGGAGGTCTTATGGTAGTTTCATTTTCCAAAAGCATTGCGAATTTGTTTTATTTTCTTTGTGAAAAATAACTGTTTTACGATCTCACACCAGTCACCATGACTGACTTGGAGTTTATTGTTTCCCTTCTAAACTCTGGGTGCCCACCAATTTCCACACGGGCAGCCTAGAGTTATGTTATCAGGATATTCTGGATATTCTGGAGCTTGGAGATAAGCTGGATGACGAGACGTAGTATTTGTATCTGATAGTATTTATTCCGCTGTGTATTCTGTATGAGGACAAGTTTATATAACTGTCCATTGTTGTATATTGACTCTGATTGATGTATGTATAAAAACTGATATAGTTCTTTGTTTTAAAAGGCTAGTGATTATCTATTATATATTGTTCCGCTGCGATATATGAGATTCTGATATTGTTTCTGTTCTGTTGTTCTTCTTTCTCTTTTCTCTCTTTCTTCTGCTTTCTTTTTCTTCTACCTCTTCTTTCTAAAACCATCACTATTGGAGTTTCCGGCACTCGATTGCTCGGTAGTCGATAAAGTGAGTATCGATGTCGAATTTTCGAAATTCGAAAATTTCGGTATGTGACAAAGTGGTATCAGAGCATATGGTTAAGCGACAACCCTGCTCTGTTGGGTGTTACTCATTAGAGATAGAGTCAGTAGTACTCTAGAATGAGTTGAGTGTAATAATAGTTACGAGTGCGTATTTGTTAGTGAATATAAAATGTTTTATATTGTGTTTGCTTATCCGTTGAGATGTTTGTGAATTTTGGTCGGTATGTGGGACGCCATATTATCGATAGGGATTTCTAAACACTTAAACGAGACAAGACGACATAGTATTGTTTTAAAATAGGGTGAATGAAATAATTTTGCCCAAAACTATTTTTGTATAGAAAAGAAATGATTTTCTATGAATTATCATAGTATATGGATGCTTGGTTGTTAGGAAATAATAACATTGAAATATTATCATTATTATATGAAATCGGATAAGAAATTGAAATCATAACTCCAAAGTTAAGAAATAAATTCATATACAAATTAAATTTAAGAATGTAAATTATAAATGTGATTTGTAATTTGAAATAGAATTCCAGAGAAGTATTTGGAATGTTTTGAAAAGAATTTGAAAATTTTGGAGATTTGGAAAGTTTAAATTCCTTTTTGATTTGAAAATGGATTTCAAAGATTTTGAAAAGTATTTTGGAAGAGATGAGAGCTCTAAACTCTTTTCGGTCGCTGGAAAATAACTTCGGTAATGACTGCAGCATCATCGATGTTCATTTTCGGGTTTCCAAAAGAGGAATTGCTGCTAAATTATTTTAAAATGAAAGTTGTTTGGAAAATTTGGATTTTTGTTTTGGAAATTCGAAGGGTAAATGTGAATGTATAAATGATTGTATAAATCAAGATGTAAATAAGTTGATAACTTATAAAATATTTGAAATCTGATAGAAATGAGATTCAAAATGAAAGCGAATGAGTTTTGTGAATGAACAAATAATTTGTAATTGCAAGTGCAAGAAATTAAAAATAAATATAATGTGTATATGAAATATTTATATTGAACCTAAGAAACGAAGAGTAAAATTCTTAAGTAAAATTGGATATTGAAATTATTCTAAGTTAATGATTGAATAAAGATAAAACTGGATGTTAAACTTTGTTTTAAATTTGGTAGTAAATGAAATTCAATATTCAGGATAGAAGATAAAATTGAATTCAAATGAATGTGAAATATAAAATTGAATGAAAATGAATAGGTGTAACTTCAACAGTGAAGTAAAAATGATATAAGAAGTAAGTATTGAAAATTTTGTAATTGAATTTGCAAAATGGATTGAATATGTTGTACTAGATATTATGGCTAGTAGGATATACAGGTATTATAAAGGAATTGGATTTGATTTTCAAAGATAATTGGAATTGCTCGACAAAAGGTAAGTATTTAAATTTCAATATGAAATTTGATGATTTCTTGTCTAGCCGCTTGGCTTTTTCTTTTCTTTTTGAAATCTGAGAGTCCGTAGGGACGTTTTGTAGTCGTGCCGTGTTAGCCGCGCAAAGGAGACGCTGGCGAAATTTTTCGAAAATTTCGGGTGTTAGAAAAAATTTTGAGAAAAATTTTGAAGTTAAAAATTGAATTTAAACTCGAATTTGAATTTAGAAGTAAAACAATGTTGTTTTGAAACTTAGAGTTGAAGTTGAAATTTAGTTGATGATAACGAATCTTTAGTAGAAAGATTTGTTTTAACAAATTGATAAAACTATTGAATTGTGAAAAATAGTAGACGAGTTAAGGACCATTTTTCCAAACTTGTAATTTCGAGGACGAAATTCTTTTAAGGGGGGAAGTCTGTAACGACCCAGAATTTTGAACAAATTAAATTGAGAATATTTAATTAATTTTAAATATTTGAACGATAATTTAATTTGAATCCCCAATATAACTCTGAATTTGGCGATTAAATTATAAAATTTAATTTGTTGAATGTCGAATAAAAATTTGAATCTTCAATTTAAGCTGAAGAAAAATATTTCGAAAGCTTTTAAAATTCATATTGATATTACTGAAGAAAACAGAAGCTTCAGAATCGAATTTGGGAGTGGATTGTTCAGTTTGAAATTATATTGTTCGAATCGATATTTAAAAATAGTCATTTTTCAAACAGTCTCGGAATTCGACGAAACCAGTTCCATTGGGTCCGTAATGTTGAATTATTACCGAATTTCAAATTTCGTATTAATTGGAGTTGATATGTGAGCATACGACATATAAACGCGTTTAAATTTTAATTGAATTAAATTTAAATTTAAAATTTGTCAACACCATTCCTCCCTTACTATTATCTTCCTTTGGTTACGCCTAGGATCACGCAAGAAATCACGCTAAAAAAAATCGTGCAACCCATGCTCGTTTAATTTTAAAAATCCCTCTTCAGATTCAAATGAAAACCGAACGAAAGAAAAATAAAACGAACGAGAGATGGCGACATCCCCTTTCCCTTTCTCTCGTTCTCCCTCTTAAATCAGTTCAAAAGAAAAAATCGAAATCTGCTCGTTCAAATTTAACCCAATAGCCAACTCATTCGAAAATCATTCCTCTTCTATTTCTCGATTTCAAATGCTGGAATCAAATGAAAAATGGGGGAAACATTCGCGGCGACCCCAAGGCAACTCATTCCCATACTCGAGATCGTGAAACTCGATCGAGCAGAAGGTGACGGCAAGGGCGCGCGAGGCAGCGGCGTTCGAGACGAGTCGAGTGAAACTCGTTTTGGCCGATGTCGATGTCGTTTAGCTAGGGCAGTTTCGAGAGAATAGAGTCGATGAGTGTAGTGATGGGTGTTGTGATTTTGGGGCACTCGCGTTCGAATCAAGTGAAACAGGAAGGAGCAGCCTTCGACTAAAGTTTGGATTTCGCGACGAACTCGAGTTCGTGAAGGGCACTCGTTGGCAATGGGACAGCGAAGGCGGCAGTTCGACCTAGGGTTCGCCGAGAGCTCGAGCGATGGCAAATCGCGAGTGGTGGCACACGTGTATCGACAGGAGAGCAGCGATGTGAATTTGACTGTCTGGAATCGCGATGGAATTTCGTGAACGCGTGGTGATAGGGGGGTCTGGGGTGGCTACGCGTGGCAGCAGAAGTCGAGCTAGGTGGTTTGGTTTTCGAACTCGACTGGAAGTATTTTTATAAATGTATCAACGATATTTTGAGATAAAGTAATATAGAAGATAGGTAGTTTTCTCTGAATTTTAATTAAATGGAAATTATGTAGAACAGAAAATTTGTAAAGTTAAAACAGAAAATTAGTTTTAACAGGAATATATATATATATATAAGCAGCTAAGATTTTGAAATATATATATGTTAAGTTTAAAACATTTTGGGCCAATGGGATTCAAACCAGAAGGGTGTGAATATTACCTATATACTTATTCTGGAAAGTATTATATACTAAAAAGAGAATTAACAGTAATAAAATTTCTGTTCATGTTATTCATAGAAAATATAAATATAAAAGTATAAAAACACATACATATTTTATTTTAAAGTAAATATGTAGGAAAGGAGAAAAAAGATAAATATATATGTAGAGGCAGGGTTTTGGAAATGGAAATTTATTTGGAGTTGGAATAAATTTAGAAATCAAATTTGTAATTAATCTGGTGATGGGAAAAGAAAAAAAAACAAATCATTGGATAATTAAATTATCAAACGAAAAATTGTTATTCAATTTTTTTTCAAATATTGATAGATTGTATAATTGTTATACAAGGTTTAAAACCGCGAAGAAAACCACTGGATTGAAATTGGAAAGAAAATATAAAGCTAAGGTGAGATTTTCTCACTCGAAGGAAAAAAATTTATTTTGCAGTTATTGATTGTTTGACTATTTGGATGTGATATTAGATATAGTAGGATATATCTATTATATATAGCAATATATACATATTGGCATATGTATATATTGGATTGATGATTTCCCGCCTCGTATAGCGAATGAGACCCTATTGCGCCGTTAGTAAGCGGATATTTTTATAAAACCCATATACCGCGATATTCCACCTCGAAGTGGAATTGGTATTGTGCTAACGTCTGTGGATGCATGGAAACAGGTTGGAGGGATCCAACTGGATTCCTCAACTGTATTTATTTATTTACAGATATTGATATATATTCTGTTCTCATATGTTGATATATGATGTTTGATGTTGTGATTGACTAATTGGTGCTGTTGCATCATCGGATTCAAGTTTTAAAAATAACGACTTTTACTATAAAAGGATTTTTAAAGTGATTTTTGAAAATAGACGTTTTATTGAATTTTTGAATTGATTTATTTCAAATAAATAAACGTTTAAAATCTTAAAGTTATAAAAGTTAAGATTTTTGGTGAAATTTAACCAAAGTGTGATTTTTGAAATAAATAGCTGATTTATTTATAAAATGGTTTAAGTGGGATTTTTGAATAACTATAAATGATTTGTATAAAAAGGTTTATAAATTTGATAATTTATAAATCAAAAATATTGGACTTATAAAACGAATTTTTTTTATAAGTGTTAAAAAGAAGTATAAGTGAATGAAATAAATAGATTTATAACGTGAAGTTATAAAGTGAATAGATACCGTAGAATAAAGGATTTATAAGAAATTTACTTATAAATTTGACTTTTACACTTAGATGAGATATGAATAGAAATTGCTAAATGAAATGATTTTATAAGTTGAAATTGTTATAAAGTATAAATGCGATTTATAAACGTTGTTTATAAATCCGAAATCACTTATTTTGATAAGTAAATTATAGAAGTAAATAAAAGAAAATTTATAAGTCAAAGTTGTTATTAAAATAGAAATAGAATTTATAAACGTGTTTATAAATTCAAAATCAGTTGAATTTGAGAAATTAAATATAGAAGTTTTTTTAAGAAGATATATTCGCGATTTTGGATAGCGAATTTTTATTGAAATAAAATGTGTAGAAATGATTGAGATTGGGTTAAGTGAATTATATTCACGATTTTGGACAGTGAATATATTATTAAATAAAATGGATTTATTTTTGAAGAAGTAATATTAAAAATGAAGTTAAACATTTTAAAGATGTTTTAAAATGTATTATGAATCGAAAGCATAGATTTCAACATTTATTGTTGAAATAGGCGTTTTCGAGGAATAAGGAAATGATGGACTATAACACTGTTGTTATAGTAAATGATTTTCGAAAGGAAATGTTTTGATGTAGTATTGGGATTTATATATATCTATCAAAATCCGAATCCCTATACTAACGATTTTGAGTCGTCGTAACGATGTTTTACGTAACATTCGTTTTGACTCAAATAAATGTTGTTATAGTAAATGATTTCCTTAAAGAATGAATTTATACTTAAATTTGATTTAAGTATATTGAATATTTTCAAATGTTGAAAATAAATGATTTGTGAAGTACTTATTATTAAATAAGTATGGAAATGCTTTTCCAATATGAAATGAAATGTTTTTGAGAATTTATCTTCTTAAAGATAAATTGAAATTGAATATTGAAATCGATTTGGAAATCGTATATCTATAGATATTTGAAAATATAAATTCAATATGGAATTTATAAAAGAAAAGGGGATCTGTTTAAAAATAAATATTGATTTATTTTTGAAGTGTGGAAATTTTATATCTAGTAAAGATATTTTGGGAAATAAATAATTTGGAAAATTATTTGGAATCTGATGATGTAGCGCATCTTTATTGATAGTTAAATAACCGACTATCAATAATTACCTTGAGTGGTATTTGTTGTGAATTGGATGAATTTGAATGCCACACTTATTTTTGAAAAATCGCTCACTATTCGGGTTAGCCGGGAAAGGACCATGGGGTCGTATAACCCATTCCGAATATGTGATACGTCGTTATGAATTGCATTCGAAGACCGGTGTTGAAGACCGGATATTTTTGAAAACGGAAGGATTATCGTCGAGTTACTCTACATCGGCTGATCTCCGGTTTAGAGGTTTTATCACCCTTAGTGACGGGAAGTCCGGACGTGATTAGAAAATTATCCGGATATGCAAGGGCTTCGTGAGAAGTGCCTTCGGTTCTGTTCGATCCCGGAACAGACTTGTATGGATTGTGTGTCTGACGTTACAATTTGAGATATAAAGCTGATTTCTTTCAAATACATATCTGTTGGTGGCGGAGAATTTATTCTCTTAGCTTAACACCCTTCTCTGAGACGTACGAGCTCAGAGGTTATGTAGTTGAAATTTATCAGCGATATACTCCCAATTTGGTAACGTGGCATACTAAGTGTTGCTGTGAAATGATCAGTGTTTGATCATTTGCGATATGATCATTTGTTTGATCTTATATCTTTGTGATCATAGGTTGATCATTTTGTTTGACCCGAAGCATGGCTTTGTAGAAAGCGTAGCTTTGTGGACGAGACTTCGTCAAGCCTCACACCCCGGAAATGGTCAAAACAGGAAGGATGCGGCAAGGTTCTAGGGAGTAGCGCCCCTTAGTGTATGTCATTCCTTCTGGATAAAGGTGGTATCATGGTATGGAGCCCAGATACTTAACCTCTGTGGTTGCTGCAAATTTATTACTTCGTGGTTGTTGCGAATCGGGGATCCTCGGGAAGATCGGTGACGATCGGGGGATGGCATACGCGTGTCAGTAGTTACCTATTTTTGCAGAGGTAACCCGGCCTTGTGTTGGCAGAGATCTAACCGTAACGTTAGGTTCTCGGGTCGTCTATTCCAGGGACGTACCCATCGTGGATAGGAAGTTCCTTAGCCTGACCATTTGTTGGAAATCCAAAGAAACAATACGAGCCTTGTACGGTATTAGTTGTAGAACCTATCATTCACTTATGGTGGCGCCCCACTGTTTGGATGGTAGCTATAGTAGGCATAGTTCGAAATGTCTATGCTGGCTAAGATTTATATTGTACTTTCGAAATGTTTTCTACACTATGCACTAATAATAATATCAAAAATGATTTGATTTTGCGTAGTAAGCATCTTTGACTATCATAAGAAGAAATCTCCTCCAATTCTGCGTTTGCATTGTGTGTGTGGCGGGAGGTCTTATGGTAGTTTCATTTTCCAAAAGCATTGCGAATTTGTTTTATTTTCTTTGTAAAAAATAACTGTTTTACGATCTAACACCAGTCACCATGACTGACTCGGAGTTTATTGTTTCCCTTCTAAACTTTGGGTGCCCACCAATTTCCACACGGGCAGCCTAGAGTTATGTTATCAGGATATTCTGGAGCTTGGAGATAAGCTGGATGACGAGACGTAGTATTTGTATCTGATAGTATTTATTCCGCTATGTATTCTGTATGAGGACAAGTTTATATAACTGCCCATTGTTGTATATTGACTCTGATTGATGTATGTATAAAAACTGATATAGTTCTTTGTTTTAAAAGGCTAGTGATTATCTATTATATATTGTTCCGCTGCGATATGTGAGATTCTGATATTGTTTCTGTTCTGTTGTTCTTCTTTCTCTTTTCTCTCTTTCTTCTGCTTTCTTTTTCTTCTACCTCTTCTTTCTAAAACCATCACTATTGGAGTTTCCGGCACTCGATTGCTCGGCAGTCGATAAAGTGAGTATCGATGTCGAATTTTCGAAAGTCGAAAATTTCGGTATGTGACAGAAACTTTGTTAATTTATTTTATAGACACATATATACTATGCATTAGGATTGTATGGATATGCACCATGTTGTGATATGTTGTTCGATGGTTTTCAATTCTTAAAATGAAACGTAATTTTTGATGATTTTGAACGGTTGGAAACTTTCGAATCATTGTAGAATTTCAAGCTAAGTGTTTTTGGTGAAAATATAAAAGTTGAGTTTTTGTAACTCTTAAATTAAGAAGGTAGTAAGTTAAAACAAGTTTTAAATGGTTTGTAACGACCCCGAAATTTAAATTTATTCAAATTAATAATTTATTGAATTTTTGAGTTAAATTGAGTAATTAAATGAATTTTTGGAAAAAAATTAGTTAATTTAATTAGAATATTGGAGCGGGTTTCCCCGATTCAAATATGAGTGAATTTGTGAATAATAAATATATAGATATATTTGACTTGAGTTTGAATTGTAAATAAATAATTTAAATGGTTTAAAATATAAATAATAATAATAATTAATTTTGAATTTATTATTGATGGTTTAATAAATATTTGGGGTATAAATATATATATAGTTTTTATCCAATATAAAGTAACACATAAGATAAATATTAGAGTTGATAAATAATAATAAATTTGAAATAATATGTATAGATATATTTTTGATTGAAGTGTAGCCTGTAGAACTTGGAAATGCAAAGTATGAAGAAGCATGTAGGCTAGAAACAACACATATGTGAAGCCTGTAATAGATATGCAGGCAAGGAAAAAAAATAAGAAAAACATTCAAAGACAAAGTAAAAAGAGAATACAACTTGAACAAATACAAACTGAATTGCAAACCACAAAACAAAAGTATGTAAGCTTGTATAGGAAGGCAAGTAAAATGTATATATATAAGTATTACAGTACAAAGTAAATAAAATAAACAAAACTAAGTATATAAACAAAATAACAATCAATACAATATCTCTAATACCTTGTACAGCCGAACCAAATTGAAAGAAAAGGATTTAAACATGGTACAAGTCATAAATGCAGCCATAAAGCAGGCATGGGCTAGGCATGGGAACAAAGTATCAAAACATTAAATACAAGTATGTAGGCTGTATACTTCTTATATACTTCAGCTTCTCTTATCCATTCGTTCACTTTCTAACTGAGAAAAATATCATTCAAAACTCAATTCAAAACAAATAAGAGATTAAAGGTTTCACTTGCAAAGTCTTTCAAGCCTACTTCAATGAAAAGCTCTGTTCTCTGTTTTTACAAGTGAGCAAACTTCAACTTCCTTATTTTTAAATACCTATGGTAATGAGTGAAAATGATGATTTGAAATTGCTTTGTATGGTTGTAGATATGCATTTTTGTTTGGGTGTACAAGTGTATGGATGCATGTTTGTGTATCTGCCTATGGCATACCTCTGTTGTTTAACAGATTTAAGGAATTCTCAAAAGTGATTCCTAACTTCTCATCTAAATCATTTTAAAGCATGATGTTTAATAGGAAATTGATTGAAAATGATGTATTGCAAATATTAAAAATAAAATTAAAAAAATGAGTAAAATTGTTAAGCAAATTTTCTGGAAATAAAAATTACAGTGAAAACCCAATTTATGTCAAAAATAAATAAGTATAATTCCATATTTTGATTATCTAAACATGATCGTATGGTAGAATGACTAATTTAGGGAGTAAAGTCTTGATTTTTTGATAGGAGATTGTGGGAATAATTTGAGACGAACGATTTTAGGTATTTCTTCGATTGCCCATGATCTATGTCGAGATGGAGTTCGAGGTTCATGTCAAAGGAAGATGGGGGAATGACGATTATAGGAAAAATAATGGATAAAATTTTAGATCACCGTGGAAGCGTCACGTCGTCGAACTAGGGTTCCTCTAGCAGTTTTATCGATCAAGTTCAAGTGGAAATCGCGTCGTCGACGAAGTATTTGAGATGATCGGACCGGGGGGGAAAGGTTCAGGGTTCATCGGAGCAACTGTGGTCGAAGCCGCTTGGGTTCTGGTGGCGTCAGGCGGCGGGGCGAGGTGGTTTAGAAAGTAGGGTCAATTCCAGTTTAGGTTTGTGTTCGTCCGATTTTGGGTATCGAAGAGGTTGATGGTGCTGGGTGGTCCTATCGATCAGGGAAGGCTGCGACGACTCGCTGAGGGTCTCAGAGTTGGTCGGAGGTGATCAGGGTGGTGTGCGTGGTGCACACGTATCCGTGTGTCAGTGGGATTTGAGGAGGAAGCGTTGATTCGAGTTCGTCTCGAAGGATTTGGTGGATTTACTCGGGGAAGTTTGGTTGTTGACTCGGAGTTTTTCAAAATGGCTCGGGTCTGTTAATCAGGAACCGGTTTTCCAGAGTTTTTCTTTAGAAGTGTATTTGCAGGTTTTAGAATTTTTGGAACAAAATCTGTACAGGTTTAAAAGCTATGAGTATAAATTATAGTCTAAATACACATTTAAGTTCAGTTTGAAACTTAGTTTGGGAACAAAGCTTGTAAATTTAAATTGTTTTCAATAATTGAAAATGTTTAAGTTTATGTGTATTTAAAAAGAGTTTGAAATTTAGAAATGGAATTTGAATTTAAATTAGAGTGAAATGTTTAAAATACACTTAATGTTAATGAAATCATTAAGGAAGAAATTAATTATCTTAGAGGAGATTAAAGCAATAAGAAAATGATTTAATTAATAAGTAATTAAAGAATGATTTATCTAAATTGTAAAGGAATAATTTAGATTAATTTATAATTAGAAATGATTAATAATGAATTAACCTAAGATAATTTCTTAATAAAGTAATTAAGAAATGTTATTAGTTAATGAAGATAATTAACTAGGGATTAATAAGTAATTAAATTAATGTGATTAATTTTGATAGTTAATTAGGTTAATAAATTAGATAATCAATTATAAATTGATTTAAATGTAATTACTTAATGAAAGTAATTAAGGATTAATTACTTATTATAATTAATTTT
Source organism: Allium fistulosum (assembly GCA_030737815.1). Lineage (NCBI taxonomy): Eukaryota > Viridiplantae > Streptophyta > Magnoliopsida > Asparagales > Amaryllidaceae > Allium > Allium fistulosum. The sequence continues at coordinate 1,023,317,100 of CM060906.1, forward strand.
GGATATTTTGATTAATTTGAGTTAATTAATTTAGTTTAAGAAAATCATTAGATAAATTGGAAATTAATGATTTATTGTTATGAGATGATTACTTATGGTAAGTAATTAAAAAGGTTTAATTTCTAAATAAATAAAAAAATATTTAATTAAGAAGTTAATTAATTATGTAATGAGTTTAAAGGTTAATTTAATTAATATGATTAATTAAGAATAATTTAGTTAATTAAAGTGTTTGGTTAATTAACTTATATTAAATGGTTTGGAATTAATAAACCAGAATTGGATAACTAATTCATAAGTAACTAATTCAATTGGAAATGAATTGAATTAATTGGAATTAAACAATTAATTAATCATGCTTGTAAATGATTGTTGAATGCTTGACTTTACTTATGAATGATTATATTTTATGAGATGCCTTGAATTAATTGTCCTGTCTGATTTGTGATGCTTTGTGATATACCCTGATTTATGTTGTGATCTGTAATTTCTTTATCTGTGATATTTATACATCTGTGATCTGTATGTGAAAGATAAGCGTTATAGTTTATATCGCTTATCAACTATATCTCTGTATTTTCATCTGTGATGATCGAATAATGTTGCACTATTGTGTTAAAACCCCTGGACCACACTGTTACACACACAAATATGGATTTCACGTGGAAATCGGTTAAGTCACAGATAATTTAAATTTGATGTTTTTAAAATTGAAATTTTAATTTCAATTGATTTTGAATTTGAAATTTCGGTTTAAAGTGAAAAGCTTTTTGAAATGGAATTTCAAAGATAAAAGTTATTTTGAATAACTTAATCGAGTTTTGAAAATTTAAATAATTAGATTTAAATTTGAATTCAAGTTTGAAATTGAATCCTATGATTGAAACTAGGGATTAAAGATGATATAAATGTGTTTGTATGAATTAAACCATTTTAAAAGTATAAGTTGGGAATTTGAATTTAAACCAAGGATTTTAACTCGTATAAATGAATCAGATTTCCAAAATGAAAACTGTTTGTTTTCAAAGAATAAAAGCTTTCAGATAAAAAAAAATGAAATTCCAATTTAGGTAAAGGAATTTCAAGACTGAATTGAAAAAAATGGTTTTCCAAGTTATGAATGAATTCTTTTTGAAAGCTATGAATTAAATCTGTTTATTTTTAACAGATGTAAAATGATGAATTGTTTAACCATTTGAAATGAAATTGTTTTGAAAACTATAAGTTAAATCTTTGATTTAAAGATTTAACGAGTTAAATTGGAATGGGGATTAATTTGGAAAATCTGTGATTAAATCTTTTATTTAAAAGATTAAAGTGTGGAAATTGTTTTAAACCGTTGAAGGTTGTTAAAATGAATCTTTTTGTTTAAAAGATTTGAAATGGTAATTTGTTAAACCATTTGAAAAGAAAGTTTGGGTTTAAGTTGTGACTTAATTGAAACCCCAATATCCGTATATTTTTAAATATTGCGCTCACTATTCGGTTTAGCCGGGAGAGGACCTTTGTGTCACATAACCCATTCTGAATAAGTGATTCGACGTTATGGATAGCATTTGAAGACCGGTGTTGAAGACCGGATATTTTTCGAAAATGAAAGGACAACCTGCCGAATGTCTCTGCACCGAGTTGCTCCGGTATAGAGATTTATATCACTCTTTTGTGATGGGAAGTCCGGACGTGATTGGAAATTATCCGGATGTGCAAGGGCTTCGTGAGAAGTGCCTTCGGTTCTGTTCGATCCCGGAACAGACTTGTATGGTTACATGTCTGACATTACACTTTGAGGTATAAAGCTGATTTCTTTCAAATACATTTCTGTTGGTGGCGGAGAATTTATTCTCTTAGCTTAACACCCTTCTCTGAGACGTACGAGCTCAGAGGTTATGTAGTTGAAATTTATCAGCGATATATCCCAATTTGGTAATGTGACATGCTGAGTGTTGCTGTGTGATGATTAGTGTTTGATCATTTGTGATATGATCATTTGTTTGATCTTATATCTTTGTGATCATAGGTTGATCATCTGTTGACCCAAAGCGTGGCTTTTTGAAAAAGCGTAGCTTTGTGGACGAGACTTCATCAGGGCCTCACAACCCGGAAATGGTCGAAACAGGAATGTTGCAGCAAGGTTATGAGGGTCGCGCCCTTTAGGGTATGTCATTTCCTTCTGGAAAAGGGTGGTGTCATGGTATGGAGCCCAGATACTTACTCATGTGGATACACTTTCTTTATGATGTGTGATGTTGGTTATCGAGGCCTCGGATAAAGGTCCCAAAGGACCGGGGGGTGGCATATTCGTGAGTTACCTGTTACAGGGGTAACCCGGCCTTGTTGGCAGAGAGCAGTTTGTCTCTCGGGACGTCCCGCCAGAGGCGTTCCCATGCGGCGGAAGGAAGTTCCTTAGCCTGACCATTTGTTGGAAATCCATTTCTCCAATACGGAACTTGTACGGTATTAGTTGTAGAACCTGCCATTTACGTACGGTGGTCACCACTGTTTAGATGGTAGCTATAGTAGGCATACGATACTGGTCGTATGCTGGCTAAGATTAATATTATACTTTCGAAATGTTTTTCTGCACTATGCACTAATAATAATAATCCAATGATTTTACGTAGTAAGCATCTTTGACTATCATAAGAAGAAATCTCCTCCAATTCTGCGTTTGCATTGTGTGTGTGGTGGGAGGTCTTATGGTAGTTTCATTTTCCAAAAAGCATTGCGAGTTTCAATGTTTAAAATTCTGTTGTTGCTTGTTTTAAAGATAAATTGTTTTTGTTGCTCACACCAGTCCCATGACTGATCCAGAGTTTATTGTTCCTTTCCTAAACTCTGGGTGCTCATAATTTCCTACACGAGCAGTCTAGAGTTGGGGTTTTCAGATATTCAGGTTTAGTAGATTTTCTGGAGTGGGTTCAGTCTTTGGATCAGACTGCACTTGCTTATCTTTGTGCCTCGTTATTGGGAGTTCAAGCTATTTCTGGATTAGTGCTTTGAAGATGGAGATTATCCGCTGCTGATGTTATCATTTTCTTTTCCGCTGCTATTTGTTGTATCATATCTCTGGTGTATATAGATATTCATTGTATCATCATTGTATCTGGATATTGTATCAGATGTTGTATATCTATATTCTTTTTATTCCGCTGTGATATTTACTTAACTGTGTTATAAGCTCCGGCGACTCGGATTTGAACGCTCGAATCTACGACATTCGAGTACAATGTAAAGTATGGATGTCGATTTTCGAACGCGAAATTCTGGGACGTTACAGTTAAACATACTTGATAAGAGGGATAAAATTCGATGTTTTGTATAAACTCTTAGGACGTTATGGAGTAATATATGAGTGTGAAGTTAAGTAATAAAATGATTACAAACATAAAGTTATGTTTTTATGAAATGCTTCACAAATGTTTTTAGTATTGAATGGGATATACTATTTGGATAAATGTGATAAAAGGAAATTGGTACAGTTAAGAAACCAATAGAATGAATTTGTAAGTTGTACCTAGATCATTTTATTCGCATGACTATTCTTGATCCAGAATTCGAGTACATGATTTCAAGGTGGTTTACACGGATTTGAACAAGGATTTTTCACCCAATTCTTGATGGAGAATACTTGATACGGATTCTTGATATGATCCCAAAGTTTTCTATCATAGTAAATGGCTATGTAAGGAAGACTAAGGTTTCTAATCAAGAAACTTGATTAGAGTACGCACTAGAGATTTCAAGTGATCTATACTAGTTTGGATGTGAAATTATGTGATCGAGCAAGTGATCGGAATTGATATTGTATATGATCCATGCACATCGCATGGGTTTACTGTATGCATACTATGTTATGTTGGCTTATGGAAAGTTTTGGTGATGAATCTTCAATTTTTCATGAGGTAGCAAAAATAATCGACTAAGTAATAACCTGAGGCTATCGAGCATAAGGTAGGCATAGTAGATTGTTTATCATCCTTGTGTGGTGAGAGGATTTTTAAACTTGAGCAAACCATGGGCTTTGGTTGCTGGACATTTTGAATATTTGTTAAGTAGTTTTATGTGATTGTTTCCTTTTATTTCTCATGTTGGAATTTCGAGGACGAAATATTCTAAGTGCGGGAGAATGTAACGACTCGGAATTTCGGACATTTCATGTTTAAATATGTGAATTATTTAAATATTCTTGGATTAAATGTGATTAAATTGATTTAATAACCTTGTTAACCCCTTTTTAAATCATAAGTAATGACGGTAAACTTGTTTTGGAAAAATGTTTACAAACATATATAGTTTGAAGAAATATCAATAATTTGACCGAAAATCGTTTTATTGATAAACAACCTTTTACTTATTGGAAGTTTTTCAAATTTTTTTTACATATACTTATTTTCTTAGAAAATGTGAATATGAAATAAAAATGTTTTTCCATTTATGGAAAATAAAGTATTTCATGGGTGATGTCGTGGAAGATATTTTGTGTGTAAGGGTAAAAGGCTAATTTACTAAGGAAAAATGAGGTGTAAAATGCAAGGCACATAAGGGGTTCTTGGCCATCTAAAGAAGGGTCTTAGGTGGGTTAAACACTTCATAACATGTCAAAGCTTGAAAATATTAAAAAGAATAAAAATGGTAGAAGTGGATTAGCTTTAACCCACTTTGTGCTTCATCAATCTTTCTCTAATTAGTTCAAATCTTCTCCAAACTCCACCAAAATTTTACTAACACCTTAGGAAGTATGGATCTAAAGTAAAAGTGGAAGGGAAGAAAAGAGGAGGGGGGATCTTGGAGAGGCCGTGAGCAAATAAGGAGAGGGGGAGCTTGGCTTTGTAATTTTGGAGCTAACGGTTGGATCTTTTGGCTTTTGGTGATAATACAAAGTGGTTCTTTCGTTCTTGTATGTTTGAGTTTGTTGTATGCTTTGATTTGGGTAAGTTATATCACTATCCTGTATGTATATACTGTGTGTATATGTTATGTGCTTGAAATATAAAGTTAAAGTGACATTAACTAAGTAAAGTTATACACTTCAAACCCCTCTTGCTTTTGAAAGCAAATGACAACTTTATATTGTATAAAGTCACTTATATTACCTTCTATAACATGTGGCATGATCTAAACTTTATGTTTACATGACCTAAACTTTATGTTTACATGTTCGGTTGGCATGTGTGTTGAATTGAAATATGTTTGAAAGTGTTTGAAGTGAGAATAGTCGCCACAAGTGCACTTCGATATCCCTTAACTTTAACTTGTGTAAATGGAAATTTTATGATCTTAACTTGAGATAATTTGATTTTGTTGTTCTCTATAGATATTTTAGTGCATCGAATAGTAAATAAATGGTTTGGGAAGTTATAGAAATTGTGAACCAAAGTTGTGAAAGTTAGAAGCGAAAAGGTCGCGATGGATGCACTTTGAAAATGCCTTATGTTCGGCGATTTTCAAAGTTAATATTGAGATACATCCTTAGGGATTCTTTGCGTTTTAATATATGTGTACTTATTACTGGAAAAAAATTGGAGTTTAAAGGGTATGGAATTGGTCAAACAAAATGGCTAAAGTTAGAGCAAAAATGTGGTTATAAATACACATTGTAAATATAGCTTGTTTTTGGGAATTTTTATAAATAAATTGAAAGATATCTTTAGGGGTTTATTTTCATGTTTTCTAAGTTCCCTTGGGTGGTGCTTACTGTAAACCTTTCTAATCTTAAATCTTTGGTTTAGGTGGTTAAAATTGGTCGCAAAGTTCAAGCTTTTCTATGTTGTTCTTTATCAAGAACTTTTAACAGCATTTTTAAACGCTGTAGTAAGTTGCTTATGGTTTTAAGTGTTTAAAAATGATATTTAATTTGGTATTTTCCCTAATATTTTAGGGATATTTTCTAACATGTTTTGTAGTATTTTAATGTTTGTTTTACGTTTAAATATTTTTTAATATTTACTTAAGAATTTTTAAAGTAAAAAAGTTTAATAATATAAAACATATTTTTATTTATTTTCATCAAATTATAAATTAGTTATTTTCAAGTAATATTTTACATAGTTATTTAAAACCTATTTATAAGTATTTTTACAGTACTTATATATATATATATATAAAAGTTCCATAAAAGTAATTAATTATGCTTAACATTAAAAGCCGATGAAGTAGACTTATCTATTTATGAGAGTTAAGATTGATGTTCAAGTAGGAATAGAAGAAATAGTGCTCTAACCTACCGACTTCACTCTTGACCGAGGTATGGTTAAGCTGGGAATGTCGAAAATGTGGTAATCATGTTGTTTGTTTACTCGTTTATGAAAGTCATTAATACTACACTTAACACTAAAAACCGATGAAGTAGACTTATCTATCCGTGAGAGTCAAGAAAGAAGTGACTAGGCAAGGTTTTGATATGAAACTAGTGCTTTAACTTACTGGCCTCACTCTTGAACGAGGGATTAGTATAAGTTGGATTGTCCGAAACATGTTAAGTATACGAACTTTGATTTCTATAAGCGATCATTTTTAATTGGATAGTCAATTATTCAACCATCGAACTTAACCAAATAATGACTTAGATCTTTAAAAGAATGTTTTTAAAGATATTATGAGTACGAAATGGTTCTGGATTTGTTGTGACCATGTGTCAATAACATTCATCTTTAATCCTTTTTTATTATACTTATGAATGTAAATACATCTTTAAAAAAATGTTTTAAAGATAAGCATAAGTGAAATGGTTTTGGGTTTGTTGTAAAAATGTTTAAGTAACATTGTCTTAAACCCTTTTGAAATAGATTTTTGAATGTAATTAGACCTTTTAAATAGATATTTCAAAGGTAATAACAAGATGGAATCTTTTGAAAAAGATAGAAAAAGTAAAGGTTTAAAGTAAGAAATCTTGCTAATGATTTATGAATATACTTATACCATTTGAGATAAGTATATGAATACTTTTTAAAGTATTGAAAGAGTACAAATGAATAGTAGTGATTAATAAACGAAGTTTATTAGATAAAATTTTTTTACTAATAAAGGAGTTTTTAATTAATAAAAGTGTTAATTAAATAAAAAGGGGATTAGAAGTCACTTATGTGACTTAATCATGCTTTGTGTGACTTGATCGTGCATTGTGTGTATATTCGTTTATGGAAAGTATTTAGTCATATACTTAGGACTAAAAGCCGATGCAGTAGGCTTGTCTGTCTGTGAGAGTTAAGACTGACATTCGAGTATGGTTTTGTAGCAATAGTGCTTTAAGCTACCGGCTTCACTATTGACCGAGGGGTAATGTGAGACGAAATTGTCGAATACATGACAAGTATACGAGACTTGGTTTCCATATACGATCGTTTATTTTGAACTTAATAGCCGATCAGTCGACTATCGAACTTGGTCGAAAATTCTTCAAATTAGTTTTGAAGAGATCGGGATCGGTAAGTGCTTTAATTATACAATACCACTTTAAAACTAATATAACGAGTGCAATGTTTTGAAAGCAATTGTGAAGTGGAATGCTATAGAGTTGAACTGTCTATCCTAAGGTTAAGTTAGGAGAGGTCAGCATTAGCATTCGTCAGTCGACTTATGTTGGGATCCTTATGGAAATCCATGGATTGTTTGAGATGCTAGGATACTTTTAAAGATCCATGTTCTATTTGAGTGATGAAGGATCATGTGAGAGTTGTCGAACGTAGTCTCAACATTTGAAATGATAGAAAACAGAGTAGGAGGGTTTAGCTAACCATAGGGTATCTCAACCAATCTATTGTTGCACACGAAAGTTGATATATTCGGGGTCTTTAGTGTTTTTGCATGGAACAACTATGATTACCTTAATGGTATATTTTATATAGAGATATATAGTGCTCGGAGGTAGTTTCCGACCCTTGTCAAGAGGCTGGCCCTGGTTCTTATGGGGATGTCTTCAATGAAAAATCCATATGCAAACATACTTTAGCTGTTTTGATTGTACCCCCATATTGTTTTGGTGCGATCAATGTGATCATCATGGTTATTTTCTAATTTATTTTCTTCACCCTAGACATTATCTATTATATCACCTTATGTACTTATTGAATGGTGGTTCTTTTGAGGGGATAACCACTATGGCATTCTCTACGGTCTCAAAAATACTGTTATATGCTAACTACATATTTCTTGAGTTTCTCATACCGGACTTATGTCTACCGCGTGGTTTTTGTTTTCCCTATATTCCTCATGTGCTTTTTCGAGTAGTCTGAGAATGGCAGGTTTTTGTTTTCCCTATATTCCTCATGTGCTCTTTCGAGTAGTCTGAGAATGGCAGGTTTTCGTTGATGTTCATTGGAGCTCGAGGAGTTGAGCTGGATGTTTCACCTACCTTAGTATACTTATTTCTACTGCATTACTATATTGTACATACCAGCATTTGTGCGGGCATGTTGTTATAACTGTCCAGGCCGATGATAGTATTTAGAATTGTAATCCTAAAATGTTGCGTATCTTATAGTGATAGTTTTGTACTATCTTTTGATATTATATATTATTGTTCTGTTGTGAGATTCTGATATTGTATTCCTTCATTCTTGTTTAGTTTTTTTATGTCACCCTAACAATCTATCTTTCCGACATTTGGATGATTGACACAAGAATACTGTGGATGTATTAACGTCGACATTTGAGGGTCGAAAAGGTCGGTCGTTACAAACACAATAACTACATTTGCAAAGGAAACATATGTAATGCAATGTGGGATATGTTGTTTAATATGTAGTTCAACAAAAAGATTGTAAAGGATGTTTGGATGTACTAAAGGCCAAGCATTTGATAAAGGATGCAATAAGTAAGAATTCTTTTGCTATGAACTTTTTAAGTTACAAAATGATCGAAGCTAGACTAGTTGTAGAGCAATTTAATGATATTATGCGCATCTTGAACTAATTCAACAAGCATAATATGATAATGGATAAAGAGGTTAAACTAAATCCATAATAGACAAACTTTCACCTTCCTAGAAAGATCAAAGAAAAATACTAAAACACAAGGACGAAATGAGTCCGGACCACCTAACACAATACCTGTAGGTTGAAGAACAATAGTGGCGGAAGGAAAGTGATGATTCAAAGGTGTGTTCATCAAACATCCACATAATGGAGGAAAACGAGGCAAATAATTCCACTGAGTTCTCTTTTAATGAAGAAAGGAAGTTTTAGAATAATAATAACTTTAAAAACAAAAAAGCCAAGAAAGTGAGTGGTTATTACAACTGTGGAAAACCAAACCGCTTTAAAAGAGAATGTCATTTGCTTTAAAAGAAACAAAACCAAAAGAAAATTTTGCGACCGTAATCTCTGAAATCAATATGAATGAGAAAGAGGATTCTTACCGGATCAACTCTAGTACTACCAAGCATATCTATAATGACAAGTGTCAATTCAAAAAACTTGAACTATCTAAAGAGGAAAGCTCTTTATATGGAGAACTCAGCCAAAGAGGACAATAAATTTGATGTTCATGTCCAAAAATATTATAATAGCAAGTAATGTATATTATGTACCCAAAGTTATAAAGAACCTTATTTCTGGTGGTCTTTTAAATACGTTTTTGTGCTTGGTAAATATATATGTATTGACAAAAGATGATGTGTTTATGGGAAAAAGAGTACATGAGTGATGGAATGTTCAAATTGAATATTAATAAAACTATTGCTTCTACTTATATTGTTGTGTAATACCCCGCGATTTTTATGATAATTAATTAAAATGAAAATTGATTAATTAATAATAAATAGTGAAAAATGGGATTTTTGCAAAGTTAGAATTTGGCCATGAAACTTACCCCGTTGGATTCGTGGCGATTTTCTGATCAACTTTCATATATAAACTTTTAAGATCGGAATTCAAACGAAAAACTTATTTACATTTGAATTTTTGAAGTCGTGAATAAATGTATATGTAATTAAGGAAATAATTTGAAATTAATTAACGTTAATTAAACGTCGTTATAATTAACTATTACTTAACTTTTAAGTATTGAAATTACAGTAAGGGTTAATGTTAATTGATTAATGAATGGAAACGAATCAAATAAGTCAACGAACGTTAAAAAATGCATAAAAATGACCTATACAGGTCGATCTTGACCCTGCCAAGGTCGACCATAGACGGTCGACCATGGGGGTTAAGCAATCGACCCGAGCTCTTTTGTGAGTGACAGTGAATTCTAGCCGTATGGCCCAAATTCAATAGAGCTCGATCCAATGGTTAGCACTAATTTGAACCTCTATAAATTAGGACCTAGGGCCTTACTTCTAACTCATAATTTTCTTATGAGCGCAATAGCAATGCCATTTTCTTTTCTCCTTCAAAATTTCTAAATACACAGAATAGTTTTAGATTGCAAGGGTACACTTTGGAGAAGAAATAGAAGATGATACGGAAAAGAAAATAGGTTCAAACCAAGTCGTTATATCGAAGGTAAATTATAGATATGATACTAATTAAAAAAATTAAATCTAAATCTCTTTTCTCTAATCCAAATTCTAATAGATACGTATAAATGTTAGGATCTGAATAGGGGGTAAAATGGGGAATACAGATAATAGGGTTTAGATCTGGATTGGATCTAAAGATTTGGAAGCGCTAATAAAAGGTGAGTGGGAATATTATATGTTTTTATTTAATACTAGATTATATCGTTGTATATCATATCCCTATATGCCCGATAATTTAATTTAAATTACAAGTTAATCTTGATAACTTGAACTATTGAATTTAATTTTGTTTATGAAGTCATATGGATAAATCAAGTGCTTCCCTATTATGAATAAGTTTGCAATTTTATATGAAATTGGATAGAAATGCATAATGATTAGGAAATTTATTTTATTCGACGAATATGAATTGAGTGAAATCTTAAATAATGCGTAATGATGAGGAACTTGTTTTATTTGGCGATATGAATGTAACGAAAATAAGAATCTGTTTAGATCTCTTGAGGTTTTTATGATATTTTAATATATTGGAACATAAATTGTTGCAAGTAAATTTCCATGTATTATCAAGTTTAAAACAAATAAAAGTGTGATGCTTGGAATAATAAGGAATGCGAATATAAAAATAAAAAGGAAAAGATGTACACAACGAGGGGAAATATCTATGTTTTTACCGTTTATTCCAAGAAAAAAAATTAAAAAAGCAATTCCTTGCAATTACAAACAGCGCACAAATATCTCTTCTTTGATAGGATATGGAAATTTATGATGTTAACATATATTGAGTAGAAGTTTGGTTTAAATATAATAAAATGTAGTAAATCGCAAGAGTTGAACATTAAGATAAGAATGAAACAAAAATACCAATAAGAGGGGTAGCAATTATATAGATAATGTGAAGTTAGTGGCAAGAATAAAATGGAAAAAAGAATGAAATGAAATAGAATCAAAGTTGGAACTAATGAATGTTGAAGCAACGATATTGATAATAGAAATGGGAAACGATAAATGAATTTGATGGAAACAAGTTAAACGTAGAATAAAATGAAGACATAGGGTCAGATGTAAATGATGTTGAGGCAACGAAGAAAAGTAAGCAGAATGAATTTACATGAATATTAGATATGTATATATGTAGCTTCAAATATGCGTTTATGATGGGTATGGCTAGTTATAATTAAATCTATAAATTATCTAAAGTAAATTACATAAGTAAATTAAAATAAGTTGGAACGTAAAAACACATCCAACCATAGGACCCACGGAGAGTATACGCTTGCGTATAGAGGAAAGGATACCCTCGAGACTGTGATGACCGACCTTTCTGACCCATGGAAACGGCACATAATACATCCATGGTATTCATGTGTTGTTGCCCAAGTATCCGAAAGAAAAGTTGTCTTGGGGTAAAATAAATAACAGAAAGAACAGAATAGAAAAACCTCACAACGGAACGGTTACATATAATAAAAATTTATATAGTACAAAAGGTTACTCCTTACATGGAGTTACCAGAGTTACACAAAAGTACTACACCTAACAAATTATCAGTTATACATTCTGACTTTACATTTTTCAGATACCAAATATACAAACTTAATCATATAGTGGAAATAAATAACTAGATAATTAAGGAGGTGCCTGCTCATCACTATCTTCAAAGAGCTCCAAAGAGAAACCTGCTATTCTCGGACTACTCAAATATAATTGAGTACCCAAGAGTTTAGGAAAAATAAAAAACTTGGGTCAAACAATATGTTTGGCATGAGTACAACTCTAAACAAAAAAGAGAGTGTATTTAACAATAATATGTGTAGGCCTGTCAATGGATACCCGAAAAATCCAAAATCCGTCCGGATCCGTATCCGAAAAAACGGATATTATCCGATATCCGAAAAGCAGATGCGGATGCAGATATGGGAATATCCGTATCCGAAAAACATCCGTTCGATCCAAAATTTTGTGTGTTGCCATTTTGTCATTATGTATGTTGTTATTTTATCATTTGAATTGATGTAATATCATGTAAACTTGTTTGATATTATGTGTGTTGCCATTTTGTCATTTGAAAAATTGATTAGTATTGTAGTGTGTGTATTGTCATTTGAGAAAGTGATTGTTTTAGTTCAAAAATATTAGTATAATAAAAATCTTATTCAATTTCGGATGCGGATATTTCGGATATTTTCGAACATCCGAAAATATCCGCTTTTTATTTTCGGATGCAGATATTTTCGGATATCCGAAATATATCCGCGGATGCGGATACGAATGTTAATTCTCAGATATCCGCGGATATCGGATGTGGATTTAAATTTTCGGATGCGGATGCAGATACAGCCATATCCGCATCCGTTTGCATCCATTGACAGCCCTAAATATGTAGGACTATGCCACTAAGGCGGAACGAGTTTTCTCCCACATAAACAACAACTAAACATAAGAATGAAAAACAACAATAGGAAACAAATCCAAACATAGATGATGGGCCAAAATTATAAAGATCCAGACTTGAAAGAATGGAAATAGTCTGAACAGAATCCAAACTGGACAGAATGGATAAAATAAGATAACAGTCCAAACTTGATAGAATGGACAAAATCTATAATTAAACATCGTGAAGAGTGGTTGACTCTTCCCGTTGCAATTACAAAAAAACAATTCGAAGTTTAGGATCAAATAAGAAAAGGAAATTTTCGAATAAATGACTAAGAATGTGACGACCGCCCATGACCCCTGCACTGAACCTAGAAAGTGCGTTGTAAAGTGTGCCAGGCGACCATAGACGATTGTCAGGGAAAATTAAAACAGCAGAATCTATCGTATTACTCACAGCGCATGGACAAAATACAATAGAATATATATAGTGAAGCTATATAGAATAGAATGTCATCATATAAAACTTCATAATAGTTGAATACAAACATCTGAATAGTCAATACATCAAGCCTCACTACATATCACTCAGAGAATTATACAATGCAGCAGAACATCCAGTACATATAGTAAGAAGATAATATGCAAGCCTCCAGCTCGTCTTCGACATCAGCATCGTGGAAAGCAAGAACAACACCTGTCACCTGCTACCTAGTCTGCCCGTCCCAAAATGGACGAACATCCCAAGGAAATAAGAGTTAAACATAAAGCCTTGAGTCAGACAACAGTCTTAGTGAGCGGTAAATTAACTAACAACATACCAAAAGAGCATAAAGGAAAAGGAATAGGAATACAACCCTCCCACTCCACCTCTTTCTACAGTGATAGCCCCCAGACACACACTAAGCAGAAGCAAACATAGCAGAGCATATAATTTAAAGTAAAGTAATTATCACTCGAGTCAAGGGCGATGTTTTCCAAGTACAAACCCCAAGGCCTAAACCAAGATCAGATAAGCACCCAGAAAATACCGCTCTTGAGACCGAATGACGATACAACCAAACATCCATGACTCTGGCTATCACTGTTATCATTGCTTCGATATCATCGTTAATTGAATGACCGGCACATTCTTTCAGCCGTCCGTCAAGGGCTAATGGAAACCCCAGTTCTAGACATAACTCCGCACGTCATCGTGACCCGTGCCTAGGACTATCGAATCTTCCCAGAGTACTTGACTATCAATCATTAGCCATTAGGGACTATCGAATCTGCCCAACGTACTCTTGCTTTGAGCATGCTAGAACCTTCAACAACGATGAGATCTCAGCCTTCTAGTCATCCTCCTCGACGACTATTTCCATACTAGCTCAAGCGCCTCTCGAGCAAACCATTATCCTCTAACTCGAACCATTTCACCGAGTTATTAACATGCTTGGAATGATCCCGTCTGGATTAGACCAATACTATCTCATATCTCATATCATGCTTCGCCTCATCATCATCATAGCAAAGCTTCATCTCAACATCATCATCAAATCTATCCATATGAGCTTCATCATCCGCTATATATACCACGAGCAGCTTTTCCAATTCAAGAGCCTTTCCCTTAGCTTTTGAATCATCTTCGACCAACTTGTCTAAATCAAATCATCAATCATCTAATTTATAGCAATCAATCAAGGCAAACATTAATCCAAGTAATCAAGCATTCAAATATGATCTAAATAGACAATTATAACAATAATGGCAATTTCGTAAATAAAGAGTCCAAAGTCTAACAAGCATGAAAACATAAGCAATGTCTCTATAATCTTGATGAATGAACTTGCATAGGTTAACACTTAGTAAAATGGTTGTCAAATCATCATAAACGATGGATCTATATGGATCTATACTTAAGTTTACAAAGATGCATGAAAATCACTACTTTAACACAAAATCAAGCCAACGATCCGATATACTCCTTTGGATCCGTGTGAGAGATAATCACCACTCACCAAATCACCTAAACACCTCAAAAGCAACACACTTCAGATCTGGACAGCGAAGGATCTAACTCGATCTATCACAAATCCGCTTAAACGATGAAATCACTCTTCGAAGAATGTAGATCTTCAATCTAAGCTCTTTGATCTTCGATTTGATCTTTGATTAGGATGGAAGGAATCACTAGATTAGAGTGGAGAAAAGAAGTGAAGAAGTGTAGAAGTCGAGCTCTCAAAATGGCAGCACTTCGTCGCTTCGAAATCCGGATCCCAAAAAGTGAGGAAATGGACGAGTATTTATAGCTGAAATCCTCCTTAAGTCGTTCACTCGGAATTAGGTCGTCCACGACCTATAGAGCATCACGACCTATGACCTAACAAAACCCCTCAATCTACGACCTAACGACTTAGCAACTCAACACATCCTACGACTTAACAGCTTTGCCGACCTAAAAACCCACACGACTTAACAGGGTTGCGGCTTAACAGGGTCTCCGACCTAAAGCAGGCGCGACCTAATCCATGCGCGTCTTAACACATGCCGAGTTAACACGGAATATCTCTATAACTCCTAGGTCACTCACGACTTAGCGACCTAACCCCTTAAACCTTCACGCGACCTAAAACAATGCGCATCCACGACCTAACTATACCCAGTACTATCATAGGTCATCTGCGACCTACTACTCATGCTACAGCCACTCAATGACTCAACTGGTTTACGACTTAACTAAGACGCGACCTAGCCACAGTTCCGACCTAACGACTTAGCGCATCAGCGCACCCAAGCGACCTACGACCTAACAAACCTGCGACCTAACACACACACGCGACCTTACTAACTTAGCCAGGCTACGACCTAACTCCTTAGGTCGTCTAACGACCTAACTTTGCTAACCCGCTAACCACTAGGTCGCAAACCCCTATAGGTCGCTGCCTCCTATAGGTCGCTAACTCTTAGGTCGGAAATCCTTAAGTCGCCAGTTTCTATAAGTCGCCTTTTTCCTTAAGTCGTCTACGACCTAAGCCTCAACATACGACTTATCTATCATACGACCTAACTGCTTAAGTCGTTCCAACCTCTTAAGTCGCTCCACTTCTTAGGTCGTCTACTACGACCTAACCACCATACGACCTAAGACTTAAACTCTGGACAGCTTATCAACAATGCTACCAAATGTCGACTGTTTTACGATGTTTCGATCCGTAAAAATACGGGTCGTTACATTCTCTCCCCCTTAGGAATTTCGCCCCCGAAATTCCAAACAAACAAGAGCAAACAAAGGCTATTCTGCATGCCTACCATCCACAGCAATCAACAAACCATGCATCCATTTCTAGCTTAGCATGCAGAATTCTAAAACTTAGAACAAGTTACAATGTCGTTAGATGACACGACATCTTAGGGCCATACCTTGAAGAGTTTAGGATGAGCTGCTTTCATCCTCTCTTCCACCTCCCACGTACAGTCGTTATCATCATCACTCCATTGTATCTTGAGCAACTTAACTACCTTCCTCCTAAGCTGTTTCGTGTCGGTTTCCACAACACGAAGCGGCTTACGAGGTCTCCTATCGACTGGATCAACTTCGAAATCTTCACAGCTATCAGCAGAAATCACTATATTCGAGTCGTGCACATACTTCCGTAGATACGATACATGAAAAACACTGTGCACACCCGGCATCTTCTCTGGTAACTCCAATCTGTAGGCGAGCTTTCCAATTCGCTCGATGATCGGGAATGGTCCAAAAAATCTCGGAGTCAATTTTCCTTTCTTCCCAAATCGAATAACATTCTTCAGTGGAGAAATCTTCACAAAAACCATATCACCTAGGTCGAATTCCAAATCCTTACGACGCTTATCGGCATAACTCTTCTTACGGTCTTGGGCTGCCTTCATTCGTTGCCGAATGATCTCTATGCCATCCGAAGTCTGTCGAATCATCTCTAGCCCAAGTATCAGCTTTTCTCCAGTCTCTAACCAACATGTCGGAGAGTTACACGGTCTTCCATACAATGCCTCATACGGTGCCATACCAATGCTTGACTGGTAACTGTTGTTATATGCAAATTCCACCAAATGAAGGTGATCTTCCCATGATCCTCCGAAATCCAAAACACAAGCTCTGAGGAGATCTTCTAAAACTCGGTTGACTCTCTCGGTCTGACCATCTGTTTGGGGGTGATAAGCTGTACTCAAACACAACTCGGTTCCCAAAATTTCCTGGAAGCTCTTCCAAAATCCACTAGTGAATAATGGATCTCGATC
Organism: Allium fistulosum; assembly: GCA_030737815.1. Lineage (NCBI taxonomy): Eukaryota > Viridiplantae > Streptophyta > Magnoliopsida > Asparagales > Amaryllidaceae > Allium > Allium fistulosum. The sequence goes on from CM060906.1 coordinate 1,023,334,198, forward strand.
GCTCACTATACTCTTCGGAATACCATGGAATCGAACAATCCACTTAACATACAACTCAGCCAACTTTGATGCAGTCCTAGTCGATCGAACAGGAATGAATCTTGCACTCTTAGTCAGACGATCTACGATGACCCAAATCCCTTCATTTCCCGTTCTTGTTCTAGGTAGTCCATCAATAAAATCCATCGATATTTGTTCCCACTTCCATGTAGGAACTTCTAATGGCTGAAGCAATCCACTTGGCTTCTTCTGTTCGGCTTTTACCAACTGGCAGTTCATGCATTTGGAAATAAAATTCCCAACATCCTTCTTCATACCTTCCCAGTAGTAGGTTCTCTTCATATCCCGATACATCTTATTTCCACCTGGATGAATTGTCAACTTCGAGTGATGACTTTCCTTTAGAACTTCATCTCTCAACCCATCTATATCGGGAATAACTAGTCGTCCTTGCTTCCGAAGCCAACCTTCTCGATCGACCTCAAATCCTTTATCCTTTTTTGGTTCCAATCCAGATTCCAAATCACGGAAAATCTTGACAAGCTTATCATCTCGCTTTTAACTCCTGCCAATTCTTTCCACAAGAGTCGGTCTTATCGATAAGTTTGCCAACATCTCAGGTTCCAATTCACATCTAGACCTGAAGTCAAACCCAGCTAAATACTCGAGATTCTTCCATTCTGAAAACATGGCTCCCAATCCTGCATGTCTTCTACTTAACGCATCTGCCACTGTGTTACCTTTTCCCGGAGTATAAGCTATACCAAAATCATATGATGCCAAAAACTCTAGCCAACGTTGCTGCCGAAGATTCAAATCCTTTTGGGAGAAAAGATACTTCAACGACTTATGATCTGTAAACAACTCGAATCGAACTCCCAATAGATAATGTCTCCACATCTTCAGAGCAAAAACAATCGCCGCTAACTCCAAATCATGAGTCGGGTAATTCCTTTCATGCAGCTTCAGTTGTCGACTTGCATACGCAACAACTTTATCCCTCTGCATCAGCACTGCTCCAAGTCCAGTACCACATGCGTCGGTGTAAACCACCATCTCATCATTCCCACTTGGAATAGTCAAAACAGGAGCACTTGTCAATCGCTCTTTCAGGATTCTGAAAGCTTGCTCACACTTATCTTCCCATCTGAACACTTGGTTCTTTTTCGTCAATCCTGTTAACGGTGCAGCCACCTTAGAGAAGTATTTGATAAACCGTCGATAATATCCTGCTAATCCAAGAAAACTTCTCACATCAGATGCATTCTTAGGTCTACCCCAATCCTGGATTGCTGCCACCTTAGCGGGATCAACCGCTATTCCATTTCCAGAGATAACATGGCCTAAGAACCTCACTTCACTCTTCCAGAAGTGACACTTCGAAAACTTAGCCTTCAGTTGATGTTTCCGTAAGATTTCCAAAACAATACGCAAGTGCGTCTTGTGCTCTTCTTCAGTTCTGGAATAAATCAGAATATCATCCATAAACACAAGTACGAACTTGTTCAACTGATCTCTGAACACTCTATTCATAAGATCCACAAAATATGCTGGCGCATTAGTCAATCCAAACGGCATTACCAGCCACTCAAAGAAACCGGATGGTGTCCTAAAAGCAGTCTTCGGCACACTATCCTTAGCCACTCTCAACTAGTGAAATCCCGTTGCCAAATCCATCTGAGAAAACACCTTAGCTTCGTGAAGCTGATCAAACAAGTCATCTATTCTTGGCAATGGATACTTGTTCTTCTTAGGCACCTTATTCAGCTCACGATAATCCACACACAATCTCAATGACCCATCTGCCTTGGTTGCAAACACAACTGGTGCACCCCATTCGGACACACTACGCCGAATGAATCCTTTCTGCAAAAGATCATCAACCTGCACCCTCAACTCCTGCTGTTTCCTAGGCGCCATCTGCCTAAGAGGCATCACAACTGGTCTGGCTCCTTCAACTAGATCTATACGAAACTCGATCTCTCTATGCGGCGGTAACCCTTTGACCTCATCAAAGACATCCTCAAATCCATTAGCGATTGGCACAGATGACAGTCCATCCCGTGGAACAACCAGCGAATACATGAAGCTCATGAAGACGCCTTCTTCATGCTTACATCGTATCACAATCTTTCGCCCCTCCACATTCTTGACTGTCACCTCCAACCTTTCACAATCAACCTTTGCCGCATACTTCCTAAGCCAGTCCATACCCAAAATAATTCCGAACCCCGCAAAGTTCAGAACAAAACAATCACAAACAAAAGAGCAACCATGACTCGATACAATCAGACCACGGCATAGCATACACAAACAAGACGAACCCCCAACTGGATTAGTCACAACCAATGGCCTATCAACAATATCCGGTTCTAAACCCAACCGACCTACAAGTTCATTACAAACAAAAGAATGCGATGCCCCAGTATCAAATAACACTCTAACTGGAACACCACATATGGAGAGAGTACCTTGAACCACTACACTCTTTCCCTTCTCTTCAGCGGTAGGAGCTTTCGAAGACGATGGAACGGCTCCCAAAGCATAAGCTTGCACAATCTTCTTGTCCTTCCTTGGTTCCGGACAATTCTTCCTGATATGCCCCGGCTTGTCACAGTTGTGACACTTCATCGGTACCTTCGGATTCTTACAATCCCTAGAGAAATGGCCCTTCTGCTGACAATTGTAGCAGGTCACTTTGCCCTTCGGCTTCTTCTGGCCATCCCTACCCTTTTTCTACTGCTGCTGCTTCCTCTTCTTGTTTCCACCCTGCTGGGGTTTAGACTCTTCCCTGGTCACAGCAACAACAGATCCTTCCTTAGGAAACAGATTCTCGTGCCTGAGAGCCTTCTCTACAAGCTTCTCAAATGGATCATCCAGATGATCCACCAACTGCCTCCCAAGATAACTGTCCAAGCCTGTCACAAACTTCTCGTTCTTCTGATACGAAGATTCAATATACGACCGGGCATACTTGGACAAAGTTTCAAACTCAGAAACATACTCTAGAACTGGTCTTCCTCCTTGCTTGAGCTCCACAAACTTCTTGAACAGAACAGACTTCTGAGCTGTAGAAATAAACTTAGCTTCAAATCTAGCTTGGAATTGCACCCAAGTAATCTCTTCCTTCGGAGTATCAATAGTGATAGAGTTCCACCAATCAGAAGCTCTCCCTTGAAGCTGTCTTGATGCTAACTTCCTCTTAGTCGCATCCTCAATTCCCAAATCACCAAAGATCCTTCTACAAGCATCTATCCATCTTTGGACTTCAATGGTTGATTCTGTTCCAAAGAAAACCTTTCCTCCAAGAGCAGTATAATCCTTACACAACTTAGCAAAGTCCACCGGTTTTGGAGTTTGAACTTGAACTCCAAAATCCACCGATGGCCCCGGAGCTGGCATCCTTCTCATGATCGAAGTCATCATAGCTTCGAACATAGCAGCATAATCAGCAGCCCCTTCAGTAGCACGGCCTTCCCTAGCAGTTGGTCTCCCTCTTCGACTCATCCTTAATATCTATAAAAAGGAATGATTAGCACACCTAGAGAAACAACTGCATAAAGGACTCAAACTCTACTAAGCTACTATATTATATATAGTAATCATCCATCAAAATACAATTACGTCTCTCATACGTAGTTACGTCAGCGAGCGTTGGGTAAAATCGATTAACCAAAGCTCTGATACCAAATGTGACGACCGCCCATGACCCCTGCACTGAACCTAGAAAGTGCGCTGTAAAGTGTGCCAGGCGACCATGGACGATTGTCAGGGAAAATTAAAACAGCAGAATCTATCGTATTACTCACAGCGCATGGACAAAATACAATAGAATATATATAGTGAAGCTATACAGAATAGAATGTCATCATATAAAACTTCATAATAGTTGAATACAAACATCTGAATAGTCAATACATCAAGCCTCACTACATATCACTCAGAGAATTATACAAAGCAGCGGAACATCCAGTACATATAGTAAGAAGATAATATGCAAGCCTCCAGCTCGTCTTCGACATCAGCATCGTGGAAAGCAAGAACAACACCTGCTACCTAGTCTGCCCGTCCCAAAATGGACGAACAGCCCAAGGCAATAAGAGTTAAACATAAAGCCTTGAGTCAGACAACAGTCTTAGTGAGCGGTAAATTAACTAACAACATACCAAAAGAGCATAAAGGAAAAGGAATAGGAATAGGAATACAACCCTCCCACTCTACCTCTTTCTACAGTGATAGCCCCCAGACACACACTAAGCAGAAGCAAACATAGCAGAGCATATAATTTAAAGTAAAGTAATTATCACTCGAGTCAAGGGCGATGTTTTCCAAGTACAAACCCCCAAGGCCTAAACCAAGATCAGATAAGCACCTAGAAAATACCGCTCTTGAGACCGAATGACGATACAACCAAACATCCATGACTCTGGCTATCACTGTTATCATTGCCTCGATATCATCGTTAATTGAATGACCGGCACATTCTTTCAGCCGTCCGTCAAGGGCTAATGGAAACCCCGGTTCTAGACATAACTCTGCACGTCATCGTGACCCGTGCCTAGGACTATCGAATCTTCCCAGAGTACTTGACTATCAATCATTAGCCTTCAGGGACTATCGAATCTGCCCAACGTACTCTTGCTTTGAGCATGCTAGAACCTTCAACAACGATGAGATCTCAGCCTTCTAGTCATCCTCCTCGACGACTATTTCCATACTAGCTCAAGCGCCTCTCGAGTAAACCATTATCCTCTAACTCGAACCATTTCACCGAGTTATCAACATGCTTGGAATGATCCCGTCTGGATTAGACCAAGACTATCTCATATCTTATATCATGCTTCGCCTCATCATCATCATAGCAAAGCTTCATCTCAACATCATCATCAAATCTATCCATATGAGCTTCATCATCCGCTACATATGCCACGAGCAGCTTTTCCAATTCAAGAGCCTTTCCCTTAGCTTTTGAATCATCTTCGACCAACTTGTCTAAATCAAATCATCAATCATCTAATTTATAGCAATCAATCAAGGCAAACATTAATCCAAGTAATCAAGCATTCAAATATGATCTAAATAGACAATTATAACAATAATGGCAATTTCGTAAATAAAGAGTCCAAAGTCTAACAAGCATGAAAACATGAGCAATGTCTCTATAATCTTGATGAATGAACTTGCATAGGTTAACACTTAGTAAAATGGTTGTCAAATCATCATAAACGATGAATCTATATGGATCTATACTTAAGTTTACAAAGATGCATGAAAATCACTACTTTAACACAAAATCAAGCCAACGATCCGATATACTCCTTTGGATCCGTGTGAGAGATAATCACCACTCACCAAATCACCTAAACACCTCAAAAGCAACACACTTCAGATCTGGACAGCGAAGGATCTAACTTGATCTATCACAAATCCGCTTAAACGATGAAATCACTCTTCGAAGAATGTAGATCTTCAATCTAAGCTCTTCGATCTTCGATTTGATCTTTGATTAGGATGGAAGGAATCACTAGATTAGAGTGGAGAAAAGAAGTGAAGAAGTGTAGAAGTCGAGCTCTCAAAATGGCAGCACTTCGTCGCTTCGAAATCCGGATCCCAAAAAGTGAGGAAATGGACGAGTATTTATAGCTGAAATCCTCCTTAAGTCGTTCACTCGGAATTAGGTCGTCCACGACCTATAGAGCATCACGACCTACGACCTAACGAAACCCCTCAATCTACGACCCAACGACTTAGCAACTCAACACATCCTACGACTTAACAGCTTTTCCGACCTAAAAACCCACATGACTTAACAGGGTTGCGGCTTAACAGGGTCTCCGACCTAACGCAGGCGCGACCTAATCCATGCGCGTCTTAACACATGCCGAGTTAACACGAAATATCTCTATAACTCCTAGGTCGCTCACGACTTAGCGACCTAACCCCTTAAACCCTCACGCGACCTAAAACAATGCGCATCCACGACCTAACTATACCCAGTACTATCATAGGTCGTCTGCGACCTACTACTCATGCTACAGCGACTCAACGACTCAACTGGTTTACGACTTAACTAAGACGCGACCTAGCCACAGTTCCGACCTAACGACTTAGCGCATCAGCGCACCCAAGCGACCTACGACCTACGACCTAACAAACCTACGACCTAACACACACACGCGACCTTACTAACTTAGCCAGGCTACGACCTAACTCCTTAGGTTGTCTAACGACCTAACTTTGCTAACCCGCTAACCACTAGGTCGCTAACCCCTATAGGTCGCTGCCTCCTATAGGTCGCTAACTCTTAGGTCGAAAATCCTTAAGTCGCCAGTTTCTATAAGTCGCCTATTTCCTTAAGTCGTCTACGACCTAAGCCTCAACATACGACTTATCTATCATACAACCTAACTGCTAAGGTCGTTCCAACCTCTTAAGTCGCTCCACTTCTTAGGTCGTCTACTACGACCTAACCACCATACTACCTAAGACTTAAACTCTGGACAACTTATCAACAATGCTACCAAATGTCAACTGTTTTATGATGTTTCGATCCGTAAAAATACGGGTCGTTACAAAGAAGGTGCACCCCTCTTGAAGTATACCTCTAGTAATATACTTCTAAAAAGCTCATTTACTCCGTGACACTTCTCGAACAATACCAAGCCGAACCCCACCAATCCTTACTGAGTATCCGAATATTTCCACATCTAAGTGCACAACCTTATCCAAACTAGATGAGATGTGAAAATACCCTTTTGATGGGAGCAACCCCATATAGCTTGGCTTCCTCTCGTGCTTTGGGTTTAGTAATTTCTAACAAAGGATAACAAAGCTCAATGGAGCAACAAATCGTCTTAGAATGACGATGATAAAGAAGCGGAGGTAACCGATAGCTGGGAAATCAACTATCGAGGATATAAAACGATTTTATATGGAAATTAAGTCTTGTATACTTATCACCACACATCGAATTCAAAATTGTACTATTTCTTGGTTAACAATAATACCGGACAAGTCAAGACAGTGTTACCTCAAAGTCATGTCTCACGACTATTCTTAACTTTCGAAATAGAAGCAAGTCTACTTCTTCGACGTTTAGTGCTAAGTATACAAATAAATCGTTTCCATATAAGTGATATTGCTTTATGGGAATTAATTCATTTCCATAAATGAAACAAACTTTTACTTTTAAAACTGAACTCGTGCTTGGCTTCACAATACAAGTATTAGCTTTAAAACATTTGTTAAAGGAGTTCACTAACTTTAAACATCATTATAACAAGGATTTAATAACTTAAACACATCCTTATTATATTGATTAATTAACTTTAAAAGTTCATTAATTCAGTTGATGAATTTACTTCAATTGCCTTTGATCCAAAAGAAGTTAATCACTTTAAACACCATTAATTTAATTAAAAATTAATTATAATTAATTAAATTAAATAAATAATTTATATCATTAATTAAAATGAATAACAAAGTCAAATCATCCTTGTTATTTTGATAAATTCACTTTGAGAATTCATTGATTACGGTGATAAATTAACTTCAAATGCCTATAATTAAAAAGACTAAATCACATTTAAAACATCATTAATTCAATTAATCGGTAATATTTAAATATAACTAAATTAAATTGATTAATAAATAATTAAATATCATTATATAAAATGATTAACAACTTTAAAACGTTATTAAAGGAAAGATTACTTAATGTTAAAACAAATAGATTTACATTAAAAAAAATCATTAATTAAAAAGATCAATTAATTTAAAACATCATTAGAAAATTTATTAACTAATTTTAATCCATCATTATCAAAGGATTAATTAGCATTAAACATCATTAAATAAAATGATTAATTAATTGAAAAACATCATTAACCAAGTAATTAGTTAGTTTTAAAACGCATCGTTAATAAGTTAATTAGTTAACCTAATCCTTATTAATTAAATATTTAATTAAATAAGTTAATCATTATTAAAATAATTAGTTAAATTTGATATCATTATTATTTCAAAAACTTAACTTGTAAAATTAACTCAAGCACGAAAATGAAACCAAACGGTTTCAATAAGAAGTGATTTTCTGAAAGTGCCGATATAGCGATTATCGCTATACGAGAAGTTCGGTAAACAAGTTTATATCATTAACAGTTTAACCAAACATCACATAGCATGGATATGAGCATACATACATTGTGATTTACAATAATTCAACATATATCCAACATTCTCTAACAATGTAATTAACTTTAGCCACTAACTTTTCATATCGCTTACTACACGCAAACTAACTTCCAAATGCGACAACTTTTTGCAACATGAACCAAACAAACTACCAAACCATCACTACATGTATATAATAAGCATTCATAGGTCAATAATATAAGCATTAAAATAGTTTAAAAACTTTGGTTATAAGGGTAGAGTTTTACTCACCGAAACACTTATTAACTTTACCGAAGTTGCAATAACTTCTCGAACAACACTAGAACTAGGCTTTGCTATGAAAATGACTTGACTTAGTGGGCCTTGAAGGTGCTCTAGGGCTTGGATTAGAGGCTATAGGGCATGAACATTATGAAAATGGGGAGTTATGGGTGTTGTTTTGAATGTAAAGTGAAGTGGAATGGTTTTAACTTGGTTTTAGGAATATAGAAACTAGTTTTAAAGTGGATGGACTAACTTTTGGCTTAGGAATTTTCCTAAGAAGCCATGAATTTTCATATATGAAGAGATGAAGGATTTTAGAAAATGAGAATGGTATCTTAAATTATGAAAATGTGGAGAGTGATGAGTATATATAGGCATGAAACACATAAAATGACTAAACAAGCCTTGCGTCTTCTCCACCACTCACAAGATGCCATGTGTCCCCTCCCTTTTCTTCTACACGTTACCTAGGACCCACGCCCATGCTTGAACATGCCTTGCTCTATAATGTGCACTAAGGTATGGTTTTGAGGTATGGTGATACATGAAAGCTTATTTTATATTTTATTGTTTCTTTTTCTTTTAAACATAATGTGTCACATCATGTTTATATTTAAAGTAAGCATGGTTTATTACTACTAATACCTTAATTAACTTACCATATGACATGTATATGTGTGTGCATGTTGATATAAATGTGCATGACGTTTCAACGACTTTCCGATACTAAAAAGTGAAAATTTCGAAAAATGTTTTTCGGCCACATTTTCTATTTTTGTTTGAACTAACTATTTTAGTAAACATACTTTGAAAATGATTTTAACATCATTAATTATTATTTAAAAGATGTTTATTTGGTTATTAAAATCCATTATTTAAATATTAAAAATGGTTTAAATATTCAAATACTATGTGGTTAATTTACGGGTCGTTACACTCTCCTCTCTCAAAAGAATTTTGTCCCCGAAATTATTATGGAGTGGAAGAAGCAATAACCAACCTAAGAAAAATCAACTTACTTACTTGGTTTTTTTCAGTAAATCTGATTAGTTATATTTTTCCTACCGTAAACATATGTAATATAAACACTTTAGCAACCATATGCAATCAGGTAACTTGATGCAACCAAAAGTAATGTAACAAACATATGCCACAAAATAAAGAGAATATTCTATAATAAATGTTATGCATTCAACATTTTCAAAATACTTCCAAAATTTAAAACTAGATGCCCGGGTTTTATATTCAAAATATTTTCAAAATTTATTTTTGAATTCCTCAAAAAGAGAAGTAAATCAAAAACCAAAATAAAAAAATGTCAAGGAGGGGGTCCTCCTAAAAAAACATGTTAAACTCTAGAATCAAAACAATATGGAGCTTCCAGTGGTATTCCGGTTCCTTCTAAACCAGCAACTAGAGCAAACAATCAATTTATTTCCCAAAATTTCCCAAAAATAACTTTTCAAAATCATTGGGATTTAGGTCCTAATAATATCAATTCAAAAACCTTAGTTTATAAATTTTAACTTTATAAACTATGGTAGATAAGATCACACAATCAATTAATCAAATTCCATAAAAATAAATCTAACACTTAACATTATGTTAAAATATCAAATGATTAACAAACAAATCTTTGCTTAGGTTTAAAACTTTCTTGATTGCTTAAGAATATAAATAATTTCCTAAGTGTATTATTTTGCTCATCATCCTTTGGTTATTGCTTAGAGGATTACCTATGCTCCTTCGGACAAAATTGAAAGTCACTCTCTAAAATTATTGATTTCTTAACTATACCAATATTTCTCAATCACATAAATTTGCTTTTAGTATTTTTATTCAATACAAAATCATTTATGAATTATTTCATAAATTTTCACCTAAGTTTAAAAATATTCTATAAAGTCATTCTTTATAAAACATCAAATAATAACTTATTCCACTTTATTTACTGGTATAATACTCTTTTATATCCTAAGAGTACATACAAATACAAATTTTATTTTACCTTTCGCAATTTAGGTGAAGATATAATAAAAATTTAGGTCTTTTAAAATCATGTCAACCTCTCGATCTCTTTAACTTAGAGTGTTCAAATGGACAATGTTTATGGGTTGATCCAAAACAACAAATAGTTTACACCACATACATGTTTTAAATAAAAGCTATCGTTTTAATAAAACAATGTCTATTAAAACCTTCCTACATTTTTATCTTAAGGTGTTATAATGGATGATGTTTATGGACTGGCCCAATAACACCAATTAGTTTACACTACTTGGAGGCTTTAAATAAATTTATGGTTTTGATGAGACAATGTTATCAAAAACTTCTTATCCACCCTAACTCATTGAAATCGGTGTTAAATTATCCCTTATCTTCTCTAAGGTTAAAAATTCATTAATCCAAAATAATCTTTTATCAAATATACTATTTATTTGAAAATCAATTACCTTTAAGGGAACTTAAAATCTAATTAAACATACTACATATATTTCTTTTATTAAAAAACATCAAACAATTTTATTTACTAAAACTCACTTAGGGTTCGTTAGGATCTGGACTCATTTCGATCGCACAATGATAAAGAGAATAATTTACTAAGTACTCCACAACGTTCACCTAGGCAAACATTCGATCGTCACTTAGAAGGTAATTCGGATTACCACAAAACTAGCCGAAATAATTTTCCTCGAATTATCCCAAAGAAAATGCATTCCATTTAAAATTTCTTTTCCAAAATATTCATAGTTTAGAACTATTTCCAAATAATACCACTATTACTTTTCTCAAAATATTTTGAAATCATTTCAAACAATTTCGAGATTTAAATTTTCCAAAAACTCTTTAAAATGTTATTTTGAAAGACAAATTTATAATACTAAGTGTATTAAAACAAGGGTCAAAAACAAATGTCATTAAAACATTATTTACTATAACCCAAACAATTTACACTTTGCTTTATTTATAAATATAAAACAATATCTATTATCCCAAAAGATAATAAAACAATTTAAATACTTTCATAAATTAAAATAATATTTGTTATCCCGAAATATAATCAATCACATTTATTATCTTTTAAATAAACAAGTCCATGATCTTTAATAAAATAGTTAATTATTTCCAAACACTTTTATATCATTAAGAAATTAACTTTAAAACCTTTATTAAATTAGTTTATTAACTTTAAAAACTTTCATTAAATTAGTTAATTTACTTGAATCACTTTTATTAAATTAATTAATCTACTTTAAACATCATTAATTAAAAATATTTATTAAATTCAAATAATCATTAATTAAAATGAATACTTAATCTCAAACATCGTCAATTAATGATTAATAAATTTTCAAAAATCTATAGTTAAAACAATTAATTAAATTTAAAAAAATCATTAATTAGAATGAGTAATTAAATTTCAAAATCATTAATTAAAATTATTAATAATTAAAATAATTAATTAAATTCAAATATCATTACTTAAATTGATCTAATTATATTCAAATCTCATTAAATCAAAAGATTAACCAATTTCAAACAACATTAATTAAATTGGTTAATTAATTCCAAAATCATTAGTTAAAATGATTAATTAATTTAAAATATCATTAATAATAATGATTAATGAATTTTAAACATCCACTTTTGTGGAAACTCAAGCCCAAGTGCAAACTCACATACAAGTGTCTAGGGGATGATATTTAATAAATGATGGTATAACGGAAATTGCTATCACGATACTTAAACAGTTTAAATGGAATATCCAAATTCATTTCAATTAAACATCCATTTTCCAAATGGAAATTCTACCAAATAATCAATCAAATAATTTAACTAACATCTAATCAATTAATAGTAGTTTATAGCATCACCTATATGATATAGTAAATTTTGAATGTAAGTTAAACTCATATTTAAATAATTCTCCTTTATTATAACTAAATTTTCTCATATATTTATCCTCTAAATGTATTATCCTACGATTCAAATTATATTAAATAACTTATTATTAAAAGTTTACTTTCAGCTTAACACTGTTAAAAGATAATTTTTAACTTAATCCTTTCACCAAACACTTTATAGTCAAATTGTGAAACTGAATTCACAAGGGGTTCATTCTCAAGGTTCCCTAATTCCTATTTACCTAACCTATACCTTACTAAGGAAATTCTCTTATGAAATAATTCAACAATAGTTAATGCTCAAACTGGACGAGCATAACTAAACAAATCCTAAATGAAAATAATAAAATATTATCATCTCCTAATAATCAACTCATCAATACACTATATTAATTTTTGAAAATCATTCTTGAATATATAACATATATTCCTAGGTAAAATTATTTCATTTACCATTTTAAAATAATACTGTATCGGTTGGTCTGTTCAAGTGTTTAGGAATCCCAATTGATAACACTGATCAGACGCATCGATCAGGATTTATATACCACTCAACGGATCAAACAACACAATATAAAACATTTTTATAACACTAACAATTACGTACTCAATATATATATTTATACTCTCACACTTATCCTAGGACATTACTAATCCTATCTTTAGAGAGTTTACCCCACCAGGGCTTAGGGGTTCGCTAAACCTAAGCTCTGATACCAACTGTGACAACCCACCTTATAGACCCTTGGGAATGACATTTAATACATCCATGGTATTTAGGTGTCGTTGCCCAAGCGTTCGAAAGATTAGTTATCTTGAGGTAAAATAAATAACAAAAAGAACATAATAGAAAAACCTCACAACAGATTGGTTACATATAATACAAAATGATATAGTACAAAAGGTTACTCCTTACATGGAGTTATCAGAGTTATACAAAAGTACTATACCTAACAGATTGGCAGTTATACATTCTGACTTTACATTTTTCAGATACCAAATACACCAACTTAATCATACAGTGGAAACAAATAATTAGATAACTAAGGAGCTGCTTGCTCGATCACCGTCTTCAAAGAGCTCCAAAGAGAAACCTGCTATTCTCGGACTACTTAAGTATAATTGAGTACCCGAGGGTTTAGGGAAAATAAACAACTTGGGTAAGACAATATGTCTGGTATGAGTAAAATTCTAAAACAAAAGGGAGTGTATCTAGCAATAATATGTAGGACCACACTACTAACGTGGAACGGGTTTTCTCCAGCATAAACAACAACCAAACATAAGAATGGAAAAGAATAATAGGAAACAAATCCAAACATAGATGATGGGAAAAAATTATAAAGATCCAGATTTGAAAGAATGGAAATAGTATGAACAAAATCCAAACTGGACAGAATGGATAAAACAAGATAACAATCCAAACTTGAAAGAATGAACAAAACCTATAATTAAACATTGTGAACAGTGGTTGACTATTCCCGTTGCAATTACAGAAAAACAATTCGAAGGTTCGAATCAAATAAGGAAAGGAAATTTTTCAACAAATGACTAGGAAGGTGCACCCCCTTGAAGTATACCTTCTAGTAATATACTTTTGAGAAGCTCATTTACTCTTTGACACTTCTCGTACAATACCAAGCCGGACCCCACCAATCCTTAACGAGTATCCGAATATTTCCACTTCTAAGTGCACAGCCGAATCCAAACTAGATGAGATGTGAAAATACCCTTTTGATGGAGCAACCCCATATAGCTGGCTTCCTCTTGCGCTTTGGGTTTAGTCATTTTTGACAAAGGATAACAAAGCTCAATGGAGCAACAAATCATCTTAGAATGTCAATAATAAAGAAGCTGAAGTAACCGATAACTGGGAAATCAACTATCGAGGATATAAAATTATCGTATATAGAAATTAAGTCTTGTATAATTATCACCACTCATCGAATTCAAACTTGTACTATTTGATTAACAATAATACCGGACAAGTCAAGGTAGTGTTGTGACGACCCACCTTATGGAATGATTTAAGTTGATAATAAACCACATATGTCTTATTTAAACCATTCAAAAGGGTAGATTACCAAAGGGGTTTAATAAGAAAATAAGAGAAAAGAAGAAAAGCAAACATAAAATCTCGTAGGGAATGACAAAATATAATAATCAAATAAACAGTTCATGAAGCTATTTTAAAATATACATTTAATTTCAATTTTTATAACATAATCAGAGTACAATTACAAACATACCAAATTAATGCAGCAGAATAATAATAGTAAATACGGTCTAGCAAACTCCATCTTCATCTTCAAGGAATAATATCTTCAAACAACTCAGTCTGACCCGAGCGTAAGGAAAAGACAAAACACTCAAGTTAGAACTAAAAATTCTTATGTAAGTTAAATCAATAATAAGTAATTATGAGTGTAATAACTTCAGAGCTATTTACGGGATTTTCCATCTCTTATCAAGTATACAACGTGAGTGCAATAAATTAAGAGATGTTACGGGATTTTCCATCTCCTAAGGATTCGTCAAACTATCTATATGTAGTAAGATACGCCATATATGTAGTGTCTACCAGTAAAGTAAAGTATTAAAATAGCGTTAATGCTTTACATTGATCCCTCTTAACACATTTTTAAGCAAGTAGTCTATGCAGGTCCTGTAACACAACCAGTAACGTCGGTAGCTACTGAGTCCCCTATAGGTACCATACTAAAACAAAATCGTAGTGGGCTCATATAAGGATAAAAGTATGACAAGGCACGTGAGGCAATGCCCAAGGTAGGATACTACCAATTCGAGTCGCCTGATTGGTAGTAACCCCTAACAGCCCACCATGAACATGCATCCCATAATCAAATCAAGGTGCACCGATCCAATCAAAAATCAGTATAGCAATACGAAGAACAGATGGCGCTAGAGGTAGCTAGCCTCATTGGTTAGGACAAGTCGTCCTATTTTAGTCATTTCCAATTGACACAAGTGTCGGGGTCTATCCATCATCGTTCTCTTTCTTCAAATCCAGCAAACGTCGCCAATTCAACCTCTACATTCTGGATAACATCCACCGCGTACACAGTTGTTAAAGTGGTTCCGGTATTGACAATGAGTATGCTAATATTCAACCCCGGTCTCTTTAACAACCAAACATCATTTTGCACACCGGTTGGTTCTTTTAAATTTCAAGAATGAATTACACTTCATATCAAAATATCACATTCATTTTAATAGTATAAATCATACTTCATATCAAAATATCGAATTCGCTTCAAAATCATTTCTGATTCAAAAATAGGTTACACCTCCAAATCAAAACATTAGTATTTAAATCAATGATTTAAATCTAAATAATTCCCAATTTTAAAATAGTTTGAATAATGAAAATAGTGCTGATAATTAAAATAGTTTTGAAGATTGAAAATAGTTTGAATATGTGAAATAGTTTATATATTAAAATAATTTGATTATTAAAATAGTTTATATTAAAACTGTTTCTTACTTTCATAACAATTTGAACTCAGGTTCAAATTCCAAATCACAATGAATCAATTTCACATTTCAATTCAATCGACTTCAAATCCCAAAATTCAATTTAAATTAACCTTAATTCAAAACGATTTCAAATTTTACTTCAATTTCAGTTTAACGATTCGATTCAAATGGCTGAAAGTTTCAATTCAAATTCTCATTTAAAATAATTTAATTCAAATCCATTTCACATTCAAAATTCGAAATATTAATTTAAACCACTTTAATTAAAATAAATTCAAAGTTTAAATTAAAATTTAAACCTTTCAAATATAATTCACTTTCAATAAATTCCAATCATATCTCAATTTCAACTTTAAGATTTCAAAATTAAATTCTGTAACAATTTCATTCAAA
Organism: Allium fistulosum; assembly: GCA_030737815.1. Lineage (NCBI taxonomy): Eukaryota > Viridiplantae > Streptophyta > Magnoliopsida > Asparagales > Amaryllidaceae > Allium > Allium fistulosum. The sequence goes on from CM060906.1 coordinate 1,023,350,433, forward strand.
CAGTTTCAATTTCAACATTTCAAATCTCGAAATAGAAAATAATTTAATTCATATAAATCAAAATTTTATTTTCCTTAAAACTAAAAGGGTTTCAATTCAAGAATTTTGAAACCATTTAGTTTAACAAAATACAGTGTTAGTATATAGTTTTCTACCCTATGACCAAGTGATCAGTTATTTCAATTTAATTACATGGATGGATATATATCATTTCAATCCATATTTAAATGACATAGGTATATATTATTTCAACCTATTTCTTAGTTCATTTCGAATATTACAAGTGACAATTTATATAATGTCAATAATAAATGAGGTAATAACAGGCATATATCCAAAATAAATAAACAAACATACATCCAACATCAATCAATAGGCATATAATTGCAATCAACATCCAAATCAACCAATATATCGCCACGATTACTAGTTACCAATTGTCGGTGTTTAACTAGCAATTAAATTTCAATATTAATTTAAATGTTAATTCAATTAAATATCAAATTCAAATTCGATTTAAATGTCAATTTAAATTACCAAACAACAACTAATAAAAATTTATCACTTCACGATTCCAATTCAACTAACATAAGAAAATTTAGTATTACGTGAGTGAGTTTAATCACTAACCTTTGATTTATAGCCCATTAAAAATCCAACAAAAGACCAAAATCTCAACAGTTTTCAAATTCAACCAAATTAGTTTTATGTTATCCGAAATTTCAATACGAATCCAATGGAAGAAACCGTGCATCAATCAGAGTTCGTGTGAAAAAGTTATACAAGTTAAAGCATTTAAATTTTAAATTTAATTAAAAATAAATTAGGGGCAAGATAGTAATTTGCCGATCCTTACCAAACCCTACGAACCACGAAATCGAACGGAACCCATCAACGTCATTCTTCACGTCGCCACCGCGACTAACACCGACCATGGTTCGATGATCGAACACCAACACCCGACGCGCCATGCCAGGCCGCACCCACTGGACCCCACGCGACGCCCTCCGCCGTTGCCGATTGAGATCTACCGCCGCGCCTACATTCACCGATTCTGGCAAACTCGAGCACCTATTTGATGATCCAAGCTGATAGATGAACTTGTCTTGGCTGCCTCTACGCTGTAGTGCTTCCCGATCATCGATTGGATGAAGATCCATCGTTGAATCCAAACCCTAGGATGAATGGTCGAGACTGTTTTATCAATTTTTGGTCGAACAATGCTTCGATCGCAAAAACGAATTGCAGGTACTAATCCTGTAACGACCCGTAAATTTTGATGGTTTTATTTATTCAATTAACTGAGATTTGGTGAAATTTTAAATAATAAAATTTTGAAATAAAAACTTAATATTTGGATTACGTCTAATTAAACATAGCAGCTGGTAAATTTTCATCAAATAATATGGAAGTTTATTTTCTTGTGTAATTTTATTCCAATTCAAATCAGTTAAAATTTGATGATAATAAAATGTTTTCCAAACCTGAATATTTTTACATAATAAATTTGTAAATCATCTTCTGAGTGAGACGTCATATTTCATTTCTCCAAATTTGAACTGTTATTGCTCCGTTCATCTTAATTCTGTCAGATTTGTAGCATTTTCGGTACCGATATCGACTTTTGATCGGATGATCATACCACTGATATCTGTATACCGTTTTGATTGTCTCGTCGTGCTGATCTCCGTAGTATATTCGTATGTGTGTTTTAACGTCCGGTGGACGACGAAATCTGTAAACGTTGGACTGTATCGGTACCCGTTTTAACCTTTGTTTCCTTGTCCATTTGTTTACCATCGGCTGAAACGAATTGACATAAACTTTATTTATTTCACAGATATCAGTGTTTAACTTTCTCTATTCCCAACGTTTAATTTTTTTATTTGCTGGTTCAATTTTATTTTTTTGGGTCTGTTCGATTTCCATACATTTGATTTTGAAAATATATTACATTGTAAATACCGTTGCATTGAATAATGCAAACCCCTTCTTCTTCGTGCCAATTGGCTCGCATTCACCTCTTCTTATTTTCTCTTCTGCAAAACAAAAAATTGCACAGTAAGTTAGGGCCCGTTTGGGTTCATTTTGTATTTTGAGTTTTGTGTTTTCAACTTGTACTAAGAAATACCAATAAATAAGAGAAGAAGATCCACAATTCTTAGCCATTGCGACGATCAACAGACAACGAAGGAGTTAGATTGTTCTTCGCGCTTTTGTTATCTCTCGAAACACGAAAAACAAAATAAACTTGTTTTCTATTTTACATGTTAATTTCATTTTTCAAAATTATTTGTTTTTTAACAATACATACGACGAACGCACTTTTGTATAGACAAAAACACAAAACTAAAAACGACAAGCCAAACGGGGCCTTAATTTTTCCCTTCTTCCTTTTTCATTTTCTATTTTCTTCCACTTACTCGAACCCATTCGGCCTGACCTCCTCCACCATCAGCTCGCCCTTCACAGCAGACCGACACCTCCTACCTCGCCAACATCCATGCAAGCCGCAACCACATTGCACCACCATTCGAAGCCATACTTTCCACCATTTTCAACTACAAGCCCACCAGATATTGCTCACCACCAGCTCGCCTCGGCTTCTTTTCCATCTCTCTTCTCCTCCGCATACCCACACTTGGCAGCGCCTGTGCCCCCACCACCTTCTACTTCTTCCCTCACGTGACCCTTGCCTGCCCAGGAGCCTCACCTATTTCCCCTTCCCACCATGGCCGCATGTTAAAAGGTATATACAAGTTTGTTTATATATATATTTATATAAGCTGTTGTTCGTGTGTGTGTGTGTGTAGCTTGCATACATGAGTTAAATGATTTGTGGGTCTATATATCTAAGTTTTATATTCTTATATTATATATATGATTGCACGTTTGCATATGGGTTATGTGCTGTAAACTTTAGTACCGTGTATTATATTTCAAAGTATATATATATATATATATATATATATTTGTTTATATAAGGTATTGTATTTCAAAGTATATACATTTGTTTATAAGATGAGTTTATACAAAGAGGGATATGTTTGTTTATAAAGGATACGTATATTTACAATTTTTTAAATAGTTGGTTAGTAATATACTTTTATATAATATGCAAGTTTCCTATTGTTACATATGGATACTTTGATTTAGGCGTGCTGGAAGATAGATTGGTTTGCGGTATATCTATAAGTCATATTATATAGATATCGTGATTTTTTATATATATATCATACTTAGATATTTTGATTTAGATCTATATGGGTTTTAACTTATAATATATATATATATCGAGGGCTTATATTACGTGTGTCTGCGATAGATAAAGAAATAGTATATATATATATATATATATTAGATCTGAGCTATTATATATAAAGTATCTTGAGATTGTATTTAAGAATATACATATATATATATAAGTGTTGATTTAAGGTTGTATTATCTAAGTTTATATCCTGCTACTCTACATTTTATAAGCTATACAATTATATATTATAAAGGTTTCTTTCTGTAATGATTTTATGACTTCTTGACTATACATATTGTACCGCATATTGCATTATAGAGGTTTATATTCACTGTTTATAGTATTGTTGCTAAAATATATTCCATATAAAGTTACAGTAATATATATCATACGGTATATTCGCATGTAAAGTTCATTTAATAAGCCTATTTTGTGCTGCATGTATATAAGTTATACTATTCTAGTTTATGTTATTGTAGTACGGTTTTAAAAGTATGTTAAACAATTTTTTTTTTAAAAGTATAACATGCATGTGAGTTGTATAACCTATTATTTATATAATAAAGTAAGTTGAAGAAATTTAAATATGAGTTGTTAGCATAGTTCCAATTGCTATTGTATATAAATGTTATATGAAACTTATTTGTTTGTATACATATCAGTTCTATAAGTTATATCTGCATACCTGAGTTTGGACTTTTCTAGTATATGTAGGCAATGTTAGTATTTGGTATAAATATATATATATATAGTATGTATGTTGACGTTTACTTTATGATATGATTTTGGAATTTTAAAATATATATATATATATATATATTCTATTTAACATGTGTTTAAATTTAGAATATGGTTTTATAAATATAGTTATATACAAGTTCACTTATACCCATTTATCTTCATCGACCTAATTCTGAATTGATTTCGTCTATTCCTTGTCATCAGCTTTGGTCATCGAATTCGTGCTTGGATTCGTAACTAAATTTCAGTGTCCCTATTAGTGTGCGTATCTGTGTCATCTCCTGTTCTCTCTAGCCTCGAAAGGTGAGCAATCACTCACGATTAATGTTCTTATATTTATTTCAATTGAAACGACAATTGAAATATGCTGCTGTTAGTTATTTACATTGCTATGTATATGTCATTTCTGTATCTGTTCACCTGTAACATCTGACACCATTATCTGTTATTTATCATTGATGATATATGCCTGTTACTGATTGTTATATTATTATCACATCTGTTATCACTCTGCAAGTTCCCTGTTAGTATAGAATTCACTATGGGTTGAAATGATACATACCCGAACGATCTGTAGAATAGGAGAAAATCGTTATGGGTTTAAATGATAAACCCAAGCGATTTTCAATTGAATTGAATTTGGGATTTCGGGTTGAAAAGATATATACCCGAATATATTTTAAATTGCGGATTGAAATGATAAATATCCGTATCACTTGACCATAGGATAGAAAATTTTATACAGACACCGTAGGTCTATATATAAATATTTTGAAAAAGATTTCTATGGTTTTGGAAAGAAATATATGGTTTAATAAATATTGCTTTTTAAAGACTTATTAAAGTTGATTTAATAAAGTTGATTTAATCAATTTAAAATATGTTTAAGTATTTATTTAAAATTTATATTTTTTAAATATAGAGTTTATAATGATACAGGTTGAAAGATAAATTTGAAATTGATTTGAAATTATATTTATTTAAGAATTATACTTAAATAAGTTTGATTTGAAATTTATTAAAATTGAAATTTTAAAGATATGATTTTTAAATTGGATTTGGTTAAATTGACTTAAATGAATATTGCAAACTCAAATAAATTTAAATGAGATATTTTGTTTATTTAAATTTGTAAATTTAAGTTTATTTAACTGATATTGAAAGGATTAAGTAAATATTTCAAGCTTAATAATAGAAAGTGAATTTGATATATATATATATGAAATTATCGAATTTAGTTTTTGAAATGTTGAATATTTAAAGCTTTGAAATATAGTGAAATTGGAATGGTTTATTTGTGGTTCAAATCTGTATTTGAAATCGATATAATAATTTATTGAGAACTGAATTGAATTGAAACCGATGATTTGAGATTTGACTAAGTTTGAAATTTTAGGAATGGTGTTGATTTGGAATTGATTTGTGAAATTTGAGGAAGCTATTTTATTATATAAAGTATTTTTAAATTATATTTAAAACTATTTATATAAGTTACTTTATAAATTTATTTAAATTATAACTATTTTTATATAAACTATTTTAAATTATAAACTATTTTATTATATACTATCATTTATATTTAAACGGTTAAGTGGGATGTGTTATGATTCCAAAGCATTATGATTTCTATATTTTGATTTCCAAAGAATTATGATTTCCAAAATGTTTGATTTAGAAAGCGTTATAACTTTGAAGTACTAAGATTTTGTAAATGGATATATTTGAGATGGATATATTTGAAATAGAAATGATATCGTATTTGGTTTTGAAATGGAAGTGATATCATATTGATATGGTTTTGAAATGGCAATGATATTTTGGTTTGAAATATAAACTATTTTGAAAGTTTATTTAATGACCAATCGGTGCAATAATTACGTAGTTATTAAGAGTCCGGGATCGGTTTGGGACATACTCTCTGTCTAAACCGAAAACCACTTTAATAACTATTATATGCGGAGTGTGATCCAGAATGAAGTGGTTGGAATGATGACGTTGCTGGATTTGAAGAAAGAGAACGATAATGGATGACCTTGACACTTGTGTCAAATTGGAAATGACTTAAACAGGAGCCGTGCCGGGCCAGTGAGGTTAGGTACCTCTAACGGACACACTTCTTCGTAAACTACTCATTACTTGTTTTTGATTGGTGCGCACCCTTGAATTGGGAGTGTTGTTTCGCGGTGTTGCGATTATTGCGGCGATGCGTTCTCACCAGTACGGATCAGGCAAATGGTAGTTTCACTACCTTGGGTATTGCCTCATGTGCCTTGTCATACTCGTATCCCTATGCGCGACCACTACGATTTGTTTCGTGTTATACATATGGAGTACTCCCTGATAGCCCACTAGTTTACGGTGGAGTTTACTGTCACGTACAGGAATTTTCGACTTTCGAAAATTCGACATCGATACTCACTTTATCGACTGCCGAGCAATCGAGTGCCGGAAACTCCAATAGTGAGGGTTTTAAGAAAGAAGAAAAAGTAGAAGAAGAAGATAGAAGAAAAAGAAAGAAGAACAACAACAGAACAAGAGCAGAAACAGAAAACAATATCAGAATCTCACATATCGCAGCGGAACAACATATAATAGATAAATGAATAATCTCTAAAACAAAGAACTATATCATTTTATACATACATCAATCATCAGAGTCAATATACAACAATGGACGGTTATATAACTTGTCCTCATACAGAATACACAGCGGAATAAATACTATTAGATACACATACTACGTCTCGCCATCCAGCTTGCTTCCAAAGCTCCAGAATATCCAGAATATCCTGATAACCTAACTCTAGACTGCCCGTGTGGAAAATTTGTGGGCACCCAGAGTTTAGAAGGGAACAATAAACTCCGAGTCAGTCATGGTGACTGGTGTGAGATCGTAAAACAGTTTATCTTTAAAATAAACAGAGGAATATTTTTAAAGTCAATTCGCAATGCTTTTGGAAAATGAAACTACCATAAGACCTCCCGCCACACACACAATGCAAACGCAGACTTGGAGGAGATTTCTTCTTATGATAGTCAAAGATGCTTACTACGCAAAAATCAAATTCTTTTTGATATTATTATTAGTGCATAGTGTAGAAAACATTTTGAAAGTAGAATATAAATCTTAGCCAGCATAGGTACCATTATAGTATGCTTGCTATAGCTGCCATATTAAATGGCAGGTTCTACAACTAAAACCGTACAAGGCTCGTATTGTTTCTTTGGATTTCCAACAAATGGTCAGGCTAAGGAACTTCCTATCCACGATGGGTACGTCCCTGGAATAGACGACCCGAGAAATAACCTAACATTACGGTTAGATCTCTGCCAACACAAGGCCGGGTTACCTCTGCAAAAGTAGGTAACTACTGACACGCGTATGCCATCCCCCGATCGTCACCGATCTTCCCGAGGATCCCCGATTCGCAACAAACCACATAATAATAATAATGCAGTAACCACAGAGGTTAAGTATCTGGGCACCATACCATGATACCACCTTTATCCAGAAGGAATGACATACACTAAGGGGCGCTACTCCCTAGAACCTTGCCGCATCCTTCCTGTTTTGACCATTTCCGGGGTGTGAGGCTCGACGAAGTCTCGTCCACAAAGCTACGCTTTCTACAAAGCCATGCTTCGGGTCAAACAAAATGATCAACCTATGATCACAAAGATATAAGATCAAACACTGATCATTTCACCGCAACACTCAGTATGCCACGTTACCAAATTGGGATATATCGCTGATAAATTTCAACTACATAACCTCCGAGCTCGTACGTCTCAGAGAAGGGTGTTAAGCTAAGAGAATAAATCCTCCGCCACCAACAGAAATGTATTTGAAAGAAATCAGCTTTATATCTCAAATTGTAACGTCAGACACACAATCCATACAAGTCTGTTCCGGGATCGAACAGAACCGAAGGCACTTCTCACGAAGCCCTTGCACATCCGGATAATTTTCAATCACGTCCGGACTTCCCGTCACTAAGGGTGATAAAAACCTCTAAACCGGAGATCAGCCGATGTAGAGTAACTCGACGGTAATCCTTCCGTTTTCAAAAATATCCGGTCTTCAACACCGGTCTTCAAATGCAATTCATAACGACGTATCACATATTCGGAATGGGTTATACGACCCCATGGTCCTTTCCCGGTTAACCCGAATAGTGAGCGATTATTCAAAAATAAGTGTGGCATTCAAATTCATCCAATTCACAACAAATACCATTCAAGGTAATTATTGATAGTCGGTTATTTAACTATCAATAAAGATGCGCAACATCATCAGATTCCAAATAATTTTCCAAATTATTTAATCTCCCAAAATATCTTTACTAGATATAAAATTTCCACACTTCAAAAATAAATCAACGTTTATTTTTAAACAACTTCCCTTTCTTTTATAAATTCCATAGTGAATTTATATTTTCAAAAATATCTACTGATATACGATTTTCAAATCGATTTCAATATTCACTTTCAATTTATCTTTACAGAGATAAACCTCAAAACGTTCATTTCATATTGGAAAAGTATTTCCTTACTTATTTAATAATAAGTATTTCACAAATCTTTTATTTTCAACACCTGGAAAATATTCGATATACTTAAATCAATATTAAGTATATATTCATTCTTTAAGGAAACCATTTACAATAACAACATTTATTTGAGTCAAAACGAATGTTACGTAAAACATCGTTACGACGACTCAAAATCACTAGTATAGGGATTCGGATTTTGATAGATATATAAATCCCAATACTATATAAAAACATTTCCTTTCGGAAATCATTTACTATAACAACAGTGTTATAGTCCATCATTTCCTTCTTCCTCGAAAACGTCTATTTCAACAATAAATGTTGAAATCTATGTTTTTCGATATTTAACACATTTTTAAAACATCGTTAAAAACAATTTAACTTCATTTTAAAATATCACTTCTTCAAAAATGAATCCATTTTATTCAATAATATATTCACTGTCCAAAATCGTGAATATAATTCACTTAACCCAATTTCAATCATTTCTACACATTTTTATTCCAATAGAAATTCGCTATCCAAAATCGCGAATATATCTTGTTTAATAATCTTCTATATTCAATTTATCATACTCAATTGATTTTGAATTTATAAACACGTTTATAAATTCTATTTCTCTTTTATAACAACTTTGATTTATAAATCTTCTTTATTAACAATTCGATTCATAACTCAAATCTTATACCAACAATCCATAATTATAAGTTAAATACTTATAATTCCTTTATTTTACAAAATCATTTCCATTTATAAGTTCACAATTTATAAATTTCATTTATTTATAAATTCTTAAAAATTCATTTTAACGCTTATAAAAACTCGTTTTATAATACCAACATTTTAAAGTTATAAATATCAATCTTGTACATCTTTTACATACATTGTTTTTAATAATTCAAAAATTCCAATTAAAACCATTTTATAAATTTCTTAACTATTTATTTCAAAAGAAATTACCTTTTGGTTATAATTCACAAATCTTAACTTTTATAACTTTAAAATTTGAACGTTTATTTATTAATTCAAAAATTAAATAAAACGTCTACTTCCAAAAATCACTTTAAAATCCTTTTAAAGTAAAAGTCATTATTTTTAAACTTCAAAACTGAATTCGATGATGCAACAGCACCAATTAGTCAATCACAACAACAAACATCATATATCAATATGATAACAGAATATACATCAATATCTGTAAATAAATAACTACTGGTGAGGAATCCAGTTGGATCCCTCCAACCTGTTTCCCTGCATCCACAGATGTTAGCACAATACCAATTCCACTTCGAGGTGGAATATCGCGGTATATGGGTTTTATAAAAGTATCCGCTTACTAACGGCGCAATAGGGTCTCATCCGCTATACGAGGCGGGAAATCATCAATCCAATATATACATATGCCAATATGTATATATTGCTATATGTATAGGTATATCCTACTATATCTAATAGCACATCCAATAGCAATCATCAATAACTGCAAAAAATTCCACATTCAATTTGAGTGAGAAAAATCTCACCTTAGCTTTATTTTGCCTTCCATTTCCATTTTGACTCGATTTCTTCACGATTTCAAACCTTGTATAAACAATTTATACAATTTATTAATTTTTGAATCAATTGACAATAAATTATCATCTGTTAATTTATTTAAACCAAAAATTAAATTTTATCGAATGATTTATTTTAAACAAATGTTCTATTAACTATACTATCTCAATATAAATCATTTAAACTTCTGTTTTCTAAACCTTGTCTACAAGTATTCTTTTTTCTGCTTGTATAAAAATTTAAATTCAAAAATAGATTATACCTCACTGTAATTATATACTATAATATATATAAAATTTCCTTTCACTGTAAACAACTTTAACATATATATATATATATATATATCTGTTTTACTATTAAATTTAGAAATCCATTTATTCTTTCTTTTAACATATATATATATTATTTTCCTTTCTGCAAATTAAAGCAGTAATTAATTTTACTGTTAAATCTTACACACAGAAAATTTCTAAACTATATATATATTTTCTTTTACTTACCTATACATATAAAAAATTGAAACTGCATATATATAGTTTCTTTCAGATTTAAATTAAATTTAAAATTTCGAAAAACTAATTACCTTACTGCCTACGAACTCCCTGTCGATCGATACCTTTACTTCCGCGAACCACCATTGTCAGAGATGAAATCGACTTTGCCAAAACTGCCTCTGCTACTTGCTTCAACACGCGATGCCGACCATCCCTCCTGCGTCGTACGAACGCGACCGGTCTCCACTATACCCTAACCTCAGCCTCGCGAAATCGAGCACGCCCACCGTCCCATCTTCACGCGCGAATCCATCAACGTGGCCCCCCCTCCAGTCGTGAACGCCTCCTCGCGAATCTTGTTCGCGTTTTGCGAATCGCCACCCCTTGGCGACTGAGAACTCGAGTTCTTGACAACACGCGATGCCATCTCGTGCTCTAGAACCCACGGCATCGCGAAGGCCGCTGCGACATTGCCGCCGCCATCTCACGTGAGCGCGAGCCTCCCAATCCTCGACGAAACCCCCCTTTCGAATTTATTTGAACACGGCCATTTATTTTGTTACTGATTTTTTGAACGAGAGGAATGAGGGAGAGGGGAACGAATTTTGATTACAGAGAGGAGAAACATCGGCCATTATCATTTCCTTTGTTTTGAACGAGAGTATGGCTTTGATTTATTTTAAAACGAAGAGAAACAGGCGACCACTACTTTGTAACGAAGGGTAAGCTTTGCACGATAAACTTCGTGATTTTAGGCGTATTTTCAGGCGTGAGGTAAGGGAGAGGAACGTGCTGTCTTTGACTTAGTTAAAAATTTAAATTTAAAATTTAAATTCAATTTAAATTTTCAACGCGTTAATGTGTCGTGTGCTCACGTATCAACACCGAAAAATACGAAATTTGAAATCCGATAATAATTCAATATTACGGACCCAATGGAACTGGTTTCGTCGAATTCCGAGACTGTGCCTCGGACGGCTATTTTTAAATATTGATTCAAACGATAAATTTTCAAAACTGAACAGAACAGTTTCACATTCGATTCTGAAGCTTCTATTATCTTCAGTGTTATCAATATAAAATTTAAAAGCTTTCGAAATATTTTTCTTCAGCTTACAATTGAAGATACAAATTTTATTCAACTTACAATAGATTTAATTTTAAAGTTTAATTGCAAATTTCAAAATTATATCGGGGATTTAAATTAAATTACCGTTCAAATATTTAAAATTAATTAAATTTTCTCAATTTAATTTGTTCAAAATTCGGGGTCGTTACAGACTTCCCTCCTTAAAAGAATTTCGTCCTCGAAATTACAGGTTAGGAGAAATGGTCCTTAACTCGTCTACTATTTTTCCACATCTAAATAGTTTTATCAAATTTTCAGAACAAATCTTCCTACTAAAGATTCGTTATCATTCAACTAAATTTCTAAACCTTTCAATGTTTTCAAACAATATTGTCTACTTCTCTATTCAAATTTAAATTCAAATTCAAATTTTAAACTTTCAAAATTTTCTCAAAATTTTACTAACACCCGAAATTTTCGAAAAATTTCGCCAGCGTCTCCTTTGCGCGGTTAATACGGCACGACTACAAAACATCCCTACGGACTCTCAAAATTCAAAAAGAAAAAGAAAAAGCCAAGCGGCTAGAGAAATAAGTCATCAAATCTCATATTCGAATTTAAATACATACCTTTTTCGAGCAATTCAAATTTATCTTCGAAATCAAAATTCCAATTCCTTTTATAACACCTGTATGTCCTACTAGCCATAATATCTAGTTATAACATTCAAACCAATTTGCAAAGTCTATTACAAAATTTCGATACTTACTTCTTATACATTTTTACTTCACTGTTGAAGTTATATATCTATTTCCATTCAATTTTACATTTCAATTTTCATTTGAATTTAATTCACAATTCCAATCTTATTTGGATTCTATTTAACTTCTGAATATTGAATTTTATCAATTATCTTTCATTCACAACTGCATCATTTTAAATTAGTTTCAGTTACTAATCCATTTCAAATTCTAATCCACTTATTCAAATTTGTTTTCAGTATTCAATTTCAATTCCAGTTTTATTCTTTCGTTCATTCCCAAAATTTATTTTCAATTTGCCATTTTGGTTTATAACCACTCATATTAAACTGGATTTCAAATTCCATATGAATTTAATTCATTTCACTTTATTTAATCTATTCACTTATACTTAATTTAATTTAACTCCATCCTTTAAATTGAATTTATTCTATCAATTCAAATTGTATAAGTTATCAACTTAATAATATTTCACAAATATGGTATTCCCGAGTCTTACCAACATTTCAAAAATCATTTTTGAAAACAAATCAAATTATCTTTTGAATTTCAAAACAAAACCCAAATTTTCAAACAACTTCCATTTAAAACAATTTGGCAGCAATTCCTCTTTTGGAAACCCGAAAATGAACATCGATAATGCTGCAGTCATTACCGAAGTTATTTTCCAGCGACCGAAAAGAGTTTAGAGCTTTCATCTCTCCAAGATACTTTTCAAACATTTGAAATTCATTTTCAAATCAAACAGATTTAAACTTCCAAATCTCCAAAATTTTCAAATTCTTTTCAAAACATTTCCAAATACTTCTCTGGAATTCCGTTTTCCAATTATAAGTCACATTTATAATTTACATTCTTTAATTTCATTTGTATGTGAATTTTATTTCTTAAATCTTTGGTTATTACTTTATTTCTTATTCAATTTCGATACAACAATGATAATGTTTCAATGTTATTATTTTATAACAACCAAACATCCATATACTATAGTACTTCATAGAAAATTATTTCTTTTCTATACAAAAATAGTTTCGGGCAAAATTATTACATTCACCCTATTTAAAATGATACTATGTCGTCTTGCCTCGTTTAAGTGTTTAGAAATCCCTATCGATAATATGGCGTCCCACATACCGACCAAAATTCATAAACATCTCAACGGATAAGCAAACACAATATAAAACATTTTTATATTCACTAACAAATACGCACTCGTATCTATTATTACACTCAACTCATTCTAGAGTACTACTGACTCTATCTCTAATGAGTAACACCCAACAGAGCAGGGTTGTCGCTTAACCATATGCTCTGATACCACGTTGTCACGTACAGGAATTTTCGACTTTCGAAAATTCGACATCGATACTCACTTTATCGACTGCCGAGCAATCGAGTGCCGGAAACTCCAATAGTGAGGGTTTTAAGAAAGAAGAAAAAGTAGAAGAAGAAGATAGAAGAAAAAGAAAGAAGAACAACAACAGAACAAGAGCAGAAACAGAAAACAATATCAGAATCTCACATATCGCAGCGGAACAACATATAATAGATAAATGAATAATCTCTAAAACAAAGAACTATATCATTTTATACATACATCAATCATTAGAGTCAATATACAACAATGGACAGTTATATAACTTGTCCTCATACAGAATACACAGCGAAATAAATACTATTAGATACAAATACTACGTCTCGCCATCCAGCTTGCTTCCAAAGCTCCAGAATATCCAGAATATCCTGATAACCTAACTCTAGACTGCCCGTGTGGAAAATTTGTGGGCACCCAGAGTTTAGAAGGGAACAATAAAATCCGAGTCAGTCATGGTGACTGGTGTGAGATCGTAAAACAGTTTATCTTTAAAATAAACAGAGGAATATTTTTAAAGTCAATTCGCAATGCTTTTGGAAAATGAAACTACCATAAGACCTCCCGCCACACACACAATGCAAACGCAGACTTGGAGGAGATTTCTTCTTATGATAGTCAAAGATGCTTACTACGCAAAAATCAAATTCTTTTTGATATTATTATTAGTGCATAGTGTAGAAAACATTTTGAAAGTAGAATATAAATCTTAGCCAGCATAGGTACCATTATAGTATGCTTGCTATAGCTGCCATATTAAATGGCAGGTTCTACAACTAAAACCGTACAAGGCTCGTATTGTTTCTTTGGATTTCCAACAAATGGTCAGGCTAAGGAACTTCCTATCCACGATGGGTACGTCCCTGGAATAGACGACCCGAGAAATAACCTAACATTACGGTTAGATCTCTGCCAACACAAGGCCGGGTTACCTCTGCAAAAGTAGGTAACTACTGACACGCGTATGCCATCCCCCGATCGTCACCGATCTTCCCGAGGATCCCCGATTCGCAACAAACCACATAATAATAATAATGCAGTAACCACAGAGGTTAAGTATCTGGGCTCCATACCATGATACCACCTTTATCCAGAAGGAATGACATACACTAAGGGGCGCTACTCCCTAGAACCTTGCCGCATCCTTCCTGTTTTGACCATTTCAGGGGTGTGAGGCTCGACGAAGTCTCGTCCACAAAGCTACGCTTTCTACAAAGCCATGCTTCGGGTCAAACAAAATGATTAACCTATGATCATATCGCAAATGATCAAACACTGATCATTTCACAGCAACACTCAGTATGCCACGTTACCAAATTGGGATATATCGCTGATAAATTTCAACTACATAACCTCCGAGCTCGTACGTCTCAGAGAAGGGTGTTAAGCTAAGAGAATAAATCCTCCGCCACCAACGGAAATGTATTTGAAAGAAATCAGCTTTATATCTCAAATTGTAACGTCAGACACACAATCCATACAAGTCTGTTCCGGGATCGAACAGAACCGAAGGCACTTCTCACGAAGCCCTTGCACATCCGGATAATTTTCAATCACGTCCGGACTTCCCGTCACTAAGGGTGATAAAAACCTCTAAACCGGAGATCAGCCGATGTAGAGTAACTCGACGGTAATCCTTCCGTTTTCAAAAATATCCGGTCTTCAACACCGGTCTTCAAATGCAATTCATAACGACGTATCACATATTCGGAATGGGTTATACGACCCCATGGTCCTTTCCCGGTTAACCCGAATAGTGAGCGATTATTCAAAAATAAGTGTGGCATTCAAATTCATCCAATTCACAACAAATACCATTCAAGGTAATTATTGATAGTCGGTTATTTAACTATCAATAAAGATGCGCAACATCATCAGATTCCAAATAATTTTCCAAATTATTTAATCTCCCAAAATATCTTTACTAGATATAAAATTTCCACACTTCAAAAATAAATCAACGTTTATTTTTAAACAACTTCCCTTTCTTTTATAAATTCCATAGTGAATTTATATTTTCAAAAATATCTACTGATATACGATTTTCAAATCGATTTCAATATTCACTTTCAATTTATCTTTACAGAGATAAACCTCAAAACGTTCATTTCATATTGGAAAAGTATTTCCTTACTTATTTAATAATAAGTATTTCACAAATCTTTTATTTTCAACACCTGGAAAATATTCGATATACTTAAATCAATATTAAGTATATATTCATTCTTTAAGGAAACCATTTACTATAACAACATTTATCTGAGTCAAAACAAATGTTACGTAAAACATCGTTACGACGACTCAAAATCACTAGTATAGGGATTCGGATTTTGATAGATATATAAATCCCAATACTATATAAAAACATTTCCTTTCGGAAATCATTTACTATAACAACAGTGTTATAGTCCATCATTTCCTTCTTCCTCGAAAATGTCTATTTCAACAATAAATGTTGAAATCTATGTTTTTCGATATTTAACACATTTTTAAAACATCGTTAAAAACAATTTAACTTCATTTTAAAATATCACTTCTTCAAAAATGAATCCATTTTATTCAATAATATATTCACTGTCCAAAATCGTGAATATAATTCACTTAACCCAATTTCAATCATTTCTACACATTTTTATTCCAATAGAAATTCGCTATCCAAAATCGCGAATATATCTTGTTGAATAATCTTCTATATTCAATTTATCAAACTCAATTGATTTTGAATTTATAAACACGTTTATAAATTCTATTTCTCTTTTATAACAACTTTGATTTATAAATCTTCTTTATTCACAATTCGATTCATAACTCAAATCTTATACCAACAATCCATAATTATAAGTTAAATACTAATAATTCCTTTATTTTACAAAATCATTTCCATTTATAAGTTCACAATTTATAAATTTCATTTATTTATAAATTCTTAAAAATTCATTTTAACGCTTATAAAAACTCGTTTTATAATACCAACATTTTAAAGTTATAAATATCAATCTTGTACATCTTTTACATACATCGTTTTTAATAATTCAAAAATTCCAATTAAAACCATTTTATAAATTTCTTAACTATTTATTTCAAAAGAAATTACCTTTTGGTTATAATTCACAAATCTTAACTTTTATAACTTTAAAATTTGAACGTTTATTTATTAATTCAAAAATTAAATAAAACGTCTACTTCCAAAAATCACTTTAAAATCCTTTTAAAGTAAAAGTCATTATTTTTAAACTTCAAAACTGAATTCGATGATGCAACAGCACCAATTAGTCAATCACAACAACAAACATCATATATCAATATGATAACAGAATATACATCAATATCTGTAAATAAATAACTACTGGTGAGGAATCCAGTTGGATCCCTCCAACCTGTTTCCCTGCATCCACAGATGTTAGCACAATACCAATTCCACTTCGAGGTGGAATATCGCGGTATATGGGTTTTATAAAAATATCCGCTTACTAACGGCGCAATAGGGTCTCATCCGCTATACGAGGCGGGAAATCATCAATCCAATATATACATATGCCAATATGTATATATTGCTATATATATAGGTATATCCTACTATATCTAATAGCACATCCAATAGCAATCATCAATAACTGCAAAAAATTCCACATTCAATTTGAGTGAGAAAAATCTCACCTTAGCTTTATTTTGCCTTCCATTTCCATTTTGACTCGATTTCTTCACGATTTCAAACCTTGTATAAACAATTTATACAATTTATTAATTTTTGAATCAATTGATAATAAATTATCATCTGTTAATTTATTTAAACCAAAAATTAAATTTTATCGAATGATTTATTTTAAACAAATGTTCTATTAACTATACTATCTCAATATAAATCATTTAAACTTCTGTTTTCTAAACCTTGTCTACAAGTATTCTTTTTTCTGCTTGTATAAAAATTTAAATTCAAAAATAGATTATACCTCACTGTAAATTATATACTATAATATATATAAAATTTCCTTTCACTGTAAACAACTTTAACATATATATATATATATATATATATATATCTGTTTTACTATTAAATTTAGAAATCCCTTTATTCTTTCTTTTAACAGTATATATATATATCATTTTCCTTTCTGCAAATTAAAGCAGTAATTAATTTTACTGTTAAATCTTACACACAGAAAATTTCTAAACTATATATATATTTTCTTTTACTTACCTATACATATAAAAAATTAAAAATGCATATATATAGTTTCTTTCAGATTTAAATTAAATTTAAAATTTCGAAAAACTAATTACCTTACTGCCTACGAACTCCCTGTCGATCGATACCTTTACTTCCGCGAACCACCATTGTCAGAGATGAAATCGACTTTGCCAAAACTGCCTCTGCTACTTGCTTCAACACGCGATGCCGACCATCCCTCCTGCGTCGTACGAACGCGACCGGTCTCCACTATACCCTAGCCTCAGCCTTGCGAAATCGAGCACGCCCACCGTCCCATCTTCACGCGCGAATCCATCAACGTGGCCCCCCTCCAGCCGTGAACGCCTCCTCGCGAATCTTGTTCGCGTTTTGCGAATCGCCACCCCTTGGGGACTGGGAACTCGAGTTCGCGACAACACGCGATGCCATCTCGTGCTCTAGAACCCACGGCATCGCGAAGGCCGCTGTGACATTGCCGCCGCCATCTCACGTGAGCGCGAGCCTCCCAATCCTCGACGAAACCCCCCTTTCGAATTTATTTGAACACGGCCATTTATTTTGTTACTGATTTTTTGAACGAGAGGAATGAGGGAGAGGGGAACGAATTTTGATTACAGAGAGGAGAAACATCGGCCATTATCATTTCCTTTGTTTTGAACGAGAGTATGGCTTTGATTTATTTTAAAACGAAGAGAAACAGGCGACCACTACTTTGTAACGAAGGGTAAGCTTTGCACGATAAACTTCATGATTTTAGGCGTATTTTCAGGCGTGAGGTAAGGGAGAGGAACGTGCTGTCTTTGACTTAGTTAAAAATTTAAATTTAAAATTTAAATTCAATTTAAATTTTCAACGCGTTAATGTGTCGTGTGCTCACGTATCAACACCGAAAAATACGAAATTTGAAATCCGATAATAATTCAATATTACGGACCCAATGGAACTAGTTTCGTCGAATTCCGAGACTGTGCCTCGGACGGCTATTTTTAAATATTGATTCAAACGATAAATTTTCAAAACTGAACAGAACAGTTTCACATTCGATTCTGAAGCTTCTATTATCTTCAGTGTTATCAATATAAAATTTAAAAGCTTTCGAAATATTTTTCTTCAGCTTACAATTGAAGATACAAATTTTATTCAACTTACAATAGATTTAATTTTAAAGTTTAATTGCAAATTTCAAAATTATATCGGGGATTTAAATTAAATTACCGTTCAAATATTTAAAATTAATTAAATATTCTCAATTTAACTTGTTCAAAATTCGGGGTCGTTACATTTACAGTGTTGTATAGACTATGACACTTATATAAAATGTGTTAAGGGAGATAATGGTAACGCCTTAACGCTATTTTGATATTTTATATTACTGATAGGCATTATCTACTTAATGTACACTACTATATATAAATAGTTTAACGGATTCTTAGAGGATGGTTATCCCAAACATCCTTTGAGTTACTTGTATTCTCTGTTGTTATTTCACTTGGGTTGGATTTATTGATATAAGAATGTTAATCCTGACTCGAGTGTTTTGTGTTTTTCTTTATGCTCGGGTCAGACTGAGTGTAACAGTATTCGAGACTCACCTTTGGAGTTGGAGCTTCGCTTGGCGATCCAGCTTTCAGATATTCAGTTGATTCCAGTGATGTATTCTGATCTTGTATTTGACTATTGTATTCGAGACTTCTATTGTATCTTGTTTAACTTATATATATATATATAGTAGCTTCATGAACTACTATTCTTTTGTTTCCGCTGCATTATTGTTTTATTACTCTGTGTCGGTGATCTGTGATTATTTTATTTACTGTATATGCCGAGTTTTGCCAAATTTAAATTAACAATCTGATATTTTGAGCAATTCAAATCCGACATGTTTGGATGCGAATGGTTGAAAATTTCAGGTCGTTACAAATTCCATTCATCGAGAGCTTCACGACGATATATTATATGATAGGATTTGAGCAGTTTGAATTTTGGAATAGATTTGAAATTGGGATTTAGGGTTTTGGGATATTCACCATTGGAAAGGAGCAGATTAGATTTAAAAGTACGTATAGAAAAATAGAATAGAAGCATGTTAGGATTTCATAATAGCATATATATATAGGTAAAGATGGAACAGAAATAGATGGAACAGATATCGATTTGGCCAAAGCGATAACAAAGGCCCGAAAACCCATTTCGTTCCCGAAACGAAAATAGGTCATCCTATATATTGATGTATAGGTTTTCAATATTTTTAAACTCAATGGAACTAATTTCAAACGCTAATTCTATTGTATACAGAAGTTAGCCTTAAAATCAAATTATATTTATTTTTACGCGTTAATTAAACGAATTATTATTAAATTGATTTAATCACTTTTAAATTCTAAATCAAAAGTTTCATATCATCATTCTTGATTAAACAGGAATTTTTAATAATCTTTTGAAATCCAATTTTCATGTTAAACCCAGAATTTAAATATTAAATTAATTCTAACATTTAATTACAATGTAATAAACCTTAGTTCATTATATTTTAAATTTCAAACAAATTTTTTTATTTTGATTTACCTGTTCTTTATATTAAATCGACAATTCTCTTATGTAATTATTAACATAAATTTTCATTTATTATACTCATAGTCTACCATTAACATCTTCTCCCATATTAACTTCAAACATTTCAATTATCCAATAATTGTTACATCCTAGAAATTTGGATATCTATAAATTTGTTGTTTACAAACAAGGATTATAAATTTACCTACCAAATAATCGGTTTCTTATTGTATGCTAAAACCAATTTCAATTAATAACATATGATTTCACCACTAATATATCATTTATTTTATTCCTATTAACTTTACAATTATATTCCAATTAGAGATAAACATTCATTTTTTTATTCTTTACAATATTAACATTTGTTAGTTCAAATCTTGTTGTTAATATGAAACCCAACATAATTTCACGTTCAATTAATTTGGGTTATCATCTTTTAACTTATTCGAATTTGTTATTTAAGGATTTTATTAAATTATAATATACATCTAATAACATTTCCATTAATATATCGTAAAATCTTTCTTCATAACCATTTTTATTCAACAATTGTATTAAATTTAATATTTCTTAGTAGTTGAAAATACGGGTCGTTATAAGTGTTACCTCAAAGTCATGTCTCATGACTATTCTTAACTTTCGAAATAGAAGCAAGTCTACTTCTTCTGCGTTTAGTGCTAAGTATACAAATAAATCATTTCCATATAAGTGATGTCACTTTATGGGAATTAATTCATTTCCATAAACGAATCAAACTTTTACTTTTAAAATCGAACTCGTGTTTGGCTTCACAATACAAGTTTTAGCTTTAAAACACTTTGTTAAAGGAGTTCACTAACTTTAAACAGCATTATAAAAAGGATTTAATAACTTAAATCCTTATTATATTGATTAATTAACTTTAAAAGTTCATTAATTCAGTTGATGAATTTACTTCAATAGCATTTGATCCAACAGAAGTTAATCACTTTAAACACCATTAATTAAATTAAAAACTAATTATAATTAATTAAATTAAATAAATAAATAATTTATTATCAATAATTAAAATGAATAACAAAGTCAAATCATCTTTTTTACTTTGATAAATTCACTTTGAAACTTCATTGATTTAGTTGATAAATTAACTTCAAATGCCTTCAATTAAAAAGGGTAAATCACCCTTAAAACATCATTAATTCAATTAATTAGTAATATTTAAATATAATTGATTAATAAATAATTAAATATCATTATTTAAAATGATAAGCAACTTTTAAACATTATTAAAGGACAGATTGCTTAAAAAGTTAAAACAAATAGATTTACTTTAAAAAAATCATTAATTAAAAAGATTAATTAATTTAAAAACATCATTAGAAAATTGAATAATTAAATTTAATCCATCATTATCAAAGGATTAATTAGCCTTAAAAATCATTAGATAAAATGATTAATTAATTTAGAAACATCATCAACCAAGTAATTAGTTAATTTTAAAACGCATCGTTAATAAGTTAATTAGTTAACCTAATCCTTATTAATTAAATAAGTTAATTAAATTAGTTAATCATTATTAAAACAATTAAATTTGAAATCATTATTATTTCAAAAACTTGCTTAACTTGTTAAACTAATTCAAGCACGAAAATGAAACCAAGCAGTTTCGATAAGAAGTGATTTTCCGAAACTGCCGATATACCGACTATCGTTATACGGGCAGTTCGGTAAACAAGTTTATATCATTAACAATTCGACCAAACATCACATAGCATGGATATGAGCATACATAAATGGTGATTTACAATAATAAAACATATATCCAACATTTTTTAACAATATAATTAACTTTAGCCACAAACTTTTCATATCGCTTACTACATGCAAACTAACTTCCAAACGCGATAACCTTTTGCAACATGAACCAAACGAACTACCAAACCATCACTACACCTATACAACAAGCATTCATAGGTCAATAATATGAGTATTAAAATAGTTTAAAAACTTTGGTTATAAAGGTAGAGTTTTACTCACTGAAACACTTACTAACTTTACCGAATTTGCACTAACTTCTTGAACAACACTATAACTAGGCTTTGCTACGCAAATGACTTGACTTAATGGGCCTTGGAGGTTCTTTAGGGCTCGGACTAGAGGCTATAGGGAACAGTCATGATGAAAAATGGAGAGTTATGGGTGTTGTTTTGACTGTAAAGTGAAGTGGAATGGTTTTAACTTGGTTTTAGGAATATAGAAACTAGTTTAAAGGTGGATGGACTAACTTTTTGATTTAGTAATTTTTATAAGAAGCCATGAATGTTCATATACAAAGAGATAAAGGATTTTAGAAAATGAGAATGATATCTTAGAGAATGAAAATGTGGAGAGTGGAAGGGTATATATAGGCATGAAACACATAAAATGACTAAATTAGCCTCGTCTCTTCTCCACCACTCACAAGATGCCATGTCTCCCCTCCCCATCTCTTCTACACGTTACCTAGGGCCCACACCCATGCTTGAACATGCCTTGGTCCATAATGTGCACTAAGTTATGGTTTTGAGGTATGGTGATACATGAAAGCTTATTTTATATTTTTTATATCGTTTTCTTTTAAACCTAATGTGTCACATCATGTTTATATTTAAAGTAAGCATGGTTTATGCTACTAATACCTTGATTACTTACCATATGACATGTATATGTTTGTGCATGTTGATTCAAATATGCACGATATTTCCAACGACTTTCTGATACCGAAAAGTCAAATTTTCGAAAAACGTTTTTAGGTCATATTTTCTATTTTTATTTGAACTAACCTTTTTAGTAAACATATTTTGCAAATGATTTTAACATCATTAATTATTATTTAAAAGATGTTTATTTGGTTATTAAAATCCATTATTTAAATATTAAGTATGATTTAAATATTCAAATACTATGTGGTTAATTTATGGGTTGTTACAGGGACCGTGCTTGAAACAGAAGCTCCATAAACAGTCATACGCTTATTAGCTTGGGCCTTATCCCAATAGTGAACATTGATCATTAGGTGGATGTCGAGGCTGGACTCGCATAGTTAGAGTAATCTGCTTCAAATTTGTTAGAAGTGGGTATTATGAGGAATGCGGAATATGGATCTTAAGGCTAGAAATAACACTAGAGGGGGGGTGAATAGTGTTTATAAGAAATTACTAAATCTTTTTGAGTTTATTTTAATTTGAACACTATGTCGACATGGGGTACTAGGGCATGTCGACATCCCAAAGGAAATTTTGATGTTTTGTTTTTCTTTGAAAATAACCTTTATCTTATATTAAAACTATTTTAAACTTTATAAATATACTTGACTATAGATAAAATACATAGATAAATATAGAGAATAATATATATATAATTTTACTATAATTTTATATTTAAATCTAAGTATAAAGATAGTTTAAAACAAACGAAGTTTAAAAACACGAGTTTATTAAAAACAAAAACAAAGAATATTTTAAGGCTAAAACATCTTTTTTTTAAATCATTTGAAAAGATAATTTTTAAGGCTAAAACATTTTGAAAATCAATTTTGAAAATCATTCTGAAGTTGTTTTGAAAATCATTTTGAAGTAGTTTTGCAAGCTTCTTCCTGTAGAATATCTCATCATATCAGGACTCGAGAACTTGTACAAAACCAGGATGTTCGTGGGTTTGTAAGCCACTTGTCGTAGGTTTGTAAGCTACTTGTCGTGGGTTTGTAAGCCACTAAAAAGGTAGAAATAGGTTTCATCCCAAAAGAAAAACGGAGTGAAGATTTCAGTGCTATTGTGAAGTTTTAACAAAATTCTAGACTCAATACTTATCTTGAAATCTTGAACTCTTGATAATCTTGATACTCATGAGTCTTCAATCTTGATATCTTGAATCTCTATACTGTACAGTCTTCATTCTTGGTACCTCAATGGTTAAATCCTGCATATACATATATATCTAAACTATAATGTTAGTATTTATATTTTATAATCCTATTCTAAGGTTGTTGTCATCAAAACCATCATCTCAAGGACTAACAATATCCCCCTTTTTGATGATGACAACCTTTGTTTATAAAATATTACTTCTATCCTAATAATCCCCCCTAAAACTGACAACTCCCCCTTAATCTATGCCTAACTCTTCTATTTTATATTTCTCCCCCTTTGTCATCAACAAAAACAAACTAACTCTAAACTATATAACTCTTAGTCTAATATCCTATATGATGATAGTGTTATCATCAATACTTACTTGTAAACCTAAAAATTAGTCCTAAACTACTAACATTCCTAACCAAATACCTATATAATACTTATATATATCATATATAGGAATCATATATAAGAACACACAATATTTATTTTTATATATATTTGTTTAAATTTAAATTTTCGTAAAACGTGACAAGTATACACAAAACGATGAAAAACAAAAGAGAAGAAACTACAGAGTATCTTTGACAATTGGAGATCTATGGATCGAACAATTTGGATAATGGAAACAGAAATTTCCACGTTGTTCAACCAAGTTTCCGTCCTTGTCAAAACATACTTCGCCAATGCAAACAACTTTGTCGTTGTCTTCCGCATGCTCTTCTTCCAATGGTTCTTCTTCTTCTTCTTCACTTTCCTCTTGTTCATGATCTTCTGAAGAGTCTTCGTCAATCAAGATTGGGTTAGCATGATTCTCCATTAGAAATTTTAGCAAATTCCTAAGGTTTTTGCCTTGCCTCTCTTGTTCTTTGGCCATTCGAAGTTGCATCACTTGGATTTCAGTCATTAACTGAAGTGTATCCTTCAGAGAATCCTCCATTTTCGTCATACGAGCGAGCGTTCTTTGTTGAAACGGACCAGAAGTAGGTGATGGGAACGAAAAAGTTGATTTTATGTTTGATTTAGAAGAGGAGGCCATTCATAAATTGATTTCAGAAGATAGAACAGAAAGAGAATAGAGAGAATGATGAAAATTTCGAAATAGGAGAAATTTATAACCACTTATTTGAATTTTGGTGGGAAAAATTTTTAAAATTTAAAAAACGTTATATATCGACATGGGTCTAAGGGGGATGCCGACATGGTTCTTGAATTTTTGCCTATTTAATTAATTTTTAATTATACTTGTTATTTATATTTTATATTTCAGTTAATGAACAAATACCTAATTCTCTTCTTAATTTAGTAAATGCAGATTCATTTAAGGGTTTTGTTAAGATATCAGCAATTTGATTTTCAGAATTGATATAGTCGAGTGTAATTACTTCTCTACTTATATTATCTCTGAGAAAATGGTGTCTGATATCAATATGTTTAGTTCGAGCATGTTGAGTAGTATTTTTGGATAAATTTATTGCACTAGTATTATCACAATAAATTGGTGATTTTGAGATATTTAAACCGAAATCTTTTAAAGTTTGTTGCATATATATTACTTGAGAACAAGCCAAAGCAGCAGAAATATACTCTGCTTCAGTTGTTGATAGAGAACCTGTGTTTTGCTTTTTACTAAACCAGGAAATCAGAGAATGCCCTAAAAAGTGACAAGCTCCACTTGTACTTTTTCGGTCTGATTTACAACCAGCATAATCAGCATCACAGTAAGATATTAAGTCAAACGAATCATTTTTAGGATAAAATAAGCCATAATCAAAGGTGTGTTTAACATATCTTATAATACGTTTTACGGCTTTTAAGTAAGTTTCTTTAGGTTGGGATTGATACCTTACACAGAGACAAACACTATGCATGATATCAGGTCTACTCGCAGTGATATAGAGTAGTGATCCAATCATTCCTCTATATAATTTTTGATCTACATCTTTCGAGAGATCTTTTTTACTAAGGTACTCATCGGTTTCCATGGAAGTGGGTTTTCCACTCGCAGTAGTCAAACCAAATTTACTAACTAGGTCTTTAGCATATTTTTCTTGACTAATAAAGATACCATTATCTAATTGTTTTATTTGTAATCCTAAAAAGAAGTTTAATTCACCCATATGACTCATCTCAAACTCTTTTGTCTTTATTTCAGAAAATTCTTTATTCATTTCAAAATTAGTTGATCCAAAAATGATATCATCTACGTAGACTTGTACTATTTGAATATCATTTTTATTTATTTTAATAAAAAGAGTATTATCTACTTTACCTATTTCAAAATTTGATTGTAACAAATAAGATCTTAGTCTATCATACCAGGCTCTAGGAGCTTGCTTTAGACCATATAGAGCTTTCTTAAGTTTGTAAACATGATTTGGAAATTTATCATTTTCAAAAAGTGGTGGTTGTTTAACAAATACTTCTTCTTTTACAAAACCATTTAAAAATGCACTTTTAACATCCATTTGAAATAGTTTGAAATTATTATGATTTTCGAAAGCAAGTAGAATCCTAATGGCTTATAATCTTACTACGGGGGCAAAGGTTTCATCAAAATCTATTCCCTCTTCTTGACAATAACCTTGAGCGACTAACCAGGCTTTATTTCTAACAACCTCTCCTTGTTCATTCATTTTATTTTTATAAACCCATTTAGTTCCAATTATTGTTTTATTTTCAGGTCTAGGAACAAGTTCCCAAACATCATTTCTAGTGAATTGATTTAATTCTTCTTGCATAGCCAAAATCCATGAATCATCAGTTGATGCTTCTTCTGGATTTTTGGGTTCAACAGTTGATATAAAAGCTATATTACTCATTTGACTTAGTTGATTTCTAGTTTTAACAACAGATTGCATATCTCCAAGTATATTTTCTATAGGGTGATCTTTTAAAAGTTTAATCCTTTTATTAGGATGATTAATTCATTATTAGTTTCAGTTGACTCTTGGTTTTGAGTGATTAAATCCTCTTCATCATTTATTTCTTCAAAATTTTTGAAATTTTCATCAAATGAAACATGCATTGTTTCTTCGATGGTATTAGTTCTTAAATTAAATACTCTGTATGCTTTACTTCTATTAGAGTATCCGATAAAGATACCTTTGTCGGATTTAGGACCAAATTTATCTAAGTTATCTTTTGTATTTAAAATAAAACATTTACTTCCAAAAATTATAAAATAAGATACCTTAGGTTTCTTTGAGTAAATAAGTTCATAAGATGTCTTATTAGTTAAAGGTCTAATTAAAATTCTATTTAAAATATAACAGGTAGTAGCAACTGCTTCTGCCCAAAAGTACTTTGGTAAATTACTATCAGAAAGCATAGTTCTCGCACACTCTTGAATCGTCCTATTTTTACATTCTACTACTCCGTTTTGTTGTGGAGTTCTTGGAAATGAAAAATTGTGAATTATTCCCTTTTTATTGCAGAATTCTTCAAACTTTTCATTTTCAAATTCACCACCGTGATCACTACGGATGGTTATAATTTTTTGAGAAAATTGATTTTGAACCCTTTTTGAAAAATTCTTAAAACATTCAAAAGTATCACTTTTATGTTTCAAAAATATTGTCCATGTAAATCTAGAATAATCATCTACAATTACAAAAACATATTTACTATGATTTAATGACTGAATTTGAGATGGACCAAATAAATCAAGATGAAGTAATTCAAGAGGTTTTGAAGTTGAAATCATATCTTTTAATTTAAAGGAACTTTTTCTAAGTTTTCCTAGTTGACATGCATCACATAGAATATCTATTTAAAATTCATTTTAGGGAGGCCTCTTACTAGATCATGTTTTGACAGTCTAGATAAGAGTTTGAAATTCAAATGCCCAAATCTCTTATGCCAAATCCAAGGGTCACTTGCATTTGCCAAAAGACATAAATTATCATTTGAAATTTTCATACTAAGAATATAAATATTCTTTTTCCTAATTCCCTCAAATATTATGGTTGAATTATTGTCTTCAATGTGACACTTATCTTTTTCAAATTTAATTTTATATCCTTTATCGCATAGTTGACTTATACTTAGCAGATTGTGTTTTAGATTCTTAACTAGCAAAACATTAGTAATAATAGGAGTTTCAGAGTTACCGACTTTGCCGATGTCGATCACATAACCTTTCGAATTGTCTCCAAAGTTAACCAGTCCTCCGTCTTTGTATATTATATCATTCAGCATATCTGGATTCCCAGTCATGTGTCTAGAACATCCACTATCGAGTATCCATTTGTTCTTTTTGATCTCCATAGTTTGTTTGTTCTGGATTGATTCCTCAATTCCCATAAAGCATGATTCCTGCACATCAAACAATCTTAGTAGACAACTTGTATTTGAATATTGATTATATGCAGACTCAAGAGACAATGATGATCTGAGTATTTCTAAACATGCATTAAAAAATTTCTTAAACATAGCCATTTAATAAAAAACTTTTTCAAAAATCAGATTATGAAACTTTTGAAAACCTTGCTCTGATACCAAATGTGAGGAATGTGGAATATGGATCTTAAGGCTAGAAATAACACTAGAGGGGGGGTGAATAGTGTTTATAAGAAATTACTAAATCTTTTTGAGTTTATATTAATTTGAACACAAATGTATGCAATATTCAGACACAGATATAATCACAGAAACAAACACAAATGCAGAAATAAAGTAAATGCAGTAAAGGAAAGAACACACCGGATTTTATACTGGTTTGGGGTTACCCTACATCCAGTCCCGCACAACTAAGTATGGATTTCCTTTCAAACGCAATTCAATAATTACAACCCTCGGTTTCAAGGCTACGAGGTACACCCTCCAGAATCACAATCCTCTGGGTAGAGATACTTGATTTCCGGGGCAACAAGTTCACCCAATTGATTTCCAAGGCTACAATCACACCTTTTCTCGTTTGATTGACTTCCAAGGCTACAATCACACCTTTTCTCGCTAGATAGATTACAAAGAAGCCTATAACTCTGAATAGCACTTGGATCTTGTTGAGATAGTGATAGAGAATCAAACCAGAGATGATCTAGTTAGATTCAATGTTGATTTCGGCAGAGTGATGATAGGATTTTGAATAAGAAAATGTGGAAGAAGAAGAGAAGTGAAAAACCAGAAAATCTGATATAAAATTCGTTGAAACTAACCCCTATTTATAGAAGAACAACAGCCATGTCCATTCGTGAAAGGTTATGGCGAATAGACACTTCTTTTGAAATTCAAAATTTTGAATCTAACTGTCACTATGTCGACATAAGGTACTAGGGCATGTCGACATCCCAAAGGAAATTTTGATGTTTTGTTTTTCTTTGAAAATAACCTTTATCTTATATTAAAACTATTTTAAACTTTATAAATATACTTGACTATAGATAAAATACATAGATAAATATAGAGAATAATATATATAAAATTTTACTATAATTTTATATTTAAATCTAAGTATAAAGATAGTTTAAAACAAACGAAGTTTAAAAACACGAGTTTATTAAAAACAAAAACAAAGAATATTTTAAGGCTAAAACATCCTTTTTTAAAATCATTTGAAAAGATAATTTTTAAGGCTAAAACATTTTGAAAATCAATTTTGAAAATCATTCTGAAGTTGTTTTGAAAATCATTTTGAAGTAGTTTTGCAAGCTTCTTCCTGTAGAATATCTCATCATATCAAGACTCGAGAACTTGTTCAAAACCAGATTGTTCGTGGGTTTGTAAGCCACTTGTCGTAGGTTTGTAAGCTACTTATCGTGGGTTTGTAAGCCACTAAAAAGGTAGAAATGGGTTCCATCCCAAAAGAAAAATGGAGTGAAGATTTCAGTGCTATTGTGAAGTTTTAACAAAATTCTAGACTCAATACTTATCTTGAAATCTTGAACTCTTGATAATCTTGATACTCATGAGTCTTCAATCTTGATATCTTGAATCTCTATACTGTACAGTCTTCATTCTTGGTACCTCAATGGTTAAATCCTGCATATACATATATATCTAAACTATAATGTTAGTATTTATATTTTATAATCTTATTCTAAGGTTGTTGTCATCAAAACCATCATCTCAAGGACTAACAGGTATTATCTTAATTGCACTAGACAATCTAAATGGACGGTGGGTGGGGTCGGATGTTGTGCAATGCGTGTGGTACCAAACTATAGGTGGGGTTGCATGGTCGCGAGTCCGTCATCGGTCCTTTGTGGTCAACGGGAAAGACACGGTTACACCTAACTGGATGATGCCGCCTACCAGGGTCGATTCAGTTAGGTTATACACCACCACCATTATTTGCTAGTTTGTTTGATAGGGCATGGCTAGTTAACCCATAACGAGATTTATTTAAAATATGGATGGGGTGGTTAGTGGAGCCAAGTCCATAATATAGGAAGCAAACAAAGTAGAAAATCTCCAAAGAGAATATGATCTAATGGAGGAAAGAACGTCGGTGCGCACTATAGAATTTTCTTGAGTTATGCCGTGATCATGATATAGCGAGGCATTGGGTCTTGATGAGGTGTTGAACGAGCGATACTAGTAGGGATAACATCTAGGTCTATTAGGGGACCGTGGTATATATATACATATATACATATACATATACATACATATATATATGGGAACGATTCGTATGCAGAGATGAAGTCGAAACGACTAATAATATAATCAGACATAACATGCAATGGTAAATAGTCGGCATAAGATAATATTACGTATAAGATGTATAATTTATCAGTCACCATGACATTGTTCTGACCCTCTACCCATTACGTCCCACAGGATAGTTAGAAGGACATGTACTGATGATTGGCATGTTCGGTGCTGACAAGGATGCTTGACCTTTGAAGTGTCAAATCTTGGTCAGTAATTATGTAGTCTATTATATTTTATGATTTCGCTGCAAGTTATTACGTTAGAGCCCTGATTTGCAATTTTGTTTTATTTGCAGGATACCAAACCAATGATCTGTACTTTAGTGGACCTGGGTTTTCGATTTAGCTAAAATTCAAGCCTAGTGGGGTGCGGGCTGTTACATGTTGGCCTTTTCCATTATGGCATAGTAAACTAGGACATCTTACTACGAAATGTATAAATGATATGATTACGTTAAACATGATCCCTAAGTATGATAACAAATTTAACGATCACTATGGGGTTTTGTCTTTAATAAAGATAAACATAAAACCATTTATGTTAACATCCATTAGCATTATTAATTTGTTACAGCTAATTCATAGTGATGTTTATGACATGCATAGTACTCCTATTGGAGAAGGAAAGAAGCATTTTCTCGCTTTCATAAATGATTATTCAAGTATTGTTATGTTTATCTAATGCATGCTAATGATAAATTATTATAGTTGTTTTTTATCTATACAACAGAAATAGAAAACTGATATGATTCTAAAATTAAGACACTTAGACCATATGTGGAAGGTGAATATCATTTCCCTGCATATTGTAAATATATAGGAATAGTACATGAAACATCCATAACGTATACACCATAACAAAATGGAGTGGTTGAACGGAAAAATAAGACTCTCCCTGAAATGGTTAATGCTATGTTGTGTAACTCTGGTCTTAATACTAGTTTTGGGGGTGAAACATTATTGACTTCATGTTATATATTAAATAGAATACTTCATAAGAAAACCAAAGTCATTGTTAGAACTAGGTCAGCCCGAAATGGAAGAAATGAGTAAATTTCAGAAAAAAAATTACATTTTGGATCTTTATTGGGCCTATGAAGTCTAAATGTATTTTAGATCCAATTTAATAAAAATTTAAATAAAATCTTATTTTGTTTAAATTTTTAAAATGGAGATTTAAATATAGCATAAATTTATAGGATTATAATGAATGTAACTAAAGATTCATTTTTGTGAAATGTGAATGTAGCATATAAGTGGTGTATATATGTGTTAATGAAACATATATGAATGAATTTAGAGAAGGAAACCTTTTGTTTTCCTCTCTTAACCCATGTAATTAATAAAGAGAATGAAAATATATGAAGAATGAGAAACCTTTCCCTTCTCTCCCTTTTTAATTGTAACAATTAATAATTAAATGACATTTCTAACTTATCAACCAAATTTACACACGTTTTTGTTGTCCAAGTTTTTATTAATGAAATATATGCATACATTCATAATAATTATAGATGGATACGTACACACACACACATATGTTTGTACGTATATGTATGTATGTATATATATGTATGTATGTGTATATAAATTGAAAATCTATTAGTTGTTTTAAATGATTTGAAATCCAAAATTAACATCAATGGGAATGATTTCAATTAAAGAAAGATTTGACAATAAATGGTTACATTATTGCACAAAATCCTCTTACAAATTTGAACTAAAATAAACATGTTTATTTCCATATGCATGATTATTACAATTTAATAATTTAGATCTAAACAGCATATATTTGCAAATATTGTAGCATATGATATGTGAATATATACATTTATATAAAAGGGTTTTAATTTTAAGGTAAACCATGCTCATTAAACTTTTAATTTAGAAATGAAACAATACTTTAGATTTTACATAAGGCTTTAAATATAGAAAACTGCAAAGAATTAGAATCTACACTAAAGCACATTCATTAACCTTAAATCAAGGTTTTTTTGAACAATGAATGAAACAATTATCTACAAGTATTTACCATATGATTCAAGATCAATATCTAAGAACAATAGATAAATTAACATATGCAATTCATTTGTAGTTAGTATGTAAATGTTCTATAGTTATATAAAAAAAATCTTATTTAAGATTAGTTTTCACTTTCACAAGTTTTCAAAATAAAATAAAATAAATTGGGACAAAGTAGGCATGTGTAAATTTATGATAAGAAATTGCAGATCTAGATAATACAGAGAATGATAGCAAGTTATCAAAAGTAATATGGGATTAAAAACATATCACTTTATCATGAACATACAGTAAAGGAAGATTATAAACAAACATAGATCTGAATCCAAACAATTGAATAAACATGTTTTAATCAAACAGACATAAGGGAGGTTTAATTTACATGTGGCGAGATGGATAATTAAAACATGAGGCGAATCATATAAAATCTAATTATATCAATACATAAATGCTTTAGGTGAATTTGAACAAGAAAATTATCTTTGGATGTAGCCAATAAATAACATCGTAAACAATGAATCAAAACTCTTAGATTCAGAAATTAGCCTCCAGATTTTGCGACGAGCAAGAGGGACAAACCACCTTTAATGAATAGATTTGATTTGCATTTTATTTGAGAATTTTTGAAGCCATGGAAGCTGTCATAATTTCAACCATTAGAGAGGAAGGAGAGAACCATAAAAGTTATAGAAAGGAATGGATATACAAAAAATTTATGGAAAGAATGAAATAAATAAGGCAATCAATGTCGATTAAAGAGAGACTTTTTTCCTTCTTTATATTATTCTTTTACCCTTATTAATTCTTTGAAAACTTGTCCTCTCTTTCTCTTATGTGGTCGGTCAAACAAGGAAGAATTATCAGTATGTGCATTTATAACTTTTATTTACGCACTTTATTAAATGCTAATTGGGTATAAACAAATAAAATAAATTTAATAATCAATATTTCAGAAATATTAATTAATTTAATTAATTTAAAATGATTATAAATTGACTAAATCGTGTGGTTTATTCGGAGTATTCATTATTACGGTTGTGCGACTCTAGGTGTAAATTCGGTCAACGATTAATATTAAAAAATTCGAATATTAACGTTCACACGTCACCTTAACTAGTGGTTTGACATTTTGATTGAATTTATCGCTTACACATCTTTTGGTAAAATCCAATTTTACTTATTTAAGCATTACCTGGTAGTGGCAATCGTTTACACCAATTCTCTTCATCAAAACTATATCACTTTGGACTTATGGAATTTGGTAATGGTCAAAATTCCAATATTGTCCATATTCAACTCTATAGTGCAAACACAAAGAATTTGGTTCAATAATAACAATTATTATTAATCGAACTACTCTGGCTAGAGACTCTGACTTTGAGTTGACATCGGTTGACCGTGATACTAACGTCATATAATTGAGGAGACAAATTCTTTCTTGGATAATTTTTCACTTCCACTCCTTTCACTCAACCCAACTATAATCGTTCGATGGACGCCATGCCACGATTTAATTATAACAAAAGTGGAGTTTCCACATTGAAGATCAACAGTATTTTCAAGTTAAGAGAACAGTTTAAATTTTTTCATATCGATATTTTCTGTTTGACCTTAGTTATATTAACCAACAGAAAACTATCGAGTGAGTCATTCCATAGTTATCTAATAATCATCAATACGTAGCCCCTTAGTTCCTTTAGCAGTTATGAGGAATTCGCTGTCCAACATTTGGAGAGCATTACGTACTCTAGTCTGAACGAATGTATCGATATCCAATCTCGATACATCTTGACTGGGTATATTTAAAACAATATGTTTTAATTTCATTGTGATAAATTACTCATGGTTACAACACCTTGTAACTATTATCATGAAACATACCATTTATGGATTTTCTATTAAATATAATTTTAATTTAATTAATTAATTAATATAACTCATTATATCAAGTGTATAATAGAAATAAAACACATTTTATTTCAAACAAGATTGGTTATCGAGTTAGGTATATGTAGAAAATTACATAATTGTCCCTAGGACATATCCCTAACTCTATCAGTCACTCTATATGAATTTGGATAATAAGAAATATGAATCTGAACTATCTTAAATTCTAGGGTTGTAGTTCGATTACCTAAACAAAAAATCAGGAATTTAGGATGAAAAAGTATTGAGTGTATTTTCTTAGGATATGCTCAAACACGGTAGGGGTTATAGGTTTCTATTAATAGAACCAAATATTTCAATTGAGGTAAAATAAATAATAAAATGTGGTGTTTTATGATAATAGATTCATAATAATTCCATATAATCCATCTATTAATGAAACGATAAAGGTTAATAAATCTATTCATGAAATGGTGGAGGCCAATGAACCTATTCGTGAATTTGAGAACAATCAGACGAATAATGATGAAACCGACGAACCTCTTCGGAGGACTAAAAGAATGAGCATTGGAAAATTATTAATTCAGACCAGATTTTGTCATTTATTTGGTAGAAGGATCAAGAAATGTCGTTAAACATCAATCCATGATTTCTACAAGCATTGAGTACGACTTTCAACATATAATGAGGCAATAAAGTCTCAGGATACATACTTTTGGAAAGAAGCTATAAATGATGAAATAGATTCTATTATGAGAATGAAACTAGGAAACTAGTATACTTACCTCCTAATTCTAAACCAAAAGGATGTTAGTGGATATTTAAGAAAAATTAAGAGTAGACAGCACGATAGAAAACTAAAGGTCGGATTAGTTTCTGAAGGATTTACTCAAAAAGAACAAATATATTATTTAGATATATGTTCACTTGTAGTGGGAATCTCAACAATTAGGACATTGATTACATTAGAATATGTATGTAAACTTAAAATTATCAAATAGATGTCAAGGGTGGATTCTAAAATAGAAAACTTGATGAAGAAATATATGATAGAGCTAATAGTATGCCCTATGGTCAATTGTGTAATTGTTACATACATCTAACTTGACAATCTTGTTTGAAATAAAATGTGTTTCTTTCTATTATATACTTAATACAAGGTGTTATATTAAATAAATAAATAATTAAAATTATATTTAATAGAAATTTCATAATGGTATGTTTTGTGATAGTGGTTACAATATGTTGTAAAGATGACTGATTTATCACAATGAAATAAACATACCATTTTAAATATTCCTAGTCAAGATGTATCGAGACTGGATATAGATACATCCGTTGAGACTAGAGTATGTAACGCTCTTCAAGTGTTGAGCAGTGTACTACTCATGGTTGTTAGGACACCAAGGGGTGACTCATTTGGTAGTCTTCTGTTGGTTAAAATAACTAAGTCAAATAGAAATATCGATGTAACAATATTACACAAATAACTAGACATGAGAATACTATCGAGCTTCAATATGGAAACTCTGCTTTGATTATAGTTAAATCGTGGCATGATGTCACATTGAATTACTATAGCTGGGTCGAGTGGAAGCATTAGAAGTGAGACGCTGTGATGCCCCACCTCTATACTCACGCTAGCCAAGGACACTACTGAGTAATGCCGTCAACTAGCGCGAAGAATAAGGCTATTGAAGAGCGACCATCCGTGTAATCAGTGGTGTAGCCAGGATTCCTCACTGGGGAGGGCACGTAATAAGGTAGGGGGTTCGGGGTAGTCGGCTCGAAAATCTTTTTTTGGCAAAGCAGCAAAGGCAATGGAAGAAATATGCCTACAACATTTTAACATGTTTTAGTGGTTCAAACTTAAAAGAATAAATCAGTATTCAACCTATTACTAAAAAACCAAATAAGAATAAATCAAATTACAAAACCTGCATTAAAATTAAACCAATTACAATAAACAAATTAGGGTTTTGAGGAATCAAACTTTCGAATCTAAAAGTTAAACTAATTACAGTAAACAAATTACAATAAATAAATTAAACCTAAACCAATTTACATTGGAATCAAACAAATTACGCAAATTAGGTTAAGCAGAGTGTGAATTAATTAGGGTTACCTATATTGAAGAGCTCGACCTAAGGTGCTGTCGGAAGAGGAGCTCGACCTAAGCGATAATGATGTCCGTAGGTGTTGGCGGAGAAGAGGGAGCTGCCGCCTACGTGTGCAGGAGAGGTTTTGAGATTGATGTTGGAGCTTGTTGCGATCTGCAATTGCGAAGAAGAGAAGCAGTAGCTTCCGACTATGGAGAAAAGGAGAGGCGCGACTTGAAAATTTATGTTTTTAGTTTTGTAGTTTTTTTTTTCTGGGGGGGGCACGTGACCCCCCCCAGCCATAAAGTGGCTCCGCCACTGCGTGTAATTGCTTTGTGCGAGTACCGATATGTCAGATAGTATAACATGCATTTAATTTCAAGAGGAAATCCGACATACCGATACAAACTCAAAGCTACCACACAGTGGCTAAGTGGACCTCGGAAACAAATATAGAAATAAACATAACACAAATCAGTCACAGACATTCATATCACAAAGGCGGAATCAGATATGAATATATCACATAGAGTGTACATCAAAGTAGTGGTCAAACAAGATCCACAATATCACAAAAGAATAGATACAAGTGTTAGACAAAAGAATAAGTATACATCATGGAGTCTATATCTCAAATGTATAACAGCAAAAACTACAAATGTAATGTAGTTAGACAAAAGTCAGAAGATGATCCCAGATAAGGAGTCAAGCAGAAGCACCTGAAACATCTCGGTCTGACCCGAGTATTATTTAATAAGAAAATAATAAACGGATCAGTCTAGCTATAAATATCAGGCAAAATGAGATAGAGTAAGAGGTATGACAAAAACATGTGATAACAATAATGCCATACAGAGATAATATATATTTGAAAATCAACCATTAATCATTCAATATCACAAGAATCTTCTCAAAGATCAAAAGAAAAATGGATATCATATTCTTTATTTTTATACGCCAAGTCACAAATGTTGGCAAACATCTCAATGCCAATCGTAAAAGCTAGAGAAACACAAATTCACCATTGCACAAATATTGATAAATCTTATCAATGAAATCACGAAAATTGGTGAAATACAAATTCTAGAAATCATCAATAGAAATCCAGAAATCACAAAAAGGGGGAGGCCTATCACAAACGGGAGCATGAAAACTCACCAACACGTGTATCACAAATGGAACGCTATTCCATGGTCGCTAACCATAAATTTTGAGTCGAAGCTCCACAAACGGCCCGAAGACCACGGGTCGCTACCCCGCCAAATTGAACCGAAGTTCCACAGAAACGGGGTTTAGTCTTCCTCGTAGACAAATAGACATCGCACATCGCTAGTCTAAATCACAAAATGATCATCATCGATCAATAAAAGTGTCGATTACACTAAGCCAGTAAATATAAGAGTTTTGCTTCATGTCCCATAACCACTAGCTTAACTTAAATATTTACGAACAAATTGTAGATTTCCACTCGAAGATTGTCACAAGATTTTCAATCGAACAAGTCCATAAATTAACCGACGAAGTAAACGCAAGCATTTCATACCACTTGTTTTGCTAAGAAGTTTAATTAGATTTTCTCGTACGAATGAGGTAAAGGTTTGTATATACTAATAGATTTGAAAACGGTTTTATAAACGGAATTTGTATTTAAAAATAGAGTTAAAATCATCTTTGTAAGAGAGTTTGAATATTTACTACTAGTATAGAAACCTTTGTATTTGAAAGTGACAAATCACAAAAATGATTGTAAAAACAATCAATCACCAAGATTCACATTCGAAGACGTGAATCAAAACCATAGAAATCGATATCAAATCCATCAAAATGGATATTCCCAAAAATCCACAAAAGAAGTCATCAAAGACGATAATAGTGATAACAACTAATCGGATCGACAAAAATCGATTAACATTGGAATTTTACTCAAAATTAGGCAAATATGCAAAACTGGGAATTTCCAGACATTTGAGGGGTTGTTCCAGACGTCTGGATTTGGTTTCTGGAAATATTCCAGAAAACCATCCAGATGTCTGAAGCCTAAAATCAGACGTCTGAAATCATTTCAGACGTTTGGGGGTAGATCCAGACGTCTAGTTTTGGTTTCTAGAAATATTCCAGAAAGCCAACCAGGCGTCTGAAATCACAAATCAGACGTCTGACAACCTTTTAGACGTCTGGAATGATAATTCAGACGTTTGAAATTAGTCACTGCCCTTTTTATTTTTCTGCCGTGTATTATTTTTCTCCAGGAGGCAAAACCAAATGTCTGGCATTGGTTTCCAGACGTCTGAACTCCTGGAAAAGGCAATAATTTGCCTAGGCCATAATGGCCAAATCGATTCGGGAGCGATCGAGCAAGCAATGACGACTAAGGATTTACGCCAAATGACAACCCGGCCTTATAAGCTCTTCGATACACCCCAAACAACATATCCAAACATCCATTGTAGGATTTTCACAAAAATTGAACTTCAAATTAAAAAATTGGTAATCAATTATATCAATTCAAATCGTAAGCAAATGATCATGAATAGATGTTAGGAATTCATACCTAACAACATAGAGATATAGACATAGATGTGAGATAAAAATCTCACCTTTTACACAAAAACAAGGAAAAAGAAGCTTGAAAACAAAGGAAGATCAACCACTCTTCAATCTCAACTCAAGAAGCTTGAATCTAAGCTCAAAAGAAGAACATTTCCTAAGTTAGGTTTAGGAAATAACTGAAATTAAAGAGAGAATGAGTTGGAGAAGAAGATGGAGATGCTTACATTAGCTCCTCTTTGAATTTGGAGCAAGAATTTGTATTTGCTAAGGAAACTAGGGTTTTGGATTTCTAATTTCCCATTCCTCTCCCCATTTTCAGTTGCTTGAGTGTTTAAGAAAACAGAAATGAAGTGAAGAGGAGAGGGGCTGAACTAGGTTATAGAGTGAGTTGGGGTGAAACCCAAACCCAAAAGCCCAACAGAAAATAGCAAAAAAATTAACTTACTCCAAACATATCGATGCTTATACTCAAAAAGGTCGCAAACACCATTTTGGACTCAATGGATGTGGTCTCGAGTCCAAATTCACTGTTTGCAAAAATTAGCTTTTCGAACTTTAATCCGACTAACGATGCTATATTTAAATAAGATATTTAAATATACAATCGTAAAAATATGCGGCTTGTTACAGACTCCCCTTCTTAAAGAAATTGCGTCCTCGCAATCTTTAAGAAATAAATAAGAAGTAACAACAATAAAGGCATATCAACACAAAAAGAAGAAATCTGAAATAAAAAGTTCACCTTTAAAGAGCACGAGAGAGTAAGTCCGGATGTGTTCGTTCGATGAATTCTCTGGATTCCCAAGAGCAATCCTTAGGATTTGAAGACCATTGAACTTTCATAAGAGGAACATTTTTATTTCGAAGGCGTTTAACCTCCGAAGCAATAACACGAATAGGATGTTGCTCATAGGTTAAATTTGGCGAAACTTCATTTTTTTCAATAACACCTGGCTCAAGAAAAGAATAGGAATCTCGAAGACATTTCCGCAGTTGAGAGACGTGGAATACGTCATGAATAGCATAAAACTGAGCCGATAATAAAAGGCGATAAGCCACGGAACCAATGCGTTCGATGATGGGAAATGGGCCAATATATCACGGTGCTAATTTTCCCGATCGACTGAAACGCACAACACCTTTCATAGGTGAAACACGAATAAATAAAAAATCTCCCACAGAAAATTCTAATTTCCTTCTTCGATTATCGGCATAGGATTTTTGTCTACTTTGAGCCTCTTTCATCCTATGACGAATAAGGTCAATCTTTTTTGTGGCATCACGGATAAAATCTGGACCTAAAACCAGTTTCTCACCGGCTTCAAGCCAACACGAAGGAGATCGGCATGGCCTTCTGTATAGTGCCTCGAAAGTGCCATACCAATACTAGATTGGAAGCTATTATTATAGGAAAATTCAACAATAGAAATATGATCTTCCCAACTTCCACCAAAATCAAGAACACATGCGCGAAGAAGATCTTCAAGAGTTTGATTCACCCGCTCGGTTTGTCCATCGGACTGGGGATGATAAGCGGTGCTATAATTAAGCTTTGTTCCCAAAGCTTTTTGAAGACCTTTCCAAAATCCACTAGTAA
This sequence comes from Allium fistulosum, assembly GCA_030737815.1. Lineage (NCBI taxonomy): Eukaryota > Viridiplantae > Streptophyta > Magnoliopsida > Asparagales > Amaryllidaceae > Allium > Allium fistulosum. The sequence goes on from CM060906.1 coordinate 1,023,391,658, forward strand.
ACAATGGATCACGATCGCTAACAATAGAAGTAGGAACTCCATGCAAATTAACAATTTCTTTGACAAAAAGTTTAGCCAAAATAGGTACGGTCCGATTGGACCGAACGGGAATAAAATGGGCGGATTTTGTAAGTCTATCTACTATCACCCATAGGCTATCATGTCCCGAACGGGAACGGGGAAGACCATCAATGAAGTCCATGGAAATTTGATCCCACTTCCATATTGGAATTTCCAAAGGTTGCAATAACCCACTGGGCCTTTGATGTTCGGCCTTTACCAGTTGGCAAGTCATGCAACACTTAACAAAGTTAGCAATATCGGATTTATTCCATCCCAATAATAAAGCCGCTTCATATCCGTGTACATTTTGCTACTACCGGGATAAATGGTAAATTTAGAACAATGAGAATCTTCTAATATATCTTTACAAAGATCAATAATATTTGGCACTATAAGTCTACCAAATTTTCGAATACCGCCACGAGCATCAATATCAAAGTCTTTCAAACCTACAATATCAATTTTATCCCTACAACTTTGGCTAAGAAGAACCAATTCGGGATCATGCTTTTGAGCTTTAAGAATGAGGTCTAAAAGAGAAGGGTGAGCCTCAAGGCTACACAAAACAAGAGATGAACATAAATCAGATTCACGATCTCGAATCTCACAAGTGGACAAAGTCTCGAGGTCATTCCATTCGGATATCATCATGGAAACAACCGCTTGTTGCTTACGACTAAGGGCGTCGGCAACAAGATTTTCCTTTCCGGGAGTATAAAGAATATCAAGATCATATGATGCAAGGAACTCGAGCCAACGTTGTTGACGCAAATTAAGTTCCTTTTGAGAAAATAAATACGTCAAAGATTTATGATCGGTGTAGAGAACAAATTTCTCTCCCAAAAGATAATGACGCCAAATTCTAAGGGCGAATACAATAGCCGCGAGCTCTAAATCATGAGTGGCATACCTAGTCCCTTCAGGCTTTAATTGCCTAGAAGCATAAGCAATAACACGTTCCCTTTGCATGAGAACGGCACCCAAACCAACACGACTAGCATCGGTGTAAATAATAAAATCTTGGTTCCCATTGGGAATCACTAGAATAGGAGCATCAGAAAGGAGTTCTTTTAATTTTTGAAATGAAGCTTCACATTTGTCTGACCAAATGTATTTAACTCCCTTCTTTGTCAGGTTAGTGAGAGGTACGAAAATCTTAGAAAAGTCTTTTATGAACCGACGGTAATAGCCCGCCAATCCGAGAAAACTACGAATTTCTGTCACACTCTCTGGTCTCTTCCAATTTTGAATCGCTTCAATCTTTGAAGGATCCACGGAAATTCTGGATTCAGAAATAATATGCCCCAAAAATTTCACACGAGATTGCCAAAAGTGGCATTTAGAAAATTTTGCTTTCAATTGGTTGCTCCTAAGAGTTTCCAACACAATCCGAAGATGATTTTCATGCTCTTCCTCAGTTTTAGAATAAACAAGAATATCATCGATAAAGATGAGAACGAACCGATCGAGGAAGTCTTTGAAAACTCGATTCATAAGGTCAATGAAATAAGCTGGAGCATTCGTCAAACCAAATGGCATAACCATCCATTCATAAGATCCATAACGAGTACGGAATGATGTCAAAGGAATGCTATCCTCTGCAATACGGAGCTGATGAAAACCGGTTGCTAAGTCTAACTGCGAAAAGACTTTAGCACCACTAAGTTGATCGAATAAATCATCAATCCGCGGTAAGGGATATTTATTCTTGATGGTGAGATCATTAAGCTTGCTGTAGTCAACGCAAAGCCTAAGTGTACCATCCGATTTCTTCACAAAAATAGCTGAAGCTCCCCAAGGAGAGGAACTAGATTGAATAAATTACTTCACTTCCAATTCGGATAATTGTTTGCGCATCTCCTCATTTTCTTTATTGGACATACGATAAGGAGGACGAGTGATAGGTAGAGCTCCAAGGATTAGATTAATTATGAACTCAATTTCTCGCTTAGGTGGTAATCCTAAAACGGGCTCAAATATGTCGGGAAATTCACAAACAATGTGAATGAGAGAAATGACATCTTCCTCATCATCGTTATCGTCATCATGAGGATTTAGAGAATACAAGGATGCTTTCGAATTGGAATCTGAATCTTTCAGAACGAGAGAAATCTGCTTAGCAGATTGAGGATGCCGAAGATATATAGTCCGCTCAGGACATAGGATATGGGCTTCATAACGGTTAAGCCAATCCATCCTCAAAATCATTCCAAAGCCAAGGTAACGCATAACATGCAAATCGGCATGGAAAGAGTAATCACACAAAATAATTTTGACATCTTTACATAATAAACTGAGTATTGCAGATCCACCAACCGGATTCGCAATTCTCAATGAAGTCATCAAGCCAATAACATTCAAAGACAAAGCATCAACAAGTTCTTTTGATATAAAAGAGTGAGATGCACCCGTATCAAAAAGAACTCGAATAGGAAGATCACGAAATATAATAATGCCATCAAGGATAGAATGAGAAAGACCTTGACCACGAGAAGTGTTAGCAGGAGCTTGTACGACATTTAGCTTGCCCTCCTTCTTGCCTCGAAGTTTGGGACACGAAGATAAAGTATGACCCGAGCTCTTGCAATAGCGGCAAGAAAGAGACTTCGGGCACTTGTTTGCATAGTGGTCCTTAGAACCACAATTGTAACACTCTCCGCGACGAGGGGTAGGAGTATTTGCTACCGGTGTTGCTTGCTTTCCCTTTTTGTTGGTATTATGCTTGAATTTGAAAAGTCTTTTCTTATTGATGTTGGGTTTGGCCTCAGCATCACTATCTTTATCAGCCTCTTCGAGTCGAAGAGCAATATCAACAAGCTGATCAAAAGAAACTTCTAATTTCAGAAGTAATGGCTTTTTGAGGCTCTTGTTCAAGCCATAAACAAATCTATGGTTTTTCTTCAATGGGGTATTGATGTATTCAATCCCATATTTAGATAGAGATTCGAAAGAAGCGACGTAGTCCGTCACGGAAGATTCACCTTGAACAAGGTGGATAAAGCGCCGAGCTAAAGATACTTTTTCAGCTTTCGGCACGAATTTCAGCTCGAACCTTTCCCAGAATTGCTCCCAAGTAAGATCCGCTTCACTAATTTCAGAGATCAGAAGCTCGTACCAGTCTAATGCTCTTTCTTGGAGCATACTAGAAGCCACTTGGACTCGATGAAGATCGATAAGATTCATGCGAGAAAAGATGCGGTCGCATGATCGAAGCCAAGCTTGGACTTCTATAACGGTTTCGGAACCCTTAAATGGCCTTCCAATCAAGTTGGTGTAATCACTGCACAAGCGTGCAAACCCAGATTTAGGATGGGTGGGATCAAGAGTAGGTTCGATAGCTTGAGCATTTCTTACAAGATCAAGAAGTTGCTGAGTAGACATAAATACATAAATACTCCATCCTGGGGAGTAGCACTAGATTGACCGGCACTGGGACGGCCTGGTCTAACCATTTCTCTTCTTTAAGAAAGAAAGAAAAGAGGAAATAGGTAATTCACAAAATGATTATCAACAAACTTGATTGATAAAACAAGGCATCATAAAAAGAAATAGGATAGAACGGTACAAAGACTCGAATTAAACCCTATAGCACGATTCCTAAGAAAGACTTAGGACAATGATCATTGCTAGATTATTTTATATTGTTTCGAAGTTTGGCTCTGATACCAAGCTGTGACGCCCCACCTCTATACTCACGCTAGCCAAGGACACTACTGAGTAATGCCGTCAACTAGCACGAAGAATAAGGCTGTTGAGGAGCGACCATCCGTGTAATTGCTTTATGCGAGTACTGATATGTCAGATAGTATAACATGCATTTAATTTCAAGAGGAAATCCGACATACCGATACAAACTCAAAGCTACCACACAGTGGCTAAGTGGACCTCGGAAACAAATATAGAAATAAACATAACACAAACCAGTCACAGACATTCATATCACAAAGGCGGAATCATATATGAATATATCACATAGAGTGTACATCAAAGTAGTGGTCAAACAAGATCCACAATATCACAAAAGAATAGCTACAAGTGCTAGACAAAAGAATAAGTATACATCATGGAGTCTATATCTCAAATGTATAACAACAAAAACTACAAATGTAATGTAGTTAGACAAAAGTCAGAAGATGATCCCAGATAAGGAGTCAAGCAGAAGCACCTGAAACATCTCGGTCTGACCCGAGTATTATTTAATAAGAAAATAATAAACGGATCAGTCTAGCTATAAATATCAGGCAAAATGAGATAGAGTAAGAGGTATGACAAAAACATATGATAACAATAATGCCATACAGAGATAATATATATTTGAAAATCAACCATTAATCATTCAATACACAAGAATCTTCTCAAAGATCAAAAGAAAAATGGATATCATATTCTTTATTTTTATTCGCCAAGTCACAAATGTTTGCAAACATCTCAATGCCAATCGTAAAAGCTGGAGAAACACAAATTCACCATTGCACAAATATTGATAAATCTTATCAATGATATCACGAAAATTGGTGAAATACAAATTCTAGAAATCATCAATAGAAATCCAGAAATCACAAAAAGGGGGAGGCCTATCACAAACGGGAGCATGAAAACTCACAAACACGTGTATCACAAACGGAACGCTATTCCATGGTTTCTAACCATAAATTTTGAGCCGAAGCTCCACAAACGGCGCGAAGACCATGAATCGCTACCCCGCCAAATTGAACCGAAGTTCCATAGAAACGGGGTTTAGTCTCCCTCGCAGACAAATAGACATCGCACATCGCTAGTCTAAATCACAAAATGATCATCATCGATCAATAAAAGTGTCGATTACACTAAGCCAGTAAATATAAGAGTTTAGCTTCATGTCCCATAACCACTAGCTTAACTTAAATATTTACGAACAAATTATAGATTTCCACTCGAAGATTGTCACAAGATTTTCAATCGAACAAGTCCATAAATTAACCGACGAAGTAAATGCAAGCGTTTCATACCACTTGTTTTGCTAAGCCGTTTAATTAGATTTTCTCGTACGAATGAGGTAAAGGTTTGTATATACTAATAGATTTGAAAACGGTTTTATAAACGGGATTTGTATTTAAAAATAGAGTTAAAATCATCTTTGTAAGAGAGTTTGAATATTTACTACTAGTATAGAAACCTTTGTATTTGAAAGTGACAAATCACAAAAATGATTGTAAAAACAATCAATCACCAAGATTCACATTCGAAGACGTGAATCAAAACCATAGAAATCGATATCAAATCCATCAAAATGGATATTCTAAAAAATCTACAAAAGAAGTCATCAAAGACGATAATAGTGATAACAACTAATCGGATTGACAAAAATCGATTAACATTGGAATTTTACTCAAAATTAGGCAAATAGGCAAAACTGGGAATTTCCAGACGTTTGAGGGGTTGTTCTAGACGTCTGGATTTGGTTTTTGGAAATATTCCAGAAAACCATCCAGACGTCTGAAGCCTAAAATCAGACGTTTGAAATGGTTGATCCAGACGTCTGGTTTTGGTTTCTGGAAATATTCCAAAAAGCCAACCAGGAGTCTGAAATCACAAATCGGACGTCTGACAACCTCTCAGACGTCAGGAATGATAATTCAGACGTCTGAAATTAGTCACTGCCCTTTTTATTTTTCTGCCGTGTATTATTTTTCTCCAGGAGGCAAAACCAGACGTCTGGCATTGGTATCCAGACGTCTGAACTCTTGGAAAAGGCAACAATTTGCCTAGGCCATAATGGCCAAATCGATTCGGGAGCAATCGAGCAAGCAATGACGACTAAGGATTTACGCCAAACGACAACCCAGCCTTATAAGCTCTTCGATACACCCCAAACAACATATCCAAACATCCATTGTAGGATTTTCAAAAAAATTGGACTTCAAATTCAAAAATTGGTAATCAACCATATCAATTCAAATCGTAAGCAATTGATCATGAATAGATGTTAGGAATTCATACCTAACAACAGAGATAGATATAGACATAGATGTGAGATAAAAATCTCACCTTTTACACAAAAACAAGGAAGAAGAAGCTTGAAAACAAAGGAAGATCAACCACTCTTCAATCTCAACTCAAGAAGCTTGAATCTAAGCTCAAAAGAAGAACATTTCCTAAGTTAGGTTTAGAAAATAACTGAAATTAAAGAGAGAATGAGTTGGAGAAGAAGATGGAGATGCTTACCTTAGCTCCTCTTTGAATTTGGAGCAAGAATTTGTATTTGCTAAGGAAACTAGGGTTTTGGATTTCTAATTTCCCATTCCTCTCCCCATTTTCAGTTGCTTGAGTGTTTAAGAAAATAGAAATGAAGTGAAGAGGAGAGGAGAGGGGTTGAACTAGGTTATAGAGTGAGTTGGGGTGAAACCCAAACCCAAAAGCCCAACAGAAAATAGCAAAAAAATCAACTTACTCCAAACATATCGATGGTTATACTCAAAAAGGTCGCAAACACCATTTTGGACTCAATGGAAGTGGTCTCGAGTCCAAATTCGACTGTTTGCAAAAAGTAGCTTTTCGGACTTTAATCCGACTAACGATGCTATATTTAAATATACAATCGTAAAAATATGCGGGTTGTTACAAACGCTATTCAAGAGAGAATTCGTCTCCTCGGTTATATGAGGTTAGTACCATGGTCAATTAAAGTCAACTCAAAGTCATAGTCTCTAATCAGAGAAGTTCGACTAATAATAACTATTATTATTGAACCAAGGACTTTGTGTTTGGACTATAAATTTGAACATGGACAATATTGAAATTTTGGCTATTACCAAATTCCATAAGTCCTAATATGATATAGTTTTGATGAAGTGAATTGGTATAAGTAATTGTCACTAAACGGTAACGCTTAAAATAGGTAAAATTGGATTTTACTGATGCCATGTAGGAAATAAATATGGCCATAATGCCACACAGCCAGCTAAGGTGACGTGAACGCTAATATTCAAATTGTTCGGTATTAATCACTGAAAGAATTTACACCTTAGTGTCACACAACCAAAACGTTGAATACTCCTACAACCAACTAATTTAATTAATTGTGATTATTTATAAATTAATCATGTTTAGGAAATATTAATTATAAAATGTTATTTGATTTGGGTTGATTAATATTAAATAGTGTGTATATAAAGTTATACACAAATGTATCGATCTACGATATCGATGTGTGTTTGAATAGACTTAAATGCATATTTATTTGATCGGGCTTGAAGTAATTTGGAGGCCCGGAAGAGGGCTGTAGTAGGGTCTATAAGGGTTGGAGTTTGGGTTTGAATAATGATTCAAAATGTAGGAAAAGGTAAGAGGAAAGAGTGGATCTTGATCCTCATTTTGCTTCTCTTATCTCTACTACTCAAACACCTTAAACTACACTTGCACTTGCTCTAATTTTAATCATCTTGAAAAGTCTTGATTGGCCCCCCTTGCCCTCCTCCTCTAATTTTTCAAGCATTTAAAATACAAATTAAATACAAATAGAAGATAGGTGGTTGCTGCTTTAAGATTGGTAGCTCTTTCTGATTTTGAAATACATATTCAAGGATTTTTGGATTCATCCTTTCAACGTGTTACAAATAGCCCTTAGTGGAGGTAAATATTTTCTTACAATTACATATAAATATATATTGCTCATTATGTCATTTGTGTATTAGAGTTTGTATATGAATTTTTCATGAATCTACGCATACTTGTGATGTCTTCATTGGATGAAAACGTATATATATGTATGTACCAAGAATTATTTTTTAATGTATTTATATACTTATAGCCCACAATCATATATTAAATATATTTTGAATATAATTTAAAAATAATTTAAATAAAATTGATTTAAAAATACAAACATTGTCCAAAATATGTGTATATATTCCATTAATATATATATTATAGTTTTGAAAATATAAAAAAAAATTGTATATATATTTTTTAAAATCCGAATATTGTGTGTGTGTGTGTGTATATATATATACATATATATAATTCAATTTAAACATTGTATCTGATTACATATAATATGTCTATATAGACAGATGTCATTGTCTATATTTATGTGTGTATTTGTCTAAATATTTAATATAATATGTATATGTTTAAAATTGTTTTTGAAAATAAACTATCTACTTTTTTATCGATTTAATAAAATAATTAATTAATTTCTTTAAAAAACCACAAGTTAAAATTAAAAAAACATATTTGATGTTGAACGTGTATAAATAAATAAATATATATATATAATTATTAATTTACATTAAAACATATTTATATATACTTATATCTATTATATATATAATATTTCTAAAAATTAATTTAATATGTATACATAAGATTATATGTATATGTTTTAAAAAAATTAGATTTCAAAAAATATATATGTATATATATATATATATATTAATTTGAATTTGAAACTACTAGATATTTTATTATGCAAATCTAGATCTGAAATTTCAAATTTAATTTAAACTCATTTTAAATTAGTATTTACAACTACTTTATATTATAATGCAATATATATATATATAAACATTGCATTCTAATAATTTTGTAGTATATAAAACTATATATATACATATAAATTAGAAAACACACATGTATATAAAGGTGCTAATATGTTCGTTGCGGTGTAAATCCCAACACCTAAACCATGTACATTGTATATATGGCACGTGCATGTACACACACATGTGTATGTGATACGCATTTATATTATGTAATATAAACATAATAACATAAAAATTTATTTATAACTTAAATAAAATATTGATTTTATTTAAAAAAACAAACTTAGATTAGATCCAAATAAATTTAGACTTCATAGACTCAACAAGATCCAAAATGGAATAATTTTTTTGAAACTTAAGCCATCTAACCCGTTGTGTGCTAGTAGCCTAGTTCCAGTAATTGTATAGCTTATGTGGTCTAAATTATCAATATTTGGGCTAACTCAGTAAAGCCTACCCATATAGCGATAGAGTTAGGGGTATGCCTTAGGGTCAATTATGTAATTCTTGCATATTTCTAACTCGATAGCCAATGTTGTTCGAAATAAAGGGTAGTTTCTTTCTATTATATACATGGTATAATTTGTTATATATTAGTTAATTAATTTAATTAAAAGTATATCCAATAGAAATCCATAAATGGTACGTTTTATGATAGTAGTTACAATGCGTTGTAACCATGACTGATTTATCACAATAAACTAAACATACTATTTTAAATATTTATTAGTTAAGATGTATCGAGACTGGATATCGATGCATCCATTGAGACTAGAGTACATAACACTCTCCAAATGTAGGCCAGTGTATTACTCATGGTTGTTGAGGCACTAAGGGGTTACGTACTAATAGTTACTGAATAACTACGGGATACTCACTCGATAGTTTTTTATTAATTAATATAATTAAGGTCGAACAAGTAATATTGATGTGACAAAATTACATAGTTCTCACTACTTGAGAATACTGTTGCTCTTCAATATTGATGCTCCATTTTGATTATATTTAAATCGTGGCATGACGTCAATCGAACGACTATAGTTGGGTCGAATGGAAGCATTGGAAATGAAACTCTATTCAAGAGAGGATTAGTCTCCTCAGTTATATGAGGTTAGTATCACGATCAACTGAAGTCAACCCAAAGTCCAAGTCTCTGGGAAAAGCAGCTTGATTAATAAGAATTGTTATTATTGAACCAATAACTTTGTATTTGGACCATAAGTTGAATATGGACAATATTGGAATTTTGACCATTGCCAAATTTCATAATTCCTAATGTGATATAGTTTTGATGAGGAGAATTGGTGTAAATAATTGTCACTACCGGGTAATGCTTAATTAAGTAAAATTGGATTTTACTGAAGCTGTGTGAGCGATGAATTTGGCCATAATATCACACCACCTTCTAAGTGACGTGTTAATGTTAATATTCGAATTGTCGATATTAATCGCTGATCAAATTTACACTTAAGAGTCACACATAAAGTTGAATACTCCAATTACCACCTAATTTAATTAATTATAATTGTTATACATTAATTCATATTTATGAAATATCAATTAAAAAAATTTATTTGATTTGTGTTCAAAATAGTGCGTACATTAAAGTAGTATACACGTATTGATATACGATACCATTGGACATTTAAATTAGATTTAAATGTATTTTATCTGATCAGGCTTGCAGTGATTGGGAGAACCATAAAGGGACTTGATTTGTCCAACCACATGTGTAAGAGGAGAGGTTGGATTTGATTCAGAAAAGGGGTTGGAATTAGTAGAGATATTTGTGGATCCCGATCCACTTTTTGCTCCTTTTTCCTATTATTTAAACACTCTTAACCTCTCATTTGTTGCTCTCTTTCGAACACCCACTGCAATCATATCTAGCCAAAAATGGAAGCCCCTTCCTCTATTGATTCAAGCATTAAAAACAGAAATTCAAGTAAAATCGGGACAACGGTTCATAGTGCTTTCAGTTTAGTCGCTCTCTCCGGAAGGATTTGAATTCAGATTCAAACGAATCGATCGATTCAGCATTCAACATATGCTAATTAGGCTATAGTCAAAGTAACTTATTTATATACAATATATATATTTATTTGATAATTACCTTGACTATATATACTTAGTTAAGATCTCAATATCACAAATCCCTGTATGTGTATGCCGTCAACATTGTGTAACATCCCCCTACTTGGAGGCCCAAAACTAACGGCTACGGATGCTGTAGCCATCCATGGTTATTAATCCTCGATGAAATATAATGACATTAGGTACATTGATACACAGAAACACGAGAATATGGAAAAAAAATAAACAGTAAACAAATTCCACATTCCATTTCAAAATATTCCAAATTGATTACATAATCCCAATTTGCAGACCACGTTCAGATAACATATAATTATTACAAAATACGCCAAGAGCGACATATGAAGATGCCCCCTTGGTAGATCAGAGTATATAGATAGGCAAGAAACAATTTGCCTTTACAAACAAAACACACAGCAGCAATAAAAGAACTCTAATAACAAGTTTGCCTCCTGCACGTCCTCGGAAGCTTTATTCGTCTAAAAGAGCACCTGGAAACCTTAACTCTCAACTTACTCAAAATCAATTGAGTACCCGAGAGTTTAAGGGGAAAAAACTTCGAGTCAGACATAAAGCCTGGTATAAATAATAATTTACCATCTCAAACCATTTAGATATGACCACGCTGCTTAGCGGAATGGGTTTTCCCCTCACTAGTATCCTAAAACATTTATGAAATCATATACTGTGCTCCTGCATCCAAAATGGTTAAAACATAGTATTCCAAAAAATTATGATGATATGTAAATAAATCAATTCTGGATTACTCATCCCCATTCATTCTGACTACCTATCTCAATTATAGTTTCTAAGGTTACTATTAACTGGTTAAAATGTTAAGGACTAGCTGTCCAATTACTTAGTTTTCATGGGATCATCAAGAACCTATTGGTAACTCCAATATCTTATTTCTTATCCTAGTTTTCATGGGCTAACTAGGAACGTATTGGCTGACTGCTAATATCTTAATCCGGATATAATTTTCGTTGGCTAACTACAAACCTACTGGCCCCTACCAATATTAAATCATAGTTTTCATGGGCTGACTATGAGACTATTAGCTCTTGCTAATATCATACAGTTTTCATGGGCTTACTGTAAACCTATTGGCCCCTGCCAATATATTTAATTAATAAAAATTTAACATCTATTAAGTTATTTCACTACTAGGTCAACCTAACTGGTTATTCTGCCCTTTCCCCATGATACAGTTATGGGTTAATAACAATGTGAATAACATTTCAAAATCTTTATTTATGCCATGGTTATTACTTTAAATTGAGATTGGGTTTATGTTTTGAAACCATAAAAACATCTCATTCGAAACCTCCAGATAGCCTCCTTCGAAAGCGAACACCTCTTTTCAAAACATTGAATACATACCTTTCGAAGCCCTTAATAAACATTCTCTTTCGAAACCTATTATACCTTTCGATGGTATCAAATCATCTTTTAAAATATATAGCTTCGAAACAAATGAAAGTACCCCTTTCGGAAGCATTGGGTTTACTCTCTAAAAATCATTTGGGTCAAATGTTTATATACGAAAGTATCTCTTTCGAAACCAACAAAAATTTGTTTGGGGAAAAATTGATGGTGTCGGAACCATCTTAGTCAAAAGAAAAAGACTTTAGAAAATCAAAACTTCAAAGGACAGAGTCGAAACCCCCTTTCGACTTCATCACATTCGAAACCCTCAACCCCTTCGAAAGCATACAGGAAAAAGGCTTAAGTAAAATAGAAGTAACCCCTCCGACAATATAGATGAGTTCAATGCAGTCGAAAGGGGGATTAGCGGCTTGGTTTCGACTAAGATGAAACCTACCCTTTCGAAAGCAATTATTTAATGGAAAAGGTACTCCTTCGAAAGCAAATACTTTAATACAACATGGCAACCTTCTTCGATAGCTAATTATAAAACCTTTTCGAAAGCATAACTTTCGATTGTGTCAAAAGCTTTAGGTAAAACTAGGCAAGACTTTAACTTTTGAAAACAAAGCAGGGTTTCGACCCCATCAGAAGCTACCCTTTCGACACCATGGCTTCCGCCTTCCTTCAAATCCACTACATACCACCTAAGTGATATCATGTGTATTGGTTTCGACTACAGTGGTTTCGACTTTGTTGGTTTCGACTGAGATGAGGCGAAGCTAATGGGGTCGGAAGGTACTTACTAATCAGAGGCGAAACACCCTTTTCTGATTTAAAGGCTGAATTATAGCAATTTTTAGCAATTTCTCTTTAACAACTTGCCTATTTGTAAAACACTGATTGGCTGCCATAAAACTTTTCAATTACTTTACATCCAAAACTGCCGCATTTATTCAGATCCAATATCAAAGGATTTTAAAATTAAAACCTTTCCATATAACCAAAAATCGACATTTTGCAGAAAAGCCCTTTTAATAAAATAATTTATTTCCCCAAATAAATCAACTGGGAAAAATCCCCAAAATCACAGAAAATTGATTTCATCATGTAATCAAACATATTAAAATTTTAGACCCAATTTCTTTCTGAAATTCTCGAAATAAATTTAAAACCAAATTATATCATATCTTTCATCAAAAATTCCTAATAAAATTTCCATAGCTTGGAAAATTCTGAAAATTGAAAATCATCTCCAAAATCATGTTTTACTTAACATAAAACTTTTCCATGGCAATTTGAAATCATATATTCTTGGTTTTATACTAAAACCATACAAATTCATATGCTTATGAATTAAAACAAATCATCATAATATAACTCAAGCATATGATCATCTGATTTATCACAAAAATGAATTTAAATCATAAATTCGAAACCATATAATCGTAGAATAAAATAGAGATGGTATAAGATTATTATTCACCTTAAACTTAATAAAGAATTTGAGATTTGTTGTTGATTAATCCTCCCTAGCTTTTGATACATAGCTTTAGATTAAAATTCTTCCTTTCTTCCTTAGTAATGGCCGGCTTTGGTTTAGGTTTTTAGAATTTTCGTTTATGAAAGTGGAAATGAAACGTGAATGGGCAATCCAAAAAGATATGGCCGTGTATAATAAATTGGCTAATTTACTAATATGCCCATGTGTAGATTAATTAACCTTTAAACCAATTTAAAGCCCATTTACTTTATTAATAAGCACGACCTTAATGTATAATTTATTCAAATCTCAATCTCCTTGTCATCATTATTTTATTTAATTTATCTAATTAAATCTTCTGAATAATGTTATAAAAATTTAGGGATATTACACATTGTATGTGAATACGTATATATGTATGTGATTAAATATATATATATACATATATATATATATATATTTGTGTAGCTCTTGGTTAGAAAAAAAATTCAAATTAAATATTACTTTTAAAAGGGATTTTAAAGCAAAATTTGGTTTTTTAAAGTATAAATGCATATATAAATTACATGTAAAATTTTGCTAAATCATATATGTAATGATTTTCAAAATTTTAAAAGAAATAATATATTTATATATATTATTTAAAACATTAAATATATATATATATGTATATGTATGTATATGTATGTGTATACGTATACATTTATTTTAAAATATAAGACGTTACTTTAATATAATATATATTATATGTATAAATAAGTTTTACTATACATTAATTATACCAATGATTACACATATTTACAAAATAATTAAAAAAAAATTTACAAGAAAAATATTCATTAAAAAAATTTAAAACTTCAAAGGATTTAAAAAAAATTAGATTTTGTCAAACATATTACAGGCCAAAATATTTGTGAATATAAATATATAAATTTATCCATTTATATTTAAATATACAATGATAATTTATAATTTAAATATTAATATTAATATATATATACACATATATATTTGTATATTTTTGAATATATATATATATATTTTAATTCCGTACATTTATTTATTTTATTTTATCAAAATATATTTTGATATAAATTTGAAATTAGAAAATATTTTATAGTGTAGATCTAGATCTTGAATTTGTAATTTGAATTTAAATATTATTATTTAATATTTGCATTTTCAAATATAATTATTTTACATTATTATAAATATATGTATATATTTTAATATTTATACTTATATAAATATATTTTATATCACATTGAAATATACATATACATATATATATATATATATATTAGATGGCACATGTGTATATGAAGGGGAAAACATGTCTGTTGCGGTGTAAATTCCAACATCTGCATATGGATATGTTAAACCATGCACACTATGTATATTTCACATGCAAATACACATAAACACATGTGTATATGATACTGATGTTCATATTTATTACATAATATGAATATAATATCAAAATAAAACTTTATTCACAAATAAAATAAAATACCGATTTTATCAAAAATAAATTTAGATTGATCTAAATAAGGTTAGACTTCATAGGCCAAAAATATCCGAAATAGAATAAATCTTTTGAAATTTAATCCATTGCGTGCTAGCCCAGTTCCAATAATGGTATCAAAGCCAAATAGCCTATGAGGTCTTAATTAGCCACGTTAGGGTTAATTAAATTAAGTTCACAGCCCAGTTTGTGGGGGTGTTTAGAATGGTAGTGTCTAGGCTAGATTGTTAGGTAATCAAGTACCATATCCTACATGGCTATAGCCTTGACCCGAACAATTATGTGAGCCTAAAGGTTTCCCCTAATCGAAAAGGCCCAATTTGAATTAGGCCTTGGGCTAATTTTAAAATTGTTTTGAAATAGAATAAAAGTTCAAAATTTAAAAGTTAAATTTAAAATAAGAAAAATATTACAAATTTCATAATATAGATTTTCAATTTGTTTTGAAAACTAAAATAAAAGTTTTAAATTTAAAAGTTAAATTTAAAATAAAACACACATTATAAAAGTAATAATATAATTTTTCAAAATGTTTGAAAATGTTATAAAATTAATTTGAAAATTTTATTTATTATAAGATTAATAAAATCAATACAAAATAAAATTAATTAATTAATCATATATATATATATACATGTATAATATATATATATATAATGATATATGTTGTCTTGAATTTTTTAAGATAATGTGAGTGTACAGGTGTGTATAAAAGAATTTCGAAACTGATAAAATTTAATTAAAATTTTTAATTACATAAATTGATTAAAAGTTAATTAATAAATTAATATACATATATATAAGATATATGTGTGTTACTATGAAGGTTATTGTGTGTGTGTATTCAATATAAATCTGAGTTTCGGCTTCCTTAATTAAAGGTGGTCGGTGGTTGTGGTTACAAACATGAGGACAGAATTGTTGGGGCCTAAACAATGAAAATGATCATAACCTTTAGTTCTTAGCTAAGCTGAGTTCTAGAAACATTCTACGTCATTATCGACGACATTAAAGCATATTTGAGCGAAAAAGACGACATGAATTAGGGAACGGATCAGAGTTCAAGGGTTTGAAATTAAAGTCAAAGAGGATGTCAAGAAGGTGCCTATTATCGAAATTGAAAACCGTGAACCCTAGTTTTACATTTCGACCTCAATTCCAGATCTGGATTAGAGATGAATAAGTGATCGCATTTAATGAAATCGAGCACAACAAGTTCATTGTCGCTTAAAAGCAAGCACTTTTGAAATGAAGGGGCTTAAAATGCTCAGCATGGTAAAGTTTCAAGAATAATTACCGACTGCAGTTACGATGGAATGGAGAAGATAACATCATGTGACTCACACAGTTACATCGATTGTGAAAAATAGCATGTAACGAACCATATTTTGTTTACATATGGTAATATGGGCAGAAGGCAACATGTGATTACTTCTTTTTATTCGCATTTATCAATTCTCATCAGGGTCTAAAAGGGTACGTGGACCATGTTTTGCAGTTGCTAAGAAGATTGCGATGAATGTGTTTATACACACTGCTACATGGTGCACTTTCTTCGGCTTAATAGGATTATATATGCTTAACTTTTAGAATTATAATGTAGTTTATGTGTGTTTTAATTTCTCGCACTATGTAGGCCTGTTATTGTTGGGCTATATTATATGATTATGATATGCAATTGCATAAATAGAAATTAAAGGAACCCATTTTCCATATATATATTCAATATAGTATGTTATAATTGAATAATATAAAAATTAATTAAAGTGTTATTTATTTAAATACATTAAATAAGATTTAACTAATATAATATCATACATAAAATATTATACAAGCTAAATAAAGTATAAAAGTTATATAATAATAAAACTTATATAATATAAATGTATAAACTATAGGTGGAACAGTAAGAAACCCAGTTAGACTTAAGGAATAAATACATATGTATAGTACGTAAACCGTGATTTTTGATGTGTCAGACACTTGAACACGAGGGTATCTCATAAGAAATATATTATTCCATAAGTTGATATCGCTTAATTTACATATATTGAAGATTATGAATTTTAATACAAGTGTTGTCCCCTACCATTTATACATTAATAAATTACATGCATACTCTCTGGTTGTTAAGCAAACTCAAGCTAGAGATGTTATGTGTGGTATTATTAATATATTGACTAGACAAGGTAAGGTAACAATATGTATTTGTTAAGAAAACTCACTATGCTTTTGTTGTTGCGAAATGGTAGGTACGTGTAACAACTGGGAATTTTCGATCCTCGAAAATCGACACTAATATGTCCACTGTATTGTGTGCTGAAAAACCTGATTGTTAGGGGAAAAGAAGGAAGAATGAATAATAGAAGAGAAGAAGAAGAAAAAAGAAACTAAAACAACACAAAATCTCACAATCGCAGTGGAACAATATATAATATTATATCGATAATCTTTACAAAAGAGAAACTGTTATATATATGCATCAATCTGAGTACAACAACAAATCACAATCTTCAGCCTGGATAGTTATAACAACCTGTCATCACAAATGCTGATGATTTCTACAACAAAGCAGTGGAAAATGAACATATACTGAATACGACTTGAAGACCTCCAACTTGTCTCCTGAGCTCCAATGCATCAAAAGTAATATGCAAATATGCTCGATCTGACCCGAGCATTATAATAAAATAACACCCAAGTTAGTCTGGAATACAGCGTGAGAAAACACCCAACTGGATTTTAAAGTTATAGAAATCTTTTAAAATCAAATGTATCTCGTAAGAACACACCGCACATAAACACGAACGGGTTTTTACCATACGATAACCAAAACATGTCATATGAAATTCTCTGATATTATAATAGTGTCTAAGATACAAATATTAATTAATCTTAGCTGAAATTGTTACATTAATTAAATTCCAGCATAATAGGTATACAACTAAAGCCGTAAAGGATCATATTGGAGAATGGATTCCATACTATGACAATGTAAGGAACTATCCTCCGAAGGTATATCTCTAGATAAAATGCATCGGGGTCAGACAAGAACTTGTACCCCTGCCACACAGTACTGGCCTACCACTTGACCAGTAAACCGAATATGATCAATCGATTTACATTCAATTTTATTCAATTATTAACATTCACTTTATTTTCTTTCACTTTACTTACATTCGCTTTAAATTCAATTTATGTTTAACAACATATCATTGCATATTAAATTCGTTTATGAACCATTTCATACAATAATTACTTAATTTTATCCCAAACATTTTATACTACACCATAAATGCTTATTATCACTTCAATACCTAAGTTCATATTCAATTTTATCAAACCACATCCCAAAACAATTCAATTCATTTTACACGTAAGTTGAATTTCATTTTATAACTCATATTCATATTCATTCCATTGCTTCATTTCATTATTTCAATTTATTAGTTCATCTAATTCACTTCAAATCCTATTCAATTTCCATTTAACTTTTCTTAAGTTAAACTTCATTTCATTTAATTCATTTCATTAACTCAATTTATTTAACTTTACTTAAATTAAATTTTAATTTCATATCTCAATTCCAGACTTTCTTTCTTATCTATACCATTTTCCAAATTATAAGTTCAAAAACTTATTTTCATATATTTATCAAATCAAACTTTGGATTTTGAAATCAAACTTGTTTTACCATAACACAACTTCAATGGAAAATCATTAAGATAGCAATTCATCACTTAGAAACTCGAAAATGAATACTGATGATGCTGCAGTAATCACCTGAATTATTTTCAGCGACCGAAGTGAGTTCAGTGTTTTCTGTTTCTTTTAAATCCTATTTCAAAATATTTCTAACCAAAATATTTTCAAAATAATACTATTATTATTCCTCCAAAACCATTGAAAAACAACTTTCAAAATCAATGGGTTTTAAATTCTCAAATTTCTTGTTTTAAATCAATTTTTATTTACAAATCATATTTATAAATATATTTATAGATTTTCATTTCCTTTCCATTTATAAATCACATCTATAAACCATATTTATATAGTCTTATTTCTTATGTAATATCATTTAAAAAATGTTGTTTATTATAATCATAATCAATACTATATAATTCATACTTATAAATTTACTTTCTTATATAACTCCTTTTTCATATGTTTATCTTTGTTTAGATTATAATAATAACAACTTTTATTAAAACAATAACAACAAATGATAATAATCAAATATTATCATTCACTAACTACCAAACACATCATATATAATTATAATAATTTCTAAAAAATCATTCCTTTATATATAAAATATAATCAGGTAAAATTATTTCATTTACCCACTTTTAAAACAATACCGTGTCGGTTTGCCTTGTTTAAGTGTTTAAAAACCCCTATTGATATCATGGTGCTCCACGTGTCGACCAAAATTCATAATCCACTCAACAGATAAAGTAATACAATATAAAACATTTTTTATAATCACTAACAAATATGCTCTCATATATATAATACACTCAGAATCAGAATAAGGCATTCCATTACCTTATCTCTTAATGAGTTGCCCCACCTAAGCCAAGGTTCCCACTTAACCTTGCGCTCTTATACTAAGTGTAACAATTGGGAATTTTAAACTTTCAAAAATCAACACTAATACATTCACAATATTGCATGCCGAGCAATCGAATGCCGAAAAACCTAATTGTTATGGGGAAAGAAGGAAGAAATAAGAAGAGAAGAGAAGAAGAAGAAGAGAAAAGACGCTAAAACAACACAGAATCTCACAATCGCAGCGGAACAATATATAATATAATATCAACGATCTTTACAAAAGAGAAACTGTTATATACATGCATCAATCATAGTACAAAAACAAATAACAATCATCAGCCTGGACAGTTATAACAACTTGTCCTCACAAATGCTGACGATTTCAACAACAAAGTAGCGGAAAATGAGCATATATGTGAATACGACTTAAAGACCTCCAACTCATCTCCTAAGCTCCAATGCATCCAAAGTAATCTGTAAATATGCTTGGTCTGACCCGAGCATTATAATAAAATAACACCCAAGTCGGTCCTAAATAGCAGCGTGAGAAAACACACCTAACTAGATTTTAAAGTTATAGAAAATCTTTGAAATCCAAAAGTATCTTGTAAGACTATGCCGTACATAAACACAGACGGGTCTTTACGTTATGATAACCAGAATATTTCATATGAAATCCTCTGATATTATAATAGTGTCTAAGATACAAATACATATTAATCTTAGCCAAAATTGTTGCATTAATTAAATTCCAGCATAATAGGTATACAACTTAAACCATAAAGGCTCGTATAGGAGAATGGATTCCATACTATGACAATGTAAGGAACTACCTTGCGAAGGTACATCTCTAGATAAAATGCACCAGGGTTTGACAAGAACATCTTGTACCCCTGCCACACATGACTAGCCTACCACCTGACTAGTAGTACTGAATATGATCACCCCACCTGTTAATTTGGGACCTGAAGCATACATGAGTAGGTAATAACCGATCCAGATTTGGAATGACCATACCCTGAAGGGAGCGACCCACTTGGCCCTGCTGCATTCCCGATTTTTGTCATTTCTCGGTTGGTGAGGCTCGAGGCTCCATTTTACTTTTACATAGCACTTCACTTGGAATGTGACACTACCCTCCAGGTAGCAATGCAATACCAGCATTCATCCATACAAGTTCATTATGGGACCGAACGAAATGCTTGAGAGCTCCATCTTCATTTCCATCACCTTCAAGATGTATTCACTTCGAAACACTTGAGTTGGGTCGAAGTGGTTTTCGGATAACATATCAGATCTCGGTCACTTCGAAATAACATTCGATAATTTCCGGTAAACTCCACTCCGGTTCTTTAGGAAATAAACAGTCAACATAAGAGCAGAGATCACTTCCTAATCGTTAGTGGATGGATTTCCTTATCATTGTCCTAGGAGAACGAAACGAGATTTATACGCACAGTACATCATCATCGAAGATGACTATGCAATATAACTCACGTGTTTCTCCTATATATTTCCAAAGTTACGTTTTGGGTCCAAATTCGATAGTCGATTATCTAGCTATCAATAACAAACATTCAATCAAGGATTTAATTCCATAGGGAAAAACAATATCACTTAATCACATAAACAATCTCTAGCCTCCTTTAATAAACCTTTCATTTATTTAAAACCACTTTGTAAATTACTTGTATAAAAATACTTTTACAAAGATATACCCACAAATCCCTATATTTTCAATACTAAGAAAATATCCATATACTTATCTCAACGGTATAAGTATATTCACACACAGTACACCTCACAACTTAGAAAATGTACTCATATACTTTTCTCAATGGCATAAGTATATATTTTCAAACCTAAGAAAGATTTTCTTTTATTCGATTCTAAAATCATTTATAAACTCCTTATAATTCTTTAAAACCATTTATAAACCATTTTATAAATCTCTGAAAATAATTTATAATCTCTTTTATAAATTTCAATCACTTATAATTTCTTTTGTACATTTCTAAAATCATTTGTAAACCCATAATAAATCCATAAAACCATTTATAAATATCCTTTTATAATCTATAAGCCCATTTCTAAAATTCATTTTTAAACATCTAACCATTTACCTTAAAACACTATTATATAATAATAAACATTATGATTAAATAAATATTAAATTTAAATATCTTAAAATAATAATTAATAAATTTTCAAAACATTCTTAATATAACAGTAATAATCTATCTTTAACATTATCATAAATAATAATTAATTTCCAAACTTTACTGATAAATAATTATAATTAATTTCAAACCATATTAATAATTTAAATAATTCACTTCTCAGAATATTAATAGATTTATAAACAACTTTAAAACAATGTCAATATAAATAAACAACCTTTAAAACATATATATATTTCCTTGATAAAAATCCATATTTAACTTTCAACATAATCATTTCCATATTTATAAAACTATTTTTATAAATCTCTTTCTATTTTATAAAACTTTCTTTGATAAAATTCATTCATTTATGAACCTCATTTATAACTCTATTATTTTTATTTAAATATCATTTAACATCTCAAATCTATCCTCACTTTTTAGTTTTCAAAAAAATCAACCATTTTTCGAAAACAATATTTCACATATTACCATAAATCCATAACTGTGATTTATTTTCCAATTTATCCAATGATAAAAGTTTCCTTTTATTACCTTTTTATAAATCTAACCTTTTATTAGTTCAAATCTCCACTCTGTTTGTAAAATGTTCCATTTATACAATATCACATTTATAAATTTTCCACGTTTATAAATAAATTTGAACATATGTATATATATATACACACACACACATCACTTTATATAAACGGTTAATAAATATTTATACCAAAATATTTCTATCTCCTTTTCAAAACCATATCCCTTTATTATAAAACACGGACTTTTTTTATTCTAAAAATATTTATCCACAGTTCAAAAATCTTTATTTAAAATATTTTATAGAACTATAAATTTATAATCTCTAAAAATCATACCTTTAATTTTATTTAAAATAAACTTCTTCTCTTAGTAATTCCCCAATTGTTATTAATATATATCTTTCGAAAATCACTAAAAATCTTTTTATAAACTAATTCTTCATTTTATAGTATTTTAAAATACTAAAATAATGGCCTAGAGTTACTATAGCATTGGATTGGGAAAAATCATCAATTATGGCATCCAACATATCATATATCAAGTTTTTTGAAAAATAAAATCAACAATGTGAGGAATTCTATTGGATCCCTCCAACCAGTCCCCCTACATCACATATTGTATATAATCAAATAATATAAAAACCAACCGCTTCGAGGCAGGATCGTATACAAAAGGTCATCCGCTCTTACACGGGAACATAATAGGGTCTCGTCCGCTCTAGGGGCGGAAATATATCCAAACCGACTAATAAAATAGTAAATCATCCAAACATCCAACCAACAATTTTATCAACTATATAATACTACTAGTTAACAAAAAAAGGTGAGTTTAACTCACATTGATTTCAGTTTTCATCAAAACGTTCCAGTTTGAATTCAAATTGAATGGACATTCAATTTTAACCCAAATTCCTACCAACTCCTAATCTGTCTAATCCAACCCCATAGCGTAGTACTCGCTGATACGATCGCAATGCAACTTGTCGCGTTTAATTTGGATCTCATATGAGTTTAATATGAATTAATGAACGTTTTGAAATAATTAAATATAATTAACATTAGTAAATAAATTTTTACCCTTAATTACTCTTCCCTCCTAACTCGTCTCATTCGTTCCAGGAACCCAAAACGTGACTCCATCTCGATCGTCGCGCCGCCTAAGCTTCACTGCCAACTATGCGACCCTCACCTGAGAATGCCATGACCTCGCCTCGCCTGCAGCACCCACGCGATCGCCCGATAACACCCAAGTTCACCGAACGACCGAACCCAACTGCCCCATGAACGCAAGAAATTTTCGGCCGCCATGGCATGAATTTCGACGATCCCACCGTTGACTAGGCTCGTGGGGTATGGTTTATGCTTCTCTAGTCGAACTCGAAACCTAAAAACGAACGAATTGGCTCTGATCGTCGTGGGACGTTGGATTTGGCCATATGTTTAAATTTGAAAAAAAAGAAAATGGCAAACAGTTTTTCTCTGATGCACGCTAATTATATAAGGGAGAAAGGATATGGTTGGGTATGGGCGTGACGTGCTTGGGTATGGGCACTTATATATGGGATATTGATGATAATATATATATATATGTATTATTTAATTTTACTGTTCGAAAAAAAAATATTATTTAATTTTAAATTATTTATTCAAAGCACTTAAAAATCTCGAACTCCAAACAAGGTGTGCCGCCTGGAGCTCCATATATTATACCCCTATTTCGAACACAATAGAACTAGTATCGGGACCCAATTCCATCATATACAGAAGATAGTTTTCAAACCCAATTATACTAATTTAAATTTCTGAAATTAATTTCTACACGTTTCGATCTCGCTGACCAAACATTACGTCCAATCACCACAAAATTTGACGGCATACTATAATTCACTATTACGGATCTAATGAAACTAGTTTCATCGAAATCCGAGACAGCGCCCCGGAAGGCTATTTTACACGTTAATTAAAATGAATTATTATTAAAACTAGTTTAATCACTTTTAATTCAAATTTACAAGTTTAATGTCTTCATTCTTATTTAAATAGAATTTTAAATCATCTTTAGAAATATATATTTTATTCACCTTAATTCAAGAATTAATAATTCTAAACAATTCCAAATATCCACTTAAACAATTCAATTATCAAATAAATTGCTGAATTTGAAATATAAGTTGTTTAACTATAAAATTAACTTTCTAATATTTAAAGTAACTTAAATATGCCAAATGCAAATGACTAAAATTCAAGGTCGTTATAGTACGAATGAATAATTTCTTTTAATTTATTGAGCAAACTCAAGGTCGAAATGAGATTAGGACACATGAGTTAGGAGTTGTATACAATACTATCGATAAGGAGTTATCCATCTTTGTGGGGCTATGACTTATTAAGCAAACTCAAGGTCAGAATCGCAAGGCAGACAAGTTCTAACACCCGCTAGTGAAGTTGAAAGACTTCTATGTTTCGTCTTAGGGTTCGGAGAAACATAAAAGATTTGGGGGAGTATAATTAGAAAAATGAAATGGTGACATTTTATCTTTGTAATATTGTAAGAACATCTGCTATATAAAATTATAATAATCAACATTGATAAATTTGTGCAACTAATATAATTGATAAAATGTTTATCGATTAAATATACAATTGAACTGAATTAATATAGACAAATAGAAATATAAAATATGTTTGCCAATGAATTTTTTTGTATGTTGACCTGTGCAAGCGCCTAATTAAGGAACCACTAAACACGTTCATTACTTTTTTCACTTACGAGTTTACTTTCGCAAGACCATATATTGTCTTTAATGAGTTTAGAACTCTAAAAGCAATACAAGAATATATATATTTATCCGCAAGTAGTGGCACAGTGGTTGAGACACTTGCCTCATGTTAACGAGGTCGCGAGTTCGATACCCATCTGCCCTACTCCCCTCAAGGCGCGGAGGTGAATTCCCGTAAACCCTAAATCAAATTGGTTGGGAAAAACAAACCTCTGTGTTGGGGCTAGCAAAACCTTCCTAGGGTTGGCGGACTCTCTAGGCGGGAGCTCTTCCC
This sequence comes from Allium fistulosum, assembly GCA_030737815.1. Taxonomy (NCBI): domain Eukaryota; kingdom Viridiplantae; phylum Streptophyta; class Magnoliopsida; order Asparagales; family Amaryllidaceae; genus Allium; species Allium fistulosum. The sequence continues at coordinate 1,023,417,025 of CM060906.1, forward strand.
TTTGGGGTGGAGTTTTAAAAAGAAAGAAAAAGAATATAGATATTTGATCCATATATGATCACATATGAATGTTATATGGTGAACGATAACAATTCATAATGTACAAAACCTCGATGAAATTAGTTCATTATAAGCAAGTAAACTAGAGTGTAAGACCATGTATTCAATATGATTGATTATAATAATGATCTTGTTGTGTTAAATGTAACACTGGCCCAAAGGCTACAAGATAAATCTAAGAACTTGATCGCTGAAATGTTAGTTTGGTAGGTTTATGTAAAGTGCAACATATTTGATGTCCTCAAATGCTAAAGGATGATCGAATGCACTTTTGTAAAGAGTTCATTATGATATCGTAGTAAGGATTTCCTTTGAATGGTTCAATCATTTAGGAAGGAAATCTAATGTATAAACGAGTGAATGTGACCTGAGGCATAATTGGGATGAAGAGAGTGAATGGTCACTTCTACTTCATAGCAATCTGAAAACGAGAATTGTAAAATAATAATAGATACTTAACACTGGAGTGAGAAATATGATTTCTATTCCAAAATGTATTTTTATGTAGAAAATTAATTTTTTGTGAGGTTTATTTCTTTGAATGTAAGATGTTTGATCTGAAAATTATCAACTGTAAGTTGTTTATATTAAAGGAAATAAATAACCAATATTAAGTGTTTGAATGGAGCTTCATAATTCATACGCGATTATCATAATGGCGGAAATAGTGGGAGTATACCATAGAACACTTATTGGTTGCATCAAGTTACGAAAATTATTTTCATAAAATGTACCAAACATTATTTATGAAAAAATAATTATTTTTTCAGTATTGACTGAAAACAGACCTAATTTCATTTCAGTATGAAAATTCGTTATAAATTAAAACAACAATACTAGTATTTGTGATGCATTGGAAATACTAAAGAATCTAAATTTATTTGCAATTATTTTGGTATTATGGACTAAGCCATAGTTTTGAGAAATAATTTTTTGATTATATGATTACAATCATATGGTAATATTAAATTATATCTCAGACAATTATGGGCAAAGTACCCATTCAGTGGGAGCATCATAAGAGTTGACGAACTCTTCGGATTGATACATATAGATGTATGCAAGCGCAAGTCGATATATACCAAAAGGTTCCACGTACTTTGTTATGATCGTCGATGAGTTATTATCGACATGGACATGTGTATTTAATACACATGTAGTATGTCTATGATAAGCTCATATATTATAAATCAAAAGTAAATAAAATAACATGCAACTGAAAATAAAATTGCTTTGATCAGATAGAATAGGTGAGTACATATATTGGAAAGAGTTCCGAATGTACATAAAAATGAATAAAGATTCAATCTCATAAGTTACTCCTTCCTATGATACATAATGATTTATCGATAAGAAGTAATCAAACTTTGTTGAACAAAGTATGATTTGAATGAAGTTAAGTTGACTTCTTTCTATAAGGTTGGACTTAAGAGTTGTACACAAGGTTAAAATTAAATTCATCTAAATAATAGTTTACAAAATTATATAAGATAAGGGTTTATAAGAAAACCCAACATATCCTAAGCCAAGGAGTTGTTAGGTTGTGTGAGTCAAAAGACTATATGTAATAATTTTTAATGAAAGATCTTAATGAATCTCCCCAAAAAGGAGTTTGAGAACGATTGTCATTGGATGACTAACTTATGTTTTGAAAATAAGAACCGCAAACTAAAACTAAATCAGTTTATGTATGGCAAGTCATGAAGTGTTTATAAATACTATTTTGTTGCACTAAGAAACAACTATTGTTTCAAGAAATACCAACTTTGTAGCGAAGGATTTTCTTTGAGAAATTATTTGTAGTAAAATGGATTCAGGTATGATCCAAAGATAAAAATGACTATGTGGGATGAAATGAAATTAATTTAACCAAAATGAACACATCGTATTAGAGTGTTGAATAAGTACTCTCACATATTAACGAGAAACTACGAGTTTCTTATCAATGTCGAGAATAAATAACCCTCAGTTATCACTTAATCCATTAAGAGTATTGAATCTACAGTATGTGTAACAATCCGCTAATCCGCACAATTCAAGCTGACAATATACCACACATGCCCAACCAAAATCGAATTGAAAGATGGATAGTTATGCGAAAGAAATAGGAAAGAAGTAGAGAAGAAGAAGGAAGAGAAAGAAACTAAGAACAGTATAGAATCTCACAATCTCAGCGGAACAATATATAATATAATATCAATGATCTTTACAAAGAGAAACTATAATATACATACATCCATCAGAGTACAACAACACTCACAACCATAAGCCCGGACAGTTATAATAACCTGTCCCCACGGTTGTCGATGATTTCAACAATAAAGCAGCGGAAATAAACATATACATGAATACGGCTTGAAGGCTTCCAACTCGTCCCCTGAGTTCCAATGCATCCAAAGTAATCTATAAACATGCACGATCTGACCCAAGAATTATATTAAAATAACATTTGAGTCAGTCTGGAAAACCAGCTTGAGAAAACACACCCAACTGAACTTTTAAAGTTATAGAAACCTTTCGATAATCAAAAGTATCTCGTAAGACCACGACACACATAAACATGAACGAGTGTTTACCTCACGATAACCAAATCATTTCATATGAAATTCTCTGATATTATAATAGTGTCTAAGATACAAATACTTATTCATCATAGCCGAAATTGTTATATTAATTAAATTCCAGCATACTAGGTTCTACAACCAAAACCATAAAGGGCATGTATTGGAGATTGGATTCCATACCATGACAAGGTAAGGAACTACCTTCCGAAGGTACATCTCTAGATAAATGCATTGGGTCTGATAAGAACATCTTGTACCCCCGCTACACAGGATTGGCCTCCAACTTGACTAGTAGTACTGAAATGATCACCCTGCATGGGCCCCGAAGCATACATGAATAGATACGATCTAGATTTGGAATGACCATACCCTGATGGGAGCGACCCACTTGGCCCTAGTGCATGCCCGATTTTTGTCATTTCTCAATTGATGAGGTTTGAGGCTACGTTTTACCTTAATATAGCAACTTCCACTTGGAATGCTAACACTGCCCTCCAAGCAATGATGCAATACCAACATCCATACATACAAGTTCATTCTGGGATTGAACGAAACACTTAAGAGCTCCGTCTCCAGATTCCATCATCTTCAAGATGCCTTCTCTTCAAAACGCATTTGTTGAATCGAAGTGGTTTTCGGATAACATATCCAATCCCAGTCTCTTCGAAACAACTTTACGAATTCAACCCTGGTTCTTTAGGAAACAAATAGTCAAAGATAAGATCGGAGATCACCTCCTAACCGTTAGTGTAGGATTTCCTTATCATTGTCCTAGGAGAACGAAACGAGATTTATACGTACAACGCAGCATCATTAGAGATGACTGTGCCATATAACTCATGTGTTTCTCCTAGATATTTCCAAATTTACATTTGGGTCCAAATTTGATAGTCGATTATTTAACTATTGAGTAACAACATTCAATCAGGAATTTAATTCCATGGGAAAACCAACATTGATTAAGCATCAAGCATGTGACGCCCCACCTCTATACCCACGCTAACCAAGAACACTACGATGTAGTGCTGTCAATTAGCACGGAGAATAAGGCTGTTGAGGAGCGACCATCCGTGTAACTTCTTTGTGCGAGCACCGATATGTCAGATAGAATAGAATGCATATCTTTTTTAAAGAGGAAATCCAACATACCGATACAAACACAAAGCTATCACACGGTGGCTATATATAATCTTCGGAAACAAATATAGAAATAAACATAACACAAATCAGTCACAGACAATTCATATCACAAAGGCGGAAATAGATATGAATATATAACACACATGAAAGTGTTCATCAGAGTAGTGGTCAAGTAAGATCCACAATAACACAAAAGAATAGATACAAGTGCAAGACAATAGAATATGTATACATCAAGGAGTCTAATCTCAAATGTATACAACAAAAAAAACTACTAAACTAGAGTAGTTAGCCAAAAGTCAGATGATGGCTCCAGATAGGAAGTCATGAGGAAGCACCTGAAAAATCTCAGTCTGACCCGAGTATTATTTAAGAAGAAAATAATAAACGGATCAGTCTAGCTATAATTATCAGATAAAATGAGATAGAATATGAGATATGATAATAGAACGTATGATAACAAAAAGGTGTCATACTATGATAAGTATACATTAGAAATCCCACAAAAGTCATACACTATCTTAATAATCTCAAAACAGAGAAAAGAATGTCATATTCTTAATTTAATTTACCAAGCCACAATAAAATGACATACTCATCAATGTCAATGGTAAAAGCTGGTGAAACATAAAATTCCAGAAATCAATAATTAGAAATCCAGAAATCACAAGAAAGAGGATGGCCAATCCTATAAAAATGAGCCGGAGCTCCTCCTGACTGGGTATAGTCCCCCATTGCGGACTTTGAGCCGAAGCTCCTCCTGACTGGGTATAGTCCCCCATTGCGGACTTTGAGCCGAAGCTCCTCCTGATGAGCCGAAGCTCCTCCTGACTGGGTATAGTCCCCCATTGCGGACTTTGAGCCGAAGCTCCTCTTGATTGAGCCGAAGCTCCTCCTGACTGGGTATAGTCCCCCATTGCGGACTTTGAGCCGAAGCTCCTCCTGATTGAGCCGAAGCTCCTCCTGACTGGGTATAGTCCCCCATTGCGGACTTTGAGCCGAAGCTCCTCCTGATTGAGCCGAAGCTCCTCCTGACTGGGTATAGTCCCCCATTGCGGACTTTGAGCCGAAGCTCCTCCTGATTGAGTCGAAGCTCAATAAAATGAAGTACAGTCCTTCACATGGACAAAGAGACATCGCTCAATCGCTAGTCTAAATCACAAGAATGATCATCATGATCATAAGGAAGTGTCGATTACACTAAGCTAGTAAATATAAGAGTTTAGCTTCATGTCCCATAACCACTTGCTTAACTCAAATATTTACGAACAAATTGTAGATCTGCACTAGAAAATTGTCACTAGAGTTTCAATCGAACAAGTCCATAAATTAACCGACGAAGTAAACGCAAGCGTTTCATACCACTTGTTTTGCTAAGCCGTTTAATTAGATTTTCTCATACGAATGAGGTAAAGGTTTGTATATACTAATAGATTGGAAAACGGTTTTAAGAAACGAGCTTTGATATTGAAAATAGAGTTGAAATCGTTTTAATGAAAGAGTTTTGATATTTAATACTAGTATAGAAAACCTTTATATTTTGAAGTGACAAATCATAGAAGTGATTGTAGAAACAATCAATCATAAAAATTCACGTTCGAAGACGTGAGTAAAGTTCAAAGAAATCAATTCTCAAAACCATCAAAGAGTTGTACCTAGTGAAGACAAAATGAGGTCTAACGACCTAAGGGAGATAGGGTCGAGCGACCTAACGAGGTACCATCCCGAGATAGGGTCGAGCGACCTCTGAGTCCGGTCGACCGGAGCCTGTTTCCAACACTCCCATGCCAATCAAATGAATGCCAAACACTTCCGAAATGCAATCGGTCGAGCAACGGCACTAAGGGTTTACGCCAATCGACTACCCGGCCATATACGCTCTTCAATGCATCACAAAAATCATGATCAAAGATCAAAGTTTGGATTTTTAAAGAATTGAACTCAAAACACTAAAAATTGGAATATCACCAAATCAATCCAAACCAAAAGCAATTTCACAAGAATAAGTGTTAGGAATTCATACCTAACAATCGAAGATAAATATAGTTTAAGATGTGAGATAAAAATCTCACCTTTGAACCCAAATCAATGAAGAAGAAGCTTGAAAGCAATGGCAATGGCAATCACTCTTCAATTCCAACTCAACAAGCTTGAATCAAAGCTTTAAAGAAGGACATTCCCAAAGTTAGGTTTAGGAATAAACTGAAATTGATAAGAGAATGAGTTGGAGAAGATGAAGAGGAGGCTTACCAATGGGCTCTCTTTGAATTTGGAGCAAGAACAAGAATTTGCAAATGGAACTAGGGTTTTGTAATTTCTAATTCCTCTTCCTCTCCACCATTTTCAGTTTGCTTGAGGAAATGAAATGAAATGGGAGTGAATGGATGAAGAGTTAGAGAGGTAGGAGGTTAAGTGGGGTGGTTGGGCTGAAACCCAACCCAAAGCCCTAAGTGAAAAGTGGCAAAATTCTCCTAACTCCAAACATATCGAAGCTTACACTCAAAATGATCGCAAACGACATTTTGAACTCAATGGAGGTGGTCTCGAGTCTCAATTCGACTGTTTGCAAAAAGTAGCTTTTCGGACTTCAATCCGATTAACGATTCTATATTTAAGTAAAATATTTAAATATAAAAATCGATAAATATGCGGGTTGTTACAAAGCAACACTAAGCCTCTTTTAAAAATCTTCCATTAATTAAATCCACTTTAGAATTACTAGAATCAAATATATTTTTTACAACAATATATATATATATATATCCACAAATCCCTATTTCTCATTACTTGGAAAAATATCCATATACTTATCTCAACAGTATAAATATATTCACCAACTTTAGGGAAGATTTCCTTTTTTATTCAATTCTAAAATCATTTATAAACTCCATTATACATCCACAAAACCGTTTATAAAATTCCTTTTATAAATCCATAAACCTATTTTTGAAATCCTTCTATAAATATTTAAGACGATTTATAAAATTCTTTTACCCTTTTTAAGCAATCTTCCTTTACATTTTCCAAAACATGTTATAAGATTCCTCTTATAAAAGTCCCGTCTGTTTATAAAACCCTATTTGTGAATCTCGAAAATATTAAAAATATAAATTCTAATCATTTTCTTAAAACACTATTTTATAGTAGTAAGCATTATAAAAAAAATATTAACTTTAAAACATTTTAAAATAATAATTAATAAATTCCAAAGCATCTTAAATAAAACAATAATAATTTATCTTTAACAATTTTATAAATATTAATAATTAGATTCTAAAACTTTATTGATAATTAATTTTATTTAATTTCAAACTATATTGATATTTTATATAATTAACTTTTCATAATATTAAAATATTGATAAATAATTTTTAAACAATATTAATATAAATAAACAATTTTTAAAATGTAATTATATTTCCTTGATAAAAATCCATACTTAATTCAACACAATCGTTTCCATATTTATAAAGCTACATTTATAAATCTCTTCTATTTTATGAAACTTCCTTTGATAAAATCCCTTTTATTTATAGAGCTTTATTTATAACTCTATCACTTTATAAATCTCACTTATTTATAAAATTACACTCAAAACATAATTTCAACCCGTTTGAAATGTTGCTCCCATATTCATTGATTCCTTTTATAAATTCCTTTTTATTCATAAAATCATTTGACATCTTCAAAATTTACCCTCACCTTCAATTTCCAAAATAGAATCAACTGTTTTCAAAAACAACATTTCATATCCTATAATAAAACCACCCTTTTGTAATTATTCCCTCATTATCCAATGATAAAAGTTTCCCTAAATTTATAAACACCATTATAATCCATACTTTTATTAACAAAATATGATTTTAAAAATCTTCATTTCCTTTGTAAAATATAACCATTATAAATTATCATATTTATAAATAAATTATAATATATGTACCTATAATATATATATATATATGTATGTATATATGTATATATATTACTTTATATAAAATGGTCAATAAATATTTATATAAAAATATTTCTATTTTTTTCTTAAAACCGTATCCTTTGTTATAAAAGATGGGCTTATTTTCCAAGATTTAAAAATATTTACTCACAGTTCAAAAACTCCATTAAAAATGTTTTATAAAACTATTAAATTATAATATCCACAAAAATCATACCTTTGATTTTGAAAAAAATTACTTCTTCAAATAATTCAAGAAAATTATTTAAAACATATATAATTTTCCAAAATCACTTTGAAATCGCCTTTTTAAAATTAATCATTGTTTTATGGTATTTTGAAATACCAAAATATAAGGCCCGGTGTTATTAAAGTACTAAATAAGCAAAGTCGTGTCCATGTCATCAATTATAGCATCCAACATATCAAATATCACCATATATGAATATAAAATCAACAGTGTGGGGAATCCTGTTGGATCCCTCCAACCTATTTCCCTACATCACATTAAGTATATAATCTTAAAAATATAAATAACCGCTTCGAGATAGGATTCGTATACAAAGGGTCATCCGCTCTTACACGGGAACACAATAGGGTCTCTTCCGCTCCAGGGGTGGGAATATATCCAAACCAACTAATTAAATAGTAATCATCCAATAGTCAACAAAAACCAAAAATAAATATCCAAACATCCAATAAATAATTTTTATTGACTAAAAATATTTCTGGTTAACCAAAAAGGTGAGATTAACTCACCTTGATTTTTGTATTATCGAAACGTCCCTGTTTTAATTAAAATTGAACAAACGTTCAATTTTAAACCAAATTTCTATCAGCTCCGAATCCGTCCAATATAATTCCATGGCGTAGTGCTCGTTGATACGAACACAACGCAACTTGTCGCGCTCAATTTGGACCTCGTATGAAAAAGTTATGAATTTATGAATGTTCGATATAATTAAAATTATAATTAACATAATTAATGAAAGTTTAAACTGTTAAACCTTTCTTCCCTCTTCATGTTACCAGGCACGAACATAACCTATCAACGCCAAAAATCTTCGAATGTCGCGCCTCCACGCTACACCGAGGCTCGATCCAACGTCGCCATATGAACGCCGATGCTCCACCGTGCCTACCACCCAAACCTCATCGCACTCGATCAAAGAAATCGCCACCGAATCAACTCCAAATGCAGCACAAACATGGCCCACTCATGCATCCATTCGTTGACGATTCAACAATCTGACCGTTGATCTTATAGAGCTCGTCCAACTCTCCATCTTCCAAGTTGAAGTTGAAGCCTGAAAGTGCGTGGATGGAGAGAAATCGAGAGAGGAAGGCCAGCGATTTTCGGCCATTAAAAATTTAAAAGAAGTTTTCTCATAGAACTAGGGTTTTAGATTGCAAAAATAAGGTTTTTAACTCCTAATATAGAAAATTTCGCTGCACTATTCATCTGTGAAAATTTTGAACTCCAAACGAAGCGTGCCGCCTGGCGTTTTATATGTTATACCCCTATTCCGAATACAATGGAATATATATCGGAAGCTAATTCCATCAAATACAGAAGTTCACTTTTCAAACTCAAATTATTTTAATTAAAATTCCTTAAATAAATTTCTACGCATTTCGAACTTGTACGACCAAACGATATGTTCAATCGCCACGAAATTCGACGTCATACTATAACATACTAATACGGATCCAATGAAACTGGTTTTGTCGAAATCCAAGACAATGCCTTGGAAGGCTATTTTTATATGTTAAATAAACCGAATTATTAATAAAAACTAGTTCATTCACTTTTATTTCAAATTTAAAAGTTTACTATCTTCATCTCTATCAAAATAGAATTTAATAAGCTTTGAAGTCATTTTTATCCCATCAAATCCAAGCTTCAATTACTTTAAATATTTCCAATATTAAATTCAACAATTTAATTATCAAATAAATCGCTATATTTAAAATTCAAGCTATTAATATATAAAATTAACTTTTCAATACTTAAAATCAATTAAATATTTCAAATTCAAATGATTAAAATTCCAGGTCGTTACATTCTCCCCCTTTAAAAAAAATTCGCCCCCAAAATTTCCAAGAAAAGAAAAATGCCCAAACCCATTAACTTTTCAAAATCAAATTAGTAATAGATTTCCAAATTCTTTTAGGTCTTTTAACTACATTCACCTATTCCAACTAATACCATTCATTCGTTTATTCCAAGTTATAATCCAAATCAAACTTTAGTTAGCAAAAAATTTCCAACAATTCTCAAAATTTTCCTAACTCTTAAATTTACGAAAAATTTCGCCAGCTTCTCCTTTGCGTGGTTCAATCATAATTTTTTTACAATATATATATATATAATTACAAATATATATCTCATCTTCGAGGTTGAGATATACCGTAAGGAAAAATATAAAAATACGATATGTAATCCAAGACGTGTACCTTATTTTAGTATTAGCAAGCATATACAACCAATTATAATGCGAAAGAGAGCTCCAAATGCGAAGCATATGGCATCTGCACCTACTAATCACTCAACAACCAATAAGAACATGTATATAGAACATAATATCACTATATACATAGAATATAAATTACTATATGCAAATGCAGCAAATATAGCAAGAGAAACCATCAAACGAATAATATTCATCCAATTAATTCATAGACATTTCGATTTGTATTTTCAAATGTCAGTATCTAGTTTACACACTTTCATCTCTTATTAACATTCAATTTATCCCCTTCAAATTTATTCACCTTTATTTTACTAACATTCAATTAATTAACATTTAATCCATTTACATTCAATTGATCTACATTCAATCTAAATGAAGTTCACTTATTCACGTTAAATTTACTTGCACTCATTTATACTCATTCACTTGAGTCTCATTCAATTATTAACATTCTTATTTACAATTACTTAAGTTAAATTTTAAATTTTATACCTCAATTCCAAACTTTCTCCTCTTCTCTATACCATTTCCAAGTTATAAGTTAAAACTTATTATCTAATGTTTTCTTAACATGTAGATAGAAATTTCCAAGATTTTAAACACTCGGTTTTATTTCAAATCATTTTGAAATCATATGTATACATAGCTTCTTTATATATCGAATTATACTTCTGGAATCTAAAAAAATTTGTTTTAGCAAAACAAAACTTCAATGGGAATAATTTCTCACTAGACACTCGAAAATGAATGCCGATGATGTTGCAGTCATCATCGAAATTATTTTTCAGCGACTGAAGTGAGTTCAGTGCTTTCTATCTCTTTAAATTCCATTTCAAATATTTCTAACCCAAAATACTAGCAAAATAATACTATTATTATTTTTCTAAAACCATTTGAAAAACAATTTCCAAAATCAATGAGATTAAAATTCTCAAACTTCTTGTTTTAAATCCAATTTTATTAACAAATCATATTTATAAATATACTTAGGCAATTCCGTTTCCCTTCCATCTATGAATCACGTTTATAAACCATATTCATATGTAATATTATTTTACAAATGTTGATTATTTTAATCATAATCAATTCTCTATAATTCATATTTACACATGTTTATCTTTGTTTAAATTATGATAATAACAACTTTTATTAAAACAACAAACAACAAATGATAATAATCAAATATTATCATTCTCTAACAACCAAACACTCCATATATAACTATAATAATTTTAGATAAATTATTCTTCATATATATAATATAATATTTGTAAAATTATTTCATTCACCAATTCTCAAAACAATACTACGTCGGTCTGCCTTGTTTAAGTGTTTAGAAACCTCTATCGATATCGTGGCGTCCCACGTACCAACCAGAATTTATAACCACTTAACAGATAAATTAACATAATATAAAACATATTTTTATATCACTAACAAATATGCACTCATATATATACACTCAAACTCATCCTAGGGTCTCGCTTACCCTATCTCAAATGAGTAAATTCCCACCAAAGCATAGGTGTTCGCTCAACCTGACTCTGATACCAAGTGTAACAACCCGCCAATCCGCACTATTCAAGCTGACAATATATCACACATGTCCAACCCAAATCAAATAGAAAGACATATAGTTATGGGAAAGAAAGAAGTAGAGAAGAAGGTGGAAGAGAAAGAAAGTAAGAACAACATAGAGTCTCACAATCGTAGCAGAACAATATATAATATAATATCAATGATCTTTACAAAGAGAAACTATAATATACATACATCCATCAGAACAAAAACACTCACAATCATTAGCCCGGACAGTTATAACAACCTGTTCTCACAATTGCTGATGATTTCAACAACAAAGCAGCGGAAATAAACATATACGTGAATACGACTTAAAGGCTACCAACTTGTCCCTTGAGTTCCAATGCATCCAAAGTAATCTGTAAATATGCTCAGTCTGACCCGAGCATTATAATAAAATAACACTCGAGTCAATCTAGAAAACAAGCGTGAGAAAACACACCCAATTGAACTTTTAAAGTTATAGAAACCTTTCGAAAATCAAAAGTATCTCGTAAGACCACGTCGCACATAAATACAGACGGGTTTTTACCTTACGATAACCAAATCACTTCATATGAAATTCTCTGAAATTATAATAGTTTCTAAGATACAAATACTTATTCATCATAGCCAAAATTGTTACATTAATTAAATTCCAGCATACTAGGTTCCACAACCAAAACCGTAAAGGGCACGTTTTGGAGATTGGATTCCATACTATGACAAGGTAAGAAACTACCTTCCGAAGGTACATCTCTAGATAAATGAACCGGCGTCTGACAAGAACATCTTGTAATCCTGCCACGCAGGACTGGTCTACCACTTGACTAGTAGTACCGAATATGATCACCCCGCTTAGGACCGAAGCATACATGAATAGATAGTAACTGATCTATATTTGGAATGACCATACCCTGATGGGAGCGACCCATTTGGTCCTACTGCATGCTCGATTTTTGTCATTTCCCGATTGACGAGGTTTGATGCTACATTTTAACTTTATATAGCACCTTCCACTTGGAATGCTAACACTACCCTCCAAGCAACGATGTAATACTAGCATTCATCCATACAAGTCCGATCTAGATTGAACGAAACACTTGAGAGCTCCATCTTCAGATTCTATCATCTTCAAGACGCCTTCACTTCGAAATGCATTTGCTGGATCGAAGTGGTTTTCGGATAACATATCTGATCCCAGTCTCTTCGAAACAACTTTTCGATAATTCCCGGTAAACTCAACCCCAGTTCTTTAGGAAATAAATAGTCAAAGATAAGATCAAACATCACTTCCTAACCGTTAGTGGAAGTATTTCCTTATCATTGTCCTAGGAGAACGAAACGAGATTTATACGCACTGTACATCATCATCAGAGATGACTATGCCATATAACTCACGTGTTTCTTCTAGATATTTCCAAAGTTACATTTAGGTCCAAATTCGATAGTCAGTTATTTAGCTATCGAATAACAACATTCAGTCAGGAATTTAATTCAATGGGAAAAACCAACATTGGTTAAGCATCAAGCAAGACTAAGCCTCTTTTAAAAATATTCCATTAACTAAATCTACTTTATAATTACTTGAATCAAATATCTTTTCTACAAAGATATATACATATACATATATATATATATATATATCCACAAATCTCTATTTCTCAATACTTGAAAAAATATCAACATACTTATCTCAACGATATAAGTATATTCACCAACTTTGGGGAAGATTTCCTATTTTTATTCAATTCTAAAATTATTTATAAACTCCATTATGCATCCACAAAACTGTTTATAAAATTCCTTTTATAAATCCATAAACCAATTTCTAAAATCCTTTTATAAATATTTAAGACAATTTATAAAACACTTTCACCCTTTTTAAGCAATCTTCCTTTACATTTCCCAAAACATGTTATAAGATTCCTCTTATAAAAGTCCCATCTATTTATTAAACCCTATTTGTAAATCTCAAAAATATTTAAAATATAAATTCTAATCATTTACTTAAAACACTATTTTATAGTAGTAAACATTATAAATAAATAAATATTAAATTTAAAACATTTTAAAATAATAATTAATAAATTCTAAAACACCTTAAACAAAACAATAATAATTTATCTTCAACAATTTTATAAATATTAATAATTATTTTCTAAAACTTTATTGATAATTAATTTTATTTAATTTCAAACTATATTAATATTTTAAATAATTAACTTTTCAAAATATTAAAATATTGATAAAAAAACTTTTAAACAATATTAATATAAATAAATAATTTTTAAAACTTAATTATATTTCCTTGATAAAAATCCATACTTAATTCAACATAATCTTTTCCATATTTATAAAGCTACATTCATAAATCTCTTCTATTTTATGAAACATCCTTTCATAAAATCTCTTTTATTTATAGAGCTTTATTTATAACTCTATCCCTTTATAAATCTCAATATTTATAAAATTCCACTCAAAACATAATTTCAACCCGTTTGAAATGTTGCTCCCATATTCATGGATTCCTTTTATAAATTCCTTTTTATTTATAAAATCATTCGACATCTCCCAAATTTACCCCCACCTTCAATTTCCAAAATAGAATCAACTATTTTCAAAGACAACATTCCATATCCGATAATAAATCTACCCCTGTGTAATTTATTTCCCTATTTATCCGATGATAAAAGTTTCCCTAAATTTATAAACACCGTTATAATCCATACTTTTATTAACAAAATATGCTTTTACAAATCTTCACTTCCTTTGTAAAATATCACCTTTATAAATTATCATATTTATAAATTTCATCTTTGTAAATAAATTATAATATACGTACCTATAAAATACACACACACACACATATACATTACTTTATATAAAATGGTCAATAAATATTTATATAAAAATATTTCTATTTTCTTCTTAAAACCATATCCTTTATTATTAAAGATGGGCTTATTTTCCAAGATTAAAAAATCTTTACTCACAGTTCAAAAACTCTATTTAATAATGTTTTATAAAACTATTAAATTATAATATGGCAAAAATCAAACCTTTAATTTCGAAATAAATCACTTCTTCAAATAATTCAAGAAAATTATTTAAAACATACATAATTTTCCAAAATCACTTTGAACTCCCCTTTTCAAAATTAATCACTATTTTATGGTATTTTAAAATACCAAAATATAAGGCCTAGTGCTACTAAAGCACTAAAGAAGTAAAGTCATGTCTGTGTCATCGATTATAGCATCCAACATATCATATATCACAATATATATGGAAATAAAATCAATAGTGTGAGGAATCTTGTTGGATCCCTCCTACATGTTTCCCTGCACCACATTCAGTATATAATCATAAAAATATAAATCAACTGCTACGATGCGGGATTCATATACAAAAGGCCATCCGCTCTTACACGGGAAGTTAATAGGGCCTCATCCGGTCCAGGGGTAGGAATATATCCAAACCAACTAATTAAATGGTAATCATCCAAAAGTCAACAACAACAAAAAATAAATATCTAAACATCTAATAAATAATTTTTATTGACTAAAAATATTTCTGCTAAACGAAAAAAATGAGATTAACTCACCTTGAATTTTGTTTCGTCGAAACGTCGCAGTTTGAATTAAAATTGAACAAACGTTCAATATTAACTGTTGAGTAAATTTCGACCGAGCCTGCCGAACCAACCCCTGCCTACCGAACCAACTCCTTCCCCTGCCTACCGAACCTGCCTACCGAACCAACTCCTTCCCCTGCCTACCGAACCAACTCCTTCCCCTGCCTACCGAACCAACTCCTTCCCACCGAACCAAGGTCCTACCGAACCAAGTCCTCACCGAACCAATACCCCGGTACCAACTCCCACCGAACCAAACTCCATCCACTCACAACTGGACCAAGGCGTACCGGATCAACAATGCCAGGCCAGATCGCATCAGCCCAGGCCCACCAGCAGCTATATACATCCAAGACCCCTACCCCCAGCCTCACTCTATAAATAGAGGGGCAGGGGGTACAACAATGGGACAAGTTTGAGAGCTCAAGCACGGATAGAACTTTCAAACAACTTTCATATACTTGTATCAAAGCTTTGTACTTGTAATCTGAACAAGAAAGGAGAAATAATATATAAAGTGGACGTAGGCACATTCTGGCTGAACCACTATAAATCTGTGTGTCTTTTACAGTTTAGTCCCTGCTTTTTACATATTTGCATAAATCATCCAGATCACTAAAAACAACATAAAATCAACTAAATCATATGACTTGGAGGTGTTTGCCCATTTTTTATGCAAACATTTTTGGTGCTTTCACTGAGAACGCTGAACCCCGGACTTCAGCTTCTCCCTTAACTTTCTTCCTATCAGCGTCGCACATTGCTTGGAAGACATGCCTCCCAAGCAGAAGAAAGATGTTAACAAAGGAAAAAACATCGCAACCAGCAGTCGTCCAGATCCAGTGGTCACAGATCCAGTAAACCGTCCCATTCCAGCAACAGTACCAAATGAAGGTCAGGCAAATCCGACAACCCCTGCCACAGAACAGCCGGCGGCAATTACTAGGGCAGATCTAGACAGGGTTGTGGCTGAAGTGACTAACCGCTTCACATCCCAGCAGGAAGCCTTGGTGGACCAACTCATGTCACGCTTCAGGGGTGCTGAAGAGTCCAACCGCAACACCGAATCATGGGGTGAGTCCCAGTTTGGAGGATCTCAGAGACAACAAAGATCTTCCTTCTTCGAAGGAGCTAACGATAGAAGCGGCCATGGTAGGAGTCGAGACCGAGCTCAGCCCGAAGTTAGACCTGAGGAAACGCTTGGAACCGAACCCAACGGGAGAGGTACCGGGCAGAGGTCAACTATAGCCGAGCCTATCATACTGCCTAACCACGGAAACACCAGTGAACGGGGCCGAGCTAGAGTTCAGCCCGAAGTTGGACCCGAGGAAGCGCTTAGATCAGAACCCAGCAGGGGAGGATCAAGGCAAGGGCCAACTGTAGCCGACCCTAGCATGCTCCCAGAAGACCAAAGACAGCCACTGGAAAATGTCAGGAATGATAGATGATACCATCCCTATAGGTCATTTGGACGGAATCAATCCCACAGAGCAGAGCCGAACTCATTTCTATCTGCTCCAAATTCTGATGAAAGGATGGCACGCTTGTTCAGAGAGTGAGTCCAACGGGATCAAAGAGATCGAGGCATAGGCGCTAGAGTAACCATCCCCTTCGCCCGCAATATCGAAATCGCCATCAGCCCCCGAGAATGGAAAATTCCAACAATGGAACCTTACAAAGGAACCTCCGACCCCGTTGTACACTTACAGAGATACACACAGCATATGCTCATGAGTGGAGCAACAGAAGGAGTGTTGTGCAAATGCTTTCCGCTATTCTTAGCAGATCTAGCCACCTCCTGGTTCTGCCATCTACCCCAAGGATCCATCAGCTCATGGGAGATGTTGAAAGAAAAGTTCATCAGCCAGTTCCGCATTCATGTGAAGCAGCCCAAGGACTCTTACTCCTTATCCAGTATCAAACAGAAACCCGAAGAGAAGCTGCAGCAATATCTAACCCGATTCAATGCCGCAGCGGCCGCAGTCCAAGATTCTGATGAGAAGCTTATCTTAATGGCCCTCTGTAGTGGCGTGCACCCGGATACTAAATTTGCGAGAAGATTGACAAAAGAAAAACCAGCTACTTTACTCGATTTCTTCCATGAAGCCGGGAAATATATGAGGCTTGAAGACGCTGCCACTGAGGGGCAGTCAGGGCAACAAAATAAGGCAGCTCACGGCAACACGCCCGCTGTAGCAAAGGACGTTCGAAGAAATGATTCTAGAGACAATGCTGGGGGCAAGAAGGGAGAAAAGCGCATATGTGATATCCCGGAAATTTTTGGGCAATATCAATTTAATAATCTGTTTAAATAATTAAATTGATTTGTTAATCTTTGATAATTAAATTTGAATTGGTTTAATAATCTAATTAAATGAATATTTAATTAGTGAAATTTATCTTTTAAAACTAATAAAATGATTTCTATTTATAATGTATATATATATAAGTATATATATTGTAAATAGATTAGCTTTGGGTTGAAATATAATAAATAAATAAAATCTTGTTTTTAATTTCTAATATATATATTGATAGTTTGGAGATTTGGATTTATTTAATATTAGCTTTTCAAAGCTATTTAAACAAAATAACTATATGGTTTTGAAATGAGATTAATAATAAGGATTATTTTATTTTCTTTTTGAAATATTGCTTAATAAATAAGATTTAAGAGTATATATATATAGATAAGTATTAAATAAATTAAGTAAAGGCTTTTTATTTACATTTAAAATAAATATTAAAACTTAAAATGATATGTGTAAATCTATAAAGTCACCTAAATAACAAGTGTACACTAATAATACTATGTAAGTGACAAATGTCAAGTTGTAGATTTTTGTTTTTCTTTTATTTTGAATAAATCATTACCACTTATATATGCATCTACTTCTTATCTACATTTCCTTTTATTTTCTTTTACAAAACTAAGAAAACATTCAGCTGTAAAGTTAATAGCTGAAGATAAATTCTCCTCTCAATAACAATCTGATAATCATTCCTCTCAACCAAAAATCTGAAATCAATATACTCCTCAAACCAGAAAATAAATTCAATAACCTGTATCATTTCTTCAATCAAAACAAAGCCTGTAACTAAGAATCTTCAAACCAGTAGTTCATCATTTCTCTGCAATCTGGAACCAAACCTGTATTTCTTCAAAACTGGAAATCAATACTTCCAAACCAGAAATCAAACTTAAACCAAATTCTCAGAAATAAAAGCCTGTTCTTCTTTTCAAAAATCTGGAAGCCTGTATTGTTCAAAATCAAAAAGGGGTGCATTTTTCTTTAATCTGGAAATTAGAGCATGCATGCAAGTTTCTTCAGAAACATTCAAGTTAAAAGTTTTTAAAGATCAAAAAGCAACTCAGTTTAAATCAAAGCAAGTATTCCAGTTCAAGTTTCCAGGATTTAATATGCTCTGTTCATTCTCAAATTGGTGAGTAACAATATTTTTAAAATTTAATGATGAAATCTGGTTGCATGCTTATCTTTAAAATAAGTTTATCTGTGAATATATTTTTAGCAAATATCTGTGCATGTATGTACTTGAATGATTTGGTGTGCATATCTGTTGCTTCTGTTTTCTCTGTTCTTAGTTTCAAACTCAAATTTTTGAAAAAAAAAAATTCATTTCCTTTTTGATCTAACCCCTGTTAGAACTTGGATTTTAAACAAAATTGTTTATGTAGTCATTAAGTTAGGTTTAAAAATTTAATTAAGATAAAATATATTTGAATTGGCTCTGGAAACCCAAAATAAACAGGCAAGCTTGAGTATGTTGGAAATTTAAGTACCTTAATTTATTAAAACAGGTTTGTAAACTGAAAACTTAACTAAAATCTTGATTTTTAAAAATGAAATCAAAATTTTTAACATTCAATCGAAGGAGCAGTTTGGGGTTGAACAGTTTTCACGTTTTGGGTAGTTTCTGTTAACCTAAGTGTTCGGGAAGGTTGTGGTTTCTACTGATGATAGAGTGATGATAGGAGAGTTCGAGAAAATGTCTGATAATGTAAAAAAAACACTGTGGCGAAGGGATTTGATTGGGAAAGTCTGGAACCCTAGTTTAACTAGGTCTGTTATTTTTGTTCGACATTTCCTCTAGAGTTGATCGAGTTCATTGGAGCTCTGGGAAAAGGTAGTTATGGTGTAGATGAAGACGTGGCCGAAGTTTTAGAGGTGACGGTGGTCGGAAGATCGTGGACGAGGCGATGATAGGCTTTCGTGGATGGGTTCTGTTGTATTTTCAGGTTTGGGATTAATGCTCGATTTCGAATTTGGAGTTTGTTCGTGGTTCTGGTGATTGGGATCGCGAGTGGTGGTCGTAGACGACATGGTGGCGATGGAGTCGATGGTCAGAGGCGATCATCTCGACTGTGCATATGCACGGTACACGTTTGTTTTTCTGGCGAGTTAATTTTGGAGCAGAGGGAAATCTCGAGTTGTCTCGAGTTATTCGCGGGTTTGATCGAAGCAGGGAAGGTTTCGACTCGAAGTAAATCGAGTTGTCTCGAGTAGATTTAGTAACTGAAGTTTAAAGCCTGACAGTGTTTTTAAAATTTAAATTGAGTTTTAAACTTTGAAAACAGGATTTAAAACCAGTTTTAAATCAAGTTTTCATTCGATTTCAAGTATAAAATTTGTATCCTAGAATTTGAGATAAATAAAGTTTTATAAAATTTATAATGTTTTAACAAAATGAAAAATGTTAAAAGTATAATTTTATAAAGGTTTGAATTTAAAAATCTTATAAATTATCTTTATAAATGTTAAGTGTTCTTAACATTTGAATTTAAGAAGATTTTGTAAATTTGATTTCAAATTTTATTAAAGTTAAATTGTAATTTATTTTAAATCTTTAAATTGAATTAAAAGAAAGATTTTTAAAGTAAAATGTTTTAAATCTTTATTAATAATAATTAAAGTAGTTAAAGGATAAATACTTTAATTTAGTAATTAATTAAGATTTAATGATTAGGTTCATTAAATTAATAGGGTAATTAAAGAATAATTTGATAATTTAATTAATTAATGATTTAGTGTTAATTAATTAAATAATTAAGATTATAAGTTAATTAATTAAGGTTAATTAATTTGGGATTAATCATTTATTTAGATAAGTATAAATTTTTAATAAATGATTAGATAATTTAATTAATCAAGAGATTAAAGGTTTATTTATAAATTAATTAAGTAATAGAGATTAATTAATTGGTAATTAAGAATCTATTTATTTGTAATTAATAATAGTTGGTTAAGCTTAATTACTTAAAGAAAGTAATTAAAGGATTGTTAATAATTAATGAGAAATCATTAATTAGGAATTATTTAATAATTAATTAATATGATTAATTTTGATAATCAATTAGATTAATTAATTAATGATAATCATTTATAAAATGGGTTAAGTATAATTACTTAATGGAAGTAATTAAGGTAATTAATTACTTAAGGTAATTAATTAAATAAATTTGATTAAGTTAAATTAATTAATTAAATTAATTTAAGATAATCATTTAGAGATGTGATAAATATAATTACTTAAATGTAATTAGTGAAGAGTAATTACTTAGGAAAGTAATTAAAGTTAATTAGAGGATGTAATTAACTAAAGAAGATTTTTAATAATAAAAGTAATTTTAGTTTAATTACTTTTGTATAATTAATCAAGGGATTAATTAAAGGATAATTAATTTTGGAGAAATTAATTTATGGAAGAGTAATTAAGGGTAGTTAATTACTAAATGTTATTAATCAAAGGTGATTAATAAATGTGGTTTAATTAAGAATTAATTATTAAATATAATTAATTTAAATGATGTAATTAAGGATTGGTTAATTAAGATTAATTAATAAATAATTAGTGATTAAAGAAATTAATTAATTATAATTAATTAAGGATTAATGTAATTAAGTATAATTAATTAATTAATGAAGTAATTAAAGATTAATTACTGAATGGTTTAAGATAATTAATTTATGAAATTAATTAGGGATTAATTACTTAAAGTAATTAAAGTATAATTAATCAGGAATGATTAATTAAGATGGATATTTGGAGTAATGATTAATTAATTGGTTTAATTAATAATTAAGTAAGCAGGATTTATAGAATGAAGTAATTAGTTTAATTCACTTTAAATTAATTAGATGATATAAATCATTGCTTAAGGATGGATGAATGAGATTGAATGTATTTCATTGTTTGATATCTCTGATGAGATATGATTGATATATGATATGGATGTTTGGTTGAATTATAATGATAATGTGAATTATCTGTTTGGGATGATAATGTAGATTATCTATTGAATTATCTGTCTTTGTGTATATAGATAAGAATTGAATTGTTTTAACCTTAAAACAACTTGGCCCTTAAAAGATACGTTTTGGATTTCGATGAGACCGGGATCGGGTTTGCTACAGTACAACATGATAGGGGGTTCTCGCTTCGTGGTTTGGTGGCGAACGGAAGACTCTTACCCCTACATGTCCCTGAGAGGTAAAGGCCTTGTGAGGGTTGGTTGCGAGTCGAGAGGCTGGCCGTAAAAGCAAATTCGAGGTATCACTGTGTGCCACGGTGGGTCTGGGATGGTTGCAAAGCCTACCGGTCGCCACTGCCTCGGGTCGTCACATTTGGTATCAGAGCATTAGGTTGAGTGAATACCTAGGTTCGGAAGGATTGTTCATTAGAGATAGGATCTATAGCAACCTGTTTGAGTCTGAGTATATATATACGAGAGCGCGTATTTGTTAGTTATATAAAATGGTCTTATATTGTGTTAATTGATCGGTTGAGTGGTATATGGATTCTGATCAATACGAGTAGCTAACGTTATTGATAGGGATCTCTAAACACTTGGACCAGGCCAACGGACACAATATTGTTTTAAAAAGGTAGATGAAATAATTTTACCCAGATATAATTTCTATATAAAAAAGTATCATTTTAAATGTATATGGTATTTGTAATGATTGGTTGAGATGATAATAATTTATCATCTAGGATTAGGAGTCTGAGTGTTGAGGTTGGAAGAGTATCTGTCGAGACTGTAAACCTAATACCGTCTCGAGTGAACTTTACAGTTGTGTAAGGATTTCACAATCTCTGAAGGAAACCTGTTAAGGTTCGAAGTTCATCTTAGGAGTTGGATGAGTAGAGTTGGATCTGTCGGAGAACAGAAGCGAGTGATGGTATCTCAGGTAATAGTAGCTGTGTGATGAGATGCAGTGACTATGGATGTTCCCGAAGATGTTTTCTTTGGAACAAGTTAATGAAGTGTGTCTGCTTCGGTGTTGTGGTTGAGTTCAGCATGGTGTTTCTATTTGGTTTGGGTTCGAGTTTCTCGAAGAGCTTTGGAAAAGGAAGTCTTTGGCATTTGTGGCAGCAGTGTAGCTCGGAGTATTCTGTGCATTGGCAGGAAGTTTTCTGGCTGAGCAGTTTTTCTGAAGGTAGAGTTCAGAAGCAGTAGAGTGGATCCATTTCTTCGATAGATAGGATAGATAAGTGTAAGCTGTTCTGATTGGTAAAGAGAGAACAGTTTCTTTGCATTTTGGCTGGGTTGATCGCAAAAGTGACTTGCGATAGTTTGAGTATTCTTTTGAGTTATCCGATATTTACGGGGATGTGTTGTCCAGTCTGTGCTTGTGTTCTTCATCAGCATTTTCATTCTACTCCAGATCAGAATGGTGCAGCGGAAGTAGTTTGGCGAGTGCATCTGTTTGTCTTTTCCAGATAGGAGAAGTTAGTTCGGTCTTCTGATGTTGTGAGTAGATTTGTGTTTTGGATTATGGGTAGATTTTGAGAGGATCATTTTGTCGGGTTATTTTTGGTCTAGTTTGTTTCTAGAAGCATCGGCAAAGGTTGATCTGATCAGGAAGGATTTGTAGGAAGCCCAAGATCGTCAGAAGAGTCTTGTGGATAAGAGACGGAGAAATTTTGAATTCGAAGTTGGAGACTTTGTTGTTGTTGAAGTTTTTCTCTGGTTTAAGGGAGCTATAAGATTAGGTAAGTCTGGGAAGTCAGCTCCGAGTTGTTTTGGATCTCTTCTGTGTTTTGATTTGGATAAAAGCTTTGATCTACTAGATTGAATGGTCAGTTTGGATAACTGGAATTCATTGTGTTTTACGTATCTCTGAGGGAATACGTGTTTGATCTATCTCTGGTTTAGAACCAGCAGTACAGAAGATTTGGTTGTTGAGTCAGACTCGTCTGTAGTCTGATATCCTGTTTAGTTCTGTAGATCTAGATGAGTAGGAGCTCTATAGCTTAGTAGTATTGATTGTTTGGATTCTGTAGTGCGAGTATCCCGGTATATATACTTGGGGAAACTCGAAGAAATTATATCCAGAATTTTGTCTGGATAATTAGAATTGTTTGATTGGATGAATTGGTTGCTATGGTTGTTAGCATATGGATGATAATATTTGTTTGTGATTTAAATAGATTATTAAATTACCTTTGTTTTAAATTTCGGGGACAAAATTATTTTAAGGGGGGAGGAATGTGATATCCCGGAAATTTTTGGGCAATATCAATTTAATAATCTGTTTAAATAATTAAATTGATTTGTTAATCTTTGATAATTAAATTTGAATTGGTTTAATAATCTGATTAAATGAATATTTAATTAGTGAAATTTATCTTTTAAAACTAATAAAATGATTTCTATTTATAATGTATATATATATAAGTATATATATTGTAAATAGATTAGCTTTGGGTTGAAATATAATAAATAAATAAAATCTTGTTTTTAATTTCTAATATATATATTGATAGTTTGGAGATTTGGATTTATTTAATATTAGCTTTTCAAAGCTATTTAAACAAAATAACTATATGGTTTTGAAATGAGATTAATAATAAGGATTATTTTATTTTCTTTTTGAAATATTGCTTAATAAATAAGATTTAAGAGTATATATATATAGATAAGTATTAAATAAATTAAGTAAAGGCTTTTTATTTACATTTAAAATAAATATTAAAACTTAAAATGATATGTGTAAATCTATAAAGTCACCTAAATAACAAGTGTACACTAATAATACTATGTAAGTGACAAATGTCAAGTTGTAGATTTTTGTTTTTCTTTTATTTTGAATAAATCATTACCACTTATATATGCATCTACTTCTTATCTACATTTCCTTTTATTTTCTTTTACAAAACTAAGAAAACATTCAGCTGTAAAGTTAATAGCTGAAGATAAATTCTCCTCTCAATAACAATCTGATAATCATTCCTCTCAACCAAAAATCTGAAATCAATATACTCCTCAAACCAGAAAATAAATTCAATAACCTGTATCATTTCTTCAATCAAAACAAAGCCTGTAACTAAGAATCTTCAAACCAGTAGTTCATCATTTCTCTGCAATCTGGAACCAAACCTGTATTTCTTCAAAACTGGAAATCAATACTTCCAAACCAGAAATCAAACTTAAACCAAATTCTCAGAAATAAAAGCCTGTTCTTCTTTTCAAAAATCTGGAAGCCTGTATTGTTCAAAATCAAAAAGGGGTGCATTTTTCTTTAATCTGGAAATTAGAGCATGCATGCAAGTTTCTTCAGAAACATTCAAGTTAAAAGTTTTTAAAGATCAAAAAGCAACTCAGTTTAAATCAAAGCAAGTATTCCAGTTCAAGTTTCCAGGATTTAATATGCTCTGTTCATTCTCAAATTGGTGAGTAACAATATTTTTAAAATTTAATGATGAAATCTGGTTGCATGCTTATCTTTAAAATAAGTTTATCTGTGAATATATTTTTAGCAAATATCTGTGCATGTATGTACTTGAATGATTTGGTGTGCATATCTGTTGCTTCTGTTTTCTCTGTTCTCAGTTTCAAACTCAAATTTTTGAAAAAAAAAATTCATTTCCTTTTTGATCTAACCCCTGTTAGAACTTGGATTTTAAACAAAATTGTTTATGTAGTCATTAAGTTAGGTTTAAAAATTTAATTAAGATAAAATATATTTGAATTGGCTCTGGAAACCCAAAATAAACAGGCAAGCTTGAGTATGTTGGAAATTTAAGTACCTTAATTTATTAAAACAGGTTTGTAAACTGAAAACTTAACTAAAATCTTGATTTTTAAAAATGAAATCAAAATTTTTAACATTCAATCGAAGGAGCAGTTTGGGGTTGAACAGTTTTCACGTTTTGGGTAGTTTCTGTTAACCTAAGTGTTCGGGAAGGTTGTGGTTTCTACTGATGATAGAGTGATGATAGGAGAGTTCGAGAAAATGTCTGATAATGTAAAAAAAACACTGTGGCGAAGGGATTTGATTGGGAAAGTCTGGAACCCTAGTTTAACTAGGTCTGTTATTTTTGTTCGACATTTCCTCTAGAGTTGATCGAGTTCATTGGAGCTCTGGGAAAAGGTAGTTATGGTGTAGATGAAGACGTGGCCGAAGTTTTAGAGATGACGGTGGTCGGAAGATCGTGGACGAGGCGATGATAGGCTTTCGTGGATGGGTTCTGTTGTATTTTCAGGTTTGGGATTAATGCTCGATTTCGAATTTGGAGTTTGTTCGTGGTTCTGGTGATTGGGATCGCGAGTGGTGGTCGTAGACGACATGGTGGCGATGGAGTCGATGGTCAGAGGCGATCATCTCGACTGTGCATATGCACGGTACACGTTTGTTTTTCTGGCGAGTTAATTTTGGAGCAGAGGGAAATCTCGAGTTGTCTCGAGTTATTCGCGGGTTTGATCGAAGCAGGGAAGGTTTCGACTCGAAGTAAATCGAGTTGTCTCGAGTAGATTTAGTAACTGAAGTTTAAAGCCTGACAGTGTTTTTAAAATTTAAATTGAGTTTTAAACTTTGAAAACAGGATTTAAAACCAGTTTTAAATCAAGTTTTCATTCGAGTTCAAGTATAAAATTTGTATCCTAGAATTTGAGATAAATAAAGTTTTATAAAATTTATAATGTTTTAACAAAATGAAAAATGTTAAAAGTATAATTTTATAAAGGTTTGAATTTAAAAATCTTATAAATTATCTTTATAAATGTTAAGTGTTCTTAACATTTGAATTTAAGAAGATTTTGTAAATTTGATTTCAAATTTTATTAAAGTTAAATTGTAATTTATTTTAAATCTTTAAATTGAATTAAAAGAAAGATTTTTAAAGTAAAATGTTTTAAATCTTTATTAATAATAATTAAAGTAGTTAAAGGATAAATACTTTAATTTAGTAATTAATTAAGATTTAATGATTAGGTTCATTAAATTAATAGGGTAATTAAAGAATAATTTGATAATTTAATTAATTAATGATTTAGTGTTAATTAATTAAATAATTAAGATTATAAGTTAATTAATTAAGGTTAATTAATTTGGGATTAATCATTTATTTAGATAAGTATAAATTTTTAATAAATGATTAGATAATTTAATTAATCAAGAGATTAAAGGTTTATTTATAAATTAATTAAGTAATAGAGATTAATTAATTGGTAATTAAGAATCTATTTATTTGTAATTAATAATAGTTGGTTAAGCTTAATTACTTAAAGAAAGTAATTAAAGGATTGTTAATAATTAATGAGAAATCATTAATTAGGAATTATTTAATAATTAATTAATATGATTAATTTTGATAATCAATTAGATTAATTAATTAATGATAATCATTTATAAAATGGGTTAAGTATAATTACTTAATGGAAGTAATTAAGGTAATTAATTACTTAAGGTAATTAATTAAATAAATTTGATTAAGTTAAATTAATTAATTAAATTAATTTAAGATAATCATTTAGAGATGTGATAAATATAATTACTTAAATGTAATTAGTGAAGAGTAATTACTTAGGAAAGTAATTAAAGTTAATTAGAGGATGTAATTAACTAAAGAAGATTTTTAATAATAAAAGTAATTTTAGTTTAATTACTTTTGTATAATTAATCAAGGGATTAATTAAAGGATAATTAATTTTGGAGAAATTAATTTATTGAAGAGTAATTAAGGGTAGTTAATTACTAAATGTTATTAATCAAAGGTGATTAATAAATGTGGTTTAATTAAGAATTAATTATTAAATATAATTAATTTAAATGATGTAATTAAGGATTGGTTAATTAAGATTAATTAATAAATAATTAGTGATTAAAGAAATTAATTAATTATAATTAATTAAGGATTAATGTAATTAAGTATAATTAATTAATTAATGAAGTAATTAAAGATTAATTACTGAATGGTTTAAGATAATTAATTTATGAAATTAATTAGGGATTAATTACTTAAAGTAATTAAAGTATAATTAATCAGGAATGATTAATTAAGATGGATATTTGGAGTAATGATTAATTAATTGGTTTAATTAATAATTAAGTAAGCAGGATTTATAGAATGAAGTAATTAGTTTAATTCACTTTAAATTAATTAGATGATATAAATCATTGCTTAAGGATGGATGAATGAGATTGAATGTATTTCATTGTTTGATATCTCTGATGAGATATGATTGATATATGATATGGATGTTTGGTTGAATTATAATGATAATGTGAATTATCTGTTTGGGATGATAATGTAGATTATCTATTGAATTATCTATCTTTGTGTATATAGATAAGAATTGAATTGTTTTAACCTTAAAACAACTTGGCCCTTAAAAGATACGTTTTGGATTTCGATGAGACCGGGATCGGGTTTCCGTATACCGGGATTCCAGGTCTGGAGACCCGAATACCACATCGATCCAAATTTACGATAGGTCGTGAATCTCAAGTGAAGATGAAGATTCAGAGTGCAAGGGTTATTGTCGTTAACTCTGAGGGTGATTCCAAAACGAGTGTAACGAGATAATGCCTTCGGTTTCGTTCGAACCCGGAACGAACTTGTATGGATTGAATGCTTTCAGCACATCGTCAGGCAGACGATGAGCATTCTAAGTGATATGTTCTGATTAAAGGTAATCGTAACCTCAAGCCTCATCAACCGGGAATGGCTAAAACAGGGGAGGTGCAGCAAGGCTTCGTGGGTAGCACCAACTGAGAGCAAGATAGATCCCTGTCTAGAGGTCCCTTTTCTTTTTATTCGGCTTAGTGTGTGGTTGGTCGCGCCAACTACGGGGTTATCTTGTTCGGAATTATCCAGTAAGGGATGGTTCCGGCTTTGTGTTGCAGGGGAGCGGGCGTACTCCTCGGTACGGTGATCTAGGCCACGTACTGTGACGGGCGGTACCCCAGTAGCCCTGCCATTGTATGGAAACCCATTCTTCCTACGTGCCCTTACGGTTTTGATTGCATAACCCACTTTGTGGCTAGTATGCTGGAATTTAATAATGTAACAATTTTAGCTATTTCATATTTATTTGAAAACCCTAGACCCTATTATAATATAACTGGATTTCCTATCAAATGTTTTGGTTAGCGTAAGGTAAAAACTTACCCATGTTTATTTGTGGGGAGTCTTACGTGATACCTTTTCTTTCTAAAGGTTTTGAAGTTAAGCAAGTTTAACCTGTTACTCACACCAGACCCATGTCTGACCCAAGTGTTTATTTCTGTTTTATAAACTCTTGGGTACTCAAATTTTTACGAGTAGCCAAGGGATTCAGGTTTAGCTTTGACAAATATTCTGGAGGAGCAATGGAGCAGGAGGCTTCGGCGTTCGTAGATATAGTATTCCGCTATGTTGATATCTGTGATAGTGTGTGTATTGTATTGAGTTGTAATAACTAGACAGATGTTTATAACTGTCTAGTATGTGATGTGTATCTGTGTAACTCTGATAATTGTTGTATACTATGTAATAGTTTATGTTATTAATATAATTTATTCATTCCGCTGTGAGATCGTTGTTGTTGTTTCTTTCTTTCTTCTCTTCTTTCTCTTTTCTATCCCTTTCTTTCTTCATAATGATGCGACTTTCTGGGCATAGGAAGTCGGGTCGTCACAGCATATATCGGCCAGGACCGAGATTCGACACTTATACTCCTTTGAATGAAACCGTTGAAAACATCTTCCTTGCCACCCAAGTCGAAGTTAGATACAAACGCCCACCATACAAGAAGGAATCAGATGACGCACTTAAATCTGGAAAGTTTTGCCGCTTCCACGAATCTCATGGGCATGATACCAATGAATGCCATCATCTCCGGGACTTGATTGAAGAACACATCAGGAGGAAGAGACTGGAACGTTATGTAAAAGGTCAGAACAGGACTCCAGCTCTTGCCAATGAGAACCCAAGGCTACCCTCCCCAGAGATAGGCGGAGGAAATCGCAACACTAGCGGCTCCAGTCAAGAGAAGATAGTGGTCCATACCATCTCGGGAGGACCACACATCGCCGACAGAAGCTGGGCAGAGATGGAAAGATATGGAAAGTCACTTAGAAACAATGAAGACTGCGTTAATTCTGTTATAGAAGAACGCCACCCGAAGCGGAAAGAGAGTGATGACATCACATTCAGTAGGCGTGACCTAGAGGGAAGGCAGTACCCTCACATGGATCCCATGCTTATCTCTTCCCGGATCGGTCCAGCCGAAGTATTCCGAATTCTGGTAGACACTGGAAGCTCAGTAAATATTCTATTCAAGCATGCATTCGACAAAATGAAACTGTCAATAAAGGATGTTTCTCCCTGCAATAAACCACTATACGGTTTCACTAGAGATGTGAAGATGCCCCTCGGGCAACTGGACCTCTTTGTTGAAATAGGAAGTCATCCCCGCTCCGTTGTGCGGAAATAGACATTTGTGCTGATAGAGAACCACTCGGCCTAAAACGCCTTCTTAGGAAGGCCAGCCCTGTCTGACTTCCAAATTGTCCTGGCCCCATGGTGCCTAAAGATGAAATTTCCAACGGACAATGGAGTAGGGGAAGTAGAGGGAGACCAGGACATTGCTCGAGACTGCTATGTAACTGAACTTCGCAACAACCACAAGAAGGTTAAAGGGAAGAGTGTAGAGATCGCCCTCTGCACAAAAAGTTTGGAAGCATAGCAACTAAAGAAAGCCACTCCTCTTCGATATACCAGCGACCCTTTCAATGAATTAGACCTCAGGGACAAAGAGGAGGAGGGCACCGCCGAGCCTGCAGAGGCTATGGAATTTGTATCTGTAGACCGACATGACTCGAGTAGACTATTGAAAGTCGGGTCCCAACTAAAAGCAGAATTGAAGGAACAACTCATTGATTTTCTCCGCCACAACTTAGATGTATTTGCATGGTCACACGCTGACATGACCGGAATCTCCCCTTACATAGCATGCCACATACTAAACATTGATCCTACCAAGGCACCAGTAAAACAGAAAAAGAGAAGTATGGGGGCAGAACGATCAGCAGCCCTCGATGAAGAAGTAAAGAACCTACTTGCCAATGACTTCATACAAGAAGCCATCTACCCAGAGTGGATCGCCAACCCGGTGCTGGTAAAGAAGGCTAATGGGAAGTGGCGAACATGCATTGACTTCTCCAACTTAAATGACGCCTGCCCGAAGGATTGCTTCCCACTTCCCCGAATCGATCAGCTTGTGGACAGCACAGCCGGGCACGAACTCTTATCTTTTATGGACTAATACTCAGGATATAACCAAATTCCTATGCATGCTCCCAATCAAGACCACACTAGTTTCATCACTGATCGGGGATTGTACTGCTACAAGGTAATGCCTTTCGGACTTAAAAACGCAGGGGCCACCTATCAGCGCCTCGTCAACAAGATGTTTGCAGGGCTAATAGGACAAACCATGGAAGTTTATGTGGATGACATGTTGGTAAAGTCAAGGGGAGTCGACGATCACGTAAGCCACCTGGATGAAATGTTTCAAGTACTTCGTCAATATGGAATGAAGCCGAATCCTCTAAAGTGCTCCTTCGGAGTATCATCAGGAAAGTTTCTAGGATTCATCGTCCATGCCAGAGGAATTGAAGCAAACCCTGAACAAGTCCGAGCTCTGAAAGATATCAGGATACCTTCTACCCGAAAGGAAATGCAAAGCCTAAATGGGAAGGTGGCCGCCTTGAGCAGATTCATCTCTAAAGCGACCGACAAATGCATCCCCTTCTTCGAAGCTCTAAAGAAAGAGAAAGGAAAATTCGAAAGGACTGACGAATGCTTAACAGCTTTCCTTAACTTAATCGAACACCTCCAGAGACCACCAGTACTCTCAACTCCGAACAAAGGCGAAGAGCTATACCTATACCCTGCTGTGTCATCTCATGCTCTAAGCGCCGCATTGGTTAGAGAAGACGAACACACGCAGCGGCCAGTATACTTTGTAAGCAAGAGGTTTACAGGGGCGGAAGCCAGATATCCTAAACTTGAGAAACTAGCGTACTGTTTGCTAATCACATCACGGAAACTGCGTCACTACTTCCAGTCCCATTCCATCAGAGTTCTGACCGATCAACCACTGAGGCAGGTACTCCATCGTCCCGACACTTCTGGGCGACTACTTAAATGGTGCATTGAACTAAGTCAATATGATATCACCTACCATCCTCGCACCGCCATCAAGGGACAAGCCATGGCCGATTTCATTGCCGAATTCACTACCAACGAAGGTAAGGAGCAATCGGAAGTAGAAGAAGACATCAAGTGGAATCTATTTGTGGATGGTGCGTCAAACGAACAAGGCTCGGGGGCAGGTGTGGTAATAATCACTCCCAGGGGAAATAAGCTACACTATGCTATAAGGTTGGAATTCGCTACCACCAACAACGATGCAGAGTATGAAGCAGTGATAGCTAGATTAGAACTTGCCTTAGAAATTGGAGCCAATTCTTTGTGTCTTCATAGCGATTCTCAACTTATTGTAAATCAAATAATAGGAGAATTCCAGGCTCGAGAAGAACGACTCGCGGCATATTTAAAGAAGACCAAGTTGCTTCTCAATTGATTGGATCGCTATTTAATCAAACACATCCCCCGGGAAGAGAACCAAGAGGCCGACGAATTGGCAAAGCAAGCTAGCATGAGAGACGGCGCTATTTCTGGAGCAGTAGCCATCTCAAAGCAACTGACCCCAAGTTTTGAGCAAGTGAATCTGATAGCTGCAACCGAAGGAGCAACTTGGATGACCCCCATCCGAGACTACTTACAAAGTGGCACACTACCCAACGGGCGTAACGAAGTCAAGAAAATCTTGAGGAAAGCTTCCCGCTACACAATACAAGAAGGCATCCTCTATCGGCGCAGCTTCTCTAACCCATTATTAAGGTGTGTCGCTGGAAGGGAAGCCAAGGAAATCTTATCCAACATCCATCAAGGAAGCTGCGGAGATCACACTGGAGGGCAGACTTTGGCAAAAAAGATACTCCGATATGGATATTTCTGGCCCACCTTAAGCAAGGACGCCTCAGATTTCATCAGAAAATGTGACAGATGTCAGAAGTTTGCTAAGATTCCGCGGCTACCAACAACTGAGATTACTCAAATGACCAGCCCTTGGCCCTTTGCAGTATGGGGAATTGACTTGATCGGCGAACTGCCAATGGGCCGAGGCGGGGCCAAATATGCTATAGTGGCAGTCGACTATTTCACCAAATGGGTGGAAGCAATACCCCTGAATAAAGTATCTTCATCGAAAGTTATTAACTTCTTGATCAAAAATGTTCTATGCAGGTACGGAGTCCCATTCAAAATTATATCGAACAATGGACTTCAGTTTGACAGCGAGGAGTTCGCCAACTGGTGCCAAGAGCACGGAATTCACAAAAGCTTCTCATCCGTAGCTTATCCCCAGGCAAACGGACAAGTCGAAGCCGTCAACAAAATTCTGAAAACTCTAATAAAAAAGAAACTCGAAAAGTCAAAGGGCGCTTGGGTGGATGAACTCCCTACGGCACTGTGGGCCTACCGCACATCTTTCAGAACATCAACGGGGCATACTCCTTTCTCTTTGGCATACGGATCGGAGGCTATGCTCCCAGTTGAAACCATCGTGCCTTCCCACCGTAGGATCCACTATAACCCAGAAGAGAACGAAGAACTCCTTCACATGTCTTTGGATCTAATTGAGGAGAGAAGAAATGATGCAGCCCTCAAAGCAGCAGCCCAAAAGCAAAAAGTGGCAGTACGATACAACTCCAAGGTCAAGCATTGTATCTTACAAGAAGGAGATCTTGTCCTCAAGCGAATCTTCCCTCGCCCCGGAGCACTAGATCAAGTCTGGGATGGACCATATGTAATTCATAAAGATCTCCACAATGGAGCTTATATTTTGTCAACAGTGGATGGAGAGTTGTTTCAGAGGGCATGGAACATCCAACACCTCCGTCGATACTTTTCTTAACTTGTACTGCCCATATGAAGTGAATTAACAAAGAGAATCAGTGGACGTAGGCATTTTCGTGCCGAACCACTTTAAAAAACCTTGTCTCTTTTTTAGCTTGTTCCTTTATATCTTGGCTGCTTGTTAACTTTATCCTTTTCTGTTGAACAAAACCCTGTGCAAATAGCATTTTCACTCAAGGCGCTCCACAGCGCGACTTCTTCTGGACAAGACCTAACAGGTACTATACAAATCTATGCCCTCGCCAATGAGACACTTTTGCTCCGAGATCCCTCTGCTGCGGGTTAACTCATTGCTCGCGACGGCCTTCAAAGCCAACTGTAATGAGCCGATTATAAGCCACCGAGAAGGCCGACTATAGCCGAGGCAGCTCATTACGGCGTTCGGCTCGCCGGCAGCCGTGAACCTACTTTAAGCCCCAACATAAGGTGTGGCTAGCCAGGGGTAGTTCACGGTTGACGATCGGCACCCACGCTAGCCGGCCACAGTAAATTGAATAATACCCACGATTACGGGCCATAATGGCCCGGGTAGTTACTGTGCGCGATCTCGGCTCCGGTGTGTCTTAAGTACGGCTGTGGTAAAAAAGATTAACTCCCCGCGGAGGCGTAAGATGGGTGACAAATGTCTCCAAGACTCACAGCTAGGGAAAGTGACTACAAAGCCCGTTTGCCATGAACTTAAGCACATCGAAGGCCTTCCGTGATTGGAAGTTTTACTTTATCTCATATTTCAATTTTATTTAAAAGACTTTTCTCTTATCCTCTATAACGATCCCTAAAGTAAAGGACACAGAATAGGAGACATTCGCTAATGGGAGTGGGAACTCACAACTGGACACTTGGCAGCATTCCATACTTGGCCACGCAGGACATTCAAAGCCGCCATCTTCAACTAAAAAATGAAGGGCGGTACTTTCTTTTTTTTACGTAGCTATTCACACATCACATTAACATTGCAAGATATGAAATTGTACTTTAAGCAAAAACTTGGCGTCAAACACAATTGAATTGCAGGCATATGCATAGCTATATTTCTTATACAAAATGTCGAAATAACAAAAGCATTCAAATACGACAGAATCAGCTTAAGTTAAAAAATTACACGTCAAGAATAATGTTGTTTATTACAAGTAGCATAATTACAACCTAGAAGTTACATTACTGTTTTGGGACTAACATATACAACGATGTCAAGTCCACAGAAAGATATCCAGGTCAAGTCAAGGAGCCGGCTGCATCGGAGCTTTGCCCGTGTCCTGTTGCCCACCTGACCGGTCAAAGAAAGAATTCATTAGCGATAAGCAACCAAGTTAACGGAAAGACTGGGAGGGAAGACTTACCAGCGCTTGCTTCCTGGCCATCCTGATCATCATCCTCTACTTGCACACCTGCCTCCTCAGCGGCAAGCAGCCGCATACCCTCCTTCACCGCCATCTTCTCCTCCTTGGTAAACTGGGCAGTGACCACATCCATCCTGAAGACCGCGCCACCCTCTTTATCTGCATCAGCCCTAGCCTCCTCCAGAGCCCTGAGATAAATCCTGTCCATAACTCGGGGATAATCATCCATCCAGGATAGGTTACCCTGTTTCCAGGTGCGGAAATACATGTCCTGGAGCATCTCATCCATCATCCCCTCGTTTTCCTCAAGCTCCCTCATTCGGGCCTCAGAAGCACGCAGCTTTGCAACGGCATCATCCCTCTCCAATCGATATCGTGAGCAGTCAGCCTGAAGGGATATCCTCATCGCCTCCATCTCCTCCTTCAGCCTGGACTGAGCAAGCTCCGCGGCCTCGAGTCTCCCCGATAAATCCTGTACCCGCTCGAGGTCCGCTTGTCGAACCTCATCCACCATCGCAATGGCCATGTCAATCCGCTCCTTGCAGGCGGCCTTCATTTTTCGCAACTCTGCCCTGTTGGCCTCTTCCATAGTCTTCTTCAGTTGCCTGGATGCGGCCTCGTGCTGAGAAATTTGAATGGCTTGATCGGCAAGTTGCTTAGCCTGGTCGGAAACCATTAACCGTAACCGAATGTTTGCACTCCCAATTTCCTCCCCGGCCTTAACTAGTCGGGCATGATGCCCCATCAATTTCCTGGTCTCCTCGGCAACCCGGTCGATGTTCGCCTTAGCTTCATCCCCCAGAGTTACAACCCGGGTGGTAAGCAAATCAAGGTCCAGGGACTTAGCTTCGTCAAGCACCCGTACCATAGGATTGCGAGGGAAAAGGTGCTCGCCAGTAGCCTCATCGAAGGAGATGTCATGAGAGGCCGGGTCCAGGTCTGGATGACCCGCAAACGGATTACGAACCAGGCCAGGGTGATCTATCGGGGTGAAGGTTGGATTCTCAAACGGATGTGGGGAAGGCATAAACTCGGTATCATCCTCCGTAATATCGTGAATAGGCTGGAGTGGGGCCGGAGGACCAGGAAGAGATTCAAACGAAGATCGACTCCTCTTCCTCTTTTGTATATCTTCTTCAATAACTCCAAGAAGAGGAAGATAGCCGACTACGTCTCCAGGGCAGTTAGTAGGAGGCTTTGGTTTGGCAGCAGCTTTGAGGAGTCTGTATTGTTTAAGCCTGTGCCGAAGATATGAGGTCTTGGCTGTTTTGCCCGCTCCTGGAATGAAAACCAAGTGTCACCAGCATGCATTGAGCCATCATTCAAGAATTAAAAAGAATAAAGAGAAATTCACCTTGAATCGCAGAACTTGCCTCAGTAGAAGCACTCCCGAAAGATAAATCGACGCCGGTCCCGGCCTTATCAGCTTTCTTGGGCTTCTCCGCCAAGGCCGGTCCTTCCTCCAACTCTTCAAAGGCTTGGCGGAGAGCGTCATCTGTCCACTCTTGAATCACGCCTGCCTGCCCAGGAGGCAAAGCCCCGGTACCATCATCGCCCTGTCCTTCGCCACCATCATCGCCGTGACAATCAGTGTCACCTTCTCTACCACTTCCACTCTCCGCCTCACCTCCTTCATCCTCGCCTTTTTTCCCCTCCACTTTTTCCTCCTCCTGAACATCTGGATGTGTGCTGGGAGAGGGCCCATCGTACTTTTTGAGTTTCTTCCCCCCGGCGATTGGATGCATCGAGAAGGGTCTCCTTTTGCTGCTCTTCGCCGTGGCCCCTCCTGTAGCTTTGGCAGCCCTTTCCTCCGCCGTGTCTCTCTGCTTGACCACGGACTGATGTGGTAGAATCAGGTTGTGCTCCAGAAGTGTAGCATTCCTGATCAAGTAAGAAGCCGACCTATCCCTTCCCGTAATGGCTTCTATTTCCACAGCCATCTGAACCAGGCGATCGTTTTCCACGACTGCAAAGCCACCTGTCGCTAGCAAGAAATAAAAGCACATGAGAAGAAGCATTGCAGTCAGAACGGAAATCATAAATAAGCTTCAACTTACAGCCAGAGGTGAAGCGACGGATGGAAACAGAGTCATCCTTGATGAAAAACCATTCTTTCTTGAACATGCTGAACTTTGAATATAAGTCCAGGACCGGCTTGAAAGATACGGCTAATTCCAAGCTAATGTATGGAGACCCCTTCTTATAGCCTCTCAGATTGTACAAATATCGGATCTCCCGGTTGGAGGGAGGACGCCCGTATCTCCTCTGAAAAATGACAAACAGGCTCACCAGGATGGCGTAGAAGTTATGCTGAAGCTGAAATGGGGCCACCTTCAAGTAGGTGATGAAGCTGAGTATCCAAGCATTGATCGGGGGAATGGCCCCACACATACAATGGTACCTACTATAGGCGAAATATCCTTCGGGGGGATTATATGGCATCACTCCTTCCCCCGGCAATAGCATACGCGCTCTGTCAATCCCAAAGGAGCGAGAAATAACGTCAAGCTGCTCGCCTTTGAGAGAGCTAGGGAAACAGTCAGGAGGTGAGTTCAGAAGCTCCTGAGGGCCATACCCATCTACTAGTGACCTCGGGGTTGGCCCATGATGTCCCAGTCCTGACTGAGCTGGGGGCACTGCGGAAGGATCTTCTCTGTCCTGGGATTTCTTCTTTTCTGATCGGGTTTCAACTTTATGAGACATTTATCTGCAACATAGGAAAGTATGAGAGTATGTAGTTTGGAATTTCACTTGTAATTCAAAACATAAGTGCATCCGGTAGTTCAAGGCCAAGATCCCATTCGGAACTCGTACTCCTCAAGGTGGCATTCGATAGTACAAGGCGAAGGTTCATTCGACCTTATACTCCCAAGTTCATTCGGTAAGTTCATTCGGTACTCAAGCCCCTTAGGTAAAACGTTTGAGTTCGTTCGATGGGTCAGTCATAAAGAATCATTTGGCAAAGGAAGACTTACCTGGTCCGGCAGATGAGGTGGTTCGGTAATTGACTGGTCCGGTTATTTCAAGCAATCAAGTCTGATTCGGTATTCAATTGATTCGGCTGTCTCAAACGGTGAAGGGTGAACATAGATGCGAGGTCCATACTTATAGACATCTACTAATGACCGGACCAATTGGTTCGGCACACAGGGCCGGATGGGGATATCCAAGCTAAAGCAAAGCACGCCATGTGCATACCCACATGCCCTACTTTGGGGGGCAAGTGTTGAGTAAATTTCGACCGGGCATGTCGAACCAACTCCTTCTCACCGAACCAACTCCTTCTCACCGAACCAACTCCTTCCCTTGCCTACCGAACCAACTCCTTCCCCTGCCTACCGAACCAACTCCTTCCCCTGCCTACCGAACCAACTCCTTCCCACCGAACCAAGGTCCTACCGAACCAAGTCCTCACCGAACCAATACCCCGGTACCAACTCCCACCGAACCAAACTCCATCCACTCACAACCGGACCAAGGCGTACCGGATCAACAATGCCAGGCCAGATCGCATCAGCCCAGGCCCACCAACAGCTATATACATCCAAGACCCCTGCCCCCAGCCTCACTCTATAAATAGAGGGGCAGGGGTACAACAATGGGACAAGTTTGAGAGCTCAAGCACGGATAGAACTTTCAAACAACTTTCATATACTTGTATCAAAGCTTTGTACTTGTAATCTGAACAAGAAAGGAGAAATAATATATAAAGTGGACGTAGGCACATTCTGGCTGAACCACTATAAATCTGTGTGTCTTTTACAGTTTAGTCCCTGCTTTTTACATATTTGCATAAATCATCCAGATCACTAAAAACAACATAAAATCAACTAAATCATACGACTTGGAGGTGTTTGCCCATTTTTTGTGCAAACATTAACCCAGATTTCTATCAGCTCCAAATCCATCCAATATAATTCCATGGCATAGTACTCGCCGATACGAACGCAACACAACTTGTCGTGCTCGATTTGGACCTCGTACGGAAAAGTTATGAATTTATGAACTTCGATATAATTAAAATTATAATTAACATAATTAATAAAAGTTTAAACTATTGAACCTTTCTTCTCTCCTCACGTTACCAGGCACGAACGTAACCCATCAACGCCGAAAATCTTCGAATGTCGCCGCCTCCACGCTCCACCGAGGCTTGATCCAACGTCGCCATACGAACACCGATGCTCTACGGTGCCTATCACCCAAGCCTCGTCACACTCGATCAAAGAAATCACCATCGAATCAACTCCAAACGCAGCACGAACGCGGCCTGCTCACACATCCATTCGTCGACGATTCGTCGATCTGACCGTTGATCTTGTAGAGCTCGTTGAGCTCTCCATCTTCCTAGTTGAAGTCGAAACCTGAAAGCGCATGGATGGAGAGAAATCGAGGGAGGAAGGCCAGTGATTTTCAACCATTAAAATTTTAAAAGAAGGCAGCTGATAGAACTTGGGTTTTGGATAGCAAAAATAAGGTTTTCAAGTCCTTATATAGAAAATTTTGCGGCACTATTCATTCGTGAAAATTTCGAACTCCATACGAAGCATACCGCCTGGCGTTCTATATGTTATACCCCTATTCCAAACACAATAAAATATATATCGAAAGCCTATTCCATCATATAAAGAAGTTAACTCTTCA
This sequence comes from Allium fistulosum, assembly GCA_030737815.1. Classification (NCBI taxonomy): domain Eukaryota; kingdom Viridiplantae; phylum Streptophyta; class Magnoliopsida; order Asparagales; family Amaryllidaceae; genus Allium; species Allium fistulosum. The sequence continues at coordinate 1,023,456,669 of CM060906.1, forward strand.
AAATCAAATTATTTTAATTAAAATTCCTTTAATAAATTTCTATGCGTTTCAAACTTGTACGACTAAACGATACGTCCAATCGCCATGAAATTCGATGGCATACTATAACATACTAATACGGATCCAATGAAATTGGTTTCGTTGAAATCCGAGGCAGTGCCCTGGAAGGCTACTTTTATATGTTAGTTAAAACGAATTATTATAAAAATTAGTTCATTCACTTTTAGTTCAAATTTAAAAGTTTACTATCTTCATCTTTGTCAAAATATAATTTAATAAGCTTTGAAATCAATTTTATCCAGTCAAATCCAAGCTTCAATTACTTTAAATATTTCCAATATTAAATTCAACAATTTCATTATCAAATAAATCGCTATATTTGAAATTCAAGTTATTAACTTACAAAATTAACTTTTCAATGCTTAAAATTAATTAAATATTCCAAATTCAAATGACTAAAATTCCTGGTCGTTACAGTATGGTATGATGTAAAAATCCGAAAAGGACTCCAAGTACGTTATCAAAATATGATTTGATAGTTGTACCCGAAGGAATACGATCCATTAGTCGTTAATGAGTCTTCAAGAGCAAGACAAATGCAATTGGAATATAAAAAGCAACGTTAATAAAAATAACATCGTAAATTTCAAATATTGCAATTGACGCAATAGATTTGTTACTCAACGAGCTTAAATTAATTTGGATTTACTCACAAAATTATCGCTTGGAGTGACTATGCGTTTAGTACATATGTGTTGAAATGGAAAATACTAAATAATTATTTAGAATGGACCATTTGCATATGACAACCAAGGTGTCTCAAATTCTGTAGGAGCGATATTGAGTTTATGGATTTTAGGATATGATCCAAGAAATGATATGAAAGTATCATTTCATAATCATCAGAGTTAAATAAGTATTTTGATAGAAATATTGAATGGTTATATTTTTAGTCAAAATGCAGAGGAAGCATGTGTCTATAAGAAAGAACCACTAAAAGGTACATAGATATTTCTAGACTATAAGTAAACAACATATTGTTGATTGTTAACGATGTACTTATGTTAAAATCAGTAATACTTTGGTTATTTAATATTCGATATTGAGTTTGTAAATTATATCATTTATAGTAAATATATAAATATTAGGAATGTCCCAAATAATATGCAAAGACACCTATTAAAACGGTTGATAAGGAAAATGTAAGATGGATTCCTTATTCTTTACGATAGGAATTATCATACATGTTGTATTATCAACAATATCGTAATTTGCTTATGTGTTTGATACATGAAGCAAATATCAAATCCAACTTAAGATCACTAAATGGTAGTTTAGAGTATTCCAAGTACTTAGGAAATACTAGAGAATTATTTATAGAAACAAGAACACCTTATGAAGGAGTGTACGAACTCAAATTTCATGAGTGATATTGAGTATCAAATGTCAATACTAAATTCATATTCAAACCTTAATTAAGAAGCTTTTAAGTTGGAAGTGTTACAAATAAAATATTGTGGCTAGTTCAGCGAAAAGGCTAGTACATTACCCTGAATAGTGCCACGATAAAAGAAATGTATAAATATAAATGCACAAATTTATAACTGAGCTAGAGATGATTCTAAGTACTTAGAATCATTGTTATATGATAACAATGTAATAATAAGAGCTCACTAGAGGTCGAGAAACATACTTCGAATAGTTCCACATGATAAAGATAGTTTATCAGTATCGGAAAGAGTTGATTGACACAGTAGATAAATAAACAACGCAGCAGATCCATTCATAAAGGATCTAACTCGATCAGTTCTCATCAAACTGATTGAAGGGATGAGATAGAGATTCCATAATTAGCCCCAGTGCAAGTAGGAGATTGATAGAGTCAGGGATATGACCTAGGGCAATTATGTAATTGTTACATATATCTAACTCGATAACCAATCTTGTTCGAAATAAAAGTGTTTTCTTTCTATTATGTACTTGACATAATGTGTTGCATATTAGTTAATTAATTTAATTAAAAGTATATTCGATAGAAATCCATAAATTGTATGTTTTGTGATAGTAGTTACAATGCGTTGTAACCATGAGTGATATACCATAATAAATTAAACATACCATTTTTAATATTCCTAGTCAAGATGTATCGAGACCGGGTATCAATGCATCCTTGGAACTAGACTACGTAACGATCTCCAACTGTTGAGCAATGTATTACTCATGGCTATTGAGGCACCAAGGGGTTACATACTGATTGTTATTAGATAACTATGGAATGACTCACTCGATATTTTTTTATTGGTTAATATAACTAAGCTCAAACAAAAAATATCGATGTGACAAAATTACACTATTCTCTCGACTTGAGAATATTGTTGGTCTTCAATATGGAAGCTTTGCTTTGATTATAGTCAAATCGTGGCATGACATCCATCGAACGACTATAGTTCGGTTGAGTTGAAGCGTTGGAAGTGAAAAACTATTCAAAAGAGGATTCGGCTCCTAAGTTATATGAGGTTAGTATCATGATCAACCGAAGCCGACTCAAAGTCAAAGTCTTTGGCTAGAGTAGTTTAATTAATAATAATCGTTATTATTGAACCAAGGACTTTGTGTTTGGATCATAAATTGAATATGGACGATATTGGAATTTTGACCATTGACTAATTTCGTAAGTCCTAATGTGATATAGTTTTAATGAAGAGAATTAGTGTAAATAATTATTACTACCAAGTAACGCTTAATTAAGTAAAATTAGATTTTAATGAAGCAATGTAGGCGATAAATTTGGTCATAATGCCACATCACCTGCTAAGTGACATGTGAACGTTAATTTTCGAATTGTTCGATATTAATCGCTGACCCAAATTTACACCAAAGAGTCACTCAACCATAATGATGAATACTCTGACTACCACTAATTAGTTAAATTAAAATTGTTATAAATTAATCAAATTAATTATTATTTAAGAAATATTAATTATAAAATTTTATTTGATTTGTGTTGAAAATAATGCGTATATAAAAGTTGTATACACATGTATCAATATATAATATCGTTGTACATTCAAATTAGATTTAAATGTATTTTATTTAATCGAGCTTGTAGCGATTGGGAGGCCCATAAAGGGACCTGATTTGGCCAACTATAGGTGTAGGAGGAGAGATTGGATTTGATTTAGAAAAAAAGGTTTGAATTAGTAGAGATATTTTTGGATCCTGATCCACCTTTTGCCCATTTCTTTCTCTATTATATAAACACCCTTAACCCTTCATTTGTCGCTCTCTTTCGAGCCTCAACTATATCCATATATAACCGAAAATGGCAGCCTTTCCTTCATTGATTCAAGCATTAAAAACACAAATTCAATTAAATTAGGACAATACTGCATAGTGCTTTCAGTCTGGAAGCTCTCTCCGAAAGGATTTGAATTCAGGTTCAAACAGAGTCGATCAATTCAGCATTCAACATGTACTAATTAGGCTATAGTTAAGTAACTTATTTATTTATAATTATGTATATTTATTTGATGATTACCATGAATCATATGTGCTTAAATTAGATCTTAATATCACCTCTATATATGTATGCTATCAACATTGCATGTGAATATGTGTTTGTGTGTGTGTATTGTGATTAAAATAATTATATATATAGGTGAAAATATTTTTTAAATTAAACACTAATTTTAAAAGGGATTTTAAAACAAAATTTTAATTTTAACATATAAATGTATATATAAATTACATGTAAAATTTTGTTAAATCATATACCTGAATTATTTTCAAAAATTATATGTTTATATATATATATATATTATTTAAAACTTTATATGCATGTATGTATGTTTGTATGTATGTATACATTTATTTCAAAATACAAGATGTTACTTTAATATAATATGTATAATGTATGTATATATATTTTAACGTACATTAATTATATCACGACTACAAAATTTATTTTTAAAAAAGAATCTTTTTAAAACATTTTCGTACGGAAAAGATTTATTTAAAAAAACAAATTTTTAAAACCGTAAAGGATTTTTAAAATAGTTGATTTTGTCAAACATATTATAGGGCAAAATATTTATGGATATATATATATAACCCAAAAGGATGAGTTATACCCAAAGGTTACCCCCAGTATACAGATCCAAACTGATTTAAGCCTTAGGCTGATTTTCAAACTCTGTTTGGAATTAAAATTAAAATTAGAATCTAAAAGGTTTAATTTAAAATAAATAAAAATAATATTTTAAATTTAAGAGGTTAAATTTAAAATAAGTAATGAATTATAAATGCATAAAACAATTTTCAAAACTATTTAGAAAATAAAATAATTATTTTCAAAAATTATTAATTGGATTAATAAATTAAATAATTAACTAACTGTTAACTAATTAAACAAAATAACATATAAATATACACATATACATACACTGATATATGTAACATTATCTTAAGATGATAAGGCTATATATATATATTTAAAATTTTCTAAATTAACTTTATTTAATTAAAAAAATTGATTATATAAATTGATTTAATGTTAATTAAGAAATAAAATAATACATGTATTAATATAAGATACATGTGTGTGTAACTATAAATATTATAGTGCAGATATTCAATTTTACTGTTTAAAATGAATAAAATTAAAATAATGACAATGTTAATTAATTAATTAAGCTTTAATTAACGTAAGAATATACATATTATTATATAAGTTAATTAAATTATAAAATGTTATTCAAGAATTAAACTTATATAATATAAATGTATAACGAAAGGTGGAGCAATAAGAAACCCAAAATAGAGTTACAAAATAAAAACATACAAATGGTACATATACCATGAATTCTGATATGTCCGACACTTGAATCACGAAGGCATTTCATAAGAAATACATTATTCATAAGTCGATATCACTCAATTAAATATATTAAAATTATGAATCCTTAGTATAAAGTTGTCCTCTATTATTTATATATTAATAGATTACTTACATACTCCTTAGTTATTTATACTCCTTAAACTAAGGATGTTATGCATAGTAATATTAATATATCGAATATATGAGGTAAGATATATGTACGTATTTGTTGATATTCCTCAAGGTACGTACATTTATACCTTGGCTATCGCAAAATATTGGGTGTGAGTGAATAATCTCTCTTGATTTATTAATATTCACCAAGGTCGAAATGACGCTAGCATAAAGACTACGGGTTATGAGTTGTATATGATACAACCGATAAAGTGTTATCCCTTGTTTGCACTCCTATGATTTGTTGATATTTCACAAGGTCAGGATCCCAAGGCAAGTGAGTCCTAACACCCACTAGAGAAGTCGAAAGGCTTCTATGTTTCGTCTAAAGGTTTGGAGAAGCATAAAAGTCTGGTGGGAGCCTTATTAGAAAAATGAAATGGTAACATTTAATCATTATATTATTCTAAGAACATCTGCTATGTATAATTAAATGATCTATGTGATATCCCGGAATTTCATGGAATTTAAAATGTGATAATCTTTTAAATTAATTAATAAAAATTGGTAAAAATTGTTATTTTCAAACAATTTAATAATGAGTTGTTTTTAAATATAGTTTTAAATAGATTCTTAAATGAAATAATTAGTTAAAAGTTTAATTTGTGTTATTTAGAAATAGATTTTTAAAATAGACCTATTATTTCAAATTTAATAAGTATTTAAATGTATATATATGTGTATTTAAATTGATTTTAAATAGGATAATTATTGACAATTAATAATGTGATTGTTTAAAATGGATATCTATATTTATTTGAATTGATTTTAAATTTGGATTTTAATTTGACTTTGAATTTGGATTTAAGAATTGAATTTAAAGAAATATATATATCTTAAAATAAAAATAATAATATAGTTTTGACTTAAATCATATGGATAAGGTTTTTATTTTAAAATAAGATTTGCTTTATATATTATTCTCTTTAAAGAAATTTATTTATATAAATTTAGAAAGTAATTATTAAATAGGAATAAATACAAAAGTTTTATATTATCATTTAAAAATGGATTAAATATACTATATATGATTTTATTTAAAATATAATTGGTTTATATTCTATTTTCTTTAAAGATTGTATTTATGTAAAATTTAGAAAGCATTTATAAATTTATAAAAGTATTTATTTATTAGGAAAATTAATTTAAAAGCTTTTAAAATCATTTAAAAATAATATAAAATTTAATAATGACAAGTGTTAGCCTCTAAATCATGCTAAGTAACATGTGTTAAGAAATTAGATAAGGTAAGAGACAGGTGTCACATTTATTTTAATTTTATTTTATCTTTAATACAATCTAAATTAACTTATATAAATATCTATCTTTCCCCTTCATTCCTTTTTCTATCTTCGTTTCTAAAATAAAAACAAAGAAACTCAACCTGTAAACATTTCAAACCAGAGAATCCACAAGAATCAAAATTTGTAAAACATTCTTCACAAACCTGTAACAAATTCTCAAAGCATTCTCAAAAACAAAAGCCTGTAATCTCCTCTAAAGCAAATGCAAACAAGAAATCATCAAAGCACCGTCATTCAAACCTGTAACAAGTTTCAAAATACAACCTGGAATCAAACAAAATTATCAAAGTCTTAAAATCATCAGTTTCAAATTCTTCAAGTGCAATAAATCAACAAGCAACTGAATTCATACATCAAACAACCAGATTTAAATTTCAACAAGCAAAGAGAAATTCTAGAGTCTGGAAAACAAGATTGGAAACAAAAATATGTTCTCTGTCCTCTGCTTTAAACTGGTGATTAAACCTAACTTTAAAAACAGTTTTAAAATCTGTTACTATGTTTTGATATGTCTGATAAATGTTATAGTAACATGATATGCAATATTTACTTGAATGTTGGATGTGAATGCATGTTTACATAAGAGTTTGTTATGAAATATCTGTGCATATGAATGTTCATGCTTCTCTGTTATTTTCCTGTGAGTAAACTACCAAAAACTTTAGTTTATAACTTGGGGTCAGTGATAAATATTTGAAGTATGCTGTGAATAATGTTTGTATAGATGTAAATATGCCTATATACATAATATATATGTAAATGTTTACATATGCATGTCTGTGTATACCCAGATGCATCTCTCTGTTTTTAAAATTTCAGGCTAATAACAAGTTTAAAAACCAATTCCTTTCTCTCTAATAAATTTTAGGCTATGATCTATAAATGAAAAATGTTTATAAGAAGGTACTTTCATTTTTAAAAATAATTCCAAGTGGAAATATTTGGGAAATACTTAGAAAAATGGAATTACAGTAAAATATGTTCAAAACAGGAAAATCAATAATCACGAATTCAAGTTTGGATTTCATAAATTGATTCGTAGTAGGGAATGATGATTTTAGGTAATAAGTTCATGATTTTTAAGCTTAGAAACGATGAGATAATTCGAGTTGATCAGAATTGGAAGTTTTGTCGATTTTTGATGAACGGTGACTAGTGGTTGGTCGAGCTTGGGCCTAGAGGTGGCTCGTGAGTCGGGGTTCAAGGGAAAAATGGCTGGAGGGTTTTTAAGTGGCCGTGGCGGCAGCATGACGTCGAACTAGGGTTCGACGACCAGTTTTGGTCGATATTGTTCTCAAAGAAATTTCGTCATCGTGGGTGGACTAACAGAGATCGGACCAAGGGGGATAGGAGCCTGGGGTCGTGGCGAAGCTCTGGTTGTGACGGCGAGTCTTCAGGTGATCGAAATCGTCGGCGATGGGTGGTTTTGTCGACCCAGTTTGATTCGAGGAAGATGCTCGAGTGTTCGATCTCAAATTCCGGTCGAGTTCGTCGAACTGGGTGGTCAGGAAGCACGTTTGGGTTGTCGTCGACTTGGGAATGATCGTGTCGAAGGTCGGAGTCGCTTCGTTCAGATGTGCACGTGCACGTGTACACGTTTGGAACTGGAGATAATCGATAGTTTGGGGAAGATGAAGTTCTTCTCGGTGTTGTGCTCGTGCGATTTGAAGTGTGACTCGAAGTAACTGTGTTTAGCAGGTGAGTGTTGAGAGGAACTCGGGGTAGCTACCGGGTAGGTCTCGTGTTCGACCCGAAGTAGTTTTTAAACCAAGTTTTATAAAATTTTAAAATAAGGTTTTTGAAATTTAAGAATAAATTTAATTTAAAACTTTCTTATATAAATTATATTTTATAAATAATAGTTGTTTCCTTTAACATTGTTTATGAATTTTTGAAACTTTATTAAATTTTAAGCTTTGCTAAATTAAGTTAAAGTTATTTTAAACATTTAAAGGAAGATATGTTTTATTAACTTTAATTTATCAAGTTAAATGATTATTTCTTTTAAACTTTAATTAATGATTTAATTAAGAAAAGTTAGTTATTAAGATAAGATGGTTTAATCTTAAGATAATTAAAGTTTTAATATCTTGATATTAATTAAGTTAATTAAGGAAATTAGGTATAATCAATTAATTTAATTAATAATGATTAAGGATTAGTTAAGAAATTAATTAAGAGTAATTAATTAATTTAATTAACTCAATAATTAACATTGATTAAATCAATGATGAGAAATTAATTAATTTGTAAATTTGTAAATAATTAATTAAGTAATTAGAGGTTGATTAACTAGTAATTAAGAAGTACTTGATTTAGTTTATTAATTAATAATTAGGTTTTATTAATTAATAATTAAGAAATTATTAATCTATAAAGATTAATTAAGGGTTAATTAACTGTTATTAAGGATTAATTAACTGATAATTAAGGATTGATTAATTTGTTATTAAGTTTTATTAATTGATAATTAAGGTTTATTAATTAATAATTAAAAGAATAATTAATTTGTAATTAAAGATTAATTAATTTGTTTAAGGGTAATTAAGGGATGAATTACTCAAGTGTAATTAATAAAATGAATGTGATTAATTTAAGGTAATTAATTTGTAAATTAATTAAAGATAATCACTTGATAAGAAATTAAGTATGAATACTTAATGAGATTGATATGTGTAATTACTTAGTATTAGTAATTAATGTATAATTACAGGATGTAATTAATTAAAGGGAATTACTTAATGGGAAGTAATTGAAGTATAATTACTTTGTAAAAGTAATTAAGGATTAATTATTTGGTGTAATTAATTAAAGGATTAATATAATTAATTAAGGAGTTAATTAATTAGGATGAGTAATTACAGGATGGTAATCACTGTTTATGATTTATTTAAGGTTAATTAATGGAGATAATTAATTATAATTAATTAATAAAATTAATTAAGTATTAATGAAATTAATTATAGTTAATTAATTAATGAGAGTAATTAAAGGTTGATTACTGTTAATAATTAAGAATAATTAATTTGTGAAATTAATTAAAGGATAATTACTTTATGTAATTAATGAATTCTTAATCAAGGATGATTAATATTTAATGAGTAATTAATTAATTAAAGGTTTGTAATTAATTAATGATTGATTAAGCAAGGTTAGATAATTAATTCTTAACTAATTAATTTAATTTAAGTTAATTGAATTAATTATAACATAGGGTTAATAATTGTTGCTTATGGATGATTGTTGTGTAGAATATCCGAATTAGATGATATCTATTGGATGATATGCTATGATATTTTATGATATGCTATTGGATATATCTGTGATAAATGTGTGATATTTATCTGTGTTAAATGCTGTGTGAATTATTGTTTAAACCTTAAACAACTTGGACCTAAAAGATGGCGATTTGGATTTCGATGAGACCGGGATCGGATTTCCAGATTTGGATATCCGAATACCACATCGATCCAAATTAACGATAGGTCGTGAATCTCAAGTGAAGATGAAGATTCAGAGTGTAAGGGTTATTGTCGTTAACTCTGAGGGTGATTCCAAAATGAGTGTAACAAGATAATGCCTTCGGTTTCCATCGAACCCGGAACGAACTTGTATGGATTAATGCTTTCAGCACATCGTCAGGTATACGATGAGCATTCTAAGTGAGGTGTTCTCTAAAGGTAATCGTAGCCTCAAGCCTCATCAACCGGGAATGGCTAAACCAGGGAAGGTGCAGCAAGGTTAGTGGGTAGCACCCAAGTAGGATAAGATTTCCCCTGTCTAGAGTCCCTTTTTATTCGGCTTTGTGGGCGGTTGCTAGCTACAACCGCGGGGTTTCTTATGCGGGAATTATCCAGTAAGGGATGGTTCCGGCCTTGTGTTGCAGGGGAGCGGGCGTACTCCTCGGTACGTTGATCTAGGCCACGTACTGTGACGGGCGGTACCCCAGTAGCCCTGCCATTGTATGGAATCCAATCTCCAATAAGTGCCGTACGATTTAGTTGTGCCCAACTATGTTGGAACGTGAGATGTAAGCATTCCAGCTATTTCTGTATTTTACTTAAAAACCCTAGACCCTATTATAATATAACTGGATTTCCTATCAAATGTTTTGGTTAGCGTAAGGTAAAAACTTACCCATGTTTATTTGTGGGGAGTCTTACGTGATACCTTTGTTTTCAAAAGGTTTTGAAGTTAAGCAACTTTACCCGTTTACTCACACCAGACCCATGTCTGACCCAAGTGTTTATTTTCTGTTTTATTAAACTCTTGGGTACTCAAATTTTTATGAGTAGTCAAGGGATTCAGGTTAGCTTTGATGAAACTATGGAGGAGATTTGGAGCAGGAGGCTTCAGCCTTTGTAGATATATAAGTGGTTCCGCTGTGTTGATCTCTGAGTCATTTGTTTGAGTTGTATTTGAAGTTGTAATAACTAGACAGGTGTTTATAACTGTCTAGTATGTGTTGTATAATCTGTGTAACTCTGATAGTCGTTGTATATTATGTAATACTTATGTTATTAATATAATTTATTCGTTCCGCTGTTGAGATTCTAGTGTTGTTCTTTCTTTCTTCTCTATCTTTTCTCTTTTCTATCCCTTTCTTTCTTCAAGATGATGCGTCTTCCTGGGCATAGGAAGGCGGGTCGTCACAGTTGGTATCAGAGCGCTAGGTTGAGTGAATACCTAGGCTTTGGAGTGATTTCTTTCTTGAGAGAGCGTATTTGTAATTTTTATATAACTATATATATATCTATTCTACCTATTTGTTGGGTTACCTGTTCGGGTTTTCCAATATAAGATATAAAGGTGGATAGGGCAGTGGTGTGTGTAACATGATTACCAATGGTTAGAGTCTGAGTGTTGAGGTTGGAAGTGTATTTGTCGAGACTGTAGACCAAATACCGTCTCGAGTGAGCTTTGCTATGGTGTAAGGATTTCATTGATCTCTGAAGGAAACCTTTTAAAGGTTCGGAGTTCATCTTTGAAGTGTAAGTTGGATCACGCTCGTGTGAGCAGATTTTTGGAGAGTTTGGATCTGTCGGAAGAGCAGAAGTGAGTGATGGTATCTTGGCAACCTCAGGAAGTAGTAGCTGTGTGATGAGACGCAGTGACTATGGATGTCTCCGAAGATGTTTTCTTTTGGAGCAAGTTTAAGGATGTAACAGCCCTAGATTTTTGTATATATTTTAAATTCTTGAATTTTATCTTTTTTTTATGAAAATAAATTTAATTTCAAGAATACTGCTTTTCATTTCGTTGAAATCCGATTTATATTTTGAAAATTATGCTTTTTACCATATTGTATGTAAATTGATTTATTTAATAAAATCATCTATTTTAATTTATATAAACAATATTTTTATTTGTCAAATCATGTTCTATTATGTATTATATGACATGTTAGATATATATTTTATTTTAAAACATTTTAAAGTGATGTTATAATTTTTCCAAAATTTACTATATTTATTTCCTATTTTTAAAGGCTGTTTTCTAATTTTCTCCTATTTTCTTCATTAAAATTTTATTTTATTTAAATTTTATATATTTATTTTTGAATGCATTTTTATTTTATGTTGTTATCTTTGTTTAAAAATATTTAACAAGTCCATATGAATTTTCCAAAATTTATTCCATTTAACTTCAAATTTTCTAGACTAGTTTACATTTTCTGTGCTATTTTCTTAATTTAATTATATATAATTAATATTTATTTGTTTATATTTTGTTTATTTGTTATATTTTCGTATTTTAACTGAATTTATATATATATTTCAGTTATTTAAAATTCCAAAGGAATATGGTGGATATTTGAAGAGTTGTGACCATTGGTTTGCTTTTGCCTTTTTGTATTCACACCTTTTCACACTTCAACCAACACCTTTCCATATTTACTGCCTTAACTCTTTTCTCTTCAGCCACTTCCTCATTTTCACGTGAACTTTTCTTCTCAAACTCAAGAAAAAAATTTCGGCCATTATCTTAAACAAACTTTGGTAAAATTCTATTCTCTTTTCATTGTTTTATACTTGTTTTCATGTAATTTTGCTCTTGCTTCCTTCACTTCTAGGTTCGGCCCCACCACTCCATCAGCCTTGCCGCCTCCACCACCACCTGAACATGTCACCACCACCTCCTCCTCACTGGCCATCCCAAGCCGTGCCACCCTTGGTGGAAGATCCATCACCAAATACTCCAAACTCCAACTATAAGACCTAGCCGAGCCATCAATGCATCACCACCTCAAATTCTTCCCCTTGGCCGCCACCTACACCACCACCACCACCTCTAACCTGACCTGACACCTCTGCCATGTCATCCCCTGACCCCACCAGAGATGGCCGTGCCCACCTGTGCTTTGGCCTAGCCCAATAGTTGCATGAAACCATGTGTGTTGCCTTGTGTTGCCATTAGCTTGTTGTTTCATATCACTTATGTTTGCACCATCTTCAAACCCATGTAGGCCGACCCTTAGGAACCCAAACCTGACCCAAAAACCTTGCTTTAGCCCTATACTACACTTATGGCTGAGCCCAATGTATGCTGGAAGCAAGTGCAAAGCAATTCCGCTTTGATTTGTGCAGTTGATTCTATCTTATTTTTATCGTATTTGAATTTAAAGCTTATAATGATTGTATTGTTTTTTTTTTTACTTGTATTCAAGGGAATTGATACTTTGGCTCCCACTCATCTTTATGTCGTGTTATCGTGCTTGTGTGGATCTCTTTCGTGCATTCATCGTTGTGTCTCCAGCTCAAACCAGTGAGTTATTCTCACCAGACAATATGTACATATATAACTAGTGAATTGACCCCTTTTGAATCTGTAAAATGCATTATCATGTTACACCTGCTATGTTATGATTTTATGATGTTCACTCATGATTAAACACCTATTATATTATATGTTACTGTTATATTATGCTGTTATATTATTTTTATCAGTTTATCACTGCAAGTTCCCTTTAGATTAGAATCACTATGGGTTGAAATGATACATACCCGAACGGACTTTAGAATAGGAGAAAATTGTTATGGGCTGAAATGATAGGCCTAAATGATTTTCAATTATATTTCATTTACTTGGGATTGCGGGTTTGAAATGATCAAACCCGGGTTTTCTTTGTAAATTACGGGTTGAAATGATATATTACCCGTATCACTTTACCTAGGCTAAAAATGAAATACAGACCTGTAGTTAAAATATGTTTTTCTAAAAATTTTAAAATATTTTAGAAATGTAAATGTTATAATATTTTGATTTAAATTTTATTTAAATGATTTTTGTAAAGCATTATTGATTTTTTTGAAAATTTATAAGTGAAATAAATTAATGGTAAAGTTAGAAAATCTGAAATGTAAGTTATTTTGGGAAATTTTAATTTGGTGATAATTGGAATTTAAATTAAATATGAAATATGATAAATTCATGATAATTTGGATTAAAGTTAATTTAAATGATTTTATAATATATTAATGATTTTTGAATAAAGTAAAAATGTGAAATGAATGAATATTTAAGTTGAAATTTTGAAATATAACTAAAATTGGAAATTTGTGAATTTGGCTTAAAAGTGAAATTTAAGTTAAGTAAATAAAAATGGAATTAAGTTATATTTGAAAATTTAAACTTAAGTGTTAAGTTAATTTAATTTAATGAATTTATAATTTAATATTGGAATTTAATAAGTGAATTATTATTAAATTTTGATTTTTGAATGGAGGATTAACTTTATAAAATCATGAATATAAGGGTATTTGAATGATTGTTTTAAAAGTGAAATTATATGATTTTATAAGTTAAAAATGATTTATATAAAAATATAATTGTTTGTGAAATTATACTGAATATTTGAAATTAATTAACTGCATTTCTGAAATGTTATTAATTCTAATGTAAATGGTAATACAACATTTGTAAATGCTGTAGTTGATAATAATGAACCAAATGGCTAAATTTAATTAAAGGCTATTATAGCATTTTTGTAAATGTTATAATGGTTGAATTTAACTAAGTTTATTTGAAACTAATGTAACCCTATTACAGCATTTTAAATGCTGTCTTTTGTTAAATTGAACTGTTTTAAATGTGACTTTTCGTAGCATTTTCTAAATGCTGCGAAAGTTGAATTTTCATTGTTTTAATTAATTTAAGTGAACGAATGAACTTTGAAAAGTTAAATTTTTGGAAATTTAATAATTTAATTATTGAATATAATAACTTCATTTTATGATTTAAAATGAAGTAATTTGTTTTGAAATATAAACTATTTTGAAATATGATATTTTGATATTTTGAAATGGATTTTGAATGATATTGAATTTTGAAATGATATTTTATTTCAAAGTATAAAATACCATTTTGAAATTTTAACCACGGGATGTATTTAATTTATAGTTTAACTGATCCTTAAAGGATGGGCGGTCCCAAGCATCCTTTGAGTTATTGTGCATTTCTACTACAGTTCACTTGAGTTGGTTTACATTATATAAGTATATATTGTCCTGACTCGAGTGTTTTGTGTTTTACTTTACGCTCGGGTCAGCCTGAGTATTTACAGCTTAGCTTTGGATTTTGTTCTGGAGCTAGGAATCGCTGGAGATTCTGCTTGTCTAGTTATCTATTTCCTTCCAGTTCAGTTGTTCTATTTCAGATCTGGTATTTATAAACTTCTATGTATTTGGGATTTCTATTGTATATGTTTTTAGAATGATATTATGTAATATGTTTTTGAGAGTTTGTATATAGTAGCTTCATGAACTACTATGGTATTTTATTTCCGCTGCGAGTTATTCTGATATGTTCTGTGTTTGTGATTCTGTGTATTTGATTTCATTTGCTCCAAATTTATTTACAATCTGTTATTTTGAATTATTCAAGTCAGACATGTGTGGATTATTGTCGATTTGAATGGTCTAAAATAGTGGGTCGTTACAGTTGGTATCAGAGCTTTGGTTTTAGGCAAACCTTAGCCTACGGAGCAAAAACTCATTAGAGATAGGGTAGAAATACCCTAGAATGAGTGAAATCAATCTCAGAATCATTTCTTTGTGAGAGGACGTATTTTTGAAGTATAAAATGATTTTCAAATGATTTTAAAGAATTTTCAAAGATTATTTTGATATAAAATTTTCTTGCTTTGAAAGTAAAATTTTCTAAACTTCATTCCTTTCGTATCCTCCTTGTTAGTAATTTCTTTGATTAGGATCCTCTAAAATTTTGAACTTCTCTCTTGATTGATCTAGATCCATTGTTGATAGGAATCTATTTTGAGTATGGCAAAATCAGTAGTTTGTTAAGTTGTTTTGAGTAAACTCTGTTGTATCTTTTGCTTAGCTAAAGTTGTCCAACTAAAGATATTTATGCTTCTGTTTTCGTATGTTATGAATTCGAGTCTTTCCAAATTTTTATAGGAATTTTTCTGTATCGATATAGGTTATATATCTCTAATCTTCGTTTGGATTCTTATCGAATAAGATTCCTTTGAATTTTGGAACGCTCCCACTTGTTCTGAAATCCATTCCTGTCTCTCTCTATTGGTATTCTTTTGATTCTGGAGTATCCCATAACTCCACTTCGAAGGATCTCTATAAGAATAGGATCCCACCAATCTTTGAATGATTTGTGAAGGGGTGAAACTTCTTCACAATTGGCATTGATTCACCGGAGATTTCTATATCTTTGGTTTAGATGCCGCTATCTCTTGCGATCGAATGTTGATTTTTCTTGGAATTCTACATCGATCTGTTCTTGAAGTCACGGTTGATCCGGTTAAGGTCGCCCGCGATTTATATAAGTATATTCACCTTCTATTTTGAAATTTAATTATCTCATTTTCGTTCGAACTTAATTTCGAATCAGAATCATATTTGATTAGAGTCCCTCTAAGTTGAATTTCTATCTTTGTTTTGAAATCCATTCTTGAACCATCCTTTGAAAAATCAGGCTTGTTTATATTTTAGAAATTGTTTTATATATCGAAATTATTATATTCTATATATAAAAGTTAAATGTTTTCGATAAAGATTATAAACCCTTTTAAAATAAGAATTTGAGGTTTTGAAAGGATTTGTAATTTTGAAAATTATATAAGAAATTGATTTATATAAAAATGATTTATAACTAAAGGATTTTAAATTTGAAATTCGAGAATTGAACTCCGGTATGTTGAAATTGGTTTTAAGATTTTGAAATATATAATAATAATATGATTTAAAGGTATTCTTTCGAATAAGAAATGTTTCAAATGATTTTAATGAGCTTCGAATGATTTCGAAGAAATTTCAAAAAGAAGTTTGAGAAAATAGAAGTCCAGAACTCACTTATGTCGCTGGAAAATAATTTCGGTGATGAGTGCACGCATCATCGACGTTGATTTTCGAGTTTCATAGTGGGGGAGAGGCCACTTTAGTAGCATTATTATGCGAGTGATTTTGTGAAACCAGTTTTGATTTTCAAATTCCGAAGTAATATTTGATATTCGAAAGATATATGTATATATATTTGAAATGATTTGAAGTAAGCCGGTGTTCAGTCCTTTAGTTTCGGATTTGAAACCTATCTTTTGAAATTGATTTACTGATTGGTTGATTTCCAACCCTTGAATTTGAAAATGATTTCTTCGACTATTTTGAAGGTTCGAGCACTTCCAAATCAAGGTTAACTTTTCAAAGCTAATTTTTTTTGAAAAGTATGAATTAATTGATAAAGTATATAAATTTGTTTTGAATGTTTAAGTATGAAGTAATATGATTTAAATAAGTTGAAACTGTTTTGTTAAGTAAATGAATAAGGAAATTTTAAAATTTTCTAATATGAAATTTAGATTCGAAATGCTTTGAAAAGAATTTGGTCTTCAAAATATTTTGAATAAAATTTAGTTTAAATGTTTTAACTTAGTAACATCTTTATGAAACTATATATTTAACAAGTTGGAATAAATATATAAGTTGTACGTATGGTGTTTTATTCGCATAATTAATTTGATCCAAATTTGAGTACACAAGTTCGAGGTGGATTACACCATTTCGTGTTAGGATTTTCATTCGATTCTTGATGGCGAATATTTGATATGGATTTTGGGCTTGATTCTAGAATTCTCTATCGTAGTATATGGCTATGCAAGGAGACTGATGGCTTCTAGTCGAGAAACCATATCGAAATCCGCATTAGGGAAGTCGAATGGACAATACTAGTTCGAAAGCGAACTTGTGTGATCGAGCGAGCGATCAAATGTAGTTTTGCGAAATGATGACGTATGTACATCTTATATCCTAATATCATTTATATATTTTGACGCTGAAATTGAAAGCTGTCGAGTTAGAATATCTTTGCTTACTAAAAGAAAATTCCACTTTAAATTACAAAGATATATAACCCATAAAAGCAAAGATATTCAAATCCCATATGGCTCTTCATATAGCGAAATTTATTTTGAAAAATTTGATCCTTATATAAGATGGACCTTACATAAGTATAAGATGATTTTGAAAACATTTGATGTTGGAAATGAATTGGTTGACTTAAATTATTGATTTGGAAATTTGGATTTATTTTCTAAATCTATTATTCTGGAAACGTTGAAACTAAAGATAATTAATTTGAGAAGAAATAATTCGGTGAAATTGTATATGATTTTGAAATTGAACTGATATTGAAACAAATTGAAATTTGAGAACCTTATGTTACTAAACACTTGATTTGGAAGTTGTCGAACTTATATAAAATTGATTTGTATGAGTATGAAATTGATTCGAAAACTATAGATTTGAAAAGGTACTCAATTTGAAAGTGAAATCTTATATATAATGGATATTATATAAGTACGATATTTGAAAGTGATTTGAAAAGGTACTATATGATACATATTTTCGAAGTAAAGATATGGAAAGTGCCTTCTGCTTGATATCCGATTTGTTGCCACATCTTGGATTCATTCTATCGATATTATTCTCTCTGATTTTTGGTTTTCCGGATATGATACTCGAGTGTCCTTCGAATTCCATGGCGTTACCCATGGTCTTATTTTTCTCTCGTGACTGCATAGCGCAACTGCCTGGCTGAGTCTTGCCTAGGGGTACGGATTGTTTCCTGGGGGATCCAGGCGTAACCATTGTGTATCCTGCAATCTGTGTAGGTCGCGAATAGTAGCGCAAATGCTTGGCTGAGTCTTGCCTGGGGGTACGGATTGTTTCCTGGGGGATCCAGGCGTAACCATTGTGTATCCTGCATTCTACTAGTCATCATGGCGTAACTCGCAGGGCTGAGAAAGCTTATGGATATGGATTGTTTCCTGGGGGATCCAGGCGTAACCATTGTGTATCTGCGAACCATGGTTAGACAAAGGTTTTGTTTGTTTTTGTTTGGATTGTACTTTCCATATCTGTTTTAAAGGTTTTTCAAGTATTTTCACTGGGTGTTGAAACAAGTCTACTAAGTACCAGGAGAATTCTAGCTTTGCGCCTGATCAACGCACTGCCAGAGTCTGCAGGAACGAGGATAAACTTGTTAAGACATCGAGTTATAAAAGTATTTTGATAAAATATTATATAAATGATACTTTGATCAGTTATTCCTTTTTTTAAAGGATTTTAAAGTGTTTTAAATATTTTACCTCTTTAACCAACAATTTAAAATAATGGTTCATCCTTCTCTTTCAACCTGCTTTCCCTCCTAGCTACTTTTCTTCCCTACCTTCTTTCGGGGTGTCTTCCAACCTATTGTTCTTTCTAGTTGTTCTCCGCTCCCTTCCTTTTCGAGGACGAAAAGATTTGAGTGGGGGAGAGTGTAACAGCCCTAGATTTTTGTATATATTTTAAATTCTTGAATTTTATCTTTTTTTTATGAAAATAAATTTAATTTCAAGAATACTGCTTTTCATTTCGTTGAAATCCGATTTATATTTTGAAAATTATGCTTTTTACCATATTGTATGTAAATTGATTTATTTAATAAAATCATCTATTTTAATTTATATAAACAATATTTTTATTTGTCAAATCATGTTCTATTATGTATTATATGACATGTTAGATATATATTTTATTTTAAAACATTTTAAAGTGATGTTATAATTTTTCCAAAATTTACTGTATTTATTTCCAATTTTTAAAGGCTGTTTTCTAATTTTCTCCTATTTTCTTCATTAAAATTTTATTTTATTTAAATTTTATATATTTATTTTTGAATGCATTTTTATTTTATGTTGTTATCTTTGTTTAAAAATATTTAACAAGTCCATATGAATTTTCCAAAATTTATTCCATTTAACTTCAAATTTTCTAGACTAGTTTACATTTTCTGTGCTATTTTCTTAATTTAATTATATATAATTAATATTTATTTGTTTATATTTTGTTTATTTGTTATATTTTCGTATTTTAACTGAATTTATATATATATTTCAGTTATTTAAAATTCCAAAGGAATATGGTGGATATTTGAAGAGTTGTGACCATTGGTTTGCTTTTGCCTTTTTGTATTCACACCTTCTCACACTTCAACCAACACCTTTCCATATTTACTGCCTTAACTCTTTTCTCTTCAGCCACTTCCTCATTTTCACGTGAACTTTTCTTCTCAAACTCAAGAAAAAAATTTCGGCCATTATCTTAAACAAACTTTGGTAAAATTCTATTCTCTTTTCATTGTTTTATACTTGTTTTCAAGTAATTTTGCTCTTGCTTCCTTCACTTCTAGGTTCGGCCCCACCACTCCATCAGCCTTGCCGCCTCCACCGCCACCTGAACATGTCACCACCACCTCCTCCTCACTGGCCATCCCAAGCCGTGCCACACTTGGTGGATGATCCATCACCAAATACTCCAAACTCCAATTATAAGACCTAGCCGAGCCATCAATGCATCACCACCTCAAATTCTTCCCCTTGGCCGCCACCTACACCACCACCACCACCTCTAACCTGACCTGACACCTCTGCCATGTCATCCCCTGACCCCACCAGAGATGGCCGTGCCCACCTGTGCTTTGGCCTAGCCCAATAGTTGCATGAAACCATGTGTGTTGCCTTGTGTTGCCATTAGCTTGTTGTTTCATATCACTTATGTTTGCACCATCTTCAAACCCATGTAGGCCGACCCTTAGGAACCCAAACCTGACCCAAAAACCTTGCTTTAGCCCTATACTACACTTATGGCTGAGCCCAATGTATGCTGGAAGCAAGTGCAAAGCAATTCCGCTTTGATTTGTGCAGTTGATTCTATCTTATTTTTATCGTATTTGAATTTAAAGCTTATAATGATTGTATTGTTTTTTTTTTTACTTGTATTCAAGGGAATTGATACTTTGGCTCCCACTCATCTTTATGTCGTGTTATCGTGCTTGTGTGGATCTCTTTCGTGCATTCATCGTTGTGTCTCCAGCTCAAACCAGTGAGTTATTCTCACCAGACAATATGTACATATATAACTAGTGAATTGACCCCTTTTGAATCTGTAAAATGCATTATCATGTTACACCTGCTATGTTATGATTTTATGATGTTCACTCATGATTAAACACCTATTATATTATATGTTACTGTTATATTATGCTGTTATATTATTTTTATCAGTTTATCACTGCAAGTTCCCTTTAGATTAGAATCACTATGGGTTGAAATGATACATACCCGAACGGACTTTAGAATAGGAGAAAATTGTTATGGGCTGAAATGATAGGCCTAAATGATTTTCAATTATATTTCATTTACTTGGGATTGCGGGTTTGAAATGATCAAACCCGGGTTTTCTTTGTAAATTACGGGTTGAAATGATATATTACCCGTATCACTTTACCTAGGCTAAAAATGAAATACAGACCTGTAGTTAAAATATGTTTTTCTAAAAATTTTAAAATATTTTAGAAATGTAAATGTTATAATATTTTGATTTAAATTTTATTTAAATGATTTTTGTAAAGCATTATTGATTTTTTTGAAAATTTATAAGTGAAATAAATTAATGGTAAAGTTAGAAAATCTGAAATGTAAGTTATTTTGGGAAATTTTAATTTGGTGATAATTGGAATTTAAATTAAATATGAAATATGATAAATTCATGATAATTTGGATTAAAGTTAATTTAAATGATTTTATAATATATTAATGATTTTTGAATAAAGTAAAAATGTGAAATGAATGAATATTTAAGTTGAAATTTTGAAATATAACTAAAATTGGAAATTTGTGAATTTGGCTTAAAAGTGAAATTTAAGTTAAGTAAATAAAAATGGAATTAAGTTATATTTGAAAATTTAAACTTAAGTGTTAAGTTAATTTAATTTAATGAATTTATAATTTAATATTGGAATTTAATAAGTGAATTATTATTAAATTTTGATTTTTGAATGGAGGATTAACTTTATAAAATCATGAATATAAGGGTATTTGAATGATTGTTTTAAAAGTGAAATTATATGATTTTATAAGTTAAAAATGATTTATATAAAAATATAATTGTTTGTGAAATTATACTGAATATTTGAAATTAATTAACTGCATTTCTGAAATGTTATTAATTCTAATGTAAATGGTAATACAACATTTGTAAATGCTGTAGTTGATAATAATGAACCAAATGGCTAAATTTAATTAAAGGCTATTATAGCATTTTTGTAAATGTTATAATGGTTGAATTTAACTAAGTTTATTTGAAACTAATGTAACCCTATTACAGCATTTTAAATGCTGTCTTTTGTTAAATTGAACTGTTTTAAATGTGACTTTTCGTAGCATTTTCTAAATGCTGCGAAAGTTGAATTTTCATTGTTTTAATTAATTTAAGTGAACGAATGAACTTTGAAAAGTTAAATTTTTGGAAATTTAATAATTTAATTATTGAATATAATAACTTCATTTTATGATTTAAAATGAAGTAATTTGTTTTGAAATATAAACTATTTTGAAATATGATATTTTGATATTTTGAAATGGATTTTGAATGATATTGAATTTTGAAATGATATTTTATTTCAAAGTATAAAATACCATTTTGAAATTTTAACCACGGGATGTATTTAATTTATAGTTTAACTGATCCTTAAAGGATGGGCGGTCCCAAGCATCCTTTGAGTTATTGTGCATTTCTACTACAGTTCACTTGAGTTGGTTTACATTATATAAGTATATATTGTCCTGACTCGAGTGTTTTGTGTTTTACTTTACGCTCGGGTCAGCCTGAGTATTTACAGCTTAGCTTTGGATTTTGTTCTGGAGCTAGGAATCGCTGGAGATTCTGCTTGTCTAGTTATCTATTTCCTTCCAGTTCAGTTGTTCTATTTCAGATCTGGTATTTATAAACTTCTATGTATTTGGGATTTCTATTGTATATGTTTTTAGAATGATATTATGTAATATGTTTTTGAGAGTTTGTATATAGTAGCTTCATGAACTACTATGGTATTTTATTTCCGCTGCGAGTTATTCTGATATGTTCTGTGTTTGTGATTCTGTGTATTTGATTTCATTTGCTCCAAATTTATTTACAATCTGTTATTTTGAATTATTCAAGTCAGACATGTGTGGATTATTGTCGATTTGAATGGTCTAAAATAGTGGGTCGTTACAGTTGGTATCAGAGCTTTGGTTTTAGGCAAACCTTAGCCTACGGAGCAAAAACTCATTAGAGATAGGGTAGAAATACCCTAGAATGAGTGAAATCAATCTCAGAATCATTTCTTTGTGAGAGGACGTATTTTTGAAGTATAAAATGATTTTCAAATGATTTTAAAGAATTTTCAAAGATTATTTTGATATAAAATTTTCTTGCTTTGAAAGTAAAATTTTCTAAACTTCATTCCTTTCGTATCCTCCTTGTTAGTAATTTCTTTGATTAGGATCCTCTAAAATTTTGAACTTCTCTCTTGATTGATCTAGATCCATTGTTGATAGGAATCTATTTTGAGTATGGCAAAATCAGTAGTTTGTTAAGTTGTTTTGAGTAAACTCTGTTGTATCTTTTGCTTAGCTAAAGTTGTCCAACTAAAGATATTTATGCTTCTGTTTTCGTATGTTATGAATTTGAGTCTTTCCAAATTTTTATGGGAATTTTTCTGTATCGATATAGGTTATATATCTCTAATCTTCGTTTGGATTCTTATCGAATAAGATTCCTTTGAATTTTGGAACGCTCCCACTTGTTCTGAAATCCATTCCTGTCTCTCTCTATTGGTATTCTTTTGATTCTGGAGTATCCCATAACTCCACTTCGAAGGATCTCTATAAGAATAGGATCCCACCAATCTTTGAATGATTTGTGAAGGGGTGAAACTTCTTCACAATTGGCATTGATTCACCGGAGATTTCTATATCTTTGGTTTAGATGCCGCTATCTCTTGCGATCGAATGTTGATTTTTCTTGGAATTCTGCATCGATCTGTTCTTGAAGTCACGGTTGATCCGGTTAAGGTCGCCCGCGATTTATATAAGTATATTCACCTTCTATTTTGAAATTTAATTATCTCATTTTCGTTCGAACTTAATTTCGAATCAGAATCATATTTGATTAGAGTCCCTCTAAGTTGAATTTCTATCTTTGTTTTGAAATCCATTCTTGAACCATCCTTTGAAAAATCAGGCTTGTTTATATTTTAGAAATTGTTTTATATATCGAAATTATTATATTCTATATATAAAAGTTAAATGTTTTCGATAAAGATTATAAACCCTTTTAAAATAAGAATTTGAGGTTTTGAAAGGATTTGTAATTTTGAAAATTATATAAGAAATTGATTTATATAAAAATGATTTATAACTAAAGGATTTTAAATTTGAAATTCGAGAATTGAACTCCGGTATGTTGAAATTGGTTTTAAGATTTTGAAATATATAATAATAATATGATTTAAAGGTATTCTTTCGAATAAGAAATGTTTCAAATGATTTTAATGAGCTTCGAATGATTTCGAAGAAATTTCAAAAGAAGTTTGAGAAAATAGAAGTCCAGAACTCACTTATGTCGCTGGAAAATAATTTCGGTGATGAGTGCACGCATCATCGACGTTGATTTTCGAGTTTCATAGTGGGGGAGAGGCCACTTTAGTAGCATTATTATGCGAGTGATTTTGTGAAACCAGTTTTGATTTTCAAATTCCGAAGTAATATTTGATATTCGAAAGATATATGTATATATATTTGAAATGATTTGAAGTAAGCCGGTGTTCAGTCCTTTAGTTTCGGATTTGAAACCTATCTTTTGAAATTGATTTACTGATTGGTTGATTTCCAACCCTTGAATTTGAAAATGATTTCTTCGACTATTTTGAAGGTTCGAGCACTTCCAAATCAAGGTTAACTTTTCAAAGCTAATTTTTTTTGAAAAGTATGAATTAATTGATAAAGTATATAAATTTGTTTTGAATGTTTAAGTATGAAGTAATATGATTTAAATAAGTTGAAACTGTTTTGTTAAGTAAATGAATAAGGAAATTTTAAAATTTTCTAATATGAAATTTAGATTCGAAATGCTTTGAAAAGAATTTGGTCTTCAAAATATTTTGAATAAAATTTAGTTTAAATGTTTTAACTTAGTAACATCTTTATGAAACTATATATTTAACAAGTTGGAATAAATATATAAGTTGTACGTATGGTGTTTTATTCGCATAATTAATTTGATCCAAATTTGAGTACACAAGTTCGAGGTGGATTACACCATTTCGTGTTAGGATTTTCATTCGATTCTTGATGGCGAATATTTGATATGGATTTTGGGCTTGATTCTAGAATTCTCTATCGTAGTATATGGCTATGCAAGGAGACTGATGGCTTCTAGTCGAGAAACCATATCGAAATCCGCATTAGGGAAGTCGAATGGACAATACTAGTTCGAAAGCGAACTTGTGTGATCGAGCGAGCGATCAAATGTAGTTTTGCGAAATGATGACGTATGTACATCTTATATCCTAATATCATTTATATATTTTGACGCTGAAATTGAAAGCTGTCGAGTTAGAATATCTTTGCTTACTAAAAGAAAATTCCACTTTAAATTACAAAGATATATAACCCATAAAAGCAAAGATATTCAAATCCCATATGGCTCTTCATATAGCGAAATTTATTTTGAAAAATTTGATCCTTATATAAGATGGACCTTACATAAGTATAAGATGATTTTGAAAACATTTGATGTTGGAAATGAATTGGTTGACTTAAATTATTGATTTGGAAATTTGGATTTATTTTCTAAATCTATTATTCTGGAAACGTTGAAACTAAAGATAATTAATTTGAGAAGAAATAATTCGGTGAAATTGTATATGATTTTGAAATTGAACTGATATTGAAACAAATTGAAATTTGAGAACCTTATGTTACTAAACACTTGATTTGGAAGTTGTCGAACTTATATAAAATTGAAGTTTGAGACTTTGTTGTTGTTGAGATTTTCTCCGGAAAAGGGAGCAATAAGATTGGGTAAGACAGGAAGTTAGCTCCGTTGTATATTGGATTCTTCTTGAGTTTTTGTAAGGGATAAGTGTTTGGCTTATAAGATTTGAAATGCCAGTTTGGAAGACTGGAATTAAATACATTTCGCGTATCTCTGAGGGAATATGTGTATGATCCATCTCTGGTTTTGGAACCAGTAGTTCAGGAGGATTTGGTAGTTGAGTTGATCTTGACTGTGGTCTGATCTCTAGTGTAGATTATAGATCTAGATGAGTAGGAGCTCAGTAGCTTAGTAGTGTAGCTAGTTTGGATTCAGTAAAGCGAGTATTCTAGTGTCTATACCTGGGAAACTCGAGGAAATTTAGGAAGCTTATCCGGATCTGTGTCCAGATAGCTAGAATTGTTTGTTTGATTGAATTGTTTGTTTGGATGAAATTGGTTGTTTGTTTGTGTTGGCTGATATGTATGCTAAAATTGTTTGAAAATTGGTTGAAATAAAATAAAAACTTTTGGATTATCTTTTGTTTTAAATTTCGAGGACGAAATTCTTTTAAGGGGGGAGGAATGTGATATCCCGGAATTTCAGGGAATTTAAAATGTGATAATCTTTTAAATTAATTAATAAAAATTGGTAAAAATTATTATTTTCAAACAATTTAATAATGAGTTGTTTTTAAATATAGTTTTAAATAGATTCTTAAATGAAATAATTAGTTAAAAGTTTAATTTGTGTTATTTAGAAATAGATTTTTAAAATAGACCTATTATTTCAAATTTAATAAGTATTTAAATGTATATATATGTGTATTTAAATTGATTTTAAATAGGATAATTATTGACAATTAATAATGTGATTGTTTAAAATGGATATCTATATTTATTTGAATTGATTTTAAATTTGGATTTTAATTTGACTTTGAATTTGGATTTAAGAATTGAATTTAAAGAAATATATATATCTTAAAATAAAAATAATAATATAGTTTGGACTTAAATCATATGGATAAGGTTTTTATTTTAAAATAAGATTTGCTATATATATTATTCTCTTTAAAGAAATTTATTTATATAAATTTAGAAGTAATTATTAAATAGGAATAAATACAAAAGTTTTATATTATCATTTCAAAATGGATTAAATATACTATATATGATTTTATTTAAAATATAATTGGTTTATATTCTATTTTCTTTAAAGATTGTATTTATGTAAAATTTAGAAAGCATTTATAAATTTATAAAATTATTTATTTATTAGGAAAATTAATTTAAAAGCTTTTAAAATCATTTAAAAATAATATAAAATTTAATAATGACAAGTGTTAGCCTCTAAATCATGCTAAGTAACATGTGTTAAGAAATTAGATAAGGTAAGAGACAGGTGTCACATTTATTTTAATTTTATTTTATCTTTAATAAAATCTAAATTAACTTATATAAATCTCTATCTTTCCCCTTCATTCCTTTTTCTATCTTCGTTTCTAAAATAAAAACAAAGAAACTCAACCTGTAAACATTTCAAACCAGAGAATCCACAAGAATCAAAATCTGTAAAACATTCTTCACAAACCTGTAACAAATTCTCAAAGCATTCTCAAAAACAAAAGCCTGTAATCTTCTCTAAAGCAAATGCAAACAAGAAATCATCAAAGCACCGTCATTCAAGCCTGTAACAAGTTTCAAAATACAACCTGGAATCAAACAAAATTATCAAAGTCTTAAAATCATCAGTTTCAAATTCTTCAAGTGCAATAAATCAACAAGCAACTGAATTCATACATCAAACAACCAGATTTAAATTTCAACAAGCAAAGAGAAATTCTAGAGTCTGGAAAACAAGATTGGAAACAAAAATATGTTCTCTGTCCTCTACTTTAAACTGGTGATTAAACCTAACTTTAAAAACAGTTTTAAAATCTGTTACTATGTTTTGATATGTCTGATAAATGTTATAGTAACATGATATGCAATGTTTACTTGAATGTTGGATGTGAATGCATGTTTACATAAGAGTTTGTTATGAAATATCTGTGCATATGAATGTTCATGCTTCTCTGTTATTTTCCTGTGAGTAAACTACCAAAAACTTTAGTTTATAACTTGGGGTCAGTGATAAATATTTGAAGTATGCTGTGAATAATGTTTGTATAGATGTAAATATGCCTATATACATAATATATATGTAAATGTTTACATATGCATGTCTGTGTATACCCAGATGCATCTCTCTGTTTTTAAAATTTCAGGCTAATAACAAGTTTAAAAATCAATTCCTTTCTCTCTAATAAATTTTAGGCTATGATCTATAAATGAAAAATGTTTATAAGAAGGTACTTTCATTTTTAAAAATAATTCCAAGTGGAAATATTTGGGAAATACTTAGAAAAATGGAATTACAGTAAAATATGTTCAAAACAGGAAAATCAATAATCACGAATTCAAGTTTGGATTTCATAAATTGATTCGTAGTAGGGAATGATGATTTTAGGTAATAAGTTCATGATTTTTAAGCTTAGAAACGATGAGATAATTCGAGTTGATCGGAATTGGAAGTTTTGTCGATTTCTGATGAACGGTGACTAGTGGTTGGTCGAGCTTGGGCCTAGAGGTGGCTCGTGAGTCGGGGTTCAAGGGAAAAATGGATGGAGGGTTTTTAAGTGGCCGTGGCGGCAGCATGACGTCGAACTAGGGTTCGACGACCAGTTTTGGTCGATATTGTTCTCAAAGAAATTTCGTCATCGTGGGTGGACTAACGGAGATCGGACCAAGGGGGATAGGAGCCTGGGGTCATGGCGAAGCTCTGGTTGTGACGGCGAGTCTTCAGGTGATCGGAATCGTCGGCGATGGGTGGTTTTGTCGACCCAGTTTGATTCGAGGAAGATGCTCGAGTGTTCGATCTCAAATTCCGGTCGAGTTCGTCGAACTGGGTGGTCAGGAAGCACGTTTGGGTTGTCGTCGACTTGGGAATGATCGTGGCAAAGGTCGGAGTCGCTTCGTTCAGATGTGCACGTGCACGTGTACATGTTTGGAACTGGAGATAATCGATAGTTTTGGGAAGATGAAGTTCTTCTCGGTGTTGTGCTCGTGCGATTTGAAGTGTGACTCGAAGTAACTGTGTTTAGCAGGTGAGTGTTGAGAGGAACTCGGGGTAGCTACCGGGTAGGTCTCGTGTTCGACCCGAAGTAGTTTTTAAACCAAGTTTTATAAAATTTTAAAATAAGGTTTTTGAAATTTAAGAATAAATTTAATTTAAAACTTTCTTATATAAATTATATTTTATAAATATAGTTGTTTCCTTTAACATTGTTTATGAATTTTTGAAACTTTATTAAATTTTAAGCTTTGCTAAATTAAGTTAAAGTTATTTTAAACATTTAAAGGAAGATATGTTTTATTAACTTTAATTTATCAAGTTAAATGATTATTTCTTTTAAACTTTAATTAATGATTTAATTAAGAAAAGTTAGTTATTAAGATAAGATGGTTTAATCTTAAGATAATTAAAGTTTTAATGTCTTGATATTAATTAAGTTAATTAAGGAAATTAGGTATAATCAATTAATTTAATTAATAATGATTAAGGATTAGTTAAGAAATTAATTAAGAGTAATTAATTAATTTAATTAACTCAATAATTAACATTGATTAAATCAATGATGAGAAATTAATTAATTTGTAAATTTGTAAATAATTAATTAAGTAATTAGAGGTTGATTAACTGGTAATTAAGAAGTACTTGATTTAGTTTATTAATTAATAATTAGGTTTTATTAATTAATAATTAAGAAATTATTAATCTATAAAGATTAATTAAGGGTTAATTAACTGTTATTAAGGATTAATTAACTGATAATTAAGGATTGATTAATTTGTTATTAAGTTTTATTAATTGATAATTAAGGTTTATTAATTAATAATTAAAAGAATAATTAATTTGTAATTAAAGATTAATTAATTTGTTTAAGGGTAATTAAGGGATGAATTACTCAAGTGTAATTAATAAAATGAATGTGATTAATTTAAGGTAATTAATTTGTAAATTAATTAAAGATAATCACTTGATAAGAAATTAAGTATGAATACTTAATGAGATTGATATGTGTAATTACTTAGTATTAGTAATTAATGTATAATTACAGGATGTAATTAATTAAAGGGAATTACTTAATGGGGAGTAATTGAAGTATAATTACTTTGTAAAAGTAATTAAGGATTAATTATTTGGTGTAATTAATTAAAGGATTAATATAATTAATTAAGGAGTTAATTAATTAGGATGAGTAATTACACGATGGTAATCACTGTTTATGATTTATTTAAGGTTAATTAATGGAGATAATTAATTATAATTAATTAATAAAATTAATTAAGTGTTAATGAAATTAATTATAGTTAATTAA
This sequence comes from Allium fistulosum, assembly GCA_030737815.1. Classification (NCBI taxonomy): domain Eukaryota; kingdom Viridiplantae; phylum Streptophyta; class Magnoliopsida; order Asparagales; family Amaryllidaceae; genus Allium; species Allium fistulosum. The sequence goes on from CM060906.1 coordinate 1,023,486,813, forward strand.
TTAATGAGAGTAATTAAAGGTTAATTACTGTTAATAATTAAGAATAATTAATTTGTGAAATTAATTAAAGGATAATTACTTTATGTAATTAATGAATAATTAATCAAGGATGATTAATATTTAATGAGTAATTAATTAATTAAAGGTTTGTAATTAATTAATGATTGATTAAGCAAGGTTAGATAATTAATTCTTAAGTAATTAATTTAATTTAAGTTAATTGAATTAATTATAACATAGGGTTAATAATTGTTGCTTATGGATGATTGTTGTGTAGAATATCCGAATTAGATGATATCTATTGGATGATATGCTATGATATTTTATGATATGCTTTTGGATATATCTATGATAAATGTGTGATATTTATCTGTGTTAAATGCTGTGTGAATTCAAGTATTGAATTGAATTGTTTAAACCTTAAACAACTTGGACCTAAAAGATGGCGATTTGGATTTCGATGAGACCGGGATCGGATTTCCTGATTTGGATATCCGAATACCACATCGATCCAAATTAACGATAGGTCGTGAATCTCAAGTGAAGATGAAGATTCAGAGTGCAAGGGTTATTGTCGTTAACTCTGAGGGTGATTCCAAAATGAGTGTAACGAGATAATGCCTTCGGTTTCGTTCGAACCCGGAACGAACTTGTATGGATTGAATGCTTTCAGCACATCGTCAGGTGGACGATGAGCATTCTAAGTGAGGTGTTGTCTAAAGGTAATCGTAGCCTCAAGCCTCATCAACCGGGAATGGCTAAAACAGGGGAGGTGCAGCAAGGTTAGTGGGTAGCACCCAAGTAGGATAAGATTTCCCCTGTCTAGAGTCCCTTTTTATTCGGCTTTGTGGGCGGTTGCTAGCTACAACCGCGGGGTTTCTTATGCGGGAATTATCCAGTAAGGGATGGTTCCGGCCTTGTGTTGTAGGGGAGCGGGCGTACTCCTCGGTACGTTGATCTAGGCCACGTACTATGACGGGCGGTACCCCAGTAGCCCTGCCATTGTATGGAATCCAATCTTCAATAAGTGTCGTACGATTTAGTTGTGCCCAACTATGTTGGAACGTGAGATGTAAGCATTCCAGCTATTTCTGTATTTTACTTGAAAACCCTAGACCCTATTATAATATAACTGGATTTCCTATCAAATGTTTTGGTTAGCGTAAGGTAAAAACTTACCCATGTTTATTTGTGGGGAGTCTTACGTGATACCTTTGTTTTCAAAAGGTTTTGAAGTTAAGCAACTTTACCCGTTTACTCACACCAGACCCATGTCTGACCCAAGTGTTTATTTTCTGTTTTATTAAACTCTTGGGTACTCAAATTTTTATGAGTAGTCAAGGGATTAAGGTTAGCTTTGACGAAACTATGGAGGAGATTTGGAGCATGAGGCTTCATCCTTTGTAGATATATAAGTGGTTCCGCTGTGTTGATCTCTGAGTCATTTGTTTGAGTTGTATTTGAAGTTGTAATAACTAGACAGGTGTTTATAACTGTCTAGTATGTGTTGTATAATCTGTGTAACTCTGATAGTCGTTGTATATTATGTAATACTTATGTTATTAATACAATTTATTCGTTCCGCTGTTGAGATTCTAGTGTTGTTCTTTCTTTCTTCTCTATCTTTTCTCTTTTCTATCCCTTTCTTTCTTCAAGATGATGCGTCTTCCTGGGCATAGGAAGGCGGGTCGTCACAATCTACTTCAAGAAATTTGTGCAAATAATATAATTGATAAAAAATTTATCAATTAAAATATATGAATGAACCGAATTAAGATCGACAGATAGAAATATAAAATATAAATACCAATAAAAAATTTCATGTTTTCTAATAAAAGCGCCTAATTATAAATACTAAATACGTTTATAACTTGGTCACTTACGTGTTTACTTGCCCAAGTCTGTGTATGGTCTTCAATGAGTTTCAAAATCTAAAAGCAATACATGGATATGAATATTCAATCCATTTCCAATCACATATATATGGTGAACGGTCGCAACTTGTAATGTATGAAACCTCGATGAAATTAATTCATTCTCGAAATAAGCAAGTAAACCATAGTGTAAGAGCATGTATTCAATATGATTAATTACAATCATGATCTTATTTTGTGTAATGTAACACCAGACCAAAAGCTACAAGATATGTATTAAGAATTCGATCGCTAAAATGTCAGTTTGAGTTGTTTACATAAAGTGCAACTTATTTGATATCTTTAAAGTTAAAGATGACCAAATGCACTTTTGCAAGGAGTTCATTATGATATTGTAGAAAGGGTATCCTTTGAATGGTTTTGGCATTTAGAAAGGAAATCAAATGTATGAGAGTGGATATAACCTAAGGCACGGTTGGGATAAAGAGAGTGAATGGTCACTTCTACTTCATAAAGAAACATTGGAAATGAGAATTGTAAAATAATAATAGATACTTAACAAGGAATAAGAAATATAACATCTAATCCAAATGTATTTTCACATAGAAAATTGTTTTCTTAAGATTTTTTTCTTTGAATTTATGATATTAAATTTGAAAATTCTCCACTATAAACCAGTTATAGTGAATAAAATAAATAGCCTACATTAAGTGGCTGAATAGAGCTTCGTATCTCATAAGCTATTGTTGTAATGGAAAAAATAATGGGACGATGCCATATAACACTTATTGGTTCCATCAAATTACGAGTTTTCGTAAACCATACCAAATATTATTTATGAAATAATTATTATTTTTCAGGGTTAACTGAAAAATAGACATAGTTTTATTTCAATATGCATATTATGAATATTCATTATAAAATAAAACTATGATAGTGGTAATTGTGATGCATTGGAAAATACAAAAGTATCTAAATTTATTTGCAATTACGGACTAATCCACGGTTTGAAGAAATAATTCTTTGACTATATGATTATAAATCATATAATACTAGTGAATTATATCTTAAACAATTAAGGTCAAAGCACACATCCAGCAGGAGCTACATAATAGTTGATGAACACTTCGAAAAGATATATATATATATATATGAAATCGTATGTCTAATAATACCAGAATGTTTCTATAGTTGAATTTACCGATGAATTATTGCAAACATGGACATGTGTATTTGATACACATGTAGCATGTCTATGATAAGCTCATCGAATATAAAACGGAAGTAAATGAAATTACGTGTAATAGAAAGTGAAATGATTTGATTTAATCGAATATGTGAGTATATTAGAAAGAGTTCTGAACGTACCTAAAAATGAATAATGATTCAATCTCAAAAGTTACTTCTCCCCATGATACATATTGATGTATCGATAAGGAGTAACTGAACTTGGTTAAACAAAGTATGATTGGTGGTGAGTGAAGTTGAGTTAACTTCTTTCTATAAGGTCATGTACTAAACAGAAGTACACATGGTTAAAATTAATTTCATCTCAAAGTATAGTTTATAAAATCATACAAGATAATGATTTATTAGAAATTCCAACATTTCCTAGTCCAAGAAGTTCGTAGGTTGTGCAAGTCGAAAGACTGCATGTAATAATTGTACGTGGGGGGTCTTATATGAATCACCCCAAAAGAAGTTAAGGAACAATAGTTATTAGATGACCAATTTATATTTTAAACATGAGTATCGTAAACTAAAACCAAATCAGTTTCATATATAAGGCAATTCATAAAGGGTTTATGAATATCAATTCCGTTGCACCAAAGAAACAATTGTTGTTTTAAGAAATATCAACTTCGTAGTGAGGGAATTTATTTAAAAAATTATTAGTAGTACAATGGATTTAGATACGATCGAAGGATAAAACCAATTGTTGTGGATAAAATGAAGTTGACAAAACCTAGATGAACAGAACACATTAGAATGTCTAATAACCATTGTTACATATTGAAGAGAAACTATGAGTTTCTTATTAATGTTGAGAATAGATAATCTTTGGTTGTTAATCAAACCATTAAAAGTATTGACTCTACCACAAGGTATAATGCACAAATGTGAAGTGGATTCCAAGTACATTATCAAAATATGATTTTGATAGTTGTACCCGAAGGGATATGATCCATCAGCGACAAATGTATCTTCAAGAGAAAGACTAATGTAGTTGGAATATAGTGAGTAATGTTGATAAGAATAACATCGTACATTTCAACTGTTAAAATTAGCATAACAGATTCATCATTTAATGTGCTCAAGTTAATTCGGATTTACTCACAAAATTATCGCTTGGTATGACTTTGTGTTTTGATATGTATGTGTTGAAACGAAAAATTCTAAATAACGGTTAAGAGTACACTGTTTGCAAATAACAACTGAAGTGTCTCGAAGTCGGTGGGAGCGATATTGAGTTTGTGGGTTTTAGGATACGATCCAAAAAATGATACAAAAGTAACATTTTATTAGAATTGAAAAGGTATTTTTATAGAAATATTGAGTAGTTTGATTTTCAGTCAAAATATAGAGGAAGTGTAACGACCCAGAATTTTGGGTATTTGAAATTGGAATATTTAATTGGTTTTAAATATTTAAAAGTTAATTTTTTTAACTTGAATTTCAAATATAATGATTTATTGGATAATTTAATAATTGGAATTTACTCAAATAATTGATTCTTGAGTTTTAAGCTTGTTAAAAATAATTTAAAGGCTTATTAAATTTATATTAATAAGAATGAAGATAAGAAAATTTTTAAAATTTGATTTATAAGTGATTTACTGGATTTTAAAAATAGCTTGTTTAAATTAATATATAAAAATAGCCTTCCGGGGAACAATCTTGGAACCAGTACCAATGGATCCGTAATAGTATATTATTATCGGATTTCAAATTTCATAGCATTTGGAGTTATCGTTTCGTTGTACGGAATATAAACGTGTTGAAATTAATATCGAAAATTCAGTATAATAATTGGATCCAAAAAGCTATCTTCTCCATATGATCGAATAAGGACTCGAAACCTTTTCCATTGCGTTCAAAATAGGGGTATAACATTATGAACGCCTAGCGGCATGTCTCGATAGGGGTTCGAGGTTTTGAGTTGTGTAAATCGAGATATTTTGGAATTTAAATTAATATATTATCTAGTCAAATATTCACATCATCTTCTTTCTTTCGTTCAAAGAACTGTAGATACCTACCCACATGCAAACATCAAGTCTCTTTTCCTTTTTAAACTCACGCAAGCTACACAGTAGAAAGAATAAGCAACAGCAAAAAAAAGAGAAAGCTTTGATTTCAAAATTTAAAATCAAATCCTACACTTTATTGAAAATCATGAAACTCATTTAAAAATTCGTGTTTGAGCATGTTCTTCGAACTGGGATACTTGTTGAGGGTTGCGACACCTGTTCGTGGTGATCGGTAGTGATAGTCGAAGGTATTGGAGAAGCTAGGGTTCGAGTTTCGGTTCAATTTAGTCGTAGATGGCTCGTTTGGAGGCCGGCGTTGTATTCGTGGAAGCATGACGAGTTGGAGGAGGGAGTTTCGGACAGTGCGGCTCTTGGATGACCATCACGATTGTAGTAGGTCGAGGTTAGGGGTAAGGTTTGGTCGCATTGTGCTATGGGATGGCGGAAGGCAAGGTGATGGCATCATGGGGTCGAGCTCGGCAGGAAAAGATCGTTGGTGGCCTTGGTTCGTCGAATGGCGGGGCGGTTGGCCGTATCATGTGCACGACATGATGGAACGTTCGTGTACAGGCGGGAGACAAAAAAAAGAAGGGAGAAGCAGAGCATTTGGGAAGAAGATTGGGGGAGGTTTGGGCAGAACTTGTTCTTTTGGCCTGGGTAAATTATGTTAATAAGAAATTGATTTGTATATAAAGTGGTTTTATAAAAATTCAAATACTTATAAATATCATATCTCGTTCATTTTAGATCCAAATCCAACGCGGTCGGTCACGTTGAATTCATATTGGCAAATCCTTCGACATGTAATTGGATTGGTCGAGATCTGAGCTTGAAGAATTTTTAGAAAAATTCAAATGCGTTCGAATTAAATCGAAACCAAAACACGAAAGCGACGAATAAAAATCAAAGTGAGTAAAACTCCCTCATCTTGGATAATTAGTTTATTTTAAATAGTTAAAAATTTATTTATTGATTGATTGGTTGAATTGATAAATTATTATCAGTTGAATGTGATATTATATATAGTAGTATATATATTAGTAGTTGGATTGTTGTTCCCGCATATTTTAGCGGATGAGACCCTATGCACCCCGCATAATAGCGGATGACCTTAAATTACCACGATATCCCGCCTCGAAGCGGGATTGGTATTTTTATGTTGTATTAACATCTGTGGTTGTAGGAAAATAGGTCGAAGGGATCCAACTGGATTCCTCAAAAATGTTGAATTTAATTTCATATATAGTGATATATGATATGTTGAATAATCTCTGATAGATTATAGTGTGATTTGAATTTATTGGATGCTACACTATCATTGACCTAGATTTTCGTATTTTAAAATACCATAAATATATTTGATTTTGAAAAGAAATTAAAAAGGGATTTCGAAGTGAAGTTTTTATATAGGATTTTGGATTAATTAAAAGAAATTTATTTGGATAAAATAAATGGTTTGACTTTAAATTTGTACTTAACTATTTCGGGATATTGTAAATAGAGATTTTGGAATAATGTATATAAAGGGTTTTAAATAATAATTCTTGGGTGATACTTGTTTAAATAAAAAGGATTTTAAAAATCGAGATTTTTAACAAGTTTGGAGAATAAAAGGGAATTTGGAAATAAGTATAAAATTGGTTATACTGGATCTTAAATAAGATTTTCAAATTTGCAAAATAGAAGGAGAATCAAGATTTGGTTAGTATTTGGAGTATAGTTGGATTATTTAAGAAGTTAATTTATAAATGGAATTCAATTTAAGAAATTGATTTATAAATGCAATTAAGTTTAGAAATCAATTTATAATGGATTTAAGTGATGTGAAATCGTTCTAAACTAGAAGTGAGACTGTGGAATTTATAAACAATGTTTATAAATAAAGGAGATGATTATCATTTGATAAATTGAGGATATAAGTTCAAGGTAAGAATTTATAATAAGATGGGTAAATCGGTTTAAAAGAAAATGATAGATTTCACTTTTGGAAATGTGGAAATAAATTGGGACGTAAATCAATTGGTGATAAATCGAGAGAGATTTATAAATATTAGATTGGTTATACGGAATTAAAAAATATATATTTATCGAGAAGTTGGGTTTGTTTTAAAAAGTGGATTTTTAATTCTTAAACTAAGTAATTAAAAAAAAGTGTTTAAAAATATTCCAGAAAATTAGTTATTTAATTATTTTAATTGTTAAAAATAATATTTAGTTATTAATTAAAGTTATCTTATAATGATTTGTTTAAAGTTAGTTATTATTTAAGAATTAATCAGCGTTATTATTTTAAAAGGATAAATTATTCAATATTAATATTATCTTTTATAATAACTTTTATTAAAGAGTATTTGCCTAAATTAAACTTAGAAAATTAGTATAGAGATTTTAGAAGCATTATTTTGAGATAATTATTAAATAAAGTTTTCGAAAAGTAATGGTATACTTTCATGGCGAAATCGGGAGGCAGAGATTGCCTGCAATTAAGTTTGGATTTCTCTAGGATAGATGCGTAATCATTGAGCTGCGAATCCATGGTTGATACCGCGTGGTGCTTTCCACATTTATTTTAAAAGTTTTTTCAAATATTTTCGAAGGGAATGGTTTGTGAACATACTTATTTTGATAAGATAAGTATGTACCTTTTTGATAAAGAGATTTAATTTATTGAAATTTAAGACTTAGTAATTTTAGTAGGAAATGAACTTTTTGGTTGGATGATTGTTATTTGATAGTTAAATAAACTGACTATCAAATCTAGACCCAAAACATAACTTTGGGAATATCTAGGAGAAACAGGGGAATTATATGGTACAGTTACCGTCGAAGGTGCTATACTATACGTATAAACTCATTTCGTTCTTCTAGGAAGATGATAAGGAAATCCGTCCACTAACGGTTTGGAGATGATCTCCAGTCTTATTTTCGTCTGTTTATTTCCTAAATGAACCGGGGTTGAGTTTATTGGAAATATCGAATGTTGTTTCGAAGAGACCGGAATTGGATAAGTTATCCGAAAACCACTTCGATCCAACAAATGCTTTTCGAAGTGAAGACAAGAGCATGGAATCGAAGTTGGAGCATTGAAGTGCAAGGGCTAATCGTTACTAATCCTGAGGACAATTCCATAATGGATATAGAAGGAATTGTGCCTTCGGTTTCGTTTAGACCCAGAACGGACTTGTATGGATGAATGTTTTCAACACATTATCATTGGAGGAGAATGAACATTCTAAGTGAAAATTCCTTAAAAAGGCAATCGTAGCCTCAAGCCTCATCAACCGGAATGATTGAAAATTAGGGGAGATGCAGCAAGGCTAAGTGGGTCGCACCCAATTAGGATATGTTATCACCTTTCTAGATACCCTCGGATATATTATTAATTATGAATACAATGGTGCATGGAAAAAGAGCTCTCGATAAGGGTAGGAACACCCGAGGTGGTAACATATTCGGTACTATCCAGGTTAGGGGTAGAACCGGTCTTGTGTTGTAGGGGATCCCGGCGAGGCCCTCGGTACATTTTTCTAGATGTGTACTGTGATAAGTGGTACCCCAGTGCCTAGTCATTGTATGGAAATCCATTCTCCAACGGGTGCCTTTACGGTTTTGGTTGTAGAGCCTAGTATGCTGGAATTTAATAATGTAACAATTTTGGCTATTTTAATAAGTACTTGTACTTAGACACTATTATAATATCAGATGATTTTGATATAGAATGTTTTGGCTATCGTAAGGTAAAAACCCGTCGTGTTTATGTGTGGCGTGGTCTTACGAGATACCTTTGTTTTTCAAAGGAATTTGATAACTTTAATAAGTTCAAATTGAGTGTGTTTTCTCACGCTGGTTTTCCAGACTGATTCGGGTGTTATTTTATTATAATACTCGGGTCAGACCAAGTATTACAGATTCAGTTTAGGATGCTATGGAGCTCAGGAGACGAGCTTGATGATAGAGACGTATTCCACGTACTTGATTATACTCCGTTGTGTATTGCAGGCTATATAGTCAGCACTAGTGAGGACACATTATTATAACTGTCCAGATTGATGTATTGATTGTTGTACTCTAATGATGTTATGTGTAAATAACAGTTGTAGTTCTTTTTGTATAAAGGCATGTTATTATCTATTATATATATTGTTCCGCTGCGATTTTGGGATTCTGTGTTGTTATCTCTCTTTTCTTCTACCTCTTCCTTTCCTTTTCCCCTAACTATCGGGTTTTCCGACATTCGATTGCTCGGTATGTAATACAATGGACGTATTAATGTCGATTTTCGAGGGTCGAAAATCCTTGTCGTTACAGAAAGCATGTGTCCATAAGAAAGAACCACTAAAAGGTATATAGATATTTCTAGATTATGGTAAACAACTTACTGCTGATTGTTATTGATGTGCTCATGTTAAAATCATAATAGTCTGGTTGTTTAATACTCGATATTGAATATATCTTTTATAGTAAGTATAAAAGATGTTGAGAATGTCCCAAACGATATGCGAAGACATCTTATTAAAATGTTTAATATGGAACATGTAAGATGGATTCCTTATGTATTTGAATAAGAATTATCATACGTGTTGTATTGTCTACAATATCGTATTATTCTTGTGTATATAATACATGAAGTAAATATCAAACCAAATTAAGATCACTAAATGGTAGTTTATAGTGTTCCCAAGTATTTACAAAATACTAGAGAATTGTTTATAGAAACAACGAACTCCTTATAAAGGAGTGTTCAGACTCGAACTTCTTAAATTCTATAGAGTATAATATGTCAAAATTAAATTCATGTTCAAACCTTAATTAAGAAGATTTATGTTGGAAATGGTCCAAACGAAACATTGTGGCTGATTTAATGAAATGGCTAAGTTTATTGCCTTGAATTGCACCACAATAAAAGTAATGTCTGTGTATGCACAAATTTATAACTGAACTACGAGTGATTCCAAGTATCGAGAATACTACATTATTGTTATATGATAACAATGTAATAATAAGAGCTCACTAAAAGTCGAGAAACATACTACGACTAGTTCCATATGATAATGATAAATTATCAGCATTGAAGAGAGTTGACTAACAGAGTGGATAATTAAAAAAACATATCAAATCCATTCAAGAAGGGTCTAACTTGATCAATTCTCATTAAGCTGATCAAAGAGAGTGATAGAGATTCCATAATTAGCCCCAGTGCAAGTGGTAGATTGATAGAGCTAGGGGTATGCGCTAGGGGCAATTATGTAATTGTTACGTATATCTAACTCGATAATCAATCCAGTTCGAAATAAAAGGCGTTTATATACTTGATGTAATGTATTACATTAAATAATTAATTTAACTAAAAGTATATTTAATAGAAAATCCATAATGTATGTTTTGTGATAGTAGTTACAATGTATTGTAAACATGAGTGATTCATCACAATGAAATAAACATGCCATTTTAAATATTCCTAGTCAAGATGTATTGAAAGTAGATAACGATACATCCTTGAGATTAGAATAAGTAACGCTCTCCAAGTGTTTGGCAGTGTATTACTTAAGATGTTGGGGTACTTAGGGGTTACATACTGATAGTTATTGGACAACTCTGGAATGACTCACTCGATAAATAACTATGGAATGACTCACTCGATAATCTTTTATTGGTTAATATAACTAAGATCAAAAAAAATATCGATGTGACAATATTACACAATTCCTTAGACTTGAGAATACCATCGAGCTTCAATGTGGAAACCTTGTTTTGATTATAGTTAAATCGTGGCATGACGTCCATCGAACAACTATAGTTAGGTTGAGTGGAAGCATTAGAAGTGAGACGCTGTTCAAGAGAGGATTCGTCTTCTCAATTATATGGGATTAGTATCACGGTCAATTGATGTCAACTAAAATTCAAAGCTATTTTGTTAATAATAACTATTATTATTGAACTAAGGATTTTGTATTTGGACTATAAAGTTGAATATGAATGATATTGTAATTTTGACCATTACGAAATTCTATAAGTCCTAATATTATATATTTTGACGAAGAGAATTTGGTGTAAATAATTGTCACTAAAAGGTAATGTTTAAAATAGGTAAATTTGGATTCTATCGAAGCTATGTAAGTGGTAAATTTGGCCATAATGTCCCAACTCTAGTTAAGGTGATGTGTGAACTTTAATATTTGAGTTGTTCAATAGCAATTGTTGACTGCACTTAGACCTAAGAGTCACACAAGCGAAACGTTGAATACTTTTGCTACCAACTGATTTAATTAATTATAATTTTATGAATTAATTAAATTACTGAATATTTATGAAATATTAATTATAAAATTTTATTTAATTTGTATTGATTAATATTAAATACTGTGTATATAATAGTTATAGACACACGTATCGATATATTGATGTGCATTTGAATTAGATTTAAATGCATATTTATTTGATCGGGCATGAAATAATCTGAAGGTCCTGAAGGAGGCTGTAGTCGACGGCCATATTGGTTGGAGTTTGAATAATGATTCAAAAGGTAGGAAAAGGTAAGAGTAAAGTGCGGATATTGATCCCCCTTTTGCTGCTCTTTATCTCCACTACTTAAACTCCACTTTCAGTTGCTCGAATTTGCTCCTTCTTGACCAGTCTAGCCGACCCCCTTGACCTCCCCTCTAATTTTTCATGCATTTAACAAACAAATTAAATACAAATAGAAGAATGGTAGTTATTGCTTTAAGATTGCTAGCTATTTCTAAATTCTGGATACTAATTCAAGGAGTTTTGGGTTCATCGTTCAACATGTTACAAATAGGCCTTAGTTGAGGTAAATACTTTCTTACAGTTACATATAAATTTATATTACTCATTATGTCATTTATATGCTATAGTTAGTATATGATTATCATGAATCTGTATATATATGTGTTATCTTCACTGGACAAAAATGTGTATATGTATGTATCAAGAAAAAAATACATTTTCATATATATTTATATACATATAGCTCATGACCATAAGTTAAAAAAATCAAATATATTAAAAATTCAAAAATGATTTAAATAAAATCGATTTTAAATTGCAAATATCACTGTATAAAGTATGTGTTTATGTTTTATCAATAGATATAGTTTTCGAAAATATAAATACAAAATTTCGTGTGCATGTGTATATATATATTTTAAAATCAGAATATATTTTATATATAATTCAATTTAAACATTATAATACACACACACAAATACTATAATATATATATGTGTGTGTGTGTGTGCAAATATTTAATATAATATGTATATGTTGAAAATTGTTTTTTGAAATATATTGATTTCCGTATGGAATCAATAATAATTGAAAAAATTATTAATACAATTTTAAAACCCCAAGTTAAAAAAATTATTTTATGGTCGAATATGCATAAAAATATATATATATATATATATAATTATTAATTTGCATTAAAACACACACATGCACACACACACACGCACGCACACATATATATATTATAAATATTTATAAATATTAATTTGATATGTTTGTAAAAGATTATATGTATATGTTTAAAAAATAGACTTCGATATATATGTGTGTGTGTTTGTTTGTGTGTTCGTGTGTATAATAAAATTAACATATTAATTTGAATTTGAAACTACTAGTTATTTTATTATGAACATCTAGATCTTAAATTTGAAATTTAAATTTGAATTACCGCTCATAGTTATTTATATTAGTATTTACAACTACTTTATATTATAATGTAACATATATATACACACACATTTACATTTTACTAATATTATTTTATAATATATAAAACTATACACACACACACACACTCGTATATGCATATATATTAGACAACACACATGTATACAGAGGGACTAATATGTCTATTGCGGCTTAAATCCCAACACTTTTATACGACATGTTATACCAAATACACTGTATATGTTGCACGTGCACGTATACACACATGTGTATATGATACGCATGTTATATATTATATAATATAAACGTAACAATAAAATAAATTAAAACCTTGTTCACAACCTAAATAAAATATTGATTTTATTTAAAATAAATTTAGATTAGATCTAAATAATTTAGACTTCATAGGCCCAATAAGATCCAAAATGGAATAAAATATTTGAAATTTACCAATTTACCCTACTATGTGCTGACCCAATTCCAATAATGTATATAATACAAGTAGAAGGTTTTGAGATGCCTAAACAAGAACGTAAAGTGTGCAAATTTATTAAGTCACTTGACGGTCTCAAACAAGCAACAAAACAATTACATGATAAATTTGATAAAACCATAGTATCAAATGATTTTAGGATATGTGTATCAAATAAATGTGTCTATAGCAAATTCCATTCTAGTAAAGGAGCAATAATATGCCTTTATATTGATGATTTTTTGATATTTAGGACTAATACCTCGAGTATTGAAGAAACAAAAGATTTATATCTTCATGTTTTGACATAAAGGGTACGGGGGAAGATGAAATGATTCTAGGAATAAGAATCATAAAAATAGCAGATGAATTGATCATTACCCGGTCTCATTACATTGAAAAGATCCTAAAAGTTATAGTCAATTTAATTGCAAACATATAACTACCCCATTTGATCCAGATATGAAATTATATTCTAGTACTGGTAGATCGATAGATCAATTAGAATAAGCTAAAGTTATTGGGAGCCTAATGCATGTCATGACATGCACTAGACTTGATATCACCTACACTATAGGCAAAATGAGTAGATACACCAGCAACCCTTGTCATATTCATTGGATAGCTGTATATAGGATTCTAAAATATTTAAAAAGAAACATAAACTAGGATATTTTTTATAGTGGGTGTCTAAGTGTAATACAAAGATACGTGGATGCTAGTTCAAAGAGAGGATAATAATAAGTCAATTAGCAAATGGATATTCACTGTAAGTAGGAGAGTGATATCCTGGGTCTCAAAGAAATAGAGATGTATTGTTGATTCTACCATTGCTTCTAAATTAATAGCATTGGCTTCCTATAGCAAAGAAGCGGAATGTGTAGAATATAGTAGTGTATGATTTTTCTTTGATGTAATAAACATATATTTGTTTAAATGTATTTGTTGTAGTACTATTACAATATCATAGAAAGAAATAACCAAATAAATATTTTCATTTCAATAAAAAATTTAGTAGTATAAAAATTACAATACAAACTCCCATAATATTTTAATACGATATTTTATACACTATTTTTATATACTTCTTCATATACATTAATTTGCACTCTCTCACTCACAACACTATCATCACAATAATCATTCTATATTTATCCTCACTTAGTCAAATACAATTTTTACCTTCTTGTTCTAGCCTTTGTCCTGATAGAAATCTGGTCTACCTGATAAACAATGAAACAATAAAAAGTAAAAAGGAACAAACTAAAACTATAATATATATATATATATATATATATAATATTTAAACTCGACATTGCCTCATTTATTGGTTTTGTTTTAATATTTTAAACAGACATCAAAAATAAGAAACATGGACCAGTACAACAGATATATACAAGGACCGGTATGACATGTTTGTGTGAGCTAGAAGTTCAAAATCAGGCTAATATGTACACAAGCAACTTAAGACATGCACATTGTATCACTATACATGCCATAAGGCCGAACAATTTTAAATAAACATGGTCACAAAGGCAAAAAGGTGGCACAAACCATAAACCAATAAGGGCAAGTATAAAAGCACATCAATTTCAGAAAAATCAAACCAGTAGGGCATGCACAAGGCACACACATACCAGACCAGCAAAAAATTCAGAAATTAGGGCTCGACAAAGTGAAAGCATCTTACCACAACACACAAGTCCAAATTTATAGTGCAAGTGTACAAACAAAACAAAGTCAAGCACATGCTACAACACACAAGCGAGGGCAAGTACATAGGAAACAAGTAAAAAACAAGTTCAGACCTAAAGTGCAAGAACAAGTGCAAGTGCACATAAAACAAGCTTAAAATCTCACATCAGGACTAGAAAGAGTAAGGACATGGCACATGCACACAATCGGGGCCAGAAACACACAATGGAACAACTTACATGCAATAAGGTCATGCAAATGTCGAACATTCCTAGGCCCTAATCAATTCAGATCAGTGAATAAGATAATCAAGAAAAAGAACAACCAGCTTAAGTACATAGCAATAAAGTGCATAATACAACAAGGTCAAGTTTAGTTTAGATAAGGAAGTGTGCACCAACGCTTTCAAGCACACAATGGATATTCAAATACGCCGAATAACAAGCACATACATGAACATAACAACACACGAGGAGTATTCAAATATACAGAAGAGAAGTACACAAGGGAAGCACCCAAGTTAGTTCAGTAGAGAACGAGGTACATGCACATACATAAGGACAACTTCAAGCTTACAAGGCAAGTACAAGCACATAGGCAAGTACAACAGGGAAAAGATAACTAAACATATGCATTCAACGTCAAAATAGAAAATCAATTCATAATTGAGTTAAGATTTCAGAAGTTAATAAGGGTGCACAGTGCAACAAGAAATTAACAAGGTTTTCGAAGAATGTCCGAAAGTTTGCAATGTTCAAATCAAAGTCGAACAATTCAAAGTCAGGGCCGAGAATCACAAAAGATCAAGCAAAATCAAAGTGTCTGGCTAGAAAATCGAAAGGCCAAAATCAAAGTTGAAATATTCAAACAAAAAATCATGAAATATATGAAAATCCAAGGAAGATTTTTTCTCATTCCTTCCTTATATAAGCACCAATTTATCATCGGCAATGATATGAAGTCGAGAAGGAAAACATATTCAAATATAATCAGAAAATTGAAATCATACCCAATTATCAACCGTAAAAGTTCTCGACCAAGGAAGCAACCGCGATCGTAAATCACCAAGCAATAAAAGAAAGCAACTAATAGAGAAGAAAAGGTGTGATTACAACATCTCAATTTTCAAGTCAGAAGCTTCTAAGAGGAAGAACCCTAAAAGGAGATAATGTAGAATAAATAAAAAGGACTGGCCTTGTTTAATTAATTTTGGAGATTTATTTTAGGCCAATTTTTTTAATATAGTTTTGGGTCTTTATTTTATTTATTTTTGCATTTTATTTAAATTTAATACTCTACTTTTTAACTAGGATTGAACTACGGTTTATAGTTTTGGAAATTCTCAAATTGAGGATAGAGTTAAGGCAGAATTTTTTAGGCATAGGGTTAAAACAATTAGGTTAGCGATAGTCACAAGTTTATAGGGAATTTGTAAGTGGTCGATTGTTTAATCTTAGTAGAAATATTGAGGGCAGCAGTTGGTAGGTTTTTCGAAGCTGGGTAAATTTGTGTGTCGGTTTTATTTTCACATTTACTCTATTGTTATCTATGCAGTGATTTTTATTATTCTGTGAATTTATAATAAATCCTATTCACCTCCTCCATGGTCAATTCGATCTTACAAGTGGAATCAAAGCCAAATAGTTAAATTCACTTTTTTAATAATGGCTAGTTTTAATAATGCTTTTTCCGAGGGATAATCTATAACGGCCACACTTGTTTAATGGCACTGATTATTCGTATTGGAAAATTAGGATGAACATTTTTCTAGATACTATTGAGGCATGGAATATAATTCAAACTGATTATAGTCTAGCTACAATAAAAATTGATAATCAAGAAGTTCCTAAGCCTAAATATAAGCGGGGTACAAATGAACTTACTCTTTATCGTTCACATGTTAAAGCTGTGAACTCTATTATTTATGCCTTAGATAAAATAGAATATAATTGTGTTTTTTATTGTATGACTGCACATAAAATTTGACATACGCTTGAGGTAACTCATGAAGATAAATCATAGGTCAAGGACTCTCCTCTAGCCATGCTTAGTAAATAATATGAGCATTTCATAATGACAAAAGATGAAAATATAAAGGAGGCGTATGGACAATTTTCAAATATAGTATTCAAATCCAAAATCCTAGGAAAAGCTCACACAAAATTGGAGATGGTCTGAAAATTTCTGAGAATCCTCCCGAGAAGTTTTGAAGAAAAAGTGACGGCAATTTAGGAATCCAAACACTTGAAACAACTTAAGTTGGAGGAAATAATAAGAAATCTCATCCCTATGAGATGGAGCTGAAAGTCAGAGAAGAACATGAAAGTGGAGACTTAAAAAAGAAGTCAATTGCCTTAAAGAGTCCAACCGATAATGAGGAAGAAGATGAGCTATAACTGAGCTAGCACTACTAATAAAGCGATTCAAAATGTGGACCAGAAAGCATGGAAATCCAGCAATAAACCAACGAATAAAAATCAGCATTGTCAAAGTACTGGATGATTCTGAGGAAGAAATCATATGTCATAGATGTAAGTAGATAGGTCACATTAAACCAAACTATCTGCTGAATCGACTTAACAAAGGAAAGAAGAAGAAGAAGAGAAGGAGTTTCGCAGCCACCTGAGATGAGAGTGAAGAAGAAGAGAAGGAGAATATCGACAATGAGAAGGAAGAGGCAAATTTGTGTCTATTGGTAGAATCAATCGACAGCGATGATGAACCTAATGAGGTAGCATACTTATCCCGTATTGGGTTACTTTTAGTATATCACGAGTTTAATGAAAACATTAATAGACTTAAACAAAGATATAATAAACTAGAATATGAGAAAAATAGTCTACATGGTTTAAATAATGAGTTAGAACTAATGATTCAAAGCATTAGAAAATTTACCTTAGAATGTGAGAAATGTCAGTCATTAGAGGAAGAAATAAATAGGACTAAGACTAAAATTGAAATCCTTGAAAATGAAATTTTGGCTCTGAAAAACCAAGGTGGCATAAAAAGAGAAAATTCCATTAAAAGATGCACCTCGATTTTGAATGAAAATGTTGCTCTTAAGGTTCAACAACCTGAATCGACAATACGAAAATTTTCTAAAGGACAAAATTAACTTAATATGTTGTTAGGTAATCAAACTGTCACCAAAAAAAGAAAATGACTTGGATATGCTATAGTTGAACAAATTAAGAGAAAGAATTATGATAAGATCAAATTTCATAGAGAATTTTCAAAGTGTTTAATTTATAGAAAAATTGGGCATAATCAAAATAAATGTTGGAAAAGGAACAAAGACAAAACCATTAAACCAATTCGGGTTCCAAAAGGTAAAAATGTTAATTTTCTTAAATTTAAACAAGTTTGGGTTCCTAATGGTACAATTGTTAATACCAATAGTTTGCTACAAAAACAAATTTGCATAATAAAGATTCCAAATGAAAATGAATGTGGTCCTACAGCCTTTGCTAGGCTACTCACTTCTTCTAATATTTAGGTGCAAAAACGGACTATTGAACAACTACGATAGCGACATATTTTGAGTTGTTCCATATATGTTTGGTAAGCAATAATTCCTCTTTAGCCTGGAAAAATGAAGTGGAGATTCACATACCTTGGATAAGAATGGTGATCAAGAATACAATATCAAAGGTAAGTAAAGGTATGATCTCTAAACCGTATTTTCTCTTCTTGTTGAGAATTCTTTTTTTGACACCGATGTAGTGTAATTGCCAAATCTTGAGCTATGTAAATCCAATTTTCAAAATTTAAAATGTTTTGGAAAATAGATAGAGAATGCTATAAGACTTGTATTTTTTATTTTTCCTAGAATTTGAACTTAAACCAATGGAAAACTGCAAATCATTCAGTATATTGATTGAAAATTGTTTCAGAACTTCCCATCACAGCTATAATATTTTGACTATAATTTCTACTTTGATATTCCGATTTATAAAATTATAGATGTTTCAGAAACCTTATAGAAAAATCTACAATTTTCATTATTCATTTTAGAAATGATTGAAAAATTGCTTTTAAATCTGTACTATAGTTGATTATCATTCTAGAATTATTTTAACGTGGCTATAGTAAATCGACCATAACATGAACATTATTACTCTGAATTTTGAAATTCTTAAAGTTCTAAAAACCTAACTGTTAACACTACAGCATCAATGTTTTGAGCTTTTGCTGATTTGTTCTATAAAACATTGAAAAATAGTAATCATGTTAGCACGTTACTTGAAATTTTTCTGATTTATGCAAACAAGTTGTAGTATTTCAGCTTTTGATCGATTTATCATTTTGACTTAAAACCAATTTTTTGATTAGCAACATTGAATATCTGAATCTTCCAAATTTAGTGATAAATTAAATTATGGACTTAAAGTTTTCAAATAGATTGAATTTTCAAAACAAAAATGGTCGATTGTCTATGTTCGATGATTACTTTTCTACATTCAGTACCTTTAATGACGACCAACAGATCATTGGTTAGAGAATTTTTAGTTATGTGTGCCTTTTTTCAATGTAAATGGCTTTTCCTTTGTTTGAAGTAGACGACTTTTATGGAAACTTCAAATTTTTGAACCAATTCGATTGATATTATGGAGTACGTAGTGTACTTGTTTGATGATGCTTATATTTCATGCTTAACTTTGATAATGTGCATCGCTCTCGCACTAAACACATAGACGTTAGACATCAATTCATTCGAGATCTTACTTCAAAAGAAGATATTTGCATTGAATTTATTTCAATTGATTTTCAATTAGCAGACATTTTGGCAAAATCTCTTCCAAAAAATAGATTTTCACGACTTCAATTGGATTTGGGAATTTTAGAAATGACTTAGATTCTTTTTAATCTCTTTTTCCATTTCAGGTACTAATTTTTGATTTTTCGTTTTCTAGAAAGGAATTTACTATGGAAAAGAAGAGTGACTGAGGAAGTGACAGGTGGTGGTTAAATTATATTTCATAACTAGAGGAAAGATATGTCAAAAATACTTGAAAATTAAACATTTTTTATAGTATTTTTTAATTAATGCATATTCCATTATCATTTCTATTCCTATCATACTTCTTACAATCCATACACCAAAATTTAATACAACGTGCAGAGGTTGGTATTTCAAAAAACGTGGAATTATACTCTTTAACTTGATTTAAATAATTTATTCTACCCAAAATTATTCACTCTCATTTAAAAGAATTCATGGTTATGCATGGGTGAATAATTTTTAATATCAAGATATCAGTTTCCATTCTCATTTAAAAGTCCTCACGGTTATGTGTGAATGAAACACTTATATTGTTGGAACTGGAACAGCCCACAGCGGAAATTATGGGAAATTCCTATTTTTTTACTCTGTTGGATCTTTATTAGGCCAATGAAGTCTAATATATTTAGAACATTTCTAAATTTAATTTAAATAAAATCTTTATTTCATTTAAATTTCTAATTAATAGATTAAATTTCATTTAATTTATTTTAAATTAAGCATAATGGTACATATATGTACCATAAACAAATATGTGTGTGTGCGCGTGTGCATGTGTAGAACAATAATCATGCAAGGAATAAGATGCCCGTATATAAATATTGGAATTGGCATCGCAACGGACATGTTAGCTCCTCTTATATGTATTGTATGTTGTCCAAATACATGTGTATGTGTGTGTATACAAAATTGTTATTTAAATGAGTATTAAAAAAGTGTAAATATTTACATATATATAATATGTATTTCATAAATGTAAAATATTAATACATATATACATATATATATATATAGTTTATTATAGATAATAATCAAAAATAGGATTTTGACGCAGCGGATATTACAAAAACAATGTAGATCGTTGAATGTAGCAATCGATGGATTGATGTATACTGAAATGCCCGAATTCGTTGATCCGAAGATACCGAATTCTTAGCTATCTCTGACTCGTTGATCCGAAGATACCGGGAAAGAGATCTACGATTCTTCGACGTTGATCTTGCGCACAAGATACCGTGAATCGGCTTCAACAAACGATGATTCGAGCGCACTCGAATGACGTAAGTGGAGATAGGAGATACACTCGACTACCAATTGAAATTGAAAGCACAAAGCTAACAAAGAGAATTTTATTCAATATTCAACAACCTTTTACAAATGACCATACATGCCTATTTATAGGCTACAACTCAACACAACAGAAAACTTCAAAAATATTACAAGTACTTAGGTCGGAAACGACCTACGACCTAACACGGTGCGACCTAAGAACAGACACGACTTAGTATAGGTCGGCAGCGACCTAATAGTTCACATTACAATGCAACCAACATACAAGACAAACATACGACTTAAGGACTATACAATCACACGACATAACACCCGTATCTATCAGCGACCTAAGGAAGCAACGGTCCAGATTAAGTCGGCAATAGAATCCACGGCAACAAGTCTTCAGCGACTTAAACTTGCGGGATCCCAAATCAACGTATTAAAGGAATCAAAGGCAGAGATTAGCTCGGTAGACATATCAACGGCATCCAGTGCTTCGCGACTTAAAATGAAACTTTGCGACTTAAGAAGCCTAACTCCGCGACCTAAGTCTGTACGACTTAAAACTTCGCGACTTAAGAACATAGCATCTGAACCCTCTTCATGCGACCTTAGTTCCAACTCGTTAAGTCGTACATGAGTTAAAAACAAGTTAAGTCGTATCTCTTTTTTCTTCAGGCTGGTAGGTCGTAGCTCCGACTTAAAAAATACGTTAGGTCGCTCGCGACCTAACACTTCAGCTCCCAGCCAATCCTCACACACTGCTAACTCGCTAGCCTCTTTGTTAGGTCGTAGCCTTTCCTCCCTGACTTGGTTAAGTCGTAACCCTCCCCCGTTAAGTCGTAGCTCCTCCTCACATGGCTCCTTAGGTCGTAGACGACCTACAACTTCTACGTTAGGTCGCAAAGCTTGGTCACGACTTATGCCTTTGACAAATAAGGGTTGCGCTGCATCATCCTCCCCAGGTTGAGAAAAATTCGACCTCGAATTTGTAAATTCTTCTCTATCAGCTCGTTCATCTCCGTGATATGGTACGAGATGTTTAACATTGAACACATCAGACGTATACACATCATCTGGCAGCTTCAGTTTATAAACATTTTCATTGATTCGTTTCACAACTTCCACCGGACCAATTTTTCGTGCTTTCAATTTATTGTAAGCGCCTACCGGAAAACGATCTTTTGTTAACACTGCATAAACCAAATCACCTTCATGAAATTCAACACTTCTTCGTTTCAAATCTGCAGATTGTTTATACTTCTCATTTGCTTTCTCTAATCGTTCTTGAACGATTTTATGACATTCCGTCAGCCCTTCAACAAAATCAGCAGCTTTCTTAATTGTCCCCTTTGAGTGTGGTATCAACGTTAAATCCAACGGTCCTTTCGGTAAGCTCGAATAGACAATCTGGAATGGACTGAACCCAGTACTTCGATTCACAGCATGATTATGGGCAAACTCTGCCTGGCATAACTTCACATCCCAACTCTTCAGATTGTCTTGAACAAGACACCTCAACAAATTTCCCAATGATCTATTAACCACCTCTGTTTGTCCATCAGTTTGCGGATGATAGGCACTACTAAACTTCAACTTCGTTCCGACCATTTTCCACAAACTCAACCAAAAATGACT
The DNA here is from genome assembly GCA_030737815.1 of Allium fistulosum. Lineage (NCBI taxonomy): Eukaryota > Viridiplantae > Streptophyta > Magnoliopsida > Asparagales > Amaryllidaceae > Allium > Allium fistulosum. Next base: position 1,023,509,493 of record CM060906.1, read on the forward strand.
CAGAAATCGAGTATCTCTATCCGACACAATAGATTCTGGCAATCCATGAAGTCGATAGATCTCCTTGAAAAACAACTGAGCAACATGAACAGCATCTGCCGTCTTCTTACAAGCAATAAAATGTGCCATCTTCGAAAATCGATCCACTACCACATAGATGGAATCGTTTCCTCGCTGTGTTCTTGGCAATCCCAACACGAAGTCCATACTCACATCAACCCATGGTTTATTTGGTACAGGTAACGGCATATATAAACCAGCATTAGTCGCAGTTCCTTTCGAAACCTGACAAATATGACAATGCTCCACAAACCTTTCCACCTCTTTCCTCATTGATGGCCAAAAATAGGATTGTGAAATCAACTGTACTGTACGGTCTCTCCCAACATGTCCCTCTTCGTGTAACTCTTTGATAATCTTCATTCTCAGACTACCCTCCGGTATGCACAATCGATTTCCTTTAAAAAGAAAACCATTAACCATCATAAACTAATCAGTCTTCCCTTCATTGTCCCGTTCAACAAATTTCTTAAAATAAGAGTCTTCTGCAATCTGCTCCGGCAATAATTAAAAACCAGTCACTTCAACTTTCATCGTTGTCAACAATTGACTCCTTCTACTTAAAGCATCAGCCACTCGATTCGTCACCCCTAATTTGTGCTTCACAACGAAAGTAAACTGTAGCAGATATGCAATCCACGATGCATGTCTCGCTGAAATCTTATCTTGCCCTTGCAAATGCTTCAATGCTTCATGATCAGTATACAGAACAAACTCTTTCTGAAATAGATAATGTCTCCAGTGTTTGATAGACTGCACAACAGCATAAAATTCCACATCATATGTACTGTATCGCATCTTCGCTCCTGACAACTTCTCACTGAAATAGGCAATAGGACGACCCCTTTGACTCAACACTCCTCCAATTCCAACCTTCGACGCATCAGTATGTAATTCAAACAACAATTGAAAATCAGGCAATGCTAGAATTGGTGCTGTCGTCAACAATTCCTTGATTCGTTCAAAAGCAACTCCTGCTTCCTCCGTCCATGTAAATTGTTTACCCTTCATACAATCAGTCACAGGTGCCATCACACTACTAAAGTGTGGAATAAATCTTCGATAAAATGAAGCCAACCCATGAAAACTACGAACTTCCGTTATCGTCTTGGGCTGTGGCCAATCTCTAATTGCTTCAACTTTACTTTGGTCAACCTGTATTCCTTTTTCCGACACAACATATCCCAGAAATAAAACGCTATGCGTCATGAACACGCATTTCTTCGTTGCAGCATAAAATTGTTCTTGTCGCAATACCATCAGCACTTCTCTAAGATGATTCAAATGCTCCTCAGGACTTCCACTATATATCAAAATATCATCGAAATACACCACCACAAACTTCCCAATGAATGGTCGAAAAATCTGATTCATCACCCTCATGAAAGTACTCGGTGCATTTGATAAGCCAAATGGCATAACCAACCATTCATACAATCCTTCCCTTGTCTTGAATGCTGTCTTCCATTCATCCCCCGGTCTAATGCGAATCTGATGATAACCGCTCTTCAAGTCAATCTTAGAAAAGATTGTAGCTCCGCTTATTTGATCTAGCAAGTAATCCAACCTCGGCATTGGAAATCTATATCTCACAATAATCTTATTCAATGCTCGACTGTCAGTGCACATCCTCCACGTTCCATCCTTTTTGGGTACCAATAAAGCTGGTACAGCACAAGGACTTAAACTCTCCTGCACACGCCCTTGTTCAAGCAATTCCTCTACCTGCCTCCGCAACTCTTCATGTTCCTTCGGACTCATTCGATAATGTGGTCGGTGTGGCAACACAGCACCTGGAACAAGATCTATCTGATGTTGTATATCCCTCAACGGTGGCAACTCCGTTGGTAACTCCTCTAGAAAGACATCGTCAAATTCTTTCAAAACTGGTTTAACTTCTTCTGGAATTTCAACCTTTTTACTGCTCTCTCGTCCAATCAACATGAATACCTCAGGCTCTTTCTCAACCTCCTTAACAAACTCCTTCAAAGATAATAAAGTTTTCAGCTCTTCAATCTCTTATGACTTACTTTCTCCCGGTTGTCTCTTCTTTGGAACTAAGATAATCTTCGTGCCTTCAAACATAAAACTGTAGCTATTGGTCCGACCGTCATGTTGTACTGCTCGATCATACTGCCATGGTCTTCCCAATAATAAGTGGCAAACATCCATCTCTACTACATCACACCAGATTTCGTCTTTGTATTTCTTCCCAATAGAGAATGGAACACGAACTCGTCTATCCACTTTCACTTCTCCTCCTTTTCTCAACCATGCTAACTTGTATGGATTTGGATGTTTCTCTGTCTTCAATTTCAACTTTGTCACAGCTTCGGTTGAAACAATATTGTCACAGCTTCCTGCATCGATCACAAACTTACACACCTTTCCCAATATAGTACATGTTGACTGAAAGATATTACTCCTCAACCAACTAGCTTCTTCCTGCTTCGGTGTTAAACACGATCTCCTCAACATTAGATTACAACCTTCATCTCCTGACGCAATATCCTGCTCATCCTCCTCAACTGGACTAGAACAATCTCCATCATCATCCTCATCCTCAACTTCTGCAATCATGGTTCTCTTCTTTGGCTTTGGACACTCACTGCTTTTATGACCCAATTCCTGACAATTATAACATTTGAAACCATTGTTAACTTTCGTCTTCTCAGCCTCCTTCACCACTGGTCTACTGATAGGTTTAGAAATATTAGAACTCCAACTAACACCCTTCATTTGATTGTTGGAACTAGTAAACACACCACCTCCTCGTCTACCCTATTTCTCCCAAGCCAACGCTTTCTGATGTGCTTCCGCTACAGATCTTGGATCGAACATATTAACCATATCCTGGATCTGCATTCTCAATCCCCCAATGAACCTAGATGTCAGCTACTCTTCTGTTTCCATAATATCATTCCTTGCAATAAGTTGATAGAATTCATCAGCATAGTCATTCACAGATTTCGTCCCTTGTCTCAAATTTTGCAAACGTTGATACATCAAAGATTGATAATTGTAAGGTAAGAACGTTGCTTTCATCAACTTCTTCATCTTCTCCCAAGATTCTACCTTTAACTTTCCCATCCGATCACGTGTAAGTTTGGTCTGCTGCCACCATGCCAAAGCTCTACCCCTCAACCTTGTAGCAACCAACTTCACTCTACGATGTTCTGGAACTTCTTTGAAGTCAAAAATCTCCTCAACATTAGCCATCCAATCTAGAAACTCCTCCGCTGGCATACCACCTTTGAATTCAGGAATTTCAGTCTTCATCCCCGACTCCCACTTGTGATCATACTCAGAGTGATTTCTTCCTTGTCCTCGAACACTACCACCATCATACTCCTCTTCAAAATCAGATGTATATCGTTGTCTATCTCGTCCACCCACATCTCTACTACCATTACGTCTTCCACCATCATCCCTTCTATCTACATTCCTCCGTACACGATCATTCACGTTCCTTCCACGCCCTTGATCATTTTCAACACTTCTGTCTCGATTGGAATGTGGCGAGACTCTACTACCCCCATGATTAGATTCAGGTGAAACCCTTCTCCGATTTTGATTCATCTCCGTCATAAGCTTCTCTAACCGGCCAATTCCTTTGTTAAGCTTTTCACTAAAGTTTTCATTGATTCTTTGCTCCATCTCATCAGCTTCTTCTCTTCGATACAAAGCTTCTACGTTTTGGTGGCGATTAGCTCTTCTTGGCGGCATACTTGAATACTTCACAAACTCTTCAACACTTCAAAATTCAACACAATTCGGACTTTGATCCAAAATGGAACGGATCGAAAACTTCCACTTTGTAGCAAATCGCGATGAACACGATGGACAAAGTTTCGGCCTCCAATTCAAATCCGATCAAACAACTTCGAACAATGATGAACACTTCTTACTCTCGGCCACGGCTCAAACTTCAAACTTCTCGGCCAAAAACTTCAACTTCAAAATGATTAGGCTCCAAGTCTCGATCTAACTATGATTGGTTAGAACAAGCTCTGATACCAAAATGACGCAGCGGATATTACAAAAACAATGTAGATCGTTGAATGTAGCAATCGATGGATTGATGTATACTGAAATGCCCGAATTCGTTGATTCGAAGATACCGAATTCTTAGCTATCTCTGACTCGTTGATCCGAAGATACCGGGAAAGAGATCTACGATTCTTCGACGTTGATCTTGCGCACAAGATACCGTGAATCGGCTTCAACAAACGATGATTCGAGCGCACTCGAATGACGTAAGTGGAGATAGGAGATACACTCGACTACCAATTGAAATTGAAAGCACAAAGCTAACAAAGAGAATTTTATTCAATATTCAACAACCTTTTACAAATGACCATACATGCCTACTTATAGGCTACAACTCAACTCAACAGAAAACTTCAAAAATATTACAAGTACTTAGGTCGGAAACGACCTACGACCTAACACGGTGCGACCTAAGAACAGACACGACTTAGTATAGGTCGGCAGCGACCTAACAGTTCACATTACAATGCAACCAACATACAAGACAAACATACGACTTAAGGACTATACAATCACACGACATAACACCCGTATCTATCAGTGACCTAAGGAAGCAACGGTCCAGATTAAGTCGGCAATAGAATCCACGGCAACAAGTCTTCAGCGACTTAAACTTGCGGCATCCCAAATCAACGTATTAAAGGAATCAAAGGCAGAGATTAGCTCGGTAGACACATCAACGGCATCCAGTGCTTCGCGACTTAAAATGAGACTTTGCGACTTAAGAAGCCTAACTCCGCGACCTAAGTCTGTACGACTTAAAACTTCGCGACTTAAGAACATAGCATCTGAACCCTCTTCATGCGACCTTAGTTCCAACTCGTTAAGTCGTACACGAGTTAAAAACAAGTTAAGTCGTATCTCTTTTTTCTTCAGGCTGGTAGGTCGTAGCTCCGACTTAAAAAATACGTTAGGTCGCTCGCGACCTAACACTTCAGCTCCCAGCCAATCCTCACACACTGCTAACTCGCTAGCCTCTTTGTTAGGTCGTAGCCTTTTCTCCCTGACTTGGTTAAGTCGTAACCCTCCCCTGTTAAGTCGTAGCTCCTCCTCACGTGGCTCCTTAGGTCGTAGATGACCTACAACTTCTACGTTAGGTCGCAAAGCTTGGTCACGACTTATGCCTTTGACAAATGAGGGTTGCGCTGCATCAGATTTCTAATTGGAATGGGAGATTATTATCAAGAGCGGGTAGATTAGTTCTAATAAACTCTGTCTTATCAGCTCTCCCGATCTATTGGATGTCTATGCATCTTTTTCCAGATTGGGTGATTGATAAAATTGACAAAATTAGAAGGGACTTCTTATGGAGTGGGGAAAACTCTAACAGTGGTATTAAATGTTTAGTAAATTGGTAAACTGTTTGTAAGTCCAAAAAGGATGGTGGTTTAGGAGTCATTAATTTGCATAATATGAATTTATCGTTGTTAGGTAAATGGTTATGGAAGTTTAAAGATATTAATAATAATCCTATTTGGAAAGAAATCATTTCTAATTATTACTATATTGGTAGTAATAATTTATATCAAATTACTCCAACGGTTATATGTAAATTGTCCACTTTTTGGAAATCTATTTTAAAATGCACGAGATTTTTAACTTAGGCACTAATACAATAGTTCATTCAGGTAATAGTACTTCTTTTTGGCATGATCGTTGAATTTTCGTTATCCCTCTTAGGATAGAATTTAAAAAGCTATATGAAATCTATAATTTTAAGGATGCTTTAATTATAGAAGTTTTTTCTCCCCAAAATGACCCTCCTTGTAATTTTAGTTTTAACAGAATTTTAGTAGATTCAACTCTTAGGCAGGTTGCTTTGCTTTATGCTAGATTAAACCTATATAATATTGATAATGATAAAGATAATATTAGTTGGGGATGGGATAAGAGTAAGAAATATACTTCTAATTCTTTTTATAGATTTATTAACTTTTCGGGTGTAACCAATAACTCTTTTTAATTTATTTGGAAATCAAATGCTCCTCCTAAATCAAAAATTCATATGTGGTTAATTATGCATGGAACACTAAATACTATAGAATTTTTAAAAAGAAAAAATATGCAAATTGATAATAAATGTTATTTTTGTAATCTGCATTTTGAAGATATTAAACATGTATACTATGATTACATGGATACTTATTTCATTCTGAATAATACCCTTAAAATCTTTAACTTTAATCTAACGACTAAAATTTATGATTGTGAATATTATTGGAATAGTTTTAGATTTAAGTTCAAAAAGGAAAATAGATTTTTACTTGACACTTTATTCATTAGTATATGTTGGTATATTTGGTCTGAAAGAAATTAGAGAATTTTAAAAAATAATTATAGTCATTTTAATAAATTGATTTTTATAATTTCTACATTTTGTTTTAATTGGATATCTAATCCTAAATATAAATTAGCTAAAAATATTCTATTTAAAGAATATCTTAATAAAATTAATAATAATATTAAATTATTTAAACATAAAAATAATATTTTTTAAATTAATAACCGTAGTATTAATATTTTTTCAAACTTAAATGATGATTTAACCGTGTATCATAATTTACTTTTGATCAAAAGACCATAAGGATATTTTTGATTTGTTTTAGTTATTATTTTTGTTTGTTTTTGTTTATAGATCTTTAAGTTCACTTGATTTTGGATTCCTTTTAGTCATTTTTCTAATCTTTATTTTATTCTGTTCTATTAGCTTGACTTTTGTATCTTTATTTCTATTTTTTTTATACATATATATATATATATGTATATGTATGTATATAAATTTCATTTATACACATATATGTGTATCATTCTAACTATTTTCTTTAGTTCCTTTTCAGATACAGGTTTGGTCTAGATATGGTGTTAGTTTCTTATTGCAGGTACACCAGATTGCCATTTGCAGTGAGGGGTTCTGTGACGCCCCACCTCTATGCTCATAATAACAAAGAGTATTAAAAGAAATACTGTCTATTATTACGAAGAATAAGGCTGGATAGGAGCGACCATCCGTAGTTGGCCTTACACTAATATTGGTTATCTCGATAGGAGTGGTATATACTTTTTTATTTTTCATCTATTATTTATTTACTCCCATCGACACACCCAATTCTAGTACAAAACGAACTACGACGGTTCATAATAGTTTAGGACATTAGATATAATAATAACACAGAGAATATAAATGCGGAACACGGATAAAACAAAAGTCTCATATATATATAACTAATGTCAGTTACAATATAGTTGACACGATACATATGATACAACTACAACTGTCGACTCTGGAAGTTATATATACAAGTACATTATCAACTAATATACATGAATACATATCATCCTATACAACGACACGACTTCAACAAAATAACAGAGACAACTTCAAAAGATGTGAAAAGTCTTCAAAGCTCAACAGCAACTCAAAGCAGGAAATCTACAACCTGAAATAACTCGGGTCTGACCCGAGTATTAAATTCAAAAGAAAATAATACACGGGTCAGTCTAATTCAAACTCAGTTATTAGTGCACAGAAGCAATAATAATCAAATATCAACTAGACGACAGTCACAGAATCTCGTATATCCGACTCCTCGATAAAAGAGTCGGATAACGGCAGATATAACACTAAACAGTGTTAAACAACAAATCAACAATCCAAATCAGAATACCACTCCAAAACATTGAAATTCACCAACGAAACAATTCAACAAATCAAAACATCAATTTAAATCTGTCAAATCCGATAGGGCTGCAGTACACGCACGCGTGTACTGCCTCGCCACTATCGCAGGAGATACACAAAAGCCCAGTGAAAATCACAATGATCGCAAGGTCAAACCCGAGCATTTACTGGATTCAACTCAAGGTACAAATTTAATTGAAATTGTTAAGACATAAAAATCAAGTCTCGACCCCAGTTCCACTCAATCGACAGAAAACAGAGACTACAGCAGCTCTGATCATAATAAAATTCAATATCCGGTCTAGTTCAACATGGATAGAAATACAACATATCAATGTGCAAACTTCGAGGTGGCATCACGTGAATGCCAAGCAAGAATGCAACAAAATTACAGTCACAAGAAGATAAATCAGCAAGCAACCAGGCCGCACACTCTAATGCCAGCCGAAGTGAAGGCCACTAAGATAAACAGTGGACAGGAGAGACAATACATGGGTGTGACAGTGAACTAGGCAGTGCAAACTTCAATTTCGAGAACAAAGGCAGTAGTATAACACAATTGAACTACAAAAGCATAGTGACAACATGTATTCAGGTACATGAAGACAGCAATACAAATGCACACGTGAACTAAATGATGAATAAGTGTGCATGTGAATGCAACGTGAACCAAATAGTGCACTAGTAAGTGGCAGCAGTATAAAGCTGCAATCAAGTAAATATGAGTTATGTACACAAGTGAATGTACATAACAAATTGGACATGGCAAAATGAATCCAAATATAAAATCTAATGCAGAGCCAAATGAGTGCACATGTTAGAAATGCTCATAACAAAAATAAAATGGTTATGAATAACCATATATGAACAATGCAACAACTCAAGGGATGCAAGAGAACTCCAACTGGTTGATAAAACTCATGGGTCAAACGACCATGCTACGTGTATGAACATGGATTTCTTGCAACCGTGGCGATATAGTGTAATACCACACAATTTATCTCAGGGGACATAAATAATCACAGAACAAAGGAGTAGCCTTCAAGACCAGAGGAACAAGTCCGGATGTAAGGCATAAAGGTGCACAGTATTAAGACAGTAGCACTATACAAAGTGTATGCATGTATCTCACTCGAGAACAAAAGGAAATGATACTACTCAAATGAAACAAATCAAGCGACATGATGAAGCAGTGCAAGATCAAAAGAAGCTCAATTGCAAACGTGACAGTGAAAAAGAGGGATGCCAAAGCCAACATATACAACCATAACAATTCTACACAATATTAAGTGCAGACACCCAAAGAGGATAACCATCAAGTCAATACAGCAGCAAGTGGAAAAAATCAAACACAGACCGAATTCAAAACGAAACTCGGTGCTAAACACATAACGACCTCCAAAGCACTTAAAACCCTGGTTGTCAAAAACAAAGCAACAAAGGTCGAGAAAGCATCAAAACAGTATAAACTTTGTTCAAATAAAACTTTATACTTAATTTCTGAAGTCGTATGTTTTCAATAGTTATTTTCAAAATCCCTAAGTTTTCAACATCAGGTTGCAAGTGCAACCGAGCTAAAATGTGAAACTGTATATATACACAGATCAATGAACAACCAGACAACCTCAAAAACAAGTCGGAGCAGAAAACCCAAAATTGTGTCAACCAAGTGACACAAAAAGAACGAACTGAACAAGTCAGTGAATCATCAAAGTCAGGCTAAAATCAATTGGCTAAAACATAAGTTTGAAACTGTTCAAAATTCACCAGAGCCGTATAAATGAACAAGCAGTATCAATTTCTATGAATTTTGCTTAAATCAGAGAAACCCAACATCAAAACAAAATTAACCGCCACAGCACTGAACTGGGATTAAAATTCGAATGTGAGGGGAAAGCACTCACACGAAATCACCGTAGGTAATATGAGGAACACCATCAACCTCAAGACAAAACTCATCAAACCAGAAATTCACCAAGTTATACGAGATCGACAAAATCAACGAAATCATCCACAGCGAAATACAAATGAATGGCTGAAGCACTAAACTAAGAGAGAATTAGAATGTGAGTGAAGAAAATCACTCACTTTTGTCTAATCGAGGCAGCCGAGAGCCAAGCAGGGAGACGAAGCCATAGCGATTCGAGGAAAGCGAACGAAGTTAATCCTAGCAGCCACTATCTTCGATTTCTTCCATGCCCTAATTTTTGAGATGAGCAACGAACGAAAACGAAGGAATTTGTGCCGCCATTTTTTTTCGTTTTTCGTTTAGGGCTTCGAAGAGAAGTAAATCGATAGATGGAAACAGTTTTCTTTTCTTTCTTTAGTTAGGGATTCCTTCCCTTTTGATTTCGAACGAAAAATATAAATGAGGGAAGACCGGGTTTTCATTTGATAATAAGGCACTGAAATAAAATAAAGCAGGGGCTAGCTTTAAAGGCCCACTAACACTTAACAATCTATAAAAGAATCTCAACCCGATTACATTTCCAACAGCGATTTATCCTTGTTTAAATCGTTAAATGATGATTATAGGTTGAAACTAAATCCCGGGTTGTTACAGGTTCTTCTCGGTACATTTTCATCTTCATTATGGCATTCTATTTTCAGGCGGATTCACTTTTCAGCTATGCACTCCTTCCCGTTTTACCGAGTCTTCAAAGGGCGTTTCCATTCTAGATCATACGCAGTTCCATTTCAGATCATTCGCGTTTCCATTCCTTCCGAGTCAGCAGCATGGAGTTGCCTTCTTAGATAGAGTTGGCTTCCAGTTTCGTTGGCTATGTAATATTCTATAGTTTTTAAGGTACTTCTAACACCTTAATATCGGACGGTGGCCATGCCGGAGCTCGGTATTGGGGTTAATGGACGGTGGCCATGCCGGAGCTCATTTTAGGGGTACCTGAGTTTTTCCTTTGATTCTTGTATTTAGATTAGCTACCTGCCAGGCATGTTGGCAGCACTTTGTCTTGATATATATATATATATACACACACACATGTGTGTGCTCTCCTCCTCTATTTTAGAGGATCACACATTTTCTCAAATATATATATATATATATGTATATGTATATATGTATATATATATATATGTATGTATGTATGTATGTATTAGATTAGATATTGATTTGATAAATGACTTTACATATATATATATTATGCAAAAAAAATTACATTTATATATAATTGCAAGAAAATAATATTTATAAATATACATATATATGTAATTATTAATAATTATATTTGTTATATCTAAAATATTTATAAATATGTGAACTTAAATATATATATTTATTTTATATAATTGTATCAATTATAAAATTAATTAAATCATATATAATTATTTTATTATAATTTTATATATTATTAAATCATATATATATATATGCGCCAAAAATTATTAAAGTAATTTCGTAACATAATTTTAAAATTTAAAATTTTATAAAATGAAAATATTATATTATAAGATCATGAAATTTTTTCCATATTTTCTCAGTTAAATTTTTTTATTTATTATTTAATTAATTTCAGCTATTATGATAAATAGTTTTTTTAAAAATAATAAATTTTATTTTTAAATTCTTGAGCTTTTTTAGGAAAGAAAATATCATGATGAAATGTTTTTATAAAATTTAGAATTTAATTTTTGAAGCATATATTATTTTTATTATTTATATAACCTTCATTTCTATTTAAATTATATTAAATAAAATATTAAATAATTATAAAAAATATTTTTCCATTACCTAAAATTATATTTAGTATAAATATGCATATATAAAATATTAGACCAATTTTAAACATGGTTTGATGGCATAATTAATTATAGGTCATTTAATTTATGTAATATGACATATTAATATAAATATAATTAATTAATAAACATAAAAATAAAAATAAATTATTTTAGCTATACGACATCAGATCTAAAATAAAAATGATTTTTTTAATCAAACATACATACACCTAATTGTACAATATTCGTACATATAGGAATCTTACCTGACTAACAATATAATTATGATATGTATAAACAAGCAATGGAATATTATACTAGAATTATAAGTTATATGAAGCAAGAAAACATACCAAAACTATGCTTTGAAGTACACCTTGATATGATGAAACTATCTCTCCTTTGAACTCTTCTCGATTTGACATATTTCTTGTCCTTGAATCGTAGACCGTTGACTATCCAATAGTTGTTGATTTGAGATGAGATTTGATGGAGCTTTGCATAGGTGAGTTTGGCCAACAAGAAGATGAAAATGGCAGCCAAAAAAGATTCCAATGCATTAAGGTTATGAACTTTTATAATGGAAGGAATAGAGAGAAAGGTGGATCAAATCTCTTACCCATTCTCCATAAATCTAAGCCATCCATCTAAAATGCCCCTAGCTCATTTTTTAGCTGCCTTTTATATCCTTTTAGTTGAAATTTCCAGCCCCTTTCATGGGGTTTAAACCCATTTTAAGTCAAAAATAAATATAATTAATTAAATCTAATTTAATTGCTTATCGATATCGCATATCGATCGATATATAACTATAACTATTATAAATATATAATAATTTTTATTACTCAAATCATATTCAATATTTTATAATTAATATTTTATAAATATTAATTAATTTTTAACAATTATAAACTAATTAAATCGTTTGGTCTAAAGAGAATTCAACATATAGGTGGTGTGACTCGTTAGGGTTAAATTTGGTCAGCGATTAACATTGAACTATTCAAATATTAACATTAACATGTCACTTAGCAGGTAGTGTGTCATTTTGGATAAATTTATCGGTTTCATTAAAATCCAATTTCATTTATTAAGCATTCCCGGTTATAACATTTATTTACACCAATTCTCTTTATCAGAACTACATCACTTTGGACTTATTGAATTTTGTAATGGTCAAAATTCCAACATCATCCATATTCAACTCTATAGTCCAAACACAAAGTCCTTGGTTCAATAATTATTATTACCTGAAATGCTCTGGCCAGAGTTGAGTTGACTTGATTTGACCGTGATACTAACCCCATACAACTAAGGAGATAAATCGTTCCTTGAATAGTGCTTCACTTTCAATGCTTCTACGCAAACCAACTATAGTCACTCGATGGACGCATTCCATTCGACTATAATCAAAGCAAAGCTTTCATTTTGAAGATCCATAGTATTCTCAAGTTAAGAAAACTGGTAAATCGGTCACATCGATATTTTCTGTTTGGCCTTAGTTATATTTACCAACAGAAAACTATCGAGTGAGTCGTTCCATAGTTATCCAATAACTATCAGTACTAACTCCTAAGTGCCCCCAGCAGCCATGAGTAATATATCGTCCAACATTTGAAAAGCATTACATACTCTAGTCTCAACAGATACATCGATATCCAGTCTCGATGCATCTTGACTTGGAATATTTAAAATGGTATATTTATTTTTTATTGTGATAAATTACTCACGGTTACAACACTTTTTGACTACTATCACAAAACATACCATTTATGGATTTTGTATTAAAATACTTTATTAATTAATATAACCACATTATATCAAGTATATAGAAAGAAAATACCTCTGATTTCGAACATGGTTGGTTATTGAGTTAGATATATGTAACAAATTACATAATTTCCCTTACGGCATATCCCTAACTCTATCAACCTCCCACTTCACTTGTAGTCAATTATGTAATCTTATTCCAACTTCTCTAATCGATTTCCTCAAAACCGATCTGGTCAGCCCCTTAGTGAATGGGTGTGCTATTTTGTTTCAATTATCTACTTTGTCAATCAACTCTCTCCAACGTTGATAAACTACCTTTATCATGTGGAACGATTCAGAGTATGTCTCTCGATTTCCTGTGAGCTCTAAGTTTTGTTATGAACTATATAGTGACACTATTATCATATAACAATTTTGTGTGATTCTCAACAATTGGAACTACCCTCGGCTCAGTTATAAATTTTTTTATTTATATTTACATACATTTCTTTATTGTTGCACTATTCAAGACGATGTACTTAGCCTTTTAAATTGAATCAGTTACAGTCTTTCATTTGGAACATTTCCAACTAAAAGATTCTTAACTTGAATATATTATTGACATATCATACTCAATATCACTTATGAAACTTTGAGTCCGAACATTTCTTCACAAGGAGTTCGTTGTTTCTGTAAATAATTCTCTAGTATTTCATAAATACACGAGAACACTCTAAACTATCATTTAGTGATATCAATTTCGATTTAATATTAGCTTTATGTATCAAATACATGAACAAATCACGATATCGTAGAAAACATAACGTGTATGATGATTCCTATTGCCATACATAAGGAATTAATCTCACATGTTCTGTATTAAACAATTTAATAATAAGGAATTAATCTTATATGTTCTATATTAAACAATTTAATAAGGTGTCTCTGCATATCGATTTGGGACATTTCCAATATCTTTTATACTCACTATAAACACATCCAACGTCGAGTATTAAAACAATTAAGGCTGATTTTAATACAAGTACATTGTTAAAATCAATAATATGTTGTTTACTTACAGTTTAGAAATACCAATATACATTTAACGTTTTTTCTTATGAACACACACTTCCTCTGCATTTTGATGGATAATCAAACTACTTGATATTTCGATCAAAATATTTGTTCAATTCCATTGCTTATAAGTTGATGCTTTCTATCATTTCCTGGATCATAATCAAAGACTCACAAAATCAATATCACTTCCACTGACTTCGACACAATTTGTTATTATGGGAAACAACTTACTCTAAATTGTTATTTAGAATTTTCTGTTTCAGTACATACATACCAAACATAAAGTCATACTAAGTGATAATTTTGTGAGTAAATCCAAATTAACTTGAGCACGTTGAATATCAAATCTACTAGGCTAATTTCAAAAATTGAAATTTACGATGTTATTCTTATCAATGTTGCTAATTTATTCCAACCGCGCGAAGTCACATTTGCGACCGATGGATCATATCCCTTTGGAGTACATCTAGCAAAATCATATTTTGATAATGTACTTTGAATCTATTTTGGATCTGCGTATCATACCATATCATAGAGTCAACACTCTTAATGGTTTATTTAAACAACCGAGGATTATATATATTTTTGACATTGATAAGTAACCCGTAGTTTGTCTTCAATGTGCGAGAATACTTGTTAGACACTCTAATGCGATGTGTTCATTTGGGTTATTTGATTTCATCTCATCTCATGTAATCAGTTTTATCATTGGATCGTATCCAATTCTATTTTACTACAAATAATTTCTCAAAGAAATTCCTTCACTATGAAGTTGGTATTTCTTGAAACAACAATTGTTTCTCAATGCAATGGAACATGTATTCAAAACACATCATGAATAGCCTTTTATTTAAAACTGATGTAGTTTTCATTTACAAAACTTATGTTCAAAATATAAATATGTCATCCAATGACAGTCCTTCTCAAACTCCTTTTGAAGAGATTCATACAACATCCCTCACATACAATTATTATGTGCTGACTTTCGACTTGCACAACTTGCCAACTCCTTGGCCTAGGATATGTTGGGGTTTCTTATAAACCCTTATCTTTTGTGATTTTTTAAACTATTATTTAGATGAAATAATATTAAGCTCGTTTATTACTCTTAAGTAGATGACCTTATACAAAGAAATTAACTCAACTTCGCTCATAATTAATCGTACTTTGTTCAACAAAGTTTGGTCACTCCTTATCAATGCATCATTATATATCACATAGAGGAATGACTTTTGAGATTGAATCTTTATCTATTTCTAGGTATGTTTGGAACTCTTTCCAATATACCCACCCATTCGATCAAATCAAATTATTTCTATTGCATGTTATATTATTTACTTTCGTTTTATATTGTAAGAGTCTATCTTAGACATTTACATATGTATCAAATACACATGTCCATATGGGTGATGACTCATCGATGAATATAACAAAGTGCGTGGAACCGTTTTGGTATTTATAGACTTACGGTTGCATACATCTATATGTATCAATCTGAAGAGTTCATCAACTCCTATAACACTCCCACTAAATCGGTGCGTTGCCTTAATTTTTTTAGATATAACTAAACATTATCGTATGATTCATAATTATATAATAAAAATTATGTATCAAAACTAAGGCTTAGTCTATAATTCCAAAATAACTGTAAATAATATTAGATGCTTTTGTATTCTCCAATGCATCACTTTTGTTATGAAAAAAAATCCCATATTATAGTTTTATTTCATAACAAATATTCATAATTTTCATATTGAAATATAGCTATGTCCATCTTTCAGTCGATACCCACAAATAGTCATTATTTCATAAATAATATGCGGTACATTTTACGAAAACAATTTTCGTAATGTGATGTAATCATTAAGTGCTATATGGCATGCTCCTACTATTTCCATCATTACTATAATAGCGTATTGAATTTGAAGGTCCATCATTCACTTAATATCGATTATTTATTTCATATACTACCACTAGTTTATAGCAGAAAGTTCTTTGATCAAATATCATGAACTTAAAGAAAAATATCTCATAGAAAACAATTTTTTATATGAAAATACATTTTGGAATAGAAATCATATATCTTATTCTAATGTTAAGTATCAATTACTATTATTACAATTCTCGTTTCTGTTGTATCTTTATGAACCAGAAGTGACTATTCACTCTCTCCATCCCAACTGTACCTTAAATCACATATACTCTTATACACTCGTTTTTCTTTCAAAAGGTCAAACTATTCAAAAGAAAACCATTACTATAATATCATAACGAACTTCTACAAAAGTGCATTTAATTATCCTTAAAATTTAAGGACATCAAATATGTTGCACTTTGCGTAAACCGATCAAACTTACGTTTCGATGATCAAGTTCTTAGGTCTATTTATAGTTTTGAACTTGTGTTATATTTAACACAATGTTTGAACCAAAAATGGTACAAACACCCAAGTTAAGTTAGTAGAGAAATAAAAGAGAAGAAAACAAATGAAAAACGAGTATGAAACAGAACACACAAGATTTATAGTGGTTCAGCGTACTCCAGCATACGTCCACTTACTAATTTTTATTACTTCTATTCTGACTTGGGGGCAGAAGTTCTTATAGGTTGGTACCACTCCGTTACGAGTCGGTATAACTCTGGCAGAGATCATAAGAAATTAAAGTAAAGAGAGCAAGAGCCCAAAACGATCTTGAAAAATGAGCCCTACCCTTCTATTTATAGAGGTGGGGAGCCCAAAATCACGCAAAAAAGATCTCTAGACCGTTTTCCTTGCTATAGACCAGTTCTTCAAGAAAATATGCCACCAACTCATCAACTTGTATGGGTCGATACAACTCCAAAGGTAGAAGTCGGTACCAACCCATAAGACTGCCAAATTGTCTGCCTTCAACTCTTTGTGTTGGATCGTCTTATAGTTAGCTTCAAGATTTCATAGTTGTTTGCACCAATATCGGCTTGTTTCAGAGTCTAAATGACGGAGTTGTAGAAGAACAAAGTTGTGGATTCAAGAGTTCGTGGAGATCGATAAAGAATTGAATTGGAACAACAACAAAAACACTTGAAATGGGGTTCTAGCATCAAGTAGGGTAGGTGGAAAGAAGATGGGGTCCACTAGTAGAGAAAACATGGGTTTCGTTTGAGGATTGCTTGCTATTTACCCCTTGGTTCAGTTTGCATTTGAGTTTTGGGTTTCGTTGTCACCTCTTCGGGCATCTTGCCTTGATAACTTTGAAGTTTGACTCATCGAGTTTGTTCAAATACTGCCTAGTCAAAAGGCGGGATAACGCTTGCTTCCCAAGGCATGTCTTGCGAATGGAAGATGTGTTTTACTCGAGAACAAATGTGATGTCAATATTTGATAGTTGAGCTCTTTGGTAACTTCAATATTGGTTAATCGTCAAGTTCCTTCGGGTTCTCTTGTCAATTACGGGTCGTTCTAGACCTGTTATAGCCTAAGACTCTAGACTGAGCCTAAGTATTGTCTATACATCATCATAATTCCAATTTCAACCGTAGTCATTACATCACATATCAAAATCGCCCTGTGTTCATCCGGAATGTACCAATTCTGTTCTAATTACAAGGCATTTAAATCCTTTTATAAAAATCAATACTTGTTTTATGGTTTGATCTCTCCGGATCATTTCATATTCAGTTAATGTACGATCTATCCGGATCGTTTAATGTTTAAGTTAAGGGGAACGATTTCTCCGAATCGTTAATCAAATCCACTATCGTTCAAGGCCGATAGTTAAATCCGTGATCTCTTCTGATCATTAATTGAAGCCATGGTAGTTCGAGGCCAATAATCAAATCCATAGTCTATCCGGACGGTTAATCAAATCTATGGCCATTCAAGGCCAATAATCAAATTCATGGTCTCTTCGGACCGTTAATCAAATCGATGACTATTTAGGGCCGGTAATCAAATCCATGGTCCCTTCGCACCCTTGTTGAGCCCAATCTGCTCGCCCTCTGGCGAGAAGACTCAATGACAAGTAAGCCCATCCAGTCGCTCTTTGGCGAAGTGACCTACTTCCTACACTCCGGTCCTGACTCTCCGATCGGGACTTAATGCGATCAAAGTCAAGGAGTTTCTGGACCCTTGATGAGCCCAATCCACTCACTCTCCGACGATGGGACTCAATGATAAGTAAGCCCATCCTCCATGCTCTGGTAAGGGGACTTGCTTCTTGCACTCTGGTCCCTTCCTTCCGGATGGGACTTTATAGAGATTAATATCATACAAGTCCATTCGCTCGATCTCTGACGAGGTCACTTGTACCTTGCACATCGGTCCCGTCTCTCTGGATGGGACTTTAAGGCGATCGATGTCATTTATCACATTCAATGTAGATTTCCATAATCAAATTCAAATATCAAAAATAACATAAAATCTAACATCTAGATAACTGCCTCGTCGGGCATTATAGTCTAGTATCCAGCTCAGAGCGTGTCTAGGGACCATTCGGGAGCCCATACATGAGTAAGTGGCTAGACTTTATTATTGCATGGTTTATTAAAATAGGTTAATAGAGTGCAAAAACCAAACCTGATTCCTAGCCACCCCAATCAAGAGATGACTATCCTTGACCTTGATCCGGGGCCATTCCATTCGCTGCGGTTGATGGATGCTCTTGTTCCACCACCGCAGTTTGATTTCTCATGTACTGCTGTAATCGATTATCTCTGACCTATTCCTCGATCAGATCCCTTAGGTTTCTACCATCATTTGTGCTATGCCCATCCTTATGGAATAGGAAGTACTTTCCCGACTTCCTCTCGTAGTCAGTAGGCTCTCTCCTTGCTGGTTTTCGATAGCGGATCGGCCCTCTTGTATCTAGATAAACCGACTTTGGGGGTTTCATTCAAATCCATGTAAGAAGAGAATTTCGATTCTCCCCTCTATCGCTTTGATCCATCAAAGTTGTCATCCGTCTTTTACCTTCCTTTGCCTTTGCTGGATCCTTCTTCAGGCGGTCTTTTCCATCCACAGTATTGATTTCTTCCTAATCAGCCTCGGCGTCCTCTTGACACAAATATCTCTCAGCCTCATGATAAAATTCTATAATATTCCTAGGAATATCCTGTTCTAAAGCCACCTTAAAATTCATCTTCGCAGCTATCCATGAAACTGCGGTCATTAAAACCATCGAAGGGTCTGGCTTATCAACTGCAGCTGCCGCCACATTAAATCTTGTTACAAAACCCTTGAGGGCCTCTCCGACCCTTTACTTCATGCTTGCTAATGCCATTACATTCTTGGATCATGAGATATGGACCTGGAACTGTTTCACAAATTTGCTCACCAACTCGACCCATGTGCTAATGGAACCGTTTTCCAACTGTCTAAACCATAATGCCACAAAACCTATCAAATATAAAGGGAAACACCATCTCATAACCTCTTTAGATGCATCCAACACCTCCATGTGTAGGATGTATTATCAAATGAACAATTGGATCCTTCTTCCCGTCATACATTTCCAACGTAAGTAACTTGAAATCAGGCGGATTCCTAGCATACCGAATATTCGGAGTGAATGGACTCCTACTCACATCTTCTAAGCTCTAATTAGGCAATCTACCCCTCATAGCACGTCACACAATCTCAGCAGTCTGTCATCGTCATTCAAACGAACTCTCAAGTTTACATTCTTAGCCTAGCCCCTGACTCTGCAAGGGAATTCTGATACATACTCCTCTGGTCATGCTTCTTCATTCTTACTCACATTCATAGACTCTGCATCATCTACAGGACACACATTGTTCCCTCCTAAGACAGGACAACCCCTGCCCTCGAGCCCATGGGGGTTGGTACCGACCCATGCTTGTGGGTCGGTACCGACCTATATGTTTAGCTCGGGGTTTGTCCCGGATCATCCTACTCAGCTTCCAGTTACTTCCGCTCTGGCTTCTAGTCTTTGATTCTGATTTGCAGTGACTCCAGCTATTCCTATATATCCCATCTCCTGAAGAAATTCTCTATTATCTCTTCCTATTCAGCAATCATCCTTTCCTGCAATCCGTTCATCATGATTTCTATCTCATCCCTAGTGATGTAGATAGATAGAGGATTAGCTCCTAAGGATTCCCCTTGGCTGCCCCTGGTTGATTTCCTCCAACAGCAGTCATTTTAGTTGATTGTCTAGCCATTATAAATCTTCCCAGGTCTTAAATCAGCGAGTTCAAGTGTTTCTCTGTGAAAACACCAAAATGTTTAAACTAAAAATAGCACAAAAACCCAAGGGAAGTAAGTAGAGAAATAAAACTGAAGAAAACAAATGAAAAACGAGTAAGAAATAGAACACACAAGATTTATAGTGGTTTGACATACTCCGGCCTACGTCCACTTAATAATTTTTATTGCTTATATTCTGACTTAGGGGTAAAAGTTCTTATAGGTTGGTACCACTCCGTTACCGGTCGTTATAACTTTGGCAAAGATTGTAAGAAATTAAAGAAAAGAGAGCAAGAGCCCAAAACGATCTTGAAAAATGAGCCCTACCCCTTTATTTATAGAGGTAGGGAGCCTAAAATCTCGTAGAAAAGATCTTCAAACCATTTTCCTTGCTATAGACCAGTTCTCCAAGAAAATAGGTAACCAACTCATCAACATATATGGGTTGATACAACTCCAAGGGTAGGGTCGGTATCGACCCATAAGGTTGCCAAATTGGCTGCCTTCAACTCTTCGTGTTGGATTATCTTATGGTTAGCTTTGTGATTCCATAGCTATTTGCACCAATATTAGCTTGTTTCGGAGTCTAAATGACGGAGTTGTAAAAGAACAAAGTTCCAGGTTCAAGAGTTTCTGGAGATCGATAGAGAATTTCATTGGAACAACAAAACAACACTTGAAATGGGTATCTAGCATCAAGTAGGGTAGGTAGGAAAAAGATGGGGTCCACCAGTGGAGAAAACATGGGTCGGTATCGACCCACCACTTGGGTGGATCCCGTCTTATGTTCTCTATGGATTGCTTGCTATTTGCCCCTTGGTTCTATTTGCATTTGAGTTTTGGGTTTCATGGTCACTTCTTTGGGCTTCTTAACTTGATGACTTTGAAGTTTGACTCATTAAGTTTGTTCGTATACAACTTGGTCAAAAGGTGGGATAACAGACAATGTGATCCTTTTGTAATCAATCAAATTGAATACTCGATTTCACTGTACTGTTTATTGGATTATTTCGAATGAACCACCTTCATCAAAGTATCATACATTATGAACTGTGACCGTTCCTTATATAACATTTATATGCGATAGTATATGGATCAAATATCCATAGCCTTGTATTGCTTTTAAAGTTCGAAACTCATAAAATGTAATAAATGCTCTCGACTAAATAAACGCATAAGTGACCAAATTATGAATCTATATAGTAGTTGAAAAATCAGGTGCTTGCGTGGGTGGTGAAATTTTAATATGCAATAAGCATTTGTTAGTAAGTTTGTGCTATATTTCTATTTGTCAATCTTCAGTTCAATTGATTTGTATATCCTAATTGATAAATATTTTATTAATCATTTTAAATGCACGAATTTGTCAATGTAGATTATTATTATATAGCATATGTTCTTACAATATCAGAAACGTAAAATGCTATCATTTCATTTTTCTAATAAGGCTCCCACTAATCTTTTATTTTTTGTCAAACCCTAAGTCGAAATGTTGAAGTCTTTCGAGTTCACTAGTGACTGTCAGGACCCGTCCATCTTAGAATTCTAACCTTGAGTCTGCTCAACAAGTCAAGCTCCATGGACGATTGATAAATCCATATCAGTCATATCATATACAACTCCTACCCTTTGATACCTTGTCCTAATTCCACTTCGATCTTGAGTCTGCACAACAAAACGAAACAAAATTATTCACACGTACCAACCATATCGCGACGGCCTAAGTATAGTATATGTACCTTGAGTTTGCTCAACAAATACATCTAGTTACCTTATCTCGTCTATTCAATATATTAATATTACTACACATAACATCCCCAGCTTGAGTATGCTCAACAACTAAGGAGTATGCAAGTAATTTATTAATATATATATATATATATATGGTAGAGGATAATGTCATATTGAAGATTCATAATCTTCAATATATTATAATATAGAGTGATATCGAATTATGGAATAATTCAATTCTTATGAATTACTCTTGTGATTCAAGAGTCGGACACATTGGACATCACGGTATGCATACATTTACGTATGTGTTTGTTCTTTATGTCTACTTAGGGTTTCTTTACTTTTCCGCCTTTAATTTATACATTCTTATTATATAAGTTTTATTATTATATATCTCTTATATTTTTTATTACTTGTTTAATAGTCTTATGTATAACATTATATTAATTAAATCTTTATTTAATTAATTTTAATTAATTAACATTTTAATTAATTTCATATTAACATAACATTTATATTCATTATTTATTATATACTATAACTTTTATAGTATAACACATATATCATATACATGTGTATATTATTTAATTAATTAACTTTTTAATTAATTTATTTAATTAAACTATTTTAATTAAATTATATTAATTTCAAAATTTATCTGATATACCTACATGTATACTTATGTTATTTCAGACATGTTAAAATAACATAACATATATCATAATATATAATGCATGTATTCATTTATTAATTAACTTATTTAATTAATTTATTTTATTAATCTTATTAATAAATTTTTAAATTTTTAAATCAATTTCTATTATTTTTCAAACATTTTGAAAAACTTTATTATATTATAACTTTTATAATATTTGTATATCTTATTTTAAATTTAACTTTTAAATTTAGAATCTTATATTTTAAATTTTCAAACAATTTTGAAAGTTGGTCTAAGGCCCGATTTAAATTAGGCCTTTTCTATTAGGGATAGCATTTTGGACTTACCTCATAATTTTGGGCCAAGCTAGTAGCCAAGTAGGGCAGAGTACTTGATTACCGAAACCCAAACTTAGACATTACTTATTTAGACACCCTACTATACGGGTAGGCTTTAATTAGTTAACTCTAACATGACTAATTAGACCGCATAGGCTATTGGGCTCTAATACCATCGTTGGAACTAGGCTAGCCCGCAGCGAATGTTGTGGGTAAATTTCAATTTATTTTGCCCTATTGAATTATTATTGGGCCTATGAAGTCTAATTTATTTAGAACATTTCTAAATTTAATTTAAATAAAATCTTTATTTCATTTAAATTTATAATTAATGGATTAAATTTTATTAAATTTGTTTTAAATTAAGTATAATGGTACATATATGTATGTGTGTGCATGTGTATAATAATAATCCATGCAAGGAATAACATGCCTATATTTAAATGTTGGGATTTGCATCGCAAGTGACATGTTAGCTCATCTTATATGTATTGTATGTTGTCCAAATATATGTATGTATATACATACAAAATTGTTATTTAAATGAGTATTAAAAACAATGTAAATATTTACACACACATACACATACATATACACATAGATATATATATATATATATATGCATATATAATATGTATTTCATGAATGTAAAATATTAATATACGTATACATATATATGTATGTATGTACACATTAAATTAGATATTGGTTTGATAAATGACTATATATATATATCATGTACTTTTTTATATGTATATTTTATAGCAAGAAAAATAATATTCATATACATACATACATTTATTTATTTATAATTATATTTGTAATATCTAAAATATTTATAAGTATGTGAACTTAAATATATATATATATTATATGATTATATTAATTATATAAATACGTTGAATTGAAAACATTAAATTCACACAAAAAAACTATAACAATGGGGACAAGGGTTATTCTTCTCAGCCGCCTCTTCTAATTTCGTTTCTTCGACTGCTTCAACCCTTTCTCTTGCATTAGCACTTCATCTCTCTTCTTCCTCAGTCCTAGCTTTCACTAGCATTGCATTTTTTCCTTTGTTGTGCTTCCCATTTGCCCGTTATCTTGGATTTATCTCCTCAGCTCACCCTACATGATTCCTGCCTCCCTTTGGTTCAGATCTGAAGTCACCGACCTTAATAGTCTCGTGCATGTTAGGTCACTACTATTGAAATTACAAGGTGTATTATTAGGTTTGGATCTTGAAGTAGCAGTATTATGCTTCAACTTCACTTTTGATCCGAGTTTGGATTGTCGTCTTTGTGGCTCAAAGCTTTATTTGGCGATTTTTGGGTTTTCACATATGTTATTGGGCACCGGTTCTCTTTTTCGATTCGTTCTTTTTGTAGTCATCCTCTCATTGGCTCGAATTTCTCACGGTGCTGTTGTTTCTATTATCAGGGCGTCGGTTAGCTCATGATGGTGGTTCTTATGGTAATAATAGGTTTTGTTGGCCTTCCGCCATTTCGCTTCTTCGATTCTTGTGCTTTTTGGGTCGTTGGTTTGTTTTCATGCCATGCCATTTTATCAACATCACAAATATTGACCTTGGCGATTGATTGCAACAGAGGTCTAGTCATTGCTGATGGTTCTCGTGCTTCACTTTGGTTTTTCGGCTGGTCGCAACCAGTTATCTCTTTGGTACAATCTCGCTTTTGATTTATGTGTTCTGGCTTTTTTTATATTTGGGTTATTTTGACATTGCTTTGCTGGTTGTACATTTGTGTGAAATGTGCAAGAACTTGTGCAAGTGTCAACTGGTTGGATTTTTTGTGCACGCTTTTGTGCACTAGTAGTTATAATTTTTGTTCTTGCGAAGGTCATGTGATTCTTATGAAATCGCGGTATCTGTCCTGTGTTAGTGCAGGCTTGCAGCATAGGCACAGTTTAGCACACTGTACACATTTGGAAATTATTCATTTTTATATTAGTAACATGGGGTTTAGACCCGTTGAATGATTGCCTTTTGCAACTTGTTTGTCAAATTTATGCACCCTGCATGGTGCTGTTATAATGTCGTATGTGTGATGTACTCATGTGTCAGTTGTATAGTTGCTAAGGCATCTTTGCCTCATACCTGTAATTATTTTGGCTATGTGTATACATTGGATCTAAAATAAAAATGATCTTTTTAAATTATACAAACATACACATAACCATACAATATGTGACAACATTCGTACATATGGGAATCTCACCTAACTAACAGTATAATTATGATGTGTATAAACAAGCAATGGAATATTATACTAGAATTATAAGTTATATGAAGTAAGAAAACATACTAAAACTATGCCATAAAGTACACCTTGCTATGATGAATCTATTTCTCCTTTGAACTCTTCTCAGTTCGACAGATTGCTGATTCTTGAATCGTAGACCGTTGACTATCCTATAGCTCTTAATTTGAAATTGATTTGAGATAAACATTGTTGGAGCTTTATGCAGGTGAGATCAGCAGCAAGAAGATGAAATGACGACCAAAAAAGATCCAATGCATTAGGGTTATGAATTCTTTTGCAGTGTAACGAATAGAAATAAAGATGGATCAAGTATCTTACCCATTTTCCCTAAATCTGAGTCATCCATCTAAAATACCCCTAGCCCATTTTTTAGCCGACCCCTACATCCCTATGGTCAAAACTTCCAGCCTCTTTCATGGGCTTTAAACCCATTTTAAGCCCAAATAAATATTATTAATTTAATTAAATTTAATTGCTTATCGATATCGCATATCGATCGATATATATTCATAAATATTATAAATATACAATAATATTTATTCCTCAAATAATATTCAAAAAAATTTAATTAATATTTCATAAGTATTAATTAATTTAATTAGTTTATAACAATTATAAACTAATTAAATCATTTGGTCTACAGAGAATTCGTCATATCGGTTGTGTGACTTATCAAGTGTAAATTTGGTCAGCGATTAACATCGAACTATTAGAATGTTAACTTTCATAAGTCACTTGGCAGGTAGTGTGACATTTTGGTCAAATTTATAGCTTACTTAATTTTGGCAAAAATCCAATTTCACTTTATTAAGAGTTACCCAATTGTGACATTTATTTACACCAATTATTTTCATTAAAACTTTATCACTTTTAACTTATCGATTTTAGTAATGGTAAAAATTCCAACATCGTCCATATTCAACTTTATAGTCAAAACAGAAAGCCCTTGTTTCAATAATAACAATTATTATTAATCGAAATGTGCTGGCCAGAGACTTTGACTTTGAGTTGACTTGAGTTGATGGTGATACTAACCCCATATAACTGAGGAGACGAATCCTCTCTTGAATAGTGTATCACTTCCAATACTTCCACTCAACCTAATTATAATCACTCGATGAACGTCATGCCATGATTTGACTATAATTAAAGCAGAGCTTTCATATTGAAGATCCACAGTATTCTCAAGTCGAGTAAAATGTGTAAATCAGTCACATCGATATTTTCTGTTTAATCTTGGTTATATTACCCAACAGAAAACTATCGAGTAAGTCATTCCATAGTTATCCAATAACTATCAGTACGTAACCTTTAGGTGCCCTCAATAACCATGAGTAATACACTACCCAACATTTAGAGAGCATTATGTATTCCAATCTCAACAGATACATCAATATCCAGTCTCGATGCATCTTGACTAGGAACATTTAAAATGGTATATTTATTTTTTATTGTGATAAATTACTCACGGTTACCACACTTTGTAACTACTACCACAAAACATACTATTTATGGATTTTGTATTAAATATACTTTTAATTAAATTAATTAATTAATATAATCATATTATATCAAGTAGATAATAGAAAGAAAATGTTTTCCAAAAAACAATAGAAAGAAAATACCTTTGATTTGTTAGGTATATGTAACAAATTACATAATTGCCCCTAGAGCAAACTCCTAACTCTATTATATATAAGAGTGGAATAAATACTCAAGTAACTTCTAACCCCATGTAAAAGTCTTATGGGTATGCATGGTTAGAAAGTGCTTGACATTCTTTCCTTAAGTAACAACTAACCTCATTTAGAAGTCGTAACCTTTATGCATGGTTAGAAAGTGCTTAACGTTTTTTGTTTTCTCTTTTCTAAATTTAAATTTTATGAATTTTTATTTATCAAAAATACTATACTGCTATCACTATATAAAATTCTCCCTAGACCATAATCCAATCATCACTCTAAAATGGAATGTATGTCTAATTAATAAAATATTATGATTTTTGTTTGAATGGTAGAAATTTTTAATACTCTTACCTCTATATGATTTATAGTATCAAACATTATTTTAATTTTTTATGATAACAAAAGGGGGAGTGAGGTTAAGATTCTTGTGGTTGAAGAAAAACCTTGTTGAAATTCAATTTTTTATTATTTCTCTTTCAGTTTCAAAATATTTATTTTCAAGTTTTTTCCTCTTTGATATTAAGACATCTTTTATTTT
Source organism: Allium fistulosum (assembly GCA_030737815.1). NCBI lineage: Eukaryota > Viridiplantae > Streptophyta > Magnoliopsida > Asparagales > Amaryllidaceae > Allium > Allium fistulosum. The sequence goes on from CM060906.1 coordinate 1,023,537,268, forward strand.
TAATGCATGCATCTATGTAAGGGGAGTATCGTTATAGGAAGGCATCTAAATAGGAGGAGCTTATGATCACAGCACAACAACCACATTTCTTAGTTTACGGTAACAAAATCTTAATATATATTTGTTATCATCAAAAGGGGATATTGTAGAATATAGTAGTCTACGATTGTTGTCTGATGATAAACGTATATATTTTTAATGTGTTTGTTGTAGTACTACTACAATATCACAGAAAGAAATAAACAAATGAATATTGTATTTCAATAAAAAAAAATAGTAATACAATAATTACAACACGAACTCCCATAATATTTTAATACAATATATTATACACTATTTTTATATTCTTCTTCATAACATCAATTTGCACTCTCCCACTCACAACACTTTCAATACAATAATCACTCTACATTTTTCCTCACTCACTCGAATACAATATTTATCTTCTTGCTCTGGCCTTCATCCTGAAAAATTTTGTTCTACCTGACAAACAACGAAGCAGCAAAAAGGAACAAATTAAAACTACAAAATAACATATATTTAAACTTGGTATATAAAGGTACAACATGTATACAGAAGGACTAGTACGACATGATTATGTGGGACAGAAATTAAAAATCAAGCTAATATGTGCACGAGCAACTTAAGACATGCACAATGTATCACAGTACATGCCTTAAGGCCTAGCAATCTCAAATGAAGAAGGCCACAAATGCAAAAGGCTGGAATAAACCATAAACCAGTAAGGGTGAGAAGAAAAACACAACAATTTCATAAAATCAAACCAGGCAGGGCATGCACAAGGCGCATACACATACCAGACTTACAAATCAAAGCTCGACAAAGTGAAAGCATCTTACCACAACACACAAATTTAGAATTATAGTGCAAGTGCACAAAAAAACAAAGCCAAGTACATGCCACAACACACAAGTTAGGGCAAGTACACAAGAAACAAGTAAAAACCAAGTTGAGACCTAAAGTGTAAGAGCAAGTGCGAGTGCACACAAAACAAGCTCATAATCTCACATCATGACCAGATAGAGAAATGACAAGGCACGCGCACACAATCAAGGCCAGAGACACATAATGGATCATTGTACGTACAATAGGCCCTAATCAGTTTGTAAGAGTATATAAGATAATTAATAAAAATAACAGCTAGCTCAAGTACATAGCAACAAAGCGCACAATAAAACAAGGTCAAGTTCAGTTCGGATCAAACACATTCAAGCAATATTCAAATACATAGGACAATAAGCATGTACAGGCACATAACATCACACAAGGGGTATTCAAATATACAGAAGACAAGCACACATGGGAAGCACACAAATCATTTAAGTAAAGAACTTGGTACATGCACACACACACAAGGACAACTACAAGCACATAAGGCAAGTACAAGAACACAAGAAGCATACAGGCAAGTACAACAGGTCAAAAATAACTATGCATATGAATTCAACATTAAAACAGAAACCCAGACTGTGGTAAGATAATATACAAAATCAATTTGGGATTGAGTCAAGATTTCAGAAGTTAATAAGGGTGCACAGTGCAACACGAAATCAACAAGGTTTCAGAAGAATGCCCGAAAGTTTGCAATGGTCAAATCAGAGTTGAACAATTCAAAGTCAAGGCCAAGAATCAAAAAAGGTCAAGCAAATCAAAATGGCCGAGCTAGAAAATAAAAAGGCCAGAATAAATCACAAATCGAGGTTGAAATATTCAAATAAAAAAATCGTGAAATATATGAAAACACAAGGAAGATTTTTTTCTCAATCCTTCCCTATTTAAGCACCAATTCATCATCGGTAATAAGGTGAAGTTGAGAAGGGACACATATTCAAATATAATCAAAAAATCATACCCAATTATCAACCGCAAAATTACTCAACCAAGGAAGAAATCGCGATCATAAATCATAAAGCAATCGAAGAAAGCAACCAATAGATAAGAAAATGCGTGATTACAACATCTCAATTTTCAAGTCGACGACTTCGAAAGGAAGAACCCTAAAAGGAGATAATGAAGAATAAAAAAGGGATAAGCCTTGTTTAAGAAAATTTAGAGATTTATTTTGGGCCGATGTTTATAATTCAGGGTTTTTTACTTTATTTATTTTTGTATTTTAATTTAAAATTTTAGTTTTTAAATAGGATTGAACTACAGTTTGTAATTTGGGAAATTCTCAACTCGGGAACAGAGTTGTGGCAGGATTTATGGGCATAAAATTATAACAATCAGATTAGCGATAACCACAAATTTACAGGGAATTTGTAAACGATGGATTGTTTAATATTAGTAGAAATCTTTAGGACAGCGGTAGGTAGATTTTGCCAAGGCTGGGTAAATTTATATATTGCTTTTATATTCACATTTATCCTATTATTACTTGTGCTGTGATTTTTATTATTTTGTGAATTTATAATAAACCATATTCATCCCACCTCAACGGTTAATTCGATCCTACAGAATGCTTAAGGAATCTACTATTAGAAATTCATATATAGTCAAAACCAATGCCTTTGATATCAGTGCATTGTGATGGTCAAGCAATACCATCAGGGGCATATAGTCATGTACACAATGGCAAATCAAAGCATATTAGCCTAAGACATAGCGTGGTAAGGCAAATGCTCACTGATGGGGTAATTACCACAGATTTTTTGAGATTTAGCCAAAACTTGGCAGATTCATTTATAAAAGGATTTACAAGAGACCTTGTGCTGAAAACATCAAGGGGAATGAGTTTAAAGCTAATTTAAAACAATCGCCTGTGATGGAAACTCGACTCGACATAACGAAATTGATTATCTTAAGTTCAATGAGAAAAAGTACATCATATGATGCGAATGGAAGCATTATAATATTAGTATGAACAACTAACATTATATTCCATTCCAAGAAAAGTGGTATCTACAATGATACAATGGAGATTGTACTGCTCAGTACTTAATAGGTTTACGACAAAAATATTGTTAAAGCGTACAATTATATGGCACTTTTCATAAATCTACCAGTATGAATGCATGAAGATGGTCCCGCCATATGTGAGACTGTGGCTTAGTCTCTAAGGGCATTTCATGAAACCGAGATACAAACACAAAACCAGTTTATGTGTCGACTTCTAAACTATTTGAAGGAAAGAAAACGAGTATGGGTACCACATTCGGAACATCGCATAGGGTCGATGGTTCATTGCTTAGTCAATCACAACATCCTGATGTGCCTTGATAGGTTATCACTATGTATAGCTTCTAGTACACAAGACATCTATACTTATGCACGAGTTTTCTTACAATATGTGATAAGAGAAATTTTATTAGAATTTGATGGATGATTGTCCGTTTAAATTTTAGCAAATTTGTGTGAGTAATTTTGGTTTTGTAGAAGAAAAATGGAAGATAAAAGAAATGTGAATACTCCACTATTCTGGAAAATCGAACGCTATATTTTAAACTGTCTTGAAGCTTTACACATTTTCTTATGACTGCTATTGTGCCACTTCATAGAATCCAGAATACGGTCCATGGGTATATCTACTGTAAGCTTATCTGGGTGAATATCCGCGACAAGTTTTATTTTCCGCACTCATACATAAAGTTCGTCCACTTATTTCCGGATGGACTTCTTTGCGAATAGAAGCGATCCCGTTTGTTAGGTTGTTTTTATAACATGGGCTGGCCCAGTCAAACAAAAGTTTTAAGTAAATTTGGAAAGTCCACAGTCGTCTATTAGTAAATGCTAGTTAAAGCCCACTCAGATGACTTTTAGCTTCCTTAGTTGTTTCTCAACCTAAATATATTTTATAACCCGCTAATGACAATAACAATTATACTTTCAAATTTCATTAGTATGTCACGTACTGATCAAAGAATAATAAAGTCATTTTCGTAGCGACATTTGGTTAACTTGCACCTAGTATTTAGTTTTCTGGCCCACGCAGAAATATCTAAGTGAAAGATGTCACCACATACCAACTTTTTAAAATGTCATAATCGTATATATATTTATCAAACGTCGGGTTAGGTTAGCATGATGTCTGCTAATATTTGCAACTACTTCACTTGTATGTATCTTGAGCAATGGGATATTGGCATATTGCGTGACAATTAAAAATGCATAATCATGTCCATTATTTAACTTGGAACATCTTTCTACTGTTTAGTTGTCATGATGATTGAATCATGCGGTGTCTGTATTTATTTTATTAAGACTCCGGTACCAAGTTTTCGGGTTTTATTTCTCTACGTTTATGAGGCAAGCAATGACGCTTGAAACAATTTCAAATCTATTTATTTAAAATGCAGACTTCGAAAGCAATCGTATCATGCTCTTAAACATGTTTCAATGTTTTTTCCAGGCATACGGAATAAAAACATAACTTGAACATGTAGATAAAATAATATTCGGAAAACATGCTGCATAAGACGTAAATGAAATATGTGTAATCCTTTAACCACTAGAATAGAAATGGCATCTTTGAAGCATGTGCATATTGCCAAGAGACACGGGCATTAAAAACAAAGTTATTTACAAACAAAGCAACGTTAAATTTCTTTGCCTTGGGATTCCAAAATTTGTATATCAGATTTCCAATACATCAGTTTGTAGCATGAGTTCTTTTGAAACGTTGAAAGGAAGTTTCGATGTTTTTAGTTATTGATGTGAATGTTTGTAAAGGAAAAAATAATAATCAATTAAAGTTATGGCGTACCATTGGTTTTCTTTATAGAACTTCAGAGATAAATTTTAGGGTACGTACCGAGTTTTCAAGGTGATGTGAATTTACGACGTGTTCCTCCTATAGCTAATTTCACTTTCTTATAACTAACCCGATTTTCAACCTTCTTCGTAATCTTTGTCCTCCTCTTATATTTCATCTTCACGTTGCACAACTCAAACAATCAATGGTTGGAAAGTACGACAAAAATAACAATTCAAATTTTAATGCTAAAGATTTGGCTAATATATCCATGCTATTACGAGGATTTGATTGATATTAATCGTACTTTAAAAACCATATCGAGATTATTGATGGTACATATGTGTCTACCGGAGAGGTCCAAGTTTACGTTAGGCGTAAAGGTTTTGCATTGCAGACTATTATGACTGCATGCGCATTTGATTCACAATTTACGTTTCTAAGATCGTTGTGGAAAGGAACTGCATATAATGCAAAAGTTTTTCATTCAATTTTCACGAACAGAAGTTTGAAATTTACTTACTCACCATTAGGACAGTGTTATTTAGTCATTCAAGATATTTACTCACTCGCCACTAAAATAGCACAATTGGTTAAGACATTCGACGCTCACATGTAAGATCGAAGGTTCAATCTAGGGCTGTCAATGGATATCAGAAAAATCCGATATCTGTCCGAATTCATATTCTAAAATATGAAAAATATCCGATATCCGAAAAACTTTCCGGATACGGATATGGTTATTGTGGTATCCGTATCCGAAAAATATCCGTCTGATTAACTAATGCATATATATATAATTAAAATTATATTTAACTAATATATGATTTTCCAACTATTTCCTAACCATTGGATGTTATCACGATATGGTTTTTTGCTCATTTTTAATGAAAACAGACAGTTTTAGTGTTTAATTTTTGAATATTTTTGGATAAGCATACAGATATTAGTATAAAACAATATTTCATCATCACATTTTTGATTGATTGGTTTTTTTTATGAACATTAGTACAAAAACTGTTTTATATTGATCCAAACCTATTATTTATACTTTTAAATTTATTGATTATGGACGGAGCGGATAAATATCTGATATCTGTCCGTATCCGAAAATTAAACGGATACGGATATCCGATATCCGAAAGTTAAGCGGATACAGATACGGATATAGCACTATCCGTATTCGAAAGTATCCGTTGACAATCCTAGTTCAATTCATGCTAACTTGGTATTTTTGTGGGATTGAAAATAAAATTTTCAATTTTTATCATATGGGTTTGTGTATGCAAGTGAAAAAACTTTTGTTATTGTTGTATTTGTACTTTGAACTTGAGCGATATAAATATTGTATTTGTACTTTAATTAATTTTGTAATTTGAAATTATTGTATTAGTACATTTGTAATTTTTTTAAAAATTATTATCGAATTTTCCCATTAATTTATAATTCGATATCGGTTTACATTCTCAAAATATAATCTATTTTAAAACAATATAAAGACATCAACAATATAATTAATAAGAACAAAATAATTAATATTATTTCAAATGCTCCTTTTATTCCACTTTCGCTGTACAATAATGCATCATCCTTTCGCTAAACTTTCCCCTTTAATTCCTCTATCAAATGCCTATTTTCTGTTTTTCATTTTGTTAAACACAAGAACACACGGTTACAAAATTGAACTTAACTAAAACATCATAGTATCCTAATTTTATCTTGTTTTTTTATATTTGTTTCAATTTACTCTAGTTTCTTGTAACTTTTTTAAGCAAAAAGCTCTATCGAGGTCTCAAACAACTTTGATAATGCCCTTTGAATTCAACACTTTACATAAACAAAATGAGATTGTGTTGGACTTTGTGCTTATTTTTATCTTTCAATAGCCGCTTCTATCACAGAAGACCCTTTTTTTCCTCCATTTAGTTGTTACTATTCATTCAGTTAATCAAATAACCTTTATTATAACATCAAATTTGTCATGTTTTTGCTTTTAAGGTTACTCTAATAAGTAATTGATATTTGTACAATTGGTACATAATAGACAATTTAAACATTATCAAATGGGGCAGGAAAAATGATAAAACTACGTTAATCTTAAGGCATGACTTTTAGACATCAAATTATTAACAAACATTGTTTCATGAGAAAACAATTATTATTTACTTCTAACGTCTCAACGCACAAAAATATCTAATTATATTGGTACAGTAGAATGTCAATTACAAGTACGTTGATGTTTCGAAAATTAAATAAGAAATGGTTTATTACAGAAAATGATAGGCTTTAGCGGGTGTCTAACTGACATAAGTTCACTCATCCTAAACTTGTATAGTTTGATCATTCCACTATGTGTAATGGGTCACATCTTGAATAGAGATTTTTTTCTTAACATGCTTTTCATGTTTTGAATCATGTACAGTATCGTATCTAGCTTTGCTACCTTCGGCTAAGGTTATAAGAACCGTTCCCCGTGGCCAGCTAAGGCGATGGACTCACTAATGCAAAGAACGCACAAAACTAATTACAAGAAATTCTCTTTATTTACTAAAATAGACTATACAAAATATGGTAATCTCTGTTTTATATATCTCCTTCTTTTATAAGTATATATTTATTCCCTGTCATTTCAAACCGAAATCCACTTTCAACCCTATGCATTCCAATAAATTAAAATATCACCAAAATGCCAAAAGTTCAATTAACTTTATTTTCAATTTCATTCATCAATGTCAACTAAAATGGAACCCCAATTCATTATGTTTCAGTTAACTAATTCGATGTAAAACTGATAATTGAAGTTATTGCGCAACTTTAATCGGTTACATATAAAATTGCAAACTTGTTTATAATAGGGAAGTATATAATTTTAACGATAAAATTCATAGGCAATATTAAATTAAATCATTCATACAACGGGAATTAACTTGCAATTTAATTTAACTTCTCATGCATGTTGGAATAGTTCTGCAACGATATAATCTTGTATTATATAAAAATATATAATATTCTCACTGACTTTAATTAGCGCTTTCAAATCTCTAGATCTAATCCAGATCTAACACTGTTATCTGTATTCTCCATTTTTGACTTTCTATTCGGATCCATAGACAATATATATACAGATCTCATTAGAAATTGGATTAGGGAAAAGAGATTTAAATTCAGATTTGTTAACTAGAATTAGATCTAAAAGTTTCCCAGCCACCTGATTTGAACCTATTTCCCATACTTTGTTCTTTGCTGTTCTTTTTCATAGTGTATCCATGCAATCTAGATCTATCAGTGTATTTAGAAATTTTGGAGGAGAAAAGAAAATGACAAAGCTTCCGTGCTCATTAGAAAAATAATGAGTTAGAAGTGAAGCCCTAGATCCTAATTTATACAGGTTCAAATCAACTCTACCCGTCGAATGTAAATATATTAGATCTGGACCACACGACCTTAATTTACAACAGCGACCAAAACAAGTTGGGTCGACCGCCCCATGACCCAGGTCGACCGCTCTTGGTCGACCGTGCCTAGGTCATGGTCGACCGGACTAGGCCAAAATAGTGTATTTTTTTAACGTTGGTTGATTTAATTGATTTGTTATCGTTTATCCTCTAATTAACGTTAACAAGCGTTATCTTATGCCTTAATTAATTTTCTTAAACGTTAAGCCACTGATAACTTTAACGGTGTTAATCAATCATTAATTAATTGTAAATTATTTTTTTAATTGCACAATTAATTATTTCCAACTACGAAAATTCAATGCTAATAATTTTTCGTTTAAACTCCAATTGGAAAAGTTTATATATGAAAATTAATCATAATATCGCCACGAATCCAATGGTATAAGTTTTGTGGCTAAACTCCAACATTTGTAAAAATTTCATTTTTCACTATATATTATTTATCAATTAATTTCTATTTTAATTAATTAATGTAAAAACGCGGGGTGTTACATTGTCTCCCTTAAAAGAATTTTGTCCCTGAAATTCCACAAGGGTTCGATCATGTAAGTCATTGCACATCCATTCTACGCTGACAATCAATTAATGTACAACCAATTTTGCAACAATCTACGTATATATGCACGGTGCATCCCAATACATATGATATGCATGACCAATAATTTCATTTCTAATTGACATCTCCTATATGAATGATTGCCTTTTGAATCAGTTTCAAAAATATGATGTTGAAATCCTAAATATACTGGCAGCTCTACATGAATGCAACTTTTTGAAAAATCAAAACAGTTTTTCATCCAGATTTACCCACACTTCTACGAGTAGAGTAGAAGTATACTTCAACCAATTTTTCATCAAATTCTTACCATACAATTTCCTAGCACATCATGGCTAGCATCCAAATTTATAAATATTCGGTTTTCTAAATCTATTTTCTTATATTTGGAAAGGGTCTGACTGAAAATTTCATATTTTCACCATTTCCTAATGTAACATTTTCCGCTTTACCACGAGCTTTACTACTTTGCCCCCAATCCTTTTTTCCTATCTTTTCAAGTACAATTTGCATAAGTAACTTTTATTTTTAAAGTTCAAAAACATGGCTGCTCCAAAAATCGTCTTTTTAAATTTCCTCATCGACAAGGTTCCTCCGAAAACTTCCATAAAAAAAACAACTTTCTTGTCGCTCACCGTATCCATTTTACTGCAACTACCGCTACGTAGTAAAATCTACACTAATCAAATTACCGATTATTTCCCAATGTCAGCATGCGGTATTTTAAATTTTCTAAAACTTGAAATCCATAACTTTTAAAACTTTTCAAAGATATGTGTATATATATTTATTAGGAAAAAAATTTATAAGTAAATTTTTCATAAAATTTTTCTTTTTCCAAATATATGGATAATTACAATTTTTTATAAATAATCTTTTCTGCATTTCTGATATCAGGGTTTACTCAACCATCCACCGTGCATAACGGACTTCACTTGATTGCACTGTAAACTTTTAAGTTCTTAAAAACTTTTATTTCTTATTACTATCAATCAACACACATGTTCAACTTTAAATTTCAGTCTTCGATGAATAAGAACATTGACCCGTTGCTTACACCTCCATACTTCTGTCCTTCGTCTACCGAAATTTACCTTTCGAAAAATCCTTTATTTTGGAACCTACATTTTCATTTTTTTCCTTTTATTTAGAAGTTAGTTAAATAAATTTTCTTAATTTATTCCTTAACTTCCAGTTTCAATTTTTTTTCCCTCGCTTTAGCGAAGTGACTCCCTAAATTTTTCCTTTATTGCTTTCTCAAACCATTGCAGTCCATCTAAACGTTTCTCTAAACGTACACAATTCTTAAAGACAATTATTGCTTACAACCCATGAAAAGAAAAACTAACATTGGAATGAAACACAACACCACTAACTACTACTACCACAAGGATGGATCTTTCTAACAGGTCATCCCACTACAATAACCTTCATATCTTATCCTTTCTTTATTACTTACGAGAATAATGTCTATTCATCGCTTTCATTCCATACCCAATTATGAAATAACTATGCATCTTCTCACTACAGCAGATAAGAGATACAGCCTATGAAATCTTTACATTGAACGACAACTAAGCTTGGGGAAGTAATCTTCAAATCTCTCTCTTGTTTTCCCAACTGAAGTCTACCAATATCCTAGGCACTAATTCTTATCTACTCCATGTTTAAAATTCTGATTTGGTCTCCATCATTTTTCAAAAATAAAAACTTCAAAATTTTTGAAATACTCAATTCCAAAACTATCTTTAAAAGTGCTGCTTAGAAACTTTTATTAAATTCAAAGATCACTTACATTTTAAAATTTTTGAATTTCACTTATTCGCTAAATTTAAAAGAAAATACTAACAATTTTAAGTTTGAAGTCAAATCAGCTTTTTCTTTTAAAGACCTTTTTAACTTTTATTCCTTAAAAATTTGGGATTATTAGGTCAATCATTTATTAAGTTTTCCTTTCAAAAAATCTTATTTATTTCTACCAAACAATTTCTTTCAGAAATATACTTTACATGTTTCTAAAACATCTTTCACACTTTATAAATTATAAAAAGTAGAATAGATAAGAACAACTATAATCTATCACTTTTCTTACATCTCATACTCTCCTTACTTCCAATATTTGAAAGAGTTCTAACATCATGAAAGAGGGACTTCTAACAGACACTAGCAATAAATGCGCATAATAATAGATAATGCTCATTTTCCTTTGTTCTGCTTCTCTAATTAGGTTACTAGCATGTTTTAATATAATTTACTAACACCTTTTATTATACTTAAGGATTCTATATCTTAATGCATTAAAACTACTTTTCCCTCAAGATGAATCGTTAACGCAATAATTATCTATGAATTGCTTAAAAGAGAATTTGTGTTTTATGTGAAATTACAAGGAATTATATTTCATTTTCTTTATTGAAATAAATAGTACAAAATACGGTATTTTTGATATTTTGTACATCTCTTCCTTTGAATTTATATTCCTTATTAACAAAACATCTTCATTTGTAACTTGATTAATTCATAGAAACTTATTTTGTTACCTCGTTTTGTTTTAATAAATTAAAATATGTCAAATCCCAACCTAATTACAATAAGTCGAACCTCTCTTTTATTTATACTTCCTAACTTCCTACTACTCAATTTTTCGACCCAAACTGCACTAATTTCAATCGTTTTCCTCTTAATTTACCATCTTTTTTACTTAAACTATTGTAGTACAACCACTTACAGCTTAATATTTAAGACCCTAAGTCTTCTTTTCTATACCATCACCCTATTTTGATACCACTCATATTGTCCACCATAAAAATATTTTATATTTTGAAAATGTTCATTATATAGAAAGATTTACGAGCTATATTGCGCTATCATTTCTTTTCAAAATAGCCTCATACAAAACTTCCTTCACTGAAATCAAATTAGCTATATATATATTCAAGACTTTTATTATACACACACACACATATGCTTTTCCAAAATTCAATACTTACTTACATTTTCATTATTAGTCCTTTTAAAGTATATAATTTATACTTTTTCTCATATTCCAAAAATTGCTTATTGTTGGGTTGGACTCAAACTGGACTTCTAGCTATTTTCTGGAGACATCATTCTTTTCAAATCCAAAAATCCAATCACTAAACAGGAGCGACTATTTCACACCCTTTCTTTAAGAACTTCCATATCTTCCATTATCTATGACATATGGATTCCTATTTCCCCTTTATCTGAACCTATTGTACATTATCAATCGACAATCATATGGGGAACTATAATCATTTGGCTACTGAGGCCTGATTAGGGAGTCATGTACCATCCAGCTTTGGGGATTTTCCATATGGAACTATTCTATAGTTGGAATTATTAGGATTTAACGCATATTATTATATTTATAGGCAAAATACAAATACGTTCACTCAATGTTTCCTGGTTTTCAAGATCGACTAACCTAAGCTCTGATACCAAATGCAACAACTCGCACTCCAATGGGTCCAGATTTTCGTCGACCCGAAAATCCAAGTCCACTAAAATATAGATTGTTTGTTTGGTATCCTGTAAAAGAGAAGCTATATCAGGGCACTAATGGTAATAATTCACAGTGGAAATAAGTAAATATAATAGACCATAATAATTACTGATCCAAAATTGACACCTCAAATGTGAAGTGCCTCAGCAAGACCAATATTGCTCCAAAACAATACCAGTACATGCCTTTTTAAATCATGTGGATTGTAATGAGGAGGGGTCGGAACAACGTTCTGGTGACTGGAAAATTATACATCTTATACATAACACTAGCTTATGTTGATTGTTCATCGTTTCTTGTTATATTAGATTTATCACTAGTCGCTACGACTCCATCACTGCATACGAACCGTTCCCATCTACACCATGTAGATCTATATTTATATATATAAGTATATATATCCCATCGTCTACTAATGGACTTAGATACTATCCCCACTAGTATCTATCGTAAGGGTTCATCATCTCACTGCATCATGATTGTCGTTAACTCGAGGAAATTCTATAATGCGCACTGATGAACTCTTAATCCATAAGATCAGGTATTCTTTAGGGATTTTCACCTTTTTCTGCTTCATATACCGTGGATTTCCAGTCCTACGCATCTTCACCCTGTCCGTATTTTTGAAGGAATCTCTGATATGGGTTAACTAGCCTTGTCCTATCAAACAGGCTAACAAACAACTTTGGCAGTGCATAACCCAACCGAATCAATCCTAGTAGGCGGAAGAGATTAGTTAGGCGTAAACCTGTCCTTCTCGTTGACCGCAAGGGACTGATGTCGAGCTCGCTAAATATGCAACTCCTACCCTTTATTTTGGTACCTACGTACGCCAGTCTTTGTGCATCCTATTGCATAAGTCCAATCCCATCCATTGTCCATTTAGATTTCCTAATGCAATCAAGGCAATACCCTCCTCTAACAAATTTGAAGCAAAATACTGGTGATGGCACAGTAAAGGTCCGTCCATTGCCTGCAATTATGGAGGTTCCTTTTGTTGAATATGCGACTATATGATTTTTGTTTGATGATAATAAACATATATATATATTCATTTAAATGTATTTGTTAATGTACTATTTTATTTTCACAGATTAAATAAATATTTGCTGAATAAAATAAATAACACATAATATAAAGTCAAACATATATTTTATTCAAACAAATATTTATTACAATTTTGAATAGTACAAACTCAAGCTCTCACTGTATATATACAATTATCAATACAAATTTGATTACATCACAATTCACATTTACATTTGGACCTCACTACATATCACTCGTTCACTCAACTCGTATTTATCTTCCACTCCAGTCCAGATTGAATCCAGCATCTGAGCAATCTGCAAAAATCTACACTAACGCAGTAAAATTAAAAATAAAATATTTTTGCAGTATAAAATAAAATGTGTATTTAAAAATATTATTTGCCTCGGTTATTTGGGTTGTTCGTCATCATTTAATTCTGAATTCATCAAACACGAACAACTTGTGACATGCACAGTGTACCACTGTACATGCCACAAGACCGTGCACACCGATATACACTTGATAAAATCTACAGCGACAGGTGAGCACAAGGTCAAACCCAAATTAAAAGCCGGGTTCAATGCAAGTGAAATATAATAAAATCACGTCATTAGCACAAGGTCAAACCCGAGCTTTTTGCTAGATTCAACTCAGGTGCGATTTCAAAAATCAACATGAAGTTTAAAGTGAACCAAACTAAATTGAAGCAAATACCAAATCAGTACAACACAACTACAAGCAACTCAGAGGATCAAGTACAGTGAAACCAAATCCATACCCGACTACAAAGAAAACAATGAACACAACATCAATATACATGAAGACCATATTCAAGTGCATTGAACCACACAGCAGTGACAACCAGACTACATGAAGCACACATGCCCAAGCTCAAAGACATAAATTCATTGTGTTCTGCCTCAACAATAACATGAACCAATACACAGTGACTCAAGGAAAAATGCAATGCATCAATGAGACTAAAGACTGCAACCATACATGAATCTCCAAGCATTGAAGACTATATAGACACACTGCACCATACCAGTTCAAACATGACTCAATCTAGTGCAGACTCGATGCATCAATGCACATGAGCTCAATGCAACTCATCACAATATCATATAAACAAATACCAAACAAAACAATGGAGCAACAGCGAACAAAATCAAGCAGAGATGAACAAATCGTGGTGGCAAGTTCGAACAAAGCCAAAGCAGAGACAAGCAAGCAATACAAATACAAGTATACATATATGCATATATATGTATACACATACATATCTATATCAAATGAAACAGTAGCAGCATAAGCAAGTGACACAGCTAGTTCGAATAAAGACAGAGGAGATTTCAAACTGCAGTTCAAAGCAATGCCGAAGTCACAGTCGAAAACGAGTTCAAAAATCATGGAACAACGGTTTCAAATCAAGACAGTGCCGAACCCAAAATATTTTCACAAAATCAAAGTGACCGAAGTCAAAGTACCAGAAAAACAATACCGTGATGACCAAGTAAATCCAACCAAGTCAGAAATCAACATCATGGAAATCATGTAACAAAATATACGAATTGAACAAGTCAGTGCAAATCATCAACATTCAAGTTGAATCGAACGGCAAGCCAAAAATTATCAGACGAAGTCAATGAGTACATACGAACGAAATTATAGGGGATTAAACCCTATATAAACCCGTAACATCATAGGCAAATATTCATTCGAGTTCGAGCTAACAGAGAACATTAAATCAATAACTCGAATCAAATCGAGTTCGAGCATACAAACAAGAATTAATGAAGAGGAAATCACATACCAGATCATTCAACCGAACTCAACAATTTGAAGTAGTTGTTTGCAATTCAAATAAACAGTTGATCGACAAAGCAAGCATCGATAAATCATCTATTTCGATCGAGCAATCGAAAGCGGCGACTTCAGATCGTAAAGTCCTAATTTAGTTGAAGAAGGAACGAACGAAAATTGAAGCAGCCATTATCAAGGAGTCGGCCGAAGATATAAAAGGGAAAAGAGGAATATAATTTATCACTATTTTTTATTTTGGGCCAGATTAATCTCTTGGGCTTCTAATTTTTAAAATTAGGGTTTATTTGTTTTATTGTTTAATTGTTTTGTAATTTCTTTTTTAAACGATTGTAATTTCTAGTTGTGTGACTAGGGGACAAACTACGTGGCGTAGTTTGAGAATTCATAACTCAGTGGCTGAGTTGTGGCAGGGTTTTGAGCGTAGAGTTAGGTTAGTCGATAGCGTGTCTCGCGAGTTTACGTGTGTAAGCGTCTGACTACTTAATTTCTAGTAGAAACCTTGGGGGCAGCACGTAGGCAGGGTTTTGCCGAAGTTGGGTAAATCTGTGTGTTCTATTTCTGCATTTTTTATTATTCTGCTATTATCTGTGCTGCTGTTACACGCCTATTATCTGTGCTGAAAATATTTTATATACTTCCGCAATAAATTTTTATAACTGATAGTATCACCCTATTCACCCCCTCTCTAGGGTGAAATCGATCCTACAAGTGATATCAGAGCTAGGAATAAAAGCCATTTTCTATTTTAAAATTTTGATTTTTCAAAAGCAAATTTTTGTTTTAAAATTTTGAATTTTTAAAATGGCTTCTTTTAATAATGCTTTTGCAGAGGGTCGGTCCATAGTTAGACCACCAATGTTCAATGGTGAATATGCTTATTGGAAAAATAGGATGAAATTTTTTCTGAAACCCATTGATGCTTGGAATATAGTTGAGACAGGTTATAGAGCACCAACTATAGTTGTAGATGATCAGGAAATCGATAAACCGATAGATCAATGGACAGATTTAGAAAATAGACTACAAAATGCTAATGCTAAAGCTATGAATTCTATTATTTTTTCATTGGATCAAATTGAATTTAATCGTGTCTCACATTGTCTAACTGCACAGGAAATATGGCACACACTCGAATGACTCACGAAGGAACATCTCAAGTCAAAGAATCTCGCCTTGCCATGCTGAGCAACGAATATGAGAATTTCACAATAGCCAAGGAAGAAAATGTCAAGGAGATGTACGGACGACTTTCCAATATCGTATACAAATCAGAAGCTCTTGGAAAATCATACACCGAATTGGAAATAGTCTGAAAAATCCTCAGAGTCCTTCCATGGATTTTGAAGCCAAAGCCACTGCCGTTCAAGAATCAAAAGATTTGAAACAAATCAAAGTTGAAGAACTCATCGGAAATCTCACCACTTATGAGCTAGAAATAAAATTCAAGGAAGAGCGTGAAGGAGGTAATACTCGAAAGAATTCGATAGCTCTCAAAGGAACAACCGAAAGTGAAGATGACGATGATGATGATGGAGCAGCAGAATTGGCACTGATAATAAAGAGATTCAAAAGGTGGAACCACAGATACAGAAATCTAGTTCTAAATCAACAATTAAAAAGCATAATAGTCAAAGCACTAGACAACCTAGAAGAACAGGATATCATTTGTCACAAGTGCAACAGACCCGGTCATATCAAGCCCAATTGTCCCAGAAATCAACACGGTCAAGAAAAGAAATCGAAAAGAAGAAATTTTATAGCCACGTGGAATAAAAGTGATGATGATTATAAAAGCACTAGCGGTGAGAATGAGAAAGCAGATCTGTGCCTTCGAGGTGATATAATTGATAGCGATGATGATGATGAGCCAAGCGAGGTATCAAAACTTACTCACTCAGAATTACTTATATATTTCCACGAAGTAAATGGGTGTTTTGAACGACTTAGGGAAAGATACGCTAAAATTGAATCACAAAGAGATACTTTGATAGATTTAAATAAACAGCTTGATCGATTAGTTAAAAACTATCAAAGTAGGATCCCTAAGTGTGATAAGTGTCCATCACTCGAAGAAGAAATTAAAAAATCAAAAATTAAAATTAAATCGCTTGAAAATGAAATTCTGATTTTGAAAGCGAGTGAAAATACTATGAGAGAGAATTCTATTAAAAAGTGCACTCAATTATTAAACGAAAATGAATCTCTCAAAACAGAAGTCCAACAATTGTCTACAACTTTGGTAAAATTTTCCAAAAGCGAAAGATCATTAAATATGCTATTAGGAAAACAAACTGTTAGTACGGATAGACAAGGACTTGGGTATACTCACTCTGAATATGTTAGAAACGAAATTAATCAAGTCAATTCAAAATGCACAATTTGTAGAAAATTTGGACACAATCAAAATAATTGTTGGTATAGACCCAAACACGTGAAAACTATACCAATTTGGGTTCCAAAAGGCACAAATATAAAATCCCTTAAAGTTAAACAAATCTGGGTGCCAAAAGAAACATATATAAATAGTTTTGGGTCTCCACAAAATTATTTTCAAGATATTTTGCCACTAACAACCATGGACCTATAAAAACAAATAGGTCAAAAAATCTTTTACCGTGTAGGTGTGGTGGCAGGCTAAGGAACAACATCAGTGTTATCTGGATTCTGGCTGTTCCAGAAACACAACGGGCGATAAATCAAAGTTCCTTAGCCTAGTATAAAAGTGACAGAACCACAATAGGCAACAATGGAAAATTATCGTAAAGGTAAAATAGGTAATGGTATATTTATTTTAAACGATTATATTAAATGTGATAATCTGCACCATAATCTGAATTAAATCAGCCAGTAATGTGATAATGAAATGAATGTTGATAATGATTCTGACTTTTTCAAAATTGTTGGCCAATTATATTCCTATGTCAAGAACACTTTAAAAATCTCTTGAGTTTTTGAACTATTTCATATAGATTAGTTTGGATTAATGATGGTGTTCTATTGGTTGATGATACATTTGGCTGACACTATTTTCATGGTTTTTTGTTTATTGGCACGGCTTCAATTTAAAATCCAAAAGAATTTCATTTAAAAGTTGTAAAAAGGATTTCAAGAAATTGTTGCAACTTCACAGTCTGGTCTATAACATTCAATTAATGATAATTTTGAGTTGAAGGAAAATTCAAATGCATATTACACTGGTAATCTAGTTGATAGAAAAATTTCTAGTGGAACGTGATTTAACATTCAGTAATTGCATCATTTTTCAAAGAAAATATCTGCATATTTTTCACTTCAAATAATTTTCAAATAGCAGACATTTTTCTTATAAAACCCCTTCTAGAAAATCATTTTTGTTGACCTTGTTTCAGATTAGTCATTTTGGAAAATTTGATTTTATAATTATTTTTGGGTTTGATTTTAAATGATTGCATTAACTAATCTGACTCCCTACTAATTATCGAAAAGATAAATAGTGATTGAAAAAGTGATGAGTGTTGATATTAATCATATATTATAATTTGAGACAGTATTTTTAATAAATTTCTTTAGAAATTTAAACACGAGTTATAAAAACTTTTTGTTTGGTAAAAATTCCATGACCATTTCTATTTCTATCATATTTCTATCGACCATCACTCATCAAAATCCAATATAGTATGTCAATATGTGGTATTTTAAATAGGAATCATTCGTTTTTCATTTTATTATATTTTTAGCAAATAAAAACATCCAAAGTATTCACTCTCATTTAAAAGTCCTCACGGTTATGCATGGGTGCATTACTTAGAATTTTTGATTATGTGCTTCCATGCTCATTTAAAAGTCCTCACGGTTATGCATGTATGGAACGCATATCAAAATTGATTAATTAAATAGACAAGTTGATTCTAATCCCATTTAAAAGTCCTCACGGTTATGCATGGTTAGAAGATACTTGAATTCATTTATTTATTTTAAATTTGGAATACTACTAATCTCATTTAAAAGTCCTAACGGTTATGCATGGTTAGTAGATATTCAAATTCCTGATATAAATATACCACAAATAGACACAACTATATGGTTTTATATAATGACATCATCCCTATCATTCTAAAGTGGAATATGCGTCAAACAGAGTATTTATGATTTTTTTTTGATTTTTTATTGAAATTTAATATTTATACTCAATTGAGTATTAATGTTGTATTAATGTCTATCACTTTATCTCTATTTTTCTAACACTATTATTCTTTTGCTGATAACAAATGGGGGAGAGAAAAGTTAAGATTTTGGCAAATAAAGGTCAAATATTTTCTATTTGCATCTAGGCTCATTTGCATATTTTTTACATGCATATATGAAGGGGGAGCTTGTGTAAAGAGAGCATTCAAATAGGGGGAGCAAATTGAATGATCAAATACATTTAACAAATTCAAAATCTTAAATATATGTTTGTTATCATCAAAAGGGGGAGATTGTTGAATATGCGACTATATGATTTTTGTTTGATGATAATAAACATATATATATTCATTTAAATGTATTTGTTAATGTACTATTTTATTTTCACAGATTAAATAAATATTTGCTGAATAAAATAAATAACACAGAATTTAAAGTCAAACAGATATTTTATTCAAACAAATATTTATTACAATTTTGAATAGTACAAATTCAAGCTCTCACTGTATATATACAATTATCAATACAAATTTGATTACATCACAATTCACATTTACATTTGGACCTCACTACATATCACTCGTTCACTAAACTCGTATTTATCTTCCACTCCAGTCCAGATTGAATCCAGCATCTGAGCAATCTGCAAAAATCTACACTGACGCAGTAAAATTGAAAATAAAATATTTTTGGAGTATAAAATAATATGTGTTTTAAAAAATATTATTTGCCTCAGTTATTTGGGTTGTTCGTCATCATTTAATTCTGAATTCATCAAACACGAACAACTTGTGACATGCACAGTGTATCACTGTACATGCCACAAGGTCGTGCACACCGATATACACTTGGTAAAATCTACAGCGATAGGTGAGCACAAGGTCAAACCCAAATTAAAAGTCGGGTTCAACTCAAGTGAAATATAAATAATGTCACGTCATTAGCACAAGGTCAAACCCAAGCTTTTTGCTGGATTCAACTCAGGTGCGATTTCAAAAATCAACATGAAGTTTAAAGTGAACCAAACTAAATTGAAGCAAATACCAAATCAGTACAACACAACTACAAGCAACTCAGAGGATCAAGTACAGTGAAACCAAATCCATACCCGACTACAAAGAAAACAATGAACACAACATCAATATACATGAAGACCATATTCAAGTGCATTGAACCACACAGCAGTGACAACCAGACTACATGAAGCACACATGCCCAAGCTCAAAGACATAAATTCAATGTGTTTTGCCTCAACAATAACAGGAACCAATACACAGTGACTCAAGGAAAAATGCAATGCATCAATGAGACTAAAGACTGCAACCATACATGAATCTCCAAGCATTGCAGACTATATAGACACACTGCACCATACCAGTTCAAACATGACTCAATCCAGTGCAGACTCGATGCATCAGTGCACATGGGATCAATGCAACTCATCACAATATCATATAAACAAATACCAGACAAAACAATGGAGCAACAGCGAACAAAATCAAGCAGAGATGAACAAACAGTGGTGGCAAGTTCGAACAAAGCCAAAGCCGAGACAAGCAAGCAATACAGATACAAGTATACATATATGCATATATATGTATACACATACATATCTATATCAAATGAAACAGTAGTAGCATAAGCAAGTGACACAGCTAGTTCGAACAAAGACAGAGGAGATTTCAAACTGCAGTTCAAAACAATGTCGAAGTCACAGTCGAAAACGAGTTCAAAAATCATGAAACAGCAGTTTCAAATCAAGACAGTGCCGAACCCAAAATATTTTCACAAAATCAAAGTGACCGAAGTCAAAGTACCAGAAAAACAATACTGTGATGACCAAGTAAATCCAACCAAGTCAGAAATCAACATCGTGGAAATCAAGTTACAAAATACGAATTGAACAAGTCAGTGCAAATCATTAACATTCAAGTTGAATCGAACGGCAAGCCAAAAATTATCAGACGAAGTCAATGAGTACATACGAACGAAATTATAAGGGATTAAACCCTATATAAACCCGTAACATCATAGGCAAATATTCATTCGAGTTCGAGCTAACAGAGAACATTAAATCAATAACTCGAATCAAATCGAGTTTGAGCATATAAACAAGAATTAATAAAGAGGAAATCACATACCAGATCATTCAACCGAACTCAACAATTTGAAGTACCTGTTTGCAATTCAAAGAAACAGTTGATCGACAAAGCAAGCATCGATAAATCATCTATTTCGATTGAGCAATCGAAAGCGGCGACTTCAGATTGCAAAGCCTTAATTTAGTTAAAGAAGGAACGAACGAAAATTGAAGCAGCCATTATCAAGGAGTCGACCGAAGATATAAAAGGGAAAAGAGGAATATAATTTATCACTATTTTTTATTTTGGGCCGGATTAATCTCTTGGGCTTCTAATTTTTAAAATTAGGGTTTATTTGTTTTATTGTTTAATTATTTTGTAATTTCTCTTTTAAACGATTGTAATTTCTAGTCGTGTGACTAGGGGACAAACTACGTGGCGTAGTTTGAGAATTCGCAACTCAGTGGCAGAGTTGTGGCAGGGTTTTGAGCGTAGAGTTAGGTTAGTCGATAGCGGGTGTCGCGAGTTTACGTGTGTAAGCGTCTGACTACTTAATTTCTAGTAGAAACCTTGGAGGCAGCACGTAGGCAGGGTTTTGCCGAAGCTGGGTAAATCTGTGTGTTCTATTTCTGCATTTTTTATTATTCTGCTATTATCTGTGCTGCTGTTACATGCCTATTATCTGTGCTGAAAATATTTTATATACTTCCGCAATAAATTTTTATAATTGATAGTATCACCCTATTCACCCCCCCTCTAGGGTGAAATCGATCCTACACCTTTCTAAGCACCCACAGACTTGAGGGTGTCCCTTTATCTATATGCAAGTGTATACTTTCCAATGGTCTTATTGGTTGTATATGTTTCTAGCATCCCAACCCAGTCTAATGACCTTAAGTCATCAATTCTCTATAATTATAACAGACAATTTATAATTATTCACATCCATTATAAGGACATATCTGAGACTACATATGTACATATTTTATATTCATGTATATTTATTCTTCTTACAATTTCTTTATTGCCTCTACATCTTTTATATTTGACCCTAGGTCTTCATTTTACCGTGCCTTTAACTTTTCGTTTATCAAATTCATTTAACCCTTCTCATTTTCTGCCACCAATATCGTTGCTACTACGTTCATTAGTTCAACTTCGATTTCAGTTCTATTTCATTTAATTATCAAACTTAATATAGACATCTTTCAATTTACTTGTTTTAACCAATTTAATTTCATTCGATTATCAAACTTAATCCAGACATCAATATCGTTGCTACTACGTTCATTAGTTCAACTTCGATTTCAGTTCTATTTCATTTAATTATCAAACTTAATCTAGACATCTTTCAATTTACTTGTTTTAACCAATTTAATTTCATTCGATTATCAAACTTAATCCAGACATCAATTTCATTTTCCAACTTCTTTTTCTTACCTATTACTTGAACTTCCATTTTCATTTGTTCCTGTTTTATTAACTTTTTAGTCTCCTTGTTATCTTAGTGTTCCACTTTTGGGGTTTGCTACATTTTAATAAATTAGAATTCAACTTTAACAATTTAATGTTATATAGTAAATTTCCATATCTTATCCAAATGGGGTGGTTTTGTGCGATGTTTGAAATTACAAGAAACTTTATTTTATTTATTGAAATAGACAGTACAACACCTCTATTTAGACATCTCCTTCTTTTATAAGTATATATTTATTCTTTGTCATTCCAAACACTTTTGTTAAATTTAAACTTGATAGTACATGGAAATGCACTTTCAACAATATACATTCCAATGAATTAAAATATCTCTAAAATCCCAAAAATCCAATTAACTTTATTTTTAATTTCAACTAAAATGAAATCCCAATTCATTACGTTTTAGTTAACTAATGAGACATAAAATTGACGATTGAAATCATTGCGCAACTTTAATCAATTACATAAAATTGCAAACTTGTTCATAATAGAAAAGTATCCAATTGTAACAATAAAATTCATAGACAATATTAAATTAAATCATTCATATAACGGGGATTAACTTGTAATTTAATTTAACTTCTGAGGCATATTGGAATAGTTTTGCAATGATATAATCTAGTAATATATAAAAATATATAATATTCCCACCCACCTTAATTTAGCGCTTCTAGATCTCTAGATCTAATCTAGATCTAGCCTTGTTATCTGTATTCTACAATTTTGACTTTCTATTTAGATCCACAGACAATATATATACAGATCTCATTAGAAATTGGATTAGGGAAAAGAAATTTAGATTTAGATTTATTAATTAAAAACATATCTAAAAGTTTACCTTTGATGTAGCCACCTGATTTGAGCCTATTTCCTATCCTCTATTAATTTCTATTCTTCTCTATAACATCCCCTATCTAGAGGCCCAAAGCTAAGCGCTATGTATGGTGCAGTCATCTATAGCATTAACTTTCAACGACTAAATACGAAAATTTTAATGGTATCTATAATATCAGAAGCACTTGAATATGAAACAAATCACAGATTTTAAAACAACATTTTCTTATTACATTTCAAAACACATGTTCCATATTCATATTACAAAATCCCAAAACGTTTCCCAAGCAATAATAAAATATACTTATTACAAAATACGCTAAGAGCGACATATGAAGATGCCTCCTTGGATGATCAGAGTCATAACTAACTTAATACACAGTAGAAATAAACAATAGAATAAAGAACTACAACTCCTAATTCGCTATCCGTTAGCCTCATGCTCGCGTCGGTAGCTTTATTCGTCATCCTAATAAAACCCGAAAGAACCTCAACCCGCAGCCTACTCAAATCAATTTTGAGCACTCGAGAGTTTAAGGGGAAAAACATAAACTTCGAGTCAGACATAAAGCCTTGTGTGAATAATATTATACATCCCGGTTAAATATATTAAATGAGACCACGTCGCTTAACGGAATGGGTTTCCCCTCACAAGCATCCTTTTAAAACATATCTTTTGCAAATCTTTTCTTGCAACCAAAACTGGTTAAATACTATAAAGCATCATTATGTAAACATACGTATCGGGTAATAAAAGAACTATCTGCTCAAACACTTTAGTTTTGTATGGCTAACTATTAACCTTTGGCTAACTAAGGCCTACCATACAATATACACAAAATTTATCCAACATCTGTTAGACACTCTTCCTCTGGACGGTCTATCACTAACTATCTGTTAAATACTTCTCTTCTGATGGTCTGTCCCTAACTTAACATCTCCCAGGGTCACCTGATCCTAATTGTTTTGCGGGCTCACCAATAACCTATCTGTATAAATATATATTCCCTTCTGTGTGTAATTATAATTTTAGTCTTACCTGTGACAAAGCCCTATATACTGGAATATTGGACAAAAATTAGCTAGGGGCACTAGCTAATGTATAGGGTGCGACCCTATACCAGTCCTATATGTTATTCTAATATCTAAGTCATTTTCACTTAGGGATCCCTTCCCATAATTTTCTTTGAAAACATTTTCAAAATGATTTAAAACCTTTAAATCAAACTCACAGAAGGAAAAAAATATACTCTATGCTTTACTCAAAATCTCCTTGCCATGTTATATATATATATATATACTTCACTCAAATCTTAGTTGATGAAAACATTTAAACACTTGAAAGTACCTCTTTCGAATCCATTGAAAGAACCCCTTTCAAATCCATTGAAAGCATCTCTTTCGAAACCAAGTAAAACGCTTTATTTATCTAGGCCGAAAGGCCAAACCCTTCCTTTCAAAAGCATTCTTAGAACCCCTTTCGAAACCTTTGAAAACCTTGCTTTCGAAAGATATAAACCTTAGACATCAATCTTAAAACACTTCAAAATACTGCCTTTCCATTTCAACCCTTTCAAAACGATCAGAAAACATTACCTTTCGACTCCTTCGAAACCCTTTGTGGAACCACCCCTTCGAAAGCATTTTAAATACCTTTCGAAAGCATTAAACCTTTAGAAACTCAAACCTTTCGAAAGCACTTGGGTTCAGTTTAAAACATATGGAAAAGCACCTTTTGAAACTATTTAAACCTTCTCTTTCAAAACCATCGTGTTATACTTCAACAGAAAAAAAGGGTCTATAAAATCATCTAAGTCGAAAGCCTAACTTTCGAAAGCCATCACTAAGTAAAGAAGTGATGGTGTCGAAACCATCCCTTCGAAAGCATTGGAGAAGTGGTTAATTTTAAAAGTTAAATATTCCTTTCAAATCAGTTGCCTTCGAAAGGTAGAAATGCGATAGCTAGGGGTTTCGACCCCTTCAAAAGAATTACTTAAAATAAAATGCAACCCATTCGAAACCTTTCCTTTAAAATATTTGACCCAGTCGAAAGCCAACTGAGTCGAAAGCTAACCTTTCGAAAGCAAAGCAGGCGCTACCTTTAATTTTCAAAACAAGGCACATTCCATCCCCTTTGGAACTAAGTGTTTCGACTACGTACCTTCCGCCTCTATTCAATACGCTACGTACCAAGTAACTTGATACCATGCGCATTAGTTTCGAAACCATGGTGGCGAAATGTCCTAGTCGGAACCCCCTGATGTCGAAAGTGGCGGAACATGCTAAATCATGTTATTTTTGTTTTTAACTTAAAAGAGAAAACTTTTCAACTAACCTGCTATAGTTTGTCAAATTTTCATTGGTTGCTAAATATCTTTTTCAAAAGTGCTGCCAAAATTTTCAGAAATAAGCAATAATTTTATTTTGCAAAATACCCATTCCCCTTAATTAAATATATTAAACATTTAAGTCCCATGCCTTAAATAATTTTATATATTCATCAAAAAACTTAGGAAAATTCTATAAAAATTCCAAAAAATCTATTTTAATATATTTTCTAACATATATAAATTTCAAACCCAAATAATTTAAAACCCAAATAACAATTTTCTTCACTAGAAAATTAATATAAAATCCTCATTAATTTATAAAATTATGAAAAAAATTGAAACCTATCTCTAAAATATCATTTCTGATCTATATTAAAATTTGCAAGGCATTTGGATGGCATGTAATAGGGTTTTCATATCGAACATATCATAAAAATCAATAATAACATGGATAAATCATCAACAAGCATATATAAACTTTTAATCATTCAAAACATGACATTATCATGCAAAAACATTTTGGAATATCCTTAAAACCAAAAACTATAAGAATTATGAGATGTAGTAATTATTCACCTTAGCTTTGTGATTAAAGATGTGAGATTGAATGAATTTGAAGTTTGATTAAGCTTCCCCTTTTATTTTTCTCCTTCTTACTCTTGAAAATGGTGACCGTCCTCTCTTTTAATTTTAATTCTTGCAAATGAAATGTGGTGATACTCACGGCTAAGGGTTTAGGGTATTAGAGAGCCCTTTTTTCTATTTTACCTTTCCCTTATAACACTTATTTTCCTAATACATTTTATTCATGCAATGTCATTTTGATTTACATATTAACATGGAACTGCTACCTTTGGTTAAATCAAATCTCAATCCCTTAATCATCCTATTATTTAATTTAATTTAGCTAATTAAATATCCTAAATAATGTTATAAAAATATGGGGTGTTATAGACTCACCTCCTTATAGAATTTCGTCCTCAAAATTACGATAAGGTACACAATCAATCAAAAAGGTAAAACATACCATCAAACAAATCAGGATAAGCGTCCCTAATCCTGCTTTTAGTCTTCCGAGTACAGTCTCTCTCATTGTCACTCCACTGGACTTTCTGTAGTCTGACTGTCTTGTTCCTTAACCTTTTCTCATCTCTCGCAACAATTCGAATCGGCTTTCTAACTATGGTCAAGTCCGACTCTACTACTAAATCCTCTAACACCGTTGGCGCTATAGTAGTCTCCAGGTCTCTAACATACTTTCTAAGATGAGAAACATGGAAAACATCATGGACTCCTACCAAACTAGTCCGTAACTCTACTCTGCATGCAAGTTTCCCAATCCTCTTAATAATACAAATAGGTCCAACGAATCTCGGTGTTAACTTTCCTGATTTCCCGAATCTAATCACACATTTCATCGGTGAAACCTTAATAAACACATGGTCTCCAACAGAGAACTCTAAGTCTTTTCTTCTTCTATCTGCATAACTTTTCTACCTAGACCGAGCCTCCTTCATTCTAGCTCGAATCAACTCAATCTTTTCTGCGGCTTCTCTCACTAAATCTGGACAAGAACCAACTTATCCCCGGTCTCCAACCAACATACGGGATATTTGCATCGTCTTACATACAAAGCTTCAAACGGTGCCATCCCAATACTAGTCTGATAACTGTTGTTATACGAAAACTCGACTAAATGTAGATGTTCTTCCCATGATCCTCTAAAATCCAATACACAAGCTCTTAACAAATTCTCCAAGATTTTGTTAAATCTTTCCATTTGCCCATCAGTCTGTGGATGGTAAGCGGTACTCATCTTAAGCTTGGTTCCTAAAATGTCCTGTAGACTTTTCCAGAACTCGCTAGTGAACAAAAAATCTCTATCACTAACAATACTACTAGGAATTCCATGCAGTCTAACCACATTCTTCACAAACAACTTCGCCAAAACAGGTGCCATTCTAATTGACTTAACTGGAATAAAATGGGCACTCTTGGTCAGTCTATCTACTATGACCCATATACTTACATTTCATCTTCTAGATCTTGGCAACCTGTCAGTAAAGTCCATAGAAATAGAATTCCATTTCCGAACTGGAATATCCAATGGCTGAAGCAACCCACTTGATTTCTAATGTTGAGCCTTTACCTGTTGGCAATTCAAGCGCTGCTTTACCCATAAACCAATATCCCTCTTCATTCCTTCCCAGAAGAAACTTCTTTTCATGTCTTGATACATCTTGGTTCCTTCCGGATGAATCGTGAACTTCGAACGATGGCATTCCTCCACGACTTCCTTCCTTATGTCCCTTACATTCGGAACACATAACCTTCCTCTCTTTCTCAATCACCCGTTCTAGTCAAGATTGAAATCCTTTAAGTCATCGCTCTTCGTTTCTTCCCTAAATTTCCTAATCCGTTCAACTGAAACTAGATCCTCCTCCTATTTAGAAGCAATCTTCTCAATCATTACCGGTCGAACTTTTAAACAAGACAACATAGCGCTTTCTCCACTAGACCCAGTCTCGGATCTACAATGTATTCTACAAGTCGACAATGCTTCCAGATCTTTCCACTCAGCAATCATTGTCAACACTGCATTCTGATGCTTTTTGCTAAGTGCATCTGCTACCTTATTCCTTTTTTGGGTGTATACTCAATTCCAAAATCATAAGCAGCAATAAACTCTAACCACATCTGCTGTCTCATATTCAGTCCCTTCTGAGAGAACAAATACTTCAACAACTTATGATCCATATAAAGCTCAAATCGCTCTCCCAAAAGGTAATGCCTCCATATCTTCAAAGCAAATATCACCGCAGCTAATTCCAAATCATGCGTTGGATTTCTAACTTCATTCGGTCTAAGCTGTCTAGAAGCATAATCAATCACTTTACCCCTCTGCATCAACACAACTCTCAATCCTATTCCACACGCATAAGTATAAACAACTAAATCCTGATTTCCCTCCGGAACCACTAACATCGGTTCATGGTTCAATAAGTGTTTCAAGCTCTGGAATGCTTCCTCACACTTATTAGTCCATACAAACTTCACATCCTTTCACGTTAGCTTGGTTATCGGTGTAGTTATCCATGGGAAATCCTTTATAAACCTTCGATAATATCCAGCCAATCCAAGAAAACTCTTTATCGTGGTCACTGTCTTGGGTCTCTTCCAATTATTCACCGCCTCAATCTTAGTCGAATCTACAGACAACCCTTTCTCTAAGACTACATGACCAAGGAACTTTAGCTTCTTCTTCCAGAAATGGCACTTCGAATATTTCGCCTTCAGCTGATGCTACCTCAACGTCTCAGGCACCACTCTAAGATGAACTTCATGCTCCTTCTCATCCTTAGAGTATATCAGGATATCATCTATGAAAACCAACACGAATCTATCCAAGTGCTCTCAGAAAATTCGATTCATCAATTCTACAAAGAATACCGGCGTATTTGTTAGTCCGAATGGCATAACTAACCAGTCGAACGATCCATATCTTGTCCTAAATGCCGTCAAAGGTATATTGTCCTCCGCTACTCTGTGCTGATGGAATCTCGTTGCCAAATCCAACTGAGAGAATACCTTGGCTCCACTCAACTGGTCGAACAAATCGATAATTCTCAACAATGGATATCGATTCTTTATTGTCCTCTCTTTCAACTTACGATATTCGATACATAGCCTTAACAATACATCCGGCTTCTTAGCAAATACCGCTGCCGTTCCCCAAGCTGAACTACTTAGTCTGATGAAACTCTTGCCTTCCAAATCCACCAACTGTACCTTCAGCTCTTTCATCTCTGTGGGTGTCATCCTACGTAGTGGCCTACTCACCGGTTCTACTCCAGGCACCAAATCTATCCGAAAATCAATAGCTCGTTTCGACGGTAATCCAACTACCGCTCGAAGACATCAGTGAATTCTCTAACTACAAAAACTCGATGCAACTTATCTTCTAACTCCACAACACCCAGTAAAGCATTCACCTCACAATTAGGGTTTTCTACGGTATAAACTATCCGATAAATACAATTAGAGTGTCTAAGCGATATTTTCCTATCATGGAAAAATATCCTATTATCATAGTTACTTAACCAATTCATACTCAATATGATTTCGAACCCTACAGAGTCAAATACATGCAAACAGCAAACAAAAGTATGACCTAGCAAGTCAAACCCTAAATGGTCACACTTCATCTCAAGTGTCGCATACCCTCCTATTGGATTTGCAACCCTTAAGGAAGTAACTGAATATGAGGGTTCTAGGTTAAGCTTGTCTCCAAACATCAAGATATAAAAGAATGTGATGCACCAGTATCAAATAGAACGCTAACAGACATACCGTGAATCTATAGCGTACCTCCCAGAACTGCCTTTCTCTCTCCTACACTACTGACCTCGAAGTAGCAGGCTCCATTACAAACACTTGGCCCTTTCCATCTTTTGCGGGCTCTTTGCATTGATTCTTGTAGTGGTCAATCCGATCACAATTAAAGCACCTGATATTTTTCTTTACAATCACCTCTTTTCCTTTTCCTTTTCCAGTACGACACTCGTGAGCATAATGTCTTTTCTTGTCGCACTTGTAGAAAACCACTACAGACTTTCCTTTCTTCCCTACTCCTCCCTTTTGAGCATTTTTCTTATGGAAGAACTTTATTTTCTAGCCTTGTCCAACCTGGATCTCCTTCTCTTTCTTCTTCTCCAAACAAGCTAACATCTCCTCATGTCTGAACATCATTTCCACTACCACATCACATGGGTCTCTGATGTGTGGTAAGGTAGCTCTCGCCAACTCTGGTGCTTTGGGCCTCTAATAAACTTCTTATTTCTTTTCATCACCGTGTCAACATTGGCAAACCCATGTCGGGCTAACTCTTCAAATCCGCCAGCATACTCCAGGACTGACATCTCCCCTTGCTCAAGCTCAGCAAACTTTCTAACCAACACAGACAGCGCCATTACTGACATGAACTTCTCTTGAAACCTCCTCTTAAAATCTGCCCACGTCATAGTTTCCTCGTCAACCCCAGCTGTTACAGTATTCCACCAAAATAAAGCGGATCCTTGAAGCTGTCACGAAGCTAGTCTCCTTTTCGACTCGTCATTGATCCCTAAGTAAGCAAAAATCCTTTCACAATGTAGCAGCCAGTTTTCCACCATGATAGCATCCTCAGTTCCAATAAACGTCTTTCCTCTAAGCCTAGCATAGTCTCTGCTCTAGTTAGCATAATGGTTGACTATTGGAGCTTCCTAAACTCCTCCTCTAGCAACAGTCCCTCCGACAACTCCAGCTGCGATTCCAGCTTGCATTATGTTTATGAAAAACTGATACATGGCTCCCATGTCTACTTATGGAACCCTAGCACCAACATTTTCAGCCTGACCTTTACTTCTTCTAACATTTGGTCGGGCATTTCCATTTATGGTGGTGCTGTCTCTTCCTAGATTAACTCTACCTCTTCTTCTGTCTATATCTGTATCCAAGCCTCATGAGATACAGAAGAATAGCCTAAGTGAGATAGGAGAATAGAGATATAGCGTATACTTATATATAACAAATACAAGTACGTTACTATAGCGTTATCCCATACCCCAATCTTAACTCTAATTCCTAAGGATTATGTTTTCAAAAAAAATCATTTTTAGTTAAAGTATTTCATAAACCTATGCTCTAATATCAAATTGTAACAACCCCTATCTAGAGGTCCAAAGCTAAGCACTACAGATGTTGTAGTCATCTATAGTATTAACTTCTGGCGACTAATAATGGGATCTATAATATCAGAAGCACATGAATACAAAACAAATCACAGATTTTAAAACAACATTTTCCCATTACATTTCAAAACAAATGTTCCATATTCATATGACATAATCCAAAAAAGTTTCCCATGTGATGATAAAAAAGAGTTATTACAAAATACACCAAGAGCGACATATGAAGATGCTCCCTTGGATGATCAAAGTCATAACTAACTTAATACACATTAGAAATAAACAACATAACAGAGGAATTACAACTCCTAATTAGCTATCCGTTAGCCTCCTGCTTGCCTTCGGTAGCTTTATTTGTCATCCTACTAAAACTTGAAAGAACCTCAAACCTCAACCTACTCAAATCAATTTTGAACACCCGAGAGTTTAAGGGGGAAAACATAAACTTTGAGTCAGACATAAAGCCTGGGGTGAATAATACTATACTTCCTGTTTAAATATGTTAAGTGAGACCACGCCGCTTGGCGGAACGAGTTTCCCCTCACTAACATCCTTTTAAAACATATCTTTTGCAAATCTTTTCCTACAACCAAAACTGGGTAAATACCATAAAGCATCATTATGTAAACATACATATCAGGCAATAAACAACCATCTGCTCAAACACTTTAGTTTTGTTTAATTAAACTTTGGCTGACTCGGGCCTACCAGACATTATAAAGAAATTTATCCGACATCTGTTAGACACTCTTCTACTGGACGGTCTATCCCTAACTATCTATTAAATACTTCTCTTCTGGACGGTCTGTCCCTAACTTAACATCTCCCAGGGTCACCTGATCCTAATGGTTTTGCGGGCTCACCAATAACCTATCTGTATACAAATATATATTCCTTTCCGTGTGTAATTATAATTTTAGTCTTACCTGTGACAAAGCCCCACACACTAGAATTTTGGACAAAAAAAAGCTGGGGCCAATAGCTAATGTATAGGGCGCGACCCTATACCAATCCCATCTGTTATTCTAATATCTAAGTCATTTTCGCTTAGGGATCCCTTCCCATAATTTTCCTTGAAAACATTTTCAAAATTGTTTAAAACCTTTAAATCAAACTCACATAAGGAAAATATATATACTCTATGCTTTACTCAAAATCTCCTTGCTATGTTATATATATACACATACATACTTTACTCAAACCTTAGTTGATGGAAACATTTAAACACTTGAAAGTACCCCTCTCGAATCCATTGAAAGTACCCCTTTCAAAACCATTGAAAGCATCTCTTTCAAAACCAAGTAATCTAGGTCGAAAGGCCAAACCCTTCCTTTCGAAACCATTCTTAAAACCACTTTCAAAACCTTTGAAAACCTTCCTGTCAAAAGCTATAAACCTTAGACATCATACTTAAAATACGTTAAAATATTGCCTTTAGAAAACCTTAAAAAAACCTTCCATTTCAACCCTTTCGAAACTATCAGAAAACATTACCTTTTGACTCCTTCGAAACCCTTTGGGGAACCACCCCTTCGAAACCATTTTAAATACCTTTTGAAAGCATTAAACCTTTAGAAACTCAAACCTTTCAAAAGCATTTGAGTTCAATTTAAAACCTATGGAAAAACACCTTTCCAAACTATTTAAACCTTCTCTTTTGAAACCATCGGGTTATACTTCAATAGAAAAAAAGGGTCTATAAAATCATCCATGTCGAAAGCCTACCTTTCGAAAGCTATCCCTAAGTAAATAAGTAATGGTGTCGAAACCATCCCTTCGAAAGCATTGGAGAAGTGGTTAATTTTAAAAGTTAAATATTCCTTTCGAATCACTTGCGTTCGAAAGGTAGAAAGGCGGTAGCTAGGGGTTTCGACTCCTTCAAAAGCATTACTTAAAATAATAAAGTGCAACCCATTAGAAACTTTTCCTTTAAAAATATCTGACCCAGTCGAAAGCCAACTGAGTCGAACGCAAACCTTTCGAAAGCAATACAGGCGCTACCTTTAATTTTCAAAACAAGGCATACTCCAACCCCTTCGGAACCTAGCGTTTCGACTACGTATCTTCCACCTCTATTCAACGCTACGTACCAAGTAACTTGATACCATGCGCATTGGTTTCGAAAGCATGGTGGCGAAACGTCCTAGTCGGAACCCTCTGATGCCGAAAGTGGCGGAACATGCTAAAAACATGTTATTTTTGTTTTTAACTTAAAAGAGAAAACTTTTCAACTAAGCTACTATTATTTTTCAAATTTTCATTCGTTGCTAAATAGCTTTTTCAAAAGTGCTGCCAAAATTTTCAGAAATAAACAATAATTTTATTTTGCAAAATACTCATTCTCATTAATTAAATATATAAAACATTTAAGTCCCAAACCTTTAATAATTTTATATATTCATTAAAACACTTAGAAAAATTCTATAAATATTCCCGAAAATCTATTTTAATATGTTTTCTAACATATATAAATTTCAGACCCAAATAATTATTTATTTAGTCGTAAATGATTTAAAACTCAAATAACTGTTTTCTTCACTAGAAAATTAATATAAAATTCACATTAATTCAGAAAATTATGAAAATTGAAAATCATCTCTAAAATATCATTTCTGATCTATATTTAAATTCACAAGTCATTTGGGTATCATTTAATAAGGTTTTCATACCAAACATATCATAAAAATCAATAATAACATGGATAAATCATCAACAAGCATATATAAACTTTTAATCATTCAAAACATGACATTATCATGCAAAAACATTTCGGAATATCCTTAAAACCGAAAATTATAAGAAATATGAGATGTAATTATTCACCTTGGCTTTGTGATTAAAGATGTGAGGTTTGAATGAATTTGAAGTTGATTAAGCTTCCCCTTTTATCTTTCTCCCTCTTATTCTTGAAAATGGCGACCGACCTCTCTTTTAATTTTAATTCTTGCAAATGAAATGTGGCGATACTCACGGCTAAGGGTTTAGGGTATTAAAGAGCCCTTTTTCCTATTCTACACTTCCCTCATAACACTTATTTTCCTAACACATTTTATTCATGCTATGTTGTTTTGAATTACATATTAACATGGCACGGCTACCCTTGGTTAAATAAATCTCAATCCCTTAACCATCCCATTATTTAATTTAATTTAGTTAATTAAATATCCTAAATAATGTTATAAAAATATGGGGTGTTACATTCTCTATAGTGTATTCATGTAATCTAGATCTATTTCTATGTATTTAGAAACTTGGAAGGAGAAAGAAAAATGATAGAGCTTCCATGCTCATTAGAAAAATAATAAGTTGGAAGTAAAGCCCTAGATCCTAATTTATAGAGGTTTAAATCAGCGCTAATCATAGAATAGAAATAGATCAGATCCGGGCCACATGGTCTTAATTTACAGTCGCCACCAAAATAAGGCAGGTCGACCGCCCCATGACCCAGGTCAACTGCTCATAGTCGATCGTGCCTAGGTCATGATCGACCTGACTAAGCCAAAATAGTGTATTTTTTTAGTGTTGCTTGATTCAATTGATTTGTTACCGTTTATCCTCCAATTAACGTTAACCGGTGTTATCTTATGCCTTAATTAATTTTCTTAAACGTTAAGCTACCGTTAACTTTAACGGTGTTAATCAATCTTTAATTAATTTCAAATTATTTCCTTAATTGCATATATAATTATTTCTAACTACGAAAATTCAAACGCTAATAACTTTTTTGTTTGAACTCCGATTGAAGAAGTTTATATATGAAAATTGGTTAGAAAATCGCCAGGAATCCAACGGTATAAGTTTTATAGCCAAATTCCCACATTGAAAAATTCCATTTTTCACCGTTTATTATTTATTAATTAATTAACATAAAAACGTAGGGTGTTACAATCATAAATACTAGTACAGTAGTTTTGTTTTAACGAACATTTATAACATTCATATAAAATAAACTATGTTTATTTTTCAATCAATATTGAAAAATAATTATTATTTCATAAATAATATATGGTATGTTTTGAGAAAACAGTTTTCATAACTTGATGCGATTAACAACTGCTATATGGCAAACTCCCACTGTTTCTTCCATTACTACAATAGCATATGAAATACAAACTCCATTCAACCACATATTATAGGCTACTTATTTCATTTACCGTAACTAGTTTACAGTCGAGTATTTTCAGATCAAATATATTAAATTCAATGAAAGAAATACCATAGAAAACAATTTTCTATGAAAAAAATACTTTTGGAATATATATCATATTTCTTATTCGTTGTTAAGTTTCTATTATTATTTTACAATTCTCATTTCCAATGTCCTTTTATGAAGTAGAAGTGACTATTCACTCTCTTCATCTCTATTGTGCCTTTAGTTACATCTACTTTTGTACATTCACTTTCTTTTCTACATAGTTGAACCATTCAAAAGAAATTCATGCTACAATATCGTAAAGAACTCTTTACAGAAATGCATTTGGTCATCCTTAACATTAAAGGAAATCAAATATGTTGCACTTTACGTCAACTGGTCAAACAGACATTTCAATGATCGAACTCTTATACTTATCTTATAGCTTTTGAATACACGATCTCACACCATGGTTTACTTACTTATTTCAAATGAACCAAATTCATCGAGGTTTCATACATTATGACTGGCCGACTGTTCACCATATATTAGTTATACCTGATTGGAAATGAATCAAATATTCATATCCTTGTATTTCTTTTAGAGTTTGAAACTCATTAAAGAAAATACACGAACTCGGACAAGTAAAAATGCAAGTGACCAAGTCGGCCAGGAACTGGACTGCACCCCAGTAAACCAATCAAAACATTGTATCATCTGAGGCATCCCTATAAACCCAAGTGAGCATCTGCATATACCCTTGCTTTATAAGTACACTTTGACGCCTTTGAGTATCAACGAGCCTTTGCAATGTCATCTGTAGTAGAGCATATCTAGGAACTGTTCTAACAACTTTCCTTTGAAGTCGTCGTAGTTTGGGACGATTCTCGAAAATCATCGTTTGTCCCGTAACCTTCCTCTACTAGTTTCTTCAATCAGACTCATAATTCCCCACTTTTTATCTCGAAGCACAGCCAACCCATTGTCGAAGCCCTGGTCGAATTTTATGCAGGCTTCAAATGAATTTAAACTATCGAATTGGAAAAGCAAACAACGAAGAAATGACCTGGGACTTGGAAACATCTTAAAAAGGTAAAATAAAGGAAATATCAAAAATGAGCAAAAAAAGTTGACTTGAGTTTTTCAACTCAGACCCCATGGATCGGCACCGAGTTGATTCGGGTCATATACACAAAATTCCCAGGTCGGACTTGAAGCAAGCAAAGGAAGACATGAAGCACAACAACTTCAAAGAATACTCAGATTAAGCCCAAAGCAAATGGGCAAATTCCTCAGGTCGGACTCCAAGCATCTCTAATCTCCCCACTACCAATCCATAACGCCACCGATCCAAGGCCACCAATGATCTTAACTCTCATCGATCCTAGTCTCACAACTGATCCATAACACTAGCAATCCAAGCACGTCACCGATCCTAAGCCTACCCTGATCCAAGGACTACCGATCCAATACTTAGCCTACTTTTGGCCTTCCAAGTGAAAATCCAAGAAAATGCACAAGCGACCTGAAGTATTGCCCAAAATAAATCTTCATATGGCTCGAGCATGACTCGGAGCAACCTTCTACTGATCCAACTTTAGAACACCATCGTCGATCCAACTTCTTTAGCCCATAACTCAAGCACACTAACTCCAAACGATCTGGAACTTGGAGCAGGGCTTTGTGAGGCCTTCCTTGTTGCTTCACACAGTTCGCATCAAATTTGGACGAAGTCAAATTCTTAGATCCTCGCCGATCCAAGACTTTGTACCAAATTCTAAATCGTCATTCGATTGGTGTTTTTAACCAAATAAACATCGTACACTCAAGAAATTAGCCTAAACTTTATTCAAACAAACAAACATTCTTACACATCAAATTAGAACCTAAATCTAATGGTAGAAGATAGATGAACTATAAGAACAAAGAGTTCCATAAAAACACTAATTTCACTGAACTTTATAAAATCATTTTAAATTAGCATATGTGATTAGTTAAGGTTCAAAACATGTTTTAGGATCCCAAAAACATTTTAAAACATCATTTTAAGGTGTATAATGACTAATTAGAAGTGAGCAGTCCTAACAATTCACCTAGAACCCAAAGCAAACCAAACGAGCTTAAATCCAAGAATGAACAGTAATTCCAAGGTGTCTCCAACAACAAATCCCCTAATCCAAGTGCTAATCTTCCTAATTTCCTTCTAATGACAAGATTTGGTTAGTTAAAGTAGGGTTTAAAGTTATTTTTGGGCTAGAGAATATTAATGGTGGCTTCTCTAACTGTTTTGGAAAGTGTGAAATGATAAAGAGAAGTCCCATCAACCCCTTTGGATGCTACTCTCAAAATGGGCCTTGGGCTTAACTACCAATCTCCTTAATTATCCATCAAGCCATTCAAAATCGAGTAAAACTTCAAATAGTCATAACTTCCACAGGTAAGTCTGTTTTCTTATTTTAACCACTCTATCAAAATAGAAACTATCATCTCAATCTAATGAAAGTGGTTTTAGACCCCACATTCGCTTCTGTCAAAAGTTATAGGCCATACAAGATTTTTACAGTCGAAATCATCTAATAAAAATTCTAAGATGGAAAATGCCTCTAATTGTTATTTCCAAAAGTCGTAGAATCATATGACCATATAAAAATAATATTATTATTTTACAACCATCTGATACGTAAAATACGAGTCGTTACAGTTTATGTCTCACGACAAGAGCGAATATCTCATCATACTCCATTTCCTTCCTCTTTGAAAACTGTTTTGCAACTAATCCAACCTTATATCTTCCATCATCCTTCACCTTGAATATCCACTTGCAATTTATGGCTCGGCTTCCTTGAGGAGGTGGTACCAAAACCTAAGTCTTGTTCTTCTTTAACAACTTTATATCATCTTCCATGTCCCAGATCCACTTCGAGTCATCACTCGACTTCGTGGCTTCTCCAAAGTTAAATGGTTCATCATGAGCCACTTGCAAGGCATAGTCAAACTAATTGTTAAGAGTAAAGTTTGCATACTATCAATCACCACACCTCTCGGGTAGCCCAATAGCTCTATAGCTGGCTTAAGTTAGCATAACATTGCCTAAACTTCTTTCAACTCCACTTTGAACTAAACTTCCTTTAGCTTCATGCACATCACCAACACTACTAAAAACAAATGCGAACTACTATGTGATGTCCTATCAACTACATCTTCACCCTTATCAGCAACAATTACAACTCTATTACTAGGTTGAAATGTGGGAACCACTTTCATATACTTAGGCCTACCAATATCTACTAATGTGGAGGGTAAATCTTTCTTAGACTTGAACACTGCAGACTTATCAAATGTAATATGCTTAGAATGCACAATATTCCTATCAACATGGTTCCAAATGTAACATCCTTTGACTCCATTTGTGTATCCCATAAATATGTCTTGTATTCTTTAGCCTCCAACTTACCGTTGCCCATATGACGCACATACGCAGGACAACCAAAAATGCAAAAATAGCCAAGATACGGTGATTTACTTCTCCACTTCTCCATAGGAATCTCCTCATCTATGGATAAGCATGGAATTTGATATACAATATACGGTACAATCGATTAAGCTTCATCCTAAAAGCCTCTGGAAAAGCCTACCATCAATCTTAAGTCACGAACCTTCTAAAGTAGAGTTCAATTCATCCTCTCAGCAACCATATTAAATTGTGGATCACTTGATGTTAAGAAATGTCTTTGACTTTTTGAATACCCTGTTGCTTACAAAAATCAAGGAACTCCTTAGAAACAAATTTGCCGCCACTATTAGAC
Organism: Allium fistulosum; assembly: GCA_030737815.1. Classification (NCBI taxonomy): domain Eukaryota; kingdom Viridiplantae; phylum Streptophyta; class Magnoliopsida; order Asparagales; family Amaryllidaceae; genus Allium; species Allium fistulosum. The sequence goes on from CM060906.1 coordinate 1,023,576,924, forward strand.
CCAAGCACCTTCAACTTGCAACCAAACTGCTTCTCAACTAGCATATTCCATGCTTTAAATTTCTCAAAATTTTTTTGATTTGGCCTTCATCACATACATCCAAACCTTCCAGGAAAAGTCATCAATGAAGAAAATAAAAAATTTTGCTCCCCCAATGGAAGCAATAGCTACCGGTCACTAGATATCTATATTTACATAACCAAGTACTCTCTCTAGTCTATAAAGTCCAACTCCAAAGATACCTTCGTCTGCTTTTCCAAAACATACACCTAAAAGAAATTTAACCTTTTGATGTTCTCTTCTTTGATCATCTTTCGTATTTGAAGCAACTCTAAGCCCTTCTTCGAAATATGACCCAACCTGAGATGCTAAAGTCTGGTAGCATCCAAAATACGAAACCTATCAATTCCAACACTAGACTCTCCAAGCATGGTGGTTCCTTTTAGTAGATAAAAATTCCAGAACACATCACCCTTTATAAAAACTTGTGCACCCTTAGAAAGCTCAAACTATCCTTTTCTATAGTCACCTTACATCCCACGGATGCCAAACGCTCTAAAATGATCTATGACTTTCAAAGACCTGGAACACAGCAGACACTTGTCAATGTGCGAATCACGCCGTTAAACATCATACTATATCCTCTCTCATGGCTCTACAACAAGCATCATTTCCTATAAAAAATTCACTTCCCTTCTTTCCAAAAAAGGAGATGAAGTAGTCCTTATTTGAGGTCATGTGGAACGATGCTCCTAAATCAGGCACCCAATGGTCTGATACACCTGATGCTGCTGTAATCAACACGTCATCAAATATAGTTTTCTCCACCGCAATTAATGAAGATCCATCCTCAGTCTTCCTCTTCAAGTATGGACAATCACTTTTCTAATGGCCTCGTTTCTTGCAGTGGTGGCAATTCCTATCTCTTGACTTTACCGTCTAACCATTTCCACGCTTCCTTGGCTTAGAGCGGCCCATAGGATTACAATTCTTCTTCTCCTCTCTTCCTCTTGATGAATAAACCATGACTACACTCCCTCCTCTACCTTCACTCATCTCCTTCATCTAATCTCTCAAGTCGTCAAATAGAAGGCACAACTTCAAATTTTCTACCGTCAAAGTGTCTCTTCCAAATGACAGACTATTAGCAAAACCTGTGTAATGCTCCAAAAGGGAACACAAAAGAACCATCGTCTTTTACTCTTCATCCATCTTCAAATCCATAGTCTTCATCTGCATCAAAAGATTATCGAAGAAACTAAAATGCACCTTCGCTGAATTACCCTCTCTCACCTTCGTGGTGAAAAATGTCTTCAGCAAAATCAGATGCTTAGCGAGTGATTTCTTCAAGAGATTCTCCATCTTAGTTCGAATTCCTCTGGTAGTTAATTCATTGCTTATCTCTGAGGTAACTTTCTCTCCTATGGTCAACTGCGGAGTAGTAAAAGCCCATTCTTCCATCTCATCCTTCTCTGTGGTTGAAATATCAACATGCAATTTTTTAGTGTCAAACTCCACCTGATGAACCCTATTCCTTAGAATAGCTTTCATACTCCATTGCCACTTCCCGAAGCCACTATCCCCATTTTACTTCTCTATTTCCAACTGATATTTTGATGCTACATAAGATCCACTAACATGGGTTCTTACTTCAACCGGAGTACCTTTATCTCCAGTCATACTGCCTAACACCTTCCTTTAACAAACCAAATAGCTATAATACTAGACTATTGGGGAAAACACAGATTTATACCCCAAATTCAATAAAAATAATAGGAATATGTCGATGATGAGGTAGAATAAACAGAAAAATACTATCCTAAAATAAGCAATCATAGATCACAAATGCACAAGCAGAAAAGAAAATCATACATAAGATTTATAGTGGCTCCACTATCCCGAGATAATATACATCCACTTTGGTGAAAGAAGATTTTATTAATTTCTAGGAAAAGAAAATTACAAGATGATGATGGAGGTTAAGAAGAAGAATATGAAGAAATACAACTTGAGAGGATTATTACAACATCTAAATAATGACTATCTTTATATAAAGAATATTACTTGGGGCTGAAGTAATTGATGGTAATAAATTAATATCTCATCAATTCTCTTATTCATATGAGAAACATTTATCTATTTGATTATTTTTGTTTTTCTCCAATATGCATGTCCCTGATAAAATGCCTTTTTTAATCAGCTGATTATGGAATTGATTGATTGTTTTCATCTTCCAAAATAACTCATTCTCATATATATAATTCCTTACCTTTTAAATGCAATAAAGTAGCAATATGTTTTGAGTCATAATTCCACATTGATTAAAAGTATCTATAAAATCTTCTTTAATTTGAAAATATTGTATCACTAAAATATAACACAAACGCGACCTCTCTTGTATACTTAATTTTCCATGCATATCGCTACCTCAAAACATTAGACGGCTGAGTCTCCCTAACCTAATGAAATAAGTCACTACGGTTTTCCCTCTTCATTAAGGCATATATCAATATAACATTTTCATATCTCTTTGCTATTGAAATCCTATAGATTTTGGAATCTAAAAGGCTTAATAATTTCATATTTCTATGAAATGTAAGGACATGCACAACATTACCTAACTAAAGTATAGATTTTCTCATTATACATTTGATCTTGGCAGCTCGTCAGCCCACGAAGTAACACTTTGTGTCGTCATCTCAAGTCATAAATCCTTCGACGTTATGGCAGTAGAGTTGATGGTATGCCCTAGAGGCAATTATGTTATTCCAATTATATAATTATACGTTTAACTCCTACGTATGAATCTTCTTCAAAATGAAAGCATGATTTTATGGATTTTGTTTCTATTGTATGTCCATACATATATACATACATATACATACATACATACATACATACATATATATATATATGATTACATTTTGTACTTGTAATAATCTATTCCTAGGAGTAAGTATTTAACTGAATGTAGTGTCGAATATGTTTGTTATCTTGAGTAATAAATTGGTGTATAAAAATAAATAATTATCCTTAAATGTTCCTAGTAAAGGTGATTCGAGAAAGGGATATTGACTTGCCTGTGACACTACTATGTAATGTTCTACATATGGTGGATGGTGATTTACTCATGATTGTTGGGGACATCAAGAGGTTATGTATTTGTAGTTGTTGTGGATCAACTTAATAACGAATCACTGAGAGCCTTCTATGGTTTAGTTATATATATATGTTAGAATATAGGATCCCATACGATGATGTGCAATGGTGTTTTGACTTGAGTACTGTGGATATTTTTTATTGAGACCCTACTATAATGATGGTTAATAATATGATATGACTTTGTGTTAAGACTATAGTTGGGTATGGGATGAGATACTCGAAGTGAAACACTACTTAAGAGAGAATATGTTTCCTTTGATGTAAAATGTTAATGTCACCATAATTGGTTTTCGACTTGAAAATATATATCTTCGACCATAGTAAGTTCGGTTAATCAATATTTATTACAACTAAAGGGTCATGCGTCAGAGTAAAATGCTGGATTTCAAACAACTTCTCTTGTATTATAATTTACCCAAAGAATAATTTTTTATTATTATAAAAAAATTACAAAAGTAAATTAATTATTATTTAATATAAATTCAGTTTGATTTGATTTGAAAAATATTTTGTTTAATAAATTTAATTATATTGTGAGTATCAATATACTCAACATATGTATTAGTCTAATTTTATGTGAACATAATGATGTTCATATGATATATATGAGAATAAAAACAAATGTATAGATGATAATTTATACATATATATTTGGCATGTAATATAAATGCAAATTAAAAACGATAGAGTTAGGGGTATGCCCTAGGTACAATTTTGTAATTTATTGTAAATTAATGACTTTGTACTAAAATATCATTCGAAATATAAAAAGGTGTTTTTCTTTTTATTATATATTTGTCATATTGTGATATGTTAATTAACTATTTAATTTATGTATATTAAATAGAAAATCATTAGTTGATATGTTATGTGATATCAATTACAAAGCATTAAAATCATGAGAAATTTACCAAATTAAAAATAACATATTATTTTAAATATTCTTAGTCAAGATGTTTTGAGATAGGATATCAATACATCCGTTGAAACTAAAGTACATGTTGGGCAATGTTTTACTCATGACTATTGAGGGGCACAAAGGGTTATGTATAGATAGTTATTGGATAACTATGGAATCATTCACTCGAGAGCTTGTTGTTGATTAATATAACTAAGTTCAAATGGAGAATCTCAAGATGATGGTATTACACAGTTCTCTCGACTTGAAAATAATGTTGAACTTCAATGTGGATACTCTACTTTGATTATAGTTAAATCGTGTCACAGAATCCATCGAATGACTATAGATAGGTCTGAGTTGAAGCATTGAGAGTGAAACATTATTACACAGAGAAACCGTCTGTTCGGTTATATGTGTAACACCTCGGAAATATAGTGGCAAATTTAATAAGAAAATTAAATTTAAGAATAATAAGGGCTAAAATAAAATTTTCAGAAACGTCCGAATTTGGCTACGAAACTTATACTGTTTCGGTCGTAGCAATTTTCTGGAGAATTTTCATATATAACGTTTTGAAATCGGAGTTAGAATGGAGGAGTTACGAACGTTTGAAAGTTTGAAAGTGAAATAAATTAAAAATATAAAAAGATTTCCTAACAAAAAAATGTCACCGGTTGACATCCTATGGTGTGCCAGTTGGCATGAAGCGATCGACCGGTCTACCCTAGCAGTTGACCGTTGATGTATATTTTTGACGATCTAAAGCGATGATCGGACGAAGACAATTGAACCAAATATATTTTTTGCTACCAAGTAACTTATGTGTGTCCATGATGAAACTAAAGATTCCCTAAAGTAGATCTAAGGCTCCATGTCAACTCTAAACCCTATAAATAAGCACCAAACCTAACCTCGATTTCATTAGAAAATTCACAGCGTATTGAAACTTTGACAAAATTTCTTCTCTCCACTTACAAAAATTTATTTAAAATAAATTAGAAACAAAGTAAAGAGAACACTAGTAAATCCGATCAAGGAGGGGGCAAACTAATAGGGATCGATTCTCCGATGCAGCATAGAGCTAGAGCTTGGATCTGAGGTAGGTGGGAACAAGTTTAATTAGTTGATTATTCATATTTAATTTTAACATATTCTATTTTACCTAGGATGTTAGTAATAAAACTGTAAACCCTAGTTGTTTAAATCTGAAATTTGAATTAGAAATTGAGAATGGTATAAATTGGCTAATATCATTTTTATCCAATTCAAACCCCTTTCCGGTATTTAATAGAAACCCTAAAAGTTGGTTAACCCTAAATTAAACAAGTATAATTAAACTGGTATAAATCTATGAATTTGATATCAATAAAAGTAGGGTAAAATTGCAAAGATCGATGCATTGAGTTCACTATGTAACTCTAGAATTTATTAGATTAACAAATTAAAATCGAATAATTAAAAATTAAACCCTAAAATTTACAATGCGAGAGGTCGACCGTTCATCCTAAGCGGTCAACCGAAAAGGTGTAGTGGTCAACCAATTGATGTTGAAATGCGTAATCTATACCTCGGCCTAAGACCTAGGTTGGAAATAAAATTATTAATTATACGTATAACCGTACTATATACATATGTGTGGATGTTTGAGATAGTAGGGAAGCTAGTTCCCTGTGAGATGATGCTAGGATGTTGCGAGGTTGGGGTAATGTACTTTACCCAATGGGGTCTATTATTGGATTGAGAGCAATTCTATTGTAAATAGCACTCACAAGGGTTTTACGATGGACGTGCAGTACTAGTTGATGCTTGGAATGGGCACAACGAGACTCCTTGGTATTCACGATTCTTACGCGGTGTGATACTGTGTTATTGATGGATCTTGGGACATGTAATAAAAGACATATGCTACGATCGAGAGGTGGACATGGATGCAAACGATGAGACACACCGGCGAGTCGGCATTGCGGGTCTCCCTTGATGTGTAGTTGGGTTACGTGTAGTTGTAGTTGTGAGAAATTTATTCCCATGCAGTCAACTGCAGTCAACTCAAATTCAAAGTTTCAAGTCAGAGAAGTACATGTAAAGTTGATAATAATTGTTGTTGTTGAACTAAAGACTTGTATTTGAACTAACCAATAATAGTACCTCTCGGTACCGACATGATTTGATCAGTTGCGTGTTGTTTGACTCTCGTATTACCGTGATACTTCTTCTTATTTGCCTAAGTCTTTAAATTTCAAATATTCATTGACAAAAATATTCCTCAAAACAAGGTTGTACCAACTTATTTTGTACTTCTAAACTTGTCTTTTTTCTCCAAAGCATCAAGCATCGTCATCCATAGCTCAAGGTGAGTCTTTCATCTTCAAACCCTCGGTACCGACATGATCAAACAAGTCGGTACTGCTTTGCTTGGCATTGTGCAAAATTTGGTCTAACTTCTGGTGTTCCATTTATCCAACATTCTGGACACCTCCTAAGTTTCTTTATCCGTCTCTTCATCATCCTGAGGTCGAATCCATCGAGACATCACTCGGTTCAAATGTTGGATAACAAGCTGTGATCGAATCTGATACAATATTCAACAATTTGTTTGAACGCATCAGAATTCGGATCGTCAGCTCACAGAATCGAAAATCACAAGTTCCTTTCCTATGACGATGAACCATCATTGAATTTTTGATGAGGAGTAACAGCGACGGTGGGATTAGAAAGTGGGTCATTCACCAATCATATTAAGAATATTCAAGTAAATTCGGACATCATTGAAGTATGCTGAGATCAATGAGCAATGCTGTAAATGCATCTGTTTTGTTTATAGCACCGTCGAAAATTCGGTCCAATTGTCTGAATCTAGGAGGAGCATGTTGTTTGAAGTGAGGAACGTTTAAGTTCGGATTTGAGTTTGGTGAAGAAAGAAAAATAGAGTTAGATTATATAAGCTCAAAAGATTGGATAGTGTTTGATTTGTTATTTTTAGTTTTTGATTTTCGTCCATACAAAAATGCACACGATCCATTTATATTGCCGAAAAAGACCGATTTAAAAAACGAAGTTAACATACAAAATAGAAAATAATTTTTTTATTTTTCGCATTTTGGGAAATAACACAAGCACATAAAGCAGTCCATTCTTCCGTCGTCTCTCTATTATCTTCATCCTCTCATTCGTCTTTCTTTCATCCCTTTCGTCGTTGACTCCATTCTTTTCATATTTGAGATACATATTGAAAATCGAAAAAATAAAATTCGTTTTTAAACCAAACACTACCTTAGCTTTGATATTTGAACCGCATATCCGGTTCAGTTCTGACCGTTTCGTTTGAACGGTGCAAACGAACTGATGCGTCGGCTAAATTTTATATGGGAACGCACTCTATGTGGCATCATCTAAAGCCTGATAGCTACTTTTATATTGGGAAAACGACTGCGACGTAGATTTGATCTGGACGTTTCACTCGGTGATCTATTGAAGTAAAAAATAGAAATCATTTTCCAGAAAACTTTGAAAGAAAGATAGTCGCCACAGCCTTTCAAGACTTTTCTACGAAAACGGTTTAATTGCCTTTATAATCTGAGGTTCTATATAGGATATAATACAAAGATAAATCTAAAGTCTAATTTTCAGTTCTGGCATATTTGTATGACTGTCAACGTGTTCAACGTTCAAAATTGATCTGGAAGCCTTGTTTTCTTCTAAAGAAAACACTAAAATGGATGGATACGTTCAAGTACTCACAAAATAGAAGTCTTCACATTAAAATTTTACGTTGGAGCATTCCATTTTGTAGGGTTTGCATGAAGATGCTTCAGGGAAAATTCTTCCATTCAAGTGTGTATATTATTTGTCAACTTCTTTGGAAACTTCCATCAAGTTGGGAAATGGTACAAGGACACGACTTAACTTAATTCCCTCTATTTTTTTTTTTTTTTTAATTCCCTCTATTATTGTGTCTGCTGTAATGCTGGATACCTTTTATTCATTTTATAACATTAGTTTTTCTTCTGTTTTCATAGTCTTTTCCATAAAAAAAGAAGTAACTTGGAATAAAATGCAAATTTGTAAAAAAAAAATGTTTGTCTTGCACTGAAAAAAATATGTAAATTCTTGCTTTTATACCGATAGAAAATTTTATAAAAGCACACTCTTTATTTCGGTATCAAATATTGAAAAATAACTTTGTAGATTGCTATATCTATATAATTAGTTAAATTCTAACATTAAATAAAATAATTTAATGTTTAAATCGAAAATTTTTAAGATGGCCATAAACGCAGTTTTGACGGATTAACGGATAGAACAACCAGAATTTTCTAGTGCACACGGTTACATCTTCAAATTTACGATTAAAAGTATGTAATTGTAAACACGTTGAAAAACCAAAAAGGGAAAAATGCAAACTTAGGACTATATACCGAAGTTTCATATTAAATTCTATTTCAATACACATAATTACTTAGTAGCCTTCCTCCCCATAAAATAAATAAAATTTTAAAAATAAAACACCCTTAGAAAACTGTGTACTTTCTTTCTTCCCAATTTCATTATTTTCTTACGTCGGTTTCTTATCGTCTAAACCATTGCTTCTTTTAAATCAGTGAAGAAAAAATTTAATTTTTCACTATTAAGTTATATTTTGAGTTTACAGATTTTTATAATTGTAGTTTTGAAAAAAATATGAATTAGGTTTCTAAATCAGTGAAGAAAAAATTCATTTTTTCATGTTTTACGTGATGGAAATGGTAGTTCTGAAAATGATAAGGGGCTATTAAATTATTTTTTGGGTTTACATTCTTTTATTTTATTTTTGGAGGACAATTAAATAAATACTCGGATTGAAATAGAGTTTGCCATAGAAAATAGAGGTTGCTAATAAATAAATGCTTATTTTTGTTATGCCCAACCATAATATATATTCTCATTTGTATATAGGAAAATCTCAAAATTTGTAGTTTATTCTTAAAATTGTAGATGTATTGTCATTTTTGCCGTGTTTGTGAAATCTGAAAGAATATTTTACCAAAATTATTCCTGTTCAAGGGCCTCTTATGCTAGTGTGTGGTTGATCGTGTATGTTAGTTTTTATCATTGACGGTTTGATCAACAGAGATTACCCTACATCGGTGCATCCACTGTTTAAGTAAGCTAATCAAGGAAAAGAAGACTTCCATGAATTTCAAAATTCACTTCTCTTATTCGCAGTGTTATACAAAAATTTACACTTAGAACTGTAAATATCTATAGTCTAGACCGTACATTTTTACTGAAAATTTTCATAGCATGAACCTTTTTTAAGATAAACATGACAGCGTGAAATGTAAGTTTAAGAAGAGTTTTTCGAACAATAAGTCTAAAAATAAGGTGTTTGGAATGCAGATATAGAGCGATTGCAGCAATTTTTTGTACCAGAAACGATGAAGTAAAAATTCATAAATTTTAAATTTGCGTCTTTGATTTTATTTTTATTAATTTTTTATTCTGAGAATGAAACAAGAATTACTTTAATTAGTATTCCTTTTCCTAGAATCAAATTTTGCATCCTAAAACCTCTACTGAATTTAACAGATTTGGTGGGTGCATTTTCTTAACTAACAAAAGGAACGCGTCAGCTTGAACGTATGCAGCAGATGCTAACAATTTCTTTTACTAGTTTAATACGTGGATAGAAGTTTACTTGACTTAACATATAAAAAGTCTTTGCCGTAACATATTTACTTTGTTGTATTCATGATTCATTATCCGTGAGGTGTTAAAGACCGAAAGACTAAATACAGCGAATTTAAACCGTAGATAAAAAACCCACGCAAGCAAACGGGAGAAACAAACAAGACACGAACCACTCTTCCAACAAGCTATGCTAGATACATGCACAACTTATCCAAATGTAATAAGTTAATTTATCGTGATTTCATTATCGTGTAAATCTATTTTGAGAGGAAAATTTTAGTAATAACCTTAAGAAGTTTATAAGAGAGTGATGTTGTCTTTTGGGAAATAGTTGAAGTAATTGAAATTGTAAATTGAAGGGTCGGATTACAACTAACTTATTTAACTTAAAAGTAGCAAATAAGATGATTAATCATAACACTACCATTTTCATACTAGCACTTCTCCGACGTTGAGAAAAAGTTTCCAACCGTCAAACCAACGTCAAGTGCGGGGATGGAACAGATAGTGCTATAGAAAATTTGTGATTTCTTTTAGACGTCAAACATTAAGAAATTACAAATGATAATTATTTTTTGACGTCATGCCTATGACATGGTTTAGTGATGCCATGCATGCTTCTTGTCCACCAAATCTTAGCATAAATTTCAAATTATTTGTTACCACCGTATATTTACGGACTCATTCCGTGCGTATTTGTCACTCTTTTTTAAATTGTACAAAACGGATTTTGCCGATGCCATACCAATGTCAATTTGGCTATGCTTTTCCAAATTATATTGCATTTGTCTTCCTCTAACATAAACCATAGCAGAATATAATATAAATGCAACCAACAATGCCAAACTGGAATATTATCAATATAGGTAATTACAGGCAATTCTCTATCATCACAAACATATCCAATACATATATTCAATACAGGAAATTATTGTCGATACAAAATTTCTCAACGTTTTAGCCTCAAGGACAGTTCTTCAGTATTTTAGCCTAAAGAACAACTTTTTTTAGGTATCAGTTTTTAGTTATTGATAGCAGTTTTTAGATATCAGTTTGTAGTTATCGGTAGCAGTTTTTAGGTATCAGTTTTTAGTTAGGTAGCAGTTTTGAAAGAATGTTTGTCCTTATGAATAATTTTGAAAGAATGTTTATCCTTATGAATAATTTTTAGAAGAATGTTTGTCTTTTTGGTTAAAATATTGAGGTCGTGTCATTGAGGCTAAAAATATACAAATTTTTGTCCTTTAAAATAATTCTTCCTATTCAATATCACAGCGATAACATGCATATCCAATACACATCCAATATCAGAGCGATAACACGCATATCCAATATCACGGCGATAACACGCATATCCAATACACATCCAATATCACAGCGATAACACGCATATCCAATACACATCCAATATCACAGTGATGACACGCATATCCAATACCACAACATCAAGTTCAACATGTTTCAATAATACAAAATATGTACGGATCCAACATCAAGTCCATGTGTCTCAATAACATAATAACTCACATACCATATAAAGGTCCACTTCCGTATATACCACACCGTTGTTGCTGCTGCTGCATGAACTCCCTCATCATCCCCTCTTCCTTTTGTATTTCAGGTGTTTGGCTATAGAGCAGCTGAAACATAGCTTCTTTGTCCTTAACTCATTTGTAATCCTCAAGCCTCATTCTATCATCTGGCTCGGTGGACATCATACTGAATTTTTTTGAAATTTTCTAGGATTTATATAATATGAATAATTATATCTTAAGATAACTAATTCAAGTATGCAGATAAGTAAGTAAAGTAAAGAAACGATCACACCAGAATTTTTATACTAGTTCGGACCTCTCGTCCAGTTTCAAAACTTCTCTTCGGAATATCACCAAAAATACTTACATTTCATCCGAAGGAACAAGTTTATAATTGCCTGAGCAGTCGAGCAGGACTTCACACAACACTAAAGCAAAAAATTTACCTTTCGAATTCAAGGTGTTCTTCATTAAATAGATAAGTCAAGTTTGAGAACACTCTTTCTATAATATCCTTTGATGATGGTGAATTGGACGTGCATAGATTTAGGAATCAGGAAATAATTTTGAGTACTTTTGATTTCACAAAGCTTATTAGAGATTTTGAAATCTAGTGAGCAAGAGAGATGATATCAAAAGTGTGAGTGTGGTCTATATTGTAGCACTGAAAAGTTGTTCTGAAACATTACGATTATTCAAAGAATTACGTTCTAATAAAAAATTATAACCTTTCAGAAAATAAATATTTGTCCAAAAATATTGACGTTTCTAGGTCTATTAAACGTCTGACTTGTTAATTCATACGTCTGACTTATACAAAAAAAAATCTTATGGTTACTCGGACGTCTGAATGGATTATAAAATCGAACTTTTTTTATATTAATCAGATGTTTGATAAAATAAACCAAACGTTTTATATTTTATAGTGTTCTTTGCCGAAAGTTTCTAGGCCAAATTTGATTTATTCAAACATCTGGTTTTAATTCCTCAGACATCCAAATGGATTTAAAAGCAAAAAAATTATTATTCAGAAGTCTAGGAAAACAAACTAGACGTTTGATATTTTACGGAGTTTAACCCGAGAGTTTTAGGCCAATATTGAATTAATCAGATGTTTGAATAATGTTAACCCAAAAAATTGATCAACACCCTGGTTAGAGTTTGAAAGCACCAGCCCTGTTCTGACAGAGTAGTATCACAGATCACAAATATAGAAAAAAACAGTAAAAGAAAGTAGATAGAGAATTTTTATAGTGGTTCGGCTGTTAATGAAGCCTACATCCACTTTATAGTTTTATTAAAGACTGATTGCTGATACAAGAGATGTTTGATTACAAGGCTTTGATTATCTTTAGCTAGATTGAATCCCCAGAGTTGGAATCCATTGGAGAATCACAATGAATTCCTTTGGAGATTGTTGTGAGGAAGGTAGACAGTGAAGAATAATTCCAGCAGAGCTTCCGCAGTCAGTCCGGAGAAGATTCCGTTTATGTTGCAGGTAGGATGATATTTATATGGATCGGAGAGCTTTTGGGCCGGGCCCCTTCACCAAATGCTCGTAGGTAGGTAGGGAACAACCCGGGGGGTTTGGCTCGCAAAACCATGGGTCGCTGGCGACCCATAGACTTCGCTCGTTTGCGAGCCAATGCCTTGGCCTCTTTTCATTGCATCCTTAGTTAGTTCATTTGAAGATTCGAGGAGAGGCATGGGTCGCTGATGATCCGAGCACTTAGGATTTTTTTAGAGATTGGAATTGAAGATGTTTTTCTAGTCTTTTGTCGTCGTTGTTCCGGTAATACAGCTTGGCTCTCGTTAACTCATTGCCTTAGCCTTTCTGGTTAAGTTCCAAACCATTCCGATAACACCAGACTGTTCTGTCTCCTGTTAGATCCTGCTCGGTTAAAAACCCGGATAACATTTTCCCCTAGAGTACGTCTTTATTGTAAACAAGGCGTGCTCTGGAAGTTATCGCTCTCAATATCCATCCGTCGAATGATTGCATTAAAGTTTTCAAATACGTAGCAGGTTATGCTGTTGGTCATCTTGCTTTGGTTTTGACTGCTATTGCTTGCCACAACGAATAAAATTTCTTCTCGTAGCTTTCCGACATGCTTTGGAATGATAAATAATTCTCATAGGGTGAGCTCCAGAAAAAGTGCCCCTAACACTATGGGTCGCTAACGATCCATACTGTTGAAAATTTTCTTTAGATCGTGTCACTAGCGATCCACGATGGATCGCATCCGACCCGATGCCTTAGGAAATTTTTTGCCTCATTTTTTCCTGCCTATTTATTCCCTCGAACTGACCTAGTAGCTTCATTTGACCCGAGCCCTTGCTTCTTCACACGATCTTATTCTAGCGCGATCCAATTCCAGGCGATTCGTACTTTTGCTCGACTCGATCGATTGCCTCCTCAAATCCATCTCCACGCCGTTCAAGCACCTTCTCGTGAAACCCTTGTCGACCCAAAGTTCCACTGTTGATCCATTCATTTGAATCTAAACCCTAGCTCGCTTTTGAACTTTAGCCGACCCATCTCCTAGCTCGCCAGCGGTCCATCCACGTCCCGTTGGCTCTACGTCTTTGATCTCTCATGTATTTTTGAATTCAGTCAGAGGTGGGTTCACTTGTTTACTAATTACTATATTTGTGTAATGATTTGATGAGTTTCCATTCGCAATGTTGATCGTGAGAAGTTCAAGTTGATTGCGGTTTAACGGGTTAGATAGCCAGTCGGGTCTTAAGTTTTCTCCCGGAACGACGTTTGGGCTTTGGCCCAATGCTTGACGTGTTTTGCTATCTGCGCCCATTAGACCAGAATTGACTTGTGCCCAGTTTTGTAGATGTCACTGCATGACATATCATCAGTCGATCCCGATTCTTACAGAGAATTTGGCTTATCCTGCTTGCTTGTTGCACGCTCGACGTCCCTGTAATAAGAAGAGTTTTCCGTGTCGCTTTGGACAATGGATCCGTTATTGATCATTGATCGATAACGGGTAAGTGTACATGAAATAGAAACAAAAGCAGAAAACAAAGTGACACGTGAAGTTCTTTTCTTCTTCCACTGCGAGCGTACTATCTACACGGGATAGGGCGTATGCAGTGTTTTGAGCACCGAGTTTATCCCATATAGGTAGCACACTGTACTTGCCCCAGTTCATACTTGAAATTCGACGTGTCGACTGTAGGTTAATGTTTCTTTGGAATTCGAGTGTGGCTGGTGAAGCTATTAGTTTAGGATAGATTTACCTGACCGTTTCGGATGTGAGTTCTGTTATTTAGAATGAAGCAGCCATCCATGCGTCGTAAATCAAGCGGGGGAAGCCCTGTGCTCTCAGAAGCCGAGTCATTTTCCACTTTGCAAGCTCAGTATGGCCAGTTAGTCTCGGTTGGGCCAGTCGTGAATCGTACGCCTTCCAACTTTAGAGTTCTGCTTAATCCGCCGGAGAGAACTTCATTAGTGATTTCTGCCATATAAAGGTTGGAGGTCGCCGAAATTGATTCATGAACAAGGTGTACAAAGAGCTCAATAAGGCATAACCATTGAGGTGGATTTGAGTAGGAGGGAGCCCAAGCTCTGGTAGGAACATTCGAAGGAATGGATTAAAGGGTGGAACCGAGCCGCCCAGGCACATATACTTGTTATAACCCGTATAGATCATTGGAGGATTTTATGCCCGTTGGTATCAAGGGCAAAGTGTCACCTTCCGGAATTCCACGTTGTCGACGTCTAGTTTGGAGTGACTTAGCGGTTAGAACTATCAACATTTGTTTGAGAGGATCATCCAGAAATCTTAAGTCAATTCACTCATTTAGGGAAGGAGATTGGTCTTGGATTGGTTTTGCTGGTACTATCATCCTCTATAACTCAACAGTGATCGAGTGTCTAGGTCCGACAGCTGCAAAGGTCGAAGCTTGAGCCATAGTAGACTCGGCTTTGAGAGGAGTTAATGGTCCAACGCCAATGTTGAATCGAGGAGAGTGGCGTGTCATTCTAGACGAGAAAACTAGATGTTCAACATAGCCAGGTATGTTTTATTTTGACATTCTATTTTACATGTGAACCCGAGAGATCGCCGCACAGAATCTAGTGGATGTCGACATGTATTGACCAATCGGACTAAAGACTGATTGGGGCAATTGAAAGTGCCAATCTATACAATGTGAGTCCTGTACACAACAAACGTACCATTCTGTGTAGATAGCCCGCTTATGTTGGGAAATGAGCCACTCACACGAGAAAACTATGCATCGAATCTTACACGTTATCGATGGATAATCGATAACGGAAAAGCAGTCCAGAGTGACGCGGTGCATTCTTTTACATGAACATATGAAGTGCAATGATTGGACATGTACAATGGAATTGTCCAATTGTTGAAGTGCATTCAACGCGGCCGTTCTTCTCAAAAGAAGCGTTCCATTGGAGTTTGGAATGACAAATAGTGATTGATCAACTTTAGAAGAAAGTAGTTCATGCATTTTGAAGAACAAAATAGGTTAGTTGCGGTAAGGTTTCAGGTCTCCTTGATTAGCCTGAAGTGAAATGAATGTTGACACCAAGTCGACATGGAGTAGTTAGAATTTTGGGATTTGCATATGTTCACTCTGAGAGTTCGACCTAAGGGAAACTTGGAGCAAGAAATAACCAAAAAGGAAGTGAGGAGATCGATCGCCAAATCAAAGTTTCGGCCTCTCATCAACCACGGCGACATTGAACCATCATCGGCGGCATGCTCCACCACCATGAAATGGAAACAACCCACCTTAGGATTACGAATTTGAATTTAGGGTTTGTTAAGGTCAGTTATGGATTTCTAGTTGAACTGGTTTTCTCGGGGCCCGTTTCTGAAGGAGTAGGTGAACAATACCGAAGAAGCTCTAAAGAGAAGGACAAAAACTGAAGTTGTCGGAACCTCTCGACAACGACTGGATTTCTAAAGGAGAAAATGCTCGAAAATTGATGGATTGAAGATAGAAGATTAAGTGGAATGGATTGAAGATAGAAGATTAAGTGGAAGAAGATGGCACAGCCTGCCATCACAAAATCAGGTTGATACCGATCACTTGACTAGGGGACCTTATTCGCCCTCCTACATTCTCGAATCTGATGTTGGAACTTTTATTTTGTAGATCTGCACTTCGTTGGGGCGATTTCTCTATAAATACAAGACTTAGAGCAATGTAAAAAGGACTTTTGGCACTTCTCTTCTTCACTCTCTTTCTCTACATGACATTGTCACAAAGGAAGCTACTATTTGTTGTTTTAGGCTGTTAGACTAGTAAAACCTTTGTACTTGTGACCAAAATCTATAAGTAATAAGATTAAAGTGAACATAGGCCTCAGATTTGCTGAACTACTATAAAAATTTTTCATGTTTCTTACTTTATTTTGCTAGATCTCTCTATTCATATTTGTTTTGGGGTGTCGTGCCACTTTTTGGCTCAACACATTTTGTATTAGATGGAGAGAGACCGCAGGACAATTTTACGAGACTCAACAACAACTAATGCTCAAATGACATTATGCTTTAAGAAAGAAACTAAGCACACTTTATTTTGGTTAGTGTTGCAGGTGTTTTCAACCAAGATAGATCAGATGCTAAAATATGTCAAGGAACAAACTGATGTCTGGAATTGCTATAGTGAGTTTACTTATAAACGATCAAGTATGTAAGACAAATAAATGAGAATATTGAGAAATATTCTAAAGAAATGAGAAAAAATAAGAAAATTCGACTAAGTATGGAAGTCAGTTTGGTATCTATCCAAATTCATTGTTTGATACAGAATAGATCGCTATCGAACCATAAAATTGTTTCGATAGCTAAAGCTAGGTCCACTTCCCATGTTCTTTTTCTTGCTTCTTAGCTTTGTTAAAAATTTGGTTAGGTATCAAGTACCAACAATTTTCAAGGTTCGGTACCAACCGAAACACTACCAAACTGTGAAAACGGTTCAGTAGTCAACACTTAGCCAAATCACACCTTCTCTTCTTGGAATTACATTAACACTAAGGGACATATGTGTGTATCATACCAGTGTTGGTCAGAACCTATCGACCAGGATCAAGTTCGATCGGTTCTTTTTCCTACATTTATGAGATCTTATATTTATAGATATGAAAAACAAAATTCAAACCGGACGCAACCTATGATTACCCACATAGATGCTGAGTAGTGGGATCAGAATTTTGCCCAAAAACCTACCAAACGGATTTATTTTTACCATTGTCGAATTATTTGTTGCAACTTTCTTTTTTTTGGACAAATATATCATTGTATTCTGTGTTTTGCATTGTACTTGAAAAAGAAAAGGAAATAAGCAATAAACTATTGTGGACACAGATGTCAAGTTGACCGAACTGCTACAGAATCTCCGTGTTTTATTTCGTGCAATTTTACTTTATTAACTATCCTTGATACGTTCTTCTGTGATTTGAATATACTCTTAACACGAATCAAGTAGAGATTCAAATCCCTATTGAATTTACTAAATCATTTAATTAAATAACGCAGCTGAATGTACAACGATAGAAGAGAGTATAAATTACAAAATGTTGTTATTTGAACGTAAAGCTGATGAAAGAAACCAGCAGAACATTGTAAATAATCATAAAAATGATAGATTAAAGCTACTTAACAAGAAAATTTCTAGTATTAAGAGGAGGGCTAAACGTTCTACAAGGATAGATTAGTAGATTTAAAGGTGAAACGTGACACCATATTTTCTTCTAATCAAGGACTTTAGTCTAAACAACTAACATCGAGCATCGAACCCAGCTGAACTGAGAATAATAAACGTGATATCAAATTGTATCCAAAGTTGTGAACTATAAAAACCATAAATCACAGGACATATTAAGTTCATCTGGCCAAACATCTAAATACCACTGTAACGTGTCAAAGATAAGTCTTAAACAAAATTTAACGACCGCCTAATCGAGTACTCACGACAAAAACGGCGTACTATTGACATTTGTAAAGTTTGAGTTTTATTTTATTAGCTCAACTACACACGACACCAATAAAAGAATGATGCGAAGCGACAAAAAAATCATGATTCATTCACAACCAACGTTTAAACTAACATTTTTATTTGAACCGTACCTAAGTCATCTTAAACATGTACAGAAGAAGGTAAATTCAAAAGATTTGTCGTTTTTCTTTTCATTTTATACCCATCTATTACTTCTCGTTAGACATATTTTTTTGGGGGATATTTAACATTCGTATGACA
The DNA here is from genome assembly GCA_030737815.1 of Allium fistulosum. Classification (NCBI taxonomy): domain Eukaryota; kingdom Viridiplantae; phylum Streptophyta; class Magnoliopsida; order Asparagales; family Amaryllidaceae; genus Allium; species Allium fistulosum. Next base: position 1,023,595,434 of record CM060906.1, read on the forward strand.
CGTCAAATAATGGCTACATATTGATAGTGGCAAAAATGACAGCAATTTGATATCTCAAAATTCTGACGGCAAGGAGAAAAAATGCAAAGAAATGAGACGTCCAGCCAAATGCTAATGCTGAATCATTGATTTTCTGCGGTTTTATTTCTAGTTTTGTACCCGACAATACTAAATTTTGCAATGCAGATGCCAACCCTGGTCCCGCGAAAAACAACTAAATTCAACTCACTACCTACCATTATTTGTTAGTTGGCCATCCTTTGATATCCAAGCCGGCCACGTGTAAGGCACGTTTTATTTCTGTTTAAAATTGGAAAACGTTTATGCCAACTTTCAATCATCCTGTTTAATTTTAATTTTACAAACTGAACCTGATTTGAGTTGTTTATGATTGACGAAAAAGAGTTGTTTTGGATCTTTAATGGCTGGATTTGGTTATTTTGAATGTGTTACAGAGACCAAACCTTTTATAATAAGCAGCCGGTCTTTTCTTCACGGCTTGAATAAAGAGTATGCGGTGGAAATTACCCATTGTTAATCAAAAACCAAGCATACATGTTGTGCTAAAAATTTAATTCAACTTAATTTTTCTTAAAATAATAAACAAAAATGAATTTTTATACACATGTTTTATTTGTTAATGACATCATATATTCAAAATCTTGAATTATTTTAGAACAATTAACCCTTGGCAAATTTTGAATCAGAAGAGCGATGCTATCATTGTGCAAATTTTAAAGTCAATTTCGTTTAAATATATGATATTTACAGGTATTTTCTATAGTGGGACTGGAAATTAAAACTTCATTAGTAGGTTATGAGATAACCAGTTTAAATGGCCATAAAAGAGGAGATCGACCTCCCTTTTTTAGCTTAGAAATATTTGATATAAATCTAAATGTTAAACTTTGATTTTTTGGAAATAGATTTCATTGAGAAATTGGGATATATGTATGTTTAAGAATTTATATGGATTTCAAACGTGAAGAATAATTTTTAAAACAATGAAAGAAATAAAAAATTCCACCGTTTTACTTAAAAACGATATTTCTTATGAGAAAAATCATTTAATGAATTCATATATTTTTTTTAGAAAATTCTAAAATTATTTAGAATGTTTTACTGAAGACAAACTGGTTTTTATTAAACTTCTTGGAGTATGCCGAGATTGTTAATTAAAAGGGGAGCCAATTAAAAGATTTATGTATCTAAAAATAGGGAAAAAAAGTCTCTCCTACATGCTTCCTCTGACGTTAACTACACTGACCAATGATAATTTGACATGTAGCATTCGTACTGTAACATCCCTATTTTCAATACACATTATTGTATATAGTTTAATTCATTAATGATTAAATGATAATAATGTGAAGAGAAGGAATAAAAAGAAACAAAACCCATGCGCCAAGGCAGACGCATAACAAATGGTAGTTAGGAGCACAATAAAAAACGCTCTACGGACAACCCCTAGTTCAAATCCAAGTATGAAGATCATGCCTCGTTAGCTCGCGATATGCAAACCATTTATCATGCCACCAGGGATTACGCCCCATACCAAGGATATCCTCCCCCCGCTATGGGTGAAATGAGGAGCCCATAGTAATGGAAAATTTTGCAAATTCCACCAATCTAACGGTCACGCCACCAATGATCATCGTCACCTAAAAGACGAGATAGAGCGGTTGAACAACGAAGGTAGACTTGTGCAATATTTCAGGCAGCAAGTAGATCAAAGAGCAAAGTGGCAAAATATTTCCGCCCATCTATAGCGGGTAGATGGAAACAACATTGTCGCTATCAACACAAAAATCTTATCAATATACAGCGGTCCGTACATGGCCAAAAGCAGTAGAGGAGCCCAAGCCTAGTACTAGAGGGCGCTCGCCCCACCAACCAAGTATACTCAATGGAGCTCCACCCCCAAAAGTATCGAGTTCAGAGGAGGATGAAGCTGACATCACCTTCACCATGGAAGATAAAAGGGGCATCAAATACCCTCTCCATGGACCCATGGTCATCTCCATCAATATCACAACATCATAGTGCATCGGGTCTTTATCGACGGGGGTAGCTCTGTGAACGTCATGTTTCAGAATGTTTTTGACCAAATGAATCTCCCACCAGCGAGTCTCACTCCATGTGATGTGCCCATTTATGGATTTGGTGGCATTAGGATTGTCCCCTTGGAGTTGACATTGCATGTCTTCACCTTTGGCAAGGAACCTCACTCCGCCGAGATTCAAGTAAATTTTATAGTTGTAGACTTCCCACAAACCACTATGCCACAAAGTGAATCAAATAACAGTGATTACATAACATATGGTTGATTTTCTATTATCCCAATATTTACCACTGTTTCATACAACATATGGACAAATAATCCGTTGTTTAACATAGCCTCAGAAATCTCAATGTTCATGCTTGTCATCTAGACAACATTTTATTTGTTGTTTGATTGAAGTTATATAAAAAAAATAGTTTTGGCTCCACCTATATTTTGGTTTCCCTCTCAATTATTTTGTGGCCACCTGTTCTTTTAATTATTTCCCTCTTCTATTTCTCTCATTCTATTTTTCTCTCTTCGAAGTCAAATAAATGATTAAACCCCTCGTCCCGTTTTCTTCTCCCCATACTCTCTCAATCTCAAAACAAAACCAAATCTTCTGGAATTAGCGTTTCAATTGGAAGAACCCTAATGTCGCCTTGTCAATCGATCTGCTGCCTTCAATCGGAAGAACTCTAATCTTGCCTTGTCGGTCGATCTTCTGGAATTAGGGTCTCAATTGGTCGAGTTCTTTTGATATGAGAATTGGTATGTTTTTTCTGATTTGGATTTGGATTTCTACCCTTTTGAACTCGGAAAATTATTGTTGATGATGATAATGGATATTTATAGGAATTTGACTTGTTCATCCTTCGATTCCTAATATTTGACTTTGGTTGATTTCCCTCACTTTGGTTTGTTGTAATGTTGATTTCCTTGACTCCGAGTATTGGTTGACATTTTTTTGTTTGTTTAGTGATGAGAATCATATAAATGTGGGCTTCTTTTGGGAAGTTAAGTTTGACTGGTTTTGTTTGTGATTGATTTTGTTTCCAACTAATTTCGTTTGAATTTTCTGATAATTTCTGAAATGTATGCTCTGCCTTGTTCAATGTGTATACTTATATGTATGCATATATGTATGAATTGTTGCTAAGCCAGTGCATACATGTATATACATACTTCCATGTATATACATAATTTGTGGCACTTTGATGGCTCGAATCTCAAGACTGCGCTTTGATCTCGAACTTGAACTGCCTGGACTTGAAATGCCTGTACTTATTATTATGTAATGATGGTCCATATTGCTTTTTCACTGTGATTTCTTGTTATGCTGTCTTGGTCCATCCATACTTATGTGTTTCTATGTTTATATCTGCATATCTCTACTTATGGGTGTGTATATATGTGAACTTCCATGTATATACATACATAAGTATGTATATATGTGTGAATTTTCTTATATCTGCATACATGTGTGAATGTTCTTATATCTGCATATGTGTGTGTGTCTGTGAACTACCTTTTGTACATGAGTCTGATCTGGTTCATATCAAGTAATTTGAGACTTCCATGTATATACATACATACATATGTATGTATAATTGTGTGAATGTTGCTTTTGTGCTGTGATTTCTTGTTATGATGTCTTGGTTCATCCATACTCATGCGTATGTATGTTTATATATATCTGCATATTATTTGTGAACTTCCATGTATATACATACATACATATGTATGTATGTATGTATGTATGTATGTGTGTGTGAATGTTCTTATGTCTACATATATATGTGTGAACTGCCTTTTGTACATGAGTCTGATTTGGTTGAATTGCAAATCTTGTTCCAATTCAGTTCTTGTATATACTTCTATATACTTGTATGTGCTTGTATACACTTGTAAACACTTGTATGTTCATATGTACACTCGAGTTTCCTTGAGGTTGAACAATTTTGAGGATTAGTTGAACTTATTTTCAGTTTTGAACCATTTTGAGTTTCTGACCATTTTGAGTTGAACTTATTTTTAGTACACAAATGATGTGTGCACTGAGTTAGTTTCTTGATGTATATGCCATCGAGTTGCAGTTATGTGTATCTCCTCTTGATACACTGTGTGTCTGCCTGAATTTGATTTCCATCTTGTTGCCTTGTTCAATCTGAATCACAATTCATGCTTGTTGTTGCATTAGTATTGACCTGATACACATGTGTATGCATTTTTGTTCATTTCTGAATTCATATTCTCGTATGAATCTGATTTCGATTTTATTTCATTTTGGTTTACTAATCAGAGCTTATGCATTTGTGTTCGCTACACCATATTTTGGTTTTCACTTCTATTGAACCATCCCTTTGGTGATGTTCACTTCACTTGTGTTCACTGCACCATCTTCCGGCCTTTACTTGTGTTCTCTGCACCATATATGCATGCATACATATGTATGTATATATGTGTGACTGTGTAATGCTAAATGCCTTATGTGCACCGCTTGGTCTGAGCTTGGGCACACTTGTCCATGAGATTGGATTGAGGCTCGCCCTTGTGAAATTCATAATGATACACTGTGCATATCATAAGTTGTCCATGCATATGCATATATATTTGTCATGTCTAAAACATGAAGAAAAACAAACCCATAAACTGAGGCAATATTAATACTCAAATTCAATTTTATTTTTGCAATTTAGGTTTGTTTCCTTTTCCATTTTACTGCGCTGTTTATTTGACAGGTATAGGAGATGGCTGGACGCAAGCTGGAGCAAGCAAATCAAGATCAACATCAAAAATAAACTCGTGTGAGTGAGTGTAAGTAAAAGAGATGTTCTATATGAGAGTGTATAGAAATGTTGTATATACGAGAGTGATAGTGAAAGTTGTATTTGAAAATGTAAGTAGAGTGATAGTGAAAGTTGTATTCTATTTGAATTTGATTTGAAATAAAATATTGGTTCAAATAAAATATTTGAATTTCATTTTGTGAACAATTATTCATATCAGTCAATATTTATATGTGTCTAATAAGAATTTCTAGAACTGATACTATAACATCAGACAACATATGGTTTTTTTTGTCGTGCCAGTGCATATCAGACAATGGGGGCATCTCTGTGGTCTGATGTGTAATGAGACGGCACGAGATTAAACGGCAGATAGATATGCAATCAGACAACGGAGCATATCCATCGTCTGATGCCTTTTTTCCCATAGTGAACCTACAATACACTTATAGGTAGGCTAGCTTTTACTGATCTAAACACAATCGTTGCATTCCATCGACTCAAAATGAAATTCTCATCAAGGGGGAGTCAGATATATCCATAGAAATCAATATGCCGCCAGAGACTGCTATAACATCTCTCTGGAACAAGCCAAAAAAGGCATGCTTATGCTCTAACAAGTGACGACAGCCCTCAACAAAGACCAATCTAAGAGGATACAAGAGCACTCAATAACTCATGCCCGTGTTGTGGATGAGCCTAGTATAACTCAATAGCTCCCACTCGTGCCAGGGACGTCAACTAAATTAAAGCATCCGAGAGAGTGCATGAAACCCTTATGGTTCTCGACCGTGTCGAATCCTAGCAAATTAGATACTCCAAGAGGATGCGAGAGCCAACCCACACTCTTGTGCATGCAGGAAACATCAATCAAATCAAAGCATATGAGATAATGCACGAACCGCTCGAGGTTCCTGCTCATACTAGACCAAGCCAAATCAACGACCCCGAGATGATGCGAGAGCTGACCAACACTCCTATCCATGACGGAACTTTTGGCCATGTCAAAGTAAATGCAACGCCTCTTCATAATGAGTCCACCCTCAAGAGATTGCAAGAGCCACTCAATGTTCTTGTAGGTGCTGGGGCCGAAAACATTGAAGTTGGGGTCTTCTTGGTTAGTTAAGCCAGAACCCAAGAGCTCATTGCACGTGGAAGTCCAACCCACTAGAAAGCGAGAACATGTACACCACAATATTCTCCCTCTAAACACTAAAGGTCACATCCATGAGAATCGGCAAAGACCGGGTTCTTTGTGTTGGATCAGGTGCATTGGCAGCAAAGTTAAAAAGGAGAATTTAAAAAATTCCTTTTATTAATTTTCACAAGGTCATATTTTGTGTTTATATGAATATTAATTTTATACTAAATCATATTCAGTAATGATTAATAAAAGGGTTTGGGGTATAATTTTAATTTGATAATTTGTATATTAAAATTTTGAGTTTGTTTACTATAAATTAATTATAATATTCTAATTTTTTTAGTTTGATTATAAGTTTGTATTCATAATAAAACCACTATAACTATATTAAATATGGTGATCTAACCTAGGAATAACATAATGAACACATATCAAATGTGTACAGTTAACTATTGTGGTTCATGGTTAATAAATTAATTTTAATGTCATAGGTCAACTATGATGTCACATTCACGTACATACATAAACATAAACAAAAATATAAATATAAATATATATCTTCATTAATATAAATAGTATATATATATAATTCGGCCTTTAACTTTATTAATTAATATTTATACATACACATACATGTGTATATATAATTATATATAATTTAATATTATTTAAAAGGTTATATATATATATTATAATATATATGTCCAGCACACACACATACACACACATATAATATTAATCATATTTTGTAATTCACACACACACATATATAAATGTATTACTTGTTTATTTATTTATATTTGGTAGTTTATAATTTTGAATATTAAAATGATTTGATTTTTTCAAAATTAATTTTTTAAAAATTTAAAGGCATGAGCTAATTAAATATATTTTATATACAAATATAATCAGTATGGATTTTTATGTACATTTGACATTTTCAAAATTGTGAGTTTTAAAACATTTGACTTTAAAAATAATACATAAAATATTTTTTATATTATCTAAAACCCATGAGAAAAATATTTTTTTATATAAATAAAAATCCATGTGCATATATACATATAAATATACATACATGTATATATATAACATATTTTTTGTTTTTGAAGCCAAAAGAATAACTTTTTTTTTTGAAACAATTATGAATGAATTAAATTTAAAAAATATATATATTTGTTTACATATATATGTATGTATGGATCTGAAATCTTGTTTTATTATTTTATTTAAAAACTCAAAAAAATTATATCTATTTATGATTTATTTTATTGTTTAACTTATCTATTTAATTATTAAAATTACATTAATTTTTTATTTTTTATAATTATAGTTGAATTAAACTAGGGAACATACATGAATATTTATACATTTATATAAATTAATTTAAAATAGGAAATAAACTTATCAAGATCCTATCGATGATCGTAACCTTGGTTGCTAGTTGTTTCCTTCCTTAGACTCCTTGATCTTTCTCCTTGACCCAAGGTGCAGCTCCGTCTATTAGGCGTCACCAATGTTCACTAATGGAGGCTTGGGTTAGGATTTGATTCAGTGTAAAGAGAGAATGAATAGGGTGACTATTTATTGCCAGTTAGATCACTAATACCTAGTCCATTTCTCTTTAGCGTTAAAGACTAGGCCTCCACCTCTTCCCACCATACTTTAACCCCCTATTTTGGGCTTCCAAACGTCAAGCCAAATTGATTCAACCGTTAAATCAACCTGTCAATCAATTTAAGCCTATTTTGTAATTAAATCAGAGTGTAACTATTATACATCGTTTTAATTAATGTCTTCAAATAAATAATTAAAATTCCATAAAAAATTAGCAAAACATTTGTATTAATTTATAACATTTATAGATTAATTTTTATTGGTCGAACTCAGAAATTAACTAAGAACATGGTTATGTTGACTCTCTTGTAAGAACTTTGTCCTTTGTCAATATTTAAACAATTTAAATACTGGAGCTTGTACGGACTTTACTAAAGTATAATACTTGGAACAAGTTTAATTGCTTATAGATCATTTAAGCGAAATTCAATTTCTAATCTTTACTAATCTACATCTAATAATGGCATTTTGTGCACATTTTATTTTCATTATCACTGTATCACTAAATATCTAGAATTTGATCTAAGGTAAAAAAATCTCTATTAATATATATGTAGTTAATTGCTTAAACTACATTAAAGTCCTTGGTTCAATCTAATAACATTTGTTGATTAACCGATTTACTATGGCCGTATATTTTTACTATTTAGATATTGAAGGTAAAAATCTTAACTAGGAACATTTAAGAAGTAAGTATTTAGATATCGATTCAATACTCATGGTTACGAACACATTTGTAACTACAATTAATAAAATACTTCACTTAAGTTTTGTCTACTTATATATGTTCATTTATTTCATTATTTATATCCCTGTATAATAGCACGTATAAAAGAAAATAAAACCAAAAACATACTTATTTCGAACAAGACTATTTACAGAGTTAAGTCATATAAGTATTTAAATAATTACCACTATGGCACACCCTTAACTTTGCCAATCTCTCACTTGCACTTTGGGCCAATTATGGAGTCACGTTCCCATGCCTTCGATCGGTCTACCTAAATTAGATAAAAATAACACCTTAGTAAATGGATTTGTGATGTTATCCTTAATATCCACTCTCTCAATTACTATCTCTTCATAGTTGATAAATCGTTTTATCATATGAAACTTACAAAGGATGTGTCTCGACTTCTTGTGAGCTCATGGTTCCTTGGCAATCTATATTGCCATATTATTGTCACAATACATGAAAATCAGACCTTTAATGATTAGGATCACTCCTAGCTCCTTAATGAATTTATGAATCCACGTTGCTTCTTTTGTGGTACCATTCAAGGCGATATACTCAGCCTCCACGTTGAATCGGTCACAACTCCTTGTTTGGAACTTTTCCAACTAAAGACCCCTCCATCGAGGGTAAACATGAAGTCTGGGACTGAATTTTTGTTGTCGACATCACACTTAAAACTTGAGTTGGAAAAACGACAATTAGTGCAAAAGCGACATCCGACCTAATACATAGTGTTGAGTATGTAAATTGAATTATTTGATGATCATAAACGTATGCATTCAATTAATATCATTAATTGAGTGTGTTGCAAATATTGTACATAATATATCAAAATGATTTTTCTTATAAATGATTTATTATATATATGATATTTCTTTACTAATATATTATTAAATGTGTTGCAAATAAAATACCGTCAAGGAGAATAATGAGCAATTTCAAGTATAAAATATTATTCAAGAGAGTGAATATATTTATTTTTTCAAGAGGGTAAATAATTTCTTTTAAAGGTCTCTCAATTTCAAATTAATTTTCAAATGGTCAGATTAAACATGGGCCGAACAACAAATATGTATGTTTTTATAAATACATACATACATACATATACATATACATACACACACATACACACACACACACACATATTACTGGAACTCGGCCATCACACAGCAGAGTAATTGGGTAAATTTCCATTTTTTTACCTATTTGGATATTTAATGGGCCTACATAGTCTAAATTCATTTAGAACTTTGCTAAATTTTCTACTAAATAAAATCAGTATTTTATTTCAATTTATAGATATTATTTTAATTTTATATAATTTTTATTACAAATTTATATATGTGTATCATATACACATATATGCGTGTGTGCACGTGCAAAAGGATAATGTGCATATGATTTGACATGTCCGTGTATAGATGTTGGAATTTACATCACAGTGGATATGTTAACTCCTCGTGTATACAAATGGATTGTCTAAATGTGTGTGTGTGTATAAATATAATTATATAATTATTATAAAATATTGGTTGTAAATCATTTACATAAAGGATTTATTAAGATACACACACACGGATATATATATATATATATATATATTACAAAATTATTTTAAATATTAGTTTGTAAATTAATTTTAGAATATTTATAATATGAAATCCGAACTGAAATTATTTTTAATATATTTTTATTTTATTTTATTTTTTATTAATTTAAGTGCATATTATATATAAACATATAACTAGTTATATATATAAATGTATATTTTGCTGCTACTTTCGACCAGATAAAAAATTATTATTTTTTCGCTTTAAAATATTTTATTAATTAAATGCACATAATTAATTAAAAAAAATACGAAATTTATTAAAAATAATTTAAAAAATTAATTTTCAATCCCAAAATGTATTTTTTGTATTATATAAAACGTTTACTGAATTTTACATTATTTATAAATGTGTATACATATATTTTATTTATTTAATCAATTTTTAATCAAGTAAATAATAAAATATATAATATAAATACAAAAAAAAAATATTTTGTTTTAATGCTGAAAGTATTTCCGGTATGAACAAATTTTTTCTACATAATTTAAAATATATTTATTATACGATTTAATCTTTCTTATCTAAATTACTTATTAAAGTCGTTTACTAATATTATTTTAATCAATTTCTTTATAATCCATGGGCCCCAAACATACATACATACTTTTTTGATATATATATATATATGTGTGTGTGTGTGTGTGTGTGTATGTGTGTATGTATGTGTATATATATCCACTTATACACACACCATCAGCATGTGATAATCCATTGATATACCGATCCGTGATATTTCTAACTAAGAAACATATGGAACATTAAGGATATAAACATTGGTATATAATAATAGACCAGTAGAGTTCCTTTCTCCAAAGCCCTAAGTTTGCACGTTGAAATGAAGAAATAGACTTCGTGAAACCGATTCTAATTCTGAAGTTGCTAGTTTACGGAATGCCTTACCGCTGACGATTGAATCGAAGCAAATTGATGTGAATTAGTGCTTGGATTTTTTAGGATGATATAGGGTGGCGGCGGCCTGATATGATTAGCAAAGGAAGAGTACAAAGTGTATGCAAAGTGAGGGTTAGAGGGATTATATAAGAAAAAGACTAGGGAGTAAAATGTGGATCAAGATCCCCCTATTTCTCTTGCCATTTCTTTCTCTTTTGAATTTAAAATTCCTTCCCTCTACCATCATCTGGATGGTCCCTCATGTTCCTATCATAGCCAAAAATACCATGCCCCTTATGGGCCTTAAGACTAATCCAAGCCTGAACAATAATTGCTGCACTTAAATCTAATTTAAACGCGTATCGATATCGTATATCGATCAATATATTTATAACTATTATATTGTTTAATATTGTTCAACACATCAAATAAAATTTTATAATTAATATTTGCTAAAAACTAATTAATTTAATTAATTTAAAACAGTTGCAAATTAATTAAACCGGATGATAAAAGGAGTATTCAACGTTTTGGTTGTGTGACTCTTAGTTGTAAATTTTGTCAACAATTATATCGAACAATTTGAATATTAACGTTCACACATCACTTAACGGGTGTTGTAACATTATCGCCAAATTTATTGCTTACTTGGCATTAGTAAAATCCAATTTTACTTTATTAAGCATTACCCGATAGTGATAATTATTTACACCAATTCTCTTCATCAAAACTATATCATTTTGGACTTGTAGAATTTGGTAATGGTCAAAATTCCAATATCGTCCATATTCAACTTTATAGTCCAAACATAAAGTCTTTAGTTCAACAATAATAATTATTATTAATCGTACTGCACCGGCCAGAGACTTTGACGTTGAGCTGACTTCAGTTGACCATGATACTAACCTCATATAACTGAGAAGAGGATCCTCTTTTAAACAGGGTTTCACTTCTAGTGCTTCTACTTGACCCAACTATATTCGTTCGATAGAGGACATGCCACGATCTAACTATAATCAAAGTGGAGCTTCCACGTTGAAGATCAAGAATATTCTCAAGTCATGAGAACTGTGTGATTTTGTCACGTCGATATGTTCTATTTTAACTTAGTTATATTAACCAATAGAAAACTATCGAGCGATTCATTTCATAGTTATCCAATAATATCAGTATGTAACCCCTTGCTGCCCCCAATAGCCATGAGTAATATACTGTCCAACATTTGAATAGCATTACGTACTCTAGTCTCAGCAGATGTATCGATATCCAGTTTCGATATAGCTTGACTAGGAATATTTAAAATGGTATGTTTATATTATTATGATAAATCACTCATGGTTACAACACATTGTAACTACTATCACAAAACGTATCATTTATGGATTTTCTATTAATATAGTTCTAATTAAATTAATTTATTAATGTAACACATTATATCAAGTATATAATAGAAACAAAACACCTTTTATTTTGAACAAGATTGGTTATTAAGTTAGACATATGTAACAATTACATGATTGTCCCTAGGACATACCCCTAGCTATATCATACACACACACACACACACACACACACACACACATATATATATATATATATGTGTGTGTGTGTGTGTGTGTTTGTGTGTGTGTATGCAAAATAATATTTTACCACTTGAGATTCAAAATAGATATAAATTGAGTCAAACCTCCCTAATATTTTTCTTCTTTCCTACTATTTCTCATTCTCCTAATATATCACTCTTTTTGGTCGTATAAACTCATATCACAGTACAATTTCACAGGTTGAGGAATCACGTTTAGCCATGCTCAACAATGAATTCAAAATTTCATTATGACAATGGGTGAGAGTATAAAGGAAATGTACGGACGTTTTTCAGCCTTGGTCTAGAATTCAAGAGTTTTGGGAAAGGTCTATTCTGAAGTAGAGTTAATCAATAAAATCCCAAGAATACTCCCAAGGAATTTCGAGGTGAAGATTACAGCTATACAGGAATCAAAAGATCTAAGAAATCAAAGTATAAAGGAATTAATAGGAAATATTATGACTTATGAGATGGAGGTCACAGTTAGGGAAGAACATGATATTTCATAAAAGAAAAAATCCGTTGCCTTAAAAATTTCAGTAGACAATGAGTTTGAAAATGATTTTATTATGGAGATGACAATGTTGATGAAAGGCATGAAAAATTAGACCAAAAAATATGGAAAAAATATTGCAAATCGAGATTTTGTAAAGTGAAGATTGATAAAAAATTATAGATTATTTGGATGAAAGTGTTACTTCCTACAAATGTAACAAACGGGTCACATCAAAACAAATTGTCCACTAAATTAAATTGACAAAGGAAAGAAAAAGAAGAGAAGAGCATTTGCAACAACTTGGGATGATGAAGACGGAGAAGAAGAATCCGAAAGTGACGAAGATGACAAAAAGTCGATGCTTGATGGAAAAGTCAACCGTAAGCAACAATGACAGCGAGGTAAGTGAAATGGCTAATTATTCTAAATATTTACTTTTGTTGTATCATAAATTAAATAGAAATATATATATATATATATATATATATATATAGCCTTATCCAAAAGAACAAAAGATTGAAATATGAAAATGTTGATTTTTTTTAATAAATGATAAGCTAGAAACTAAATTTTAAAATTATAAATAAGAACAAAAGTTTGGCTTTAGCAATATTTTCCAATCACTTAAAAACGAAAATGGCAGTTTGAAGAAAAAGGACATTGACTTACTTCACAAAAATAATTCTTTAGAAAAGGACTTGAAATATTTGGATTTGAAAATGTCGAATGCTTAAAATGTGCTAATTTTGGAAAAGAATTAACTATTTTCGAAGATAAGTTTGAAGTGCTTGAAAATGAATATCGGGTTCTTATAAATGACAAAACCGAGCTAATTCACAAAAATGTTGAGTAAAAAATAGAAATTAAGAAACTCAAGAAATATGAAAATCGTGAATGTAGAGCGCGTATGATTTTAGATAGAGATATAATTGAGATAATAAGTTTAAATCAAAGTTTGATAAAACAAATTTAAAATCTTAGGAACTTTGAAATTGTGAATTAGAGAAATGTCAATCATTTAAAAAAGAGATGGTTGAAATTTTGATCAAAATAAAAGAACTCGAAAACGAAAACACGATCTTAAAAGAAAAATGAAATCCAAATGAGAGAAAATCTTATTTGTCATTGTTCAACATTAGTCGGTTAAAATAATTTTCTTAAATCCAAAGTTCATGATCTTGAGTAGACTATAAATAAAGTTTCCACGAGTGAAAAAAATCATTTAACATGTTATTAAATAGTCAACAATTTGCAAATAATAAAAAGGGATCATGATGTGGAAAAGTTATTAAATCTGATAAAAAGACAAACAACATGTCTAAAGGAAGAAGTGCATTTCCAAAATATTAACATATTACAAAACTGGACATTCTTATAATATTTGTCAATATAGGAACAAAAATAGGACAATTTTGGTTTCCTAAAGGCGCTTTTGTCGACTTTCACTGAAATTTATGTAAATGTATTTGGGAACTAAAACATTTGAACAAGAATAGCAGTGGACCTATGCCATTTTATGGGTTACGTTCTTCCAATAACATATGGGTACAAAGGCGTGCTAGGAAACAACGAAAATGAAACTGAGCTTTAAGTTGTTTTTTATATCTTTTGAGTAACATTATAAAGTTTCTTAGCCTAAGAAAGTGTATAAAACAACAATTTTCTTCCATCATGACTATTAGTTCGAACTTACCTACTCAAGTAAATTAGATGTAATGGTTTTTGAACTTTGAAATTTTTTTAGGTGGAGGATTGAAAGTTGAACATACTTTTGAAAATTTGACACCGCTATAGTATTTTCAGTCATATCTTAGACATTGTTTAATGAAATAAAATTCCAAATGGGTTTGAAATTTAAATTAAACTTCTATAACTTTTATATTTTTGAACCTTACTCGATTTAATAAAGAGTATCTCTAAAATTGCAATCTTTTCATAACATCCATTGAAAATTGTCTTAGACTTCATGTGACATGCTGTAGTACTCTATGCATAGCTTTTGATATATTTATCGACTTGAATTTTTTTTTGTTGATAAGCTAATAGGAAATATGAAACTTTCATGTTTTATGCTGCATCAAATTCCATATTTTAAATTTTCAAATAGTGATGTCAAAATAGATTGATATTTCTAAATAGTAGTGATCAACGTTAGTAAAATTATGATAATTGAGATATACATGTAAATGTGAATCTTTTTGCATATGAGATGCTTTTGATTTATACTTTATCTGATAACTACAAACCATATGCTTGAGATTTTTATGCTTCATTTTGACATCAGTAACTATCTTGAGAAATTCAAATTCAAAATTCCATATTAATAACACTGTGGAGTATGAAATGCTAGAATTTGATGACAAACAATAATTGATTGATAGAATTGAGAAATTTTCAATAGAGAATATGCAAAATCTTTGCTCGATGGACCTTTGAATGCCATTAGGGTGCTTAAATTCCTCATGAAGGGATTCTCAAGCAGAACCAATGTACCCACCAAAGTTATGTAGAGAATGTAGATGGTATGACTTACATGTGGTATCATATGGTATCGGTGTTGGTTGGAAAATACGGCAAACTATTCATTTTTCTAAATATCGTAGTGAATTTTATAAACCCAATATATATTTCTGTTTCATATACTTCATGGCATTCATACATTTTCTTACACACACTATTGATAAATATGAGGAGCTTGCTTCTTGTTTTTAGATTTTTATTTTGATCTCCGCTATTCTTTTATTTCAAAAAAAAATCAAAAGTACATTTTCTGTTTTTCGCAGATATCTTTATTTTATTTTAAAATTTGTTTTTACATTCTTAATTTTTTATTTTTCTCATTTCTAGTGTATTAATTTTTAACTAAAGGAACTTAATTATAAATTTATATTTTAATTTCAATTTTTTTAGCTTAGCTGTGAGCAATATGAGGACGTGCATATCAATTTTTTTACACACACACATAAACCATCCAAATTTGACAATATATTGATATACAGATTCATCATAATTGCTAACAAACAAATATATGATAGAATAAATAAATTTATCATTAACAAATCAAAGATATACCTTTAACCCAAGCCAAGTACGTACATGTTGAAATGAAGGATGGAACCCTTTGAATCAATTCCAGCTCTAGAAGTAGCTATCTCCCAAATAGCTTTACCACTAATGATCGAATAAATATATTTCGAAGTATTTTACTGTTGGATTTTTTAAACCTTTAAGGGATGGTGTGGACGACCTAGAATAATAACAAGAAGAGAGGAAGAATGTCATTGCCTAAGTGAGGGTTAGAGGGATTAAATAAGAGAGAGACAAGGGAGTGAAATAAGGATCAAATTCCCCTTATTTCTCTTACCATTTCTCTCTTTTGGATTCAAAATTCCTCCCACTATCATCTCATGGCCGGCCTCATCTAGGCATGCTTATGGTTGATTATTCCAATCCACATTTGGGCCTCAAAACAATTCCAAGTCTGAAAAATATTTGTTGCATTTAAATCCAAATTAAACATGTATCGATGTTGTATATCGTTAGTGTTTATATAACTATTATATGCACACTATTCAATATTGTTCAATACAAATCAAATAAAAAAATTTAGTTAATATTTCATAAATATTAATTAATTTATAAAAATTATAATTTAATTAAATTAGGTGGTAATAGGAACATTTAACGTTTTGGTTGTGTGACTCTTAGGTGTAAATTTGGTCAGCGATTAATATCTAACAATTCAAATATTAACATTCACACTTCACTTAGCAGGCGATGTGCCATTATGGCCAAATTTATCGCTTCCTTATTATCGGTAAAATCCAATTTTACTTTAGTAAGCGTTGCCCGGTAGTGACAATTATTTACACTAATCCTCTTTGTCAAAGCTATATCACTTTAGAGTTGTGAAATTTAGTAATGATCAAAATTCCAGTATCATCCATATTCAAATCTATAGTCCATACACAAAGTCCTTGGTTTAGTAACAACAATTATTATTAACCTAATTGTTTTTGTCAAAGATTTTGATTTTGAGTTGACTTCAGTTGACCGTGATACTAACCTCATATAACTGTGGAGACGAATCCTTTCTTGAATAGTATTTCACTTCCAATACTTCCACTCGGCCCAACTATAGTAATTTGATGGATGCCATGCCACGATTTGCCAATAATTAAAGCGAAGCTTTCATATTGAAGATCAACAATATTTTTAAGTTATGATAACTGTGTAAATTAACCACATCAATATTTTCTATTTCACCTTAGTTATATTAACTAACATAAAACTATCGAGTGAGCCAATCTATAGTTATCCAAAAAATATGAGTATGTAACCCCTTGGTGTGTCCAACAGCCATGAGTATTAAACCACCTAACATTTAGAGAGCGCTACATAATCTAGTCTCAATGGATGCATTTATATCCAGTCTCGATACACTTCGACTAGGAATACTTAAAATAATGTGTTTATTATAGTGTGATTCAATACTCATGATTACAACTATTTGTAATTACTATCACAAACACACCATTTATGAATTTTCTATTAAATACGCTTTAATTAAACATTTAATTATTTATAACATATTATAAAAACTATATAAGAGGAAGAAAACACCTTTTATTACGAACAAGAATTGATTATAAAGTTAATAATTTACAGTAAATTATAGAATTGCTACTAGGGTATACTCCCAACTCTATCAATCTCCCACTTGCACTTTGGGACAATTATGGAATCTCAATCGCATTCCTTTAATCAGCTTCTTCAATACCGATCGACTTAGACCCTTAGTGAATGGATCTGCTATATTGTCCTTGGTATTTGCCTTTTGTATCACGACCTCTTTCTTCTCAACGAGTTCTATGATGAGGTGGAACTTGGAAAGAATATGTCATGACTTCTTGTATGCTCTAGGTTCTTTTTTAGTCTGTATCGCGGCATTTTTGTCATCGAACAATGCCACTAGATTCTCGACATCAGGAATCACTCCAAGCTTGCTTAGAAACTTGAGCACTAGACTGCCTCTTTAGCTACTTCATTGAGGATGATTTATTTGGCCTCCGTAGTCGAATCGGTTACCGTTTCTTGCATGGAACTTTTCCAGATGACTGCCCCGTCATTAAGTGTAAAAACATAACCAGACACTGATTTACTATCATCAATGTCACTCTGAAAGCTAGAGTCAGTGTACCCCTTCAAGAGGAGGTATCCATTCTCGTAAATAAGGAATAAGCCCCAAGTATTTCCTAAATATTTCAGTATACATTTTACAACCGTCCAATGCTTTTTTCTAGGATTAGACTGGTATCGACTTACACATCCTAAATCATTTGCCACATTCGGTCTAGTACATAGCATAGTGTACATTATGGACTCGATGGCTGAAGCATATTGATCCTCTTCATATGCTATTTATCCTAATCAGTATATGGAGCGTCCTTTTTAGAATGGACAAATTGTGTTAGAACATTTCTATGCTTAAAATTCTCCATACTGAACCCCTTCAATATGGTATCTATATACAGGGATTGGAACAATCCCAGTATCCCCTTTAAATCTATCTCTATAAATTTTTATACCCAATACATAGGTTAATTCTCCCAAATCTTTCATAGAGAATTTTTTAGAAACCTAAACTTTGATGGTAATAACGAAGAGTCATTGCCACTCAATAGAAGATCGTCGACATGTAGTGCTAAGAGTATGATAGTATTACCCTATTCCTTTCTGTATATGCACGCTTCCTCCATGTTCTGATTAAAACTAAACTATTTGATTGCCTTATCAAAATGATTATTCCAACTACTAGAAGCTTGTTTAAGTCCATAAATGGACTTTAACAACTTGCAAGCATTGCCCTCACTCCCACTGACCACATAACCCTCGGGCTGCAACATATAGACGATCTCTTTTAAATCACCAATTAGAAATGCCGTCTTTACATACATTTTCCATATTTCATTGTCATAGAATGCATCAATGGATAGCATAATTTGACTGGACTTAATCCAAGCTACAAGCGAATAGGTTTTATCATAATCAACACCTTGAATTTGATAAAATACTTTAGCAACTAGCCTAGCCTTATAAGTCTCTACTTCCACATCCACATTTAGTTTTTTCTTAAAAATCCATTACAGCAGGTAGGTTTTATTCTTTTAGGTACGTCCGACAAAGTCCATACTTTGTTTTCATACATGGAATCCATTTCGGATTTCATCGCTCCAAGCTAGAGTGCAGAGTCTTCACTCTGCAATGCTTGTTGGAGAGAGAGGACGTCTTCATCTAAGACACAGTCCTCCTTTTCGTCATCCATGATAAAACCATAGTATCCTTCTTATGTGCAAGATTCCCTACTAGACCTTCTAATAGGTTGCATGATTTCATATACGAATGAACTCGATTCTTCCACTTGTTCGGCCTTAGTGTTAACTTCTTGGATTTCATCCAAGTATACAACTTCATAGTTAATTTCCTTTGACTGAATTTTTTTTCTTCCAAAAAGAAAGTATGTCAAAAAAGAATAACCATTTATTCCTTGGTATTGTAGAATATATATCCCATTGAGTTTCTAGCATATCCTATAAATTTCATAGTATCAATTTTGCCTCTAATTTATTTGGACCAACTTTCTTAATGCACGTCGAACAACCCCACACCTTCAAATACTTGAGTTGGGGTTTCTTACCATACCACATCTCATATGGTGTTTTAGGAACAGATTTAGTGGGCAACAAGTTCAACATATGTGTTGTGATTTCCAGTGCATATCCCTAGTAGGATAGAGGTAGCTTAGCCTTACTCATAATGGAATGAACCATATTTAATAGGGTTCGGTTCCTTCACTCTGACATAATGTTATGTTACGAAGTATATGGAAGAGTAACCTGAGAGATAATCCCATTATCTTTTAAGTATTGGTGGAGTTCCTATCCAATGTACTTACCACTTCGATCAAATCAAAAAATATTTGTCTTTCGTTTTATATGATTTTCAACTAATTCTTATGCTCAACAAATTTCTCACAGACATTGGATTTGTTCTTCATAAAATACACATAACCTAGTCTCAGTAAATCAGTAATGAAGGTAACAAAGTAAGAACTATTGTCCTTGGTGATTACAGGCATCAGGCCATATATATCACTATGTACTAACCCTAAGAATTCATCAATTCTTTTATTTCTCATACTGATGGGGTTCTTGGTCGTTTTACCTTTAAGATACGACTCACAAGTGTCAAATGATTCAAAATCAAATGACGGGAGAAAACCTTCAGTTTTTAGTTTGTGCTGTTGTTTCTCACTAATATAACCTAAGTTATAATGCCAAAGATAATTATCATTTATATTGTTAGAAGAACTACTCATAGAACAAATATAATTTGTATTGATCACATAAACGTCATTTTTAAGAACACCATTACATACTTTATTTCCATCCAAACTAATATCCATAACATTATTTGCACAGTGAAATACATATCAGTCTCAGACAATCTAGAAACAGACACAATTACACAAATAAAGTCTTTTACAAAATAACAATTATTTAATATTAATACAACACCATTGGGCAAACATAAATTATAATCTTCTACCGCCATTGCATCTACAATAGATTCATCAGCAACCTACAGCCTCATTTCTCCTTTTGCAGGCGGCGCTAGTTCCTAGGCCCCCTATAATGATTTACATATATGAGTTTCATATCCAATATCTAAAACCCAAGACATTTTATTGATTGCAAAACAATTTTGAATCATAAATGTCCCTGATAGAGTTGTGGAATCAATATGCTTTCTTTCTTTAACAATCTTTAGGTACTCAGGATAGTTCATTTTCCAATGTCCTTTCTTATGACAGCAGTGATATTCACCCTTTTCATCAATCTTCTTACTCTTCTTATTCTTCTTACCTTCTCCTTTTCACTTCTTCAAACTCTTCGAAGATGATGCCCCACCCTTAATAGTAAGCACGGTCCCCCGATCCTTCGATTGTGACTCGACCGAACTTAACATATTAAATAGCTCCATGAGATTTACATTTAGTTGGTTCATAATATAATTCAATATGAATGGTTTATGTTATGGGGTAAGTGAACCAATGATCAAGTCTACCTACAACTCGTTGTTTATCGTCACGTCCAATTGTGAAAGTCTATCAATATAGCCCTTCATCATTAGGACATAATCATCCACCTTCTGTGCTTTTTGCATTCTGGTGTTGAATAATTTCTTAGTAATCTCGTACCTCGTAGAACGAGATTGCTCGCCAAATGGTGCATTCAGACCATCGTATATCTGATGGACGAACATAATTTCGTGCAACCTTTGCAATGGCTTGTCTAAAGTGCACAAGATGAAAACTTAGGAAATTACTAGTGAGCGACCCACTTATTATAAGCAACATGCAGTTTAGGGTTAGAGTTATCAACGAGCATAGAAGAACAAGTAACAGATCAACAAAGGCGCTCGTAAGTCAATGCTATCTTTATAGCACTTAGCCAATCGACATAGTTGTTTGGTCTAGTTAGTTTGTCATTTTAATTAAATAGTCTTGGAGTTTACATTTTTTGCAAGTTTCAATTCGTAGATTATTAGGACAATATCATAGTAGATGTTCTTATAATATTAATAAGGTTAAATTTTATGTTTCATTTTACAAATAAGCTCCCATAGTCGTTTATGTTTTGCCAAACCTTAAGTCAAACTATGGAAGTCTTTCGACCTCACTAGAATGCGTTATGACTCGTTTGTCATGGAATTCTGACCTTGAATTTGCTCAACAAGTCATATCTCCACAGACGATGGACAACTCCTTATCAGTTATATCATATACAACTCCTAACCCGTGGTACCTTGTCCCAATTTCACTTCAACCTTAAGTTTGCTGAACAAATCGAAACAAAATTATTCACTCATACCTAACATATCACGACGTCCTAAGTATAGTATATGTACCTTAAGTTCGCTCAACAAATACAAATAGTTTCTTACCTCGTCTATTCAATATATTAATAATACTATACATAACATCCCTATCTTGAGTTTGCTCAACAACTAAGGAGTATGCAAGTAATTTATTAATATGTATATGATAGATGACAACACTATATTAAAGATTCATAACCTTCAATATATTATATTGAGTGATATCGACTTATGGAATAATGTATTTCTTATGAAATACCCTCGTGATTCAAGTATTAGACATATCAGGAATTACAGTATAAGTACATTTACGTATGTATTTATTCCTCAAGTCTATTTAGGATTTCTTTAATGTTCACCTTTAGTTTATACATTCATATTAAAAGTTTCATTATTATATAACTTTTTAATTTTAATTAGCATATATAATAATCTTATGTACAACATTATATTATCTAAATTATATTTAATTAACTTTAATTAATTAACACTTTAATTAATTGTTTATTATTCAGTTTTAACTTATTACATTGAATATTTATATACCAAAATCATTATAGTAACACACACACATATGTGTGTGTGTGTTTGTATATGTATATGCATTTTAATTTATTAATTAGCTTTTAATTAATTAATTTTAGTTAAACTTTATTACTTTCGAAAATTATTTTATATACCTGCATGTATATTTATATTGTCTTAAGCATTTTAAGACAACATAACATATATCACTATATGTCATACATGCATGTGTGTGTGTATATAATTTAATAAATATATTTCCTTTATCAGTCTTATTAATAAATTTATTTTGAAATTAACTTATATATATTTTCAAACACTTTGAAAATTTTCATTATATTAAAAATTTGATAATATATGTCTTATTTTAAATTTAAAATATATGTTTTTAATTTTCAAAACAATTTTGAAAATTAGCCCAAGGCCCAGCTAAAATTTGGCCTATTCTACTAAGGTCACCTTTGGCCTCATATATTTATTTAGGCTAGATCGATAACCAAGTAGGGTAGAGTACTTGGATACCCAAACCCAATCCTTCAACACTACCTTTCTAGACACTCTACTAACTGAGTTGTAAGCTAATTAGTTACCCTAACATGACTAATTTGGACCGCATTGGCTATTCGGCTCTGATACTAATATTGGAACTGAGCTAGCCCGCTGCGAGTAATTAAGTAAATTTCCAAAAAAAATTACCTTTTGGATCTTTATTGGGCCAATGTGGTATAAATTAATTTAGAACATTTATTAATTTTGTTTTAAATAAAATCAATATTCTATTTAACTCATCAATAATGTTTTATTTAATATAGTTTGTAAAATCAAGAATTTTATATTGGTCCAGATTCCCAATCCTACATCTAGTTTTGTACCCCGTACAAAATTTCACAAATCTGGTCTTGAATCTAAATAGGGTGGCAAGAACACACTTCACACCTCTTGACTTTGACTTAAGTGGCAAGGACACCCATTGGAATTTGACTCGGGTAACCAGCATACCCTTCGGAATTTAACTTAGGTAACCAGAATAACGTCTTGTCTTTTACTGTAACGGCCCGCATTTTCGACCGTTCAAGTCGACAAAACATACACACATGCCGACTCAAACAATCCAAAATACAGATAGTTATTGGGGTTAAATAAGAAAAGAGAAGAAAGAACAAAAACAAACTCAGAATCTCGCAGCGGAAGGAACAAGATATAATAATAAAATAACAGTTCATGCAGCTGTTAAATAAATAAATTTGATTATTATTATACATCATAAATCAGAGTTACATACATATCAGAGATAATACAACAATGCGGCGGAAAAATAATATAGTAGTAGAATACAAATGATGTAATACCAAACTCCGTCTTCGTCCTCCAGAATAGACCTTCAACCTTATCTGAAATGCTCAGGCTGACCCAAGCGTAATGAAAAGACAAAACACTCGAGTCAGGACAAAAATATCTCATGTAAGTTAAATCGAATAAGCAAATATGAGTGTGACGGCGTCAGAGATGTTTACGGGTTTTAGACACCTCCTATCCAGTGTTTAACGTGCGTGCATTAACTTAAGAGATGTTCGGGATTTCCATCTCCTAAGGATCCGTTAAACTATCTACTATATAATAGAATACGCTATATACAATAATGTCTATCATAAAGTAAAATATCAAACTAGCGTTAAGCCATGGCCCATTCCACCCTTAACACATTTTTATTCCCAAGAGCATATACAAGACCGTAGTTTCCCCAAAACCGGAAGTCACCAGAGGGCAATCCATATACTAAAGGTACAAACCAAAACGTAGTGGTCGCGAATAGGATAATCAGTATGACAAGGTACATGAGGCGATACCAACTAGGATACTAGTAGTTGCGTGATCCGTACTGATGTTGGGCATAGCAGCTACTACCCCAACACCGCGAAACAACACTCCCATAATCGAGGGGTGCACCCAAATCGAATCACAAAAGTAATAGACATGGTAACGAAGGAGTGTGTCCGCTAGAGATGGCGATCCTCAATGGCCCGACGCGGCTCCTGTTTTAGTCATGTCAGGGGACATCCAATATCGTTCTCTTTCTTCAAATCAACACGTTCACCAAAACCATCCACTTCATTCTGGATCCACACTCCGCGTGTACTAGTTATTAAAGTGGTTTTCGATATTGACAGAGAGTATGTCCATATCCGATCTCGGTCTCTTTAATAACTACGTATTATTACACCGATGGCCCTTTTACATTTCAAATTTATTCATAATTGATATCAAAATATCATATTCGCTTCAAAATCAAATCCATTTCAAATATCATCATATCTATTCAAGATGTAAGATTCCGTTTCAAAATCATTTTTCGCCTCAATACCTCATTTCGATTTCAAAATCATTTTTCGCCTCAAAATCTCATTTCGGTTTCAAAATCATTTTTCGTCTCAATATCTCATTTCGATTTCAAAATCATTTTTCGCCTCAATATCTCATTTCGATTTCAAAATCATTTTTCGCCTTAATATCTCATTTCGATTTCAAAATCATTTTTCGCCTCAATATCTCATTTCGATTTCAAAATCATTTTTTCGCCTCAATATCTCATTTCAAATTATCAATTTCAAATACATATTTGAACCACAAAATAAACAATTTCACTTTCAATATATTTCGAAACTTTAAATATTTCACATTTCAAAACAGCTCATATATTTATATAAGAATATAAGATTCGCTTTAAAACCATTTCGTATTCAAATTAGAATATACTTCAAATTAAACATCCGTATTAAGTAGTTTACTTAATTTCTGGAACAATTCCAATTCAATAAACTTAGATTAACATTCGGATTTCAAGAATTCATTTAAGTATTACATTCCAAATCAATTTCAGTTCAAATCCTATTCAAATCAATTTTATCTTCAAATTTAGTTTCAATTTAGTCCAATTCACAAATTTCTTTGAATTTCAATTAAATTCCAAATTAATTAAATCTCAATTTCAAATCAATTTTCAATTCCAAACTCGAACTTGAAATATCATTTCATATAAATTTTCTCAGAAATATTCAGAGTTCGATTAAAAGTCCAATCTTTTAAAACAAATCAACTTTCGAAAATTTACGCCGTATTTCAATTTTTTCTTCTTAAAAATCTAAACTTCGAGTAATTAAACAATTTCATTTACCAAGTTTAAATTCCAACATCTCGAGCTTCAATTCAAAATAATTCAATTTCCATAAATTGGATTTTATTCTTAAAATCAATTCATTTAAATAATTTCAAAACAACTTTTAAAATCATTTAATTTAGCCAACCCGGTGTCCGTATATAATTTTCTAACCTATGGCCAAGTGATTATTTATTTCAATTACTTGTCAGGGATGAATATATATTACTTAAACCAATCACAGTGTCATATGCATGTATAACAGGATATATATATATAAGCAAATAAACATCCAAACATTTAAATATCAACCAATAGCATCCAACGAAATAAATCATCCAATAGTCAATACAATTCACGGCAATTTCATAGTTATCAATATCGGGAAATTTGATTTTGATTAAATCCTAATTTAAATTTACTGTCAATTTAATTTTTCAACGGTGAATTCACATGACAATCTATATGACAATTAAATTTTTATCAAACAACGACAAATAAATTTATATCACTTCATAATGTCAAATTTAACTACCATAAAGATATTCAGTACGTTGTGAGCGTTATAAAACACTCACCTTTTGAATTTAAATTGAAGTTAAATTCAATTTAAACTCAAAAATTTGACAGTCTCAGAATTCATCCAAACCAGCGTCATCAGGTCCGGAATTTCAATACGATCCTAACAAAAGAAACCACGCGTGAATTGGTGTTCGTATGCGAAAGATATAGCGATAATTGCATTAGAATTTCAATTAAAAAAATTAAGAAAAAGAACACATTACCTCCTATGCCACGTCATCCTATCACTCACGCAATTCCCTCCCAGGCAACGCACGTACCCACCTTCCAATGAACACAGCACGCACCCAGTAGCTCAAACCGCTGCCCTCGATCACGCGCCACCTTCTTCCATACGCACGCAACTAGGAGCGATCGGACGTTGATCAGGGGATGCCATCGCGTGCGCCTCTCCTTGCTCCACCTCCGTGCCAAGTTTTGCCACCCCATTCGCCACCGTTTGCACGCAAACCAAGAAAAACCGTACACGCTTCCAAGTCAGATCTGGGCGAATTGAGAGATATTTGAAACCAAGAAAAACCGTTTGCTCAAACCGCTGCCCTCGATCTACAACTTTGCTTTTGGAATTTTTTTATTTCGTTGAACGGATTGAGAGATATTAAGGAAAGAAGTTCGAGCGATTCTGGCCATTGAATAGGTGGCGGTCAGAGATAGAATTAGGGTTTCTGGATTAAAATGACAGTAAAACTGTCTTGGTTTGTGTGTATTTATATAGGTAGGTCCAAAGTCGTCCGAAATCCAATCGAGACGTGCCGTCAGGCGTTTATAAGGTTTTACCCCCGTTCCGGACGCAATGGAACTAGTCCCAAGGCCTAATTCAATCGTATGTGGAAGATAGCTTTTTGAAGTCGATTATTTTAATTAACGACGTTAAATTTCTACGCATTTCAAGCTCGCACGACCAAACGACAAGTCCGATTGCTACGAAAATTGAAACCTTACAATAATTCACTGTTACGGATCCGATGAAACTGGTTTCGTCGAAATCCGAGATAGTTGTAAAAATGGCTATTTCTACAGTCTATTTCAATATAAAATTCCCAATTTTAAATTATTAACTTTCAAATCAAATTTCAATTATTCACAAATTTCATTTTTAATTTCATAGTAATTAACAATCTTTTACAATGCAGTTTTCCATTATAAATCCAGTATAAAAGATTACATTAGATTCAACGTTCAATTATATTGTAATTCAAATTCAAGTTATTTAATTCCAATTGAATTCTTTTATTTCGATTTACACTTTCATTATTGAATCCGCCATTTACTTATACATTATTATCAATAATTTATAATTCATTTACTTTCATTTTCTTCAGCTATCATCTTATTTAAATTCACAGTAATATTAAATTACATTCATTTACGTTGATTTCCATATTATAACTTCAATATTAAATGTAACATTTTATTTATTTCGTTGTTTACAATCAAATTCAATTCGTTTCAATTACTTGTTACATTCAAATTTAAATCTTTACTTACGTTCAATTACACGTTAACATCTTTATCAAATTACAGTTTCAGTTATTATCTGATTTCAATCAACTGTAATATTAAGTTACATTTATTTATATTAGTTTCAATAACATAAACTTCCACTATTAAATCTACCATTTTATTTATTCTTTGTTTACAATCATAACCTTTTTGGTTTACACTCAAATTCAATTCATTATTTACATTCAATACAAGTTAACATCCATATTTAATTTACAAATAAGTTATTTCAGAATTCAGTTTTGTATTTTAACTTGTAATTCACATTTAACAACACAAAATTTTATTTCCTTCGGAATTTTATCCAAAATTTTTATTTTATTCGTATTTTTAAAGTGTTAAAAATACGGGTCGTTACATTTACTCAGGAGGTAGGATAATTCCCTTCACAATCCCATCTTATCTTTCACTCGAGTGGTTAAGATTACCCTTTTGCAAATAGTTCTAATGGATTATAAGAAATCAAATCTTTGATCATAATTCCAAGTAGTTTTGTAATAACCTAGTGTTGAGAAGCAATTAATTAACATTAATAATAGTTTTTTAATTAATTAAAGTGGATTTTAAAGATTTATTGAGAATGATTTTGAATTTGTATGAAAATATTGAGATTTAATAATGAAATGTTTTATTGGAAAATGAGAATTTGATGATAAATCATTTTTGTGACAAATATTTTAAAGTTGAGAATTATTACTAAATGAAGAATTTAATTATTTTTGAGAAATGTTGATATTTTAAGATTAAAATGATTTTAAATATATTAAAAATGGTTGTGATGTTTTTATAAATTTAGTAATGATAAAAATTAATATTTGAAGTATATTTTAGAAAGGAAAGGAATTTTATTTTATTTTAATGTGAAGTTTTGGAATTTATTCAATAAATGAGTTCAAAATCTAAATAAAGAATTATTTAAGTAAAATGAGTTAAAATACGAAAATATGATTTTTATTTGGGAGTTTGATATAGATTTGGTTTAAGTAAAAGAAAATAATAATAGTAGAAGTGTGAAATAAGAGAAGGAAAGAAAGGGAAATGGGTTAGAATTTGTGTAAGGCCCAAGCCCAACTTTTGTTTCATGAAACCTATTTCTAAACAATTCTTTGTCTAGAATTATCTTCACTCATCACTCAAGTACTTCACATTCTAGCCTCCTTCTCCATTTTCATTTTTCTCCTTCATGAAACTAAATTAGTTCAAAACTCTCTTCTCTTCTAAAAATTGAAATAAATAGAAATAAATTCTTAAAACCCTCAAATTAATATTTGCATCTCAACACCACAACACACCTATTGCCATGATAAAGTTAGGAATATTTTCAAGTTCTGGAGTCATGGGAAATTTCAAGTAAAGGAAAAGTAGAGAATGTTGGAGCCAATAAGAATATGGATCTTAGCAATCTAAGGTGAGTGAATTCCACTCACAATTCTATGTTATAATGCAAAGTATAATTTGTGTATGCCTTTGGTTGATCTCTGTAGTAGTCTATAAATTGGTAATGCCTTGTTATTTGCCTACTGTTAAACATTGAACACTTCAACCCATTCACCATCAACAAAATCCACTTTGCTACGTTGTGATTTTGGGTTTCTTTTGTATGAATTTGGATGTTTAAATTGATGCTTAAGTATGTGCTTTAAATTGGATTCAACCGAGCGAAGAAGGAGTGGAACGAACGGTGATGAGAGCGGGTAAGACTAGAGCTACACACCGTGACCCAAGTGGCCGACCCCCTTTCCATGAGCGGTCAACCATTCATGGTTTGCATGTCAAACACTGGCGGTCGACCCCTGGAGCTTTTAGCTCCAGGTTTGTTAGATGCGTTATTTCAAATAATGTTCTATGAAAAATAAAATGAAAATTATTTTTGGAAAATAAAAATAAAACGTTTTCCTAATATGAAGCTGTTTTGTGAAAAGAGTTTATTTTTCATTAAAAATAAATTAGGAAAAGATTTATTCATTTAAATTAAATAAGAATTGGTTTTGGGGTTTAAAAATTCATTTGAAAATCCTTTAAAATTCTAGAAAAATATGAAATGATTTTTAATTAATATCTTATGGCTTTTTAAAGTATATTTCATGAATTTTGAATAGAATCTAAAGTTTTGAAAAATATATTGTTCGGATTTGGAATAAAAGAAACTGATTTGAATATTATAATAATTTATTTAAAAATAGTATTTAATTATAAAATTATGAAATGATCATTATGAGTAATAATTTGTTTTACTAACTATTTCTAAGATTTTAAAATATAGGAATGGGTTTTCAAAAGTTATTGTGATTATTAAAATTCTTATATAGATTTATAAGGTTGGAAAATTATTGTTTTAACAATTTAAATTATATATATATATATATATATGCTTTTATTAATATTAATATTTCGTTTTAAACGAATCTGTGTGTCACAATTGCTCTAATTCTGAGTAGAGGGAAATCCGAATAAACAGATTAGTGATACCGTCTGGTAAGAGACTTTCGGTAATACTTTCTAGGTTATTCTTTGAACTTGTTATATAGAATAATATTGTGTGGAATTCTAGATTGTGAGAAATTTGAGTATACGGATTAGTAATACTGTTTGGTATGGGACTCTCTATAATATTTTTCCATATACTCCTAGGATTCGTAGTATAGAATATTATGCGAGTGTAGTTTACAAGCATTGAGTAAACGTTCAAGTAACACCGGATGGTATGAAAAGCCTTAGCTGATACTTGTTCAATTACTTTATCTAAGTAGATATCACTCGACAAAGTCAAGTCTATGGTGTATTATATTTATGGTGATGTGAACTGGGAGTGAGCACGCTGAAAGCCATAAGCGCGTTTATCTATTATGTGTATACTCATATTATACAACATGGAGTAAACCAAATCAGCTAGTATTCCTCCTAGGGGATTGATTGTGGGGTCGCATCTCGAATCTGTGACACACGTTTGATGTGTATATGGCCGAGAACCGCCATCCATGTGTCACCTAGGGTAGCAGTCTGTTGCCATTGGGGAACTTGCAGGGTCGTGACCATCGCATAGCATAGTCTTGCACTAGATGGATATTGGGTCATGAAGGCCATCGAGGTAACTAAAGACTATAGGAGTAGCATTGAGATTTTGCGAGGAAGGCTCTTGGAGCAGGATGAAAGCTGCCAATCTCCCGTCTGGTCATTATTGATGTAGATACATATTTATTCAGCTTTATGAGATCATTATAGATACGACTAGGAGCTGATCAGATCATTTGTTATGGCTGATGTCAAATAGTTATATATGATGCTGAAAGCACCTCAGACCGAGAGTCTAAATTACTATCTATGATACTGAGAGTGGAGTAGATTAGTAGAGATCTGAGAGACCATATGATTATATCATTGGCTGAGAGCCAAGTCGATTACTATGAGGCTGGAAGTCTAAAGGATCATTATGTGATTATTGATCTCTTGGATTATTCATGAGGCTCCATGTCTATAAAGTTGTGTGACCCCATACACAACGATTGTATCGCTATCGAGGATAGCTAGAGATACCGAAAGCATGAAGTTGGACCATGTACATATCTTTATGGTTATTTGAGAGATGATCTTGGCTACCAAGGACGTGCCATATTTGTATTGTTTGTACGTTTGATTTGGATGATTATTTGTGTATGTTTTCATATATGTTGAGTATGACGAATCTTGGGTATGTCTACTACACGATTATCAAAGAGATAATCATGGACATTGCTAAGAGCGTGTCTTGTGTTATTATCGTTCTCTTCTATTTGTAGATAGTTGATGTATGAATGATTCACTCTTGACATTATACTCCTAGTACGTAGTTTGACCTGACTTTTTATATGGATAATATTACTGGTCCATAGTTTTGGGTTTTGATGCTATTATTATGATATATATTGACATCTTCGTTTTAGACATAATCTGATCCGTGTGTTATTTTTATGATACTCGGGTCAGTCCAAGACATTTCATGCTTAAGGACAAGATGACCAATTTGTGGATGATGGGCTTAGATGGAGGCTTGGGTCATATTGTATATCATCATGTACTATTTTACCTTATGCATGTATGATATTGTGATGTACGTATTACATTCATTGAATACTTTTGAGCTAGTGATAATTTGGACTATTTTGATTCCCACTAGTCTCGTATATATTTATATTATATGTTATCGCGGCATTATTAATTCTATATTCTCATTATCATTCATTATAAATTATGTATTGTTCTGTCCTGGAAGCGCATGCGTTTATTACTTTGTGTCGATACTTACGTATAGGTAAGTTGATTATTAATTTTTTGAATATTTATCGGTGTTAGCCCAAGGAAATATTCATCCGTGACAGTCCAATATTGCCTCATTCTCCATATTATCAAACAGTGTTACCTAGTAATATTTTTTAGTAGTATAGGTATAGAGATGAGGTATTACAAGTTTGTTGATACAATTTCCTATTGATCTTCAATAGTAGGATATTTTCTTTTGAGTGAAGTTAAAGGGTAAATGGTGTAGAACAAAAGTGAACCTTCTTTGATCTTTTGTATGAATGTAGAAAAAGAGAATTGATGTAGAAATTTGTAGCGCTTCATTGAAATCTAAAAGAGAATGGGAGAAATGAGAAAGACAAAGAAAGTAGTTACAATTGTTGTTAAAAATTTAGAATCAGAGGCCTTTAAATAGAGGTCGAAGAGTTTCATCCATTCGTGAAAGGATGGCACCAAAAGTTGCTTCTATATGTCGACATACAAATATTTTTTATGTCAACATATTCAATTTATTTGTATATGTTTAGAACCACTTTAAACTATACTTCTTTATAAAAACTCTATTAAAATGGACTTTATAAATGAATTAAATATTGTTCTTTTATAAAGACATTTTGAGTGGAAAATAATTTTCGAAGTGAAGATAATCAAAGATACAATACTACTCCGGTCTTTAATATTTAATCTAAGACTCGATAAAATATTGTCACAAAGGTTTTGTGCTCTTCGTGCTTTTATTCTTGAACTCTTCAAAACTCATGAGTCTTCAAATATATCTTGATTAACTCTTGATATATAATTATCAGTTCTTCAAGCTTTGTTCAATCATCACTTGTATAAACATGTTAAATATTCCCAATATCGTGCATAATATTATATAAGGCGAGAAAACATTAGTAACAATATATATGTGTGGTTGTTGTCATCAAAATAAATACCTTTGGTATTAACAAATTCAATATATGATAGCTCTTCATCTCAATTTGTGACAGCTCCTTGATACTCCTAACATGCGATAGCTTTATGGCGTCAATATGTGTTAGCTTCACTTAATATGGCTTTATAGATAGTTTTATGGTTTCAACATGCGATAGCTTTTATGACTTTAACATACAATAGCTTCAACCTGCCATAGCTTACTGATTTCATTACATGGCAGCTTAATCTAATGGTAGCTCGACTTCAACACGCGATAACTTCAACCTGTGATAACTTGACTTTAACATGTGATAGCTTCAACCTACGATAGAATGATTTTAACATATGATAGCTTCGACCTACAAAAGCTTTACTTTAACACACGATAGCTATATATCTCGACATGTGATAGATTTAAGTTTTGACCTACAATAATTCTATGCTTTTGATCTACAATAGCTCTCAATGTAATATAGCCTCAAAGCTTTGATTTACGATAACTTGGTACTTTGATCTATGATAGCCTCACACCTTTGATTTATGGTTTCTTGGTACTTTGACCCCTGATAACTTTGTATTCTTGCTCTACGATAGCTTTTCCATTTTACAATTTTTAAAAAATCTTGGGATGTAACAAAAGACAATGGAGTATTTGTATCGAAGTTTATGAACTATCATTTAGTGAAATCTGAGCAGAAGATGCCAAGTAGTTGCTGCAACCACTTGGGATTCCCCAATGGAAGTGATAACAGATATCGATGGACTTCATTAATGGATTATCAAGGACTAAAGGAGGGTACAATAGCATTTGGGTTCATTGTCAATAGACTGAAGAAGAGTGCTCGACTCAAATCTACAAAATCTAATAGGATGGCATCCAAATTAGTCGAGTTGTATGTGAAATGGATAGTGTGATTCATGCTCTACCGAAGAGTATTGTAATAAATTGAGACCAATTATTCTCAAGGGTTTTGGAATATCTTGCAGGAGGCATTAGGGCAGAGCAACATTTGAGTATAGCTTGTTACCCATAAACTGATGTGTAGACCGAGAGAGTGAATCATATCTTAGAGGATCTCTTGCGAGCCTACATACTTGGCTCTAGGGGCTCGTGGGATGATCTTTTACATCTAGTTGAGTTTGCATACAACAATAGTTATCAGCCTAACATCGGTATGGCTCCATTTGAGGAAATATATGGTCGACTATGCAATGCTCCTTAATATTGGTGGGAAGCAGGAAAGAAACTGATATTTATGCCAGATATGATTAGAGAGACTTTGGAGAAGATTGATGAATGGTAGATGCTCGAGATAGATAGAAAAGCTGCACTAATAAGAGATAGAGATTTGGAATTCTCTATCGACGATATAGTGTTTGTCAGGATCTCTCCATTAAAGAACATAGCTTGATTTGTTACAAGGGGAAGTTGGCATCGAGATTCGTAGGTCCTTTTCTGATACATGAGAGGATTGTGAACCTAGCTTATAGAATCAACTTACCTCAAAAGATGGCGGGTGTGCACAATGTGTTCCATGTTTCTCATTTGCAGAAGTTTGTGCACGACTTGGGCATATTAGTGACACCAAATTAACTCGATGATATTGTGGTTGAACCAAAATCTTTCAGACCTTGTAGACCTATTCGTATAGTAGGTCATGACACGAAGCATCTTAGAAAGAAGACAATGAAGTTGGTGAAGGTTCAATAGGGGTTAAAGCGAGAGCGATAACACCTGGGAAACTGAGGAGAGGATGCGAACTGCTTATCCGGAGCTTTTTACTTGGTAATATTTCAATTTTTATCGTAAGCTTTAACATTTGATGTTTTATATTACTAGTTTAGTCCTTACATGATAGGATTAACATAGATTTCATTTCTTGATTTTGTATGCATGACTAATGAATGCTTTGTTTACTTACGGTTGCTAGGCCTTATTTTACCTTACCTTATTTGATGGGATTTTATGGGCGAAATTCCTGAAAGGGGAGAGTGCAATGACCCGTATTTTACATATTGTAGGATCGTAAAATATTATTTTTAATTCTAAATTGGGTCATATGAGACTAGCATAGAATGGAACATTGAGTACTGACATTTTGACCTTTAGAAATTTTATTGTACGGTTTTAGCCCTAAAAACTTATAAGGTTCATAAATTTGGAAAGTAGAAGAATTAGGATCTGAAACCACTTCCAAACGAAAGACCTGATGGATTCTCTTTCCATAGGTTGGTCATAATAGATTTTTTTCCTTACGGTTTAATAGATATAGTAATAAATAGTTTTTAGATAGATTAGTGGGTAACTAACGTAAGACCAAATTAGGCCCATTGAACCATTTTAAGATTTGTACCTAACCAACTCGATGGGACAACCTCTAATCATTCCCACACTTCCCTAAAACCTCCATTAATCATCTGCTTAGCCAAAAGTGTCTTAAATCCTTACTTTATTTAGCCAAATCAAGTAATTGAAGAGAGATTCGCAAAGGGGATCAACAAAGGATTCATTAGTTACTATTTGGGTGCACTAGAATTCAGACCATTTACTGTTCATCACGGATCTACCTAGATTTTTGTGAGTTTGGACCCTTTGGTGAGTGATTTGTGTCTCTCTCTATACTATGATTTCTAATATAGTATTAAGCCATTTTTTGAAATGATTTTAAAGTCAAAAACGTGATTTTTTACCAAATTTAAAATTATCCAAGTTTTGAAAAGGAATTTAAATGATTAAAAATGGATTTAGATCTAATGGTTTCATATGTGTTCTTATGGATGTCCAGTTTGTGATTTTGACTTAATTTCGATGATATAGTAATTGTATTAATTATACATGAAGATATGATGCTTTTTTGGTGGTTTTGGAATGTTTGTTTGCTTAGGTTAGGATATGGTGTATGGGTATGCATTTTTGGGTATCGATCAGTTCTAGAGTGTTTGGAGCCGAATTAATGCAAATGAATTGCATAAGAAGTTTAGGAATTTTGAGTAATGGGGAAATCAACTCAGAAAATGCAAAAAAAAAGATAACTTTTTTAAGGTGATCGATCACCACCAATATATCAAAAATAATCGAAATGACATGTGATCGATGGAGGGAGTTTATGGTGGTCTAGTAGTGCTACAGAATCGATTGCAGGTTCTTTGGAGCTATGGATATGGAATTATAGCCTAAAGAAGACGAATCGAGTGTGTTTGGAGTAGTTGAAGTTGCTTCGGTGTTTTGAGTGGGAAGCTCCGTAAAACAACTAGCTTTCCACGTCACCGCTATCCTCCCTCAAAAATGGTACTAGCATCGTGGATGCCATTTACAGTAGATCATTTTTGAGTAAATTATAAAACATTTCACAAAGCCACCTACAAAGATCTACACCTTTTGAAACTCACAACGGACGGTACAAAATATAATAATCAACAATACAATCCCATACAAATAATACAATAGAATATCAAATAGATTGCAACTACCATAGCTCTCTATGCTGCTAAAGAAAACAATCTAATATATGGGGATAATTAAAATAAACAGTTGATAGCTGATATATAAATAAATGCATGTCTTTGATGCACCATCGCGCCTCCAAGTCACCACGATCCTCTCTATCCAATTATCAGAGTATAACTAAAAAGAGAAAATGATAGAGGTGGTCAGACATACGTTTGGTGAGTGAAATACAACATGTAAGTGTATAATACTAAAAAACTAGTAAAGCATCACTTAAGCTCAAAAACTATAACAACCCTCTCCGAAACAGGTCTAAATTCCAACAGAGAAAAGGCCCATCGAAATTTAGACTCGTTCTAAAGCTAGTTGTTGGTTGGTAAAAAGAAAAACAATACAGAGCTACCTATCTATTCTTTTAGAACTCACAGTGGAAGGAACAAAATATAATAGCAATAATAGTACCTATTAATTTCAAACCATTTCAAATGCCACAAAACATATCATAATGTTAACAACAACTGTTACATCAATTTGTTCAAAAGTACATTTTACGGGTACAATAGAAAATAACATGAAAAGACAGATAATGATTGCCACAAGCTTCACTTTCGCCATCTTCATTCATCATCAACTCCTTCTCTAACCTATGTTGTAATGAGGAGGGAGTCGGAAAAACAAGTGTCTGGTGAATAAAAACCTCGAGCCTTACTATTTAAGAACTTGAGCAGTATATTTCAAAATAAGAATGTCTTACGTATTTAAAACCATTTAATACTTCATACAAGGAAAGGAGGCGGTCCCTCAATCAACCACTTAATACCTTCCATTACTAAAGCAAGTTTCCCAATCCCATAACCCATAACTAATGTCATAAATGTCTAACAACGTGAGAGATAGAACCCAAGCCACTTAATACATTTTAATGGAAAATAGGTAGACTCTAACCATTTAAGACCTTAATTGAAGTAGGCACTCATCATTTAATATCTATTCTCAAGGCGGACTCCACATAAGTATCCATCTAGGTAACATTACACAAAAATCTCCTCAGACACTTAATACTTCCTATTGAAGCGGACCTTTCCGAGATATCCTTAACTGTGTCTAAACCCAATCCCGACCATTTAATAATTTATTTGGGGAAAAGAGGCGAGCCCTCAAACAACCACTTAATACCTCCAAAACCCCGAAGCAGGTCCTTCGTATTATGACTTGTACTCCATGGTGACGTCTCATATTAGTCCGACTATTCGTAGGTACTGGTAGCCAGATTAGCTGGGCAGATTTACCCTATGGAATTGGGACTAACCTTGTTTCATTAGAGTTACTTATCATAAATGATGTCTCACATCAGCCCCAAAGTCACACTGCTAGTAGCCAGATTAGTTGGGCATACTTCCGTGCGTCTCTTGACTAACCTCGCATCACTATGACTTAGTCATATTTTATTAAACTCTATATATTACCACACATCTCACAGTGTCCATTAATTAGGATATATAAGAATTCCTTCTTTTTTTGCCTTAACAAATCAATTACCTTCCTAAGGAGGAATTAATGACCATTATTACCTAATTAACTACCTAATTATATGTTATAATTGTATGCTAGTTATGATTATTAATGTATATATATAAATACACACTTATTATTTGCTATGCGTGCAAAGATTACACTCTAACTAATGTTAAATGTCAATTTCCATTTAACAACAATAATATAAGTCCTTTTTTTATATTATCATTGGTGTCATATCTCCAATATCCATAATAAGAGATTTCAATATTCTTAACAAAGAATTTAATATTCATATCCAAAAATTGCAATAAATAGACTTGTACATACTAAAAATTTCAACTCAATCTATAACATCAAATCAGTGAAATAATCTCAAAAATATAAATTGCAATTCCAGTTTCAACTTCTATTCAACCACTCTTTTACAATGAATTAAATGATGGAATTTCTCTTTTATTTTCATATGGAATAAATAGTGTAAACTACAATAAATTTATACTTTACACCCTATCCCTTAATTGAAACTTCAAAATCAAATTGGAATTAAGAAGAGTGGAATAGAAATTGAAATCATAAAAAACTACAAAACTACATATTCCAACCATTTAATGTAAACAATTGAGAATTCCAACAAGAATTGACATTTTGAATTATAGGAGTTTTGTGGGGTTTTTATTCTGTTTTATTTTCATAAACCTAAAACCCTTAAGGCATATTCAAATCCATAATATACTAATCAATCACTGAAATAAAAATGCTAACATTTCCAATCACAGTTGGTCCTTAGCTTTGCTTCTCTTTGAATTTGAAATGCTGTTTTAATCTCCTTTAGAGCTCTTCTTTTTTATATATACAACAAGGGATTTGTATATATATTAGATTCAGAAAGGTTGGAGGAGAAGAGGATTATAAATTAAATAATAAATAATGATAGTATATGAGATTTCTTACCTGAAACCCTAATGGAGTTTTCTAAATCTAAGAAAAGATGAACTGACAGAGCTTCGCTGATGCTTCCAAAATATTTGTTAATAAAAGTGAGGGGTCTAGGGTATTATTTATAGGGATTTAAACGCACCAGAACCGTATAACGAAAATAGGTTAAAAATAGAAGAATATGGGACATTCATCACCTCAAAAACCCTAGCCGCCACTCTGGGTAGCGGTTGACAGGTTAGGTTGCATGGTCGATCACTCCCTTATATTGGAGCGTTTTTTATTACTGTTGCTGGATTTATTTTATTCCTTGATTATATTTTAATGTTCACATTAACTTTAACGTTAAATTAACCCCTAAATCTAATCACAGTTAATTTTTGAATTTCAAATTTGAGAAATAATAATTATTTATTTGATAGGGGGTTATCACATTGTGAACTATGGCGAAGCCTTTTCTCTTACCTCTATATGTCTCGGGATGGGTTCATCAAACAGTCAGAGGACATGACTAGGCAGTTGAGAGCTGGCCGTAAAACCAGTTGCTGAGGTTACCATTTGCAGCCACCACCATTTAGGGTGAATGTTACAAAAACCATACCTTAAGCGGTGTCAACAACACCCAACAACTCAGCTAAACAATATTGTATTATGGACCTAGTATGCTAAGATTCTACAATAATACTAACCGATGCCCTAACATAGCGTCGAGCATGCCCCTATAGAGGATCATACACACATCTCAGGAATCCAAAACTAAAGGAATCACTGCATGATTAGGTAAATCCCCAACTCGTCATCATCGAAAATGTGTGCGACTCACCATTGAGAACTGCATGTCTCAACCCTTTATCGCCAAATCATATGCGACTCACTATCGAGAACTACATGTCTCAACCCATTACCGCTAGGCATCATTAGTCACACCGAGAACTCATTTCCTCTTAAAAGTGTACCGTAGCACTTACACTATCGAAATCACTGTCATTAGACATCACCGGTCACACCGAAGAACTCATTTTTTCTTTTGAAAAGCGAATTATGTTCGTTATCATCAAATTGAGCACTAAGAATTTAGTTCTTTTGTAAAGTGCACCGCAATGCTGTCGTTATAAGTTATCGGACACACCGAGAACTCATTTACTTTGAAAAACTTACGGTAACGCATATCTTCGTAATCGCTATCATTAGACGTTATCGACCACTTTGAAGAACTCATTTCCTCCAAAAAAATGTATTGTAACGCCTATCCTTGTAATCGCGATTGTTAGACATCACCGGTTATATCGAATAACCATTTCCTTCAAAAAATGTAACATTTTGCCTATCCTCATAATTGACATCTTGGACATCACCGGTTACATCAAAATCTCGTTTCCTCTGGAAAATGTACCACAACGCTTATCGTATGCCAACACTATTAAAATAACCAATAAAACATTACGAACAATCTGTAATAATATACCCAAACTAAGATACTTTTCTGAATTATATGAAAACACATAAATAATATACCAAAAAGTTCCTCGTCTCTCTATGATCCCAACACCATAAACAACATGTGAAACAGAGATCATATCTGAGTGTTATAAGCATTTGAAGTCTTAGGGCATTTTCATAATTTTCATAATTAAATACTTAATATTACTTTATATCGTTTAACGAACACCCTAAATGATTCATGTCTCCAAGAACTTCAATTTTATTATATAATATACTGAATTTGGAGCACTTTTACATTTTACACTTTCTTGATTAAGGAGTGATTAACTTGTGTCTAATTAGATTTAAAAGTCGCCTTTTTAATGTCGCCAATAGGGTTGGCTTGGTTGGTTAGTAGTTTAGATTATAAGATTAAAGGCCATGAGTTTGATTCGTGAGATCGTCACCTATCAGCATTAATGAACCATGTCAAAAAATCCCTTTTTTAAT
Organism: Allium fistulosum; assembly: GCA_030737815.1. NCBI lineage: Eukaryota > Viridiplantae > Streptophyta > Magnoliopsida > Asparagales > Amaryllidaceae > Allium > Allium fistulosum. The sequence goes on from CM060906.1 coordinate 1,023,636,077, forward strand.
AAACTAGCCATGGCATATATAAAGACCTGTATTTTACGTATCGAATGATCGTTAAATATTAATATTATTCTTATTAGTGTCGTGTGATTCTATAACTTTGGAAAATGACTACTGGAGATACTTTCCATCCTTGGGATTTTTATCGAATGATTTTGACTCTAAAATTCTTGTATGGCCAATAACTTTTGAGAGAAGCTAAATTGGGGTCGGAAACCACTTTCGTTAGATCAAAATAATGGTTTCTCTTTTCTCATAATAGGAAAATGAACTTATCGTTAGGGAGTTATGGCTGTTTGAAGTTTTACTTGATTTTGAATAGCTTAATGGGTAATTAGTGAGTAAATGGTTAGGCTCGAAGCCCATTTCGGGACTATCATCATGTTGGGGCTGATGGGACTTCTCTCCATCATTACACACTTCCCAAAGATAAAGAGAGCACTTAGATTGGAAGATTTATTGTTGGAGATCACTTGGAGCTGCTGTTCATCTTGGGATTCATGCCTATTTGGATTTGCTTTGGATGTGGGTGAGTGGTTAGGACCTCTCACTTACTAATTAGTCATTATGCACCTTAAGATGATGTTATAAAATGATTTTTAAACTCTAGAATATGTTTTAAACCCTCTTTAATCACATATGTAAATTTTAAAAGATTTTGAAAAGATTTATGAAATTCTCGTTCTTATGGATCATTTTCTTTAGATTTAGGCTTCACTTTGATGTGTATAGATGTATGCCTGCTAGGATATATTATATGTAATGTATGCTTGAATGAATGTTGATTGAAAACGCCAGTCAAATGGCGATTTAGTTATAGGAATAAGCTATGGATCGACGATCCATAGGGTAGGTCAAGAAGGACCCCTATTTGCACCAAAAATTTGCACAAACACCCAATAGAAGTTTTAAAGAGAAATAAATGAAGAATATAAAATGAAAACAGAGGATAATAACAAAGAAATAACTGTAAATTGAAATAATAAGACGCACACAACGATTTATAGTGGTTCGACATTGTTTGCCTACGTCCACTTTGAACAGATTGCTTGATGAATCGCTTTATAAACTGAGTACAATAGGGGTCCGATGAAAACCTTAGTTACAAAAGAATATAAAGCAACTAGCAGCCTAAAGGTCCTGAAAATGAACAACTAAGCCTGTATTTGTAGACGAAGATGGCCATATATCTCCTAGAAAATTCGGCAGAAGGACCTTCAAAACCATATGGGCCCAATTCCCAAAGAAGAGGGACCAGTACCAATCTCGACTTTAGTCGAATTTTGGGGTGCGATCTCCATGGTTGCTTCCTCATGCTAAAATATGCATAGCCTCCAAATTTCATGCCAATTGAATCAGTAGAACTTGAGTTATTGCTTGATGTTTGCTTCAACATGGACTGCTTGCCGATTCCTACCGATCCCTACCAAGGGAATAGTGTCGATCCCTCTAACTTCATCTTCTTGAGGTGAAATCCCTAGGGTAGGCTCCCTAGGGTCCCGATATCTTGTTCATAAAATTTCATATGCATTGGACTTGTGGATCTTGAGATATTGATTGTTTTCTATTGAAATGCTCTTACTCCTTGAAACATACCGATCCCTATAATGGAAGTCAATTTATGCCAATCCCTCCTATATATTGAACCATATTCTATACTTTGAACATTCTTCCTTGCATATCTATCAATTCCATTTAACCTTGACTTCGGGTTATCATCTATACTTGACTTCTAGGCCCCACAACCTTCAGTCTGGACTTATCAACCTTGATAGTAGTCGAATCTAACTTGTGCAATCAGTTCAATTTAGCCATGTCAAAATGCCGGATAACAATTTCCCCTCAAAGTACGTCTCGTGCTGAACATGACATGCTTTGAGCCGAAGCAAGTTGGAGTCATCAGAAAGAAACCCATCCAGTTTTCTAAATAATTGCTATCCCATTATCGAATTAATTTCCTAAAGTGTTGTATCCCTCTTTGTTCGTCATGACGCTTGATCGATTTCTGATAGTATAAATGCAAGGTTATATTCCGTCAGTTGATATATAAGTCCGGTTCCATGAGACTAATAAGCTTTAGTTATCTAGTCCAGCCTCGAACTTGAAAGCTTCAGGTTTGATTTCAATTTCTGTCGATTTCAAAAATTGAACTTTTAGACCATACACGTGCATGTTCAGATACATGTTCTTGTCGTTTGCTCCCGGACGCCTTCGTATGCTCACGGGTCATCGCCAATTTTCATTGAGTAAGATGCAATTTCATTGCATTTTGTACATACGTGATTTAAATAGTTTCCATGCCTATGTTTGTCTACATACATGCTCATAGCCAATCCCACCCTCTTTTCTTTTGAGCATTTGTAGGGATTGGCATATGTTTAGCCGATCCCTCTTATTTCTTTTTATGTTTGCAGGGATTGGCATATTTCTAGCCGATCCTTCTCTATTTTTTACGCATGTTAATAAGGATCGGTATTTTTGTAGCCGATACCTCCCTATATTATGTTGACCTCGGAGACACTGGCCGATCCCTTGTCCCTATATATAATCTAGCACTCCTTCCCCTCAACCTTCATTTATTCATCTCTTCCCTATTTACTTTCATTTTCATACTTCCTTTAAATCCGGTCCTAAACCATCCCATGTCTTGAAAGAAAACCCGGCCCCTTCGTTTCGAATTAAAGACCACTATCATTTATAATCTCACCTTCCTATTTTGCTTTAGATCATCATTTCGCCTTCCATTTGAATTGCAATCCAATACTTCTTCTCGCACAACTCATCTTCTATATATTTAGGTAGCCTTGCTTGTCTTTAGCTTTTGGTTTTATGACAAGACGATGGATTCTATCCAATTGGCATTGATTTGGAGTACGACGTGATGGATAATCAATGGTCAAAGCTATTTGGAGAAGATGAGAAATGGGATGTGGTAGGGTTCGGCTAAAATGTTTGAAGGTTAGCGTGAGGAAGTGGAAGGAGAGGGACCGGCCGCCTTCAATTCGCATAGAGGGTCAGTAGTTTTGTTGGATGAAGGAGGGATCGGTTGGAATGGCGAAGGGATCGGTTGTGGAAGTTTGGTCGAAGGTTGAAAACAGTGAAGTAAAGGGATCAGTAGATTTAGTTAGGTAAAGGGATCGACAAGAATCATGTGGGGAAAGGGATCAGTTGTTTTTTGCTGTGGGATAGGGATCGGCTATATAGGGATCGTCATATATGTACTTGGCTAATTCTAGGTTTTGAATTAAACTCAAAAACCAATCCATAATCACTTGTTGAGCAATTATAACCAATCCCATCTTAATAAACTTGAACATATGACGATGATGAGCAACATGACTTGCATATTCACTATTGAACTTTAAATTTAACGATCAAATCCTAGGGACTTTGAAAATGAATTAAAACTTAACATATGGACTTTAATAATGGATTTCACACTTCGATATGTCGATGATCGATCCCAAAGCATACACAACCGTTCAATCTAATCGACAGTTAGACGGTCAGCGATGACAGTCACTCTGGTCAGAATCCAAAGTCTCGTTATTTAACTTTGTTTTCTTATTTTAGACTGCTTATCTTTGCACTACGCTGCACCACACTAACTTACACTTAACATGGGGGACATGTAAACTTTTCTAATCTCGATTATTTACTGAGTATAGTTGACATGAACTTCAGACATTCAGAGCGTTTAGCTGCAATGTCTTCCGTACCAACTTCACAACATAGTAATCCCGAAGCTGAGTCAAGTTTCGCAACTATATCTGGCAGGCTTTCCCCTGGTTGTCAAATTGAACAACTGAAAGTTTCCTGCCCATCGATCGACCTTTTCTTTGATGTTCCCATCCTTTCGGCAGAAGATATAAGTCCTTCCCCTGATGCTGTAGAAGGAGCTCTATTTTTAGATAACCCAATAGATTCTCAAGCCTCCAGAATTGGTGAGGCTGCACTTTGCAGGCTATGTTCTAGACACGAGATTCCCTTTCAAGACGATCTGGTTCCTTCGGTGAATGACAGGCCTCATTCGACCCCAGAGGGATATAAAATGTGCAATAAGTTCATGTGTTGGGCTGGATGCATGCCGCCCTTCAATTCTTTTATCTGGAAGATGCTAAAATATCTTGGAATAGCTCTTACTCAACTACACCTGAATATCTATGCTTTTCTCCTTGGTGCTTTTTTACTATTCATGAACGTTCTGTTCCACTCGCTAACTCCTGAGGACATCAGGTTTATTTACAACTTCAAATGATGGACAGGGAGCATTTCCTACATTTTCCTCGAGCCTTCGCCTAATTGTCAAGTCTTAACGGGTGCTTGGAACAAGCTCGGCCTCTTCAAACACGAATGGTTCTATGTCCAATGTCTCCCTGGCTTTGCAAGGCGATGATTGGAAGGACGTTATCTTTGCTCTATTATCAAATTCCTTAACCCAGGTCATATCCTTAATCAACTAAAATTCTGAAAATCTATAGGTGTTCATCCACGTCCAGAGGATTATAGTTTTTCAAAGGCAATTTATGTGATTCATGCCACTCTGGTCGAAGACAGGGACATTAGACTTCTTGCAACCGACGAATGGTTATCTCTGTTCGGGTTGCTGGAGGAAGGTCATAGCATTGGGCTTCTAGGAAGCACTGCACTACCAGGATATGCTGTAGGACAAGACGGTGATATCAATAACCCTGTTGTGCCCCCAGTCGAAAGGGCTCAGGATGACGACGAAAAGAGCAAAATTAGGGGTGTCGAAACCAACGTGCCTAGCAATGCTGATGCAGGTCCAGGCAATGTGCCTTTAGTTGAACCGTTGCAAGGCGCGCAACCTCACACTCCAGCTAGGAGAAGAAAGAAGCTTGCATATAAGCTTCGTAGGAGAAAAACTGCTAAGGAGCCTGAGTTTGTTATCACTTCCATCGACGAAGAGTCATCTTCCCAACATTTAGAAAGCTCGATGAAAGGGTTTTCAAATCTCCAAATCCCTGATGACACCATGACATCATGACTTCCCCAACATCAGTATTGAGGGGCTCAATTCTCCCACTAGAAGTGGTGACAACATTCTTTCCACCGGCAATGGAGAGAAAACTCCTATGAGCAAGACTACAGCTATTGGTCCGTCGAAGAGAGACTATGACACTCATGATCACGTGCACTTCATCACATGATCTTCATCTACTTTTTGTATAATGGTCACTTATACAATTTTTATTGGTTTTTGCAGGTGCGATTTCTCAATCCTGAGCTTTTGATCTCTTGAGGGGCTCCTTGATGCAATACGGATTTAACCGCGATTCAGAATCATTTAGGCATAGAGAAAGGGATGACAGCCGAGAAAGAAGTCGTCGTTCGAGGGAATCTTCATGTTCCAAACGTATGTCCTACTCTCGGTTGTCCCATCAGGAAGTTCAACCTAATCTTCATGTGCACAGTGGTGATCATACCTCTTTCCATGGTCCTCAAGTTACCGTACCGCTTGAGCAGTATTTCGGTTCATCTAGCTCCAAGCAGTCCCGTGATCGCAAGTTGAGTAGACGTCCAATCATCGCTTTTGATCCATCTTTGCCGACTACGGCTCCTGAAGCTCCCATAGTAGAAAAATTGGTTGAACTTAAGATCAATTTTCCAAAGATTTGTTTCGATGGGCTTAAGTTCCTCCCCTCCTTTCATACAATCCCAGGGAATGCTTAGGCGGGTTCTCTCGCATGCGTCAACGACGTTTTTGTTCAACTTGAATCATTCCAGCACTTAGCAGAGAAGATATCTGTGGTGTCTATCGAGAGACAGCATGAAATCGATTGTCTCATGCTAAAGGCGATCCATGATAAAGATATAATTAAACACCAAGACACTGAGATCTCGGATATGACAGTGAAGCTGACCGAGGCAAAAAAAGTGCTAAGGAAACATCTGAGGCGGTGAGTTGTCTAGAGGCTACCCACAAAAAGGAACTTGATGCTGCCCTCAACTGCAGCGGTGCGCTTGCCTTAGAAAAAGATACCTTGCAAAAGGAGAAAAATATTTTGGCCCGTCGCGTTGAGGAGCTTGAAGAACTTCTTAAGAAGGAGAGGGAAGCAAAAATTGAAGCTCAAGAGGAATCACAAAGATATTGCGAAGAGGCCGTTAAAGCCCAGACTATGAAGATTAAGATTGATAAGCAACTATCTTAAATTGAAGTCCTTAAAGAAGAGGTGAGAGAAGCAAGCTGTAATGAGATGAGAGAATAGATCGAGGTCCAGGTAGAGGATTCCAAAGAAGCCGGTCGAAATGAAAACAAGGACATGTTCGATCCCCTAATTATTGAATACAATGCTAAAGTCCTTATCCATCATGATATGAGCATTCTTGGTGAGGATTATCTTTCTCCCCGAGGCCTGGGAATATATTGTTGAAATGAAAGAGAGAACCCTCGGTGAAGCTAATTTATATGAAGAAAAACTAGTACGGGATATTCTTCGCAGGGATGAACCTCTAGACCTTGTTGCTGCGAGACTTCGATATTTTGACATTCTAGCATCCTCCGACAAAGGGAAAAACACTATTGAGTCTTCGGAGTCCGATTCCAAAGGCCCCTCCTTTTTTCAAGCAGCCGGAGCGTCAGTCTCTCTCAGCCTGGGACAGGATCTAAGCTACAATCCTGACAAACTCGGTTATCAATCTAAGGTGTTAACCCCCATTTTGGAAGGGGGCACTTCGGCAACAACTAAGAGTCAGCCGGACGCAGGTATTCCGCTCCACTATCTACTTTTCGAGAGATTTTGTTCTACATGTTCAATAGTCATGGGCTTATCTTCTTGTTTCCATGAATCTACAGGTCTTCTGTGTCCCAGCCAAACTCCAAAAAGTTGTGCCGCTGTGGAGCAACAATCGACATCTACTAAGATTTCGACGACCACCGACACTCCAGGACCCATGCTTAAGTTATCCAAGCACTTGATGATGATAAAGCTGAAGACCCGCCATTTCCTAATGATTCAGATAACGTTGTGATTACTGGTGCCACCGAACATACTAATTAGCTCAGCTTAAAAGAACACATCGAGAGGGAGAAATTGTTGAAGAAAAATGCTAAGGCTGAACTTGCCGACATGGACATTGACGATCCAAATCTCATCCCATTACAAGTCATCCCACCTGGCAGGTTGGTTCCCCAACAAATCCCACCATCCTCTGAAAGCTCTCCTGTTAAGAGCAGTAAAGGATCAAGGAAAAGGACGGGCGAAAGTTTGGGTGGTGGCACTCCTAAGAGATCTAGAAAGGAGAAAGGGCAGAAAAAATAGTCATCACTTCGAATTGTTTTATGTATAGTTTGCATTGTTGTTTTTCTCTTTTGTTGGCGTGATTATGCGAGTGTGGACCCCATTTTAAAATAAACTTGTATCACAATTTTATAAGTTTATTATGTAAATAAAAGTTCTTTGTTTTCTGTTGAACTCTTATGTGAATTTTTATTTAAGTGGTTGAGCTATTACTTTCCATTCAATGTACTTGTAATCCATTGCTTAGTTCTTTGGATGATAATCCGTTGATTCTATCCCAAGGCCTCCATGTGGTCATGGCCTTGAGTCGTACCAAACACAGGGCTCAAGCCTTAATGTTACGATGTCGAATTCAGCGGTTTGAATGATTATACTCCTACCCCCAGTGTTGGGTTAGCGGGGTTAGCGGATTTATACGGTGGATGGTCGAACTCCATCCTTTGCGAGTTTATACTCCTCCTGTTGGTTTCAGGTCGGAGTTCATGGAAAAGTGAGTAGTCGAACCATAGTCGTCTATTTGTTTGTACTCATAATCGCACTATGGGGATAAGAGTTAGTTAACAACTGGTCGAATCGCACCTGTTTTGTGTTTATACTCCTGTCCATACTCTGGGGACTTAGAGTTATTTCGAAAAATAGTCGGATCGTACTTTCCTTAATTGATTGATTTGCCCCCAAGTCCGGGGTTTAACTTAGCAAGAGATCATCATGTTACGATCGCTTTTGATTCATATTTATCCCATCATTTGATAGGATTAAGTTGGTCATTGGATGGTCGAATCACATCCATTCCTCGTTAGGCATTCCGTCCATCGGGTTGTGAGCGTGAATCTTCAAATGAATGATCAGATCATTCTCATTTCATTTAGTTCAGTCGTGAACTTTTGTAAGCGGCTAGCTCCAAACTCTTGGAACCTGCTCGGACATGTCAATACTATTTAGTCCGGTATCGTAACTAATATGTACTGCTACAGCAAACACGGACATGAAGAAAATTCAATACTTTATTTGCCAAATGGAAAGAAATGACATAATTTGCCTTATTACAAATCTTTGAAAATAAAATACTAAAGCAAATCCTGGAATTAAATACAACCGAATGAAAAAAATAAACTAAGTAAAATAGTGCCATAAATGCTCGATATTCCACACCCTTGGGAGTGTGATGCCATCATCAGTCGCTAGCTTGAAAGTTCCCTCTCCAAGCCCCTATTCAATGACATATGGCCCTTCCCAAGTAGGATTTATATGCGACGGGGTAAGAAAAACCCATTTCAAAACGAGATCGCTGATTTCAAAGGTTCTAGGTCGGACTTTAGTGTTGTAATACCGGGCGACTCTGTGCCGGTGCACAGCTGCCCTTAAATCAGCTTCTTCTCGCTTCTCATCTATAAAGCTAGAGATTCCAAGAGGAGATCTTTATTTGTTCTGGGATCGTAGTGGGTCACTTGATGAGAAGGAACTTCGAGCTCAACAGGAATAACAGTTTGAGAACCGTAAACAAGGGCGAATGGAGTATGGCCAGTCACAGACTTGTTGGTGGTCCTATAAGCCCACAGTATTGTCGGGAGTTCATCCACCCACTTGCCTCTAGCCTTTTCCAAATGCTTCTTCAGAATGGATTTTATGATTTTGTTCACAGCTTCAACTTGTCTATTGGCTTGTGGGTGAGTGACTGCCGCAAATCTCTTTTCAATATGATGCCGACGGCGGAAGTTTTTGAATTCAGCACCGTCGAATTGAGTCCTATTAACTGTTACAATAGTTCGTGGAAGACCAAAACGACAGATAATGTTCCGAACAATGAATTTGATTACTTTCTTGATTGTGAACATGGCTAAAAGTTCCGCTTCGGCCCACTTGGTGAAGTAATCAACTGTGACGATGGTGTACTTCGCACCACCTTTAGAGATCGGCAAGGAACCGATAATATCTATACCCCACACGACAAACGGCCATGGCCTGACCATTGTGAAATTTCCATAGGCGAAGCTCTTGGAACTTTTTCATATATCTCGCACTTGTCGCATCACCTTACATAATTAGCAGCATCTCGATTAACGGTCGGCCAATAATATCCGTAACGGAGTATTTTCATTGCTAGAGTTTCCCCCCCAGTGTGATCGCCACATTCCCCTTCATGAATTTCCTTTAGGACTCATTTTATTTCATCATGAGTGATACACCGAAGAAGGGGAACAGAAAAACCCTTTCTATACATAACTCCATCCTGTATGATATATCATGAAGCTTTATGAAGGGCTTGTCGTTCTTCATTCCTTCGTTCGGGAAGAATTCCCTATAGCAAATAGTCTTTAATCAGAGTCATCCACGACTCATTCTAAGGCTCCGTGTCCAGTACCCGGTCAATTTCCATCGGGCTTATGATCGGAGCATTTAATACTTCAACTAGAACCAAGCCCATTTGTTGTGCATCCCCGGTGCTAGAAAACTTTGCCAATGAATCAGCCTCTTTGTTTTGGTCCCGAGGAATATGCGTAATATCATAGTACTCAAAGTCACTAAACAACTCTTGGACTTGGGTATAGTACGGAGTAAGTCGTTGTCCTTTAACTTGGTAATCTCCCCTGACTTGGTATACTACCAACTGTGAGTCGCAAAAGATTTTAAGAGACTTTATCCCCAGTTCTTTTGCAAGTTTAAGTCCATCAATCAGAGCCTCATACTCAGCCTCATTGTTTTTTGCAAGGAAATCGAGCTTAAAAGCATAGCAAATTGACTGATCTTCGGGAGTTACAAGCACAATTCCAGCTCCAAAACAACGATCATTGGATGCTCCATTTGTATACAACTTCCACCGTATGGTAGGGGTTTTACTGCTCTTTGGAAAATCATCATGCGTAGTAAATTCTACTATAAAGTCTGCCAGTGCCTGACCCTGGATAGCCCTCTGAGGAAGTTAAGTGATGTCAAATTGGCTAATTTGATATTCCACTTGAGCAACCTTCCAGACATCTCAGGTCGCTGTAGGACCTATTGTAACGGCTGATCGGTGTAAACATTGATAGGATATGCCTGAAAGTAAGGGTAGAGCTTTCGTGAAGCAATCAACAAACAATGTGCCAGTTTCTCTATCTTCGGATAGTTCCTTTCAGCTTCTATCAATAGCATGCTAACATAATAGACGGTCTCTGGATTCGGCTTTCTTCGCGAAACAGTGCGGCACTTATAGCATGCACCGACATGGCCAAGTAGATATACAAATCTTCGTGGTCCACCGGCTTTGACAAGATGGGAGGTCTCTCTAAGTTGTTCACCAAAGCTTTGAATGCGTCTTTACAATCCTTTGTCCATTCAAAATTCTGTTTTCCTCTTCTAAACAAGTCAAAGAAAGGAATGCATTTATCAGTAGCTCTGGAAATAAGTCGATTTAAGGAGGCAACCTTCCCATTTAGGCTCTGTACTTGTTTGGTAGTCTTTGATGCTTAGATATTGCGAATAGCTTGGATCTTCTCGGGATTAGCTTCGATTCCGGGGCATTGACAATGAAACCCAAGAACTTTCTTGATGCAACGCCAAAAGAACACATCAGAGGATTAATATTCATTTTGTATTATCGGAGGATATCGAACATTTTTGCTAGGTCTCTAATGTGGTCTCTAGACCATCATGACTTCACGAGCATATCATCCACATATAACTTCATTGTTTTTCCGGTCTGATCTTTAAATATTCTGTTGACTAAGCGGTGGTAGGTCGCTCCTACGGTGGAGGATACCAATCTGATCCTAACACGTACAAATAAGTTCCCTCCTCTAGAGGAGGGATCGGTACCGATCCCTATGGAGGGATCGACACCGATTGGTCTTGGCAGACCAACCAGGTCTGCCTGTTAACACCCGAAAGTTTCTGTGCGATATCCGTCTATTCTGCACTGATAGTCGTTTGACGAACTAGAACTCTCTGATGCTGAGTAAGGGGTAGGGTTCCTCCTAGCTTTCCCTCACTGTTGCTAACTGAGTTGGTTCATTAGGTTGATATTGGCTTGAATCTGCTGATTTAATTGTCGATGGCTAACCACTAGCTCTCTCATCAGATTCTAGAATTCAGCTCTTGTAATGGAATCAGCTGGATTTCGGACTTTTACTGGATCAACATTCACATCCATCGGTTGACTGCTCGGGCCTCCTTGCTGGATGCTAGCATTCTCGTTTCCTTCTATGTTTTGAAAAGTAGATCTAGTGTTCATCACCATTATTGATAGTTTTTCTTAGATTTTTGCAAATCTGAATAGAACAAGCAAACTTCTTGAAGATAACTATGGATCTCATTTGCAGGATTTATGTAATCTAGTAGCAATAAAGGGATCCTAATAAGTTGAGAATCAAGGTTCTCAATGAAAGAACAAACACTCAATAGAAGTTTTGAAGAGAAATAAATGAAGAATATAAAATAAAAACAGAGGATAATAACACAGAAATAGCAGTAAATTGAAAGAAAAACATGCACACAACAATTTATAGTGGTTCGGCGTTGCCTACGTCCACTTTGAACAGATTGCTTTATTAATCAGTTTATAAACTGAGTATAATAGGAATCAGATGAAATCCTTAATTGCAAAAGAATATAAAGCAACAAGCAGCCTAAAGGTCCCTAAAATGAACAATTAAGCCTGTATTTTAGACGAAGATGGTCAAATATCTCCCTGCAAATTCGCAAAAGGACCTTTAGAACCATATGGACCCACAAGAGGGATCGCATGGCCCAATTCCCAAGAAGAGGGATCGGTACCGATCCCTACTTTGGCCGAATTTTGGGGTGCGAGCTCTATGGTTCTTCCTCATGCTAAAATATGCTTAGCCTCTAAAATTTCATGCCAATTGGATCAGTAGAACTTGAGTTATTGCTTGATCTTTTGCTCAACATAGATTGCTTGCTGATTCCTGTCGATCCCTACCAAGGGAAGAGTGGCGATCCCTCTAACTTCATCTTCTTGTGGTACGATCCCTAGGGTAAGGTCCTAAAGGTCCCATATCTTGTTCACCAAATTTCATATGTATTGGACTTGTAGATATTGAGATATCGATTGTTTTCTATTGAAATGCTCTTACTCCCTGAAACATACCGATCCCTATGATGGAAGTCAATTTATGCCAACCCCTCATATATGTCGAACCATATTCCATACTTCGAACATTCTGCCTTGCATATCTATCAATTCCATTCAATCTCAACTTAGTGTTATCATCTTTATTTGTCTTTGGGCCCCAGAACGGTCACTCTAGACTTATCGACCTTGATAGCAATGGAATATGACTTATGCAATCAGTTCGATATAGCCGGGTCAAAATGCCAGATAACAACCCCCTAAAGCTACATTTCAAGTTTCAAGTCATTTGGAGTTTGTTTGCTCGAGTTATAGCTAATTGAAGAGGGATTGATGGTAATATGGAGACTATGGATCGGTGGAAGATTGCTTCGAGGTCTGCTCGTGTCATGGGATGGATCGCGTTGAGTCTTGGAGGGATTTGCTTCAGGTTATAGGGGAAGATGGATGGGTCATATGATGGTGGTGAGAAAATCCTGAGCGAGGGATTAGTAGTGTGTTTGCTTTGAGCCAAGGAGTGGATGGATTGGGATTTTCTTGAGCTGGGCATGGGCTTACTTGGGGTTGCACTTTGTAGGATTTTTCTAAGTGCCTGATCGGTGGCCGTGGATCATTATCGATCCATATGGTATCAATCAGTGATGTTAGTGGATTGGTGAAGGTGAGTTCCACGTGTGGGAGCATGGCTTGTTGCATTAAAGTGTGGGATCAATGATGGGATGGATCAGTGATGGAATGGTCGATGGTGATTGTTTATGGTTGCATGGTTCGGTGATGGAAGTTTGCAAGGTCACTTCGAGTCTTCGCATGTTTCCTTTGAGTCACAGGGACAAAAGTTTCATGCCTTTATGTTTACACCTACTTTGAGCCCTAGGTGCTTCTACTTTGGGCTAAGGATAGGGCCGATATCGAAACATTATGTTCGGTGATGATTTTCGATGACGACGACGCATGATTCGAGAATGATGATTCAGTGATGGTTTCAATGATGGATAGCTATACTTCGAGATGTAGAGTAGTGGACTACGAGTCAGATTGAAGGAAGTGTTGGAGTAGGGTTACGGGACAAACGATGACATTCTACGACTAATGATGTCTGTTAAGAATAGTTCCAACCACGACGACTTCATATGGGAGTTATAGGGACAGTTCCTAGACGGGCTCTACTACGTATGACGTGTGCAAAGGGATTATTAATACTCGAGGGTTTATAGAGTACTCATAAAGCGAGGTATGCACTTGGGGCATGATGGCTCCTTGTTTTCAGATGGAGCTTTGTTACCCTAGACTAACGTGATGGTTAGTCTAGTTCCTGACCTACTGAGTGGCATGGATTTGAGTACCGTGAAACCAGGATGATGACTATCATAATGGGTAGCCAAATCCACATGCGTGATGGCTTAGGCGAGTTATCAAATATCCAACTATTTGAGTGAGTGAATGTGAGGATGGATGATGGATGTTATGTTTGCTTGATTGCATATCACCTTAGGGATGTCACGTGATGCAGATGTTATTGATATAGATACTTAGACACTCCTTAACACTTTGATGCATAGTACACTCATGATGGCTATGATGTGGAGTAGCATATATCTTGTGTGTGTTCTAACTATGTGGATGCAGGGATAGGTTAGATATGATTTTCCATACTATTTGTCATAGTATATTGACTTTATAGTATTTGAGATTTTCTACTGCTCATGTTAGACTGGGGTTTTATGATTTGCTTCCTATTATTCTAGGTACTCTTAAATGATAGATTAGGAATATCAGGTCTGGTGAGCACATGGAGTTGGATAGAGGATGGGCAGGAGGTCATACTCTCGTATTGCTACATTTACTTATTATGATTTGCTATTCCGCCCACAACACTATGGAGCTTGCTAGTGCCCTTATTATCAAGAGATGGTTTATTTGTGAGTTATTATTTGATGTATAACTCTATCACTTATGTTGTATACTGTATGCATATGAGTTTTCTGAATTCTGTGATTCATCTAGTTATCACTGTCTCACCTATTTTATATTTGAGATGTTTACTATTATATTTTATTCGATGCGCTGTGAGATATACAATAGGTTTTTTGATTGTTTTACTTTACCTTACAACCTTGGTGATTGCCCTACAATGGTCGGGCACCGTTGCAGTGCACTATACAGGTATTATTAGGTGCTGGTTGTATAGGACGGTCGTCACAGCATACTATACAGGTATTATTAGGTGCCGGTGTTACAGGGCGGTTGTTACAGCAAACTATACAGGTATTATTGGGTGTCGGTGGTATAGCGCGGTCATCACAACATACTACATCCTAATCATTTATTACAAATTAACATGATTGCTTTCACCATTTATATATTGATTCAAGACCATAAAGGGTGAATTACTACGTCTTAATGGTATACACTCAAATACGAAGAACCCCACTCACCGAAACTTTCTAATGAAGAAGAACCCAACACTTTCTCCACTGTCTTGTCCCTTTAGCGCCTATAAATCTTTGTGACTTGCCCTGATTCCTATGCCAGATTGTAGTAGTTGTCTCCATGATCACTTCGATGGGTAGATCATACAAATCCGTTAAAAACGAGAGAAATACGACATTTGGAAGTTCGATAGAGAAGGAGGAAAATGGTGTATGAGATTTCACCGTTTTTCTTTGCTGTATTATGCCTTTATTTCCTAGAAACCTCAGCAATTCATCCATTTTCCTTTACCAGATCATAGTTTTCATCTCCACATTCATTTTGGTAGGTATACTATAAAAATCCTTAAGAAACGAGAGAGATGCATCATTTTGAAGTTTGATAGAGGATGAAAATAGTGTATGGGATTCTACGACTGTTCTTCGATATTTATGTCTTTTGAACCTTCGATCTTCCAATTGCCTCCAAACTGATATGAGAACATAATATTCTTTGCATCTCTAATTTTCCATCGGTTTCGTCGAAATCCATCGAAAAACGGAGAAGTTATGAATTTTTAAAGTTTGGTTACTTTGGAATATTTTATCATTGCCTTTTGATTTGATGTAGAGTTGGTTTGATTTTTTCTAGAGATTTGATGAAGAAGGTGATGGATATTAGTAGTAAGGTGTTTAGATTAAAACAAGATTAGAAAATAAGGTTTGCATTTCTATTTACAGATTGGAAATAACACATATTTTGCATAAAATCCCAAAATCATTAGATTATGAAAATGCCACTAGGTTTGGCGTTTTCTAATTTTTAGCCCATTTAACCAAAATCAGCAAGTTATATATGTTTTATGACCGTAAACAACATTCTGGATGCAATGGAATAGGTCTTGAAACATATTTTTAACTTCTATAAAATTTTACCGGTTTTCCCTTTATGTAAAATTACGATTTTATCATATTAATTTAATTATTTAATTACGTAAAACTACATGGTATTACTATTATAGCCAAATTTTCCACATCTTAAAACAAAATCAAATAAATACAATGGACGTTAGAATGATGAAGCAATGGATCCAAAGACTTAGCAGCAGGTTTGGAATGGTGATGAAACAGACTTCGAGAAGTTTGGGTTTTGATTTCACTAAGGGAAAGAGATCTATACCGACATGAAAAGATGTTGATACCGATCATATTTTGTGCACATTCATGGCTTCTAGAGTTTGGTCAAAGAGTGATTGGCTACACTGAATGTCCTGGAGCTCATCTCTGAAGGAATAGTTGGGCAACTCTAAAAAGCTCAGTAGAAAATGACGGGTACTAGACATGTCAGAACCTCTCGACAACAACCTGATTTCCAAGGTGAAAGTGCTCGGAGCTTTATGAATTGATGCTTGAAGACAATATTTAAGAGAAACAAGGGATTTGCAAAAGGCAAAGTAGATCGGTACCGATATGATTCATGTTGGTCCCAATATGATTTTATGCTACGGATGACTTCGTCTTGCCTTCTACTTTCTCAAATATGGAGTTTAACCTAGTATTTCATGATCCAACGGCTTTGATGGGCGATTCTTCTTTAAATAGAAGGTCTATAGCAACTTGGAGAGGACTTTTTTCCTTTGGGACTTTGGAAATTGGGATTTTCTTTGTCCTCTTCTTCCTCCATCAACTGAGAAAACAATATCAAATCCGAGATCTACTAGATTGTGGTTGGATTTGAGTTTTAATCTTTGTACCCTAGAGAGAAAACATAAGATAATAAAATAAAATTAGATGCAGGTTGGAAATTTGCCAAACCACTATAAAAATCGTGTTCTTTTCTTTGTTTATTTGATAGATCTATCTTGTTGGTGCTTTCATTTGATATCGGGGTGTTGTATTAACTTTTGGAAGAACAGTTAAACTTCGGGCATTAGAAAGGGGTCGTTGAATGTAGTGTGTTTAACTGTTATGTTATGTGCTAAAGGGATCATTGATGACTCTCGATGTTCTGAGAGTTTCATGGGGCAAGGGTATGTGAGGATCCTCACCTGTGAACCCTATACCTTAGTGATGGTATGTCCCGCCTTAGTAAGGGCAGTACATATGTGATGTATGTGATCTAGCAACAAACCCGAAGGCGATGTAGTGTGTCGTCAACCTTCATGATTGTCGTAAGAGTTATCATATATCCGAAGGCATCTTACTGGTGATGCCAGACCTTAGTGATGGTCACCGTGATTGCTTTGATTGTTATTTATGCTATGATTGTTATGTTTACCTTAATTGTTGTACTTAGTGCTTTACATCCATATGATGATAGTATAACATATATTGTGTTATGTGCTAACCTATTGGATGTCGGAACACGACAGGTATGACTTCTCACGCTTAGTATTCCTATGTACTATATCAGCTTTTATAGTATCTTGAGATTATTGATCACGCACACTAGATTGTTGTTTGACTCGAGGTTTTATGCTTTTCTTCTCATTATCTCAGGTACTCTTAAATGGATAGACTAGGAAATAGGTCTGATATTAGCTCATGGAGTTGTTTATAGAACGAGCATGAGGATGACGCTTATCTCTACTTTTACTATAGAGCTTACTGTTATTCCACAGTGCAACACTGTAGTGTTTTATTGGTGCTTGGATATTATTAGAGATTGTATTGGAGTTTACTTTGATTATGTATAAACTCTATTTATATTGTATAACTGTTGTGAACCTATTAATTTAAATCTTTCTATGGTTAATTTAATTATGGATATCCGTCTACGTCTATTTTATATCTATATGATTATTATATATTATCATATGCGATGTTAGATATATGATAGGTTTTTCTTTGGAGTTTACTACTTTACCTTTGACTATCACTCTACAATGGTTGAGTACCGTTGTAGCACATTATAGGTATATTAGGTATTAGAGGTGTAGGGCACTCGTCATAGCAACCTTTTTATGAAAATGAAATGCATTTTTTTATATTAAAAGGCGCCTTTAGGATACTACTAGACAAAAATTAGGCCTAACTTATATTTTAGTTCAAGTAACTAAAGATGTTGAAGGATGCATAGGCAAGAGACTCAACTCCGTGGTAAGCTTGTCCTTATTCTAATAGTCAAGAAGGCAATATGTAATTAGTTAAATGTTCAAGTACTTATTCAAGAAGTCAAAATTTTGATTTAACCTAAATGACTATTAAATTCCTAAATTAAGCTTTGTTGATTACAAAAAATGAAAATGTGGAAGTAGTACGATTCGAAGCTCTCCCCTTCCTAGTTGGACGCACATGTTTATTTATAGAGAAACTATATCATTTGATTTTTAAAACCATCCAAAATGAATGGTCAAGATTTTTCTAGCGCGACACACTATTAGTTTGATATGTGGCGCAACTTGCTTTTGATCTCTTCATGATGATGTGCATGACTAGACTAGCCAGAAGTTGCCATATGGTTGATTGTAGTGTTTTACATGCCGGGTTCATGATTTGCGATAGTAGTTTCGCAACGTTCGATAGGTTCAACACTTAATAATTTCAACATGCGATAGCTTCAATATTTGATAGCATCAACATTTGATAGCTCTTATCTCAATATACGATCACTCCTTTATATCATCAACATGTGATAGCTTTATGGGTTCACTACGCGATAGCTTCAACTTACGATAGTTTTGAAGGTAGCTTTATAGTTTCAACATGTAATAGATTTTATTACTTTAACATACAATAGATTGAACATGTGATAGCTTATTGATTTCATCACATGATACCTTCATTTTTCATTAGCTTGATTTTAATATGTGATATCTTCAACCTGCAATAGCTTGACTTTAACATGTGATAGCTTCAGCCTATGATAGCTTGATTTCAACATGTCACAACTTCAACCTACGATATCTTGACCTTAACATGTGATAGCTCTATATCTCGATATGTGATAGCTTTAAGTTTTGACATGTGACAGTTCTATGCCTTTAATCTATGATAGCTCTACATTCTTGATCATTGATAGCCTCACATCTTTGATTTAAGAAGCTTAGTACTTTTATCTACGATAGCCTCATACCTTTGATTTACGATTGCTTGGTACTTTGACATCTGATAGCTTTGTATTTTTGGTCCACAATAGCTTTTTCATTCTATCCATTTTTGAAAAATCTTAGGGTGTAACACTTGCTCCACACCCCCGACCGCACATAATAAGTTTACTTGTCCATTAGCTTAAGTGAACTTCTACCTTAAGCTTTAATCATTTACTTGGATGTTGATTTTTCCTCTTATATTTCCTTTTTCTTTTTTGATAAATCTTATTCCATTGTTCGCACCGCTTGAACCAATATCCTGATTAGGTAGTATTTCTTTTGGGATGTTTATTTTTCATTTGGAATTTAGCTTGTCATCCTCCCTTAGATGGTTACTTTAGCCAACAGTAGAGGCAGGATCAAAGACATAAACTCAAACGCCACTCTTTGGGCGGTAGCTTTGGCCAGCGTGGAAGAAGGACCAAAGGCTTTATTGACCATCACTGCTTGGGTAGTTGGTTTGGCCATGGGTAGTAATAGGACCAAAAGCTTAAATTGACCACCATTCTTTGTTTGGTTGCTTTGGGCAGGCATGGAAGTGAGACCAATGGTTTTATTAACCATCAACCCTTGGATGGTTGCTTTCGCCAGGCGTGGTAGCAGGAACAAAAGCTTAATTTGACCTTTACTCTTTGGGTGATTGCTTTGGCCAAGCCGAAGGCAGGGCCAGAGGCTTTATTTAACATCACTCCTCGGATGGTTGCTTTGGCCAGGAGTGGTAGCAGGACTAGAGGCTTTATTTATCCTCTACCTATGCATAATGAATCATGTTTACCTCGTCAGGTTAGGGGAATTTCAAGCATAATGCATCTCAGTTCGGGACAGTTTGTTAGGGTAGATCTTCAAAAAATTTTGTCTCTTTATTAATCCAAAGTGGAGAATTAAAGTCTCAAATACTCGGTATTCCATGTTCTTGTTGTTACGTTCTCATTGGGCATACTTAATCATTAAGTTCCTGGTGGAATAACTTCATGGATAACCAAAGGTCCTTCCCTGTTTAACCCTAATGATCCATCTATCGGATTTTTGTTATTCGCTGTTAGTCTTCTAAGCAACAAATCACCTATTTCTAAGGCTCTCTTCTTTACCTTTGAGTTATAATACTTGGTAATTCTTCTTTGATAGTCTACGGTTCTTAATGCTGCTTATCCCTTAGTTAATTAATCAAATCTAAGGATTTTTTTAATCTCTTAGTTTGATTCATAGGCATACACAATTCTTCGATGTGATGGAACTTTATTTCAACCGGCAACATTGCTTCAAATTCATATGTCAAAGAATACAAGATATGCCCTGTAGCCTTCTTTCTACATGAACATATAACAAACAAAAGTTCCTTTACCCAATTCCTTTTTCTTTGTCTAACCGTTTTATCAAGATGTTCTTAAGGGTCTTATTCACAGCTTATGCTGCTTTATTAGCTTTTGGATGAGATACCGATGAAAAAATAAATATTATTCCATTATTTTCAATGTGAATGAACTTTAGACTTTTAAATCGAGTCCCATTGTCAAAAATGATTTTGTTCGAAAGTACAAAAGGGCTAACTATGTTTTTGATCACAAATTTAAAGACATTTCCTATAGTTATATTGGACAACAGTTCAGCCTTAACCCATTTGATTAAGTAGCCAATTCCCACTATTGCAAATTTCATACATCCTTTTGAGATAGCAAAAAAATCCTACTAAACCGATTCCTCAAACATCGAATGGCCATAGACCTGTGACAAAGGTCAATTCACCTAGAGGTAGTCATGGGATTTTTGACATCTGTCACCTTTTTATTAGAAGATAACATCCTTACTCATCCAAGGCCAATAGTAGCCTTGCCTCATTATTTTCTAGGATAATTCATGCCGTTGGAATGGTAACTGCGAAACCATTCATGGCTTCTTTTTACTAACTTTCTAGAGTTATGCATCTCAAATAAGGAGTCGAGTATCCTTTCTTGTATAGTATCCCATTGATCATGGTACAAGAAGGTGTTTGATATTTTAGTTTTCTTGACCCATTCTTATCCTTTTGTAGCATTCCTTTCTGTAAGTATTCTACTATTGGTGTCATCTAATTATTCACATTTTGATCCTTGTGATTATCCTCTCATGCTTCTTCGTAAGTTGTCCCTTGATCATCCGTCCCTTGGGGATCTTCTTTATTACTTTGTGGTCGTCAAATTTGTGAACGAGTTAAAACTTGTGCTTCACACTTTGATTCCTCTTTATTAAACTCAATAGCTAGGCTTTTTTGGAATCCAACGCAGACAATCTTCACCTTTTGTATCCCACATAAACTCACTAATTTTGCTAGTGAGTCTTCTTGGGCATTTTTCTCCCTTGGCACCTGATATATTGAGAAATCCTCAAATCGAGCTAACATCTCATGGATCTTCTTAACATATTGAGCTAATCGCACATCTTTTGTTTGATATGTATTATTTAATTGGTTTACCATTAATTATGGGTCGCTAAACACATTAATCCAAGGATTTTTCAATTGCTTTACTAAAGTTTGTCCGTCTATCATTTATTCATATTTAGCCATGTTATCGGTTGCAGAGAACACTAATTTCATTGCATGATGTAATCAATGTCCATAGGATGTACTTATCACATATCCAGCCCCAGCTCCTAGTTCGTTTGATACACAATCCACAAATAGCTGCCATTTGGTTCAAGCTTTCATTCCTTTTCAAATTGTTCTTTAATAAACCATGTACATTCTATTACAAAACCAGCCAATGCTTGTCCCTTTATTGCTACTCGAGGTAGATATTTGATATCATATTGACATAATTACATTCCTCATTTTATTAACCTTCCAGACATTACGGGCTTACTAAGAATTTTCTTAAGCTAAAGTTACTTAAGATTTTAATTGCATGCCCTTGGAAATAATTCCTTATTTTCCATGCCGATGGCACTAAACTGTAAGTTAACTCTACCATATATAAGAAAAATTCTTCACCTTCCACTGGACTAGAGTGTATTGGAGGCATAACCAAATGATCTTTATCTCTTGGAATACCTTTTAGCATTCCTCTATCCATTCAAAAATTCTTCTATTCTTGATCACTAAAAAAATGGAATACACTTATCGGTGACTTTTTATATAAACCCTTTGAGAACCGTGACTTAGCCATTTAAGCTCATTACATCTTTACTTATTTTATGCGTTGCTATATATCAAATCTCTTCTGTTTGTTTGGGGTTTACATTTATTCCCCATGCACTTACTATGTATCCCGAAAACTTTCTAGACTGAATTACAAAAGAACATTTTTGTGGATTCAATTTCAACTTACATTTTTGCAATACATCAAACATTTCATTTTGGTCTTCTATGTTGTCCATCCTTTCCTTGAATTTCACCAACATGTTAACGAGATATACTTCTATGTTTTTCCAATATGATTTTTGAACATCTTATTTACCAGACGCTGATATTTGGCCCATCCATTTTTTAGTCCAAAGGGCATCACTTTATAGCAATATGTTCCCCAATCAGTTACGAAGCTTTTATGCTCCTTATCAAGCTTAAATATGGTAATTTGATTACGTCATAAATATGAATTTATGATTAACACCATCTTGTGCCCACAGGTTTCACTACTTATTGATTAATCCTTAGAAGGGTATATCAATCCTTTATAAATGATTTATTAATATTCATATAACCAACACAAGTTCTCCATTTCCCATTGGATTTTTTTAAAGAGCACTGGGTTTGCTTACCATTTTGAGTAGAATACTTCTCTGATAACTCATTGTATAGCAACCTTTTTACCTCCTCTTGTAATGCAATTATTTATTCCTTATCAAATTGCCTTTTCTTTTACCTCATAGGAGTGAAACTCGGATATATATTAAGTGCATGACACATCAATGTAGGATCCATTCCAACCATCTCTAAATGAGTCTAAGAGAAAATTTCTTCTCTTGCCCAAAGAAAATGAATTAGTTCTTCCCCGGTATCTTTATCCACTTCTCTCCCTATTTTTAACATTTTAGTGGAATCCTGAGGGTCTATGTTCATCTCCTCCAAATCCTCTACAAACTTTATGTTCTCTTCATTATCTCTAGAATCCATTTCCGAAATAATTATTTCCAAAGCTCCTTCGTTGATTACTTCTTGGCCCGCCTGATTTATTTCAACTTAACTCCTTTTCTTTTCTAGAAGTCCAACCTTCTTAGCCTTGACTATTTGTTTCTATGTTGGAGTTTTTATCCTAGTGGTCATAGATGTCAATTTTGAATGATTGATATCCAAGGGCTTACAGTCTTTGAATTTATTTATTTGACACGGCATCATAGCAAGAACCGTTCTCTTATTATGATGTCCATAGCTGTAGAGTACATTTCCCTAGAACTAAATTGCTCTCCTTACACAGTCCCCAATCCATCCTCGGAGAGAAATTTCAAAATCAAATGTTTTGGAGAGACAAAAGTTCTACTTTATCCAAGATGAGTCTTTTAAAGAAGGCATTTTTGTAAAAGAGTTGGCCCATCACTACAAATAGAGTTTCGAATGTCCTTGAACAAGGTATAATTCTCATTTGGACATACAATTTTGTTTGCCCAATTAGAGTAGAACGATTATTATTAAACCCGTAGATGGGCTCAAAGCTAGGCTTAAGGTTTTCCACAGGAATATCTATTTGGTTGAATGCATGCTTGAAAATGACATTTGTGGTGCTTCCGGTATCCACCAAAATTTTATATACTAGAGATAGTCTAATTTGGGAGTAATCATCAATGGTTCATTAGGAGGGTGCCTCACCCCCCTCAACTCTCTTGGAGTACCACTAAGTCCAGGATATATATAGCACATTTGCAGGCCTTGGCCAATGGCTCCTTCTTCGTAGAATAGATTCCCTCTTTTACTTCAATAATATATATATGTTCCTTGCACCTTTACTCCTTTCACCATTATGTGTCCCGCCAAGAATCACAGTAATATGATTGATTGGTGGCTGGAAATCTCGTAGGGGTTCATTGTCTAGAAAATTTACATTATTAGACGTAGGTCTCTCATTGTTATTTGGGTGAGGGAATTTCAACTTTCCCTTAACAATCTCTTTAAGAGCTCCTCTTATGATCATATTTTGAATGATTCCATCTAAAACTCGAAAATCGTCTATTTGTGTCCATTTACCTTGTGAAAGGCATAATGATCTCCTACATTATTTGGTTCTGGGTTAGTTTTAGCCTCTCCGGTATAGAATTTTCCATACCATTTTTGTTACAACGAAAATATAAAAGATGGACTGGTTCAAGTCAGCATAGCCAGCACTTTGTATTTCATCCCATTTCCATCTTTTATCCTAAGAAGAGAATCCAAATCTTTCTCCTCCTCTTCCCCTTCACTGAGATTACCTTTTCTTATGAAAGTACTTATCCATACGGATGAATTTGTCAGATTGGAAGTGAAATTCCTGTAAATTCCTACATCTATGGAAGTAGAGTTCCTTTTAGAATAGAGTATTCTCTATCAATCCAGATTTAACCACCATCATCTTTTCCTTATCACTTACCTTTTCAGCCTTTGTGGCTTTAGAATTGAACCTTTTGAGATGCCTCTCAGTAACTCTCTGGGTTTTTGCTTTATGTTAGCCACGACACTTGAGTCTATAGTTGGCTCATTTGAGGTGCAGAACATAGTGAAAATTCATAGGCAAATTTCCCCAAAGAATATATAGTCTTCTACCTATAGCGGTGACACCATTTTGCTGCTGCACCGTGGAAAGTTATAAGGAAGAGTCTGCACCGTATTGCTCCTGGCATGTTATAAATGTTCACTTGCCTTTCAAATGCCAATAAATGGTCATCTGGGTAAACTGACCCATCATATTTGATGGAAGGAATTTTAACATACCTCAGCACTATGACCGCCATTATTTCTTCTGTGAACGGAGCACCCTATAATTAATATTTGCTCTACGATCCATTTTCCCCCGTCCTTTTCATATCCATTATATCTTTAACCAATTCATTAGCTATGTCTTTCAGATATGCCTCATCGCCTTTATAATCCATATTTTCTAGCTTGTATTCTTTATGAGAAGATGAGTTAGGGGATTGTACAAGAGGAGATTTTCGTCGGCTCCTTAGTTTTTTGTTTATTCTCAAGTTTGATCGATTGTTATTTTCAACCTTTTTACCCAAGTTCGATCAAGGTTTATTGTAAGCATTTTCCAACTGGATGGCTTCTTCTTTATCTTTTCTGTTGGGTTCAATGATACTCTTCCCAAGGTTCTTACTCTTTAAATGTGATGTATTAGTATATTTTTAAGGGTATTCGACCTCCTTGCTCTAATTAATTTTTGTCTTTTTGGTTGTTATAGATGACTTATGATATACAAGAAACTTAATCTATTCATGCATTGAATATAATATTTTTTGTAGGCCCTTTATATTAGCACTCTCATTTGTCATTTCAACGGGAATTGAAGATCCTTTGCCCTTAACAATTTTAATATTGAATTGAGGTGTTACATTTTCCTCAAGATTGACGTGGTGCACCGCTTCTTCCACTTAGACGTTGATCTTCTTTAGCCTTCCCATTCATGCTAAATTAAGGTAATCTTTCCTAAGTTCAGTTCTTGGTGAAAGCACCAAAATGTTAGACCAAACATTTTCCTAACTTTATTTCAAGTTCAAGTAACTAAAGAAGTTGAACGATGCTTAGGCAAGAGGCTCAACTGTTTGGCAAGCATTTCCGTACTCATATAGTCAAGAAGGCAATATGTATTTAGTTAAATGTTCAAGTAATAACTTAAGAAGTCACAGTTTTGAGTTGACTAAAATGACCATTAGAGTCCAAAATTTAGCTTTGTTGATTAGAAAAAAAGAAATTGAGGAAGAAGTATAATTCGAAGTTCGCCCCTTCCTAGTTGGGGTACATGCCTATTTACAAAGAAAGTGTATCCAGGGATTTTTAAAACGTGGTATCTATAGAAGACAAACGGTCAATATTTTGCTGACGATGCACACTATTAATTTGATATGTAGCATAGCTCGCTTTTGATCTCGTCATGATGATGTGGCATGAGTAGAGTAACCAGAAGTTGCTACATGGCTAAATAGGGTGTTTTACATGTTAATTTCTTGATGTGTGATAGCAATTTCTCAACATTCGATAGCTTCAACACTTAATAATTTCAACATGCGATAGCTCCATATTTGATAACTTCAGCATGCAATAGCTCTTCATCTCAATATGCGATAACTCCTAATTATTCTCAACATTCGATGGCTTTATGGCTTTAATATATGATAGCTTCAACTTATGATAGAGTTGTCGATAGATTTATGGTTCCAACATGCAATAGCTTTAATAAATATAACATGAAATAGCTTAAACCTACAATAACTTATTAATTTCAACATATGATAGCTTCATCCTACGGTAGCTTGACTTCAACATGTGATGACTTCAACCTGCGATAGCTTGACTTCAACATGAGATAGCTTCAACCTATGATAGCTTGATTTTGAAATGTTATATCTTCAACCTACAATAGCTTGACTTTAACGCATGATAGCTCTATACCATGACACGTGTTAGCTATATATCTCAACATGTGATAGTCTTTTGTTTACACCTATGATATTTCTATGCATTTTATCTACGATGGCTCTACATTCTTGATCTACAATATCCTCGCACCTTTGATTTAGCTTTGTGCTTTGGTCTACAATAACCTCACACCTTTGATTTACGATTACTAGGTACTTTGACCCCTAATATATTTGTATTCTTGGTCCACGATTGTTTTTCCATTCGATCCATTTTTGAAAAATCTTAGGCTGTAACATATACAAATATAGGCCTGAAACCTTTATTACTTTTAATCCATCCAAAGGTGATAACTTCTCTATTCTTATTCATTTCCAAAACCTATTTCTAAAGCTAACAACCCTTGTTAATTGGCGCATTTATTGAGCCCTAGGCCAAAATCATCAATTTTAAGCATTTTAAGTGAAATTCAGAAAGGTATTTACTCCTACCACTTCCTAAACACCCTAATATCATTTGATCGTCGTCAAATTTCGAATCTTGATCCATTTTTACTCTTGGTTGTTAAGTATATGAGAAGTTTGTTTAATTTGAAGCAAGGAGATGCAAATTCAAGCTTCATCGAGCTTTTTGGTGAGTGTAACTCAACTTTTAGGTCATGCATGCTATATTGAATGTTTGATTGGATATATTTGATGATTATATGCCTACATATCTTAGAAATTGATATAGTGGGTTATGAATGAATATGGTCTTGTTTCTCTTCTTTGATCAAAGTAATATGTAAACCTTTTTATTGAAAATCACTAATATCTTATCCTATATGTTGTTAACTTGTTGTATGCCAAACATACGTGGAAGTAGACATCAAATTAGGAATATAAATGCTAGAAGTTTCCTAGAAAACTGCTCGATAGTTGGTTTTTGGTGGAGCTAAACGCTTTAGAATTCGATACAACCGGTCGATGAACTGTACCCTAACCGATCGACCGGTTGTTCCTGTATTGGGGCCATAAGCTCTAAGCAAGAATAATTTTCAATAGTTATTTTGAAATTTTTTTAAACCTTTTTTGGTGCGTAAAATGATTTCTAAGAAATGTATAAAACTTGTATATAAATAACATTTTACAAAAATTATTTTGAATATAAATAGGAGTTTATATATATACATATATATATATATATATATATATTGTATATATATTTTTGAAGAGAAAGAACTTTTGGTAAAAAAATAGATAGTTTGAAATTACATTTGTGAACAATGATAGACTAAAATATTTTCAGTACGTATTTTATTTATAAATCACATTAGTTGAATATAGAATTTGGTGAAGTATATTAAGCAATTGAATGTTTTGTGCATGTGTTGTTATGACTATGTTCGATGAAGCTATATATATATTATATGTGTGTGTGTGTGTGTATGTATGTATGTATAATGATCTTATCAAATACTTATGTGATTAAATGCCTAAATGATATGTTGATATGAATGTTATCCTCAACACTTTTATAATGTTATATACAAGTTGAGTGCTTATTAATATATGATGCTAGTTGGTATATGATGTGTTACGACCATGTTGCCTCACATATGCTACATTCTGTTTGTTGATGCCATGCTCCTATATAAAATGTGTAACATTTCATATATTGTTAAATGAAGGCAAGTTATTCACCCATGCTATGTAAAAATGTGAACTGTTACGATATTTGAGCACAAATATGTGATATGAAACCCATAAATGACATTAGAATAAATAAACAACATTTTGGGGGATAAGTGTCATAATGAGACCATTTGTCAATAAATAAATGAATATGATGATGACGATTGTTTGGTATGGGGTCAGTTAATAGAAATGCCAGTATCTATTCTAGCTGGACTGATTCAGGGCACTCCTCGAATTGTAATGATCTTGGCCATAGCCACTATAGCCCAAACGATATGTTGCAAGGATACAACCATGGAGACATGCACCTATGCTATGATGATGATGATGAGATGAAAAAAAAGGTGATATATGTGAAGCACAACTAGAGCACCAACGGTGATGAGATGAGATCGACGGTGCAACCAATACATGATGTGAAGGCACCCACAACTACCGATCAAGCGGTATATATATGAAACATGCTATGATTTCTAGGTTTTGATGCAGCATCTAGTACAACGAACATGTTTAGGATTCACTAGTGTTATATATACCTTATTTTAAATAAATTAAGCAGTATGAATAATAATAATAAAGATGGCAACTTATAAGTGTTAATAGAAGAGATTCTTCGGTTAATTAGAGTTACAATAGTGAATCACACAATTTAGCGCCATGATACGAGTGTTTACACTGTATGAGTGATGAGATGCGATGGGTATAGTTTAGTGAGTGTGTGACATATTTTGATTTATTTCATATATCACACACCACCACATATAAACACACACCCACTAAACACTTTATTATGGTATGTGCACCGTTACACTCGTAGCTTATTTCTTGCCTGACTCTGGGTTTGTTAGGTATTTAATAACTCTGTATCAGAGTAAGGTTTGCAGGATGTATGCTTTCAGTCATATTTCTATTTTGAGACGCGTTAGAGGATGGAGTAGCAGACGATGTTGTTTTATCATATATACAACATATTAGTTGTATTTTGTCATGATGTAGTCCATGTTGTTGTCATTAGTGCTTTTATCAGACTTGTATCTTCTTACTCTTTTCAATGATGATGTAGTTGTGATATCACAGTCTGTAATTATGTCATTTTAGGCCGTCTGATGTTATTTGCCTTGTATAAATGTAATTTTAGGATATCCCTATATTATGACATTTGTTATGTAGATATTATATTTTGATCATTTTTGCTACTTTGTTTTATCTCGATTATATTATTTATATATTTCCAGATATGTGATTTACTCAGTCCTAGGAACTTGAGTACATTATTATTCTAAGATGAGATACATGATATTTCTAATGTACTATCACTACGCCATAGATGGCCAATTGCAACGAAAATACAAGCTGTTGCTAGCTACAATGTAACGATAGCTATGCTGATTTTTGTCTATTACAACATTAGCTTCAGGATGTTAGCATGGATATCAACACTATGTTGCAGTAGCTATAGACTTATAAAAATATTATAAAAAATGAGTGCGGGCTGAAATAATTTTTAACACGGGAAGCAAAGACAAAGCGGCAAAAGTTAATAAAATATTGAAGGGTTTCACTCAAACACTTAACAAAATACGTACTCCTCCGCTCAACCTCTCAAACACTCAAACACTCTGCGATTTCAACTAGGGCTAAAAGTTCTAAGTTTACAAGCTTAATTGGGATTCGATTAGGGCAAGTTTGAGTTCAAGTTCAATTAGGGCTTCAGTGTTTCAATTAGGTCTTCAATTGGGGTTCGTTTGGGTTTCGAATTTCAGTTAGGGCTTCGATTTAATCTGCTGCTTGAGGTATCACTCTATGTATATTTCAAGTTTTTCCTGATTTGATTGTTGTGTTGCCTAATTTACTGATTTACTTGTGAGTTCAGGTGTAATCATATTCTTGATTTTATTATTGTGTTTGTCTTTGTATGTTATTTGTGTGTAAATTAGTGATGAATGACGAGGAAAAAATATGGGCAGAACTTCCTAAGTTTAGTGAAGGATATATCGGTGGAGTGAAACGTTTTATTCAAAATACTTTTTCTAGATTCGCGGTAGGTGATGAAATTACATGCCCTTGCAAAAAGTATCATAATCGCAAGTGGCATCGTCAAGAGGTAGTCTACGACCATCTGATTTGGAATGGTCCATCTGAATTGTACGTGAAATGGATTTGTGAGGTTTCTTGTCTAGATCCTGAAAGGAGCGATAACGATATGGATCGTGAAGCGGGAATAAATTTTGGAGATAATCTTGATGAGATGTTGCATCGTACTTGTGGAAATATGCATAACAATGAAGGTGGATCTTCTGATGGAGCAAATGGAGTAGATGTCGATGCTAGAAAATTCCATCATCGTGTTGAAGAGGGAAAGCAGCCATTATATCCTGGGTGTACTAAATTTTTGCGATTAAGTTTCATCGTCAGGCTTTATTCTTTAAAATTCCTACATGGAATCACCGAGTCTGCATTTACCGATTTATTAGAGTTGTTAAAAGAAGCTTTTCCATAAGCCCACATCCCTTTATCTTTCAATGCTACCAAAAATATCATTAAAGATTTAGGCCTCGATTACCAAAGAATACATGCATGTCCAAATGACTGCATGCTATATTGGGCAGAAAATGAAAAGGAAAATAACTACAAAACTTGTGGTTTTTCAAGGTGGGCTATACCGGAAAAGAAAGCGGGTGTTGACAATGATCCGGAGCAGCGGATTCACAAAGTACCAGTAAAAGTGATACATTATTTTCCACTAAAACCAAGGCTGCAAAGGATGTTCATGTCCAAGGAGTATGCAGAACTTATGATATGACATGCAGTGGGATGAAAAATGATGGCAGACTTCGACATCCAGCTGATGGCGAGGTTTGGAAGACGATGGATGCCAAATATCCTCATTTTTCATCTGAAAACAGAAATATCAGGTTAGGAGTAGCAGCTGATGGATTCAGTCGTTTTGGTACAATGACTACAGCTCACAGCACATGGCCAATCATATTGGTAAATTATAACATTCCACCTTGGTTATGCATGAAGCCAGAAAATTTGATACTTTCAACCCTTATCCCTGGTCCACAGTCTCCTAAGAACAACATTGATGTCTACATGCAGCCTCTTATCGCAGAATTGAAAGAATTATGGGGTCTTGTGATACAAACTTATGATGCCTTAATTGGTGCTAATTTCACGTTACGTGCAAGCGTGTTATGGACGATCAGGGACTTTCCGGGCTATGCAATGTTATCCGGCTGGAGCACAAAGGGTTATTTAGCTTGTCCCATATGCCATTTCGAGACTTCTTCAACTTACTTGAAACATAGTAAAAAAATGTGCTACATGAATCATAGGAAATTTTTAGATTCGGAACACAAGTGGAGGTTTGATAAGAAAAGGTTCAATGGTGAAATTGAAATGGGAACATCTACGGGAATTTTATCCGGGACAGACATTGAAGAATTGTTGGCTGGTTATGAAAATATTTTTGGGCAGAAAGAGGTCAACAAGCATAAAAATGAATACCCTTTTAAAAAGAAGTCAATATTTTTTAATTTACCATATTGGAGTCACAATGTATGTCGACATAACCTTGATGTTATGCACATAGAGAAAAACATTTGTGATAACATACTTGGTACTTTACTAAATATTGATGGGAAGTCGAAAGACCATTTAAGTTCTCGGTATGATTTACAAGAGATAGGCATCAGGGAGGTCCTTCATCCGGTTCTATCAGTTGATGGGAATTACCTTAAGATCAGGGCTGCCATATTTGCAATGACGAACAAGGAGAAAGAAATATTTTCAGTATATTTGCAATGACGAACTATGAATACACTGGCTATGTTTTTCAGTATGTTTGTTATTTTGTACTTGACTAAGTAAAACTTGTGTTGCTGGTTATTCTGAAATGAAAAGTTCTTTGTTGCAGTGTAATGTTGCCATTAGATATGATATAATGTTGCAGTATAATGTTGCCATAGATATGATATAATGTTGTAGTACATTTCCAATTTAAATTGCAAAAGGTGTTGTCATAGATATGATATAATGTTGCAGTATGTGATGTTAAATGTGGTAATAAACTGGCAAAGTGTTACCATAGATTAATGAATATGGGCCCCACAACAGGGTTTCGTAAAGGTGGGCCACAGAATTAGTGGGCCACAGAATTAGTGGGCCCCACAATGTGGGCCCACATGTTGGGGCCCAGATTGTGGGGCCCACTTTTTAGTAAATTTGGTACATGTGGCAACAACAGAACCGATGTTGCGCTAGGGCCGCAAATATGTTGCCTTTGACTCTAGGGCAACGCGACAAAATGCATCACCGAGAAAGTGTTGCCTTTGACTCTAGGGCAACGCGACAAAATGCATCACCGAGAAAGTGTTGCCTTTGCCCTTTTTTAGACTACAGCAACTTTTTTTGGCACTTCCTGCATCACTTCTTGGGTGTTGCAGTATGCAATCTATGACGTAGTGTATGTATTGAGGGATATTCGTGTTAGCCCAAGGGAATATATATGAGAGACCGCTCCTATTGTGTCCTTTACTCTATATTATCAGATAATTATTACTCTTCGATAGTATGGGTACTGGATGGTCATAGCTTGGTAATAGAGCATGATTGAGTAAATCATGAATGAAAACATATTTTGTCTTAAAGAAGTGAGACTTAGGAAGTCGCCCATTTTGGGTGACTCGTGTATTTGATATCAACTTAAATGGTGTTCTTAGGGATGGAAACTAGCATGGAATATGCATATTAATAAATGTATTACTATGCATATTTTGTAGTAGATACCTTATATATTTGAATATATCTTTTCTCTTTTCTAATAAGTGATAAATGTTTGTTTGGCAGTAATTATGGCTAGCACTGGCAGACCTAGAGGTTGTGCATCGACCGACCCTCCCGGTGTCAACCCATAGAGTTAGGTGATTTTGGAGTCCTCTTGACAATGGAAAATAGATGAAGGTCATTAGAAACATCCAAGCCATGGGTGTAGTCGGAGCTCAGAATCCAAACCCACATTTGTACTTCACTAAGATTGTAGTGACTACACGAGTCTAGGAGACAAACTGTTCCTAAGTAACGAAGGGGTTATGGTAGTGCATACTTGGTTGAAGGTATGTAAGTGAAAAGAAAGTTGGCATCCTGTAAGTTGTAGTCAGGTGCTTAGATTGGCATGACACAATGACTATAGAGACGCCTAGGGAATATATTTCATGGCACATATTTAAAGAGTTGTTCTAATTTTCTTCTAAAAGGCGGGAAAGTGATATTGCTTAGAAGATTCATAGATTTGAGGCAAGATGATTCAACTGTGCAAGAGTATGTAAATGAACTTAATGTCCTTCCAAGTATGGTTCAATAATCACCCGTACACCTCTTAAAAAGAATGAGAAGTTCCTTTTGGGATTAAGGAATGATCTAAGAGACATATTCGTTAACATTCAAAGAGATGGCGGATACTGCATTTAGATTTGAGAGAATTTATGAGAGAGACTTAAAGGCGAGTTGAGAGTCTACTCAACCTTCTCAGAACAAGAAGGGCAAGTAGTTTTTCTAGAAAAAAAAATCAAAGGTTCAAGAAGAATAATCCATATTTCAAGCCAAAGCTGCAGAATAAATAGAAGGTTCAAGATAAGTCTCAAGTGGAATATTGTTCTTAGGGTGCTAAAGGTCATTATACAAGTGAGTATAGAATCTCAAATCCAAGAAAAGCAAAGAAGTGTTAAATCGTAATGAAACATGACATATGTCTAAGAAATGCACTAATCCAAAGAAGCAGAATCAAGGAAAGCTACTTTCGACTTAAGGTCTAGGAACTTTCGATCAAGACAGAGGAATGAGTCAACCATTTTGAAAGGTATTATATTACTTCATGATATATTTGTATGATTTCTTTTTGATAGAGTTAGGGGTATGCCCTAGAGGTAATTCTATAATTTATTGTAAATTATTAACTCTGTAATCAATTCTCGTTTGTAATAAAAGATGCTTTCTTTCAGTTATATACTTGTGATAATATGCTTTAAATAATTAAATTATATTCAATAGAAAATTCATAAATGGTGAGTTTGTGATAGTAATTAAAAATAGTTGTAATCATGAACATTGTATTACAATATAATAAACACGTTATCTTAAATATTCCTTGTCGAGATGTATCGAGACTGGATATCAATGCATCCATTGAGACTAGCATACGTAATGCTCTCCAAATATTAGGCAGTGTATTACTTATGACTGCTAGGGGCACCAAGATGTTATGTACTAATAGTTATTGGACAATCATGGAATGACTCACTCGATAGTTTTCCATTGGTTAATATAACTAAGGTCAAATAAAAATTATCGATGTGACTAATTTACACAGTTCTCATAACTTGAGAATACCGTTGATCTGAAAGCTCCACTTTAATTATAGTCAAATCGTGGCACGGTGACCATCCAACAGCTGTAGATGGGTCAAGTGGAAGTATTGGAAGAGAAAAACTATTCAAGAAAGGATTCGTCTCCTCGGTTATATGAGGTTTGTATCATGGTCAATTGAAGTCAACTCAAACTCGATATCTCTTGCCAGAGTAGTTCGGTCAATAATAATTGTAATTATTGAACCAAGGACTTTGTGTTTGGACTATAGAGTTTAATATGGAAAATATTGGAATTTTGACCATTACCAAATTCTATAAGTACAAATATGCAGTTTTGACGAAGAGAATTGGTGTAAATAATTTTCACTACCGAGTAATGCTTACAAAGTATAACCGGGTTTTACCGATACCAAGTAAGTGATAATTTGGTCTTAATGTCACACCACCCGCTAAGTGAAATATAAACATTAATATTCGAACCGTCCGATATTAATCGTTGATAAAAATTTACGCTTAAGATTCACACGGCCGAAATGTTTAATACTCCTATTACCACCTGATCTAATTAAATTATAATTTTTATAAATTAACTACATTAATTAATATTTATGAAATATTAATTATAAATTTTATATCATGTGCATTGACCAATATTAAATAGTGTGCATATTAGTTATATAAACACTAATCGGTATACGATTTCGATATACATTTAATTTAGATTTAAATGCAACAAATATTATTCGGGCTTGGAATTGTTTTAAGGCCCAAAGAGGGCTTGGAATAGTTGGCCATCAGCATGCCTAGATGAGGCTGACCATGAGATGGCATTGTAGGAGGAATGTTGAAATCAAAAGAGAGAGAAATGGTAAGAGAAATAAGGGGATCTTGATCCTTATTTCACTCCCTAGTCCCTCTCTCGCATAATCCCTTTAACCTTCACTTAGGCAATGAATTTTTGCCTCTCTTCTTGATGCTATTCCAGGAGGCCACACCTCCCTCAAAACTCCAAAAATCTAAAGACTAAAACACTACAAACTATATCGATTTGATCATCGGTGGTAAAGCTGTCCGGGAGCTATCTACTTCTAGAGTTGGAATTGGATTCAAGGAGTTCCATTCTTCATTTCAACGTGTATGTAATAGGCTTTGGTGAAATGTATATCTCTGATTTATTAAAGCAAAATTTATTTATTATATCATATATATGTTAGTTAGCAATTATGATGAATCTACATATCGATATGTTTCCACATTTGGATGGTTGGATATATATATGTATGTACAAAAAGAGAATTTATATTTATGTCGGCATATTGCTCACGACTAAGTTAAAAAAAATTCAAAATTAAAGTATAAATTTGTAATTAGTTTCCTTTAGTTAAAATTTAATACACAAGAAAATAATATGACAAATATGTTTTATATTTTAAATTTTTTTAATCAACTCATATATACTCTCGGATTACAAATATATTTCTTTATTGTATATTTAATCCGTATATATTGTGTATTTAACTTGATTTAATTTAAAATTAGCTTACACATTTAATAAATTAACATGCATATTTATAAGTAATATAAAATACAAGTATAAAATTTTGTAAATGTAAATTGCAAAATTTGTTTTTGGATTAATAAAATATATTTAAGGTTTTTCTATATGGAAATAAATAAATAATTATTATTTTAATGTCTAAAATAAAAAACATAAAAGATATATTCAAAACTTGGCCAAGAGATATTATGACATATATATATATATATAGTTTTTAGCAAAGCTAGCCGAAAGTTATTGTGGGACGTTCTCAAATATAAAAAGAATAAAAAATAGGTGTTCGACACATGCGCCAAAATAGCTAGTAAGAATATAAAAGCATAGGAGAATGACTGTAATACCGAACTACTAAAACCACAGACCTAAAACTAGTCTCCCTTCGAAAAGGTAGAACCACTCCCTTCATCCAAAGATATATGACCAATAACATGCAAAAAACTAAAAATAGAGAACCTGGAGATGGGACAAAATCCATGGAATCTGTGCATTAAATGTATTTCCTATCACAAAAGCTATCCAAAAGAAGAGATCGATTCGATTCACCAAACTTACCAATATCAGAAAGAGAAAGGCCTTCATCCACGACATGATAAAATTACCTTCTTTCTTCTACATCTCCGCCAACAAACTTGAAAAAGGTTCCTTTCAAAGGGTCATACCTCATTTCTGAAGGCACATGAAGCCAAGTACAATCAGATAAATCCTAAACAACAAAGGAAGCAATAGTCTCAATAACCAAAGAACTGACTTCAAAAACTTTAAGGGGAGGACCATCAATAACCAGTGGCATGCTAAGGGGAGGATGAACAAGACACACCTTCAGAACCCACATCATGACTGGTGGTCGAGGAAGTGGGACCCAATCAAAAAGTGGAACTGGAACAATGGTAGTCTGATGTGTGAAAGCTTCCATAAGCTGACCAAAAGAGTGACAAGTCATGTATATATCAGTTTTCCAGCTGTACTGGACATCAATAACAACAGCATGGCCTTCACTAATACGAACAAATATATAGAAAGGCAAAGGCTTTTTAGGGGTTATTTCAATAAACACCTTGGCATACACAAGTTTATTATGAGCTATAGTATAAGCATTAAGGCATCTAAGTTTTCCAACAACGCTAATAACCAATTCAGGCCAATGATGGGCTGCAACACAGATTGAAATGAGTAAAGTGAGCCTATACCGGAATATATAGATTTTGCTCCTTAGCTTTATTGACCGTTGGAATCCATGGGGTAATAATGAAAGGTTGACCAACAATAATGGAGGGATCCGCATCAAGAATGCGAAGCTTTTCTTTTTTTAAGAAATTGAAAATGAACATAGTGTTATCAAAGTGGACCTAAAGTCTATCCTTTATCTTTCAAAATTGACTACAATCTCGCAGTACTTGATATAGAGGATTAAAATCAAGGAAAAAACCCACTAAATACTCCGACTAAAAATCAACACCGACTTTTAACACTTCAACTGGCTGAACCATAACAAAATCTATCTCCTTAATTTCAAAATCACGAGGAACAATTCACCTGCATTTCGAGGTAATACTTTGAAGAGTGAAGTCTACTTACTACTAGGCATTATGGGAGCAACATTATGATGGGATTCAGGACCTAACATGGCAATAGAGAAAGCAGGTTTAACAACCTCCAAATTGACATTTGAGCAAACATCTTGTGTGCAAACATCAATACTTCCTAATACAAGCTCTTCCACAACATTATTTTCACTATCAAACACTATCCTTATTAGCAGATTCACACCAACCTCAAGATTCGAGGTCGACAACCATTGGCCTCCCATGGCATATGCATTTAATAAGAAAGAGAGAGGTGAGACCATACCTTCAGCATTAGTGAATTTAGGCAGGCCTGAAATAGGACCGCAAGTAGGATCTAAGTGGATTAAGGAATCCTAAAGCAAATTAAATGGATTATCAGTTATCATAGGCAAATTGGAATCCACACGCATGGCTAGAATAGTCTTGGAAGATGAGAGATTCGATAATAATAGAGGAAAATTACAGTTTCTGACAACTAAGGTAGGCGGAGGTTGAGAGAGGACGGCCAAGGAAAAAGCAGCATTGAAGGTTCGAATGGATCTCATAATGGAAAGGTGCTTCGATGAGGGGCAAGATGACAGAAGCTTGCTGGAAGTCGACATGAGGAGAAACAAAAGCAGCGATCAGGGAGTCAAAGGAATTTAGTGGAAAAGGAGGAATGGGATCAACTTGAGCAGTTGATTAGGTGCAACCATAACAAAAGAATGTTTACAAGTATTTATCTTATTATATACATAATTTTATATTTTATTTAATAAAAAAAATTAGTATTTTCGAAATATGAATGTATATATTAATTTTATACTTTCATTCAAATCTATTTTGTATCCTAATATTCAAAGTTTTTACAATCTAATTATATATATATATATATATATATATATATATATATATATATATACTATAATGCAAATACCTGCCTTTTTGGCACTTCCACAAATACCCATTGTTTGCATTGCTACACGACACTAAATAACACCGCTACAAAAGAGGCTATTATTGTCATTTTTAATGCCCCGAGTGGTTTGCTTTGCCGTTCGAAATTGTCCCCCACGAAGTCGCCCACGTTATCCATTTCTTCCATTTTCCCTGTCTCGAAGAACAGTATTCTTCTCCCTGAAGCTTAAACAACAATTTCGGGAAAAGGGAAATCAATGGAAACAAATAAAAACTATGAAGCGATTCACTGTCTAAAAACATTAAAGAGATTTGGCTCTTCTTTGGGCAATCGTCAATTGCCAGATTTCAACCATGGTACTCTATGGAACCCTATTTTAGTTTTGTTTGCCAGTTCGCTTTTTATACTTTCATCTTTCATGTTCATAGTAAATTGATTGCCAGTTTCGTCATGTTTTTACCCTGGATTATTGTTTGTTTCAGCGTCCGATAGTTGCTCCACGAAGCTGCCCACGTTGTCCATGTCTTCCAACTATTAATTACCATAGGATTCTTTTCTCCTTTTCCTTTAATTTCAACTATTATTTTCTTTTATCGATGGATTTGCGACAAAATTACCATAGGGCTAAACACACACGATGCCCTAGGAAGACGAAGTTGGAAAAGGAAAAGGATTTATGCTTGCATACAGTGGTTGGGTTTAAGTATGGCAGTGGAGGGTTTGAGTAAGCTTTATCTACCTTTTGTTGTTTAATCCATAATTTCTGTTTCTTTCTGAAGCTATTGGCACTGTATGGCTTCAGAGAAAACTATCATTGATGTGATTTGGTGATTTTATGCCCATATATTCTCTTATGTTCCTAAGAGTTTGTGTCCTATGATTTTGTTTTCAATTTTTTACGTTCAGTTTAGATGATTATCTTGCTTTCAAGACCATTTATGAAGATGGAAATAAGTTGTTTGATTGTTGAAGAACATTAATTAGCTTATGGCATAAATTTCTTATTTGGGTTGTAGAGTTTTTCGGTGTAAGTTTTGATTTAAGAAGTTAATAAATACAGTTTCTGATTACAGGCTTTGACTGTTGAATAGCAGCGTAGCAAAAGGAAACGCCGGGTATGTTAATCATGTACCGATGCTAAAATTAATTGAATGCATTAAATGTGTAATTGAATATTTTTAACCGCAATTGAATGTTTGAGTTCCTAAGTATTTAACTTTTATAAAAAAATGTTAGCTTCATTAATGTTTTAATGGATACGAGTCATTTGGAAATGGAGCTGATTCCTCTATAGAATTTCACTATAGTGGATCTAAGAATTTGCAAATTCAAATTCATGAATATTAATAATCTTCGGTTTTTGAAGAATTTCTCAAATTTGTTTTGTGATGTCCACTTTCTATTTTTCTAAATGTTACTCAACCTTATGGTAAATTATTAATTTAATTGGAGATCAATTGGTATTTGTTTCCGAATAAATAATTTGAAGTGAACTAGGAGTTTCTAATACGAAGTGGAAATCTTTTTATGTATTTCTCATTTGCATTGATAATCATATTGTCTTTGTAACTTTTTAACCTATGCATTTTTTTCTTTTAATTTAAGGTTAACCGTATGTTTTCTTAGTATTTCTTCTTATGCTTTTTAATTTTTTACATATTCAACTGGACTAAACTATGAATTGAATGGATGATATAATATTGCCAATTGGAATTCTAAGAGTTGTATCAAAGCTATAATAGTCAGATTCTCAAATTCTTGAAATGATGTTTTTATTTTAGTTCTTGCTTTTTTTATGTTTATTATTTTGATAGTTTTATCTACGTTTTTATGCATCTATGTTTTGATTTTCATGTTATTTTGATATGTGAATGATGACCTTGAATATTCAAATCATGTGAATCATTTTGTATTAGGTTAGATGTTGCCAATTATAATGGAGGGGGATTGAATGCTTTATAGTTTTACAGTTTACATGTGAAAGTTCTGATCACTGGCATAGCATATATGATGATGCACAAACAATGACCGCTTGCCTAAAATTGTAAGTATATAAGATGACTAGATTGTAGCGCATCCAATATATGACTTCTTTTTTAATACAAAACAAAAAAAATTGTACGTTAACTTCTCAAATTTTTTCTACATTTTGGTAGTATGAGCTGATACAACGTATATAGATTTTTTTCTTTGGCAAGTGAAAAGGGTTTACAAATATCTTTGCAGTTGCAAACCATAGAAGGAAACTTCTTTGGTATTTGTATGCAATATGTTATAACTTCAATTGTTTATCTTTTGTTCTAATTTCCAACCAATCGTGCACCTAACTAACTTTTAGATCTTCTTCGACTCATTAGCACACTTTAGCATATCTTCCATTTTTATTTCATATATTGATGTGCAACAAACTATATCCACATTTAATGATTGGACGATCATCGTAGATAAACACTATGCTAGAATTATAATCTTAAAATTGATAACATGGCCTATATTTTTGTGACAGTCTATGAATTTTTGTTTGATTTTCTTACATATGCTTAGTATTAGTTTACTAACTGTTCAACAACTATACGGTTCATGCAAATTTTACTGTTTTAAACATTATAACCGGCTGAAGTATTTATATTGCATGTTGTTTTTAGTTTTCCCATCATTTTGTCCTAAGCATCTTCTTTGGGCTTTGAGATTTTTCTTCCCAATCACCACAAATAATACAAACAATGAATGTCTTATGCGAGTGATTATGTACGGGTTTTAACTTTTATAATATTTCCTTAACACATTTCAGTCTTTGGCTTAGTTAGGTAAAATTTCTGTAATAAATACATCAAAACGAGAATGTAAATGTAACATCCATGTCCTCTACATTGAACTATAATATGAAATTTTGGTCTATTGATTTTGTGGGATAAAACTTCTGAACAGTTCTCAATTCTAACATTAGTTTATTGCCTGTAGGATTAGTTTTTTCTGTCATGGATTAAGAAAGTTATAGTGAAAGTGTGAAAGCATTAGATAAGAGGAATCTAAAATTGGTTGCATCTCCTTTGCATTTTTTTATAATTGTTAAATTAACTATTAAAACTCTTAGAATCTTGATCGGTATTGATTCCATTTTTTGCGGTAGACTTTGTCAGTGCCATAATTTTTGCATGGTTGTTCAGTGTTTTTAACGTTTATAAGAAATCCTCTTCTCATGCAAACATTTGTCATATCTAATAGTTTTATGCAGTAATACCACTTCCTTTTTTATAAGTTGTACGACCACCTCAACAATGCTTCAACTACTGGGTTTCAAGCTTTAGGCTGATACGAGCTTTAGGCTGATACGTACAGGGCGTTGAAGGGTTAAAATAGTAGTGATGAAAGAAAAAAGGTTGTTTGAGAAGAGATTATAGTTAAAATATGCATGAGACTATTTATATAATTGTATGTCCATTATTACAGTATTTAACACGCGTACATGTATTTTACAATATATGCATATCTTACATTTTAGGTATGTTTAGTGTTTTATAATTTCGTTAATAAAAAGCATAATATGGCACTTTAGTTGTGTATAATCAAAAGTGAAATATGTATGTGAACTATCAATACCTTTATTATTATGTGAACTTTGAAAACTCTGGCCCAACTTAAAAAAGGTGACACATGAGTGTTATTATTTAATAAGCAAATAAATCATGAAATACATATAGCATGCACAATTAATGCATTAGTTTGTTGTCTGTAGCAGTTTATATTAACTTTAGCATGTAATTTTTTTTTCCACAGTTGTAGCTTTGGGCTTCAACATTTACATTCAAAAGACATGCTAATTTTGCTGTAAAAGTAAGTTGCTCACTATTTTATTTGAACACGTGCAAGGTAAAATAGTAATTTCTGTTTTCCAATAATTATGAACTATAACTACAAATTATTGTTTCAGCAAAAGTGGGTTACTCAACAATATTGTACCTGTTATGAACCGTAACTGTAATAACATCATAGGAAACTTATATTTTACAAAGGAAAAGAATAAAGGAAATTGATTCTAAAGTATTGTACCTGTTAAGATGAGTGAAATATAATTTAATATAATGCTTTCTATTTTATTAAAGGAAAGTTATATATATTTAGTAAGATAAAGATATGTTTCATATTTTCGAATTTTAGATTTTCAAGGAAAGATACAAATATGGTAAGAGTAAGATCAATATAAATATAGGAAACCTTAACAACGAGTTTCAGATTTTGTAGTAACATAAACTAAAGTGAAGTAACGTGGACATAATAAATATACATTTACTCTAAGACGTAAAAATGTAATTATTTATTGGCTTAAATAACAATACTAAAATTTATTTAGTGATTTGGTAATGATTTAAATTTTGGTAATAGGGCATTAAGATATGTTTCCCTTAATTGCCAACATTAATACTATATAAAAACACACTTCATTATTGATCACAAACATCATCATCAACTATCATCAGCTCATTATAGATGACATTACCTGAACACAACGTATCCATACTACCAAAATGTGTATTTGCAGATTCATTTAGCAGCATAATGAACCTTCATTACAAAAATCATTTCCCTATTTTTATTTCCTAATATATGCCATATTATCAAATTTAATATATTTTAACCATTATAATATAATATATTACATGAAAAAAAATTCATTAATATAATGAATACTTGGCTGCTTTTTAAAGCCAATGTCCATTGTAATATATATACACATGCCACTTCAAAGTCATGTTGCAAGTTCCAAGGAACCTTACAAACGGTTTTTTTAATACCAATTACTCCTACACACGTGCATCGCACGTGCCAAAATACTTATATATATATATATATATTTATATAGTGTGTGTATATCACTATCATAATTGTAGCAAACGCAAAAAAATTTCAATTCCTTCTTAGCACACGTCCAACGGATGTGCCTTCATACTCGTTTAAACAAGTGTATTATTTACTTAATATTATAAATGTCAGATTATTATATACACAATTATATATAAT
The DNA here is from genome assembly GCA_030737815.1 of Allium fistulosum. Taxonomy (NCBI): domain Eukaryota; kingdom Viridiplantae; phylum Streptophyta; class Magnoliopsida; order Asparagales; family Amaryllidaceae; genus Allium; species Allium fistulosum. Next base: position 1,023,679,503 of record CM060906.1, read on the forward strand.
ATCATTTATATTACAACTATACACATATATACATTTAGACAACATATTTATATACGAGTGGGGCTAACATGTCCGTTGTGGTATAAATTCCACCATCTATACACGAGTATGTTAAACCATGTACACATTACTATGCTGCACATGCATGTACAAACACCTATATATATAAAATAAAAGTTTAAATACACTATTCACCCCCTTTACTGTGAAATCGCCTTAAGATCCATTCCGATGTAGTAAAGATTAAGTTATCACATGTATAATCACTCCATCCACATTTGGCATCTGAGTACATAGTTTTCAAAAACTTGTAATCTGATATTTTAAAATTTTAATGGCTACTAACACTAGCAACACACTTTTTAACACTTTCATAGAAGGCCAATCAACTGCTAGACCCCCACCTTTTAATAGTAGTAATTGTGCATACTGATTATGCAGAATTTAAATTTATTTATAATCAATGGGATAGAAATTTGGAATATTACCCAAAGTATAGGGAATCCGAGACTGCATATGCTCAGTGGACAACGAGAAAAAGGCAAAGCACTTATTAACTCAAAAACTATGAATATATTGTCTGTTCGCTAGATAAATATGAATTTAATATAGTTTTTGTATGTAAGTCTGTATATGAAATGTGGAGAACACGGCAAGTTACACATGAAGGCACTAGTAAGGTTAAACAAACTAAGATTTCTTTATTAGCCAACCAATTTTAGTTATTTAAAATGAAACCAATTGAGTCTATTTCTGACATGTATTCTATATCACAAGACATTTTACTTGCTTGAATTTCATTAAGAAAAAATAGACTGAAGAGGATCAAGTCCGAAAGATTCTTAATTCACTTACAAGTGAATGGGATCAGAAGACTCTAGCCATAGAAGAAGCTAATGATGTTAGTATAATGAAAGTGGAAGAAGTAATAGGTAACTTAATGTCATATGAAGTTCAATTGAAGGGAGAAACGAGAGCCAGTTAGAAGAAAACACTAGAATTCAACACTACTCACGGAGATAAAGGATCAGATAATGATGAGAAAATTCCATTTATAACTATAGATTCTAGAAAATTCCCGAAGGATCAAAAAAGAAACAAATTCAGAAGGACTGATGGAAACCCGAACAAATTAGGGAGCGAAGATACCATCAAATGTTTTGGGTGCAGCAAAACTGGACACTTTCAGAGGGAGTATCCAAATAAAAAAAGAATCAAAGTTCTCTCCCAACACAAACTCCTTCAACGAAAAAGGGAAACAAGCTTACAATGAAACATGGGACAATTCAGACTCCACATCAAGTAGCAGTGACTCAAAGATAGAAAATGCAGATCCGTGCTTCCTAATTGATTACAAAACTAAAGCCACAAACACCGAAGGAAGCCACGAGTAACTCAAAAGTTGGTAAATTTTTATTTAATTTATTTATTACAATAGAATTCATTAGTTAATATAATTAGACTTTCGTAAATAGATAGTATGCATTTCAGATTTCATTAGTTCTTTTAGAAACCTTATTTGAAACAGCAGAAAAGTGTTTCAAAATTAATAGCCTTTCTATTTAATATAAAATTCATATATACTGAAAAATAATTATTTCAAAATATTATATAATACAAATAAATAAGAAATACAAATTTACAAATAATAAACTAATATTTATTTATCAATTAACAATACAAAACTACATTGTAAAAAAACAATATTATGACTTCTCAGACAGGAGTCATTTTCTTTCAGATGCATATGTCGACATATGGAAATAACGAATGTCGACATATACCTGACAGAAGCTTTATGGCAAGATCTTTCAAATTTTGAACTTTTGAAATTCATTCTCTATTCACACCATTCAAATGTCGAAGTAACAGAGAATAGGTTGTCATATGGCTATTGATTCCTTATTTATTAACTTTATTTTATTCTTCTTTCGTCACCAAACTTTAATTTTCAAATTGTAACACTTTTTCACTTATTTTCTCTCTTCAAAATTTTATTTGCTTCCTCATCGAGCACTCCAAGAATTTCTAAGAAAATTAGCAACTATCTCTTCAATAATAAGGATTCAATTGAAACTTATCTTGATTATGCTAAGCATGCAAAAGTATTTTTAGGTTGATTTGTCAATTTTCTCTCATTTTTTTCATTGTAACATTAAATACACACACCATAAATGGATTCAAACACATCTTGTGGAGTGGTTGTTCCGAGTCGAGAGATTGGACATAAAACCTAAGTTTGAGGGACAAGTGTAGGTCACTGAGGTGAGTTAAAATTTCTCTTGACAGGACTACATTTGATTTCAAGGGGTGTTGTTTGGATCTTTATTTGTTTATTTAAATTTGTATGTATGTTTGTTCTATTAGAAAATGTAATTATAAAAATATCAGTCAAAATTGCGTTTGTATAAAAGGGACCTTTTTTAAAAAAATTAAACCTTTTATAATATTTAAATTAGCACCTTGTATAACTAGTACTTATTTATATATGATTTGGTTATATAAATGCTTATAGTACAACGTATTACCAATGAATGATTATAGTACACATAAATAAAGAATATTGATTTTAATATAAAGAAAATGTTAATTTACTCTTTAGAAATAATAATTACTATTAAAATTATAAAATAATTAAATACTTAATCAAAAGAAAATTCATAACTGCTTAACAAAAAACATGTATGTTGACATACAATAAATCTATATGTCGACGAATAACGGTCAAATTTCAAAACTTAAAGTTTAGTTATTTCAAAGAGTGAACTATTAATTAACTAAATGTTTCTTATTGTGTGACTGGGCAAGAAATTTGGCATGCACTAAAAGTGGCTCATGAAGGTACATCGAGGTCAATGAATCTCATTTAGCCATGCCGTGCAATGAATACGAGAATTTATTACGACAAAAGATAAAAATATAAAGGAGATGTATAGACAATTTTCAAATTCAGTATTCAAATCCAAAGCACAAGGAAAAGCTTACACAGAATAGAAGATGGTAAGAAAAATTCCGAGAATCCTCCCGTGAAGTTTGGAAGCAACGGTGATAGTAATACAAGAATCCAAAGATTTGAAATAGCTTAAATTAAAAGAACTAATAGGAAATCTCATCATTTATGAGATGAACTAAAATTCAGGGAGGAACGTGAAAGCAAAGATTTGATAAACAAATCTATTGCCTTAAAAAGTACAACTGATAATGAGGAAGAAGATGACGCTGCAGCTGAGCTAGCATAATTGATGAAACAATTCAAAAAGTGGACCATAAAGCATGGAAATCTAGCAATAAACCAACGAATAAAAACCAGCAATGCCAAAGTATTGGATGAGTCCGAGGAAGAAATCATATGTCATAGATGTAAGAAGTCGGGTCACATCATACCAAACTATCCGCTGATTCGACTTGACAAAGCAAAGAAGAAGAGAATGAGTTTTGTAGCCACATGGGATGAGAGTGAAGAAGAAGAGGAGGAGAACACTGATAGTGAGAAAGAAGAGGCAAATATGTGTTTGATGGTACAATCAAGTGACATTGACGATGAACCAAATAAGGTAGCACACTTATTCCGTGATAATTTACTTTTATTAGATCATGGGTTAAATGGGAATATAGATAGACTTAACAACTATATAATAAACTAGAATCAAAAAAATAGTCTACTTTGTCTATATAATGAGTTAGAACTGATGATTGACAACATTAGAAAATTTAACTCGGAATGTGAAAAGTGTCAGTCTCAAGAAAAAGAAATTAATAGTTCTAGGATGAAAATTAAAACTCTCAAAAATGAAATTTTCACTCTGAAAAACAAAGATGAAACAAAAAGAGAAAATTCCATTAAAAGATGCACCTCACTTTTGAATGAAAATGATGCTCTTAAATCTAAGGTTCAACAACTTGAATCGATAATAAGAAAATTTTCTAAAGGAGAAAAGTCACTGAATATATTGTTAGGTAGTCAAACTATCATCAAAAACAAAATTGGACTCGGATATGATAGAGTTGAACAAATTAATAAAAAGAATTGCAATAATATCAAATTTCACAAATAACTTTCAAAGTGTTTAATTTGTGGAAAAATTGGACATAAAGAAAATAAATGTTGGAACAGAAACAAACACAAAACCGTTAAACAATTTAGGGTTCCAAAAGGTAAAATATAAATAAAAAAATTAAATTTAAACAAGCTTGGGTTCCCAAATGTACAATTGTAAATACTAACAGTTTACTATATAAACAAATTTTGGTAAAAATATGTTACAAATGAAAATAAAAATGGTCCTACATCCTCTGTTAGGCCATTCACTTATTCTAACATTTAGGTACAGAAACGGGCTGAAGAACAACTAGGATAGCTACGGGCTGAAGAACAACTAGGATAGCTGTAGACTTCGAGTTATTCTATATATTGTTCATGAGCAATAATTTGAATATTCCTTAGCCTAGAAAAATGAAGCGAAGATCCATATACTTTGGATGAAACATCAAAGGTAAGTAAAGGTATGTTCTATAACCTGTATTTTCTTTTCTTATTGTTAATTCTGTTGACACTGCTATGTTATAATTTCCATATCTTGAAATCTTTAGCTCCGATTTGAAAATTTTAAGATGTCCTGAAAAATAGAAGACACAAAATTCTAGAAGTTATATATCTGTGTTTTTTTAGAATTTCAACTTAAACAATTGGAAAACTGCAAATCATTTGGATATTGTTTGTAAATTGTTTTAGAATTTTCTAACATAGCTCAAAGCTAAATAATAACACTACAACTTTACTGTTTTGAGTTTTTGCAGGTTCATTATATAAAACATCGAAAAATAGCAATCATGTCGGCATATTACTTGAAAAGTGTTTCTGATTTATGCAAAAAGTGTTAGTATTTCAAATATGACCTTTGATCGATTCATCGTTTTGACTTAAAACTAATTTTGGTGATTAGAAATATTGAATGTTTAAAATTTTCAAGTTTGGTGCTAACTCAAATTATGAACTTAATGTTTTCAAATAGTGGTTTCAAATAAATTGAATTTTCAAACTTACAATTGTCAACTGTCTATGTACAACAGTTACCTTCATTACCTTTAATGATGACTAACAAATCACTGATTAGAGAACTTTTGGGTGTGTGCACTTTTGTTCAATGTAAATGACTTTGTCTTTGTTTAACCAAGATAATTTTGCTGAATTTTTTTGATTTTTTCAAACCAATTCAATTGATATTATTGAGTATACGGTGCTTGTTTGATACTTATATTCCACGCTCAACGTTGATAATGTGCATCACTCTCGTGGTATCAAACATTTTCTACATTCGATGTCATATTTACATTGAATTTATATTTCAACTAATTTTAAAATTAGCTGACATTTATTTAGCCCCTACTAGAAAATAGGTTTTCACAACTTTATTTGGATTTAGAAATTTTACAAATAACTTAGATTTTGCTTTGATTTTCTTTAAGAAAATTAATCTTGTTTACTTTAGTAAGGAATTTAGTCGGAAAAGATGGTAGTTGACTGCTTGAATCTTTCGAAATCTATCAAAAATAATTAATAGTGATTGAGAAAGTGATGTGTATTGATTAAATTATACTTCATAACAAGAGGAATGATATGTTAAACTTTCTTGAAAATGGAGAAAGTTTTATAGTACTTATTTAATTAGTACATATTCCATGATCATCTCTAATGCTATCATCTTTATTACAATCCTTACATCAAAATTTAATATATTGTGCAGAAGTTGGAATTTCAAGAAACGAGGAAATATATTTTTAGTGTAATTTAAAATAATTTATTCAATCCTAAAGTATTCACCCTCATTTAAAAGTCATCACAGTTATGCATGGGTGAATAACTTTAAGCTCTATATATGTGCTTCATTTCTCATTTAAAAGTCCTCATGATTATGCATGAATGAAACACTTATACAAGAGAGGGATAAAAATTCAAGTAATTTCTAACCTCGTTTAAAAGTCCTAATGGTTATGTGTGGTTAGAAAATGCTCGACTTTCTTTTAAATAACTACTAACCTCATTTAAAAGTCCTAACGGTTATTCATGGTTAGTAAGTTCTTAACATTCATGGTTTAATTTTAAAGTTTTCAAAATTTCAAAATTTTCTCTACTAAAATATACCACACTTCTATCACTATATAAAATTCCCCTTAAACCAAAACTCAATCATCACTCTAAAATGGGATATGTGTCTAATTAATAAATTGTTATGATTTTTGTTTGATTGGTTGAATTTTAATATATTATTATCTCTATATGATTTATAGTTTCAATCAAAATCAATTACTATATCGATTATTATTATAATTTTGATAATAACAAAAGGAGGAAAGAGGTTAAAGTTTTAGTGGTTGAGTTAATAACCTTACTATTATTCAAGAGTTTGTTTTTTTTCAATTGTTGTTATATTTTGCAATTTTTTTGACATCAATTTTTCTTTAACATTTATGATTTTTTTGTTGCATACATCTGTGTACGGGGAGTCTAGTTCTAGGGGGACTATGTAAACAAGGGGTGCTTGATCACGACACATCAAACATATTTCTTCAATGCAAAATCTTAATAAATCAACATAATAATAAAAATTTGCAACAAATATTAATAGAGTAAATGCGAAAATAAAAGCAATTCACAAATTTACCTAGCTTCAGTAATACTTGCCTTCTATGGCCCTTAAGATTCTACTAAGATTAAACAATCGACCGCTTACAAAAACCCTATAACTTGCAACTATCGCTTACCTGATTGCTCTAACCCTAAGCCTACAAACCCTAACTCAACTCTATCCCTGAGTTGAGAATTTCTTGAAATACACACCATAGTTCAATCCTAGTTAAAAAATAGAGTTTTTAAATTAAAACACAAATAAAAACTGAAGAGGAACCCTTAAATACAATATATATATATATATATATATGTGTGTGTGTGTATGTATGTTTGTGTGTGTATGTGTAGTATTTGTTTATACGGCCTGAACAAAAGTAACACAATTCTCCTTTATAATTCCTAGTCATCCCGCTTTTGCTTTTTTAGGTTTCTTCCTTCAATTATGAAAGCCGTCGATTAAAAAAAATTGATCGTTGAATTTTCTCCTTTATGCCTTTGTCGGTTGACTCCTTCGATAAGTTCTCGATTGCTGCTGCGGTTGCTTTCACGATCGAGTTCTCTTGCAGTTGTAACTCTGAAAATATTTGGTGCGATTTTAATATTCTAATTATATGTTTATATTTGATCCGAACTCGACTTTTATTAATATTGCCGATGATGAATGGTTTATATTGGGGAATATTTTGAAGAAGTCTTCCTTGGACTTTATATATTTTGTGATTTTTTTGTTTTGAATTTTTCGACTCCGATTTTTGCTTTAGGTATTGATTTGAACATATCTTATTCAATGGCTTGATTCTTTTATGTGTTCTTCGACTAGACTTTGTGGACTTGTTCAATTTTTGGTTACAGACTGACTTTGTGAATTAGTTCAACCTTGTGAACGCACTAATTATTTCTTAAATTTTCATCCTAACTAATTTTGAAAATGTTGCATATACATGCACACACTTATACACACACACACAAATATACATGTATATATATTTGTATGTATGCGGAAAAAAATTGTTGTGCCTGATGTGCACTTTCTGGTCTGTCTTCGTTTGTGCACTTGAAACTTGTTATACTTGAACTTGCTGCCTTGGTTTATTCTTTGTTGCATTCTTTAGCTCGTGTGCACTTCTCGATGTGTTTCTGGCCTATGCACAAACCGGTGCATGCCTATGTGTACGCATTTGTTTTTCTCATGTATTGTTATTTGACTTGTGCATTGCTTTGAGCTTGTTGGTGCTTCTACTATGTATTCAATTGTGAGCTTGCCATTGTTTTCCTTATGTACTGCTATTTGGGATGTGCATTCTTTGCTGTTGCACACTATTGCACTCCACTTGAGTTTGTTTGCATTTTTCTTGTGCTTGCTTATGTGCTTGCCTTGTGCATTGCTGTTTGGCCTGTGCATTCTTCGTTGTTGTTCCCTATTGCACTCCACTTGAGTTTGTTTGCATTTATTTATGCTTGCATGTGTGCTTGTTTTTTGCCGTTTATCTTTTAGGTTTGTGCAGTTGCACCATGTATTTGAATTTCATGTGTACTTGCATGTTTGAGTGCATGTCCTTTCTTCTTGTATGCCTGAAGCTGATTCACTTTGCCCGAACTGAATTTGTTGTTGTGTATTTGAATTGGTGAAGCTTTTTTTCTTTGCCTGTGCACTGTGTTGAGCCTGCAGCATTTGAGGGCTTGACCTTGCTCTATGTTGAATTTTGTGTACCTGTATCTGGTTATGTGAGGCTAAATCCATTCACCACTGCAGTAACTTTCTTTCATGTGCGCTTTTTGTCAATAAAGCCATTTGTCCTGCCTTTATGGATGGCCAAAGCAACCACTCAATGAGTGGTAGTCAGATTAAGCATTTAGTCTCGCTGCCATGCCTAGCCAAAGCAATTATGCAAGTGGTGATGGTAAAAAAAGCTTTGGTCCCACTTCCATGCCTGGCCAAACAACCACCCAAAGAGTGGTGGTCAATTTAAGCCTTTGGTCCTACCACCATGCCAAGTCGAAGCAACCACCCTAGTGCTATGGTCAATAAAGCCTTTGGTCTCGCTTCCATGCTTGGCCAATAAAACCGCCTAAAGGGTGGCGGTCTAGTTAAGCCTTCGGTACCGCCTGTACGCTTGGCCAAAATAACCATCCAAGGAAGAATGACTAGCTAAATTCCAAATGAAGAATAAACATGTCAAAAGAAAGACTACACAATTAGGGAATTGGCTGATGTAGTGTCCATCAATAGAATAAGATTATCAAAATTGAAAAAGGAAAGATAAGTGGAAAAATCAACATCCAAGGAATGGAGTATAACTTAAGGTAAAAGTGTTACACCCTAAAAAATGGATAGAATGGAAAGGCTACCATAGACCAAGAATACAAACCATCACGGATTAAAGTACCAAGAAGTCATAATCAAAGAACCTAGTTACAGTAGATCAAAGGTGTGAGGCTATTGTAGATCGAGAATGTAGAGCTATCGTTGATCGAAGGCATGGAACTATCCCAGGTCAAAACTTAAAGCAATTGCTTGTCTAGAAATAGAGCTATCGCATGTCAAGATATTGGGCTATCACATGTAATTCAAGCTACCGTAGGTTTAAGCTATCACATGTTGATGTCAAGCTATTGAAGGTTGAAGCAATCGCGTGTTGAAGACAAGCAACCATAGGATGAAGCTATCGTGTGATGAAATCAATATGCTATTGTAGGTTGAAGCTATTGTATGTTAAAGTAATAAAAGCTATTGCATGTTGAAACCATAAAGCTATTTGCAAAGCTTGCGTAAGTTGAGGTTATCGCATATTGAAGCTATAAAGCTATTGCAATTTGAGAATATCAAGGAATTGTCACGTACTGAGATAAAGAGCTATCACACATTGAAGATGCCAAATATTGAATATATCACATGTTGAAATTATTGAGTGTTGAAGCTTTTAAATATCGAGAAACTTCTATCGCACATTTAGAAATTAGCACGTAATACACTTTGATTAGATACGTTGCAACTTCTGGTTAGTCCAGCCGTGCTTTGTAATCATAAAGAGATCACAATCAGTTGTGCCACATATCACATTAACAGTATCCCACATTAGCAAAATCTTGACCATTCATTTCCAATGGATGTCACATGTCAAAAATCTAAGGACACAATTTCTATATAAGTAGGCATGTACCCCTACTAGGAAGGGGTGAACTTCAAATTGTGCTTCTTACTCATTTTCATTTTCATAATCAAACAAAGGTTAATTTGGGACTCTAATAGCTGTTTAGGTCAAATTGGAATTGTGAATTCTTGAATAAATACTTGAAAATTTATGTAATTACATATTTCCTTCTTGACTATTGGAATATGGACGTGTTTACCAAAAAAAGTTAAGTCTCTTGCCTAAGCATCCTTGGACCTCTTTTATTACTTGAACTTGAATATAAGTTAAGCCTAATTTCTTATCTATCTTACTTCATCTCTTCTCAATAAAAAAATTTCTTCCTATTATGATACATATTACAGTCTTTGGGATGTATAGTCAATGCTGAATAAAGACACTCTTGTACAACCTTATCCTTCAATTCATCGACATTGGGTACAAACAGTCTATCATCTTTATGGAGCCAACCATCACACTCGAGTACATACAACTTCATCTTCTCGGACTCTACTCCACTCTCTATCTTAGCAATGATCTCTCTAGCCTAGCATCACATCTTTAACTTGTACCGACTCGCTCAATCAGAGTAGGTCTAATGGTCTAGCTCGCCATCTCCTCTGGCTAGCCCACATCGTGGTAGGAAATCATAACCAATGATATACTCTAATTGCATCCACTCTAGGAGAATAGCTCCCAAGTTGGCATGTCCCCTAATCAAAGCATTGGTGACTGTATTTCCCTTTCTAGGCGTATATGAAATTTCAAAGTCATTGGAGGCTAGGTACTCTAATCATTAATGCTGGAGATTCTATGAGAAGACCTACTTCAACAACTTATAGTCAGTAAATAGCTTGAACTTCGTCCTACACAAGTAGTGCCTCCATATCTTTAGTGCAATTACTATCGCTGCTAACTCCAAATCATGGGTTGGGTATTTCCTCTCATGTGATTTCAGCCACCACTAGCGTATGCGACAACTTTGCCTCTCTACATCAATACCGCACCCAGTTTGGTACCACAAGCATCTATGTATACCATCAACTCCTCATTCCCACATATAATGACTAACACCGGTGAACACAACCGGTGCTCCCCACTCAGATGTACTCCATTGAATGAACTATTTCCTCAACTGGTCATTAACTTGCTCCCCACTCAGATGTGGGACACAATCTCGTGTCGAGGAGGCAATTCGATAACCTCATCAAACATGTCTGGATATACCTTCACTATGGGCACTGATGACAATTATTTACAAGGGACCTCGAGCGAATATAAGAAGCTAACCATTACTGCATCCTCGGGCATGCAGCTCAGGTCTAGCCTACACTCTCATCTATCACGTTCATCAATAACAATCTATCACGGTCTATTATGACTCTGTATTTCTTCAGGCAGTCCATCCTTAATATGATACCAAATCCAACAAAACTAAGTATAAAGAAATCACATGATGACACACATTCATGACTCAATAACACTAACTCATGTCAATCCATGCATAAACTAATTAAACCACCCATAGTGTTCGTTACTACCAAAGGTTTGTCCACTAAGTCAGCTCTCAGTCCTATTCTATCCACTTGGTCACTAGATATAAAGGTATGAGATGCACCAGTATCAAACTTAACACGAATAGGTATACCATAAATAGAAAGTATACCTTTTGATAATGATGCCCTTCCCTTTCTCCTTCGCCGATAGATTACTCGACAAAGTAAGAATACCATTAAGCGCATAAGTAGAGACCAATCTGCTTGTTCTTCAATGGCTTGGGATGGTACTTCCTCATATGCCCAACCTTATTACGGTTGAAGCATTTTCTTTTGCTACTCTTTGAGTTTTTGCAATTCTAGTTAAGGTGGCCTTTCACTTGGAAATTAAAGCAGACATGCTCCCACATGGCCTTAATCCCTGGAACTACTTCTTTCCTTTGTTATTGTTCCATTTCCTTTTGACACCCTCGCTCACTTATGGCTTAGTCCCCTCCTCATCAACAACAATGACCATGGACTTTGGATACAGACTCTCGTGGCTTAGAGCTTTTTTAATAAGCTTCTCGAATGATTCATCAATATGGCCCATTAGCCATTCCCTTAGATATTCATCCAAGCCCATAATAAATTTCTTGTTTTTTAGGGATTATTGATAAAATATAAACCGTACTTTTAAAACATGCTGAATTTGACTACATACTTTGAGACAATCATCTCCCTCTACTTCAAGTCAATGAACTTTCTGAACAACACCAACTTCTAGGCAATCGGTATGTACTTTACGTCACACGGGCTTTGAATTGCTCCTAAGTAAATAGATCCTCGAGAGTAGCAATCTTCACAGCATTCCACCATTCCATAGCTTGACCATGAAGTTGTCTAGATGCTAACTTCCTCTTAGCAAAGTCAAGGCTAGAATAGTCTTTGTTCAATTTAGCAAAGTCAGCTCTGGGCGCTTACACCGGAGCACCACCACCAGCAACAACTAGAGCAACCACCTGGGCATTCTGTAGCATATTCCCCGTCATCTCGCTAAATATGGTCAATATGTCTGGGTTAGCTGCCCCTGAGCACACTCCCTCTTCAAATCTTGGGATGGAGTTACATTCCTTGTTTTTTTGTCTCATCCCTGTAATCTGCAATAAGAATTATTACTCTCTTAAAAAGGAAAGCTATATAAATGGTACTCGTGTGTGCAAAGTGACCTGTACTATATATACTACTATATAGTTTTGAAAACCAAAATATAACAAGTATGCTCTATTTCTTGATCCATTCTAAAGTGATAGCTTATTCTCTATCTTTAATGGATCCCATATCGATTTAGGTTGTATCTCAACCTAAGCTCTAATACCAAATGTGACAAGAACCCAAAACCTCAGGTAGCCAATATACATGTATAGTGCGCTGCAATGATACCCGACCGACATAGAGCGATAGTAAAGGGAAAAGTTGTAAACTCCAAAGCAAAACATGTCGTATATCTTACAACTCATAGGATAACATATAATAATAATAACATGGATATAAACCGATGAGATAGATATGCATAACTAGATTGAACCACATAAAGCATCTGAGTAATATGTTCACAGCAGTAATACAACATAAATAGAGTTTATACATCATTAGAATAAATTCCAATAATGTCTCTAATAATAGTCAAGCATTGACAAATCTCTACAATTCTGCACTACGGATCACAATAAACTCTAAAGTAAAAGTAGAGATAAGCACCAACCTCCTGCTCTCCCTATGAACAACTCCATGTGCTAATTTTAGACTTGTCATCTAATCTACTTATTTAAGAGTACCCAAGATAATAAGAAGCAAAACATAAAATCTCGAGTTAGATAGTAGTCTGGTGTGAGAGCTCAATAATCTCAAATTACTATAAAAGTACAATATAGGGTGTTGGGGGTATCTAACCCAGTAATACCTAGATCACAAGACATCCATCCTAATCACATAGAAATCAAGGTAGACATGACAATCATAGAAAATATATCAATCAAAGAAATTAATCCGACCATGACTAAGGTCTCACATCACCATAAAGATGCCCTAAAATATATTATAACTTGTACCCCCATCACGAAGGTTGGCGACACACTACGTTGTAGTCGAATTTGGTGCTAGACTACAAACCGTCACATAAGTACTGCCCTCACAAAGGAAGGTCAGACCATCACTAAGATGTAGGGTACACTGGTGAGCATCCTTACATAATCTTTCCCCTTGAAATACACATGACATCTTGAGTCATTAACGATCCCTTCAGCACCCGACTCAATAGTAAAAGACATTGCATTCCACTCCATCACTTCACATCGTCGAATGTGCCTCCTAAGATTGCCACTAAATTCCACTCAAACACTTCTCACTAGTAGTACTTGACCCAAAATGACTCACACTATCAATATTTCGAGTCCATAATGTTGCACAAAGCTCCTAGAGTCTCACAAGGTAAGACTCGAAGTCTTCCACCATATTCCCTAAGCCAAGCACGAACTAAGCTAAGGAAATCCACGCATCATCCACTACACCCTTTATTGATTACTGTCACTCCATATCTCAATTTCCATCCAATGAAACTCCATACGATCGATACCATAAAGTTTCCATGCTACCACGACCCACCACCATTGATCACACCACCACCAAAGCAAGGTGGCAATCGATCAATGGTGGTTCAATTCCACTAGCATGTCCTAAAGTTACACTCCATCTGGCCTGAAGTCTCCTTGCAAAAACCTCAAAGTGAACCCCATTCTCCATAAGGAAATCATCCTAAAGTTTTCCCTACAAATGCCTTAAAGTACCATAGATCGATATCAAACCATATGGTTCGGTACCGAACCTTTTGAGTTGGAACTTAACTAAATTTTGGCTAAGTCCAATTCCTTCAGCTGAAACCGAGTATTCACACCTAAACCTTGGATTCATGCTTTCCAATGCCTGAAGCTTCCCATTTAAAGCCTTAAAGGAACTTTAACAACTCCAAACACACCTGAACCATCTTTTTTTCGCCATAACTCAAAATCGATAGCACCAAACAACTTAAAATCAATTTTGTAGCACAACTAGACCACCATGAACTCCCCTTATTGATCATATATCATTTTGAACATTTTTGATCGATTGGTGGTGATCGATCAATAATGATCGAACATCCTAGAAAACTTTTCTTTTCTGCATTTTATGTGTTGATTTCTCCTCTACTCAAAATGCCTTAACTTTCTATGCAATATCATTTGCTTCGATTCAGCTCCAACACTCTAGAAAAAATCGATGCCCAAAATGCATATCAATACACCATCCTAAGCAAATAAACAAAACCACCAAACACGCGTCATATCATCATAATATAATCAATACAATCATTATATCATCAAAATCAAGTCAAATCACAAAATAGCACATCCATAATGACACATATGAATCCTTTAAATCAAAATCCATTTCTAATTATTTAAATTTGTTTTCAAAACATGGGTAAGTTTTGATTTAGTAAAGATCACCTTTTAAAGTTTAAATTCATTTCAAAAATATTATTTAAGACTATATTAACATTCATAGCAGAGTCGGACACCTAAATCACTCACCATAGGGTCCAGATGCACAAAAATCAAGGTAGATCTCAAATGAATAGTAAATAATTCCCAATGCACAAAAATAGTAACAAATGAACTCTTTGCTAAGTCCCTTTCTAATATATTTTTAGTTGCTTGATTTGTCTAAATAGAAGGATTTAAAGCACTTTTGGTGAAGGAGATGATTAATAGAGGTTAAGAATAGTTTTGAAGCATGGAAATGACTAGGGGCTTTCCCATCAGGTTGGTTAGGCATAAATCCTGAAATGGGTTAAAGGGCATAATTTTGATTTAAGTTAATTACCCACTAATCTATCCAAAAATTATCCAACTTAAAATGGCCTAGCTTCTAAATCCTACAGCCAAAAATTAATTATGACCACTCTATGGAAAGGGAAACCGTCAAATCTTTCATTTGGAGGTGGACTCGAATCCTAATTCGGCTACTATTAAAAGTGATAGCCCTTACAGGTTTTCGGGATCAAAATTGTTTGATAATTTCCTAAGGGTCGAAAACGCCAATAGTCAACATGGATGGTGGAAAAGTAACATACCCGGTAAGATGTAGGTGTTTCCCCATCTTTTCGAATAGAGCAGCTTTGATGTGGTTTACCAGGATCATGCCCGGATCCATATTAACGTTTGATAAGCTAGCAGAGAAGTTTATGGAGCTATTCAGGTCCACACTACTTGATCAAAAGATGTAATGTCCTTGTCGAATATCAATCAAGGTCCTAGAGAGAGTTTGAAGGAATTTTAAGTAGTTTTAATATCGTTGTAGCAGAAATGAATAGCCCATAAGAGTATATTGTGCTAATGGCATTGGTCCATGGGATACATTCAGACATAGACTTTGGTAAGTGGGTAAAGATGAAACAGCCATCTACCATGGAAAATTTCTATCGGATGACCAACCAATGTCTATGCTTGGATGAGATAAGTATGATTACCAGAAAGGCTGGTAGTTGACCAACAAAGGAAGTTATGCAAAGTAACATGGCTATTAAACAGACTGGTGAGAGCATCGATAATGTTTTCATAAATACGGGAAATAATAATAGTGGTTAGTAGAAGAGAAATCAGGGCGCAGGTGGTAGAATAAATAATGCCATGAAGCTTCTGAGGCATTTGATGCCAAAGGAGTAAACTCTTCTAAATGACGCTATGGAGAATATATACCTTGCTACACAAGGAACAAAAAGGTATAAAAATTCACTTCAGTAGGAGGCAACATAAGCTAAACGACGCTTTGGGAAGTATTGTCACTTCGTGACACTCATGGACACAATACCAACGAGTGTGTAACCTCAGAGATGTGATTAAAGTATTTACTTGAAAGAACAAGTTGTTAAAACCACAAATATTGGTTTTGATGACAACAACCGTATAAATATAAGTTCTAATGTATTCCCAAGTTGTATAGAGTACTTTAAAGGATGTTATACAGGTTTGTACAAGTACAGGATAATTAAGTTAGTAAAAAAACTAGAGATCAAGATTTAGAGATGATCAAGATATTTGAAGGCATGAGTTTAAAGGCAAAGACATGAAGAGTTCAAGACTATAGATCATAGAAAATAAACATTAGAATAATTTGTTAAAGTCCTTGGATTGCAATCATCTGTTCTTTGAATACTCTCTTATAAAATTATTTACTTTGTACATATTATATTTATTAAAGTATTATTTTATAAAGAGTTTTATATATTAAAACTATTTAATAACTATGTTTAAAAGTTTTACAAATTATTAGAATTTTATAAACACTCTAAAAGAATTATTGACTTTCAAAATAAACAAGGGTATGTCAACATACCCTACGTACATATGTCGACATATAGACGATTGGAGAGATGCCTTTTGAATAGTTGTGATTTTTGGGTGCATCACTTCGCGAATAAACACATCCCTTTAAATACTATATAAAAGGGACTAAAAAACAAATTTTATTACCTACTTTATCTACTTTCTGCTTACTTAAAATTCTCATTATATATTTCACAAAATCCACTTTCTATACTCTTTGAATTCATTCAAATTCAATCTTTTATTTTCTTACATTCATTCTCTAAAATATACTCACTAATTTGAAAGTATTCTCTTATTAATTCAAAGATCAAACAGGCAATAGGATATTCTATATCCAAAGTACAATTACTTGTATTTGGAATTAATAACTCTCTACTATTATTTGTTTGGGTGTGCTTGTTGCCCATCCAAATCAAGTGGGTGTGCTTGCTGCCCGGTCAAATCAAGTGGGTGATCTTGTTGCCTGATTAAATCAAGAGAGTCTACCTTAACTCATAAATCGGGATGGTGTATCTCATTGCCTTGAAATCGAGTCTGTATTTTGATTTGCTTGCTACCTGCTTAAATTATGCGTTGGAAAAGAAATCTATTCATACACTGTATTGGACTAGACATAGAATTGTTAATCTTGAACTAGTATAAAAACTCATGGTGTCATCTCTCTTATTTTTACTTTACTTTTACTGCACTTATATATATGTGAATGTTTGTTAATATATATATTTATGATTGATTATCTATGTTTGAATTTAAATCTTAAATTAATTAAGAAAAATTCCATATAAGTTATAAAATACTATTCATCCCCCTATTGTGTTGAAGTAGCCTTAAGATCCATTCACAATAGCACTACAATATTTCCTACATTTGGTATCACAGCATTTGATTTTCAAAAACTCATTATTTGAGTTTTGAAAAGTATAAATGGATAGTAACACTAGTAGTACACCTTTTAACACTTTTGCAAAGGACAATCAACTGCTAGATTTCCACTATTTAATGGTAGTAATTACAATTAATGGTCAAGTAGAATGAAAATTTATTTACAATCCAACGGTTGAGATATTTGGAATATTACACAGAGTGAGTACACTCAATCCCAAACTGAATACTCAACATGGACAACAGACCAAAAGACATAAGCACTCAATAATTCTAAAGCCATGAATAGATTATTTTGCTCCTTAGATAATAATGAATTTAATTGAGTTTCTATTTGTAAGTCTGCATATAAAATTTGGAGAACATTATAAATCACAGATGAGGGTACTAGTAAAGTAAAACAAACTAAGATTTCCATGCTAACCAATTAGTTTCAACCTTTTAAAATGAAACCAAATGAGTCTATTTCTGATTTATATTCCAGATTTTAAGATATAGTTCATTCATTAGTATCATTAGGTAAAAATTTCTCAAAAGAGCATCAAGTTAGAAAAGTTCTCAATTCACTCTCTTCTGAATGGGATCAAAAGACATTAGCAATAAATGAATCCAATGATATTACTTTATTTAAAATTGAAGAGCTAGTAGGTAATCTAATGTTCTATAAGCACAGTTGCAGTGTAGAAAGAAAATCAAGACAATCGAAAAGAAATCAATTGCATTCAATGCAACAACTGACGATATAGATTCAGATTATGATGATGATGAGGAGATTGCTCTTATGACTTGAAATTTCATAAAATTCCCGATGTATAGAAAGATGAACAACTTTCGTAAAACCAAAATAAAAAATTCCAGAAACAGAAATGTTTTTAAGTGTTGCGATTATGGTGCATCTAGTTATCTACGAAGGGACTGTCCACAGTAAAAGAAAACACCTAACACCGATTCTTCAAAAAGAGAAAAAGAGCTTACAATGCAACTTTGAACGATTCTGATACTACATCAACAAATAGTAATGAACCAAATACGGAAAATATCAATATGTGAATCACAGTGATTGAGATTAATCAGAAGAGACAAAGGAAACGGCAAATTCGGTACCTTTAACATTCGTATTTTATTGTTTTTTTAGGAATTACATAGGAATATAATAATAATAATAGGTATATATAAATATAAATATATATAAAAATAAATATGTATGAATATATACATATATATATAATATGGATATTTCTTATTTTGTACTTTGAAATTTCAGTCCATATGTTGACATATGTCACATGGGTATGTCTATATACCTAGAAGATTTTGAGAATATTTCCAAATTTTAAACTTTTGAAATTCCCTCTCGTTTGCATTAATTTCAAATTTTGAAAAGCCACATTTTCACTTATCACATAACTATTCATTCTCTATTTATTCACTCTCCCTTATCTCATCTTCTACACACGCTTTATTACAAAATTCAAACTTATTCTTCACTCTCTTTCCTCCAAAACAAATCAAAAACATCTTCCTCAAACCGACCCTACTCATCCAAAGCCATTAGGCTTACCAAAAAGATCAAAGTCAACTTCATAATGATCAAGAGTCCATTGAAACATATATTGAGTATGCTACTTATAGTAAAGTATTTTAGGGAAGGTTTGCAAATTTTCTTCTAATGGTTTACTAGATCTTGCTTTAGAACATGGTATTTTTGGTTTAACCGATGTGTCTCAAAATGATTTTAATTGCTATCCTGATTTTGTTAAAATGTTTTATGCTAATTTGAATGGAAAGTTTTTTCAAGGAGAAGAAGGTCAAATTTATAGTAGTGTAAAAGACACCACTATTGTTTTTGATTGTGAAATTCTTGGTCAATTTTTTTTGTAAAAGTAGTAAAAATAACCTCTCCACTTTTAAAATTGATTATGGTAATAGAGAAATTATATAGCATTTATTTTCTAATGATGAAGAGTATGGTTTTAAAGGTAAAAATATTAGGTCTAAAGCACACTAATGAGTCTTATTTTACAACAAATTATTACACCGAGAATGAGGAATTACAGCAATCCCATTCAAATAGTTTTCAATTTGGAAAATATGATATAGATTAGTCACAAGTGATTTTGGATGACTTTGTTCAAAAGAAAATCTCTAAGCTTGAGAACACATTTTACCATAGTGTGTATACTACTAGAACTTTTAATCACTTTGGTATTAATCTAAGAGGAAAAAACATTTTGCCTCACAAATTTTTTGACAAAACAAACCTCTCTCCTATGCTCATCCCTCGCGAATTCGAACCTTATGTGTTTCTTACCAAAAAGGAAGGGATATTGGCAAGGGAAGAAGAGCAAGATATTCAAGAAGAAGAATAAAGTGATGGTATGAAAATTGAAGAGGAGGAAGTACAAGAAGAGGAGAAAATGGACACTTCCCTAGAAAGCTTTGACAAACCATCTCGCTATTCCAACATAAAGTTTCTCAAGAACAAAAAAAAAGCTTCTCAACAACCAAAAGAAGCTTAAACATTCCTTTATGAAAAAGTTCACTTCTCCCTTGAACAAAGTGGACAAATACTTTGGGAAGATAATTATAAAGCTTGGTGGAAATTCTTCATCTTCATCAACATCTTTGTGGATCTTTTATCTACCTTTAAATCTCTTAGTTGTATGTTTTTCTAGTTTGATTTCATATTATTCTCATGTATTTTTCAATTATGTGCTTGTACTTCTCTTTTATTGTATGAACCAAAAGTTGGCCAAACACCCAAAGATTATGTAGAGAATAAAAGCGAAGAAATATAATAGAAATGTAAATGAAAAAGAGGAAAGAAACAAGACTCAATCTTTCATAGTGATTTGGCAAAGCTTGGCCTATGTCCACTTTAATATTTTATTGTTGATCTATGACTTAAGGATAGAAGTTCTCAAGACTCGGTACAACTCCAACACTTAGAATTTCAGAAATACCAGAATATATGAAATACTAGAGCTAGAGCCAAAAAGATCTTGAAAAATGAGCCATACCTCTCTATTTATAAAGGTAGGGGGCCTAGAATGTCATCTGAAATATCTCTAAGGCGTTGTGCACAAATTAGACTCATTCTCCTAACATAATAGGTGCCACTTCAGCAAAAACTAAGAGTCGGTATCGATCCCTAAGTAGGAGTACCGATCCTTAAGATGTCCATATTGTTAGTCCTTGAGATGATGGTTTTAATGACAACAACCTTAGGACTTGTTATAAAATATAAATACTAACGTTATGGTTTAGATATATATGTATAGGCATAATATAAACATGCAGGTACCAAGAATGAAGACTGTACAGTATAGAGATACAAGACTGATGAATTTAAAGATCGAAGATATCAAGATTGAAGACTCATGAGTATCAAGAAATCAAGTTATCAAGAGTTCAAGAATTCAAACAGTACTAGATAATGTAGTTAGTCTAGAATTACGTTAAAACTTCTTGAAAGCACTTACATCTTTATTCGAAATTTATTCGTGGAATGGAATCCACTTCGAGCCGGTTAAAGGGATGGAACCCACGACAATATCTACTGGAACATATAGTGGTCCTATTTTGATATCCACTTATTTTATAAAAATGTTTTTCAAAAATATCTCTTGTTTTTAAAAATGTTTTCAAAACTTTCTTTTCAAAAAGACATCTCTCTTGTTTGAAATAGTTTAGCCTCAAAACTATTTTTATCATTTTTAATATTTTGATTTCAAAATTGTCCTTGTTTTTAAACCATCTCTTGTTTTAAATATTTAGCTTTAAAATATTTATATACTCAGATTTTAAATCACTTTATAGATTAAGATTATATATATTAAAAATTATTTTCTAAACTCTTTTATATGTTTAAACTATATTCAAATATATTTACAAAGTTTAGAAATTGTTTTGACAAATTATAGAAACCAATTTTGACAAGAAAATCAAAACATCAATTTTGCCTTGAACATGTCGACATACCTCAACCCCCCATGTCGACACGTGTCCGTTATTTTCAAATTTAAATTTTCAAAAGAAGTGTCTATTCGTCGTATCCTTTCATGAATAGATATGGTTGTTGCTCTACTATAAATACCAGTAAGTTCTAAACGAATTTTTACCAGATTTCATTTATTTTCTCTCCTCTTTACCTTCCACATTTATTCTAAAGAATCCTAAACTATACTCTGCCAAAATACCAAGTGAATCAAACTTGATTATCTCTTGTTTGATTCTCTGCCACTCTCTCCATAAGATCTCAGTGCTATTCAGAGTTATAGAATCTTTTGTAAATCAAACTGTTGAGTAGAAGGTGCGGTTGAGCCATGAAATCAATTGGGTGTGATTGTAGCCCTGTAAATCAATTAGGTGATCTTATAGCCTGGTTAAATCAAGAGAGTTTCCTTGAACTCGAATACAGGAGGGTGTACCTCATAGCCTTGAAACCGAGGGTGTAATCTGGGAGATTATTTTGAAAAGAAATCCGTACGATTGTACGGGAATGGATGTAGGGTAACTCCGAACCAGTATAAAATCCTGGTGTGTTCTTTCCTTTACTAGTTTTATTTATTATTTGCATCCATGTCTGATTCTGTTATTATATCTGTGTTTGTGAATTTCATTTGTTGGTGTTTAAATTGAACAAAATTAAAAAAGATTTAAAAAATACATAAAACACTATTCACCCCTCCTCTAGTGTTATTCCAGCCTTAAGATCCGTAATCCGCATTTCTCACATTTGGTATCAGAGCATTGGTTTTCAAAGTTTTCATAATCTGAATTTTGAAAAAAGTTTTTAAAATGGCTATTTTTGGGGATTTTGTTAACACTAGTTTAAAACTGTTCAAATCATCGTTGT
This sequence comes from Allium fistulosum, assembly GCA_030737815.1. Taxonomy (NCBI): domain Eukaryota; kingdom Viridiplantae; phylum Streptophyta; class Magnoliopsida; order Asparagales; family Amaryllidaceae; genus Allium; species Allium fistulosum. The sequence continues at coordinate 1,023,701,903 of CM060906.1, forward strand.
CTCATAAGTCTGCATATAGTTATTGTAGAAAATCAAGTTATCTACCGATTTTTTATTCTATGTAGAAAGAAAAATGTTATATGGCCTTTGAAGAATCAACACTCAATGGAAATATTATGCAAATCAAGAAGAATAAGTGGATACTTGATAGTGGATGTTCAAGACATATGACTGGTAATCCAGGTATGATAAATGATATTATCTATAAAGATGGAGGATTGCTTAATTTTGGAGACAACTCAAAAGGATATGTGATTGGCATCGACAATGTTGGTAACTCTAAAACTCCTACTATTTCTAATGTTTTATTAGTTAAGAATTTGAAACACAATCTTCTTAGCATTAGTCAACTTTGCGATAAAGGACACAAAATTAAATTTGAAAAAGATAAGTGTCACATCAAAGATAATAATTCAAATATTATATTTGAAGGAATTAGGAAGAAAAATATTTATATTGTTAGTGTGAAAATCTCAAATGATAATCTATGTCTTTTGGCTAATACAAGTGACCCTTGGATTTGGCATAAAAGATTTGGGCATTTGAATTTTAAACTCTTATCTAGACTTTCTAAACTTGATCTAGTAAGAGGTCTCCCTAGAATGAATTTTAAAAAAGATAATATATGTGATGCTTGTCAATTAGGAAAACTTAGGAAGAGTTCTTTCAAATTAAAAGATATGATTTCAACTTCAAAACCTCTTGAGTTACTTCATCTAGATTTGTTTGGTCCATCTCAAATTCAATTAATAAATCACAATAAATATGTCTTTGTAATTGTAGATGATTATTCTAGGTTTACATGGACAATTTTTATGAAACATAAAAGTGATACTTTTGATTCATTTAAATTTTTTTACAAAAAAAGTCCAAAACCAACTTTCTTTAAAAATTATAACTGTTCGTAGTGATCACGGTGGGGAATTTGAAAATGAAAATTTTGAGAGATTCTGCAATAAAAAGGGAATAACTCATAATTTATCTTTTCCAAGAACTCCACAACAAAACAGAGTGGTAGAACGTAAAATTGGACGATTCAAGAGTGTGCTAGAACAATGCTTTCAGATAGTAATTTACCAAAACATTTTTGGGCTGAAGCAGTCGCTACAGCTTGCTACATTTTGAATAGAATATTAATTAGACTTTTAGCTGATAAAACACCTTATGAACTTCTTTACAAGAAGAAACCAAAGGTATCTTGTTTTAGAATCTTTGGAAGTAAATGTTTTATTCTAAATACAAAAGACAATTTGGATAAATTTGATCCTAAATCCGACAAAGGAATCTTTATCGGATAATCTAATAGAAGTAAATACAGAGTTTTCAACTTAAGAACTAATACCATTGAAGAAACAATGCATGTTTCATTTGATGAAAATAATAAAAATGTTGAACAAATTAATGATGAAGAAGTATTTGCTGCCCTAAATAATGAATCAATTGCAACAAATAATGATCTTATTCATCCAAATAAAAAGGTTAAGCTTTTAAAAGATCATCCAATAGAAAATATACTATGAGATATTGTATCTATTGTTAGAACTAGAAATAACCTAAATAACATGAGTAATGTAGCTTTTATATCATCTATTGAACCTAAAAATCCAAAGGAAGCATCGTCTGATGATTCATTCTGGCTATGCAAGAAGAACTGAATCAATTCACCAGAAATGATGTTTGGGAACTGGTTCCTAGACCCGAGGAAAAAACTATAATAGAAACTAAATGGGCTTATAAAAATAAAATGAATGAACTAGGTGAGGTTGTTAGAAATAAAGCTCGATTAGTCACACAAGGTTATTGTCAAGAAGAAGGAATAGATTTTGATGAAACCTTTGCACTCGTAGCAAGATTAGAAGCCATTAGAATTCTACTTGCTTTCGCAAACTATAATAATTTCAAATTATTTCAAATGGATGTTAAAAGTGCTTTTCTAAATGGATTTGTTAAAGAGGAAGTTTATGTTGAACAACCTCCACTCTTTGAAGATGAAAAATTTCCAAACCATGTTTTCAAACTTAAGAAAGCTCTATATGGTCTGAAACAAGCTCCTAGAGCATGGTATGACAGACTAAGATCTTTTTTATTACAATCAAATTTTGAAATTGCTAAAGTAGATAATACTCTTTTCATTAAAAGAAATAAAAATGATATCCAACTAGTACAAGTTTATGTAGATGATATTATTTTTGGTTCAACTAATCATGAAATGAATAAAGAATTTTCTGAAATAACGACAAAAGAGTTTGAGATGAGTCATATGGGTGAACTTACTTTCTTCTTAGGTTTACAAATAAAACAATTAGATAATGGTATTTTTATTAGTCATGAAAAATATGCTAGGGATCTAGTTAGTTAATTTGGTATGACTACTGCGAGTGGAAAACCCACTCACATGGCAACCAATGAAGCTTTAAATAAAGAAGATCTTTCAAAAGATGTAAATCAAAAACTATATAGGGGAATGATTGGATCACTACTCTATATCACTGCGAGTAGAACTGATATCATGCATAGTGTTTGTCTCTGTGCAAGATACCACTCTCAACCCAAAGAGATTCATTTAAAAGCTGTGAAACATATCATAAGATATGTTAAACATACTTTTGACTATGGTTTATTTTATCCTAAAAATGATTCATTTGATTTAATCTCTTATTGTGATGCTGACTATGCTAGTTGCAAATCTGACCGAAAAAGTACAAGTGGAACTTGTCAATTTTTGGGGCATTCTCTTGTTTCATGGTTTAGTAAAAAGCAAAACACCATTTCTTTATCAACAACTGAAGTAGAATATATCTCTGCTGCTTTGGCTTGCTCTCAAGTCATTTATATGCAACAAACCCTAAAAGATTTTGGATTAACAATTTCAAAATCACCAATTTATTGTGATAATACTAGTGCAATAAATTTATCTAAAACTAAAAATCCTACTCATTATGCTAGAACTAAACATATTGATATCAGACATCATTTTTTCAGAGATAATATAAGTAAAGAGATTATTTCTCTTGAATTTATCAACTCCGAGAATAAAATTACTGACATTTTAACCAAACCCTTAAATCAACCTATATTTACTAAATTAAGAAGAGAACTAGGCATTTGTTCAATAACTGAGATATAGAATATAGATATAGTAACATATACTTTTAATAAACAGAAATATACAAGAAAACCAAATTTTCATAGGGATGTCGACATACCCCTACCACCCATGTCGACATACAACGGTAAAATTTGAAAATTTGATTTTCCCTCTAAAATCAGTTTGGTAGTTATATAAACCTATGTATTTCGATTTTTTCTGTCTTCTCACTTCTCTTTAATAAACTTCTGAAAATTAAAATTTATGGCCTCCTCCACTAAATCAAACCAAAATGACATCGTTTCTTTCCATTCTCCTCATTCTGGTCCATTCCAACGCACTACACTGACACATGTGATAAAGATTGAAGAATCTATGAAGGATGTCATGCAAATGTTGACTGAACTTTAAGTTGTGCAAATAAGGATGGCAAAAGAACAAGAAAAGCAAGGCAAAATTCTTCGGAATTTGCAAAAATTTCTAATGGATAATCATGCAAATCCTATTGTGATTGAAGAAGATTCTCCTAAAATTCAAGTGCATAACCCCTTAGAGCACAGCGAAGAGGAAGAAGAAGAGGAAGAAGCACTTATGGAAGAAGACGACAATATGGTCTGCGTAGGCGAATTCTGTTTTGACAAAGATGGGAATTTGGTCGAACAACGTGGAACTTTTGTTTTCATTGTCCAAATTGTTCGATTCACAAATCTCCAATTGTCAAAAACTCTCGTTAGTATTGTTATTCTATAATTTATATACTTGAATATATTTGTGTGTTTATGTTCCATATATATATGTAAATATAACATCATATATAATAAAATTTTTTGTTTCGCTTATTATACTTCCTTATTAGCATTTAGTTTAGATAGTATTAGATTAAGGGGGAGTTATATAAGTTTAGAATTAGTTTTTGTTGATGACAAAGGGGGAGAAGTATAAAATAGAGTAGTTAGGCTTAGATTAAGGGGGAGTTATTTGTTTTAGGGGGAGTTATAGTGAAGGTGGAGTATATTTTATAAACATAGGTTGTCATCATCAAAAAGGGGGAGATTGTTAGTCCTTGAGATGATGGTTTTGATGACAACAACCTTAGGACTTGTTATAAAATATAAATACTAACGTTATGGTTTAGATATATATGTATATGCAGAATATAAACATGCAGGTACTAAGAATGAAGACTGTACAGTATAGAGATACAAGACTGATGAATTTAAAGATCGAAGATATCAAGATTGAAGACTCATGAGTATCAAGAAATCAAGTTATCAAGAGTTCAAGATTTCAAACAGTATAAGATAATGTAGTTAGTCTAGAATTATGTTAAAACTTCTTGAAAGCACTTACATCTTTATTCGAAATTTATTCATGGAAGGGAATCCACTTCGAGCCTGTTAAAGGGATGGAACCCTAGTGGGATGGAACCCACGACAATATCTAGTGGAACATATAGTGGTCCTATTTTGATATCCACTAATTTTATAAAAATGTTTTTCAAAATTATATCTCTTGTTTTTAAAAATGTTTTCAAAACTTTCTTTTCAAAAAGACATCTCTCTTGTTTGAAATATTTTAGCCTCAAAACTATTTTAATCATTTTTAATATTTTGATTTCAAAATTGTCCTTGTTTTTAAACCATCTCTTGTTTTAAATATTTAGCTTTAAAATATTTATATACTCATATTTTAAATCACTTTATAAATTAAGATTATATATATTAAAAATTATTTTCTAAACTCTTTTATACGTTTAAACTATATTCAAATATATTTACAAAGTTTAGAAATTATTGTGACAAATTATAGAAACCAATTTTAATAATAAAATCAAAACATCAATTTTTCCTTGAGCATGTCGACATACCTCAACCCCCCATGTCGACATGGCGTCCGTTATTCTCAAATTTCAATTTTCAAAAGAAGTGTCTATTCGTCGTATCCTTTCACGAATAGATATGGCTGTTGCTCTACTATAAATACCAGTAAGTTCTAAACAATTTTTTACCAGATTTCATTTATTTTCTCTCCTCTTCATCTTCCACATTTATTCTAAAGAATCCTAAACTATACTCTGCCAAAATACCAAGTGAATCAAACTTGATTATCTCTTGTTTGATTCTCTGCCACTCTCTCCATAAGATTTCAGTGTTATTCAGAGTTATAGAATCTTTTGTAAATCAAACTGTTGAGTAAAAGGTGCGGTTGAGCCTTGAATCAATTGGGTGTGATTGTAGCCCTGGAAATCAATTAGGTGATCTTGTATCCTGGTTAAATCAAGAGAGTTGCCCTGAACTCGAATTTAGGAGGGTGTACCTCGTAGCCTTGAAACCGAGGGTGTAATCTGGGAGATTATTTTAAAAAGAAATCCGTACGATTGTACGGGACTGGATGTAGGGTAACTCCGAACCAGTATAAAATCCTGGTGTGTTCTTTCCTTTACTGCTTTTATTTAGTATTTGCATCTATGTATGATTCTGTGATTATATCTGTGTTTGTGAATTGCATTTGTTGGTGTTTAAATTGAACAAAATTCAAAAAGATTTAAAAAACACATAAAACACTATTCACCCCCCTCTAGTGTTATTCCAGCCTTAAGATCCGTAATCCGCATTTCTCACACATATTTGGTGTCGTCAATCCCCCACCTCGAATCATCTTGTGGTTAGCTTCATGATTCCATAGTTATTTCAACCAATATTAGCTAGCTTCTGAGTCCAAATGATGGAGTTGAAGGAGAACAAAGTTGTAGTTTCAGGTGTTCGTGAAGATCGGTGAGAATTGCATTGATTTAATAAAACGTCTTTGGAAATAGGGCCTTGACATCAAGATAAACATGTAGGCATAAGATAGGGTCCACCCAAATTGTTTCTGGGAGTCAGTATCGATCCCCAAATTGGAGTCGGTATCGATGCCCAAGTAGGAGTCGGTACCGATCCCCAACTTGGGGGATCTCATAGTCGTATATCCTTGAGTTGTTTTGTTATTGTCCCGCGGCTCTGTTTGCCCTTACTTTCCAGAATCCAAGGCTATCCCTCTAGGCTTCCTGCCATGATAACTCCAAGTTTGATTCATCTAGTCTGTTCGAAACTTGCCTGGTCAAAAGGCAAGATAACATTCCCTCCATAGTACATCATGTTTCCAACGTGATGTGCTTTGAATCGAGATATGTTCGGATTCATTTGATGAACTCCACTTTGTGCTTTGTACGGTCGCTATCTTTTCGCAAATCGGTTCCATGAATTTTCATGTCCATAATGGTCCATTGTGACGTTCTGCCAACATCCAGGACTATAAATTCGAGACGTGATCCCGCGGTCTGCTATTCCAAGTCTGATGATTTTAGATTAATTCCATCCATAAGTTCTCCAGGTATAAATCTGTCTTTCCCTCAATTTTAGTCGTCAAGTATTGGGTATGTACACACATGTCTCATCACATATGCATTCACCCACATACACATATACCATACATATGCTTTTATATATATGCTTTTTTAAAACATTTGGGACTCAATACCAACTCCTGGATTGGGAGTCGACATAGACTCTGCACTTGGAGATTTTTTCCAAAACTTTTTAGGCTTTCAGACTTCGGGGTCGTGACACACTATATAACCCATACCTCTCTCATTTGTCTTCTTGATATCGATTTAGGACTTGAGCTCCCTATTAAAGACTTCCATCGCACAAACCAAGTATTTTGCCTCTATCCATGTCGGGAACTGCTGCCGACCTCTTCGACCTGACACCGCCTTTCTGCACCGCCTTGGTCAGACCCATATCCGCCGACTCTAACCCTAATTCCAATCCCTAACTCACCCAACCCAAATCCTTAATCGCATTTGATTCTCATACTCTTAGGTGAGTGATGGATTGGACAATGACATGAAAGAGTGGGTAGATAGACGTGGGCATGAATGGATGGTGCTGGTCATGGTTTTAGAGTCGGTAGAGTTGGAAAGAGGAATGTAGAATCTGCCTTATTTGTTGGGGTCGGTGAGACTCCTACACCTGGGACAAATTTTTGCCAAACTCCCTTTTCATCTCGATCATCTCCGAAGCACAGCCTATGACATTAAGCTTGTTAGGACGACCAGCGATGACAGTCACGTCGAGCGACATCCAAACTTTAAAATGAACTGCTAAGATTAACAATTAAATAATAACCGAAATCCAGACTGCACCACCCTGCAGTAGAATCCATTTTAGCATGGGGGTTATGGTTTGTAGTTAATCTAATAATGTTGATTACCTATGGATTTTTCATAGAAATGGACCAAAGACGTTTCAAACATCTAGCTGCTTAGACTACAGGTACTTCACCTTTAAAATATATCGAATTCGACACAGAGTCAAGTTCAGCGACAACTTCACAGGCGTAGCAAACCTCTATCCAGCAAGGGTAGTAACCAGAAATTCCACATGTTAATCAAAATCTTGAGAATCCCAAAGTAAAGCAACAGACTACTAAAATTCCGGTTGAACCGGTGGGCCTCAAATAGATCTAGCACCTGATACCCTTGAGGATGTAGTAATACTGAATGAGCCGGTTGATTCCATTGCCTTCAAAATCGATGAAGGATAAGGATATGCAATAAGCAGGAATTCCATTTGATGACATTTTGGCACCATCTCACGACCAGAGGGCTCACGATCCTCCAGAAGAATATATTGCTTGCAACAGATATATGTGCCTAGCGGGTTGCATCCCTCCATTTAATCAATTCTCCATCGAGTCCTGAACTTTATGAGACTGGCTCCCACACAGCTGCATCTAAATAGCTACGCTTTTCTTCTTAGTACTTATATGGTTTTCTCTAAGCAATTGAATCGAGTGCCTAACGATTAGGAAATCTGATACATCTATAGCTTTAAGAGCTGCAAAGAAAACCTATCTCTTATTCACTTAAAGCCGATGAGGGTTTGTAGAATAGTTACTAGGGTTTGCAATAAGCTGAGTTATTTTAAGGCCGGATGTTTTATGTATGCTGTCTACTTGGGTTCGCTCGCAGATGGATATCCGAACGTAAGTTTTATTTCAAATGTCACTCACGCATTTTCCTTATAATCTGCACACTTAATTTATCTTTCTCTGTTATACAGATGTTTCAGCGAGGCCCAACGGCGGATCAATTTCAGATACCGTTAATTCTCTTATGGCAGTCCCAGCCAAGGATAGGTATATAAGAACTCTATTGAAGGACAAGAAACTTCTCGCCTATGGTTTATAAGCGGAAGTCCACAGCACCGGCATAGTTCCAGTTGTTGACATTGAGGATAATGGTGATAAAGATGATAAAAATACACTCATAGGAGGCGAAGTCGATCCTGATTTGTCCCCAGTCCCAAGCTCTGGGGCTGGAGTTGCAAAAAACATAAAACAAGAACATAAAGGCGTCGTGGAAGGAAAAATTATTGGAGAGAGTGGTGAGGCCATCCAAAGTAACATTGAAGTGGGCCACAGGTCTCAGACCGAACAACCTATAGACAACCCACCACTTGTTCCTAAAAAGAGATTGATTATGAAAATTTCGAAGGCACGGACTTCCACTCAGTCTACACCAGTCACAAGTGCCGAGAAGACTCCATCTATTCCTTAAACGGGCACGTTCACCGGTTTAGGGTTCTATCCCTATGGAGTTCATCTCTTTTGACATTGATAACATCAACATCAGTGACATTGGTTCCCTGATCCGCATTGAGAAGGACACCGTTCCAACTTGTGCGGGAGAGGTTACTCCCATGAGTAAAGCTCTAGTACATGGTTCGTCGTGGGGGACACTAGGACATAGACGCACACATGCATGCCATGACACTTGTAGTTGACTCATGTCCTTACACGTTTGATCTAACTCATTCCTATTTGCCTTGCAGGTTCTATAGATAAGAGAAAACATCATTTCGATCCCTAAAAGAGAAAGTGTATCATATCTAATGGCCTCGATCAAGCTCGTACCACCAAGGGAGTGGCAGAGACTACAATTCAAGTTATCACTCTAGTCGTAACAGAGATGACCAGGATAAGAGCAGTTATGATAAGGACCAACCTTCTCATGATTCCACTTCTAAACGATGGACCAGATCCAGATCACCTCCTCCCAAAGGTCCGGATAGGAAACCAGATCACCATGAATAAATTCCACCAGTCGACACTTCTCGAGCTCCATCACCTGCCTTTATCCCTATACATTCCTCGACATTATCTCATTCGAGTTGGTCCTCCGAGCACAGACATCATAAGAGTGGCTTTGATACCTTTCATAGAGGCTTAGTAAAGGAAGCGCGGTTGCTCCGTCCATTACAAAGGAGCAATGGGTAGAACTACAAGTCGAACGGTCGAGCTTAAGAATGAATTCCCCAACATTTGCTTTGATGGAGTTATGTTTTTGGGAAACCTAAAGAGAATTCCTATTGAAGTCCAACAGAGGAACATCGACTGCATGATCGATGTTCATAATCAATACAGTGAATAGGCGAAGCTAGCCGAAAAGATTTCAAAAGTTTCAAGAGACAAGCTACAGGAGATAAGGAACCGAAAACTCATTGAAGCTGAGAATAATAGAGTCATGGCCACTCTCTACACTAAGATTGAGAACTCAAGAAAATCCTAATGAAGCAGAGAAGAAGGTCAAGGAAGTCATTAAAGCACTTGAAGCCGAGAGATCCAAGCATTTGAATGGAATCGAGCAAGCACATCATTGGAACCATGGGCTTGTAATGGAAAGAGATGATGCTAAGAGGAATGCGGTTGAATTGAAAACCCATCTCGAGCGCGAGACCATGGAAAAAGATGAATCGTAGAAAATTGCTTAAGATGCATGTGATGAGCTGGTCACCGTTAGAATAGAGGGGAATGAAGCACTTGAAAACACAGGGACCTGGACGCCCTTGCTAAAAGAGAGGTCGAAGCCATGGTTAAAAGAGAAGTTAAAGCCATGGAACAGTGGGTAGATGAGTAGATGATGAAGAAGTCTGAGCCACCGATCACTCAGTACAACGCCAATGTGCTCAAATTTTGGAATCTGGAGTGGTTTAGAGAAGATTACCCTTTGATGCTTGCTCTTTCCTAGAAACGGGTCATTGAGGAAGAGAAAGAGTTTCTTAAATGTGATAATATTGATATGGAGCAACTGGAAAAGAGATTTTGAAGGGAAATGAGCCCAAAATCATCCATGACAACCATAATCTTATTCATCTGGAACTTGATGTTGTTTAAAAAGAATTAGTTGAAGGTTCCGACTCTACACATCATGAGGCTACAGCTGGTCAAACTCTCGGGACTCAAGCTGCTCCTAATTCCACTGTTGATTCCCATACCAACACTGGTTATGACTTAAAGAAGCCACAGCTCCAGAAATCCACTATTCTCTCCCCTATTCCTGAGGGAACTCTCAACATCACTCCAGCTCAAGCGGAAGTTCAAATGGAAGAAGGTAGCTCGTTGCCTTCTCCTATTTTCCAAGAAGTTGTCGTGTCGCCGATCAACGCCACTAATCTCTCTCATTGTATTTCTTTAGCTACAGGTCAGCCTGCCATTGCTCCGCTTCATCCCAAGGATTCTCAACCGGGGAAACAAATATCGGCGACATAGTCTGTAACCATCATGACTTCGACAATAAATCCCTACGTCCCAATTGAAGAGATTTCGAGCCTTGATGAGCACATGATAGAAGCTTTGTTGGAAGAAGGAAACGATGAGATTAAGGGGACTCAAGTTGATGGGGATGATGTTATTACTGGGGTCTCCCAGTCCCTATCGGATCCCTCCATGCATGAGCTTGGGCAAAAAATTAAGATGGATATCCTCCTTGCCAATCAAATCAAGCAGGAGCAAATTGAAGTCTTCCCTCCTCCATTGTCGATTGCTTTTCCTACGTAAACCATTTTCTCCCCAGTTTACATTCCTCAGCCTGGGAGTGCTCAAAGTAGATTGACGGTATCTTCACAAAGCATTCCTACCTCCATTCCTTTGCTCGGGAGCGGCTAGAGTGCGCCTGTTGGATCTTTGCAAAGCACTTCTCCCAAAGGCTAAGGCGGTAGAGGAAGAGGTGGAAAGAGAAAAGGAGAGATTTCGAGCGAAATTTCCCCTGGTTCTAAAAATAATAAGTCAAAGAAGATATAATTGCTAGTTTGTTTCTCCATATATAGACTCCTTTTATTTGTCGTCGGCTTTGTACGGGTTTGGCCCCTGTTTCTGCCTTTTTGCTTTTGGTGTGAACCATTTGTACTTAGCTTTCCTGGTTTAATGCTAATAAAAAAACCTTTTGTAAAATCTTTGTTCAAATTTGTCTAAGTGCTTAAGAAATACGCTTTCCATTCAATGTGCTTGTGATTTATTTCTTTTAGTGATAGTTTTCGGATCAAGTCCTTAATCCATTCTGTGATTTGTGTACTCGCATCATTCTAGCAAATGTAAAGCAATCCTTAGGGTAAACCACTTAAAATAGTGACTTGAGTATCGTTTTCTAGGATAATAGGTTCTAACCGCCCCAAAATCCAAGCACTAGTTTAAGTTAACTACTTAGAATCGTAGTCCGTACATCCTTATCTAGGATGTTAGCATTTGACCACGCCTAACTCCGGGCATTGATCGAAGGCTTAAAAATTAGATCCTGCTTTATTCCAAGGGTAGACCTTCCATTTTGCCTACTTCAGGCAAGATGTTAAGGATTAGATGGACTTGTCACGCTCGTTTCCATTTATACTCATGCCTCCAGTCCAAGGACAAAAGTTAAGTGAGCGATCATTCGTATCATGCTCTTTTTGATTTATACTCCTACACTCCATTCGAAGGTAATAGTTGGCAAAAGGATGGTTGTGTCACGTTCGGTTTTAAGTTTGTACTCTTGTCCCTAATCCGAAGGCAAGAGTTAGTTTGCGGATGATCGTGTTTCATCTGGCTTAATTTTATACTCCGGCTCCTATTCAAGGAATAAGAGTTAGGGTATGAATGCTCGTATCGCATTGGGTTTATGTTTATACTCCGGCTCTACTCCGGGTATGAGAGTTAGGATGCAGACAGTTGTGTCATGTTCGGCTTATGTTTAACTCCTGCCCCCAATCCGAAGGCAAGTTAGCCGATGTCGATCTTCGGACACCAAGGGAGACTTCACAGGCCGATCATGGGCCATCGAAGTTTGGTCAACGCCTCTCTCCGGGTACCTGCACACCTGCATTAATCATACGTAGATTCATTCTAGTTGATCAAGTAACAACTCTTAAGAAACAAGAAGATAGAAGTTTGTGCTGAAAAGGCTATTTATTTCATAAAAGATGAAAAATGATAGAATCCCTCTTATTACATGGCTCTAGCCCAATTATTTACAAATTTATTCTCTATGTGAAATAACGTCATAGATGCTCACTATTCCACGCTCTCGGGAGTGACATCCCGTCCATAGTTTCCAGCTTAAAAGTGAAATCTCCAAGCTTTTCCTCTAGTGTATACAGACCTTTCCAGCTTGGGCCTAAGTTCTTAGGACAAGGAAGATTCGTTTAAGGACCAAGTCACCGATTTGAAAGGTCCAACTCCTAACTGTGGTGTTATAATGTTGAGCGACTTGGTGTCTGTATGCAGCTGATCTCAACTCAGCTTTGGTACGCCTCTCACGATCATATCAAGAGACTCCAGAAGGAGTTATTTGTTTGTCCGTGGATCATATTGACTAACCCGATGAGAGGGCACTTCCAGTTTGATTAAGATCATAGTCTTCGATCCATATGCTAAGACGAATGGGGAGTGGCCAGTTGCTGACTTATAGGTGGTTCGATAAGCCCAAAGTGTTAACGAGAATCCATTAACCCTCTTGCCTTTATCCTTCTCCAATCGCTTCTTAAGAATGGACTTGATGATTATGTTTACAGCTTCAACAAGTCCATTTGCCTAAGGATGTGCCACCACTACAAATCTCTTCTCTATGCGGTGTCAGCGGCAGAAATCCTTAAAATCCATACTATCGAATTGGGTGTCGATATCGGTAATGATCGCTTGAATTCCAAAACGACAGATGATATTCTAAACAGCAAAGTTGATAACTTTCTTCGTGGTAATCGTGGCCAATAGCTCCGCCTCAACCCATTTAGTAAAGTAATCAACCTCCGTGATGGCGTACATCGCACCACCTTTAGATATTGGCACTACACCGATGATATCGATGCCCCAAACCATGAACGGCCAAGGACTGACCATTTGAGTAATTTCCGTCGACGGGGATCTCAAAATTTTAGCAGATCTCTGGCACTTGTCACACTTCCAGATATAATCAGCTGCGTCTCAATTGACAATAACAAAAGATTTTCTTCGCCAGGGCAGGCCCCCCAGTGTGGTTGCCACATGCCCCTTCATGAACTTCTCTCAAAACCCGTTTGGCCTTGTCACGAGCGACACACCGTAGCATAGGGATAGAGAAACCCTTCCCGTGCAGTATTCCTTCTTGCATGATATATCTTGAAGCTTGTCAAAGAATTTTTCGTCATTTATTCCTTCTCTATGGAAGGATTTTACTTTGTAAATAATTCCAAATTGGAGTCATCCATGACTCCTGTTCAGGCTCAGTCTCCAAGGTCCAATCGACATCCATCCGGTCGAAGCTTGGAGCTTAAAGTACTTCCACTAAAACCAAGCCCATGAGCTACGCATCTTCGAAACTAGCCAACTTAGCAAGCGTGTTGTCTTTCTTATTTTCCTCTCTGGGAATATGAGTGATTTTGTAATATTCAAAGTCGTCAAGCAGCTCAAGAACCCAGTTTGGATAAGGAGCTAGCCTTGCTCCTTTCGCATGATACTCTTTTCGAACCTAACATACCACTCATTGGGAGTCATAAAAAATGTGTAAAGTCTTTATTCCCAGTTCCCTAGTGATCTTGAGTCCTGTAGTCAAGGCCTCATATTCAACTTCGTTGTTCATTTCCGAAAAATCAAGTTTCAAGGAGTAGCTGATCGGGTTTCTTTGGAAGTGACAAGCATGACTCCAACACCAGAACATTGATCATTAGATGCACCATCCATGTACATCTTCCATCTAACTTCTTTTTCTCTACTGCTCTCCGGAGGATCATTTTATGCAGTAAATAAAGCTATGAAATCCGCCAAAGACGGACCTTGGATTGATCTTCGAGGATGATAACTGATATCGTGTTGACTTAATTCGATGTTCCATTTTAACAGCCTTCTGGAAGTAAGGACATCGATCAGTGACTCAATTCAATTCAAGTCTCAGGTCGTTGCAAGACTTGTCGTAAAGGCTGGTCAGTAATGGCATTGATTGAATGAGTTTGGAAATATGGGCGGAGCTTTCTCGAAGCAATCAACAGACAATATGCGAGCTTTTCCAATCTCGGGTAGTTTCATCCTGATCCTATCAATCGCTTTCTAATGCAGTAGACTGGTCATTGGATGTGAGATTTCTCACGTACAAGTGCGACGCTCAGAGCATGTACCTGCACCGCCAGGTATATGGACAAATCCTCATCATCCATCGGTTTTGAGAGAATGGGAGGTCTCTCTTAGTGATCCACCAGAAGCTTGAATGTGCCTTTACAGTCTTGATTCCACTCAAAGTTTCTCTTTCCCTTCTTGATCACCTCGAAGAAAAGGATGCATTTATCAGTGGCTCTGGAGATGAATTGACTCAGGGCGATGACCTTTCCATTTAAGCTTTGGACCTCCTTGATTGTCTTTGGGGCTTTGATCTCTCTCAAAGTCCTGATCTTTTCTAGACTGGCTTCAATCCCATGGGAGTTGACAATAAAACCTAAGATATTTCCCGACGCCACACCGAAAGAGCATTTCAAGTGATTGAGTTTCATTATGTACTGTCGGAGGACATCAAACATCTCTGCCAAATCATCAACGTGATTTCTCGAATACCATGACTTCACGAGCATATCGTCCACATAAACCTCCATCGACTGTCCAATCCGGTCCTTAAACATCTGGTTCAAAAGTCTTTGGTAAGTCGCTCCTGCATTCTTTAATCTGAAGATCATGACTAGATAGCAATAGAATCCGAGATCTGTAATAAAGCTGCTGTTTTCCTGATCCGGGACATGTATCAGGATTTGATTGTATCCGTAGTACACGTCCACAAAGGAGAGTAGCTCATGTCCTCCATTCGAATCAACCAATTGATCTATCCTTCGAAGCGGGAAGCTATCCTTCGGGCATGCTTTATTTAATCCTGAATAGTCAATGCATGTCCTTTACTTTACATTCGCTTTCTTCACCAAAACAGGGTTAGATACCCAATCTGGGTATAAGGCATCGTGGATGAAGCTATTGTCCTTTAGCTTATCCACTTCTTCCTTGAGTGCAGTGGATTTCTCCAAACCCACGCTGCGGCATTTTTGTTTCAGAGGAACGCATTTGGGATTTATTTTTAATGCATGGCTCGCTATCCAGGGCGAGATCCCACACATATCCGAGTGTGTCCAAGCAAACACATCCAGATTTGTGCAGAGAAAACCAACCAACTCCCCCATCACACTAGTACCGAGCTGAGAACCAACCTTTAGGACTTTACTTGGGTCATCTTTACTGACTGGAACATCGATTTTCAATTCAGGGGGAGTAACTTGTCCGTCCTTCGGCTCATTTCATTGGTCCATGTCACCGTAGAGCCGACAAGTTTTCCCGAGCCGGGGCTCAGGTGGTATTTTCTATGCATCCAAAGCCTTTATGCAGAGGACGCCCTCTACACTTTTTCCTTTTCCTTACTCCTTACTTCCTTCGGTACAACGACATAACACTCACAGCCAGCTACCTGATCTCCTTGCATGATCCCTACTCCATTGTCTGTATGGAATTTCATAGTTAAACACCAGGGAGCGATGGCCACTCTAAATTCAACTAGGGTCGATCAGCCCAAAAATGCGTTATAACCAGAATAAATATCCAACACAAAAAATGGCACGACCCGCACTCACCTGCGGCCGCCCTCCTCAAGTTCCACCTGTGAGAAATGCGGATTATGGATCTTAAGGCTAGAATAAACACTAGAGGGGGGGGGGGGTGAATAGTGTTTTAAGAATTTACTAATTCTTTTTGAGTTTATATTAATTTGAACACAAATGTATGCAATATTCAGACACAGATATAATCACAGAATCAAACACAGATGCAAATATAAAGTAAGCAGTAAAGGAAAGAACACACCGGATTTTATACTGGTTCGGAGTTACCCTACATCCAGTCCCGCAACACAAGTACGGATTTCCTTTCAAAACCAATTCTTACAATTACACCCTCGATTTCAAGGCCACGAGGTACACCACTCCATATTCACAATCCTCTGGGTAGAGATACTTGATTTTACGGGCAACAAGTTCACCCAATTGATTTCCTAGGCTACAATCACACCTTCTCTCACTTGATTGATTTTCCAGGCTACAATCACACCTTTTCTCGCTCGATTGATTACAAAGAAGCCTATAACTCTGAATAGCACTGGGATCTTGTTGAGATAGTGATAGAGAATCAAACCAGAGATGATCTAGTTAGATTCAATGGTGATTTCGGTAGAGTAATAGTAAAAATGTATATAAAGAAATGTGGAAGAAGAAGAGGAGTGAAATCAGAAAATTATGAATAAAAATTCGTTTAAAACATCCTCTATTTATAGTAGTACAACAGCCATGTCCATTCGGGAAAGGATATGACGAATAGACACTTCCTTTGAAATTCAAACTTTTGGAATCAACTGCCATCATGTCAACATGGGTACCTAGGGGTTGTCGACATGCCTAAGGTATTTTTGTTAATTTGTTTTTCTTTTGAAAATAACTTCAATCTTATATTAAAACTATTTTAAACTTTATAAATATACTATAGTTAAAATACATAAATAAGTATAGAGAATAATATTTTGGTATATATAAAATTTTACTATAATTTCATATTTAAATCTTAAATATAAATATTAAAAGTTAAGTACATTATAATTAAAGATAGTTTAAAACCAAGGATAATTTTGATATTGAAAATAAAGATTATTTTGAGGCTAAAAGTATTTAAAACCAGGATAGATGTTTTTGATTTAAAAAAGAAGATTTTGAAATCATTTTGAATACAAGATATAATTTTGTAAAACATTTGAATAAAAGTTAGTGGATACAAAACGATGTTCCACTAGATTTTTCGTAGGTTCCATCCTACTTAGGGTTCCATCCTTTAACAGGCTCGAAGTGGATTCCATTCCACGAATAAAATGGATTTTAAGATGTCAGTGCTTTTCTATGAGTTTTAACATAATTCTAGACTCGATACTTGTCTTGTACTATTGAAATCTTGAACTCTTGATATCTTGATACTCATGAGTCTTGAATCTTGATGTCTTCGATCTTGAGTCTCTATACTATACAGTCTTCATTCTCAGTACCTACATGTTTATATCCTTCATATACATATATATCTAAACTATAATGTTAGTATTTATATTTTATAACAAGTCCTAAGGTTGTTGTCATCAAAACCATTCTTTTCAAGGACTAACACCACCGATAATTCGACAAATCCTATGACTTCAGTAGCCATCCCGTTGAACCCCTATATACGAGATCTACAAGGCTTCAAATCTCTCTCCTCCAACAACATTTGATTGTAAGCTCTTCTGAACAAAATATTGACTGAACTCCCACAGTCAATAAGAACCTTACGTACAATAGCAGGACCTATCGTGGCTGAGATCATGAGTGGGTCAATTGTCGGAGCCTCCACTACGTTAGCATCCCTATACCAAAAACAATATTGTCCGTCATGGTTCGACAAATCCATCCTCGACAGCATAACAACTTTCATTCTTGACATGTTTAAGGTTCCAATGTATTTATCCATTTCCGCAAAACTCTTATCGGGAAGATGAGGCCCATCGATGATTGTGTTAATCACTATCGTTTTTCTGGCCAACTGAATGCATCAGCACCAGGCTCAACTTGCCCTTACTGGGAAGATGACCCCAGAGGCGCTAGAATTTCCTTGCCCGCCATCCTACAGGGCTTTCACATATTGTTGTAGTTTCTTTTTCCTTATTAAATCTTCAATCATGTTGCGCATGTGTCTGCACTCATTAGTATTACGACCCTGAGTCTCATGGAATCTGCAGAACTTGCCTGACTTCTTTTTGCTTCTTAGTTGACTCCTTAAGAGCCGGCTTCGTATATGGTTCAGTATTCTGAGTAGCCAGATAGATGATCTCTATCGAGTTATTCAATTTAGTGTAATTGTCATGGTTAGACCTCTGAAACGACTTTTGTTATCTGGCTTTCCTTTATTTGCCCCATCATTGTTTTGTTTTCCTCCTTTGTTCTGATTACCAACTTTCACATCAACATTCCCAGTGCTTCCTCCAGATTGCTTTATAGCAATATTACTCTAAATCGGCTCATTTGAACTTCCAGCATCAATCCTCCATGGACACTTACGCACATCCTCCTATCACAAATCCTCATTAGCTTTTCTATAAAAAGCTTCCATAGTCGACATTTTCTTCCTTTCTATCCAATACCCAAAATCCGAGTCGGGGTGAACTCCTCTACAGAGCGCCATTAACACCATATCTTCATTTGGATCTGTTATTTCCGTTACAACCATGTAAATCCAATTCAAATAGTCCCTCAACGACTCTCCTTCAGTTTGGTAAACATTAGACAATGACATCACATGTTTCGGACGTGAGGTGTGAAAACCGAATTGCTCCATGAATTTCTGTGACAATTCAACAAAAGATGATATGGACCTCGACGGAAGCCAAGTGAATTGCATCATAGCCATCCCTAAGAAAATTGGGAAACAGTGGCACTTCACAGCATTTGAAGCCCTGGTTGAATCCATGTGCCATTCATATCTTAATAAGTGTTGCCTAGGATCTGTCGTTCCTCCATACAATAGCATCATTGGTATGTTAAATCCTCGGGGGTATCTCGCATGAAGGATGTCCTCTTTAAATGGGTTTCGACTAGCATAAATTCCTCAATCATCATTAGTTCTAGATCTTTTTTCACTAACCAAACTCCTAACCATATCCTCCAAATAGTCCGAATCAACAGGTTCGACTGCATGACGGTAATAGGGTCTTGCTTCGAGTGTTCGGCCTGGCAAATGCTCTCAAGAAGGTGCTCGATAACTAGGCTCCCCAAACTCCAAGGGACCCCTTCGTCCAACATTCCTCCCTATCCAATTCCTGTGCACAACGTCATCAACAATATTGTGACCTTCAACAACATGTCTAGGGATGACATCCATGTTGCCTTCCAAAGGATAGGCACTAGGCCCACCATTTTGGGGATCGGTACCGAGTCCCAAGTGGGGGTCAGTATCGATCCTTGAATTTGAACCTGGGGCTCATCCTCTTCCTTGTGTAGATGTTCCAGTAGCGCATTGAGTTTTCTTCTGCCTTCCTTCTCTCCATCTTTGCTCGGATGAAGAAGAACTCTTTGATTCTGAGCTGGAATCCCTTATACTCTGTCTGCGGCTGTTTTGAGTTAGCTCGTTCAGTAGCCTCAAGCATTGTTGCATCGTATTGTTCATCTCCTATTGGCTAGCTTGGAATCTGTTTTCCATCTACGTCATCATTATATCCATCTCCATTTTGGTAATGACGTCAGTTGGAGTTTGGATCTCAGGTTGAGTTGGCTGGAAATCGCCATCTCCCTGCAGTGGATTCTGATTATCAACTTTAGTAGTAGCTCTAGAATTGGTAAAACGATCTCTTCTTGATGGGGCCATGGCAGAAAGCTTTTAGTAGACCGTTGCAAATTTGAGTTGTAGAATTAAAAGGCAAAGAAATTGGATCTATCTCTTGGATATAGGAAATCCAATAGTAGATGATGGATCCAAATGGCTTGAGAATATCCTTTTCAATGAAAGCACCAAAATGTTTGAATCAAAAGTTGGCCAAACACCCAAAGATTATGTTGAGAATAAAAGTGAAGAAATATAATGGAAATGTAAATGAAAAAGAGGAAAGAAACAAGACACAATCTTTTATAGTAGTTCGACAAAGCTTGGCCTATGTCCACCTTAATATTTTATTGCTGATTTACGACTTGGGGGCATAAGTTCTTGAGACTCGGTACAACTCCAACACTTCGAATTTCAGAAATACCATAATATATGAAATACTAAAGCTAGAGCCAAAAATATCCTGAAAAATGAGCAATGCCTCCATATTTATAGAGGTACGGGGCCTAAAATCACGTCTGAAATATCTATAAGCCGTTACCCACGAATTATACTCATTCTCCCAACATAATAGGTTCCACTTCAGCAGAAGCTGGGAGTCGGTACTGATCCCTAAGTGGGAGTCGGTACCGATCCCCAAGATGTCCATATTTGGCATCGTCAATCATCTCAAATCGTCTTATGGTTAGCTTCATGGTTCATAGTTATTTCCACCAATATGAGCTCATTTTTGAGTCCAAATGATGGGGTTGAAGGGGAACGTGTTTATCTTAATTGTATTATAAGTCTTTCGACAAGAAGCCCTAAGGCTTTCCCAGTCCACTTTCATAACCATTTACTATTTCAACCCAATAACCCATAATATCGTCAATAATGTCTAACAATGTAAGAGATAGCACCCAAGCCACTTAATCCCTTTTTAATGGGAACCGGGCAAACTCTGACTATTTAATACTTTATTCAAGGCAGGTCCCTGTCATTTAATACCTATTCCAAAACGGACTCCTCTCCGATGTTATCTAGCTGACAATGGACAGAATCTCTTCAGGCCACTTACTACTTCAAATCTGAAGCATAACCTCCCCGAGATATCTTCTACCATGGCTAACCCTGACCATTTAATACTTCTTCCATAAGAAAGAGGCGGGCCCTCACACAGCCACTTAATACCTTCAATCCCTGAAGAAGGTCCTTCGTATTATAACCCGTACTCCATAATGATGTCTCATATTAGTCCGACTATTCGTAGGTACTGGTAGCCATATTAGCTGGAAAGGTTTACCTTATAGAATTTGGGACTAACCTTGCGTCCTCTGTGGTTATTTATCATAGGCCGTGTCTCATATCAGTCCCAAAGTCACACTGCTAGTAGCCAGATTAGCTGGATAGACTTCTGTGTGCTTTTGACTGACCTCGCATCCCTATAACTTAGTCATAATCTATAACACTCTCTTGACATATTATCACATGTCTCATCGCATACATTATTAAAGGCCTTATAAGAAACTTCTTATTTCACCTTTATAATTTAACTTCTTTCCCAAGGGGTAATAATTAATAACCTATTAGCTACGCAATTAATACGTTATAATTATACGTTATTTATGCCTATATATGCATGTGTGTTTGTGTGTGTAAATACATGCCTAATACATTTCTAAGCGTGCAAAGATTGCGCCCTAAACTAACGTTTAAATGTCAAAATGTCAAATTTATACAAGTCTAATTCAATATCAACAAATGTACCAAATATCCAGTATCCATAATTCAATCAATAGACTTGTATAAAATAGAAACCAAAGCCAAATTACTTTATACTAAAATAGCAGAATCAATCTATCATAGAAACTTGCAATTCAAATACTTTTACGCTCTATTAAAAAAAGGATTATCTATTTAAATTTCAGAAATAGGCAGTGCAAACTACGAATAAATCTGTACCTTACACACCATTTTCTAATTTATTCTTTTCAAAACCCTTAACTAGATTCAAAGAACAAAATAAGAAGTGGAATAAAATGTAAAACATTAAAACTGCAACATCTACACAAATTCTACCATTTTAAAATAAAACATTTGAGATTCTAACATAAGAATTGACATTTCGCTTGAGGAAATTTTAGGGTTTTAATGTGATGTTTTCATAAACCAAAATTCCCTAAGGCATATATCAAATCCAAACTATACTATACAACTGCTAAAATAAGAGAGACTAAGGTTTCCACTCATAAAAAAGTCCTTAGCTCTTCCTCCTGGATTTGTTTATGCCTGCTTAAATGTCATTCCAGATCTCTTCCTTTAGAAATATACAACAAGTGGCTTGTATGTAGATTAGATTTAGAATTTTAGGGATTAAAGGAGAATAGAATTAAAAATTGAATATTAAAACCTAAAATTCCTTACTTGACACCCCAGAAAATTTCTGAATCTTGGAGAAGAAAGAAACCGCAAAGCTTTGGTTGGTTCCCAAAATAATTTTTGAATAAAATTGAGGGGGCTAGACTCTTATTTATAGTGGTTAGAAAGCATAAAAACTGTCGGATTTAAGTCGGTTTAAAATAATAAAAATCCGAACATGCAAAATGTGAAAACCCTAGCCGTCACCAACTTTCATCGGTCGGCCCTAGGCGGTCGACCGGTTCACTTATTTTTAGAACCATTCAATTATTTGTCATTGTGGATTTATTTCATTCCTTGATTATCAATTAACATTAACATTTACTTAACCCCCAAGTCTAAATTATTTTGAATCCAAAAGCTTCAAACGTCCATAACTTTTTCGTTTGAGCTCCTTTTTCAAGACATTATATATGGAAATTGATAATAAAATCACCATGAACACAATGACATAACTTCCATGATCAAATTCTAAATTTTACAAAATTTCCATTTTTAGCCTTGTCGTATTTAATTAATTCGTTTATCTCTTATAAAATTTTATGGGGTGTTACAATCAAGGTATTTGAAGACTTATGAGTTTAAAGACAATGACAAGAAGAGTTCAAAACTATAGATAATTGGAAATAAACATTAGAATAATTTGTCAAAGTCCCTGGATAGTAGCCATGCTTTGAATATCTCTTATCAAATTATTTACTATATATATTATGTTTATTAAAATATAATTTTACAAATATTTTATAAAGAGTTGTATATATTAAAACTGTTTAAAAACTATGTTTAAAAGTTTTACAAATTATTAGAATTTTATAAACACTTTAAAAGAATTATAGGTTAACAAAATTAAAAAGAGTATGTTGAAATACTCTACTTATGTGTCGACATATAGACCGTTGAAGTGGTGCCTTTTGAATTTTGAATAGTTGTAATTTGTGGTTATATCTCTTCATGGATAGACACATCCCTTCAAACACTATATAAAGGGGAGTGGAAAATGAATTTTATTAACTACTTTCTCTATTTTTTTCTTACTCCAAATTCTCATTATGTATTTCACAAAATCTACTTTATATACTCTTTGAATTCATTCAAATTCAATTTCTACTTACCATATTCATTCTCAACAATCTACTCACCATTTTGAAGTATTCTCTCGTTAATTCAAAAATCAGAGTGCTATCATAATAGCTATAGGATATGTTGTATCCAAAGTACAACTATTTTATTTGGAATCAACAACTCTCTACTATTATTTGTTTGAGCATACTTTCTACCCATTTAAATCAAGAGGGTGTGCTTATTGCCCGTTCAAATCAAGTGGTTGTGCTTGTTGCCCGGTCAAATCAAGTAGGTGATCTTGTTGTCCGACTAAATCAAAAGAGTCTACCTTGAATTCATAAATTAGGATGGTGTATCTCATTGCCTTGAAATTTAGACTGTACTCCGATTTGCTTGCTACCTATTTAAAGTAGGCATTGAAAAAGAAATTTGTGGATACAGTGTACATGACTGGACATAGGATTGGTTAATCTGAACCAGTATAAAACTCATGGTGTCATCTCTCTTACTTTTACTCTACTTTTACTGCATTTATGTATCTGTGACTGTCTATTAATATATATATATATCAATGATTGATTATCTGTGTTTGAATTTAAATCTAGAAATATTTACGAAAAAATCCATATAAGTTACAAAACACTATTTACCCCTCTTCCAGTGTTAAAGTAGTCTTAAGATCCATTAACAATTGTACCACAACATTTCCCACACAAGCTGCATCAGTATGTGAGAAATTCGCAAGATAGTGGAGAGGATGATAGCCCTTAGGAGCCGCCCTAAGGGATCAACCGGGGTCAAGTGGAGAAGGGCCCAAGTGACCGTATGGTAGGATTATGATAAATACGATAATTGGAGGACCTCGGTCAGTGGAGAAGAGCTGAAATGAGATGGAACGGTATGGAACTTCATTGAAGCATGCACCGTATGAGAGCTGTTTTGTCATCGAAGACGGAGCTTCGACAAAACAACTGAGGATAATAAAGGACGGCTCTATGTTTTGTGATAGAGAGTCTGACAGGATCGAAGTGTCGACGCTTTTTCCTATGGTAATTACGGCCGTCGTTAGGCAGACTACTATATGCCAAGTGTTGATTGATAATGGTAGCTCGGTTAAGATTCCATTCAAGAAGACTTTTGATCGGATGAAAATTAGTTCAAAGGTGTAACGACCCCATCGCGATGTCCAGATTAGCAAAGAACATTACAAGTAATGTCGTCTACTAATCCGGAGAATACGGCTTATTAAGGGTGATCGAATGTGGTATATCTTTATACTAGCACTAACACGTCATTTATACCTTTTCATTTAATATATGAACTGAATTTGATGTGTAAAATATTAATACAAAGTAATAGACACACCGATTTATCAAAATCAGAACAATATATCATATAAATAACAGTCACAGATCACAGCGGAATAAATCTCAACTTATACATATACAAATTTTGAGTTTACAAAATGAAATACTAAACTCGATTGTTATACAAGTTTTACAATTCTCTAATCTCAATTTTACATCTTTTAAACATATTCACAAATTTCCTAAATGAGATAAACTAAAATGTCAAAAGTGTTTATCTCCTTGCTAGCCTAAACATCCAAAGGTAAACTTATCCTGTAACCTGAAAAGTCTCGGCCAGACCCGAGCAAAACAACACCCGGGTCAGACTATCTCTAAGTATCCAATAGGGTGAGAACAAGATATAACACAAGAACAAACAACGTATGAGTAAATATAGATGTCCATGAAATAACGAGTTACAGAAATTAATTTAACTTAGAGTTCATCACAAGGCACATGGTTATACATTTAAGTCACCAACACATATTAGTCACTAAACACAGAATAACAGAATTAACTTAACATTCATCACAAGACACAAGATCATATATTTATTTCACTAACACATGACACAAGAATATATATTTATTTCACTAACACAAGATACAAGAATATATATTTATTTCATTAACACAAGATAGTCACAGAATCCGAATATCCAGAATCCAACATATCTTAATCCAAACTGATCGTAATGATCGTCCAAAACAATCGCAATGATTGTACTCAAAACCCGTGGCAAACAAACAAATTGGTATCACTCGAACCGATCTGATACCAAGGATCGTACTCAGACCTGGAACACAGAATCACAAAATGATCTCAATGATAGTCCATACCGATCAAGGTGATCATAGAAACCATGACTCGATAAATCGACATTTAATTAATATTATTTTATTGATATGTTCGAAAAGAAATCCAAGAATAAACTTCTTAAGGATCTAGCAGCCACTTGCCGCACACCAAAAGAGAGTAAACTCTAAAGTGCCAAATACTATCACCTTTAGTAATCACTAGAATTTGACCAATAAGTCCCATATCGTATGGTGAAATTCAGGTATTTACTAAAAGCTAGTAAATATCACTTATTACAGATACCACTGGAAAACCTGAACCACATTCTCTTAAGGACTAGCAACCACTTGTCGCACACCGGAAGAGAATATAGCTTTAAAGTGTTAAGTACTTTCCCAAATATGATCACAAGAATTTAACCAAGGCATCCCATACTACCCGGTGGAATTCGAGTATTCGCTAATGGGTTAGTAAATTCCACTCAAACATTCTATTCAATGAGTTATACCGTATTCAATGAAGCGTTACTCGAAAGCATTTAAAATAATCGATAACATTAAGTCGAATAATAGTACTTCCAAAATTATAAAATTAAGTTTCTCAAAACAATTTTTCTTTCTGATTTCATTAAAAAAACACTTGTTATAATTTTCCACAAATCCACTTATTATTCAACTTTAAATGAATTTTCGCTTGTTTGATGAAATATTCCATAAACCCGAATTGTTCCAAAATTACATTTATGTACACAGAATTGTCTCAAATTTCCATATAAAACACTTAGTTAGTAACCCATATTTTAAAACTACTTTTATTGTTCTTCCAAATCCATTTTGATATATATATATATATATATAATTTAGAAATAAATCAGACTCACCTTTTTAAAACCATATTTTCAAAGCCACTTGTATATTTATCACTTATTATATAAACCCATAATCACTCATATCTTCAAATCCATAACTCTATATACTAGAAATAATTAATATATATATATATATATATATAATTACTTCTTAAAATCATATACAAAAGAAAGTATAAACTCTCTTTCGTAAAATTACTTGAATATGAAGCATATTCATTTATATATTTTTAACTCAAATTTAGAGCATTTAGATCTGCAGTTTAGACCCCTTAAATCCCATATTTTTTCAAATCTCAAAACATGAAAGTTGTAGAAAAATGTCTAAGCTATTAAACAGGAAAAAGATCATCTAATTTGGACTTATGGTTCAAACGTTATGGCCAAAATAATTCTTATATTTTAAATTCATTGTCGCTGTTGTTTATTCACAGGGAAGCGACAAAGAAATATGATTTCCACTATTTAAACCTCAAATTTTTGCAGAACTCAAAACACAAAAGTTTTAGAATATAGTTCAAGCTTTCTAGAACATCAAGAATTATCAAATTTCGATAAGTAATATAAAAGTTACGACCAATTTAATTTCAGGTTTTAACACAGCCAATTAAACACGACAGTGCGACACCATCGGTTTCTAACTCAATTTTGACCACTTAAACAGCAGAATTTTTGGCAAGTGACTAAAAGAGTAGTTATGGCTAGTTGAAATAAGTTTCCATAGTAAAAAGATTGAGCCGTTTTGGATTATTCTACCCTATGATATGGTTGTTTTACTGCAGCGAATTTCATACAAAATTTCCAACAAACAACAACCACTCAAGTTTACAACCAAATTGCAAGCAATTCAATTCAACAAATTATCTAAACATTATGTACAGCAAGCAAAGATTTAGAAATAAATATGTGAATGATAACTCACCTTTAATGCTTCAAATAACTTGCTAATCTCATCCAAAGCCTTGCTACTACCTATAATTCTCTTTGCTAATCTCAATTTCTCCTAATAACTCAAAACCTAAAACACAACCAGCAGCACTTCAATCAAAAACAGGATAAAAATCATTCTTTTATGTTTCTAAAAGGTAGAGATAGGGTTTAGGATACTTACTTATCATTCTAGAATAAAACCCTTTGATTTGCATCTCTAATTTGGGGATTTAGCTTTAGGGTTCATGGGGTAAGGAGTTTTTTGATTTTTGCTTGCTGTTGAAATGAAAATGAACAAAAGAAATAAACATATAAGTTTATTCTCACCTAGCTACATCGGCCTAATTTGTTTGGATATGGATCCTAAAACAAAGTGTTGCTAATTAATTTTTTAAGACAAGTGTTGTTATTTCCTTCTTATTTCATTTATTTACACTAATCAATATTTTACAAAATCACAAGTTAATTTCTCAAATTTAATAAGACCAAATTAACAAGTTTAAAACACTCATTTATAATAATATTAAGATATTATAAAATGTTAAATATGATTTCTAAAATAAAATTATTCTCATTATTTTTAATAATAAATCCTAATATTAACACTTAACTGAATTTACATCATTTCCAAAGTTGCCTTAGGATTTATTAAAAACAAATCAATTATTTACAAAAATAGGTTTAGTTTCATAATTAAATTTTACAATTATAATTTTTCAATTTAAACTACAAATCAAAATATTAACATTTTGCTCTAGTTACTAAATTTGATATAATTGATTTAATAATATTCCAATTTAAATTGAAATTCTTTATTTAAGAAATAAAACTTATTCCTTAAATAAATCCAACCAAATATTCTCGAAATTTGTATTAGTTTCACATTTAAATTTCACAAATCATAAATTAAAATTAATCATTCCTAGTTAAATTTAATTAATTAGTTAATTTACACCAGGGTTATTACAAAAGGATATCGAGCCAAATAAATTTAAGATTCAAGGATATACCAAAGAGGCAAAGGAGCCTGTTAGGACTATCGACCTATAAGTGGAGTTAGGTGAAGGAGACCGGAAGATTGTGCAAATGCAAACGTTTTTTATTGTTAATGAAGTTTCGTCTTACAATGCCTTTTTGGGCTGAACCGCCCTTACTAATTTTGAATAGCACTGGCTCCTTAGTGATTGATGATGAAGTTTTCGATGAAGAATGGAATTAGCTCTGTCAAGGAGACCAAAGTGCTGGTCATGAATGTTATGTCATTGAGTTCAGAGAGGCAAAGTGACGAGAGTAGGGAAAAGGTGTAGAGAAAACTCTCTACATCAAGATTGCAGATGCATAGCAATCAACGCCCAAGCCCTGGCTCGGCAGCCATAGCAAATTCTTCAAGTCTATGGATCCTTGGAAGAAGCCAGAGGATGCATGGGCAGTGCTGACATAGCGACGAAGAACATCCCGATTAAAATAGGTGGTTCTACTTAGGTCCTTAAGGTTGGATCTTAGCTTAGTGCCAAATTCAGAAAGGAGTTGGTTGGTATTCTCTGGATAAATCTGGAAGTATTTTTCTGGACACATTCAGACATGTATGTAATATCATTGGAGATTGCATGCCATGCATTGAATGTGAACCCGAAATGCCTCCCGTGAAGCAGATTAGATGTACTCTGGGTCCCTAGCGACCTACTGCATTAAAAGAAGAAGTGAATAAGCTAAAGGAAAATGGCTTTATCCATGATGCTCTAAACCCTAAACGGGCATTGAATTTTGTGTTGGTCAAGAAGCCAAATAGAAAATGGCAAACATGCATCGATTATTCCGACGCGAATAAATGATGCCCAAAGGATAGCTTCCCGCTGTCGAAGACCGACTAGCTTGTAGACTCAATAGCTGAACACGATGCATATTCCAGCTACAATCAAATAGCAATGCACATTCCAAATCAAAAGCATATAAGTTTCATCACTAATTTAAGCCTATGCTTTTATCGAGTTACGCCGTTTGGTTTGAAGAATGTTGAAACTATCAACCAGCAATTGGAAAATAAAATCTTTGAAAATCAAATCGGGTGGACTATGGAAGTGTATGTGGACAATATGCTTGCAAAGTCACAGTTATCGATGAACTACATAGATGATCTTTCTAAGATGTTCGATGTGCTACAAAGGTAAACAATGAAGTTAAAACCATTGAAATGTTCCTTTGGAATTGCATAAGAAAAATTATTGGGTTTTATTGTGAATTCAAGAGGCATTGAGGCTAACCCAAAGCATAATAATGCTTTGAAGCATGTAACTACCCAAAGGACAAGGAGGGAAATGTAGATCCTGAACCAGAAAGTTAATGCGTAGAGCCAGTTTATCTCAAAAGCGACCGATAAGTGTATACCATTCTTTGATGGCCTTAAAAAGGAAAAAGGAAAGTTTGTATGGACGAAGTAATGCTAGGATGCTTTCAAAGAATTACCGAAGGACATGGAGAGACCACTAATCCTACCAATCCTTTAGAAGGTAAAATTTTGTTTGTTTATTTAACAGTATCTACTCACACACTAAGTGTCACCTTGGTACCTAAGGAGAAGAAGATCCAAATGCCCGTATATTATATCAGTAAGCGGTTTACCAAAGCAGCCGAAGTTGGAAAAGATGGCATACAACTTAGTGATTTTTTAAGAAATTACGACCATATTTTGAAGTTCACCCGATAATGGTGCTGACAAATCAGCCCTTAAAGAAAGTACCGCATCAACCTAAGATCTCGGGATGACTATTGAAGTGGAATATCGAACTGAGCTAGTATGGCATAACTTACCATCCTAGAAGGGAGGTAAGAGGATAGGCATTGGCTGATTTTATTGCTGAGTTTATCGTTCGAGGTGGAAAAGAAGAAGATGATATGGTCCAATTTACCCAATGGAAATTATATGTAGATGGAGCTTCTAACAAACGTCATTCTAGGGAACGAGTGGTTCTCATAACCCCGGAAGGATGAACTATATGTTACACACTAAAGCTAGAGTTTTTGGCAATAAAAAACAAAGCCGAGTATAAAACGTTGAAATCTGGACTTAAGATAGTGAAGGAACTAGGAGTCAGGACATTGCATGTATACGGCAACTCTTAGGCAGTAACTACCACGTAAAAAAGGAATTTGAGGCTAAGGGAGCAAGACTTGCCCCTTACCTGACGAAGATGCTGGAACCGCTGAATGACATCAAACACTACACAATAACGTACATTCCTAGAGAGGAAAACACAAAGGTAGATTCACTAGCCAAGCTAACCAGCTCTAGAAATGCATAGCTAATGGAATTGGTTACGTTAGAAGTTTTATCGGGTTCGAGTATCGACCAGATGGAAGTTGGCTGGATCTTGGAGATCGGAGAATAAAAGGAGTCATGGATGACCCCAATCAAAGACTATTTGTTAAAGAGAATAGTCTCGTATGGATGGAATGAATGGCGAAAACTCCTTTGTAAAGTGCCATGATTTATAATGTAAGAAGGAGTGTTATACATAAGAGGCTTCTCTACCCTCTTGCTGCGGTCACGGAGGATGAGGTTAAGAAAATCCTTATGGAAGTACATGAAGGAAGCTGTGGTGACCACATTGGGGGCGGACATTACCAAAGAAAGTTCTTCGCTATTGATACTTCGGGCCAACGATTAACTGAGATGTTATTGGTTACAAAAGACGGCGCAATAGATGCTAAAGGTTTTCGAAGATCCCAAGATCCCTATCTACAAAGCTTAAGAAAATGGTTAGCCTGTGGCGATTTGAGGAATTGATATAATTAGTGTACTACCAATGGTGAAAGGTGGAGCAAAGTACACTATTGTAGATGTGGACTACTTCACAAAGTGGTTTGAAGCCAAACCGCTAGCCATGATCACTATAAACATATGCAGATTTGGAGTCGCGTAGAAAATAATAACTGACAATGAAACTCAATTCGAGAGTGCTGAGTTCATGGAGTTCTATAACCAAGACAAAATTGAGAAGAGTTTCTTGACATTAGAATAGCCGTAGTCAAATAGACAGGTAAAGCCGGTGAATAAAATCATCAAATCCATCCTGAAGAAATGACTGATAAGAGCTAAGGGAAATGGGGTCGATGAACTTCCTCTAGCACTATGGGCTTAGCGAAGACCCATAAGTCTGTAACCAGACACATTCCATTCGATTTAGCCTATGGAGTTGAGGCCATGATTTCGATAGAACTGCAAATTCCTTCACACTGCAGACAATATTATGATCCCAAGATGAATGAGGAATTCTTGCTTAAGACCCTCGACTTGGTCAATGAGAATGGAAAGAAACTGAACTGAGGGTGGCTGCTCACCAAAAAAGAGTAGTACATGGCACTTCATCCCCAAGGTTTGAAACTGTACCATTGAAGTATAGATTGGAAATGAGTTCTCCCTTGTATGGGGGCACTTAATCCTAACTGGGAAGGTCATTTGCGATTAAACAAAAGCTTGGAGATGTAACTTTCAAGCTAGCTACTGTAGATGACATCTCAATTCCGTGGGCGTGGAAAAGCAAACACCTACGATGCTATTTCATGTAGATTTATTTACTTTATTTTCTACAAATAAGCCACCCTAGTGAACTTGGGCCATATAATAAGGCAGGACTTGCCATTTTTATTCATAAACAAAGCTAGCTTCAAGAGCTAATGGAACTGTGTTCTTTAAGCTAAATCTTATGTTGCATGATTAGAAGTGCAATCAGGTATCCGGAGATAGGTACCGACCAAGTCCTTCGACCCATAATCGTGTTAAGGGAGTACAATCACACTAGGGTCGACCAGACGATTCACTCTATTTCCTTTGGTCTTAAATACTGTCTAGAGATAGGAAAAGTCAATAAAAGATGCCCAAGTCAGGCAATCAAAGCAACGGTTTTTGAAGGTAGGAACTGGTGTGCTACCAAATCTGTCACGACCACGCTTGCAGCCCAACTGAACATGCTTGGTCGAAGATTAACGTTGATGGTCAATGAATACTCTCGATCAAAGCCCAAAGATAAGCTAGATCGAGAGTGGATGCCTAGAGATAGAAACCCTAAACACTAGTTCCTAGAGATAGGAATCGATGTATAATTGAGGTTTTCACGACCGCGCTTGCGACCCGATAGGACATGCTCGACCAAAGATAAGCAATGATGGTAAATAAATACTCTTGGTCAACACCCGGAGACAGGTGATATCAAGAGCGGATGCCTAGATAGGAATCAGTGTATGATCGAGGCTTTCACGACTACATTTTCGGCTTGGCACGACGTGCTCGGCCGAAGATCAACACCTAGAGATAGGCATGGGCGAACATCGATGCTTAGAGATTTAACATCTGAATTGTTGGTCCTCAGGGATAGGGATTGATGAGTGACTAGAACATCTATCACTATATGGCTTGGCAGGACATGCCCGTCCAATGATAGGTGACTATGGCCAATGAACAAACTCGATCAATGCCCGGAGATGGATGAGAACAAAATATGGTATCTAGAGATAAACACTTGGAATGTTGTTTCCCAGACACAGGAAACGACAAGAAGTTGTATACTTCTTTGACTATAACTTTGATTAAGGTCGAATGGAACTCGACCGAGAATAAACATGGTCGGCCATGGAGATGTCCAAATGAATACAAATTCTATTTAGCCAAAACAGAAATGATTTGGCAATGGTAAACAGTACTATGCAATGGAATATAACTGAGCAATCACAGAAGTTTACCTATATGTACAGAGCTACGGTAAGTAACAGAATTGAACCGATGTAGGCACATATAGTATAAACGAATAAGCATAACATATAATTATATTATATATGCAAGGAATAGTATATAGACATATGAAATAAAAGTGCAGATATGTAAATACAAAAAAGATTGTACAAAAAAGTCTTTTATTTACATTCACCTTTTATATACAAGAATTATAGGGCCGCTCCCATACAATGCCAGCCTACATGAAAGGAAAATATACCAAAAGGCATGAAGTTGCTTCTACAAAAACTCAAATTAGAAGCCTATTTCTTCTTCTCCTAGTTGCTACTTCCCTTGTGATTATCCTTTATATGGTGTTTCTTCTAATCCTTTCCATCCTTAGACTTCCCTTTTTCTAGGGTAGTCCCCTTGTATGGCGTTGTGTCCGTTTTAGTCGTCAGCTTGATGGGGTCTTTTGACTTGTCAACGTTAGGGTCAAAAGATAATGAATAACAATCGGCGTTGTGGCCTTTCGAAGGCTTAATTTTTAAAGAAGGAAGCTTGGGAGTTAGGCTTGGTTCGTCAGAACCGGTGGTAGGCTTCTCGGTCCTTAGCTCAAGCTTGACTTTGATTTTCTTATAGTCAGCCTTCAGCCTCTCTGCCATCATGATGTGGTCATTTAGGTCTTTCGTGCTGGTAATTATAACGTCTTCCTCCAGAGATTGGTTGGCATCCTCAAACCTTCCAATGCCCATAATTTCTATGAATCAGGACCAGGACCTGAGCTGGAAGGAGGAGTTGGGATGAATGGCTCTACAGTGATGGAAGTTGATGTGGTTAAGATAGCACTACTACCCAAAAGCTAACTGGTTGGTGGCGGAGAAGAACGAAGTGATGGATGGCCTATAAGTTCACAGATGGTGAAATATAGCTTACTGATGATGTCGGGCGAGAACTGATGCTTCTCGAATACTTGAAAGACGAGATAACTACCTTCATTGGGTGAAACTACTTCGATTGGAGACTTAGCAAATTCAACTTCTTCGATAGATGACTGAATGGATGAGAGACAGGAAGAGGAATGTAAGGTTCTTCAACAGGCATTGCAATGGAGATGGGAATTTCAATGTGGGTGGCCTTAGAGGTGGCCACCACAGGAGGTGTAACATCCATAGTAGGCTCTGTAGATTCTGAAAACGATGATTCTGCTTCATCCAATGTATAGGGATCAATAGATTCCTCAATGGAGATCTTTCCCGCTGCCATGCTCTCCTTAGCCAGGATGGCCTTTCCTTTCTCCAGGGCTAATATATCTTTTTGTCTAGAAACATTGCTTTTATCTCATCTTCAGTCAGGCCTTCTCTGGCCTCAATTGATCGATGGAGGATCTCCTTCCATGCGTCAGCAAGTGTAACGGGATAGCTATCCCCTAGCCATTTCATGTTTTCGTACTCTATGATGTTTACAAAGAATTATAGAAGGTTGGCATTCATCTCCTCGTTGCTCCTTCTAGAATGCTTTTTAAGCCCTTTGATTTCAGCTTTGGCCAAAGCAAGATTGATTTGAACTAATGTTTGGTGTCTATTTCAGCTTTTAGAACGACCTTAAGCCTGTCAACTTCTTCCTGAAGTAGTTTAAGCACTTTATCCTTGGCCTAAAGTGTCTCTTCCTTGGCCTTAAATTGTATGGTGAGGACGTCGCTCTCTTGATGTGCTTTCTTGGGTTGGTTATTGATAATGTTGAAAGCTTGAGTATGTGCGGCTGCCAGCTCTACATTTAGCTCTTTGGCATGCTGGGCTGATTGGAGAGCATCATCCTTTTTTTGTTCTATTGACATTAGAGAGGACTTTGACCTGCTTTTTCTATTCGAAATACCAGTCAACCATTTCATTCAATCCTTCAACTCAACGATTGGCGTCCTCACGGGAGATATCTTTGATATTGTAATCGAACACTACCACAGTTAAGCAATAACCAGGTAAAGCAGCATGCATTCTAATGTCAATAGCAGTGGATTAACCCGGAGCGGTGGTGAGGGAGCAGTATAGCCTGAGATTTCTTTGGATTTACTAGGAGTTGACACGGTGGTGATTGGAGGAAAAGACGTTGAAAGTTGGTGTAGGATAGATTTAGGTTGAGTACGTGGTTGAGACGAGCCAGAAACAAGTTCTGGGTGGTCGCAAGAATCATGCGGTTTCTTTTCAAGGTCATGGTGCTCTTTCTCCTCCATTCAATGTCTCCTCCTTCTCTCCTCATACTCCTAGTATTCTCTCTCCTTTCATATTCCCTTTTCATCCTCTGTCTCCTGGTATGTGCCCGGGCGTTATGAGTGAGGAACTGGGGTGGACGAGCGATGATGACTAATGCTCGAGCAGAGGTAGTCCATATAGTCTCTTGCCATTATAATTAAAAAGGAAGAAAAATGAATATTAGAATGAACATGAATGCTCGAGTAGAGGTAGTCCATATAGTCTCTTGCCATTGTAATTAAAAAGGAAGAAAAAGGAATATTAGAATGAACATGATGAATTAAAGATGAGTGCATGAGTGTTGGTGTTTGTGATCCTAGAGGTGTGTAAAGTACTGACATTGCCCTAAGTATTTTACGGACCATGCTTAGTGATTTGTAAAGATGAGGTTTCATCTCCCTCCGCTAAGAGATCCCTAGGTGGAAAACTAAACTCCCGGGACTCTCATTAAAATTTCCTTCGATTGGAATGTCCAAATCACCCAAGGAATCGAAAATATTCTCTGAGGAGCCCATGGGAGGGGTCGCTTCTACAACTGGAGTTAAACTTGGATTGAGCATTTGATTCGAAGACTTTATTATCAGTTGGTTCGGATGCGGCATAAGTGAGGTATCACCTTCAAGGGATGGTTCCCCGTACACTTCATTGTCTTTGAGATCGTGGTCTTCATCGTCATCCTCCTTACCTTCCTCCCCCTCTTCTTCTCCTTCCTCTTCCTTCTCCTCCTTCTCCTTCTCTTTCTTCATCCTTCTTACCTCTTTCTTGTCCTCCTCCCTCTTTCGCTATGTTGGCCACATTTTCATCTACCACTCCTTCCTTTCCTTCATCGATATTCATCTTATCGCCCTGGTCCTTATGACGTCCTTGACTATCATCACATGAGTCATGAGTGGGGGTAGAAGACCTAACAATAGTCTGAGATTTCTTGGATAGAAGCAGAAGAGGAATGATATATATATATTAACGATGCCTTACTAGCGAAGCCTCTCGTTTGTGAGTAGATAGGTTTTGGTGCGATACTAGGTGTTAACTCTTTTCAGCGTTTCCAAGGTATTGGAGTGCACATCGCTAGTATCTCGTTTACGAAGATCCGTTAAGAGAACGGAAGTGAAGTTAGATACTTAGATAAATAGAGTCAAAGTGTGGAAAGGAAACTACGAAAGTACCCTTCTGTCCAGACAACCAAAGTCGGTTGAAGCGAAGGAGCATCAGATGAATAAATACTCATTCTTGAACTAAGAACATTTTTGTGAAGTACATAGATAACTTTATAGTGACACAAGGCTCTGATGATTAATAAGGAGGTTAAATTAGCTCTCTTCTTGAAACTTAGAAGGTGTGTTAGCTCCATGAAGGTTAGTGGTCATTGTAGTTGCATCATTAACAGAACATATAAGGAGTTGAGAAGGGCATGTCGATTAGGATGTACTTGAGTTGTAGCAAGCCTGATATCTTGTAGAAAGAATTGAAGGAAGCCATTGAAAGGTAGAACGGCTCCACCTAGGCACATGTTCTTTTTGCAGGCGGTGTATTCTTAAGGAGGGTAGTGCGACCATTGAATGAATCTTGGCAATAAAACATCACTTTTCGGGATTCCATGACAAAGGAGATTGTCTAGAGTGATTCAGTAGTCAATATAGATAGTGTTATCTGGTGTTTTGACCTGGCTATATCCGAACTGATTGGACAAATTAGACTCGACTATCATCAAGGCTAGGGGTGGGGATGGAAAATTTCCGTACCAACCGAAGCATTTTCCGTTTCTTCCGATTTTTGATGGAACAATATTCTATGTTCCAAATTCCGTTCCGCCAACTCCAGAATTCCGTTAGGCGGAAACTGAAAGAAGCGGAACGGAACATGGAATTCCATTTTTCCGGGTAGAGAATTAAAAATGCAAAACATGTACCAAATATGTCATGAACCATAAGGATTGGGCAAGCTCATTTTTTTCACTAAAGAGACTAAAAATGAAAAGCTTAGACATATCTGCTGATAATTGTATTACATTATGTGGAAACAACTTTTAACAATCTAGACAACTATTTTTGAATACAAAACCAAATCTAAATAATATTTATAAGGAATGTTCTATATGAACAGTTTATATAACTTAAAAATGGGCTAAATTACTAGTTGAATGAGATATGGTCAATATTTGTACGTTCACAGCTCTGAATAATTATGAGATAACATGCAGCCACTTTTGATCAGCTGTTTTGATGTATCGATTTGCATCTTATTCCCAGCTGTTCATATTATTCTTTCTGTGGATGAATCACTATTAGGAAAATGTAATCCAAAAATATAACCAAGGCACAGTATGTAATCCAAACCAAAAACAACAACCAATCATCATAATTTTATCGCATCGAATCTAAAAATGTAAATCAGTTATTGAATACAAAATCTGTAATTCAATTCCTATTTCAAATTGCAATGTATTGTCATTTCGTCGTATAGTGCTGCATTTGAACAAATATATGTTGGATACTCACATTAATATATGTATAAATTAATTACTTATCATTATTACAAAGGTTATTTGATATTATAAGAATAGAACATACAATATTAACGGCTCATAAGAATGAAAGAAAAAGGATCTATTACCTCAGTTTTTTTTCCTAAACAAGAAAGCATGCGGAAGGAAAGAAAATTTCCGCGAAAATAGTGGAAATTCCCGCTGAGTTCCGTCACCTACCAGAAGGAATTCCTTTCAAATTATTTTTGACGGAAAAACACGGAAATCGGAAATCACGGAAATATTCGGAAGGAAAACGCTGGAAAAGCGGTAAAATTGAAAAATAACCAGCCCTAATCAAGGCTAGTAAGCCTAAACTAATGATTATGGGGTCCAAAAATCAAGTATAGATTATAGTATGAAGCCGTGATCGAACGAAGTTGAGAGATAAGCAATGCATAATGTTTAAGGTATGGAATATAATTTAATCTAGGAAAGGGATTGGCTATAATCCCTCTCAACCAATGGGATCGGTCTACTTCAGCCAAACAACTGCAACTCAATGGAAGAAAATTGATACCTTAAGATCCAGAAGTCCAATGAATTTGAAACTTTGGGAGCAAGATGTGGGGACCTTAGAAACCTACCCTAGGGATCACACCCTAAAGGAAGCAAGCAAGAGGGATCAGCCCTCTTTCCTCCACAGGGATCAGACAAAATCAGGTTACAACACACTTTGCAGCAATGATCGAGTAATAACTCAACGTCTACTAATCCAATTGGAATGAAACTTGGAGGCTAGGCACAATACAACATGGAGAAGCTCCCATAGGATCACACCCCCAAGCTCCTAAAAAATAAGGATCGGCCCCAATCCCTATTTCTTGGGATTTGGGTTATGCAATCCCTCCTATGGGCTTCTATGGTTCTGGAGATCCTTCTAGCAAATTTTCAAGAAGATATTTCATCGTCTTCCTCTATAAATACAGACTTAATTGTTCGTTTTTTGGATCTTTATGCTGCTTGTTGCTTTATACTCTATTGTAACTAAGTATTTTCATCTGATCCCTATTGTACTTGTTTTATAAAGTGAGTAAAGCTATCTCTTCAAAGTGAACATAGGCAAACAACGCCGAACCACTATAAATTTCTTTGTCTCGGTCTTGCT
Source organism: Allium fistulosum (assembly GCA_030737815.1). Taxonomy (NCBI): domain Eukaryota; kingdom Viridiplantae; phylum Streptophyta; class Magnoliopsida; order Asparagales; family Amaryllidaceae; genus Allium; species Allium fistulosum. The sequence goes on from CM060906.1 coordinate 1,023,740,660, forward strand.
TATTTCTTATTGTTTTACTACTATATTTCCTCTGTTTATATTTAATATTCTTCATTTATTCCTCTACACAATCTCTATTGCGTGTTTGTGCCAACATTTGGTGCAAACATTTTGGTGCCTTCACTGAGAAGGAGACTCTCAGCTCTATTTGGATCCCTTTGCTGCTACTGGATTGCATGAATCCCAGGAAGAGATCCAGAATTATCTTCAAGTAGTTTATCCATTCTATTCAGATTTGCAAAAGTCTAAGGAAAACTATCAATAATGTTTGGGAACACCTGATCTACTTCTCAAAACGCAGAAGGAAACGAAAACGCTAGCATTGAGTAAGGAGGCCAGAGCAATCTACTAGTAGATGTTAATGCTACCAATCCAATTGATATCCAGAATTCAGTTGATTCCATTACAATAGCTGATTTCCAGAATTTTATGATAGAGCTCATGGATAGCCGTCGACAGTTGAACAAGCGTATTCAAAGCAATATTGATATAATAAATAAACTCAGGGAGCTACAGTGTTGGAAAACTAGAAAGGATCCAACCCCTTATTCTGCATCGGAGAGTTCTAGTTTATCAAATGATTATAATAGATGAAGATGTCGTAGAACTGACGGATATCACACAGAAGCATCTAGACATCAACAGGAAAACCAACGTGGGTTGCCAGGACCGATTGGGCCCGATCCCTCCTCTAGAGGAGGAAGTTTGGCTTTTCATGTAGGAGCACAAGCGGAGCCGCTGTGATTGACTTGGATGTTGGAGTTCAGGTGGATGCAGACCAGTTCCCTCATCGAATATGATGAAGTGAACACATTGAATATGCATCGAGAGGATGTTGAGCCAAGAAGGCATGGAACGACCCATAGACATCGACCGGACCATTCATGTGAGGTGGAGCATGACTATCGCTTGGCTCTAATTATCAAAACACTGGACTTAATGGCTATGATCAAGCAGCTAGTAAGGGAAAGCCTAGGCTTGACCAATGATGATTGGGGGATCTCGAGAAGGCATACCCTGTTCATCGACAATATTCTACACGTGGAGTATCCAAGAAGGTTAAGCATGTCGTCAATGCCTGCCTACGAGGGAAAAACCGACCCCAGGCAACACATCGTGAGATATGAATGGTTGATGGATTCCGCACAAGATGATGATGCCACAAAATGCAAATGGTTTCCTATTACTCTCTCTGGCATAGCAGCGATGTGGTTTATGAGATTACCCCCTTGGACAATCTCTAGATTTGACGATTTGGTAATAAATTTTTTAAAGTAGTTCTGTATGCATGCAACTCGCCCCAAAGATGTAATGTCCCTATCAAGCATGATCCAGGCTCTAGGAGAATCGCTGAAAGGCTATTTGGAAAGATTTCATATAGCAGTCACAGAAGTCAGTAATCCAAATGACCATTTAATATTGATGGTGGTAACAAGTGGGTTTGACCTAGAATCTGACTTTGGCGATTGGTTAGGTGCCTGCAACGTTGGAGCATTTCTACGCCAAAGCAGCTCAATATTTGAGAATAGAGGAAGCTAGATGCTACAGAAAGAAGAATGTTGTGGGACCGAGTGGAGAGGGAGTGCAGAGTAACATTGCAGTGAAACCGTATGGGGAAAGTTCTAAAAAATTTCATGTAAATGTCCAAATAAACCGAATCAACAAAAGAAAGACGGTGATCAAAACCATGGGTGAAAGAGGGATTCTGAAAGAGGAAAGTCAAGGATTCCAATGTATGATACCTACACACCACTGAATACATCCCTAGAGAACGTATACTTGTCTACCTACTACACCATGTAGTGTAGGAAGCCACCTCCAAAAGAATCGACGGAGAAGCAAAAGCAGACTGGAAAATATTGTTGGTTCCACGAATTCTATGGTCATAACAAAAATGAATGTAGGCATCTCCAGATGTTATCGAGAAGTTTATTCGGGAAAGAAAACTATAGCAGTTTGTTAAAGCCCCGTGGGATAGCAGGCAGGGCACCTCCGACCCCAATCGAGGACAAGTGTCGAACAGGGCTGAGGAGCCTACACGGACTAGTGGAAGATTAGTGATCAATACAATAGTCGAAGGACCACATCCAATTGATAAGAGCTGGCACAAGATGGAGTGCTATGCTAGCGTGATCAAGCATATAAATTTTGAGTGTTGTTCAAGTTAGAAGATGGGGCTCCGGCAAAAGAGCAGCGTACAATGGCAGACGACAATTTACTTAGAAACAGAGATACAGATAAGGTGGAGGCACCGATGATCGACCCAATGGTTATTTCAGCCATGATCGGCCCCGCCTTAGTGAGGAGGATCTTAGTTGACTGTGGTAGTTCTATGAATATAATTTTCAAAAAGGCTTATGATCAGATGAGGATGGAAGCCAAGGACTTGAAACCGTCTAAAGCCCGCATTCATGGCTTTAATGGTGCTGCGACCAAAGCTGTTGGTTATGTCGAATTGTCCCTAGAGTTGGGAGAAGGTAACCGCAAGAGAGTGCGAACTTTGCCATTTGTTGTCTTGGATGTTGATTCTCCATACAATGCTTTTCTAGGCCGACCATCCCTAGTTGAATTTCAGGCATCTCTTGCCCCATGGTGTTTGACTTTGAAGTTCCTAACTGATAACAGTGTTGGAGTTATGCATGGTGATCAGGCGACCGGACATGCCTGCTATGTGGCTAAATTGAGTGACGCTTAACAAAAGGAGAAAGGTAAGGGTGTGGACAAGTCTCTCCGCATCCAAGCCACCGAAGATTGACAACCAGCGCCCGAGCCTTGGCTCGGGCGCCATAATCGGTTCTATAAAGACATAGATCCAAGGGATGACCAGGAGGAGCCCAAAGAGACCAAGACTGCAATGGCTGAGCTGACGATTGACATCACGGTCAGCCATGACGACCCATCATGGGTCCTAAAGATCGGATCACAGCTCAGCCCCTCGATGAAGAAAGAATTTGCTGGTTTTGTCCAAGCGATTCTTGATGTGTTTGCTTGGACTCATTCTAACATGTATGGGATCTCGCCAACCACTGCGAGCCACGCATTAAATATCGACACGAGGCATGTCCCGGTGAAATAGAAAAGGCATGGCATGGATCCGGAGAGATCTACCGCCCTCAAAGAAGAGGTGGATAGGCTCAAATGTAATGGGTTTATTCGCGACATCCTCTACCCTAAATGGGTATCCATTCCTGTAATTGTGAGAAAGATGAATGGAAAGTGGCAGACATGTGTTGACTACTCAGATTTAAACAAAGCATGTCCGAAAGACAGTTTTCCCCTTTCGAGAATTGACCAACTGGTGGACTCTACCACAGGACATGAGTTGCTATCTTTCATGGATGCATACTCCGAATATAATCAAATCCGATGCACATTCCCGACCAAGAGTACACCAGCTTTATTACTGACATTGGATTGTATTGCTATGTGGTAATGCCATTTGGATTGAAGAACGCTGGAGCAACTTATCAACGTCTAGTCAACCGAATGTTTAAAGATCAGATTGGAAAGATGATGGAGGTATATGTGGGTGATATGCTCATAAAGTCACGATGATCAAGCAACCACATTAGAGACCTAGTAGAAATGTTCGATATCCTCAAATATTAAAATATGAAGATCAATCCTTTGAAATGTTCTTTTGGCGTTGCATCAGGAAAGTTCTAGGGTTCCGTCGTCAATTCTCATGGCATCGAAGCTAATTCTGAAAAGATTCGAGCTATTCACAACATCTAGGCGCCAAAAACCATCAAACAAGTACATAACCTAAATGGGAAGATTGCCGCCCTAAGTCGATTCATTTCCAGAGCCACCGATAAATGCATTCCTTTCTTTGACTTGATTAGAAGAGGGAAAAGAAACTTTGAATGGACATAGGATTGTGAAGATGCATTCCAAGCTTTGGTGAACCACTTAGAGAGGCCTCCCATCTTGTCAAAGCCAGTAGATCACGAAGACTTGTATATCTACTTGGCTATGTCAGTACACGCTATAAGTGTCGCACTGCTTCGCGAGGAGAATCGAATCCAGAGAGCAATCTATTATATTAGCAAGCGATTAATAGGAGCTGAAAGGAACTATCTGAACATAGAGAAATTGGCATATTGCATGTTGATTGCTTCAGGAAAGCTCTGTCCCTATTTTCAGGCTCATCCCATTATTGTTTACATCGATCAACCATTACGATAGGTCCTATAGTGACCTGAGACGTCTGGAAAGTTACTCAAATGGAATATCGAACTAAGCCAATTCGACATCACTTATCTCCCTCGGAGAGCCATCCAGGGACAGGCATTGGCGAACTTTAGCAGAATTCGTTGCACAGGATGATCTCCCAAAGAGTAGTGGAGCCTCTACCATTTGGTGGAAAATGTATACGGATAGAGCATCCAATGATCACTGTTCTAAAGCTAGAATTGTGCAAGTAACTCCAGAATATTGATCAATTTGCTACACTTTAAGCTTTACTTCCCGGCAATGAACAACAAATATGAGTATGAAGCTCTGATTGTTGGACTCAAACTCGCCAGAGAACTGGGAATAAAATCTCCTGATATCTTTTGCGATTCCCAGTTAGTGGTATAATAAGTCAGGGAGATTACCAGGATAAAGGACAATGACTCGCTCCATACCTTATCCGAGTTCTAGAGCTATTTACTGACTTTGAGTATTATGACATCACACACATTCCTCGGGATCGGAACAAAGAGGCCAACTCATTGGCAAAGTTTGCTAGCACCGAGGATGCACAAAAAATGGGCTTGATTCCAGTCGAAGTACTAGATTCTTCGATCATAAACCAGATGAAAATCGATTGGGTACTAGAGACGGTAAGAAGGAGTCGTGGATGGCTCCGATTAAAGACTATTTTCTATAAGGAGTCCTTCCCGAACGGAGGAATGAAAGGCGACAAGTCCTCCGCAAAGCTTCACGATATATCATTCAGGAAGGAGTCATGTATAGAAAGGGGCTTTTCGTTCCCTACTTCGGTGTGTTGCTAATGATGAAATAAAATGAGTCCTAAAGGAAGTTCATGAAGGGGAATGTGGCGACCAAACTGGGGGGAAAACCCTAGCAAAGAAAATACTCCGTTATGGGTATTACTGGCCAACCGTCAATCGAGATGCTGCTGATTATGCTAAAATATGCGACAAGTGCCAGATGTATGCAAAAGTTCCAAGACCTCCACTGATGGAAATCACAAAATGGTGCGTCCATGGCTGATTGCTACATGGGGTATATATATTATCAGTTCCTTATCAATCTCAAAAGGTGGTGTGAAGTATGCCATCGTAGCAGTTGATTACTTCACCAAATGGGCCGAAGTGGAACCTTTAGCCACGATCACGACAAAGAAAGTAACCAACTTCATTGTCCAGAACATCATCTGTCGTTTTTGCCTTCCACGAAGCATTGTAATCGACAATGGAACCCAATTCGATAGGATGAAATTCAAATATTTCTGCCATCGGCATCATATTGAAAAGATATTTGCGACAGTTGCTCATCCTCAAGCAAATGGATAAGTTGAAGCTGTGAACATAGCCATAAAGTCCATTCTGAAGAACCATTGGAAAAGGCTAGAGGCAAGTGGGTGAATGAACTCCCAATGGCATTATGGGCTTACAAATCCACCCACAAGTCTACGACTGGCCATACTCCATTTGCCCTTGCTTAAGGCTCCGAAGTTGTTATTCCTGTTGAACTCGAAGTCCCTTCTCATCAAGTAACCTACTATGATCTCAGAACGAATAGAGATCTCCTCTTAGAATCTCTAGACTTTGTAGATGAGAAGCACGAAGAAACTGATTTGAGGGCAGCTGCACACCGACACCGAGTCGTCCGATACTACAACACTAAAGTCCAACCTAGAACTTTGAAATCGGTGTTCTCGTCTTCAAACGGGTTTTTCCTACCCCCTCACATATGAGTCTTACTTGGGAAGGACCGTATATCATTGAACAGTGGCTTGGAGAGAGAACTTTCAAGCTAGCGACTATTAATGGAGTCACGCTCCCAAAGGAGTGGAATAACGAGCATTTACGATGCTATTTCACTTAGTTTATTCCTTTTCATTTGGTTGTATTTAATTTTCGAATTTGCTTTAGCACTTGATTTTCCAGACATGTAATAAGACAAACTATGTCATTTCTTTCCATTTGGCAAATAAAGTTTGAAATTTCCTTCATATCTGTAATTGTTATAGCATTACATATTAGTTACAATACCCGATTAACTAATGTTGACATGTCGGAGCAGGTTCCCAGAGTCTGGAGCTAGCCGATACATAAGTTCACAATTAAACTAAACAAAATGAGCGCGGTCCGACTGTTATTTGATGATTCATGCTCACAACCGGATGGACGTAGTACCTAATGAGAAATGGTTGTGACTTGACCATCCGATAATCAAATTAATCCCACCGAGCAATGGGACAGACATGAATCAAAAGTGATTGCTCGATAAGTTAAACCTTGGACTTAGGGGAAAATCAATCAATTAAGGAAAGTATGGTCCGACTATTTTCCGAAATTACTCTAAGACCCCAAAGTGTGGACTGGAGTATAAACACGAACTGGGTGCGATCCGATCACCCACCAACTAACTCTTATCCCCAAAGTATGGATATGAGTATAAAAAATAGATGAGTATGGTTCGACCACTCACTATTCAATAAACTCCGACCTAAAATCGACATAAGGAGTTTAAACTCGCTAAGGATGGAGCTCGACCATCCATTATCTAACTCCGCTAACCCAAGACTGGGGGCATGAGTATAATCACTCAAACCGCTGAATCCGACGCAGTAACACTAGGGCTCGAGCCTAATGTTTGGTACAACTTGAGTCCACGACCACATGGAGACCTTGAGTAAAAATTAACGTATAATTATCCAAATCAATGAGTAATAAATTACAAGTACATTGAATCAAAAAGTAATAGCTCAACTACTCAAACGAAATTCACATAAGAGTTCTATAGAAAATAAAGAACTTTTATTTTCACATTAAACTTGAAAATCATAGTTCTATTTTATCCAAAAGCAGGGACCGTACCCACACAATCACGACCAACGAAAAAGAAAAATGGCTATACAAGGTATATACAAACTAAGCCAAAGTGACGGATACTTCTTTTGCCTCTTCTCTCTTTTGGATTTCTTGGGAGTGGATCCACCTGACCCTCTCTTTGATCCTTTACCACCCCTGGTAGGAGAGCTTTCAGAGGTTGGAGGGATTTCTCCGAGAACCAACCCGTCGGGTGGAATGACTTGTAGTAGGACGAGATTTGTATCACCAACGTCCACATAAACGGTTTTAACTTTAGCTTTTTTCTTCAATGACTTCTCTCTCTTGATGCGCTCCTTCTAGCTGAGTTCATCAGTATGTTCAGAAGCACTCGTGATCACAACATTATCAGATTCATCTAGCAGTGCCTGATCATCAACCTTTTCATCATCAAGTGCTCAATAACTTAAGCATCGGGCCCTGGAATGTCGGTAGCCGCTGAAATTTTAGTAAATGGCCGTTGTTGCTCCACAATGGCACCGCATCTTGGAGTTTGACTGGGAGTCGGAAGACCTGCAGATTCATGGAAATAAAAAAAATAAGCTCATAACTAATAGGCATGAGGAACGAAACCTCTCGAATAATGGAGAGTAGAGCGGGATACCTGTGTCCGGCTGACTTTCAGTTGTGACTGGAGTGCTCCCTTCTTAAATAAGAGTCAGCACCTTTGATTGATAGCCGGGTCTGTCCAGATCATAGCTCAAATTCTGTCTCGGGCCAAGTGAAACTAATGCTTTGACTATTTGAAGTGAATGAGTACCTTTGGAATCGGACTTCGAAGCTTCAACAATGATTTTTTGCTGGAGGTTGCCAAAATATCAATGTATCGGAGCCTTGCGGTGGCAAGATCTAAAGGTTCATTCCCATGGACGATCACCCTTACCAATTTATCCTTATCCAAATCAACTTCGCTAAGGGCTTTCTTCCTCATTTCAATAATATTCCCAAGCCTCGACAAGCAATTTGAGGTAACCCTCTCTAAAAAAACTCAAGTCACGGTGGATTAGGACATTAACATTGTATTCAACAATCAAAGGATCGAACATGTTCTCATTCCGGCCAGCCTCTTTAGCATCCTCCAACCGGGCCTCAATTTTCTCTCTAACTTCATTATAGCCAGCTTCCCTTGCTTATTCCTTGAGGACTTCAATTTGAGAGAGTTGCTTATCAAGTTTAATTTTCAGCCCCCGAGCCTCAACGGCCTCTTCACAATACCTTTGAGACTCTTCCCGAGCCTCAAGTTTTTCTTCCTTCTCTTTCTTAAAAAGTTCTTCGAGTTCCTCAACGCGGCGAGCTAGAGTGATTTTCTCCTTTTGCATTGTGTCCTTTTCCAGAGCAAGCACACCGCTGTGGTTAAGGGAAACATCCAGCTCCTTTTTGTGAGCCATTTCCAGATGACTAACCGCTTCGGATGTTTATTTAGCACTTTTCTCTACCGTGGCTAGCTTCATCATCAACTCCGTGATCTCATCATCTTAGTGTTTGATTATGTCTTTATCATGGATCGCTTCCAACTTAAGGCAATCGATTCATGTTCCCTCTCAGCAGACACCTCAAAGATTTTCTCGGGTAAATGCTGGAATGCTTCATGCTACACAAAAACATCATTAACACATGCAAGTGAACTCACTTTAGCACTCCTTGGAATTGTATAGATGGAAGGAAGAAACTTTTGCCCATCAAAGTAGACTTTTGGAAAATTGACCTCAAGTTCGGCCAATCTTTCTACCATAGAGGCCTCTGGAGCTATAGTAGCCAAAGCATGATTAGAGGTAACAATTGGCCGTTTGCTAGACCTATGATCGTTAGGCTGTTGAGAACCAAATGAACCTGAATAATTCTCAGGTGGCATAGAAATTTGGGGAACATAGGAAGAGGTCTGATCGTTGCTATGTACAGTAAGATTAGGCTGAACAACCTGATGAGATGATTGATATTTGGACTTGTGTTTGGAGGATGAAGACTCCCTCGAACAATAGCTTCTTTCCCGACTATCATCCCTTTCGACGCTTGAATCGAGTCTAGACCACGACTAGATCCATACTGTGTCGAGGAGCCCCTCAAGTGATCAAAAGGACAAGAATTAGACATAGCACCTGCAAACCAAATAAGAACGTATATGTAACCAAGATAGGCAAAAATCTTGTAGTGCGATGCACGTGATTGTGAGTGTCCTAGTGTCCACCCGATGGACCAGTTACTGTGGCCTTGCTCATAGGAGTGATTTCCCCTTTGCTAGTGGGAGGAATGTCATCACTGGTCCTGGTGGGAGAATTAAGCCCCCCGACACCGATGTTGGGAAAGTCAAAGGTCATGATATCGTCGGGGATTAGGAAACTCGAGCACCCTTCTATCGAACTTTCTAAGGACTGAGAGGAAGACTCTTCTTCAATGGAGGTGGTGACAAACTCGAGGTTTTTGGCGGTTTTGCTCCTATAGAGCTTGTAAGCAAGCTTTCTCCCTTTTCTTTCGGCGCATGAGACTGTGTGCCTTGTGACGATTCGACCACAGGCGCATTACCTAGACCCACATCATTATTGCCAGGCTCATTGATGCCATCTCCTCTAATTTTGCCTTCTTCAGCATCGTCCTGAGCCTTCATGACCGGGGCACGATAGGGTTATCGATGCCACCTTCTTGTTCGACCATGTTTCTTTGCAATACAATGCTTCCTGAAAGCCCGATGCTACGACCTTCTCCCAACAGCCTAAAATGAGATAACCACTCATCGATTACAAGGTATCGGATGTCCCTGTCCTCAATTGGGGTGGCACGGATTGTAGAAACCGCCCTTGAATAATTATAACCTTGAAGTCGTGGATGGACACCTGTAAATTTTCAAAGTATTTGTTAGTTCAGGATATGACTCGGGCTGAAAAATTTGAGAATAAAGTGAAGGCAACACTTACGTCCTTCCAACCATCGCCTTGCGAAGCCAGGCTGACAACGAACGTAGAACCATTCGTATTTAAAGACATTAAGTTTGTTCCAAGCACCATTCAGAAATTGGCAGTTGGGCGAAAGCTCGAGGAAAGTATAAGAAAAGATTCTCATCCATTATTTGAAATTGTAGATAAACCTGATGTCTTCAAGAGGTAGCAGGAGGAATAGAACATCCCTAAATAGCAAGAAAGTGCCACGAAGAAAAGTGTAGCTGTTCGGATGTAGATGAGCATGAGCTATTCCCAGATAATTTAGCATCTCTCGGATAAAAGAATTAAAAAGCGGGACACATCCGGCCCAACACATAAATTTATTACATGTCATATCGCCCTCTGGGGGCAAGTGAGCCTTGTCATTCATTGAAGGGACTAGAACATCTCCAAATGAAATCCCACGTTTAGAGAACAACCTAGGAGAGCGGCCTCATGAATTCTGGAGGCCTGGGAATCCATCAGGTTATCCAGAAATACCACACCCTCTATAGTGTCAGGGGCAGGATTTATCTCTTACACCAGAAGGATGGGAACATCAGAGTAAAGGTCAACCGACGGATCGGAAATCTCCGGTTGCTCATTTTGATGTTCAGGAGAAAGTCTACCGGATACAGTCATAGAACTCGACTCAGCACCTGGATTGCTGTGTTGTGAAAGTTGTCCAGAAGGCATTGCGGCTAAACACCCTGAACATTTAGGGCCCATATCAACTAAACTCAGTAAATAATCAAGATTAGAAAAAATTTACCTGTCCCTCGTGCTAAGTGTAAACTAGTGTGGTGCAGTGTTGTGCAGTGCAGAGATAAATAGTTCCAAATTAAAAGCAAAAGTAAGTGATGAGACTTTGGATTCTTACTAGAGTGACCATCATCACCGACTGTCTCAACTGGCATTTAGATTGATTGGTTGTGTAAGCTTTGGGATTGATTATCGATTTATTGAAGTATCAAATTCATTATTGAAGTCCATTTGTTAAGTTTTAATTCATGTTCAAATCCTAGCAGTTTAATTGTTTAGTTTCAAATTCAAAGTTGGATAAGCAAGTCATGTTCTCCGTTATAGTCAAATGTTCAAGTTCATTAAGACGGAATTGGTTTTGATTGTTTATGAAAGTTAACATGGATTGGTTTGCTCAAGTTTTCAACCTCAATTCAAAGGCTTAGAATCGGCTAAATCCCCATAGCCGATCCCTTTATCTCAATACAAGCGGTCTCTTTCGAAAAGCCTATAACTGATCTCTCCCTTTTCTAACACCATGATCCCTCCGTACTCAAAGACATCAGTGACCGATCCCTATGCTTGGACCAATACAACAGATCCCTTAGCCAAGCACTCCATCATCGATCCCTCCTCAAACTCCAATAATCGATCCCTTTACTTAGCCATTTTCACACTCAATACACGAGACTGAACCCTTTCCTCCACATACGTCAGCAACCGGTCCCTCCGTGCTCCACAAACAACCGACTCCTCGTCCACCAATGCTCTGATCCTTTCTTTCTCATATTCACACTGATCTCTATAGTGGGATCCCTTCTCCTCTCTATTCACTCCTTCCTCTGGTCCTTATTTGTAGAAGAAAACCACCGATCCCTTCCTTCTTCTCTTTTACCACCTCACTAAACCCAACGTCACAGCCGTTCTCCTCTTCTTCCCCCAATTCGACCCATGGCATGACCGAACACATCATCTCATCATGAATCAAAGTTAAATGCAAGAAAACCTACCTAAATGGATAAAGTATGAGTTACTCGAAGGGAGATGTTGGATTTCGATTCAAATTGAAGGCAAAGTGTTGGTCCAGAGCAAGAGAGGATGGTGAGTCTAAGGATGAAGGTGGTATTTGATTGGAAGGGAAGGATTTGGGGTTCAAATGGGAAGGAGAGGGTTCAAAGGTGCGCTTGGAGGAAACAAAGGCAAAAGAGAAATGAAATAAAGTGAAGAGATGGAGGGATGTGGTATCAGTTTATATATGAATAATAATAGGGATCGGTTCGCCTTTCCATTCTCCATGAAGCCAAAAAGATTAAGTCCCCAATATATGAAGGGATCAGGTACGATTCCTCGACTTGGAATTCCAATCTGATCCCTATTATAAGAAAAAAGGGGATCAGCCAAAGGAATCCCGATCCCTATAAACATAAAAGAGAGAGAGAAAGAGAGAGAGAGAGAGAGAGAAGGGATCAGCTACGACCCTTATGTGCATGCAAACATATACATAAAAACTATACAAAGTAAATAAATATAAAATGCAATGAAATTGCATCTAATTCAATGAAAATTGGGGATGACCCATGATCATGCAAATGATCAGGGAGCTAACAACAAGAATGTGTACCTGAGCATGCGTGTGTATATTCTATGAAATCGACAGAAATTGAATTCAAACCTGAAGCTTTCAAGGTCGAGACTGGATTAGATAGCCAAAGCTTACTAGTCTCGTAGAACCGAACATAGATAGCAACTGACGAAATACAATCTTGAATTTATACTATTGGAAGTCGACCAAGCATCATGACGATCAAAGATGGGTACATCACTTTGGAAAAATAATTCAACGAAAGGATGGCGGCTATTTAGAAAACGGGATGGATTTCTTTTCGGCAACTCTAACTCGCTTTGATTCAAAGCATGTCATGTTCAACACAAGATGTACTTTGAGGGGCAAGTGTTATCTAGTGTTTTGACCTGGCTATATCCGAACTGATTGGACAAGTTAGACTCAACTGTCATTAAGGCTAGTAAGCCTAGAGCGATGACCGCGAGGTCCAAAAATCAAGTATAGATGATAATATGAAGCCATAATCAAACAGAATTGAGAGATAAGCAATGCAGAATGTTCAAGGCATGGAATGTAATTTAATCTAGAAAAGGGATCGGCTATAATCCCTCTCAACCAAAGGGATCGGTCTACTTCAGCCAAACAAGTGAACTCGATGAAAAACAATTGGTATCTCAAAATCCAGAAGTCCAATGCATATGAAACTTTGGGAATAAGATGTGGGGACCCTTAGGAGCCTACCTTAGGGATCACACCCCAAAAGGAACAAGCAAGGGGGATCAGCCCTCTTCCCTCCATAGGGATCGGCTAGAATCAGGTAACAACACACTTTGCAGCAATGATCGAGCAATAAATCAACATCTACTAATCCAATTGGCATGAAACTTTGAAGCTAGGCATAATTCAACAAAGGGAAGCTCCTATAAGGATCACACCATGAAAATCCTCCAAAATAGGGATCGTCCCTGATCCCTATTTCGTGGGATTTGGGTCGTGCGATCACTCATGTGGGCCCCTATGGTTCAGGAGATCCTTCTGCTGAATTTTCAAGAAGATATTTCATTGTCTTTCACTATAAATACAGACTTGATTTTTCATTTTTGGGATCTTTATGCTGCTTGTTGCTTTATACTTTATTGTTCTAAGGATTTTCATTGGAACCCTATTGTACTCAGTTTACAAAGTGATTAAAAAAGCCATATCTTTAAAGTGGATGTAGGCAAACAACGCCTAACCACTATAATTGCTTTGTATTAGTTATTTGCTTATTTCTTATTACTTTACTACTATATTTTCTCTATTTACATTTAATATTCTTCATTTATTACTCTACACAATCTCTATTGGGTGTTTGTGCCAACTTCTGGTGCAAACAAATAGTGTTCGATCCGTAGGGCCATTCAGAACCCTTAGTCCAGATTGTTCATTCAATGGAGGAGGCTAGTTCTGGAGGGGTTCTGTTGGAACTAGCTATCCCTGAAGTTCAGCAGTGATTGACCAGCTCGCTCTAGTTGGAGTAAACGTAGAGGCCTAAGCAGTATAAGACCTGGTTTAAGGAGGAGTTGAGGGTTCAGAGCCAACTTTGAAACAAGGTGAGTGGCGAGTCATTCTAAACTGGAAAACTTGATACCAAACATGGATAGGTATGTCTTATTTTGAAATTTTACTTTAATAAAAGCCCATGTGGTTAACATGGAGGATCCGACGGATTTCGATGCATGTTGACCAATCGAATTCTGAACGTTGACCGGAGCAATGTAAAGGGTCAATCTATGCAGTATGCTTCCTACGTCGAATATTCGATGAGAGGAACATTCTATGTAGATAGCCCACTCGTATTGGCAAACAAGCTACATCGCACGATGGAACAGTGTGTCGGATCATACCCGTTATCATGGAATGAACGGCAATGAAACCACTATCTGGAGCAATGTAGAGTATTCTTTACAGGAAAAAAGACCACGTAGTTGGATGACAAGACTATTCGAGTGTCGAAGTATGTTAGACATGACCGTTCTCCAAGACGATACCACCGAAGCTTACCTCTTGATTCATGACTGATCGAGACTCAATGAAGCTTTTTGTATGCTTTGCATGTATTGAAATTCAATACCCATGTATGTTAAGCCCAGCCTTAGGAAATCTAAGTAATAGTTAAGTTTAATTTTAAGCCAACACCAAGTGGAGAGTGAGCCAAGGAAAGCCCATGGCTTTCTTTGTGTCCACACGAAGTTCGACTTGGGATTTTCCTAAGGTAGCATAAGTATTGAATGACTTGGAGCATGAGAAGTGTTTGACTACAAACTCAAGCATCACCTCTTAGCCGCAACCAGATAGCGGCGGTGAGATCATTATGATGATGCCGCTTCCATTCACCATGACATCAAGAACAATCCACCTCTAGTGAATCAAGATCAAAGAATGGGATCTGAAATTTGGGGAGTGAGATATCGAGGATGAGTTATCTAGGAGGTCAAGATTGCCTGAAAGTGGCGGCGTCTACCGAGGGCGACGATGGCCTGGTGTAGTCAAAGTAGACGGCGGAGGTTATTGGAGCTCAAAGTCGTAGAGGCAAGAGTACTTGGGATTGAGTAGAAAAGAGAGAAAGTAAAAAAGTAGAGGTAAAAAACCTTAGTCCCCAATATTTAATGATGTTCTGAACTAGCAATCCATGTCGGCACTATCATAAGGTAGTTTGTACCGGCATGATAAAAAAAGAGGGAGAAAATAATAGAAGAAAGAAAGGAGAAATTCTTACTTAGCCCAGGCACGGAACGATCTTTAGAGTGATGTGGATCTTCATTAACTATATAAAGTGATTGAACATATGCCCTTAGAACAAAAACGACTCGTCGAGATGATTCTTGGATAACCAACGGATTTGTGTAGATGACTATCTTTTGTTTGTCTCGATCCAAAACATGCTTTGTTTTCAATAGAAGCATACTTTGAGGGGCAAGTGTTATCCATATTTGAACCGAGTAGCTTTCAATCTAACCTGGACGTTGAGACAAAGACAAAGTGGTTCAAGAACTTATGAGCAAGCTTGGAATGACGATGGAAAGGACCTCTAGAAATTTGAGGTCAAGAAGGGGAAAGATAAAGAGGTCGATACCGACATAAATTCATGTCTGTACCGAGTTGTTATCTCAATGTTGTTTAAGTCATCTATACTATAGTTAAGGGATATGAAGCTAAAGTGGTTACCTTAGGTTCCATCTCTGAAGGTATAGGTGAATAACTCCAAAGTTGTCAGAAAAAGGACAAGTACTAAATGAGCTAAATCATCAAGATAACGAGAAGAATTGATGGACAAAATTATACTTAAATCTTGAAGACCTAGAGATGCCGGGTAGCATGAAGAAAAGGCCAAGAAAACATAAAGCAAATCATCACGGTACCGACATGAATTCATGTCTATACTGACATGATTTTTTGGCTACGAACTGACCTTTTCTTCCTACCTATTCTTTTGGATCTCAATCTTTACCCGGTCTTCCGCGATCTGAAGACTCTTATGGGCATTTTTCCTATAAATGGCAAGCGAGAGCAACAACGAAAGGCCTTTTGGCCTTCATTTTCTTCATCTTCTACCCTCTACAAACCATTGTCATTTTAGAGCTTACTTTTATTGTTCTAGACTTGAAATCAAATTGCAAAGCTCTTTTATTTATGACAATCAATCTATAATAAGATTAAAGTGGACGTAGGCTATAGAATTTACCAAACCACTATAAAATCTCTATTTTATTTATTTATTTCTTGTTTATTCTACTTAGATCTACTGGCAATTATTCTCTTTAAGGTATTGTTCCAATTTTTGGTTCAACGCCTCCCGCAGTTACTATTTTTGAAGAAAAGGTAGTGGATTCACTTAGAAGCATCTAAGCTATCCATGCCACATTTATTATCACATAAAGTTGCACACAACTGACCCATTTACAACACTCTATAGCCTAACATCATGCTCACATATGAGCGCAATACAGATAACAATTCACCCAAAATACAACTTCATACTCGCGTAGGAGCCCAACCAAAAAAACCCAAAATACCAAAATACAACTTCAAGTTCACTCAGGATACAACAGAACAGACCCAAAATAAAAAAATACATACCATACCCAAAGTACGACCTAAAACAAACAGAGCAAAAGATACTTCACAATATAATGCTCACGTAGGAGCACGACACAAATAACAAAAACCAACCCAACAAAAACAAAGTACAAGATATTGCACAACAAATTTATCATAAAGCATAGATTCAGTTGTTGCCCCTATTCCTCCTTCGAGCTCTTTCACCGATGCTACCACCAATTAGATCAACAGGCTTCCAATTGTCCATACTTGCCCATATGTATATAAAATTCAACATATGGAATAGTATTTAATTCGAGCTTTTGGCAACTCCTTTGAAACACCTATTGTTTCTTTCATTCCAAAAATCCAGCAATATGAAAAATTAAGTAAAACAGATTTATTCAACATGCCATGATTATAGATTATGATGTATCTATAGCTCCAAAAGTGGAACTGCCTTTGATAAGATCACTAAACAATAGCCCAAATATAAAATACGGCATCACATTCACAAAACAAATGAGTATAATTTTCTTCTCCAATTCCACAGAACAAGCATTTTTCATAAATATTCATATTTTTACTCTTCAGCATGTTCATTGTGCTGAGTTTCCCATGCATTAATATCCACACGTGAATTCTTACTTTCATAGGAACCATTGCTGAGCTCCATAGTTTATCAAAACCATCATATCTTCTACCAGAGAAGTTTAAAAATTTATAGCAGCTATTCACTTTAAAACTCTTCTTACTAGACCATCTCCATTCAGTTCATCCATATCACAATATAGATTGTCATTTTCCTGCAGATTGATGAGCTTTTGTAACTGATTAATTGCTCCCCCTTCTATAACCTTGCTGAATGATAACTTCCATTTGAATTCCTTTGCATGCATGCCACAAAATTCAGCAACTAAACTTCTTTTATCCCTTGCTATATCAAATAAGAGATCACTAGCAAAAAGAACTGACAGCAACCAACTATCCAACCAAAAAGAGCAACTTCTACCATTATTTACATTAATATTAATTCCAATTCTGAAGATATGCGCACTTGTTATATCCTTCCAAAATTTTGAACAATGTTTGAATTCAGCATGCAAAGAGAAAGCTCCATCATAATAAGCATTGAAAATCCATTCTATCCACGATGCCTTTTTATGACTTGTCATATTCCACAACCATTTACACAAAAGAGTAGAGTTTATCTCTTTCAAATTGATTATACCCAAACCTCCCTGCTCAACTGGTTTGCAAACCTGAACCCAAGCAATCAAACAGCTCAAGCACCGGTATCTTTATTTCTAGTCCATAAAATATTCCTCCTAATTGCATCAACTTTCTTTAATACCCATTTAGGGCATTTGTAAAAAGATAACCAATATAGAGGCAAAGATGAAAGCACAAAATTTACCAAAACTAATCTCCCAGCCTTCGAAAGAGAGCTTCCTTTCCATCTAGCCAATTTACTGTCAAATTTATTAATGATAGGAAACCGATATTCCTTATGTAATTTACTTGGCCTCATGCATAATCCTAAATAACTCAATGGAAACACTCCTATTTTGCAGTTAAGCATTTCTTCCATCTCCTTAGAAACTACATCATTCAATCCAATAATCAGAACATAGCTTTATGAAAGTTTATTTGAAGACCAGATAAGCTTTCGAATGCATAAAGTACAAATTTGAGTGCATCAATATATTTGTAGTCTGGATTACTAAAAATGATGGTGTCATCTGCATAATATAGAAATTAGTCCTCCCATAATAAATTCTTCTCCAAAACTTTACAAAATTGCATTGCTTCTACGATCTCAAGATTTGTGTGAAGACATCAGTAGCTAAATCAAAGAGCAATGGAGATAGCAGATCCTCTTGTCTCAATCCTCCTTTTGAACTAATTGTATTACCAGCAATCCATTAACAAACATACTTGCTTTGCTTGCTGAAAATATATTTTTAATCCAATTAATCCATTTCTAACTGAATCCTTTTGCTCTAAGTAGATCAATAATAAAATTCCAATCAACAACGTCAAAAGCCTTAGCAAAATCCAATTTTAAAATAGCTTAAGACATTGAATTTTTGTTGCAGTATGAAACAACCTCTTGAACTAGAGCAGTCCCTTCAAGAATGTACCTTCCCTTTATAAAAGCAGTTTGAGCTTGTCTACTAAACTTTCCATTATGCCCTTCAGTGTATTAGAAAGTACTTTAGTTATCAACTTGTATATACTATTTAATAAACTAATGAGTCTAAAATCAGCCAATTCAAACTTCCTTCTTTTTTGGGTATCAGCCTACATTTGCATAACTAGTTTTCTCCAAGTTCAAAGTAGTAGAATCCAACTCATCAAACATTTTCATAATATCAACTTTCAACCAATTCCAATATTTATTAAAAAGGAAATTTAGGAAACCATCAGGTCCTGGAGCCTTATCATTAGGCATTTAATTCAAAGCATTCCATATTTCATCTTCAGTAAACTTCTCATCTAAATTGGACAAGCTAATACTACTAGGATATAAAAGCTTCCAGTCTACTTCCACTCTCTTCTTACTACAACTTCCAAATAAAGTTTTATAATAATATGTGAAAGCTTTATTTAAATCCTCTAGCTTATTATTAGTTTCCTCTTCTCCGCTCATCACACTACATATCATATTGAAACTCCTTCTACCATTAGCTATTCAATGAAATTAACTTGTATTTTTGTCACCTTCTTCTAGCCATTGAGTTCTTGATCTTTGTCTCCAATATTTTTCTTCTTGGTTTGTCACTTTTAATAGCTCTTTCTCCATGGTCAACAAACAACAGCTCTCCTCATCATTTACGCTTCTTTTTTCAGCAATAATATTCAACTCAAGTATGTCATTCTCCAACTTCTCTTCCGTAACCTTAACATTGCCAAAGACTTCTCTACTCCACCTTTTCAAATAAGTTCCAAGATTTTTCAACTTTCTATAAATAATGCTTGGTGCATCTTCTTTCCTCTGCAATTTTGCAGACTTATTGTTAATCATCTCCTCAAAACCAACCTCAAGACACCACATTTTCTCAAATCTTAATATTGCTTTCTTCTTTACACTATCATTCGAATCAAAAATGATGGAATAATGATATGAAACAATAGTAGCATGACCTTTTTGAAAGGAAAGTGGATGTATGTCTTCAAATTCTTGGTTTATGAAAACTCTATCAAGTTTTACTAAAGTAGGACTCTCTCTGCCATTGCTCCAAGTGTATTTTCTATTTGCAAGAGGAATTTCTATCAAGTTACAGCTTCTCACAAATTCGCCAAAATCTTTTATATCACTTATATGCTCATTCCCTCTTTTGTTTCTTTCATAAGCAAATTTGGTGACATTAAAGTCTCCTCCAATTAGCTAGCGCCCTTGTATTAAGTTTTGAAATTGTATACACTCCTCCCAAAGCAATTTTCTCTCATCTTTAGTGTGAGGACCATACACATTAGTAATACAATGTAATACCCCAGAACCTTTACATTCCAAAGCCACATGCAAGCAATTCACGTTTTTAATCTCTTGTTTCAATAGCCAATTCGTACTATTCCAACCAATGAACAATCCCCAACACTACCCCTTGCTTCTATATAACTCCATTTATCCAAAATATTTCCTCCCAAACAACGAAAAATTCTATCATTGGGACTAGACATCTTAGTCTGTTGCAATAACACAATGTCAAACTTAATAGTATTAATTATATTTTTAACTCTATGACACTTTGAGGCTATGCCTAAGCCTCTTACATTCCAAGATGTCGCTATCATTTTATAGTGTTAATACTCTCTAAATCATTGCACTTGAATTCATCAATGTCAATACCATAACTTTTTAAAATGACACCCGAGCCTTTTGCAAGAGCATATAATTGATCATTAGATAAGCTATTTAAAAAAGAAGGGACAAAAATGCCACCTTCAAGTGGATAAGAAGATTCCAAGCCTCTTGCACTCCTCCTTAATAGTGTTACTCCAGCATGCTTTACAATTTTTTTTCTTTTTTCCTTGCCATCTGCGAGCTCTCTGATGATTCCATTTCTCCTACTTCCACATGCGTCTTTTGTTTTTCTTTTTCTTGTTGCAAGTCATTACATGATTCTCTGTTTTAAACATTATCAGCATATGTTGTTAACTCTTCATATGCTCTGAAACACCCCAGTTCAACATCTACCATGTTCTCATTACTCTCCATTTCAGTACTATTAGCAGCTTCATCTTCATTAACATCAGTTGATGATATTAGGGGTGGGGATTTAACCGACTTAACTGAGTTAACCGACATCGACCAAACCGACTTAACCGATAATTTCAGTTAACTGACGTAATGGCTAACCAACCGACCATAACCGAACATTTTCAGTTCGGTTAACGGTTAATGAAATTTGCTCAATTGGTTAACCGTTAACCGACCAAAAAAATTTAGTTTTTTTATTAAAATGAAATGGCTGCCCAAAACCAGCCCATCTGCAAACAATGCATACCCGAACCAGATCTAATCCAGTTCTAATCTAGCGTGCCCTAGTATTCCTCTTTCCCGATTCAAACTAGCATGCCCTAGTATTCCTTTTTCCAGATCTAATCCAATCCTCATTTTCTAGATAAAATAGAATAAACTAGAAACTTAAAACGTAGATCTAATATATTCGCTGATCTCGTCTGCTAAATGCCGATTTTAGTCGCGATGCTTCACGATGTTAGCGACGACCACCACCATCATCAAGTTGTTGCAGTAATTAATGGTGTCAATATGGTAATGAAAGATCTCGATTTTAGTTTTTTAGAATTAATTCTTAAGTTTTAAATTGACTTATCTCGGTTACTTAGTCCATCTACTGTAGTTTTCTTTTAATTGATTTAACATATTTTGGTTTGTGATTCCATTTTTGTTCGCTTAGAGTTCTCGGCACCCATTATAGGTTGTGTTGTTGGCGATTATTTTATGGTAATTGGTTGAATAATAATCTGAATAATATAGTTTGAATATTATCACTTTCATTTTTATCTCCTTTCTTCTGCAATTAGTATTTTAGTGATCAGAAACACTATTAAGTAAAATATATGAAAGGTGCAATTGAATTAAAGGATTACTATACGATATGAAAGGTTATAGAATGAACATAGAACTTCTGATTGGCTTTGGTTGAAGTCATCATTGATGATTCTTAATATATATATTGTGATTCTTTTCTCTGCTTTTTAACACAACAAGGTGATACTGCACCTTATATTTAATACATAAACTTGAGCAGTTGTCTTTAAATTTGTAGATGTTCACCTTTTGACAATTGTAGGTTGTGACAGCCTATGTGTGAGTACTTTGTGCGAGTATCTGTAAAGAGTTATGTGTATATTTTTATGTGTGTATTATACATGTTCCCCTATCTGCCTGGTTATACTAAATGAAGGATCATCTAATATATTAAGTTCTACTATCAGCCTGTTACTTCTAGTTTGTTACTTGCCGATTTCAGTTGTATGCTATGCTATGTATACTTCCTATATTTACTGTATTTGCAATTCAGTAGTCATATACTAATTACTAATCTTTTGAATATGTTAACTATTTTACTTGTATGTGATTTTCAGTTACTAGTTTATTTGCAGTATATATGTTTTTATCTTATATGTTTATTAGCCATATATGTGTAATAACAGTTTAATATGATTATGACAATGTGTATTAAACAGCATTATCTGTTTGGTTATATATTGTGTACAAAACTGGTTTATGCCATTATCTATTTGTTCACTTGTATGCCATTATCTCTTTAGTCAAGTGGACTATGTGGATTTTCCTTTGTATCAAAAAAACATTACTTGGTGGCGCGTGCAGCTTTTCTCCTCAACTTCTTTAATGTGTCTGAAAATATTGGTTGGTTATACATATCTATATTTGTTTAGCTTCTGATGAATTATATGTACATTGATGACCGTAAGCTCATATCAATAGGCTACAGCAAGATAGATGGTCATTTTCTCGACACTGATATCTTGATGTATATGAAAAAAAATGAAGAATGGAAATGATTGAGATGGAAATATAGGCAATGGAAACACTACATTACTTTGGACAGACTTGGAGAATGGGGACAAAAGTTGAAGAACAGAGAATGGAGAATGGACTAAGAACTGTAACTAAGCTAAGAACTGAATTAGTAAATTATATGTTTGTTGAAATTGAACTAAATTACTAATGTAGTTTAATAACTGTGAAGTCTGTAATGATTCTTGTAAGTTGTAATGTACGGACTAAGGACTGATGTATGAACTAAGTAGTTGAGAACTAAAGTATCAAGTATGAACTGAAGTGATGATGTTTGTAATCATGTATTGTATGAACTAATGATGCATGTAATGTATTGCATCATCTATTGCAAGTATTAATATATGAACTAAAGCATCATGTATTATTAATGGATGAATTGAAATACCGAAGTCTGAAACTGCATTTATAAGTATATGTGTTGCAGCTTGTTGGTTAACCGGTTTATTTAACCGGTTAACTGATTAACATGAACGGTTAACCGCGGTTAACTTTTATCGGTTCGGTCGGTTAATCATAACCATAATTAACCGAAAACCGGATAACCGAACCGTCATTGTTTTACGGTTAATCAAAAAAAATTAACCGATTAAGTCGGTTAACTAGCCATGCCCACCCCTAGATGATATTGTTATCGGGATTTCATGCCTCTCCTTCCTTCGCATCTTCACTATCAGCAAAAGCTCCATTATATAGATTTCTATTATATCACCAAATCTTCAGCTTACCATCCTTCCCCTTCACCAATAAACTATGTTTAAAATCCCTAGAATCCATTCTGAAATTTGGATTAATTGTGTATCTTTTTAAAGAAATTTCATGATAATACTCATTTGTGAAAAGCTTGATCAGAGAAGGCAATTCACATAGAGTGGAAACCTCAATTTCCACCATCAAAGTAGTAAAATCAACAATATCCATATAATTACTCTGAAGCATCTTTACCTCCCCTACTTTTGCTAACATCATTATTACCATT
Organism: Allium fistulosum; assembly: GCA_030737815.1. Lineage (NCBI taxonomy): Eukaryota > Viridiplantae > Streptophyta > Magnoliopsida > Asparagales > Amaryllidaceae > Allium > Allium fistulosum. Next base: position 1,023,764,076 of record CM060906.1, read on the forward strand.
CTCAAATTTCTGTAAGCCAGAGGCAGATTCTTTAGCGTAATCCAAACACTTTCTCTAGCACCTATAAATTTACTACCTTCCTATGGACTCCATCTATTCAAACCAAGAATGCCACTATTTGAGATAATGGATCCAACATTATTCCTAGACAAGAAATTATAAGGAAATTTCATAATAAAATCATCATTAAACCTTTTCGCCTCCTAGTTCCAATTCCTTAGTGTCAGATTTCCAAATTTTGACTTTAGAAGCTCCTCCATTTATGTAACAGTGAATGCCCCTATGACGATCGAGATTACTACCCAAGAACTCACCATTTGTAATTCATTTTCAATTTCTATCGAAGAAATGAAAACTTCATTACCAGCTTCCATTTTGTTTTATGATTTAATACTTGAAGAGAAATTAAATTGCATGCAAAATATTTATGATCGGTTCTTTTACACATAAAGCAGATGATATGATCCCTACAATCCTTTTATCAATGACCGAAATACCCACATCTAAAACATTTTCCTTTCGATTTGATTTCCTTTAGAGAATCCTTGTAATTTGATTTTTTTTCCAAGAATTGAAACTATTAGCCTTTGAATTCACGCTCAAATAACGAATTAAGGTTTCTTTGTAGCTAGGCGGCTTCATGTGAAAAACACAAAAGGAATATTTTGGATCTGAAGTGATGCCATATTTTTGAACACGTGAGGAAGATGCCATTTGGGTTTTCCTTGGTGTAACTACTATATATGCAATAACTGGTTTGAAGCACTTTTGGTTGCCCCTATTTCTAGGATTGCCTTGTTCATATACTTTATGCTTCCCTTTTGTATCATTCCACTTCTCTTGTGATTTCCTTATTATCCCTCATCAATGATTCTTCTTCAACGAGTTGTGTGACCCTTGTTCTTTCCGTTTAAGACTTTTCCAAATGTGTGTATCATTCATTTTTATAGTAAAAGTTAATCAATGATCCTTTTCTTTACCATTGCATCATCAAAATCAATTTTCTTCTTGTAATAATAATAATGTAGGCAAAATCTAGGTTTGATCATTTATAGCTACAGCGACCGCGTTGATCCTAGTGATATAATGCGCCAATGTTCCATCATCCTTCTGCTTTATATCAACGAGGGTTATAGCACCCTAACTAGGTTTTAAACTCTCTAACAAACTCCATTGAGGAACTTATTAATGACCTTTCTAGCCTACCAAAACCGTAAGTTAGCTAGTTCCATTAAATAGATTGGAAATCATTTGCACATCACCTCCTCGCTTGTTTGAGACACTCCTATGAGTTATGTATATCTCACATATGTGTATGTTTGGATCAATACTTTTGTTATATAGCTCCATCATCATAATTTCGTATTTCCTTAGAGATTGAGTATTAGGAATCTTTGCGGCAAACATGCTCATATTCTCAACGTTGGAATCTAAATGCCTTCTGTTAATCGCATCATTCTACGAAGCATATTTATTATCCTTTTTCCACTAGTTGAGTATTCTTTTATACAAATCCTTCAAAAACGCACTTAACCATGCCCTTGATCATGTGAATGACCTTGATGGTCATTGCTAAGGGCGATAAACCTACATTCCTTTACCCAAATCCAATGTACTTGTAGGGAATTCTATACGGAGCTCCTAAATACTCTTGGCTTTTCAATATATGCCCATCACTTACTATGTATTCTTCATCTAAAGTGTTTATACAGTAATCAAATTCACCCTCAAAGAAATCTGATGCAACCATATACCCCTGAGGTAATATGAGGTTCGGTTGAAATTACCATGCTCACAATTTTTACCATTAGCATAATTATGACCATTGTCATTACTCGGTTTATTTTCTCTCCATATTTTTCAACTATAGCAATGGTTTTGTAATAACCCACTTTGATTCCCAATGTTATTTTGGAGGTGTTATGTTCGCTTCATGTTGGCCATTCTACTAAAATTGGCAGTATGCCTCAAACATTTCCTTTATGGACATTCTCCATTTCATTTGCATTGTTATTTCTTTCATTTAATCTTTCCACAACCCTTTCTTTGAACTTCCTATGCTACGCTTCTTGTATATCACTTGTTCTTATAGGTTAGCAATTTTTTTTCCAAGTTTGCCCCAAATATCTTTCATTAGATCTCACTTCCTTGGCATCAGTAGTCCTTCCCTAGTGTTAGGAGGCCTGGAATCTTCCATATGAGAAATCCCATAGCTAAAATGTATTTCATACTATGTTATATTAAGCACTAAACTAGGCGAGGTGATAGAAGTCTTCTTTCACTTAATATCGCTTAAGTGTCGCTTAAGCATCGCCTAAGCACTGCTTAATTTTTTTTAGCGTACATTATTTGTATCAATATAAATTCATGTACAGACATATATTAAGTGCATCATCTGTGTATGCACAAATCGATCACAAGTAAGTTAAGTTTAATTTTGAAGTTAACTTATAAATTCATAGGTTGCAAAAGTTGGATTTGACTTTCGCTATTTATTAATTGTAAGCATGCTCGAGTTGATTACAAACTATGCACATTTTTCAAATAAATATAATCATATCTTAATGCAAAGAACTACTCATCATCCATCGGTCCATATGATAGAAAATGGGGAAATTTTGTCAGGAAATGTGGCTTTTTGGCTATGACCTGATTTCATTTTATTTTAAAATTTACTATATATTTGCTCAGTAGTGCTTCATTGCTACTTAAATTTATGCAGATAAGTGCTAATTATGCATGCTTAAGCGCTCGTCATTTAATTGAATTGGTTTTTCAAAAAATTTAGTGTTGTACATGCATTTAGCGCCTAAGCGATGCTTAAGCGACAGTTAAGCATGCTTTTCATAACTTAGATTTCATATACCATTATGAAATTTGATTGTATAGTATTTGTATGTAGAAGAATGAAAACCCTGAGCTTGGTTATTAGTGAAAACATCAAATGTCTGTGTTTTTTATCATGTAAACTACCAATATTGATTTGAGAAGAACTCTGGTTCAAGAATGTAAATAAGAATTATTCATGTAAGATGAAACTTTTTTAGAATAAGAATGGAACTTTATTGAAATATTGCACTCATTTTGATCTCCCAAGGGTATGTACCCACGACCTTTAAAACCTCACTTCAAAACATCATGCCACTTGCTACTTAAGCTATTGGTCATTGACTATTCCCAGCCATTAACGTGCTAACATAGTAAGATATAATTTAATTATTTTAATAGAAAATAATTAACAACAAACTTTTATAGTGCTTTAGCCATTTATTATGCCAACATCAACTTTGCTTCTTATATATTTATATATTTTAGTAGATTATAGGTACAATAAGGTGTGTTTAGAATAGTGAAACAATATTTGATGAGAAACTAATCATACTACAAGTTTTAGTTTAAACTTGGTTGATCGCTGAGTATTTATCGACTTATGATCTTTTTGATAGATTTAGATGTATGCCCTAGGAGAAATTATGTAATTTGTTATATATATCTAACTTGAAATCTAATCTTATTTATGATAAAGGTATTTAATTTCTATTATATACTTTGTTATATTGTGAAATAATTAATTATGTAATGAATTCAAAGCGTATTAAATAGAAAATCCTTAAATAATATGTTATGTGATAGTAATTAAAATGTGTTGTAATCATAAGAAATTTATCACATTAAAATAACATATTATTTTAAACATTTGTAGTCAAGATGTTTCAAGAAGCGATATTGATTCATCAATTGAAACTAGAGTACATAACGCTCTTCAAACATTGGGCAATGTATTACTTATGACTGATGCGGCACAATGGTTCATGTACCGATAGTTATTGGATAACTACAGAATGACTCACTCGAGAGTTTTATATTGGTTAATATGGCTAAGGTTGAACAAATAATCTCAAAGCGACGATATTATATAATTCTTTCGACTTGAGAATACAGTTGAACTTCAATATGGACACTCCATTTTGATTATAGTTAAATCGTGGCATGAAGGTCATCGCATAGCTATAGTTGGGTCTAAGTTAAAGCATTGAAATGCAACACTATTCAATAGAAAATTCATCTCTTTGGTTATATAGAGTCAATATAATGGTCAACTGTAGTCAACTCAAAATCAAAGTCTTTGGCTAAAGCAGTACGATTAATAATAATTGTTATTATTTAACCAAAGTTTTTGTTTGGACTGATCAAGTGGAATGTGGACAATGTTGGAATTTTGATCAAAAACCAAATTCCACAAGTCTTAATGTTATATAGTGTCAATGAAGATAATTGTGTAAATAATCATTGCTGCTAGGTACCACTTCTAATAAGTAAAATTGGATTTTACCATAAAGAGTGTAAGTGATAAATCTAGCCAAAATGTCACACCACTAGCCAAGGTGACATGTGAACATTATGGTTGAATTGTTCGATAATAATCGCTGACCGAATTTACAACTTTGAATGTCACAACCAAATGATGAATATTTCAAAAACCCACGGTTTAATTAATTTATAATCGTTGTTAAATTAATTTAATTAATTAATATTTATGAAATATTAGTAATTAAATATTATTTTATTATTTGAATACCATAATATTTAATAATGTGTGTATATAAAATTTATGAATACGTGTATCGATATATGATATCGGTAGAATATTTTAATTGGGTTAAATAGATTAATTGCTAAGTGGTTTAGGGAATTTTTTAGGCCTACATGCCTGATTTATCGCTGGTCGTGCATGATGAAGGGGGATAGGTTTCATATATGATTTGGAAATCCAAAGGAGCAATTAAAGGAATGTAATAAATCTCCATTCTCTACTCATCTTTGTGACTCACCTAAAAACACAGTTATGAAATAATTTTTGCCCATTTCCTTTCATTCTATTTGATGTAAAAAATATGAAGGAGAGGGAGATGATTTGATGATGTTTAATAAAAAACTAAATAGGGAAAGTTTTAATGGAGGAAATTGAAAGATTTTAATTTTTCCTTTAAAACATATTCTCTTTCATTCATACCAAAATTCCTTTTGAAAATTTACTTTTCTTTCTCTCTTCTCTCCACCCTACCATGGCCAAAATTCTATGGCATCGTAGAAAGAATACCAAAAAATCCAAATTAAATCAAAATAAATGGTGGTCGTTATCTCTATTGATTTTTGCAAAATCCAGAGGTCGATTCAGTTGAATCTAGGAGCTTTGTTCATCATTCATGGTGCCACTTTTTTGGCTAAATCCTAAATTGATTTTCTAATTTATTTATTCAGATATATTAATCATGTCCATATATTTGAATCCAATGCATGCTTTATACCAAATGTTCATATATATTTATCTTGTAATCTAATTCAGATCCCCTTTTGTCATAACTTGATTAATCAACTGTTCATCATGTTGATTTCATTTGGATCCCCATTTATGATATTTCTTAATTAATTATATGATCCATAAGTTAACACAATTTAGAACTTCATCTCATATGATTACTTATTCATATTGTTTGCATAGTTTAATTCCGAACCTTTTATAACGAATTTATATGTACATAGGTTGTTCGATCCATTTTGTTGTTGTTATGGAATCTTTTTGATTAAAGACCTTTTAATTAAAATTATATGTTACATGGTTATTAAAATAATTTCAATTGAAAGCAATTTTGATTTACTTTTAATTAGTTTTGATTGAAAACAATTTTGACTAAAAACAACTTCAACTGTCGGAATTCACCTTTAAAATGAATACATGTGTTACATGGTTGTTGTTTGAATATATTTTGTATGGTTACCTAAGTGTAAAATTTCTTTTGATTCAAAACCCATAATGGACTTTTATGTAAAATCTTAAATCATTTTATTCTTTCTTAAGTTGAGAGTTGGAATTGTTAACTTCAAATTTATTTATGTAGATATTAAATTGCAATCGTTACATACTTTTGTTGTTTTAAACATTGAAGCATTGTTTACAATTATTTATATAAGGAATGTGTATATGTATATTATTTTAACTCCAATTTTATTTAACGGACTTTTGTGTAAAACTATATAATCTATTTTAAATCTTTCCTTAATTATATATCCATCAATATATGTACATATATTTTAATTATAAACCATGGATAACAAAGGCATATATTTAGGGACAAATGGTTCCGTTGGGGTGTAAATCACAACACCTACATACTGCCACATTAGCCATGTACACTTCGTATCTACAGTATGTGCACTTTACACAAATAGTTAATTTAATACATTTACTAAAAAATTCCCTTTTTGCTAACAAATAAAATAAAATAATGGTTTTATTTAAAATATTTTAATTGGAATTATTTTGAAGTTTACCTATTTCACCCGCTTTCAACTAACTTATTCCTTCAATGGTACTAGAACCTAAATGGTCTACGCGGTATAAATTAGCATATTATGGCTAAATTGTTAAATCATACCCATTTTGTATGGTGTCTAGAAAGGTAGTGTTAAAGATTGGGATTGGGTAACAATTACGTTGCCTTACTTAACTGTTGCTTGGCCCAAAGAATGAAGTAAATGCAAAGGTCACCTCTAATATAAAGGCCCGAATTAATTTTGGGCCTTGGGCTAAATTAAAAATTTTGTTTCAAAATTTAAACTTATATTTTATATTTAAAAGTTAAGTTCAAAATAAAAAGGAAAATCTTATAAAAGTTATAAAATACATTCAAAATTTTCAAAATTGTTTTGAAAAAGTATATAATTAATTTTGAAAATTTGAAATATAATTAATATAATTAATTAAATCGAATTACATAATTACTGAAAATTTAATTTATTAAAACATATATATTGATATATGTGTATAATTATAGTCATTATGATTATTTAATTTTCTTAAATTTTTTTTATCATAAACTAAATTAAAATTTCAAATTACTTAAGATATTTAATTAAACTATTTAATTAAATAAATTTATTAAACAAAATTAATTACAAGTTAACTAATTAAAATGTATACATATATTGATTTGTACACGATACCGAACTGTAAATGTTATAGTTGATCGACTATCTTAAATAGTTTAAGATGAGTAATATAAAATAAATAAAATTAAAATATTATGCTTTAATTAATAATGATTAAAAATTAATTGAATAAGATTTAATTGATTAGTTACATGTATATATTATATAAGTAAATTAAATTATAAAAGTTATAAATATGTTAATACTTATATAACTATATAAGTATAAAAGTAAGTGGACCTAAGAAGAAGTCCTAATGAGATTTGAGGAATAAGAACATATGTATATTACATATACCGTGATTTCACATGTGTTTGACACTTAAATCATGAGGGTATTTCAAAAAAATAATTATACTATATTGTTCCCTAATTGGTATCACTCAATATATGTATGTTAAAGATTATGAACCCTTAATATATACCCATTTATATATTAATAGATTACTTGCATGCTCTTTAGTTGTTGTGCTTTCCTCATGCTAGAGATGTTATGTGACGACCGCCCTACACCATCGATGCTCATATGATCGAATAGTGTGCTGCTAGAGCATCCAACCGATGTGAAAACATTATTACTTTATTACTTACTTATTCTTTGATTACTTCTTTATATTCATAAGTAAGTAGTTAATACTAATTTCACCACTTCTAGTGTCTGAATAGCCTTAAGATCCAACATTGTGTTGTAGACACTCCAGTTTCTAACAATTGGTATCAGAGCATTGGTTTTCAAAAATTCATAACTTGGTTTTTGAAAAGTATAAATGGCTAATGTCACTAGTAACACATTTTTTAACACCTTTGTAGAAGGGCAATCTACCACTAGGCCCCTCTATTTGATGGCAGTACTTATGCATATTGGGCTTGTAGGATGAAATGTTATTTGCAGTCTAATGGTTTGGATATTTGGAACATTACCCAAATAGAGTACATAGAGCCTCAAACTGAATATTCAAAATGGACACTAGACCAAAAGACACAAGCACTTAATAACTCTAAGGCCATGAACATTTTATTTTGCTCCTTAGATAGAAATGAATTTAATCGAGTGTCTATTTGTAACTCTACATATGAAATTTGGAGAACACTGCAAGTCACACATGAAGGCACCAGTAAAGTAAAACAAACAAAGATGTCTACGCTAACTAACCTATTTCAACTCTTTCAAATGAAACCAAATGAGTCTATTTCTGATATGTATTCTAGGTTTCAAGATATAGTACATACCTTAATATCATTAGGAAAGAAAATTACTGAAGAAGACCAAGTCAGAAAGATCTTGAATTCACTTCCTAGTGAATGGGATCAGAAGACTCTGGTAATTGAAGAAGCCAATGATATTAGTACTATGAAAATAGAAGATTTAATTGGTAACCTAATGTCCTATGAAGTAAAGTTGCAGATTAGAAAAGAGAATCAAGCAAATGAGAAGAAATCACTAGCACTCAATGCTACGATCAACAGCGATGAACCAAATGATGATGCTGTTGATGATGATATCGAGTTTATGACTAAGAAGTTCAAGAAATTCTTGAAGCATTGGATAATAAACAAACTTCGAAAAACTAACAACAATAATTCTAGAAATGGAAATGTTGTTAAGTGTTTCGAATGTGATAAACCCGGTCATTTGAAAAGAGACTGCCCCAACCTGAAGAAATCAAAGCACTTTTCAAACACTTTCAATAAGAAGAGGAAACAGGCATTCAATGCAAAATGGAATGATTCAGATACATCATCAAGTGATAGTGGTTCAGAAACAGAAAATGCCAACATGTGCTTCATGGCAAAGGATGACCAGGTATGGAATTTTAATAAATAAATTACTAATGTTTTGAATGATATGAATCAGGGATATAAAATACTTAGGAAAGAGTACAACAATAGTTTGGCAGAGATAGATAGATTAAAAATATTTAATGAAAGGTTAATTGAAGAAAAAAATGTCTAGAAGATGAAATTGAAAGACTTAATAGGTATAATGATGAAAAGGATTTGACACTTGGAAGTTTTAAAAAACTAAAAAGTGAAAATGAATCCTTAAAATCAGAAAATCTTTCAATGAAGTCACAGATCACTGATCTGAATGAAAAAATAACATCTCTAGACAATGTTATTCTTAACCGTAATAAGGATTTTGACAAAATAAAAACCGATGTTGATAAATTTAACAAAGGGAAGGATAATCTAGAAAAATTATTATCTGCATCTAAACACACTAGGAATAAACATGGACTTGGATACACCCCTAAGGCTAAATCAAAGAAAAATAGTATTCAAAATACTAAGTTTGTTAAGGCTACCAAGTTCAAACCAAAACCTAGGAAACTAAAGTTAAAACCTCCAAATAGATTCATTAATTTATGGGTTCCAAAAAGGTTGGATGATACTGAAAAAGAAAAATATATTGATAATTTTATTAATAAGGTTCATTCATCTAATGATTCTATTTTGAGAGGACGTTCAAACTCTTTATGGGTTTGGCATCCCAAAACTTAACCCCATGGACCCCAAAATAAAAAGGGTACCAGTGTGCATATTTTATAATTTTTCAGGTACCAAACAATGTATATCAGATAGCAAATGCTCAAAGCATATGACAAGAAATCTACTGAACAATGGATAAATATGAAAAGGGTTTGTTATTGGCATCAGAAAAGTCGGTAACTCTAAAACTCATCTTATTATTTGATAAGTTTATTTCATGTTTTGAATTGATTTGGTTTCCCCTCAAGTGTTTTATTTATAAGCATTTATCTCTATATACAAACTCTACATATTCTCTAGCAGTGATTTAAGCGACTCTTTTTTACCCTTTTTGTTGATGACAAAGGGGGAGAAAAGGTATAAATATACTAGGCAAAATGATAGGGGAGTGCATAGAGTTAGGGGGAGTCAAACATAAAAATATTATATTTTATCTCTCAAATATTTATATGGTTGTCATCATCAAAAAGGGGGAGATTTTTAATACCCTAGGTATTGATTTTGATGATAACAACCACATAAATATTATTACTAACGTATCTCCGAGTTATGCAGTCATATCAGATATATTATGGAGACATTTACAGAGATAATCAAGAATACAATATAGAAGAAGGTTAATCAGAGCAATTGAAGAACAAAACCAATTTAGAGAAGAGTGCTGAAGGATAAAGATGTTGAAGTGATGAGGAGTTGGTTGAACCTTAGAATATCTTGATAAAGATCTCTTGGCAATCATACTTGAAGATCATCAACCATTGACCTCAACCGAATCACAAAAATCCATAAATATAAGGTAATTTGAAATGCTGAAAATTCGCAACACTTATTAGTGTTGCTGTTCATTTTGCAACATACCCATGTCGACATACTAGGTAGGCGGATGTCGACATGCTAGCCGTTTTTCAGAATTTCAAATTTCAAATGAAGAGACATTTCCCTCCACCTCTTCACCAAAATACATGTCTCTTCAACCACTATATAAAGGCCTCTGAAAACGAATTTTAACCTCAGGAATTCTTATTTTCTCTTACTCCTTCTTCTCCAAACATTTGCAAAAGAATTCCATTGCATACTCTTCAAATCTCCTTGCAAATTGATACTATTTCACTCAAATTCTTCACTGATTTGCAAGCCACACAATATCAGAGAGTTGTACTTGAATTCACATCATTCTCTCTCTGATTTCATCCTATTCCTCAAAGAATTCAAAGATATATTGCCATTGGAGGTCTATAGGATCATTGTACCGAATCTGCAAGAATCTGTATTGAAGATACGACTACTTGCCATAGTTTGTTGTTGGTGATAAGGAGAAGGTGTTCTTGTAGCCTGTGAAATCAAGAGGGTGTGTCTTGTAGCATGTGAAACCAAGATTGTAAAGGTGTTCTTGCCACCCGTGGAAAGCAAGCAGTTATAGTGGAATTCTGCATGATAGAGTGTAGGACTGGGTGTAGGATTGGTTAATCCGAACCAGTATAAAAATCTGGGTGTTATTTACATTACTGCATTTTACTTTATTACTTACTTATTCTTTGATTACTTCTTTATATTCATAAGTAAGTAGTTAATACACATTTCACCACTTCTAGTGTCTGAATAGCCTTAAGATCCAACATTGTGTTGTAGACACTCCAGTTTCTAACAATGACCACCCACCATAGAGTCAAGTACTACTCAGCATCTTGCTTTCTCGGTACTCGAGTCCATTCTACTCAGTAGGCCAGGAACTAGACCGCATCCCCATAGACAGCCTAGGGTAAAATAAATCTCCTGTTTAGAGATAAGGACCCGTCTGATCCAAGTGAGCGTCATAAATATCCCATTTGGAGATAAGGACCCATCTGATCCATATAAACGTCCATAAATACCCCTACTTTACGAGTACACATCGAAACCTACAAATATCAACGATCCTGTTGCACATGTCATCCATAGCAGAGCTTATCTTGAAATTGTCCCTACAACTCCCGCCTGAAGTCATCGTGGTTGGGAACTATTCTAGACAACCATCATTAGTCGTAGAATATCATCGTGGGTCCTATAACCTTCCTCCGACAGTTTCATCAATCTGACTTGTCGTCGCCTACTTTGCATCTCGAAGTACAACTATCCATCGTTAAAGCCGTCACTTCCCATCATGGAACCATCATCGTGGAATGATGAAGTCATCACGTCAAAGCGTCGCATCCTTGCTTTTGCCCATCGAAGAGTCATAGCATCAAATCAAATGTTGAATGAATGAATGAACCATCACATCAAGCTCTTCGAAGCATCTCCATCGTCTATGTCAAAATTGGTAAAATCGGCCATCACCAATAGTGGTAGATATCGACCACTCTAGAGTAGTCGATAACGACCACTTTAGTCATGTACTTAACTAAAAGTGGTTAAATACAAACCAAATGAAATGTTCAGCATCCATCCTGAAATCCAAAGCACATGTTAGACGGCGAATTTTCTATCGGTTAGAAAATGGCCAAAAAATATTATCGTTAAAAACCACAAGCGCACTGCGTACAATTATAGTACGTATGCGAGTACGGGTCGATCCGCAAGGAATGAATTAAATTCAAATAATACTCAATCAAATTAACCCAAGTTTTCAAGTTTTTTTTTAAAATAAGAAAAATTGCAAAAATTAAACTAGAGCAAGGGTGAATAAACTATGATAATAAGAACAATTTAAAGGCAAATCCACTTCCAATCATTCACATAAATCAACACAAAATTCGTTTATAACCTCTCTTTAAAAATATTAAATAGAAATGATTAATGTGCTTATTATAAGTATGGTTTACTTGAGTTATTAATTAGCACAACTTGAACCATCAAACTCTAACACATCATTCAAACCACTTATCAACTCTCATGATCATGACATGAAACTAAAAATAAAATCTATTTTAATTATGATCTATTTACTATTAATTAGTAACATAGAACATCAAACTTTGATTCTAGCTAAATTTTAATTATCAAAACCACTTAGGCAAATGAACAAATAGCTTATGTTTACAATGGAATAAACATAGCTTATTTGAGATGTCAACATAGGCTATCAAAATTCAATAAAATAGAAACATGGACAACCATCATTCATATTTTCCATTAAGCAAAATAAGAGAGATCGCAAATGAAATCATTATGTTAATTTAATATGTTTCATGAGAGCTTCAACACCCCTAAATTAAAGGGGTTTAGCTACTCATATTTGAAAACATTTTAACATAAAGTGATTTCAACATAAACATAAATGAAGAGAAGTGCTAATTAAAAGAAGAAGTAACTTACTACTTGCATAAAATAAATCTAAACTAATTGCATGAATTAAAAGAGAGCATAAGAGAATAAAAGAGCATAAAGAAAGCATAAATAAAATTGCATGGAATTAAAAACAAGGCTAAGAAGCCATGAAAGAAACTTTTATTTATCTTTGATTTTGTGGTAACAACTTGCATAAAAGAGAAGAAGATAGTTACATGAAACATAAGGGGTATTTATACATGCTTAAAACCCTAATTCATATTTTAAGGGACTACCTAAAATGACCTTTAGGAAGTGTAACCTCCAAGTAATCATTAGAGAATTAATTAATCCCCATTAACATGCCTTTAAACCTCCATCAACATGTGCATGTACTTTTAATTATGGACCATATGGTTGTAGGTTAGTGGTCTCCTCCATGTTGCATAAATACATTTTTTTGCAATCTTCATTTGCCTTCAACATATGTGCATGCATTTATCCATGAAAGCTTCTTCATATTTGCTCTCCATTTCCTACAATTACAAATAAAAATGTGCAAATAATTTTTCTCAAATTAAATCATACACAAATTTACCATTTTAGCCCCCAAATGAAGATGAGTAAATGATGATTTGAAAACAATTTAAATTTTGGTTTAAACATGTAAAATACCCTAATATGCTCATTTATTTAAATAAAAGTAGATTAAATATGGAAGTAAAAATATGCACTTTTACGTACACATCAAATACCCCCACACTTATCTTTTTATTCGTCCTCGATTAAACTAAAACTAAGATAAATCTATTTTCGTAGAAAACACGATTGAATTGAGCGCATGCAACAAGCCGTTAAACTTCTAGGTGTCCCTAATGGACGAGTGTTGTCTCGTGTGGGTTTTCAGCAGATGCTACCCACAAAATCCAAATGTGATATGCAGATTCTACATGATGCAAGTTTTCAAAAATATTTACAAATGAAGGATTTACTTTTAAATTGACACGAGTAGGTTAAATATAAGTTCTGGTCATTATCAAGAAATTTAAGTCCTTTTACTCGTCAAAACTTCCAACATAAATTAAGTTATCATCATAATTAGACTCTAGTTTGGCTAGTTGTTTCGGTTGATAACATAATGCAACTATGAAATGGATCCTTAGTTGATTATCAAAGTTTTTCAAAGTGGTATTTTTTTTAATAACAAGTCGAATCAAATAAGCGAAAATAGTGCTTGGATTTTAATTGCTTGCTCTCTCTACTTTTTTGAAAAGTATTAACATTATTATTATTTACACTCCTAACTCGGATAAACTGAGGCCAGACATACTGATCATGCACTGCCTTTCGGGCTTACGTAAGAGGAGTACTGAGGGTGGCGAGTGCATATACTTGCGTATGAACACATGACTCTAGGTGGTTATTTTTATTAAATCTATTTACATACACCTAACTCAGATAAATTGAGGCCAGATATACCGATCATGCACTACCTTTCGGGCTTACGTAAGAAGGGTACGGAGCATGCGAGTGTACACGCTTGCGTGTGAACACCTGACCCTAGGTGTATTTTATTTTTATAAACGCTTTTTTTTCTTTTTTTTATGAGGAGGGAGTTTTGTAAAATCATCTTAGCATCACTTAACTTAGAAGATCAAAAATGTTATCGCCTTTACTTTGAATCAACCACTCTTTTAAACAAATATTTCAATTAGGATATACTTCATAATTATCACCTATGAACCTTCCTATATACTTGTTAAATCATAGTTATTGTAATCAAACATTATTTTTATTTTTGTTGAGACAAATAAATTTTTCAGAAATTTCAATTTAATAACCAAAAACATATACTTATCCTATAGTGTTTCTTCAAAAGTAAATCAATATGCTAAAAAGAAAATTTGTTTTTGGATATTTTTATCTTTTTTTATAAAGAGTTTTGGAAAGAAAATGCAAAAAATAAACCATTAAAAATAAAAAATGAACATGAGACTCCCCTCCCTCCCCCACACTTAATTTTGACTATGTCCCTATAGTTAATGCATGATATAATGAGTTTAACGAGGAAAAATATGTACATATTTATAAGAGAGGGTTAACATTTCTTACTAGACGTAGTATGGCTTATGAAGAGTCATGAGCTCCTCCTCTCGATCACTCGGCAATTCAAAGTAAGATTTCAAACAATGACCATTGACTTTAAAAATCGATCCATCCCTAGGGTTTTCTATTTCTATGGCATCGTGTGGAAAAACAGTACGTACGATGTACGGTCCTGTCCACCTTGATTTTAACTTCCCACGGAACAAATGAAGTTGAGAGTCATACAAAAGAACTTTCTGATTTGGCGAATTTTTTTTCCATAGGATCGACTTG
The DNA here is from genome assembly GCA_030737815.1 of Allium fistulosum. NCBI lineage: Eukaryota > Viridiplantae > Streptophyta > Magnoliopsida > Asparagales > Amaryllidaceae > Allium > Allium fistulosum. Next base: position 1,023,779,180 of record CM060906.1, read on the forward strand.
TCATGAAAAACTATTGTTCTTTCTTTGTAAATTTTCTCGTTTTCATACGCGTCATTCCTAATCTCATCCAACTCGTTGAGTTGCAGTTTTCTATTTTCGTCGGCTTTTTCAAGATCAAAGTTTATGTTCTTAATCGCCCACAATGCTTTATGTTCGAGTTCAACGGGGAAATGGCACGCTTTACCATATACCAGCCTAAGAGGAGACATCCCAAGATTGGTTTTATATGTAGTTCTATAAGCCCAAAGCACATCTGCTAATTTTTGTGACCAATCTTTTCATTTTTTTATTCATAGTTTTCTCCAAAATTTGTTTAATTTGACGATTTGAAACTACAACTTGACCACAAGTTTAAGGGTAATAAGGAGTGGATAACTTGTGGGTTATCGAGTATTTCTTCACTAGAGTTTCAAATGAACGATTACATAATGGGTTCAATTATCACTTATTACTGTGCTAGGTGTTCCAAACCTCGAAAATATGCTTTCTTTTATGAATTTCACAACAACTTTGTGGTCGTTTGTTTTACAAGGAATGGCTTCAACCCACTTAGAGACATAATCAACCGTAAGAAGAATGTAAAAATTTCCAAAAGAATTAGGAATTGGTCTCATAAAGTGAATACCCCAAACATCAAAGATTTCGATCGTAAGAATGGGGTTCAAAGGCATCATATTTTGTCGAGAGATTGTTCCTAATTTATGGCAGCGGTCGCAAGTTTTACATAACTCGAATGCATCTTTGCAAAGTGTAGTCCAGTAAAAACTACATTGATGCACCGTTTCCATAGTTTTATTTAGGCCGAAGTGACCACCACAAGCTTGGTCATGACAAAATGAAAGAACACTTTTGATTTCGCAATCCGAGATGTAACGTCGAATGATTTGGTCAGAACAGTATTTAAACAAGTATGGATCATCCTAATAGAAGTATTTGACTTGGGAAAGAAATTTATACTTATCTTGTTTCGACCAAAATGAAGGAGTTTCGTTAGTGACTAAATAGTTCACTATATCGGCATACCATGGATCACAAGAAATGGAAAGGAGTTGTTCATCAGGAAAGTTCTCATTGATCGGTAAAGAAGATGGTGCGTTTGGAAGACACGACATATGATCAGCAATGACATTGTCGGATCCTATTTTTCTTTGATTGTAAGGTCAAATTCTTAGATGAACAGGATCCAACGGATCAAACGAGACTTAGCATCCTTTTTAGCGAAAAGGAATCTAAGAGCGGAATGGTCAGTGTAAACAATAATGTGTGAGCCAATCAAATAAGGTCAGAATTTTTCGAGCGTAAAGACTACCGCTAGAAGCTCTTTTTCAATGATCGTGTAATTGAGTTAAGCATTGTTAAGAGTCATACAAGCATAGTAGATGACATGAAGAATTTTGTTGATGTGTTGTCCTAAGATAGCACCAACTACAAAGTTAGAAGCGTCGCACATTATTTCAAAAGTAAGATACCAATTGGGTGAGCAAATAATGGGAGTGGAAATGAATTCATTTTTGAGACATTCAAAAGAAGAAACACAGTCGGTATTAAAATCGAATGGAACGTCTTTTCCAAGAAGAGTTGTAAGAGGTCGAGCAATTTAACTAAAATCTTTCACAAAGCGTCGATAGAAACCAGCGTGTCTAAGAAATAAACGAATGTCTTAGACAGATTTGGAAATGGGTAGATTCGCAATTACGTCAACTTTAGCTTTGTCTACCTTAATGCCTTTGTTTGAAATGACATGCCCAAGGACAATGCCGTGTTTGACCATAAAATGGAATTTTTCCCAATTTAACATTAAGTGTTTGTCCTTGCATCGTTTAAGAACAAACTCAAGATGGTGTAAGCATTCGGAAAAAGAGTTTCCAAAGATGAAAAAGTCATCCATAAACACTTCAAGAAAGCGTTCGATCATATCGGAAAAGATGCTGACCATGCATCTTTGAAAAGTAGTAGGAGCGTTGCAAAGGCCAAAAGGCATACGTCGATATGCAAAAGTGCCAAAGGGACACATGAAATTTTCTCTTGATCTTCGGGAGCAATTGAAATTCGATTATAGCCGGAATAACCATCAAGAAAGTAGTAGAATTCATGATTGGCTAATTGTTTAAGCATTTGGTCGATGAAAGGAAGAGGAAAGTGATCTTTTCATGTTGTTGCATCTAAGTTTCGATAATCAATGCAAACACGTCAACCCATTTGAGTACGAGTTGGAAAGATTTCGTTAGAGTCGTTATTGATAATGGTAAGTCCAGACTTTTTAGGCACGACATGAATTGGGCTAATCCATGAACCGTCAAAATATGGTATATGATTCCATTATCGGGGAGCTTAAGAATTTCATCACGAACCGCATCCTTCATTTTTGGTTAAGCCTTCGTTACGCGTCGCGAACAGGCTTGGCATTGTCAACTAAATGGATATGATGTTGAACGAGAGTAGGACTAATTCCCTTTATATCGATGATCGACCATCCAATCGCTTCTTTGTTTTTCAATAGAATTGAAAGTAAGGGAGCTTCTTGATCAAGAGAGAGAGAGAGAGAGAGAGTTGAAGAGATTATGATAGGAAACATTTCGTTGTCACCTAAGTATGTGTACTTAAGGTGATCGGGAAGGGATTTGAGGTCCAACCTCGGGGGTTGCTCAGTCAAAGAATTCGGTTGAAGTTCTAATATAATGGTAATAGGTTCAAACGGAAGTGCATTTTCAATCTCGTGAGGCTCATCTTGAAATAGTTGTTCATATTTAGCCTTGTGTTCGTGGTTTAGGTCAACTGTATCATTATCAAAATTTTCTTGAATAAAGCTAATTTCCAGCATTTGGTCACGTGGTCATTCGATTGATTTTCAAGATTGAAGATGTTAAGATCCAAATTCATGTTTCCAAAAGAAATATTCATCGAATCGTTTCGACAATTGATTAGAGCATTCGAAGTAGCCAAGAAAGGTCGGCCTAAAATCAATGGAATTTGTCTCATTGGATTATTCACGGGTTGAGTCTCCAAAACGACGAAATCGACGGGGAATATGAATTGACCGATTTTGATGAGTACATCCTCGATTTCACCCATGGGTTTCTTTATCGAATGATCGTCAAATTGAAGAGTTACTTTCGTCGGTTTTAGTTCACCTAAGCCAAGTTGTTGGTAAATTGAAAAGGAATCAAATTGGCCCTCGCACCCAAGTCTAGTAAGCACTTGTTAATCGTTTTGTCTCCTATCGTGCACGAGATCGTCGGACATCCGGGATCTTTGTATTTAACGGGAATTGATTGGGACAATACTTCGCTAAGTCCGACAGTTAAGAAAACTTTCTTGGTTAATGAGTGTGTCATTTTTGAGTACACAAGTCCTTGAGAAACTTAGCATAAGTCTGGACTTGTTGATCGATATCAAGAAGTGGGATGTTAACTTTGACTTGTTTAAAAATTTCCAACATCTTTTCAATTTGGTCAGAGTGTCTCTTGGGTCGAAGGCGATGTGGAAATGGAACACGATACTCAGTAGGTCGGTCTACTTGAGTAGAAGAAGAATTTGGATTGGCATTTGATTCAATGTTTGGCTTAATGTTTTGTACAAATTTGCTTGTTTTTGAAGTGTCAAGAGGAGCTTTCGGTAAATCGTTTGGTTTAACAACTTAATTATCGATTTGTTTACTAGAACGTAAAGTCCTAATAGCATTCATTTGGGTTATGTTGCTATCTTGAACAACATGGGCTTGATTCGAATTCGTGTTTTGGTTTCAGGTATTCAGAACTGGCTGACTTGGGAATGTGCCTCGTTCACTCATAGACGAGGCTAATTGACTCATTTGCATTTCAAGTTTCGCAATCGACTGACTTGTATTCTGCATGTACGAGGTTTACAAATTTTGTAAATCGTTATTTGATTGGAGGCTTTGAGTGGTTGCTTTAGCCAAAGTTTCAAGGCTTTTCTCAAGAGAATTCAATCGTTTATCGTCTTTAGGAGCAAAAGATTGCTGCGGTTGATTTTGAGATGGACCCGCAAAATTTTGTTGAAAATGGTTGGGTTGAAAATGGTTGGGTTGAAAGGGAGGATTCGAAGAATTATTTGGAAATGCTTGAAAATTGGGACGAACCAAATTCGTGTTGGAATTATTTTGGTTCCATGCAAAATTAGGATAATTTCTCCAACCAGGATTGTACATTGGAGAAAACAGGTCAATTTTAACCTTGTTGAAAGCATTGAGTTATTCTATCGAATTAGGGCACAGATCGGCTATGTGATTCGGATCGTTGCATTTATAACACATTGGTTGGGAAGCTTGGTTCATTTGGTTAGATGAGAAAACGTTGTCGAATTTATTGATCATTGCGTCGATCTTAGCTTCCAAAGCTAAAGATGATCCTATCGAGTGTGCACTCGATCGTGAATAAATGGATTTTCATTAGAACGTTCTTATTGGGAGGAATTTTCGGCTAGGTTTTCAAGAAATTGCCAAGCATTGTCGTGATGTTGGGCGAGAAAATTTTCCTGGCACATCGATTCAAGCATGGTTTGTGAACTATTTTCCAGTCCATCGTATAAGATTCGAAAAAGAGTCCATTTTTGAAATTATGGTGTGGACATTTTATCAAAAGCTCTTTAAATTTTTCAAAATATTTTTCGAAAGGTTCACCCCTGAATTGATGAAAATTGACAATTTCGTTTTGGATTTTAATTGTTTTTTCCAAAGGGTAGAACTTTTTTAAGAAAACTTTACCAAATTTTTCCCAAGTATTAATCAAGTTCGATGGTAAGCTATACAACCATTTTTCAAAGCAAATGGAATTAACCAATGTTTGATTCCGTCATCACATAACTGTTGGAGTTTAATGGTTGCACAAACTTGTTCGAATTTCATTAAGAAAATGTATGGGTCATCGTGTTCAAAAATGCCAAATTTTGGGAGCGTGGCAATATGATTGGAATGAATTTCGAATTGGTTACCCATTGGGACGGGTAGCTTGATACAAGAAGGAATAGAAACTCTATCGGGAAAGATTCTATCCATGAGAGTTCGCGGGGCATTTTCGTTTGCCATTGCTGGTGGATCATTTGTCCGAGTTAAATTTGTTGTTGTGTCACGAGTCCAAGTACACATGCACAAGAAATGGTCAAGGAGAGAAAGAAGTGAGAACCGAGTTAAAGAGAATGAAACAAGGTTTGGAAAATGAAGTGAAAAATTGTTTTTTTATAAAGGAAAAATATTTACCAAAAGGAATTTATTTTTAAAAAGGGAGATTTGATTTTTGTTTTGTTTTTTGGACTTTTGATTTTCAATTTTTTTTTATATGTCTTTCCTCTCTTTTTTAGTTTTTATTTTTGTTTTTTGAAAAGATTTTTTTTATTTTTGTTTTTTTTTCTAAAAGCTAACTTAAGAAAAATGGTTGTCTTGTTTGGATTTTTTTGATTTTGGTTGAATTTTTTTTCAAGGAAAATATTTACAAAGAGTTTTTTTTTTTTTTAAAAGGACGAAGTTAAGTAAAATGTCCCAATTTTTTGTTTTGGATTTTGTTGATTTTTTTTTTGTTTTTTGATATATGCATGAACTAATGCAACTAAACGAATGCAAGGAATTAATTACAAATTTTCTGTTCTTAGTAGCTCCTAACCCAAAATTGTATAATCACACTTTGTCTTAATCCAACAAAATAGTTTTTAGCCAGGTAACATGTAGGAGTTATCGATGCACCACGAATCACTGTAACAATGCGGCCGAAGGTTTAAGTACCTTCAGAGAAACAATCACTATAATATTTATGAATCGCCATAATATTTATATATGATTATCGCTCTGCCATAGCCTAGACACCAAGAAATTAAATTGTCGAAAGAAGACAACTTGTCAAGATACAATTAAGTCCTATGTGAGCTCATGACACCCTTAAGTCCAAAGTCTAACCGTTATTATTAACAAATTCTACGATGATATGCAATTTGTGGGACAAGGAAGGGGTGATAAAATCCCCAACCTTAAGTGGATTTGGGTGTTGCCCTTAGAAAAGAAAATAAGATGATATGAATGCAAAACTAAAGTTAAACGTGATTAACAATGCAACTACGAATGAAATTTGTTTTTGTTTTCGAAAATTTTAAAATGCAAGCAACCAACAATGCAAGGAAAATAACAACAAGTGATAAGAGCATGATACTAGAGTGTGCAGAATTATTCGCAATTTTATTTTAAAGCAGCAATTTTTTTTATAAGCAGACAAGCAGAGCAATTATTTAGCAAGCATAGTAGGGCAATTCGCCTCCTTCTCGGCTTTGGCAACCTGACAAAGGAGTCGAATAAGATATATACAATTTTTTATATATGAATGAAAAAAACAAAAGAAAATAATTCATTCTTTTTAAAGACAAAAACAAAAGACAAAGGAAACTTAACAAAAACAAAAGGAAAACTTAACACAAGTTTTAACGAAAGAAACCTAAATGGAAAATTTTCTATTCTCCTTTTTTTGTTTTTTTACTTACTAAAAATACATACCACTTTTTAATAAACTAAACTAAATAACTACACTTTATAACCCAGCCTACACAAGCCCGGTCAAAAGAATACCAAACCAAAACCAACGCACACTTTATTCTCCTTTTATTAAATTGTGACTTCCTCTCTTCCCTAAGAAAAATGCAATTAAAATGAGAAAATTGGAAATAAAATGGAAAATACGGTAATTAGCAGCGAAATCCAAAACTGGTTGTGATGGATTCAGGGAATTGGTAGTCGCGATCGATTCGGCGATTGGTGAGGTTGCAGCTGTGATTAGTTTGTGGTAGTGGTTCAATTGAAGGTGATTAGTTTCAGGTGGTTGAAATGATCATGGATTGGGCAATGTAAAGGAAATCATGGGATTGTGAAGGAGATTGTAGACAGTGGCTTGGAGGATGGTTGAGGGGATGTTGTGGTAGGAAATGTGAAGTTTTAGTGGTATAGTGAATTGTGGAGCAGAAACAGATGTATTAAGTGGAGGTTGTTGGAGATGTATGCGGGGGAATTGTAGTGATGGTTGTGAGGGTATGGTGTTGCTGTGATGAGATGAATTTTCTGTTTCAGGTTAAAGGAAGAGTTAGAGAGGCAGATGGTTATTGTCTAGTCGTGGGTGGTGGAGATGGTTGTTGTAGTAGTGGGGTGGATGTTGTATTGCACTGTTTGAGTGTGGGTTGTTTCTTGTTGTAAGGAGAAGGATTGGGTGATGTACAACAAGTTGTAGGGGGTATGGTACTGAGGCAATAGGGTTGTAGCAGTGAAGTTGGTCAGTGGATGAATTATGAATGTTGAACTGTGATGGTTCTCTGGTGGGTTGTAGATGTGATCGGTGGGGGAAGTTTTGGTTATGTGCACATAAATGCACAGTGGAGATAGGTGGATGAATTGTTTTAGTGTTGTTTGAAGTTGGAGTTGCAGACTTTGGGTTGATGATGGTACAACTGGTAGGTAGGGGAAAGACAAAGTTGATGGATGAAGATGCAGTAGATGTTTGATTCTGGTGATGCGTGTTATGGTATGGCAGAGGTGTGAAGGTAAATATTGAAGGTAGTGAAGTTTTGTTAGGGTAATGCAAATGTTGATGGAGTTGTAGTTATTGGACCAGTGGATATGGAGCAGAGAGGAAGTTGACTGGAGGTGAAACTGTGACGTAGGGGAGGAATGTAAACGAATAATGGTGGCAGTTGAAGTTTGGCTGTGTGGTGGTTGGATTGAAATAATGATGGTTGTTGCAGGAAGTTGCAGAAGTGGTAGGTGTATTTATGATATGCAGCTGATGGTTTGATGATGTAGTTGATGTAGGAGTATGTTTTGATGGTATTGAGGATGTACAGTTGGGTTGGAGATGGTGGTTTGGATTTGCACGGTGATAGGTGAAGGTGATGTTGAAGTGGATGTGAGGTTGGTTGCTGGAAGGAATGAAGTGGTGATGGTGGAAATAGGGGGATGGTGGTGGCAGTTTGGTGATGGTATTGTTGATGGTGGAGTATGCGGGGAAGTTTTGGGAAGATTTGGTTGTGCAGTAATGATGTTTGTGGTGAATGATGATGTTCTGCAGTGATGCACAAAGGTGGTAGTGGTTGTATGTGACTAGTTGATGGTTGGAGATGAGGGAGGTGTGTTAGTTCCTGAGATGATGGTTTTGATGACAACAACCTTAGGACTTGTTATAAAATATAAATACTAATATCTTTGTCTAGATATACGTATATGCAGGAGATATATATATATATATATATATATATATATATATATATGCAGGTACTGAGAATAAAGACTATACAGTATAGAGATTCAAGATTGGCGAATTCAAGGTTGTAGAAATCAAGACTGAAGACTTATGCTTATCAAGAGTTCAAGATATCAAGATAAGTAATAGAGTCTAGATTTATGTTAAAACTTCATAATAGCACTAAAATTTTATTCAGATTTTAATTGTGGAATGGAACCCACCTTCTCGCTTTAATAGTGGGATGGAACCCACTACCTCTTTAGTGAGATGGAACCCACGACCTTCTCTAGTGGAATGGAATCCACGAAATTTCAAAATGACTTATTTTTAGATTTTTTCAAAACCATCTTTTAAAAAAAAGACATCTCTCTCTCAGTTTAAATATTTTAGCCTTAATTCAAAAACTATTTTTAATCATATTAATTTCAAAATCATTTCTTGTTTTTAAACTATCTCCTAATTTTAATGTTTTAGCTTTAATCTCAAAATATTTATATATTTAGTTTTTACTACTTTTATATTTCGTAAGATCACTTTCCAAAGATTTTTATAACCATAGAGTATATTCAAAATAGTTTACAAAGTTCTAAGATTGTTTCGACAAACTTTAGAAAGAAAATCTCTTTTAAAACAAAAATCAATTTTCAAAAAATACTAGGGGATGTCGACATGCCTATACCCCCCATGTCGACATGGTAGCCGTAGATTTTAAAATTCAATTTTTAAAAGAAATGTCTACTCGTCATAACCTTTCACAAATGGACATGACCATTGTTCTCCTATATATACCAGTTGTTTTCAACGAATTTTAAGTTAGTTTTTATTTATTTCTTCACTCCTTCTTTTCCACTTAAATATTCTCTTATATTTCAAATGCTTTAACAAAATTCTGCCGAAATCCTAAGTTAATCAAACTCGATCGTCTCTAGTTTGATTCTCTGCCACTCTCTCTCAAAGATCTCAGTGCTATTCAGAGTTATAGGATCATTTGTAATCAAAGATCGAAGTGTATTGAGTCTCTCTCTATCAAAGTGTGATTGGAAACGGTGTGATTGTGACCTGTAAATATATTGGGTGTCATTGTAGCCCTTAAATCAATTAGGTGATCTTGTAGCCTGGTTAAATCAAGAGAGTTTGCCTTGGACTCGAAGACGGGAGGGTGTATCTCCTGGCCTTGAAATCGAGGTTGTAAGATTGATATTATATTTGAAAAGAAATCTGCATAAGAAATTGTGTGGGACTGGATGTAGGGTAACTCCGAACCAGTATAAAATTCCGATGTGTTCTTTCCTTTACTGCTTTAAATTTACTATTTGCATCTGTGTCTGGTTCTGTGATTGTCTCTGTGTTTGTGAATTGCATATGTTTGGGTTTAATTTGAAAAGATTTCAAAATGATTCATAAAATTATTAAACACTATTCACCCCCCCCTCTAGTGTTAATTCTGCCTTAAGATCCGTAATCCGCATTTCCTACATTTGGGATCAGAGCATTGGTTTTCAAAATTATCATAATCTGAATTTTGAAAATGTTTTATATGGCAATTTTTGGAGATTCTGTTAACACTAGTTCAAAACTGTCCAAATCATCATTGTCTCATAAGTCTGCATATTGTTATTATAGAAAATTCTGAATTGGTGTGTTGTGCAGGAACAGATGTGTTATATGGCTTTTGAAGAATCAACACTCGGTGGACAAATGGTGCATATTAAGAAAAACAAATGAATACTTGATAGTGGATGTTCAAGACACATGACTGGTAATCCGGAGATACTGATATGACATAATTTATGAAGATGGAGGACTGATCAACTTTGGAGACAACTCAAAAGGATATGTGATTGGCATCGGCAATGTCGGTAACTCTAAAACTCCTACTATTTCTGATGTTCTATTAGTTAGGAATCTAAAACACAACTTACTTAGCATAAGTCAACTATATGACAAGGGCTACAAAATTAAATTTGAAAAGGATAAGTGTCACATCAAAGATAACAAATCAAATATTATCTTTGAAGGAATTAGGAAGAAAAATATTTATATTCTCTTTATGAAAATCTCAAATGATAACCTATGTCTTTTGGCTAATACAAGTGACCCTTGGATTTGGCATAAAAGATTTGGGCATTTGAATTTCAAACTCTTATCTAGACTTTCAAAACTTGATCTAGTAAGAGGTCTTCCTAAAATGGATTTTAAAGTATATAGTATATGTGATGCTTGTCAATTGGGAAAACTTAGGAAGAGTTCATTCAAATTGAAAGATATGATTTCAACTTCAAAACCTCTTGAGTTACTTCATTTAGATCTGTCTGGTCCATCTCAAATTCAGTCAATAAATCACAGTAAATATGTTTTTGTAATTGTAGATGATATTTCTAGATTTACATGGATAATTTTTTTGAAACATAAAAGTGATGCTTTTGGTTTATTTAAAACTTTTGCAAAAAGAATTCAAAATCAACTTTCTTTAAAAATCAAAACTATTCGTAGTGGTCACGATGGAGAATTTGAAAATGAAAATTTTGAGAATTTCTGTAATAAAAAAGGAATAACTCATACTTTTTATTTTCATGAACTCCACAACAAAACAGAGTGATAGAGCGTAAAAATAAGACGATTCAAGAGTGTGCAAGAACTATGCTTTCAGATAGTAAATTACCAAGAAATTTTTGGGCTGAAGTAGTCGCTACAGCTTGTTACATTTTGAATAGGATTTTAATTAGACATCTAACCAATAAAACACCATATGAACTTCTTTTCAATAAGAAACCAAAGGTATCTAATTTTAAAATTTTTGGAAGTAAATGCTTTATTCTAAATACAAAGGACAATTTGGATAAATTTGATCCTAAATCCGACAAAGCAATCTTTATCGGATATTCAAATAGAAGTAAAGCATACAGAGTTTTCAATTTAAAAATTAACACCATTGAAGAAACAATGCATGTATTTTTCGATGAAAATTTCAAATATTTTGTTCAAATAAATGATGAAGATGATTTTGTTACTTTAAATAATGAATCAAATGAAACAAATTATGAAACTATTCATAATAATAAAAGGATCGGGCTTTTAAAAGATCATCCTATAGAAAATATACTAGGAAATATTGAATCTGTTGTTAGAACTAGAAATCAACTAAACAAGATGAGTGGTGTAGCTTTTATATCAACTATTGAACCGAATAATCCAAAGGAAGCATCATCTGATGATTCATGGATTCTTGCTATGCAAGAAGAACTGAATCAATTCACCAGAAATGATGTATGCGAACTTGTTCCTAGACCAGAGGACAAAACTATAATAGGAACTAAATGGGTTTATAAAAATAAAATGAATGAACAAGGTGAGGTCGTTAGAAATAAAGCTTGGTTAGTCGCGCAAGGTTATTGTCAAGAAGAAGGAATAGACTTTTATGAAACCTTTGCACCTGTAGCAAGATTAGAAGCCATTAGAATTCTACTTGCTTTCGCAAACCACAACAATTTCAAATTATTTCAAATGGATGTCAAAAATGCCTTTTTAAATGGTTTTGTTAAAGAGGATGTTTATGTTGAACAACCTGCACTTTTTGAAGAAGAAAAGTTTCCAAATCATGTTTACAAATTAAAGGAAGCTTTATATAGTCTGAAATAGGTTCCTAGAGCCTGGTATGACAGACTAAGATCTTACCTATTACAATCAAAATTTGAAATTGGTCGAGTAGATAATACTCTTTTTATTTAAAGAAACAAAAATGATATCCAATTAGTACAGATTTATGTAGATGATATTATTTTGAGATCAACAAGCAATGAAATGAACAAAGAGTTTTCTGAAATAATGACAAAAGAGTTTGAGATGAGTCATATGGGTGAACTTACTTTCTTTTTAGGATTGCAAATAAAATAATTAGATAGTGGTATTTTCATTAGTCAAGAAAAGTATGCTAGGGATCTAGTTAGTAAGTTTGGTATGACCATTGCGAGTGGAAAACCCACTTCTATGGCAACCAATGAAGCCTTGAATAAAGAAGACATGTCAAAAGATGTTGATCAAAAACTATATAGGGGAATGCTTGGATCGCTACTCTATATAACTATGAGTAGGCCTGATATCATGCATAGTGTCCATCTCTGTGCAAGATACTGATCTCAACCCAAAGAAAACCATTTAAAAGTTGTTAAACGTATCCTAAGATATGTTAAACACGCTTTATACGATGGCCTATTTTACCCTAAAATGATTCATTTGATTTAATCTCATATTGTGATGCTGACTATGCTGGTTGTAAATCAGACCGAAAAAGTACAAGTGGAACTTGTCATATTTTAGGACATTCTCTGGTTTCCTAGTTTCGTAAAAAGAAAAATACCGTCTCATTATCAACAACTGAAGCAGAATATATCTCTGCTGCTTTGGCTTGTTCCCAAGTTATCTATATGCAACAGACCCTAAAGGATTTTGGATTAAATATTTCAAAATCACCAATTTATTGTCACAATACAAGTGCAATAAATTTATCCAAAAATCCTACTCATCATGCTTGAACCAAACATATTGATATCATACATCATTTTCTCAGAGATAATATAAGTAAAGAGATTATTTCTCTTGAATTTATCAACACTAAAAATCAAATAGCCGATATTCTGACAAAACCCTTGAATCAATCAACCTTTACTAAATAAAGAAGAGAACTAGGTATTTGTTCGATAACTGAGATATAGAAAATAGATATAGTACCATATATATTTAAATAAATAGAGAAAAACAAAATTGTCAAAAATTTCAAAGGGATGTTGACATGCCCCTACCCCTCATGTCGACATACAACGGTCAGATTTGAAAATTTGATTTTCCCTCTGAAATCAGTTTGGTGGTTATATAACCAAAATATTTCGAATTCATCTGTCTTCTCACATCATTTTCTCTGTAATAAACTTCTGAAAATATAAAGTAATGGCCTCCACTTCTAAATCAAACCAAAATGTAACTATTTCCTTCCCTTCTCCTAATTCTGGTCCATTCCAACTTACTACATTGGCTCGAGTAATGAAGATCGAGGAAATTATGAAGGATTCTCTGCAAATGCTAACTGAATTACAAGTCATGCAAATAAGGATGGCAAAGGAACAAGTGAAACAAGGCAAGAAAATTTGCAAAAATTTCTAATGAATAATCATGCAGACCCTATTGTGAGTGAAGATGATTCCTCTAACATACGTATTCATAATCCGTTAGAGGACGACGAAGAAGAAGAAGAGGAAGAAGCACAAATGGACTAGGAAGATAATGTTGTTTGCGTTGGAGAAGTCTATTTTGACAAAAATGGTAATTTGGTCGAACAACATGGAAACTTTTGTCTCCATTACCATAATTGTTCGATTCACAAGTCACCAATTGTCAAGGACTCTCGTTAGATTGTTATTATATTAATGTTTCTATATTTTGTGTACTTGTATATATTTGTGTCTATGTTTCATATATATGTGTAATGTAACATCATATATAATAAAATTAGATTTATGTTTCGCTTATTATACTTCGTTATTAGCATTTAGTTCCATAGTATTAGTTTAAGAGGGAGTTATGTAGTTTATGAAATCTTTATGCGTAGGATCGTTGATGGCCAACAGTAATAAAATATAGCTTTGAAGTGTATTGATCACAGCAGCAGTAATAATATAAACAATGGAAACATAAAGTTGATCACACAGTCAATTTTATACTAGTCCAGACCTCCCGTCCTACGTCTAGTCTCAGAGCTCCCCTCTGAAATTTCCTTTAACTAATCGCTCTCACTTACACCCAGAGGAACAGGTTTACAATTGCTAGAACACCCGAACTAGACTTTGACTTTGTTTGATAAAAATCTCCGACTATATTGAGTTCTATGAAACTCTAATCTTGTCAAATAATGTACATGACTCCCTATAATCTCCTTTGAGTGTATATGGAAGTGTATGCTTTGAATTGTAGGAAGTGAAATAATTAAAATATCATTTCTGATTATTGTGATTGAGAATATCGAATCGATGATAGTACAGAAGTAAGAATAAGAAAGTTGTGGATCAAGTTGGTTGTAATCTCAATCTAAGATGTTTATATAGAATCAAAGAGATGCTAATGATGAGTTGTTACTGCCGGAGAACTTCCTTTTATTCTAATGGATGCATCTGTTTAGGAGAGGATGAGATTGATCAAAATAAAGAGAAGCAACCTTTTAGAAAAACAACAGTTGTACTTTTGAATGGTAACCCGAAACAGACGACAGATGTCTGTGGGAAATCCATAGATGTCTGTGGTTTCAGAAATGAAATTTCTGGATTATGTCACAGACGTCTGTGATTTTCGACAGACGTCTGTGGCTTTAGTATTTCTAGATATGATTTGTTTTGATGTGGAACTTTGATAATATGAGTTTGTGTGTGTATGTGTACTCAAGTAGATTGTACATTATTCATCTATGACTCTAACACAATAGTATGAACTTACTAATTCTAGTATGATCCACATATCCTTTGGTCTGTCTTCAAGTCATGATATCTTCAAGTTCTATCGATCTATTTGTAGTGTACACCTGGAAATTGATAAGAGATATTGTATATATACAATTGTATAGTTGTTGTCATTAAAATGTTGGAATGGGAATGGAGGTTCTAACATTCTCCCCTTTTTTTATGATGACAACTATACAATCGTTAGTAGTGATATATTTTAGATATTTCCCCTGAATTGTTTCTCCCCCTATGTATATGCATATGAATTGTTTATCCCCCTATATATGAATTGTTTCTCCCTCTATGTTTATGCATATGAATTGTATGTATATGCATATCTTTCTCCCCCTTTTTCATTATCAAAAAATGATTTAGGGTATATTTCAGACTAATTCAAAAAGAGCATATTCCAAAACCTCGTCTAAGTTTTACAAACGTTGATTCACATAACGGCTTGGTAAAAATATCAACAATTTTGATTAGTCAATAACAAATAATTAATATTTAAGGTGAAGTATTGACTAAATACATTAATTATGAGTATCTAATATAATAAGCATGTGTAAGCATAATGATACTCATTGATAAAAATATATGATTCACGTCATAGGGAACCATATCTAAGTGGAAATGGTTGATCCCTTATATATATAATTTTCATCATTAATCACATTCTCATAATAGTTGCTAATGTATAATTGTTTATCATGATCACTTGTATTAGCACGAGCCCATATACTAATATTATTAGTCACTGGCTTAGTACTTGAAAAATATTTTCTATTATTTCTAAACAAAGTACTATTATGACTATAAGTGTTTTTAGTACTATCTTATTTACAAGCACTAAAATTAGTATACATGAATGCATATCCAGTATTACTTTTATTTTTAACTTCTGTATAGCCTAATTCACTTTTATCATTATGAGCTTTAGAATTAGTAACTAAGGAAGATAAGTCATCTTTTCCTTTATTAAAATTTGAGATTTTTTTTATATAATCTTTCAAATTTTTCTTTAGAATCACTCATTTCTTTTTGCAAAATAATATTACTATATTTTATAATTTCACATTCTTTAATTAATTCTAGATTCTTATCATTTAAAGCCCTATTCTCTTTTTTAAGAGACAAAAGTTTATAATTAGAATCATTTAAAGAATCTACCAAAAATATATTTTTATTTTGCAAAACTTCGATTTCGTTTATAAGATCGGTATTTTTATCTTTTAAGTGCTCATTTTCTTTTAATAGAATATCTTTTTGTAAAACAAGTTCTTCCAACGTATTTTTAAAAACTTCGGTTTGTTTTACTAAAAACTTATTTTCTTCCATTAATATACTAATTTTACACTTACAATCGTCTAATTTAGCTAAAGCAATAGAATCGATCTTTTGTGATGCCTTAAAATCTTTTAATAACTTCTCATGTGTTTGTAAAAGATCGCTATATATAGAATCTAAGCATACCAATTTTGATCTGAGATTAGCCACACAACACATGTACCTTGATTCTATAGATTGTTGCTCGCTTCCCAAAATTTGATTTTGCTCGACTATCTTTTAGCTCTGACTAGATCTTCTCTTTTTGGCCTTTATTTTATGATGTTGTGACGATCTATAGAACACCTTGCTTTGATACCAATTGAAAGTCTTTATGCGTAGGATCATTGATGGCCAACAGTAATAAAATATAGCTTTGAAGTGTAGTAATCACAGCAGCAGTAATAGTATAAACAACGAAATATAAAGTTGATCACACAGTTGATTTTATATTGGTTCAGACCTCCGATCCTACGTCCAGTCTCAGAGCTCCCCTCTAAAATTTCCTTCAACTAATCGCCCTCACTTACACCCAGAGGCACGGTTTTACAATTGCCAAAACACCCGAACCGGACTTTGACTTTGTTTGATAAAAATCTCTGACTATATTGAGTTCTATGAAACTCTGAGCTTGTCAAATAACGTACATGACTCACTATAATCTCCTTTGAGTGTATGTGGAAGTGTATGCTTTGAATTGTAGGAAGTGAAATAATTAAAATATCTTTTCTGATTATTGTGATTGAGAATATTGAATCGATGATAATACAAAAGTATGAATAAGAAAGTTGTGGATCAAGTTGGTTGTAATCTCAATCTAAGATGTTTATATAGAATTAAAGAGATGCTAATGAAGAGTTGTTGCTGCTGGAGAACTTCCTTTTATTATAATGGATGCATCTGTTTAGGAGAGGATGGGATTGATCAAAATGAAGAGAAGCAACCTTTCAGAAAAACAACAGTTGTACTTTTGAATTGTAACCTGAAACAGACGACAAACGTCTGTGGGAAATCCACAGATGTCTGTGGTTTAAGAAATGAAATTTCCGGATTATGTCACAGACATCTATGATTTTCGACAGACGTCTGTGGCTTTAGTATTTCTAGATATAATTTTTTTTGATGTGGAACTTTGATAATATGAGTTTGCGTGTGTATGTGTACTCAAGGAGATTGTACATTATTCGTCTATGACTCTAACACAATAGTATGAACTTACCAATTCTAGTATGATCCATATATCCTTTAATCTGTCTTCAAGTCATGATATCTTCCAGCTCTAGCGATCTCTTTGTAGTGCACACCTGGAAATTGATAGGAGATATTGTATATATACAATTGTATGGTTGATGTCAATAAAATCTTGAAATGGGAATGGAGGTTCTAACAGTTTAGGCTTAGTTTTTGTTGATGACAAAGGGGGAGAATTATAAAATAGGATAGTTAGGCTGTTAGTTAGGCTTAGATTAAGGGGGAGTTAGTAGATTAAGTGGGAGTTGTTGGAATAAGGTGGAGTCAGAGTAGAATCAGAGTTTGGTGGAGTGTATTTTATAAACATAGGTTGTCATCATCAAAAAGGGGGAGATTGTTAGTTCCTAAGATGATGGTTTTGACGACAACAACCTTAGGACTTGTTATAAAATATAAATACTAATATCTTTGTCTAGATATATGTATATGCAGGATATATATATATATATGCATGTATTGAGAATGAAGACTGTACAATATAGAGATTCAAGACTGACGAATTCAAGATTGTAGAAATCAAGACTGAAGACTCATGAGTATCAAGATTATCAAGAGTTCAAGATATTAATTTCAAAATCATTTCTTGTTTTTAAACTATCTCCTGGTTTTAATGTTTTAGCTTTAATCTCAAAATATTTATATATTTAGTTTTTATTACTTTTATATTTTGTAAGATCACTTTCCAAAGGTTTTTATAATCATAAAGTATATTCAGAATAGTTTACAAATTTCTAAGATTGTTTCGACAAACTTTAGAAAGAAAATCTCTTTTAAAACAAAAATCAATTTTCAAAAAATACTAGGGATATCGACATGCCTATACCCCCCATGTCGACATGGTAGCTGTAGATTTTAAAATCCAAATTTTCAAAAGAAATGTCTATTCGTCATAACCTTTCGCGAATGGACATGATCGTTGTTCTCCTATATATACCAGTTGTTTTAAACGAATTTTAAGTTAGTTTTTCTTCATTTATTCACTCCTTCTTCTCCACTCAAGTATTCTATTATATTTCAAATACTTTAACAAAATTCTACCGAAATCTTAAGTGAATCAAACTCGATCATCTCTAGTTTGATTCTCTGCCACTCTCTCTCAAAGATCTCAGTGCTATTCAAAGTTATACGATCATTTGTAATTAAAGATCGAAAGATCAAATTGTATCGAGTCTCTCTCTATCAAAGTGTGATTGGAAACGGTGTGATTGTGGCTTGTAAATCAATTGGGTGTGATTATAGCCCGTAATTCAATTAGGTGATCTTGTAGCCTGGTTAAATCAAGAGAGTTTGCCCTGGACTCAGATACAGGAGGGTGTATCTCGTGGCCTTGAAATCGAGGTTGTAATATCGACATTATATTTGAAAAGAAATCTGCACAAGAAATTGTGTGGGACTGGATGTAGGGTAACTCTGAACCAGTATAAAATTCCGGTGTGTTCTTTCCTTTACTGCTTTTATTTATTGTTTGCATATGTGTTTGGTTCTATGATTGTCTCTGTGTTTGTGAATTGCATCTGTTTGGGTTTAGTTTAAAAAGATTTCAAAAAGATTCATAAAATTAATTAAACACTATTCGCCCTCCCTCTAGTGTTAATTCTGACTTAAGATCCGGTAATCCGCACTTCCTACAAGGTGCTGGTTTTGGGTTGTGAAGTCTTGAAGGTGGAAATGTCAATGGTGGATTAGCTGTGGCAGTAGTGGTTTTAGGGGACTATGCAGGAAAATGTAATAAGGGAGAATAAAAATTGTCAAAAGAAATTTGTAATGTAAATGTAAATAGAATAAAATATATATAATTTTTTTTGTTTGGAAAATTGTGTATATTTTTTGCACTAGAATTGCAAATGCAAATACAAATAGGAAAACAAAGAACAGACCACTCAAATGAAAGCAAAAATCACACAACAAACATACAACACAATATATATTTTTTCTTTCATTCTTTTTAAGAAAAACAAAACACAAAATGAACACATAATGAAATAAAACAAAAATAATTCGAAGAGTAAAATTAAATTGCAAATCCTCAGCAACGGCATCAAAAACTTGTTAGACGGTGAATTTTCTTTTGGTTGGAAAATCATCGAAAAATATTATCGTTAAAAATCGCAAACGCACGACGTATAATTGCAGTACGTATGCAAGTACGGGTCGATCCGTAGAGTATGAATTAAATTCTAATAATACTCAATCAAATTAACCCAAGTTTTCAAGTTTGTTTTAACTAAGAAAAATTGCAAAAATTAAACTAGAGCAAGGGTGAACAAACTATGATAATAAGAACAATTTAGAGGCAAATCCACTTCCAACCATTCACATAAATCAACACAAAATTCATTTGTAACCTCTCTTTAAAAATATTAAATAGAAATGATTAATGTGCTTATTATAAGTATGGTTTACTTGAGTTATTAATTAGCACAACTTGAACCATCAAACTCTAACACATCATTCAAACCACTTATCAACTCTCATGATCATGACATGAAACTAAAAATAAAATCTATTTTAAGTATGATCTATTTACTATTAATTAGTAACATAAAACATCAAACTTTGATTCTGGCTAAACTTTAATTATCAAAACCACTTAGGCAAATGAACAAATAGCTTATGTTTACAATGGAATAAACATAGCCTATTTGAGATGTAAACATAGGCTATGAAAGTTCAATAAAATAGAAACATGAACCACCATCATTCATATTTTCCATTAAGCAAAATAAGAGAGATCACAAATGAAATCATTATGTTAATTTAATATGTTTCATGAGAGCTTCATCACCCCTAAATCGAAGGGGTTTAGCTACTCATATTTGGAACATTTTAACATAAAGTGATTTCAACATAAACATAAATGAAGGGAAGTGCTAATTAAAAGATGAAGGAACTAACTACTTGCATAAAATAAATCTAAACTAATTACATGAATTAAAATAGAACATAAAAGAATAAAAGAGAATAAAAGAAAGTATAAATAAAATTGCATGAAAGTAAAAACAAGGCTAAGAAGCCATGAAAGAAACTTTTATTTACCTTTGATTTTGTGGTTACAATTTGCATAAAAGAGAAGAAGATAGTTACATGAAACATAAGGGGTATTTATACATGCTTAAAACCCTAATTCATATTTTAGGGGACTACCTAAAATGACATTTAGAGAGTGTAACCTCCAAGTAATCATTAGAGAATTAATTAATCCCCACTAACATGCCTTTAAACTTCCATTAACATGTGCATGTGCTTTTAATTATGAACCATATGGTAGTGGGTTAGTGGGCTCCTACATGTTGCATGAATTCATTTATTTCCAATCTTCATTTGCTTTCAACATATGTGCATGTATTTATCCATGAAAGCTTCTTCATATTTTCTCTCTATTTCCCACAATTAAAAATAAAAATGCGCAAACAATTTTTCTCAAATTAAATCATACACAAATTTACCATTTTACCTCCCAAATGAAGATGAGTAAATGATGATTTGAAAACAATTTAAATTTTGGTTTAAACATGTTAAATACCCTAATATGCTCATTTATTTAAGTAAAAGTAGATTAAATATGGAAGTAAAAATATGCACTTTTACGTGCACAACAACACATCCCCAAATCCATCCTTCATCTTCAGTTCAATCAGCGTGCACGAAACTCTGTGCATGAAATCATATCATATAGGATATTTTCTAATACTATACGCCTTCAAATGGCATTTTCAACAAAACTAAGCAAACAAGCATATATGTAACCAACAAGTATATAAACATCTATAATAGCCTATATACATGTAACTCCTCCCATTTTGAGGCCCAAAACTAATTGCTAAGGATGTTGCAGTCATCTATGGGAATTAATTCTTGACGATAAAATGCGGCTATGTTAATCATATCAACAATCAGAAGCATATGAATATGAAAAAAAAACTCAACCACGATTAGAAATAAACTTTACATTCCCTTTCAAAATTTGATTTCATATTCATTACATAATCCCATTTACGATTCCACATTTAGAGAAAATATAACTATAAAAATACTCCAAGAGTGATATATGAAGATGCCATCTTGGTTAATCAGAGTCACATATTTGGCAATTATATAACTTGCCACTACATCCATATAAACAAACTTAAACAACACAAGGGATTAGTATATAACTCCTATATAGCTAGATTGCCTTCAGTACGTCTTCGAAAGCTTATTCGTCCTACTACGAAACCTATAAAACCCTTACTATCAACCTACTCAAATTAATTTTGAGCACCCGAGAGTTTAAGGGGAAAACATATACTTCGAGTTAGATAAAAAGTTTGGTATGAATAATAACCACTATTATATATCTAGTGAGACCACGCCATTAAGCGAAATAGGTTTTCCTCTCACTAGTATCTTTACCAAAACATATTAACCATATATTGTGCCCCTATATCCACAATGGTTAAAACACAATTATAATACAATGATGTATAATCATGCAATGCACATTGGATTACCCATCCCAAGTACATAAATTATCTATCTCAATACATAGTTTTCCTAGGGTCACTATGAACCTAATAGTTTTCATAGGGCAACTATTAACCTATCTCTAATAACGATTAAGAGGTATTGGGATGACTGTCCTACTTCAGTTCAACCAGATGTACAAAAGTCTCCAAATACGGTTAGAGAAATATTCAATACTCCAGATACAGTTAGGAGTCTATAACTATGCTCCAGATATGGTTCAGAGGCTTTCCATCATCAAAGATTTCCAAATGCAGTTACTAGTTTTCCTTTATCATATGTGAGCATATAGAGCTATGATTTCCTTCCTATGTGTAACCATCCTTTAATCTCATCAAGCCCTAGCACTGGAATCGCATAAATAACAAAGCAGATTAGAATAGAACTCCTACATAGCTAGATTGCCTCCTGCACGTCTCCGGAAGCTTATTCGTCCACTAGGAAACCTTAAAAACACTTACTTTCAACCTACTCAAATTAATTTTGAGAACCTGAGAGTTTAAAGGGAAAACAAAAACTTCGAGCCAAACAAAAAGTCTGGTATGAATAATGACCTACCATCTCGAACCAACAGATATATAGTGAGACCATGCCGTTGAGCGGAACGGCTTTCCCCTCACTAGTATATTTACCAAAACATATCAATCATATACTGTGCTCCTGCATCCACAATGGTTAAAACATAATAAGTATATAACGATGTATAATCATACAATGCACATTGGATTACCAATCTCAAGTACTTAATTTATCTTTCTCAATACATAGTTTTCCTAGGGTTACTATAAGCCTAATAGTTTTCATAGGCCAACTATTAACCTATCTCCAATTATGGTTAGGAGGTATTGGGATGTTTGTCCTACTTTAGTTCAATCAGATGTATAAAAGTCTCCAAATAGGTCAGGAGAAATATTCAATACTCTAGATACAGTTGGGAGTCTATAACAATGCTCTGGATACGGTTAGGAGGCTTCAATCAACAAGGATTTTCAAATGCAGTTAGGAGTTTTCCTTTATTATATGTAGGCATATAGAGCTATGAGTTCCTTCATGTGTGTAACCATCCTTCATCCTTTCACCTTTACCAACCCAGGGTTAATGGTTGAAGCATAGGGCGCGACCCTACACCAGTCCCACATCCAAGTTATTTTCTAGTTTTATGGTATCTTTTGATTAGTCCAAGGCATCTAATATACTTTTGATCTTCCTGATCTCCTGGATGCAATTCTACTCACTCAGATTTTAGTCTGACCATACCCGCTATTGGGACAACCTAGCTGGTGACTATGCCCTTAATGCCCCTAAAATGCAGTTATAGGTCAATAATGATGTGAGTATGACAATAACGATTATGCATAATAACTGATCAAATAAACATAAAAACATATAACATTCATTATTCAATATGTTCAATTAATAATCTTAAGTAATATTTTCTTTGGAAATTTCAACTCAAAACCTAGGCTATTTCATAATTAAAATCCTTGAAATCATTTTCATAATGATATATTATTAATCCCCTTTAACTCATATTCAAAACAAGGAAATATTTAGCCCTTTAAATAGTTTAAAACGGACCAACGTTGACGGCATTAATGATGCCGATGTAGAAGTTTAGGGCTCTCCGCCTTTATTAGAATAAACCATATTTCACGCGGCATTAAACAACGTCGACCTGCACCTGGGTCGAATAAAAAACTTAAAATCTTTAGAAGTTATATGGCTCACTGCCGAAGATATAGGGTCATTGACACTCTAAAACATAAGCCTCTTCGCCCCTATAAAAATAGTTTTGAATAACATAGGTACGAGCCTCTTCGGCATTAAAAAGATATGGTGCGACATCATGGCCAAGCGACATTGACATAAAACATAAGGTCACCAACCTTGATGCACATCAACCCCCAAGAACCTTAATGATGTTACAAAACTTTTACACTTATGTTACATTGGCTACTATGCCGCTTTTTATATAGAGTCGAAGACATAATAAGCGGTGTCATTTCCTTAATTTGGAAAACAAACGAAGAGATATGATGCAGCATTATTTAAAACATCGATGAAAACATGCGATGCCATCGACGTCGATATTAAGCTTTTATAATGCTTAGATGAAGTACGAAGACACCAAGCGGTCAATCATCTATTGCCTTCGTTGTGCACTTCGGTGCTGAAGGAATCACTCCGTAGATACCGAGGTAGCTATCATGTGCTTCCTCCTTCATTGACGTCGACATTTAATGATGCAGCTTCATCGTTAGGCTCGACGATGTATGGTGGCATGACATTATAGTAATTCTTAAGTAAATGTTTTATTACTACTTTAGACAAAAAAATTTCACCAAATCTTATTTCTTGTTCAATTTCTATTGGATAAAGTTATTTCTTTACAAATCCTTTTTCAGAAATACTGTCGCATTCAGATTTTAAAGTCCCAAACACACTTCAAATTAATTAACTAATATCCTTAATTAATTATTCTTTTAAATGCTCACCCAGCATAATAATTTCATAATAAATCATAATTACTTAGGAGAAATCCCAAAAATTAGCTCTTTGTCATATAAAAATTTCGGAGCCAAAAACCATATTTGATTATTTTAAATAATTAAAACCCAAAATTAAGTTATTTCCTTCTTAGGAAATTCATAAAATAATCTATATAGCTTGGAAAATTATGAATTTAAAATCCATCTTTAGAATAATTTTTTATACAACATATCAGAAAATCAAAGCATTTGGAGATTAAAATCTTAGGTTTTACCTTTAATACCCATTTAAACAATTCCATGAAATTCCAATAAATCATTGTTCTATCCAAACAATGATAAGGTCAACTTGGCATGTCATATTAATATAAACGAATCAAAGTATATAGGATTTGAAATCAAACAAGCAAAAGTGAGATGGTTTCATTATTATTTACCTTAGATTTAGATGCTGGAGTTGAGATTTGGTATGGCTTAGCTTCAACCTTTTGCTCTTGAATCCTTTATTTCTTGCTTCTACTTCCCTAAGACATGGACGTCCTCAACTTCCTTTTCCTTTAGATTGTTTTGTGAATGTGTAAAATGAGAATGAAATGAAAGGGGAGAGGGTTTAAGGCAAAGGATATGTCTGTTTCCTAAATTGCCATTCTCATATTTTCTCTTATATGTTAAGTTTAAACAATCTTACTTAATTGATCAAATATGGCACGACATTATTAAGTTTCAAATATCATTCTCCTTAACCTTTTACATTGTTCTATGTAATCTATCCAATTAAATGTCCTGAATAATGTTTAACAAAAACTAGAGGAGTTACAGGCTCCCTTCCTTAAATAATTTCGTTCTCGAAATTCAGTAAGGACTATAAAACAAGCATATCGAACATGCAACCAATGCTAGTATATCCTACCAACTACTAAGTCTATATTCAATCAAATATAGAATATATCATCATAGTAACTTAGGATAAGTACATAAGTACAGTCTTTCTCGTTGTCACTCCATTGGACTTTCACCAACTAGACTGTCTTGTTCCTTAACCTCTTCTCATCTCTCGCTACAACTCGAACTGGTTGTCACACAAAAGTCAGATATGGTTCTACTACTAAATCTTCGAATGCCATTGGAGCAATAGTAGTCTCTGGATCGTGCACACACTTCCGAAGATGAGAAATATGAAACACATTATGGACACCTATCAAACTACTCGGTAACTCTATTCAATATGCGAGTTTTCTGATCCTCTCTATAATAGGGAATGATCCAACATATCTCGGTGCTAACTTTCCCGTCTTTCTGAATCACACCATACCTTTCATCGGTGATACATTGATAAAAACCTTGTCTCCAACTGAGAACTCTAGATCATTACGCCTCTTATCGACATAACTCTTCTGCCTAGACTGAGCCTCCTTCATCCTACCCCAGATTAACATAATATTCTCCATTGCTTCTCTCACCAGATCAGGACCTAGAACTAATCCGTCTTCGGTCTCTAACCAACACGCTGGTGATTTGCATAATCTTTCACATAAAGCTTCGAAATGCGCCATTTCTATACTAGCCTGATAACTTTTATCATAGGAAAAATCAACCGAGTGCAAATGGTCTTCCCACGACCCACCAAAGTCTAGTACACAATCTTTCAGCAAATCTTCGAGCACATTATTGACTCTCTCTGTCTGCCCATCCATATGTGGGTGATAAGCAGTACATATCTTAAGCTTGGTACTGGTAGACTCTTTCAGATTTCGCTACCAAATAAAGAATCTCTGTCATTGACTATATTATTAGGAATCTCATGCAGTTTAACTATATTCTTCATAAACAACTTAGCCAATATAGATGCCGTCCTGGTTGACTTAACGGAAATGAAATGTGCACTCTTGGTCAGTCTATCCACTATGACCCATATACTTTCATTTCCCTTGTTTGACCTTGGTAACCCGTCAATAAAATCCATGGATATATAATCTCATTTCCAAACTGGTATATCTAAAGGGTGAAGCAATCCACTCGTCTTTTGATGTTCAGATTTCACTTGTTGGCAATTCAGACACTTTTTTATCCATAAGCCTACATCCATTTTCACACCTTTCCTATACAAACTTCTCTTCATATCCTGACACATCTGGGTTCCTTCAGGATAAATTGTAAACTTCGATCGATGACACTTCCTGTGAACTTCCTTCCTTAGGTTTCCAACATCGGAAACACACAATCGTCCCTTCTTTCTCAACCATACATTCTGGTCAAGGCAAAAATCCTTTGGATCATCGACCTCGGTTCCACCTACCAATCTTCTAATCTTTTCAGCTAATAATGGATCATCTCTCTACTTAGAAGCATCCTTTCGATCAACATTTGTCGAACTTCCAAGCAAGATAACATGGTTGTACTTTGATTAGAACTAGCAGTCGATCTTAACTACACACTACAATTAATCAATGCCTTTAGATCCTTTCATTCTGCCAACATAGCTAACACCACATTCTGATGTTTCCTGCTAAGTGTGTCTGCAACTTTATTTCCTTTCCTGGTGTATACTCAATACAAAAATCATAAGCTGCTAAAAACTCTAGCCACCTCTGCTATCTCATATTCAACTTTAATACTTTAAGGACTTATGATCCATATACAACTCGAATCGTTCTCCTAAGAAGTAGTGTCTCCACACTTTTAATGCGAAAATCACCGCGGCCAACTCCAAATCATGAGTCAGATACCTAATTTTATGTGGCCAGAGCTGCTGAGAAGCATAGGCAATCATTTTACCCCTCTTCATCAATGTAGCTTCTAATCCTGTTCCACACGCATTCGTATACACCACTAAATCTTGATTCCTATCTGGAACTACTAACATAGACGCGTTGGTCAATAAATGTTTCGACTTCTGGAATGCCTCCTCACATTTATCAGACCAAATAATCTTCGTATCCTTTTTGGTTAGCTTAGTAAAAGGCGCTACTATCCGCGAGAAATCCTTGATAAATCTCCAGTAGTAGCCAACTAATCTAAGAAAACTTCTTATCTTGGTCACCATCTCGGGTCTTTTCCAACTGTTAATAGCTTCAATCTTGGCTGGATCGATTGACAACCCTTTCTCTGAAACTATATGACCAAGAAACCTCACTTCTATCTTCTAGAAATGACACTTCCAAAAATTCGCTTTCAGTTTATGCTTCCTCAATATCGTAAGCACTATTCTTAGATGAATCTCATGATCTTTTTCACCCTTCGAATATGTCAAAATGTCGTCTATGTATACCAATACGAACCTATCCCAGTGCTCTTGGAAAATCCGGTTCAATAACTCTACAAAGAAAGTTGACACATTAGTTAACCTGAATGACATTACTAACCACTCGTATGAACCATACCTTGCTCAAAATGTCGTTAAAGGAATACTGTCATCCGCCACTCATAATTGATGAAACTCTATCACCAAATCCAACTGGAAAATACTTTGGCTCTACTCAACTGATCTAATAAATAATCAATTTTCAGCAAATGATATCGATTCCTTATTGTATTTTCATTTAACTTATGATAATCGATACACGATCTTAACGACCCATCCGATTTCTTCACGAAGACCGCGGCCGCTCCCTAAGGCGAACTGGTTGGTCTAATAAAACTCTTTCCTTCTAAGTCAACTAGCTGCATCTCTAACTCCTTCATCTCGGTAGGTGTCGTCCTGCTAGGTGGTCTACTCATGGTTTCAGCTCCTGGTACAAGATCTATTCGAAACACAATAGCTCGTTTTAGTGGTAGTCCTGAAATCGGCTTAAAAACATCGGCAACTTCTCTTATAATTTAAACCCGATTCAATTCCTCTTCCACTTCTGTGATACCTAATAAAGCACAAATTTCTGGACTCGTATTCTCAACTGGGTATACTATTCGGTCACTACTGTCAGGGTATCTCAATGATATTTTCCTAATTGGAGAAATATCCTAGCATCGTATATGCTCAACCGATCCATACCCAAAATAATCCCAAAACCCACGAAATCAAATACATACAAACTGCAAGCAAAAGTATAACCTAGAAACTCAAACTCTAGATGGTCACATCTCATCCCTAGAGTTGTGTACCCTCCTATTGGATTAGTATCCTTAAGGAAGTAATAAGGTATAATGGTTCTAGCTTTAACTTATCTATCAAATTCTGAGATATAAAAGAATGCGGTGCTCGTGTATCAAACAATACCCTAACTGATATGTTATAAATCAAAAGCGTACATTCCATCACTAACTTTCCTTTCTCAGTAGCAGTCGGTTTAGGAGATGATGGTTCCAAAGCAAACACCTCCCTTTATCAGCCCGAACTGGTTCTGAACACTCATTCTTGAAGTGCCTAACCTGGTTGCAGTTGTAGCATCTCACATTCTTCTTTCTCGCAACCATCTTCTTTGACGCTTTCTTTTCATTCCCAAAGCGACACTCATTAGCATAGTGCCCCTTCTTGTTACAGCTATAACAAACTACCTCAGACTTCTTTTTGGCAGCTCCGCCAATCTAAGCCCCTTTCTTCTTGAAGAATTTCCTCTTCTTATTTTGTGGACCCTGAATCTCCTTTAATTTCTCCTTCATAAAGTAGAAAGCATTTTTTTCATTTTTGATTGCCATCTCCACTACTTCATTACATGGATCCCTGAGATGTGGCATGGTCGTCCTAGCAATTTCCAGCTTCAAACCTCGGATAAACTTTTCATTCCTCTTAGTGGAAACATATATGACGGCATACCCATACCTACACAGCTCGTCAAACTTAGTAGAACACTCTATCACTATCATATCGCCTTGTTTTAGTTCATCAAACTTCGTAAACAAGGCTGACTTGGCCACTGCAGATAAAAATCTATCCACGAATCGCCTTCGAAAATCTACCCAAGTCAATTCCTCCTTTGGAACTATTATGGTCACCCCGTTCCTGTAACAACTCTCTATTTTGTAATTATTTTTAAATTGAATTTCCTGATTTAAAAACTTTTTTTTATGAATAAATTTTGTTATTTAAATATAAATTTTGATTTATGAGAATTATAATTCCAAACATGAATAAATAGAATATTTTCCAGAAATGTGAATTTTGTCAATGTGGTCAAACTTTGACTTTTAATGTTAAAAACATTAGTCTTTGAACTTTTGAAATTTATCTTTATTTTATGAAAGTAAATAAAATTTTAAGTATACTGCTTTTTGTTTCGTTGGAATCTGATTTATATTGTGAAAGTTATGCTTTTTACACTATTGTATGTAAATTGGTTATTTAACAAAATTGTTTATTTTAATTTGCATAAATGATATTTTGTTTGTCATGTCATGTTCTAAAATATGTTTACATATGTAACATGACATGTTATGTATATTTATATATTTTACTTTGAAACATTTTAAAAGTGTAGTTGAAATTTTCCAATGTCAGTTGTATTTTGTTTACAATTTTAAATTCTAGTTTCAATTAAATAAAGTATTTTCTTTATTTATTTTCTATTTTCCCTAAGACTATTTATTTATTTTCATTTCTAATTTATTTTATTTTATATTATATTTTATTTACTTGATTTTTTATTTGTTTATATTGAATTAAAAATGAATTGGAAATTCAAAGAGACAGCTTTTAAACTTATGACTTTACATTGCCTAGTCTCTTCATTTGCTTGCCCTTTCACTTTCCAGCTTTAGCCGTCCATTTCCTCTAGTATAGCCGTGATTTTTGTTCTCATTTCCACGTGAAAACTTCCTCATTCACTTCACAATACACGGCATTCTTTATTTCTGAAAAAAAAACAAAGTTAGTAATGGCTTCCATTTTCCATTTTTCCTCTTCATTTCTCCATTGTTTTGCCTTGCTTCCTCTTGTCTAGCTCGGCCATAACCACCACCATCTTCTCCGACCACCACCACCATCTCCTCCTCCTCATCATCCACTGCCAAACACCTATCCCTCAGATCAGATCTGGCTGTGACCATATCATGAGCAATACACCACAAAACTTTGCTGAAATTCCATAAAACAATGCCTAGTCGACCTAAACTTCACCACCACTTCCATATCTTGCCTCGGCCACCACCCCTAGCTCCACCACCATCATGACCTGACCTTTGACCACCAGCATGACCTCTGACCTGACCTGAACCAGAGCATGGCCGAGCCCAATATAGTGTAGGCCAAGCCTACATGCACCAAAACTCCTCTTTAGCCTTGCCTTTTGACCTTCTTTCCACTTGTAACTCCAAAATCTTCCTATTCTCTTGTCTAACCATGCTATATGGGTCCAAACCAGATCCATTTCATGTCATGGCCGAGCCTAAACCATGTTGTGGTCGAGCATATGTGAGTTATGGTCAAGCAAAAATTGATTTAAAGGCTTGGTGATGTTCTTTGTTAACTTTATTTCAATTTGTTTCAATATATTTTGTGTTAAAATACATTTATATATTACTTTGTTTATTTTGTATAAAAGATTAACATCTTGGCTATCTCTCCACTCAAATCAAAGTCGTGCTATCGTGCTTTCTGAAATTAGTTGCGTGTTTTGTTTTGCTAAATCCAGCTAAAAAGGTGAGTATTCACTCATGACATTTATACTTATATAATTTGTGAAGTGACAATAAGTGAATGTGTAGAAACTATTATATCATGTTGTACTTGCCTGTGATGTAAATTATATGCTGTTAAACTTTGTTATAAACTTGTCACATCATCTGCTATGTTATTTTCTGTTATACCATTTATTTTTTTTCTGTTTCTCACACTGCAAGTTCCCTGTAGAATAGAATCACTATGGGTTGAAATGATACATACCCAAACGGACTTTAGAATAGGGGAAAAATCGTTATGGGCTGAAATGATAGGCCTGAGCGATTTTTATTTATTTTTATTTAACTTGGGATTGCGGGTTCGAAATTATAGAACCCGGATTTTTCTTTATAAATTACGGATTGAAATGATATATTATCCGTACCACTTGACTTAGGTTATAAAATATTATACAGACCCGTGGTTATTTTATATATTTTCTAGAAAATTTTAAGTATTTTAAAATGTAAAAATATGATAATTTGATTTAAATTGAATATAAAATGATTTAATAGAAGGTTAGTGATTTTTCTATAAGTTAAAAGTGTTAAATAAATAAATGCTTAAAATGGAAATTTTGAATTTAACTTGACTTGGAATTGTGAGATTTGGTTTTAAAAATGGAAGTTTAAGTAAAAGAAAATAAAATGGAAATTAAGTTTTATTTGTGAAATGATAAATTAAATTAAAGTGTTAAGTGAATGTAAAGAATAGGAAAATTGTACACTTGAATTTAATAAGTGAAGTAATGAAAAATTTGATATTTATTTGTGAAATTTACTTTATAAAAATCATAAGTTGAAGGGTATTTAAATGACCATTTTAAAGTGGAAAAAAAATATGATTTTTATATAATTAAAATGGCTTAAATTGAAGTTTATTTGTTGCTGAAATTCTATTGTAAATCTGGAAATGTTTTAGTAGCACTTCAAAAATGCTATCGTTTCTGAAAATTTACTAAAATCTGAACTAATAAGAATCTGCAACACTTTGTAAGTGCTGTAGTTGCATAAGTGAATTAAGGCTAATTTAACTAAAGGCTATTGCAGCACTTTGTAAGTGCTGTGGTTGCTGAATTAAAATTAAAACCTGAAACTAATAAAAAGGCTACAGTAGCACTTGATAAATGCTGTCTTTTCTGAGTTTAACTTGTTTTCAAATGAAACTGAACTACTACAGCAGTTTTTAAATGCTGTCTTTGCTGAATTGAATTGTTTTCAAAAATAACTTACCGTAGTACTTTCTAAATGCTGTGAAAGCTGGAATTTTAATGTTTTAATGTATTTAAGTGAATAAATGAACTCAGAAAAGGCTAAATTCTTGGGAATTGAATATTTGATTTAAAGGTATAATGACTTTACTTTTAAATGGTTTAAATGAAGTATTTTAATTCGGAATTATAAACCATTTTGAAATGTTAATCACGGGAACACTTCTCTGTATGCCATTTTATTTCCTTGTGATTTATTTGGATGTGCACTTTGATTTGAGAGTGTGGCTAGAGGTGAGCGATTACTGCAGCTCTGCACTACCCTAGTCGCATTAACACTATTATTTGCATTGTTTACTTTAATATGAACATTTCTCGGATAGCGTTTATTTCTGCTTAATTGTTTAATGGATCCTTAAAGGATGGGCGATCCCAAGCATCCTTTGAGTTATTGTGCATTGCTTTTACAGTTCACTTCAGTTGGTTTACATTGTATAAGTATGTATGTCCTGACTCGAGTGTTTGTGTTTTACTTTACCCTTGGGTCAGCCTGAGAATCACAGCTTTGGATTCACCTTCTGGAGCTAGAGATTCGTTGGAGCTTATTTGTCTATCGGTTCATCGACTTCTATTCCAGTTATTTCCTATTCAGTATTGTCTCTATATTATTGACTTATGTATCCTGACTTCTATTATATTTATTTTGACTATGAGATTTTGTATATGTTTTGAGAGTTTGTATATAGTAGCTTCATGAACTACTATGGTATTTTATTTTTGCTGCGAGTTATTCTAATATTCTGTGTCTGTGATTCTGTATTTGATTTATTTGCTCCAAATTTCTTGACAATCCACTATTTTGAAGTATTCAAGTCCGACATATGTAGATTTATTGTCGATTTGAATGGTCCAAAATAGTGGGATGTTACATGTCCACCAGAACAAAGCAGGTCCTTGCAAGTGTTTAGAAGCTAATCTCTATTTCTCCTTATCATTCAAGCCCAAATCAGCAAAAATCCTTTAACAATGCAACAACCAGTTCTCTACTTTTGTCGCATCCTCAGTCCCTATAAAAGGCTTTCCACCCAGACTGTTTAATCTCAAATCAGCTTAGCATAGTTATTACCAACTAGCGCTATGGGATTGACTCCTCCTACATTAGCAACATTTCCTCTAGCTACTCCTGCAGTTTCTCCATCTTGTATCAAGTTGACGAAGAACTGATACATAGCCCCCATATCTACTGGTAGGGTCATAGCACCTACATTAGCATTTGCATTTTGATTATCATTTGCATGTCCATCCTGGTTCCTCTTGGTATTGGGTCGAACATTTCCATTGGTTATGGTGCTTCCTCCACCTAGATTCAATCTTCCATTTCCTACCTCCATATCTTTCTTTCTCCTAAATCTGCATACAAGCTAGTAAAATACAGAAGAATGGTCTAAGAAAGAGAGGAGAATAGAGATGGAATACAGACTTATATATAGCAAATACAAGTACGTCATCATAGCATTATCCTATACTCCAATCTTACTCTCTGATTCATTAGGATTATGTTTTCAAAAAGTCTTTAGGTTTAAAATTCCTTTAATAATAAACCTATGATCTGATACCAACTTGTAACTCCTCCATTCTGAGGTTAAAACTAACTGCTTCGGATGTTGCAATCATTTATAGTTATTAATTCTCGGCGATAAAATGCAGCTATATTAATCATATCAATAATCTGAAGCACATGAAAATGAAAAAATTTCAACCATAATTCAAAAATAACTTTTACATTCCCTTTCAAAATATGATTTCATATTCATTACATAATCCCATTTGCGATTTCACGTTAAGAGAAAATATAACTATACAAAATACTCCAAGAGCAACATATGAAGATGCCTCCTTGGTTGATTAGAGTCACATATTTGGCAATTATATAACATGTCATTGCATCCATACAGACAAACTTAAACAACACAGTGGATTAAAATAGAACTCCTACATATCTAGTTTGCCTCTTGCATGCCTCTGGAAGCTTATTCATCCTACTAGGAAGCATGAAAAACCCTTACTCTCAACCTACTCAAATTAAGTTTTAACACTTGAGAGTTTAAGGAGAAAACATAAACTTCAAGTCAGAAAGTAAGTCTGGTATGAATAATAACCTATCCTCCCGAACCAATAAATATCTAGTGAGACCACGCTGTTGAGCGAAATAGGTTTTCCCTTCACTAGTATCTTTACAAAACATTATTAACCATATATTATAGCCATGCATCCACAATGGTTAAAACATAATAATAATATAATGATGTATAATCATACAATGCGTATTGGATTACCCATCCAAGTACTTAATTTATCTGTCTCAATACATAGTTTTTCTAGGGTCACTATGAACCTAATAGTTTTCATAGGCGAACTATTAACATATCTCCAATTATGGGTAGGAGGTATCGGGATGGTCTGTTATACTTTAGTTCAAACAGATGTACAAAAGTCCCCTAATATGGTTAGAAGAAATATTCAATACTCCAGATATAATTAGGAGTCTATAACTATGCTCCAGATACGGTTAGGAGGCTTCCATCATTAAGGATTTCCAAATGCCGTTAGGAGTTTTCCTTTATCATATGTGAGCATATTGAGCTACGAGTTCCTTCCTATGCGTAACCATCCTTTCATCTCACGAAGCCATATGCACGGGAATTGCGGACCTTTACCAACTGAGGGCTAACGATTGAAGCATAGGGCACGACCCTACACCAGTACCACATTCTACTTATTATCTAGTTTTATGATATATGTTGATCAGTCCAAGGCGTCCTAATATACATTGATCTCCCAAATCTCCTAGATGCAATTCTACTCACTCAGAAGTTAGTCTGACCATACCCACTATTGGGACAACCTAGCTGGTTACTATGCCCTTAATGCCTCCTAAAATGCAGTTATGGGTCAATAATGATGTGAGTATGACAATAAAAATAACAATTATGCATAATAATTGATCAAATAAACATAAGAATATATAGCATTCATCGTTCAATATGTTCACTTAAAAATCTTTTTATGTCTCATAATTACTTGACCTTAAGTAATATCTTCTTTGGAAATTTCAACTCAAAACTTGGGATATTTCATAATTAAAACCTTGAAACCGCCTTCAAAATGATATTTGATTAATCCCATTTAAGTCATATTCAAAACATGGAAATACACGACCCTTTAAATAGTTTAAAACGGTTCAACATGACGGTACTGATGATGTCGACGTAGAAGTTTAAGGCTCTCCACCTTTTACAGAATAAACTATATTTCATGCGGAATTAAACGACGTCGATCTGCATCTGGGTCGAAGACAAAACTTAAAACCTTTAGAAGTTATATGGCTTAATGCCAAAGATATAGGGTCGTCGACCCTTTAAAACATAGCCTCTACGCCCCTTTAAAAATAGTTTTGAATAACATAGATACAAGCCTCCTCGGCATTAAAAAGATAAGGTGTGACGTCGTGGTCAAGCAGCATCGAGACTAGAACATAAGGATCGACCTTGAAGCACATCAACCCCCAAGAACCTCGATGACGTTATAAAACTTTTTCACTATAATTACTTCGGCTACTATGCTGCTTTTTATATAGAGTCAAAGAAATAATAAGCAGCGTCATTGCCTTGATTTGGAAACCAAATGAAGAGATGACATGCGACATCATTTAAAACAATGGTGAAGACAAGCAATGTCGTCGATGTCGACATTAAGCTTTTAAAATGCTTAGATGAATCACGAAGACACCATGCCATCAATCATCTATTGTCACCGTTGTCCACTTTGATGCCAAAGGAATCACTCCATAGATACTTAGGTAACTATCATGTACTTCGTCCTTCATCAACGCCGACATTTAATGATGCGACCTCATCGTTAGGCTCGATGACGTATGGTGATATGGCATTATCGTAATTCTTAAGAAAACTGTTTTATTACTACTTTAGACAAAAAATTCACCAAATCTTATTTCTTGTCCAATTTATATTGGATAAAGCAATTTCTTTACAAATCATTTTTTAGAAATATTGTCGCACTCAGATTTTAAAGTCTCAAACACACTTCAAATTAATTAATTAATTATTCTTTTAAATGCTCATCTAGCATAATAATTTCATAATAAACCATAATTACTTAGGAAAAATCCCTAAAATTCACAGATATTTGAGATCACCTTCTCCTTATCATATTAAAATTTCGGAGCCAAAAACCATAATTAATTATTTTATATAATTAAAACCCGAAGTTAAGTTATTTCCTCCCTAGGAAATTCATAAAATAATCTATATAACTTGGAAAATTATGAATTAAAAAATCATTCCCAAAATAATGTTTTATACAACATATCAGAAAGACAAAGAATTTGGAGATTAAAATCTTAGGTTTTACCCTTAAAACTCATTTAACAATTCCATAAAATTCTAGTAAATCATTATTCTATTCAAACAATGATAAGATCAACATGGCATAGAATATTTATATAAACAAATCAAAGACCCATAGGAATCGAAATCAAACAAGCAAAAGTGAGATGGTTTTATTATTATTCACCTTAGATTTAGATGTTGGAGTTAAGATTTAGTATGGCTTTGCTTTTTTAAACCTTTTGCTCTAGAATCCTTCTGATTTCTTGCTTCTACATCCCTAGGTTATGGCCGACCTTGACTTCCTTTTTTCTTTAGATTGTTTCAAGGATGTGTAAAATGAGAGTGAAATGAAGGGGGAGCGGGTTTAAGGCAAAGGATAGTTCTATTCCTAAATTTCCCTTCTCATATTTTCTCTTATATGTTAAGTTTAAATAATTTTACTTAATTAAATAAGTATGACATGACCGTATTAAGTTTCAAATTTCATTCTCCTTAACTTTTACATTATTCTATTTAATCTATCCAATTAAATGTCATGAATAATGTTTAAAAAAATATGGGTGTTACAATACATATATAATAATACATAAACAGTACATCCAAGTAACAAATATGGGATTCATGTCAAAAATAGCCTAAGTCTAACAGTATCATCAAAATGGTGCGTTAATAGGAAAAATATGAGATTTAATTTAAAACCATTTTAAAACACTTTTAAATTCTTTTATAAAATAAGATATAGGTTTAAGTATTTTAGAAATCACATTTTAAAGTTATAAATCATTTCAAAACGTCACCTTAATACCATACTAACAACTATATTATGGTACTATGGTGAGAGACAATATCATTCACCTCAACAAAAGCTAACTAATCCAACATCAGTTCATAGAGCTCTCCATAACGAGTGCAACGCAAGAAACTGCATCTAAAATGGACCTCGTATGCAAAAGATATGAATTAAATATGAATCAAGACGAAATAATATAATTAATCACTAGTTACAAATATTAATTACTTAATTACCTCCCCATTCCTTAATCCTTCTTCCTCCATGATATCGTGCACTCGTACATGCCTGTATAATGATACCCAAAACCGATAACTTCATCCTTTGATTTCTCCTTCAATACTCGACGATTCCACGAACTGCTTTCACCTGCTCGCTACACTAAGAAACCTTTATGCCTCAGACCTAAATTTACAAAGCTCAGCCATATGTAGTGAATTGCGACATGATGGCTGCTCCTCTACGGCCACGATTGATGTGTTTTTCCATGGAGCATCGTACCCTACCAAATCGATACAACATAATCCCCTTCGCACGATAAACGCATTGCCACGCAGATTCTGCCTAAATTTGCCTCTAGCCTCACCAAATCCAAACCCCAACTAGCCATAGAAAAATCGAGTTCAGCTATGATGTGTCGCACCCTACAAAATGAACATGGGTGTGAAGCTTTCTTCGACATGAGTTCAACTTAGTTGGTTTTGTAATTTTTCGTAGAGTATATCGGTCGATTTTGATTTTTTGAATGGAAATAAGGAAGTGATAGCCATTTTATTTCACTGGCAATGCAGCAGTGAAATGGAGAGAGTGAGGGTTTTGAGCGATAATTTTATATTAATAAAATATTCCATTAATTATTTTCATAAATAAATGGTTGTATGTTTCGAGCTCGCACGATCACACGACGCGCTTGATCGCAACAAAACTCGTCTGCGTTTAACGTCTTATATTTCCGATTCCAATGGCATAAATTTTATCGCTATCCAGGATAGCGCTGCGGAATGATAATTTCACGTATTTCAAGATCGTTTCGGCCATCGGATCGTCCTATCTCCAAATATAGCGATGCTTATACACATTTTAATTCGCAATATCGATACGAACTCAACGGAAGTGCCTCGAGTTCTGATTCGATCATAATTGAAAAATCATATTTATTGGGACTTTTAGTTAATTAACGATTCAATATTAAAATCAAAATATCCAATCATTAAAAATTCGGGTCATTATATGTAATATATAGGACTATTGATATATTGACTAGATGAGGTAAGATAATACACGTATTTGTTAAGCTTTCCTTAAGGTACGTACATTATACTTAGGCCGTCATGAAATAGCGGGTATTAGTGAGTAATATCTTTAGACTTGTTGAGCTTTCCTCAAGGTCAAGATGAGATTAGGACATGGACCAGGGGTTATGAGTTGTATATTATACAACAGATAAGGCTTTATCCATTGATTGCTGGCCTATTATTTGTTATGCTTTTCTCAAGGCCAGAATCCCAAGACAATCAAGTCCTAACATCCATTAGAAAAATCAAAAGATTTCTATGTTTTAATTTAGGGTTTTGAGATACATAAAAACCTGGTGGGAGTCTTATTATAAAAATGAAATGGTAGCATTTAACCTTTTAATATTGTAAGAATATATTTTGTATGAGCTAAAAGAATCTACTTGGATAAATTTGTGTAACTACTATATTTGATAAAATGTTTATTAGTAAAAATATATAAATGAACTGAATTAAGATTGACAAAGAAATATAAATTATACTTACCAATAAATCTTTGGATATATTGTCACTTTAAGACCCATGCAAGAGCCAATTTATACAACCATTAAAACATTCGTGTGTTGGTCGCTTAATTGCTTATTTATACAAGACTGTGTATTGTCTTCTATGAGTGTCGAACTCCGATAGCAATACAAGAATATGGATTTTTGATTCATATGCAATCAGGTATAAATGTTATATGGTGAACATTTGTAGTTCGTAATGTACGAAAATTCAATGATATTAGTTCATTGGTAATAAGCAAATAATTCATAATGCGAAATTGTGTATCTGATATGATTGGTTACAATAAGGATTTCCTTTGAATGGTTCGACCATTTTGATAGAAAAAGTGAATGCATGAGAGTGGATGTAATTTAGGCATAGATGGAATGAATAGAGTAAACTATCCCTCTACTTCATGAAGGGACATCGGAAACGAGAATTGTATAAAATAATAAAAGATACTTAATATAGAATGACAAATGTGATTTCGTTTTTAGTTGTGATTTCTTATAGAAAATTGTTTCATGCAAAAGTTATTTTTATGAGTTTAAGATATTTGTTTAAAAACTCTAAACTGTAAACTAGTTATAGTAAAATAAATAAATAGCCCAAAATAAATAATTAAATGAAGCTTCATATTTTGTATGCTATTATAGTAACAATATTAATAGTGGGAGCATGCCATATAATACTTACCTGTGGATGCATCAAGGTACAAAAAATTAGTTTCGTAAATATGCCAAATATTATTTATGAAATAATAACTGTTTTCAGTATTGACTGAAAATAAATATAGTTTTATTTTGTTATTAATATCTTGAATATTCATTATAAAGTAAATCTATTAGAAAAATGATAGTTACATTAGCTCCTAACACATAAATATCTAAAAAATACAATTATTTTGGAATCATGGACTATGCACAATTTTGAGAAATAAATCTCTAATATGAATCTCATGGTACTAAGCATCCATTCAGTGGGAGTGACAAAAAATTGGGTAACTCTTCAGAATGATACATGTATAAGTATGCATTTCAAAGTCTAATATTTCCAAAATGCATCCACCTACTTTGTTAAACTCGTAGATGTATTGCCATAGTAATGAACATTTATATTTGATACACAAGTAGTGTATTTATATTAGGTTCATTAAATATAAAACGAAAGTAGAAAACCATAACATGCAAAAAACATAAATATTCGATTTGATCGAAAAGGTAAGTGTATTGGAAAGGGTTCCAAAAGTACCAAAAAACCAATAAGATTCTATGTCAAATGTCACTCGTCCCTATGATACGTAATGATGTATTGACTAGAAGTAATCAGACTTCATTGGACAAAGAATGATTGAAATGGGTGAAGTTGAGTTAGCTTCTTTCTGTAAGTTCATTTACTGAAGAGTAAGTACATAAGGTTAAATTAAATTTCATCTAAACCAAAGTCTACAAAATCATATGTTTGTACCAAAAATGGGCACAACACTCTTCGGAAGTTTTTGAAGAGATAAAAGCGAAGAATGAAATTTAAAACTGTGGATTATCTAACAAAAACTCCAAATAACAGAAAGTAAATTGCAAAGACAAGTGATTTAGAGTGGTTCGGCGTTTTGCCTACGTCCACTATGAAGTTTGATGATTTTATTGCTCGATTACTTGAAGATTACAGTAGTTAATAATGTAATACAACTGAATTCAAATGCTAAGTGTCAATCTAAAGCAGCGGCGGTGTTCTGGAGTAGATCTGGCAGAATCTGGGCGCTCTTTAGTACTTAGAATTCTTCGACCCCTTTTCTGAATGACCAGGGGCTCTATTTATAGGTGTAGGAGGCTGATATTTCGCCTAAAATGAGGGGAGACCAGTTCTGGTACGTCAGGGGGCCCACATGGCCGAAATCTGGAGATCCGGGCCCACTTTGGGATCGATTCGACCCTTGGTTCGAATCGATCAAGAAATCATCCAATCGAGCTGAAATTTGGTGTGAACATTCTTCATCATGTGTTTCAGCTTCTGTGAAAATTTCATGGCATTTGGACTTGTAGAACTTGAGATATGATCGATTCAAGTTGAAGATTTTCGTTTTCTGAAGTTGCTCGAATCGATTCGTTCGAATCGACTCTCCTTCATGTGAAGACAACGGCGTGGCGTGCATGCTTCGGGTCATCCCTCTTTTTTCTCCGAGTTTTATTGAGTCGTACCCGGGGTTTTAGCTGTGCTTGCTTGGTGGATTCGAAGTTACCGATTCAAAGAGGTGGTTCCTTCGAATCGATCGAATTCGCGCTCCTTCGTATCGATCGTGGAAGGTCATGGCTGATCGATACGAAGTACCCTCTGTCTTTTGGGTTTCGAAGACAATCGTGGTGTGGAGTCGAAGTTCCTTCAACTGTATGGAGTCGAAGGACTCTCGTTCGGTGGATTCGAAGACGATGGAATCGAAGCGAGTAGCCTTTGCGGATTCGAAGGAAGGGATGCTCAATGGATTCGAACTATCGGGTTCGCGTGATGGATTCGAAGCAATTCTCCCTTGATTGATTCGCCCTTTTTCTCATGGATTCGAGGTAACGCTTGTCTGATGGATTCGAACATAGGCTTCGCCTATGGATTCGAACTAAGGCTGGTCTACTCCATCTTTCGTCGACGATATCTTGAGCATACGAACTCGGATTTCCCCGAAACTTGGAACGTTGGTTCCCACAGCTTCACTTATCGTGCCCTATCAACTGTAGCCCGATCCGGACTCGGACAAATTCCACCGGTATCCATAGAGATCCTTGCGCGTAACCGATTTCCGAGACGATCTGTCACCGGTCTCTAGTCAAGTCCTTGGTGTCACGACCTTTCCAAAAGGCGGGATAACATTTGCCCCCCAAAGTACGTCTTGTGTAAACATGACGTGCTTTGAAATGCTGCAGCCTCTCTTTGGACAGTTATGACATGCTTTGCTGAAAGTTGTCTTCTTTGCTGTTGTAATCAATCGTTGTATAATCATGATCGGCTGTTTGTTGTCGAGCTCATGACGGAATGAACATTTGATTTTTGTGAATGATAAAAATCAAACATTAGTCAGAAATACGTGCATACGTGTATTATCTTGACGTTGGTTAATGTTGTCTGATCGTAAGTCGTTATCAGTTTGGTTTGCTATCGAATTCTGCATCGGTCCTCTCCTGAACCTATTTGAGACTCGAGTTGAAATGCCGTTCTTACGATTGCCTGTAATCGTCCTCTTATACCGATCCTCTCCTGAATCGGTGTAAAAGGTGGATAAGTCATTTTCTTCTGATTGGAGCGATCCGTTCGAATCGATTTGTCCTTGATGGATTCGAACTGAAGTATGTTCGAACCGATAGTTCTTGATGGATTCGAACTGAAGTATGTTCGAACCGATAGTTCTTGATGGATTCGAACTAAAGTATGTTTGAACCGATAGTTCTTCAAGTCGAGTTTACGATTGGCAGCTCCTTCGAATCGATGACGTTTCGAATCGGTGTTGTAGAGATGGATTCGAACACACATAGGAGTGCGCATGTGATGGGTTCGAAGGTTATGGATTCGAAGCAGTCTGAGGGCTTTGTATCTTGAGGGATTCGAACCGAGAGCATTGTAGCGTCATTGTTCGAATCGATAAGAGGTGGCTTTTTACCGATGGTAGTAAGTTAAATTCACCGGGAGATGAAGAGACTCAAGCCGTCCCTGGAACCCATATAAATACGCGTGGTTAACTTCACTTTTCCTTTTTACATTTTACTGTTGCTATAGCCTCTTCTTCGAATCGATCTCTCCAAGGCCAAGTCGAACGTGCTTTCTCCAGATCGATCGAACCCTTTCACGCTTTCGCTCGTAATAAAAACAGGTAACCAAGGGATCGATTCGAAATGAGTTAGAAAGATAGAACTTAGAATCTTTTAGCATCAATCCAGTTTTTTCTTCTGAAAAAATCGAGGAGTGATGAAATCTGAACGAGGTGGGTCGACTCGATGGAACCGAGGAACGAAACTATTTGAGTTGTATCGGTCAGAATGTTGCTTCTCGTCGCTTCGTATCGATCCAGGGGTGAATCATTCGAATCGATTTTGAACGCATAACTTCGAATCGATGGTTTTAAGAGAAGAAAGGAAAGAAGGTTCGTGGCGATCGATTCGAAGTAGCGATACTCCGATCGATTCGAAGGATCTCAGTTTTGATCGATTCGTGGTTATGCATATCTCATTGTTTCGAAGTGCTTCTCCACCCCAAGACTTCATCGAATCGAACTATGCGGAGTCGAAGCATATCGATTCGAGTCGAAGCATATCGAATCGAGTCGAAGCATGTGGAGTCGAAGCACATCGATTCGAGTTGATCAATTCGAACACCCTTGCTTCAGAGGCTTTTACTCTTCTGATTTGTTTCAACATCTGGACTACGGCCATTTCCAAGTTTGAACTTTGACGAACTTTCCGAACTTACCGAACTTTAGCATACTCGACTCCGACGAGCTTCGGCCTTGTACAACAGAACTTGACTGAAAGATTATACTTGAATTTCCTTTGAGGCTCGTCGATGGAACTATGACATAACCAATAATACAACTGATTTATACTTGAAGTGGTCAGTAGCGTCTGGATGGTGTGGAAGTGACGGTCAGCAATGACGGTCATCTTCGTTCTCAAATTCATAAGTTTTTTTTGTCGTACGAACATCTTGCTTCAATCTGTTAAATTTGCTTAAGTGATGCACAGTATTTGCACTGCACGACACGTTCATACACACTACACTGGGGCATGCACGGGCTTGTTCATGAACTTAACGTTGCTTTCTAATGAGTTAGCTAATTATGGAATCTTCGAGCTCCTAACAACAAGAGGTACAGAGCTCGACTCCTCCGGTTCTTGAGATTCCCGATATCCCTGCCGATGTAATCGATCCAGCTCCAGATGAATTGCCGGAGGCGATATTTATTGAGGACCCTGTTGATTCGGTTCAGTCTAACATCTCTGAATCCTTATTGGGACGAATATGCTTAAAGCATAACATATCTCTAGGTGACGTATTATTGCCCAGCGCCATTGATAGACCGCACAACCCGCCCGAAGGATATACAGCATTCTACCGTCATGCTTGTGCGGCCGGAACACTTCCTCCTTTCAATCAATATATCAGAGGGATGCTGTCATATTTAGGAATCGCTCCTTCACAACTTCATCCCAACGGGCACGCGTTGCTGAACAGTGCCTTCGTAATCTTTATGGACTGTCTCTTTCGCCCGCCGAGGCCCTCCGAGATCAGACACATATTTAACTTCAAGAGTAGGGGTGATAGCCCGTCCTTTACATTTTTGAAGGCAGTCAGGAATTGCCAAGTTGTAGTTGGAGCTTGGACTCGACTAAGCTATTTCAAGAACGAGTGGTTCTATGTTCGGTGCCCTCCGGGTTTCGCTAGGCGATGGTTGTCTAGACGTAAGCGCCCTAACCTGTTTCCTTGACCAATAGCTCTTCGGTGTTAAAATTGACATTTCATTCCTTTTACAGCTATTATCTCTAGGCCCGATGGAGGGCGTTTCAAGGGTACCGTCCGGAGTCTTCAAGAAGTTCCAAGCGAGCTGAGGCATATTGACTCGGTGCTGAATGATTACAACTTAAGAGTCCTTGGTTTGATCGACATCAATCAAAGCATAGTCGTTGAAGGATTTGCGAAGTCTGCCTCTAAGAAGGAAGATAAGAAGAAGACCAAGAAGAAAATCAAGAAGAAAAAAGTGAAGAGGTCACTCGGAATCAAAATAATCGAGGCGGGTGATGAAGAAAGAACCCACACAGATTTAGAGCCGATGGCTGACCTTTCGGGAAACCTGGAGGAATCGGGAGAAAAACGGA
The DNA here is from genome assembly GCA_030737815.1 of Allium fistulosum. Classification (NCBI taxonomy): domain Eukaryota; kingdom Viridiplantae; phylum Streptophyta; class Magnoliopsida; order Asparagales; family Amaryllidaceae; genus Allium; species Allium fistulosum. The sequence continues at coordinate 1,023,824,090 of CM060906.1, forward strand.
AAGGCAAGGCCGCCGTTTCCAAAAAACTTAAGTCCAAGGGGGGAAAATCCGTAGATGTGTTTCTTCCCGCTTCCGGGGTCATGATTTCTGAGGCCGCCCCTTCTCATTCGAGAGATTCTTTCAAACGGCTGGACGATATTCCTATCCCAGATTATATATCAATTTCTCATAATCCTGGGTTGGAGGAATTTCAAGATGTTCTAAACATGAACGAGCCCTTTCCCTTAAGTGCGGTCAACACTTCCGGTCGGTTTTGGGGGTTTACACATTTACACACACTTCCACGGCACTTCATGACTCTTGCATAGTAAACATTGCTTTAAGAGACCCTAATTCGTAATTCTTTCTTATCGCAGGCGAGATGTCAGGACGTGGCTCTACTCTGGATAGGCTTCGGAATGTGCGCCAATCCTCTCCATTTTATGATCCCCGCAGGAGAGAAACAGACAGGGATCATGGGCGAAGCTATTCAATTCAGGAACGTTATGACAGAGACAGAGATTACTCGCGTGGCCGTTCTGGCTATGATTATTCTGACAGAGACCGGGGATACCAGTACCGACCCCGATCTCGTTCTCCTCCGCCTCCCAGGGCTCCAGTAGACCTCCCAGGACCATCTCATCAGCAACAGTTGCCTTCTCAATCTTCTCGGCCTGACACTCAGCGGCCAAGAATGGAACCGACAGCGGCCGCCATAATTGAACAAGCTCCGGCTGAGTTGACAAGCGAGGGAGCTGCTAAACTCGCCCAAATGAAGAATGACTACCCGGAAATTTGCATGGATGGCTATATCTTCCCTCCTAACTTTAAAAGAATCCCTCCAGAAGCTGAGATCACTGCTCATAGTTATATCCACGACTTCTATGCTCAGTATAAGGAGTGGTACAAGGCAGCCGTGAAGGCGTCTAGAGTAGCTTTTGATCGGGCGAAGACTATTGCTGAACGCGATGCTGAAATTGCTAAACAGAAACGCATCATTGAAGTTCTTCAATCTGAAATGGAGACGTCCCGGAATTTTGAACTTCAAGCTCTCCAGAAGCACGAGGACGCCGTGGCCAAAATGGCTAGGATGCAACAAGAACATTGCGCCACGGTAGAGGAGATGGGCCACCGCAACACCACCATTACAGCTGAGCGAGACTTAGCCGTTAAAGAGCTAAACGAGCTCAAGGCCAAATTCACTGAAATGGTGAAGGAGAAGGATGATGCGAACGCCACTGCTCAAGAGGCTTGCGACCAAGCAGTATCTCTCAGGACCGAACTTGCTGCGGCGGCGGTCAAGGCTAAGTCTGCGGAAGCAGAAATTCAGGAAAAGATCTTGGAGGAGAGGTCTAGGCTAGATGCTGAGTTTGACGATCTCTTAGTCATGTATAACGCTAATGTGTTGGAACACAGAAATTTAGCGTGGCTGGGAGATGACCCCATGATCTTGTACAATGCCTGGACCCGGCTGGTGAATGAGAAAAGAGCAGCGCATCCAGATGGAACACTTGACGATTTTGAACTGGAGATGCGTTTGCTTACCGAGGATGAGAGGAAGACCCTCCATGAGGTGGTGATCTCTATGGCGAAAGAAAAGCTCGGCGTTCGATCTCTAGAGACAGGCGAAGGCTCGGGGATCGTGCATCACGGGACAAGTGTTGGAGCTGTAATTCCGACATTGCCCGAAGCCACTGGTGCGGTAGATCCCCAGTCTGTTCCTGCCTATAATCCTGACCAACCATTATTATCTTCGGCCGAGGATTCCGCCCACGTTTCGGTCCAGACCAAGGAAGGTATTTGAACGCTTCTCGTAGTTTAGTTGTGAAGAACCTTAAGCAACACACTTGGCTAACAATCTTCGTTTTGTCGCATTTCAGTGACTGAAGTTATTGTTTCTGCGCCCCTTGCTCCATCAGTTCCTCATCAAACACAAGGGGTTGTTTTTTCTGAAGCCATCACGACTTCTACTTTGATTGGCGAGGAGGGAGATGCAAATATGTTTTCTTTCAGCGCTCAAATGATTGAGGAGCTTCTCAATGAACCCATCGATCCCTCTGTCAACCCGTCCGATGCTGCGAGTGGGGCTGCTCCGGCCGTTAGTTCATCTACGCCAGCTATTGGCACATCCGACGCGGCCCAAGTATCTCGTGAGGATGACATCATTGCTGAGATTGATGCCGAGATGGCAGCAGGGAATGCGGGTACTAATCCGCCCGGGCCTGCCCCGTTAATGGTGATTTCACCGGGCGGTACTGTAGTGATTGAGACCGCTCCTGTCCCTCCTCCTGCTACTACTCCTATGCCTCCAGCTCGTCCTCCTAGAAGAACTTCCATCGCCTCCAGCTCTGAGGAAGACGTCGACATTATATCGCTGCCGGAGGGCAAGCCTGAAAAGAGTAAGCGATTGAGGAAAAAATCAGGCAGTGGATCTGGTGGGGCTACCCCGAAGAAGAAGATAAGGAAGAAGAAAGATTGAACTCTTTCTTTAAATCTTTGTTGCGTAGGGTAGCATCTTGTTGATTTCTCTATTGCCGTGTATAGATGTGGATTCGGCTCCCACTAGCAGAATTTTTCTTAAACACTTTGTAATCAGATTCTTTTTGTTGATAGTGGAAATGAAAATCTATTCCCTTTCTGTCTTCAACTTGTTATGTGTTATGGTTCTGCCCCCGGTATTGGGGATAAGTGTGGAGTTGACGTATGTTTATACCCCGTCTCGCGCTCTGGGAGTACGGAGTTGAATGAGTGTTTATACTCCGCCTCGCACTCTGGGAGTACGGAGTTAGATGAATGTTTATACTCCGCCTCGCACTCTGGGAGTACGGAGTTAGATGAATGTTTATACTCCATCTCGCATTCTGGGAGTACGGAGTTAGGGAATGTTTATACTCCGCCTCGCACTCTGGGAGTACGGAGTTAAGGAATGTTTATACTCCGCCTCGCACTCTGGGAGTACGGAGTTAAGGAATGTTTATACTCCGCCTCGCACTCTGGGAGTACGGAGTTAAGTAAAAAGCTTGTACCCAGCTCGCGCTCTCGGAGTACTCTGGGGTTTAGGAAAAATGTTTATACTCCGCCTCGCAGTCTGGGAGCACAGAGTTTAGTAAAATGTTTATACTCCGCCTCGCACTCTGGGAGTACGGAGTTAAGTGAAGGGTTGTCGTGTATCAACCCATTTCGTGATCTGATGTGATGGCTTGCCCCCGAGCTTGGGTTTTCATTTAGTGAGTGGTTGATTGCCTCACAGCCACTCCCTACTTGAATAAATTCCACTGTGCGATGGAACTTAGCTCTTCGTGCATCATGATGTTGTACATTGTATTTAATGAATCACAGCTCTGGCTCGAAGAGATGGCATTTTATTGCTGAAATAAGAAAATATGGCAAATCAGTTGCCTTATTACAAATTCTAATTTCGAAATGCAAATGTAAATTGCTGAATAAAAAACATAATGAAATAAATGAAGCATGTCATATGTAGTAGCGACGGAGACTTTCGCTGTTCCAGGCTCTTGGTAAAACTAGACCGTCCACGGTTGATAGTTTGAATGTGCCATCCCCAAGTCTTTGTGTAATCACGTACGGCCCTTCCCAATTTGGTTTCATGTGTGAAGGAACCGGGTAGATTCTCTTGAGGACCAGATCACCGAGTTCAAAGGTTCGGGGGCGAACTTTGGTGTTATATAACCGGGCGACCCGACTTCGGTAGGCGGCCGCTCTTAAATCAGCTTCTTCTCGTTTCTCGTCCAACAGATCCAAAGACTCAGCGAGCAATATAGCGTTTGTTTTTGGATCGTAATAAGTTACGCGGTGAGAAAATACTTCTGTCTCAACTGGAATAACGGCCTCCGAGCCATAGGATAAGGAAAATGGGGTGTGTCCAGTTGCGGTCTTGTGAGTTGTTCGATAAGCCTATAATGCCATAGGAAGTTCATCGACCCATTTTCCCCCAGCCTTTTCCAGTCGTTTCTTTAAGATGGATTTGATAACTTTGTTAACAGCTTCGACCTGACCGTTTGCTTGTGGATGTGCGACTGCAGAGAACTTTTTATGAATATGAAATCGTTGGCAGAAATTCTTGAACTCCGAACTTTCGAATTGGGTCCCATTATCGGTGAAGATGGTATGCGGGAGTCCAAATCGGCAAATGATATTGCGGACCACAAAGTTTATTACTTTCTTCGACGTAATCGTTGCGAGAGCTTCGGCCTCGGCCCATTTCGTGAAGTAATCAACTGCGACGATGACATACTTCGCACCACCTTTTGCCAGAGGCAAAGCGCCAATGATATCGATACCCCACATAGCGAACGGCCAGGGACTGACCATTTGAGTTAACTCGGTAGGTGGGGCTCTTGGAATTCGAGCGTGTTTTTGGCACTTGTCGCACTTTCTGGCATAATTGGCTGCATCTCGATTCACTGTCGGCCAGTAATATCCATATCGGAGTATTTTCTTAGCAAGCGCTTGTCCACCGGTGTGATTGCCGCATTCTCCCTCGTGTACATCATGTAACACTCGTTTGACTTCGTCGTGAGCGATACACCGGAGGAGTGGAACAGAATAACCTTTTCTATACATGATCCCGTCCTGAATGATGAACCGCGAGGCTTTTCGTAGAATTTGCCTTTTCTCATTTCGGTGTTCAGGCAATATCCCATTCTCAATATAATTTCCATACGGAGTCATCCATGATTCTCTGCTGGGAAAGGTTTCCAACACATCATTCGTTTTGATTTGATCGATGCTTGGGAAGGGCAAAGTTTCGACCGGGACGAGTCCCATTTGCTGTGCTTCACCTGTGCTGGCCAACTTTGCCAATGAATCGGCCTTTTGATTGCGATCTCGTGGTATGTAGTAAATAGCATAATAATCAAACTGATCCAGCGCTTCCTGAACTCGGGCTAGATAAGCGGCTAACCTTCGATCTCTTGCTTGATATTCCCCCCGTACCTGACACACAACCAACTGTGAATCACAATAAACTTCTATAGCGATAATTCTCAGATCTCTGGCAAGCTTTAACCCAGTCAGCAGGGCTTCATACTCGGCTTCATTGTTGGTTGTGTGAAAATCAAACTTCAAAGCATAGCATATGGATCGACCTTCGGGGGTCTCTAGTACAACCCCAGCGCCCGAACATCGATCGTTTGATGCACCATCTGTATAAAGTTTCCAGACATATTCGGGAGACTCGCTGGTTTCGGGTAAGTCGTCTGGAACAGTAAATTCAGCTATGAAGTCAGCTAGGACTTGCCCTTGAATGGCTCTCCGCGGAGCATAAGTAATGTCAAACTGGCTCAGTTCAATATTCCACTTGAGTAACCTTCCAGACGTCTCAGGCCGCGTGAGGACCTGTCGTAACGGCTGATCGGTATACACAGTAAGTGGATGTGCTTGGAAATAAGGACGAAGCTTTCTCGAGGCAATGACCAAGCAGTAAGCCAGTTTCTCCAACCTGGGGTAATTTCTTTCAGCTCCGGTCAATCGTTTACTAACATAATAGACCGGTTTCTGCACTCGATCCTCTTCCCGGACCAAAGCAGCATTGATCGCATACTCTGATACCGCCAGATAAAGGTACAGTTGTTCGTGATCAATTGGTTTCGACAAGATCAGTGGTGTAGAGAGATGCTGAACCAGTGATCGGAATGCGCCTTCACATTCCATGGTCCATTCAAAGTTTCGTTTTCCTTTCCGGATTAGATCAAAGAAAGGGATGCATTTATCAGTGGATTTCGAGATGAACCTGCTTAGCGCTGCTACCTTCCCGTTGAGACTCTGGACTTGCTTCATGGTCTTTGGAGTTTGCAAATTCCTTATTGCCCAGATCTTTTCGGGGTTTGCCTCTATCCCACGAGCGTTGACGATGAACCCCAGAAACTTTCCGGATGCGACGCCAAAGTGGCACTTTAACGGGTTAAGCTTCATTCCATATTCACGTAAGATGCGGAACATTGAATTTAAATCCTTGACGTGATCTATGGAAAATCGGGACTTAACTAACATGTCATCCACATAGACTTCCATGGTCTTCCCGATCTGATCAGCGAACATTCGATTAACCAAGCGTTGGTAAGTTGCTCCGGCATTCTTTAAACCGAAAGGCATGACTCTGTAACAGTAGAGTCCTAGATCAGTCACGAAACTGGTATGTTCTTGATCGGGTAGATGCATGGGTATTTGATTATAACCGGAATAAGCGTCCATAAAGGATAACAATTCATGGCCTGCAGTTGAGTCTACGAGTTGGTCAATTCGAGGAAGTGGAAAACTATCTTTAGGACAAGCTTTGTTTAAGTCGGAATAGTCGACACAAGTTCTCCATTTCCCATTCGGTTTCCGAACCATTACCGGATTTGACACCCACTCTGGGTATAGAGCATCTCGGATGAAACCATTTGATTGCAACTTGTCAATTTCTTCTTTAAGGGTGGCAGATCTCTCTGGATCCATACCACGCCTCTTTTGCTTGACCGGAACATGTCGCGGATCAATATTCAAAGAGTGACTTGCAATGTTCGGTGAGATTCCGCACATGTCAGAGTGCGTCCAGGCAAAGACATCAAGATTCGCTTGAAGAAATTCAACCAATTCCTGTTGTATCTGTTTTCCCAGTTGAGATCCAACTTTTAGTACTTTCGAGTCGTCATCCTCACTGACCGGGACGTCCATAGTCAGTTCGGCTGGAGACGCTTGATTCTCTTCTACTTCATCTTTATCTTCGCTATCTCTAGGGTCAAGATCTCTGAGGAATTGGTAGTGGTGCCCGGGCCGGGGCCCAGGCGTTAGTTGTCAATTATCAGTAAAACGGACGCAGAGAGATTCCTCTATGCCCTTTCCTTTCTCCTTCTTCTGTGCTTCACGCAACTCAGCAACATAACAGGCTCTTCCTGCTGCCTGATCTCCTTGAACGATTCCTATACCATGATCGGTTGGGAATTTTAAAGTCAAACACCACGGGGCAATGGCTGCCCTGAATTCAGCAAGGGCTGGTCGACCCAGGAATGCGTTGTACGGTGAAGCGATGTCAAGAACGACGAATTGCAGCAGTCGGACTCTCCTGCGTTCTCCAATCCCCAGTTCTACTAGGAGTTCCACTATTCCAGTAGGTATCGTTGCACTCCCATTGAAGCCATGAACTCGGGATTGGCAGGGTTTCAAGTCTTTGGCTTCCATCTTCATTAAATCGTAAGCTCGCTTGAATAGAATGTTTACAGAACTCCCACTGTCAACCAGGATCCTCTTCATCCAAGCAGGACCAACTTGGGCGGATATGACCAGTGGGTCAATTGTTGGGGCTTCGATTTTATCAGCATCTCTGCTTCTAAATATGATATCGTCAGACATCGTCTTTTGTTGCTTAGCCGGGGTTCCATCCTCACAATTACTGCAGCATTCGAAGCTCGCATGCCTGATAGAGCTAGCATACGACTCCATTTCCATCCAGCTCCTGTCCGCTGGATGAGGACCACCACTTATGGTATTGATAACTAGCCTCCCGCCTGTACGAGCGGGTTCCTCTTGTCTTTCTTGGTCTTGCACACGGTTTGGATTCGATGGGCCCGCACCACCAGACTGCGGCGCCCGCACGAATTGATCTAACTTCCTCTCCCTGATCAACTTTTCTATGAGATCTTGCAAATGGCGACAGTCATTAGTATTGTGGCCATAACTCTCATGAAACCTACAAAACTTTCCTGTCTGAATCTGCCTTTCTGATGACCGCTTCGGAGCGGGTTTCTTATACTGTTCTGTGTTGCAAGTTTGCAGGTACACATTTTCCAGCGACGTGTTTAACGGTGTATAACTTTCGAACATCGGAGCCCTACGCCGTGGGCCTGGATTTGGATCTCTCTTCTTATTTTGACCATTGCCACCTCTTGGCTGAGTTTGTTTGTTCTGTATGTTTAACTGGACTTTTCCGGAATTGTCACCGGACTGTTTAACTGCTACATTGCTTTGTATTCCCTCACTTCCGGGTTTCGCATCGTCCTGCTTCCTAGACTGTTTCGCGTCCTCTTGCCGTAAGAATTGAGCGGCCTTAGAGTAGAAATGGTCCAACGATGCGGGTGGTTTTCCGGCTAACCAGTTTCCAAATTCAGAATCGGGATCAACTCCCTTTGTCAATGCCATTAAAATTGAGTTGTCGTTGGGATTACTAATTTCCACACATGCCGCATGGAATCTCTCCAAGTAACGCCTTAATGTTTCCCCACGAGCCTGGGTAACATTGGACAGGGTGTTAACATCTTTGGGTCTAGCGACATGCATACAGAATTGTTCAACAAATTTCTTAGCCAATTGGTCAAATGAAGAGATAGATCTTGGAGGTAGTCTTGTAAACCACATTGTTGCAATTCCTCCCAGTGAAATGGGGAAGCTCCGGCATTTTACTGCATCGTCGGCCCTTGCGGCGCTCATTGACCATTCATATTTCAGTATGTGCTGATTGGGATCAGAACTTCCTTCGTACATAGGGAGAGTTGGCATTCTGAATCGCCGAGGAGGTTCAGCGTATAGTATCTCGTCCGTGAAAGGAGTATGGCTTCGAGAGATCCCCCAATCGTCATTGGTAAGACCTTGGCTTTCACGGATCATCTGACGTATCATAGTCGAGATGTCTGTCATTGCTACATTTTGAGCATGCTGAGCTAAGGTGTGGTCGGGTTCCACAGTGCGAGTTTGGACCGGGCGCTGTCGACGGTCCAAGTTTCGCCTCCTTGGCTCAGCGTCTTCCGGGACGTATGGTTCAGAAGTACGTCCTTGCTGTTGATTACTCGAATCTGGAAGATGTCGGGTATCAACCCTTGTTTCTACTGTGGCAGCTGTGACATGATTGTCCGTAGTATATTGTGGAGTACGACCACCTCGCGCTGATGGCCCAGCCTGGAAGCTGGTTGATGGTCCTACCCTTAATTGCCCGACAGTCAGGGCGGGTTGATATCCAGCAGTCTGAGCATGATTTCCGTCTAATCGGGGACGGGTAGATCTATGATGATAGTCAGATGAGGCAGAACTTTCAGTGGATGAGCGGGAAACATCATCCCTTCTGGACCTCCTACGGCCCTGGCGGTTCAGTTGATTTGTCAATTCAATATTGGCTCGCAACTGTTCGGCTAACTGCTGCCGACTCTGAGTCAACTCTTGAAGTAACACCTGAAATTCTTGTCTAGTGACTGCCCCAGACGGATCCGAGTGGGCAGTGTTGTCTTGGTTGGATGGCTGCTGTTGAGCAGGATTCTGTCCATCCCTACCTTCTTGTCCTGGAGCTGCAGAAGTGGTTCTCGTGCTAACCATTTTGAATGATGAATCCTTTTCCTAGATTTTATGCAAATCTGAGTAGAATGGAAGGATTGTGAATTAGAGATCCGGATCTTCCTCTTGGATTTGTGCAATCCGGTATCGATGGTAGATCCACGGAGCAGGAAAAAAAAGCTGGTTTTTTCTCAGTGAAAGCACCAAAGTGTTTGTACCAAAAATGGGCACAACACTCTTCGGAAGTTTTTGAAGAGATAAAAGTGAAGAATGAAATTTAAAACTGTGGATTATCTAACAAAAACTCCAAATAACAGAAAGTAAATTGCAAAGACAAGCGATTTAGAGTGGTTCGGCATTTTGCCTACGTCCACTATGAAGTTTGATGATTTTATTGCTCGATTACTTGAAGATTACAGTAGTTAATAATGTAATACAACTGAATTCAAATGCTAAGTGTCAATCTAAAGCAGCGGCGGTGTTCTGGAGTAGATCTGGCAGAATCTGGGCGCTCTTTAGTACTTATAATTCTTCGACCCCTTTTCTGAATGACCAGGGGCTCTATTTATAGGTGTAGGAGGCTGATATTTTGCCTAAAATGAGGGGAGACCAGTTCTGGTACGTCAGGGGGCCCACATGGCCGAAATCTGGAGATCCGGGCCCACTTTGGGATCGATTCGACCCTTGGTTCGAATCGATCAAGAAATCATCCAATCGAGCTGAAATTTGGTGTGAACATTCTTCATCATGTGTTTCAGCTTCTGTGAAAATTTCATGGCATTTGGACTTGTAGAACTTGAGATATGATCGATTCAAGTTGAAGATTTTCGTTTTCTGAAGTTGCTCGAATCGATTCATTCGAATCGATTCGTTCGAATCGACTCTCCTTCATGTGAAGACAACGGCGTGGCGTGCATGCTTCGGGTCATCCCTCTTTTTTCTCCGAGTTTTACTGAGTCGTACCCGGGGTTTTAGCTGTGCTTGCTTGGTGGATTCGAAGTTACCGATTCGAAGAGGTGGTTCCTTCGAATTGATCGAATTCGCGCTCCTTCGTATCGATCGTGGAAGGTCATGGCTGATCGATACGAAGTACCCTCTGTCTTTTGGGTTTCGAAGACAATCGTGGTGTGGAGTCGAAGTTCCTTCAACTGTATGGAGTCGAAGGACTCTCGTTCGGTGGATTCGAAGACGATGGAATCGAAGCGAGTAGCCTTTGCGGATTCGAAGGAAGGGATGCTCAATGGATTCGAACTATCGGGTTCGCGTGATGGAGTCGAAGCAATTCTCCCTTGATTGATTCGCCCTTTTTCTCATGGATTCGAGGTAACGCTTGTCTGATGGATTCGAACATAGGCTTCGCCTATGGATTCGAACTAAGGCTGGTCTACTCCATCTTTCGTCGACGATATCTTGAGCATACGAACTCGGATTTCCCCGAAACTTGGAACGTTGGTTCCCACAGCTTCACTTATCGTGCCCTATCAACTGTAGCCCGATCCGGACTCGGACAAATTCCACCGGTATCCATAGAGATCCTTGCGCGTAACCGATTTCCGAGACGATCTATCACCGGTCTCTAGTCAAGTCCTTGGTGTCACGGCCTTGCCAAAAGGCGGGATAACATCATACAAGATGAGAGGTGATGAAATAACCCCTACATATCCTACGTTAAGGAGTTGACAGATTGTGTGAGTCGAGAGACTGTACATAATACTTGTTCGTGAGGGAGCATGTGTGGACCACCCCAAATGAGTTTGGGACCAATCAATATTGATTGACCAATCTATGTTATGAACATAAGTTTCATAAACTGAAAACCAAATTAACTTTGCACATATATAAAGGAAAATTCATTAAATGTTTATGCATACCAATTCTGTTGCATTGAGAAACAATTGTTGTTCTAGGAAACACCAACTTCATGATGAAAGAATTTCTTTTAGAAATTATTTGTAGTAGAAATGGATTTTGATGCGATCCAAATATGAAGCCGAGTACAACGGGTGAAATGAAACCGACCAAACCTAAACAGATAAATCTAATTATAATTCTTGATAAGAACTCTCACACAATAAAGAGAAATTATGGTTTCCTTATCAATGTCGAGAATTTTTTTTCTCGGTTGTTAATAAGCCATTAAGAGTATTGACTCTATCATATTGCATGATATGCAAATATAGAATGGATTCCAAGTACATTATCATAATATGATTTTGATGGTTGTACCCGAAGGGATATGATCCATCATCTGCAAAAGTGTCTCTGAAAAGAAGACCAATGCAGTTAGAATATGGTAAGCTACATTGATAGAATAACATCATAAATTCAATTGTTGAAATTAAAGTAATAGCTTCATCATTCAACGTACTTAAGTTAATTCAGATTTTACTCGTAAAATTATTGCCTGTTATGACTTTGAGTTTTGCTACACATATGTTAAAACAGAAGGTCTAAATAATGAATAAGAATAAAATATTTGCACATAATAACCAAAGTGTCTAGAAGTCTGTTGGAGCGATTATAAGTTTGTGGGTTATGGATATGATTCACGAAATGGTATAGTAGTATTATTCGATAAGCATCGGAGTCAAGTAAGTATTTTGATAGAGAAATCTAATAGTTTGATTTTCAGTCGATTACAATCATCATAAAAGGATGTTGGTAATGTCCTAAAATGATATACACATACGCTATATTAAAATTGTTTAATATAGAGCATGTAAGATGGGCTCCCTATGCATTGGCAATAAGAATTATCATACATGCTTATATTGTCTACGATATCACACTTCACTTATATATTTGATACATAGAGCAGGCATCAAATCCGAATTAAGATCACTAAATGATAATTTAGAGTGTCCTCGAGTATTCAAAATACTAGAGAGTTGTTTATAGAAACAACGAACTACTTACGAAGGAGCGAATGAAGTCGAATTTCATAAATGTTATCGAGTATAGTATGGTAATCCAAAATTCATGTTCAGGCTTAAGTTGAGAACTTTGAGTTGGAAATATTCCAAACAACAAGTAGGAATTATTTAACCAAAGGCTAAGTACATCTCCTTGAATATCACTATAATAAAAGAAGTATAAATAAATGCACAAACTTATAACTGAGCTAGGGATGATTCTACATGTTGACAATCCCATGTCATTATTATAAGATAACAATGTCATGACATATATCATGAAACAACCTATAATTCACTGGAGGTTAAGAAACATACTTTGAAAAGTTCCACAAGATAAAGTGTAGCATCCTCAAATTTGAGGCCCGAAACTAAGCGCTATTGATGCTGCAGTCATCCATGGTGTAATTTCCCGGTAACAAAATTAGATCAGTTAACTATATCTATAACATCAAGAGCACATGAATATGAAAATTTTCAAAATACACTTCATTAATAAACTTTTTACATTCATTACATAATCCCATTGATTCCACGTTCAGAGAAAATATAATAAATATAATTATATTCCAAGAGCGACATATGAAGTGCCCTCTTGGATGATCAAAGTCTGACTACTTGAAAGTTATAAATTCTGTCGTTACATCCATTCAAACAAAGTATAAGCTTCAAACAACACAATATAAATAAACTCCTAGTATTAGCTTCCCTTCTACACATCTCCGAAAGCTTATTCGTCTAACCTGAAAACCCTACTTCCGATCCACTCAAATGAGTATCCGAGAGTTCAAGGGGGAAAAAAACTTTGGGTCAGACAAAAAGTATAGTGTGAATAATAATATACCATCTCAAACCAAAACAGATATCTAGTAAGACCACGCCACAAAACCTAATGGTTCCTTTACTCACTAGTATCTTATCAAAATACGTCAATCTTAACATAAATCATGCACCTGCAACCACAATGATTAAAACAAAACATGATATGATCATATGCATGCAATATGGGTAAATATGACTAGTCTGTCATTAAAGGGTTATGCATTCCCAAAGTTTACCCGCCACATAAAATCGACTATCTGTCTCAAATTATAGTTTTCCTAGGGTCACTATAAACCTATTATATTTCACATGCCAACTAATTACCTATCAGGCCGACTCAAGCCAAAACATAACTGGATCTCCCAAAATCTTCAAATACGGTTAGAAGGAAAATAACTTAAATAATGCAGTGAGCATATAGAGCTACAAATTCCTTTATGTGCATATACATATTTTAATCTCACCATTGACAAATCCCTAGGCACTGGAATCGTGGACCTTTAACCAGGGGATACCGACTGAAGCATAAGGAGCGACTCTACACCAGTTCCATCCAAAATCTTATCTAGTTTTAAATCTATGAGTCATATCATTTTGATCAGTTCAAGGCATCCTAACACAATTGATCTATCAGATCTCCTAGATGCAATTCTACTCACCCAAGAGTTTAGTCTGACCATACTCACTACTAGAACAACCTAACTGGTAATTCGGTTCCTAAATCCTAAGGAGCAATGTTGGGTAATGAAAATGTGAGTATGACAAATGATAAAATATGTAAATTTAACTGATCAAATGATAACATAAACATATAACATCATTCATCAAAATATGTTCAATCAATAGTCATGTACATAACAAAATTACTTAAGTAATATTTTCCTTTGGAAAAATTCATATAAAATTAGGCTAAAACACTAGTTCATTTCCATGAAAACGTTTATCTTTAGAATTGATAAACCACTTGAAATCATTCTTAAAACAACGAAAACAAAGCACAATACTTTGCCAAAATCTTATGCCAAAGCACAATTATTTTACATAGCTTTTCAAAATACTTGTTATCAAAACAGGGATGTCGAACATTTAGAAAACAGGGGCTACTGAGCCTCTACAACATAGCTTTCAGGTTTATAAAACATACGGCTATATAGCCACTAAATATAGATGTTGAGTATCCAGAAAACATGGGTTATCGAGCCTTTGAAACATATCTATCAAGGTTGTAAAACATAAGGCTATCTTATCAAAATATGTCAATCTTAACATAAATCATGCACCTGCAACCACAATGAATAAAACAAAACATGATATGATCATATGCATGCAGTATGGGAAAATATGACTGGTCTATCATTAATGGGTTATGCATTCCCAAAGTTTACCCGCCACATGAAATTGACAGTTTGCACTACACCATATTGGCCGTTTTGTAACACCCCCATGCGGCAGAATCGCAACGGTTTTGAGCCATTGCTAAATAGCAACGGTTTGAAGCCGTTGTAAATGATTTAGGAATGGTTAAGGGCCGTTTTAATTTTACAACGGCTCAGAGCCTTTGTGTAGTTTTCCTAAAAAAAATTCATTTGTTGACCACACTTGCGTACACATAACCTCCCCGTTCCCAAAACTAAACGCCCCTTAATTTTATTTCCCTCCTCCGTGCGTTTGCCCTAATTAATCGCCCCCATTTCCCTCCGTTTTCCCTAACCGCGCGCAAATCATCATCGGTTGAGCGACTGGAAATCATCATCGAGATCAAGCGTTGGAACCCTCGGCTGTTTGAAATTGAGCAATAAGGTTCGTTCTTTTTTTATTTTTGTCATTAGGAATACAATAATCGTGTAAGACTGTAAGAGTAACGTATTTTTCTTAGTATATATGGGTTTTGTTTATAGATCTGATGTACTGAAATTCCCTTTGATTGGATGATGTTTTTGAATTTGTGTGTATTGATTTATGCCATATTTATAGGTTGTAGTTGTGTTTTGGTTCTGGTACTAATTTCAGGTGAGGTTCTTTCAATTAACATTTGAACTTGCTTTTTTTAAATCATTTTAAAGAATCTTAGGTGAATTATTGTTTCAGTGTTGATTCTTTTGTTTTGGTGCTGCTGCTTGATTGTTTGGTGCTATTTTAGATAGCAAGAGATGAGTTACATTATCTTTTGATTAAAAACAAATATCTGAATTATTATTTGCTGTATGTTTTACTAAAGTCATTGATAATGTCACAAAAGAGCAAATGGCTGATTTTAGTGGCTTGACCCAAGAGCAGTTCTCTTCCTCTTTGCCACTCTGTCAGTCTCTTCTATTTATTTTTACCTGTTTTTATGATTTTTGAATAGATTACATTGGTGTAGTTGACATGTTAATAAGTAAATGGTATAGGTGAAGGTTATGTAGTGCCCAATGCTTGAATGTACCACTATTTAACTACCTTGTATGTAATATGAATTCATACACTTGAAGGCAAAGTATACATAGGAAAAAAATATTAGTTTCAAGCAAGATTGTTCTTGCCTTTGGTTTAGATGACATTCTATTTTGATGAGTATTCGTTTCCATAATTTTGCTTTTATGTATTCACTATTTGTTGTTTGTCTGTATTAACTATTTGCTGTTTCAAGAAAGTGAAGTGTAGCAGAGCGCTGGGTATGTTGTTGCTCCACATTTTGTTTTTATGTATTCACTATTTGCTGTTTGTTGTATGAGAATTCTGGATGCTACACACGCTTTTAAGCTGATACTGAAAAGAAGACTGAGGCTGAACACAAATGTAAAGAAAGAGGCCATCAGTGATATGTTTTAACTTTAAAAGTGTATGATAAAATGGACTTTAGATGTTTTGGAATGAATGAAGGGTGGGATATTTATAGATTGGGAAACGAACCCTGTAAATGATATGAATTGAAACTCAAATAAGACTTTTGGTTAGACAACTTGCATACCTGATCACATTTGGGCCTTGGTTTGTAAAATATTTGTTAAGTGGAAATATTAAGTGGCGCAGATGCCCAATAATTTATATGGAGCACATCAAATTATTAAATTGATTGTTAGGAGGTTTGTCTTATCGTATAAGTGCAAGGTCTAGAAACAGTTTTGTTCTACAATATTCCATCTATGGTTTAGAATTTAATTAGACATGTAAATATTGAGCTCAATTTAGGCATCTGCAGTAATGAAACTTTCTAAAGTGTTTGAAAGGTTACTGCTGTTACTAGTTTAAGTTAATTATGTACTTTGGTTTATTAGTTCATAGGATATAATGGTAGAAAACATGAGTTTCTCTTTTCTGAAAAGGTAACTGATAATGATGTGCATTTATCTGTGAACATTGAGGTACTGTTTATAGTTTACCCTGTTGTATTGACTGAAATTTACTTTTATATCTGTGTCGGTTTGTGTGATTCATCTGTTGTGTGATTGGTATAATGAAATTAAATTACATTATACCACTATAAATTATTTACTCCATCCGAGACTTCAATGGAAGTTGATTATATATGTTGTAAGAAGTCGGTCATTCTAGTTGTGTATGTAGTGGGAGAACAAAGCTGAAAATTGTATATAAATTAATAAGGGTCATTAGTAAATACGCAATAAATTGGATGATCTTCTGGATTAAATAATAACATGCTATCATTTGTTGAACAAAGATACTCATGAAATATCAAATTGTCTACTTTGAACGGTTAAACCTATGTTGGCCGAACGTGGTTATGTAAGATAATATAATTTTCCTTCTTTGATAATGATAAATTAAAATAAATTGAATCTCAACATATTATTAAATACTTTATGGTTGAGAACTAATTATAATTCAAATAAAATTGAAATGAACTGGTGAGGGCTACAATCAGTAAATAAATTTTAAAAGCGTAAATACTAAGTACATGTGATTAATTATTTTGTCAGTTGGTTTCATAAAACATATAATGTTGAATAATTATGCCAGTAAACTGACATGTAGAATATGCGAATACATGCATCACTTGTTAAATGTCATTTAAATTGAGTGCACACTTACATTATACCGTTATAGACTGGTGAAATAAATTGTATATTATGATTTGTTTGCCTTGATTTTACATAAAAAATTATTGTATGTGCACTATTTATTCTTTTGCATCAGTGCTTTATCTTGTTGGTTACCATCATTTGTTATTTGTCCTTTAAAGTTATAAGAATAGTTTGTTCAAAAAAAGCAACCAGCTAGTTCTTAAAAATTTATTGTAGTGTGATGTCAAATGGTTTTCATGTTTTATTTATTTATATATTAATAAATTTGAGTACAAATTAGTATAGTGCACTAACTTGGAGACACTTGTGGACAATGAATGAACACAATTTTAACTATTCCACATGTTGCATAAGCAAGTTGTACCAATTGTTAATTATCATATTAGTTTAGTTGGGGAAAATATTAATTGATAACATAGTGTATTTACTACATTTATTAGGAAACTTAATGATTTAATGGATCTTTTAGCAAGGGAAATGGGTAAGTATAACTGCATTATTGATTATTGCTTTTTTTATTTCCTTAGAAATCATTTTAGGTACTTAGGAAAATGAAAAGGATGGTTAAGGTATGTTTTTTAATAGTTCACTGCATTTCTTGAAGTATGTTTGTTGAATTGTACAAGGCATGTTACCATGGTTATTACATATTAGAAAGTTTAATAAGGTTTGATGTTCTAGACAAATTTCACAACATGAGTGTATTCATGTTCTCTTTTTTATTGTTTTAATAGTCATTGGATAATGAGGTATTTTAAAAACTTTTTGTTGCTGTAGAGGATGTATTTGTAATTACATAGCTATTTATACATAGTGGTGTATAAGTATAAAGAAAAGTAAAAAAATTTACATGAATTAACTGAATATAAATTTTTCTTTAATATAGATAAATTATAAATACAAACAAAAACAGTTGATAACGAAAACCAACAATTCATCTTGATTCATGTAAATACTAGTAGGAGGTCCGTGCTTCGTACACAGTAAGATGATAGTGCATCAACGAACTATTTTATAATGTTTTTGGCTGTAAATTTTCAAGTTGTATTATACTGTGTAATGTGTAAGATAGGATGGATAAATTTGATTTAAGACACAAAGTTCATGAGAAAAGTAGTAGGAAGATGATCGATGTTTAATATGCCCTGAGCACCATTATATCACAATACATAGAATATGAAGATAGTTGAAAATGTAGGCGCTGACATGTGACATTTAAAAATAGCAAATAGTTTAAGTACATAGTGCACAGTAAATTTAAAAGCTTGGTCAACTGATGATTGTTATCGGTATTTGGTAAGCAATGACTAATTCAAAATAGAAGTAACAGAGCTTTTATTTTAATAAAATATATTTATGTTACAAATTAGTAATATGCTTTACTAGTACGCAGTCACTTAAGATTTTTTTTATCAATTTCGCAAATGCATATGCAGCAACTATGTATCTACACAGTAGGTATCTTTCTTCCTTGGTAATCATTTTCCTACAGTGCCATTTTTACCCAAATGTGACTTTTCCAAACTCTCATTGCTTTTCTTGCTCTTAATTAAATTCCTGAGCAAAACTCATGTTCGATTCATGAGCAAATTTATATTCAGTTAATTGTTGCTGTAGAGGATGTTTCAGGCTTCTAGCTCCTTTTTCTTTGAGTTAAGTCTATGTTTAGCCTATAAATTCCTGAAACATGGAGTTGGTAAAAGCCATCATGATTACATGGGTGTAAACTGAAATCATGAACATCATGATTTTGGTAAAAGATAATGTGATTTCTTCGTTGTGGATAGTTTATCCAAAATGGTGTCAAATTGTATCACTGTTTTACTAGTCATTTTGTGGCGATGGAGAATTGTATTAAGCCACTGAATAACTAAAAAAACTAAAACGTTATGTGGAAAAAACCAAATAGCGTATACTAAGTGAGACAAATTTTAAATCTTCAACTTGTGTTCTACATAGACTATCTTAATATATTTGCTGTTTACTCATGTTGTTCATCTTATGTTCCCCTGCTACATCTATCTACCTGTTTTTTGTATTCAGTATGTACTGTCTTTGTTTGGTTGAAATTTGAACTGTAAGAATATTTCTGTGGTTGAAATCCAAATTAAATAACTTCTTCTACAATATAGGATATACAATAGGATATAAATATCTTCAATTATCGACAAGCTTCTTGTGCCATCAAAAGTTTCAGTTCCGCTCTCATCAGTTGGTAGCTTTGTATGTCTCATTTCCCTTCTGTTCTGTCGTTCTGTTTGCCGACGTAGTTCACTTGAACACGGTTTGTAAAATATAGGCAGTGATAACAACCTGGTGCAATTCACTGTCCTTCAAATACACGTCACTCAACCACCTAGTGTTATACTCTTGATTATAAATGGCTAGAAGGAAAAAGAAATAATTGACGAGATATTAAAGCATAGGACTAAAGGTTTAGGGTGTAACAACCCTGTATGTTACAATTATTTTTAAATTGAATTCCAGATTTAAAAGCTTTATTTATGAAAAGAATAAATTTTGTTATTGTAAATATAAAATACTTTGATTTTTTATGTGGATTAGAATTCCAAATATGACTAAATTTAATATTTCCAGAAAATGTGAATTTTGGTCAAATAGACAAACTTTGACTTTTAAATTTAAATTTTAAATAGTTTGAAATTATAAATTTTATCTTTTATTATGAAAATAGATTTAATAACTTGAACACTACTTTTCGTTTCGTTGAAAACGGAGTTAAAATGTAAAAGTTATGTACATTTCAATTTTTTAGTATAAACTGTTTATTTAACAATTTTGTCTATTTTAAATTGTATAAATTACTTTTTCTTTGTTATATTTTATTTTAATACGTGTCAATATGTTAATTTATGTATATTTTCATCTCTAAATATTTTCAAAAATAATAATAGAATTTTTCCAAAATTTACTATGATGATTTCCTATTTTTAAAGGCTGTTTCCCTATTTTCTGTTATTTTCTTCATTAAAAATTATATGTAAATTAAATTTTAAATATTTATTTTGTGAATATATTTTTATTTTATGTTATTATTTATGTTTATAAATATATTACAAGCTCATATGAATTTTTCTAAAATTTATTCTATTCAATTTCAAATTTTCTAGACTAGTTTACTATTTTTAGCTATTTTCTTAATTTAACTTTATATGATTGATAAATATTTATATAAATTATTATATTTTGATAAAATTTCGAAATTTTATCTGGGATTATTATCATTTCCAGAAATATAAAGTTATAAAAAGGAATTAAAGATATATGAAGAGTTTGATACCTTTTGTGTGCTTAGTCCTTTTGAATTCTACCGTTTCTTTTTCAATCAATACATCTTTTATTTTATTTTTGCTGTTCTATTCCCCCAATCTTTTTCAGCCGACTTCCTCATGTTATTCACGAATTTTCAAAGCTCCTAAACCCTAAAAAAAATCATGGCCTCCATCTTGCAAAAAAATTTGGTAAATCCCTCTCTTCTTTCTACTTTTTCTTACTTTTTCTATGCTATTTTGCCTTGTTTCTCTCTTCTATTTGCATGGCCTCTTCTCCATAACCACGGCCACCACCTCCAACACCTTTTCCACCATCATCTGTAGCAGCTCCTCCTCCAATCCCCTTTGACCAGATCAGGCCATGGCCATCTAGATGATCCTACACCCCAAAACAATGTCAAAAAAACTCCAAAACAATGCACTAGTCACCACTATTACTTCACCACCTTCATCCACCACCTTGGCCACCACTATAGGCCACCACCACCACCTTTTCCGGACCTCCCCACACCCCTCCATCTAATGTCCAGACCTGAACCATGCAAGGGCCGAGCCCCACTTGCCTTTGGATGAGCCAAAAATGCACCAAAACTCCACTTATTTTGCCTTGACCCTTTGTCTTATTCATATGTAACTCATACCATCATCATCTCCTTGTTGCCATGCTATTTTGATGCCATAACCTGAGATTATGTCTAGCTATGGCTGAGCAAAAGATCCCCTTGGTCAAGCTCTTGAATGGTTAAAGAAAGGTCGAATCACTTTGCCCTCTGTTGCTTTTTATTTCAAGTCATTTCGATATTGTTTTGTGTTACATATTTATGTATACATTGTCTTGTGTTGTTTATATGTATACAAGGCAATTATATTTGGCTCTCCACTCTCAAATCATATTCATGTTGTCGTGCCTTCAAAGATTCTGTGTTGTGTGTTTGGTCGTCATCTCCAGCTTAAACAAGTGAGTTATTCTCACCAGACAATATGTACCTATATAACTAGTAAATTGACACCCTGTGAATCTGTAGAAATATATTATCATGTTATACTTTACTATATTATGATCATATGATGTTTATACACCTTTTATATCATATGTTACTGTTATTTAATGTTATTCTGTTATTTATATCAGTTATCACCATTGCAAGTTCCCTGTAGACTAGAATCACTATGGGTTGAAATGATACATACCCGAACAGACTTTAGAATAGGGAAAAATTGTTATGGGCTGAAATGATAGGCCTGAACGATTTTTATTAAATTTATTTTAACTTGGGATTGCGGGTTTGAAATGATAAAACCCGGATTTTTCTTTTTTTTAACTGCGGATTGAAATGATACATATCCGTATCACTTGACCTAGGTTAGAAAATTATATATAGGCCCGTGGTTATTTTATAAAGTGTTTTGGATATTTTTAAGTATTTTAAAAAATTATAAATTTATGAAATTTGATTTAAATAGATTTTTGAAATGTTTTAAAATAAAGAAATTATGATTTTTTTTCCATGTGTTAAAAATGTAATTAATGAATGGTTTAACTGGATTTTTGAAATATAACTTAAGTTGGAAATTTGGAATTTTGGTTAAAAATGATATTTAAGTTATATAAATAAAATGGATATTAAATTTTATTTGGAAATGGTAAATATGATAATTTGATTAAATTTGAATTTAAGTGATTTATTAAAGTATTATTGATTTTTCTATGAATTTAAGTGGTTAAATAAGTGAATGTTTAAAAGTGATCTTTTAAAATATAACTTGACTAGGAAATGTGAAATTTGGTTTTAATTAAAGGGTTAAGTTAATTAAATAAAATTGGAAATTTAGTTAAATTTGTGAAATGGTAATTTAAATTTGAAGTGTTAAGTTATTTGTTGAAATGTGAAGAATTGGAAACTTTTACACTTAAATTTATTAAGTAAATTGTTGTAAATTGGATTTTATTATAAGAAATTTATTATGAAAAGATATATGTTAAACGATATGTAAATGAACATTTTAAATGTTAAAATATGATTTTTAAAATGTTTATGTGTTTTAAATTAAAGTTATTTAATTGCTGGAAATACACTAACACCTGAAATTAACTTTTAATAGCATTTAGAAATGCTATAGATTCTGTTTTGAACTAAATTTGTGTAAAAAGAGCTATTACAGCATTTCTGAAATGCTGTAGTTGCTGTAATTGAACTTATAGGCTAATATTGAACTCAGGTCTATTATAGCATTCTCTGGAAATGCTATGGTCTGTAGTCTTTACTAAACCAAATTTAACCCTTGTTTTGAAATCTGAACTACCGCAGCACTTCTGAAATGCTGTCTTTTCTGTTTTGAACTATAATTCAACTAAAACTGAGTTTTAACAGCAGTTTTAAGTGTTGTCTTTGCTGAATTAAAAATGTTTTCAAATATAACTTATAGCAGTTGTTTTTAAATGCTGTGAAATGCTGAAATTTTAATAATTAGGGTTTTTGACTTAGTAAACGAATCAGAATGGTTTGAAACTCTGGAAATTGAATATTTGATTTGAAAATATAATAATTACACTTTTAAAAGGTTTAAATGAATTATTTTGATTTGAATATAAACTATTTAAAGGTGATTTGAAATGATAGCAAATGAACGATATTTTTGAATTTAAAAGGTATTTAAAGTTGAATATTTGGATTTGAACTGATAGGATATTTTATTTTATTAAAATGATTTGAAATGAAGTTTTGAAAATGATATGAAAATTTAAATATATGGAAATGGTTTGGAATTGATTTAATCTATATTTTGATAAAGGTATGGTTTGAAATGATATTTTATTTTTAAGTAAAGTATTGTTTTTAAAAGTTATAACCACGGGTTATAATAACGATTGGTTGGCAAAGAGACCGGGATCGGATATGGACATACTCTCTGTCGATACCGAAAACCACTTTGACAACCGTGTACGCGGTGGAGATTCCAGAATGAAGTAGGATGGTGGCGACGTTCTTAAGTTATGTTACGTGGACCCAACTCCCGTGAGTTGGCATAAGGTGGCTAAAACAGGAGCAATCTCAGACCAGTGAGGTAGCACCTCTTCTCGGACACATTTCTTCGATATTATACTCTTACTTGTGATTGATTAGATGGCCATCCTCCGATTTGGGAGTGTTGTTCGAGGTGGAACGGTAGTGGCTGCTATGCGTATCCATCAGTCCGTGTGCGTAATTGGTATATCTACCCTGGCATTGCCTAGTTGTGCCGTGTTACCTACCATATCGAGCTTTACTACGATTATGATTTTAAGATCCGACCGCGTTAAGGTTCTCCATCCCCTTAACGCTATTTTCTATATGATTATACTTTACTTATTTAGACACTATTATTATAGCGAATATTACTACATAGTAGATATTTTAACGGATCCTTAGAGGATGGGCGGTCCCAAGCATCTTCTAAGTTACTTGTACCTTTATTACAGTTCACTTGAATTGGTTTACATTATATAAGTATATATTGTCCTGACTCGAGTGTTTTGTGTTTTGCTTTACGCTCGGGTCAGCCTGAGTTATTCACAGATTTGGATTTCCACTCTCTTGGAGATTTGAATCGCTGGAGATTATCTGCTTGTCATGTCCTATCTATTTCAATTCCGTTGTTCTACTCAGCTTGTACTTGGTTATTTTATTGAGACTTTTGTTGTACTCTATTTCTTCTGTTGTATCTTATGTAACTCTGACATATTTAGATAGTAGCTTCATGAACTACTATTTCTTTTACTTCCGCTGCATTATTTTACTCTGTGTCTGTGATCTGTGATTATATTTATTTACTGTATATTCTGAGATTTGCCAAATTTTATTTACAACGCGGTATTTTGAGCAATTCAACTCCGGCATGAGTGTCTGCCTATACACTTATAATGGATGCGAATGGTTGAAAATATCGGGTCGTTACAGTTGGTATCAGAGCTTTGGCTTTGAGGCAAAGCTCAGCATATGGAGTAGATTTATTTACAGAATCACTTTCGTTCGAGCTTGAATCTTTTCCTCTTGATTCAAATTTCCTCTGAATTTTTGGAACGTTCCCTGCGGTTTCAAAATTCATTCTTGTCCCTCACTATTCATCTTCTTTTGATTTTGGAGTATCACATAACTCCCCTTCGAATGATCTTTATAGTGAATTGGCTGTCTCGCCAATATTCTAATTTTCCGGTAAAGGGGGAAACTCCTTTACAAATTAGCATCGATTCACCAGAGATTTATATCTATCCTTGGTTTAGATGCTAATATCTTTTATTACTCCAAACTCTATCTTTTGAGATCAGATGTAGATTTACCCCAGAAAAAATACACATTTGATCTTATTCATTAAGTCACGGTTGACCCGGTTAAGGTTGCCCGCGATTTATCTAAGCTTATCCATCTTCATATGTTGATAATTAATCATCTTGTTTTGTTTCCGAAATATCTCCAAACATTTTGAATTGTACTTGTAAATCTATGTTTTGTTTTATATAGTGTGTCGTTTGAGTTGTTGATGTTGATTTGGGCTTCTGATCGATTCATCTGATCAACGCTATCAATAGGATTTCTAAAACACTTTGATAGAACAAGGTGACACAGTATTATTTTAAAAAAAAATTGTTTAATGAAATAAATTTTGATATAAGTAAATATTATGGAACTTAATAAATTGATTATTTGAAATGATAATACTTGATTTATCATTCTATAAATGAATTTATAAATAGATGTTTATAAATTGATTTTGGAAACTGAAATGAATTTAAATCAAGAATTTGATAATTTAATTTCTGATGGTTTCAAACCTTGTGTTTAAAGTTTTAAAAGGATATATTATTTAAAGTATTTTTGAATAAAAATTTGTCTCTAAAGGATTTTAAAGTTTAAAAATTAAGTGCTCTTCTCTTTGTCGCTGGAAAATAATTTCGGTGATGACTGCAGCATCATCGACGTTCATTTTCGAGTTTCGAAGTGAAGAGACCGTTCTGTTGTCTTGCTACAGCTTTGTTTTGGGAAATTTAATTGATTTGAATCTCTAAAATATGACTGAATTTATAATATATATATATATATGATTTAAATTTGATTTGACATATTATATACATATATTTATTTATCTCTTAATGGTTTGAAGGGAATCGGAAATTTAATTCTTACATTTTATCTTAAAGAATAATTTCAGTTATAAAAAGAAAATTAAATTTTTTGAATAAATGATTCAAACTTGAGATAATTGAATTGGAAAGTTTTATTTGTATAACATACAATTTCATTCCAATATAACTTACCAAAATTACACAGTAGTTGAATATGAAATTGGATAATATACAATATAAAAAGGATTTTATAAATAAAATTTGAGTGGTTATAATACATGTTATACACTTAAATTTTAGGTATAAAAGATTAACAGAGGTAAATAGTGAAAAAGGAATTTAAAGAGATTTTATTTAAATAACTTAATAATCAAATTTGATTTAATATGGAACCTTAAGTCTAACCTAGGAATTTTAATAATGGTTATTTCCTGAAATGAATATGTTGTATAATAAATAATGTATCTTTGAATAGATAAAATAAAATACATTGGAATTGGACATTTTGTAATAAAGTTTATTTAACTTGAATTCATAGTTTAATTGATGTCTAAATGAATAAATGTGTAAAGAAATTTGATTGTTATATTTGCTATGATAAATATTTTATGTATGAAATTGATATGTCTTGAAAAATGAATAATTATGATTTAAATAGTAAAATGTATTTTAACATCACTAAAACTTGATAATTGAGAATTTGGTTTTCAAATGGAATTTTAAGTGCAACTTATTAAAGGAATATCTATTTGTGAAATGGGTATTTTAAATAAAGTGATAGGTTATGTGTTAAATTAAGAGCTAACTAAAATAGTGAACTTTTAACTTAATAAATGAAGTATAGTTTGATTTGAATATTCCATTCATAAAAGTTTGTTTTAAATAAGTCATAAGTTAAATGATATCCAAATGAATATTTCTGATATTAAACTGATTTGAAATACTAATATATCTACTGTAGCATTTTATAAGTGCTGCTATTTTGAAAAGACAATGTTTTGGAAATTTTTATAATTGAATGAACTTAGAAATGTTACAACTTTAAAATGAATATTATTTGACCTTGAATTAAAATGGTTTAAATGAAGATTATTTTTTTTAAAGGAGTTTTGATTTTCTAAGTGTTATGTTTTTTTTAAAAGAATAACTTGTCCAAAGTGTTATGATTTTAGTAGTGTGATTTCCAAATGATAAAAATCCCTAAATTGTTATGATTTCAAAGCATTATGGTTTCAAATTATTATCTTATTTTGTTTTTCAAACCATCTTTTGGTTGTCCTTATTTTCCCTCATCTTGATACAGGCTGGTATAAGCATCATTCTATAATCTTTCTGTTTAGAAATCTTTCTGTAATCTTTGTTACTCATCCGGATCTGAACACTATTTTCCATTCATAGACCGTCGGTCAAGTGAAAAGGGAGATTCAGACTCTAGAGGATTTTTTTTTTCGTGCTTATATTTTTGATTTGATCACCTCCATCTTGTTAAACTTACCTATAACAATAGTTATCAGGTGTAATTCCAATTTTCTTATCATCCTGTCTTAATTCTATTCATTCTATCTTTTTCTGTGCTTTCCCGTACCTCGTTCCTTTTCGGGGACGAAAAGTTTTGAGTGGGGGAGAGTGTAACAACCCTGTATTTTACAATTATTTTTAAATTGATTTCCAGATTTAAAAGCTTTATTTATGAAAAGGATAAATTTTGTTATTGTAAATATAAATAACTTTGATTTTGTATGTGGATTAGAATTCCAAATATGACTAAATTTAATATTTCCAGAAAATGTGAATTTTGGTCAAATAGTCAAACTTTGACTTTTAAATTTAAATTTTAAATAGTTTGAAATTATAAATTTTATCTTTTATTATGAAAATAGATTTAATAACTTGAACACTACTTTTCGTTTCGTTGAAAACGGAGTTAAAATGTAAAAGTTATGTACATTTCAATTTTTTTTAGTATAAACTGTTTATTTAACAATTTTGTCTATTTTAAATTGTATAAATTACTTTTTCTTTGTTATATTTTATTTTAATATGTGTCAATATGTTAATTTATGTATATTTTCATCTCTAAATATTTTCAAAAATAATAATAGAATTTTTCCAAAATTTACTATGATGATTTCCTATTTTTAAAGGCTGTTTCCCTATTTTCTGCTATTTTCTTCATTAAAAATTATATGTAAATTAAATTTTAAATATTTATTTTGTGAATATATTTTTATTTTATGTTATTATTTATGTTTAGAAATATATTACAAGCTCATATGAATTTTTCTAAAATTTATTCTATACAATTTCAAATTTTCTAGACTAGTTTACTATTTTTAGCTATTTTCTTAATTTAACTTTATATGATTGATAAATATTTATATAAATTATTATATTTTGATAAAATTTCGAAATTTTATCTGGGATTATTATCATTTCCAGAAATATAAAGTTATTAAAAGGAATTAAAGACATATGAAGAATTTGATACCTTTTGTGTGCTTAGTCCTTTTGAATTCTACCGTTTCTTTTTCAATCAATACATCTTTTATTTTATTTTTGCTGTTCTATTCCCCCAATCTTTTTCAGCCGACTTCCTCATGTTATTCATGAATTTTCATAGCTCCTAAACCCTAAAAAAATCATGGCCTCCATCTTGCAAAAATTTTTGGTAAATCCCTCTCTTCTTTCTACTTTTTCTTACTTTTTCTATGCTATTTTGCCTTGTTTCTCTCTTCTATTTGCATGGCCTCTTCTCCATAACCACGGCCACCACCTCCAACACCTTTTCCACCATCATCTGCAGCAGCTCCTCCTCCAATCCCCTCTGACCAGATCAGGCCATGGCCATCTAGATGAGCCTACACCCCAAAACAATGTCAAAAAAACTCCAAAACAATGCACTAGTCACCACTATTACTTCACCACCTTCATCCACCACCTTGGCCACCACTATAGGCCACCACCACCACCTTTTCCGGACCTCCCCACACCCCTCCATCTACTGTCCAGACCTGAACCATGCAAGGGCCGAGCCCCACTTGCCTTTGGATGAGCCAAAAATGCACCAAAACTCCACTTATTTTGCCTTGACCCTTTGTCTTATTCATATGTAACTCCTACCATCATCATCTCCTTGTTGCCATGCTATTTTGATGCCATAACCTGAGATTATGTCCAGCTATGGCTGAGCAAAAGATCCCCTTGGTCAAGCTCTTGAATGGTTAAAGAAAGGTCGAATCACTTTGCCCTCTGTTGCTTTTTATTTCAAGTCATTTCGATATTGTTTTGTGTTACATATTTATGTATACATTGTCTTGTTTTGTTTATATGTATACAAGGCAATTATATTTGGCTCTCCACTCTCAAATCATATTCATGTTGTTGTGCCTTCAAAGATTCTGTGTTGTGTGTTTGGTCGTCATCTCCAGCTTAAACAAGTGAGCTATTCTCACCAGACAATGTGTACCTATATAACTAGTAAATTGACACCCTGTGAATCTGTAGAAATATATTATCATGTTATACTTGACTATATTATGATCATATGATGTTTATACACCTGTTATATCATATGTTACTGTTATTTAATGTTATTCTGTTATTTATATCAGTTATCACCATTGCAAGTTCCCTGTAGACTAGAATCACTATGGGTTGAAATGATACATACCCGAACGGACTTTAGAATAGGGAAAAATTGTTATGGGCTGAAATGATAGGCCTGAACGATTTTTATTTAATTTATTTTAACTTGGGATTGCGGGTTTGAAATGATAAAACCCGGATTTTTCTTTTTTTTAACTGCGGATTGAAATGATACATATCCGTATCACTTGACCTAGGTTAGAAAATTATATACAGGCCCGTGGTTATTTTATAAAGTGTTTTGGATATTTTTAAGTATTTTAAAAAATTATAAATTTATGAAATTTGATTTAAATAGATTTTTGAAATGTTTTAAAATAAAGAAATTATGATTTTTTTTCCATGTGTTAAAAATGTAATTAATGAATGGTTTAACTGGATTTTTGAAATATAACTTAAGTTGGAAATTTGGAATTTTGGTTAAAAATGATATTTAAGTTATATAAATAAAATGGATATTAAATTTTATTTGGAAATGATAAATATGATAATTTGATTAAATTTGAATTTAAGTGATTTATTAAAGTATTATTGATTTTTCTATGAATTTAAGTGGTTAAATAAGTGAATGTTTAAAAGTGATCTTTTAAAATATAACTTGACTAGGAAATGTGAAATTTGGTTTTAATTAAAGGGTTAAGTTAATTAAATAAAATTGGAAATTTAGTTAAATTTTTGAAATGGTAATTTAAATTTGAAGTGTTAAGTTATTTGTTGAAATGTGAAGAATTGGAAACTTTTACACTTAAATTTATTAAGTAAATTGTTGAAAATTGGATTTTATTATAAGAAATTTATTATGAAAAGATATATGTTAAACGATATGTAAATGAACATTTTAAATGTTAAAATATGATTTTTAAAATGTTTATGTGTTTTAAATTAAAGTTATTTAATTGCTGGAAATACACTAACACCTGAAATTAACTTTTAATAGCATTCAGAAATGCTATAGATTCTGTTTTGAACTAAATTTGTGTAAAAAGAGCTATTACAGCATTTCTGAAATGCTGTAGTTGCTGTAATTGAACTTATAGGCTAATATTGAACTCAGGTCTATTATAGCATTCTCTGGAAATGCTATAATGGTCTGCAGTCTTTGCTGAAACCAAATTTAACCCTTGTTTTGAAATCTGAACTACCGCAGCACTTCTGAAATGCTGTCTTTTCTGTTTTGAACTATAATTCAACTAAAACTGAGTTTTAACAGCAGTTTTAAGTGCTGTCTTTGCTGAATTAAAAATGTTTTCAAATATAACTTATAGCAGTTGTTTTTAAATGCTGTGAAATGCTGAAATTTTAATAATTAGGGTTTTTGACTTAGTAAACGAATCAGAATGGTTTGAAACTTTGGAAATTGAATACTTGATTTGAAAATATAATAATTACACTTTTAAAAGGTTTAAATGAATTATTTTGATTGGAATATAAACTATTTAAAGGTGATTTGAAATGATAGCAAATGAACGATATCTTTGAATTTAAAAGGTATTTAAAGTTGAATATTTGGATTTGAACTGATAGGATATTTTATTTTATTAAAATGATTTGAAATGAAGTTTTGAAAATGATATGAAAATTTAAATATATGGAAATGGTTTGGAATTGATTTAATCTATATTTTGATAAAGGTATGGTTTGAAATGATATTTTATTTTTAAGTAAAGTATTGTTTTTAAAAGTTATAACCACGGGTTATAATAACGATTGGTTGGCAAAGAGACCGGGATCGGATATGGACATACTCTCTGTCGATACCGAAAACCACTTTGACAACCGTGTACGCGGTGGAGATTCCAGAATGAAGTAGGATGGTGGCGACGTTCTTAAGTTATGTTACGTGGACCCAACTCCCGTGAGTTGGCATAAGGTGGCTAAAACAGGAGCAATCTCAGACCAGTGAGGTAGCACCTCTTCTCGGACACATTTCTTCGATATTATACTCTTACTTGTGATTGATTAGATGGCCATCCTCCGATTTGGGAGTGTTGTTCGAGGTGGAACGGTAGTGGCTGCTATGCGTATCCATCAGTCCGTGTGCGTAATTGGTATATCTACCCTGGCATTGCCTAGTTGTGCCGTGTCACCTACCATATCGAGCTTTACTACGATTATGATTTTAAGATCCGACCGCGTTAAGGTTCTCCATCCCCTTAACGCTATTTTCTATATGATTATACTTTACTTATTTAGACACTATTATAATAGTGAATATTACTACATAGTAGATATTTTAACGGATCCTTAGAGGATGGGCGGTCCCAAGCATCTTCTAAGTTACTTGTACCTTTATTACAGTTCACTTGAATTGGTTTACATTATATAAGTATATATTGTCCTGACTCGAGTGTTTTGTGTTTTGCTTTACGCTCGGATCAGCCTGAGTTATTCACAGATTTGGATTTCCACTCTCTTGGAGATTTGAATCGTTGGAGATTATCTGCTTGTCATGTCCTATCTATTTCAATTCCGTTGTTCTACTCAGCTTGTACTTGGTTATTTTATTGAGACTTTTGTTGTACTCTATTTCTTCTGTTGTATCTTATGTAACTCTGACATATTTAGATAGTAGCTTCATGAACTACTATTTCTTTTACTTCCGCTGCATTATTTTACTCTGTGTCTGTGATCTATGATTATATTTATTTACTATATATTCTGAGATTTGCCAAATTTTATTTACAACGCGGTATTTTGAGCAATTCAACTCCGGCATGAGTGTCTGCCTATACACTTATAATGGATGCGAATGGTTGAAAATATCGGGTCGTTACATAGGGTAAAAATAACAGAACTTATCATTTGTCCTATATGTGCCAATCTTTTTACTGAACTTTAAGCAAAAATATTTGAACCTATCC
Organism: Allium fistulosum; assembly: GCA_030737815.1. Taxonomy (NCBI): domain Eukaryota; kingdom Viridiplantae; phylum Streptophyta; class Magnoliopsida; order Asparagales; family Amaryllidaceae; genus Allium; species Allium fistulosum. The sequence goes on from CM060906.1 coordinate 1,023,855,989, forward strand.
CTGAAATTGCATTGGCTACAAATATTGCTGAAAAATCATTGACCATAGATGGGATTAAATAGCTGTTGATCCTGTGTTTTGTAAATAAAATCATATAATCCAAGCACTCGAATTAATAGAATCTCTTTTAAGAAATCCTGTGTCAAAAGCCTCTACTAATCCAAACACCAATGAGTTGTGTGCATTGTACAAAATTTCTATACTGTAAACCAACAACTAATCCTCAATGCCATGAAAATAATATATGACCATACACTGATGTTTATATACATTTCTTTTTGTGCAGATATAGAAGAATTCTTGGTGAGATGAATACTCAAAATTATAATGTTGTGCAACTCATCTATTTTGGAACGCTGAAGGTTAAATTAATATTTATTATGGTATGCACAGATAATTTTTGACACCTTGTCGTAATATGTTTATCATAATTTGTCTACGGCAGTATAATAGGCGCTTTAAAGTTGGTTGAATTGTTTTCAGACACTTGTTATTGACCAAAAGCTATTATGTGTGGTGAAATTAAACTCTTTTAACAACCATTTTTACCAATTTAGTGTATGCACAGATCTTGTGTTTTCAGTGTTAAAAAATCATTGTCATTTTATTTATTACCCTTGCACTTGGTCAGTCAGCTGCTAACATTGCATATATTTTCCTAGGAACATTGCGTACTAAACCACAATTTGTTAATGCATCCTTAACAACTCCATGTTTAGGGTTGCTAATCTATTACTAGCGCTGCGTACGTCAAACAAGACATTGGGATAATATCGAAAATAAACATTGGTTGTCTTTTGATCTTAAGACATTTTGTACGATGCACAAACTAAGGCATGCATGCCTCGGTTACATTTCAGCACAAACCGAGGCTTGCATGCCTCAACTACAAATTGAGGCAATGACTCAGTTTGTTCAAAGTATGTACCAAGTATCTTAAGACATCTTATACAATGCTTGTTAGTAAACTTTTTATCCAACTCACATCATCTTATTTTTTTTGTGCTTGCTACTTTTTACAGGTAACAATTCGCTTCTTTATAAGTATCATAGTTGAAGAGTCTCGGTTCTTAATTATCAAAGATATATGTGGAAGGTTTTCCAGGTTTGATTGTTGCAGTAAGCTCTTCTAACCTAAAAGATACCTCTATTTGTATTGAGTATTGTATTCTGTAATATTAAGTATGATAATGTAGTATTATTGAAAATGATGTAGTATTGTTGTTCTAATCGTTTTGCTGTTGTTGCCAAACTATGTACTGTAATATTGTTGTTGTTGCTACTGAACTATGTATTGTAATGTATTGTTGTTAAACATTGTAATTAAAAGATTTGTTATGTTTGGTCTTTGTGCTGAATCTATGAAAAATATTTGATTTAATGATCTTTCTTTTGTGATATTATGTTAAATTTGCAATTTTTTGTATTGAGTATGATAATGAATTAACTCTTACCGTAAGAGGGCAGAAAAGGCAATATATTTTTTAAAAAACTTATATATTAAAATTAGCAACGGTTTTGAGCCGTTGCAAAACCAAATTAACAAAACTTGTACAACAAGATTTTGCAACGGCTTTTAGCCGTTGCGGTACTAAAATTAGAAACAGCTCTAAGCCATTGTAAAATTAAGTTTTGCAACGGCTTTGAGCCGTTGCTAAATTTAATTTCGCAATGGCTAAGGGCCGTCGCTAATTTTTTACCACTGCCGATTTTGCAACGGCTCTAAGCCGTTGCAAAACACTTTTGCAACGGCTAAGAACCGTTGCAAAATGACATTTCTGGTGTAGTGTTGTCCCAAATCATAGTTTTCCTAGGGTCACTATGAACCTATTAGTTTTCACAGGCTAACCAATAACATATCCGGCTAACTCGGGCCAAAACATAACCAGATGTCCTAAAATCACAAAATACGGTTAGAAGGAAAACTACTTAAACAATACAGTGAGCATATAAAGCTATGAGTTCCTATATGTGCATACACATCTTTTAGTCTCATACCGACAAAGCCCTACGCACTAAAATCGCGGACCTTTACCAACTGGGGGCTACCGGCCAAAGCATTGGGCGTGGCCTTACACCGGTCTCACCTAAAATCTTATCTAGTTTTAAATTCACGAGTCATGTCTTTTAGATTAGTTCAAGGCATCCTAATACAATTGATCTATTAGATTCCTAGATGCAATTCTACTCACTCAGGAGTTTAGTTTGACTATACTCACAACTAAAGCTACCTAACTGGTAATTCTGTTCCTAAATCCCAAGGTGCAAAGTTGGGTAATGAAAATGTGAGTATGACAAATGATAAAATATGTAAATTTAACTGATCAAATGATAACAAGAATATATCACAACATTCATCAAAATATATTCAATCAATAGTCATATGCACAACAAAATTACTTATGTTTAAGTAAAATTTTCCTTTGGAAAAATTCATAAAAAATTGAGCTAAAATACTATTTCATTTTCTTGAATACATTTATTTTTAGAATTGATACACCACTTGAAATCATTCTTAAAACAAGGAAAACATAGCCCAATACTTAGCCAAAATCTTGTGCCAAAGCATTATCATTTTACATAGCTTTTTAAATACTTGCTATCAAAACAGGAATGTCGAACATCTAGAAAATAGTGGCTATCGAGCCTCTACAACATAGCTTTTAAGTTTGTAAAACATATGGCTATATAGCCCTTAAATATAGATGTCGAGTATCTAGAAATCATAGGCTATCGAACCTCTAAAACATAGCTATCAAGGTTGTAAAACATATGGCTATCGAGTCGCTAAAACTATAGTTATCAGGTTTTAAAACATACGGGCATCGAGCCACTAAAAACATAGTTGTCGAGTAAATACACGGAAGCCGTCGAGTCACTATAAGACAAGAGGTGTTAAGTTCTTAAAAACACGAGGTATCGAGCCTCTAAAATTTGAGGATGTTGAATCCTTAAAAACATGAGGTACGAAGCCTCTAAAACTTGAGGATGTCGAAACTTTTTTTAAAGAAGTTGTTCAGTCTCTAAACCATGCGGTTATCGAGTCTCTTTAATATCGAACCTTTAGAAACACAGGGTGTCGAGTCCTTATGCAAGCGGATACATCACATAGCTATCGAGTAGCTATCACATGCATCGACCCTTGTAGTTGTCGAGCGTTTATGAATATAAAGGTATCAAGACTCTAAGTTATAATACCGATGGCATTTCTGTAAATAACTAAAAACTGACTTGGTTCTTTTAAAAATTAAAACTTTCCACTAACTCTTGCCTCATGTCAAATTTTCATTGGATAATAAAACACTTTTCATATTCTTTACTGAAATTCTGGTAGGTCGCATTCTACCTTCCCAATTAACTTTGCAAAACCCTTATAATTAATATCATTAACTTATATTAATTATAAACATTTCTAAAATAAAAAATCCATAGAAAATCATAACAATTAGCAAAAAATCCCAAAAATCACTAAAAACCTGAACTTCCTTCTTCTTCCATATACAAAATTTTGAGAATACAATATTAATTTAATTATCTTCAATAATTAAAAACCCAAAAATATACACCTTTTTCCCCTTAGGAAATTCATAAAATATTCATATATACTTGAAAAATTATGAAATTGAAAACCCATCTCCAAAATAATGTTTTCCATAATATATTAAAATTTCAAGTCAACAGGGGATTAAAAACTAGGTTTTTTCCTTTAAATCCATTAAAACAATTCCATAAAATTCCACCAAACCATTATTCAATCTAATAATGATCTTATCAATCCAAACATGAAATATTATCACAACAAATTCGGAAATCAATCCTAAATCTGAAAATAAAACACAACAAAGGAGATCGTTAGCGGTTATTCTCCTTGGATTGGATAAGAAAGATTGACATTTGATGTAGATTAATTCCCTTAAGCTTTCCCCTTAGAATTCCTTAGATTTCCTCTTCTTTTTCTCTAGGTAATGGCCGACCTATTATGCTCCTCTCAATAATCTCTTTCTATTCTATGTTTAAAACAAACTTATTAATTGATTAATTAAGGCATGACCCAAATAGCTAACAAATCTCATTCTCTTTATCACCTCACATTATTCTATTAAATTTATCTATTAAATTTCCTGAATAATATTAATCAAAAATTTGGGGTGTTACATATAGGCAGTTTATCGGCTTCGGAGAGAGTCAATTGATAGAGTAGATAATTAAAACATATAGCATACTCATCACTAAGGGACTGACCCGATTAGATTTTTAGAAAACCGATCGTGGAGTTGGAATAAATTCCCATAATTGACCTCAAGTGCAAGTGGAAGATTAATATAATTAGGGGTATGTCCTAGGGGCAATTATGTAATTTGTTACATATATCTAACTCGATAACCAATCTTATTCATAATAAAGGTGCTTATTCTATTATATACTTTGTTATATTATGATATAAGCAATTAATTTATAGTATATAAAATAGAAAATCCTTAAAGTATATGTTATGTGATATTAATTACCATGTGTAGTAATCATAAGAATCACATTAAAACAACATATTATTCTAAATATTCCTAGTCAAGATGTTTTGAAAAAGGATATCAATTCATCCGTTGAGACTAGAGTACGCAACGCTCTTCAAATATCGGGCGAAGTATTACACATATACGCTTGAGGCCAATGGGTCATGTACTGATTATTATTGATAATTATGGAATGACTCACTTCAGAGTTTCTATTGCTTAATGTAACTAAATTCAAATATAAGTATAATAACCCATATATGTCGACATTTAATATTTATGGTTATATGTCCTAACATTTGTGTTTTCGATGAGGTAATACGAGCATAACATAGTAGGATTGTATCACGATCACTCTTACATAAATGTCAAGTATTATTATTATCATTTACTTAAATAATACTTTATTTATGTATACCATTTTATATATAGTATTTTAGTTAGAATCCCTTACACTGGAAGTTGTAGTCTAACCTGTGTATTGTCCTTTTCCTTTCATGACATTTATTAGCTACTCTCACAAGTATGTTGAGAGTCAAGTTGGGAGATTTTCTCTTTAGTTAACGAAAAGTGCAATAAGAACATGAACGTTAGGATTGATGAAACATTATTTCCAGTCAAAGAAGAAGTAGTCAATTGGAGGAGCAGTGATGGAGTGGCAAAGAGACAAATAGGAAAGGTAGAGCACCTTCCAATTGACTGGTAGACCTATCTAGTTCACCGGATATTGGGACAATTTTGGCCTGATCGCATTAGTACTTTCATTCGATTGGAAATCCCTTTCTAATCAACTAGATCGGCAAATTATGAAGATTGAGCTTCGAGATTTTAGAGGGATTTTCATATTTTTCAAGGCGTTTTAGAGTTTCCACGGTAGATTTCTCTATATCTTTGATCCAGTGACTGAGATTACACCAAGCTATTATAAATAGACTTGCTTAGGTTCATTGTAAGAAAGGAGGAGGGTTATTGTATTAGGATTTTGGGGATTGAGATTTCTTTTCAACTTTAAGGGTTTTCTTTATAGTCTTTTGGTAAATTAATAAAGTTTTGTTTGGAGGAAACAGATTTCCATTGTTTTTATTCACTTCTTATTCCTTCCCAAAGATAATTAAGTAGGTATCCTTAGGATAACTCTAACAATCAGTATCAAAACCTATTACATAAAATTTTCTAAAGAGAGATTAATAAAGAATAAGATAGGTATTGCAAAACTTAATGGGAGAAATTGGGGGTTATGGAAGACATAGATGAATGATTTTCTATATTTTAATGATCTTCACCAACCATTAGAGAATAATAAGGAGAGATCTAGTGGTATAGCTAAAATAAAATTAGAAAATATGGATAAGAAGTCTACAGTGACTAATCAATATATTTTGGAGAATACAATGCTTCATATTGTTTATAATGAAACATCTACTTATGCAATTTGGATAACGTATGAAGGAATTTATGCAAAGAACTCTATAACAAACAAGGCTCTTCTAATGAGAAGATTGGTAAATCTGAATCTTAAGTAAGGTGGGTTATTGGAGAACGTCTTAATTATTTTCAAGCAATTGAATCAATTAGCAGCCATGAAGTACAAGGTTGATGATGGGACATAGCTTTGATGTTGATGAGTTCATCATCAGAAAACTAGGGAACACTTATGATTTTATTAAACAACTCAAATTCGGGTGGAGTTGTTTCGATAAGTTCAATGGTTAGTAGCCTGCTTAATGAGAAGATATGGTGGATTAACCTAATGGAAGGAAAGGTTAATGCAAAAGGGGAAATGGAAATCTGATTGAAGAGGTGCATCTTGAAAGGAGGGTAGCCATCAAAATATGGAAATACAATCAAATAGATCAAACATGGAAAGAGATTTCATCTGTTATTACTGTAAAAAACAAGGTCACCAGCTCAAAATTTGCAATAAGCTAAAAGGGATAAAGAGAGAATGAGAGCATTAGAAGAAGGCAAAAATAAGCTTGAGGAAGGCAACAATGACGAAGTCAATTTTGGTATAAGTAATGGCACACTATGTGTTAACGGAGGAAAAGGATATAAGTGTGTGCTTGATTTAGGTGCACGTTTCCATATATGCAGCAAAAGGAGCATTCATTGATTATAAAGATGAAGAAAGCAAGGTAGAGTCCATTAATTATAGAGATGTTAAGGTGAAGGGTATAAGCTAGGTTAGGTTGAAGATGTATGTTGGAAGGGTGATTAAACTCAAGGGATTTGGGCATTCAATATAAATTAAGCATTATCTTTTTTCAGTAGGTTGGTTGGAAGAAAAAGGTTGCAACTTTTCAACTTGAGGTGAAGTCACAATGGCGTGGAAGGCAAATAGAGGGTGTTGCATGCAAAATATGGAAGCAACAATATGTATAAACTACTTGGAAAAATAGTAGATAATGTAGGGAATTCTCAAATTGGAGTTGGAGATGAAAATCTGTCTGAATCGAGGTTAGCACGCAACAGAAAACCATAAAGCCTGCATAGAGGCCTTTGTGGTATTAACGGTAATTCTGATTTATTAATAATATGCATGTTCAATTAGAGGACATGCATAATTAGGGTTTTGAGGTTGGCTAAGTTTTTTTGGATGGAATTATTTGTTTCCATTGGGGCATTGGAGTTTGCTTGGAGTTTGAGATTGTAGGTGGAGTTCAGATGGCTTTTATGGAAATATAGCATCAAAGTGGAGACGGTTGGAATTGGTATTACAATATTTCCAATCAAAGAAGGAGTCGATTAGAGGAGAAGAGATGGAGTGACAAAGAGACAAAGGAGAAAGGTGTAGAACCTAAGGCATGTATCATAAGCTAAAAGTATCCAGTCGATTAGAAAAGGCTACCAACCGATTGAAACTCCTTTCAGTTGATTGGTACAATCTACTATATTATAAGGCAATTTTGGTTTGATTACATTAGTGCTTTCAACTGATTGGAAATCCCTTTTAGCTGACTAGATTGGCAAATTTTGTAGAATTGGGCTTCATGATTTCAAGGATGCTTAAGTCCTTTTCAAGGTGTTTTGGAGTTTCCAGCGTAGATTTCTGCATATCTTTGATCCAATGGTTGGATTACATCAGGCTATTATGAATAGATTTACTTATGGTTCATTGTAATAGAGGAGGAGGGTTATTGTATTAGGGTTTTAATTGGGAAATCTTCTCAATAGTTAGGGGTTTTCTTTGTAATATTTTGGTGAATTAATAAAGTTTTGTTCAGAGGAAATTGTTTGTCTATTGTTTTTCTTCACTTCTCATCTCTTCTTATTTCTAATTGTGTAGGGATCCTTGGGATAATAATAATAGTGAAGGCTACATAGAGGATCATTATCTAGTGTTTTGGTGATATTTGTTATTGTAGTAACAAGTAGTTTGCATGTACTTGAGACCATGCATTTAGAAAGGAAACGAGGTTGATTGGGTCTCTACCATATTTATTTGAATAAACGAGTTACATAGGAGATGCAAAAATAAACCAATGTAAGAGGGAAAAAAAAAGACCCAAAAATATAGTAGCTTAAGAGAATGATAATACTGTAAAATTCTCTAAATGGTCAAAGTATTTGTTGCATTATCCCTTTTAAGAGTTATCACTTCCTGGCCAATTTTCGTCAAAATCCGGAAAAATTTTGGTTTTCAGAGGAAATATTTTGTTTAAATAGTCTTGTATTTCAATCATGCTATATCTTAACAACAAATTTCTTCAACATAATAAGAAGGTTCTCATCCTCCATTGATTTCCATCTCATCATATTGGAAACAGTAAACCATTCGGTTATTGCATTACGATTAGGCGGGGATATCCTCCATACACAAGAATTCTTATCCACAATCTATGCATGAAACTGCATTCGAAATATATATGATTTCTTAACTTAGTGCATATATTGCAAAAAGTATAGAAAAAATTCGACAAGAATCCCAGGGAGATGAGCTTGTCTTGAGTTTGGATTGGGTTATGAAAAATATTTCAAAGCACTTAGTTATCATTTCAAAGGAATATATATTCCAAATTTGTTTATGCCTGGGGTCACATGGTGTTTGAGGAAATGAAATTACATCTTTTTTTTTGAAAAAAGGTACTTTATTAAAGAAAAACGCATATACTTCCATGATATGCCTCGTTAAAACCTTGTAATTACCCTAACCTAAATGGGTGCCTTACAAGGAAAAAGAGTACACATCATGTCCATATATTAACAGTACAACAGACAGAGAGCCGAAGGCCAAGTTGTCAAATGGGTGGTGGAGTAAACAAAGGTAGACACACTCAAAACCACCCATACGAAAACAACTTGGGGCTAAAACTTAACCAAAATATGCAAACAAATAAAAGATATAACAAAACTAACACGTGCCCAACTAAACAACACGACAAAGAAGAAATAAAAAACCCCTTCAAGCTCGATAACTCCTTCAAAATTCTTCATGAGAGAGAAAAACGAAATCGACTTTACTAAAAATTAGATCTAGAAAACTCCATTGCACCAGTTCCTCAATGGCAGAAAATTGAAATCTTTTTCAAGATAGATAATCAGGCAGTATCTTGGCAGCTGGGAGATTAGGCTCTTCAACGGGCTCAAGGAGGATGCAAGATCGGATTTGTGTCCACTGTTATGCCAAAATTACTCAAGATAAGTGCCATTTCTGTGCTTATTTTCTCACTAGTCAGATATCTTGAAGTAATTGCTTGCAATCATGTATTAAAAGAACAGTTCTGACTTGAACAGGAAGTTTAATGCCTTTGAAAACTCGATTATTCCTTTCGCACCAGATGTGCCAGATTAGAGTAGTAAAAACAATGCTATTGATTTTATTAAGAAATTGGTTGCTATTCTGATTTTGATACAATATTTCCAATACTTGATTGAAATCAGTAGCATTCCCGATATTAATTTGCCTCTTTCGCATAATTTCATTTAGAATCTGTTTCGAATATGCATAATTGAAAAATAAATGATCCCTATCTTCCTGTTGATTTAGACAAAACACACAGGACCGGTCGACATTACTATTCCATCTATTGATTCTTTCCTTCATGTTAAGTCTGTTTAGTTTAGCCAGGAGAGCACAAGTAGACATTTTTGGTGCACAGTTTTTATGCCAAATTATTTTTGCCTAGTTAAATTCGATATTTTTGACTCTGATGTGATTCCATGCTGTTTTAGAGCTGAACTGACCATATTTTCCAGGAATCCAATACCAAAAGTCTTCTTGTTTTTGTGCATGAATTGTAATATTATATATTGTGTTATGCATTTGAATAGGCACATACTTTAGGTAGTTTTTTCATTTATTACCTGTTATAAGTGTAGAAACTTTCCTGTCTCTTCCTTTTGAAATTGCCATAGTGTTCCACCCATAACTATCCACCAGTGAGTACCTATTGATCCATGGGTCTGACCAGATTTCAGTGTGTTCACCATTCACTATTTTCCTGTCAATAGCACCTTTACACCATTATCTAGATTTTAACAAATACTTCCATGTGTATGAAGCATTAATATTCAATGCAGTAGTCCAGAAGTTTGTTTTATTGCAGTATTTATTATATATCCATTTAGCCCATGTTGATTCACCTTGAATAAAATTCCAAACCAATTTAACTGCTACTGTTTTTGCAATCTCATTAATTTTCCTGATTCCAAGGCCACCCTCATCTTTAGGTTTGCATACATCATCCCAAGACATCTTGTGAGCTTTAGAATTCCAGATAAAATTGGCACACAAAGAGTTTATTCTTTGTATAACAGAGACTGGGAGTTGAGTAAACTATAACCAAAATTGAATCATTGGTTGGATCACTATTTTAACTAGTTCTATTCTGCCACTGATATTAAGCAATTTGCTATTCCAATGATTAATTTTTTTATTGATTCTCTCTATTAAGTGACCAAAATCTCTAGCTTTGAGTTTGTTATTAGATAAAGGGATGCCTAAATAAATTACAGGAAGGTTCCCAACTGTGATGTTAAAAGTCTCAGCTATATCTTGTTTGTGATAAGCTCCTTTACTAAAAAACAAGGCAGACTTGTTTTCATTTAAGTCTAGCCCAGTAAGTGTTTAAAAACCTGCAGAATACACTCAGCATTATCCCTAGTAGCTTTGGCCAAAATCAAAATATCATCAGCGTAGAGCAAGTGAGTTATAATTGGCTGAATATTATAAATAGGGGTGATATTGCCTTTCAAATATTCCACCTCTAGATTGATTGAAAGGAATTCCATAGCGATAACGAATAAATATGGAGATATGGGGTCGCCTTATCTTAACCCCTTGTACTGTCAATAAAACCACAAGGCGAACCATCAATTAAGATTGAGAAAGAAGGGGTAGCTATACATTCATAGATGAGACTAGGAAATATTATAGGGAACCCCCTGGAAATTAGCATATGATGAATAAATTCTCTGCTTATTTTATCATAGGCTTTATGCATATCAATTTTCCAGCAAAAATTGTTATAATTATTCCTATTAAATCCACTGACCATTTCATAAGCAAGTAGATAATTTTTCGATATTATTCTCCCGGGGATGAATGCATTCTGATTATATGAAATAAGGTCATCCATATAGGGTTTTAGTCGATTACAAAGAAGATTGGCTAAAATCTTATAGATGACATGCATAGTGAGATCAGTCTGAAATCAGTCATATCAATTGCATTCGGCTTTTTTTGGAACAAGGCAAATGAAAGTATGATTGACTTCCTTAATAATGTTACCTGATTGGAGGATGCCATTCATGGCATTCCAGATGTCATTTTTAAGTTGTTCCCAATGTAATTTGAAAAACTTCAAGTTATGGCCATCTGGGCCGGGGGAACTGTTATCATCGATCTGAAAGATTGCAGTCTTTATTTCTTCTAGTTGAAAAGGTTTGCATAAGATTTCTTTCGCAATTTCAGATAGAATTTTCTTACAAACAATGCCTGGAAATTGAAATGCGGCCTGTGATATTGAAAACATATCAGAGAAATATTTTATCGCTTCGTGCGCCAGTTTTTCTGATGTTGATTCCCATGTTCCATTTGAATTAAGAATGAAACTGCTTCTACAATTAGGATTAGTTGCTTTAATCTTGTTGTAAAAGAATCTGGTTGGTCTGTCCCCCTTCATTAGCCAATTTAGCTTCATTTTTTGTTCATTTTCTGCAGTAATTTTCCTCATCAAATTGTGAATCTGTGCATTTATTGAACTGTATTGCTAAGACAAGATTTCATTCAATGGGTTTTGAACAAGTTGGTTATATAAATGATTAGCCTCCTCTTTTAGCTGGTCTATCACTTTATGCATATTATTTTTATTATTTCTCCAAACTTTCAATGCATTTTTTATTTCTTTCGGTCTGCACAAGAGGATGTACAGATGACTGCCATGGAATTCCTTTGCAAAAGCATCTTGAATGGAAGAATAAAAGCCAGCTTGCAAATGCCAAGAATTGCTATATCTGAAAGGTATTCTATTCTTGCTTTTATTTTTAATAATGAATTTAATACTAATAGAGGAATGATGACTGATAAATTGATTACCAAAATTGATACCAAACTGGTTGAATCGATCCATCCAAAAGTTGTTAACAAAGACACGATCTATTTTACTATGAATAGAGAGATATTGTCCTCCTCTCCAAGTATAATAATTTACAGTAAAATCCGGTTCCACTAGTTTAGATAAGAATATACAGTCTATGAATTCATGTTCCCCCATTGAGTTATATAGACCATTGTTAATTCTATCTTTAGGCGAAAGGATAGAGTTAAAATCTCCCGCCACAATCCATGGAAGATTAAAATTAATCGATTGCTCCACAAGATATTTCCAAACTTCACCTCTTTTCGTCTCATCATTGAAAGCATAAATCGTCGTACATAAAATACTAACCCCACTAGCATTATGTAATATACAAGTTATGTATTGTTCACTACAATGCAAAATGATATTTGACCATTGAAATGAATCCCAGATAATTAAAATTCGACTTTTTTTGGTCATTAGAGATATTATAAGAATATTTTCAGTTACTACTAATTTTGCCCATAAGTCTCTCTATATTTTCCATAGATAATTTATTTTCGAGAATACTAAAAAAATAATTTTTTTACTATTTACCCGTTGTAGAATTTCCAACTATTTAGTCGGGGCGTCCATGCCCCGGATGTTCCAAAAGTGGAACTCCATTAATTAATTATTGTTTGGCATGTTATTTTCAACAGGGGAGGTAGCAGCCCCCAATGTCTTGTGCTTTTTTGATTTTTTATTCTTTCCCTTCAACTGATTAACCAATAAGTTCCATGCAGGGTTTTCTAAGACGTCCGATGAAGATGTTGCTTTAAGAACCTCTTTTGACCTAGTTTTCCTTGTGGCCTTTGTTCTGGAATTATGTTGTAATATTGGGCTGCTGTTGAGTGTACCAGTGCAAGGCTGCTCTACTGGAGACATTGCATTCATAATTTCATAAACTTTTCTGTTTTTGTCCCTGTTGTTGTATGCGGAGTGACTATCCATATTAGAATTTGCATTAAGAGAGTCTTGTTTTGAATATGTATTATAAGTCGAAGACTGTACTCTCGGCTGGACAATATTATCTTCATTATTAATTTGATTGTCCGTGTTAAAGTTTAAGTCTTCAGTTTGAGAATTGTTGTTTGTTTGTTCCTGATTTGGACCGATCACGTCTGGTATAGAAACCGAATTATTTATTATGTCTTCCAAATTTATCTCATTACTCCTACTATCTTCGATGATCATACCAGAGTTATCACTTGACTAGTTCAGTGTCGTCTCTTTGGGCCGCCATACTTTAATGAATTGACAATGTGTGTCGTTATGTCCAAAGCTAGTACAATTAGAAGAAACGATGGGTTTCTATTCGTAAACTACTTCTTGTCATGTGATTGCATCTGTCTCCGTAAGAATAGGGATCTAACTTGGGAACTCAAATGAGTTATTAATTTCGATTAAGGCTCTCGCATAAGCAATTTTAATTATACCCTCTGTGAAATTGTCCAGTTTGATAGGGGTTCCAGGGACTGAGGCGATTCGACTAATCCCTTCTTCTGTCCAATAATCAAGTGGTAGATTAGGGAAATGCACCCATATCGGGATAGAATTGAAGAGTTCTTTGATTAATTGCATTCCAGGAGACCATTTCTTCATTATCATTAGCTTTTTGTTATAGTGGTATGGACTACCTTCTATGACTTTGTCACAATCTTGTTTATTGTTGAACTTTAAAGCATAGAATCCATTTTCCTTAGAGTATATGGAGAAATTATCTTCAGGCTTCCATACTCTAGTAATATAATCTTTGAAATAAGGATAGTACGGTTTAGATTCAACAACATAAATCACAATAGCATTGTCCCATTGTTTGCTTGCATCTTGAACAACCTCTGCTGACATTTTGGCACACTGCAACGAGTTAAATTCACGAGGTTGGTAGTATTTTAAAGGGATAGAAACAGGAATATTATTTCCCTTAACCACCTCACTCCACGCTCGGTTAGAGGAAGTGAAAAAATTCCAATTGTTAGTGGTAGATCTACTATCAGAATGAGTGGGGCGGGTTGGGATCTGGTTGGCATGGGCATGATTGGAGTTAACGCGAGGAGAATAAGACAATTTCAAATTCTTATTATGATGGTTTTGATTCTACAAGACATATGTTTGGGAAGCATTCAACGGAAACCTATTTTGCCGTTTCCACTTTTTCGTACGAACAGGAACGAAGCCGTTATCGTTGTCGGGGTTGGGATCTTGGTTATTCAGAGGTGCGAAACTTGGAGGGGGATCGGCGGGCATTGGCTGAGGGTTTGTAGGCATTAGGGATTGGCGGTAGGAGGATGGTGGGGAATCCATATTCACACAGGACGATTGATGAACCGGACGCGGAACAGAGAAGAGAGGCAAAATTGCTGAAGAAAGGAAGAATCGGCGAATGTTAGGCGAAATTAGGGTTTCACCATGGCTTCGACTACGAAATTGTTCACAAAAAAAACCCCTCCTTAGCCATGAAGTTAAGCATGTGAAATTACAGCTTTATAGACTGCTGTAGTATTGTGAGGAACATTTTTAGCAATCCAAACTAAATTAGCAACATAAAGATGTAGAGGTTGCTCAATGATCTTGTTCCAAAGAGCACTAACACTGATGCAGCTGAAACAAGGTAGGATAATTTTCCCATTGTGCATGTAATTCCTTGTAGATGAATTTTTAGGAATTTTAGAAGCTAGCTTTTGACTGTATGTCAAGACATTGTTTGGGTTCATATTAGTATCAGCTCACGGAGTATGCCAAAAGGAGTGATTACAGCTTGCTTGACTATTGTATTTGATTAGAAGGAGAAAGGTGGGTCTCAGGTTGAGTAAATATTTCCATAACCAGCTAACGTTACAAGGGATAAACATTAGCCATAAGTTTTTAATTTTTAGAAGTTTTTCTGCATCCATTGAAACCATAGGGTTGGGTCATTAGAAAAGCATTTAAGTGCTTAAATGTTATTGATTCATTCTTGTTTGATAGATTTAATATACCAACCCCATCTTTTTCCTTAGAAATGTTAACTTTTTTTTGAAAGAAATAGGGATTGGTTTTTCGATAAAACAATTCTCATTCCACAAGAAGTGATTCAAACAACTTTATTATACAGATTGATTTTTTTGGAGGTATGAAAGTTCTATAATAACATGAGGTCATGGAAACTCTAATATAATCAATGATGATAGTCTACCTGCATAAGGCAGTAGTTGAGTTGGCCAACTCCTCAGCTTACTAATCAAGTATTCATAAACTGGCATGCGTTGGTTGGTGACTAGAGGTAATGAAAGAATTCCAACATACTATGAGTTTTGTGGCATGAAAGATTAACGATACTTTTGGTTTCATGCACATTTATACATGCTTTTAGAATATGAGATTTAGTTTTATCAATAGCAACATCAATAATGCTCTGAAAAAGTTTTAGGGGCTGATTTTATGGCAATAGTGGAGCTATTATCAAGTTTGGTGAAGGTAACTAGATCATCAACAAACATAAAACTAGTAACTTGAGGATTTTTTATTTGGATGTAGCTTCAAGTTCTTGATTTTTGCTTGGATGTTCTATATGCTATTGAAATATTATGTAACCATTATAGATAGGTATGCAAAGATAGGATCACCTTCTCCAATTCCATGATTTGATTCGAAGTAACTAAAGGTAGTGCCATTGTAAACCATGGAGAAGTACGGGGTAGATATACAGGTACATATCCGGGCAACGATTGGCTCAGGAAATTTCATTTCGTACGTTATGGAAACTATTGCATTCTAGCTAAGGATATCAAAAGCTTTTGGTATGTCTAGTTTCAACATACATCCAGGGAGATGTTTTTAGTATTTTAACCTTTCAAGATTTCATGATAAAGGAGAATATTATCGGTTATATTTTTCTTTGAAATAAATACAACTTGATTTGGGGAGGTGATTCTAGAGAGAACAGACTGAAGCCTAAAGACAATAATTTTTGTTATACCTTTGTAGATCACCGTACAACAAGCAATAGGTCTGAATTATTAAACAGAGACACGATTGCCAACCTTTAGAATCATTGCAAGATTTGTGAAGTTTATTCCTCCTAAAAGAGTTTTTTTAGAAGAAATGATGAATTGCTTCTATGAAATTGGAGCGATAGCATTCTAACAGTGTTTAAAGAAATGAGCTTGGAAACCGTCTGGGCCTCCTGAACTAGTAAAGTTAAGACTGAATAATGTATCTTTTATCTCATCATTAGTGATCTGGGAAATTAAAGAGGTGGATTCATTGCCATTAATGCAAGGTTGATATATGTTTTGAATCTTGGAGAGACATGTGTATGTTAATTTTCATTTACAAGCATTTAAAGAAGCATTCAAGAAGGGTTGTATGTATATTTTTTGGTTTTATAAAAATTTCACCATTGATATTAATCAAAGAGTGGAACTTTGATTTGGAATAATTAATTTTGAGAAAGAAACGGAAAATTTCAGTATTTTTATCGCCATTAACGAAAAATGATTATCTAATTTCTGCCGGAGCATGTCAGTTTCATCTTGAAGAGCTCTGACCAGAAGGTTATTAAGATTATGCTTTAGAGAAGAGAGAAAGAGGTGTGGAGGATGGGAGATCGTATCTTTTTAGGTTTTATCAAGCCGAATTCTTATTTTATTTGAGTTTTTACTCCCTTGGCCATATGTAGTTAAGACAATATTTATTGATTTTTTTTATGTTTTTCAATTTTTCTCGCAAAATATATATAGGGTTGCCATACACTGGAATGATCCATCCCTGCATAAAAATACTATCAAAATCATTATAGTTAGTCCAGAAATAAATAAATTTAAAGGAGGGAAGACTTTTCATGGTATCTCCATTACAAAGAAGAACAAGGGGACTATGTTCAAAAATGCTTGAATTTGGAAAGAAGGCAGATAGGGTAGGCCATGCGCTAAGGGCTTGTATGTTAAAGAAGAAATGGTCTACCTTGTGAAAAGTTCTAGGACCATGTTTGCTTTTGTTAAGAAGCACCAAAATATTTGATTTCAAGGAGGGATGAGAGGTGAAGAGTTTGATTAAAATGAGGATATTCGAGGTAATGTATTGTTTCCATTGTTTCAGTTAGTACTTTATTTGTGCTTTGAGAAACCTATTTATTTAAAGGTTTAATAGTTAAAATATCAGTGGGTAGTTTCCTTCCTACCTGTCTCATGTTACATTTATAATGTTTATGTAGTTATGTTTATCAATTATGCTTTATTGCATCCACGGTTAGTTGTTTTATGTGTAGATCGTAGATAGATGTACTTTTCAGTTTTTCCTCTATAACACCTACTTCATCCGACTTGGGACTAAATGCAGCATGGCTTGATATCGACTTCTAGTGTTGGGTGCATCGAAGTATCACATTATCTATGAAGGTTAAATGAATTACTATTACATTTACAAAACGCATAGCAACTCATAAAGTTTTTGACTTTCAATTGCTCATTCGAGCATCATTAAATATTTTATCAAACATTAAACTTTAGATAATCATTAAATAACATTCATTCGAAGCAATATTAAAATAATATATTCTACGATCAATGTCCTCTTTTGTCGCACCCTTTAATAACCTTATCATATTTTGGGCTACACATCTCAAATGCTAATGTATATCTTCATATTACGCTGAAGACCATTTATAAAATCGAATCCATTTAAATATCTCTAACGCATCAAGGACCATTAGCTCAACCGGTTAATGGTATGACGTTTTAGACAAAGATTTTAGATTAACATTTCTAGCGAATGATTAAACAAATATTTTGATTGGTTTAGATTTACTCACAATTTTGAAGATGATAAAAATTTATGAATGATATTATTATTTTTGTAGAGATGATGTTTATAATATAGATTCATCAATTTGAATAATGCAATACAAAATACAATAAGTATATGCAAATCGAAACAAAATACGAAAACAAAATTTCGAAATTCGTATGTAGTTCGATTAATTTTTCCAATGTGTATGAATTTTGCTAAAATAAGCATGAAATGAAACGTAGTGAAATCTAACTTTCATTCCAATTCTCACGGATGTTTAGAGTGAAAATATGGATCTTATTTGTAAGTTGTGAGTGATACTATTTTAAAATCTAAACTTAGAGAAAATTTAACCTTATAACATTAGCAAACTCCACAGAAAAGAAAGAATTGCCCTAGATATATATATATATACTAAAATTGCCAATCACAGGCCAGAAACGCAGATAACAGAACCTTTTTGGTTAAGTTTACCGATCCACTTTTAAGTATTTAATTTGTTTAGTAGTTAATAAACATATCATTACAGTTTATCCCAATTATCTTTAAGATGCAGAACCCGATAATAAATTGTATATTAGTATTCTTTTCTCCAAGCAAAATAAGAAATTTTAAGAAGAAGCTTAGGATGAAAATTGACGAGACAGAAAGGGGAGCGAAATTACAGAAGCGGATCAAAACCACTGCTTCCATTCATTTCGTGCGAAATAAGTTTGATTTTTACATATTTTCCTGACCTTCTAGAAAAAAGATTAAAACTTTATCCTAATTTATTCATTTCTCACCATGTCAATAACAACTCATGTATTATAAAATAATACGCGTATTATAGTTAGAAAGTCCAACTTCATTTCCTGAATGAGAGTTTCAAAGGAAGAGTTGAATAAAGAAAATTTCAAAGGCTTGGGTGCCTTTTATAGCTCCTGGTCTGCTTCAATTTCTGAAATAATTATCTTTGTTTTTGTTAGATTCAACATTTTTATAATCGTCTCCGAGATTCAACATCATTCATTTCATAATTTTCATTTGGGCATGTTTGCATTCATGTGCAATCTCGTAAATTTGTAAAAAAGCAGTGATTTTTCCACCTGAGTGTTTGTCAGATTAGATTATTGAGCTTCGGGGAAGAAGAATAAGCTGTTATTTATACCCCATTTTCATCAAAAACCAGTCGTCATTTTTTTCTGCAAAAAAAAAACCATCAAGTTGAATCTTTCTCCATTGGCTGGATAAATTAAATGGGAAGAGGAGGAAGAAAGAAACTTCATTTCAGTAAATTTTTCAGCTTTTCTTGCGTAAAAGCCACACCTCATGATGATGATCATTCTCACATAGGAGGACCAGGTTTTTCAAGGGTTGCCTTTGCAAATGATCCTGATTCTGTCGAGGCCAATAATTTGAATTATGGTACTAATTATGTATCAACCACAAAGTACACAGTGGCTACATTCATTCCTAAATCTCTGTTTGAGCAATTTAGGAGAGTTGCAAACATATATTTTCTTATAAGTGGTTGCCTTTCATTTACTCCTCTAGCTCCTTTTAGCCCGGTCAGTGCGATTCTTCCATTGATTGTTGTTATTGGAGCGACCATGGCTAAAGAAGCAGTTGAAGATTGGAGAAGAAACCAACAGGTAAATTATTTTTTTACATGAAATTCTCAAATTCTACCACTACTTCTATGCTTGGTAATTTCAATATTGAAGCAAATAATATACCTTATATGGATCTACAGTTGAAACTCTTTCCAATAATTATCTAATTTTCATCATTTATTTTATGGAAATAATTGGGTTTGTAATTCAACATCTTATCTATTTCAAAATACTATTTTTTCTTCTCCTTTTCCTCCAACAGTTATATATATTTTTTACATGTTTTTCCAATAGAAAACAAACCATATGATAGTATGTGAAACAAGTTTATGCTACAAGCTTTAGTATTATAGAAAACCGGATCTGTGTTACAACATAGATGATTCTCTGGGTAATAGTCTATTTGGGTTGTTTCTAAATCATTGTAATAATTTTAGGACAAGGAGGTAAACAACAGAAAGGTAAAAGTGCATCTAGGCGAAGGACACTTTGACTGCACTGAATGGAGCAACTTGAAAGTGGGGGACATAGTGAAAGTCGAAAAAGATTGTTTCTTTCCTGCAGACCTCATTCTACTCTCATCGAACTATGAAGAAGCAATATGCTATGTAGAGACAATGAATCTCGATGGAGAAACAAATTTGAAGCTCAAACAATCACTGGAAGCAACTTCTAGCTTACAAGATGATGCCAGCTTTCAACATTTCAAAGCTGTAATAAAAAGCGAGGACCCAAATGCAAATCTTTACACTTTTGTCGGTACCATGGAGTACGAAGGTCAACAACATGCTCTTTCTCCACAGCAGCTTCTTCTAAGGGATTCAAAGCTCAGGAACACTGATTTCATTTACGGGGTTGTGATATTCACTGGCCATGACACTAAAGTCATGCAAAATGCGACAAATCCTCCATCAAAAAGAAGCAAAATAGAAAGAAGGATGGATAAACTCATATACCTATTACTATTTGCCTTAGTTGTCATGTCCACCGTTGGATCGATTTTCTTCGGCATCAGCACCGGTAAAGATATTCACAATGGCGTGCTAAAAAGGTGGTATCTTCGACCCGATGACACCACTGCTTTCTACAACCCGAAAAGATCTGTTCTTGCCGCCTTCTTTCATTTCTTAACTGCTATGATGCTCTATGGCTACTTCATCCCAATTTCTCTATATGTTTCAATAGAGATAGTGAAAGTTTTGCAAACTTTATTTATTAATGGAGATATCAAAATGTACCATGAAGAAAGTGACACTCCGGCTCGTGCACGTACTTCAAACTTGAATGAAGAGTTGGGTCAAGTCGACACTGTGCTTTCTGACAAGACCGGAACCCTAACGTGCAACTCTATGGAGTTTATTAAGTGTTCTATTGGTGGTGTAAACTATGGTCGTGGTGTTACCGAAGTTGAAAAGGCTATAGCTTTAAGGAAAGGCACTCCATTGCTTTATGGCGATGATGAGGAGGATGAAGAAAAAGAGACAAAAGTTAAAGGATTCAATTTTAAAGACGATAGAATCATGCATGGAAATTGGGTGAACGAACGTGGTTCAGATGTTATACAAATATTTTTGCGTCTACTTGCCATTTGTCACACTGCTATACCTGATATCGATGAAAGTGCAAATAAAATTACTTATGAAGCAGAATCTCCTGATGAAGCTGCATTTGTTATTGCGGCAAGAGAATTGGGGTTTGAATTTTATCAAAGAACTCAAACTTCTATCTCTCTTCATGAGCTCGATCCCTCGACTGGGAAATCAGTTGACAAGTCATATAATCTTATGAACATTTTAGAGTTTAATAGCACACGGAAAAGAATGTCTGTGGTAGTTAAATGCCAGGATGGAAAATTGTTGCTTCTGACTAAAGGAGCTGACAGGTTTGTGATTTTTAAAATTGCTTACATAATATATACAAGTTCATCTTAACGTTATTTAGAATATTTGTTCTAATAGTTTATTTTTGAAATTTATATCAGTGTTATGTTTGAAAGACTTGCTAAGAATGGAAGAGTCTTCGAAGCAAGGACTAAAGAACATTTGCATGACTATGCTGATGCTGGTCTACGTACTTTGGTTCTTGCTTACCGTGAAGTCAGTCAAGAAGAGTATGAGATATTTAACAAAGAATTTACTGAAGCGAAAAACTCAGTTGGCGCTGACAGAGAGGAAAAGCTCGATCAAGTGGCTGAGAAAATTGAAAAGGATTTAATTCTTCTTGGTGCTACAGCTGTTGAAGATAAGCTACAGAATGGGGTTCCCGAATGTATTGACAAACTAGCTCAAGCTGGAATTAAGATTTGGGTTCTCACTGGTGATAAGATGGAAACTGCCATCAATATTGGGTATGCATACTTAAAAATGGGTTTGTATTATAACACATGCAATCAACATTTGCTTCCTTAAATTTCAATTACAACTCTTTCTAATAATAACAATAAACCTTTGGTTTTCCAGATTTGCATGTAGTTTGCTTAGACAAGGAATGAAGCAAATTGTTGTTACTTTGGAAACACCAGAAATTCTGGCACTGGAGAAAGAAGGAAACAAGAAAGCCATTTCTAAGGTTCGATATTATTAACTGTTATGCCATTTAATGTTGCTTTAAACTGAGATGATTGTATACTGAAAACTTGAAATCGGAACTTTCAGGCGCATAAAGAAAGCATAGTTCAACAGATTACTGCAGGGAAAAAAATGCTGAGTTCATTGAGTACAGAATCATTTGCTCTGATTATCGATGGGAAATCACTCACTTATGCTTTAGAAGATGATGTCAAGAACTTGTTTTTACAGCTGGCAGTTGACTGTGCTTCGGTCATATGCTGTCGCTCTTCCCCCAAACAAAAAGCCCTTGTGAGTTATCATGTTATTTTACACGTTATGATTTGTCTTTCTTCATTCTCATTTTCTTTTTCCCTATTTTTTGTAGTTATCTTATTTTTTGTTTTATAATTGTTAGGTCACAAGATTAGTCAAAGAAGGCACAGGTAAAGTGACACTAGCAATTGGGGATGGGGCAAACGATGTAGGTATGCTTCAAGAAGCAGATATAGGGATTGGAATAAGTGGCGTTGAAGGGATGCAGGTAACCATACAGTTCTTTTATTGCTAAACTCTAAATTTCCCAGTAGACTAATTTTCAGAATTTAACCTATCAAGGTAGTGAAACATACCTTGCATTCTTAACTTATGATAACCTTGAAAATGATGAAACAAGTGCAATTTTGCACTTTTATATTTTAAGGTATGTTTGCAATTTTGAATAGAAATTTTACAGCTTATTTTGCACTGAAGAAATTGTTTCAGCTGATTATAAGCATTTAACACTTGCCATGATCAGCAAGTATTAAGCATTATTTATACTTATTAAAGTTTATAATGGTGATTATGTTTTATAAATCTCTGTAAGTATAAACTTCTAATTGTAAATAAACACCCTTATATGCAATCAGCAATCAAGAAATCAAAATTCACTGCAAACAAATGCAACCTTACTATTAAGCAACTCTTATTTTTGTGAGCCTTCTGATATCAAGTGTTGTTTTGTTTTTAATTTCAGGCAGTTATGTCGAGCGACATTGCAATAGCCCAATTTCGATTTCTAGAGCGTTTGCTACTTGTTCACGGCCATTGGTGCTACCGTAGAATTTCTTCGATGGTATGAGCAGTCATTTTAAATCTCTTTAAACTTTACGTTGAAAAAATAAATCGAACTTTCATATTTTTCTAACATTTTCTTCCGCTGGAATATCACAGATTTGTTACTTCTTCTACAAGAACATCACATTTGGTGTAACCCTCTTTTTGTACGAGGCATATACATCATTTTCCGGGCAACCAGCATATAATGATTGGTTTATGTCATTTTACAATGTTTTCTTCACATCCCTTCCTGTCATCGCTTTGGGCGTCTTCGACCAAGATGTTTCTGCTCGCTTTTGTCTAAAGGTTTGTTACTGGCCATAAAACTGTCTTTATTTACTACTACTCTAACATATTAAACCCATCGATTCAACTTTCCTATTTTGATTTTCTATTCCCAAATTTGATATAAAGTGTTGTAATAAATTCGAGTGGTAGAACAAAAGACAAATAAGATATTATTGACAATTTTTATTCTATCAATGCCACCACCCCCTTTTTTGGTATTGTATAAACTTTTAATCTAAGGCTGTGTTTATTTGAAATTCCGAATACTTAATGTTGAATGCTGAATACCGAATGTTGAAATGCAGTTCCCGCTATTATACCAAGAAGGAGTACAAAACGTCCTCTTCAGTTGGCTCCGAATCCTTGGATGGATGTTCAACGGAGTCCTAAACGCAACCATCATCTTCTTCCTCACCATCTCCGCCTACCAACACCAAGCCTTCCGAAAGGGAGGAGAAGTTGTAGGACTCGAGATCCTGGGCACCACCATCTACACGATCATCATATGGGTGGTGAACCTACAAATGGCCCTATCGGTCACCTACTTCACCCTCATCCAACACGTCTTCATCTGGGGAGGCATCACGATATGGTACCTCTTCCTCCTTGCCTACGGAGCCATAACCCCCACCATCTCCACCACCGCTTTCATGGTCTTCGTCGAAGGCCTCGCTCCTTCCCCTTCTTTTTGGATACTCACGTTACTAGTCGCTATAGCGGCGTTAGTTCCTTATTTTGCCTACTCCGCTATACAAATGAGGTTCTTCCCCATGTACCACGGAATGATACAATGGATACGGTTCGAAGGGCAGGCGGAGGATCCTGAGTATTGTCATGTCATTAGGCAAAGGTCGGTTAGACCTACGACTGTAGGAGTTTCTGCAAGGCTCGATGCTAGGGTTGGTTCCGTTACAAGGAGAGTGCATCATGTCACGCGTTCTCCTTAGATGAATTGCAAGAAATGTTTGTAAAATGCTGACTTTTGACAGTTTGAATTGTACAGTCATTACCTCTGCTGACTGATGATGCTACCACTCGGATTTGGAGGAGCGGCCGATGAGGATGTGAGGGCAAAGAAGGGAAGTGTAAAGTTTTGTATTTTTAATGGGAGAAGTTACTTACATTGTTTGAATTTGTTTATATTATAGTTGTATATTTGAGATTTACTTGCGATTTATTGTACATGTTCAAGGAAGAGAGTGTTTAATCTTTTGAACTGTTGTAACGTATCAATGTTTGTCTGACTCGGGGTATATTAAAGATTTGATTTTTTGTATCAATTATGTACATTTATTTCAGAATATGTGTATCTTGAAGTCAAAGAAAGATGAGATTCAGTGGACATTAAACAAATTATATGTTGCTTGAAAGGGGTGCAAAGATCTCTGGCTGATATAATGTGCAAAGAAATACAACTGTGATAGTTTCTTTGCTGTAATGTTATTTTTCTATTGATTATTTTACTTCAACTCAAGGTATATCTTGTAAGAGCGATTCATTTCAACATTACGTGCATTTGGTTGACCATTGACCAAGCAAACAAAATTAAGTTATTTCTTGTATAACAAATTTTAAAACAATTCATAGAGAAAGTAGTCGTCTGATAATGCGGGCAAAACTTAAAATAATATACTGAAAATTTCAGGTGCTGAAGATGTAGTACTATAGCCACATTAAAGGCATGTAACCATCTTTATATATAATAATTGAACTCTGAGTTGAAACATCATCTACAACTGAACGAAAATAAGATTAGAAAAGGGTTTACAACTGCTATGCCTGGGGCTTTACACCGAAGGTCCATATTTTTGATATTGTTATAAGAAAAGTCCCTATGATAATGAGTATGTAAATTAAGTCCCTGTTTTTTCTAAATCAGAAAACGCAAACTATCTTGCGCTTTCCTTATAAAAAGTGCAAGTTAACTTTCGCTTTTCAAAAATTTAAATTTTTTAAAAATTTCAAAATTTTCAAAAAAAATTTCAAAATTAAAAAGCGCAAACTAGCTTGCGCTTTCCTGATAAAAAGTGCAAGTTAACTTGCGCTTTTTAAAAATTTAAAAATTTTCGAAAATTTTAAAAGTTTAAATTTTTTTTCAAAATCTATTACTTTTATATTAAAGCAGGAACCTCACCCCGCTAATGTGGACTCATCGCCCTTTCTCATTTCGAAATCCTGCTCTCTTATCCCCTTCCGCGTTTTTTTAACATCCCTTAAACTGCCGACTCACGTGACCCACTCCTCATCCCCCTCTTTTCCAAATCATTCCCACCCAACTACCGCTGTCTGCCTTTCCACAAAGCTTCGGTTTCTCCTACTTCCTGTTGTTCCGTCGATCTTTTTCTTTCTCCTCCACTAATCCACTGACGTTTCCCGTCTGCCCCGAAACTCGATTTCCGCCACTCTCTAACCCATATGCGACCCCCTTTCCTACCCAATCCTCCACCACTTCCGCCTCTCTCTCCGTTACCCGTTGGTTATCGATTACCCCCAACCGGCGACCTCCTTTCATAACAACCGGCAAATTGAGGCAGATTGTTTGCCTACTGGTGAGGGGTCGCCACACGAACTTGGGCTGATTTAGCACTGTCTTTCCTACGTGCCACGCACCGGATTGAACATGTAATCCCTTTCAGTTTATGCGTATGCAACTGCATCGTCTGTAATTTGTTCTTTTACCGCACTGTTTTAATACGTTGCCATGATCGATGTGATTGTGTTTTGTATGCCAATGCCGACTGTGGGATCTGATTTTCCACCTTTTGTTATCGGTACTATGGTATCTACTGGTGTGGTTTCTTCCTGTGCACCACATTATTTTCCATCGTTCTCTGCTATGCTCTCGATTACGGTCAGACTAATGATCGTTTGAAGTCAGATGTGTATGTGCCCACTGCTTACGCTATTCCCACCTGCATGCTACAATACATGTTATTTCTGTACACTGACATAGTTAGTTCCATACTTCTAAATTTTGAGTGCAACTAATTGTTTTGGTAAACATTGTATTCCGACTGTAATGCTAAACGTGTTGATCAGTACCGTTGTTTCTGCTCCATTTAGTTTGAAATGAAGACACCAAACTTGAACACTTTGGATACGCTACTTTTTTCCTCTATTATGCAGCATGTCAGTTTCTTCTTTCGATCGGTCACGAGTAGTTTACGTTCGACATTCCAGCCATACGGTTTCATATCCTACATAACATATATGCATGAATGGGATCGCCGAACATTATTACATATCTGACTGTAACTATATGTGTACATAGATATATCTTTTTTTTTACCTGGTATCATCCGAACATTCTGTTGTTGCTATAGTCCACGAATTTGGTTTGGTTGATTTGGTAGTATGATAACTTTGTGCATGTTTATGTACTAACTCGACTCTTTGCTGGACCAGCAATATAACTGTACTAGAAAAATCGGGTCGTACATTATTGAGAACGCTTAATGATGTGATGCAAGTACCGTGTTAGTACATTTTCATATTTCGCTGTTACACGTTGTATTACCTTAACTATGCCATACTATGTCCTCTGAATCAGTTGTGGCGGAAAATAGTTTGCTAACCTCTTACCGTACATTGTACGAACTAAAATTGTATTTACAACCGTGAACTGTTACGAAATACATAATTTAGTACATTAACCCTTACACGGTTGTTGTATTTCGTAGTGTAGCAGATATATAAAAATAACAGAGGGAGCACATTTGCTCCATGTATGTATTTGTTCATCAGCAGTTAACCTTAGCAGACTATCTTTAAGTTACATCCATACGCAGCACCACAGGCTGTAATTAGATGTCCTTCAACTGTTATTGACTGTAGTAAAAGTATCTTAAACTTATTTCATATACACGATGACAATACGACACTTTTATTAACTTATTACCGCTACATACATTGTACTGTTTTTGTAACTTTGCCGCCATTCCATACTATGTACAGATATCTAATTTCAAACATGCTACCGTTCATTGCAGGTTTGCTGGAAAGGGAAGTTTGGTGGAGTCAGTCAACTGACCGGGGTCACCTTGCGCCAGCTGAGGTAATGTTGGTACACACATGTAATAATCTAAAACCAAGTTAACCATATTCTGATGTACATAACCGTTGCTTCAGTACGACTGAATACAAACCGACCACACAAATATGTTTTGTTTTTTCAAAATTACGAATTTTTTTTACTAACCTACTAATTCCTTCCCAATCCTTCCTTCATCCCGTCTGTGTGCTACTTCTACTTTGAGAAATAGTTTCGCATCGGCAATTATATAATGATGACACTAAGTAATTTTGTGTGATTGTATTTCCACAATAGACAAATGGGTATTAAGTTTAACTGATAGAAATACATACTGCCAACATCTGATATACCATGCATGAGTACAGTTGGTTAAGCTGTTTTGTCTATGTCACGTTATGATGGAAACTTATTACTGGCCTAACTAAACCCCCATCAGAAGATATGGACTGCTTGATAATCGACCAATTGGTTGAGATAGGTTAATACGTAAATTTGATACTACACTCCCTATGAAATGGGTTTAACCAGTGGTGCAACAGAGGTATTTTCCACTACTCAACTAGCGGGTAGAATCGGGGAAAACAATTATATGCACAATTGCAGCAGTAGGGTTGTTCATATGACTCTTTGCTGATGTGGGATTCAATATGAATAGTTGAACGATGTTCAGTGTTAATCACATGCTACCATTTTTTTTCACTCTCTATTACTGCTTACAAGTTCTCCTGCCAGTTGTCATACAGTGTGAGCACCATTTGTATCTACATTCAGTGGTCCATTAACAGGTAATTACACATCATATCTGTGCCGATATATGAATTAGATTTCCACTGTCCATTAACATGTATATGAAATATATGATCACTGTTCCGTTCTACCATTGCCTTTCTGCTTTTTAGATTATAATTCACGAATTATAACAATGCCCGTGTGCGAAGCACGGGCTACTCACTAGTCAGAAAGTAATGGAAAGCGCAAGTTAACTTGCATTTTTCAAAAATTCAAAATAAAAGCGCAAACTAGCTTGCGCTTTCTTGATAGAAAGCGTAGGTTAACTTGCGGTTTTCAAAAATTTCAAAAGTTTTAAAATTTTCAAAAAAAAAATCATAGTCAAAAAGTTGCAAGTTAGCTTGCATTTTCTGTCAGAAAAATGCAAAACACCTTACGTTTTCTATTTTTCAAAAAATAGGGACTAAATTTACATAATTATATCTACAGGGACTTTTCTTATAACAACATCAAAAACAGGGACCTGCGACTTTTTTCTTGAATAGTAAATTTCTTTTTAATATACCATCATCAGCCAATTGACAGGTAGGAAGCAGGGCTGGCCTGTTGAATTGTGTTGTCCAAGCCCAACCAAAACATGAAGAAAGAGAAATAAGTAAAGTTGCAAAAATTTATGCCCCAACAAAAACCAAAATTGGATCGTATGACTAGACAATGCACATAACAAACCACTTGGCAACATGCAGAATTAAGAGAAGCTTAACACTAAGTTTATAAATATAAATAAAATGGTCAAATTGTTGCCCTCACCCATATGTTGCCCTAGGCTCAGACTTAGGTTGCCTATCCTTGGGCGGGGCCTGGTAAGTATAGACAAAACGATAGCAGTGAATTTACAATTTATTATGCTAATATATTGGTAGTATTTTTCCAAAACTAACAACAATGATAATTTAACGGTCCATTTATAATATGTGAATATTCATATCATATGTTGCTTTAGTAATGTTTAGAAACTAGAAAAGGGCTAGATTTAGTTGAAGCTTTAGTTCAAACGGGTTGATTGCATTTTTTTCACCAAATGACATGATGAAATGTATGATGAAGCACTATAACAGTGTACAGAAGTATCGAGTTTTTATTTTCAAGCAAACAGTTATTTATCATTACAACGTAATTGTTACCAGCACATCGGTACTAGTCTTCGACATACCAATCGACCGTTGACGAATTTTAGCTTACTAGTGAAAACGATATGAAAATGATATTTGCAAAATTGTAACGGTGGCCGTCGACACAATTTTAGAAGAGTCTATAAACATTTTAATAGCAAGGAATAGTTTGTAAATATTCAAGCAATAATGTTTGAAGATTGTTTATGGATATTTCTAAATTTGATGAGATTTTTACAATATGAGTCTATGAGATAATGTTAATAGTGGTAATATTAAATCACTTCAAGGCACATCTAGCAACGTTTTACTTAAAACATTATTGTCTCAACCATCATTTAACTAAACAAATGGATTTTGCAAACATGAGTATTGAATTTGTAACTTGTAGTATTACAAATTCAATATAATTTTCATAAATGTAATGCATCCTTGGCGGAAAAAGCTCCCATCATGGAAAGCGTCATTTTGCGGGAAATGAATATTTTTTAGTTACCAATAGTCGCGTTCATGACAAAAAATGGTTTTTTATCATTATTTCCTATTCTGGGCTTGCACTATTGGGTTAAGAACCACTATTAAATTCCGTCCAAAACTATAATTTGAACCGAAAACCAACCCGGCCCAGCATGGTTGATCAGACGGTGGCGGCACATCTGGTCTTATGTCGACATTTATGGCTCCTCTTTCTCAACACGAGAAACATCTGAGTGATTAAAGGGTCCAAGCTTACTCTTAATAGTCCTATTTTATATATTCGAATATCTCAAGACCTATGACGATTCCTTCCTCCCTCTTCTCTACCCTTACTTTCTGTTTAGGCAAAAAACACAAATTAAATCCATGGTATTATATATATATATATATATAATGAATTTTATTGAGAAATTGCTAGCAATCCACTAGTAAATTGAAAAAATTTCTCTTGTTGGTTGTTGCGGGTAAAATTTGTCTGATCAAGTACTCTACGTAGTGGGTAATGGGGCATATTTAAAAGAATTTTCTTAATTTATTTTGTTGCAAAATCTTTACTAAGTTTTAATATGAATAATGTTATGTTTAACATTAAACCAGACATAATATTTTGTTTACATTGAAAAAGGCATTTTTCAATTAATAATTATCTGAATTTATCTCATTTTTGCTACATCTCGATTCTTCCTTGATTTCAACCACATATTATGATATAAATAATATATTTTCTCTCTATCGTCACTTCAATGCATTATTTAATTCGGGGCATATGGTTGAATCAATGGGGAATTGAGGTGTAGCAAGGATAAGGTGTAGCCGACCATTACCCTATACACACACACATATATTAATAATGATATAAATGTTGTTGGTATGAAAACTAGATTATGGTAAATTGAGACAACACCGACAGTAATCGAACGAATAAAGATCGCTCTAAGACATGTCGATGAACCTTTCCTTAAGATTTTATTTATCCTCTCC
This sequence comes from Allium fistulosum, assembly GCA_030737815.1. NCBI lineage: Eukaryota > Viridiplantae > Streptophyta > Magnoliopsida > Asparagales > Amaryllidaceae > Allium > Allium fistulosum. The sequence continues at coordinate 1,023,886,753 of CM060906.1, forward strand.
ACTTGTTTAAACAAACGAACAAGTGCTCAAAGTTACAATAAACTGCCTCCTCAAATTCAATAAACCGAAGAAGTTATTCTCTCTAATCGACTACGATGACATTACCGAAGTCGATTCAAACTACCGTATATATCTGTGGTGACATGAGTTTTGAGTTTATGACCCGCAGTATCACAAATCTAATGTATTTCAAAAATTAAAGGAGAAAATGAGAACGAAGATAGTTGAAAATTTTACGAATGAAATTTTATGGAAGAAGAGTGCCTTTATATAGACCCCAGGAGTTGCATTTGTCTATTAGGGCCACAACTGCTTCGTCATAGAGAAGCGTATGTTGGTCGAAGGAAGCGTTTGCTAGCCACAACCGTTAATTTTTCAACTGTTCTTTTCCCTGCCGATTTCAACTCTATGTTATCAAATTCCGAATCATTCCAGGCTAAAAACTAGCATGCTTAAATAAAAATTCTGCCCAAAAAATATAATTTGGACCCAAACCCGACTCGGACGGATAACGGCGGTGCATGTGTGTTAATGTGCATGGTCTTCCTCTTCAACCCTAGAGAAAACATTTGGATGCCCAATGCGCTCACAATTTTTCCTATGAAACATATATTTAAGAAAATACAGTGCTAAATTTTCTACAATGTAAGATTATTCACATTCTCACTTTCTTTCTCTCCTCTTTCTCTCTTCTTTCCTAAAATAAAAAATTACTTACATAAAATTTTAATAAAATTTTCACTAACAATCCTCCACCAAATTTGAATAAAATTTTCCCTTAACATGCATATGAGGAAATCTCTTGCATAAGTATAAATACCTTGTGGACTTAAATCTATACATAGTGATTACCTATCAAAGCACGTCAGAATGGAGTGGTTGTATAAGCATTGAACCATAAATCCTATGCGACATACTGGATGTGTTTCACACACATATTTTCTTTTCTTTGGATATTTTAGAAGCCAATAAGTCAGTTGGCCTTGTGTCTGTATCTTAGTTTCATTTAATGCCCTTAGGGACTAAGCCACGTTCTCGTAGAATGTTGCACCACCTTTGTGCATTCATATGTGTAGGTTTATTAGAAGTGCTGTATAATTATAGGCTCCAACAGTATTTCCGTTGACCTATTAAGTAATAAGCAGTATAACCTTCACTATATCATTATAGGTATCAAGCACTTTACTTGGAATGAAATATAATTTCAGTGGTTTAGACTAATATTATAGTGCTTCCAATCACATCATATGATGCACTTTTGCTCATTGAACTCAATATAATGAATTTCATTACGTTGAGCCGAGTTTCCATCATAAGTGACTGTTTTATATTGGCTTTAAACTCATTCCTTCTAATATTTTCAACACTAAGTCCCTTAAAAGTTCTTTTGAAAAGGGATCTGCCAAGTTTTGGCTAGATCTCACAAAATCTATGGTAATTACCCTATCAATGAGCATTTGCCTTACCATATTGTGCCTTAGGAAAATATGCCTAGAGTTACCGTTATACACCTTGCTATATGCTCATAATAGCATTGTTTGAATATCATAATGCACAGATATCGAGGCATTGGTTTTGGCCATATAAGAGATTTTAACACTAAATTCCTTGAACATTATGCGTCTTTACTATAAGAAGCCAATGCTATAAATTCAACAGTCATGGTAAAATTAGCAATACACATTTGCTTCTTTAAAGCCCAAGATATTGCTCCCCCACCAATAGTGAATATCCATTCGTAGTTGATTTACTATTATCCCCTCTTCAAGTGTCTCAACTAGCATCTGTGTTTCCTTCTGTTACACCTGCATACGTACTGTACAAAATACCATAATCTATGGTTCCTTTTAAGTATTTTAAATTCCTTTATACATCTGTCTAATGAATATGACTAGAGTTACTGGTGTATTTACCTATTTTTTCAATATTGTAGGCAATATCACGTCTAGTGCATGCTATGACATACATTATGTCAGAACTAGGCTAGCTCGCAACGGAAGACATAAGTAAATTAAAAAAAAATCATATTGGATCTTTAATGAGCCTATATAGTCTAACTCATTTAGAACTTTTCTAGATTTTCTTTTAAATAAAATCAATATTTTATTTGAATTTATAAATGAAATTTACTTTTTATAATTTGTATTATATTTCATATGTATAACACACACACACACACACACACATATATATATATATATATTTGTGCGTGCACATGCAATAGTATAATGTGTATATGGTTTGACATGCCTTGTATAGATGTTGGGATTTACACCGCAATAAACATGTTAGCCCCTCATGCATGTATGCTAATATATTGTCTAAATACGTATGTGTGCATCAAAATTATTGTATAAATGATATACAAACATACATATGTATGTATGTAGCTATGTATGTATGGATAAATTTAATTATATATTTATTATAAGATATTGGTTATAAATTATTTATATAAATCATTTATGAAATATATGCATATATATAATTAAATTTTGAAATTATTTTAAATTTTAGTTTGTAATATAATTTAGAACCTTTATGGTATATACATTATGAAAACAAAAATAATTATATATACATATAGATATAATATATATGTAAACATAGAACTAGTTAATTAATTAGTATATATATTATATTTTTTATTAAATACATAATTACTACTGCTTACAGCCAGAAAGTTTTATTTTTATTTTATTTTAGGTTTAAATAAATTTTAAATAAAATATACTAAAAAATTAAAATCCGTGTGGATTTAATGATAAAAATATATTTAAAAATCATTTCTAAAATCAAAGTGCATGTTTTATGTTATATAACAAAATTTCTAGAAAATTATATTATTTATTAATGTGTTATAAATTTATTTTACTTATTTTATTAATTTTAAATCAAATAAATAATTCAAAATGTTCATATATATATATACTATTATCGAATGGTTTTCAGGTATGTACAAAAAATTTAAATACATATATCATATGAATTAATATTTTATAATTAGGTTTAATTAATAAAAATCATTTAATAATAATATTGTAATAATAAAAAATTAATTATTTTATTATCAGGCCATGATCTATTAGAAGACTACTATACACAATTTTTTTTACAAAGTAAGCGGGGGTTTAACCAGTGCCCCTGCCTCTCTTATAAAAACAACCCAAGTAAAAGAAAAAACAAAACAAAAAACACACACATCACCACCCAAGCCCAAGAACAAAACCACAGCAACAAATCACCCAAACAACAATATACACAAAACAGGAAAAAACAAATACAAGAGAATTCAAAACCACTTGAGAAGCAAGACATCATCCCCAAGTTCAAAAGGAAAGGCATCCTTCCCTAGCAGAATGGCATTTATGGATTATGAATGATAATAAGGTGTAGGATCTCCTTGCGACACATATACTTATGTTGAAACAATATAGAATTTCTTTCACTCAATATGCATTTAACGAGCTTTCTAACCATCGAATGGATGAAATGAGCATGACAATTCAAATACTTAGTTTCATGATATAGATTGAACCAAACGTTGCAAAGTGCAGAAGTAGGAAATTTGCAAAGGTGCAGCATATTACACTACGTTTCACAGACAAAGTTGCACTGGAATAAAATATGGGTGTTCATTTCTGATTCATGTTTGCACAGTGAGCACAGGGAGAGATATATCATGCCCATATGACATAAATGCTTTTAGGTAAGAAATTCAACATTTAAAATCCTCCAAAAGTGCAGGTTGTCATTAGGTCTTCAAAGTTTGTCCCAAGCTCCCTTGTTCTATGGGAAGATATGGTCAAAAAATGACCTCATCATAGACTATCTTAATCGATTGAGATAATTTTCTTTTGCCCTATAAAAGTGCAGCTTTGTAAGTAGTAATAACCTTAATTAACAAAGCTGATATTGTTCCATAAAAGGTTGGTGTAGGAGTAGATGGAATGTTGCAGAGAAACATGACCTTGAGAAACAACATGATCAAGAAGAGTGTCAAATGGAATACTAGATTGAGAAATTTGGTGGTGAGTTAGAGCAGAGCTTAAAATCATGCCCGGAGCCGCCCAGGGTGAGTGCCAAAAACTTACATTCAATCCAGGATGGAAAGAGCTTAATATCAAGTGTAAACACTTATCTCTATACTTGAAAATAGAGTTCCATAGCCAACTAGCATTGGGATTCTTAACCATAACCCAAAATTATTTTTCTTGTTTATGTGGTTATAAACCCAAAGAGACCAAATACTATACTTCCTGTAGAATAAGGTGTTAATGTGAGACGAAGTAGCCGCGATGTTCCACTAGACCAAACATTTGATGTCAAGACCATCTTCTTTAAAAGGTTTTTTCAATTTAACAAAGATGATAGGATGTGGTTTCTTCGAGTATGGATTTCTCATCCACAAGAAACGAGAGCAAGCTCTTTCAATCATGGGTAGCAAGTCCTTAGGAAGCATAAAAATTCTCGAACAATAAACCTACATCGAGAAAGTAATAGATTTACTTATAGTAAGCCTTCCCGCCATCATTAATAACTTATTATACCACTAAGCAAGCCTGAAAGTAATTCTTTAAAACAAGGGGATGCAATGAGGCTTTTTAATTCACGATGTGGTTAACGGGATATCAACCCCTTAGACATTAGACATAGATTAGAAGCAGCAATGATCTTTGCCTCCTTCCTCTTGCTAAGACCACCTATGAGAATCGTAGACTTACCATAGTTAACCTATAACCCAATGGATTAATAGAAATTGTTGAGAACATTGGCAACGTTGATCTAAGGTGAGTTATTTGGCTTCATGAAAACCAAGAGATCGCCAGCAAAACATAAGTTGATGATTGAGGGGTTCTTACATTTGGGGGTGAGAATTGATATATTTATTATCCATCTTAGCATCAAGCATCAAAGAAAGAGCTTCCACAACAATTATAAATAAGTAAAACTTATGGGGCCTCCTTGTCTCACCCTTTCTTACCTTTGAAAAAACCATGCATCTTTCCATTGACTTTGACAGAGAAGGTAATGGTGGAAATGCATGTGTGGATGAAATCAATGAACCTTGATGGAAAGTTCATGAGCCTTAAAATGCAAGTTATGGCTTTCCATCTAGTGGTGTCAAAAGCCTTCTTTATGTCATATTAATACAACAACTGGGGCTAATATTCTTCCTATTATAGCCATTGACAAGCTCATGCGAGAGATGTATATTGTCAATAATATTCCTACTAGTGACATAGGCTGATTAATTTAAAAAGACTTAGTGAGGCAGCACAGTCTTCAACCTAGAGGCCAGTAGCTTAGATATACACTTGTAAATGGTCATGCATCAACTAATAGGTCTACAGTTAGAGACATTAGTAGGGTTGTGGACTTTGGGAACAACGCAAATGGTGTAGATATTAATTGAAGACAACATCTTATCGGATTTGAAGAAATTAGAGATAGCATTATTGAATTCAGACTGGATAATATGCCAAGTAAAGAAAAAGAAAAAGGAGTTAAAACCATTGACCCCTTTAGAAGAATTTATATCGAGAATAAGGAATTTTTAATATCATCGTGAGTGAAATCAGCTCCAGCAAGGCCACTTTGCTCAGTGTTAAGTCACTTGAATGATAGGTTGGATAGGACAACATAATCAATGCCATCATTCAAGCAATAGACAAAGATATTGGTGAATTGATCCACAAACATATTACCAATAGAGTCTTGATCATCACACTTTTCCCCACAGGATGCAGTGACACATAGAATAATGCTTTTGTTACTTTTGGCTTTGAGGTAATCGTGATAGAAGGCTGAGTTTTTATTGCCAAAAACATCCCACTTGTCCCTTTTCTTCTGCCTAGTGATTAAGGCCTCTTGCCGAAGGGCTATCACCAAAGCTTCAGTAGCTAAATGTTCCTACTGGGACAAAGAAGAGTCCATAGGGTTAGCACACGTAGCATTCTGTATTATAGATAAATTGTGTTTTATTATTCAAGAACTTTTCCCCCTTTCCATACACCTCCTTACTACATGCGCTTAAGGTAAGCTTGGTATTTTTTAGCTTTTGGTGAAGGACATATATAAGGTAGCCATAGGTAGGGATGGACCAGGTATTAGAAACTATATCAAGGAATTGAGGGTTATCGGTCCAGGCATTGAAAGATTAAAAAGAGGAGTGCAGGCTTAAGGTAACAAGACCAAAAGAGACAGTAATTGGAGGGTAATCAGAATGTTAGGAGTGAGAACATCATATTTGCAATTGGGCCATTCAGAAAGAGCATGAAATTTATATAAAAACTGTCCAATCTAAAAAAAGTTCTTAATCCAGATCTAATTTTTTTGTTCCAAGTGTAATGCAAGCCAAAGTTTGGAGGTTTTATTAGCTCTGAAATTAAAATACATTCTTGAAAAGGGGATAGATCAGTGGGGGTTAAAGGAGCACCACCAATTTTATCAATGCTAGATGACATACAATTCCAGTCACCAAGAATAAGCTAAGAAGAGTTGGACTTGAGGGAAGGAAAAAAATGAAGGAGGGAGTTCCTGAGAGAGACATTGTTGGATGAACAGATGAAAGTGCACTTGAAAGTGAAAGTGACAGGCAGATAAGTTACTGCGTAGTAGCGAATCACTAGTACAAAATATGTTTGTTGCATCACCTTATTTGTTTTAGTTGTATTAACAACCGAAGCAAATAATATCATTTGCTTTGGTTCACCCTTAAGAACCGAAGCAACTGGTACATGCAAAGCATTAGAAAATGAAAAAATGCAATTTGCTTCGGTTGTTGTTTATAACTGAAGCAAATGCACCGAAACAAATAAGGTTATTTGCTTCGGTTATGTTAGCAACCAAAGCAAATAGTATCATTTGCTTCGGTTGCTAACACAACTGAAGCAATTGATTATAGACCACCTTTAAAACATTTTGCATGCAAAGTTATCAAACCCATACCCGATTCAATCACCCGACCAAACAATTTGCAAAATGAAAAATTAAAAATGGCGGCCATGCGACTAAAATCAAAAGCCATAATTCTCAAAACTGCAAAATTCATCGTGCGATCAGTCGAGCTCGAGACGAAGTGGTGCTGGAGGCAGCAAGACGAGGCGGTGTTGGAGGCAGCCCAACGATGCTGGAGACCGCGTCTTCCACTTCCTTATAAATAGATCTTCATCTCAATTTCAGTTCATCTCGTGCTTAATTTTTCTTGAAAAAATTGCGTTTTTCTTCTTCTTTTAATTTTCCCCTTCCAAAGTATAATCTCTATGATTTGATTTCTTAATTTTCTACTAATTATTTTACTATTCGAAAATTTGAATTATTTATAAAGATTTATGATTTTGATCTATTGGTCGTGACTGAATATTATCCGCGGTTCTGATATTTTCTTCAATGAAATATAAGGATAAAACAATGGTTGAATTTCTTACTATGAGCCAACTTTTTTTGTCTGATTGATTTATTAAAAAAAGATGATAAATAAAACATTAGTTTCACTTCTAGATCTGCTTCTGATAAATCTTTATCGAGAAGCTAAAACCATCCAAGTCTTAAATTTTTTTGAATTATTTTAGATGTTTCAATTAGAAGATTGCTTTTTAAATTATTTACTGATGATGATTTAACAAATAAATACGGCGGAGGAAAATTTAAGTTTCTGTTTTAAAGAGAGAACCTACTCAAGTCTTCTTCATTTATATGGTATTACTGTCACCACCGAGGTATGTGATCTTATTGATTATAAATTAGTTTGTATATGAAGGAAATTGTATTAGGAGATTATCAGTTTTAACCTCATTCCCGCAAAAGCTATGGGGTTCTAGATAATTTATATACTTTCTAGGTTATTTTGGAAGTATTAGGCTAATTAATCCTTGAGCATGGTAACTTGAGATAATGCATTGAGGCCAACAATCTCATAAAGGTATTTGTGCTGTCATCAACTTAGTATTGGACCTACACCTACAGGTAGAATTCACAAAGGAGTGTGATCAACCTGGATGAAGGTTTGTCTTATTGATTTTTTTTCTATGTGGCTTAAACTTTTTAGTTGTTTTTCTTCTTCTTTTCTTTTCATTAGAATATGATGTGCTCAAATAATAGCATGTTCATTTCACTATGTTTGATTGGTCAAATTTCTTAATTGAATACAGCTTGTCTTAAATTAATTTTTGATTTTTGTTGATATCTTTATCCTTTCAAAATGATCCTTAAGAAGTGAAAAGTGCTTGATCAAAAATTTTAGTTGCCAAAATTTCTTTTTTGCTTGCTAGAATTCAGCGATTGTTTCATTAAATTTTTTCTTTATTATTATATTCTTAAATTTTGTTCATTTAAAAAATTGATGCAAATATTAAGTTATTGATGATGACCCATTTTCATTACTGCCAATATTCCAAAAAAAACATAATACCAGAAGTGTAGCACCCCCACTTCTATGCCCATACTATCCAAGAGTATTACAGAGCAACACTGTCGGATAATACCTGGAATAAGATGACATGGGGTACACAAGTGAATATTCCCTTGGGCAAACACCGGTACGTATTAAAACATCAAATAAATAACCACCTATACGCACACAATATCGACACAAAGTAATAAATACGTGTGCCCTCCAGGATAGAACAATACACAATATACAGTAAATATTAGAAAATGCAAAGACAATATATAACATCCAATATAGAATATATATTCAATATGAATCACAATGATATATACACAAGAGATTATACAATACAGAATTATAATCCACAATACTATATATATAATCTCCTCTAAGCCTAGGAAAATCATAAGCTGGTCGCATTGTCCCTGTACCTTTAATGTCTCAGACCGACCCGAGTATTATATAAATAATAAACGGGTCAGACTATTTCTAAATTCGTGGTCATTAAACATATAGGTCATAGTATATACTGAGTATAAACAATTATAATAATGTCGTCACAACAATCTAAAATATCATACACTAGAACAGCACAAAACCCAACATAAAGATGTCATCACCCATATAAAACAAATCAATAAAAATCGAGACTACTATATCCAATGGGTGAATCATCCATATAATACACAGCAATGCCCTAATATAATATCATAAAATCATATAATCTATAAATAATATGAGATAGCTCATCAAATCATCCAAATGATATCCAATACTATACAAACTACAATGATAATCTAGTGGAATCCAAATCACAATCAATAAACAAAGGCTATCTCTAGAATATCAAACCAGAAGAGTATGGATATACATAAACTGACTACACTTTAGACACACAGCCTCTAGTATAGCTAACTCATTGGATAGTGAATAATATATGTCAATCCACAACACATACATAAATCCCGAACTAGAAAGGGAGACTGATAGCACACAGCACACTCCAGGAACCTAGGGTTAACTAGTCTCCCGCTAGTAGCCAGATCTGTTCCTACAGTCTTCAGTTACCTCGATAGACATCGTGACCCACATCCACCTATGGTTCGTCTACGCGTAGCCTTAGTCATAGCCCTACATTTTCCTATATGGTAACAGATTGTTGGCCTATGCAACACAAGGGGCTACCAACTACCAATCCTGTGATGCACACCGAATAGTATAACGACAACAGTATCGTGGATCTTGGGCACGATCCCACAATCAGGCTGCCAGGGTGGATACTGATCCCACAATCAGGCCGCTAGGGTGGATACTGACCAATCTGGTTCACTCCCGAACCATAAAGGGAGCTGGACACAAATGGACGACATATAGCACTCATGTCCTATATCAGCATATAGCTCTAGACGTATGCCGACACACGGCTTTATATATATGTAAGTTGACACATGACTATAAAGTGCTAGAGCTCTGATTGTAATAACCCTATTGTTAATTTTCTAATTAATTAAATTTAATCATGGATAATTAATTCTAAATTGTGATCTGTGAAATTTAATTATGAAATAAAATCTAGCTTTTGAGAATGGTTGATTTGATTTATTTAAAAAATGAGTTTCATTTCTTAAAAAGTATTTTAATTTTAATTTGAAATATTATTAAATCAATTATTGATTTTGGCATTTAGAGTAAAATGTTAGTATTAAGATTTATTGTTTAAAATGAGGTTTTTCAATTAATAGTTTATTTTTATTAAAATAATGAGAATAAATTTTATTCTCAAAATTTATATTTAATTTTACAAAATATCTCAATATTAATAGAAATGAAAATTATTAACTTGTTGATTAATTTTGGTAAATTTGAGAAATCAGTTTCTGATTTTGTAAAACATTACCCAAGTGAAAGATAGTGTTTAAAAGAGTAAACAAAAGGAAATTGCAACACATCTCTTAGAATTGCAACACTTTGTTAATGGGTTTATAACCAAACCCTATTTAGCACAAAAAGGAATAAGAATGAGAAGAGAAACAAGTACATACCTTGTTCTCATTCTCATTTCTCAGTTCTAAAATCTGAGAATAAACTCTTCCTCGCTCTCAAAACCCTAGCTTCATTATCCCAAAATTCAAGTTGCAATACATAGGGCTTTTGGTTAATTCTAGTAGAAATTATAACAAGGTAATCTCCTCAATCTATTGCTACATCACTACACCACAAATAGGATTTTGGCGCAACCTTAGGCGGCACATTTGATATGGCTATAAGTCATATCAAATTTTAATACGGCTTATAGCCGTATCTATATTATTTAATACGGTTGTAAGTCGTATTAACATTTGATACGGCTTATAGCCGTATCAAAATCTGTGCCTCTTTTCGTGGGAAAATTTTCCCCAAAACGCACACCCTCCCTCCTTTTTTTTATTTCCAGCTTTCTTCTTTCTGCTATGATACGGCTATAAGCTAAAACAACAAATCTTCCCCAAAACGCCTTCCACTTCGTTTGTTAGGAGTTAATTGGGATTGTAGTTGGAGATTAGTGCTTCCGGCTCGATCGAAACCAGAAAGCGACAGTGTGTTAAGTGTTTAATTGCTTTCGACAAGATGCTTTCGTGATGCAGCTCAAGATAAAGGTCTAAGTCGTACACGACTTAAGGGGCTAAGTCGCACACGACTTAGAGAAATAACTATAGGTCGTCTTCGACCTAAGGAGGCATGTGAGGCATGTGAGCAGGAGCTACGACTTAACTGGAAACCAGGAGAAAGAAATAACTCGAGTTTACGACCTAAGGAGAAGGTTCTGGGTCGTCTACGACCTAACGGATTAGGAGGAAAAGGGCTACGACTTAACAAAGGTTTAAGACGCTTGGAGTTGATAAGTCGTCCACGACTTACGGAGAAGGCCACGGAAGGAGAGGATCGAATTGAGAAGGAAGTGTTAAGTCGTCTACGACTTAAGGAAGAAGTTAAGTCGGAAGCAAGTTACGACTTAGTTAAGTCGCATAGTTTTAAAGCGCACCCTCTTAAGTCGCGTGAAGATAGAAACCGTTGATGCGTATGCCGAGTTAATCTCTGCCTTTAATTTCCTTAAGACGATTGATCTGGGATGCCGCAAGTTTCTAAGTCGTTGAAACTCTGGATGCCGTTGAATCTTATGCCGAGTTAATCTAGACCATTAGTTCTTAAGTCGTAGAAGGATGCTGTTGTGTTGCTTTGATAGGTCGTCATTTGTTAACTCGCGACATTGTTAAGTCGCATCTGTATAAGTCGTATGTCGTCTGTTTTCATATGTCGTCTGTTTGTAAGTCGTATGATGCCTGTATTCTTTTGAGTCGTGAGTCGTGATGTAATTTGTTGAGTCGTGACTGTTAAGTCGGAAACGACTTAGGAGATGTATTTCTTTTCTGTTGCGTGTTGTAGCCTATAAATAGGCAAGTTGAATCATTTTGTAAGGTTGTTGAATATTGAATAAAATTCTCTTTTGTTAGCTTTGTGCTTTCAATTTCAATTGGTAGTCGAGTGTATCTCCTATCTCCACTTACGTCATTCGAGTGCGCTCGAATCATCGTTTGTTGAAGCCAATTTACGGTATCTTGTGCGCAAGATCAACGTCGAAGAATCGTAGATCTCTTTCCCGGTATCTTCGGATCAACGAGTCAGAGATAGCTAAGAACGGTATCTTCGGATCAACGAATTCGGGCATTTCAGTATCCATCAATCCATCGATTGCTACTTTCACCGATTGAAGATCGTTTTGATTAATCCGCTGCGTCAGTTTTGGTATCAGAGCTTGTTCTAGCCAATCATAGCTAGATCGAGACTTGGAGCCTATTCATTTTGAAGTTTGAAGAGAGCCGAGCTAAGAAGAGTGTAGACCGAGCATCATTGCATTGTCTAGCCGAGAATTGTGATTTGGAGAAGTTGTGTTCATCGTGTTCATCGCAATTTGCAACAAAGTGGAAGTTTTCGATCCGTTTCATTTTGGATCAAAGTCCGAAAAGTGTTTGAATTTTGAAGTGTTGAAGAGTTTGGAAGATTTCAAGTATGCCGCCAAGAAGAGCTAATCGCCACCAAAACGTAGAAGCTTTGTATCGAAGAGAAGAAGCTGATGAGATGGAACAAAGAATCAATGAAAACTTTAGTGAAAAGCTTAACGAAGGAATTGGCCGGTTAGAGAAGCTTATGACGGAGATGAATCAAAATCGGAGAAGGGTTTCACCTGAATCTAACCATGGGGGAAGTAGAGTCTCGCCACATTCCAATCGAGACAGAAGTGTTGAAAATGATCAAGGGCGTGGGAGGAACGTGAATGATCGTGAACGGAGGAATGTAGATAGAAGGGATGATGGTGGTAGACGTGAAGGTAGTAGAGATGTTGGTGGTCAGAATCGACATCGATATGCATCTGAATTTGAAGAAGAGTATGATGATGGTAGTATTCAAGGACGAGACCAAAGAAGAAATTATTCAGAATATGATCACAAGTGGGAATCTGGGATGAAGACAGAAATTCCGGAATTCAAAGGTGGTATGCAAGCTGAAGAGTTTCTGGATTGGGTAGCTAATGTTGAAGAGATTTTTGACTTTAAAGAAGTTCCAGAACATCGTAGGGTGAAGTTGGTTGCTACAAGGTTGAGGGGTAGAGCTTTGGCATGGTGGCAGCAGACCAAACTTACACGTGATCGGATGGGAAAGTCAAAAGTTGAATCGTGGGAGAAGATGAAGAAATTGATGAAAGCAATGTTCTTACCATACAATTATCAATCTTTGATGTATCAACGTTTGCAGAACTTGAGGCAGGGCACGAAGACAGTTAATGACTATGTTGATGAATTTTACCAACTGATTGCTCAAAATGATATTATGAAGTTGGAAGAACAACTGACAGCTAGATTTGTTGGGGGACTACGAATGCAGATCCAGGATATGGTTAATATGTTCGATCCAAGATCTGTAGCAGAGGCACATCAGAAAGCGTTGGCTTGGGAGAAGCAGGGTAGACGAGGAGGAGGTGTGTTTACTAATTCTAACAATCAAGCGAAGGGTGTTAGTGGGAGTTCTAATGTTTCTAAACCTATCAGTAGACCAGTGGTGAAGGAGGTTGAGAAGGCAAGGGTTAACAATGGTTTCAAATGTTACAATTGTCAGTAATTGGGTCATAAAAGCAGTGAGTGTCCAAAGCCAAAGAAGAGAACCATGATTGCAGAAGTTGAGGATGAGGATGGTGATGGGGATTGTTCTAGTCCAGTTGAGGAGGATGAGCAGGATATTGCGTCAGGAGATGAAGGTTGTAATCTAATGCTGAGGAGATCGTGTTTGACACCGAAGCAGGAAGAAGCTAGTTGGTTGAGGAGTAATATCTTTCAGTCGACATGCACTATACTGGGGAAGGTGTGTAAATTTGTGATTGACGCAGGAAGCTGTGACAATATCATTTCAACCGAGGCTGTAACAAAATTGAAGTTGAAGACAGAGAAGCATCTGAATCCGTACAAGTTAGCATGGTTGAGAAAAGGAGGAGAAGTGAAAGTGGATAGACGAGTTCGTGTTCCATTCTCTATTGGGAAGAAATACAAAGATGAAATATATTGTGATGTAGTAGAGATGGATGTTTGCCACTTGCTTTTGGGAAGACCATGGCAATATTATCGAGCAGTACAACATGACGGTCGGACCAATAGCTACAGTTTTATGTTTAAAGGCACGAAGATTATCTTAGTTCCAAAGAAGAGACAACCGGGAGAAAGTAAGTCAGAAGAAATTGAAGAGCTGAAAACTTTATTATCTTTGAAGGAGTTTGTTAAGGAGGTTGAGAAAGAGCCTGAAGTATTCTTGTTGATTGGACGAGAGAGCAGTGAAGAGGTTGAAATTCCAGAAGAAGTTAAACCAGTTTTGAAAGAATTTGACGATGTATTTCCAGAGGAGTTACCAACGGAATTGCCACCGTTGAGGGATATACAACATCAGATAGATCTTGTTCCAGGAGCTGTATTACCTCACAGACCACATTATCGAATGAGTCCGAAGGAACATGAAGAGTTGCGGAGGCAGGTAGAGGAATTGCTTGAACAGGGGCGTGTGCAGGAGAGTTTAAGTCCTTGTTCTGTACCAGCTTTATTGGTACCAAAAAAGGATGGAACGTGGAGGATGTGCACTGACAGTCGAGCATTGAATAAGATTACCGTGATGTAACGACTCGGATTTTCGCGTTCGAAAATCAACATCCGTACTTCACATTGTACTAGAATGCCGCAGATTCGACCGTTCAAATCCGATTCGCCGGAGCTTATAACAACATTAAGTAAACAACACAGCGGAAAAGAAAAAGAATATAGATATACAACAATGATATCAATATGATACAACAATATCAGAGATAAATAATGATACAGCGGAAATAACAGAACATAAGAGATCACTCCAAATGATCTACAAAAGAGAATGACTCCAACAACTCCAATGTCAAGCTCGAACCACAAGGAGAAGCAAGTGCAGTCCTGAACTCCAAGAACTGAACCAGCTCCAGATAATCTACTAAACCTGAATATCTGAAAAAAAACCCAACTCTAGACTGCCCGTGTGGAAAATTGTGGGCACCCAGAGTTTAGGAAGGGAACAATAAACTCCGGATCAGTCATGGGACTGGTGTGAGCAACAAAAACAGTTTATCTTTAAACAAACACAAAAGGCTTTTAAACACTAAAACCCGCAATGCTTTTGGAAAATGAAACTACCATAAGACCTCCCACCACACACACAATGCAAACGCAGAATTGGAGGAGATTTCTTCTTATGATAGTCAAAAATGCTTACTACGTAAAATCATTCGATATTATTATCATTAGTGCATAGTGTCGAAAACCATTTCGAAAGTATAATATCAATCTTAGCCGGCATACAACCATTGTTGTATGCCTACTATAGCTACTACGTTCAATAGCAGGTTACCGCCACATTCCATAGCAGGTAATACAACTAAAACCGTACAGAGTTCGTATTGTTTCTTTGGATTTCCAACAAATGATCAGGCTAAGGAACTTCCTTACCGAAATAGAAACGCCTCTGGAAAGACGCCCCGGATCCTAACCGGATCTCTGCAAACAAAAGGCCGACGCTACCTCACGCTCTAACCGAGCTGTAACTAGGTAACTAACACACGAGTCATGTCATCCCCCGGTCGTTACCGACCTTTATCCGAGCGCTCGATAACCAACATCACACATAATAAATAAAGTGTATCCACATGAGTAAGTATCTGGGCTCCATACCATGATACCACCCTTTATCCAGAAGGAAATGACATACCCTAGGGGCGCTACCCCTACAAACCTTTGTCGCAACATTCCTGTTTCGACCATTACCGGGTTGTGAGGCTCGACGAAGTCTCGTCCACAAAGCCACGCTTTTTCACAAAGCCACGCTTCGATCAACAAATGATCAGCAGCACTTCGTATGCCACATTACCAAATTGGGAATGTATCACTAGTAACCATCAACTACATAACCTCTGAGCTCGTATGTCTTAGAGAAGGGTGTTAAGCTAAGAGAATAAATTCTCCGCCACCAACAGAAATGTATTTGATAGAAACCAGCTTTACATCTCAAAGTGTAACGTCAGACACACATCCATACAAGTCTGTTCCGGGTTCGAACAGAACCGAAGGCACTTCCGAAGAAGCCCTTGCAAATCTGGGTATTCACAATCTCGATCGGACTTCCCATCACTTAGGGAATCTCTATACCGGAGCCATGATGAAGAGAAAATCGATAGGTCATCATATCGCTCTCGCAAATACCCGGTCTTCACCACCGGTCTTCAAATGCGATCCATATCGTCGTATCACTATTCGGAATGGGTTATATGACACAAAGGTCCTCTCCCGGCTAAATCGAATAACGAGCGTAATTAAAAATCATATGGATACTGGGGTCTCAGTTAAATCACAGCTTAAAGCTTAAAACTTTTCATTCGAAGGGTAAAACAAATTACCATTTCCAATCTTTTAAACAAAAAGATTCATTTCAAAAACCTTCACTAGTTTAAACAGTTTTCCACACTTTTAATCTTTTAAACAAAAGATTTAATTCACAAAGTTAACCCCATTCACAAAGATCCATTCATGGATTTTCAAAACAATTTCCATTTCAATTGAATTAACTCGTTAAATCTTTAAATCAAGATTTAACTTATAGCTTTTAAAACAATTCCATTTCAAGTTGGATTAACTCATTCGGTCTTTGAATCAAAGACTCATTTCATAAATTTCAAAACATTTCAATTCTATTTCAAACTTGAAACTGTTCAACACAATTTGGAAATCCTTTCTTAAAATGAAAGCTATTATTATTTGAAAACAAGTAGTTTTCGTTTCGGGAAAAATCCAGTTATATTTACACGAGTTAAAACCCTTGAATTAAATTCAAATTCCCAAATCAATACTTTAAAATGGTTTAACCCATATATAACTTGTACAACATCTTTAATCCCTAGTTTCAAATCATAGGATTCAATTTCAAACTCGAATTCAAATTTAAATCAAATTATTTAAATTCCAAAACTCGATTAAGTTATTCAAAATAACTTTTATCTTGAAATTCCATTTCGAAAGCTTTTCATTTTAAACCCAAGTTCCCAATTTCAAAATCAATTGAAATTAAAATTTCAATTTCAAAAACATTAAACTTACATCATCTGTGACTTAACCGATTTCCACGTGAAATCCCTATTTGTGTGTGTATGGTGTAGTCCAGGGATTTTACACACAATAGTGCAACATCAATCATCACAGATATATCGATAAGCGGTATAATCGATAACGCTTATCTTCATTCATAGATTCATAGATAAAATAAATTTATCAGTCACAGATTCATTATTACAATTCGATGTGGGTTTCGGATAACCAACTGGAATCCGACTCCCTGTCGCATCGAAATTCAAGTGTCGTTTTACGGATCAAGGATTTCATATTCACATAGTAATATATCACAGATAAGTAAATTACAGATCATAACATAAATCAGGATGAATCACAAAGCATCATATATCAGAGATATCAAACAATTTAACCATTCAAAGAAATCCAACATCCATAAGTAGATCAGTTAATCGTCTGATTAATTCAAATTAGATTTATTTCTTATGAACTATTAATCCTGGTTAATTAATATTAATCAATTACAAATTATCTTGATTAATTATTCTTTAGTCATTTATTAATTAACCTTTAATAATTAATAATTTAACCTTTAAATTAATTAATTACCATTTAATTAATTGTCCTTGATTAATTACATTAACACATTAACCCTTAATTTATTACCATTTAATAAATTATTCTAAATTACTCTTTAATGTAATTACATAAAGCAATTATCTCTTAATTATATTAAGATCTCAATTAATTAAAAGATAAACATCTTATCATAATTAACTACTCTAATTATCATTTAAAACTTGTTTAAAAACCTTTGTAATTAATTATTATTAACTACTTAACTTAAACCCTTAAGTTAAATTTATGATTTAAACACTTCATCTTTTAAATCATTTGCTTAATTACAATACTAAGTTTATTTAAAATAAACTTTCAAAACAAAGGTTATATATTGATTTAAACTACTTTTTAACTTAATTTGCAATAAAACTTCACCTCCTATTAAATTTCAAAACCCAGCTACTAATTGCTTTAAAGTTAAAAACTGCTTTGGTTTCCTTTTTTTTTTAGCTTGAAATTGATTCACTTTTAAAAATCTGAAACCAGCTACTAAAACAACACCAACCCGAGCCCTTAAACAAAATATCCCGAGCGAAACTCTCAAACCCCCGAGACACTCGCGAAACCACTGCGACTTCGAGAAAACCTAGCCCAACTTCGAGTTCGACTTCGAGAAACACTTTTCTTCCCCAAACACCCAGACACACTAACTACCACGTGCACGTGCACAAACGCTCCGCCTCACTCCGATCAACACTGACACGTCGAGCAAGTCGACTACCACCAATACACCAATCTCCGATCCCAAAAACATCACCCTCAGCCTCGAATCAAAATCGACTTCACCAACAAAAATTGGAAACTGAGGCCACCTCAACACCCAAACCTGTCATCGCTTCGACTACGAAGTTCCGACCACCTGAAGGTCTGCAACCCTGGCCAAGCCATCGTCTATTCTCATACTTCCCTTCCCTCGTGTTTGATAGCACTCGATCAATCCGAGATGAAGAACGAACCAAAATCCCAGCCTCGCCTAAAACTAGGTTTACCCACTTAAAACACTCGCCGCCAACTCCACGACGAACATGAGCGGCTCCGACTATTTTTCGCGACCCAGCCGTAGGCTCCTCAACCACCACGTGAAGACCCGAACTCGATTGAGCCTCCAATCCCCTGGACTTGATCGAAACCCATTTTTCGATCAACCCAAAACTGCTTTCGAACCACACACTTAAAAATTAGGATTTAAGCTTTAAAAATCATGTTTTCGTACGATTATTCTTGTCATATGCTTGAATCATCGATTTATTATATTCGATTTTTATCATTGATATGTACGATTACCAGGATTTTAAAGTTTTCAGGCATATTTTGATCTTGGTTGCTGGAGATAAATTGTTTCTTTGATTTTATGACCATACCAACATTTTATATTTAAAACTTCCAGCCTAACAGAGATCGAGAGATTTGATCTTTGGGTGTTTTGATTGAGCCTTATGCTCTGAAGCAAGAAAACAGGAACGTTTCAACATATACAGGCATACATCCCTACCTACATTTATGCACAAAGGAAATTCATGTATGTAGATACATACAAGGCAACTTCAACCTCAGACTTTATAAGCGACAAGATAAATATATACTCAGTTGAATTTAAATTGTTTACTCACAAGCAACAAAGTATTAAAGGTGGAAAATTTGCTCACCTGTTTCCTGAAAGATCAAAGAAGAACAGAAGATAGGAATGAAATCTGGAACTTGTATTTTCATTTTTAAATCTGCATCTTTGTTTTTAAGTTGCACTGCCTTTTGATCCTTGATTGCAGTTGATTGCTTGCTGTTTTTAAGTCGAATTTTTATTTAACTTGAAGATGATATTCACTTTCAATTTTGCACAGCAAATTTTAGAAAAGAAACTGAGGTGAAGTGAATATAACAAAGAAGTGTGCAGGGTTATTATTTTTATTTGTACAATGCAAGATGATATTTGCATTTGTTTATCCAACCATACAGAGATATTTTCTTCCCATGGTGGCTGCCTTACTTTGTTTCGGCTGAGAAGATATAGCATTAATTGCTAGAGTCCTTTATGTTTCATATTATATTTTACATGGTGTACTTTATGTTTCTACTTTTGCAATATTACTTCGGCTGTACAAAGGAAGAGGGAAGTTTATAGGGATTATTACTTTGTACAGGTGATAAAATATATTTGTACAAAGCATGGGTGAAGTGTTTTGTTTGTACAGGGTATTGTTTTGCTCTCGGCTGGGAGATAGTTGTGAAGATATTGTTGACTTCCTCTATAAGCTCTTCATCTATAAAATTTTGTTTCTCTCTTGTTCACTTTGCTTTACTAAATAGAAGAAATTGTTTAGTTATTTAAATTAGATTTATTACTTATTTCGTTTTTTATTTATTACTTGAAAAATTCCCTATTGTTAATATGTTGTTAAGAATTTATTTTAATATGTTTACTTTATATTTTATCATAATTTAACTTTTATATGTATTTCTATCTCAATCATTTATTTAAATTTTTTTAAACGATTTATACAAAATATACTTGGATATCGGGGAAACTCGCATCACCTTATATCGATTTATCTCACAAATTTTATTCAAAAATCAATAAATTATTAATTTAAACTTAATCAAAATTCGGGGTCGTTACAGACTTCCCCCCTTAAAAGAATTTCGTCCTCGAAATTACCAAGGAGACAAAAAGATAGATGAAGAATATTTCATCAAGTCAAATTTGAACATCTATTCTGCATTTGGCTTACCAAATCAGAATATCGATAACAGATGCAAGAACGAATCTGTTTAACACTTCACAAAATACTCGGGTTATCCAGATCTACGAAATATGCAGAGGCATTGGTTAGTTCGAAAGGATAACTAACTATTCGTAGAACATATCGGGACCCAAAGAATTGATAGATATATGGATAAAATTTCAAAGCTTTCAGTTTAGAAACCAAATTATACCTATCAACCATAGAAAACAAAGCAACCAATTCATCCAAATAAACAGTTTTGGTCAATTCGGAGTTTACGTCCCATATTAATATATATCGAATCTTCTTTTCTGGATCGACCAGAAATTATCAAAGAATTTAGAAAAAGATGCTGAACAAAAGAGATTGATATAGAAAAGATTATTTCCTTGTTGTCACAGAGTATTGACCATTTATAGTCATATTTCCCTATCCCCTATCTCATCCTCTTCTTGCACTCATACTTACTATCAGTGGATAGCAAGAGAATTTACTGAGGCATTCGAACGGATATCTGAGGATACGCATTCTAGAGTTTACTTCACTCTATCTCTAATGAGCTACTTAACGTGTTATACTCCTGAGCTAAAGTTCAACCTTAGCTCTGATACCACATGTAACGACTCGGATTTTCGCGTTCGAAAATCAACATCCGTACTTCACATTGTACTAGAATGCCGCAGATTCGACCGTTCAAATCCGATTCGCCGGAGCTTATAACAACATTAAGTAAACAACACAGCGGAAAAGAAAAAGAATATAGATATACAACAATGATATCAATATGATACAACAATATCAGAGATAAATAATGATACAGCGGAAATAACAGAACATAAGAGATCACTCCAAATGATCTACAAAAGAGAATGACTCCAACAACTCCAATGTCAAGCTCGAACCACAAGGAGAAGCAAGTGCAGTCCTGAACTCCAAGAACTGAACCAGCTCCAGATAATCTACTAAACCTGAATATCTGAAAAAAAACCCAACTCTAGACTGCCCGTGTGGAAAATTGTGGGCACCCAGAGTTTAGGAAGGGAACAATAAACTCCGGATCAGTCATGGGACTGGTGTGAGCAACAAAAACAGTTTATCTTTAAACAAACACAAAAGGCTTTTAAACACTAAAACCCGCAATGCTTTTGGAAAATGAAACTACCATAAGACCTCCCACCACACACACAATGCAAACGCAGAATTGGAGGAGATTTCTTCTTATGATAGTCAAAAATGCTTACTACGTAAAATCATTCGATATTATTATCATTAGTGCATAGTGTCGAAAACCATTTCGAAAGTATAATATCAATCTTAGCCGGCATACAACCATTGTTGTATGCCTACTATAGCTACTACGTTCAATAGCAGGTTACCGCCACATTCCATAGCAGGTAATACAACTAAAACCGTACAGAGTTCGTATTGTTTCTTTGGATTTCCAACAAATGATCAGGCTAAGGAACTTCCTTACCGAAATAGAAACGCCTCTGGAAAGACGCCCCGGATCCTAACCGGATCTCTGCAAACAAAAGGCCGACGCTACCTCACGCTCTAACCGAGCTGTAACTAGGTAACTAACACACGAGTCATGTCATCCCCCGGTCGTTACCGACCTTTATCCGAGCGCTCGATAACCAACATCACACATAATAAATAAAGTGTATCCACATGAGTAAGTATCTGGGCTCCATACCATGATACCACCCTTTATCCAGAAGGAAATGACATACCCTAGGGGCGCTACCCCTACAAACCTTTGTCGCAACATTCCTGTTTCGACCATTACCGGGTTGTGAGGCTCGACGAAGTCTCGTCCACAAAGCCACGCTTTTTCACAAAGCCACGCTTCGATCAACAAATGATCAGCAGCACTTCGTATGCCACATTACCAAATTGGGAATGTATCACTAGTAACCATCAACTACATAACCTCTGAGCTCGTATGTCTCAGAGAAGGGTGTTAAGCTAAGAGAATAAATTCTCCGCCACCAACAGAAATGTATTTGATAGAAACCAGCTTTACATCTCAAAGTGTAACGTCAGACACACATCCATACAAGTCTGTTCCGGGTTCGAACAGAACCGAAGGCACTTCCGAAGAAGCCCTTGCAAATCTGGGTATTCACAATCTCGATCGGACTTCCCATCACTTAGGGAATCTCTATACCGGAGCCATGATGAAGAGAAAATCGATAGGTCATCATATCGCTCTCGCAAATACCCGGTCTTCACCACCGGTCTTCAAATGCGATCCATATCGTCGTATCACTATTCGGAATGGGTTATATGACACAAAGGTCCTCTCCCGGCTAAACCGAATAACGAGCGTAATTAAAAATCATATGGATACTGGGGTCTCAGTTAAATCACAGCTTAAAGCTTAAAACTTTTCATTCGAAGGGTAAAACAAATTACCATTTCCAATCTTTTAAACAAAAAGATTCATTTCAAAAACCTTCACTAGTTTAAACAGTTTTCCACACTTTTAATCTTTTAAACAAAAGATTTAATTCACAAAGTTAACCCCATTCACAAAGATCCATTCATGGATTTTCAAAACAATTTCCATTTCAATTGAATTAACTCGTTAAATCTTTAAATCAAGATTTAACTTATAGCTTTTAAAACAATTCCATTTCAAGTTGGATTAACTCATTCGGTCTTTGAATCAAAGACTCATTTCATAAATTTCAAAACATTTCAATTCTATTTCAAACTTGAAACTGTTCAACACAATTTGGAAATCCTTTCTTAAAATGAAAGCTATTATTATTTGAAAACAAGTAGTTTTCGTTTCGGGAAAAATCCAGTTATATTTACACGAGTTAAAACCCTTGAATTAAATTCAAATTCCCAAATCAATACTTTAAAATGGTTTAACCCATATATAACTTGTACAACATCTTTAATCCCTAGTTTCAAATCATAGGATTCAATTTCAAACTCGAATTCAAATTTAAATCAAATTATTTAAATTCCAAAACTCGATTAAGTTATTCAAAATAACTTTTATCTTGAAATTCCATTTCGAAAGCTTTTCATTTTAAACCCAAGTTCCCAATTTCAAAATCAATTGAAATTAAAATTTCAATTTCAAAAACATTAAACTTACATCATCTGTGACTTAACCGATTTCCACGTGAAATCCCTATTTGTGTGTGTATGGTGTAGTCCAGGGATTTTACACACAATAGTGCAACATCAATCATCACAGATATATCGATAAGCGGTATAATCGATAACGCTTATCTTCATTCATAGATTCATAGATAAAATAAATTTATCAGTCACAGATTCATTATTACAATTCGATGTGGGTTTCGGATAACCAACTGGAATCCGACTCCCTGTCGCATCGAAATTCAAGTGTCGTTTTACGGATCAAGGATTTCATATTCACATAGTAATATATCACAGATAAGTAAATTACAGATCATAACATAAATCAGGATGAATCACAAAGCATCATATATCAGAGATATCAAACAATTTAACCATTCAAAGAAATCCAACATCCATAAGTAGATCAGTTAATCGTCTGATTAATTCAAATTAGATTTATTTCTTATGAACTATTAATCCTGGTTAATTAATATTAATCAATTACAAATTATCTTGATTAATTATTCTTTAGTCATTTATTAATTAACCTTTAATAATTAATAATTTAACCTTTAAATTAATTAATTACCATTTAATTAATTGTCCTTGATTAATTACATTAACACATTAACCCTTAATTTATTACCATTTAATAAATTATTCTAAATTACTCTTTAATGTAATTACATAAAGCAATTATCTCTTAATTATATTAAGATCTCAATTAATTAAAAGATAAACATCTTATCATAATTAACTACTCTAATTATCATTTAAAACTTGTTTAAAAACCTTTGTAATTAATTATTATTAACTACTTAACTTAAACCCTTAAGTTAAATTTATGATTTAAACACTTCATCTTTTAAATCATTTGCTTAATTACAATACTAAGTTTATTTAAAATAAACTTTCAAAACAAAGGTTATATATTGATTTAAACTACTTTTTAACTTAATTTGCAATAAAACTTCACCTCCTATTAAATTTCAAAACCCAGCTACTAATTGCTTTAAAGTTAAAAACTGCTTTGGTTTCCTTTTTTTTTTTTTTAGCTTGAAATTGATTCACTTTTAAAAATCTGAAACCAGCTACTAAAACAACACCAACCCGAGCCCTTAAACAAAATATCCCGAGCGAAACTCTCAAACCCCCGAGACACTCGCGAAACCACTGCGACTTCGAGAAAACCTAGCCCAACTTCGAGTTCGACTTCGAGAAACACTTTTCTTCCCCAAACACCCAGACACACTAACTACCACGTGCACGTGCACAAACGCTCCGCCTCACTCCGATCAACACTGACACGTCGAGCAAGTCGACTACCACCAATACACCAATCTCCGATCCCAAAAACATCACCCTCAGCCTCGAATCAAAATCGACTTCACCAACAAAAATTGGAAACTGAGGCCACCTCAACACCCAAACCTGTCATCGCTTCGACTACGAAGTTCCGACCACCTGAAGGTCTGCAACCCTGGCCAAGCCATCGTCTATTCTCATACTTCCCTTCCCTCGTGTTTGATAGCACTCGATCAATCCGAGATGAAGAACGAACCAAAATCCCAGCCTCGCCTAAAACTAGGTTTACCCACTTAAAACACTCGCCGCCAACTCCACGACGAACATGAGCGGCTCCGACTATTTTTCGCGACCCAGCCGTAGGCTCCTCAACCACCACGTGAAGACCCGAACTCGATTGAGCCTCCAATCCCCTGGACTTGATCGAAACCCATTTTTCGATCAACCCAAAACTGCTTTCGAACCACACACTTAAAAATTAGGATTTAAGCTTTAAAAATCATGTTTTCGTACGATTATTCTTGTCATATGCTTGAATCATCGATTTATTATATTCGATTTTTATCATTGATATGTACGATTACCAGGATTTTAAAGTTTTCAGGCATATTTTGATCTTGGTTGCTGGAGATAAATTGTTTCTTTGATTTTATGACCATACCAACATTTTATATTTAAAACTTCCAGCCTAACAGAGATCGAGAGATTTGATCTTTGGGTGTTTTGATTGAGCCTTATGCTCTGAAGCAAGAAAACAGGAACGTTTCAACATATACAGGCATACATCCCTACCTACATTTATGCACAAAGGAAATTCATGTATGTAGATACATACAAGGCAACTTCAACCTCAGACTTTATAAGCGACAAGATAAATATATACTCAGTTGAATTTAAATTGTTTACTCACAAGCAACAAAGTATTAAAGGTGGAAAATTTGCTCACCTGTTTCCTGAAAGATCAAAGAAGAACAGAAGATAGGAATGAAATCTGGAACTTGTATTTTCATTTTTAAATCTGCATCTTTGTTTTTAAGTTGCACTGCCTTTTGATCCTTGATTGCAGTTGATTGCTTGCTGTTTTTAAGTCGAATTTTTATTTAACTTGAAGATGATATTCACTTTCAATTTTGCACAGCAAATTTTAGAAAAGAAACTGAGGTGAAGTGAATATAACAAAGAAGTGTGCAGGGTTATTATTTTTATTTGTACAATGCAAGATGATATTTGCATTTGTTTATCCAACCATACAGAGATATTTTCTTCCCATGGTGGCTGCCTTACTTTGTTTCGGCTGAGAAGATATAGCATTAATTGCTAGAGTCCTTTATGTTTCATATTATATTTTACATGGTGTACTTTATGTTTCTACTTTTGCAATATTACTTCGGCTGTACAAAGGAAGAGGGAAGTTTATAGGGATTATTACTTTGTACAGGTGATAAAATATATTTGTACAAAGCATGGGTGAAGTGTTTTGTTTGTACAGGGTATTGTTTTGCTCTCGGCTGGGAGATAGTTGTGAAGATATTGTTGACTTCCTCTATAAGCTCTTCATCTATAAAATTTTGTTTCTCTCTTGTTCACTTTGCTTTACTAAATAGAAGAAATTGTTTAGTTATTTAAATTAGATTTATTACTTATTTCGTTTTTTATTTATTACTTGAAAAATTCCCTATTGTTAATATGTTGTTAAGAATTTATTTTAATATGTTTACTTTATATTTTATCATAATTTAACTTTTATATGTATTTCTATCTCAATCATTTATTTAAATTTTTTTAAACGATTTATACAAAATATACTTGGATATCGGGGAAACTCGCATCACCTTATATCGATTTATCTCACAAATTTTATTCAAAAATCAATAAATTATTAATTTAAACTTAATCAAAATTCGGGGTCGTTACACGTGAGATATAGATTTCCAATGCCAAGGTTGGATGATTTACTAGATTAAATAAGCGGAGCTACTATATTTTCTAAGATTGATTTGAAAAGCGGTTATCATCAGATTCGCATTAGACCGGGGGACGAATGGAAGACAGCATTCAAGACAAGGGAAGGATTGTATGAATGGCTGGTAATGCCGTTTGGACTATCGAATGCACCAAGTACATTCATGAGAGTGATGAATCAAATTTTCCGACCATACATTGGGAAATTTGTGGTGGTTTACTTTGATGATATTCTGATCTACAGTGCTAGTACGGAAGAGCATGTTCAACACTTGAGGGAAGTGCTGATGATTCTACGTGAAGAACAATTTTATGCCGCTACAAAGAAATGCGTGTTCATGACGCATAGTGTGTTGTTTTTGGGGTATGTTGTTTCAGAGAAAGGTATACAGGTGGACCAAAGTAAAGTCGAAGCTATCAGAGATTGGCCGCAACCCAAGACGATAACGGAAGTTCGTAGTTTTCACGGGTTGGCTTCATTTTATCGAAGGTTTATTCCACACTTTAGTAGTGTGATGGCACCTGTTACAGATTGCATGAAAGGTAAACAGTTTGCATGGACAGAGGAAGCAGGGAGTGCTTTTGAGAAGATCAAGGAGTTGTTGACATCTGCACCGATTCTAGTGTTACCGGATTTTCAGTTAGTATTTGAATTACATACTGATGCATCCAAGGTTGGAATTGGAGGGGTGTTGAGTCAGAAGGGGCGTCCAATTGCATATTTCAGTGAGAAGTTGTCAGGAGCGAAGATGAGGTACAGTACGTATGATGTGGAATTCTATGCTGTTGTACAATCTATCAAACACTGGAGACATTATCTATTTCAGAAAGAGTTTGTTCTGTATACTGATCATGAGGCATTGAAGCATTTACAAGGGCAGGACAAGATTTCAGCGAGACATGCATCGTGGATTGCATATCTGCAACAGTTTACTTTTGTTGTTAAACACAAGTCAGGGGTGACGAATCGTGTGGCTGATGCTTTGAGTAGGAGGAATCATTTGTTGACAACAATGAAGGTTGAAGTGACGGGGTTTGATGTGTTACCAGAATTATTTGTCAATGATCCTTACTTTGCAAAGTTTGTTGATAAAGTTAAGGAGGGAAAGACGGATGAGTTCGTGATGGTAGATGGTTTTCTGTTCAAGGGAAATCGATTGTGCATACCTGATTGCAGTTTGAGAATGAAAATTGTGAAGGAGCTACATGACGAAGGACATGTTGGGAGAGACCGTACATTACAGTTGATTTCACAATCTTACTTTTGGCCATCGATGAGGAAAGAAGTAGAGAGGTTTGTGGAGCGTTGTCATATTTGTCAGGTTTCGAAAGGAACTGCAACTAATGCCGGGTTATATATGCCGTTACCTGTACCAATTAAACCATGGGTTGATGTGAGTATGGATTTCGTGTTGGGATTACCGAGAACACAGCGTGGTAATGATTCCATTTATGTGGTAGTTGACCGATTCTCGAAAATGGCACATTTTATCGCTTGTAAGAAGACGGCGGATGCTGTTCATGTTGCTCAATTGTTTTTCAAGGAGATCTATCGACTTCATGGATTGCCAGAATCCATTGTGTCGGATAGAGATACTCGATTTTTGAGTCACTTTTGGCTAAGTTTGTGGAAGATGGTCGGAACGAAGTTGAAGTTTAGTAGTGCCTATCATCCGCAAACTGATGGACAAACAGAGGTGGTTAATAGATCATTGGGAAATTTGTTGAGGTGTCTTGTTCAAGACAATCTGAAGAGTTGGGATGTGAAGTTATGCCAGGCAGAATTTGCTCATAATCATGCGGTGAATCGTAGCACAGGGTTCAGTCCATTTCAGATAGTCTATTCAAGCTTACCAAAGGGTCTGTTGGATTTAACGGTAATACCACACTCAAAAGGGACAATTAAAAATGCTGCTGATTTTGTTGAGGGATTGACGGAATGTCATAAAATCGTTCAGGAACGATTGGACAAAGCGAATGAGAAGTATAAGCATTCGGCATATCTGAAGCGAAGGAGTGTTAAATTTCATGAAGGTGATTTGGTTTATGCAGTGTTAACAAAAGATCGTTTTCCGGTGGGAACGTACAATAAATTGAAAGCACGAAAGATTGGTCCAGTAGAAATTTTAAAGAAAATCAACGAAAATGCTTATAAATTGAAGCTGCCAGATGATGTGTATACGTCTGACGTATTCAATGTTAAGCATCTCGTACCATATCATAGGGATGAACGAACTGATGTGAAAGAATCTACAAATTCGAGGTCGAATTTTTCTCAACCTGGGGAGGATGATGCAGCTCAAGATAAAGGTCTAAGTCGTACACGACTTAAGGGGCTAAGTCGCACACGACTTAGAGAAATAACTATAGGTCGTCTTTGACCTAAGGAGGCATGTGAGGCATGTGAGCAGGAGCTACGACTTAACTGGAAACCAGGAGAAAGAACTAACTCGAGTTTACGACCTAAGGAGAAGGTTCTGGGTCGTCTACGACCTAACGGATTAGGAGGAAATGGGCTACGACTTAACAAAGGTTTAAGACGCTCGGAGTTGATAAGTCGTCCACGACTTACGGAGAAGGCCACGGAAGGAGAGGATCGAATTGAGAAGGAAGTGTTAAGTCGTCTACGACTTAAGGAAGAAGTTAAGTCGGAAGCAAGTTACGACTTAGTTAAGTCGCACAGTTTTAAAGCGCACCCTCTTAAGTCGCGTGAAGATAGAAACCGTTGATGCGTATGCCGAGTTAATCTCTGCCTTTAATTTCCTTAATACGATTGATTTGGGATGCCGCAAGTTTCTAAGTCGTTGAAACTCTGGATGCCGTTGAATCTTATGCCGAGTTAATCTAGACCATTAGTTCTTAAGTCGTAGAAGGATGCTGTTGTGTTGCTTTGATAGGTCGTCATTTGTTAACTCGCGACATTGTTAAGTCGCATCTGTATAAGTCGTATGTCGTCTGTTTTCATATGTCGTCTGTTTGTAAGTCGTATGATGCATGTATTCTTTTGAGTCATGAGTCGTGATGTAATTTGTTGAGTCATGACTGTTAAGTCGGAAACGACTTAGGAGATGTATTTCTTTTCTGTTGCGTGTTGTAGCCTATAAATAGGCAAGTTGAATCATTTTGTAAGGTTGTTGAATATTGAATAAAATTCTCTTTTGTTAGCTTTGTGCTTTCAATTTCAATTGGTAGTCGAGTGTATCTCCTATCTCCACTTACGTCATTCGAGTGCGCTCGAATCATCGTTTGTTGAAGCCGATTCACGGTATCTTGTGCGCAAGATCAACGTCGAAGAATCATAGATCTCTTTCCCGGTATCTTCGGATCAATGAGTTAGAGATAGCTAAGAATTCGGTATCTTCGGATCAACGAATTCGGGCATTTCAGTATCCATCAATCCATCGATTGCTACTTTCACCGATTGAAGATCGTTTTGATTAATCCGCTGCGTCATTTCGCAGGGGGTAAGTAATTGCTTTCGACAGTGTTAAGCCTTCGACAAAGTTGATTTCAAGCCTTTCGGTAGAGTTGATTTTGGTTCGATAGCGCTTCAGACCAGTTCTAATCGCTGCTTTGTAAGTATCACTTACTTTTAACAAATGAGGAACCTAAGGTATGGGACTCAAATTCTGAATTAATGATTTTACTTTAGAAATCCATAAGACTTCGAAAACCAACTTTCAAATATCATTGATCTAACAAAATAACACTTGGAGCTTCAAATATAATTATACAATTGATTTTGAGAATACTTTTTTTATAATAAATCATTCAATTTTAAGTTTAGAAATGTTTCCTGATTTTTATGTAGGTTATCAAATAAGATTTAAGTATGTACTATGTAAAAGAAATATTTTTCTTTATTTGGGTAATATTTTGTATTTTTGAAATTAATTTTTTTGGTACCAAATCATAATCATATTGGTTTTACTTGAGTATTGAATCTTTATTGGTGAATCAAATCATAATTGAGAAGATTTCACTTGAAAAGGGGTTCAAATCACATGATTGTTAGGAAGTTTGATAACAAAATAATTGATTGATTCATGTTTTGAATTGCTAATATCTGGTGAATTCAGACAAAGTGATAGAATAATTAGCTGACAGCTTGTTTGAATTAACTACACAACATAAAATGTGTATTTTAAATGGCAATATTGCATCATACACTCAGTTGTGCGCTCACGAAAAACACATAACACTGACAATAATAACAGTCATGCCATTCATACGTCAGCAATGAAGAAAACATTGATCATAGTTGAAAGATTCCGAGCTTCCAGGATAGAACCAAAGATGAATGATTTTGTTTGTTTTTCACTAGGCAAAAAGCTTATGTGTGGTGATGCCTTCTGGTGATAAGAAAATATTTGTTGATATAGTAATTCGCTGACACTAAAATTTCCTCATTGCTGCAATAATGCCCTTCCCATTTGTCTGCAGTTACATTTATCTGATATGTGAACTTGACTGATGTTATGTCTGCTAAATATCACTATTTTTTCCAAGTTAAAAAGAATGATAATTATTATTCATAACATGGTTTACTGTACGACTGAACTCGTAATAACTCTTGAGATATAGATCAAGAGAAAAAAAAAAGAATAAAACACTTCTCCGTCTCCGTATAAAGGAGATAGATACTGTCTTTTCAACGGCAAAGGTAGATGCTTTTACGTAAGTAGGTGTTCAATTAGGATGTGTACTTTAAATGCATAATAAAGTTTTCACATCAGTCTCTGTTTAGTGGGCTAGATCTAGAAGGACTATTGAGTATTATTCATGTTGTGCATTGCAAATATTTCTTTGGTAGTGAAAAGATATCTTTTTAATGAATATTCACGAGAATAAATAAACCAGTAATACCATGTCTAATACAATAGTCAATCTTATGCTATTTTGTATTATTTTGATCTCCTTGCATAATTTACAGCTTGGTGCTAATGCTGTATATGGTTCTGACATTGTATATGGTTTTGACATTGTTGTATAAGTGGATAAAATTATTGTTAATGGCGCAAGCCAAGTATCAGGAGATGGGTAATGCATAGTCATTACTCCGGTGCTACAAAATAGCGCCATTGTAATGGCAAATATTTTGGAAACAGTTTGGTGCTAATGTTGTATATTGTTCTGACATTGTTGTATAAGTGGATAAAATTGTTGTTAATGGCGCAAGCCAAGTATCAGGAGAGGGGTAATGCATAGACATTACTCCGGTGCTACAAAATGGCGCCGTTGTAATGACAAATTTTTTGGAAACAGTTTGGTGCTAATGTTTAAAATAAACCCTATATTTTGAGTTTCATTTATTGAAATTTAAATAGTCCATATATTTTAAGTATTTAAAATTAATTAAATGTTTAAAATCATATTACAAAATTCTAGGTCGTACAGGAATGTCTAAATTTGTTATTTGAGAGCAAGTATAATGTATAAATTGTTAATCGTCTAAATTATCAAACTTCCTTTTTTGAAATCACAAAGTGAGGACTCGGGTCTTTAATTCGGGTGCATACAATTTTTTACTATTCGCGGTACTTATAAAAATATGTTTAAACATGATCTATTGACTACTTCGCAGTCTTCAATTGATTAATGTTAAAATGAGGGTTCTCTGAATGGAACTTTGGACTGATGGAAATAGCTCTCAGGGTCAGTCAAAGCGACTGAAATCAATTCAAGCTTATAACTTTACAAATCCATGACTCCTAAACTATTATTCCAAATTTAGTACATTTATAGTCAAATTAATCAGTTCTAAAAGATCTACACAAATGTTATAAATACAACAACTAAATCCTAGTTCTTTTCTGATTTCACTTTATTTTTCAACTAAGTTACCAAATGGTAAAAGTTCAAAATGTGTAAAAATGTCATAATTACAGACCTATTAAATATGTCGGGGTTACATTCAAGCTTATAGCTTTCCATGTAATTTCAAAAGCCTTCTTTGATTTGGCTAAGGAGGCAAGTATTTTTATTATATTTTTACTATCCAGTTTTGTCATTCTAGATTATCTTCTTAGATGTTATTTTTAAATTTTGCTATGTTAAGCTTATTAATATAGATATGAAGATTCCTCAAGATACCTAAGTTGTATTGTCTGCTCGCTTTAACTAATTATAAGAATTATGTTTTTCTATGTTATACCAACAATATGCAATTGTTCATTGAAATCAGTGAAACTTAAAATCATATATATTAGTATAGTATTGATGATTATCAATATATTTCCTTATATGTAATCAAATTTGATTGATTTGGTACAAATTTAAGTGGACAAAAGAAGCAAGTGGATGTGCTTGTTTTGCCAGTGGGGATTTTTCAAGTACTTGGATTTGCAAAGATTATTGATATCATAAACCTTAACTTTAAGCTTTTTCTTATTATAGAACTTATTTTCAATGTTAGGCATTATGATATTGGTTTCCAAGCAATTTTTGATTTGTTCCAATTTCCTAATTACGCTTCCTCCGCTTAAAGTAACTATTATATGATATATTTGCTTTTTGTAGTTTGTAACGTAATATTTCCATTAGTTAGATGATTATATATAATATAAAATAAGTTATATCTGTAAAATACATGCCCTGGTAGTGAAGATCAATTATATATTTGTATGCTATATTGTGCTATGAACATATTATAATTATTGAATAGAGTTGGAAGCACTCAATGCAATAAGATTTTATGATTCAATAAAAGATTTTTGGGGTTGAATCATCATATCCACTAATTAGAATTATAAAAGTGAGCTTCATTTTGAATATTTACTGCAATTATAGGTAGTTTGATCAAGAAAATGTGTTGTTATATGCATGTACAACTTACATACAAAATATGCGTCCCAAATCAGACACTTTACACATACAGACCTGCTATTTAACTAGCTAGATTGTACTCGTACATTTCATAATTACTGTCTTTCAATTATATACCTAATCGATTATTTGTTTTCCAAAGCTTAACAAACATACATAAGAATGTGATGAATATGAGCTAGGCACAAAGTAAGAATGCATGTTAACACGCTTTTGAATTGAAGTTTATGGATAAATATTACTAGAGTATTTATTAAATAATCTTTTTAATTCAAAGTGTATCTGTTAGATAATGAATGTTAAAGAGGGAGTAATATATATGAACTTAATCTTATATATTGAAGGTCGAGTAAGGTAATTTCAATGCTACTTAGTATGTTTTTTTTAATTGGCATTGATGTAAAATATAATAGCTTGTAATTTTGAAAGTTTAGAATGCAGTTTTTCTCATGAAAAAATGGCTAGTTGAAGCCCCCATAATTCTGAGCACTGCATTTGCTTTCTATGTGTCAAGAACAATTACAATTACTACATTTGATAGGGCACCACTCATATTATGGAGTGTTGACATTGATACATTGATACATGTATAATTATTATCATGACTTATTAAAATAAGTAGTAATATTATATTTTGCAGGAAACTATGTCAGAAAATCCACCATCTTCACATTCGTCATGTTCAGAGGCGAAGAAAGTTGATCAAAACTTACTTGGTATTCCGGTCTCAGATAAGGCTGGAAAAATCGCTACTATGCTCGGTAAACTAGTAAGAGCTCATGTGCTGATATCATATATAAGTTGGAATAAAGTACCTGGAATATACAAGGACAACGTTTGGAACGAATTGGTGGTAAGTATCCTTATCTGTTTGACAACAACTATTTCATTCAATAGCCTTATGGTTTCGACTCTTTGCACAACACATAATTTAATATATTTTTGGCAGAAAATTTATGAGCTCGATCAGCTTTCAAAGGAAATGTTTTTAAAGAGAATGGCCGAGGCTTTTAGGAGATACAAGAAAAACTTGAGAGTAGTTTATTATGACCCTTTCAATAATGACGAAGAACGGTTGAAAAATTGCCCACCTATAGTTGCTCAAGAAGATTGGGCAGAGTTCGTAAAAAATGAAGCAACGCCTGAAGCAAGCGGAAGAAGGGAGGTAGGCAAAAAGAACATAGTATTGCTCAATTATGCTCTTCATGCAGGATGTAAAAGTCACGCTAAAATAGAACAAGAAATCGTAATTTATATTCATTCAAATGATTTACACATTGTGATTGGATATTCATGTCGTTGCATCAACTTGTATTGAATATCATTGCTAGTCCATCAACAAATATCAGTCGTCGTCAAGTATGGGAGAAGACACACAGGAAAAAAGATGGTAGCATATCAGATGCCACTTCTTCCTACTTTGTAAGTTAAACAAATATTTAACTTGCATATTCTTTAAAATTCCTTATTCATGTAAGTATTATCATATTACAGGATCAAATTGCGAAAGCGAAGGAAAAGATCACTGAGGTGATGAAGAAAAATTGACAGTGGATGAAGACATCTTATCACAAGTGCTTGGTAAGGATGCAAGGGGTATGAGCCGCGGGTTGGGACCGTTATACCAAAGACTAAAGTTAAGGCTTGTGCCATTGCACAGAAACGACTCAGACATGTTCATGGAGAGCATGATGAGTTGAAAATGAGGGTGGGAAGTTTGGAGGATACAGTGGGAAATTTGTCTGGGCAAATGGAGGTTCTGATCAACATGGTGGGAAACATCGAACAGGGAATTCGCTCACCAGTCAATTCTTCTGATGGAGGACGCGCCACACAATTCAATGCTCCTGAATTCGTTGCTTCGCAGTTCCAGAATTCGACCGATGTAGCGAACAATCAAAGATGTGAAATCCTCAACTCTGATTTAGACATAATAGCAAAAGGTATTTATTACAAGATTTCTATTTTTAGTTGCTTTCGAGCAGATATTTTGTTGGATAGATCTAAACATATTTATTGCAACAAGTACTGTATGCCGAGATTCTACATCGTCCAAAATCCATGGGAAATCTGTACCACCCACACATGAAAAAGTGGTGTTGGACAACATACTGCTACCAGATGAGAGAACCAGCAAAATAAATCATCAATTTGCAGAGACCTTTGCTGAAGTTGGAGTGGGTGGGTATGTGTGCCATCCGAAGGGTCTTATTCATTTTCTTTAGACGTTGGAGCAGGTATATTTTCTGTTTATGTTAATATTTTACTATGTATTTTTTTTGAAACCTCATGAAATTTTAAGCGTTAACATTTAGAGCCATGAAATTTTTGGTTATATAAACAATCAGACCTTTACAAATTTGAACACCGAAAAATTTAGACCGTTAACCCATTTGATTTTTAAGCATTTTGAATGCCATAAATTTTGAACTTTAAATTTAAAATTTGATGTTTCAAATTGTAGAATTATTATGTTTAATATTATTGAATTTTGAAACTTTGATTTTTATTTTTGAGATGATTTCCTGATCCAGTGTGTTTAGATCCAGATGTTATTCAATATAATTCGAATGCATCTTCATTAGAAAGTAAGGAATTAGTTTTTGACAGCAACCTTGATGGTCAATTTTTGGCTTTCATGTATGAGCAAATGATCTAGTCGGTTTACATTTGTCAAAATATTTAAAATCAAGATTACTTTTCACCAAATACAAATCAAACTAAAATAAACAGGTTTTTCCAAATTCGAAGCAGATCAAACTGAAAAATAATAAATTCGGTAAGGTAACTTAATTGATAGGCTTTAAATGAGCTGGAACTTTTTTGTTATCAAAATAATATAAAACCAAATTAAAATGTCTGGTTCCTTGTTATGTAAAAGTATATTTACAGAGAAAACTCTTCCATTTTCAAAACAGTATAATGAATGGAAGGACAAACAATATGTTAAGAAATAATACAAATAATAATTTGACATTGATATCAACGATATATCTATAAGGAAAAAAATTATGGTTTATAATTAGTTTAATCAGTTTGCTTGGTTTTAAGCTATAGGAAATATAAACTAACCACAAAGAAGAAAAAAATTAAATCCTAATCCAATAAGTCAATTATATTATTGAATCAAATTACCAAAACTCATTTGGTTCATTCGGTTTGGTCAATCTGAATGAATAAATGCTCACCACTGCTTACGGTTAGCCATAGACACCAAATCAAGAAAGTTGGCATTGATTAGAGGCAAATATGTTATTATGTAATGCATTAATTTGCTACTCGCAACTGTTTAGAGGTTGAATGCAAACAGAAGTACTGGTTCACGCATAGACATAGCATTTATGAAGGATACGAGCTATCTCTATCAGTGAGTTATTAGAAAAGCTTACAGTAACAAAGTTTGAAGAATGTTATTAACTCATTGAAAAAGTCTTTGGTGGATTATTCATACATAGTTTCATGTTATAAACAAATGGTGGTGTTTGTGAGGATAAAAGGACTATTTGGCTCTGCTTATCTTAAATGCATGTTGTCTCCTTTAACGTTAGAAGCTAAGATGCTGCCCATGACATATCTCATTCTAATCTACAGTTAATTATTTGCAACTTGATTTATTAAGTCATCAACTTTTATAATAATCCTTTCATGGCAAATTTTGTTTTGCAGGAAGAAAACTTAAACGGTTGGTTGCCCACCCAAGAAGACATAAGCGGCTCTATTTACATGATAATTCCTTTTTCAAAACATTATTGTTTATCAATGTTCTCTGACTAGATGGTGTAATGTTATTAATTTACATTGGACATGCATTTTATGTTTCCAAATGGCAATACTGTGTATGATATCAAATCTTTTATGCATTCGGTTGTCATTTGAATCCAAATTGTTTTTTCTCTGCAAACTACTATCAATGGTAAGTTCTGTTTTATGCGTGAGATCTTTGTTGTGCTTAATGTGCCTATATGTGCTGAATATACGGTTAATCCCAAATCTACAATTAGTATCAAATTAAATAGGTACGTAGGAGCAGGTCATTAGGTACGGCTTAAAGCCGTATCTAACTAACAAGTTAGACACGGCCATCAGCCGTATCTAAATGGCCTACAAGATGCTTCGAGGTTCACTTAGGTACGGCCTTAGGCCGTATCTAATTGTCCAATTAGGTACGGCTTTGAGCCATATCAAAACTATAAGCTCGCCAAGTTTTGATACGACTATAAGCCATATCTAATCTTATTAGATACGGCTAAAAGCCGTATCAAATTGTCATTTATGGTGTAGTGCATCTTTTAAGGAATTTAGTTTCAGATTACCTATTCTAAGTCCCAATCTTCTTTGCAAATTTTAAGATCAACCTATGTCTTGTTGCTGAAAGGTTAGCCTAGGAGAATCCGGGTTTTAATCAATAATTTAAGTCATAAAGGTGAGTTAACCTCACACTACTATTCTCTAATTCTGCATGTTGTTGTTCGCTAATTTAGACGAAACTATAATTTAATTGCTTCCATTATTTTGTGATATTCATGCTTCAAGTTGTTAACTTTCTGTTTGCATAAACATAGGCTATTGATTCATTATAATTGCTAATCGATTTTGATGTTTTGATGCCTTGAAATCACTTGATAGGCTTGCTTATACACTTTGAAATTAACTGCACAAAACATCGGAACCAAACGCCATTGTCAGGGACCGATTAGAGCGTAACCTAGAGCTGATATAGCTCCAGGTCACGGCCACACCGGTCCACCGGTGCGCTGGTGACATGCATTCTTGGGGCTATTTTAGCTCCAAGATACAACCTCCGACCCATCGTTGCTCGCTCTTCCGTCGCCTTATTTGTTATTGTTTTTCTTAAGTTTAGTGTTTTTTTTTTTGGATCTTCTAGTCTTCATTTCCAATAATTTGCTAAACTACAAATTAGATTAGGAAATAATATAAAGTTAGAACTCTATGGAATTAATTCATGGCTATAAGATAGTAATGACCTAGGTTTTGTTGTAGTGAATTCTCTTATGTTCTACGGACTTTGAATAACTTGGATTCAAAGGTTTGGAATATTATAACTTATATCTATCTATTTTATATATATAATTTTTTTTAAAAGAGAGTTATTTAAGTTTACAAATATCAAACTTGTTTTCTAAATTAATCTAGTTCTTTTATAAATGATTTCTAGCAAGTGGTTACTATATATTATGTATTATTAATAAAATGGACATAGATTTGGAAATATGGTTTTGTAATATGGTATGTGAACAATATAACTTTATGGAAATTAAGACAATGATGTATATGTATATATATAAGTGCAACTTTGGACCAATTCAGATTTATGGAAAATTTTATCAAATAGTGAATATTTATATAATGTTAAATAATAAAGGAATTTATGGAATATTATAAAATTTGCTTTCTCAACTTTAAACTCAAAAGATAAAAATGTTTTGTGAGCCTTAGTTCTATAATATGGGAAGTACTAATAATCAATTTAATGTTACCGATTGGTTTAAATGCTCTCGAGTAACGCTTCATCGAATAGTGTACAACTCATTGAATAAAATGTTTGAGTGGTACTTACTAGCCAATTTGCGAATACTTGAATTTCACCGGATAGTATGGGATGCCTTGGTTAAGTTCTTGCGATTGCTTTTAGGAAGTATTTAACACTTTAAGGTTGTATTATCTTCTGGTGTTTGGTGGGACCGATGAATCCTTAAGAGAATATATTTCGGGTTTTCCGGTGGCATCCGTAACGAGTGAGATTTAATAGCTTCTAGTAAATACTTGAATTTCACCAAGCGGTATGGGAAGTTTTGGTTAAGTTCTTATGACTACTAAAAGTGATAGTATTTGACACTTTAGAGTTTACTATCTTTTGGTGTTCGGTGGGACCGATAAATCCGTAATAGGTATACTCATGGTTTTCTTTATAATATATATATAATATTGGATAACCTAGAGTTTTCGAGTCATGGTTGCCACGATTGTCTTGATCAGTCGATATTTGATTTTCCCCGATCCTTGTGATCGTGTCGAGATTCTGTATTCCCCGATCCTTGTGATCATGTTGAGATTCTATGTTTCCCGATCCCTATGATCATGTCGAGATTCTATGTTATTGATCTTTGGTATCAAATCGGTACGAGTGATACCACATTTGTTTATTTGTAATGGTATGTAGTTGGTTTCTTTATGTTAGGAATATTGTACTTTATTCTGCAATTTTCTGTTTTGCGACTAATATGTGTTTGTGACCTAAATATATAACTCTATACCTTAAGATAAATTCTGAGTTATATTAATTCTGTGACTTGTTATATCTTGGATACCTTGATTTACCTATATGTCATTTATTCTTGTGTTATATCTTGTTCTCGCCCTTTTGAATATTTAGAGATTGTCTAATCCGAGTGTTATTTTAATGCTCGGGTCAGACTGAGACTTTTCAGGTTACAAGACATGTTGACCTTTGGATGGTGATAGCAAGGAGATAAACAATTTTGGCTTTTAGTTTATCTCATTTAGGATTTTGTGTTTGGTTATGAGATGTATATTTTAGTTTAGAGATTTGTACCAGATGTATATTATGTGATTCTAGTGTTATAGTTTGTAGAGTCTTAGTATTTATATGTATATGATGTTTAATATTCCTCCGTGATATGTGACTATCGTTTATAAGTATGACGTGTCAGTGTTAGTTTAAAGATATATTCACAGTCGGTTGCCCTTAACAAGTCGTATTCTTCATATTATTAGACAACATTTTTTTAATGTTCTTTAATAATATGGGCATAATGGTGGGGCTATTACAGTTTGGTATCAGAGCTGAGTCAGAGCATTATAGCGTATAACATCACAGATCTAGACCTAGTGAGACTAGAGTCATGTCCCTTGGGGTGTGTGGTAGATAGTTTTATTAATTATCTATATAGGGATAGGAATATAAAATGATTATCGGGATAACCATTTGGGACGTATTTTGATTTAAAATTTTAACATAGATAAATTGGAATTTGTGATATTGAAAACCTTGGAAAGTAATATGATAAAATCTTTTAGAGTTTGGAAATTTATTTGTTGTTTGAGAAATTAATTTTACAGAGATAGATTGGAGTGAATTAATTTAAAATTTTGAGTAAATGAGCTTAATATTTAAATAATCAGAGTTGCGCAGCGGGATTTTAGGATATAATTGTTCCGCTGAAAGTGACTATTTAGTTTTGGTTGATTGGCTGTTAGGAATTGATTGCTTTGGTTGTATTTATTTATATTGGATGCATGGATGCTAGTGATAATAAAATAAATATAACTAGGGAAAACTTCTGAATATCTATTGTGTTGATTTGTCTAGAATATGTTTAAGTATTTTGATCGGTACGTGGGACGCCTTGTTATCGATAGAAGTTTCTAAACATCGAACGAGACATTTTGACATGAGAAATAACTAATTTGAAGATTTTGAAAAATATTCGAGTTTAAAAATGATTTAAAATAATATTGTAGCCTTCGAATAAATTGTGAGAAGCGAGAAGCATAGAGAGGCAATGTTGAT
This sequence comes from Allium fistulosum, assembly GCA_030737815.1. NCBI lineage: Eukaryota > Viridiplantae > Streptophyta > Magnoliopsida > Asparagales > Amaryllidaceae > Allium > Allium fistulosum. The sequence goes on from CM060906.1 coordinate 1,023,927,895, forward strand.
ATTATGTGCAATCAACTTTGCAGCCAAGTGACAAAATGAATCACTATATTCCGTGGCTTAATATTATTTTATATAACGAGATAAGTTAAGGGAATTGCCTTAAATTTTAGAATTAGTTTAAATTAAAATTAAATGGAAGTCAATTGGAAAATTTTGAAAAGAGAATAATTGAAAATCTACTTTCATTTATGAATTTCACTTTTAAGTTCTTTGGTTTGAATGAAAATAAATTGTTAGATATGAATCTTAATTAATAAGATGTTGAAAATTAAGAAATTATGAAACTAAATTTTTGGAAGTGAAAGCATATTTTATGAAAATGTATGTACATTTGTATATACAAATGGGATAAATATTAAAAGTATGTATTTTGGAGATAAATAATATTTGGAAAGAAATTATTTTGAGTTATATGGTTATTTTAGAAAAAATATTAATTGGAGTTTTGATAATTTATCAAGTAAATGATTTGGAACTTGATATTATTATTATTTATAAAGGTAAAATATTTTGGGAAATAAATTTAAAAGGGAAATTTATTTACTAGTATGTATGGGTTTAATGGTTTTGGTGGTTTAAAAAATGAAAATGGAAATTATGAAAGTGCATTATATATGTATTATTTTTGGATGATATGTGCAGCCACCGAACCTTAGCAATAACAAAGGTCAGTGGCGATGCCACGTTGACTTCACGATCAACATCGTAGCCATTTGACGAAGTGAACTGTTATAAATAGATGGCAAGGCAGCATCATTTTACTATTTAATATTTGTAAATTGTGAATGTTTATTTAAGATATATGCTAAGAAGAATAGTATGTCATAATTTATGATTTATTGTGTATATCATTTTATGATTTAGATGGATGATAAAATTTTGAAAATTTAAAAGTAAGAAATTAATTGGAAAGTTAAATTAAGTCTAATTTATATTAATTTATAGATTTCTTTCATTAAGAAAATTACTGGAACACAATTTCTTTAAGGGAGAGTCTGAAATAACCCTGTTGTTAATTACCTAACTAATTGAATTTAATTATGGATAATTAATTCTAAATTGTGATTTGTGAAATTTAATTATGAAATAAAATCTTACTATTGAGAATAGTTGATTTGATTTATTTAAGAATGAGTTTCATTTCTTAAAAAGGATTTTAATTTAAATTTGAAATATTATTAAATCAATTATTTAATTTTGGTATTTATAGTAAAATGTTAATATTGAGATTTATTCTTTAAAATGAGAATTTTCAATTAATAGATTAATTTTATTATCATAATGAGAATAACTTTTATTCTCAAAAGTTATATTAATTTTATAAAATATCTCAATATTAATTTGACTGCGGTGCCCCGGACCCCCGCCGGCGCTGCGCCCGGACCCGCTTCTCGCATCGCCTTCGGCTCGGCACTCGGCTCATCATATATTTGTCAACATCGGTGTCTGTATAAATTGAAACTACATATGTAATGAGTGAACTGAGTAATGTAGTGAGGAATATCTATATATGTGAATATCAGTGTTATTTATCATTGAATTGTAAAATAGTGGAGTCAGGAATTTGTACTATTTTAAATGTTGAAATAAAATATTTATTTAAATAAATTACTGTTTGAATATCAAATTCACTCCATTTCAGATTGAATCCAACATCTGAGCAATCTGCAAAAATACACACTGACGCAGTAAAATTGAAAAGGAAATATTTTTGCAGTATAAAATAAAATGTAATTTTGAAAATATTATTTGCCTCAGTTATTTGGGTTGTTCGTCATCATTTAATTTTGAATTCATCACACACGAACAACTTGTGACATGCACAGTGTATCATTGTACATGCCACAAGGCCGTGCACACCGATATACACTTGATAAAGTTACAGGGACATGTGAGCACAAAGTCAAACCCAAATCAAAAGACGGGTTCAACTCAAGTGAAATACAAATAAAATCACGATATCAGCACAAGGTCAAACCCGAGCTATTAGCTGGATTCAACGCAGGTGCAAGTTCAAGAAAATTGTCAAGACAACATATACAATGAACAAAACTTTCTGGAATGAACCAGATTCAAGTATACAAGCAAATGCATACAAAATGAAACAATGTACCAGACTACAAGATGAACCAAACAAAGGACAGAGCTAAATGAACTCAAGTGGACAGTGCAACCAAGATTCAAGTAAAACACTACAACATGCAACAGTAATAAACCAAATGCACAAGAACAAAAATGAAACAGAAGTATGCACAACAAGGTCCAAGCAGTTGACAATGCACAAGAACAAAAATGAAACAGAAGCATGCTACAGAAATAAACAGCATGCTCAATGAATTGGTCAGAGCAAACTATACTAGACTTGTATGCCAGACATAAAACAACAGTGGACAGAGCTCAACAAAAGAACTCAAACTCACAATTAAACCAAAACTCCAACCATATTCAAAAATACAGACCAACAGAAGTGTCAAGTGAATGAGCTGCAGCAATTTCAAAAATGACCGAAGTCAGATAATATAAGAAATATGAACTCGAGCAAGTCCAGCTACCATATGAAAGCAACCATACATATATACATGTGTGAAACAGCATGTATATATATAGGCAGTGCAAACAGGCTCAAAGGACCAGTGCATAGATATACAATTACCAATGCAAAGTGGTGAATACAAAAACATGCATCAATGAAACAAGCAGCCTTAACAAGTGAATGGCCAAGACCAAAACAAAGCAAGACTGGCACAAGGGAAAGAAACTTATATGACTTGAAGGCAACTAAATACAAGAGAAGGCCTCAACATCAAATAAAAAACAAACCCAGTGCAACATATATACATGTTCAAGTGCAACAACAAACACATATATACATACATGAATGCATATATATATACATGATAATGGAAAACAGAAGTGATACAAATTCAAGTGGCCGAGATAAATTAGTTGACAAATTCAAACAGATATATACGAACGTAAATCTAGGGGTTCGAACCCTATATAAACACATTAACATCATCGGCAGATAGTATCGAGTTCAAGCAAGCAATGCAGTAAAGTAAAAGCAACAAATTACATACCCGAATACACAGTTGAACTCAAGCAAAATCGAAGGAGCTGTATTCAAAGCAAGGAGACGATCGATTGCCAAAGCAAATCAGAAGAACAGCAATTGTAATCGATCGACAATCAATCGGGTCCTTCGATATTAGCCGAAGCCCTAATCGCACAAGGCTGAAGCCCTAGCTAATCTCATAGGAGCGAAGACAAGGCCGAAGCCCTAGCTAATCTCATAGGAGCGAACACGAGGCCAAAGCCCTAATTTCAGAGCAAAAGAGGAACAAGATAGGAGCAGCCATTATCACATACGAGAAAAGGAGGGTGACAATTTGGTGGCGGAGGCGAATGAGGAAGCAGAAGAAGAGGAGGGTGACAACTTGGTGGCGGAGGCGAATGGGAGGAAGCGAATTGAAATGAAAACCAAAAGGGGATCTACTCTAAACTAGTTCAGGTGGTAAAACGAAATTTTGGGGCAAATTGCAGTGGTGATCCATTTTAACAACCAGATTAAATGTAGACCATTGGATCGTATTCACGTGGATTGCTAATTTTATTAATTTTTTAATTTGAATACATCTATAGCTACTGCAACATCTTGTTGATACCTATGCTAACACCTTGAAGCGAGTGTTGTAATAGACAAAAATCAGCATACCTATCGTTACATTATAGCTAGCAACACCATGTAATTTCGTTGCAGTAGGCCATCTATGGCGTAGTGAATAAATACCAACACTATGCTTAAAAACATACCTTTAGAGTTGCATTTTAAGCAAGTTTATTTAATTTTGTGCAAGCAGAAGAGAGCACGCATCAAAAATCCTATCCATGACGTCTTCATGTACCTAACTTAAGCTTAAATAAACCATGTGAGTTCACAGTTTATAAACATAAGTTGTTTTACATTCATTAAACAATATAACAATATTGCATTTCATTTTAGTGACTTTACAACTAAATTTAAGATGTTAAAAACACATATTTAGACAATACCTTGAAATTGTATCTGAATGCATTACCTATCCAAAACAACTTTCGGATTGCAAAAATAAAAATTATAACTCTAGCTATTAAAGATTTTGTAACTGCGAGCAGTTCAAATTTTTTGGGCAATTATGTAGGTCGGCCTATTTAAATTGCATTTTTAGGTAAGAAAGCGATAAAACTTTGCAAAACACTTAAAAAAATTATAGCTTAGGTTCAAAGCTTTCCAAAAAGTCTAAATCATCGAATTTGGACTAACCATTCAGAAGTTGTGGTCGAACGAATTCAACGCTGTTTTGAGTGGTTTACGACTAGATTCTTTTACTTTCATTTTTTTTTGACACTCGCTAGTAATAGTTCACATGAGAATAATATCATATATGTGCGTGAATACATATATTTTTATATAAAATACACAAATGCAATTTTTTTTCCAAACTTACAAAATTATTTTCATAAAACTTTTAAAAGGAAACTATTTTGCATTTGGAGCCTCTTTCCAAGCGCAATCTCAACTTAACTTTCTTCTTAGATCTATTAAGACAAATTCTAATCAAATGCCCTCAAAGGCTTAAACCAATGTAAGCAAATTTTATAAAGTGGAAATTATGTTGAAGGGCTTCTATTTTCAGGGTAATAAGTTTTAAGGACAACACTTCTAAATAATTATTTTTAAGGACAATTTACAAGATAATGATAAATTCATTTATCTTTTTAAGTTATACAGGAAAATGATAAATCTTTTTATCATTATTTCTGTATAACTGAAAATGATAAATTCTTTTATTCTTTTCCTATAAAATGTCCTTAAAACTAATTTTTTAGAAATAGTGTCCTTAAAACTTATTACCTGCACAAATAAGCCCTTGAAGTGAAAATCCCCTTTTATAAACGTGTATCAACTGAAAGGAAAATATGACGAGAAGAATTCACTGTAAAATTGGTTTGGAAATTAAAAATTATACGTTATTGTTCTTTCATAGGTTTGGAAATTTACAGTACAAATTTTTGATTTGCAAAATCATGATTCTCTAAGGAAGTACCTAAACTTTGTTGTCCCAATACAGAATGAAAATCATACCATTTTTAATATGTTTGAATGTTTGATATTTATTTGATTAGAAAAATGAAACGTACTATAGGTAATGAAGGAGAGGAGGCATCTAAAGCCCACTTCTGAGCATCATCCTTCTCAGCTCTTGAGTTTCTAATGGAAGAAGGTTGCACTTTTCTCAATTTCCAGTTTTCAACCAATTTTTTTTAATAGTAATAGTAATAATAATTTTATAAATATCAATATTAGAAGTAAATATATGAGAGTAAATTAACATCAAATCTTTAGTTACATCCATTTGCTTCTCCGTAATGACTACTTATATGTCGGTTGAGTCAGGTTAAAAACTAAAACTAATAACAAACAATATTAACAACAAACTATCAAATTTGAAAAACTCAACTAAAAACTTTAACCTGGATTTAATTTTAAAAATAATAGGAAAAAAAAAAGTTTGACCAGAGAAAGGAAAAATTCAACCACAACAATATCTTTATAAATGCAGCAATTAAAAGCTCAGTATATGTCTAAACTTCCAAAAGCATCTAAAATGATAGGTTCATTATAATACTCATTCTAATACAAATTACATTAATTAGCAGCTTAATATGTATCAAACAGTGGTAATACATAACTAAAGTCCTATGTTTTAACCATTGTAATCTAAAGCTATTATGAGATGAAAACATATGATCCAAACCTAATAATCACTCCTACCGTAAACAATTACTTACTTCTTAACATAATAGCCGTTCATTTCAAAAACATTATTATTATTATTATTTCATACTATTCATTGAAAATATTCATTTTTTTAAAATCAAACATCACTAAAAATATAATTTTCAAAACATTATTTATTTTATCTTCAAAACATAAGCTACTCTCCAAAATATTGTGTCAAAATGCCTCATCCCAGTATTTACGAACCCCTATCGATAACATTTCCCAAACGCATCGATCAGAATTCTTAAAACAGTCAACGGATAAATTAACACCAGAACAAACTACAAAAGAACAATTTTCGATCACTTTATATAATCAAATTCATATTTTTCCCAAATCATTTACTTGTTTAAATAAAAATGTTTACTTTTAAAATTCATATATACATTCAATTCAGCAATCATTAAGTACAATACAAATTATCGCACATCCATAATATCAATCAAATATTCTATTGATTTAATTTCATTTAATTTTTCATTCACATAATAATTATATACATTATTATTATTATTATCACTCCTTAAATAGATTAATTATCCCCTACTGGTTCAGATTTATATAAATTACTAGCTTATACTAATATTTGGCTCAGTCCAGATTCAAGTGGGTTTAGAAATATTCGAGTGATAACTCCTACTCAATTCCCACATCCCAGACTAGGCCAATTGAAAACAAAAATTAGTACAAGCAAACGCACATCAAACAAACAAATAACAAACAACTGCCTTCAATCGAAAGTTATTTTTAATCATCCACAATGCACTTTGATCACTACTCGATCCTTTACTCATATTCAAGCCGTATAGAAGTTTATTCACCTTCATCAATCCAAACACTACAAGTCTAGCTAACAACTCTCTATTTCACTACCCATCAACAATCTAATTCCACATTGAGATAGACTCACAAAGGAGATGGTGATAATAATAAATATAGTAGCAAAATAACAAGTACATCCCCAGATGATTGCTCCAGTAACCATTGTATATTCTTACTATCCCTTAAATATAGGGTAACTACCCAACACACCCAAGGGAACAAGGACTCTAAGTCTCATCTAAAGTCAAGACTCGTGTCTCTTATATATGATGTATTGCTCTGAACCGGTTCTGATATCATGTTGTAGCGCCCCACCTCTATAACCATATCATCCAAGAGTATTATGGAGTAATACTGTCGGATAATATGAAAAATAAGGCGATATAGGGTACACATGAATATTCCCTTGGGCAAATACCGATACGTATTAAAACATCGAATAAATAACTCACGTATACGTACACAGTATCGAAACAAAGTAATAAACACATGTGTCTCCAGGATAGAATAATACACAATATACATTAAATATTAGAAAACACAGAGTCAATCGCAGTGATAATATATAATATCCAATATACAATATATATTCAATACGAATCACAATGATATACACACAAGGGATTATACAATACATAATTATAATCCACTATAAATCTATTCTCCTCTAAGCCCAGAAAACTCATGAGTTGGTTGCATAGTCCATGTACTTGTAATGTCTCGGACTGACCCGAGTATTATATAAATAATAAACGGGTCAGACTATATCTAAATTCATTGTCATTAAACATATAGGTAACAGTATATACTGAGTATAAACAATTATAATAATGTCGTCACAATTATCTCAAATATCATACACTAGAACAGCACAAAACCCAACACAAAGATGTCATCGCCCATATAAAACAAATCAATAAAAATCAAGAATACTATATCCAATGGGTGAATCATCCATACAATACAACATCATCATATAAAATCAAATCATCAAGTGAATAGGGCTAATTCATGGCAATGCCCTAATATAATATCATAAAATCATAAAATCTATAGATAATGTAAGATAGCTCATGAAATCATCTAAATGGTATCCAAGACTATATAAACCACAATGATAATCTATCAGAATCCAAATCACAATAATAAACAAAGACTATCTCTAGAATATCAAACCAAAAAAGTATGGATATACGGGGACTGACTACAATTTAGACACACAACCTTTAGTATAGCCAACTCATTGGATAGTGAATAATATATGTCAATCCACAACACAAACATAACCTCGAACCAGAAAGAGAGATTGATAGCACACAACACGCTCCAAAAATCTAAGGTTATCTAGCCTTCCGCTAATAGCCGGATCTGTTACTACAGTCTTCGGTTACCTCGACGAACATCGAGACCCACATCCACCTATGGCACGTCTACGCGTAGCCTCGATCAGGGCCCTGCCCTTGCTTGTATGGTAACATACTGCTAGCCTATGCGACATAAGGGCCTACTAATTACCAATCCTATGATGTGCATTAAATATCATAACAACAACGATGTTGTAGATCTTGCGCACGACCCCATGATCAGGCCGCCAATGTGGATACTGGCCAATCTGGTTCACTCCGAAACCATAAAGGGAGCTGGACACAAGTGGACGACATATAATACTCATATTCTATATCAGCATATAGCTCTAGATGTAAGCTGACACATGACTTTAATGTATGTAGTCAACATATGACTATAAAGTACTAGAGCTCTAACCTTAGCTGACACACGACTCTACCTACATGCCAACACATGGCTATAAGATATACCGATAACATATTCACATGAGTGTAATCCCCGTTCGAGTAACATTTACTTTCAATGAATAATTAAATAAATAACATAACAGCATCCCTTACCACCACATGTTATTTGGATAATTATTCAAGGCTCATAAACTATACTCGATCCACACTAGGTATTTCTATATGACAAATCGATTAATAACCAGAAAAATATTATCGAAAGTCTCATACCTAACGGTATCACTAATCCATTTATTCAAATTTCTCAACACATAGAAACGAAATCTCACAAATCAAATAGATGGATGTCATCACTGAATCATGTCAAATCACTAAACAAATCAACATCAACGGTGAATCATACGTAATATCTAATTAAATGTAAAGGAAAAGAGAAATCAGAATATATAAATTATACATAAAAATTCCAATTCAAATTAGAAATGAAATAATAATAAATTTCAACAAAATCTTTCTTTAAAAAATTAAATCCAATATCCTAATACATATACAAAGCACACTTTATTAATTTATTAATAATCAAATTATTTGTGAAAATACACTTTAAAATATCTAAAATATTAATCAGAAAATATTTCCTTATTTCCAGAAATTATATAAACTTCTTAAATAATTATTTAAAACATAACACTTTGAAATATATACAAAATGTATATTGTCTAATATATTCACTTTCTTTATTTAATCCCAATACAAGATTCAATTATTAAATTTCATTTCCAAATCCTTATATATTTTTCCCAAAACTTCCAAAATCACTTTGCACGTCAAAAATAATTATAGAAACAAATACAAAATTTTCTATAACTAAATAATACTTTAAAATAATTTATAAAACCACCCAGATTTTTTTTCATTTCATACTATAATTTATAATTCAAACCTTCATTATATATTTAAAATCTCAAATAGCTCATATAGAAAACCATCTAATATCGCTTTAAATTTATTTAATAATCTTCTATAAATATTATTTAAAAATAACTTTATAAGTTACAGAATAAATTATATTTATATCAAACCATATAATATAATATAATACAAAATCTTCATTTTATACTTAACAGTTAGAAATGAAATATTTTCTATTTTAAAACAACTTTTGATATCCAAAATAATTTCCAAGAAAATCATTTTTTTTGCCAACCAATTTCATTTATTTATAAATACACTTCAATTTAATTTTAAAATACCAAAAATAATTTATCGAAGCTTTCAAATATATTTTAAAACTAGAAAATCAATCGAACGTCTAAACATATGAATTAAGGAACAAAATCCTCCAAAATCATCAACCATATTCAATATAAATTTCTATCTTGTGTTCGAGTCAAGTTACATTGAATTTCGACCATCGATACATTATACACACAATATAATTAAATTACACAAATTAAAATGCAAACGGACAGCGCCTCCTTGGTATTTCAGACATCCAACAAACACAAAACTCACTATCAAATCCATTTATACCCAATTTCACCATACTCAAACTAATATCCCAAACGATCATTTCAATCGAGCAATTCAATAATTATTCACAAGCTATTCTACCAATCTCGGGATTATATGCATGTATATAGCGGATACTAAGTTTTAGATATAGTTGTGAGTGGGAAGTACACACCGAATAAATGCTTGAATTCCCAAATCATGATTGTGCTTCGACATGCTAGAAGTCGGCATCCACACATCTACTATCGACTTTAGCCATGCCTTCATCAATGCTGCTGCCTTCACTATCACAGCATCACATCGCAACACCCTTCACATCACAGTGTCACTATCTCAATTCATGTGTCTTTGATCGCTAGCCACTCGCTTGATCCAACGTTAGCCGCCTCCATTGCTTGAACGCGTGTGCACCGACATCAATAGGCAAGTCGCGACGGCACCTCGCAAAGCCAGGTCCATGAAAGCACGTGCCTCTGCTCACTCCTGCTCCAATCGCGACACCAAGTCAATGCCTCCCAGTCTCCTACGCCTTCGAGCCGAGCCTCTTCCCCCGCTCGCGTTGATCGCTGTCGAGCCTAAGCGGCTCATGCGATTTCAATTTCTTTTGTTTTTTTCCAATCATGATTACTAGGCAAAAAGGGAAAATCAAACTCGAGTTCAATTCGATATTTGAATATCCATTGTATTATTACGAAATAAATTTACTTTTCGACTATTTCAATTATGTAAAAGTTATTTGCACTTTATAATTAATTAAAAAAAATTATTCGATTCCAATATTTCATCCAAAAAGGATCTATAAATTTAATTTGATTTATTAAAACAAAATCACTTTTTAAATAGAGTTTATTTAGTTAAAATTTTATTTTCACAAATAATAGTTATTAAACGTTTTAATCTAATTAAATTTATTTATAATTACGTCATGGAAAACAGAGTTGTTGCAAGAAGGGAATCGGATGAAGTTCTCTGCTGATTTGCTACTAGCCAACTACTGAGAATACTATCAACTTGAGGTTGAGTGTTATATATTAGTGCTTTATATATTAGCTAATGTTGTAATTAGGGAATCATTTCTTAAAATGGGCTGGCATATATTGAATGAATCACATGTAAAGTATTGGTCAGGGTTCTTTCTTAGCTTTGACAATTTTTCTTAATAAAAGATATTAACTAAATTACATTTAATGTATAGAAGCTTATTATGTCCTAAAATTATACGTTTTTTCTTTCATTCATAACCTGTGATACTTCAGGTTCACTGATACGAATCCGTGATGGCACAGAAATGATGTTTGCCTCCTGTTGCACAACCAGACCACATATTATATCCAACCTTTAATTCCTAACTTTTGCAACATCTGACGATACATCATGGCCCATCCCAGCAAATCAACTCTACGGCTTTCATTGGATATCTGGAAATTCCAAAATTCGTCACCATCCGTATCCGAAAAAAGAATAAATATTCGATATCCGAAACAACGGATGCGGATTCGGATACTAAGACATCCGCATTCGAAAATTATCCGTATGGTTTTTGTCAAAATTATAGTGTAAATTATGTGTATTTTAGTACAATTAAATATATTTATTTATTGTTTTATTTAGGTTAATAGTTTATATTATTTTATCTTAATGCATATTAACTGTTCAAAACTTATCATATTTGTTTATTTGTAACAATTTTATAATCAGTGGAATTGAATTATTTTTACATTAAACAAAATTTTCATACTTATGTTTTTTGATTTATTGATCTTTAGTGGATGGATAATTATTCGATATCTGTCCGTATACACGGATACGAATATTCAATATCCGAAAATGATTTTGAATGCGGATACAAATTTGACACTGTTTGTATCTGGAAGGTATTCCTTGATAGGCCTAATCATGTCATCTACTCCGTATAATTTTGTACACATACGTAACATTCTCTACAAAGGAACACACTTGATGTGAAAAACCATATATGCAGTTTAGACTGAAGGATGCATTTTAGTGTAAATCACAGAGTGATAGTTGTAACTATCATTTTATGTTTACACTAAAAAGTGTCATTCAAATTAAAAATCAAACTTGTTGTCCCTCAGACTAAATTTTTTTGCAACTTCTTCCCTTCTTGTGTCTATTTTCCTGTTTGCTAAAACTGTTAGCTAATTAACAACCATCTAAGAATATCATTTTTCATCGGTATTTAAGTTGGCGTCTATCGGTCAAAATGATTGTACAGACTTTGATTTACCAATCTGCATGTATGTATGTTAAAAGTAAGCCCATCCTCTCATAAGCTCGTGCAAATAGTTGGAATTTTAAACTAACGTAATACGGCTTATTAGCTTATATAAATAAGTCATTGGATCTTTTAATACCGTTGCGTGCTCATTTATGCTTTCATTTTTCTATTTTTCTCTATTCTTTCAAATGTTAAATGAAGGGTTCAAATCATGTGTGGTTTTAATATTCTTTGTAGCTCCATTCAGGGGGTCTTTGCAGGTTTAATAGCACTCAATACTCAATTGTGATATATATAATAAATCAGGGCATAACTAACTAATGCTAATTTTCTTGGTATATTTGGTAGTACACAAGGTTAACCTGTGCAAACAAATTAATTGTCAAACCGACCGTAGGGAGGTTTGCTTACTTCTACTAGCCAAAATCAATTTCTCTGAAGCCAAAAAATTAAGGCTGCTGTTTCTTTTTCATTTCCGTATGCTACTCTTCAGCCAAAATTTCTCCTCGTCGCCAAAATCAATTTTCCCTTCCGTTTTCTCCTGCGATTGACATTTTCCTTTCCGTTTAATCTGTTCCTCTCCGCGATTATTACTCCTCTTTATTTCTCCTTAAACCAAAAAAAACCCTAATCTAGTGCCAGTCCTCCTCTCGAGCCTCCCCTGGTTGTTCGACCACGCTTCTCGTATCGAGCCTCCCCTGGTTGTAGGTTATGAAACGAAATTTGGTGATTTTTCCTACCAGGTTTTTGATTTCTTACTTTTTATTATGAAATTTTCAAGTTTGATTGCAAAAGGTGATGTTTGTATACAGATCTTGTACTGTTTGATACGGCTGGAGGTTTTTTGTACTTTACATTTTCCCTTATAATGATAGGAGAAAAAAAATCATAATTCCAATTGTCATTTCCAAATAATTTGTTAACCTTTTTTTTTCTCCATATAATTTCATATATTTCTTTCGTGTATGGTATCTTTCAGTAAAGTATTCCAATAGTTGGATTGCTTAATATATGCTTACAACAAAGCACACTTCGATTTGAGTCTCGCTTTGAACACCTAGTTACTAAAACAGCAAGGTTGTTGATATCTAATCAGATTCCTCATATGTTATTTGAAGTGCTGTTAAGAAAACAATATTGTTAGCTTAAAATATTGCAATTGAGGTTAACTATAAACCTTATCTTGATTGAAACACTACGAATTAGTTTTGAAATAATACAGTGGTATAAGTTAGACAGCAGTAGTACAAGAGATGTAAGTATTGTGGCGCCTCTAACAGTCTCAGTTGATTTCAGGCCATATTTCACAATTCATGATCCTGATTTTGAGCGACTGAATTCATTGAAGAAGGGGCAGGGGTTTCCTCCTATGGTTCTTGGTGTGACAAACTTGTTCTTCTTGAAGTCACTTAATGGGATTCCACATGTTGTTTCAGTGGGACCTGGTAGTGGAGTTGTAAAGCAGAATGTGAGTGAGAAGAGGTTTGGGTCTGGGAATTTTTTGAATGCAGTTAGGATGAAGGAAGAAGGACCATTGAGTTTGATGATGGAGCATAAGGAGGCAGTATGGAGCAGATATGTTGGGACAATGAAGCCTGACACGGCCGTTTTAAATAGGTTGGTGATGCAGGGCATGCCCAGAGGATCGATGAGTCGATGGCAGTTGTGAATAATGATATATTGAGGAGGCATTTTGTCGAGCTGACTACCAATTTTCTTGCACCATTTGGGCCATATATGAGAGCTGCTGCTCCTTCTGAGGATAGCTCACCTTTTGTAGATCCGCCTCCTTTGCCAACCTTTCGGGTTGACGAGTTTCTTAACAGGTTGGCGGAAAGAGGTCCTGGGAAGTTCTTGTCTAAGAGGATGAGGTCCAATTGGTTGGATTTGTATAGGCGGTTTTTAGATGGTCAGAATTTCATGCTGTGGTTCCAAAGTAAAAGAACTGCAGCTGAGAAAGAGCAGCAAAGGCTGTATAGGCAGGCTCGGATTAATGTTGACATACATAAGCTTATAGCGGCTATGTTGGAAGTGGAGACTGTTGATTTATTTAATGATATCGAGCGACAGCTGCTGAAAGAGACACAACATTGTGAAACTGGGAACGCAGACTCCGCAACAGCATGCAAGAAACTGAAAGGCGACCTCCAGGCAGTATTTTATGTGCTTCCCAAAGACATGCAACAACTTTTGCTTCTGAACCCTAACAAGGCCGCTCTTATTCGAGGGAAAAAAGTGTTGGTGATAAGTCAAAGAAATTTCTAGGCCATATTGTAGTTTCTGAAAGCCCCAAGACACCAAAAACACATACATATGAGGCATATTTATGGTTAAAACAAATACAATATTTGAAAGTTGTTGTCTCCAATACATATGAGGCATCTTATATACTAATGATTGCCTCATGGTCATTCATAATCTAACTCGCACTTTTGGCTAAATGTTATAATAAGCCCATACAAGATTTCAATTTGTATATTGTTTAGTCTGTACACTTTGTATTGTGAATTATGTTCTCTTTCGTTATTTTACAAATTATCATTCATGATTAATGATAAATGACTATTATTGTTTGTGTTTTGTTCAGATAGATATGAATGGAGATCTTGGTTTTAGGTGAGTATGCTGCAGCTTGTAAATGTATATACAATTTGAAGTTTAATTCTACAGATCACATTTAACCTCGTAATCAGAGTATTGGTACATAAATGTACAAACAGACTGAAACTACGAACAGCGTTGTAATACTCAAAACAACAAAATTGTGTATCTTATATCCTGTTAAACTTCTATACTAATATTTCAAGCAACTTCCATGATGGCTCAAATAATGTATCCATTTATTTTCAATTTCTTCTTAACTTGTTTTATTAGATATCTTGAAGGCGCTCTAGTTGCTGACAATGATAGCTTAAATTATGGTATTATCACATGGATCAATGAGGTATTGTCCTAATTACGGTATTCTACTTCGGTAGTTCAGAGATCAATATTTATTTCAAAAGATTATAACATGATTCATGAAACCATTTTAGCATGGGGATCTTGTTAAATTTGTCATTTTCAAGGCATTATATTAATTTCTAAAAGCATTTTCTTTATTCTAAACTAGAATGAGAAACTAACAAATAAACATTTATAAATTTATGTTAAGTTTTCCTGGTAATTTTTTTATTAACTTTTATGCTTAATAGCTTTTTTTGAATAACTCACGTTGAAAATGGTAAAAGCCTTTGCTGTACTTAATAGTGCTGAAGGAGTTAAAGGCCATGTATTCTTCACTCAAGAAGGAGATGGTACATTTGTGGTTTACATGTATACGTTGAATTATATTGTATGATATTGGATTGCAATGTATTTAACAAGAATCATTCAAATGTATAAGTTAATTTTATGTCGAAATTTCAGGTCCAATTACTGTAATGAGAACTATTTTCGACCTCAAACATGCTCTTCACGGTTTCCATGTTCATGTTAAGGTTTAGGTGAGAGCCATTCATGTTTAAAAACAATTAATAGATTAAAACACACTTGTGGCAGATGAATAGCTATATCCTTGTGAATTTTGAAGCATCATTGTTACACTATGATGAAAAATTAGGCTTCGTTTTCTTATGTTGCACTTCTTTTGCATGTTTGCATGGCTTATATTGAGGCACTCATTCCTATAATCCCAACAACCAGTAAATTTCTGATGTTGTCCTTTGTCCTTTCGGTTCAGTTATATTAAATGTTCAGCCTAAAACTCATTATGTTGGTTTGTTTTAAAACCCCAAAGTTGATTGCAGCTAATTGTGCACATATTGTCTTATTTAGATTTAAATAGATATACATCCAGTAAACATGAATTACATTTGTGTATAATCTTTCTAGATGAAAGAGTTCTTTTCCGAAGATAAAACTCTTTGCAGGAAGTTTGCCTACTACCAAACTGATGAGACATCTTGAAAGAATGCCGAGTAAAGTTGTTGTTGTTCCTACTACTGTAAGTGCAGAGGAGAGCTAAAATGGGTTGATATGTGTGTATGTTTTGCTTATTTTGGATGTTGTGGTAGTGATGTTGGATGTATTGTCATATGCTGCAAGGTTGTATGTATGGTATGCTGTGGATGTTGAACTCATGTTCATAAGTACCTATAATTCAACACAAGTGTTTGCACTTTATTGTGTATTAATCGTTCATTATTCATAGACATATGGTACATAATGTTTATTTTTTTCAATTGTTTTTTCAAAATTATAATCCTACGGTCGGTTTCTTTACCGTTGTACGGTTGTACTAGTTAAATTTGACGTCTAAGTTTAAATAATGAATACCTTAGGCGGTCACTGAATCAACGAATTCATATTGACTGTCATGGTCAATAAATGTGTCAGGACAAGTAAAGCTAGACCATCGTATGTTAGACATGTTGCACGTTACATTTGATTGTCAAAGGTCAGTCAATCATGGCTCCTTTTGCCATATAAAAGTGTTATGTTACGTCAGCTGATGAGACTGCAGCACTTGAGCAGAGTTTTGAATTATAATAAACTCTTCCTAGTTTAAATTATCTTAATTGTTCTATCCAAACGGTGAAAAAATTAAAAAGAAGGGAGAAAGATGTGTAAGCGATGGTCGGCTTATTCTCTGGCTTCTACCTGACAATTTTTTTTCCAATTTTGCACAAATTTCTCACTGCTTTTTTAATTATTTGAATCGGATCAAAGAGGGTTGGCTCTATGTTTGTTCCGCTTTTATTGAATGGCATGTTAAATGTTTACTGTTTTATCGTGTGACAAGTATAGGGAGTTTATAGTCTATAGACATCTTCCATGATGTCGCGACATCTTCCATGATGTCGCGGTAATCAAAATTATTTGTGGTATCTTAGACATGACATGTAATACAACATATTTCCAAATAAACCAACGTAGGCACTAAGGCCATCTGTAGTGGCGTAAGGCCTACTAAGGGCATCCCTAGTGGCTTAAGAGATGCATATTCATGGCACTGAATATTCAGTCCTTAAACGGGATGGAATATCCAGTGGCCAGACGCATTTAATGAGCGTCTGGCTTCAATCGTCCATTAAATGGGGCCAATCCTTCTCTCTTTTTTTTACCCGGACCCCATTACCCCGGGGTCTCCCTTCTGGCGTCCATTAAATGGGCAGCCAAGCCCAATTCAATATTCTGAATTTGAATCTGAATATTCAGCTTCATATTACGTTTTGAATTGACGACTGGGGGGAGATCCTTAGTATTACCCCTTTAATTCTAACCACTGAAGATCCTCTAAGTGTGGTGGAAATTTCAATGACTTCTTTTATCGTTGTGTCTTTTTAATTTTCTAATCAGTTGGTCCCACTTTCATACTTTATCTCTTTCTTGAACCAGTTCATCATTGATTACTCTGATATTTCTACGACCATACTGTGGTTCTTAGAGCATTCCCAAGCAGGTCATGGTTGGAAAGCAACCGACCCCCAACGGTGGGTCGGTTGAAGCCTTCTGGGTGGCTTTGGCAACCCGGAAGGTTGCCGAAGCAATCCAGAGGGTTGCTTCTTAGCCGGTCTTATTTTGGTCGGCTAAGAATAGCCGGCCTTATTTTGACCGGCTAAGCCAACGGCTATTTAATAGCCGTTGGCACTTAGCTGGCTATATAATAACTGGCTAAGTTCCAACGGCTATTTTATAGCCGTTGAGACTTATCAGCTATTATTTAGTTGGCTAAGTCCACCAATCCGACCGTTGCCTTCTCCCCTATATAACTTGTACAGTCCAACCTTCTGTTTAAACCATTTCAACTACAACTTTCTATCTTCTCAACACGGTTTCTTCAACCTATATTAGCAATGTCGAAAACTTCCAAAGGAAAATCACAGAAGTCTTCATCTCCTAAATTCCTACCTCTACAAAGGCCAGAAAATCAGAATCCAGCACAATTCAATCAGCATATGTATAATTCTCAGCACGGTCAGAATCAATTTCATTCTCAACAAGCGCCAATTTCCTATCAGCCTCAACAAAATCAGAATACCTACCAATCTCAACAAGATTCGAACCAGTACTAAAATTCTCAAAATGCGAATTATTCGCAGAATAGTTCGTTTCAACAAAACTTTCACTATGATCAAAACTACGTGTCTCTCAATAGCCAACGACGGTCAGTATTGCCTTATCGTTCACAAAATATATCAAGAAATCTCACTAATATTTTTGGAGGCAACAAATTTGAAAACCAGGAAACCGAATTTGATGTCAATGAAATAGCTGATGAAGAAGACGTTTGTAGGAATCCTACTTTGTCTTCTGGTCAAACTTGGGGAAATCAACCATCGAGAGTCAACATTTCTGAATCTGGTACCGCGGAACCGAAAGGCACAAAAATGTTTATATGGTCCCCGGACGAGCAAGCTGAATTAACATTCTTCTAGATGTAATAAGAAAGGTACGAGCCAAGGTGAAACCTCTTTTTGGACTTTTGTACGTAATTTGTTCAACCTTCGAACTCCAAATAGTCCCCTAAGAATGGTAGATTCTTTGAAGCAATCGTAGAAAAGAATAAACGTCGCTTGTCAGAGTTGAAAAGAAATAATGGCTGGCCTGCATTCTAGACAGCAAAGCGGAGCAAACGACTTGGACCTGATAATTATTTGAAATTTGGACTTTTAAATAACAAGTTTTATGTTTAATTCTTCTAATAGTACTTCATCCTCTACGGCTCAATCAAGCAAATGCATTGTATATGTCTGAACATAACAATCAACCTTTCAACTTGCACCATTGCTACGACACTAGAAAAAGAGGAAAAATGGAGTCCGGTGCGACAAGAACATTCAGTACTGTGTTTTCTTCTTCGAAAGATGAGCGATGAATCCAGCCCTGGTAGTTCTGATCCACACGAGGACACCCCTTCACAACTAGTTCAGGCGGTCGGCCTCTAGGAAGGTTCAAGGGCAAGAAAAAAATAGCCCCCGATTACAGCGCATATTATGAAAATATTGGACAGCGTATGGCGGCCGCTAAAGATGCAAACTAATTATATCTGGAAACAAAAGAAACAAAGAGAATTGAAAGGGCAATGGAAAAACAACGGCAGCACGATGAAAAACAGAAGTTAAGAAATAATGAGCTAGAGTTAAGAAAACAAGAACTAGCTCGACAACAAAGAGCTGATGATATGGCTCTTTTAACTTGCAACTTAAACGAACTCAATCCAGTTCAGAGGATGTATATGGAGAAGCAACTTGAGGAGAACCATATACGTCAAGGGGGGATGTAAGTGTTGGTTGTAATTTCAATGTTAGTGTTGTTGTCATTTCTAATTTCGATGTATTAGTTCGAGTTAATGGTTAGGTTATTATGGTCAACTTTGTTGTTATTGCTATTGTTATTTTTTAATACTCGTACTGTTTCAACAACAACTTAGTAAAGTAGATATAACAAATTCAAACACAAACTTTAATACAAACCGTCAACAACCACTTAATATTACAACAGATAAGCAACATCTAACATTACTTCTACTAATTGTTTCCTATATGTTCCCAGTAGTGTTCCATTAGTTCTTCTCTTGGATCAAGATGAGATTATAGATCTCGAATGTCTTATACTCTTTGCAAGTATTCAACAAAAGTATTTGGATCCTTATAAGCTTTTTTTTGAAATGCTACAGCAATGTCTGCATAGTTTCTCCATTGAAGCTCGTACCCACCGCGTTCTTATTATGTAAAATTATACAACAATATATGATATCAGATAGTACCGCCGGATCGTGGTAGTATACCTCTTTTCTTAATATATGAAACCTACCTTGAAGCACTCCAAATGCTCGTTCCACATCTTTCCTCAAGCTTTCTTATTGTTCGGTGAACCTAGCTTCTTTTGTGTTATTTGGCCTTTTGTAAGCTTGCACAAGTATTTTCCATTTTGGGTAGATTTCATCTACCAGATAATAACCTACTGAATGATCTTTGTCTATGATTTTGTAATTGCATGGAAGTGAGATGTCATTACATAAGTCATTAAATAAATATAACTGTCGTAGAACGTTAATATCATTCAGTAAACCTGGCGCTCCAAAAAAAGCATGCCATATGTATAAATCGTACGAAGCTACAGCTTTCAAGATCAATGTTGCCTTTTTGCAGTGTCCTATATATTGGCCATGTAATGCAACTGGACAGTTTTTCCACCTTCAATGCATACAATCTAGGCTACCTAACATACATGGAAATCCACGTTGAGATCTCATTGCCAGCAATCTGTCAATGTCATGTGATGTCGGAGAGCGAAGATATTCTTCACCAAACATACAAACAACGATTTTGCAAAACTCTTTCATATACAATACCGCCGTTGAGTCTCCAATCCGCAGTTTGTCGTCCTGTGAATCTCCAGAAGTTCCATATGATATCATGCGAAGTGCAGCCGTACCTTTTGCATGGGAGAAATACCAAGTTCATCGACTCCATTTCTTCTGTGCGTAAAAAAAATGTTTGTTTCCGTTAATTTATCGAGAACCCGATTAAAGATATTCTTCAACATACAGAATCTTCGTCTAAAATCCACGTCCTCGTACACTGGGTTTGCCATAAAATAATCCTTGATCAATTAATTAAGCTAGCTAGCATAGTCACGTCCATAACGCAAGTCTTTTCTGCCCACAACGTTACCTCCTTGGGAAGTTGCAGAGCTTTCAGCAATGTCATGGGCCATTAAATCCCTCATTTCGGTAGAAACATTCTTTGTTGAGTAATACAATGTTCAACAAAATCGTCGGAAGAAGATGACGATGACGAAGACGAGGATGAGAAGCACCACAAACGTTTTAGAGAACTCATGTAATATAGGTTGAAGAACGGTGCTTATTATTTTGGGTTTGTGAATGAGTATGTTTTACAATATTCTGGCCTTTATTTAAATGGTCTTGGTCAAATCATTGGGTTTTCTCTCAAACAGCGCTAAAGTAGATGGACCCACCTCTTGTACTGATTGAAGATGCTCGTGCTGATTAAAGCTGCCGGTGGTCAGAAGGTCGGGACTTGTCTCAAATAGTGCTAAAGAAGATGGACCCACCTCTCGTACTAATTGAAGATGCTCGTGCTAACTAAAGCTTCCCATAGTCAGAAGGTCGGGTCTTGTCTCAACCAGCGCTAAAGTAGACGGACCCACCTCTCATACTTATTGAAGATGCTCGTGCTGATTAAAGCTGCCGGTGGTAAGAAGGCCAGGTCTTGTTTCAAACAGTGCTAAAGCAGATGGACCCACCTCTCGTACTGATTGAAGATGTTCGTGCTGATTAAAGCTCCTGGTGGTAAGAAGGTCAGGTCTTGTTTCAAACAGTGGTAAAGCAGACGGACCCACCTCTCGTACTGATTGAAGATGCTTGTGCTGATTAAAGCTGCCGGTGGTCAGAAGGTCGGGTCTTGTCTCAAACAGCGCTAAAGCAGACAAACCCACCTCTCGTACTGATTGAAGATGCTCGTGTTGATTAAACCTGTCGGTGGTCAGAAGGTCGGGTCTTGCCTCAAACAAAGCTAAAGTAGACGGACCCACCTCTCGTACTGATTGAAGCATTAGGTCGGTATTGTATCCACGTTGCAATGCTATACACGGCCACTGTATTCTGGTATATAAATATCGGTTTACTTGCCATGCTTCTCTTCATTATTATCATAGCTTTAGTATATAAAAATGGTAGACTACAACCATATTTCATTGCCATCTTCATATTCATACGAGGGTCCGTTACATCACAATAGCCCACCGAATACCTCCTCCCCGCAACCACCTACCGAGTGGTATATTGAAATGGAGGAGAGACATAATGTTGATGTAAGAGAGCATGAGATGCAAGTGTAGGACCGCATGCTGCTAGACAATGGAAGACGTCAAAGAGAAGATCGGCGTAACCATAACAGAAATAGAGAACAAAGGAATGAAATACGACACCAAGTACCTCGCACAGATCAAGAGGTTAACTCTAATGAGATATACTGTAACTGTGTGGTTTCTATTCTTTACGCTGTTGTAAGTAGCGGAACGAATATTGGTCGGGGTCACTATAGTTGCTGTAATTCTCCTGATGGTTGTGGCATGTGACAATGGTTTGACGATCCTCTTCCTTATCATGCAGTTGTTTATGCTAACAAACTTGAAAACCAAATTCAGATGCTTCAAAGGACGTTGGGTTCAATTAACTTATCCGGTTGTCGAACACGGTTTTTTTAATTATCGGTTGTCATGTTTGTAGTCTTGTTCTTTTTATATATTGTTTGCGTGTTTTCTTTAGTTTGTTGTCCTTCAATGAAAGTAGTTATTTGTTCTTTTCTTAAGTTAAGTGTTGTTGTCGATGATTTCCAACTGTTTATTTACTGTTATTATGTCAAGTGCAGAGTAGATTATGAGAACACAAACTGTACTTGAATTTCAAAATACATATAAGTTATTGATAGTGCAAACAACAAGCAGAAGGTAATTAACTTAACAAACATTCTTAACCAACCGATACATCATTCAAATTTTCTAATATATCTAACCCATAGATTGTACGCAGCATGTCCAATAAATCAACATGATACTCCCACTAATAACAGGAATCATACGTGGCTCGTGTTAGCTGAAATAGATCTTCTTCTTTCACTGCTTTTATAATGAGTCTATATCTTTGACAGACCCTTGTAAATGTTACAAAAATGCTACGAGTTTCCAAAATCCTTCGAATTAATCTGCAATCTGGATGACTGTTAAAAGTCTCGTTTAGAGTAACCCAAGAATCTTGCTCCATCTCCTCTTTCATGTGTCTACGGTCAGTTTCTATGTATGATTCGATTAGAACTAAATAATCACCAACATTCCAGTTTTCATTCGACATTGAAGATTACTTAGGACGTTGAGAATAAATAAAGATGTTGTGAATTTTCGATACAGAAAGCCGCCTTATATAGAAATTTCATGATCTGCGTCTCGTGAATCAAGTGTCTTATAATCATCCGCGTGGCAATCATCCACAAACGTGAGTATAAACAAACACATATGTGTTTGTTCATTCAAATAGTGATTTACACATATGCAAGCAAAATATGAAATCCATTGCTGATACAGTTACACAAACACTAGCAGTAAATAAAAAAACAATGATAATACTCATATACAACCACTACTACTACTACATACAAACCACTAATAATACAATCAAACAACCTTTGCTACAGAATACATAACAATAATAATACTCATATACAACCACTACTACTACATACAGTCCGTCATGCAAATCAAGGTGTGGAAGTACACTGGATAAACGATGAAAATGCTAGTACTCCTCATCATAAGGTAAGGTCTCCGCATGACCAATGCCTAAACCGGTAAGTGTTGTAAAGTCTAATGGTGTAATACCTAGGTCTCCAAAACTAAAGTGAGAGGTATGAGTGGTCTTCCACCAACAGGCGGCTAAAGCATCGCATAACTGAACATCCGAATTTAATAGATTATCGATACCTATTAAAGCAATTTACGATTATTTAAAGCCTAAACATCATTAAAAAAAATAAATAGTAATTATGTACTTAGAAAATCTCCAAATCCTATCTCTCGCAGCAAAGCATGTATAATGCCATCGGCATCATAAGATCATATAATCCTATAAAGGTGTATTACGCTAACCCAAGATCCATGGGTGTGCTCACGACGAGCCTAAGTTAAAATATTTTGCGTATTCATTTTTTATTGTACAATTTGAAATAATAAGAAAAATTGGAAGTAGATAACTTATAGAATTATCAACACACGTGTTAACGTGTACTTCTTTGTCTGGTAGTATCCGGAAATTGACCAAATCTTTGTCCGGATCCAAATTTTGGTCGATGTGGGGGTCCAAAACCACAACTGTTGTATTTCTTCCCATGCATCTTCGTCTAACCATCGTGCTTCATCGCCCTTCAATGAACGTAGGCGGTGCAGGTACGGGTGCGCTACCTTCGACAGCGGCGTTTTCCACGGACGGTGGAACATTTCTCGCGCTGCGACTACCATTGTCTCGGAGTCTCCGGAAAGCTCTTCTCATTTTTTTGGTATGTGGTTGTTTGCAAGAAGCTGGAAAAATGGCGGACAAAATAAGAAAGGAAGAAGGAAGAAGTGAGGTGGGGAGGAAGCAGGGTAACCGGCTCTTATATAGCCGGTTACCTTGAGTTCACTTAGCCGGCCAAAGTTTGGCCGGCTAAGTGAATGGTGTGGATTGCAATCCACACCACGTTGTGGATTGTAATCCAACGGGTGTGGATTGCAATCCACACCTTTGCTCTTAGCCAGCCAAAATAAGATCGGCTAAAGGGAAGCACATTTTTGTGCTTTTGCCAAATGGTTGTGGGTTGGCATGGGGTCGATTGCCTTGAATCGACCCCTAACAACCTCACCGGTTGGGATTGCTCTTACAATCACTTTCACAATATGGTACTTTAGTTATGTTTACTTGACTCGCTAGTTGGGAATAGTTACCTGCCTATTTTTCATTTTTCTGTTTAGTTTATTTTCTACTTTAATTTTTTTTTAAATCCATTATTATATCTCTTCATCAAACCTTCTTAAGATTCATAGATTACTATCTTCATTGTTTCTTTGGTCACATTTAATTACGTTGATTATTTATTGGCAAATAAATCGATTTTTGATGCATGCGGACCTGATTTTGGTGCATGGAGATCTTGATTTGTTGCTAGGTGATATGGTTTTGGACCTTTTGGTGCATGGTATTCCAAAAAGGGATAGAGAATAGAAGGCTCCATTTGACTTTAATATTTGGAGCTGGGTTACCAACAAGCAACTTGGAGTATGAACTTGTGTGTGAGCCATTGTGTTGTACACTTGTACTGTTGTATACTAGGGTTAGTATGTAATATTATTTTGGAGCATGATGTTATGAACTATGAACATTAATTCTAGTATGCTCATTATGAATATTTGATATTTTGGAGTATGAATTATTGAAATTTAAAGTATGAACATTTAGGGTGCTAATGTATTAATTTTTTTCTGCTTATATTATAACCATCTAACATGAAATTGTCATTATGGTTTAATACTGTTTCAAACGATATTATTATTATTTTTGCTTCAGCTGACATTTGCTTTGGTTGCTCATAATAACTGAAACAAATGAGTGGTCATTTTCTTTGGTTGTCATGAACAACCAATGCATATAAGTGGTCATTTGCTTTGGTTGTTAAGAAACAACGGAAGCAAATGAACTCTTTTGTTTCGATTGTTTTATTCCTTTTGCTTCGATTTAACAACGAAACAACAGACTTTGGCATGTTGTGTCATCTTCATTTGCTTCGATTGTAGAACTGAAGCAACAGGGGAGAAACAACCGAAGCAAATGACCTATTTTATTATAGTGAATTGAGAAGGAAATTAGATGGGAACAACAGAGAAAGTGCCAGGGTTATATAATAATAGAATCCCACCAAAGTAAGCATGTTGAAGATTACGAAGAAAAAGTCAATCATGCTTGATGAAGTTACAAATAACACAATGTTGTTCACATTTAGCTTGTTTTCTAAAACTGCAATCATATGAAGATTATTGGACTCTTTAAAATCTTTCAAGTTGCTTGGAGACATCATAGGTGCCTCTTATATTCTAGAAGCTTATTTTATCAATCGTAAGATAGTGTTTGAAAGGCAGATGGTGGAAGTGGTGGCTTTATTGGTGGTGCAACTGTCGTCAAGGATGAGAGCAACAAGACCATGAAAAATAGAATTAGGAATAGGTTGAACGTCATTATCATTGAGGTTCCCTTTATTTCTATTAGTTGCTTACATTCTTTTCATGCTTCTGGTTGACGGAGGGGAGGTAAGAGGATTTTTTTTAAAAGGAGTAGCCTTGCTACTCTTTACCGAATAGATTTAGAGGTGAAACAGGTAGAGCTGGTAGGAGGAGTGAACATGTGCTTGTCCAAATCAAAGAGCATGGAGAAAGGATTAACATTTGAAGTTGAGCCTATGTTAACATTGGAACAACCATGGATGAACAGGTTGCCATCAGGTGGAGGAATTGATGACACATATAAAGGTGGTAAGAGAGAAGTAGTAAGGCTACTATCAGAAATAACACGATCAGAAATGTTGAGATCATCGAAGGAAGAATCTGAAGCAACTATAGGAGTAGAGTATTGAGATAGAAAGCCGGTGGTGGAGATGTTGGAATTAAAATGGTAAAACATTATCAGTTTTTATTATAAGAGACAGAGAGATAATAGAATGAGTTGAAGATGACAATGTTGTTAGGAGGGGATGCATTGGTGGTTTGCATTGTTTTAGATTGGTTGCATGTGTTAACAGGATTCAATTGGTTGATAGAAGAGGTATTGTTTGCAGTAATTATGTTGGTAGATACTCCATGCAAAGAACTTATGTTCTCGTTATCAGTTGTGGCATCATCATGCGCATTAATAGCATGCACAGAACTGTGAACAAGTGGCTTTATGAATAACTTTTTTCTTCATTTCACAACATTCTAGCTATTATCTTTAGCAACATGACCTTTAACCTGATTGGTTTTCACTAGTAGAACCCGAGCACTCACCACATCACCTTTTGTGTCAGTCACATGGTCCAGCTTGTCAACCCTACTCCATTAATTACTATCTTAGGGTCGAATAATTTGCAGTTAACTGAAGTGTGACCAAAAACTTTGCATTTGCCATAAATATCAAGCTGCCAGTTGTAGTGCACTTTCACTTCAGCAATAGTACCTGGTGCAAGCTGGAAAGAGATGTGATTTGGCAATAGTTATATAGGCTAAACCTCAATTAAAACTTTTGCAAACTTAAATCTTCTAGCTTCTTTGTTGACGCACCAAAACAAATAACTTTACCAACATGATTGGCGAGCCTGTCAATGTCGTACAACGACCAAGAAGCAATAAGAATTTTACTAAAGTAGACCCAAAAAGGATTAATAATTTGCTCCTTGACATAGTCGATACTTTACCTCTGATGATAATATGGTCAGCTTCAAGGATCTTTCTTTTCTTGTCTAATCATCAAACTCAAAAAGAACAATGTGCCACCAGAATTGATTGTAACTCCATCTAAATCTCCCCACACTAGCTTTGGTGATGAACAACAACAATGTGAGAAAGATTCTTGTCACGGAAGAATCCAACTAATCGGTTACCCTAATGTTTGTCACTCTCACATATGGAATCTTGTAGCAAGATTAGGCCGCCTCCAGCATTATACTGAAGGTTGAACTTTCTAGGGGTGTAAGTCCCTTCATTTCCGAGGCAATTCTTGAATAGGGAACTCCAAAGAGCATCTTTGTATTGAAAGTGAAAGAAGAACCCGCTTGGCCAAAAGAAACATAAATAAGGGATGGATGGTTAGAACCAGGTAGCAGAAACAGCGAAGGCAAGGCGACGGATGACGAGATAGGGTCAGAGGAAGGATCAGAAGGGTCTGGCAGTGGAAGGACAGAAGGAACAGTAGGGTGGAGGGAGATGGGATAGGTGGGAAAGAAGGGGTTGAGGAAACGGGTAAGACAGACATGGGAAAGAGGAAAAAGGATAAAAAATTATGATAGTTATTATACATATACACACACACAACACCATCGACACGTGACACTACAATAATATACCAATTCATGATAAGGTCAATCTAGTTGACATATGATCGATTAACTAAGTAATTTAGAATATTAATAAATTAGAAGTATACCTTTCATCAAGGCCTAGAGGTCACACTTTGAAATGATGAAATGACTCCTTGAATCGAATTCCAAGTTCTAGAATTGCTATCTCCAGAACTACTTTACCATCGACGATCGAATCGAAGTGTTTTGATGGATTTATGCTTGGATATTTTTGGTTTTGGAAGGGGATATTTCTGGCTAAAATTTGCAAGTAGAAGGAGGAGAAAAATGTCTCCAAAATAATGAATAGAGAGTGACTTATTTAAAGAGAGATAGGAGAGTGAAAAGTGGATCACAATTCCTAATATCTCTCTTACTATTTCCAGTCCACTTTTCATTCAAATCCACCATGCCACATCATATATGGCCAGCCTTTATGCAAGCATCATAGTCGAAATCCCAAGGCCTCTTTGGGCCTACAAAACAATTCCAACCCCGAACGATGTCCGTTGTATTTAAATCCAAATTTAAAGGCGTACTAATATAGTACATCGATCAATATATTTATAACTATTATAAATACATTATTTAACATTATTCAACACATCAAATATAAAATTATATAATTAATATTTCATAAATATTAATTAATTTAATTTATATATAACAATTACAAATTAATTAAATCAGCTGGAAAATAGTATTCATCGTTTCGATTGTGTGGCTCTAAAGTGTAAATTTGGTCAGCGGTTAATATCGAATAATTCAGATTATACATCACATAGCAGGTGGTGTGACATTATGGCCAAATTTATTGCTTAATCGGTTTTGGTAAAATCTAATTTTACTTCATTAAGCGTTACCCGGTAGTAACAATTATTTACACCAATGCTCTTCGTCAAAACTATATCACATTGGACTTATGGAATTTGGTAATGGTAAAAATTTCAGTATTGTCCATATTCAACTCTCTAGTCCAAATACAAAGTCATTGGTTCAATAATAACTTATTATTAACTGAAATTCTCTGGTCATAGACTCTAACTTTGAGTTGACTTCAGTTGACGGTAATACTAACCTTATATAACTGAGGCGATGAATCCTCTCTTGAATAATGTTTCACTTCTAATGCTTCCACTCCACCCAACTATACTAGTCCGGTGGACATCGTGCCACGATTCAACTATAATCAAAGTGGAACTTCCACATTGAAGATCAACAGTATTCTCAAGTCAAGAGAACTGTGTAACTTTGTCACATCGATATTTTTTATTTGACCTTAGCTATATTAACCAACATAAAACTATCGATTGAGTTATTCCATAGTTATCTAATAATCATCAGTATGTAACCTCTTGGTGTCTAAGCCGTTATGAGTAATAAACTATCCAACATTTGGAGAGCATTACGTATTCTAGTCTCAACGGATGTTTTGATATCCGATCTCGCCATATCTTGACTAGGAATATTTAAAATAATATGTTTATTTTGTTGTGATAAATCACTTATGGTTATAACACAATGTAACTACTATCATAAAACACACCATTTATGGATTTTCTATTAAATATAATTTAAATTAATTAATTAATATATAGCACATTATATCAAGTATATAATAGAAAGAAAACACCTTTTATTTCGAACAAGATTGACTATCGAGTTAGATATATGTAACGAATTACATAATTGCCCCTAGGTCATATCCCTAACTCTATCACTTTAGACTCCCAATAACTTTAGCATATTAGAGTTGATCCACCTATCTACTAGTATTAGAAAACAATCGCATATTTGGGTCAAATGGTGGTGGTTATAGATATGCAATCAAATTGGTTGAATCATTTTAGATTCTTTTCAATGTAATGAGACTAGGCAATACCCTTCTACTATTTTTATGATTATTATTCCTAGAATCACTTCAGCTTACCCTATATCCTTCGTGTCAAAACATGAAGGTAAAAATCATTTCGTTTCTCTATACTTGAAGTACAAGTCCTAAATATCAACATATCGTCAACATAAAGGCATATTATTATCCCTTTACTAGCATAAAATTTGCTATAGACACATTTATTGATTCACGGATCCTAAAACCATTTGATATAATGGTCTTATCAAAATTATCATGCCATTATTTTGGTGCTTGTTTAAGGCTATAAAGTGATATAATTAAATTCTTATCTAAGCATCATAAAACCTTTACATACACACATCCTCATCAATTTCTCCATTTAACTTTGTAGTGTTGACATCAATTTGATGAATTCAAGTTTATAAGTAGATGCAAATACAGTTAATATCCTAATTGTTAGAATTTTAGCTACAAGTGCATATGTATCAAAATAATATATTCCTTCTTTTTGAGTAAATCCTTTAGAGACTAATCTGGAACTAAAATTTTCTATGATGACGTATGATCTTTATTTTTAGATATCCACTTACATTTTATTGGTTAATACCAAGAGTTATAATTTACCACTTTCCAGGTTTTATTTTGCATAACAGAATCCATTTCATCGTTTATGGATCTTTACCAAAAGGATGAATCAAGAGACTTTATCACCTCAATATATATATATATATATATATATATATTAAAGGATCATACTCTACGCCTGTAGAAAGCACGACTTGATGTTTAATAACATTTCATGATCCTTCTATGAAATAAATGAAAAAAAATATGGTTTAAATGATTTTTCAGTCCTTATTCTTTTACTTCTCTGAAGAGGTTCACCAGTTTCATCATATTTATCTATGTCCATAACTTCACGAATATGTTCAATGATCTCCACCATTTCATGAATATATGTATTAAACTCCATTATTTCATCAATAGATGGAATAGAAGTGAATCTATTTTCATAAAATGTTGCACCTTTTGATTCTATTATTATGTCTACCTCAACTGAGTTATTAGGTTCTATTGCTAGAAACCTATAATCCTTGTTGTATTGAGCTCATCTTAAGAAAATACACTCAATACCCTTGTCCTAATTTCCTGATTTTTTGTTCCTAATCTAATAATTGAGTTATAACCCCAGACTTTAAAATAGTTTAGATTGGGCTTTCTTTTCTTGAAAATTCATGCAAAGTGACTTCGGTTTACTTGTGAGTTAGTATATTTAATATATAACATGAAGTCAATGACGCTTAACCCCATAAACTTGTATTATGACCAGAATTATGTAACATAGTGTTAACTATTTCAATGAGAGTCCTAATATTTTTTCTCCACTAGTCCATTTTATTATGTTATATAAGATATATTTATTCTATATATTATTCTTATGGATTCACAAACGCAAGGAAATGATATTGAGCTCCCCTATCAGATCTAAGGGTCTTAATTTTATAATCACATTGATTTTCTACATCCATTTTAT
This sequence comes from Allium fistulosum, assembly GCA_030737815.1. Classification (NCBI taxonomy): domain Eukaryota; kingdom Viridiplantae; phylum Streptophyta; class Magnoliopsida; order Asparagales; family Amaryllidaceae; genus Allium; species Allium fistulosum. The sequence continues at coordinate 1,023,959,058 of CM060906.1, forward strand.
AGGTAAAAAATTATTTCAATACTTGATCTTTAGCATGCATTCCAAATTCAAAGATATCTTGGAACTAAAATGGACAACCTTGAGCCAAATCTTTATGTTTTGAAAAATAGGGGTTTAAAAAAGAGAATAAAAAAGGATAGGTGCAGAGACTCATTGGAAGCTGTTCCAACGAATGGAGTTGACCACGTTGTGTTGATAACTCAAATTCTTCCATAACAAAAAATGATTAATCAGACTACTTACAGACCCTCTTTTTGTTTGAAAGTTAACGTTTCACTAGAAGTGGTTTTCTCATGAATTAGACTTTCCTAGGCTCCCAGCCCATACTTAATCTATAGAGCATTTTCTTCTGCATTAATCAATATTATCACATTCCAATTCCTTTTCCATATCTCCCAAGGAGAATATCGAATTTGATCCAAAATTGACGGGTTAGTGTGAGCTTATCCATGTGGTTATGCACTTTTCCATATAGGAATCCATTTTCTAAAAGATCCTGGATTTTTGAATAATCATCTATGAAAGTGATAAAAAAATATTCTTTCCTCCTCTAGTAGGAGTATTATGCATGTCACAATCATCACTACAAACTAGTTTTAACAAGTTAGTAGTACTAATATATTTTAACGGAAATTTTTTTCAAGTTATTTTTGTTAAAGAGCATACCCTACAACGATCATCAATTTAATATCATATTTATGGACACGTTTAATGAAATCATATCATTAATGCGTCCTGTATTAGCATGTCCTGATCTAATATGCCATGAAGAAAGAGAGTCAACAATATTGTAGTAGCAATAGTTTTATTAATACTCAATTTGAACATTTCACCATGCATGTAGCATTTTCCATAAATACACATGCTTTGGTCAATACATATTTATCCAACTCAAAGACTTGTTTGAAACCAAACTTATTTAAGGAGTACCGGAAACAAAATTCTTTCTAACTTCAATTACATAATATACATTACTAGGTGTCAAAAAATTTCGAACGTTAACTCCAAGTCTATCATCCCCTTCTTCTTGACATCTGCCTTTGCTGAGTTTCACATATAAAGATAGTTTTCATCCTTAGACAATTGAAATTTCTTGAAATCACTCTTGGTTTTGCAGATATGCTTAGAAACATCAAAGTCGATCCATTAAGAATAATCTCTTTCAATTATATTGATTTCAAAGATTATGCCTACAAAACTATATTTTGACATTGGTTATTTCTTTTTTAGGAAAATGATAATCACTTTTAAAGTGTCCAAGTTTTCTACAGTTGTAATTACCATTCACTCTCTTGCCGTCTTGTTATTAAAGTTGTTTTTATTCTAAAACTTCCTCTTTTTATTAAAAGAGCACTAAGAGGCATTATTTGCCTTCTTTTCCTCCACCATGTAGATCTTTTATGCAAACATCATTGGTTCATCGCTTTCCTTCTACCTCACTTGTTTCTCAATCTGTAGGTATTCTTCCCAGTTGTCCAGACTCATTTTCTCCTTCTTGTGTTTTAGTATTTTTCTTTAATATTTCGAGGAATGAGGGAGTTTGTCTATTATGGATGAGACTTTAATCCCTCATCCATATTCATATTATGCTAGTTGAGTTGGTTCATGATGTGCATGACATCACTAAATTGCTCCACTACTTTATCAACATCAGACATTTTATAATTAAAAAATTTTAAATCTAAAAGTTTCTTACTTGTTGCATCCTCCATTAGATACTTGGTCTCTAGTTCGTCTCGAACATCTTTAGTAGTCAGTTTGTTGTAGTTCATATCAAATAGTATATTCATCATTGCATTACATATATTCTCCTTGTAGATTTAGTTACGCCGTTTCCACTTAGTCATGCTCTTGTATACACAATTGGTTCGTCCTCTATCACTTTTGGTTATGGCGTAGTCAACACATATACAACTTTCAATCCATCCAATAAGAAGTGCATTTTCTTCTACCAACGAATGAAATTAACGTCATCAAATCTTTCTAAGTTCATGAGATCGAAAGCAAACTCCCTTAAACTATGCGATGGCCAATGTCTTTAGGTTATTGGTGAAGGAACTTGGTCAGCCCGCAACGAAAGAAATGGAGGAATTTAATTTTTTTTTTACCTATTTTGGATCTTTAATTGGCCTATGAAGTCTAAAGTCATTTAGAACTCTTCTAAGTTTCTTTTAAATAAACTTAATATTTTATTTTATTTGGAAAAAAGGAATTTTGAAATTAAATTTCAACTTATAGGTATTATAATGAATTTACCGAATACATTCATTTGTTTGAAGTGTAAGTGTAGTATACAAGTGGTGTACAAACGAAATATGTACAAACGAATTTAGAGAAAGGGACCATTTTTTATCTTTCTTTTACTCTATTCAATTAATAAAGAGAAGATATGGCATAATATAAAAGGAGGGAAACAATTCATTTCTATCCCTCTCTTACCCTATTCAATTAATAGAGAGAGGATATGATAGAATATAAAAGGAAGGAAACCAATCATTTCTTACCTATTTAATTGTAACAATTAATATATTAAATTAATTTATTACTTATCAATAAAATTTACACACGCCTATATTATCTAAATTTTATTAATGAAATATATGCATATATTCATAATAATTTAGATATATACAAACATACATATAAAGTGAAAGACTATCCATTGTTTTAAATAATTTGAAGTTCAAAATTAACATTAATAGATATGATTTCAATTAAGAATGGTTTAAAAAAAATGCTACATTATTGCTCATAATCTTTGTACAAGATTGAATTAAACTAAACATTTATATTCCATATATATGATAATTACAATTCAATATTTTAGATTTGAACGACATACATTTACAAGTATTGTAGCATATGATATTTTATATACATTTTAAAAAGGCTTTGGTTTTAAAGCTAACATTTTTCATTAAACTTTTAATTTAGGATTAAAACAATACTTTAAATTTTACATGAAACTTTAAAAATAGAAAACAACAAAGAACTATAATTTTCACTATAGTCCTTTCAATAATCTTAAATCAAAGTTTCTCCCTTTAAAAAAAACAAAGATTGAAACAATTATACACACGAATTTAACATATTAATAAGTTCAATTTTAAGAAATGGTAGACAACTTAACATATATGTAATTCATTAGTAATTAAATAAGTGAATGATATATGATTGCATACATAAAATCTCATTCAATGTCAACTTTCAATTTCATAAGTTTCAAAAATAAAATAAAAGAGATTTGAACAAGGCTGACATGTGTAAATTTGTGATAAGAATTTACAGATCTAAATAGTACAGAGAATGATGATAATTTATTAGAAGTGATATGAGAATCAAAACATGTCAATTTATCATAAACATACATTAAAAGGAATTGATGAACAAACATAGATCAAAATAAAAATAATACAATAAACATGATTTAATCAAACTAAGCATAAGGCATATTTAATTTACACGTTGCAAGATGAAAAATTGAAACATGATGTGATGTATAGGAAATATAATTATATTAATCATATGAATATATAGGTGAATTTGATTAAAGATTACCTTTAGATGTAGCCAATAAATCACACCTTCAATGATGAATCCAGACTCCCAGATTTAGAAATCAGCTTCCAAGGATTTAGAGATAAGAACGACCTTGAATTTATTTGTTTTGTTTGAATTTGTTTGATGGAAAGTTTATTTCATGGAGGCCATTAAAGGAAAGGAGGACAGCTAGAAAAAGAAAATTATTTGTTTGAAAAGAACATAAAATGAATGAGAGAGAGAATACGTTTTAAAGGAAAAACTTGAAACCTTTTAATTTCCTTCTTTAAAACCTTCCCTACCTAATTCCAAATTAAATCTCACCAAAACCTTTTTTTCTCCTATTCTTATTTACATCAGAAGAAATAGACATAACAAGAAAAAGACAAAAAAGATTTCAAAAAGATATTTTGATGAGTTGTAACGACCCACAGATTTATCACTTTAGTACATTTATTTATTTAAATTAAATTGAGATTTAATGATCTAATAAATATTATAATTATTTAAATAATTATTTGATAATGATGATAATTCATTTTAAATATTTATAGAGTGTAATAATCATTTATAAAGATACATACTTCATTTAAAATTATAAGAAAAAATTCGTATCGCTTTATCAATATAATAGCGATTTTGTAAGTAATTATTAATGTTAATTTATATGGTTTTATAATTCAAATGCGATTATTTTAATCAATTAAAAATGACAAGAAATTTATTTTCAAATTTTGCTTACATTTATATGTAATTTAAAATATAAGAGAAAATATGATCGAAGAATCAAAATCAAAATTCATAACAATTTAACGTAAACAAGTTGTGCAACATTGCGGATAATATGTCACATACATATACACATATACATGTGCATACATGAAGACATATCCCCATGCACATGAATACACATATAATTAAGTTCATAAATATTACTAAAAAATATATAAGATATTTCCTAAATTTCTTAGCTCTTAAGCAAACCCAAAGTCAACACTAACCATCAAAGTACAAGAACATGGCCTTGTCCATGATAGAAGTGACTTGGGCTGTGTATTGTGAAAGGGAGTGATGATGATGGTGCATGTGGTAGTGATGAAAATGGTGATGTATGTGTAGATATTTTCCTTCTCTTCTTTACCTATAAATACCACACACTCCACTTCATTTCTACACATCTTCTCCTTCATTTCCAAGCACTTTCTCTCCTCTTTCATTGCTTATCATGTTAATAAAACTATGCAAAAATATTTCTCAAAAGAAATTTAATTATAATACATACATACATACATATATATACACATACACTTAAGCACCTCAAATTATTTCAAAACTCCACCCTTCCACCTTACACTCCATGGCCACCCTATGCAAGCCAAAGGACGAGTCTTTTCCCCTCCCAAATCATGGCCGTAAGAACCCAAGCATCCATGGGTCAAGGCCGAGCCATCTAGGAGCAATAATCCAAGTAATCGTGAGCTAAAAGTTCGGTTAGCGAAGCTATAGCCAATTTTTAGTTAATCTTTTAAACCCGAGGTGAGAAATTCCTAAACCATATTATATATGTTATTGGATGATATATATGTTTGGATATGATTATTAATGATGGTTTTTAATATGGTTGTTTATTATATATGCAAGTCATGTTAATAAACGTCGATAAGTACAAAGGAAATCACTTTCCTTCATTGAATGAAATGGTGTATATAGAATGTTTAAACCTTTTAAATGGTTTCATATGATTTAGAAATATTTTATAAACATTTAAAATTGTTTTGGCAAAGTTTAAATGAATATTGAAAATTGAGTCAAAAATAGACGCGTCGTGTAACGGTAGTTTGCGATTTCGCGCCGTAAAAGTCAAACAGACATATAGAATGAAATATAGCTCGGAATTCTTCGAGATAAGAATTTTCCGAACTATTATATCCATAGTTTTCAAAAAAAATAAAGAAAATCTAAATTTTGATAAGTAGACTTTGAAATATGTATAAAACAACTTTTTGGAAAAATCGCGGTTTTGCGCTTCTGAATACATAAAGGGATTTCTTTAAAAATGATATTTTAAAATTATTTAAATATATGAAATAAATTTAAAAATCCTTAGAATGTTTTAAAAGTGATTTGAGTTATAAAAATGAATTTGCAAATGATAGAAAAGTCATTTTGATCAATATAGTTTAAAAAGCACTATTCGGAGCACTTTTCGCAGCACTTTTCTATAACTTTTAAAATATGGTTTTAAACTTAATGATTATTTTCCAAATCTTTTATAAATGTTTTCAAACGAATAATTAAGTGTTTTAATAATGATTTGGAAGTTTATAATTTATTTAAAGATGTTTAAATAAATGATTTAAAGAAAAGCTGTCAAAAAGCAAGTGATTTAATCTTGGCTCTAAAAGCCAACGAGTAGACTGGATTTTTCTATTCATGAGATCTGGATTAGGTGCTTAAACTAAAGAGATGTTCAGGAGCAAGCAGTGCCCTGGCTCACCTGGCCTCACCTAGGCAAGGGATAGATAAGGTTGAAATGACGGAAACGAGTTAAGTATGAATGATTGAATTTTCCAAATTTAAACAACTTGGATTGTACGGAAATAATCTTGGTGTTAAAGCCCGAAGAGGAAACTAATACTGTTCATGGAATTTAAAAGGTGATTTCATCGTTATTCTGCCCATAGTACTTGTTGAATATGGAAATCGATATTGAGTAGAATTAGATGATTTCTATAGATTCTGCTCACTTAATATTTACTGATTTTGGATTAACATCCTAAATAACATGGTTTTAACTCAATCAAAATTTTGAGTTTTGAATTATGACACCTTTGCTAAAATATAAATAAATTATTTGGAAATATTTTCCTAAGTGAACAATAAAATGATTTAGAAATATTCCAAGATTTTAAAAGGTTTTCAGTAATCAAAGGATTTGATAAGAGAGGTTTAATGATTCTGTATATATCGAAAAGAAGTGTTTTAAAAGATATATATTTCTTTAAGATATTTTGGTAAAAAGGAAGTAATAAATTAAAAGAATAATTCCCTATTTTCTTAACATCTTTTTATCGATGATTGTTTTGAAAGAACCAGGGTCGGATTTGGGTGACTTCTATCTAACAACCACTTCGAACCAATTTACGTATTCGAAGTAAAGAATTGGAAATGATATGGAAGATAGAATGTAGGGCTGCTTATCACTGACCCTCGGGGGAAATTTCTTATATCATATTATGTGGCAGTAGTTTTTTTAAGATTTTCAATGCAAGGACTTCTCGCTACTAATCCTAAGAGTAACTCCCGACAGGATGTGGTAGGAGAGATCCTTCAATTTGTCCAGTTCCTAGACAACTTGTATGGACAAATGTATGATGTTGCATTTATAATTACATAAATTGATCTCGATGAACGAATCATCTATTTGGTGGCGGGGAAGGCAACTTCTCTTAGCTTAACACCCTTACCTAAGACGTAAGAGCTCAGGAATTATACATTTGTAGAAATCAGTTGTGTGATCATGAATTGGCAATGTGGCATTCAAAGTGGAATGTGCTATGTGAAAGGTAATCACTACCTCAGGCCTCATCATCCGGTGATGGCTTAAACAAGTTACACCGTAACGCTATGTGGTTCGCAACCTTTAGGGTATGGTCATCACCTTTCTAGAATACTCTCTATATGTCGAGTGTGTGGTGTATGCTATGGGATCCTGGATTGGTCGGTTACGACCAAGGTGATGCCATATTGGGTTTCTATCCAAGCCATATATGAGTGCCAAATAAGGATAAACCGATCTTGCCTAATGCAGAGGATTGTTTGTGTATCCTCGGTACATTCCTTTAGAGATGTACTGTACAGAAGGTAGTCCCTTACTTTCCATTGTGTGGAAATCCATTCTCCAATAAGTGCTTACGGACTTGATTGTAAACCTATTATGCCATAAAATTTTACCAATATAAAAAATCTGTCTAAGATTCATAAGTTTATTTGAAAAGTATTTTAAAAAATAATGTCATTAAAAATAATTTCCAGATTTTGCATAGCAAATGTTCTGGTTATCATAAGATAAAAATCCATTCCGTGTTTATTTACGGCGTGGTCTTATGAGATACCTTTTCTTTTTCAAATATTTGTATTTTGAGTTTCTCACACCGGTCTGATGACTAAACCAGAGATATTTTTTTTTCCTTAAACTCTAGGTGCCTTATTCTTCTGGGCAGCCAAGTAGTTAGCTGATTTGGAGCATTTTTGAGCATTTTGGAGCATGAAGCATGGAGTATGAAGCATTTTTTATCTTTTTTTTATTATCACCACTTTCCGCTGTGTTTGTACAATTTATATGTTTTTACCAGCATCTGTAGGGATATGCTGTTATAACTATCCTAGCTGGGTTAGCACTCACTATGACTTTGATCTCTCATTTTGAGAGTGATTGTATATACTATCTAAATGATTACAAGTTGTTAATAAAACGTTAGATTCTATTATTGTTCTATCTTCTATCTTTATTACCTTTTATCCCATGATAGTCTGCCTCTCTGGTACTTGGATTTACGGCACGTGAATACCAAGGATGTATTAGTGTTGATTTTTGGGAATCGAGGAGTTGGGTCGTCTCATTTGGTATCGGAGCTTATGGTTGAGCGAATACCTAAGCCTGGATGGGGTCAACTCATTAGAGATTGGGTTAGTAATGCCCTAGAATGAGTTTAGTCTAAGAGAGCGCACACTTAAAATTCTTATCCGAAAAAGTACAGTCAAATTTTATGCCAATTCCCTAAGATATCTCGTCTATATATATTCTAAAGATATTTCCTTACTATATGCAGATAGTAGGAGATGAGTGGAAGAAGAGGACAAGTAGGGGAAGGGGAGGTAATAGTACCATAAATGGTCGAACTCCCATCGCCACAGTAGTCGAGGAAGTAATAATTCCAGTACAACCCCAAATCAACTTCGCAACTTTGTGCAAGAACTATACCAGTTTAGGAGGTAAACCTTTCAAGGGAACGGAATCCATTGTAGAAGTTCAAGCCTGGATTCGCTCTTGTGAAAGAATTTTCAAAGGGCTAAATATTGGAGATGAGCAGAAGAGATTCCAGGCTTCTTGGCAATTACAAGGTGGGGCTCTGGCCTGGTGGGAGTCCATTACTATAAATGAATCGGAGGGCAATTTTTCTTGGGCATGATTCAAGGAGGTATTGAAAGAGAAGTACATGCCTGCATATGGAAAATCACGCCATTAAACAAGCTTTATAGATTTAAACTGGGAGAAATGTCTATAGAAGAGTATGCTAACAAATTCAATGAATTGTCGTGATTTGGACCCGTTCTAATTGACACTCCTCTGAAGAAGAATGAAATATTTATCTCTGGAATGAACAAGTAATATCAAGATAGAATGACGATGCATGTGATAGGGAATTTTGTAGATTTGGTGGATATGGGTTTCCAATATGAAAACCTAGACAAAAAATCCACCCACAATTCAATGCAGTAGCAACAGCAATTGGAAGGAGAGAAAATTTAAACAGCAAGGAAAGAAACTGGGGCAAGGCAAACCAGAAGGAGAGCTTTTGAAAGATGTAATCTGTTATAATTCCCAGCAGAAAGGTCACCCTTCCAACATCTACAAAAATCCTAAGACACAAAGGGGAATCTGCTACAATTGCTACAAACCAGGGCATAGGATAATGGAATGTCCATTAATAAAGAAAGGAGAGCAAGCTAGAGTTTTTGCCAATAAAGACGAACCTTCGACGTCAACCGATGCAAAGGGAAATGGAGTTTTGGAAGGTAAAATTGACGCTAATAAAATACTAATTAGAATATTATTTGATACTGGGGCATCCCACAGCTTTATTTCCAAGAAACTAGTTGATAGACATGAACTTAAACCAAAAATATTAGATATTCTCATATGTGTGTCTAACCCGATAGGTGGTACGACTAATCTCATTATGATTTGTAAAGGAATCCAAGTTACCTACCTATCTCAAATTTTTCCATGTGATCTAATAGTCCTCAACTTTGATGAATTTGAAATTTTACTCGGCATGGATTGGTTGTCTATATATAAAGCCATTTTTGATTGTAATAAAAGGACAGTCCTACTACAAAATAGAAGAGGTGGACATTTTAAAATAAAATGTGAAAACCCTAGTCCAATAAAGGAAAGTTATCTATATGAGCTTAATTTATTCCAAAAACATCTAGAAGAAATACCCATAGTAAGGGAATTTTCCGATGTTTTTGAAGAAGTAAAAAGTCCACCACCCAGAAATTGAGTACCGCATAGATTTACTCCCCAATATAATGCCAGTTGTTCACTCGATTCGGAAGATCGCCTTGACTGAGAAGGAAGAAATAAGAAAACAAACTGATGAGTTATTAAAGAAAGGACTGATAAGACTAAGTCTCTCAAGTTAGGGGCAGCAGTGGTCTTTATTGCAAGGTCTAATGGATCGCTAAGGTTGTGTATGGACTATAGAGATATAAACAAACAAATGATAAAAAACAAGTATCCTCTACCCCGCATAGATGATATGTTTGACCAACTACATGGGGCTAGAGTATTCTCAAAAATGGACCTAGCCACAGGATTCCATCAGCTAAGGATAACATAAGATTGCCCTTTAATCGCATTCAGAAGCTCAAATGAATTCTACGAATGGCTGGTTATGCCCTTTGGGCTAACAAATGCTCCCGCCTATTCTGTGGACCTTATGAATAGGGTATTTAGAGAAGTACTCAAAAAATTCGCATTGGTCTTTGTCGATGACCTTTTGATATATTCAAAGAATGTGGAAGAACATGAAGAGCATCTAGAAATTGTATTAGAAATATTGAGAAGAAATGTGCTGAAAGCTAAATTCTCAAAATGTCACTTCTAGAAGAAATAGGTAAGATTCCTTGGATATATTGTGTCAGAAAATGGAACTGCAGTTGATCCAACAAAGATTGTAGCTATTCTAGACTGGAAACAACCACAAACTCCCAAGGACGTTTGAAGTTTCTTGGGATTGGCAGGATATTATCGGAGATTCATTCAAGACTACTCCAAAATTTCCTCTCACTTAATAAAGTTGACCATGAAAGGTGTGAAGTTTGAGTGGACACAGAAATGTGAATAAGCCTTTCAAGAAGTCAAGAAAAGATTAAATACTGCTCCCATATTAGCAATAGCGGATGAAAGCGGTGGATTTACCATATATATGGATGCTTGTGGGGAGGGAGTTTGTGCTATTTTAATGTAGCATAGAAAAGTCATCACTTATGCAAGTAGACAATTGAAGATCCATGAAAGGAATTATGCAACATACGACTTGGAGCTATTAGCCGTTGTGTTTGCATTAAAAATATGGAGACATTATCTACTGGATTAGAATTCATTATAGTTTATTTTAAATAAATTTGGTTGACCCTAGTAAATAATATTCCTTCTTTGAATAGGTGAAAAGTTTGAGCTCTTCACAGACCATAAATCATTGAAATATATTTTCATTCGAAAGGACTTAAATATGAGGCAACAACGTTGGTTGGAATTACTCGCATCGTATGATTTGGATATTCTATATACACCAGGAAAGGCCAATGTTGTGACAGATGCTTCAAGTAGAAAGCAGGCGATTATAGCTCATTTAGTGGTGCGTCTAACATTGATTTGTCGAATAAAGGAGAATCAGCTCAAGGACTCGATCATTGCAAAAATAGATAGGGAAGTGGAAAAGAATGTGATACTGGGATGATGGAAAGGTTTCAAAGTGGATGAGCACCGAACCTTAAGAATGAATGAAAGGATATGTGTCCCCAATGCCGATGGGATTAGACAAGAAGTTTTAACTGAATTTCACAACTCTTCACTTGCAATACATTTTCGGAGTTACAAAAATGTATAGAGACATGAAAAAGACTTTTTGGTAGAGAGACATTTCCATCCACATGAGTAAATGTGCAAATTGTCAATATATTAAGAGTGATCAACAAAAGACTGCTGGGCTACTCCAACATCTTGAAATTCCCTCTTGGAAATGGGACCAAAAATCAATGGATTTCATAGACGGTTTGCCTCGATCAAGAAAAGGGAATGAAGGCATTTGGGTCATCATAGATCGGCTAACCAAAAGCGCGCAATTCATCTCTGTAAAGCCAAGACGAACCGCTGCAAGTCTTGCAAAAATATATAGGAGGGAAGTTGTTCAATTGCATAGTGTCCTTAGTAGCATAGTTAGTGATCGAGACCCAATCTTTACCAGTAAGTTCTGGGAGGCATTGCAGAGAGCTTTAGGAACAAAGCTAAACATTAGCACTGCACATCACCCCCAGATCGATGGACAAACTGAAATGGTAAATCGGGTGTTGGAGGATCTTCTAAGAGCTTGTATCTTAGATTTTGGAGGTGGGAAAGCTACCTTCATCTAATAGAATTCTCTTATAATAACAGTTATCAGGCTAGTTTTGGCATGGCCCCATACGAAGCTTTATGTGGTCGTCCATGTTGATCCCCAGTATGTTGGATCGAGACTTGAGATTGATTGGTATTAGGTCCTAACATGATTAGAGAAGCTTCAGAAAAGGTTGATAAGATTAGAAAGAAGACGAGAGAAGCCCAAAGCAGACAAAAGAGTTACGTGGATAGGAGACATAGAAATTTGGAATTCTCAGTTGGAGATTTTGTATTCCTGAAAAAAATTTCAATGAGAGGAATGGTAAGATTTGGATGGGCAGGGAAGTTAACACCTCGATTTATTGGACCTTTTCACATTCTCGAGCAGATCGGCCCATTAGCTTATCGTGTGGAATTTCCTGAAGGTTGTCGGGTGTGCACGATGTCTTTCACATATCTCAACTACGAAAATTTGTGATCCAGAGCAGATTATAGAAACAGCCGCTCAAGAAGATTTAGAAGTTGAACCCAATTTGGCAGTTATCAGGCGACCTAGCGAATCGTGAATCGCGATAAGAAGAGATTAAGGAGGAAAGTTGTAAGAATGGTTAAAGTCTAATGGAGTGGTGATGCAGCAAACTGTACATGAAAGATAGAAGATAAAATGCGGAAAGTCTATCCTGAGTTTAGAATAGATACATAGTTGTATGTTGTATCAGATCGTGTACTCACCGATCTGCGGTGTAGTCACTTGCCACATCTTATATATATATGTGTCATCTTGCGTTATATATATATATATATTTGTTTTTGAGTTATCTTCTTCTCATCCTTAATTTCGTGGACGAAATTCTTTTAAGGAGGGAAGTTTGTAACGACCTGGATATTTACCACTTTAATAAATTTAGTTATTAATGATTTAATAAGTATTAATATTAGTTAAATAATTATTTATTAATGATGATAATTCATTTTAAATAGTTATAAAGTTTTAATAAATCATTTATAATAAATTTATAAAGACATATACTTGATTTGAAAATATAAGAAAATTTGTATCGCTTTATCAATATAATATCGATTTTTGTAAGTAATTGTTGATATTAATTTATATGGTTTAATAATTAAAATGTGATCAATTTAATCAATTAAAAATGATAAGAAATTTATTTTCAAATTTTGTTTACATTTATATGTAATTTAAAATATAAGAGAGACCGAAGAATCAAAATAAAAATTCGTAACAATTTAACATAAACAAGTTGTGCAACGTTGTGGATTGTCTCATACCTATACACATATACATGTGCATACATGAAGATATATCCACATGCACATGAATACACATATACACATATAATTAAGTATATAAATATTACTAAAAAATATTTAAAATATTTCCTAAATTCCCTAACTCTTAAGCAAACCCAAAGTCAGCACTAACCTTTAAAGTACAAGAACATGGCCTTGTCCATGATAGAAGTGACTTGGGTCGTGTATTATGAGGAGGGAGTGATGATGATGGTGCATGTGGTGGTGATGAAAATGGTGATTTATGTGTAGATATTTTCCTTCTCTTCTTTGCCTATAAATACCACACTCTCCACATCATTTGTACACATATTCTCCTTCGTTTCCAAGCTCTTTCTCTCCTCTTTCATGGCTTCTCATGTTAACAAATAATTCCAAAATATTTCTCAAAAGAAATTTAATTATAATATATACACACACACACACTTAAGCACCTCAAACTATTCCAAAACTCCACTCTTCCACCCTACACTCCACAGCCACTCCATGCAAGCCAAAGGCCGAGCCTTTTCCCCCTTCCAAATCACAACCATGAGTACCCCAAGCATCCATGGGTCAAGGCCGAGCCATCTAGGAACAATAATCCAAGCAATCGTGAGCTAAAAGTTCGAGTTAGCAAAGCTATAGCCAATTTTTAGTTAATCGTTTAAACCTGAGGTGAGAAACTCCTAAACTACAATTTTATATGTTATTGGATGATATATATGTTTGGATATAATTGTTAATGATGGTTGTTTAATATGATTGTTAAATATATATGCAAGTCACGTTAATACATGTCGATAAGCACAAAGGAAATCACTTTACTTTATTGAATGAAATGGTGTATATGGATTGTTTAAACCTCCTAAAAATGGTTTAATATGATTTAGAAATGTTTTATAAGCATTTAAAATTGTTTTGGCAAAGTTTAAATGAATATTGAAAACTGAGTCAAAAATAGACGCGGCGTGTAACGTTAATTCGTGATTTCGCGCCGTAAAAGTCAAACGGACATATAGAATGGAATATAGCTCAAAATTCTTCGAGATAAGAATTTTTCGAATAATTATATCCATATTTTTCAAACAAAGAAAGGAAATTGAGATTTTGATAAATAGATTTTGAAATATTAGTAAAACAAGTTTTTGGAAAAATCGCGGTTATGCAATTCAGAATCCATCAAGAGATTTCTTTAAATTGATATTTTAAAAATATTTAAAAATATGAAATAAATTATAAAATCCTTTAAAATGTCTTAAAAGTGATTTTAGTTATAAAAACGAATTTCCAAATGATAGAAAAATCGTTTTGATCAATATAGTTTAAAAAGCACCATTCACAACACTTTTCGCAGCACTTTTCTATAACTTTTGAAATATGGTTTAAAACTTAACGATTCTTTTCCAAATATTTTATAAAGGTTTTCAAATGAACAAATAAGTGTTTTAATAATGATTTGGAAGTTTTCTATAATTTATTTAAAATGTTTAAATAAATGATTTAAAGAAAAGTTGTCAAAAATCAAGTGATTTAATCTTTGCTCTAAAAGCCGACAAGTAGACTGAATTTTTCTATTTGTGAGATTTGGGTGTGGTGCTTAAACTAAAGAGATGTTTAGGAGCAACCAGTGCCTTGGCTCATCTGGCCTCCCCTGGGCGAGGGATAGATAAGGTCGAAATGTTGGGAATGAGTAAAGTTAAAAGATTAAGTTTTCCAAATTTAAACAACTTGGATTTTATGGAGATAATCTTCTTATAGTTGGTGTTAAGGCTCGAAGAGGGAAATCATACTATTCGTGGAATTTAAAAGATGATTTCGCTGTTATTCTATCATTATTCGCCCATAGTACTTGTTGAATACATGAATTAATATTGAGTAGAATTAGATGATTTCTATAGATTTTGCTCGCTTAATATTTATTGGTTTTGGATTAACATCCTAAATAACATGGTTTTAACTCAATCAAAATTTTGAGTTTTGAATTAAGACATCTTTTTTAAAATTTAAATGAAATGATTTGGAAATATTTTCCTAAGTGAAAAATAAAATGATTTAGAATTATTCCAAGATTTTAAAAGGTTTTAAGTAATCAAAGAATTTGATAAGAGAGGTTTAATGATTTCGTATATATCAAAAAGAAATGTTTTAAAAAAATATCTCTTAAAGATATATTTGATAAAAAGGAAGTAATAAATCAAACTAATAATTCCCTATTTACTTAACATCTTTTTATCGATGATTGGTTCAAAAGAACCAGGGTCGGATTTGGGTGATTCCTATCTGAAAACTAGTTCGAACCAAATTACATATTCAAATTAAAGACATGGAAATGATTTGGAAGATGGAATGCAGGGCTGCTTGTCACTGACCCTCGGGGGAAATTTCCCATATCATTATGTGGCAGTAGTTCTTCATTTAAGATCTTCGATGCAAGGACTTCACGCTACTAATCCTAGGGATAACTCCCGACAGGATGTAGTAAGAGAGTGCCTTCGGTTTCTCCTGTTCCTGGACAACTTGTAAGGACGAATGTTTGACGTTGGATTTCTAATTACATAAATTTCTATGAATGTATCATCTGTTTGGTGGCTGAGAAGGCAACTTCTCTTAGCTTAACACCCTTTCCTGAGACGTACGAGCTCAAGAGTTATACATTTGTAGAAATCAGTTGTGTGATCATGAATTAGCAATGTGGCATTCAAAGTGGAATGTGCTATGTGAAAGGTAATCGCTACCTCATGCCTTATCATCCGGTGATGACTTAAACAGGGTACGCCAAAAGGCTATGTGGTTTGCAACCATTAGTGTATGGTTATCACCTTTCTAGATTACTCACTATATGTCGAGTATGTGGTGTATGCTATGGGATCCTAGATAGGTCGGTTATGATCTGGGTGATGTCATATTTGGTTTCTATCTAGGCCATGTATGGTGCTAAATAGGGATAGACTGGTCTTGCCAGATGCAGATGATTGTTTGTATATCCTCGGTACATTCCTTTAGGTTTGTACTGTATGGAAGGTAGTCCCTTACTTGCCATTGTATGGAAATCCATTCTCCAATAAGTGCCTACGGACTTGATTATAAACCTATTATGCCGTCAAGTTTAACCAATGTAACAATTTCGGCTAAGATTCATATGTTTATTTGAAAAGTATTTTCAAAAAAAATGTCATTAAAAATAATATTCCTAGATTTTGCGTAGCAAATATTTTGGTTATTATAAGGTAAAAACCCGTTCCGCATTTATGTGCGGCATGGTCTTATGAGATATCTTTTCTTTTCAAATATTTGTATTTTTAGTTTCTTACACCAATCCCATGACTGACCCGGAGTTTATTTTTGTTTTCCCTTAAACCATGGGTGCACTATTTTTCTAGGCAGCCAAGTGGTTAGCTGATTTGGGCCATTTTGGAGCATGAAACATGGAGTATGAAGCATTTTGGATCTTTTTTTACCACCACTTTCCGCTGTGTTTATACTATTCATATGTATCTACCAGGACCTCTAGGGATAGGCTGTCATAACTATACTAGCTGGGTTAGCACTCACTATGACTCTGATATCTCATTTTCAGAGTGATTGTATATACTATCTAAATGATTACAGGTTGTTAAATACGATGTGAAATTCTATTATTGTTCTATCTTCTACCTCTATTGTAACGACCCAGAATTTTTGATAATTAAAATTCGAATATTTAATTGATTTTAAATATTAATAAATGAATTTAATAAGTCGAATAATTTATTATTCGAATATTGGATTTAATTTGGTCAATTAAATCGATAATTTAATGATCGAAATTCCAGAAATAATTGAAATATGGGTTTAATGTGCTGGAAATGATTTATAAAGTTATATTAAATCATACTGGAGTTATAGAAAGGTTATAGAACTTTTAAAATTGAATTTGGAGTTAAATTGTGAAAATCGAATATTTTAATATTTAATTATCGACTGTAAAAATAGTCAATTTTCGAACAGTCTCAGAATTTAACGAGACCAGTTCCATTGGATCCGTAATAGTTAGTTATTATCGGATTTCAATTTTCGTAGCAATCGAAGTTATCGTTTGACCGTGGCAACTCGAAACGCATCGATATCGTTTTAATTTTAAATCATCGAGTTAAAATAGTCATTTTTCAAACAGTGTCGGATTTCGACGAAACTAGTTTCATCGGATCCGTAATGTGATATTATTGCATGGTTTCAAATTTCGTAATTTTTGGATTTACCATTTGTCCGGTACAAATTAAAACGCCTCGAAATCGATTTAAATCGGTTTAATTTAAATTGATCGTTTATTGTCATATCTCACACATACGATCGAATTAGCTTCCGAAACCTGTTCCATTGCGTTCGGAACGCGGGGTAAACCCCAAAAACGCCAGTTACAGCGCGTAAAACGGAGTTCGGAAATCTCGGAATGAATAGTGTTCGATATTTTCTATAAATAGCCCCTTTATTCACAAAATAAAATAAATAAAAAAGCTAGGGTTTCAATTCTCTTCAGCCGCCACCCAAACGTTTAATTGCTGAGAACGCATCTCGTTCTTCCACAAATATTTCACTATCCACAAATCAATTCAAGAAAGTGTCAACTGCAAAGTTGTAAATCGTCTCAAGATCTACGACTTCAACGGTGATGATGGATTTTCGTGCTAAGGATCGTCGTCAATTCGAGCTTGAATGTTCGAAGTTCATCCACGTTTTTCCACACGAGCACGCAGCCAAGTGGGGTCGGTCTGGGGGTGGTGGTGCACGGCGGTGGGGGCTGCGACCTGGAAGTGATTGATCGTCGTCGAAGTCGATATTGGGGCGTGCATTTCAAACCCTAAGAGATTGAGTTTGGGTTCGGCCTCTCTGTTGCTTGCGTGCGTTTACTGGAGAGGGGGAAGAAAAGGGGGACGGGCTGGATTTTCTTGTTCAAAAATGAACGGCAGAGATTGGGTTTGGGTTTGTAAATAAAAATTAATAAAAGGATTTGTTTCAAATTATATATGCAAACTTTAAAATATCATATTTGCTTGATACGAGGTCGGAAAATTGCGAAACAAAGTGCGTTGGAATCGTATCGTCGAATACTACGCGATGCAACTGGATTGGATTCGTTTGGAGCTAGTTTGAATTTCGGGTAAAATTAAACGCGCGTTTAATTTTATTCGAAATAAACGCTGGAACGGAATTTAAAATCAAGGTGAGATCTTCTCACTCAAATGAAAGTGGATTTTCTTTTGCAGTTATTGATGATTGCTATTGGATGTGATATTAGATATAGTAGGATATATCTATTATATATATAGCAATATATACATATTGGCATATGTATATATTGGATTGATTGATTTCCCGCCTCGTATAGCGGATGAGACCCTATTGCGCCGTTAGTAAGCGGATTTTTATAAAACCCATATACCGCGATAATTCCGTACTGGAGCGGAATTGGTATTGTGCTAACATCTTTGGATGCAGGGAAACAGGTTGGAGGGATCCAACTGGATTCCTCAACTGTATTTACTTATTTACAGATATTGATGTATATTCTGTTATCATATGATGATATATGATATTTGACTGTTGTGATGGACTGATTGGTGTTGTGGCATCATCGGATTCAGTTTTGGAAATGTAAAAATAACGACTTTTACTTTAAAAGGATTTTAAAGTGATTTTTGAAAGTAGACATTTTATTGAATTGTTGAATTGATTTATTTTAAATAAATAAACGTTTAAAATTTTAAAGTTATAAAAGTTAAGATTTTTGTGAAATATAACCCAAGTGTCATTTTTGAATAAATAGTTGATTTATTTATAAAAGGGTTTAAATTGAGTTTTTCACAGTATTATAAGCGGTCTATTTAAAGGATTTAAAAAGTCGATATTTATAAATCTAAAACATTGGAATTTTAAACGAGCTTTGTAAGTGTTAGAACAAGACGAAATAAAAATTCGTAAGTGAATGAAATTTATAAATTGTGAAGTATAAATTGAATAGATGTGTAGAATAAAAGATTTATAAGTAATAAACTTATAAATTAGATTGTTGCACTTAGATGGAATATGAATAGAATTGGCTAATAAAAATGATTTGGCAAGTTGAAATTGTTATGAAGTATGAACGTGATTTATAAACGTTGTTTTATGAATCCAAAACCAATTGAAATTGATAAGTTAAACACAGAAGTTTAATAAAGGAGATATATCCGCGATTTTGGATAGTGGATAATCATTGAAATAAAAATGTATAGAAAATATTGAAATGTGGTTAGTGAAGTATATTCACGATTTTGGACAGTGAATATATTGTTAAGCAAAATGGATATTGTTTTGGGAAAGTGACATTGAAAATGAAGTTAATTGTTTTAAACGATGGTTTAAAATGTATTGAATATCGAAATCATAGATTTCAACATTTATTGTTGAAATAGACGTTTTCGAGAAATATAAGAAAATTGTGGACTATAACATTGTTGTTATAGTAAATGATTTCCAAAAGGAAATGTTTTATATAGTATTGGGATTTATATATCTATCTAAATTTCGAATCCCAATACTAGTGATTTTGAGTCGTCGTAACGATGTTTTACGTAACATTCGTTTTGACTCAAATAAATGTTGTCAAAGTAAATGATTTCCTTAACGAACGAAATATATACTTAATATTGATTTAAGTATATCGAATATTTTCAAATGTTGAAAATAAATGATTTGTGAAATACTTATTATTAAATAAGTAGGGAAATGCTTTTCCGAAATGAAATGAAACGTTTTTGAGATTTTATCTTCTTAAAGATAAAATGAAATTGAATATTCGAAATCGATTTGAGAATCGTATATCAGTAGATATTTTGAAAATATAGATTCACTATGGAATTTATAAAAGAAAAATGGAAACTGTTTAGAAAAATAAACGTTGATTTATTTTTGAAGTGTGGAAAAGTTTATATATCTAATAAGATATTTTTGAAGATAAATAATTTGGAAAATTATTTGGAATCTGATGATGTTGCGCATCTTTATTGATAGTTAAATAACCGACTATCAATAATTACCTTGAGTAGGTATTTGTTGTGAATTGGATGAATTTGAATGCCACACTTATTTTTAAATAAACGCTCACTATTCGGGTTAGCCGGGAAAGGACCATGGGGTCGTATAACCCATTCTGAATACGTGATACGTCGTTATGGATCACATTTGCTATATTACAGCATGATAGGGGGTTCTCGCTTCGCGGTTTGGTGGCGAACGGGAGACTCTTACCCCTACATGTCCCTGAGAGGGATGGGTTGGTTAGGCGGAGGCCGTGACAGTCGAGAGGCTAGCCGTAAAAGTAAATGCGAGGTGCCAGTGTAAGCCACGGTGGGGCTGGGATGGTTGCAAAGCCTACCGGTGCCCACGGAAGGATTACCGTCGAGTTACTCTACATCGGCTGATCTCCGATTTAGAGGTTTTATCACCCTTAGTGACGGGAAGTCCGGACGTGATTAGAAAATTATCCGGAAATGCAAGGGCTTCGTGAGAAGTGCCTTCGGTTCTGTTCGATCCCGGAACAGACTTGTATGGATTGTGTGTCTGACGTTACAATTTGAGATATAAAGCTGATTTCTTTCAAATACATTTCTGTTGGTGGCGGAGAATTTATTCTCTTAGCTTAACACCCTTCTCTGAGACGTACGAGCTCAGAGGTTATGTAGTTGAAATTTATCAGCAATATATCCCAATTTGGTAACGTGGCATACTGAGTGTTGCTGTGAAATGATCAGTGTTTGGTCATTTGTGATATGATCATTTGTTTGATCTTATATCTTTGTGATCATAGGTTGATCATTTTGTTTGACCCGAAGCAGGGCTTTTTGTAGAAAGCGTAGCTTTGTGGACGAGACTTCGTCGAGCCTCACACCCCGGAAATGGTCGAAACAGGAAGGATGCGGCAAGGTTCTAGGGAGTAGCGCCCCTTAGTGTATGTCATTCCTTCTGGATAAAGGTGGTATCATGGTATGGAGCCCAGATACTTAACCTCTGTGGTTACTGCATTATTATTATCTATGTGGTTTGTTGGAAATCGGGGATCCTCGGGAAGATCGGTGACGATCGGGGGATGGCATACGCGTGTCAGTAGTTACCTATTTTTGCAGAGGTAACCCGGCCTTGTGTTGGCAGAGATCCGGTTAGGTTCTCGGGTCGTCTATTCCAGGGACGTACCCATCGTGGATAGGAAGTTCCTTAGCCTGACCATTTGTTGGAAATCCAAAGAAACAATACGTGACGTGTACGGTTTTAGTTGTATTACCTGCTATGGAATGTGGCGGTAACCTGCTATTGAACATAGTAGCTATAGTAGGCATAAGTGCGGAATGCCTATGCTGGCTAAGATTAATATTATACTTTCGAAATGTTTTCTACACTATGCACTAATAATAATATAAAAAATGATTTGATTTTGCGTAGTAAGCATCTTTGACTATCATAAGAAGAAATCTCCTCCAAGTCTGCGTTTGCATTGTGTGTGTGGTGGGAGGTCTTATGGTAGTTTCATTTTCCAAAAGCATTGCGAATTGACACTAAAGTTTTCCTGTTGTTTATTTTAAAGAATAACTGTTTTACGATCTCACACCAGTCACCATGACTGACTCGGAGTTTATTGTTCCCTTCTAAACTCTGGGTGCCCACAAATTTTCCACACGGGCAGCCTAGAGTTATGTTATCAGGATAGTCTGGATATTCTGGAGCTTTGGAGATAAGCTGGATGGTGAGATGTAGTATTTGTATCTGATAGTATTTATTCCGCTGTGTATTCTGTATGAGGACAAGTTTATATAACTGTCCATTGTTGTATATTGACTCTGATGATTGATATATGTATAAAATGATATAGTTCTTTGTTTTAAAGATTATTCATTTAGCTATTATATATTGTTCCGCTGCGATATGTGAGATTCTGATATTGTTTCTGTTCTGATGTTGTTCTGTTGTCCTTCTTTCTTTTTCTTCTTTCTTTCTCTTTTCCTTCTCTTCTTCTTCTGCCTTTTTCTTCTTCTTAAACCATCATAGTTCGTATTCCCGTTCATTTTGAGTTAATCAATGGAGATTAGTGGTTAATCAAGAGGGATGGATTTGCGGGCCATGACATTTGGTATCAGAGCATATGGTTAAGCGACAACCCTGCTCTGTTGGGTGTTACTAATTAGAGATAGAGTCAGTAGTACTCTAGAATGAGTTTGAGTGTAATAATAGATATGAGCGCGTATTTGTTAGTGAATATAAAATTGTTTTATATTGTGATGTTTGGTTTGTTGAGTGGTATATGGATTCTGATCGGTATTGTCCGTACAACTCTATCGATAGGGATCTCTAAACACTTGTATAGAACAATTCGGCACAATATTGTTTTAAATAGGGTAAATGAAATAATTTTGCCCAAAATTATTTTTTGTATAGAAAAGAAATGGTTTTCTATAAAGTACTATAGTATATGGTTGCATGGATGTTAGGAAGTAATAATAGTGAATTATCATCACTAAAATTGAATGAGAAATTGAAATCGTAACTCCAAAGTTAAGAAATAAATCCACATACAAATGAAATTTAAGAATGTAAATTATAAATGTGACTTATAATTTAAAACGGGATTCCAGAGAAGTTTTGGAAATGTTTTGAAAAGAATTTGAAAATTTTGGAGATTTGGAAAGTTAAATCATTTTTGATTTGAAAATGGAGTTCAAAGGTTTTGAAAAGTATTTTGGAGAGATGAAAAGCTCTAAACTCTTTCCGGTCGCTGGAAAATAATTCCGATGATGATCGCGACATCATTGGTGTTCATTTTCGGGTTTCCAAAAGAGGAATTGCTGCCAAATTGTTTTAAATGGAAGTTGTTTGAAAATTTTGGGTTTTTTTTGGAAATTCAAAAGATAATTTGATTTGTTTTCAAAAATGATTTTGAAAAGGTTGAAAAGACTCTGGAATACTATATAAAAATAATTGTGAAATATTATGAAGTTGATAACTTGTAAAGTTTAAATAAAAATCTAACTTAAAGAGATGAATTCATATATGAATAAAATTGTGAATATAAATTGTAAATGAATTTATGATTTGGAATGGAATTCCAAGAAGATAATTGAAATTAAAAGTCGTTAATGAAATGAGACTTGAATCAAGTGAAATAAAATCCAAACCTGAGAAAACTGAAATGGATTGAATCCGAATAAACTAAAGATAATTGATAAATTCAATATTCAGAAGTTAAATTGAATTGAAATTGTGAATTGAATTCAAATGAATTTGAAAATGAAAAATTTGACGAAATTGAATATATAACTTCAATAGTGAATTAGAGATGATATAAGCAGTTATATTGAAAATTTTGTAATTGAATGTACGAAATGGTTTGAATATATGCAACTAGATATTATGGCTAGTAGGATATACAGGTGTTATAAAGGAATTGGAATTTAATTTCGAAGATAAATTTGAATGGCTCGACAAAAAGGTAAGTATTTGAATTCGAATATGAGATTTGATGACTTATTTCTCTAGCCGCTTGGTTTTTTCTTTTTCTTTTTGAAATCTGAGAGTCCGTAGGGACGTTTTGTAGTCGTGCCGTATTAGCCGCGCAAAGGAGACGCTGGTGAAATTTTTCGGAAATTTAGGGCGTTAGAAAAATTTTGAGAAAATTTTGAAGTTAAAATTTGAATTTAAACTTAAATTTGAACTTTGAAGTAAACAATGCTGTTGAAACTTATAATTGAAGTTGGAAAACGAGATTGAATGATAACGAATCTTTAATAGAAAGATTTGTTTTGATAAAATCGATAAAACTATTGATTGTGAAAAATGATAGACGAGTTAAGGACCATTTTTCCTAACTTGTAATTTCGAGGACGAAATTCTTTTAAGGGGGGAAGTCTGTAACGACCCAGAATTTTTGATAATTAAAATTCGAATATTTAATTGATTTTAAATATTAATAAATGAATTTAATAAGTCGAATAATTTATTATTCGAATATTGGATTTAATTTGGTCAATTAAATCGATAATTTAATGATCGAAATTCTAGAAATAATTGAAATATGGGTTTAATGTGCTGGAAATGATTTATAAAGTTATATTAAATCATACTGGAGTTATAGAAAGGTTATAGAACTTTTAAAATTGAATTTGGAGTTAAATTGTGAAAATCGAATATTTTAATATTTAATTATCGACTGTAAAAATAGTCAATTTTCGAACAGTCTCAGAATTTAACGAGACCAGTTCCATTGGATCCGTAATAGTTAGTTATTATCGGATTTCAATTTTCGTAGCAATCGAAGTTATCGTTTGACCGTGGCAACTCGAAACGCATCGATATCGTTTTAATTTTAAATCATCGAGTTAAAATAGTCATTTTTCAAACAGTGTCGGATTTCGACGAAACCAGTTTCATCGGATCCGTAATGTGATATTATTGCATGGTTTCAAATTTCGTAATTTTTGGATTTACCATTTGTCCGGTACAAATTAAAACGCCTCGAAATCGATTTAAATCGGTTTAATTTAAATTGATCGTTTATTGTCATATCTCACACATACGATCGAATTAGCTTCCGAAACCTGTTCCATTGCGTTCGGAACGCGGGGTAAACCCCAAAAACGCCAGTTACAGCGCGTAAAACGGAGTTCGGAAATCTCGGAATGAATAGTGTTCGATATTCTCTATAAATAGCCCCTTTATTCACAAAATAAAATAAATAAAAAAGCTAGGGTTTCAATTCTCTTCAGCCGCCACCCAAACGTTTAATGGCTGAGAACGCATCTCGTTCTTCCACAAATATTTCACCATCCACAAATCAATTCAAGAAAGTGTCAACTGCAAAGTTGTAAATCGTCTCAAGATCTACGACTTCAACGGTGATGATGGATTTTCGTGCTAAGGATCGTCGTCAATTCGAGCTTGAATGTTCGAAGTTCATCCACGTTTTTCCACACGAGCACGCAGCCGAGTGGGGTCGGTCTGAAGTGGTGGTGGTGCACGGCGGTGGGGGCTGCGACCTGGAAGTGATTGATCGTCGTCGAAGTCGATATTGGGGCGTGCATTTCAAACCCTAAGAGATTGAGTTTGGGTTCGGCCTCTCTGTTGCTTGCGTGCGTTTACTGGAGAGGGGGAAGAAAAGGGGGACGGGCTGGATTTTCTTGTTCAAAAATGAACGGCAGAGATTGGGTTTGGGTTTGTAAATAAAAATTAATAAAAGGATTTGTTTCAAATTATATATGCAAACTTTAAAATATCATATTTGCTTGATACGAGGTCGGAAAATTGCGAAACAAAGTGCGTTGGAATCGTATCGTCGAATACTACGCGATGCAACTGGATTGGAGTCGTTTGGAGCTAGTTTGAATTTCGGGTAAAATTAAACGCGCGTTTAATTTTATTCGAAATAAACGCTGGAACGGAATTTAAAATCAAGGTGAGATCTTCTCACTCAAATGAAAGTGGATTTTCTTTTGCAGTTATTGATGATTGCTATTGGATGTGATATTAGATATAGTAGGATATATCTATTATATATATAGCAATATATACATATTGGCATATGTATATATTGGATTGATTGATTTCCCGCCTCGTATAGCGGATGAGACCCTATTGCGCCGTTAGTAAGCGGATTTTTATAAAACCCATATACCGCGATAATTCCGTACTGGAGCGGAATTGGTATTGTGCTAACATCTTTGGATGCAGGGAAACAGGTTGGAGGGATCCAACTGGATTCCTCAACTGTATTTACTTATTTACAGATATTGATGTATATTCTGTTATCATATGATGATATATGATATTTGACTGTTGTGATGGACTGATTGGTGTTGTGGCATCATCGGATTCAGTTTTGGAAATGTAAAAATAACGACTTTTACTTTAAAAGGATTTTAAAGTGATTTTTGAAAGTAGACATTTTATTGAATTGTTGAATTGATTTATTTTAAATAAATAAACGTTTAAAATTTTAAAGTTATAAAAGTTAAGATTTTTGTGAAATATAACCCAAGTGTCATTTTTGAATAAATAGTTGATTTATTTATAAAAGGGTTTAAATTGAGTTTTTCACAGTATTATAAGCGGTCTATTTAAAGGATTTAAAAAGTCGATATTTATAAATCTAAAACATTGGAATTTTAAACGAGCTTTGTAAGTGTTAGAACAAGACGAAATAAAAATTTGTAAGTGAATGAAATTTATAAATTGTGAAGTATAAATTGAATAGATGTGTAGAATAAAAGATTTATAAGTAATAAACTTATAAATTAGATTGTTGCACTTAGATGGAATATGAATAGAATTGGCTAATAAAAATGATTTGGCAAGTTGAAATTGTTATGAAGTATGAACGTGATTTATAAACGTTGTTTTATGAATCCAAAACCAATTGAAATTGATAAGTTAAACACAGAAGTTTAATAAAGGAGATATATCCGCGATTTTGGATAGTGGATAATCATTGAAATAAAAATGTATAGAAAATATTGAAATGTGGTTAGTGAAGTATATTCACGATTTTGGACAGTGAATATATTGTTAAGCAAAATGGATATTGTTTTGGGAAAGTGACATTGAAAATGAAGTTAATTGTTTTAAACGATGGTTTAAAATGTATTGAATATCGAAATCATAGATTTCAACATTTATTGTTGAAATAGACGTTTTCGAGAAATATAAGGAAATTGTGGACTATAACATTGTTGTTATAGTAAATGATTTCCGAAAGGAAATGTTTTATATAGTATTGGGATTTATATATCTATCTAAATTTCGAATCCCAATACTAGTGATTTTGAGTCGTCGTAACGATGTTTTACGTAACATTCGTTTTGACTCAAATAAATGTTGTCAAAGTAAATGATTTCCTTAACGAACGAAATATATACTTAATATTGATTTAAGTATATCGAATATTTTCAAATGTTGAAAATAAATGATTTGTGAAATACTTATTATTAAATAAGTAGGGAAATGCTTTTCCGAAATGAAATGAAACGTTTTTGAGATTTTATCTTCTTAAAGATAAAATGAAATTGAATATTCGAAATCGATTTGAGAATCGTATATCAGTAGATATTTTGAAAATATAGATTCACTATGGAATTTATAAAAGAAAAATGGAAACTGTTTAGAAAAATAAACGTTGATTTATTTTTGAAGTGTGGAAAAGTTTATATATCTAATAAGATATTTTTGAAGATAAATAATTTGGAAAATTATTTGGAATCTGATGATGTTGCGCATCTTTATTGATAGTTAAATAACCGACTATCAATAATTACCTTGAGTAGGTATTTGTTGTGAATTGGATGAATTTGAATGCCACACTTATTTTTAAATAAACGCTCACTATTCGGGTTAGCCGGGAAAGGACCATGGGGTCGTATAACCCATTCCGAATACGTGATACGTCGTTATGAATCGCATTTGAAGACCGGTGTTGAAGACCAGATATTTTTGAAAACGGAAGGATTACCGTCGAGTTACTCTACATCGGCTGATCTCCGATTTAGAGGTTTTATCACCCTTAGTGACGGGAAGTCCGGACGTGATTAGAAAATTATCCGGAAATGCAAGGGCTTCGTGAGAAGTGCCTTCGGTTCTGTTCGATCCCGGAACAGACTTGTATGGATTGTGTGTCTGACATTACAATTTGAGATATAAAGCTGATTTCTTTCAAATACATTTCTGTTGGTGGCGGAGAATTTATTCTCTTAGCTTAACACCCTTCTCTAAGACGTACGAGCTCAGAGGTTATGTAGTTGAAATTTATCAGCGATATATCCCAATTTGGTAACGTGGCATACTGAGTGTTGCTGTGAAATGATCAGTGTTTGGTCATTTGTGATATGATCATTTGTTTGATCTTATATCTTTGTGATCATAGGTTGATCATTTTGTTTGACCCGAAGCAGGGCTTTTTGTAGAAAGCGTAGCTTTGTGGACGAGACTTCATCGAGCCTCACAACCCGGAAATGGTCGAAACAGGAAGGATGCGGCAAGGTTCTAGGGAGTAGCGCCCCTTAGTGTATGTCATTCCTTCTGGATAAAGGTGGTATCATGGTATGGAGCCCAGATACTTAACCTCTATGGTTACTGCATTATTATTATCTATGTGGTTTGTTGGAAATCGGGGATCCTCGGGAAGATCGGTGACGATCGGGGGATGGCATACGCGTGTCAGTAGTTACCTATTTTTGCAGAGGTAACCCGGCCTTGTGTTGGCAGAGATCTGGTTAGGTTCTCGGGTCGTCTATTCCAGGGACATACCCATCGTGGATAGGAAGTTCCTTAGCCTGACCATTTGTTGGAAATCCAAAGAAACAATACGTGACGTGTACGGTTTTAGTTGTATTACCTGCTATGGAATGTGGCGGTAACCTGCTATTGAACATAGTAGCTATAGTAGGCATAAGTGCGGAATGCCTATGCTGGCTAAGATTAATATTATACTTTCGAAATGTTTTCTACACTATGCACTAATAATAATATCAAAAATGATTTGATTTTGCGTAGTAAGCATCTTTGACTATCATAAGAAGAAATCTCCTCCAAGTCTGCATTTGCATTGTGTGTGTGGTGGGAGGTCTTATGGTAGTTTCATTTTCCAAAAGCATTGCGAATTGACACTAAAGTTTTCCTGTTGTTTATTTTAAAGAATAACTGTTTTACGATCTCACACTAGTCACCATGACTGACTCGGAGTTTATTGTTCCCTTCTAAACTCTGGGTGCCCACAAATTTTCCACACGGGCAGCCTAGAGTTATGTTATCAGGATAGTCTGGATATTCTGGAGCTTTGGAGATAAGCTGGATGGCGAGACGTAGTATTTGTATCTGATAGTATTTATTCCGCTGTGTATTATGTATGAGGACAAGTTTATATAACTGTCCATTGTTGTATATTGACTCTGATGATTGATGTATGTATAAAATGATATAGTTCTTTGTTTTAAAGATTATTCATTTAGCTATTATATATTGTTCCGCTGCGATATGTGAGATTCTGATATTGTTTCTGTTCTGATGTTGTTTTGTTGTCCTTCTTTCTTTTTCTTCTTTCTTTCTCTTTTCCTTCTCTTCTTCTTCTGCCTTTTTCTTCTTCTTAAACCATCATAGTTCGTATTCCCGTTCATTTTGAGTTAATCAATGGAGATTAGTGGTTAATCAAGAGGGACGGATTTGCGGGCCATGACATCTATTATCTTTTACCCCATGATACTCTGCCTCTTCGGTACTTGGATTTGTGGCACATGAATACCGAGGATGTATTAGTGTCGATTTCTAGGGATCGAGGAGGTGGGTCGTCTTATGAGTCATGAAGAGGAGATTTATTTCTTTCTTTTATTTCCTCCTTTGGATTTTCAAACCACATTCGTAACCTCTCCCTTTTCTCCATCATTCATGTGGACCTCAATAAAAAATTCCAAAAACACTTAGCAATTAATCTATTTAAATCTAATATAAATATTTTATTATTATCGAATATCAATACACGCGTTTATAACTTTTATAGACGCACTTTATTAAGTGCTAATGTTATTTAAACAAATTAAATGAAGTTTAATAATTAACATTTCATAAATATTAATTATAATTTACAACAATTTACAAAATTATTTAAATCATGTGGTTTATTTGGAGTATTCATCATTACGGTTACGTGACTCAAAGGTGTAAATTAAGCCAGCGGTTAATATCAAACTATTCAAATATTAATGTTCACATATCACTTAGCAGGTGGTGTGACATTTTGACTGAATTTATCGCTTACACATCATTTAGTTAAAATCCAATTTTACTAATTATAAGCGGTACCTAATAGTGACAATTCTTTGCACCAATTCTCCTCGTCAAAACTATATCACGTTAGGAGTTATGAAATTTGGTAATGGTCGAAATTCCAATATCGTCCATATTCAACTTTATAGTCCAAACACAAAGTCCTTGGTTCAATAATAACAATTATTATTAACCGAACTACTCAGGCCAGAGACTTTGACTTTGAGTTGACATCAGTTGACCGTGATACTAACCTCATATAACCGAGGAGATGAATCCTCACTTGAATAGTGTTTCGCTTCCATTGCTTCCACTCGACCTAACTTTAGCCGTTCGATGGACATTGTGCCACGATTTAACTATTATCAAAGTGGAGCTCCGTATTGAAGATCAACAGTATTCTCAAGTCGAGAGAACTGTGTAAAGTAGTCACATTGATATTCTCTGCTTGACCTTAGTTATATTAACCAACAGAAAACTATCGAATGAGTCATTTCATAGTTATCCAATAACTATCTGTATGCAACCGCTTGGTTCCCCCAGCAGTCATAAGTTATACACTGCCCAATATTTGGAGAGCGTTACATACTCTTGTCTCAAGGGATGTATCGATATCCAGTCTCGATACATCTTGACTAGGAATATTTAAAATGATATATTTATTTTCATTGTGATAAATTACTCACGGCTACAACACTTTGTGACTACTATCACAAAACATACCATTTATGGATTTTCTAACTTTTCAATAAATTAATTAAATAATATAACCACATTATATCAAGTATATAATAGAAAGAAAGCACCTTTATTTAACAAGATTAGTCAACGAGTTAGATATATGTAACAAATTACATAATTACCCCTAGGGCATACCCCTAACTCTATTAATATCCCACTTACACTTAGGGTCAATTATAGAATCTTATTCCAACTTCTCCAATTGGTTTTCTCAAAATCAATAAGGTTAGTCCTTCTGTGAATGGGTATGCTATTATGTTCCAATTATCCACTCTGTCAATTAACTCTCTTTGACGGTGATAAACCGTTTTATCATGTGGAACAATTCAGAGTAAGTATTTCGACTTCTAGTGAGCTCTATGTTCTATTACGAACTACACCACGACATTGTTATCATAAAAATGTTATGAGATTCTCAACATTTGGAATTGGCTCAGTTATAAATTTGTGCACTTGTATTTTATATACGTTGTTTTTATTGTGACTCTATTCAAGACGATGTACTAAGCCTTTCTAATTGAATCAGCCATGGTCTTTCATTTGGAAGATTTCCAACTTAAAATTTCTTAACTTGAATTCATTGTTGATATAATATACTTAATATCAGTTTTGAAGTTTGAGTCCGAACACTCCTTCATAAGGAGTTTATGTTTCTTTAAATAATTCTCTAGTATTTCATAAATACACGAAAACACTTCAAACAATCATTTAGTGATATGAATTTGGATTTGATATGTACTTCATATACCAAATACATAAAAGAAATCACATTATCGTACATAACATAACATGTATAATAATTCCTATTGCCAATGCATAAGGAACTAATCTCACATGTTCTGTATTAAAAAATTTAATAAGGTGTCTTTACCGATCGATTTAGAAAATTCCCAAAATCTTTTTCAATTTTGATACTTATAGAATGATACTTTCTATTATTTCTTGGATCATATCTAAAGACTCACAATCTCAATATCGCTTCCACAAACTTCGAGACATTTCTGGTTATTATGTGCAAACAGTTTACTCTAAATCATTATTTAGAAATTTCTATTTTAATACATATGTACCAAACATAAATTCATACTAAGTAGTAATTTTTTGAGTAAATTTGAATTAACTTGACCACGTTGAATATTGAATCTAATCTATTATGCTAATTTTAAAATTTGAAATTTACGATATTATTCTTATCAACATTGCTCATTTAATTCCAACTGCATTAGTCTTACTCATAGAGACACAATCATGGCATCCCTTTGGTTACAACTATCAAAATCATATTTTGATAGTGTACTTGGAATTCATTTAGATTTGTGCATCATACCATATCATAGAGTCAACACTCTTAATAGTTTAATTATACAACCGAGGATTGTATATTTTTGACATTGACAAGAAACTCATTGTTTCTCTTCAATATGCGAAAATACTTATTAGACACTCTAATGCATTGTTTTCATTTAGGTTAGTTAATTTCATTTCATCTCATCTAATCAGTTCTATCTATGGATCTTTTCCAATTCCATTTTACTACCAATAATTCCTCAAAGAAATTTCTTCACAATGAAGTTGGTATTTCTTGAAACAACAATTTTTTTCCCAGTGCGACAGAATAGGTATTCATAATCATTTTATGAATTTCTTTATTTATAAACCGATTTGATTTTAGTTTACAAAACTTATGTTCAAAACATAAATATGTCATCCAAAAAACCTTTTGGGGAGATTCATACAAGATCCCTTATGAACAATTATTATGTGCAATCTTTCGACTCGCACAACCTGCCAATTCCTTGGCCAAATATATGTTGGGGTTTCTTATAACCCTCATTCTGTGTGATTTTGTAAACTGTTATTTAGATGAAATAACGTTAACCTTGTGTACTACTCTTAAGTACATGACCTTATAGAAAGAAACTAACTCAACTTCACTCACAATTACTCCCACATTGTCCAACAAAGTTTGATTACTACTTATCGATGCATCATTATATATCGCTTGGAGGAGTGAATTTTGAGATTGAATCTTTATTCATTTTTAGGTACGGTCGGAACTTTTTCCAATATACTCATTCATTCGATCGAATCGAACCATTTCTATTACATGTTATTTTATTTACTTCTGTTTTATACTCTATGAGTTTACCATAGACATATTACTTGTATATCAAATATGGATATCCATGCCGGTGATAACTCATGGTGAATATGATGAATTACGTGGAACCTTTTGGTATTAATAGGCTTACAATTGCATACATCTATATGTATCAATCCAAAGAGTTCATCAACTCTTATGATGCTTCCACTAATCGGATGCATAACTCTTCAATTGTTTGAGATATAATTAACAGTGTCATATGATTCATAATCATATAATAAAAGCTATTCTCAAAACTGCGACTTAGTCTATAATTCTAAAATAATTTTAAATACTTTTGTATTTTCAATGCATCACTTTTGTTGTGAAAACAAATACCACGTTATAGTTTTACTTTATAACGAATATTCATAATATTCACAATGAAAGATAATTGGGCCCTCGATCCCCGGTATAATAGGGGCGGCTTCGCACGTCTATTTTTAAATCCGCACCAAAAAATGGTCATTATTTCATAAATAATGTTTGGTATGTTTTACGAATACAATTTTTGTAATTTGATGCAATCAATAAGTGCTATATGGCATGCTCCCACTATTTTCACCATTACAATAATAGCGTGCTTAATTTGGAGGTCCATTATTCACTTAATATAGACTATTTATTTCACATACTTCAACAAGTTTATAGTAGAGAGTTCTTTGATCAAATATCTTGAACACGTAGAAATAAATCTTATAGAAAACAATTTTCTATACAAAAATACATTTCAAAATAGAAATCATATTTCTTATTCCAATGTTAAGTATATTTTTTTATCATACAATTCTTGTCTCTGATGTTTCTTTATGAAGCAAAGGTGATCATTCACTTTCTTCATCCCAACTATACCTTAAAACACATCTACTCTTGTACATTCGTTAATCTTTCTAAATGATCAAACCATTCAAAAGAAAAACCGTTACTCCAATATCACAATGGACTTTATATAAAAGTGCATTTGATTATCCTTAACTTTTAAAGAGATCATATATGTTGCGCTTTGCATAAATTGATCAAACTGACATTTCTATAATTGTGCTCTTTGGTTTTTATTGTAGTTTTGGTCTAGTGTTACATTTAGCATGATATGATCCTTTTGTAATCAATCAAATTGAATACTCGATCTCGCATTAAGGTTTATTTGATTTTTCGAATGGACTAATTTCATCGAAACATTGTATATTACAAATTGTGACCTTTTACTATATAACATTTGTATGGGATTGTATACGGGTCAAACATTCATAGTCTTGTATTGATTTTAGAGTTCAAAACTCATAGAATGTAATACACGGTCTCGATCAAATAAACGTGTAAGTGGCCTAGTTATGAATGTATTTAGTTGTAAAATCAGTCACTTGCATGGGTGTTGAACCGTTAACATGCAATAAGCTTTTATTGGTAAGTATATATTATATTTCTATTTGTTAATTTTCATTTCAGTTCATTTGTGTATATTAATTGATACACGTTTTATCAATCATATTAAATGCACAAATTTGTCATTGTTGATAATTATAACATTATTTAGCATATGTTCTTACAATATTAGAAAGGTTAAATGTTACCATTTCATTTTTCTAATAAGGCTCCCACTAGTCTTCTATGTTTCTCTAAACCCTAAGATGAAACAAAAAAGTCTTTCGACTTCACTAATGAGTGTTAGGACTCGTCTTTCTTGGTATTCTGAATTTGAGATTGCTCAATAAATCATAACCCCACAAACGATGGATAACTTCTTTTTGGTTGTATCACATAAAACTTATAACCCATGGTTCCTTGTCCTAATCTCATTTCGACCTTGAGTTTGCTCAACAAACTGAAAGAGATTATTCACTCGCACCTTCATATCATGATGGCCTAAATATATTATATGTACCTTGAGTTTGCTCAATAAACACATATAGTTATCTTACCTCGTCTATTCAATATATCAATAATACTACACATAACATTCCTAGCTTAAGTTTGCTCAACAACTAAGAAGTATGCAAGTAATTTATTAATGTGTGTGTGTGTATATGGTAGAGGACAATATTATATTGAAAATTCATAATCTTCAATATATTATATTGAGTGATATTGACTTATGGAATAATGTATTACTTATGAAATACCCTCGTAATTCAAGTATCAAACACATCTGAAATCCTGGTACACGTACAATACGTATGTATTTATTCCTTTAAGTCTATTTAGGATTTCTTTAATGTTCCATATTTAGTTTATACATTCATATTAAATAAGTTTTATTATTATATAACTTTTGTATTTCACATTACTTATATAACAGTCTTATGTATAATATTACATTAATTAAGTTTTATTTGATTAATTTTAATTAATTAACAATTTAAATAATTTTATATCATCTTAATATAACATTTATGTTAAATATTTATTACATACTATAACCTTTATAGTATAACACAAATATAATATATATATGTGTGTTTATTATTTAATTAATTAACCTTTTAATTAATTTATTTAATTAAACAATTTTAATTAAATTATACTAATTTCAAAATTTATCTTACATATATACATGTATAGTTAGGTTACCTTAAACACTTTTAAAATAACATAACATATATCAATATATGTATAATACATGTATATAAGTATTAAATAATTAACTCGTTTAATTTATTTATTTTATTAATCTTATTAATAAATTTAAATTTCGAAATTAATATTTAAATAGTTAAATTTTTCAATGTATTTTCAAACATTTTGAAAATTTATGTTATATTATAACCTATTATAATAAACATGTTTTTATTTTCAATTTAAATTTTAAATCTTAAATTTGTCTTAATTTTCAAGACT
This sequence comes from Allium fistulosum, assembly GCA_030737815.1. Classification (NCBI taxonomy): domain Eukaryota; kingdom Viridiplantae; phylum Streptophyta; class Magnoliopsida; order Asparagales; family Amaryllidaceae; genus Allium; species Allium fistulosum. The sequence continues at coordinate 1,023,994,808 of CM060906.1, forward strand.
GTTTTGAAAATTAGCCCGAGGCCTAATTCATATTGGGCCTTTTCTATTATGGACAACCTTTGGGCTCAGTTCACCTTTCAGGCCAGCAGGTAATCAAGTAGGACAGGGTATTTGATTACCTAATTCCAATCCTATACGTCGCCTTTCTAGACACCGTACTAAGTGTTAATTATTTAGCCCTAACATAACTAATTTAGACCATATAGGGTATTGGGCTCCAATACCATTAAAAGAACTGGGCCAGCCCGCAGCTAAAGAAATGAGTGAATTTCAAAAAAATTGCCCATTTTGGATCTTTAATGGGCCTATGAGGTCTAAATTCATTTAGAACTTTTCTAAGTTTCTTTTAAATAAAATCAATATTTTATTTTATTTGGCGAAAAGGAATTTTAAATTTAATTTTAACTTATAGGTATTATAATGAATGTATCGAATACATTCATTTATGTGAAGTGTAAGTGCAGTATACAAGTGGTGTATAAATGAAATATGTACAAATGAATTAAGAGAAAGAGACCCTTTGTTTATCTCTCTCTTACTCTATTCAATTAATAAAGAAAAGATATAGCAGAATAAAAAAGGAGGGAAACATTTCATTTCTTTCCATCTCTTACCTTATTCAATTAATAGAGAGAAGGTATGGTAGAATATAAAAGGAAGGAGACCAATCATTTCTTACCTATTTAATTATAATAATTAATATATTAAGTAACATTTATTACTTACCAATCAAATTTAGACATGCTTATGTTATCTAAATTTTATTAATGAAATATATGCAAACATTCATAATAATTGTAGATACATACATATATACATATAAAGTGAAAACTATCCATTGTTTTAAATAATTTGAAGTCCAAAATTAACATTAATAGATACGATTTCAATTAAGAAAAGTTTAAAAACAAAAATGTTACATTATTACTCATAATCTTCGTACAAGTTTGAATTAAACTAAACATTTATATTCCATATATATGATAATTACAATCCAATAAAAGATCTGAACAACATACAAGTGCAAGCATTGTAGCATATGATATTTTATATATACATGTTTAAAAAAATGGTTTTAAAGTTAACAGTTTTTATTAAACTTTTAATTTAGGAATGAAACGATACTTTAAATTTTACATGAAACTTTAAATATAGAAAATAACAAAGAACTATAATTTGCACTAAAATACATTCAATAATCTTAAATCAAAGTTTCCCCTTTTTTTAAAACAACGATTGGAACAATTGTACACACGAATTTAACATATGAATAAGATCAATTTCAAGGAATGGTGGACAACTTAACATATACATAATACATTAGCAATTGAATAAGTGAATGTCATATCATTATATAAATAAAATCTCATTCAATGTCAATTTTTAGTTTCATAAGTTTCTAAAATAAATAAAAGAGATTTGAAGAAGGCAGACATGTGTAAGTTTATGATAAAAATTTATAGATCTAAACAATATAGAGAATGATGATAATTTACTACAAGTTATATGAGAATTAAAACATGTCAATTTATCATAAATGTAAGGACCCATTTCTTCGAACCTCGGAAATCGACACTTATATATTCTCGGTATTCACATGGCGCAAATCCAAGCGCCGGAGAGGCGGTTCCTTAAAGGTAAAAGAGAAAGGAAGACAGAACAGAATCTTACACGAATGGAATAATATATATTATTTCAATTCTTTACAGCGGAAATTTTAAATACATTTATCAGAGTTAAATATGGATAGTTATAAATCTCCGTCCATACAAAATGCAGAATACAATAGTACACAAGTATGGTGGTAATGGATAATAGACCACTGAAGAATCTTCTAACTCCATGCTCCAAGCTCTTCAAGATTTCTTCTAACTGAACTTGACTACTAGGCTGCCCGGAAAAATAGGGAACCTAGAGTTTAAGGAAAAGGAAATAAATTTCGGGTCAGTCATGGGACTGGTGTGAAACTCAAAATATAGGTTTCGAAAGCAAAAGGTATCTCATAAGACCACATTGCACATAAAGACGAAACGGGTTTTACATTATGATAACTAAAACATTTTTATGTGGAAATTTGGTACTATTATTTTCAATGACATTATTTTGAATTTTTTTGCAAATAAACTTATAAATCTAAGCTGAAATGCTTGCATCTCACATTTCAGTACTTTGCACAACTAAGTTCGTACGACACTTATTGGATATTGGATTTCTGACTTAATAGCGGGGTAAGGGACTACCTCCGTATAGTGAATTTCTAGAGGAATGCACCTGAGGCCCCTATGTTGGTCCTCATGTGAATTAAGACTAGCCTATCCAAAAATATAATTTATAAATAGCACCAGGTATTACATCATCCAACCATTCCCGAACTATTCGAGATGTTTTATAGCATACACCACTTAATTTAAATCGGACGTTATAGCGAGTGGAAATTTTATCCATCTAGAAGGTGATTTCATACCCCAATTGGTTACGACCCACTTTAGCCTTAAAGCAATCCCTATTTTACTATTCTTGGGTGTGAGGTTTTGAGGTAATGATTACCATTTTTTATTACATATTCCACTTTGAATGCTACTTTGCCATTTCACAATCACACAACTGATTTCTACACACGTATAACTCCTGAGCTCGTACGTCTCAGTAAAGAGTGTTAAGCTAAGAAAATCTGCCTTCTCCGCCACTAAACGGATATTACGTTTATAGAGATCAATTAATATGATCCAGAAATGCAAAGTTAGACATTTGTCCATACAAATTGTCCAGGAAAAGGACAAACCGAAGGCACTCTCTTACCACTTCCAGTCGGGCATTACCCCTAGGATTAGTAGCGAGTTAGTCCTTCCATACAAAGATCCCAGAATGAACGGACCATTGCTATTTATTTATCTTAGAAGAAAATCCAAATATTTTCAACAAGAAGTCCTTCCATTATGAAGCTCCCTGCCTTCAAAATCAAGGTCTTCAATATATTTTTTCTTCACTTTCGAAACGTAAATTGGTTCGCAGTGGTTTTCGGATAGGAATCACCCAAATCCGACCCCAGTTCCTTCAAGCCAATTATCGATAAAAAGATGTTTTATAACTAGGCGATTATCGTTTGATTTATTTATTTCTTTTTATAGGAAAAAATATTCAAGGGATATATATCTTAAAAAGCATTCTCATTAGTATATAAAGAATCGTTAAACCTCTCTTTATTAAACTCTTTGGTTTAATTAAATAATTTTGAATCATTTTACTTAAAACTTAACCAAGATTTCTTATTTTTAAAACATGACTTTTTAATAAGTTGAAACCATGTTATCTAAGATGATAAATCCAACTTAGTTAATATTAGAATGAAACAGATCCATAGAAATCATTCAAATTATTCTTGATGTTAATTTCCATATTCAACAAGTGTTATCCATCGAATAACGGTGAAATCACCTTTTAATTTTATATGAGTAGTACGAGTTCCCTCCTCAGAATTCAGTATCAATTATAAGAAGATTATCTCTATACAACCCAAGTTATTTAAAGTTTGGAAAATTTTAATCTTTTATACTTAACTCGTTTCCGACATTTCGACCTTATTTATCCCTCGCCTTAGGGAGGCTAGGTGAGCCAAAGCACTAGTTACTCCTAAACATCTCCTTAGTTCAAGCACCTCACCCAATCTCATGAATAGAAAAATCAAGTGTACTCGTCGGCTTTTTAGAGCCAAGATTAACACATTTGTTTACAACAGCTTTTCTTTAAATCATTTATTTTAAACTCTTTTAAATAATTTATAAAATATTCAAATCATCTTCAAAACACTTCACTATTCATTTAAAAACATTTATAAAATATTTGGAAAAGAATTGTTAAATTTAAAGTTATATATCAAAAGTTATTAAAAACTGCTGCAAAAAGTGTGCGAATAGTGTTTTAAAAGCTATATTGATGTAAAATGACTTTTCTGTCGTTTGGAAATACATTTATATAACCCAAATCTCTTTTAATATATTTTAAAAGATTTATAAAGGTTTTTCTATACTTTTAAAACATTTAAAAATAATAAATTTTAAGAAATCATTTTTTGGATTTCGAACTACAAAACCGCGATTTTTTTTTGAAAACTTGTTTTTGACTTATTTTAAAATCTATAAGATGAAAACTTGATTTTCTTCCTTTATTTGAAAACTATGGATATAATAGTTCAGAAATTTTTTATTAAAAGGAATTCTGAGCTATATTCCACTTTATATACTCATTTAACTTATGCGGTGCGAAATCGCGAACTACCATTACGCGACGCGCCTAGTTTTGACTCGTTTTTCATTTCTTATTCAAACTTCACCAAATTATTTAGTGCTTATAAAACATTTTTAAATCATTTTAAAACCATTTTAAAGAGTTTAAATGATTCCATATTACTTTTATAATTTGATCTAGAAAGTGATTTCCTTGTGTAATATCGACGTGTATTTAACGTGACTTGTTAAAACAACCATATTAAACAATCAATACTTGATGATCAAAGTATAAACAAGCAACCAAACATGATTAACAATCATCACAATCAAACATAGCAAATCATACTATATCTTCCAATAGATAATATATACAAATATATAAATATAGAGTTTCTCACCCATTTCCAAACCGATACTTCCTAGCAACATTCAATCAAATCAACGCTTCACTAAACATCTCCTAAATACCCAAAACTCATGGCTATACCTCCTTCCACTTGCTAATCATGCTTCCCATGATGACTTATACTTAATACTAGAGTCTAGAAGAGATTAGAGAAGATTTGGTTAACTCTAGAAAAAATTAGAGAGTAACCAGTGGATTAGTGCTTAAGCACTTCCAATATTTTTAGCCCATCAGTTTTTTCTCCAGTTTTGAGAAAGAAGAGAGACTTCCATGGAATCCTTTAAAGAGCATAAGAAAGCTTAAGAATGAAGAAGAAGAAGAATGTGAAGAATAAATGAGAAGGAGGGGTGGTATTTATAAGAAAAAATGAGAAAATATTTTAAAGTGAAATTACCAACATACCCCCACCTTTTATGGCACATGGTAACCACGTCCATGTAGTGATGGAGTGTAGGTGATGGTGATGATGATGGTGGAGGTGGTGATGTGATGTGGTGTAAGGTTGATTTGATGTTTTCTTTTTAAAGTAATTATTACTTTAGATATTTTATTCTTTTACCATTGGTAAATATATATTTACTTTCTACCCTTATCATGTTTAAATGTACATGATAATGTGTGTATGTGCATGTCACTAATATGTACAAGTTATTTGAACATCATCGTATAACTTATATACGTTAAACCGTTACCAATTTGGATTCCGATCTTCAGTCATATATTCATTTATTAATTAACGTATATATATTTGTAAACAAAGTTTGAAAAATATTTTGTTATTATTATTCATGAATTAAAATGATCTCATTTTGATTATAAAACCATATAAATCAATATTAAAAGATTGTTTACTAAAAGTGTTATTATATCGATAAACCGATATCGATTTTCTTTATAATTTCAAACCTTATTTATAAATTTATATAACTATTATAAATGATTTATTATCACTTTATTTCTATTATAAATGAATTGTAATCATTTTAAAACAATTATCTGGATAATTATGATAATTATTAAATCATTTAATCTTAATTTAAATCATTAATTATTTACTAGTTATAATGACATTACTAATGATGTTATAAATACATTTTATTTTTCAAAAATAAAATAAATTATTTTAAATATAAAAATGAGTGTATGTATCCAGTCTAGTTTGTGACTTTGGATAATTATAAAAGCCTTTAATTGATAAAATGGTTTTCAGCTATTTTATCGATTTAAATCCCGATGAAGATATTTTTGCAAATATTCATTCAAAATAAGATTACCGTTACTATTCATTGTTCAAAACAAGATTATTATTATTTATAATATTATTCAAAATAGTATTATTTGTATCATTAACCATTTATTTGAATATTTTAAAAATAAATCAAATTTATCAAAGCGATAAATTTGCGGATCGTTACAGACTTCACCTCTTAAGAGAATTTCGTCCTCGAAATTACACCTGAACAGAAACCCGAAGGTGTTTGCTTAAAATATTTATTTTTAAACTTACTCTTGTACGATGTATATAGATCATTCGTACGCATTATCTGATTCGATCTACTATTGAAATTCACAACTTTACTTCCGAACTAGTATTGATCCCCCGATCCCCTAGTGTGGACCCTGACCAGGCTTTTCGATCGGAACTTTAGTATTCCTTGCATAGCACTCAACTATGATAGAAATCATAAACCTTCATCAATGTTCATCGTCAAGAATCAAGTGATAATCCCTTTTTCAGACCAATGTAAACACCTCAAAGTTTCGTACTTGAATCTTAGATCAAAATTGTGCGACGAAATAATCTATGCACAACATACGTACTTATTAACTTCACAGAATCTTTATGAAAACCTTTCATTTATTACATTTCACCCAAAAATCTACTTCTTTATAAAATCTACTTTATAGCACTTATTTCTTTTATTAATAAAAATGTCATATATAAGTATATCCCTTTATGTATAAAACTTTGTTTATAAATTTATTACTTCGAAATATTTATTTTCAAAATATTTCTATCTCTTTTCCAAAAGGAACCATTTAAATTTAAAGGTAATTTATCTTTATTTTCCAGATTTACAATAAGCTTATCTTATTATAATATATTCTTTTTTAACTTTATAAAATCATCTAGATCGAGTAACTCTAAAATAATACAAAGGAATAGGGTACTACCAATAGTATCACATATCCTCTTAATCGGAGGGGTAATACTTAAGAGAAGTTGTCTACCATCCGGACACAACTCCTACCCATTTTTGGTACTTTCGAGCCACTCGAACTAGTTAATCTTTAGATTCTTTTTATTCATATTCATTTATTGCTTAGTATATTTTCTAAAATACTAATAATACTTTATTAACCATTCTATAAAATCATTACTTAAGTTTATTATAAACTTATGTTTTATTATCACTTCAAAACTTAAGTTTATATTTATAATATTATTTCGTTTAACTTCACTTAAGTTAAATTTTCATTTCATAATGCAATTTCAAATTTTGTTTTTACTTAACCAAAATGTTTAACCATTTTTAAAATTTGGTTTTACTTTCCATTTTCTCAAATTCATAAGTTATACAAACTTATTTACTTAAAATTTTATAAATCCTTACTTAAGTTTATTCATATTATATAATTACAACTTATGGTTATATAATCACTTTACAACTTAAGTTTATATTTATTTCACACACTTTTATAGTATGAAATTTCCAGTTTACTTTACTTAACCCGAATATCTAAAGAATTACATATTTTTTTAACTTATTTTTATCGAACACCCCATAGTCAAATTGTGAAAATAAATTCACAGGATGTTCGTGCTTAAACTTTTAAATCAAATAATTCATTAGTTTGAAGTGAACTAGTTTCATTGTTATTTCAGAATTACTTTGATTTATAAAACACATTCATATAAAATACATTCAAATATTTTATTTTAATCAATTCCTTAACCCAATGTTATTTATCAAGCACCACATACTCAGATTGTGAAAATAAATTCATGAGATGTTTGTACTTAAATTTTTAACCAAACAATTGATTTAATCAATGATGATAATTGAATATTTACTATTATCAACTTTCAAAATTCTTTGAAAACTTCTTCTCAAAAACCTTTTAGATTAAAATCCTCATTTCATAACCATTTTCAACTTATCAGGTTTTATTTATTATTTATATCCCTTAATACTCTTAGCGTTATTTGTTAACACCTTGTAGTCAAACTATCAAATTCTAATCACATGTTTTTTATACTTAGGTTTTACAAATCTTGATTAAAAATCATCCAAGTTATAATATATCTAACTATATATCCTTTTTAAAGTTTATTATTTATATATAAAATATAATTCTAGGTAACATTATTTCATTTACCATATTTTTCAAAAATCATTTTTATATATCATTAACAAATAGGCACTCATATATATAATACTCTCAACTCATTCTAGGGTGTCACTAACCCTATCTTAAATGAGTTACTCATCCTAGGGTATTACTAACCATATCTCTGATGATACTTTACCTTGATCAGGCTTAGGTGTTTGCTCAACCAAAGCTCTAATACCAAATGTAAGGACCCGTTTCTTCGACCCTTGGAAATCGAAACTAATACATCCTCGGTATTCATGTGCCATAAATCCGAGCACTGGAGAGGCGGTTCCTAAAGGGTAAAAGAAAAGTAGACAGAACAGAATCTTACACAAATGGAATAACTTATATTATTCAATATATATATATATATCTTTACAGGAGAAAATTTATATACATTTATCAGAGTTAAACATTGACAATTATAAATATCTGTCCGTACAAAATGTGGAATACAATAGTACACAAGTGTGGTGGTAATAGATAATAGTCTACTGAAGAATCTTCTAACTCATGCTCCAAGCTCTTCCAGATTTCGTCTAACTAAAGCTAACTACTAGGCTGCCAGAAAAATATATGGAACCCATAGTTTAAGGAAAATGAAATAAACTCCGGGTCGGTTATGGGACTGGTGTGAGAAACTCAAAATACGGGTTTTGAAAACAAAAGGTATCTCATAAGACCACGTCACACATAAACATGGAATGGGTTTTTACCTTATGATAACCAAAACATTTTTACGTGGAAATTTGGTGATATTATTTTTAACGACATTTTTTTGAAAACATTTGCTAATAAACTTATAAATCTTTGCTGAAATGCTTGCATCTCATATTTCAGCAATTTGCACAACTAAGTCCGTACGGCACTTATTGGATATTGGATTTCCAACTGAATTGCGAGGTAAGGGGCTACCTCTCATACAGTGCATTTCTAGGGGAATGCGCTCGAGGCCCCTATGTTGGTCCTCATGAGAATTAAGACCGGCCTATCTGAAAATATAATATACAAATAGCACCGAGCATTACATCACCTGGCCGTTCCGGCCTATCCGAAATGATATCATCGAAGTATATTTGAACTACTAACAAATCATTATTTTTATGCTTTTTAAAAATAATGTTGAATCAACTTGACCAATTCTAAATTTAGAATCTATTAAATAGCTTTTTAGTCTATCATACCAGCCACGTGGTGCTTGTTTATAACCATATAGAGTTTTCTTAAGTTTATAAACATAGTCTGGATATAATTCATGTTTAAATAACTGTGGTTGTTCAACACAAACATCTTTTATAAAACCATTAAGAAAATCACTTTTTACATAAATTTGATATAATTTAATATTTGTATGGCAAGCAAAAGCTAAAAGTATTCTAATTGCTTCACGTCGTGCTACAAGATCGAAGGTTTCATCATAGTCGATTCCTTTTTCCTGATTATATCTTTGAGCAATTAGTCTAGTTGTGCTTCTTATAATTTCACCATTTTCATCACACTTATTTTTGTAAACCCATTTTGTTCCTACTACAGATTGATCGTTGGGTCTTGGAACTAATTCCCATACGTTATTACACTCAAATTGATTTAAATCTTCCTATATAGCAATTATCCAATATTCGTCTTTCCCGCTTCCTTATAATTTTTAGGTCCTATTATAGAAATAAAAGCTAAATGACTCATTTCATTAAGTTGTTTTCTAGTTAGGACTTTTGTTTTAACATCTCCTAATATATTTTCGATGGGACGAACTTTTAGTATTCTTGGTGTCTCTTTATTTTTATTTTGATCTGGTGAGTTAATTATTTCTTAGGGAATTATATTATTGAAGAAGTAGATGGTTGATTAATAATTATTTCAGTATCATCATCAATTTTACTAAAATTTTCGTCAAAAAAGACGCGCAATGTTTCCTTAATATATTTAGTTCTTTTATTAAACACATAATAAGATTTACTTCTTTCTAAATATCCGACAAAAATTCATTCATCGGCTTTAGATCCAAATTTATTAAGATTATCTTCAATATTTAATATAAAACATTTTGATCCAAAAACCTTAAAATATTAAATTTTTGGTTTTCTTTGATAAAGTAATTCATAAGGAGTATTTTTAGTTTTAGGACAGTTTGAAACACAATTTAGAACATAGCATGTAGTAGTCACCGCATCTGCTCAAAAGTTTTGAGGTAAAGTGGTACTATTTAGCAGTGTTCTCCCTCATTCTTGTAAGGTTCTATTTTTTATTTCCATAGCACCATTGTGCTTTGGTGTTATGGGAAAAGAAAAATTATGATTAATTCCCTGTTTATTATAAAAATAAGCAAACTCATCGTTATTGAACTCTCCTCCGCAATCACTACTAATATTTTTAATTTTTAATTCTTTTAAATTTTAAATTCTTTTTGCAGAATTTTCTAAACATTTCGAAATATCACTTTTGTGTTTTAAAAACAAGGTCCATGTATATCTTGAAAAATCATTAATAATTACAAAAACATATTTATTATGATTTATAGATCTTAATTGTTTTGGACCAAATAAGTCTAGATGTAATAATTCTAATGTTTACTAGTTGAAATTTCATTAATAGATTCAAATGAAGATTTTTTAAGTTTTCCTTTTTTACTTGCATCACGAAGATCATTTACAACCGAAATTTATTTTTGGTAAACCTCTAACAACTTCATATTTTTGCTAATTTATATAATAATTTAAAGTTAATATGACAAAATCTTTTATGCCTTATCCATGCATCATTTATTTTAGCTATAAGACATAGGTTACTATTATTGTCAACTTTCATATTTTATATATAAATGTACTGTTTTTAATTCCTTCAAAAATCAATCTTTCGTGTTTATCAATAATATTACAACTATCGTTTTCAAATTTAATTTTGCAACCTTTATCACAAAGCTGACTAATACTAAGTAAATTATGTTTTAAATTTTTAAATAAATAAACTTAATAATTAGAGGAGAATTAGGATTACCATTGTTACTGATGTCCCTAGATGATGCACCCTTTTGAATTATCTTCAAATAATACGGTTCCTCTATCAAGTGGTAATATTTGTAAGCATGTTGGATTTTCTTATCATGTGATTGCAACAACCACTATCATGAATCAATCTTCTCTTTTTACTAATGTAAGTGGATGCCTACAAAACATAAAGAATTTTGTTGGTACCCTCTTCTACATTAGGGTTCGGAGGTTAAGTTTTCAGTAACCATATCAGGAGGGTTTGGTAAAATCTTTAAAAGAATAATTGCTATTATTATGAACATAAAAAAAAATTGTATTTCTTTCTAATAAGATTATTATTGGATTTTGGAACCCATATTTATATTGTTTTGCTTTCATTATTTTTATTTTCCTTAGTATTACTGACTTTTTAAATTTAGTATAGAGAACAACTTTTCTTAGAAACTTATTAATCGTTTCTCTTTTAAATCCCATACCATTTTTATCATGAATAGGTCTAGAATTCTTTATCAAATTTGATAAATTTTCCTTACCTTTATTAAACTTAGATACATTTGAAGAGATTTTTTTTCTAGATTTTCTTTAAAATCTAAATTTTCTGTTCCAAGAGTTTTGATTTTAGAGTTTAATTCACAATTATTTTTTGATAATTTTTTTGATAATTTGACATTTTCATTTGTATAAGAATCGATTTCCTTTTCTAGTACAGAATTTTTTTGGTCAAATTTTCAAATGAGTTTTACGAATTTTCTAGTTCTTTAATTTTATTTTTCAAAATAATATTCCATTTTCTAAACAATCAGTTTCGTTTTCAAGATAATCAATTTTAGAATCTAAATTATTATTTGAAAACTTTTAAATCCATATTTAAATCTTTTAAAAGCTTATATTCTTTAGAAAATGCTAATTTTTCTTGAAATAAAATTTCTACTCCGTTTTTAGAAATAGAATTTTCAAAAGATTATTTTCGAGATTCAATAACATCTTCTAAAATCAAAGAACAACTACGTAAGGCTCAAAAGCTTCTGGAAGAGGATTCTTCTAATCCTCTCCTTGCTCAGAATGAATCCATCCTTTTTCATCAACTCAATGATGCCCTAAATTCTAAGCAAGCATGAGAAAGCAACAATTCCATCAGAAGTGGGTGAATGATGGAGACAGGAATACTGCCTTTTTTCATGCCTTGATTAAGGATAAGCAAGCCAGGGATCACATTTCTTCTCTTTGGGATGATGATGGGATTCTTCTTTCTACTGAAGAAGACATTGATCATCACTTGCTTCAGTTTTTCTCTAAATTTTTAGGTAACTCTGATAATTTTGTGCCTGATCTTGATAGACTGAATAACATTTATCTTCCTTTATTGAATGCTTCTATGAGAACCATGCTGGTGAAGAGAGTTTCTGATCAGGAAATAAAAGAGGCACTATTTTCTTTGAATCCAAGCTCTTGTGGAGGGCCTGATGGGTTTAATGTAATTTTCTTTAAGTCTAGTTGGAGTGTGATAAGTGATGTTTTCCTTGCTGCTATACATAATTTTTTCAACAAGTTTAAATTATTGGGTGAAGTCAATGCAACAAATTTAGTCCTCATTCCTAAAGTCAGACCTACCTTAAATGCTTCCTCCTTCAGACCAGTTTCATGTTGTAATGTAGTATATAAATGCATCTCAAAAATCCTAGCCTCGAGACTTGTTTTGGTTCTACCTTCCATCATCTCTAAGAATCAGTCAGCCTTTATCCCGAAGAGAAATATCCTTGATAACGTTATGATGACCCACAAATTAATTAATGGGTATGGTAGAAAACAAACCTACCCTAGAACAATGCTAAAACTAGATCTCAATAAGGCATATGACGGCATTCATTGGTCGTCTATTGTTCGAGTTATGTCTTAAATGGAGTTTCCTAAAGTCTTTGTAGCATGGTTGTACATATGTATGTCCTCCCCCTCTTGCTCTCTCTACTATAATGGGAAAACCAATGGTTACTTTAAGGGGAAGCAAGGGGTACGCCACGTAGATCCAATATCGTCCTATATTTTCATTATTGTTATGGAAGCTCTTACATTTATGTTATCGAGCAAGTTTGCAAACAAGGCTATACTGTATCACCCGAAGTGTCAACAACTTCAAATTTCCTCGCTCTTCTTTGCAGGCGATATAATGATATCCACAAAGCCAACTGATCAGACCATATTATGTATTCTTGAGACTCTGCATACTTTTTTCCTTGCTACTGGCCTAAAGCTTAATTCTACCAAATCCCAGATCCTTTTATTGGGATTGACTCAATTGCCAAGGAGAGGTTGGTAGCTCTTTCTGGTCTTCAGCCTATGGTATATGACTTATTTAGGCCTTCCTCTTTGTACGTCAAGAGTCACCAAGGCAGACTGTCTCTCTCTATATGCGTTGATAACTAAATCAATGATAGCTTGGACTACCAGGTTGCTTTCTATGGGGTAGACTGGTTCTCATAAAGTCAATATGCTTTTCCATGACTGTATATTGGGCCAGAATGTTCATCTTACCCACTAAACTTCTGAGCATGATCAGTGCTACCATGCTTAGATTTCTTTGGACTGGTTCTATACATAATAGGAAATTTATTCCTATTTCTTTCTCTTCTTTGGAAAGGCCAATTTGCAAGGGAGGGCTTGGTTTTATTAACATCTTATCTTGGAATAAAGTGGCTATGAGTTCCCATTTTAATGCCTTACTGCTGAGGAAGGACAGATTATGGGTGCAGTGGAGTTGGAGATAACAAATTAAGGACAAAGACTTCGGGTCTGTTATGAGAGAAGTTATTGTATGGGTTGTGTATTGATTATATTGTTTATAGTGGGCTAGTACGGTTTAATGTATTCGGGCCGAATCATGTACCCTTGAGTTCAGCCCAATGTCAAACCCACTCTATTTAAATGTATTTCCCTCTCGAGATTACCCTAATCAATTCATAATAAAGAGATTAAATGGCGTCTGATATATTTTCTTCTCTATAATCTCTGCATCCTCTAATTTCATGGTATCAGAGCATCCGATCAACAATCTCGGCAATCGAAGACTCTCAATTAGATCTTGAAGCATGGCGGAACAGAAAGGGGTTGATGTGATGTCGATGATGCCCAAAATCACGGATAGAAAATTAAATGGCAACAACTATTATGACTGGAGTAAGACTATTCGGTTGTACATCAGAAGCGTGGATAAAGCTGATCATCTTAGGGATGAGCCACCAGCACCAGATACAAAAGAAAAGGATGAACAAAACTGGCTTCGAGAAGATGCCAGGTTATTTTTGCAAATTCGTAATTCGGTTGAAAGTGAAGTGATCGGTTTGATTAACCATTGTGAGACTGTGAAGGAATTGATGGAGTACTTAGAGTTTCTGTATTCAGGAAAGGGGAATTTGACTCGTATGTATGATGTGTGTCAGGATTTTTATCGAGCAGAGAAGAAGGAGTTGAGTCTGATGAACTATTTCATGAAATTCAAGCAAACATATGAAGAATTTAATATGTTATTACCAATGAGCACCGATATAAAAACTCAACAAAGGCAAAGAGAACAAATGGCGATAATGAGTTTCTTGGCGGGATTGACACATGAATATGATGGTGTAAAATCACAGATCCTTGCCAATCCTGACATATCTAGCTTACAAGAAGTGTATAGTCGTTTAATGAGAGCTGAAGGATCAAATAATTCAAGTGCTAATCCTAATGCAACCAGTGGAGCATTTGTTGGCAATAAAGGGAATTTTCAGCCAAGGAACCAATCTGAGTTGGTGAATGCAAACTTAAATCAACAGGCTCAATCATGGAGAGCATCAAGACCACCAAACAATTTTGTAAACAATCAGGGATGGAGACCATCACCAAGACAAGCAGGTAGAAACCAGAGACCGTTTTGGAGACCACCACTGAATCAAAACAAGTTCTGCAATTATTGTAAACGCAATGGCCATGTAATCTCTGAGTGTCGAAATCTTCAATGGAACCAAAGAAATTCTGATGTATCCACTGTTAAAACAGTTTTGATGACTGCAGAGGAATTCGAGAAGTATACCAAGTTTCAAAATACAGGGCAATCCAGTGCTAATCAAGAGGCAACAATTGCTACATCTGCTGCAAATACAAATACTGGTACATCTTCATCAAAATGGATCATAGATTCTGGTGCCTCAAATCACATGGCAGGTAATAAATCCTTGTTTACAAATTTAAAAGCTAGTAGTGAACATCATACTGTTATTGTTGCTAACGGGTCACAAGCTAGAGTCATGGGTACTGGTGAAGTCAGTCCACAGTCATCACTACACTTGGAGTCTGTTTTGTACCTACCATCACTTGCCTTCAATCTCATGTCAGTCAGTCAAATCACACAAAAGCTGAATTGTAGTGTTACTTTCTTCCCTCATCATTGTGTGATTCAGGATCTTGTGACGAGGCAGAATATTGGTAGTGGAAGGGAAGTTAATGGACTGTATATACTGGATATATCGTCTAGACAAGTAGCATGTGTATCAATGAATCCAGCTTTCAAGTCACACTGTCAACTAGGCCACCCATCTCTTACTTTGTTCAAGCAATTATGTCCTCAATTCAAGAATCTATCTACACTCAACTGTGAAGCTTGTCAATATGCCAAACATCATAGGAGCAGTTCTTTACCAAGAATAAATAAGCGTGTAAGTGAACCATTTGCTTTAATACATTCAGATATTTGGGGACCCTCTTCTATTGTATCAAAATCTGGTTACAAGTATTTTGTTACATTTGTTGATGATCATACTCGACTGACATGGTTATTTTTTATGAGATCTCGTGACGAGCTATTTTCTATTTTTTGTAACTTCAACAATGAAATTAAAACACAGTTTAATACATGCATTAAAACTTTGCGTAGTGATAATGCGAGGGAATATGTGTCTACTGTTTTTAATGATTATCTAGCACAAAATGGAATTATACATGAGACATCATGTGCATATACTCCATCACAAAACGGAGTTGCAGAAAGAAAAAATCGTCATTTGTTAGAGACAGCTAGGGCTTTGCTATTCCAAATGAATGTGCCGAAGTCATTCTGGGCTGATGCAGTAGCTACTGCATGTTTTCTCATCAACAGGATGCCATCCACTGTGCTAAACAATGAAATTCCATATCATGCTTTAAGGCCAGATAATACATTGTTTCCTATAAAACCAAAAGTGTTTGGGTGTGTTTGTTTTGTGAGAGATGTTAACCCACAAATGAGCAAACTTGATCACAAGGCAATAAAATGTATATTTGTTGGATACTCGAGAGTTCAGAAAGGCTACAGATGTTATTCCCCTAGTCTACAAAAGTATATTGTGTCGATTGATGTCACGTTCATGGAAGACACTCCTTACTATCAATCTGGTGTAACACAAGTACAGGAAGAAGACGAAGAATTTTTGATATACTCTACTATACCCACCGAACAGTCAAATGAAGAAAACTTGGGAATTATGAATACTGAGGAGCAAATTGTACATGCAGAGAATCAACATGAAAGTGATGATGATTTAAACTTACCCATTGCATTGAGGAAAGGGAAGAGATTGTGTACGTATCCTATATCATCAGTTGTAACATATGATAAACTGTCACATGCTTCATATGCATTCATTTCAGCGTTAGATTCAATTGCCATACCAAAAACAGTGGGAGAAGCAATAAACTCACAAGACTGGAGAGGTGCAATGATAGAAGAAATGGAGGCTTTAGAGCAAAATAAAACATGGGATCTAGTCGAATTACCACCTACAAAGAAACCTATAGGATGTAAGTGGATCTTTTCTCTAAAAATGAATGCAGATGGAAGCATAGCTCGATATAAGGCTCGTTTAGTCGCCAAAGGGTATGCTCAGACATATGGAATTGATTATTCAGAGACTTTCTCACCTGTTGCCAAGATGTCATCCATCAGATTGTTTATATCCTTAGCAGCAAGGTATGATTGGAAGCTTCATCAGTTGGACATAAAAAATGCATTTTTACATGGTGATTTAAATGAAGAAGTTTACATGGAGCAACCTCCGGGGTTTGTTGCTCAGGGGGAGAAAAACTTAGTATGTAAGTTAAGAAAATCATTGTATGGACTTAAGCAAAGTCCAAGAGCTTGGTTCGGCAAATTCAGCATGGCATTAGAAAAGTTTGGTGTAGTAAGGAGCAAGATTGATCATTCTGTATTTTATAAGAGGACTGGAGAGCTAATCATTTTAGTGGTGGTGTACGTGGATGATATAATCATCACTGGGAGTGATGAAGGTGGCATTCGAAAGTTGAAGGAGTTCATAAGGTCTGAATTCCAAACTAAAGACATGGGAGAGTTGAAATATTTTTTAGGTATTGAGATTTCACGAAACAAAAATGGCATATACTTGTCTCAGCGGAAGTACACTTTGGATCTACTTAATGCTACTGGAAAGCTTGCCGCAAAGCCTTGTAGTGCACCAATGACTCCAAATCAGAGTTTATGCAAGGAAGGTGAATATTTGAGGAATCCTGACAGGTTTAGGCGACTGGTAGGGAAGCTGAATTATCTATGTGTGACAAGACCAGACATTGCTTACCCAGTTAGTGTGATAAGTCAGTTTATGTCTAACCCTACTACCCAACACTGGGACGCATTGAATCAGATATTATGTTATCTGAAGGGTTCGGTGGGGAAAGGACTTATGTTTGTGAATAATGACCATCTGGATATTGAGTGTTTTAGTGATGCTGACTGGGCTGGATCACGAGAAGATAGGCGCTCAACATCTGGTTTTTGTGTATTTGTAGGAGGAAATCTTGTGTCATGGAAAAGCAAGAAGCAACCAGTGGTTTCCCGTTCAAGTGCTGAATCAGAGTATCGTGCGATGGCCAACACTGTATGTGAAGTTATGTGGATTACTAATTTAATGAAAGAAGTTGGTATGTATGCAAACAAATCAGTTAAATTATATTGTGATAATCAAGCTGCGATATATATAGCATCAAATCCTGTATTTCATGAGCGAACTAAACACATAGAGGTGGATTGTCATTTTATTAGAGATAAAATTCAAGAAGGTATGGTTGAGACACGGTTTGTACGAACAGGAGAACAAGTTGCAGATATGTTTACAAAGGCACTGAATGGAGCTAGGATAAATGATTTATGCTACAAGTTGGGAATGAAAAATATCTATTCTCCAACTTGAGGGGGAGTGTTATGAGAGAAGTTATTGTATGGGTTGTGTATTGATTATATTGTTTATAGTGGGCTAGTACGGTTTAATGTATTCGGGCCGAATCATGTACCCTTGAGTTCAGCCCAATGTCAAACCCACTCTATTTAAATGTATTTCCCTCTCGAGATTACCCTAATCAATTCATAATAAAGAGATTAAATGGCGTCTGATATATTTTCTTCTCTATAATCTCTGCATCCTCTAATTTCAGGGTCCATGGATGTCTCTCAAGGTTCCAGTTGGATTTGGCGTAAAATCATGAGTATGAGAAGTGTTCTGCTGCCTTATATTAAATATTCACTTTCGCATAATAGCTCGGTGAGTTTTTGGAGGGATCCTTGAATTGGAGAAGGCTGTGTTTTGGCTAGGCTGTTGTCTCAGCATGAAAAAGCTCAAACCATGATAGGTAACAATGTTAGAGCTATTGACTTCATTTCCAATGGGAGGCTGCAGGCTCCATACTCCAGTAACCATGTTGTCAACACACTATGGAGTAGCATGTCTGATTTGGTAATTCAAGTTAGACAGGTGGATGCACTGTGCTGGATGGGTAAGCCCCATAGCATTGGTTCAATGTATGATCTCCTAATCCATGCTAAGTCATTGCAAGTTTATCAATGGGCTAAAGTGGGTTGGATTTCACATTCCTCGTCTAAAAACAATCTGTTGTTTTGGAGGATCTTGCATAAAGCATTGCTGACTAGAGACAAGCTTGTGGCTGTTGGTATGGAAGTTGATCAACTATGTGTGTTTTGCAACTTGAATCCTGAATCAGCCGAGCATCTGTTTTTTGATTGTGGTTTCTTTAATAATATTCTGTGCCTTGATGCTGAAGGTTGGATTATCTGACTTTTTGGGTGTCACATTGCATGTCTGGAATGTTATTAGAAAGGAAAGGAAGTGGAGAGAGAAAGATGGGATATAGTTTTATTTGTGTTAAATATTTATATGGGAACTGTCTGGATGGAGCAAAATTCACGTTGCTTTCGAAATAAGGTAGCCACAACATATTTAATCTGGATGAAATTAATGAAAGAAATAGTTAATGTGATTCGACATAGTAGGCATGGATTCTCTCCACGTCAACTTGATTTTTGGAGTTGATTACATGAGTGTTTTATCTAGGTATGCAACTGTGTATGTGTGCAGCGATGTGCATGATTCTGTGCATGTCTTTGCATGTGCGCAGTTGTGGTGTTACCCTTCCTTCTCTTTGTTCTTGTTTGTTTTTCTTTTGTCTGCTCAGTGAGTCCTCTGTGTTTTGTTTATGTTTTTTTTGTTTTTCTTTCCTTTTTTCGTGACATAAAGCTTGTTTTATGTCGTTCTTTTTCTTTATCGTTGCAGTAAATCTAGTAGAGGCCCAGTCAACCTTGCTAGCTTTACCAATAAACATCTTCTAAAATAGATTTTTCATCTTTTAACGTATGTATTTCTAATTCTGCTCTATTTAAATTAACTATGGTTTCTTTGTGAGTTTTTTTAAATTTCTAATTTTTTTAATCTAAATCTATATAAAATTTAAATAACTTGTCATAAATTAGATCAAATTGTACCTCGTACTTTATGGCCATAAAAGCAGACATTTGCTTGCTTAGTGTCACCTTCGCTATCTGAGGAAGATGAAGAGTTGGAATCGTCCAAAGTAACTTGATAGGAGGATTTTTTTAATTTTGTTAAATTTATTTTTGCTCTTGAAATCCCGTTTTCCATTCTTTTCTAATGGACAGTCATTTATGATATGTCTAATTTTATTACAACTAAGCACTTGAGTCCAATGTTATTGTTGCCGTTGTTTCCACTCTTTACTTGCTTCTTGAATTTTTTACTATGAAAGCCATCTCTTCTTTGTCTAGATCTGAATCTTCCTTGACTTGAAATGCTATAGTCTTTTTTTCTTGATTTTGCATTTTTCTTGCCTGTAAATTAACTTCATAAGCCATAAGGTTTCCAACTACCTCTTCAACTTTGAGTTGAGAGAGATCATTAGTTTCTTCATTTTTTAATACTTTCCTCTCCCAATCATTAGTTAAAGAATTTAACATGTCACGACCTGCCTTTCTTGCTCCGAAAGACAAGCCATTATGGGTTAAAGAAAAAGATAGATAAGAAGAAAACTACACAATCATAGATTCTCACATCGCAGTTGATAAATATATAATAGATAATATAAGATTACTTATAGTCATTTCCATAGAAATATTACATCAAAGTCATTACATTACGACATTTAACTGGGCAGTTATAGCTACTTGCCCATACAAAATACACAGGTCATAAATAGTACATAGCAGAATAGGATAATAATAGCTAGCTAACGGTGAAGCCACCTGCTCCAGCTTCTCCAAAATGCAATCTTAAGAAATCTGGATCACTTGGGTACTCAAAAAAATTTGAGTATCCAAGAGTTTTAGGAAAAGAAAATAAACTCCGGGTCAGACATGGGTCTGGTGTGAGTAAACTTAATCAACTTGAATATTACTTTCAAGAACTCTTTTAAAATCCAAAAGCATCTCGTAAGACAATGCCGCACATAAACACGGACGTGTTTTTCCCTTACGATAGCTAAAACACTTTTTATAGAAATTCAATGATATTATCATAACGTCTGGGGTTTCCAAGTAAATACTAACATAGTCGAAATTGTTACATTAATTAAATTTCAGCATAATAGGTATACAACTAAAACCGATGGTGCTTATTGGGAAATGGATTCCATACAACGACTGGGCTACTGGGGTACCGCCCGTCACAATGCATCTCTAGATAAATATACTAAGGTCGAACCAATCAACCGCTGTAAACAAAAGACCGGCCTATCACTTACTGGATAGTACCGAATATGATCACCCTTCGGTTGGGATCAGCAACCGTACCGAAGCATATACAAGTTATAGGGACGTTAGATAGGGGTGACCATATCCTAATGGGCGCGACCCACTTAGCCTTGTTGCATATCCCCTGTTTTAGTCATTCCTGGTTGATGAGGCATGAGGCTACGTTTACCTTTGCTAAAACATTGCTACTTGGAATGCTAACATTTGCCTTCCATATGTTCACACAATGTCAACATTCATCCATACAAGTCGTTCAGGTGATGAACGAAACCGAAGGCACTACCTCCACTACACTCATGTTGGAACCATCGTCAGAGTTAGTGGCAAATAGCCCTTGCACTTCAAAGTCTTCAACTTGGGTTTCGACTTCAATACTTCCAATTCAAACGCTTACGTTGGCTCGAATTGGTTTTCGGATCACGAATGTCATTCGATCCCGGTCTCTCCAAACCAACATTCGATAATTTTAAAGATCAAGTTGTTTAGAGTGAATATTTCACTATCAAGGTTTAAAGATTTACATATGGACATACGTTCTATATGCTTAAGTTTTCATGACCCGCTTATCAAAATTAACCCTCTTGTATTCATCATGTTTCCAAAGCGTGGTATCTATGATAAGTACAAACCGACTTACTTTCAATAAAACATGTCAACGTTTTACTATAACTACTTTAAGTCACTTGGCTACTTAATAGCATGGGCAAAATATCCTTTGGTCAAAACAATTTGCTTAAATAAGAAAGTTAATTTGAATTAAATAACCAATAGAGTTGAAAATAAAATAAATAAAACTTCAAATTATCCTAAGTTTAAAACTTAACTGAACCTTAGTTAACCTTAACTAAATCAATAATTAAAATCTAATTATTTTATAATTAGGTAGTAAATAAATTTAATTAAATAACATCCATGTGAAATTTAATTCTAATTAAGTAAATATTTAATACCTAATTATCTCTTTTTTTTGAGAAAAATGTGTGATCCTTTATAAATAAAGGAAAGCACACATGCAACTATATATAACACAAAAACAAGGCACTGCCAACATGCCTGGTAGGTAAAAGAAATAGATACAAAAACAATAGTACTCAAGTACCCCTAAGATGAGTTCTGGCAAGGCCACCACCCATCACACCCTAATATCGAGCTCCGGCATGGCCACCGCCCAATATTAAGGTGTTAGAAGTACCTAAAAACTAAGGAAAGTCCATAATACTGGATGTCGTAACAATCTATGAAGGAAGCTCCATGCTTCTAGATCGGAAGATAAGGAGATGAATCTGCTCTGAAGTGAATCTGAAAATGATACTGAATGGATGATCCGCTCAGGAGACTCTGAAGTGGAACTACTAGTGCATCTGAGAGGGAAACTCTGCTCTGATGATCTCTCTACAATCCAAAACCCTGAAATCTGAAGTCGCAAGTACCTGCAAAGTGAAACTAACATCCTATCCCCTGAACATGCGTCTGGCGAATGACTAAGAAAAAGATTAGAATTATACATATATATGTATATTTATAATATTTTTATACATATATATGAATGTGAGAGATGGGAAACAAAATATCTAAATAATACTAATAGGACTATGAATGAATGAATTATATATTAGAAAATCTAAATAATACTAACAGGACAAAAACAAAAGAATTAAAAGAAGTATAAACTAATAACAACAAATACAAGCATAAATCTAAAATAATCTTATGGACTATTGATCATAAGTAAGTTATAATTAATAGTAAAATCGTCATATAAGCTTGAAAAAATATTAATACTATTATAGTTGCTGTTGAAAATATTATTATTGAGTTTGTATAGATTAATATTATAACTAACCTTATTAAGATATCTTTTAAACATATTATTTTTAGCCAATTTATATTTGGAATTAGAAATCCAATTAAAACAAAATGTAGAAATTGTATAAATCAATTTGTTAAAATGACTATTATTATTATTAAAAATTCTTTGATTTCTTTCAAACTAAATATACCAACAAATAATAATGAATAAGGTGTCAAGTAAAATCTTATAATCTTTTTGAACCTTAATCTAAAAGTATTCCAATAGAAATCACAATCTGAAATTTTAGTGGGTATATTAAAGTTAAAGATTTTAAGGGTATTAATTAGAATAAAATAGGTATCTGTGCAATTATAGTATAAATGATTAATATCTTCAAGATAATTGTTACAAAAATAGCATTTATTATTATTTTGAATATTTTTTCTTTTTAAGAATTCAATAGTGTTAAGTTTTCAGTGCAGAATTAACCACATATGAATTTTAGCTTTAGGAGGAGCGTTAGAATTCCAGATAAATTTAAAAAAATTATTAGCTATACCCGAAAAATTAATAAATTTATAAAGTGAATTAGAAGTATATTTCTTACTCTTATCCCATTCCCAATTAATAATATCGTTATCATTATCAATGTTATAAAGGTTTAATTTAGTATAAAGCAAAGATAGTTGTCTAAAGGTAGAGCCTACTAAAATACTGTTAAAACTAAACTTCTAAGGAGGGTCATTTTCAGGAGAATAAACCTCACTAATTAAAGCATACTTAAAATTACATATTTCATAAAGCTCTTTAAGCTCTATCCTAAGAGGTAAAGCAGATATCCAACGGTCATGCCAGAAAGAAGTACAATTGCCAGAATGAACTATGGTAGTAATACCTAGATTAAAAATCTCATTACATTTTAAAATAGATTTCCAAAAGTTTGATAAATTGCGACTTACTGTAGGGGTAATTTGATATAAATTACTACTACCATTATAGTAATATTTAGAAATAATCTCTTTCCAAGTAGCTTTATCATTAATATCCTTAAACTTCCATAACCATTTACCTAATAAGGATAAGTTCATAATACGCAAATTAATGACTCCTAAACCTCCGTCTGTTTTAGATTTACAGACTGTTTCCCAATTTACTAAGCATTTGATGCAACTATTAGAGTTTTCACCACTCCAAAGGAAATCCCTTCTAATTTTATCTATTTTATCAATCACCCAGTCTGGAAACAGATGCATAGACATCCAATAGATCGGGAGTGCCGATAAAACAAAATTTATTAAAACTAATCTACCCGCTCTAGATAGTAATCTCCCGTTCCAGTTAGAAATCCTATTTTTGATTTTATCTATGATTAAAAACCAGTCGTCATGTTTGAGCTTAGTAGGCCTAATTACAAAACCAAGATAGTCAAATGGAAAGTTCATAGTTTTACAATTTAGAGTACTAGCTACTAAATTTTCAACTTTCTCAAAATCATTTAAAACTAAAACAGAACTTTTGTCAAAATTTATTTTTAAACCTGATAATAATTCAAAACTATATAAAATGAACTTAAGTGTAATAATATGCCTAGGTAAATGAGAGGACAAAAGCAAGAGATCATCAGCAAATTGGAGAACAGAAATACCGTTATGTGATATATCATTACCTACCAAACCCAGAGATCCATTAACGACCGAATTTTTAATTATTTTAGCAAAGACATCTGTAGCTAAGTTAAATAATAGAGGCAATAAAGGATCTCCTTGCCTTAAACCTCGCTTAGATTGAATTTTATTACCTAAAATACCGTTAACCATTATGCTAGAGTTACCAGTTCTGAGCAAATTCATAATCCAGCTAATCCATCTATGACTAAAACCTCTAGCATGAAAAATATCTACTAGAAAATCCCAATCAATCGAATCAAAAGCTTTCGCAAAATCAAACTTTAAAATCGCACAAGTTATATTGTTCTTGCAACAATGATTAATGTATTCTTGAACAACAGCTACACCATCAGTGATATTTCTCCCTTTAACAATTGCAGTTTGTGAACATTCAATAAGTCATTCATTCTTAAACTAAGTCTATTAGCTAAAACTTTAGAAATAATTTTAGCAGAATAATTAATCAAAGAAATAGGTCTAAAATCTTTAAGATTATTAGCACCTACTTTTTGTGTAATAAAATAACATTGGCAAAGTTAAATCTTCCTAGTTGTAAATTTCCATTGTAGAAATCGTTAAACATATTAGTTAAATCTATTTTTAAAACATCCCAAAACATTTTATAAAATAAAATTGGGAAACCATCCGGCCCGGGGGATTTATCCCCTGACAAAAAATTGTTGGCTTTCCAGATTTCATCCTCTGTGAAATGACAATCTAACCTAGAAAGATCAACGATAGAGTCAGTTGGATATAAATCACTCCATATAGTATTAATTCTATGAGTATTTTAGTACAAAAAATATCTCTATAATAGTCCGTAAAAGCCTTATTAAGATCCATTTGGTCAACTAATACTTCATTATTAACAGTAATAGAATAATAAGTATACTACGTTTTCTACCGTTAGCCATATTGTGAAAGAATTTGGTATTATTATCACCTTCATTGATCCATTGAATCCTGGATCTCTGTTTCCACATAATCTCTTCCATTACTAAAATAGAATTAAGTTCCTCTTTTAAATTAGCTAGAACATTACGCTCACCTACGTTTAATTGTCTCGATTCTTCTATCTTGTTTAATTTGAGTAATTCATTAAGAATATTTTCTTTCTTAATTTTAATACTACCAAAAACATTTTTATTCCAATTCTTGAGATAATACCTAAGGTCCCTAAGTTTTCGAACAAATTTTTTTGCTGAATTATCCCTGTTTCTAATATTTTAATGACTCATGGAAATCCACTTATTTTTAATTAAAGTTAAAAAGTTAGGTTCTATTAACCACATTTTTCAAATTTGAAAGATTTATTAATGACCCTATTTTGATCACATGTGAGAATAATAGGACAGTGATCAGAGTAGGTGTACGGTAAACCAAGAACTCTGCAAATAGGATATTTATCCTCAATTTCATCACTAACGAAAAATCTATCAAGTAAAGCCATGGATGGGGTTTCCCTAGCATTACTCCAAGTATAGTTTCTGTTAGATAGAGGGATTTCAATAAAATTAGAGTTAATAATAATTGGTCAAATTCTTCCATAGCCGAAAAATCACCCTCACGAGGTGACCGCTCTCCTAAGAAACGTGTAACGTTAAAATCGCCCCCCAAAATCCAAGAATCTGGAGCTAACGATTTTAACTCCAAACATTCATTCCAAAGAGTTCGATGCTCAATTTTCAAATTAGGACCATAAACATTAGAGATATTTAAAAAGGAGTTATCGCTAAGATTTATAAATATAATATGTAATGAATGTTGCTTGGAAATACATTGGAGCATTTTGAAATAGTTGTCACGCCAACCAATCAGTAATCCCCCAGAAGAACCCACTGAAGGTAGACAAGCCCATTTTCTAAAATGAAAACCACCTAATCTTCTATAAAAACGATTATCTGGAAATTCAATTTTATTTTCCTATAATAATGCAATGTCAATAGAATTGTCACATTTATTTAAATCATTTAATCCTATGATATTCCAACTAATAATCCTCATGGACCAACAGATCTAGCCCTCTGTAGTTCCCTATCTCTAATGTACTCTAAGTCAATGTCAGCATCAGTGAATATGAAAGCGGTGTCCCTAGCCAACTGACTAAACTGAGAAGAAGACAAACTACCTAAAGCATAAGATGAATAAACACTACCAAAATCAGAATGCAAACCTAAGCCTGAATTCATAGCCCCACTCATGGTGCTCGAATTAGGGAACTCACCCGAAGACTGAGATCTACAACATTGGATCCTGGCACTTCGTCTAACTGAACCACCAGCCTTCATCGAAGACCTATGTCTACGTCTCCTCGATGAAGAAGAACAAGATGCTGAGAAACTGCCACTCGAACTATCAACTGCCTTTTGTAGAGGACCAGTACTTACTATTGTAGCATTATCAATGACACAACTCATATTAGAAGCTGCTGTCACATTAGCTTTATCAATGGCACTGCACATATTATAACCTGTTGCCACAATCAAAGAATCACTCGAAGTATACAAGCCGCATCCTTAACAAGCTTATCAGAAAAACCACCCTTTTCAACCCAATCCATAGTGATCTTATCACCCAAACAGTTCGAAGATTCCACCAGCTCCGAACCTGAATTTATCTTCTCCAACCCATCATTCCTATCCCCACAAACCAATTCAATAACATTCTCGTTTAACCCTATTACTATTCCTTCCAGATTATTGCTAGAGGAAGCGACAACTAGAGCTAAATCATCCACTGTAGAAATCAAACCAAAACATTCAAGCAACTTTAATGCTGTGTGCATGTCAGCTATGTCATACAAACACAAACTTGATTCATTTGCAACATTCAACATATTATCAAGATCCACCAAAGCTTCTTCCTCCAAAATATTGACTTCATCTTCAGACAAAATGAAATCCCATTCCAGATTATCATTAAAAGTAAGATAACGAACCTTTTCAAAGTAACTTACAGTGACGAGATCCTCATAGAGCAACTCTGACGAATATTCCTTATCTGAATTCACAAACTCGTATGAAATATCCACCGATGAGACATCAATCCATTTAACCAAACAATTTTCCTCCTTCAACTTTGTGTTTGCAACAAAATCCTTAATACCAAAGTCTAAACAATTCTCAGACCCATTGCTTCCCATTTCAATAACCTCCTGTTCCAATAATTCGAAATCCATATTTCTAATTTTTTCAGACCAATCCATCAATACGACATTTGAGAAACTGTTGTCGATCGAATTAACACCTTTATATATTCCAAATTTAGAGTTACTATCTCTCGAGACAGGCAAATGCTAGATTTCAGGAATCCTAACCAATTCACTTTCAACACTAGGACATTCAAAAATGACTTCAGGGCCTGTCCGCTCAGAAAGACAGTCAAATTTGTTAGAAATTAAAATCTTGAAACCGTGTTGTATTCGATTTTTTGATGATTGACTTTTGTTGTTAACCAGAGTAAAACCATTATTAGAATCTTGCTTTTTTTGACCTTTCCAGTATCATCTAAAGATTGGTCAAAATAGGAAGAAGAATGGTCTTCTTTACATTTAGAAACATCTGGATCGGCAAGATTAGGATCTGCGACCAGACTGGCACCATTCAGAACAACGTCGAAATTTTCAGAGAAACTCGAATCGATGAAACACTCCTCAGCTGAATCAGACCCAGTCGAACCAAAATACTCCTCGGGATCGCCGAACCTTTCTTTGTAGCCTTTACCTATGTTCGGAGCATTGATTATATCAAAGTGGTAGAAAAATTCTTCAAGATATTTAATTCCTTCTTCTCTCTTGTTCCAAAGGTGGTCGAGCAAGATTCCCTTCAACAACAAAAATATTAAGACAAATTGGAATCCATGATTAACAAGTTTGGGGCTGGAATCTGATAAGGGCGAATGTGATGAACAAACTTTACTTTTGTGACCAAACGATCCAAGGGCAAAGCATCTGATAGGATCTCTACACTGGTTCGCAATATGATTAAGATCCCCGCATCTAAAACAAAATTTCATTCCTTTTCTAGAATCAATCCACTTCGAATTGGTGCCACGATTAGACAATCTTGTTTGTTGTGGTAACTGATTCTTGACAGCTTAGGCATACGAGAAGGGAAAAGAAATTCGATTAGCGAAGTTTGAGCGAGAATTGGGGAAAGATTTCTGATTGTAAAATGAGATCCGCGAGCAAGAAGAAGATTGAGAGAGCGCCATGGTTGGCCTTATACCTAATTATCTCTTTTATTTAATAATAATTGAATAAAATAATAATCTAATTAATAATTAATTAAAATAAGTAAACATGGTTAAGTAAGAAATATATTAATTTTCATCTTAATTAATCCTTTTCTAAAACTACCTTAATTAAAAATAACTAACTTGGTTAATGATCTTGAATTTCTAATTTTTTTTAAATTTTATTACCTAATTAATACATTATATAATAAATAACTTAATTAATAATTTAAACAAAAAAGAGATTATTAATTAACAAACTTAAACTTTAACTAACATAATTAGTTTGAAATGATTTTTCAAAACAATCCAAAAGAATTCATTTATAAACTTGAAAACGTGAAATTTTATGAACTGCTCTATAGCGACTATCGTTATAAGCGCAGTTCGCTAGAATTGATTTCTAGGCGAAAATTACAATTGACACTAGGGGCGCCATACTTTTTAATAACTTACGTGAAAGGTTTTGAAAATTTCAACAAGTTGTAACTTGGAAAACATTTCCAAAATCAAACCAAAGAAAACCTATTTCTTTCCATCGGATCTCAAATCGCTTTACGACCATTTCAACACTAGTTCACAACCATCTCATTACTAACTTGGGTTCCGTTTTACAACCAATACTACCATATCATAACCAATATAACATTTCTACAACCATATCCATATAAAACATATACATATCCGAATATATCACATATTTAACCAAATCACTTATCCAATTCAAACAACCAACTTGCAATCACATATTATCCAATTCACATGATAATTCAACGTATCAACCTAGCATATTTAACAACATATATAACATCAAAACAAGTTGAATTTTCTTTTCCAAAAATTAGAAGTTTACTCACCAAAAACTTTACAAATCTCAAAGCAACTTTCACCACTACTTAGATATATGCTAGAACTTGGTCCTAACTTGCAAATGTGAAGCTTTGGGATGCCTAAACACCAAGATTAGGCTCGGCCATGGTCATATTTAGTCTCGGCTTGATGTGTTTTTGGTGGAAGGGGACTTTATTCTCGGAAGAGGAAGTGTAGAGATGGATGTAGAATGGTTTTAGTGAGCTAAAAAGAAGAGTTTGAGTGGAAAAGAGTGATTTTTTTCTAACTTTTAAAAAATAAGAGAAGCCATGAATGGTTTTCTTGAGCTTTTAGGAATTTGGAAAGAAGAAGAATGTGTAAAAATGGAATTTATGAATGAAGAGGGGTATTTTTAAGCATAGAAAACAAAGAGATTACTAAAATAGCCTTGGAATAAGATATGTGTATTATATCATGTCAAATGTCACATCACCATGCCCCCCACCTTCCACACGTTACCCCAAGCCACCCTCACCTAGGTCATGGCTAAGTGTACTTTGTTGACTAAGAAGGTTAAATGAAGATATGGTGCATGGTTTGTATGTATATAAGGTGTGTGTGTGTGTGTGTTTTACTTTATAACCATAACTTGTCAAATCAATTCCTAAGCATACTTTATATAATATAATATATATTTAAGTGTGTTATATTATGACTAATCATACCTTATATATTTGTGCATATGGTGCACGAAGGCGAACTACGTTTTTGACAACTTTTCGGTGTCGAAAAGTCAAATTTTCAGAAAACGCTTTTCGGTCATATTTTCTATTTTTATTTGTACTAACTATATTACTAAACAAATTTTGAAAACTATTTTACCGTAATATTAATAAATTAAAAATAGGTTTATTTGTAATTAAAACCCCATTTATTTATTATTTAAAATATATTTAAATATTCATTTATTTATTGGTTAAATTCCGGATCTTTACACTCTTCCCCGCTTAAAAGAATTTCGCCCCGAAATTAGCAATAAGGAGATAATCAAACTATACAAAAAGCCATATATTCATATCATAACACATACAAAGTTATACACCAAGCATCCATAGCAAACATGCATAAATCATACATATAACCTACGACTAGCTATCATAACAACAAATCGGGATAGGCTACCTTCACACAATCCACAGTCTCCCAAGTGCAGTCTCTTGGATCCTCACTTCACTGAATCTTCACTAGTCGCACCACCTTGTTACGCAATCTCTTTTCATCCTGATCCACCACATAAACTGGATGTTTAACCACTGTCGGGTTCAGTTCTATCTCTAATTCCTCTTAAGTTGATGGCTCCACAATCAAAGATGGGTCATGCACATATTTTCTCAAATGAGACATGTAGAACACATTATGAACACCTGCCATTCTTTCCATTAACTCGACCTTATAAGCAAGCGACCCGATTCTCTCTAGAATGCAGAAAGGTCCAACATACCTTTGAGCTAGCTTCCCAGCTTTTCAAAATCTAACAGCTCCCCTTATTGGTGAAATCTTTACGAACACCAAATCTCCAATCGCAAATTCTAAATCTCTTCACCTCTTATCAGCATAACTCTTTTGACGATCTTGGGCTTCCTTCATTCTTTTCTTAATCACTGTAACCTTTTCAGTAGCTTCTCGGATCATATCCGGCCCAAATACTAATCTATCTCCCGTCTCAATCTGACACGCTGGTGACTTGCACGGTCTTCCATATAGGGCTTCATAAGGTGCCATGCCGATACTTGCTTGGAATCTATTGTTGTAGGACAAATCAACTAAATGCAGATGATCCTCCCATGATCCACCAAAATCCAAAATACACGCTCTCAAAAGATCCACTAGAATCCGATTCTCCCGCTTTGTCTGTCCGTCTGTTTGGGGTGATATGTTGTGCTTAAGATCAACTTTGTTCCAAGAGTTATTTGCAATGCTTCCCAAAATTGACTAGTAAAAATGGGGTCTCGATCGTATACTGTATTTATGAGAACTCCATGTAATTTGACTATCTCTCTCATAAATATCTCAGCTAAGGAAGCAGTGGTCCTTGTTGGTTTCACCGGAATGAAATGCGCGCTCTTCGTTAGATGATTCACGATAACCCATACTCCTTCATTTCCCCTTCTAGTTCTTGGTAAACCATTGATGAAATCCATTGATATCATTTCCCATTTCCAATTAGGTATTTCCAGAGGTTGTAATAATCCGGCAGTCTTCTGATGATCGCCTTTGATTTGTTGATAGCTTGAACACCTACTAACAAAGATAGAGATATCTCTCTTTATTCCCTTCCACCAAAACACATGCTTCATATCCTTATGCATCTTTGAGACACCTGGATGGATACTCAACTTAGAACGATAACATTCTGATAAAACTTCATACCTAAGACCGTTAACGTTCGGTACACATATCTGCCCATTTATCCTCAAACCCCCTTTGTTATCCATCTAAAAACTTGTACACTGCCCCTCCTCAATCTTCTTGATGGTAACCACAAAGCTTCTATCCATTCTTTGTTTGCTTAATACCCTCTCTAAAAGAGTCGGGGTAACTTCCAAGAGAGTCAAAATAGCATTCCTGCTTAAGGCATCTGCCACCACATTTTCCTTTCCTGATGTATACATAATGTCCAGGTCATTAGCCATCAAGAATTCCAACCACCTTTGTTGTCTTAGATTCAGATCCTTCTAGGTGAATAGATACTTCAGAGATTTATGATCCATGAAGAGCTCGAATTTTTCACCTAATTTAAAGAAAGAAATCTTAATTCTAGAATCCTAAAGATTAGAAGGAAACTAAAGAAGAAAAGAAAGACCCTTACCCAACAAGTAGTGCCTCCACATTTTCAATGCAAAGACAATAGCCAACAACTCCAAGTCATGTGAAGCATAGTTCTTCTCATGAGGCTTCAACTCCCTGCTTGCATACGCAATCACTCTATCATGCTGCATCAACACATCACCTAATCCCACTCCACAAGAATATGTGTAAACTGTGAACCCACTATTAACATCTGGAATAGCCAAAACGGGTGCACTAGTAAGTCTCTTCTTCAATTCCAGAAATGCTTCTTCACACTTTGGAGTCCACACAAACTTCTCCTCCTTAGTCATCTTAGTCAAATGGGATGAATCTTGGAATAATCTTGAATAAACCTCCTATAGTATCTAGCCAACCCAAAGGAACTGCGAACCTTGGTAGGAGTCCACGATTGCTTCCATTCCTGAACAGCCTCCACCTTCACTGGATCCACTGAAATACCTTCTCCCGTCATAATATATCCTAAGAATCTTGTAACATTCCCCTACTTGGAGGCCCAAAACTAACGGCTAAGGATGCTGCAATCATCCATAGTTATTAATCCTCGACGACCAAATACGGCGACATTAGATTCATTGATACACAGAAACACAAGAATATGGAAAAAAATTTAAACAGCAAACAAATTCCACATTCCATTTCAAAATATTCCAAATTGATTACATAATCTCTATTTGTAGACCACGTTCAGATAACATATAATTGTTACAAAATATGCTAGGAGCAGCATATGAAGATGCCCCCTTGGTAGATTAGAGTATATAGATAGGCAAGAAAACAAATTGCCTTTACAAATAAAACACACAGCGGAAATAAAGAACTCTAATAACAAGCTTGCCTCCTGCACGTCCTCGGAAGCTTTATTAGTCTAAAAGAACACCTAAAAACCTTAATTCTCAACCTACTCAAAAGCAATTGAGTACCCGAGAGTTTAAGGGGAAAACAAAAACTTCGAGTCAGACATAAAGCCTGGTATGAATAATAATTTACCATCTCAACCCATTTAGATATCTAGTGAGACCACGCCGCTTAACGGAACGGGTTTTCCACTCACTAGTATCCTAAAATATTTATAAAACCATATACTGTTCTCCTGCATCCACAATGGTTAAAACATAGTATTCCAAAACATTATGATGATATGCAAAAAAAATAAATCAACTATGGATTACCCATCCCCATTCATTCTGACTATCTGTCTCAATTATAGTTTCTGCGGTTACTATTAACCTGTTGAATGTTAAGGACTATCTGTCCAATTACTTAGTTTTCATGGGATCACTAAGAACCTTTTGGTAACTCCAATACCTTATTTCTTATCCTAGTTTTCGTGAGTTAAATAAGAACCTATTGGCCAACTGCCAATATCTTAATCCGGATATAGTTTTCATGGGCTAACTACAAACCTACTGGCTCCTCCCAGTACCAAATCATAGTTTTCATGGGCGGACTATGAACCTATTGGCCCCTGCCAATATTATACAGTTTTCATGCATTTACTGTAAACCTATTGGCCTTTCCTAATATCTTTAATTAAGATTTTTAATATCAGTTAAGTTATATTCATTACCGGGTCAACCTAGTTGGTTATTCAGCCCTTTTCCCCAAAATACATAATGGGTTAGTAACAATGTGAATAATATTTTCAAAATTTTTATTTATGCCATGGTTTTTTTTCCTTTAAAATGAGAATGGGTTATTTTTTTTAAACCTTAAAACATCACCTTCGAAACCCCTGGATGACCTCCTTCGAAAGAATAGAAAACCTCTTTTCAAAACTCTAAGTATATGCCTTTCAAAACCAATGAAACCTTTCAATGGTATTAAGAAAACATTCTTTAAAACATAGGTTCGAAACAAATGAAATACCCTTTCGAAAGCACTGGGTTTACTCTTTAAAAACATCATTTGGTTCAAAATGGTTATGTACGAAAGTATCTCTTTCGAAACCAATTAAAATAAATTTGGGGAAATGTTGATGGTATCGGAACTATCTAGTCCAAAGCAAAAGACTTTAAATATTAAAAACTTCGAAGGAAAAAGTCGAAACCCCCTTTCGAATTCATCTCCTTCGAAAGCCCACCCCTTTCAATAGCAATTACGAAGCGGCTTAACCTAGGTAAAAACAAGAATAACCTTTCGAAGGTATTGATGACTCCAATACTTCGGAAGGAAAGTAGCGGCTAGGTTTCGACTAGGTCGGAACCTACCCTTTCGAAAGCTTCTTATTTAAAGAAAAAAAGTTCCCCATCGTAAACTACTTGTAAAGTTCCTTTCGAAAACTTGGATTTCGACTATGTTGAAAACTTTAAGTAAATCAAGGCAGGAATTTAAATTTAGAAACAAACTGAGGTTTCGACTCTATAGGGTATCGACTCAGTTGAAAGCCCTTCAAAAATTAGGCAGGCGTTGATCTTTTTTAAAATTGAATCCTTGGTTTTGACTCTGAAGAAAGCATAGCTTTCGACACCCTACCTTCCGCTACTTACCAATACACTTCATACCAATTTCCATTGATACCATGTGCCTTGGTTCCAATTTAGAGGGTTTCGATAATGATGGTTTCGACTGGGATGGAGCGGAGGTAAAGGAGTTGAAAGGTGCCCCCAAAATAGGCGGAACCTCCTTTTTCTTGAAACGTTGTTTTATATCTAAAAATAGAAATTACTTTATAACTAACCTGCCATTTGTAACTCCTTGATTTGCTACATTAAAACTTTTCAAATACTTAACAAATAAAAACTGCTGCACTAATTAGATCTAAATCAAAGCTTTGTAGCATTAAGCCCTTCTATATGACAAAAACAATATTTGCAGAATAGCCCTTCTTTAACAATAATTTATTTTCCCAAATAAATCAATTGGGAAAAATCCCCAAAAATTAGAAAAAAATCAATTTCATCATGTAAGCAAACATATTAAAAATTTAGATCCTAATTCTTCCAAGAATATTCGAAATAAATTTTTAACCCAAATACTTCATATTTACCATCAAAAATTCATAATAAAATTTCCATAGCTTGGAAAATTCTGAAAATTAAAATCCATCTCTAAAATCATGCTTTACTTAATATAAAAATATTCCCATGGCATTTTAAAATTAGTAAATCACGATTTTGACCCTAAACCGTACGGATTTTGCATAACTAAATTGTTTAAATCAAAAATCCATAAATTAAGCCTATCATCATCAAATATATTATAGAAACAAGATAAATACTCAAATCTGAAATCACATGATTATAAAACCAAAAAGAGATGGTATGAATTATTATTCACCTTAAACTTGATAAGGAATTTATGATTTGTTGTTGACTAATCCTCTCTAGCTTTTGATCTTAAGCTTTTGATAAATTCTTCCTTTCATCCTTGGTAATGGCCGCCTTTGGTTTAGGTTTTAGATTTATGTTTGTGATCGTGAGAAAAATGAAACGTGAATGGACAAAAATGAGAAGTTATAGCCATGTATAAGAAGGAGGCTATTTTACTAATATGCCCATGTGTAATTTAATTATATTATAAACCAATTTAAAGCCCATTAAATCTTTATTATTAAGCATGACCCTGCATATAATTTATTCAAATCTCAATCTCATTATCATCATTATTCTATTTAATTTAACTAATTAAATTTCCTGAATAATGTTATCAAAAATTTGAAATGTTACAGGCTTCCCCCTTAAACAATTTCATCCTCGAAATTCAGTAAGGACTAAATACCAAACATATAAATCATTTGTAACAACTCCTAACAACCATACTAGTCTAACTGACTAGCAATTATCTATATAAATCTAATATAGACATACCCTCAAAGCAGATCACGATAAGAATCTCTAATCCTGTCCTTTGTCTTCCAAGTACAGTCCTTCTCGTTGTCGCTCCACTGAACCTTCACCAACCTGACTGTCTTGTTCCTTAATCTTTTCTCATCTCTAGCTACATCTCGAACTAGTTGTCTAAAAAAAGTCAAATTAGGCTCTACCACTAAGTCATCCAACTCTGTCGGAGGAATAGTAGTCTCTGCATCATGCACATACTTGCAAAGATGAGACACATGAAATACATTATGGACACCTGCCAAACTACTCGACAACTCTATTCTATATGCGAGCTTTCCAATCCTCTCTAAAATATGGAATGGACCTACGTATCTTGGGGCTAACTTTCTCGACTTTCCAAATCGTATCACGCCTTTATAGGTGATACCTTAATGAAAACCTTATCTCCAACTGAGAATTCTATATCCTTGCGCCTCTTATCTGCGTAACTCTTCTGTCTGGACTGAGCTTCTTCATCCTTCCCCGGATTAACTCAATCTTCTCTGACGCCTCTCTAACCAATTCTAGACCTAAGACTAATCTATCTCCAGTCTCCAACCAACATGCTGGTGATTTGCATGGTCTTCCGTACAAAGCTTCAAACGACGTCATTCCTATACTAGTCTGATAACTATTATTATAGGAAAACTCAACCATATGTAGGTGATCCTCTCAAGATCCACCAAAATCCAATACACAATCTCTCAATAAATCTTCGAGTGCCTTATTGACTCTCTCTGTCTGCCCATCTGTCTGAGGGTGATATGCAGTACTCATATTAAGCTTGGTACCCATCACTTCTTGTGGACTCTTTCAGAATTCACTAGTGAACAATGCATCTCTATCGCTGATTATGCTTCTAGGAACTCCATGAAGTCTAACTACGTTCTTCAGGAACAACTTAGTTAAAACAGGTGCCATTTTGGTTGACTTAATTGGAATGAAATGGGTATTCTTGGTCAATCTGTCCACTATAACCCATATACTTTCATTATCTCTATTTGACTTTGGCAACCCGTCTATAAAATCCATAGATATCGAGTCCCATTTCCAAACTGGAATCTCTAAAGGTTGATGTAACCCACTTGGTTTCTGATGTTCAGCTTTCACTTGTTGACAGTTTGTGCACTGCCTAACCCACAAGCCAACATCCCTGTTCATGCCTTCCCAAAAGAAGCTTCTTTTCATATCTTGATGCATCTTGGTCCCTATAGGATGAATCGTAAACTTAGATCGATGACATTCTCCAAGGACTTCTTTCCTTAAGTCCTCCATATTCGAAACACACAACCATCCCTTCTTTCTCAACCATCCTCTCTGGTCAAGGCTAAAATCCTTTAAATCATCGATCTCTATCCTTTCGGCTAGTACAAGATCCTCCTTCTTCTTAGAAGCAATTTTCTCAATAATACTAGTCGAACTTCTAGACAAGACAACCTGGCGATACTCTGACTAGAACCCGCAGACGATTTTAACTGCACATCACAACTGACTAAAGCTTCTAAATTCTTCCACTCCGCCAATATAGCTAACACCACATTCTCATGTTTCCTGCTAAAAGCATCAGCCACCTTATAACCTTTTCCTAGTGTATATTCTATACCAAAATCATATGCAGCCAAAAACTCCAGCCACCGATGCTATCTCATATTCAACTCATTCCGAGAGAATAAATACTGTAAAGACTTATGATTTGTATATAACTCAAATCTCTCCCCTAAGATATACTATCTCCAAATCTTCAGTGCGAAGATCACAACTGCCAACTCCAAATCATGAGTAGGATATCTAACTGCATGCGGTCTAAGCTACCTAGGTGCGCGGGCAATGAATTTACCACTCTACATCAACACTGCTCCTATTCCAGTTCCATATGCATCAGTATACATCACCAATCCTTGGTTTCCATCTGGAACTACTAACACGGGTGCATTGGTTAGCAAATGCTTTAACTTAGGAAATTCCCCCTCACATTTGTCGGACTAAACAAATCTCACTTCCTTCCTGGTTAGCTTAGTTAAGGGTGCAATCTGCGAGAAATCCTTAATGAATCTCTGGTAGTAGCCAGCAAGTCCAAGAAAACTCCTGATCTCAATCGCCGTCTCTGGTCTCTTCCAATTATTACCGGATTTGATCTTATCTGGATCGACTGACAATCCTTTCTCTGATACCATGTGACGAAGAAAATTTACCTCTTTCTTCCAGAAATGACACTTGGTAAAATTCGCCTTTAGTTGATTCTGCCTCACCGTCTTAAGCACCACTCTCAAATGAACTTCATGCTCTTTCTCATCCTTAGAGTAGACTAGAATGTCATCTATAAACACTAGTACAAACCTATCCAAGTACTCTTGGAAAACTCGGTTCATCAACTCCACAAAGAAAGCTGGTGCATTCGTCAATCCAAATGGCATCACCAACCACTCATATGAACCATATCTAGTCTGAAATGGTGTCAAAGGAATACTGTCCTCTGCCACTCTTAACTGATGGAAACCTGTCGACAAATCCAACTGGGAAAACACTCTGGCTCCACTCAACTGATAAAATAGATAATCTATTCTTGGTAAAGGATACCTATTCTTAATTGTCCTTTCGTTTAACTTACGATAGTCAATACACATCCTTAACGACCCATCCAGTTTCTTTACATACACCACGACCGCTCTCCAAGGTGAATTGCTTGGTCTAATAAAATTCCTTCCTTTTAGATCCACTAGTTGCACCTTCAATTCCTTCATCTCAGTTGGTGTCATTCTGCTAGGTGGTCTACTTACAGGTTCGGCTCCTAGCACAAGATCTATTCTAAACTTATCAGCTCTTTTCGGGGGTAGTCCAGTGACTGGCTCAAAGACATCTGCAAACTCTCTTGCTACCTAAACCTAACTTCACTCCTTTCCTACCTTCATAGCATTAAGCATGGCACTAACACTCCGGTCAGTATTCTCTACTAAGAATATCTCTCGGTTATGACTAACAGGGTATCTCAGTGATATTTCCCTATCCTGGAAAAATATTCTAGCCTTATACCTAGTCAACCAATCCATACCCAAAATGATCTCGAAATCTACGGAATCAATAACATACAAATTGCATGCAAACTTATGACCTAACAAGTCAAGTTCTAACTGGTCACATCTTAACCCTAGAGTTGCATATCCTCCTATTGGATTCGCAACCTTTAAGGAGGTAAAAAGGTAGGTGGGTCTAAGCATATTCTATCAACAAAAATCTATCAA
This sequence comes from Allium fistulosum, assembly GCA_030737815.1. NCBI lineage: Eukaryota > Viridiplantae > Streptophyta > Magnoliopsida > Asparagales > Amaryllidaceae > Allium > Allium fistulosum. The sequence continues at coordinate 1,024,034,310 of CM060906.1, forward strand.
AAAAATACCGAGATATAAATGAATGTGATGCACCGGTATCAAAAAGTACTCTAACTGAAATACTCTGAATCAATAGCGTACCTTCCATCACAGTCTTTCTTTTATCAACCGCAGTAGGCCTAGCTGATTCAATAGCAAAGACCTTTCCTTTGTCTTCCCTAAATGGCTCTGGACACTGATTCTTGTAATGCCCAACTTGATCACAGTTGAAGCATTTCACATTCTTTTTAATTGCAGCTTTCTTCCCATTTCCTGACCAGCATTCATTAGCAAAGAGACCTTTCTTGTCACACTTATAACAAACTACCTCGGCCTTTTACTTCTTAGCTGTGTCTCCCTTCTGGGCTCCCTTCTTTTTAAAGAACTTCCTCTTCTTCCCTTGAGAACCCTGGGTTTCCACTGACTTCTCTTTAGCTAGATCAGCAAGCAACTCCTCATGGCGAATAGCCATCTCCACCACTATATTACAAGGATCACGGACATGTGTCATGGTTATTCTAGCAAGCTCGGGCCTCAGTCCCCGAATGAACTTTTCATTCCTTTTGATGTCAGTATCCATAATAGCATATCAATATCTAGACAACTCTTCAAACTTTGTAGCATACTCAACTACTGACATCTCTCCTTACACTAAATTCATAAATTTCCTCATCAGCTCAGACTTGGCAAACTCAGATACAAACTTCTGCTCAAATCTTGTCTTAAAATCAACCCAAGTAAACTGCTCTTCCGGCACTCCGGCAGTAACACTATTCCACCAGTGTAGTGCTGACCCATGTAACTGCCTAGAGGCCAACCTTCTCTTTTGTCCATCATTCAGACCCAAATCAGTAAATATTCTCTCATAATGCAACAACCAAATTTGAACCTCTATGGCACTTTCTGTTCCCAAGAATGGATTCCCACCCAAACTGGTGTAATCTCTACTTGGCAATGCAATATTCCCAACCGGAGCCATAGTATTAGCTCCTCCTACATTTCCAACAATTCTAGCCGCAACTCTAGCTTGCATCAAACCAGCAAAGAACCGATATATTGCCCCCATATCTACTAGTGGATTTCCAGCACCTACCTTGGCTTCAGCATTTTGATTGCTAGCATTAGCCGATCGACCCGGGTTTCTCCTGGTAGTGGGTCGAGCATTTCCATTAGTTGTGGTGCTTCCTCCACCGAGATTTCCTCTTCCATTTCCTGCTTTCATATCCCCCTTCTCGTAAATCTGCATACGAGCCTTATTAAGATACAGAAGAATGGTCTAAAGTGTGGGGGATACATACTTACATATATATAACTATATATAGCAAATACAAGTACGTTACTATAGCGTTAACCCAAACCCCAATCTTATTATCCGATTCATTGGATTATGTTTGGAAAATCTTTTAGGTTTATGTTTCTTTTAAAGTTTCATAAACCTATGCTCTGATACCAACTTGTAACATCCCCCTACGTAGAGGCCCAAAACAAACGGCTACGGATGCTGTAGTCATCCATAGTTATTAATCCTCGACGACCAAATACGATGACATTAGATCCATTGATACACAGAAACACAAGAATATGGGAAAAAAATTAAACAGCAAACAAATTCACAATTCCATTTCAAAATATTCCAAATTGATTACATAATCCCAATTTGCAGACCATGTTAAGATAATACATAACTATTACAAAATATGCCAAGAGCAGCATATGAAGATGCCCTCTTGATAGGTTTGAGCATATAAAGAACTCTAATAACAAGCTTGCCTCCTACATGTCCTCGGAAGCTTTATTCGTCTAAAAGAACATCTAGAAACCTTAATTCTCAACCTACTCAAAATCAATTGAGTACTCGAGAGATTAAGGGAAAAATAAAAACTTCGAGTCAGACATAAAGCCTGGTATGAATAATAATTTACCATCTCAACCCATTTAGATATCTAGTGAGACCACGCCGCTTAGCGAAACAGGTTTTCCCCTCACTATTATCCTAAAACATTTATAAAACCATATACTATGCTTCTGCATCCACAATGATTAAAACATAGTATTCCAAAACATTAAGATAATATGCAAAACAAATAAATCAATTCTGGATTACCCATCCCCATTCATTCTGAATATCTATCCCAATTATAGTTTCTAGGGCTACTATTTACCTGTTGAATGTTAAGGACTATCTGTCCAATTACTTAGTTTTCATGGGATCACTATGAACCTATTGATAACTCCAATATCTTATTTCTTATCCTAGTATTCATGGGCTAACTAAGAACCTATTGGCCGACTGCCAATATCTTAATCCGGATATAGTTTTCATGGGCTAACTACAAACCTACTGGCTCCTGCCAGTACCATATCATAGTTTTCATTGGCCGACTATGAACCTATTGGCTCCTGCCAATATCATACAGCTTTCATAGGCTTATTGTAAACCTATTGGCCCCTGCCAATATCTTTAATTAAGATTTTTAAAATCAGTTAAGTTATATTCACTACTAGGTCAACCTAGCTGGTTATTCTGCCCTTTTCCCCAAAATACAGTTATGGGTTAGTAACAATGTGAATAATATTTCCAAAATCCTTATTTATGCCATGATTTTTTCCTTTAAAATGAGAATGGGTTATTTGTTTTGAAACCTTAAAACATCACTTTCGAAACCCCTGGATGACCTCCTTCGAAAGCATAGAAAACTTCTTTTCAAAACTCTAAGTATATACCTTTCGAACCCAACGAAACCTTTCAATGGTATAAAGAATACATTCTTTAAAACATAGGTTTGAAACAAATAAAATACCCTTTCAAAAGTACTGGGTGTGTACGAAATTATCTCTTTCGAAACCAACTAAAATAAATTTGGGGAAATGTTGATGGTGTCGGAACTATCAGTCAAAAGAAAAAGACTTTAAAAATTAAAAACTTCGAAGGACAAAGTTAAAACTCCCTTTCGAACTCATCTACTTCGAAAGCCCACCCCTTTTGATAGCAATTAGGAAGCGACTTAATCTATGTAAAAACAAGGATAACCTTTCGAAGGTATTGATGACTTCAATACTTCGGAAGGAAAATAGCGGCTAGGTTTCGACTAGGTCGGAACCTACCCTTTCAAAAGCTTCTTATTCAAAGAAAAAAAAGTTCCCCTTCGAAAGCTATATGTAAAGTTCCTTTCGAAAGTATGGCTTTCGACTATGTTGAAAAATTAAGTAAATCAAGGCCGAAATTTAACTTTAGAAAACAAACCAAGGTTTCGACTCAATTGGGTATCGACTCAGTCGAAAGACCTCCAAAAACTAGGCAGGTGTTGATCTTTTTTTTTAAATTGAATCCTTGGTTTCGACTCTGAGGAAAGCATAGCTTTCGACACCGACGAAAGCATAGCTTTCGACACCCTACCTTCCGCTACTTACCCATACACTTTGTACCAATTTCCATTGATACCATGTGCCTTGATTCCAATTTTGTGGGTTTCAACAATGATGTTTTTGACTGGGATGGAGCAGAGATGAAGGAGCCGAAAGGTGCCCCCAAAATAGGCGGAACCTCCTTTTTCCTAAAATGTCGTTTTATATCTAAAAATAACAATTACTTTATAACTAACCTGCCATTTGTAACTCCTTGATTTGCTACTTTAAAACTTTTCAAATACTTTACAAATAAAAACTGCTACACTAGTTAGATCTAAATCAAAGCTTTGTAACATTAAGCCCTTCTATATAACAAAACCAATATTTGCAAAAAAGCCCTTCATTAATAATAATTTATTTTTCCAAATGAATCAACTGTGAAAAATCCCCAAAAATTACAGAAAAATCAATTTCATCATGTAATCAAACATATTAAAAATTTAGACCCAAATGCTTCCAGGAATATTCGAAATAAATTTTTAACCCAAATACTTCATATTTACCATCAAATATTCATAGTAAAATTTTCATAGCTTGGAAAATTCCGAAAATTAAAACCCATCTCCAAAATCATGTTTTACTTAACATAAAAATTTCCCCATGGAATTTTAAAATCAGTAAATCATGGTTTTGACCCTAAAACCGTATGAATTTTGCATAACTACATTGCTTAAATCAAACAATCCATAAATTAAGCATATCATCATCCAATATATCATAGAAACAGGATAAACACTCAAATCTGAAATCACATGATTATAAAACCAAAAAGAGATGGCATGAATTATTATTCACCTTAAACTTGATAATGAATTTGAGATTTGTTGTTGGTTAATCCTCTCTAGCGTTTGATCTTTATCTTTTGATAAATTTCTTCCTTTCTTCCTTGGTAATGGCCGGCTTTGGTTTAGGTTTTAGATTTTTGTTTGTGAGCATGAGAAAAATGAAACGTGAATGGACAAAAATGAGAAGTTATAGCCGTGTATAATAAGGAGGCTATTTTACTAATATGCCCATGTGTAATTTAATTATCTTATAAACCAATTTAAAGCCCATTAAATCTTTATTATTAAGCACGGCCCTATATATAATTTACTCAAATCTCAGTCTCCTTATCATCATTATTCTATTTAATTTATCTCATTAAATTTCCTGAATAATGTTATCAAAATTTGGGAAGTTGCAAATCTTACCTTCGATTTCCAAAAATGGCACTTAGAAAATTTGGCCTTTAGGACATGTCTCCTCAATGTTTCCAACACCACTTCCAAATGATACTTATTTTCCTTCACCAATTTGGAGTAGATAAGAATGTCATCAATGAAAAATAACACAAACTTGTTAAAAACGTCTCGAATAACACGGTTCATGAGATCTACGAAATATGCAAGTGCATTTGTTATCCCGATCAGCATAACCAACCGCTAAAATAAATAATTAGGGCCCCTAAAAGTAGTTAAGGGTATACTATCTTCAGCAACCCTTAATTGATGAAATCCGGTAGCTAGATCCATTTGGGAAAATACTGTAGCTCCATGAAGTTGATAAAAAAGGTCATCGATACGGGGTAAGAGATACTTATTCCTAATGGTCAACTTATTCAACTCCCTGTAGTCCACGCACAATCTTAAAGATCCATTAGACTTACCTGCAAAAACTACAGCTGATCCCCAACTCGAACGATTGCATCTAATCAATCCTCTTCTCAGCAAATCCTGGGTTTGATCTACTAACTCCTCTCTCTCCCTCGGGGCCATTCTTCGCTTAGGTTGAACTATAGGTCTTGCACCAGGAACTAAATCAATGCGAATTTCTATCTCTTGATGCGGGGGTGAACTTTTAACTTCTTTAAATACATCGGCAAAATTTCTATCAACCACAATAGACTCTAAATTCTCATGGGATACTTCAAGGGTATATATGAAACTACACATATAAACACCTGGTTCCTTACAAGGTACTTTAGCAATTCTTTCTAGATTGGTTATTAATGATACGGTTCTTTCCTCATAGTTTAAGGTAGCTTTATATTTCTATAACCAATCCATACCAAGAATAATGTCAAATCCTTTAAAGTCTAAGACATATGGGTTGCAAGGAAAGTGATGAGTAAGGTCGGAAATTGGTACATCTTCACAAATCATATTCAAATGGGTTACGCCACCTATAGGGTTAGACACACACATAGGATTTTCAATAACACTAGGAATGAGATGAAATTTACCTATTGATTCTAAAGAGATAAAACTATGAGAGGCATCGGTATCAGATAATGCTCTAACAAAAATACCATTAATCATTTAAGGTACCTTCAAGGACGCCCTTCCCTTTCACATTCGTTACGGTTCATCTTTAATAGCATTCACCTTGGGTTGCTTCACCTTCTTTATGAGTGGATAGTCCCTTATCATATGCCCTGGCTGATGGCAATTAAAACAGAGAGTCTTCTGGACCATTGGAGAGATGAGTCCATTTCATTGCTGCTGCTACGGCTTTGGAGCTTCACGATCCGAACAGTACGTCGATATGTGACCTTTCTACTTGTAAAGGTAACAACTAACATTCTTGAACTTATTTTCATTATTTACCTAATCTCCACTAGCTGGCTTTCCTTTTTCTTAATTCTTCCAACTGGGATTGAACTTTATCTTGTTAGAACCATTTCCACTGATATTCCCACTTGGCGCTACGGGAGTATGCTTGCAAGGTCTCGTACCTCAGAGCCATATCAATTAGGTCCACAAAAGTTCCTTTAATATGAGCAGTCATCCTCTTATGGTATTCCTCCTTCATGCCTAAGACAAACATCTCATTCTTCTTCAATGGGGTGTCGATCAATTCTAGCCCAAAATAAGATAACTCGTTGAACTTCATCTCGTACTCTTACTATAGACAAATCCCTTTGCTTTAAATCCATAAAGTTTTGATACATCCAGGTCCTTCCTGCTGTCGGCAAGAATTGGTCCTCAAAAACTTCTTTAAATCAGGCCCACGAGAATTCTTCCTCAGGAACATTTTTCATAAGAGAGTCTCACCACACTACTACTCCCTTCTACAGTTTCCATGTTGCTAAAAATCTCTTCTGCTCATATGATAAACCAAGACCTATAAAAATCTTTTCGCACGACTGCAACCAAGCTTGCACTTCCATAATAGACTCAGTCCCTTAAATGCTTCCCCCCCACCCCGAGGTTAGTGTAATCCTTGCATAAGGTTACGAAATTCACTCTTGACTGTTCTACCACTTCGGTAATCCGAACTCCTCCAGGATTTGGTGTTTGACCATTTATAGTTGTAGTGCTACATGATCCCCTACCTCGTCTACCTTTGTTACTCATGTCTTACTACCTGGACATAGTAAGAAAATTCATAGAACTTGAACGAGATAAAACTTCAAAGAAGGTTAATAATCAAACCTAACAAGTTGATCTACTTATAAAGGTATACAAATATAAAATTACAAATACACTATCTCAAGATTGACTCAACCCAAAAGCCTAGGTGTTTCATTTAACCTAAGCTCTGATACCAAATTTAATAACCCGCATTTCTTGCTCCGAATGAGCCATTATGGGTTAAAGAAAAAGATAGATAAGAAGAAAACTACACAATCACATAATCTCACATCGCAGTAGATAAATATATATAGATAACATAAGATTACATATAGTCATTTCCATAGAAATATTACATCAGAGTCGTTACATTACAACATTCAACTGGGCAGTTATAGCTACTTGCCCATACAAAATACATAGGTCATAAATAGTACACAGCGGAATAAGATAATAATAGCTAGCTAACAATAAAGCCACCTGCTCCAGCTCCTTCAAAATGCAATCTTAATAAACCTAGATCACTTGGCTACTCGTAAAAATTTGAGTACTCCAGAGTTTTAGGAAAAGAAAATAAACTTCGGGTCAGACATGGGTCTAGTGTGAGTAAACTTAAACAACTTGAATATTACTTTCAAGAAATCTTTTATCCAAATGCATCTCGTAAGACCATGCCGCACATAAATGCGGATGGGTTTTTCCCTTACGATAGCTAAAACACTTTTTATAGAAATTCAGTGATATTATCATAATGTATAGGGTTTCCAAGTAAATACTAACATAGACAAAATTGTTCAGCATAATAGGTATACAACTAAAACCGATGGTGCTTATTGGAAAATGGATTCCATACAACGACCGGGCTACTGGGGTACCACCCGTCATAGTGCATCACTAGATAAATACACCAAGGTCAAACCGATCAACCCTGCCAATACAAGACCGGCCTATCCCTTACTAGATAGTACCAAATACGATCACCCCTCAGTTGGGATCAACAACCGTATCGAAGCATATCCCATGTTTTAGTCATTCCCGGTTGATGAGGCCTGAGGTTAAATTTACCTTTGCTAAAACATTACTACTTGGAATGCTAACATTTGCCTTCCATATGTTGACACATTGTCAACATTCATCCATACAAGTCGTTCAGGTGATGAACGAACCGAAGGCACTATCTCCACTACACTCATGTTGGAATCATCCTTGGAGTTAGTGGAAAATAGCCCTTGCGATTTAAAGTCTTCAACTTGGGTTTCGACTTCAATACTTCCAATTCGAACGCTTACGTTGGCTCGAAGTGGTTTCCGGATAATGAATATCATCTGATCCCAGTCTCTCCAAACCAACATTCGATAATTTAAAGTTCAAGTTGTTTATAGTGAATAATTTCACTATCAGGGTGTAAAGATTACATATTGACATATGTTCCATATGGTTAACTTATCATGAACCACTTATCGAAATTAACCCTCTTGTATTCATCATGTTTCCAAAGCGCGATATATGTGATAAATACAAGCCGACTTACTTTCAATAAAACATGTCAACGTTTTACTATAACTACTTTAATTCACTTGGCTACTTAATAGCATGGACAAAAGATCCTTTGGTCAAAACAATTTGCTTAAATAAGAAAGTTGATTTGAAATAAATAACCAATAGCATTGGGAAAAAAAACTTCAATTATCCTAAGTTTTAAAATTAACTGAACCTTAGTTAACCTTAATTAAATCAATAATTAAACCTTAATTATTTTAAAACTAGGTAGTAAATAAATTTAATTAAATAACATCCATTTGAAATTTAATTATAATTAAGTAAAAATTTAATACCTAATTATCCCTTTTATTTAATAATATTTAAATAAAATAATAATCTAATTAATAATTAATTAAAATAATTAAACATCGTTAAGTAAGAAATAAATTACTTTTTATCTTAATTAATCCTTTTCTAAAACTTCCTTAATTAAAAATAATTAACTTGGTTAATGATCTCTAGTTTCTAATTTTTTTAATCTAATTACCTAATGAATTAATTAAATAATAATTAACTTAATTAATAATTTAAATAAATAAATTATTAATTAAAAAACTTAAGCTTAAACTAACTTAATTAGTTTAAATGATTTTTCAAAAACAATCCAAAAGAAATCATTTAAAAACTTGAAAACGCGAAATTTTTCAAACTGCATCCATAGCGACTGTTGCTATAAGTGCAGTTCGCTAAAACTGATTTCTAGGCGAAACTTACACTTAACTCAAGTGATGCCATACTTTTAAAAAACTTACGTGAAAGGTTTTGAAACTTCAACAAGTTGTAACTTGGAAAACATTTCCAAAATCAAACCAAAGAAAACCTATTCCTTTCCATCAGATCTCAAATCTCTTTGCGACCATTTCAACACTAGTTCACAACCATCTCATTACTAACTTAGGTTCCATTTTACAACCAATACTACCAACATATCATAACCAATATAACATTTCTACAACCATATCCATATAAAACATATACATATCCAAATATATCACATATTTAACCATATCACTTATCCAATTCAAACAACCAACTTGCAATCACATATTATCCAATTCACATGATAGTTCAACATATCAACCTAGCATATTTAACAACATATATAGCATCAAAACAAGTTGAATTTTCTTTTCCAAAAATTAGAAGTTTACTCACCGAAAGCTTTACAAATCTCAAAGCAATTTTCACTAGAACTTTGATATATGCTAGCACTTGGTCCTAACTTGCAAACGTGAAGCTTTTGGATGCCTAAACACATAGATTAGGCTCGGCCATGGTCATATTTGGGCCGGGCTTGATGTGTTTTTGGTGGAAGGGGACTTAATTTTTGGAAGAGGAAGTGTGGAGATGGATGTAGAATGGTTTTAGTGAGCTAAAGAGAAGAGTTTGAGTGGAAAAGAGTGATTTTTTCTAACTTTTAAAAATGAGAGAAGCCATGAATGGTTTGCTTGAGTTTTAGGGATTTGGAAAGAAGAAGAATGTGCAAAAATGGAATTTATGAAAGGAGAGGGGTATTTATAAGCATAGAAAACAAAGAGATTACTAAAAACAGCCTTGGAATAAGATATGCATATTATATCATGTCAAATGTCACATCACCATGCCCCCCACCTTACACACTTTACCCTATGCCCCCCCACCTAGGTCATGGCTAAGCGTACTTTTTGATCCGAAGGTTAAATGAAGGTATGGTGCATGATTTGTATGTATATAAGGTGAATGTGTGTGTGTGTTTACTTTATAACCATAACTTGTCAAATCAATTCCTAAGCATACTTTATATAAGATAATATATACTTAAGTGTGTTGTATTATCACTAGTTATACCTTATATATGTGTACATATGGTGCACAAAGACGAACAATGTTTCTGATAACTTTCTAGTGGTGAAAAGTCAAATTTTCAAAAAAGCTGTTTTCGGTCACATTTTCTATTTTTATTTGAACTAACCATATCAGTAATCAAATTTTAAAACTATTTTACCATCATTATTAATAAATTAAAATTAGTTTTATTTGTAATTAAAAATCCATATATTTATTATTTAAAATATATTTAAATATTCATTTATTTATCGGTTAAATTCCGAATCGTTACATAATATTTTTGTGATAGTATCAAATTCTAATATAGTTTCACCAAGACTAACCAAACCATGTGTAATATCTTAGAGTCGAGAGTACATATCAGAAATATTTTTGTTATCCTTCATTTGAAATTTTGAAATAGATTTTTTGACATAACAATTCTGGATTGTTGGACTTTATTTGTGTCTTGATAAGTGACTTGTAGAGTGTGCCAGATGGCATAAGCAGTTTTGCAAATCATAACACATGAAAATTCATTTTTGTCTAAAGCAATAATATGTTCGTAGCTTTAGAATTATTAGAAGTAGTAGATTTTTTATCAGCTATCCAAGTGCTAATTGGTATGTTGTTGTATATTAAGTTTGTGTAGCATCCCAAATTTTAAACCATTAGCTTCCATATATATTCTCATTCTAATCGACCGACAATTATAGTCATTACCTATAAATAAAGGGGATTGTGTAGTAGATTAGCCTTTATAAATGTGCTTATGTGTGCTATATTATAATTTATTCACTAAATTATGTTACGGTTTATGAATGTTCCTAGCTCTGATACTAATTGAAAGTGTAACGGGTCATATATGGCTAAACTAAATATATGTGAGCAATATTATAAATAGATAGTAAGTAGTACAAAGTAAGATAGAACAAGCACACCAGACTTTTTATACTGGTTCAGACCATCGTTCTACGCCTAGTATCAGAATCTCTTATGCTAGCTTTTACTCACTAAACCCGTGGCTCTATTCGGAGGAATATGCCTCTACACTTACTTGAGTTGTTGAACATGACACGGTTGAAAAAAATCTTTTGGCAGTAGTTCTCTCTTTGTATATTAATTTGCACAATTAAAAGTACAAACTCCTATAACTCACAAGAATGGCTTTGCTTGAATGAACAAGAGTTTAGGAGCTGATATGATTTGATAATTGAATGAAGTTGAAAGCAATTTAGAATGATCTAGGGTTTTCAGAAAATCAAAGAGCAGAGATTAGAATATAGAGAATTAGTTGAACAAAATGTTGAAAACCATAGTTATTCATAGATATAAATAGTTTTGATCAAGAGATATGATAACCATTCATTGTCGAGGATTGTGATTGGAGGAGGACGAAGAAATGTATCGATTGGTGGTTAAAAGATGCATTAGGTTCTTTTGTGGAAACTCAATTTTAAGTGGGCACCGGTAGGCTTCCACTGGTCCAATAGTGTACACATAAAATGCAATTTCTAGAGAGCATTTTAAATGTATAAAATGTTATATAAAACCTTGTTTCCATTTTTAATTTAAATCATGAGAGATGTATGAAGCATTCTTGTGGGCTTTAACATTATAATCTAAGATAATACGACTCACATTCAAATATTTTTGATGTCTTCTCTCCATAGTAGTTGTTTGACGTTCTTTGATGCATGAAAGCAATTTCCACTTCTTTCTTTTCAAGGCTATAGCAATGCTTCTCCAAATAATGCTGTTGAGATCTATTACTATGAAGTTGTCATCACCAAACTGTGAATTATAGTTCTAACAGGGCCGAGTACACACTTGAGAGTAAACGCAACTGCATTGTTAGTTTTTTCGAATACAAATTAAAATTGATTTATAAATTTTATTGACTAAATATAAATTGATACAGCTATTATATTAATATTATATGATATTTTTAATTATTTATTTTTAGCTTAAAATCAATTAGAACAATGTATGAAAGTTGTGCATTAGTTCAATTGAAAACGAAGCTTAAGTAATATAATTAAATATGTTAATCAAATAGGAGTCGGTTATATTTTCTTTGAAATTCATGTTTTTAACCCCGCTACAAATGCACCTGATCCAATAAATGCATCAAAGCTCACATTGTGTTTATGTGGATAATTAACCAACATATGCGGTAAGCCTTTTGGAAAAAAACAATTAGATAGGCATCTAAGGAAAATGTGCTTAAACTAAGGAGAATATTAGTCTAATTAAGGAGCATTCTTAAGAGCAGAAAACCTTTTACTCTCTTAGCCTTTATCTAGCTCGTTGAAGTGGTCTGTTCTAAGGTTATAACCTTGTGGAAGACTAAAAAATGTTATAAGAATTAGGTTGATTCAAATAAGCATGTTTGAATATTATAAATTAAATTTAAATTGTTTTAGATTTAATTAAAATGCTATATAATCTTACTAAAAGTTATAAACTCAAAATTAAAATTTATATGCGATAAATATAATATAAAATTGCTTTAGAATTATATTAATAAAGGTTATAAATAAGTAAATTTAATTTTTTTATAAATTATATAAATTTAAATACCAATGTGAAATTTGTAATTAGTTAAAATGTTTAATTAATAAAAAGATACATATGAATATATATATGTGTGTGTGTGTGTACTAATAAATTATAAATGTTATAACAAACTAAAATTTGTATATATGTTATATGTATAACGAAAATGAGAGAAAAATCATGAGACTTAAGGAGTATACATCGGATTATATAATGATATATGATATCATTAGTTATACTCATCTCTCTTAAATAGTCAAAAACACTTTATAAAATTATTTTGAATTTTAAATTTCAAACAATAATGCTCCTCATCATTTATAATATAAATAGAGTACCTATAAACCCATGGTTGTTGATCAACCTTAAGCCATTGAATATCAAAGGTGATATTAATATTATCCCTAGATAAGTTAGAGTGTTATGTACCTTTGTTGAGCAACCTTAAGGGTTACATAGTTCCCCTTAGGATATCCTAAAACAATGGGTTCATGGTATCTAATGTGATTCATGATTTGTAAAGCAACCTCAAGATCATGAAGATGATTAAGAGCATAGTAAAAGTATTTTAGGAGTTTTGTATTTATCATTTATGGGGCTGCAACTTACTAAATAACCTCAAGGTTGTAGTAATTTGATAAAAAGTTCATAACACCCATTGAATGAATTTATGAAATTCTAGTATCTCTTTTAAGGGTTTGTAAAGATGCAGAATTCACCGGGAACCTTATTAGATAAAAATAATAAGCTAGTCTAATAAGTATTAGAACATTTAGGATATTATAAAATCTACTATAAATAAATTTGCACGGTTAAAACAACTAATAAAATTGTAAGTCGCTTAACATACACTAAATTAAACGAATTAAAGATTGATAATGAAATTTAAAATGTACTTACCAATGAATATTTTGCCCATTTTCGCTTCAAAGCCCATGTAAGAACCAAAATTATAAATCCGTAAAAAACATTTGTTCCTTGGTCACTTAATTGTGATTCGCTTAGGACTAATTATTGATTTCTATGAGTTTTAAACTCCAAAGCAATATAAGATTATGTATATTTGATCCAAATTCGATCCCATACAAAAGTAATATGGTGAGCAGTCGCGTTTATATTAATACAAAATCTTGATGAAATGTTTCATTCGAAATAACCAAGTAAACCATATTGTGAGATCATATATGTGTTCAATACGATTGAATATATTAAGGATCTTGTTGTATTAGAGATGACACTAGACCAAAGGCTATAGAGAGACCTACAAATTTGATCGCTGAAATGTTAGTTTTGGTTTGTTTGATTAAATGTAACTTATTCGATATCCTTAAAATATTAAAAATAATCAAATGTGTTTTGATTGAATTCACTTACTTTTTTGAATTTACTAATAGATTACCTTAGATATGAACATGTGTAATTGGTACATAAGTCAGAATCCAATGATAAGTTCATAAAATGCATACGAAAGCAGAAAATATAACATGTAAAGGAAGCAAAACAATTCGATTTGATTGAATAGGCGAGTGTCTTGGATAAGAGTTCCAATGGTACCTAAAAGCAAAGAAGATTCACTCTCAAGGGTAATTAACCCTATGTTACATAATGATGTACTAATACGGAGTGATCAAACTTTTTTTGACAAAGTATGGCTGATAATGTATGAAGTTGAGTTACTTCTCTCTACAAGGATATGTACTTAAGATTAAATACATACGATAAACTTAATTTCATCCAAAGCATTGTTTGCAATTTCATATAAGATATTGATTAGGAAAAAACGCCAATTTTAAATAATTTAAAATACATGATTATCCAATTTACATTATGAATGTAAGCTTCATAAACTCAAATCTTGATCTATTTTATATAGGCCTACAGGAAATTCAGAAAATGTTATGAATGTCGATTCCTAACTGTTGAGAAAAAATCATTGTTACAAGGCATATCATCTTCTTTCCAAAAGAATTTCTTTCTGGAGAAATTTTTGGTAGTGCAACGGACTTGGATACGATCCAAGATTCTAACATAGAAATAGATTGTATAGATAAAGTAATTTTAACCAAGCCTAAAACAAACATAGTAATAGTAGAATGTCTAATAAGAATTGTAGCATATTGAAGAGGAACTACGAGTTTCTTATAAATATTAATAAAATGAATTGTTACTAATAACAATCTCCTCGGTTCCCAGTAGGCCATGGAGAGTATAGATTCTACCACATAGCACAATGCTTTAAATACAAAATGGATTCCATATATATTAAAATAATATAATTTTGGTATTGTACCTAAAACGATATGATCCATCGACCGCAAGTGAGTCTTCAAGAAGAAGATCAATGCGGTTGGAATTGTATAAAGAGTGTTGAAAGAAAATGACTTCATTGATCTCAAATGTTGAAATTGGTGGAGTAATTTCACTAGTTAACATGCCTTAGTTTATACGAATTCTACTCGCAAATTATCACGCCATATGACTTTAAGTTTTGGCATACTGATATTGAAACAAAAGTTCAAAATGATGATTTAGAAGAGACTGTTTTCACATAATAACTGAAAAGTCATGAACTCAATGGGAGCATTAACTTGTTTTATCGGGTTTTTATATGATCCAAGTGATGATATGAAAACAATGTTCAGCAAATATTATAGTGGAGTAAGCAATTTGATAGAGAAATCGAATAGTTTGATTTCAGTCAAAATGGAGAGAAGGTTTTTTCTGTAAGAATAAAAATCATAAGTACTAAATCATTTTGAGTATTATAAGTAAACTACATACTACTAAAAACCAATTTTGCTTTGGTTTTTAATTCTCAATGAAGGATTTGAAAGAAACTTCTCTTATTCTCGATGCAAGGGGATATTATGACTGTCCCATTCTATATACACAAACGCCATATTGATATGTTTACCGTGGAACATATGATGTGGAACCCTTATATATCAGCAATATGGATCATCATATATTTTATGTCATGTGGTATGTTAGATCTTGGTTATGCACTTGGTGTATTAAGGAATATTAAATCTGAGATAAAATTACTAAATGGTAGTTAAGAGTGTTCTCGATATTTATGCTATACTAGAGAATTGTTTATCAAAACAATGAACTCCTTACAAAGGAGTGTCTGGACTCAACTGCATAAGTGACATTGAATGTAATAAATCAATCTTAAATTCCCGTTCAACCTTAATTAAGGAGATTTAAGTTTGAAATGTTCCAAATAAGAGGTTGTGACTGATTTAATGAAAAGGCTAAGTACATCTCCTTGAATAGCACTGCAATGAAAGCAATATACATGTGCACAAATTTATAAGTGAGATAGGATTGGCTCCTGCCATTCAGAATCCAATAACTTATTGTGATACTAATAAAACAATGTAGATTGAAATAGGAACAAATAGCTTGATAAGAGGTTGAGATATGTTGTCCGTAATTAACACACGATAAAAGAGTTTGTCAATGATGGAGAAGTGTAATAAAAAAGTAGATGCAAAGTAATAATATCATAGATCCATTCACTAAGGCCCCTTTTAAGTCTATTTTAGGTAGACTGATCGAAGATATGGGCGTGAAGCATCATAATTGTCCTAAAGTGCAAATGAGGGATTGATTGAGTTAATGGTGTTCCCTAAAGGCAATTATGTAGTTTATTATGTAATTGAATTATTATAAGAGAATCTTGTTCGAAATGATATATGCATTTGGTTTTATGTTCTTTTATAAATGTTGCTTTATAGATATATAAATAATAAATAAATTACATTAAACAAATATAAGTAGAAAATCCTTAGAGGAAGCATTTCATCGATTGCAGTTAGGGATGTGTTCATAACCATATATACATACACATATACATATACATATACATATAGATATATATATATGTGTGTGTGTGCACGCGTTCGCGCACGTATAATGTACTTACTTCTTAAATGTTCCTAGTCAGGATGTACCAGAAAAGGAAATCGATATGTCTGTTAATGCAAGTGTATGTAATGCTCTCCATATGATGGACGACGATTTACTCATGATCGTGAAGGCATAAAGGGATTAAGTACTTATGGTTGCTTGGTATAATCACAAAATGATTAACGTGAGTCTTATATAGATTAATACAACTGAGTCAAAATAGATCTCATGGAAATGACATACGGTGGTCATTTGACGATCTTAAGCAGTTAGGACATGCTTTGATTTTAGTTAAACACTTAGCATGGAGACATTGTTATGACTATAGTTAGGTATAAGTTAAACTACTTGAAGTGAACATCACTCAAGAGAGGATTTGTCTCCCTCCTTTTTGAAGGTTAGTATCATCGTAATTAGTAGCCAACTTAAAAATAAAAACCTCTGACCAGAGTAGATATGTTAATCGATAAATGTAATCAGATTGAACCGAGGACATTAAAGTGGTTTGCAAAATTAAATACGTATATTGATAGAGCTTTTGACCTTAGACCAAAATCTAGATATTTATGTGATGTAGTGATGACTACAATGAAAGAATATCTGCTTCAAGGAACTCTCTCAAATAGGAGAAAGGAATGATCAAAATCAATGTGCAAACTTCCATAGTTTGTCATTTAGGAAGGAGTATTATACATGAGAGGATTCTCTGCTCCACTATTGTGATGTGTCACCAAAGCTAAAGCTAATAAAATCCTTATCGATGTGCATGACGAAATTTATGGCAATCACACTGGAGGCAGATTTTGGCGAGAAAGGTTCTTCGTTATGGATACTTTTGGACATCGATCAATCAGGATGCGACTGATTACACTAGAAAGTGCTATAGATGCCAAAGGTTTGTGAAGATCTTGAGATCCCCATCCATAGAACTTATGCAAATGGCTAGCCCTGCCCATTTGAAGTTTGAGGACTTGATATTATCGAAGTGCCAATATCCAAAGGCAAAGCAAAGGCACCACTATGGATGTGGATTATTTAACAAAGTGGACTAAAGTGGAATCGCTAGCCAGGATCACTGTGAAGAAAGTGTTTAAATTTGTGATCATAAAAACTATATACTGATCTAGAATTCCATAATAGATCATCACTAATAATACCAATTCGAGAGGGCTAAATTCAAAGATTTCTATCCTTGGTACTGAATTGACAAGAAGTCTGGAGTAGTAGCACACCCGCAAGCAAATGGACAGATGGAGGCGGTGAACAAGATCATCAATGCCATCTTGAAGAAGTAATTAACAAAAGCCAAGGGCAACTAGATCGATGAACCATCACTAGCATTATGGGCTTACCAAATGACTTACAAGTCTACGACCGGCCATACTCCATTCACTTTGGCCTACGGATCAGAGGGTAGGATTCCAATTGAATTGGAAGTCCCTTCTCATTGGAGAATTCACTACAGTCTCAAGATGAACGAGGAGCTTTTGCTCAAATCTCTCAACTTAGTCTACGAGAAGCGAGAAGAAGCTGATTTTAGGGTAGCTACTCGCCATAAAAGAGTAACACAAAAATTCAACGCAAAGGTCAGAAACCGCACCTTTGAGATAGCCGATCTCATTTTGAAATGGGTTTTTCTTGGTCAAGTGGCACTTAGCTTAAATTGGGAAGGTCCCTATGCGATAGAATATAAGCTTGGAGATGGAATTCAAGCAAGCAACTTTTGATGGAATCTCAATTCCAAGAGTATGGAATAGCGAGCGCCCGAGGCACTATTTCACTTAAACTTATTTGTGTAAATAGTTGACTAAAATATGGCGTAATAAGCAAGAGTTTTCCATTCTTGTGTTTATAAAAGAAATTGGCTTTTAGGATCGATAGAACAATATTATTAAAAGTTCAACTTCGTGCCGGGTGAATAGTGGCAATATTGAACATTTTGTGTTTTGGAAACACTAATATCTAGGTACTCGGAGATAGGTACCGATAAACAACTTTGATCCATGATTGGGTAGCCAGAATATAATCAAATTGGGGTCGATCAGATTATTCTCCCTACACATTGATCTTTAAATGATGCCCAGAGATAAGAGGTCTGGGGTCGATGCCTGGAGATATCATCTAAAACACTGAGTCCTGAAGATAGGAACTGGTATGTGGCTGAACCTTTCATAAGATATGACTACGCTTACAGCCCAACGAGACACGCTCGGCTAAGGATCAGTGTTGATGGTCAATGAATATTTCTGATCGACATCAATGGATAGGCAGGATCAAGGATGGATGTCCAGAGATAGACGTCCAAAGCGCCATTTGCCTAAAATCAAAAGCAATCTAAGGCTAAGAGCCTTTCCGGCTATAACCTTGTTTATGGTCAAATGAAACCTGACCGAAGATAAACTGTATAGGCCATGGAGTTGGCAAAACGATTAAAGTTTTGTTTAGCTAAGAAAGAAATACTTTGGCCGCAATAAACACAACTAAATACCGAAGTACCATTAAGCAATTGCAAAAGCTTATTCCCACATATATAGTTATGATGAATGAATCCATCGCACAGATTCAAATACAAGCATCACAAACTCAATCAATCCAAGTATATATGCACATGGACATGAAGATAGAAATATAAAATAAGATGAAAGTCTGAAAGAAGAACAAATTTATTCACATCTTACTTTTGAAAGTAAAAGCAGGGGTCATACTCGTACAACAACGGCCTGTATACACGTGATAAAACTAAAGCAAACACTACACAAGAAAATGATATATAACCATTCTTCTTCTTTTTCCTCATACTCTTCGTCTTACCTTGTGGAGAGACCAAAGCTGACCTTTTCTTGGATTCCACATCTTTTCCATGGATAGACAACCTTTAGGATTCTCATCCAATTATAATAAGCTTTTGAGGATTTAGGGACCTTAGCGTGAATGCCAGCTTCTGCTGGAACTGAAGTTAGAACGATAAATTATGAGGTCTGCTTAGCAAATTAAAATGGGAGTGGAATATCATCAATATGCATTTCCTTTTTAATATTCTTCATCATTGTTTGATAAGTTGTTTGTATTTCATACATTGATGGTCCAGAAAGTTAATCATCATATTTGAATATCGGTTGTTATCTGGGCCTTGTTATATTGGGCTTCTGCTATATTTGCTTTTCTTTTAATTACCTGTATATAAACCTAAACGAAGACCCTGATGTAATTGTCGAATGATATTTTTATGTTTGTGATGTGACTACGTTCTTCTTCATGGTATCAGAGCTTTAGACCAATGGCGAGCTAATCACGATCATTCGACCAGATCTCAGATCCGTTTTTCTCCTCTAAAAAAATTCCTCAAAACTTCAGATCTGTCTCTCCAATCACCAGATCTGAAGCATACTACCTCTTTTTTACTTCTCTTGCTCTGCCTTTAAATCCAAATCAATTCAGATCTACTTCTAATCACCATGGCACATGATAACAGCTCAACATCACCCATCTCAGCAAATATCTCCACCAACACATCCACCAAAACTCTAGAAGAATCACTCAAATCCATCATCAACCCTCAAACTCAACTGATTACGATCACTCTTGATGAGAACAACTTCCTCATGTGGAAGTTTCAGATAGAAATGGCTATCAAGGGATACGGCCTTCACAAGTTCATCGATCCAGCCACCAAAGTACCTCAACAATTCACAAATCAGAATGACCAACTCGTCCTCAACAATGAATATGTGATCTATCAAAGACAGGACAGTTTACTATGCTCATGGCTCCTCTCATCTATCAGCACAGATCTGATGTCACAAGTCATAGGCTGTAAAACCTCTCTGGAAGTCTGGAACGCAATACACCAGAACTTCAGCTCTCAAACTGCAGCACGAATCATGAGTTACAAGCGACAACTACAAACCATCAGGAAGGACAATATGAAGATAAGGGAGTATTTGAGCAAAATAAAGAATATATGTGACTTACTCAGTTCCTCTGGCCACAAGGTAAGTGAAACTGAACAAGTACTAACAATATTGAATGGTCTCGATGATAGCTTTGAGGCAGTTGTTGCTGTGATCTCATCAAGGGAAACCACTCCCACAGTCCAATATGTCACGTCCATACTCTTAGCACATGAGGGTAGGCTGGAGCAGAAGAACACCACATCAGAAGAATTCTCTATCAATTACGCTGCAGCATCTAAGAATAAGAACAACTATCAGCCTGAAACAAAACTTAACTATACAAGAGGAGGTCAAGCTGGACGCAACATTCAGGGATATGGAAGAGGCAATACTTACAGCAGAGGAAGAGGTAGAGGAAGGAACACTAACAATCGACCCAAGTGTCAGATATGTGAGCGGATCGGACACACGGCTCTGAGATGCTACTTCAGATTTGATTCAAACTACACCAGCAATCAACAAAACTCACCCAATCAAAACTCCACCAAACCATATCCATACACTGTTAACCTAAGTCATGCTCAAACTGACACTGAATACAACTCCAGAAATCAAGAAACTCTTGCCAGAAACGAAGATATCCAAGATGAAGCCTGGTTTCCTGACTCGGGTGCCACTCACCATGTGACAAACAACCTACAGAATCTAAATCTTGGAGGGACAGCATACAAAGGTAAAAATTCTGTTCACTTAGGTAATGATATGCCACTCAGTATCACTCACATTGGCCATGCTAGATTTGAATCCAATTACAAAGATAAGACACTATTGCTCAAAAACTTACTTAGAGTTCCTCAAATCAGCAAGAATCTCATTAGTGTATCAAAGTTTGCAAGTGATAATGATGTGTACTTTGAATTTCATCCTCATGTTTGTATGATAAAAGATAATGCCAGTGGAGATACACTTTTGCAGGGGGAGCTACATGAAGGCTTATACAAGTTTGATCTCAACACAAGTATGAAAACTGCTAATACAAAGAAGATAGAGTGCCACAGTCTGACCACCAATAAGAACGAAGAAGAGTATAATATCTGGCATAGAAAACTTGGACACCCCAATGTAAGTGTAATGAAGCAAGTGTTTAACAAAGAAAACTTAACACACCTGTGTTCTGTAATCCCACACACTTGCACTCAGTGTCAGTTAGGTAAGAGCCATAAACTACCGTTTAGCTCTTCACAAACAACATATCACAATCCTCTTGAATTGATAGAGTGCGATCTCTGGGGACCAGCACCACTAAATTCAGACTATGGATTTAAATACTACGTCACGTTTGTTGATGCTTATACAAGATACACCTGGATTTATTTTTTAAAACTAAAATCTGAAACCTGCAATGTTGTAAAACAATTTATTGTGCAAGTTGAAAGGCAGCTAGAAAGGAAATTGAAAATATTCCAAACTGATGGTGGCACGGAATTTAAACCACTAAGAGAATTCTTCAATGAAAGAGGAATAATACATAGATATACATGCCCACACACCTCGCAACAAAACGGAATTGTTGAACGTAAACACAGACACATCACTGAAATGGGACTAACACTCTTGGCACAAGGGAAAGTTCCCCTGAAATTCTGGGCCGAAGCATTTTCTACCGCCACTTACCTGATCAACATTCTACCAACCAGAGTGCTGAAAAATAAAAGTCCATCCGAAGTATTGTATGGAGTGAAACCTGATTATAAAAGGCTAAGGGTATTCGGCTGCTTATGCTTTCCACTCTTGAGACCATACAACCAACACAAATTAGACTTTAGGTCTTCAGAGTGCACCTTTATCGGCTATGGAGCGAACCAAAAAGGCTATAAGTGCCTGACTAGTGAAGGAAGAGTGATAATATCCAGGCATGTTATGTTCAATGAACACATTTTCCCATTTGCCAACAAGCAATTTAAGGCTACAAAGAAGGTCCTTAATCCTCACAAATCAATACCTCCCATACCATTATACCC
Source organism: Allium fistulosum (assembly GCA_030737815.1). Classification (NCBI taxonomy): domain Eukaryota; kingdom Viridiplantae; phylum Streptophyta; class Magnoliopsida; order Asparagales; family Amaryllidaceae; genus Allium; species Allium fistulosum. The sequence goes on from CM060906.1 coordinate 1,024,056,768, forward strand.
AGTTAATGAGAGTGAGACACAAGCAACAAAAGCCAACAATGAATCCATACAAACTGCCTCATCAACCACACCTCCCACAAACTCACCATCCACAAGTTCCACCAGCCATAACCAAACATTACATAACAACAATGAACCCGACGTTGGAGAGACCACTAGCAGCAACACCTCACCAACACGAACTAGACCAATTAACCAGATCATGAATAGCACTCAAGAAGTCACAGCAGCTGAAAATGAGAACCAAATAGAAGGACACCACATGATCACAAGATCCAAGAGAGGCATCTTTAAGCCGAAAGTTTATGTTGCACAGAAATCAGAAGAGGAACCAGCAAACTATGAAGAAGCCCTAAAGAATGATGCATGGAAAAAGGCAATGGAAGACGAACATATGGCACTTATGAACAATAATACATGGAGCTTGGTCAAACTACCTGAAAACAAAACTGCTGTAGGGTGTAGATGGACCTTCAAGCTAAAGCGAAATGCAGACGGCACCGTATCAAGGCACAAAGCACGCTTGGTTGCTAAGGGATATACTCAACAACCGGGCTTTGACTTCAAGGAGACCTTCTCCCCCGTCGTGAAACCAACTACCATTAGGGTCATACTCACTCTAGCATTGCATAATAATTGGCCAGTGAAACAATTAGATGTACACAATGCTTTTCTTAACGGGGAACTAGAGGAAGAGGTATACATGATGCAACCTCCAGGGTTCGAAGAAGCTGGAAAGAAGCACCTGGTATGCAAACTACACAAGGCACTGTATGGTCTAAAGCAAGCGCCTAGAGTCTGGTTCGAAAAGCTGAAAATAACTCTAATAAAATTGGGGTTTAGTCCACTGAGATCAGACAACTCTTTGTTCATGAGAAAAACTGACCACTGCACTCTATACACTCTTGTATACGTTGATGATCTCATCATTACAGGAGACAGCAACAATGAAATTGACAAACTAACTTCATACTTGAATGAAAACTTTAAACTCAAGGACCTTGGGCAACTAAATTTCTTTTTGGGAATAGAGGTGAAAAGACTCAAGAATGGCGAATTGCACCTCAGCCAGACAAACTATATTGATTCAATACTTAGAAGAGCAGGAATGAGTGAAGCAAAGGCAACCAACACACCAATGACAAGCAGTCTTCAATTATCCAAACATGCAGGAACACCACTTGACAATCCTCAACACTACAGAAGCATCGTAGGGGCGCTGCAATACACCACCATCACCAGACCAGAGATTTCATTTAGTGTAAACAAGGTATGTCAATTCATGCAACAGCCAACAACTGATCACTGGAAAGCAGTGAAGAGAATCTTACGATACCTAGCTGGAACAAAGAGACATGGCTTGAAACTTCACAACAGTAAGGCATTGGGCATCAGCGCTTTCGCAGATGCAGATTGGGGGGCAGACAGAGATGACATGCGCTCTATCAGTGGCTACTGCATATTTCTTGGAAGCAACATTGTATCATGGTGCTCGAAGAAGCAACCAACCGTCTCCAGATCTAGTACAGAGGCGGAATACAGGAGCGTGGCAGGAGCAGTTGCAGAAATCATATGGCTCAAGTCATTATTAAGTGAAATACTGGGGAAGAAGATCGAAGCAGCAACCCTGTGGTGTGATAATGCCAGCACTGTTTCTCTAGCAGCAAATCCAGTGCTGCATTCAAGAACAAAGCACATTGAACTCGATCTATATTTCGTACGCGAGCAAGTAGGAAGAGGTGAAATCGTTATAAATCACATTCCAGCCATATATCAGCGAGCTGACATACTGACAAAGGCTTTACCTCAGGCGCAGTTTACTCGGCTGAGAATGGAGCTGAATGTAGATGAGTATGAGGACAAAGAGAAGAAGTCAGAGGAAGAAGAGATGGAGAGGAGAGTTCACTTTGAGGGGAAGAGTTAATCATCATATTTGAATATCGGTTGTTATCTGGGCCTTGTTATATTGGGCTTCTGCTATATTTGCTTTTCTTTTAATTACCTGTATATAAACCTAAACGAAGACCCTGATGTAATTGTCGAATGATATTTTTATGTTTGTGATGTGACTACGTTCTTCTTCACAGAACCATAATCTTTATCCTCTATGATAGTTAAGTCTTCATCACAATGCGTCATATTAGGATCATCAATAACCTCTTCATTCAGTGCCTAAATCTTTTTGACATTGTGTAGGTCCAGCTAAGGAGGTTGGAATTGAAGGTAGGACAGTCGATGAAGACTTAAGAATCTGAAGCTTGATGATCTGAATCTAGATACATGTTTGGTAATGGTGTAAAGGCAAGCGGACCTGAAACTTGAGAAAGAGAAGAATAAAGATTAGAAACATCCATGGGTGTCATCTGAGCCTTCTCGAACATAGGAGAAACTAGTCATATACCTCGGGGAAGAAGTACGAGAAGGAGTCCCATCTAACTCTCCTCTACAATGGAGGAAAAACCAGGCAACTCAAGGTTGTATTGAACCAAGGATATTGAAAAAGTCGCTACTACCGAAGTCACCATAGCATTTGAAGTTTGAAAACCTTAGAAGAAGGAATAGAAGGTTCAGAGATGAAAGCTCCAAATGTGGTAGAAGCGATGATACTATAATTAGCTGCCGCTAAGTTAGTATTCTATGCTAGGAGTCCCAAAGAGATAGGAATTAAACTTTCACCCAAATCCTTAAAGCCAAATTTGGGAAGGACCTTAGTAGGAACCCAAGCAAAACTATAGGCCTCCGAAGCTAATATCTCCTGACCCATGCCAAGAGCATCTAAATCTTCATTATCTAAGAGGTCGGCCTTCGGCTCATCTTTGGGACGACGCCTAAGTGTTCTTTTTCTTATTTAATGATTTCTTCCCATGTCATAGCAAGTGCTCTAGGGTATTTGCCACCAAGCCATTTTAGGTCTCCAAATTTGATAAGGTTCACATAGAAGCAAATAAGAGTAAGCTCAACGTCAAACTTGATCTTTTCCTCTATGTTGACAGTGTGGGTTTCTGCATCCCTTTATGCATGTTCGGCATTGAGCACTTTACCCATATTTCTTCGGCCATATCAAAGTATCATTCTTTCATTTCTTCTGACCCTTTCGTGTAGTCTCTAAATTGAAAATCTTTAGATGTTGTTTGTAGACTATGGTTTGGAGTGCATTCATTTCTGTAACAAGAGTGTGGCTCTTATGATACATAGCCTTGAGCTGCTTCTAATGAATTGTAAATTTATCCTCGAAGACTTTTCTCTTGTCCAATAACTTTTTTCTGCAGCCGCGAGGGATTTCACAGTGTCATCTAATTCTTTACTATAATTAGCAATGATCCGCACATTATCCTTTTTCTCTATCTCCTCCCCGAAGGAGTAATGGATTATCACTGTTTACATCAGACAAAGCTTGTGCGAACTTCCTTCATATATAATATTGATCATAAGTGTCATTCACACAAGCTTTGATGTCATTGGCTACATTAAGAGGAATATCCTTCAAGGGATAGGATAACTTAATCGCCTCAAAGCAGAATGTGGGAAAGCTTTCTACAGTGCAATAAGTTACGGATTCAAGGCAAACTGTGTGACTGCCATAGCAATATGAGCTGAAGTATGCTCTTTACTAGGTCTTTGTTTGGTAGAGTCAAAGGTCGCAAAACCAGAAGGCCGAATAACCTGTTTGCATTTATGAGAGGATAACATAGGTTATGTAGAAGGCACCACCAAAGTGGGGACCGTGGAAGCTTTAGAAGAGGGGACATGATCGGGCTTTGAAGAGTATGGATCTTGATTTTTTAGAAGAGGAGATTGAGCATGATATTTAAGAGGGAGATATCTAGCCTGATCTGAAGCAATCGTGAGTCTCCCGCTCATGATCATAAAGATGTCTATGATTCTCCTCATTTATTTTCCTACTTTATCCTCTAGCACCTCAATGAGACAAATTCATAGGATGATTCATGATTTCAGCTTAAAGGGTCGTGCTTGTGATAACTGGAGGTATGGCTATGGAGACTGTTGAAAAGATTAGGGCATCCTATTGTAACTGAAAAGAAAGCATGACTAAGTTAAGTGTTGATAGTCAAGCAATAGCTCGTGCAGTGTGAACATGTGTTGACTTTGTATGTCGTGATAAGTTTCAGTGTACCTTAATAAACCCACGAACCATGCTCATGAAGTCGACCGAGTGGAGTGATCTCCCCTACAGCAGTTGAAGTTACATCTATAGCCGTGTGAATAGGAGAACCAATAATGGGAAGATTGAAATTAGCAATGTCATAAAATGGAATATTATCTGGAATGGTCCCAAAAGAACCATAGATATCATTAGTTGCAGGAGCTGGAGTTGCCTCTCCTACTAGAGTCTACTTTGGTTTTGGGACTGGATGGGGTGAAATTAACTTTAACCTTAGATAATGGGGGATAAGTGATACTTGTCCATCACCACCCATCGCTACTGTAGACTCACCGTCACTCCCATCCTTATTATCTTCATCATCACTATCATCAACATCTTCGTCGTCATCTTCATTATCATTACCACCCTCATCTTTCCTTTGATCAATAGGAGGGTTCTGAACTATAGGAGGAACTTCTTGATTTTCAACAATTAAGGGCTCAGCCATTTGGGCAAGCAGGGCACCTCCGTGCGACAAGAATGATACCAAACCTGTGATCGATGTGTAAAAGTTGAAAGTGTCGCATTTTAGGATCTTTCGAAAGGATTTTCATTTTACATTCTTCAACAGGGATATTTGCAGAGCTTAGAGAGTGTGTGCTAGAGTTGTAGTACTAGGTTTCCATGGAATATCTATAAATTTATGAGATACTAGTGTAATTATTTGAACACAATAAAATCCACCAAGGTAAAGAGTTATAATAGAACTTACATCTCGAGACTGGATAGCGCACAAAGAAATATTCATCTTTGAAGTGGCTAACTTATTCCAAAGATCAATAATAACACGACAGTGTTTGGATGATTCCAAATAATGTAAAATAGGACTATCCTAATGCTTCTTGAAACAAAATAAATATCCAATGTCCTTCAGTGTAGGCACCCTGCCAAAACGGTAAAGACAAACTATGTAAATGTGGTTCAGCAAAGCATATCCTTTCAGGTTAAGCTAAGTAGAGGCAAGCTTCATAGATTGAAGAATGATTCGAATAAAGTGATTAAACAAAGGGACTCCCCCAGAAAGGCACATATAATGATTACAGGCTGTATATCCTTCAGGAAGATCATGAGCCCATTGAAAGGGCTATGGAAACTAGGACTTCTTCAAAAGGAATTCATGCCTATCACAAATCTCTTGATATCTGCCTCATCCAATGTATATATTGGGGAGTCTGAAGGGTTATCGAGAATCACAATGCCCTTAAGATTGATATTAGGAAAAATCCTTGCATATGCTTTTCCTTCTATCACAAAGGGAACAACTTGTAGAGACTGTCTAGCTGAATGACTGGATGGTCAAGGTCGATGAGAAGAGAAATTATATGACGAAGTAGACATCGAGGTAGAAGCCGAAGCTATTATAGATGAGATGAACCCTAATGTGGATGGAACTTCACCATGGTAGAGAGAAGCGAGGAGCATCTATGGTTCATAACCATCGAAAAACACAACAGATGAGCAAGGTCATGTAAGATTTAACTTTGATCTTCTTGTTATAATTAAGCCCCGTGTAGTTGACATATGAAACCTAATGGAAGTCGATGTGTATTGACTAACCGAATCTCAAATACTGACGAGTTAGTGATATGCAATTTAGTCTATGTAGTGTGTGTTTTTCTTGTATCTAGAGTACATTGAACGTGAACACTCTATGCAGGTAGCTCGCTCATGTGAGCGTGCTAGCAAACAAGCTCTGTCAAACTAGGAATTGTGTGTTGGATTTTAGCCATTAATATATGATATACGATAATAGAACCGTTGGCCAGAGCAATACAAAACTTTCTTTTATAGGGACATAGGATTGAAGTGCTTGACCTAAAGCAATTATGCATGATTCCATTGGACGCCAAAGTGTGTTTGATGTGGCCATTATCTAAAACCATCCAACCAGAACTTAACCATCAATCCACACTCAATTAAAGATTGTTAATGCTAGTTATCATCCTCCTTGCACTTGAGAATGACTTAACTAAATGTCAAAAATTCTTCGCTATGTAAAAACCTAATCTAAGACTTAAAAAATCTCAAAGCTGACCCCAAACACATGAATTGGGGAAAACCCGAGTCAATCCTAGGACATTGATCATGAGAAAACTCAAGTCTGTCTCGAGTGTCTAAGGCCCCTTTGGATTCAAGTCCTCTATAAGCCACAGAGAAGTTCAAGATGGAAGAGGAAGTGTTGAAATGAGGCCAAGTATGGTCAGAGGCCATTATCAGTTGTTTGCAACCCCAAAATGAACGATGACCATCTACCTGGGCTTGAAGGTAATGCTAACGGCAGCGTCAAGGTAAGAAAATCGAGATGAAACTTAATTAAATAGGGGAGCAAATTCGAATGCATCGGGGCTTAGTCACCTGAGTTGGTGCTGAAGATGGCTAAAGATGAACTGGTATAGTGTGATAAGCTAGCGATGTGTTTTCTAGGGCTTGCGTTTGAAGTTAAAGCAGTTGGAAGTCAGAAATGTAAATGAAGATAACTAAAAAAAGTAATAGTGGAGATGAAAATGACTTATATGCTATTTAAATGTAACACTTGCAATTAAATTCAGTACCGAGTTATAATTCTCAACTCGGTATCGTGTTGTAAAAAGATGGAAAGAAGAAAAAGGAAAAGAAAGGTGGGTAACAAAGATGAAAATCGAAAACTAAATAAAAAAAGGAATGGAACCTACCTGATCGAATGAGAGAGTAGACTTTCTAGAATTTCCGGGCTTAAATGATAACTCTAAGTAAGTTATTCTGACTTTATTTCATTAAAAGAATGTTAATCCACAACCGTTTAAAGCGACATGTCGATCTAGAGAAGATGCGTTGCTTTACGAAAATAGTTCAAAGGATGAGGACATCATTTTAGATCAGAATTTAAAGTTAGCAACTTGTCTAAGTCCAAAGTTGGGAGGAAAGTGTTATCTCGTTTTTGAACCAAGAAATACTCAATGAATTCAAACCATTGAATAATCATGAAATAAATTAGAAGTCTACAAGTGAACGCCTAGAGCCATAATTCTAATGAAGTCTTACGAATCAGCACTGATCTTTACTGGCCACGATAAGGTACTTAGCCATTCTCCAAACAAATCAAGTGATAAGAAGCAAAAGTGGAAAACACAACTTACGGTTATAAGTTGGTATTGAGTCTTGGAGTTCAATAATGACTTAGGAAACATGATCAAAAGATCAAAGACAAAGTAAAGTGTACGAAGACAAGGATGTCATAGGTCACCACTGAGTTGTGAGTACAACTTGGTATCGAGTTATTAATATATGATGATTTGGCCATGATTTTAACTTGGAGCTTCATGCGGATGGGGAAAACGCGATGAGAAAATCTCGAAACCTATTTCGATGACATTAGTCTATAAATAGGAGCAAAAGTGCAAATCGAAGGGGATCAAGAAAAAGATATCGATATGTTTGTTGAGACCAATGTACGTAACACTCTCTCTATGATGGACAGTGATTTATTCTTTAAATGTACATAATGCTCTCTATGTGATGGACGGTGATTTACTCCTTAAATATACGTAATGCTCTCTCTATATGTTAAATGTTGATTCACTAATGACTACAGTGGCACTAAGGGATTACGTACTTGTAGTTGTTTGTAACAATCATAAAACGACTTGACAAGAGTTTTCTATAGTTCAATACTTACTAAGTCAAAATAGACCTTATGGAAATGTCATATGGTAGTATTTTGACTTGAGGATACTATATATCTTAAGTAAGGATATAATTTGATTTTGTTTACATACTTAGAATTTAGATATTGTTATAACCATAGTTAGGTATAAGTTGAACTATTTGAATTGAAACACTACTCTAGTGAGGATTCATGTCCTTTGTTGTAGAAGGTTAGTATCAACATAATCTGTAGTTGACTTAAAGTCAAAATATCTAGCTAGAGTAAATATGTTAATTGATAAATATTATCGGATTAAACCAAGCACATTAAAGTGATATGCATGATTAAATACAAATATTGATAACAGTTTTTGACCTTAGACCAAACTCTAGATATCTATGTGATATAATGATGATAAAAAGAATATATGTATAAAACGTTGTTACTAGGTGAGCTTATTATAATGTAGAAATTGGATTCCACCTAAATGATTCATTAGCATTGAACTTGTACCTGATACTGTACTTTAGCAAGGTTTGACATGCTTCAGTGTTTAAATTGTTTAAATATTGACCGAGAATCGGGTTTACATGATCACAACAGCGTTATTTGTTATTTCCAAGTTCAACCAAAGTTAAAAATATTTTATAAATGTTATAAATCAATAATAAATAACACAAATATTGTACTAACCTATACGTTATTTTTCATTATTTATTTGTAGTGTAAAATCGATCAAAATGATGTATAAAAGTTATACTTCTGTTCGATTGAAAAGGGAGCTTAAGTAATATAATTAAACTATTGATTCAAATAAAAGTCAATGACATTTTGAACATGCTAGGTCAAAGAAGAAGTCAGTCATACAAGAAGAAGTCAATCATCTAGGGTTTGAGAGAAAGAAAAGATGTTTTGATATTTCCTAGGTTATAAATAGATGGCCTACATTTCTTTTCACTCTACCGTAACCAAGGAGAAGAACAAAGTATTCGAGGACGAAACAACCAACTAGCAACTTGTTAGACCGTCGGCTAGATTTTCAAGGAGAAAGGTACTGATTCTAATTATATATATATATATATCATCTTTATGCTCAATATCACATATATGTTTTAGCCATGTTAATTTAAAAAAATTTCAAAATTAAAATATTATTATAATATTTATGAAATATATAAACTTTTTTAATATATACATCTGTTATATGTTAAAATTTATTTTCAACATAAACAACAAAAATTGATACATATACACAAACAGAGAAATATATATACACACACACATATAAAAATCTATTTATAAGCCTGTTATAATAATTGTTTTCATTTTTAAATCCCAAAATTTTACTTGGTTTTACAACGTTATAAATATAATTATTTCCTTTCTAGTTTTGGTTTTCACAAAAACTGATTCGATATATGTATATACATTAATGAATTTCCATATATAAATTTATTTAAGAAAAATTGTTATGTCCTTCGGTTTTCCAAAATAAAAAAACAAATTTTTTTACCTTTTTATTTTATTTATCAGTAAAACTAATTATTGGATATTGAAAACTAATTATTTAAATCCTATAAATTTCATTGGATTTTGAAAAAATTACTATATGCTAGTGGCTTCTAATAAAAAAATTATTTTATTATATATATGTTTACTAGATACTTAACTGGGAAATGTCAAAGTCTTTTAAAATTTGAATTTTAAGTATATTTTATAAAACCGAAAATTAATTAACAAACTATTTAAATACACACATTTATAACCACAAATTAATTATTGAATAATATTTTACTATATATGTGTGTGTATTTTAGTGTATACATCTATGTAAATATTAATTTTATGGGCAAGTTATCTCTAAATAATATTTTACTATATACAAATATTAATTTTAATATATATATATATATATATATATATGTATGTATGTATGTATGTATGTATGTATATATGTATATGTGCACCCCTATAGGTATAATGTGTGTATTGTGAAAGTACTACATCAGGACCTAGGCTTAATATGAGGTTTTCATGGCAGCTAACTCTCTAAATCTAGGCGGTGGTTCTCCCTCTGCTCCTTAAACTCAGGCTTTCGTTTTCTCATCTTAGGAAACCAACGATGGTCTCACAGTAGATGTCTCCAGGCGTCTTTGCAAGCAATTGCATCAAGCTTCTCAGTTGCCATCTCCTTAAAATTCGTTTAGGTCTTAAATCCATAAAACACCTAGGCTAGAGGTGATTTTCCTTTATTACTTGAGAAAAGAAATCACATAGGGACTAGTACGCCTAATCTAGAACCACGTCGCAATATGCAAGATAACGACAACGCTAGTCCATATATGCCGAAGGCATGTAGTGCGGTCGTAACAAAAACTGAAACGGTATCATACTCATATATATCCTTTTAAGAACTATATGATTATAAAAATCTGAAATGTAAAATGACCAAACAGTTAGTTCAGAATGCTAGAAAAAAATTGGGAAAATTCTATAATTTTACATGTAATGGGACCCAAACCCTATTACCATTTACTTTAAAGCATACTTAATTAGGGTATGAAAACTAAATTGATAATTTCAAATATATTCAAATGACGATAGTTTTTACATTTTTAAGTTTGATAAAAAGGAAGAGTGTGATAATGTCTTAGCTTGAGGGCTGTATTTTCACGGCAAAAGGTTAGTGATGATGAGAAAGTGATTTCTAGGCATGAAATTGACTAAAGAATTTCTACAAACCATACCCATATGGGTTCGATTTTTCAACCAGAGTAGAGGATTGGTCATCTTGCCTCATTAATAGGAAATCCCATTAAAATGGAGTAAATTACAAGTAACATGATTCGTATCTCATTTGCTAGAGTCTTAATTGAAGTCAAGTCTAACTTTACCTTTCCAATTTCCGTATCAGTTTTTGATGAAAACGGCAATTTGTTTTGGCAACAAGTTAAATACAAATGGAAGCCAAACAAATGTCAGAACCATAACTTCTTTGGGCATGGGGAAAAAGACTGCAACTTGGAAAGAGCATGGGTTCCCAAACAAAGTACAAATACTGATAGTACTAGAACTAGAAGTGCGTATTAAAAATTGAAACAGATGTTTAGAGATTGAGACAGTGTAGAGATTTTGTAATAAAGAGAATTCTTATTATCTTATTATCTTGTATATTACATGGTAAACAGAATAACACGGTATTTATACAAACATTTGATAAGTGGGCTAGGCCCAGCTAGGCTGGTAATCCACAACACAAATATGAACGAATCTCAACCGAAGGATCTTTATTGATCTGAAGGTCAGGAAGTAATCTCAGAAAGAGATGTTAAACTGTGTTACTTCTAATTGCCTCCCTCATTTCGATCTAGGGTTTCATTTTCTTCCTTCTTTATCTCAGATCTGCTTCCAGCGTCTTCAATCATTAAGTTGGCTTTGAATCTCTCAAAGTTATGTTTTGAGAGGGCTTTTGTCATAATATCAGCGATCTGATGGCTTGCAGGAATGTGATTAACAGCGAGTTCCTTTTTGATAACCTTTTCTCGAACGAAATACAAGTCGATTTCGATGTGTTTCGTTCGAGAATGAAGGACTGGATTTGCTGAGATAGAAACAGCTCCAGAGTTGTCGCACCATATTACTGGTTGATTAGATGAAATGATCTTGATTTCGTTGAGAAGAGATCTGAGCCAAGTGATTTCAGCTGTAGTGCTTGCCACGCTACGATATTCAGCCTCGGTGCTGGAGCGAGACACGGTGGGTTGCTTTTTGGAACTCCATGATACTGGGTTGCTTCCAAGGTAGATGCAGTAACCTGAGGTAGATCTTCTATCATCTGAATCTGTAGCCCAATCGGCGTCAGCAAACCCTTTGATAGATAAGTCTTTACATGCTCTTAACTTTAGACCTTGATTGATAGATCCTTTTAAGTACCTTAGAATATGCTTAACTGCCTTCCAGTGAGGATCTAATGGTTTCTGCATAAATTGACAAACTTTATTTACAGAAAATGATAGTTCAGGTCTGGTAATAGTGATATACTGCAAAGCCCCTACGATACTTCTGTAAAGTTTTTCATTATCAAAGGTTTCTCCTTTGTTTTTAGATAAATGTAGATTACTTGACATTGGGGTAGGCATGGGCTTTGCAGCACTCATTTTGGCTCTGTCTAGAACTTCAGATATATATTTTCTTTGACACAGAATAAGTTCATGTTCAGATTTTCTTATGACTTCAATGCCTAGGAAATATTTTAAGTCTCCTAAGTCTTTCAAGGAGAATTTGTTGTTTAAGTAATCAATAACATACCTGATTTCTTTTATGCAGTTTCCTGTAATTATGATATCATCCACATAAACAAGTATGAATACACTGATATTGTTATAATTCTTGACATATAACGAGTTGTCAGACTTAGTAGGATGATAATTGAGATTAATAAGAGTAGATTTAAGCTTTTCATACCAGACACGTGGAGCTTGTTTGAGCCCATAAATGGCTTTTTCAAGTTTGCATACCCAGTCTTTCTTGTTACTCTGAATGTATCCTGATGGTTGTTGCATATAAACTTCCTCATGAAGTTCACCATTTAGGAAAGCATTATTGACATCCAGTTGCTTTATTTGCCATTTATTGTGAAGAGCAATGGTGAGAATAACTCTTATAGTAGTGGGTTTTATGACTGGTGAAAAAGTTTCACAGAAGTCTATCCCATATTGTTGTGAGTAGCCCTTGGCCACAAGTCTGGCTTTATATTTGTCAATGCAGCCATCAGAGTTTCTCTTAATCTTGTATGTCCATCTACATCCAATAATGTTTTTATTCTTTGGTGCAGGAACAAGGGTCCAGGTTTTATTTTTGATGAGGGCATTATACTCATCATTCATAGCAGCTTTCCATTTCTCATCCTGTATGGCTTCATTGAAGCAAACAGGCTCAGATAAGTTGCTGATGACATGATAAGCTTTGGGCTTGAATATTCCATGCTTTGATCTGGTTATCATGTGATGACCTGTTTCCTCCTCATTAAGATCATCTTGATGAGGAGTGTCGTTGCTTTGATCTTCAGGAGCAAGCATAGTCTTTGTACTAGATTCATCATTGTTGTTCCAGTCATTACTGGAATCACTTGAACCTTGACCTGATCCTTCACTTGATACTGTGAGTTGAGGTTCAGGCTGATTCTGATGAGCAGTTTCATCTATTTTGTTGCTAGAGAGGATGGGTATTTCAGGTATGACATTTTTTGTGTTATACACTTTTTCAGTTGTTTTAATTTCTGTACTAGCAAATGGAAATATAGATTCATTAAATCCAACATGTCGAGATATTAAAATTTTTCCATTGCTAGTTAAGCATTTATAACCTTTATGATTAGAAGAGTAACCAATAAAGGTGCAGGATGTAGATCTGTTACTTAACTTATGAGAATTATATGGTCTCATATAGGGAAAGCATAAGCAACCATATGTTTTTAGGCTATTGTAATCTGGTACAATATTAAATAGTAATTCTAAAGGAGTTTTATTTTGTAGTACCTTTGTTGGCATTCTGTTGATTAGATGAACAGCTGAGTTGAATGCATCTGGCCAGAACTTGAATGGCATAGAGGCATGTGCCAATAGAGTGATACCAGTATCAACTATATGCCTATGTTTCCTCTCTGCTAACCCATTTTGCTCAGAAGTATAGGGGCAGGTAGTTCTATGTATTATTCCTTTTTCTAAGAAATAATTTTTTAATGGTTTGAATTCTGCTCCTCCATCAGTTTGAATGATTTTAAGTTGATGATTTAGTTGCCTTTCTACTTGAGTAATAAACTGAATGACTGCTCTATGTGTTTCAGCTTTGGTTTTTAGAAAATATATCCAAGTATGTCTTGAAAATGAATCAACAAAAGATATATAGTATTTGAAACCAAAGTCTGAATTTATTGGGGCAGGACCCCATAAGTCTGTAGCAACCATTTCTAGTGGTTTGGTATATTTAGTTGATGAATTAATAAAGGGTAATTTGTGATTCTTTCCTATTTGACATGCAGAGCATATATAGGGTAGTGATATATCATCAATGGCAATTTTATTACTCTTCAACACAGTTTTTACAGTATTAATACTGGGATGACCCAATTTACAATGCCAAAGATCAAAGATTTTGCTATTTTTGATATTGTTTTCAACATTGTTGCACCATTTTCCTGAATTGAATACCCTATTATGCTGCCTCAGATTGAATGAGTATAGGCCATTTTGCACATTACCCTGCAGTAAAATTTCTCTAGTTGATGCATCTCTAACTAAACAGAGTTTTGGATAAAATTCAAAGTATACTTGATTATCTTTGGCAAATTGAGAGACACTTATGAGATTTTTCTTTATTTGAGGAACTCTAAGTAAATTATTTAAGTGTAATTCTCTTTTGCCAAAGATTTTTGCATTCCCAGTGTGTGTAATTCTTATAGACTTACCATTACCTAAAAGAATAGATTGTGTACCTTTGTATTCTTTGTTTCCTAGATTCAAATTTTCCAAACTGTTGGTGATATGATTTGTAGCTCCTGAATCTGGGTACCATTCTTCATATGTTGCATCTTCATTCTTTGAGTGTTGTGCGGAGTTTTGATTACTGGTATCTGCTTCTGTATGTGCTATGTTAGCAGTTGGGTTGATTGATCTCTGACTGTTGTTGTTATTGTTGTTGAGAGAGTAGTTCTGATCAAATCTGAAGTAGCATTTTGATGCTGTATGTCCCATCCTTTCACAAATCTGGCACTTTGGTCTATTAGAATTGTTCCATCTACCTCTTCCTCTACCTCTGTTATTTTGATTTCCTCCTCTGAAATTTCCAAATTGATTTCTATTTGAGTTTTGAGAGGTGTCTTGATTTTTCTTTTTATTGACAGAAGCATAATTGATAGAGTAGTCAGAGTTTTGAGTTTTCTTTTGATCAATTCTCCCTTCATGTGCTAGAAGGGTTGCATGTACATATTGAATGTTGGGTAGTTTCTTTTTAGCTGAGATGACAGCCACTATAGATTCGTAGTCCTCATCCAAACCACTCAAGATTGTGAGAATCTGTTCTGTTTCTGATACTTTGTATCCTGCTGTACTGAGGAGATCACAGTAATTCTTGGCCTTTGTTAGATATTCCCTTATTGACATATCATTCTTTCTTAAGTTCTGCAGTTGCCTCTTGTAGTGTATAATTCTTGCAGAAGATTGAGAATTGAAGAATTGTTCAATGGCTTCCCAGATTTCTTGTGAAGTCTTGCATCCTACAATATGAGATAGAATGCTTGTGCTAATAGAGGACATTAGCCATGTTGCAAGAAGATTATCTTGTCTCTGATAAAATATGAAATCTTGATTGGGGATAGCCTTTTCTTGATTATCAGTTATCATTTTGGGTGGAATGGCCAGAGTACCATTGACATATTCTTCTAATCCATGTCCCTTTATTGCTGTTTCAGTTTGATATTTCCACATGATATAGTTGCTTTCATCAAGTTGTACTGCAGTCTGACTTTTTAACTTTATTATTTCAGAGAAAATGGCAGCTTTGTTGGCTCTGAATTCTGATGTGGCAACAGTTGCACTTTCTTCAGTCATGATGAAATGACAGGAAACTGGCGAGGCAGATGTTTATCTTGCAGCCAGATATTGAATCAAGAAAGTAGATCTTGAACAGAGAGATTGATAAGATCAGATATGAGAAACTTGATTTAGGTTTTAACAGGTATTAGAGAAAAGATAACAGAATCAAATGATGAGATGCTTCATAAAAGATCTGAGAGCAACCGAAAGTTTAGATTATAAATCTTTCTTTCTGGATGGTTCGATGATGATCAAGAAGCTGAATCTGATGATCAGTCGTTTGACGTTGGCTCTGATACCATATTAAAAATTGAAACAGATGTTTAGAGATTGAGACAGTGTAGAGATTTTGTAATAAAGAGAATTCTTATTATCTTATTATCTTGTATATTACATGGTAAACAGAATAACACGGTATTTATACAAACATTTGATAAGTGGGCTAGGCCCAGCTAGGCTGGTAATCCACAACACAAATATGAACGAATCTCAACCGAAGGATCTTTATTGATCTGAAGGTCAGGAAGTAATCTCAGAAAGAGATGTTAAACTGTGTTACTTCTAATTGTGCGATGCAAGTTGACAATAATACGGAGAACCAAAATGTAATTACTTCTAATTCATCCAAGCATATTGATAACAACAAGGTAAATAAAAAAATTGATGCTAACTCAATAGCTCAAAATGACATCATGATATATAGCTAATCAGAACAAACAAATATTAAATCAATTTGAGTCTAAAAGGACTCGCATTCCCATGTATTAAATATAATTCGGTCTGTTAATAACAATAAAAACAAGTCCGAAACTTAGAAAAGGTTAGAAATTTATTCAGAAACATAGATATTTGATTCTACAGCAAGGCAATCTATTATCAATGGGGTAAGCAGCAAACTGATAATAATAAAAAAAGCGAGTCTCAAGTCAGAGAAGAGATAGAATCAAACATAACTGAAAAAGAAGTAAAGAAGGCAACTTTTTAGATGGGCAATGAGAGCAGTTTTAGATTAAGGATCATCTTGTTGTTGCCATGCAAGGTATGTTCTCTTGTGGCCAATGTAGTAAAGAAATTAATCACATATTTATCACTCTCATCTCAAAAAATAACAATTCTAGTTCCATATCAGACGTTAAGCCTATTGCTTGTTGCAATTTTATATATAAGATCATGTCTACCATTTTATGCAACAAAATTAAAAGTTATATGAATGGCCTAATTGTTGGAATTCCTAAAGCACAAAGTGTAAATGAAATACACTTGTCCCACATCGTCAAATATGCAAACAAAGCCAACTATATTAATGGTTTTCTAATGAAAGGGTTGGGGCCTTGGGGTATCCAAATGTTTGCTTCGTTGTGAGGAGGGAGATCATGCATCACCACCACGCGCACCGCCGCCGTCCGTCCGCGTCGGGTTTGGATCTAATATGATCCAATTTTTACTGCAAAACTGGGCCGGGCTTTCTGACAGTTGCAGGTTATACGAACAGGTGCGAATCTGTTCGTACGGACGCAGATTGACTGAGGGGGTGCGGCGTATGGCAGCAGCAGGAATGAACGGGTGCGGCCCGTTAATGAAAGGCAACGGGTGCAACCTTCCAAGCAGACGCGACTGTTCGAAAGGGTGCAGACGAAATTATAAATACTCTTTACAATCTCGTGCAGATTACGTCTGTTGTATCTTGGGAGATTTTAAATAAAGTCTTAAGGAAATTGTCACGACAAGCCTCAGACGGAATTTCCCTCTTCAACCGATTAGATTTATATATATATATATATTTCTTTTTCTTTCTGCGGTATACTATTTCATTAAATAGTATAACAGTTGATTTAGCACTATAGTGATTATTACTATAGTTGTTAATTTGTTGTTGTAATTTAATTACGACATAACTATCATTTTAATTAACTAATACAGACTTCTAGAGTAGTAGAAATCTGTTTGATAAACTTGTGAGATGAGTTTATAATTGATTATTCTCTGTTTTGGTATACTAGACGTATAACACTAATATCACACAATTTAGAATGCATACATTCCATATAGGCACATATGTAAAAACTCCCTTCTAGCTTATGAAATGGTGAGAACATTCAACGGAAAGGGCTCAAACAACTTGTGTCTAAAGGTGGATCCTCAAAATGATTATGATAAAGTAAGAGCAACTCCAACTGTTTGTTGGATATCAGAAATGTGGAGATGTGCACTAGAAGCTGGCTCCAACATGGTGCAGAAATCTGGATAGTGTTGATTTAGAGGTTCGTAGTATATGTATTCCGGATTTAGTGAGGTGCCTATAACAGGCGCCTGTTGAACAGACGCTTCATATTGAGATGCTTGTTGCCTGATACACGGGCGCTATTATACAGACGCATCAGACGCCTGTTGAACAGGTGCCCAAATTCTCGGGCGCCTGTTCAACATGCGTCTGACCACATTTCTGTTGGAGAAATGAGGCCTCCAACATTTCAGAGGGTTAAAAAATATATTTCCACGCTCCAAACTGTTGTAGATTCTCTAAGTAGAGAGTTCACATGCCACATGATGCTGATGATGGCCTGTAAGATTAGTATATACATGATCTATCAGTGCACCTCATCTCCCTCATTCTCCATTCTTATTAATGGATGATCATGTGGATTTATACATAACAACAGATGACTCAGGCAAGATGATCCCATCTATTCTTACCTTCTCTCAATTACTTGTGAGCACTTATCTATCTTATTTGACTTAGAGCTCCATGCTGGAAACTTAACCCCTATTTACAAATGCAGTTGACACTTGGTGTGAATTGCAGAATCCCGTGAACCATCGAGTCTTTGAATGCAAGTTGCGCTCGAGGCCGTTAGGTTAAGAGCACGTCTGTTTGGGCGTCGTGCCTAAAAAAAAAGAAAAAAAATGCAGTTGTATTGTAAATTTTACGGTGTGCAGATGATTAATTACTGTTTCCCAAAGCCACCGCAGAAAATGCAAAAACTATTGGATATACCATGAATGATTTAAAACTATTTACTGGATTGTCCATGAATGAGAAGAAATCAAAACTGTTTAACAAATAAGCAAATTATACACAATGTTGTTGGAGTCAACTATGTAGGGCTTCTAGTACATATTTAGGAATCCCACTAAGCAATAATAAACTGACGGAATCAGATTATGGTAACCTAATTGATCAAATCAAGCAAAGACTCAATAATTGGAGTAGCACAGTGGAAGATTAGAGCTTATCAAAACAATAATTTTCTCTATAGTTATATTTTGGATGCAAATATGTCAAATGCCAAAGAATATAATAAATGAGACCGAAAGCATATGCTCTAATTTTCTATGGCATGGGAAAGCGCCTCAAGTTGCTTAGGACATAGTTTGCAAACAAAAAGAAGAAGGGGCATGGGATTAAGGAAACTTAAGATACAAATAATGCACTTGCTATTAAACTCTTATGGAACTACTTGCAACAAAATAGTTTGTGGGCAAGGTGGCATAATAATACCTATTACGCTAATATATTTTTTTGGATAATAATGGATGATTCGAATTCATCTTTCACATGAAAATTACTGTTTAGAATAAGAAGCAACAATCATGGTCTCAGTGGAAAAAAAACGTTAATGGAGAAGACACAATTATGTGGTTTGATCCTTGGACAAACAACAACTCTCTACTCAATTTATTAAGTTAGCTAGCCATGAGTAATATTGGAAACACAAGTAAAAACGTGTCTGCACTAATGTGAAATTCAAGTTGGTGCCTCAACACTTCTTTCCTACCATAACCCATATGCAATTGGAATCCGACTAGCTAATAATGAGGAGTTCAACTATAAAACTACATGGGATTGTATTAGAACCACTGATTTAAACAAAGACTGAAGTCATCATCCACAGTACAAGATCCTACTCACTAAATATATAATGCGTTCATATTTGGCAATCACAAACAAGCATATGACATAAGACAAAATTTGCAGATGATCGAACATCAATTTGACCATTTGCAAATTATATTTTAAGGAAGATGAAACAAGTAATTAAACACTTATTTATCAAGTGTAATTATAGCAACAGTTTGTAGTCCTCAATCAGTAACATGCTATAGATTCAAAGTGACCATAAAATTAGACTAATTGAAATATTAGATACTATCATTTCCAAATTCAAAACAACAAATCGGTATTTAGACTCAGGCTTCGTTTGTTTAAATGCTGACTGTTGAATACTAAAATCTGAATGTTGATTATCGAAAGCTGAATGCTAAATTGCAAAAAGTTATTTGTTTGTATTTTTAAAACTTCTTATTGGAACTAATGCAAATGTCTATTTTGACAATATCGCCCTTCATATTATTTGGTATTCATGTAGTAATTATTAAAATGAAAACTTTGAACCGTAAATTTAATATTTTTGACAGATTGAAATTTGAAAATTTTTAATGTTGAAAATATAGATAATTATTTGAAAGTATTTAATTTTGAAAGATTGAAATTTCTGCTGGTTATATTTCAAGATTTCAAGTTTAAAAAAACGAATTAAGTTTCTAAAATTCAGTTTAAAAAAATTAATCTTTAAGAAATAATTATCAAATTTATGTAATTCATAAATTGTAATTTTCAATCTATTTTCAAAATTTTAAATATTATTTGATTTGGTTTTCTTTGTTTTTTTTTTTGAAAATGAATCTGAATTTAGAAAAGTAATAAAATAATATAGTTTAAAATGTTTGAAATCTTAACTAAAATGGATTTTCAAATTTTTATTTAAATTTTTTGAATGTTTAGTGTATTTTGTGGTAATGTAAAAAATCTAGCTAAGGGTATACATAGAAGAAATAATCATTAAACATTCAGAATTAGAAAAAGCATTACGAAAGTATTTTAACACTTTTTCCCTAAATAAGTATTTCAGGTAGGGTCCGCGGGTGCGGCGCAGTGGAAAGGAGGCTTGAGTTCTGGTAAAAAAACCCATGTTCGATTCCTAACATGTGCTTCTCCATCCTATATAAATTTACCCGGAGGTATGGGGGCTTGGATCAGCGGACGACTTTATACTATACCCTCCTCAGGAGTTTACCGGTTCGCCGGGTGATTATATAGTCTAAACAAATAGTACTTTAATGGATACAAAATTGTGTTCTAGGTGTGGCTTGTTTGGCTTGAGCGTAATCAACATCTATTTCAAAACAAAAAATTAGCAGCAAACATCGTAATACAAGTTATTATTCAAGATTGTAGAAGTATTATTCGAAAATCCAAGTTCAAAAATGAAATAAACACAAATAGATCTCAAGCATATGAAAGATTTGATCTTATTTAGTTCCAAGCACAAATCCACTACAACAAAAATAACCTTTCGCAGCGTTTCAGAAACGCTGTTACATAGTTTAACAGCGTTACGAAGATCGCTGTCTAACGACAAGCTGTTATAGAGTCAAGATGTACCATAACATTTTTCAAACGCTGCAAAATAAATAGTGTATCGCAGCGTGTTATTTATTACAGCCTTCCAATAAACGCTGCAACATGTCCTTACCCACCACGCACTACTCTTTTGGACAGCCATTCCAGAAACGCTGCGAGACTTTTTTTTTCGTTTATAAACACTTGTAACTGAAGATTTATTGGCAGAAATAAAACGCTGCATGTGAGTTTAATTTCACAGCGTTTTGGTCAGTTATATTTCATATACGTTTTTCCATTTGTCAGCATTTATAAAACGCTGTTATATATAAAAATTACCATAATTTCATCCCCTTTTCCACAGCCTTCTTAATTCAGTCTACTCTACTACATCTGCAAACATTCCCGCCAACTATAAAATTTTATATCGTATAACATTAGTTGATTGAAACACCATAAATATAGTCTTCGCATGTTATATTAAACATAATTAAAAATGCACTATCTTCATACGCAAAATAAACGATAATCGTATACAACATTTCATACATTATTTTATAGAAATAGCATATTAAGTAAAGCAAATATGATAGCAACATTGTTTTACAAAAATAGCATATTAAATAAAGCAAAATATGAGTAGTGTGTAGAGTCCAATCTCGTCATCTTCAACAATTCATCCTCAACTAGGTCAGCCAAATTACATAAGAATGCCCACTTTGAAACTGCTAAGATGTAAAAAAAAACATCAGCAACAATGCTTGGTAGGGTTGAGGTAATTGTGCATTAAATTAAAAAAAGGCTAAAACTGAAGCAAAGTGCTTAGGGAGCAACATTGCTCCGGTATCAGCAACAATGCCCAATGTAGGAAATGATTCCAAACTGAGAAATCGAGGTGGTCAAAATGACAACTGTTCTTAGTGGTAATAACCAGAACAACCCAACATATGTTAAACTACATAAAATCTGAGTAAGGGCAACTGATATTCTTACTGAATAAACTCCTTTCTTCCATCCGTTTCTTTAAGTAAGTCGGTTAGCTTGGTAATGAGTCGCTGATCCGGTCCTTACTCTGGAAAACAGTTAAAGTGGTGGATCAACATTTTGCAAAGTTAGACAATTAAGCAAAACAAGAAAAGTGGTGGCTCAAGTTGTGCAAACGATTTTCCTAATACAAATTTGTTCACAAAATCTGCATCACTATATCGGTCCTTACATACATGTGGTACATACAACATTTTTGGGTACACTGTATATGGAATTTGTACATCATTTTTCAGTTTCATTTCACTAAATTTAGGATTTAGATTCACACACTTAGTATATGCATTTACAGTTTTAGTTGCATTGCACCTGGTGCTTCACTCATCATCCCCTTGCTAGTTCAATCAGTGCACATACTTCATCACTATTTGCACATCCTCCATCAACCCAGTACCATTCCACTTCTTCATCTCTGTTTATCACTGCATACACCACCATCCATCAACCAACAAGCTAATGCACCGATTCCTCCTTAGAAACCAAACAGTCAACCATACCTCTACCTGAATCACACCTGCACTACCCGAACACCCTCACCTTCAAACTGTCCCACCAAAAAACCCATCATACTGCCCATCATCATCCTATTTTGTTGTCTAATTTTTTTCTTATTTTGTTGTCTAATTAATTTTGTTTTCTGCCCATCATCACCTTCAAACTGTCCCACCAAAACCACTGCCTTCCATTTATCAGACTGTAAAACCACCCACCTCCAAACTATCTTCATACATCACTGCATATCACTGCATATATCTACAACCCCTACCCTACAACCTATTTACAAACAGCACCTACGACAAACTCATAACTCACCTGAACCATTCCACCCTTCCTTCTCTTCATATACCTTACTCAACATTCCCTTTCACTCAACACTCAACAAACTAGCTACATCACTGCTACCACCAGAAACCAACTACCATCAGCATCTAATCCATCATACACCAACCTTGGCAACTATTCCACTTTCAAATCGCGACCTTCCTCCACCTGAAAAACCCACAACCTCTCACTGCCTGCAAACTACTATACAACCATACCTTCGAACAAACCCCCACTGCCTCAGACACATCCCTCTGCAACACTTACACACCACCCACATCAACAACCACTTACCAAATCATTATACCATCAATCCATCTCTTATACAAACTCCTTCATCACCGCTACACTCCCTACCGACCTAACTAAAATCCGGGGTCGTTACAGACTTCCCCCTTAAAAGAATTTCGTCCTCGAAATTACCAAGGAGACACAAGGATAGAGTAAGAATATTTCATCAATCAAACTGAACATCTATTCTGCATTGGGCTTACCAAATCAGAATATCAATAATAGATACAAGAACGAATCTGTTTAACACTGCACAAAATATTCGGGTTATCCAGATCTACGAAATATACAGTGGCATCGGTTAGTTCAAAGTGATAACTAACCATTCGTAGAACATATCCGGACCCAAAGAATAGATAGATATATGGATACAATTTCAAAACTTTTAGTTTAAAACTAAAATATACCTATCAACCATAGCAATCAAAGCAACCAATACATCCATACAAACAATTTTGGCTCTGTTGGAGTTTATGTCCCATATTAACACATCGAATTTCTTCTTCCTGGATCTACCAGAAACTATCGAAGAATTGAGAAGAGACGACGAACAAAATAGATTGATAGAGAAAGGATTATTTCCTTGTTGTTACAGGGTATCGACCATTTATAGTCGTATTCCCCTGTCCCCTATCTCATCCTCTTCTTGCACTCATACTTACTATCAGTGGATAGCAAGAGAATTTACTGAGGCATACGAACGGATATCTGAGAATTACTCATTCTAGGGTATACTTCACCCTATCTCTAATGAGCTACTTAACGTGTTATACTCCTGAGCTAAAGTTCAACCTTAGCTCTGATACCACATGTAATGACTCGGGTTTTTCCCGCTCGAAAATCAACATCCGTACTTCACATTGTACTAGAATGCCGCAGATTCGACCGTTCAAATCCGATTTGCCGGAGCTATAACACAATTAAGTAAACAACACAGCGGAAGAAAGAAAACAATATAGATATGCAACATCTGATACAATATCCAGATACAATGATGATACAATGAATATCTATATACATCAGAGATATGATACAACAAATAGCAGCGGAAAATAAAAGATAACATCAGCAGCGGAACAATATCAATAGAAGTGATAACCCCAAAATGATCTTCAGACAAGAATGAATCCACAACTCCAAGATAAGCAACTCCGATGAATGAACTAGCTCCAGATAATCTACTAAACCTGAATATCTGAAAAACCAAATTCTAGACTGCCCATGTGGAAAATAGTGGGCACCCAGAGTTTAGGAAGGGAACAATAAACTCCGGATCAGTCATCGGACTGGTGTGAGCAACAAAAACAGTTTATCTTTAAACAAACACAAAAGGCTTTTAAACATTGAAATCCGCAATGTTTTTGGAAAATGAAACTACCATAAGGCCTCCCGCCACACACACAATGCAATCGCAGAATTGGAGGAGATTTCTCCTTATGATAGTTAAACATGTTTACTACGCAAAATCAAAACTCTTTTGATATTATTACTAGTGCATAGTGTAGAAAAACATTTTTGAAAATATAATATTAATCTTAGCCGGCATACAACATTTCATCGTATGCCTACTATAGCTACCATGTTCAATAGCAGGTTACCGCCACATTCCATAGCAGGTAATACAACTAAAACCGTACAGGGTTCGTATTGTTTCTTTGGATTTCCAACAAATTATCAGGCTAAGGAACTTCCTTACCGAAATAGAAACGCCTCTGGAAAGACGCCCCGGATCCTAACCGGATCTCTGCAAACAAAAGGCCGACGCTACCTCACGCTCTAACCGAGCTGTAACTAGGTAACTAACACACGAGTCATGTCATCCCCTGGTCGTTACCGACCTTTATCCGAGGGGCCCCTCAACCAACAAAGCAACATCACAAAGTGATAAATGTATAGTGTCCACACGAGTTAAGTATCTGGGCTCCATACCATGATACCACCCTTTATCCAGAAGGAAATAACATACCCTAGGGGCGCTACCCCTACAAACCTTTGTCGCCACATTCCTGTTTCGACCATTACCGGGTTGTGAGGCTCGATGAAGTCTCGTCCACAAAGCTACGCTTTTTCACAAAGCCACGCTTTTTCACAAAGCCACGCTTTTTCACAAAGCAACGCTTCGATCAACAAATGATCAGCAGCACTTCGTATGCCACATTACCAAATTGGGAATGTATCACTAGTAACCATCAACTACATAACCTCTGAGCTCGTACGTCTCAGAAAAGGGTGTTAAGCTAAGAGAATAAATTCTCTGCCACCAACAGAAATGTATTTGATAGAAACCAGCTTTACATCTCAAAGTGTAATGTCAGACACACATCCATACAAGTCTGTTCCGGGTTCGAACAGAACCGAAGGCACTTCTCACGAAGCCCTTGCAAATCCGGATAATTTCCAATCAAGTCCGGACTTCCCATCACTAAGGGTGATAAAACCTCTATATCGGGGATCAGCCGATGCAGAGTAACTCGACGGTAATCCTTCCGTTTTCAAAAATATCCGGTCTTCACCACCGGTCTTCAAATGCTATCCATATCGTCGTATCACTATTCGGAATGGGTTATATGACACAAAGGTCCTCTCCCGGCTAAACCGAATAACGAGCGCAATTAAAAATCATATGGATACTGGGGTCTCAGTTAAATCACGGGTTTAAAGCTTAAAACTTTTCATTCGAATGGTAAAACAATTTACCATTTCCAATCTTTAAACAAAAAGATTCATTTCAAAAACCTTCAATGGTTTAAACAATTTCCACACTTTAATATTTTAAACAAAAGATTTAATTCACAAAGTTCATCCCATTCACAAAGTTTCATTCATAGAATTTCAAATCGATTTCCATTTCAATTGAATTAACTCGTTAAATCCTTAAATCAAGATTTAACTTATAGCTTTTAAAACAATTCCATTTCAAGTTAGATTAACTCATCCGGTCTTTGAAATCAAAGACTCATTTCATAGTTTTCAAAACATTTCAATTCCATTTCAAACTTGAAATTCTGCAACACAATTTGGAAATTCATTCCTTATGTGAAAGCGATTATTATTTGAAAACAAGTAGTTTTATTTCAGAAAAATCCAGTTATAATTACACGAGTTAAAACCCTTGAATTAAATTCAAATCCCCAAATTAATAATTTTAAAATGGTTTAACCCATATATAACTTATACAGCATCTTTAATCCCTAGTTTCAAATCATAGAATTCAATTTCAAACTTGAATTCAAATTTAAATCAAATTATTTAAATTTTCAAAACTTAATCAAGTTATTCGAAATAACTTTTATCTTTGAATATTCTATTTCAAAAGCTTTTCACTTTAAAACCAAATTTCCAATTTCAAAATCAATTGAAATTAAAATTTCAATTTCAAAAACATCAAATTTACATCATCTGTGATTTAACCGATTTCCACGTGAAATCCATATTTGTGTGTGTATGGTGTAGTCCAGGGGTTTTACACACAATAGTGCACAACATCAATCATCACAGATATATTGATATCGATAAGCGGTATAATCCACAACGCTTATCTTCATTTACAATTTCACAGATAAAATAAATTTATCAATCACAAGGGTTCATCATTACAATTCGATGTGGGTTTCGGATAACCAACTAGAATCCGACTCCCTGTCGCATCGAAATTCAAGTGCCGTTTTACGGGCCAAGGGTTTCATATTCACATAGTAATATATCACAGAAACAGAAATCACAGATAAATATATATCGCAGATAATCAATTACAGATCACATCATAAATCAGGGTATATCACAAAGCATCACATATTAGGGATATCAACAATTCAATCATTCAACGAAATCCAAACATCCATAAGTAGATCAGTTAATTGTCTGATTAATTCAGATCAGATTAATTTCTTATGAATTACTAATCCTGATTTATCAACATTAATAAATTACAAATCATTCTGATTTATTATCCTTTAATCATTTAATTAATCAATTTTAATTATTTAATTACTTTTAATTGAGAAATTATCTTCACGTAATTAATTACCTTTAGTTACTTATATTAATTAATCTTAATTAATAAATCAACCTTTAATAAATCACATAAATTAATTCTTTAATTCCTCAAGGTCTTAATAAACTTAAGATAACCCATTTATCTTACTTTAATTATTATTTAAACTTTTTTTTTTAAATAATTATTCCAATACCATTTTTTTTTACTCAAACCAAATTTAAACTTACTTTAACTTAAAGATCAAATCTTTAAAAATCTTGATTTAAAACTGAAGTTCGAAACTTGTTCAAATTTTTTTAAAAAAATTTAAAAGCTGTTTCAACACAAACTTTCCAGACCCGAGCCAAATTGCAAAAGACACGAGCTTTACTTCGACTTTTCTTTTCTGTTGTTGATTTAAATTGTTAAAGCCTGATTAACAAACTAAAGTAACCCGGTGCTTTACTCGAGCCAACCCACGATTTCACTAGCACGACTTCAAGTCAAACACTCCACCGCACACGATCAAACTCGAGGAAGCCCACCTCCTTCTTCTTCTCCCCCATCCTACTGACACACTACATATGCACATGCACGTGCACAGATCATCGTCGACATTCTTAACATTGTCGCCACTGTCTACAGGTCATCGATGACCAACCCAATCCATCCAACCACCCAAATCATACAATCCCTTTTCAAATCCAAATCGAACTAGTCGAGTGAACCTGGAACAAAAATCTTGACCATCATCCTCTTCGCCAACGAAGAGTTCGACGCTGGAGCCCATGCCAACCCATCCAAACTTCATCAAGAACCCCAGCATCATTTTCCCCCCATCGCGATCATCCCTGGCAAACGATCGACGTCGCGCGAAGCATTCAAAAACTCCGACCAGAACAAGCCTCCGAACCCTAGTTCACCAATGTCTGGCCACCACGGCCGTTAATAAAATCTTCTACTATTTTTCCCGTGATCCTCGTTTCGCAAACCTCCTCCAGCCCCAACCACGACAACCATCTCCTTCTTGATCGCCAGAAATTGCCAAGAAATCATTATACGTCCAACTCCAAAATTCTCGTGATTCACTCAACTAAAAAATGTGATTTTTCTTTTAAAAATCATTATTTCCAAAAGTAAAACATATTATATAAACGATTCGAGATTTCAAGATACTTGGGTTTTGCATGATTTTGAATTTCACTGTAATAATTATTCCCAGTCCAA
Source organism: Allium fistulosum (assembly GCA_030737815.1). NCBI lineage: Eukaryota > Viridiplantae > Streptophyta > Magnoliopsida > Asparagales > Amaryllidaceae > Allium > Allium fistulosum. The sequence continues at coordinate 1,024,084,911 of CM060906.1, forward strand.
TTATCTTCATTTTTAAAATCTAAAAATATTTTCTTTAATTGGGTCTTGATTAAACAAACAAATTTCATTCAGATCTTAAAGACTAATATGAATTGGAGATGAAGAATTTGATTTTTTAAAACAGGCTTGAAACCTGTAACCTTTGAACAGAGATCAGACTGCCTGAATACAAACATGCACAACATGTATACAGAGACTTTACTTATATATATACATACAGAGCATCATTCAACAGCCAGGCAACACTTCAAACCATTTTCAAACTTAAGTCACAAACATCAGAACAAAGCAAACATAGAGGTAAGTGAGTTGCTCACCTTTGATTTTGCAGCAGAGATAATGAACTTGATATTTTTGAAAACTGGAAGTTGGACAGAGAAGCATTTTGTTTGTGTCTAGCTGCCTGTAGCTTTGAATTTACAGTTTGAATTTGTTTGAGTTTTGTTTAAATTTTAGAAGATGAGATCACTTTAGATTTTCTTAACTTTGAAGATGAACGAATTGAAGCAGAGGAAATTGATGTATAAGAGAGCAAGTCTACAGGCTATATTATATTTTGTACAAGGTGATCATGTTGTTTGTACAATACAATGCAAAGATATATATTTTTCTTTGCTTTATCAAACAAAATCTCGGCTGATGATCTTGTCCATGCTGAAGAATTTTGTATGTACAGTCCCTTTTGCTTTGTATCAGCATGTACATAGGTACTTTATGTTTTATATGTTTACTTGTTTTGCTCGGCTGATGGATATGGCATTAATTGCCCTGGTACTTCATTTGTTTTTATGTACTTCTTTTACTTGCCTTTGCAAGCTTGTCTCGGCTGAAAATGATATTGAGGAGATTTTGTTTCATACTTTTGCAAGTATATATATATTTAAACTTCTTTGCTTTGACTATAGATCTTAATTTCTGTTTATAGTTTGATTTTCCAAAATTACATTTACAACATATATTTTCCTTTTATATCTTACACTTGTATTTTTTTATATTGATAGGATACAATTTTATACTTCTTATAATTTCATAAAGAAAACGGATTAAAAATACAGTCTATACATTTAATAAATAATTATACATATTTTATTTCAAACCCAATATATATATATATATATAAATTCAAATTTACTCATATATGCTTAAATACATATAAATTCACATATATACAATATTAAAAAATACTTTTATTACGATCGGCGAAACTCGCTTCCATTTATTAATTGATTTTACAATTTTTTATTCAAAAATTCATTAATTTATTAATTTAAATTTAACTAAAATCCGGGGTCGTTACAGACTTCCCCCCTTAAAAGAATTTCGTCCTCGAAATTACCAAGGAGACACAAGGATAGAGTAAGAATATTTCATCAATCAAACTGAACATCTATTCTGCATTGGGCTTACCAAATCAGAATATCAATAATAGATACAAGAACGAATCTGTTTAACACTGCACAAAATATTCGGGTTATCCAGATCTACGAAATATACAGTGGCATCGGTTAGTTCAAAGTGATAACTAACCATTCGTAGAACATATCCGGACCCAAAGAATAGATAGATATATGGATACAATTTCAAAACTTTTAGTTTAAAACTAAAGTATACCTATCAACCATAGCAATCAAAGCAACCAATACATCCATACAAACAATTTTGGCTCTGTTGGAGTTTATGTCCCATATTAACACATCGAATTTCTTCTTCCTAGATCTACCAGAAACTATCGAAGAATTGAGAAGAGACGACGAACAAAATAGATTGATAGAGAAAGGATTATTTCCTTGTTGTTACAGGGTATCGACCATTTATAGTCGTATTCCCCTGTCCCCTATCTCATCCTCTTCTTGCACTCATACTTACTATCAGTGGATAGCAAGAGAATTTACTGAGGCATACGAACGGATATCTGAGAATTACTCATTCTAGGGTATACTTCACCCTATCTCTAATGAGCTACTTAACGTGTTATACTCCTGAGCTAAAGTTCAACCTTAGCTCTGATACCACATGTAACGACTCGGGTTTTGCCCGCTCGAAAATCAACATCCGTACTTCACATTGTACTAGAATGCCGCAGATTCGACCGTTCAAATCCGATTCGCCGGAGCTATAACACAATTAAGTAAACAACACAGCGGAAGAAAGAAAACAATATAGATATGCAACATCTGATACAATATCCAGATACAATGATGATACAATGAATATCTATATACATCAGAGATATGATACAACAAATAGCAGCGGAAAAGAAAAGATAACATCAGCAGCGGAACAATATCAATAGAAGTGATAACCCCAAAATGATCTTCAGACAAGAATGAATCCACAACTCCAAGATAAGCAACTCCGATGAATGAACTAGCTCCAGATAATCTACTAAACCTGAATATCTGAAAAACCAAATTCTAGACTGCCCGTATGGAAAATAGTGGGCATCCAGAGTTTAGGAAGGGAACAATAAACTCCGGATCAGTCATGGGACTGGTGTGAGCAACAAAAACAGTTTATCTTTAAACAAACACAAAAGGCTTTTAAACATTGAAATCCGCAATGTTTTTGGAAAATGAAACTACCATAAGGCCTCCCGCCACACACACAATGCAATCGCAGAATTGGAGGAGATTTCTCCTTATGATAGTTAAACATGTTTACTACGCAAAATCAAAACTCTTTTGATATTATTACTAGTGCATAGTGTAGAAAAACATTTTCAAAAATATAATATTAATCTTAGCCGGCATACAACATTTCATCCTATGCCTACTATAGCTACCATGTTCAATAGCAGGTTACCGCCACATTCCATAGCAGGTAATACAACTAAAACCGTACAGGGTTCGTATTGTTTCTTTGGATTTCCAACAAATGATCAGGCTAAGGAACTTCCTTACCGAAATAGAAACGCCTCTGGAAAGACGCCCCGGATCCTAACCGGATCTCTGCAAACAAAAGGCCGACGCTACCTCACGCTCTAACCGAGCTGTAACTAGGTAACTAACACACGAGTCATGTCATCCCCCGGTCGTTACCGACCTTTATCCGAGGGGCCCCTCAACCAACAAAGCAACATCACAAAGTGATAAATGTATAGTGTCCACACGAGTTAAGTATCTGGGCTCCATACCATGATACCACCCTTTATCCAGAAGGAAATGACATACCCTAGGGGCGCTACCCCTACAAACCTTTGTCGCCACATTCCTGTTTCGACCATTACCGGGTTGTGAGGCTCGATGAAGTCTCGTCCACAAAGCTACGCTTTTTCACAAAGCCACGCTTTTTCACAAAGCCACGCTTTTTCACAAAGCCACGCTTTTTCACAAAGCAACGCTTCGATCAACAAATGATCAGCAGCACTTCGTATGCCACATTACCAAATTGGGAATGTATCACTAGTAACCATCAACTACATAACCTCTGAGCTCGTACGTCTCAGAGAAGGGTGTTAAGCTAAGAGAATAAATTCTCTGCCACCAACAGAAATGTATTTGATAGAAACCAGCTTTACATCTCAAAGTGTAATGTCAGACACACATCCATACAAGTCTGTTCCGGGTTCGAACAGAACCGAAGGCACTTCTCACGAAGCCCTTGCAAATCCGGATAATTTCCAATCACGTCCGGACTTCCCATCACTAAGGGTGATAAAACCTCTATATCGGGGATCAGCCGATGCAGAGTAACTCGACGGTAATCCTTCCGTTTTCAAAGACACGAGCTTTACTTCGACTTTTCTTTTCTGTTGTTGATTTAAATTGTTAAAGCCTGATTAACAAACTAAAGTAACCCGGTGCTTTACTCGAGCCAACCCACGATTTCACTAGCACGACTTCAAGTCAAACACTCCACCGCACACGATCAAACTCGAGGAAGCCCACCTCCTTCTTCTTCTCCCCCATCCTACTGACACACTACATATGCACATGCACGTGCACAGATCATCGTCGACATTCTTAACATTGTCGCCACTGTCTACAGGTCATCGATGACCAACCCAATCCATCCAACCACCCAAATCATACAATCCCTTTTCAAATCCAAATCGAACTAGTCGAGTGAACCTGGAACAAAAATCTTGACCATCATCCTCTTCGCCAATGAAGAGTTCGACGCCGGAGCCCATGCCAACCCATCCAAACTTCATCAAGAACCCCAGCATCATTTTCCCCCCATCGCGATCATCCCTGGCAAACGATCGACGTCGCGCGAAGCATTCAAAAACTCCGACCAGAACAAGCCTCCGAACCCTAGTTCACCAATGTCTGGCCACCACGGCCGTTAATAAAATCTTCTACTATTTTTCCCGTGATCCTCGTTTCGCAAACCTCCTCCAGCCCCAACCACGACAACCATCTCCTTCTTGATCGCCAGAAATTGCCAAGAAATCATTATACGTCCAACTCCAAAATTCTCGTGATTCACTCAACTAAAAAATGTGATTTTTCTTTTAAAAATCATTATTTCCAAAAGTAAAACATATTATATAAACGATTCGAGATTTCAAGATACTTGGGTTTTGCATGATTTTGAATTTCACTGTAATAATTATTCCCAGTCCAATTATCTTCATTTTTAAAATCTAAAAATATTTTCTTTAATTGGGTCTTGATTAAACAAACAAATTTCATTCAGATCTTAAAGACTAATATGAATTGGAGATGAAGAATTTGATTTTTTAAAATAGGCTTGAAACCTGTAACCTTTGAACAGAGATCAGACTGCCTGAATACAAACATGCACAACATGTATACAGAGACTTTACTTATATATATACATACAGAGCATCATTCAACAGCCAGGCAACACTTCAAACCATTTTCAAACTTAAGTCACAAACATCAGAACAAAGCAAACATAGAGGTAAGTGAGTTGCTCACCTTTGATTTTGCAGCAGAGATAATGAACTTGATATTTTTGAAAACTGGAAGTTGGACAGAGAAGCATTTTGTTTGTGTCTAGCTGCCTGTAGCTTTGAATTTACAGTTTGAATTTGTTTGAGTTTTGTTTAAATTTTAGAAGATGAGATCACTTCAGATTTTCTTAACTTTGAAGATGAACGAATTGAAGCAGAGGAAATTGATGTATAAGAGAGCAAGTCTACAGGCTATATTATATTTTGTACAAGGTGATCATGTTGTTTGTACAATACAATGCAAAGATATATATTTTTCTTTGCTTTATCAAACAAAATCTCGGCTGATGATCTTGTCCATGCTGAAGAATTTTGTATGTACAGTCCCTTTTGCTTTGTATCAGCATGTACATAGGTACTTTATGTTTTATATGTTTACTTGTTTTGCTCGGCTGATGGATATGGCATTAATTGCCCTGGTACTTCATTTGTTTTTATGTACTTCTTTTACTTGCCTTTGCAAGCTTGTCTCGGCTGAAAATGATATTGAGGAGATTTTGTTTCATACTTTTGCAAGTATATATATATTTAAACTTCTTTGCTTTGACTATAGATCTTAATTTCTGTTTATAGTTTGATTTTCCAAAATTACATTTACAACATATATTTTCCTTTTATATCTTACACTTGTATTTTTTTATATTGATAGGATACAATTTTATACTTCTTATAATTTCATAAAGAAAACAGATTAAAAATACAGTCTATACATTTAATAAATAATTATACATATTTTATTTCAAACCCAATATATATATATATATATATATAAATTCAAATTTACTCATATATGCTTAAATACATATAAATTCACATATATACAATATTTAAAAATACTTTTATTACGATCGGCGAAACTCGCTTCCATTTATTAATTGATTTTACAATTTTTTTATTCAAAAATTCATTAATTTATTAATTTAAATTTAACTAAAATCCGGGGTCATTACAGCCTCCATCTCCGCCACCACAACATCATTTGCCAGCAAATATACCAAATCCACTTGTTATTTTCTTTTTTTCTCCCCTCTTTTCTTTGCTAATTTATGTGTGTGTTATTGACTAGTGTTTTGCTGTTGCATGTTAATTTGTTTTGGTGTTGTCTTGTTTTGTTTAATTTGTTTTGCATACGTGTTGTGTGTTGTATCTAGTTTTTATGTTTTGTGTTTATAGTCCATTTACAAAAAAAAAGAAAAAAATGTACAAAAAAAAGAGTTCATTTAATTTCTGAATAAGTTTTTTTTTAATTTTTTACTACAAACTCTTGTTAGTATAAGCTTCCAAAAAAGAAAACAATTCTTGTTTAGTACTTTTTCTCATATTTGTTTTTTCCTTTTTCTCAATATATTTATCAATATAGAGATAATGCTATACAGTTCTTCATCAATATATAAACTCTTCATCATAAAAAGTACTCAAACTACTCAAGTATGCCTTCACAATCTTCCCTAACATAACTAACATCCTCAATGAAATCATCAACATCCATGTCAATATCTTCGTAATTCTCCATAGCAAAGCTAACTTCCTCAAATGATTCATCTATATCTATCTCATGAAAGCTTCTTGATGGTGCCTTCATCACAACATACCAATTAGAAGAATCGTCTTCTCTTGAATAAAAAATTTGTTTCGCTTGAAATGCAAGGATATATGGATCTTTTGAAAATGAAGCTTGGTTTTGATGTAAGTTAACAAGGGTGAATCCATCTTCTACCTTCACACCATTCCCTATGTTTGCCCAATGACATTTAAAGACGGGAACATAAAAAACATGATAGTCTAACAAAATTATATCAGTCAATATCCCATAATAAGTAACAACATCAACTACTTGGGAAGTATCTTTTGCACTTGCTCTACACATAGTAGTCGCATCGTAAGTGACCCCGCTATTTTGAGTTTCTCTCTCAATATCTTTTGTGTGAAAACGTTGTCCATTAATGATATATCCACTAGAGGAATATGCACTACTCCTCGGACCATATGCAATCCATTTTAACATCGTGTCGTGATCCATTGAATCAATAGATATCTATAAAAAATAGTTATTTAAAATAGATCTCAATAATAATAAATCTAATGTTAATGAGATAATATTTCAAAATTCCACTCACCTTCTTTTTAATCCAATCGACAAAGTTATCTATATGGGTTTTCCAAAGTAAAGTTGCATTTTTTTCCATGCGCTTGTTTGAGTGTTGTAACTCCTCCAAATGCAAACTATTATAGCGCAAAAAATATACTAAGTTGTATTTGTTGGTACAAATTGTATGAAATGGTAATAACAAATTGTAATAGTTACTTACTCTAGAAATGGTTCCACCACGGTCATATTCATTAACACATCCAAATGTGCAATCTGTTTCTCATTGGCGGACAATGTAATAGTTTTACAAGCTGAAATTGGTCGTCCTTCGAGTATGGAATCATCTTCATGATCTTCATTTCGGACTTCCTTCTCTGTTTGTATTGATTTCTTTAAAAATTCACTAAAAAATCTCATGCACTCTTCTGCAAGATAGGATTCTTCAATACAACCCTCGGGACGTGCATGATTTCTTGCATAATGTTTAAGCGTCTTCATATATCTTTCAAAAGGGTACATCCAACGGAAATGAACCGGTCCACACAATCGGGCTTCTCTTTCAAGATGAACGGTCAAGTGTATCATTATGTCAAAGAAAGAAGGTGGGAAATATCTTTCAATTTCGCACAAAGTTATAATAATTTCATCATCAAGTTGTTGTAGTTTTTCTTTATCAAGAACACGCTGGCATAATTTATTGAAGAACGAACATAAACGAATTATTGTCCTTCTTGGATTTTTTGGCAACAGTCCTCTTATTGCAACTGGTAATAATTGTTGCATTAGAACATGGTAGTCATGTGACTTCAAGCCAATAATTTTACAATTCTCCAACGACACAGAACTTCTAAAATTTGAGCAATAACCATCAGGTCCCTTGAAATCATATAACCTTTGGCAAAATGTTTTTTTCTCGAAAGTGGACAATGTATATGGAGCTGGTGGAAGATATGTTTTTTTCCCACGAGATTGTGCATAAAGGCCATGCCGGATTCTCAAATCTTTCAAATCTTTTCTGCAATTAATTCCTTCTTTTGATTTGCTATCATGCAACATCGTCGCTATTATGCTTTCACCAACATTTTTTTCTACATGCATTACGTCTAAATTATGACGCACGGGAAGTTCCTACAAAAATCATATTGTTATACTTCATTAATATATATAAATACTATTCATTCATTAAAAAATAATAGCACTAACCTCCTAATATGGTAAATCAAAAAATATTGATCGTTTTTTCCATCTTGATAGTTCTATTTTTGCAGGATCATCATCTTGTTTGAAAGTAGAACTTTTTCTTTTCTTACTATGTTGCTTCTTGCTTGGCTTCTTTTTACCATTTCCTTTCTTGCTTTTATCATCAATTTCTTTTCCAAAATCATTTGGAAAGTTTTTCAAAATATTACAGATGTTTCTTCCTGTTAAAATTCTAGGTCTACGACCCTTTTCTATAGTATTATCAAACCAGGATTTCTGTTTTCTCAACGAATCCGAGGGTGGTAAGAATCTCCTATGACCCATGTAGACATTTTTCCAACTATACTTCAACCATCGATGATGAGTGTTGACACCGCATAATGGACAAGCTTTTTTACCCTTCACACAACATCCAGCCATATTACCATATGCTGGAAAGTCATTTATCGTCCATAGTAAAATTGCTCTCATAGTAAAAAGCGATCTACTAAATGCATCATAAGTTTGAACTCCATTAATCCATAAATGTTGCAGGTCTTCTACCAATGGCGCCAAATATACATCTATATCATTTCCTGGTTGCTTTGGACCAGGAATCAATAATGTTAGCATGATATTTTCTTTTCTCATGCATAACAGTGGCGAGAGATTGTATGTCACTAGCATCACGGGCCAACAACTATATTTCGAACTCAATGTTAAAAATGGATTAAAACCATCAGTAGCTAGGCCAAGCCTTAGATTGCATGGATCTGCTGCAAACGATTCATATTTCTCATCTACCACATTCCATGTTATAGAATCAACAGGATGACGCATTTTCCCATCATCACTTTTGTTGTTAAAATGCCATCTTAAATCTTCTGCCATTTTTTGAGATCTAAACATTCTTTTAAATCTTGGAATGATTGGAAAATACCTCAAAACTTTAACTGGAATACCATGCATAATTTCATTTGTACGTTCATTCCTCTTCCATCTCGAAAACCCACATTTTGGACAACTATCCAAACCTTTGTACTCTCTTCTAAAAAGACAACAATCATTCTGACAAGCATGAATTTTCTCAAAACCCATATTGAATACTTTGAGAAATTTTTTCACCTCGTATAAAGTCCTAGGAAGTACATTATCCTTTGGCAACAATAGTTGTTGCACATTTAGAAGTTTATCGAATCCATTATCGGACAACCCAGTCTCACATTTTAGATTATATAAGGCAAAAATGGCAGATGATTTAGTTTGATCGGTGCAACCAGGATACAACGGGGTTTCAGCATCTTCCAAGTTTTTTAATAAATCTTCCTCTTGTTTCTGTGCACTATCTTCATCTTTATCATCATCAGAATATGTATGATTGATGAAATCTTCATCTTCATAATGAATGGTTTTGAGTAAATTATAAGTGTCATTAGACTCAATATCTTTGCTTATAGTTATTTGTTCGCCATGATTGTACCACCTACCACCCTTGTATATCGGATCCATTCCTCTTATAATCAAATGCTCAACAACAATCTTCCCATAATGATGACTAAGATTTCGACAATCTGAGCAAGGACATAAAATCTTTTCTGGATTTCTTGAATTTCTCAAAGCAGCATGCACAAACTTCCAAGCTCCTTGCTCATACTCGCTACTAGCTCTATGAATAAAATGAAATAACTATTAACTTTGACGTTAAAATATATGATTTAACTCTCAAAATATATTTAGTATTATATTGTTACCTGTGTAGATGCACCCAACTTTTATCCATCACCAACCAATATGCGAGGTAGTAAATTTCTAAAATTTGAAGTAATAATCGGTTATTGAATGCAAACAAAATAACAACTAACTATAATCGTGATTGGAGTTATCACTAGAGAATAAATATTTTTGGTTATTAAAGCATGGTATATTGTTAGCCTATAAACACATTTTGAGGAAATGGACACTTAGTATAGGTATTCGACTCAATAATGAAATGACTACCAATGTTTCAGAATATACAGAGTTAAGTTTTAAGGACCTCCAAATTTTAGAATAAGTTCTAAGGACAAAACAATGAAAATTATGTTATCACCCATATTTCACAGTAAACTAACGTACCTTCTTTGCATGGTGCATATTCTTTGCCTACGACTGTACTATATATTCTGCATTTACTAAGTTTAGAGTAGAAAAATAATATGCTAATTGACATCTCAGTTCTATGTTGCTCATTATTCATTAGAAAAATAATAAAAAGAATGCCCATGCTAGTTAATATGTTAATAACTTCTCTGTTATTCATCTATACTGTCAAATCTGTACTGGTGCACATTATTCATTAGATTTTACCAAAAATGAAAGCAGCAGAGGCTTTTTGGATATTTCTCCAGATATTTGCAATTTACGTAAATCAAAATTCTGAAAGAATAAAAAATGAAAAAATTAATAATCTATAACTTAGGAAGGAATGCTCGATGAAACTAGGTTTTGAGGAATGGACCGTCAACTTTGAAAAGAACGACGCATGCCTAATATCCACTGACTTGCGTTATCAAACCGAATTATAAATTTTGTATTTTTATTAATTAATTTAGTCAGACTTTTCAAAAGTAAAATGTCAGACTTTTAGTTAACTTCATGTTAATAAAAAGCGTTCTAACACTAATTAACAACCGTTTGTGTTAATTATTTCTGCTCCTCCTCGATTATGGAGCATGTTGATCATATGAATTGACAAGCGGAATATGCTAATCAAATCTACAAATTTATTGATTCATTTGACTTAAACTTAGGTGTTCTAATCTTTAGTTAACCAAAGTTAGAAGGGCCTATGTTACCAAACATTAATTGATGATGGTAGACATTATTCACCAAAAAATCCACAAAATTTTGAAAATTTGGACTACAAGAAAATCAGCCTGTTCTACCAGAACTCATATTCAAATCTCTCCTACATATATAATCTAGCATTTGTTTCACTGAAATCATGACTTCTAGCTTTTCTCTTCTTAAGATAATCTCTGATAGAGTCGGTAGTGCTATCAGGTATAACCTGATTTATTATAACTGTCAAGCCATCTTACTTAGACAGTAGCCACATCATTTAACTCCAAGATAGTGACACAGTTCTCTGTTCTTAATAAATATCATGCACTTCTAACAAGAAATTATGGACAAAAATTCAATGGATGAAAATCCATAGTGCATGGCTTGTTAACAAGAATGAGAACCAAAATATGTATACCATTCTTGGGAAGATGGTTAGAGCTTTTTTAAACAATATTTTAGATTAATATTTTTGTTTTTTGTCTCAAAGGATAATTAGACAAATTAGAACAAGAATACACTATTAACTTTGCTTGGAAGGACATAAATTTCGAGTGTTATTAAGATTTTAGCATCAAAACTTAAATGTGGTTTCGATTCAAGGCATAGTTGTTAGTCATATAATACATTTGTTTACCTTTGACTTGACTGCTTTTGTTGGAGCAAAGATATTTTTTGCACTTTGACTTGACTGCTTTTTTTTACCTTTTGAAATTCGAGTTTGACGAATGTGATTGTTTTTTGAGAAACAAAAACCACAGTACAATATATCTTTCACTGTTATGTTTATTTCATCCTTTATTTTTGAAAAAATATATTTATAATGTGCTACTTCTTCTTGAATAGTTTGCAGTTATAAGTAGTCAAAATTACTCATAAAACACTTATTGCAATGTTATTATTTGTTAACTCTGGTAAGTCACTTGCAAAATTTATAAGTAGAAATATAAGAAGTAAACAGCTTAAGCTTTTACAAATTATTTTACTTGTTTTATCTTGAAAGCGAAGCTGCATGCATCCAAACATTTTAACTTATAAATCAATATCATTCAAACTTACTTACAAATCACTTTTCAAAACTATTTGAAAGATCCTATTCAAAATTGTTTTTAAGAAGCTTTCAAATAAACTATCATTAAACGAGCTCAACACGATCACATGCTATTCATTATGAAGGACTTTTTGGTAGAAGGTCGTAGAGTTTGATTGTGTTTCTAAGCATGAGCCACTAGACTTAACTTTTGTTTAAACGACTGTCGTGCGTACTCATATCCAAAATTGAAGTTTTTTTACAATGCTCAAATATAATGAAAAAGTAAGAATGGTTGCTGATTCAATGTTAAACATCAATATTCAATAAAGAATTAAAAAAAAATTCTCAGAAATGATTCGTGCTTAGGATCTAAAAGGTCTATTGTCTTACAATATCTTTTCTTCTCACATGTATATCCAAAATGACAGTGTTTAGAAAATATCTGTTTTCGTACTTAATCTAACGGAGTATAACAGAGAACATACCCTTGACGCGAATCTACGGAGAAGAGGAAGAGCGACGATGTTTGATGTGTGTTTAGTGTTTGATGATAACAAAATATATATATCGAATTATAGATGTGTTTGCAGATTTTATTTTACACATTTACAGATGTTATTTTACACATACAGGAATAAATATAAATATTGAATAATAATACTATTGCATAGAATTTAACAAATTCAAATAGTAATTTTATTCAATATAATATTTTATTCAGTACAATGTTTTTCAGTTCATATACTGATTTCATACAGTACACTGATTTCATATTTACAGTTCACTCTCACTCATACATTTTCACATTTACATTTCTGACCTCACTACATCACTCATACACTCAGTCTTCTGCATCTGCATTGTCCAGCTCCAGTATTTGTCTTGTCTCCTGTATACCTGTATAATTAACAATCTACAGCAGTAATCTGAAAAAAAACAATTTTGATTTGCAAAAATATAAAATTTATTTTTAAAGCTGTCTCAGATATATGGGTTATCGTCATCATCTTTGATTGTGTAATATCTATGCATATCAGTATTTATTTCAGAGACAGGTGATTACGAGTGGCTACAGTACACACGTATACACGTGTGCACTGCCTCGCCAACTCGAGTGCACAAGGTCAAATCAAAATTAGATTCAACACAAGTGCAAATGGACTCGACCAACATCAAAGTGCAACTCAAGATAGTCCAACATGCAAATGAAACTGTACATGAAGCATAACCACAGTAACTCAAATGACAAGACTAGATGTGCAATACCATACAAGGCAATGCATCAGAAGTGTACACAGTGAAGACTACAGGCAACTGGTCACAAGTGCATCAGTTCAAAAATGCACAAGCATATGAAATGCAGATACATGAATAATGAAGACTGCATATACATCAAGGTGAATAAATGGTCAAGATATACACTGTGCATGTACACAGGGATCAAAGTCAAAGAAGTGATTCAAGTTCATATGAACCAGTAACCAGATATGATCATCAAGCTAAACAATGATGAATCAACAAATATAGTACAAATATATACATTCAAGTGCAGTGAAGACTCAATGAAGTGTAACTGAAACAAGTCATATACATAGAGAGCTACATGAACAGAGGTGAACATCAGATGCCATATCAATACAACCAGGAAATGAATGCAACTAACAGGATATACAACAGGGAAGTAAAACAGTATCAAGTGAATGATCCAAATGATCAAGCTACACTGACAACTACACAATGGCAACAGTGCAATGACTACAGTGATGAACTACAAATGGTCAAAGCTACAACATGCACATATAACCAAAACAACAGTGCAGTGACTACAGAAATGAACAAACAAGTTCAACAACCAAAGTCAGGTACAAGATCAACAATGTACAAGTGAGCACATGAACACAGCAGCTTCAATAAAGGTCTACAGTGGCTACAGTTTAAAAAACAAGTAAAGTTCAACATCACAATGTCAAGAGCATAAGAGTGTGCAGACATAAGCAATTGTTCAAGTAAACAAACACTATCAAGTCGAATGCAACGGAGAAACAAAGGCACCATCAATACAAACAGTGGAAACATGATAGCAGTGAACAAGGAATGGGCAGAAAACCAGTCAAAGATCACCAGTAACCAAAATGTCAAGGCAGTGGTAAAAGTCAGATGATCAGAGACATGAAAGTCATAAACGTTCAAAAATCAGTTCAGAAGTCAAGAACAAGTCAAAGCCGTATATCTTCAAATCAAAGTTGAAAAAGTAAAAATTATAATAGGAAAGTTTCTGGAACAACTGGTTAAAAAAACAGAAGATTGAACGATAAAAAAATCAAAGCCGTGGGTTAAAAGAAATTTCCCAAAATATCGAGATGTAAAAACGGCAAGTATCAACAATGTGGGGATCACGAAATCAAATCAGACGTATATATAAAGAGACCCAAAATCATCATCGACTTCGTGGTGAAGAGCAGAGAAAATAAACCCAATCATCACCGACATAAGACTCAAGCAATCAAGTATAATCAGAGAATAATCGAGCGAGAATCACATACCAATTCCATATTGAAGAAGCCGTAGCTCCAAACAAGAATCGCCAGAGACGACAAGCCGAAATCCTAATTCAGAGCAATTCATCGAGAGGCCGAAGCCACAATTCGCCAGCAAAAAGACAACAGGGCAAAGCCCTAAATCCAGTCTCAACGCAAAGATAATCGCAAGCCAGAGCTACAGAGAATCGACGAAGCCGAAGCTCCAATTCGCCAGTAAAACGAACAAGAGCAATTCCCTAATTCTGTTAAGCTACAATCGAAAAGGATCGAGCCAGATTCGCAAGCAAAATCATAGAATCGCCAAAGCCCTAAAGTTTGATAATCGCCATTTTTTTTCTCAAGGGATCGGGCAAAGAAAAGGATCGAAGACAACACAAGCGGGCCGATAATTGATTAAAGAAAGGGGCCGGCCTAGTTTATTAAATAGGGTTTTAAAGTTTTAATTTAGTTTTAAATTTGGGCCGAGTTTAATTGATTTAGTTTTAGGCCTAGTTTATTTAGGGCAAAAGTGTTTTTAAATTGTCGATTTAAATTTTACCCTAGGTTTTAAATCTGTATCTTGTTTTTCAGTTTGTATTTTCAAAGTCCAGTCAGGGTAAATCACCACCTAGGGTTTAGGTAGTGTTAGATTGTCTAGTTAGGGTTAGTTCAGTGAGCAGGGTATGCGAGTTTACAAAGCTCTATAGGCGGAGCAGGGTGTGCGAGTCTATAGGAGTGTTTGTAAGCGGGATACTGTTTAATCCTAATAGAAATCTGGGAATGCCGCAGTAGGCAGGGGTTGCTGAAGCTGGGTAAATTTTGTGTGTGATTTACTTTTCTGCATATTTATTTATCTGCAGTTTGATTTAGCGTTTAATTCGAGAAAATTTGCGATAACCCTATTCACCCCCCCCTCTAGGGTTAATCTAGATCCTACAAGTGGTATCAGAGCGAGGTAAATTTTTCTTTAACTCTAGAGTCATGAATCCATCAAACAATGCTTTTTCTGAGGGGCAATCTATTGCTAGGCCACCAATGTTTAATGGGAATGATTATGCTTACTGGAAAGTTAGGATGAGTATTTATCTTAGTTCTGTTGATTATGATGTTTGGGATATTATTGAAACTGGCTATACACCTCCCACTATAACTATTGGTGATACTGAGATTCCTAAACCTAAGGAGAGGTGGGATGCTAACGATAAGAAATTAAAAACTACAAATGCTAAAGCTATGAATGCTTTGATCTATGCTCTTGATAAGACTGAATTTAATAGAATTTCTCATTGTAAAACAACACAGGAAATTTGGTATACTTTGGAGGTGACACACGAAGGAACTTCTCAAGTCAAAGGGTCTCGTCTAGCCCTGTTCAGCAATGAATACGAGAACTTTGTGATGGACAAAGGCGAGAGCATAAAGGATATGGTTGGACGCTTCTCAACCTTGGTGTACAATGCCAGAGCGCTTGGAAAGGTATTCTCTGAGGTAGAGCTAGTGAGGAAGATTCTACGAGTCTTACCAATGAACTTTGAGGCAAAAGTCACGGCAATACAAGAATCAAAAGATTTAAGTAAACTGAGCATGGAGGATTTGATCGGAAATCTGATGACGTATGAGCTTGAGTTAAAAGCAAAGGAGGAACGCATCAATTCCGAACCAAAGAAGAAGACAATTGCCTTGAAGAGCAGAGAAGAGAGCGATGAAGAAGATCCAATTGAAGTGCTTGCAATGGCTGTCAATAATTTTAGAAGATGGTCGAAATTCAAGCCACGCAATAAGAAATCAAGTGGTAATAGGTCAAAAGACTCTGACAACTCTGAAAACGAATTAACCTGCTATAACTGCAATAAGCTTGGTTAATTTGACTAGTTCTCTTTTAAACCAGACTAACAAAGTTATGATAAAGATCTAATTTTAAGACATAAATGCTCAATATAAGTTAGAAATTTATTGTAGTCATCAAATCTAGTCATAAATCATGATATTCTTGGGTTTTATTGTATAAGAGTAAAAAAATTCTTTTTCCTACACAAATTATGTGAAAATGAGAATAAATTAACTTTAAATATTTAGCTTTATATCAAATGAAACTTTTTAAACCTACATCATTTTCTTCTATATCATTGCTTTATCCTCCTATAACTTTTTGCACCTTCATTGTTATAGAACCATCAAACACTTTAACTACACTGCTTTAATTAAGGATCATTCGTGAGAGCGGAAAACCTACTAATCTCTTAGCCCTTATCTGGCTTGTCAAAGTGATACGGCCCATGGATATGCCCTTATAGAAGTTTTAGAAGTGTTATAAGCCTTAGGTTGATTGAAATAAGTGTATTTGGATATTGTAGATTAAATTTAAAATTACTTAGATTTGAATAAAAATATTATATAATCTTATAAAAAGTTATAAAGTGCAAATTTAATCTTAAATTAAAATTAAGATTTACAAGGAATACAAATATAATATAAATTTCTTCTCAAACGTATTCATAAAGATTATAAATAAGTAAATTTAAGATTGACCTAAATTATATAAATATAAATACAAATGTTATATTTATAATTAATTATAATGTTTAATTAATAAAAGGATACATGAATATATATATATATATCTTAATGAATTATTAATGTAGAAATAAAATGTATATGTATGTTATATGTATAAAGAAAATGGGTGACTAAATAAATTAAAACTCATGAGACTTAAGGGAGTATACATTAGATGTATATAAAATATATGATATCATGAGTTATACTCATCTCCCTCGAAAAATCGATAATGATCTGTAAAAAATTATTTTGAATTATGAATTTAAGATAATAATGCTCTCCATCATTTATAATATAAATATAGTACCTTACATACTTATGGTTGTTGAGCAACCTCAAACCATATAATATCAAAGTTGATGTTTATATCATCCCGGGATAAGTTAGAATGTTATGTAACTTTATTGAGCAACCTCATAGGTTAGTAATTCCCCTTAGGATATTGTGAAATGATGGGTTTTGGGTATCTTATGTACATCATGATTTGTTAAGCAACCTCAAGATCATGAAGATTATTAGAAGCATAGTTTAAAGTATATTAGGAATTATAAGCTTAATATAATTAGTAGAGCGTCACTTACTATTTATGGGTGTTGCAAATTGTTAAGCAACCTCAAGGTTATAGTAACATGATAAAGGGATTCTAACACCCGTTGAAGTAATTCATTAAATTCTCATATCACCTTTAGGATTTTTGAAAAATGTAGAATTCAATGGGAGCCTTATTAGATAAATGTAGTAAGCCAATAAAATAAGTATAAGAACATTTATGATATTATAAAATCTACTATAAATAATTTTCATAGTCGATACAATTGATAAAATTATCTACCGATTAAAATAGAGTAATTAAAGGTTGATAAAGAAATGTAAAATATACTTACCAAAATATATTTTGGCATTTGTTACTACAAGATCCATGCAAGAATCAAAATTATACAGCCATTAAAAACATTCATGCCTTGCTCACTTAAGTGTTAATTTGTCCAACACTAATTATTGTCTTCTATGAGTTTTGAACTCAGAAATATAATATTATGGATATTTGATCCATATTCGATCATATAATATGTTGTATTATACGAAATCTCGATAAAAATGATTTATTCGAAATGACCAGATAAACCATAGTGCGAGATCATATGTGTGTTCAATATGATTGAATACAATAAGGTTCTTGTTGTGTTAGAAACAACACTAGACCAAGGGCTACATACAAATCTAGGAATTCGATCACTGAAATGTTAGTTTTAATCTGTTTGCATAAATGTAACTTATTTGATATCCTTAGAATATTAAGGATGATCAAATCCGTTTTTGTAGAGAAATTCGGTGCAGTTTTGGAGTAAACGGTTTCTCTTTTGAACAATTCAATCTTTTTAAAGAGAAGAAAAAGTTTGAAAATTATAATAATGTTGGCATAGTTGGGTTGACGAGAACGAATGGTTGTTTATGCTTTATGAAGAGACATTGGAAACATAATTGTTTATCATATCAGTAGACGCGTAATAGAGAAAAAAATTATGATGCCTATTCCAAATGTATTTTTTCTTTTTGTTCTCTATAAGATTTATTTCTTTGAATTCAAGATATTTAATCTATAACTCTCAACTGTAAATAGTTATAGTAAAGGAAATAAATAGCCTAAGTGGTTGAATGGTAGTTCATATTTCAAACGGTGTTATTGTAATAGTGAAAAGAGTGTGAGCATTCCATATATAACTTACTAGTGTACACATCATGTTTTGAAAGATTTCTTTTGTATATGCCAAATATTATTTATGAAGTAATAACAGTTTTCGATGCTAACTAAAAATAGAAGTAGTTTTGTTTTAATATGAAAATTACGAATGTTCACAATATGTTTTCATAACAGTAGTAACGTGTTAGCTCAGAAGCATCTACAATAATTAATAATTAATTTTGGGATTATAGACTAACCATATATTTGATAAATAATTCTTTAATCATATGATTATGAATCATACGGTACTTTTGAATTATATCTCAAATGATTAAGGGAAAAGTTCCCATTCGCTTAGAGCAACATAAGAGTTAACAAACTCTTTGAATTGATACATATCGATGTATGTAGTCCAAAGTCTAGTCATACCAAAGTGGATCCAATTACTTCGTTAAATTCACTGATAAATTATCTCAGATACGAACATGAGTATTTGATACACGGGTAAAATATCGGTGATAAGTTCATAGAATACAATTTGGAAGTATAAAAGTAACATGCAAAGGAGATGAGGCAATTTGATTTGATCGAATAGGCGATGTCTTGGATAAGAGTTTCAATAGTACCTAAATGTGAATAAGATTCACACTCAAGGTCACAACTCCATGTGTTACATAATGAGGTATCGATAATGAGTAATGGAACTCTGTTGGACAAAGTATGATTGATAATGAGAAAAGTTCAGTTCTTTCTACAAGGATATGTACTTAAGAATAAATAATATGATAAATTTAATTTCATTTAAAAGAATAGTTTGCAATTTCATATAAGACATGAATTGGGAAAGATCCCCAATCTTACAAGGTTTAACATTGTGGTTATCCAATTTACTTTATGATGTAAGCTTCATAAACTCAAATCCAGAACTATATTGTGTAACTCTATAGGCAATTCTTAAAAAAAATTGAATGTCATTTCCATCCCACTAAGAAAAATATAATTGTTACGAGGCATATCATCTTATTGCCAAACGAATTTCTTATTAGAGAAATTATAGGTAGCGTAACGGACTTGGATACGATTCTAGATACTAACATACTAACGGTTTGTATAGATAGAGTAAATTTAACCGAACCTAAAATTGACGTGGTAACATTAGAATGTCTAATAATAATACTCGCATATTAATGAGATACCATGAGTTTCTTATCAATGTTGAGAAAATGAGTTATTAGTAATAACATTCTCCATAGTTCTCAGTAGGCCACAAAGAGTATTGCTACCATATAGTGCAATGCTTTAAATACAAAATTGATTCCATGTACATTAAAAACGATTATGTAATTGTATCCAAAAGAATATGATCCATCGGCCGCAAGCGAGTCTTCGAGAAGGAGATCAATGCAGTTAGAATTGTATAAAGAGTGTTAAAAGAAAATGACTTCATTGGATCTCAAATGTCAAAACTAGTGGAGTAATTTCACTAGTCAAATATGCCTTAGTTCATTCAAATTTTACTTGCAAATTTTCACCTATATGTCTTTGAGTTTTGGCATATTCATATTGAAACAATACTTCAAAATGATGATTTAGAAAAGACTGTTTTCACACAACAACTGAAATGTCACGAAGTCAATGGGAGTGTTAACATATTTTATAGGTTTTCAGATATGATTCAAGAGATGATATAACAATGACGTTCAACAAACATCATAGTTGAGTAAGCATTTTGATAGAGAAATCAAATAGTTTGATTTCAGTCAAGGTAGAGAGAAGTGTTTTTCTATAAGAAAGAAAAGCAAAAGTACTAAATCATTTTGAATATTATAAGTAAACAACATACTACTAATTCTTAGTGATAAAACAACATTAAAACCAATTTTAGTTTGGTTTTTAATTCTCGATGAAGGATTTGAAAGAAACATCTTTTGTTCTCAGTATAAGAGGGTGTTATGATTGTCCCAGTCTATATACACAAATGCCATATTGAAATGTTTAATGTGGAATATATGATGTGGAACCCTTAAATATCAGCAATATGGATCATGTGACAACCCACTCCGAAACGATCTTAATTTTCGATCCAATAAAATCCCATCGAACCTTAGGCTCATTTCGAAGCTGGTTGTTTGTTGATAAAATTGATAAAATGAATAATATACAGAGCTATCTATCTATGGTTTCATAATCTCATAGTTGAATGTATAAAATATAGTAATACAAATAAGTACTCATTTCCTAAAAATTCAAATCTCAGAAATACAACATATCTTTCGAAATATCCAAAATACAATATCCCAAGAATAACATTAACATGTCTGAAAGTGGGCATCAAAATATATCAAAAACATAAATAGATAGATAAACTGCCATAACTCTTCGTTGTTGCCTTCATCTCTCTATCAACATTGCTTTCCCCAACTTGCACGTTGTAATGAGGAGGAGGTCAGATTAACAATGTCTGGTGAATAAAAATCTCAAGTCTTACCATAATAGTATTTGAATAGTATCATCTAGATAAGTAATATGCCTTACGCATCCTATACTATCTTACCATGAATACTAGCAACTGTAAGCCCGAAGACTCTTCCAATCCAACTCCATAACATACCTTCAATTTTAAGCCAAATTCCCTTTCCAGTCCAATGCAACTCCATCAATCATGTCCTAACAATGTGAGAGAAAGTACCTAAGCAACTTAATACCTCTTAAATAGGAATTAGGCCGACTCTAATCATTTAATACATTTACCCTATGCAGATCCCTGTCATTTAATACCTAATCCAAGGTGGACCCCTCTTTGTTACTTCATAACTGACATCGCATGAAATCTCATCAGCCACTTAATACATCTTTATGGGAAGAGGCAAACCTTAAAATATCCACTTAATACTTCGAGGAACCTTGCCTAAGATTTCCCACTACCCCACCTAAAAGATAATCACGACCACTTAAAACTTCTTAAGTGGGAAGGAGGCGGACCATACAATAGCCACTTAATACCCCCAACTTAAAAGCAGGCTCTACGTCTTATGACCAGTAACCCAAACTATGATGTCTCACATTAGTCCGACTATTTAGAGGTGCTAGTAGCTAGATTAGCTAGGCGTACTTAACTTACAGAATTGATACTAACCACATGTCTACCGTGGGTACTTATTATATGCGATGTCTCGCATTAGTCTCAAAGTCACACTATTGTTAGCCAGATAATTAGGCAGACTTGTGTGTGCTTTTGAATGACCTTGCATCCTTATAACTTAGTCATGTTTCTGCTCTTCTAACATACTACCATATATACCTCATCACATTTCGCATTATGGCCGTATAAGGATAACTCCTCATTCCGCCTTTATGGATTAATTTCCAAAATTACTCTTAACTTCCTTCTCAAGGGTTTAACTTTATTTACTAACCTATTTATACTATGCAATTAATACATTATTAACTATACGTTATTAAAATATTTATATGCTAATACATGTGTATACACATGCAATTTAGGCTAACTAAATATTCCTAAGCAAGTGAAAATTTTCGCTTCCTATACTAATCGTTTAAAATATCAAAACTTCCAAATTTATACAATTCTAACTCCATTCAATAACTTACAAAATAACTAATATTCTTAACTAAACAATAGACTTGCATTGACAAAACAGAATCACATACCAAACTTATTTTATATTAATATAGTAACATCGGTGTCTCTACTTCGAGGAATAAAACTTACAATTTAAACCCTTTATATTCTATTCGACTTTTACATACACAATGAAAAAGGGATTCGTATTAAAATTACGAAAAATAGGACTACAAACTGCAAATAGGAAAATTCGTAATTTACCCTCTACTTCCTAACTTATTTTCTTTTTAGAGCCCTTTAGCACAACAATAGAGAAAATTTGAAAGTGGAATATAATAAAATATTCAAATTGCAATAACAAAACAAATTCTACTATTTTAATATAAAACGATTGATTTCTAATAAACCTAAGAATTGACATTTCGTTTTGGTGAATTTTGGGGTTTTAATTTTAGGGTTTTTGTGTACAAAATTCCATAAGGCATAGAACAAATCCAAACTTCTACTATACATATACTAAAATGTGAAAAACTAAGATTTCCACTCATAAATAGTTTCCAGCTTCTCCTTGGATTTGATTCATGTCTTTTCCTAACTGCTCCTTCAAATTTCCTCTCTATGAAATGTACAATAATTAAATATTATATAAATTAGATTCAAAATTCAAAGATTGGAGAAGAATAAAAATAGAAAAATGTATATCTATATGAACCCTTAGACTTGAACTCTTGAATCTAATCGAGGAAAAAGACTGACGGAGTTTCGCTAATGTTCCAAATATTTTTGGGAATAAAACTGAGGGAGCTAGCCTCTTATTTATAATGGTTAGAAGGCTTTCGGACCGTATGATTTAATTCGGTTTAAAATAATAAAATTTGGGTTATTCGTGCCTAACAAAACCCTAGCCGCCACACCTTCATCGATTGACCGCTCCTCCCTAGACGATCGACCGCTAGCAATCGACTGGCCCAAGGGAATCGGTCAATCGGTCCTCTATATTCGAAACAAAATCCATTGCTATTGTTTGATTTCTATATGTTTCCTATTTTTATAATTAACGTTAACATTTATTTTAACGTTTCCTTAAACCCTAAGATTTTTTGGTAGTGGGCTAGCCCACAGAATAAGTTATGGGCGAATTTCAAAAAAAATTCTTATTGGATCTTTATTGGGCCTATGAAATCTAATTTATATAGAATGTTAACAAATATTATTAATAAATTTTTTTTCTTACTATCAGAAATTAGTGTTACTATAAAATTTTATATATAAAACTACCTGACTAATTTTAACCATAGTGCGATGTTTTAATTAATTTTAAACAATATATATGTAATTAAATGATATATATATATATTAATTTAATAAAATATTAAATCATATTATTATATATGGCTGCACTGATCTATCATATATTAAAAAAAATATAAATGTATACATGCATATAACCAAATAAATTTATGACAACATTATTGCATATTAGAACCATAACCTAACTAATAACACACACACACACACATAATAAAATATTATACTGAGAATTATAAATTATAATCCGATAAAAACCATACCTTAATTTAAAAGACTTGAAGTACACTCTGAAAAGATAAACGCTTCCCTTTGAAACGCTTTCCAATTCAGCAGATTGCTAGTCCATGAACCGTTGAACTTCAGCTATTGAAAATTGATTAGATCTGACTTGATTTGAGTTTGTACTGATGAAGAGGGAAGGTATAATTTCGAGCAGTGAGTCCGGAAGGGGAGGCAGCAATAAGGAAACAATCTAATTAGGGTTAGGGATGCTTATATAGTGGATAAAAAAGGAGAGAAAAGTGGATCTAATCATACTCTTCTCCTTCAATTCGAGCCATCCAAAACTAAGCCTATCTAATCCTAAATGAGCTGCCCCCAGCCTCTGTTATTACTGAAATCACCAGCCCTCGTAATGGGCCTTGAACCCATTTAAGGCCCGAATGAATATAAATCTAATTTAAAACGTTTATCGATATCGTATATCGATTAATGTATTTGTAATTTTTATAAATACATTTAATATTCGTTATTAAATTAAAAGAAAATTTATAAATAATACTTCATAAATATTACATAAATAATATTTTATTTAATTAATTTATTACAAATATAAATTAATTAAATCATTTGGTCAAAGAAGACTTTTTCGTTTCAGTTGTGTGACTCATCAGAAGTAAATTTGGTCAGCGATTAATATCGAACTATTCTCAAAATAACGTTCACACGTCACTTGGCAAGTGGTATGACCTTTTGGCCAAATTTATCACTAACTTGTTTTCAGTAAAATCCAATTTTACTTTATTAAGCGTTACCTATTTGTGACCTTTATTTACACCAATTATCTTCGTCAAACTATATCACTTTGAACTTATGGAATTTGGTAATGGTCAATATCCAATATTGTACATATTCAACTCTATAGTCTAAACACGAAGTCCTTGGTTCAATAATAACAATTATTATTAACTGAAATGCTCCAACCAGAGACTTCGACTTTGAGTTGACTTGAGTTGACCTTGACACTAACCCCATATAACCGAGGAGACGAATTCTCTCTTGAATAATGCTTCACTTCCAACACTTCCACTCGACCCAACTATAGTCACTCAATGGACGTCATGCCATGATTTGATTATAATCAAAGCGGAGCTTTCATATTGAAGATCAACGGTGTTCTCAAGTCGCGAGAACTATGTAAATCACTCACATCGATATTTTCTGTTTGACCTTAGTCATATTAACCAACAGAAAACTATCGAGCGAGTTGTTTCGTAGTTATTCAATAACTATCAGTATGTAACCCCTAGGTGCCCCTTAGCAGTCATGAGTAATAACTGTCCAACAATTGGAGAGCGTTGCGTATTTTAGTCTCAACGGATACATTGATATCAAGTCTCTATGCATCTTGACTAGAAACATTTAAAATGGTAAATTTATTTTGATTGTGATAAATTACTCACGGTTACAACACTTTGTAACTTCTATCACAAAACATACCATTTATGGATTTTCCATTAAATATACATTTAATATTAATTAATTAATATAACAAATATATAACAGAAAGAAAACACCTTATATTTTGAACAAGATTTGTTATCGAGTTAGATATATGTAACAAATTACATAGTTGCCCCGAGGGCATACCCCTAACTCTATCAAGATTCTAATCAATGTTAAAATATTTATTAAAGTTTTTAATTTCATACGTTAACATTAATTAAAATTTTAAATTTAAATTCATTTTGAATTATTTTAAATTCAGAAACTTCAAATGTCAATAACTTTTTCGTTTGAAGTCCGATAACAGAACTTTATATATGAAAGTTGATCAGAAAATTGCCACGAACGCAATAATGTACTTTCATGGCCAGATTATCAATTTTAGCCTTATTATTAATTAATTAATTTCTTATTAATTTTTATAAGGTGTTATAGATCATCATGTATGTTACGTCGTGTGGTATGTTGGATCTTGGTTATACACTTGGTGTATTAAGGGAATACCAATCTGAGGTAAAATCACTAAATGATAGTTAAGAGTGTTCTCGAGTATTTATGATATACTAGAGAACTATTTATCGAAGCAACAAACTCCTAATAAAGGAATGTACGGACTCAAACTTCATAAGTGACATCGAATAGAGTAAGTCAATCCTAAATTTCTATTCAACCTTAATTAAGGAGCTTTAATGTGATGACCTGAAACTCGGCCTTCGAAAATCGGCACCCGTACTTCACTTGTACTCAAAATGCCGCAGATTCAAACGCCGAATCTGGTTCACCGGAGCTTATAACACCATAAAGTATAACAACACAACGGAATAAACAAATGAATAATATCATATACAACTCCAATGAATACAATATCCAGAATGATATACAACAATGATATCAATATGATGCAAGAATATCAGAGATAAATAATGATACAGTGGAAATAACAGAAGTGATAACTCTAAATGATCCTCAAAAGAGAATGAATCCAACAACTCCAACATCAAGCTCGAACCACCATCACATTGCACCAAGATAAGAAACGTCAGTGCGTGAACTCCAAACACTGAACTAGCTCCAGATAATCCACTAAACCTGACTATCTGAAAAGAAACCCAACTCTAGACTGCCCGTGTGGAAAATTGTGGGCACCTAGAGTTTAGGAAGGGAACAATAAACTTCGAGTCAGTCATGGGACTGGTGTAAGCAACAAAAATAGTTTATCTTTAAAACAAACACAAAAGGATTTTAAACATTGAAATCCGCAATGCTTTTGGAAAATGAAACTACCATAAGACCTCCCACCACACACACAATGCAATCGCAGACTTGGAGGAGATTTCTCTTTATGATAGTCAAAAATGCTTACTACGCAAAATCATTGAATTATTATTATTATTAGTGCATAGTGTGAAAACATTTCAAAAATATAATATAAATCTTAGCCAGCATAGGTACCATTATATTATGCCTGCTATAGCTGCCATTTTAAATGGTAGGTTCTACAACTAAAACTGTATTGGGTTCGTATTGTTTCATTGGATTTCCAGCAAATGGTCAGGCTAAGGAACTTCCTTACACCGAAATGGAAACGCCTCTGGAAAGATGCCCCGAGAACCTAACTGGATCTCTGCAAACACAAGGCCGACGCTACCTCACGCTGTACAGCTGTAACTAGGTAACTAACACGCTGACGCTACCTCACGCTGTACAGCTGTAACTAGGTAACTAACACACAAGTATGCCATCCCTCGGTCGTTACCGACCTTTATCCGAGGATCCTCAACCACAAAGCAACAACCACAAAGTACAATAAATTTGCAGCATCAACATAGGTAAAATATCTGGGCTCCATACCATGATATCACCTTTTATCCAGAAGGAAATGACATACCCGAGGGGCGCGACCCCTAAAAACCTTGCCGCAACATTCCTGTTTCGACCATTTCCGGTCTGTGAGGCTCGACGAAGTCTCGTCCACAAAGCTACGCTTTTTCACAAAGCCATGCTTTGGTCACAAATGATCATCAACACACAGCAACACTCAGCATGCCACACTACCAAATTGGGAGTATATCACTGATAACCTTCAACTACATAACCTCTGAGCTCATACGTCTCAGAGAAGGGTGTTAAGCTAAGAGAATAAATTCTCTGCCACCAAACAGAAATGTATTTGAAAGAAATCAGTTTTATATCTCAAAGTGTAGTGTCAGACATACAACCATACAAGTCTGTTCCGGGTTCGAACAGAACCGAAGGCACTTCCGAAGAAGCCCTTGCAAATCCGGGTATTCACAATCCCGATCGGACTTCCCATCACTTAGGGAATCTCTATACCGGGAGCTACCCAGTGCAGAGACAATCGATAGGTTATCCTATCGTTCTCACAAATACCCGGTCTTCACCACCGGTCTTCAATTGCTATCCATATACGACGTATCACTTATTCGGAATGGGTTGTATGACACAAAGGTCCACTCCCGGCTAAACCGAATAGTGAGCGCAATATTTGAAAACATATGGATATTGGGATTTCAGTTAAGTCACAACTTATTACCCAAAACTTCTCTTCAAATGGTTTAAACACATTACCATTTTTAATCTTTTAAACAAAAAGATTTATTTCACAAAGTTCACCCAGTTTCACAAAGATCCACACATAGATTTCCAAAACAATTTCCATTTCAATTGGATTAACTCGTTAAATCTTTAAAACAAAGATTTAACTGATAGCTTTCAAAACAATTCCATTTCGAATGGTTTAAACAAATCACCATTTTAAATCCGTTAAAATAAACAGATTCAATTCACAACTCGGAAAACCATTTTCAATTCGAATTTGAAATTCTTTGACACAATTTAGAAATTCATTCCTTATATGAAAGCTTCTATTATTCGAAAACAAATAGTTCTCATTTCGGAAAATCTGATCTCATTTATACAAGTTAAACCCCTAAGGTTAAATTCAAATTCTCAAAACCATACCTTTAAAATGGTTTAAATTCATATAAACACATTTATAACTTGTATCACATTTTTAAACCATAATATTCAACATAGAATTCAATTCCTTATTTTGAATTTAAATTCAAATTGAATCATTTAAATTTCAAGATGTTCAAAATATCTTTAAAACTCCTTTCAAAAGCTTTTCATATTAAACCCCAATTTCCAATTCCAAAATCAATTGAAATTAAAATTTCAATTTCAAAAACATTAGATTTAAATCATCTGTGACTTAACCGATTTCCTCGTGAAATCCATATTTGTGTGTGTAAAGGTGTGGTCCAGGGGTTTCACACAGTAGTGCAACATCATTCAATCATCACAGATTCAATCATATCAATATCGATAAGCGGTATAATCTATAACGCTTATCTTCATTCATAGATTGACAGTTAAAGTCAATTTATCAATCACAAAGATTCACCATTACGATTCGATGTGGGTTCCGGATAACAAACTGGAATCCGACTCCCTGTCGCATCGAAATTCAAATGCCATTTTACGGGCCAAGGGGTTTTTCATTCACAAGAAACATATCACAGATATCACAGCTCAATACAAAGCAATTCATATCACAAAGCATCATATCACAAAGCATTCGATGAATTAATTGTGTAATTATAACTAATTAATCACATAATTACTTTTATTAAGTTTTAATCAATGATTAATTATCCTTCATTATTAATTAATTAAATCTTAATCACTTTCATTAATTAATTACTTCTTAATTAATTACCTTAATTAATTAATTAACCTTTTATTTATAATTAATTAACCCTTAATTAATTATCCTGAAAAATTTCACCAAGTAATTATACCTTAATTACATTAAGTAATAATCCTTCATTAAGTAATTATACTTAATTAATCTTTAATTAAGTAATCGAGTTTCAAATTAAAATAACTCATTAACTACTTAATTATATTCAAGTTTATTTAAACCTTTACAATCAATTATTATTTAACACATGGATTATCCTTAATTACTTTCATTTATTTAGTTAACCCTTAATTAATTTCCTTAATAAATCACCTTGGTTAATTATCCATTAACTTAAATCCATTAAGTTAACTATCCTCTAAAACACATTTTACTTCTTAATTTTCCACTTAATTAAAATATTAAGTTTATTTAAACTTTTAAAACAAAGGTTATATAAGATGTAAAACACTTTAAGTTAGAAAACAATTTAAATTAAAAACTTTATTCACAACTAAGTTTTCAGACTAACTTGAAGTTATATTCAAACTTTAATTTAAAGTCTAGATCAAACCTTGCTTAAAACCTTAAAAATTTAGTTTAAATTTACAAAAACAGGGACAGGTTTTGTTTAAACCTGTATAAACATTTATACCCGAGTCAGTGCCGCTATACTTCGAGTCCAACCCCCGATGTCTTCGAGTAGACGCTTGAATTACTCAAGAACATCTCGAGTTTACCCTGATACCCAAAACCACACAAATCCAGATAAACACATTTTTAGATTTAAACTCAGTTTAAAACTTTGCTTGATAAATTTAAATTTGGTTTAAAATCTTTAAAACAAAGAACAATTTTCAGGTTGAAAACTGGGACAAAACACTGACCCGAGACTTCACGAATTTACTTCGAGTAAATTGCTCGAATCACTCGAGTCACACACGTGAATCCCCTCTGTTCTTTCCAGGCAACAACATACTCAAGCACCAGAGTGCACGTGCACGTGCACATCGCCTCTGGCGATCTTCCGGCATTGCCACGTTGTCGAACACGTCGACAATCACCCATGTGTGAATCTTCAGCCATCAGAATCTCGCCTCCACCTCGCATTCGAAATCGAGTTCGACTCAAAACCTGGAACACTCAGACCCATCACAACCCAAAGCCTGTCAACGCCATTTCCTCGAAACTCCGACCACCAGGACATCAACGACTTCGTCCACACGTTCGCCAACACCTACCCTACCACCTCCCAAGACCACGTGCATCTCGACATACTGAGGAGGTCGCGGTGATCATTTTCTCGACCACCTCAAAAACTAGGTTAAAAATCAAAAACTCCACGCCGCCGTCGCCACAGTCCTCTTCGCCACCTCCGGCCATTTTTCCTGGCAACCCCGTAGGCTCCTCTATCTCCACAAACAACCCCTACCAACTCGAATCATTCGATCACCAGAAAATGATTAAAAAGCATATTTTGTTCCAGTGTGAACTGCTCGTGACATACACAACTAAAAATCACCATATTAGTTTTAAAAATCCTATCTTTGGCTGTTAATTCAAGTTATACAATCGAATCAATAATTTAAGATATTCGAAATTTCCAAAGACTTAAGTTTTTACTGTAAAAACTTGGTCTTTCACTCTATATACCTTTATACTTCACAAAACCATTTTTAGATGATAAATCATACTTGAACACAACTATTTTGTGTTGAAACCCAAGCCTAATATGGATTATAAAACAAGAAGTTGAATTTTTCTTGTTGGGTTGTACTCTATAACTAAACAGAGAAGAAGAGGTACTGGCATGTGTATATACAATCAAAACAATGGCAATATACATTCAAGTTTGAACAACCATATGTTACTCACCTTAAACACCTTTAGTTTCCAGAAGTTTTGAAGTTGAAAGTTGAAGCTTTTTGAATTTGAATTGAAAACTGGGTTGAAGTTGATACTGGAAGTCTTTGCTTGATCTCAGAATCTCTTTGATTGCTCAATGTTTTTACTGAGATGTTTGTTTGAAATAATTCTTACTTCAGTCTTTTCTTTCTTTTGCTCAGTTTAAAATGGATGAACGAAAAGTTTTATAATATGTTGAAATGTATAGGCTGAAATGAAGTGTACAAGTTATAACAATTTGTACAAAGTGATGATTTACATTGTACAAGTGATCTAATATTTTGTACAAAGAAAATAGGGATATTTTCTTGGTTTAGAGGCTGATGAGTGTTTGCATTTATTGCCTTGTACCATGTTTATAATTTTTTTCCTCTTTAGTTCGGTTGTACAAAATGTTTGAGATAGTGATGTGGCTTCTTTTGTAATCTTTTATACACTTGTATATTTTTGTTTCATTTGTTACTTATTTCATATTTTTTTCCAAATGTATTTGTTTTGTCTTTAACTTGTCTTTATAATTTCATATGCATTTGGTTTTTTTTTATCTTTTTTTTCTACTATTATTATTTTGAATGCATTTCTATATTTTAATATGTTGTTAAAATTTATTTAATGTATTTACTATATGTATTTTTCTATAATTTATCTTATGTATTTTTCTTATATTTATTTCTATCTCCATTATTTATTTCTAACTTAAATACTAATTATTTTTATATTCATTTGGTAATATAAGTGATTTTTTAGATTTTAATTTGTTATTAGATTTTATCCAATGTATTTATTTTATACTTTTATATCATATATATAATTTGTATTTTTATTTTCAAACTATTTATTTACAATTTAAATTCAAATCAAACATATATACATATATTTATAATTTCAAATTGACTCATATATACCCAAATATATATATATTCACATATATACATATATATACAATATTTTAAATTTAAATGATTTATACAGAATATATTTGAATCTGGGGAAACTCGCATCACTTTATCGATTTATTTTACTATTTTTATTCAAAAAATTAAATTAATTATTAATTTAAATATATATATAAAATTTGGGGTCGTTACATTTAAGCTAGAAATGTTCCAAACAAGCGGTTGTGTAACACCCCTAATTTTGATTAACATTATTTTGTAATTTAATTAGACAAATAAAACAAATAATGTAAGATGATAAAGGAAAATGAGATTTAATTAATTATAGGTTGGGCCTTAATTAATGGATAAATAAAAGTAAATAGAACTTAGATAAGAAGGAGGAATATATGTTAAGGGCAAAATAGGAATATGACATAATTCCTAATACATAACCTTACATTCCTTCTCCCTTATTTACTTCATTCACATAAACATAATCAATAGAACAATGTCGGCCATTACCAAGGGGATTCAAGAAGAGTAAAGCTAGGAAATTAAAGGAAAGCTTAGGGAAATCAAGTCTAAACACAAATCTCAAGTTCCTATATTAACCCAAGGTGAATAATAGTTATGCATCTCAATTTTTAAATGTTATTTTTGGTTTTAAGTTCAAACCCGAATCATTTGCTTATATTATGACATGCTATGATAGTTTGAAAGATTATATGCTTATTGGTGAATTTATTTAATTTATTTATAAAACTATTTGATAAGTTTGAGTTAGAAAACCTATCATGACACACCAAATGACTTGAGATTTTGACATGGTGTTAGAAACATTGATTTGGAAATGGATTTTTAATTTCATAATTTTTTATTTTAACTAGAATATTTAGTGAATTTCCTAAGGTAATGATTTATTTCGTGTTGTAATTATTAAAAATAATTAAATTTAGTTTTTGGTCCCAAAATTTTTATATGGTATTGGATTTATCATGATTTTTGGAGATTTTTTCCAAGTGTTTATGATTTAATATATGAATTATTTGAGCTAGAAAGGATTAATTAGTATATTTAATTATTAGTATAAAATGCAAGGTTTTCTAAGTACTTTGGAAATGATAAATCTGCTCTTTAGCAGTTTTCAGGAAAAGATTTTGGTAAAGAAGGTTGTATCCATAGTATTTTGACAAACACAAGGGGTTGGTGGAAAGAAATTACATTTATTAGTAAGAAATCAGTTTTTGAAGTAATTACGGCTTTGCCACGTCGAAATCACGACGCTGAATTTCATCATGCCGCCCCCATGCTCTTCAACGTCGACCAAGAGTAATGCATAGGGTATCAACTTTGGTTGCTATGTAATGCATTGGCTTGGTCGAAGTGGGAAGCCAAGCATCAGGGTCGACCTCATGAACTTTAAAGTGGACTAGGACGCTTTTCTTAATACATTGATGCCGCACTTTTAACTATGCCACATGTTTTCAACAACGTCGCCGACCCCAATGGTTTTGAAGTGGTTTATAGCGGTGGTAATGATGCCGCATGTTTTAAATACATTGACTTCGACTTTATAGGCCTATGCCACTAGTTTTAAATTCGACAATATAAAATGCCGCATTTTACAACTTCGACCCTAATGATTGTCAACTTTAATTCTTACCTCCTATTATCACTTCGGCCCTATTGAAGCCGCTTGTTTTCCTTAAGGCAGTAATGCCGAAGTTTACTGCCGAAGTTTATCTATGTCGACTATATTTTTATAAGACTTTGAGTATGCAAACCAAGATTTACATTTTATAACGACGTCACTCTAAGGAGTGCAATGTATATGTTATGGACTCTACGGACTTATGTTTTATAAGTTAAAGGTTTTGACGCTTTTATTGAAGAGGTGCGGCAACCCCAATGGTGATAATGACGCCGAGCTTTATCAACATAAAGAGTTTGATTATTTTGGCCTTATGGTCTATGTTTTGAAGGGTGAAGACCCTCGTCAACTATATCTTGTCGTCAATATAATGACTTTATATTATTTGGTTCTATAGTCTATGTTTTTGTAAGGTGATGACCTTAAATGACTTCGGACTTCATCGATAAAGTTTTGTAAAAGCATATATCATGGCATAAATATTTTGGTTAAAGTAAAGGGCTATATTTTCCTTGTTTAAAAGGTTTGATTTCAAAGGTTAAATCATTTATAAAGGGTTATGTTTTTAAGGAAATACAAAGGGTGATTAGCCCAGTATTCTTCTAAAGAAAAGATTATTGTTCTTATCATCTTTAGATCAATTATGATAGGATAAATTGACTCGGAGATTAGAAAATCAGACAGGACTGGCGTAGGGTCACGCCTTATACTTTAGCTAGTAGCCCCTAGCTAATATAAGTCCAAAATTCCAGTGTGTGTGGCTTTGTCACGGGTAAGACTAATAGTAGATTTAAACACGGAAAGGAATACATAATAATGAAATAGGTTATTGGTGAGACCGCAAATTCATGGAATAGTGAGTTTGGACAAATCGTTCAGTTATCTTCTAATAGTAGGTTAGATAATTTGATATATCTGATAGGCCCGAGTCAGCCACAGGTTTATATTCAGCTTGAGAAAACTATGGTGTTAGGATGGATTGTCCATTGATTTAAACAGATTGTTTATGATTACCCATGTTGAATGCATGCATATTATTGTTTATACCATTTATTTTAACCAGTTTGGTTACAGGACTTTGATTTGCAAAAGATATATTTTAAAGGATATTAGTGAAGGGAAAACACGTTCCACTCAGCGGCGTGGTCTCACTAGATATCAATTAACCGAGATGGCATATTATTATTCACACAAGGCTTTTTATCTGACTTGAAGTTTATGTTTTCCCCATTATTTCTCGGATGCTCAAAATTTGATTTGAGTACGTCGAGAGTAAGGGCTTTATAGGGTAAGTAGGTTTTGGCGAATAAAGATTCCAGAGACGTGCAGGAGGCAAAGCTAGCTATATATGAGTCTATTTATTACTATTATATGCTTTGTTATGTCAGTTTTTGTATGAATGTGTTGACAATAGATGTATCTGTATATTTGGTATCTCTGATCAACCAGGAGGCACCTTCATATGTCGATCTTGGGGTATTTTATAATAATTATATTTTATCTATACCTGGGCAACGTTTGGGATTATGTACTGAATATGAAATTATGACTATAAAATGAAATATGAAAGTTTGTTTTTATTTGATATTCTAGTGCTTCTGATATTATGGATACCATTAGCATGACTACATTTTGTCACCGTAAATTAATACTATAGATGACTGTAATATCTGTAGCGTTTAGTTTCGAGACTCTAAATGGGGGATGTTACAACTTAGTATCAGAGCATAGGTTTATGTAAAACTAAAGAATTTTGAACTTTAAAAAGAGTTTATGAAAAACATAATCGAAATGAATCAAAGAATAATATTAGGGTATGGGATAATGCTATAGTAACATACTTGTATTTTCTATATATATAAGTATACGCTTTATATCTATTCTCCCCCTCTCTTAGATCATTCTTCCGTATCTTAATAAGGTTTGAATGTAGATTTAAGGAAGTAATGTATGGAGGCCAAAAATGGAAGAGTGAATCTCGATGGAGGAAGCACCACTACCAATGGAATTATCTGGCCCAACACTAGGAGAAATCTGGGTCGACGGACAGCTGCTAACGTAGGTACAGGAACACCACCGGTTGATATGGGACCAATTTATCGGTTCCTTATCAACATGATGCAAGCAGGAGTTGCTGCTAGATTAGTTGGTGAAAATGCTGGAGGAGCTAATCAGGAAGTTCCAGTGGTCAACAATTATGCTGTATTGAGTATAGACTACTCAAGACTTGGAGGGAAACCATTATTTGGAATGGAAGATGCAATTGAAGTGGAGAATTGGTTGCTTCATTGTGAAAGGATTTTCGATGATCTTGGTTTGAATGACGTAAAGAAGAGGAGATTGGCATCCAGGCAAATATAAGGAGCTGCGATGTACCCGTGGAATATTGTGACTGTCGGGGTAGCAAAGGAGACTTTGACTTAGGCCCAATTCAGAAGGAGGTTTGAAGAAAGAATTATGTCTGAGATCATTAAGTCAACTCTGTTCATAAAGTTTGCTGAATTAGTGCAAGGTGATATGACTATGTTGGAGTATGCAACAAGGTTTAAGGAGCTAGTTCGATATGGATATTCTACCGTAGACACAGTGATTAAGAGAAACGAAAAGTTCATCCGTGGGTTAAGACCCTAGCTTGCTAGGGCGACTTTGCCACATCTTAGGGATCCATGTGATGTAGTCTTGGAGATCGCTTTGAGAAATGAGGATATGCTTCTTTCTTTGGTGGTAATAAGGCAGTCGAGCTCAAAGTGGGCAGAATCAGAAAAGGAAGTTCTTTTATAAGAAAGCAGCTCAGAAGGGGCAGAGCAGCTATGAATGGAAAAGCAAATGTTGTGTGACAAGAAAAGGCATTTTGCAAACGAGTTTCGTTAATGAGATGGAAAGACGGTTATTGGAGGGAAGAATATCAAGTGCTTTAACCGTGACCAGATTGGACACTATAAGAATTAGTGCAATGAACCAGCTAAGGTGAAGAAATGGAAAGTTTATACTTTCGAACCGGCTACCTCGAGACCAATAGCTGAGGAGAAAGGAAAAAATATAATGGGAGGTATGCTTTTGATTCATGGCTTTTCTGTTAGAGTATTGTTTGATACGGGCACATCACACTCTTTTATATCTCATTGTTTGGTAGATAAGCTTAACCTAGAACCCTCAAACCTAGTTACTTCCTTAAAGGTTGTGAATCCAATAGGAGGGTATGCAACTCTAAGAATGAGATGTGACCATTTAGAATTTGAATTATTAGGTCATATATTTGCCTGCAGTTTGCATATGTTTGTTTTCGCAGGCTTTGGGATTATTTTGAGTATGGACTGGTTAAGTAAATATGATGCTATGATATTTTTCCATGATAGGAAACTATCACTAAGACACCCTAGTGGTGATCGAATTGTATACGTGGTGGAGAATCCAAGTTTTGATTTCTGTGCTTTATTGGGTGTAATAGAGGAGGAAGATGAGTTGAATCGGATTTTTATAGTTAGAGAATTTGCATATGTTTTTTAGCATGTTACAGGACTACCATAGAAATGAGCTATTGAGTTTCGAATAGATCTTGTACCTAGAGTTGAACCCGTAAGTAGACCATCTAGCAGGATGATGCCTACCGAGATGAAGGAGTTAAAGGTGGAGCTAGTGGACTTAGAAGGAAAAAAATTATTAGACAAAGCAGTTCGCCTTGGGGAGCGACCGCGGTAGTTGTGAAGAAATCAGACGGGTCATTAAGATTGTCCATCGATTATCGTAAATTGAATGAAAAAACGATAAAGAATCAATATCTTTTGTCGAAAATTAATGATTCATTTGATCTGTTGAGTGGAACCAAAATATTTTCCCAGTCGTATTTAGCGATAGGGTTCCATCAACTAAGGGTGGTGGAAGATAGTATTCCATTAACGACATTTGGAATAAAACATGGTTCCTACGAGTGGTTAGTAATGCCATTCGAATTGACTAATGCACCTGCTTTCTTCATAGACTTAATGAACCAAATTTTTCGACAGCACTTGGATAGGATTGTACTCGTATTCATAGATGACATTTTGATATATTCTAAGGATGAAAGTGATCATGAGATTCATCTAAGAATAGTGCTTGAGACGCTGAGGCAGCATAAGTTAAAGGTGAAGTTTTCGAAGAGTCATTTTTGAAAGAAGTAGGTGAAGTTTCTTGGTCACGTAGTCTCAGAAATAGGGTTTCCATGGATCCAGTTAAGATAGAAGCTGTAAATAACTGGAAGAGACTGGAAATGGTGACTGAGATAAAGAGTTTTCTTGGACTAGCTGGCTACTACCGAAGATTCATCAAGGATTTCTCTCGTATAGCAGCACCGATGACTAAGCTACCTAGGAAGGATGTGAAGTTTGTTTGGATCAATAAATGTGAGGAGGCATTCCAGAAGTTGAAACATTTTTTGACCAATGCGCATAAGTTAGTTGTTTCGAATGGGAATCAAGATTTGGTAGTGTATACAGATGCATGTGGGATTGGATTATGAGCCATGTTAATGCAGAGGGATAAAGTGATTGCTACGCTTATCGACTCCTCAGACCGCATGAAGTTGGATATCTGACTCGTGACTTAGAGTTAGCTACCATAATATTTTCTTTGAAGGTGCGGAGACATTAGATTTCAAGAGAACGATTTGAGTTGTATACGGATTATAAGTCGCTAAAATACTTATTCTCTCAGAAGCAGTTGAACATGAGACAACGGAGGTGGTTAGAGTTTATGTTGCTTATGATTTTGGAATTGAGTACACACCGGGAAAATGAAATAAAGTAGCGGATGTGCTTAGTAGGAAGCATCAGAAATCATAATGCAGTGTTAGAAATGATATCAGAGTGGAAATATTTAGAGGCATTGACTACAAGTAGTGTGCGGTTAATATCGACTGCCAGTTCTAGTTAGAGTACTGTAATGTTATCTTGCTTGAAAGTTCGACTAGTATTAATCGAAAGGATTGCTTCTAAGCAGAGTGATGATCTAGTATTAGCTGAAAGGATTAGAAGATTAGAAGGTGGAACTGAGGTTGATGATCTACAATATTTTAGTCTTCACCAAAGGGGATGGTTAAAAAAGAAGGGACGACTATGTGTTCCACATGTTGGAGACCTAAGGAAATAAGTTCTTAGGGAATGTCGCCGATCGAAGTTCACAATCCATCCTGGAGGAACTAAGATGTATCTGGATATAAAGCAGAGTTTCTTCTGGGAAGGTATGAAAAGGGATATAGGCTTATGGGTAAGCAGTGTTTAAACTGTCAGCAAGTAAAAGCCGAACATCAAAAGCCTAGTGGATTTCTTTAGCCTTTAGATATCCCAGTATGGAAATGAGATTCTATATCTACAGATTTCATAGACGGGTTGCCAAGATCGAACAAAGGAAATGAAAGTATTTGGGTTATAGTGGATAGACTGACTAAGAGTGCACACTTTATACTCATTAAATCGACAAGGACGGTACCTATTTTAGCTAAGTAGTTCATGAAGAATATAGTTAGACTACGTGGAGTACCTAGTAGTATAGTGAGTGAAAGAGATCCCTTATTCACTTGCGAATTCTGGAAGAGTCTACAAAAGTTTTAGGTACCAAGCTCAAGATGAGTACCGCTTACCATCCATAGACCAATGGGCAAACAGAAAGAGTTAAAAAAGTCTTAGAAGATTTGTTAAGAGCTTGTTTACTAGATTTTAGACGATCATAGGAAGATCGCTTACACTTAGTCGAATTCTCGTATAATAATAGTTATCAGACTAGTATAGGGATGGAACCTTTTGAAGCGTTGTATGGAAGACCGTGCAAATCACCAGTGTGTTGGTTGAAGACCGGAGATAGATTAGTTTTTAGTCCAGATATGGTGAGAGAAGCCACAGAAAAGATTGAGTTAATTAGAGAAAGGATGGAGGTAGCTCAGTCTAGACAGAAGAGTTATGCGGATAAAAGATCGAAAGACTTAGAGTTCTTAGTTGGAGACCATGTTTTCGTCAAAGTATCACCGATGAAAGGTGTAGTTAGATTTGGGAATTCGGGGAAATTAGCACCTAGGTTTGTTAGACCATTCCCTATTATAGAACGGATCGAGAGACTCGCCTAGAGGAGAGAGTTACCGAGCAGTTTAGCAGGAGTCTACAATGTTTTTCTTATTTCTCATCTAAGGAAGTGTGTTCGAGATCCAGAAACTACTATTGCTCCGACTGCATGGGAAGATTTGGTACTGGACTCGGACAAGACCATTGTTAGACAAACAGTTCGTATTGTGGGTAGGGATGAGAAGAAACTTAGGAACAAGACAGTCAAATTAATTGAAGTCCAGTGGAGTGACGACGGGAGAGACTATACTTGGAAGACAGAAGACAAGATTAGAGACACTTATCCTGACTTGTTTGTTGGTATATTTTATACTTATGATTATGATTGTTGTTGTGTACCTTATCGTAATTTTAAGGACCAAACTCTTTAAGAATGGGAGTATGTAACACCCCTAATTTTGATTGACATTACATAGTAATTTAATTAGAAAAATTAAATAAATAATATAGGATGATAAAGGAAAATGAGATTAATTAATGGATTAATAAAAGTGAATAGAACTTAGATAAGGAGGAATATATACTAAGGGTAGAATAGGAATAAGACATAATTCCTAATACATACCCTTATATTCCTTCTCCCTTATTCACTTCATTCACATAAACATAATCAAAAGAACAAGGTCGACCATTACTAAGGGGATTCAAGAAAAGTAAAGCTAGAAAATCAAAGGAAAGCTTAGGGAAATCAAGTCTAAACATAAATCTCAAGTTCTTATATCAAACCAAGATGAATAATAGTTATGCATCTCAAGTTTTGAATGTTACTTTCAGTTTTAAGTTCAAACCCGAATTTTTTGCTTATATTATGCCATGTTATGATAATTTGAATGATTATATGCTTATTGGTGAATTTATTTAATTTATTTATGAAATTATTTGATAAGTTTGAGTTAGAAACCATATCATATGACACTTAAATGACTTGAGATTTTGATATGGATTTAGAAACATTATTTTGGAAGTGGGTTTTTAATTTCATAATTTTTGAATTTGACTAGAATATTTGGTGAATTTTCTAAGGTTGGAAAATGGTTTATTTCAGTTTTTAATTATTAAAAATAATCAGATAAGTTTTTTGGCCTCGAAATTTTTATATGGTAAAGAAGATAATAAATTGGATTTGTCATAATTTTTGGGGATTTTCCCAAGTGTTTATGATTTAATATATGAATTATTTGAGCTAGAAAGGATTAATTAGTATATTTA
Organism: Allium fistulosum; assembly: GCA_030737815.1. NCBI lineage: Eukaryota > Viridiplantae > Streptophyta > Magnoliopsida > Asparagales > Amaryllidaceae > Allium > Allium fistulosum. The sequence continues at coordinate 1,024,125,781 of CM060906.1, forward strand.
ATTATTAATATAAAATGCAAGGTTTGCTAAGTACTTTGGAAATGATAAATATTCTCTTTAGCAGTTTTCAAGAAAAGTGTAACGATCGGCTATTTCGAACCATTCAAATCGACAATCATCCACACATGTCAGACTTGAATTGCTCAAAACAACATATTGTTAATTTTATATTTGGCAAACTTAGTATATACAGTAAATAAATCAATCATAGAATCACAGACACAGAGTAATATAACAATAAGCAGCGGAAATAGATAAATAGTAGTTCATGAAGCTACTACATAAACATCAGAGTTTGAAACAAAATACAACAAAATTCCCTAATACATAGATGTCTCACTACATAAGCAAATGACAAGTCTAGACATAAAACTGGAAATAACTGAAATAACTGCAAAGCTGAATAGATAGAGATGGATCTCCAAGCAAAATTCCAAGCTCCAAAGGTGAGTCTTAAATGCTGTGACACTCAGTCTGACCCGAGCATAAAGCAAAACAAAAAACACTCGAGTCAGGATTAACATTCTTATGTTAGTAAATCAACTCAAATGAAATGTCCAAGTGAAATGCAAATAACTTAAAGGATGTTTGGGATTCGCATCCTCTAAGGATCCGTGAAACTATCTACATACATAATACAATACGCTACATGAATAATGTCTAAAGTAAAGTAAACTATTGAAATAGCGTTAAGGCGTTACCCATACCCTCTTTAACACATTTTTATATATATTCCCATAGTCTATACACTACCGTAATTCCTCCATAAACTGGAGGGCTATTAGAGGGCACTCCATAGGTACGGTACAAACTAAACTCGTAGTGGGCGCGATAAGGCATGTGACAAGGCACGCGAGGCAATTCCCAGGGTAGGATACTACCGTTTTGCGAATCCAGACCGGTCGTAACGCATAGCAGCTACTACCGCTCACGTCGAGACACACTCCCAAAATCAAAGGTGCACCCAATCAAATCACAAAGTAATAGAATGGTATCGAAGAAGCATGCTCGATCGGAGGTGCGACCTCACTTGGCCCGGCATGGCTCCTGTTTTAGTCACATCAAGCTGACTCGCGGGAGTCAGGGCTGCGTCAATACCTCATACAAACGTTCGCCAAACCATGCTACTTTGTTCTGGAATCTCCACTACATGCACAGTTGTTAAAGTGGTTTTCGGTATTGGCAGAGAGTATGACAATATTCGATCCTGGTCTCTTTAACAGCCAAACGCTTATTTCACACCGTGGTCATTTTCATTTCAAACAGTTCATACTCCATATCAAAATATCATATTCATTTCAAAATCATATCACTTTTGAAATCATATTCACTTTTGAAATCATAACACTTTAAATTATATTCATTTTAAATCATAACAGTTTCAACTTAAACAGTTTGAATATTGAAAGTAGTTTATATATTGGAATAGTTATACACTAAAAATAGTTTAATTTAAAAATAGGTTATAGATTAAAATATTTTATATATAAAAAATAGTTTATATATTAAAATATATATTTAAAATTGTTTATAAATTTAAAATAATATATATAAAATAGTTTATATATTTAAAAGAGTTTGTATCGAAAATAGTTTCAAATAGAATTGTTTCTTCCAATTTCACAAATCAATTCAAATCAATTTTAGTTCCAAAAATTCAATTTAAATCGATCTCAGTTCAACAATTTAAATTAAAAAGGCTAAAGGTTCAATTCAAATTCTCATTAAACCATTTTTAATTTATATCGATTTCAAATCCAGGTTTGCACTACAAATTTAAACTACTTCTAATTCAATTGGTTTCAAAGTTTAAATATTCAACCAATTTTCAATAACTCAATTTGATGAATTTCATTTATATTTCAAATTCAACTTTAATTTTATTTAATATTTGAAAATATTCACTTAATCATTTTTTTTAATAACATTCAAACAAAATCTCAAATTACAAATTTAAATAAAATCAATAATTAAGTATCTAACTTCAATTATATTTAATTCTAAAATATTCTCCTAATCACTTTTAATAACATTTAAATAAAATCTCAAATTACACATTTAAATCAAAACTAAATATTCAATTTCAATTTATTTTAATTTGAAAATATTCATTTAATTGCCTTTAATCAAAATCAAGTTATCAAGTTATAAATTTCATATCTTTAAAATCTCAAAATCAATAAGTCCAAATCAATTCTTATTTAAATTCAATTCTTAACAAATTAAATTACAAATCAATTTAATTTATCCTTCCAACCTTAATTTATTAAAGTTATTACAAAATCTATTTTCAAAATATTAATATAAATTTAAATAAATACTTGAACATATTATATATATATATATTAGTTAAATTAATTTTTATTAAATTAAGTTAAATTAAGCCTTATTATTAAATCTATTTTAAACCTTATTTTATATATTTAAAAATAATAAATATAAGTAATATCTTAAAAAATTTCTTTTCAAAACTTAACTTATAAATTTAAAATTTCCAAATATATAATTTAAAAATCTAAATTTTACTCACATATTAAAATAAAATAAAATTTATATATTATATTTTAAAATCAATATTCCATTTCAAACACATATTTAAAATAAAACCTTTATATTATATTTTAAAAATCAATACTTATTAAAACCCATCCATTTCCTTTCAAAACTTTGGAAATCATTTTTCAAAATAAACCAACGGTGTCCGTATATAGTTTTCTAACCTATGGTCAAGTGATATGGATATTAATCATTTCAATCCGTAATAATTTAATATTTACGGGTATATATCATTTCAACCTGCAATCCCAAATTCAAAATCAATAAAATCGCTTGGGTTTATCATTTCAACCCATAACGATTTTCCCTAATCTAAAATATCGTTCAGGTATGTATCATTTCAACCCATAGAGATTCCCTAAACTATCAGGGAACATGCTGAGTGAGAACAATAGAATAACAACATAAATTAGCATAACATATCAATTACAGCATATATCATAATTAACAATTTAAATATATTTACAATATGCTATGGTGTCATATATCAATCATAGGTGAACAAATAATAACATATCATATTCAACAATTAAATTTCTAACAAATTAAATTTAACAACCTATTTTAATCGTCATTTCATGTGAATATAAATTTACTAACATAAGAATTTTAATCGTGAGTGATCGCTCACCTTTCGAGGCTAAAGGAAAACAACGAGAATGAGAAGCACGGATACGCACGGACAAGCTAGAGTTGTGGAAATAATCTCCGGACAGCAACGGAAACAAGCAAAGCAAGGTGGACTAGAGATCGATGAAAACAAAATATATATATTATATTTTTCCTTTTTTCTTAAAATCAATATTCAATTTAAAACACATATTTAAAATAAAAATCTTCATATTATATTTTTGTTTAAAAATCATTATTTATTAAAACCCATAGTTTACAAAATTCTTTAAATAAATATTAAAGCATAATATCTATATATGTTTTAAAATCATTAAAAATCTATTTAAAAATATTAACATAAACATATTATATATATTTAAACATTTCAAAATATTAGCATATTATATATTTAAACAAAGAGGAGGCTGCACGGATCTGGTTTGGATCTTCGGTGCTCGACAAGGTTTTAAATCTCGGATATCGGGCATGTTTCGTCTCGGCAATTTTAGTGATTCGGTATCGTATCGTGGGAGATCTCGGACGAGACGAGTGCATCTCGGACGCCAATATCGGATTTACATCTCGGACCTAAAGTTCATCTCGGGACCATATCGGAGTATAACACATCACATAATTTATAGCAAAAAATGCATGGTATCGGTTTATTTAACATTTACTGAATTACTGCAACTAATCTCTACTATTCTAACTGAAAAATAATGCAATTATACTTCAACTATATGAAATTGTTCAACAAAAGTTAAAAAACAACATTAGTTTTAGCAATTACATTTTAGTAAATGAAGAGCGACAAATTAACTGGAAAAAAGTGGGTTCTATACAATTACATATATGTAGTAAGAATGACATAATAACAGTATCGGGAATTAATGCAAATAAAAGAAAATGCATATAAGAGATATCAGGAATCGAAGGGTTTCAGGCAATGCAAATCTACTTGCAGAAGGTTATGCAGTAAGAATAACAAAATAAATCTACTTGCAAATCTACTCTAAATATTGTATATTCAATTTTCTGAAAAATTGAATTTCATTAAAATAGAAACAACTCTAATTTACATACATGTAGAGAGTAGAGAGATTGGTCGAAGACAAAGTTGCAAACTGTCAAAAGCGATATCGAGTAGTCGAAAATTGGAACTACGAACTGTCGGATGTTAGAAGAGGGAGTTCGATTTTTTTTAAAAGAGGGAGTTTGATTTTTTTTCTTTGGAGAAGAGGGAGTTCGATATTTTAACGAGGAACGTGATCTTTTGAGAAGTTGAATCAGAAAGAAAATGGCTTTGTTCATTTTTTTTATGATAGACTGAGATGGGCCTATTTTTTTTGAAAAAAATAATATATCGGGGATATCTCGGAATATCGTTTCGCTCCAAATATCGGCCGATATATGTAAATTTCGGCCGATATAATCGAAACGAGATATCAACCGATATCTCATGTTTCGTTTCGCTCAAGCCTTCAACCGAGATCTCGGCCGAGATAGCCGAGATTTAAAACAGTGGTGCTCGGTGGAGGCTATTGCGAGGACAGTAGGCGGTGAGGCTCGCGATGGTTGGCGATGATGCAAGGCTGATGGGTTCAGGTGTGGTGGAGCGGCCGGGCTGTCAGGCATGGAAAATGAAGGGCTGGAGAGGAAGCACGGGTTGGGTTCGGGTGAAGGGCTGTGGTGCGGATGAGGCATGACGTCGGAGAGTTGGAGCAGCTGCTGGCGGATCATCAGGGAGCTGCTGCATTTCGGGTTGTGTGCAGGCTGTGGGGACAAGCAGGTTAGTGGAGATGGCGTAGGTGGAAACTGGGTTGCATGCAGTTCATGAAGGGGATGCGGCTGAGACGTGGCAGTAGTGATGTGTTGCGTGTTCAAGGTGGCGGCGGGCCGAGTTTTTGGGTCTGGCGAGTGTGCGGAGCAAAGGGCGGAGGTCAAAGGCTCAGGTGGTGGGTTTTGAGGGCGAAGGCAAGGCTAACGGAGGGGTTACAAGCTGGATGGTGAGGGTTAGAGAGTGGTGGCATTGAGAGGGTGGTCGGGAGGTTGGACTGGCGGAGGTTGTGGACTGTGTTCGCTGGTGGCTGTCGGCAAAGAAAGGAGGGGAGGAGATGGCGATGCAGAGGGGTTTGGGATGGTCAGTGTAAAGATGAGGGAGAGGGTTGAGGCGCGGTGGTGAGAAAGGAAGGAGGGTGGTCGATGGATTCGGCCATGAAGTTGCAGCCTTTCGGAATGTAAACAGGCTTTGCAAAATATATATTATAATTTTTTTTAGATTCAGAATGAACAGAGAAAAATGAAATAGGAAGGGACGAGAGCAATATATTTCAAACCAATGAGAATATTGAAAGTCAGAACGTGAATTCATGAAATATAAATGCTAAAGGCTATTTGATTTCAACTGGTAGATAGATGAAAGGGCATAGGAAACCCAAAAGCCCAAATACGGAACCGATACGGCTAATCGTTTCGTCGATTTCACCGTGTACCAGACACTGAAATGCACAAATGAATATACTGCGGGGATCAGCACGACGAGACAAACAGAATGGTATACAGATATCAGCGATACGACCATCCTATCAAAATTCGATATTCGCTGCCAAAACTGCTGCTAAAACGCCGAAAATAAGATAAACGGGGCTATGGCAGTCCAAATTGGCGAAATGAATTATAACGTCTCACTCAGAAAATGATTTACATTTTTCTTATGTAAAAATATTCAGATTTCAAAAATATTTTATTTCCATCAAACATTAACTGATTTAAATTAAAATTTTAAATTACACAACAGAACAAACCTTTATATTTTCAGATGAAAATCTGACACTTGCTACGTTTTAAATAAACGTATTCCAAATATCAAATTTTCATTGCAAAATTTTAATTATTTATTTTCATGAAAAAAAATTAGTTAATTACGTTATTAAAAATCATTAAAATTTTCGGGTCGTTACAAAAATATTTTTGTAAAGAAGGTTGTATCCAAAAGTATTTTGAAAAACAAATTAATTTTATTAGTAAGAAATCAGTTTTTAAAGTAATTACGACTTTGCCATGTCGAAGCTTACGACGCCGCATTTTATCATGACGCCCCTATGGTCTTCGACGTCGACCAAGTGTAATGCATAGGGTATCAACTTCGGTTGCTATGGAATGCATTAGCTTTGTCGAAATTGGAAGCCAAGTATCAGGGTCGACATCGTGAACTTTGAAGTGGACAAGGCTGCTTTCCTTAATACATTGATGCCGCACTTTTAACTATGCTGCCTGTTTTCAACAACGTCGTCGACCCAAATGGTTTCGAAGTGGCTTATAGCGGTGGTAATGATGTCGCATGTTTTAAATACATTGATTTCGACTTTATAGGCCTACGCCGCAACTACTGGCTTCGACAATATAAAATGCCACGTTTTACAACTTCGACCTTAATGATTATTGACTTTAGTTCTTACCACCTATTATCACTTCGGCCCTATTGATGCTGCTTGTTTTCCTTAAGGCAATAATGTCGAAGTTTATCTATGTCGACTATATTCTTATAAGACTTTGAATATGCAAACCAAGATTTACATTTTACAATGACGACACTATAAGGAGAGCGATGTATATGTTATTGACTCTATGGACTTATGTTTTATAAGTTAAAGGTTTTAACGCTTTTACTGAAGAGGGGCGATCAGCCCAACGACGATAATGATGTCCAGCTTTATCAATATAAAGAGTTTGATTATTTTGAAGGGTGAAGACCCTCGTCGACTATATCTTGCCGAGTTTTATCATTATAATGATTTTATATTGTTTGGTTCTATAGCCTATGTTTTTGTAAGGCGACGACCTTAAATGACTTCGAACTTCATCGATAAAGTTTTGTAAAAGCATATATCATGGCATAAATATTTTGGATAAAGTAAAAAGCTATATTTTCCTTGTTTTAAAGGCATGATTTCAAAGGTTAAATCGTTTATAAACAATTATGTTTGCAAGGAAATACAAAGGGTGATTAGCTCAGAATTTTACTAAAGAAAAGATTAGTGTTCTTATCACCTTTAGATTAATTGTGATAGGATAAATTGACTCAGAGATTATAAAACCAGATGGGACTGGTGTAGGGTCGTGCCCTATTCTTTAGCTAGTAGCCCCTAGCTAATATAAGTCCAAAATTCCAGTGTGTGGGCTATGTCACGGGTAAGACTAAAAGTAGATTTACACACAGAAAGGTAAATAAAAATGAGATAGGTTATTGGTGAGCCTGCAAAACCATTAGGATCAGTTGACCCAAGGAATAGTAAGTTTCAGATAGACCGTTTAGTTGTCTTCTAAAGGTAGGTTAGATAATTCGATATTTCTGATAAGTCCAAGTCAACGATAGGTTTATAATCAGCTTGAGAAAACTATGACGTTGGGATGGATAAACCATTGATTTAAACAAATTGTTTATGATTACCCATGTTGCATGCATGCATATTATTGTTTATACCGTTTATTTTAACCAGTTTGGTTGCCTCGCTTTGATTTGCAAAAGATATATTTTAAAGGATATTAATGAGAGGAAATCTCGTTCTGCTCAATGACATAGTATCACTATATATCAATTAATCGAGATGACATATTATTATTCGCACCAGACTTTTTGTCTAACTTGAAGTTTATGTTTTCCCCTTAAACTCTCGGGACCTCAAAATTTGATTTGAGTAGGACGAGAGTAACGGCTTTACAAGGTAAGTAGGTTTTAGTGAATAAATGTAACAACCGGGATTTTTGTAAATTTCAATTATCATCAAGATGACGATTTAATTTGTTAGACAATTGCAATTGAAATTTATTCGAGTAAAATTCGTGCATAAATTGTTAAGTGCTGTTATCGGTTGTAAATTCTTTTATAAATGGTAATTGGGGGTGTATATCAGGCAGAAATTCTTTTGAAAATTTTGGTAAAGTAGTTGGGCTTTAAAACTTGTTTTGACCCATGTTTTATGTGTTTGCCGAGTTGTTATCACCCATTCTCCATTTTGTTCGTTCAACAACTGATTTCCCTTTCATTTTTTTAAAAAACCCTAAGTCAAAAGAAAAGAATGAAAAATGGTGGCTCTATTCTTTCTTCGCTCGAGCAAAATTAGGGCATGCTCGTTCGTGTTCGTCCTTCTTCAAAATTTGGGGCTTTTAACAATCCATTCATTCGTCTTCGCTTCGACAAAGAATTAGGGCTCGAGATTTTGTAGCCGCTGTTATGTTATGTCGATCGACGCTCTCCACAATTCGTGCTCGTTTGAGTTCTTCGGAGTCGCGTCGAAAAGGTGAGTATATTATACTCACATCTAATTCTAACTTGAGCTTATTAGCGTTCGAAATTGATTTGGTCGATGATGATTTTTGGGTTTGAATTTATATGGGTTCGAAATCCTTTTTTCTCGTTCGTATATTCTATGTTGAATTCGTCCTTGGCCGTTTGATCAATGTTGGATGATTGCGATTTTTTTTCTTGACTGGTTCTCATGCGAATATACCCTGGTTACTTGGTTTCTACGACATTGATGTTGAACTTGTTTGACACCTTGATTACCACGGCTTTGATGGTTGACTCGGTTTGAAATTCTCGGCTTTGAATTTATTATGGTTCCGTGAATTTCTCTGTTGACTTCGACTTCTTGTTGTGATGATTTTTGCTTTAACTTGTACTTAACCTTGCCATTGATGTTCTCTGGTCTGCATGATACACTGTCTGATCATCAGGTTTGTATTTGTACATTTTGGGTTCATGTATCACTTTGGTCTAGTACTGTTACGGTTTGATTTGCACATCTGGGTTGTATTTAGTCTTCTCTAGTCATACTACATTGTTGCTTGTTTCCATGCTATGTACTCGAGCTTGCACGCTTCATGTTGCCTTTATTCATGTTGGTTTAGTTGTGTATTTTCTTGAGTCTTTGGGTACATGATATAAGCACTGTGTTGTTTTGAACCAGCTGCTTCGATTTTGTATTGCACTGCATCACCCCTGAGTCGAGTTTCAATTCCTGTAGCTTCACTGATGGTCTATATTGTAAGTCTGCACTATGCTTTGCTCACTGATTCCTGGTTTGATGTTGCATCCATTGTTGTTCTGCATTTTGTCTGATGTTGAGGCTGATGCATCTGCTTGTTTTAGTTGATTCACCGATCCATTTTGGTTTGTAGTGAGCTCTGTTGTATTCTTCATTATTGTATCTCACTATGTTGCATTGAGTTCGACATTTGCATTATTGTGCTGACCAATTTTTAGCATATCTCCGATCATCCTGTTGCACTTGTACATCTCTGTAGATGTTGCGGTTGCATTTGTGCTTATTGAGACCTTGTTGTAGATATTCATCCTATCACTATAGTAGTTGTTCATCCTGTATGGTTGGATTCTGTTCACATGATCATGAGTAGTCAGTTGCATTGTCAACTGTAAGACCTGATTGCGTTGTTCCTTTTAACTTGATCATGTTGACATCTGAGCTTATTTGAGACATGGTTGTTGCAGTTGCAGTCCATCTCTTTAGTTGCTGCACTGTGTTTCATTTGTACATCACTGTGCTTTGTTTTCATTTGTGCACTCCACTGCCTTGTGCATTTGAGTTTGATCACTTTGTGTGGTCTTCACACTGGCCATCTTACTGTTCACTTGTAGTTGAAGTATTTCGCGAGTTTGATTATTCATTGTAGCTGTCTTGACCATTTGGGACAGTTACATACCTGTTTCAAGTAGTATTTGGGTTTCCCTGACCACGCATGCTTGTTAGTATCGACCGATACTTTGAGGCGTGTTGTACCCTGCTGTCTCTGTGCAGCCATTGTTTTCTGTTGATTGATTTGAACTTGGGCCGAGATTTAATTTTATGTCTTGACCATTTATTTGAATTGCATTTGAGTTGAACCCGACTTTCTCTGGGTTTGACCTTATGCGCGTTTCGTGAATTTCCGTTGATCTTTTATGCATTTCGTATGATAGTGGCGAGGCAGTACACGCGTGCGTGTACTGCAGTCCTATCAGATTTGACAGTTTTAAATTGATTTAGTCGATTTGATAAATTGTTTATTTATCTCTGTTGATGATTTAAATCTGCTGATTTTTGTTAAACACTGTTAAGTGTTATATTGACCGTTATCCGATTTCTTTGTTTAAAGAATCGGATAGACGGGAATTATTGTGACTGTCGTCTATTAAAATTATTACTGCCTATATGCACTAATAAACTGGTTTGAATTAGACTGACCTGGGTATTATTTTCTTTTGAATGTAATACTCGGGTCAGACCCGAGATATTTCAGGTTGTAGATTTTCTTCTTTGAGTTGCTGTTCAGGATATGAAGACTTTTCACATCTTCTGAAGTTGTCAGTATCATTTTGTAGTGGTCGTGTCATTGTATAGAACGATATGTATTCATGTATATTAGTTGATAATGTACTTGTAAATATAACTTCTTGAGTCGACAGTTGTAGTTGTATCATATGTATTGTGTCAACTATGTTGTAACTGACATCAGTTATATATATATGAGACTTTTGTTTTATCTGTGTTCCGCATTTATATTATCTGTGTTATCGTTATATCTAATGTCCTAAACTATTATGAACCATCGTAGTTTGTTTTATACTGATAATTGGGTGTGTCGATGGGAGTAAATAAATAAGATGAAAAATAAAAAGTATATACCACTCCTATCGAGATAACCAATATTAGTGTAAGGCCAATTACGGATGGTCGCTCCTATCCAGCCTTATTCTTCGTAATAATAGACAGTATTTCTTTTAATACTCTTTGTTATTATGAGCATAGAGGTGGGGCGTCACAGTTGGTATCAGAGCTTGGGGTTTATGGACATAATATTAAACTTTACTCGGATGGAACATATGTTACAACTATTGGTCGATGTTTTAATTGTGTTTGAGTCAAAACTAAAGTTTTGAAATTTGGATGAAATTTTCAAATATCTTTATTTAAAAATAATAGTGAAATTGTGTTCTGATGATTTGATTGATTTGTGTTCTGTTTATCAGAGTGCGCAGCGGAAACAGTGAAACTGTCTTCGCTGAGTACAACTGATAATCTTTTTGATTTAAAAATCAAAATACGAAATTGATATGAATTTCATTTGTTGTTTACATAGCTGTAATTATTTTGTTTCTTTGAGAATTTCGAATCCGAATTGAGGATTCGAAGAAATTGCAGATATGTGATTTTTGTTGAAATTTCCGCTGGCTTTCTTTTGTACTAATCATCTATTGATTAGATTTTTGCTGTTTTAAATTATCTTCATTGAAGATACATTTGAATGATTCTTTGTTCATTTTGTAGTATGTGCAAAAATTTGAATTGCACGTTACTGCATTTATTTTACGTTGAACCGATGCTAGGTTATGAAACGTATTTTGTTGCCGTTATTTTTGTAACGGGATTTTTACACCAATGCTAAATTCTTGAAGCACGGTGTTTTATGGCATTTTGATGAATGAAAATTCTCTGATATTACATTTGATGTAAATTGTTTTGATGTGATTTTGACGTTTTAAAATTACTGTCGCTTTGGCTTCAGTAACCGTCAAATTTTAAAAGTGGATTTTCAAGCGGTTATTTCGCAATATTGATTTGTGACCGTTTTTACGGTATTTTGAGAAGTACAATTTCCTTATCGAAATTGTTACTAATATTGCTGCTTTAATCACGTGATTGGAAAATCGTTTTAAAAATGAAATTTTTTTTTTGTAAATTTTTAACAGTTTGCGTTTTCAAAAGAATGAGGAAGCGATTTAAACATTTCAGCAAAATCGAGGACTATGACCCCTTTCTTTTACTGATTCGCTTAACTCCGGACTTGTTCAGTTGAGAATGTGAATTGTTATTTTTACAAAATAAATAAAATTGTTTTCAGAAATTTTAACAGTTGCGCTTTCAAAAGAATGAGGAAGCGATTTAAACGTTTCAGCAAAATCGAGGACTATGACCCCTTTCTTTTACTGATTCGCTTAATTCCGGACTTGTCCGTTTGAGAATGTGAAATGTATTTTTACAAAATACACAATTTTGCACTTTCAAGGAAACGATGAAGAGAATCAAACGATTTAGTAAAACACGTGGTATGGGACATGTGCGTTTGCTATTTCGGTTAATTCCGGACTCGTTAATTGAAATATTTGATGATTTTGTGTGCTTTCGAGCCACTATGAGGACCTTCGGGTCATTTGTTGGGCTTTCGGGCCACTCTGCGGACCTTCGGGTCATTTGTTGGGCTTCCGGGCCACTCTGCGGACCTTCGGGTCAAATACCAGTACTAGACCTTTGGGTCACTCTGCGGACCTTCGGGTCAATCTGATGGGCGCCAAAAATTATGTTGAGTACTTGGTAGGCTTCGGCCACTCTGAGATGCACGTGCGGCGAATTAAAAACTCGCCATCTGATGGGATCGATCCAAGCTTTTATGTTGATTTTCTAGTCTTCTTAATTGATTTCTAGATATTTGTTGTTTCCAATTATCTGCAGGTAATTGGATATTTGTTGATATGAGTTCTGATTATCGTTTTTGATAATCAGATATTTGTTGTTTCTAATTATCGCTTGTGATAATTAGATATTTGTTGATATGAGTTCTGATTATCGTTTTTGATAATTAGATATTTGTTGTTTCTAATTATCGCTTGTGATAATTAGATATTTGTTGATATGAGTTCTGATTATCGTTTTTGATAATCAGATATTTGTTGTTTTTAATTATCGCTTTAGATAATTAAATATTTGTTGATATGAGTTCTGATTATCGTTTTTGATAATCAGATATTTGTTGTTTTTAATTATCGCTTTAGATAATTAAATATTTGCTGATTTGAGATTTAATTATCGCTTTTGATAATTAAATATTTGCTGATTTGAGATTTAATTATCGCTTTAGATAATTAAATATTTGCTGATTTGAGATTTAATTATCGCTTTTGATAATTAAATATTTGCTGATTTGAGATTTAATTATCGCTTTAGATAATTAAATATTTGCTGATTTGAGATTTAATTATCGCTTTAGATAATTAAATATTTGCTGATTTGAGATTTAATTATCGCTTGAGATAATTAAATATTTGTTGATTTTAGATTTAATTATCGCTTCAGATAATTAAATAATTGTTACTTTGAGATTTAATTATCGCTAGAGATGATTAAATATTTGCTGATTTGAAATTTAATTATCGCTTTAGATAATTAAATATTGATTGATTTGGAATTTGACTATCGCTTGAGATAATCGAATATTTGTTGAATTTGAAATTTGATTATCGTTTGAGATAATCAGATATTTGATTTGTCTTCTGATTATCATTTGAGATAAGGAAATATTTGCGATTTGAAAATTCAATTATCGTTTTTGATGATTGAATATTTGCGATTTTTGAGATTTGAGCTTCGTCTTTTTCTCTGGCGATTCAGGTGAGTAATTTGATTTACTCGCATTCAATCCGTGCTCTGTATGGGATTTCTGCTCTGTTTTTCCTTCTCTTTTAGTTGCTGGAACTCGATTGTTCTTGCTTTTGTTAGTCGTCTGATTTTGATCCATGATTCCCACGATGTTGATTCTTTTGATTTGAAGCAGTCGAACCTTTTGACTCTTATCTAACACTTCCCCGCTGACACTTGCTTTTCTTATACATTCGACATTGCCATGATCTTTTGGTTGTTACCTTTTATCCATTTATTCCCTATGATTGCGTGGACGCAATTTTATAAGGAGGGGAGTCTGTAACAACCGGGATTTTTGTAAATTTCAATTATCATCAAGATGACGATTTAATTTGTTAGACAATTGCAATTGAAATTTATTCGAGTAAAATTCGTGCATAAATTGTTAAGTGCTGTTATCGGTTGTAAATTCTTTTATAAATGGTAATTGGGGGTGTATATCAGGCAGAAATTCTTTTGAAAATTTTGGTAAAGTAGTTGGGCTTTAAAACTTGTTTTGACCCATGTTTTATGTGGTTGCCGAGTTGTTATCACCCATTCTCCATTTTGTTCGTTCAACAACTGATTTCCCTTTCATTTTTTTAGAAAACCCTAAGTCAAAAGAAAAGAATGAAAAATGGTGGCTCTATTCTTTCTTCGCTCGAGCAAAATTAGGGCATGCTCGTTCGTGTTCGTCCTTCTTCAAAATTTGGGGCTTTTAACAATCCATTCATTCGTCTTCGCTTCGACAAAGAATTAGGGCTCGAGATTTTGTAGCCGCTGTTATGTTATGTCGATCGACGCTCTCCACAATTCGTGCTCGTTCGAGTTCTTCGGAGTCGCGTCGAAAAGGTGAGTATATTATACTCACATCTAATTCTAACTTGAGCTTATTAGCGTTCGAAATTGATTTGGTCGATGATGATTTTTGGGTTTGAATTTATATGGGTTCGAAATGCTGTTTTCTCGTTCGTATATTCTATGTTGAATTCGTCCTTGGCCGTTTGATCAATGTTGGATGATTGCGATTTTTTTTCTTAACTGGTTCTCATGCGAATATACCCTGGTTACTTGGTTTCTACGGCATTGATGTTGAACTTGTTTGACACCTTGATTACCACGGCTTTGATGGTTGACTCGGTTTGAAATTCTCGGCTTTGAATTTATTATGGTTCCGTGAATTTCTCTGTTGACTTCGACTTCTTGTTGTGATGATTTTTGCTTTAACTTGTACTTAACCTTGCCATTGATGTTCTCTGGTCTGCATGATACACTGTCTGATCATCAGGTTTGTATTTGTACATTTTGGGTTCATGTATCACTTTGGTCTAGTATTGTTACGGTTTGATTTGCACATCTGGGTTGTATTTAGTCTTCTCTGGTCATACTACATTGTTGCTTGTTTCCATGCTATGTACTCGAGCTTGCACGCTTCATGTTGCCTTTATTCATGTTGGTTTAGTTGTGTATTTTCTTGAGTCTTTGGGTACATGATATAAGCACTGTGTTGTTTTGAACCAGCTGCTTCGATTTTGTATTGCACTGCATCACCCCTGAGTCGAGTTTCAATTCCTGTAGCTTCACTGATGGTCTATATTGTAAGTCTGCACTATGCTTTGCTTACTGATTCCTGGTTTGATGTTGCATCCATTGTTGTTCTGCATTTTGTCTGATGTTGAGGCTGATGCATCTGCTTGTTTTAGTTGATTCACCGATCCATTTTGGTTTGTAGTGAGCTCTGTTGTATTCTTCATTATTGTATCTCACTATGTTGCACTGAGTTCGACATTTGCATTATTGTGCTGACCAATTTTTAGCATATCTCCGATCATCCTGTTGCACTTGTACATCTCTGTAGATGTTGCGGTTGCATTTGTGCTTATTGAGACCTTGTTGTAGATATTCATCCTATCACTATAGTAGTTGTTCATCCTGTATGGTTGGATTCTGTTCACATGATCATGAGTAGTCAGTTGCATTGTCAACTGTAAGACCTGATTGCGTTGTTCCTTTTAACTTGATCATGTTGACATCTGAGCTTATTTGAGACCTGGTTGTTGCAGTTGCAGTCCATCTCTTTAGTTGCTGCACTGTGTTTCATTTGTACATCACTGTGCTTTGTTTTCATTTGTGCACTCCACTGCCTTGTGCATTTGAGTTTGATCACTTTGTGTGGTCTTCACACTGGCCATCTTACTATTCACTTGTAGTTGAAGTATTTCGCGAGTTTGATTATTCATTGTAGCTGTCTTGACCATTTGGGACAGTTACATACCTGTTTCAAGTAGTATTTGGGTTTCCCTGACCACGCATGCTTGTTAGTATCGACCGATACTTTGAGGCGTGTTGTACCCTGCTGTCTCTGTGCAGCCATTGTTTTCTGTTGATTGATTTGAACTTGGGCCGAGATTTAATTTTATGTCTTGACCATTTATTTGAATTGCATTTGAGTTGAACCCGACTTTCTCTGGGTTTGACCTTATGCGCGTTTCATGAATTTCCGTTGATCTTTTATGCATTTCGTATGATAGTGGCGAGGCAGTACACGCGTGCGTGTACTGCAGCCCTATCAGATTTGACAGTTTTAAATTGATTTAGTCGATTTGATAAATTGTTTATTTATCTCTGTTGATGATTTAAATCTGCAGATTTTTGTTAAACACTGTTAAGTGTTATATTGACTGTTATCCGGTTTCTTTGTTTAAAGAATCGGATAGACGGGAATTATTGTGACTGTCGTCTATTAAAATTATTACTGCCTATATGCACTAATAAACTGGTTTGAATTAGACTGACCTGGGTATTATTTTCTTTTGAATGTAATACTCGGGTCAGACCCGAGATATTTCAGGTTGTAGATTTTCTTCTTTGAGTTGCTGTTCAGGATATGAAGACTTTTCACATCTTCTGAAGTTGTCAGTATCATTTTGTAGTGGTCGTGTCATTGTATAGAACGATATGTATTCATGTATATTAGTTGATAATGTACTTGTATATATAACTTCTAGAGTCGACAGTTGTAGTTGTATCATATGTATTGTGTCAACTATGTTGTAACTGACATCAGTTATATATATATGAGACTTTTGTTTTATCTGTGTTCCGCATTTATATTATCTGTGTTATCGTTATATCTAATGTCCTAAACTATTATGAACCATCGTAGTTTGTTTTATACTGATAATTGGGTGTGTCGATGGGAGTAAATAAATAAGATGAAAAATAAAAAGTATATACCACTCCTATCGAGATAACCAATATTAGTGTAAGGCCAATTACGGATGGTCGCTCTTATCTAGCCTTATTCTTCGTAATAATAGACAGTATTTCTTTTAATACTCTTTGTTATTATGAGCATAGAGGTGGGGCGTCACAATAAAGCTTCCAGAGATGTGTAGGAGGCAAAACTAGCTATATAGGAGTCTATCTATTACTATTATCTGATGTGTTATATCAGTTGTTGTATGAACGTATTGACAGTAGATGTATCTGTCTAGCAACCAAGGGGGTATCTTCATATGTTGCTCTTGGAATATTTTGTAGTAATTATATTTTTATCTGAACCTGGAAAACGTTTGGGATTTTGTACTGAATATGAAATTATGACTATGAAATGAAATGTGAAAGTTTGCTTTTATTTTATATTCTTGTGCTTCTAATATTATGGATACCATTAACATGACTGCATTTTATCATCGGAAATTAATGTTATAGATGACTGCAACATCTATAGCGCTTAGTTTTGGGCCTCAAAATGGAGGATGTTACAGGTTGTTACTGATTCAATGAAAATGCTAAGTATATCTCCTTGAATAGCACTACAATGAAAGTAGTATACACACACACATGCGCAAATTTATAAGTGGGATAGGAGTGGTTCCCTCCGATAGGAATCCAGTAACTTATTGTGATACCAATAAAACAATATAGATTGCAGTAAGAACCAATAGCTTGATAATAGTTTGAGATATGTTCATCGTAACTAACACATGATAAAAGAGTTTGTCAATGATGGAGAAGTATACTCGAAAAGTAGATACAAAGTAATAATTTCGTAGATCCATTCACTAAGACCCCTTCTAAGTCTAGTTTAGGTAGACTAATCGAAGGTATGGGCATGAAGCAACATAATTGGCCTAAAGTGCAAGTGAGAGATTGATTGAGTTAATGGTGTTCCCTGGGGTAATTATGTAATTTATTGCGTAAGTTAATTCTTATAAGAGAATCTTGTTCGAAATGATATATGCATCTGGTTTTATGTTCTTTTATAAATGTTGTTATATATATATATAATAAATAAAATACATTAAACAAATATAAGTATAAAATCCTTAGAGAATCTATTTTATCAATTGCAGTTAGGAATGTGTTCATAACCATGAATATTGAATCGATATATATATATATATATATATCTGTGTGTGTGTGTGTGTGTGTGTGTCTGTGTGCGCACGTGTGTGTACTTACTTCTTAAATGTTCCTAGCCAAGATGTATTAAGAAAATGATATTGATACATCTGTTGAGACTAGTGTATATAACGCTCTCTATATGGTGGATGGTAATTTACTCATGATTGTGAGGGCACCAAGGGATTACGTACTTGTGGTTACTTGGTACAATCACAAAACGACTCAATGAGAGTCTTTTATAGGTTAATACAACTAAGTCAAAATAGATCTCATGGAATGACATGCAATGGTCTTCTTACGATCTTAAGTAGCTACGATATGCTTTGATTTTGGTTAAACACTTGGCATGGAGACATTGTTATGACCATAGTTAGGTATAAGTTGAACTACTTGAAGTGAACATCGCTCAAGAGTGGATTTGTCTCCATCTTTATAGAAGGTTAATATCACCATAATTAACAGTCAGCTTAAATGCCAAAACCTCTGGCCAGAGTAAATATGTTAGCTGATAAATTTTATCAGATTGAACCAAGGATATGAAAGTGGTTTGCACAATTAAATATGCATATTGATAGAGTTTTTGACCTTAGACCAACCTTTAGATATTTAAGTGATACAGCGGTGACGAAAAGAATACATGTACAAAATTTTATCACTTGACAAGCTTATTATATATTAAAAATTGGATTTCACCTAAATGATCTGCAAGTGTTGTACTTGTGCCTAATACTCTTCGGTATTTAAATTGTATAAATATTGACGAAGGGATGGGTTTATAATAGAGAGTCATCACAACGGCATTGTTCGTTATTTCTGAACTTGATCGATGTTAAAATTAATTTATAAATGTTATAAATTAATAATAAAAATACATATATTATATTAATATTGTATGACAATTTTTAAATTATTTATTTATAACTTAAAATCGATTAGAACGATGAATAAAAGTTGTACGTCGGTTCGATTGAAAAGGGAGCTTAAGTAATATAATTAAATTATTGATTCAAATAGGAGTCAATGGCATTTTCATCATGTTAGGTCAATGAAGCGGTCGCTACACATAAAGGAGGGCAAAGGAGACGTAGATATCTAGGGTTTGAAAGAGAGAATAAGATATTTTGATATCTCCTTGGTTATAAATAGATGACCTCCAGTTCTTCTCTCTCGACACTTTCTCCATATAACTCAAGCCCCCAATGATATTTGGTGAAGTCATGGTGATAACTTTGCAACATGTAACTGAGGAGAAGAACAAAGTGTTCGACAAGGAAATAACCAATAAACAACGTGTTCGACTGTAAGCTAGACTTAAGGAGGAAGGTACTATATCATCCCTATGCTAGTTATCACAAGTATGTTTCAGCCATGATAGTTCTTTTAATTCAAAATTAAAATATTATCTTAAAATTTATTTAATATACAAACTATTTGCATACACACATGTTATGTTAAAATTTATTATCGGCCTAAACAAAAAAACCTGGTTTGGTTATATATATAAATATGTTTATAAACCTTTTATAATAATTATTTTGATTTTTAAATCTCAAAATTATTTTTAGTTTTATCTCGCGCGCGTGTGTATTCTTGTTTAGATTTTCCAAAAAAAGTGTCTTGATCTTTTCTAAAAATTATTTTATTTTTATTGTTTTTTCAAATATATTACATATAGATCACATGCAATACACTACTCAATTAATATTGAGCTATTTTCATCTAATCATACATATATACAATAAAAAGAAATCTTTCTCGTTTCTTATGGGAATATATCAGCATTACCCATCTTAAGATGATCACTGCCAAACTCCACACCAACCATTAGCTGTAGCTTTCCAAGTAGCATTAGAATTTAAATATTGCAGGTCTTATAAACCTTTATCATATCCTTATAATTATTACGAATGTCCTCTAAAATCAGGCCCATTAACAGCCTAGTACGTCAATAAAAACATAGACAGCCATCTTCACCAATACATGGTTATGATAATCATCGCTTCCTGTAACTGTTGCCGCTATCATTAGTAACCACTTATCACAACTCTTAACCGCCTAACTTGCCTGAATAGATAATCGCTTCTCCAACACGATGACGGTATGAACTGCACGACGTGACACCAACACCGATTATATTCATCAGATCGTTATCTTTTCTTCACTCTCATCCGTGGATATAAGAACAATGTTACACGAAATCCCTTATTTTCAGCACCACCACACTTCGTTGCAATCGCAAACGATTCCATGTGAGGACTTCCAACATTGTCAATTAGACCGACTCTTTGTTACATAGAAAATACAAAACTAATTTTACAGTAATGGTTCATTATGAATTCGACTTTGGGTGGTTTTCAAATTCCATAAAAAAGTGAATAGTAAAACCCAATTTCACCCTATATCGCTTCCAATTTAGAATTAATTAGTATAGTCTCCACCTTTTCTCTATTCAATGGTTTTGGAATTTCGAGTATGAAGGAACTTGAGCGACTTGCTCCTGCCTTTTCTTGACAAGGCTTTCGCGATTTGAAAAGTTAGCAAATACAAATTTTGGGTATTTCTCAAATATGATCGAGTAATCCATCAATGTGAAGTCTTGACTTAGTAATTCTTCCGGATCTGATAGTGGTGTGCCGAAAATAACATTGCTTTGTGTTTGGTTTGAAAATAAGTTTTATGTTTTGCGTTTTCAACTGTCTACTTTAAAATGCATGAAAGAGACGGCATAGACGGAAAACATTGATTCGGAAAATGATTTTAAGATATATGATTGAAAATGAATTTTTTTATTTTCCACCTTTTAGAAAATAATAACAATTATCTACCTTCTCACCATTTCCTCTTTGTTGGAATGACTAAGATTCTCCAACTCCTCCTCATCTACCACGTCATTTAACATGCACATTGAAAATGCAAAACACATAATGTATTTTCTAGTCAAACACTACCAACTATTTTAAGGACTATGGAATAAATGATGGGAACAACCACATTTTGCCAGATAATCAACTTCTCGATAATGCTACATTTTCATAGAGTTCATCTCTTCCACGAGAAATTATTATTATTATATCTTTAATAATAGTTGTAACAGCTTTGGTGTCACACTTTTTTGGTATCAACGTGAACTACCAAAAACGCCCTCTATATTTTATCAAATCTTAATCACTTAAAAATAGGATCTCATATTAAACTTCTTTTACAAATTCAAACGCCCCTAAAAGTAGGATCTAATAATTAAACATGCTTTACAAATTCAAAATGTTTCTAAAAATAGAATCTAAAATTAAACTTCCTTTACAAATTCAAAATACTTCTTTACAAATATACAAATCTTAATATCACTTGAAACTAACAAAAAATCATTTTTTTCTACTGATTTAAACATATACAATTTACACAATTCACGCGCGAAGCGCGTACCGTAACACACACACACATTTATCATAAAACCAAAAGCAGTGACAAATATTATATATATATATATAATATTTGTTATTGCTTTTGGTTTTATGATAAATGTTTTTTGATGTTTTATTTAAAACTAGAACTAGTTTTAGAATTTTGAAAATTGAATTATTCAAATCCTATAAATTCGAGTGGATTTATCTAAAAAAATATTATATAATGGTGGTTTTAATAAAAAAAATATTTTATATATGTTTACTAGATTTTTAATTTGAAAATTTTGAAATCTTTTAAAATTTGAATTTTAAATATATTTTATAAAATCAAAAATTAATTTATAAAATATTTATATATAAATATTTATATAAATTAATATATATTTTTATATAAATTAATATATATTTTTATATATAACAACAAATTAATTTTTAAATATTGTTTTATTATATATCTTTATTAATAATTGAAATAGAAACATAAATTTTTGGTCCGACCGTGAAGTTCTAAAAATAACCTTATTTGCAAATAAGTTAGGAGTTCAAATCCCACAAAGAATAAATTTAGCATTTATTTTCGAAATCAGTTTAAAAGTTCGAAACTCTTTTCCAACAAAAAAATAAATTTACTTTTATATTTTTCAGTTTAATTTTATCAAAACTAGTAGAAATTTTAAATTTTATAACGTTATAAGTGTTTTTTTTAAAATATATAGGAGTTTTTTTATTTATGTGCGCCATAAAATCTCTGTATACACACACATCTATGTAAATATTAATTTTATATAATAGTCGAAAAAAATTAAAATAAATTAATAATTTTATATTATTGTTATTATACATTTATTAAATGATGTATATGTTCATCCATTTGACATTAATAATTATATATGTGATCACCTATAAATTCATTAACCATAGGTCATAGCCATTAATATTACACACATTCCTATATAACACATAGGTTTGAAAAAACCTTTTAATATAGTTACGATGATTGTGTTTTGAATACGAACACCTCAAAATATTAAAACAAATTAAAATAGTAAATTAAATTAATAATAATATATCATCTTTAATCATTAACAAACAAACAAATAAATTAAATAATTAAAATATTTCTCAAACCCAATTTATTAATAATTACTAAATTTGCTTTGGTATAAATAAATATTGTTCACATAAACACAAAATAAGATCTTGTGCACATTAATAAAAGGAAATCTTTTTGAAATTCATCCAATTAACCGTGTTGCCAATGCACCTTATCCAACAGTGTGATCCTAGGTGTGATTCTCCATCCTTTGTAATGTTTGAAAATTCAAATAATAAAGCATGATAGTAAAGGCGAGGTTGGATGCTTACAAATCATCTTGACGACGTCTTACTTCATTATCACGAAGCTGCACCCTTAAGCAGAGATATATTGTTCATGTTATCCTTATTCATTAATGATATGCCACTTAGACATCTAGAGCTTGATCAACAATCATCACTCCAATGACGTTCATATTTTGTTGTGGAATTTTCCACTTTTAAATATCTTGTTTCAATTCAATAACATTTACCGATAAAACATATGCCTTGGCCAAGGCCTTTGTAACTTCGTGTCAACTTCCAATTGGAGTTACATTAACCTCTATATCAACGAAGATGAATTCTCCCCTATGCAGCGTTTTACTTCACAAGTTTTAATGCATACCCAACTATTGACATAAACCCGACCTAATATTATGAGATTGTCCATAACCAAATTGTTGTCTTAACACAGAAGATCCATAGTGCTTTTCAAGTTAAAAGACTACTACAAATTGTCACATGGCATCTATTATTTGACTTACAATATCCTATAGAAGACTCTTGGTAAGCCATTTCGTAATTGCTCCTTAACAACCACAAGCGCGTTGGTTTTCCTAATGATTTTGAATAAACCATCATCCATCTTATAAAGAGTATTACTTACACTTATCTAGCTGGTGTCTCCCAAAACACATTTGACTAAGAACATTTAAGGATATGTGTTTATTCGTATGATCCAATACCCATGGTTACGAACTATTTATTTATTAAGATCAACTAAATACTTTGTCTTGGGTATTTCTACTTGTATGTTATTATGTATTCTCAAAACATTTGTAACGACCCGCCTTTTTGTCCATCGAAAGTCGACATCGAACACTACCACCGTGTTCAAATATCGTGCATCCAATCGACAAAAGGGCAGATTGTTAGGGTAAATGAAAAGAAAAGAACAGAGGATAGAGAAAAAACGGAATCTCACAGTGGAATCGACAACATATAAAATAACAAGGACAATAGAAACTGTCACTTCAAAAATATAGAGTATATCAGAGTCAAAAACAAACCTTATTAGCTGAACAATTATAAAATTCCGACCTTACAAATGCTGATGGGGATACTATATAATACAGCGAAAATAAAATACTACGATAGGTGAATCTCCAGCTCCCCTCCAAGATCTCCATAACACCAAAGACAACCTGGATAAATACCCGATCTAACCCGAGCATTATAATAAATAACACCCGGATCAGTCTGGAAATACCAGCGTGAGAGATGGGGAACATATAAAAGTTCTGTGAGACCACGTCGCTAACGCGGACCATGTTTTTACCTCACAAGAATAATATCCATATAGGCAAGAGCAGAAATAAACATCAGGAAACCAATCCAAATAAGAATGGGCATAAATAATATTAAAAACAGACTTGAAATAATGAAAATAACCCGAGTAAAATCCAAACTGGACAGAATGGATAAAACAAGGAAGCAGTCCAAATTTGATTGAATGGACAAAATAAGGTGACAGTCCAAACTTGATAGAATGGACTAAATAAATGAACAATCCAAACTTGATAGAATGGACTAAATAAATACTTAAACACCGCGAAGGGTGGTTGACTCTTCTCGTGGCAATTTAAAGATAAACAGATTCAAGGTTTTCGAATCAAATAAGGAAAGGAAAATTTCCAACAAATGACTAGGAAGGTGCACCCCTTTGAAGTATACCTCTGGTAATATACTTCTGAGCTCGATCACATTTTGTGACATGTCTCGGGAATCTCCAAGGTGGACCCAGCCACTTTACCAAGAATCCGAATATTTAACATCTAAAAATCTTAACCGTTTTTGGCGTGACAGTACACAACAATCTAGATGAGATGTGAAATACACTAATAGGAGCAACCCCACATAGCTTGGCCCCCTTTTGCGCTTTTGGTTTAGTCATTTCCGACAAAGGATAACAAAGCTCAAAGAGCAGCAAATCGTTTTTAAGGTGACAATACACCATGAAAAAAGCTGAATCCAATAATTAATAAATTAACTATCGGGGATAATTAAAATGATCGTATATGGAAATTAAATATCATATATTTATCACTACTCGTTGATTACAAACAAGTGTTATCCCTCGGTTGAAAATGAAGCCAGGCAAGCTAAGGTAATGTTACCTCTAGGCATCGCCTTGACGACATTTTAAACCTTCGAGATAGAATAAAGTCCAAGCCTTAACGTTTAGCATTAAAAGAATGGCTAGATCCTTTCCATATAAGAGATATCGATTACGAAACTATTTTTTCATAACTGAAATCGAACTTTAAGTTTTTAAAACTGAACTTATGCTTGATTTCCTTACTAAAGTATTGGTAATATACTTTTACAAATACCCTTTTAAAACGTTCTTTTATTAGACAAAATTTATAATACTAAGTGTATTTAAACAAGGATAAAAAACAAATGTCATTAAAACATTATTTACTATAAACCCAACAATAATTTACTCTTAGCTTTATTTATAAATAATTCTTTTAAAAGGATTTTCTCATTTATAAACCAATATTTATAAATTTTAAAACAATATTTATTCTCCTAAAGGATAATAAAGCAATTTAAATACCTTTATAGATTTAAAGCAATATTAATTATCCCGAAAAGATAACTAATCACATTTATAATCTCTTTTAAATAAACAAATCCATGATCTTTAATAAAATACTTAATTATTTCCAAACACTTTTATATCATCTGTAAATTTACTTTAAAATCTTTATTAAATCAGTTTATTAATTTTAAAAACACTAAATCAGTTAATTAACTTAAAACACTTTTATTATATGAGTTAAGTTACTTTAATCACTTTTATTAAATCAATTAATTAACTTAAAAATATCATTAACTAAAAATATTTATTCAATTCAAATAATCATTATTTGAAAAATAATTCATCTCAAACATAATTAATTAAAATGATAAATAAATTTTAAATGTCATCAATTAATTAAGTTTAAATAATCAAAAATTAATTGGATTAAATAAATTCAAAATTCATTAGTTAAAATGATTAATTAAAACATCATTTGTTAAAATGATTTATTTAACTATAAAACATCATTAATTAGAATGGCTTAACTAAATTCCGAATATCATTAGTTAAAACAATTAGTTAAATATAAAACGGTCATTAGTTAAAATGATTAATTCCTTTTAAATATCATTAATAAAATGATTATTAATTTCAATTATCATAAATTAAAATAATTAATTAAACTCATATAGTCATTAGTTAAAATGGTTAATTAAATCCAATCTCACTTAAATCAAAAGATAACCAATTTTAAACACCGTAAATTAAATAGGTAAATTAATTTTAAAATCATTAGTTAAAATGATTAATTAATTTAAATTATCATTGGTCAAAATGATTAATGAATTCTAACATTCCGTTTAGTGAAATCACAAGCTCAAGTTCAAAGGCATACGATAGGTTCGGGATGAAATTTAACAAATGACGATATAGTGAAATCGCTATAACGACACTTAACAAATAAAATGGAATTTCTGGATTCTATTTCAATTACTATCAATATAACAACATAGGACGTAAATAACAATTATTGGCGAGAAACCCCTCAAGGTATCTCTACAGATTTTCCCTACAAAACAATGGTTATGGATAATATATATAATCATATGGGTTTATAACGATCAAATTAATATGTCATTCATTTTCCAAACGAAAATTCAACCAAACAAACAATCAAACAATTTAACTAACATCCAAGCAATCAATAAACATTCATAACATCAAAAATATGATATAGTAAAATGAAGTGTGAGTTAAACTCACCTTGATATTCATTTTTGCCGAAACGTTCCGGATTGGACTAAATCCAAACAGCGTTTGATTTTAGCATAAATTCCAACAAGCTCCAATCTCGTTCAATCCAACTCCATAACGTAGCTAATGACGATACGAGTACAATGCAATTCGCCGCGTTCGATTTGGACCTCGTATAAGCAAAATATCGATTTTATAAGAATTTTGATTAAATTGATTAATTAATTATATAATTAACTAAACTTAATCATTCATTACCCCTTAAATAAACTTTCTTCCCCCTTGCTAAAACGTGCAACCTGATACCTCTGTGCACAACCATGGCCAGCTCATTTCCACCAATATCTTCTTCATCCCTCCACTATTCGACAAGCCGTCTACAACGAAAAACTCTCCTCTACCATAGCTACCTCTCGGACCTTACCGTAGCAAGCTTAGTCAAGCACATTTCATCGCGACCTAGGAGCATTCAACCGCGACACCTTAAAAAACGTGCACACCATTCGATGACCGAACCCCTCCATTACATCACTACTAAAAGCTCTCACCAAGGGAAACACGACCACACCCATCCCATTGCCTATCGCACCCAAAAACAAGGCAATGGGCTTGAAGATCAAATGATTATGAACTCAAAGATTTTGGTTTTGAGATTTTTAGGTGAGTATGGGATTTGCTTTTAAATTTTGAAATTCGGCCATTATATTGCTTACTGGATGATGAAAGAATGAACATCAAGGACGAAAAGTGAAACTGAGTTATGTGTTGAGTTCATTTGCTTTTATAAAAATAAATAAATAAATAAAAACACATTGATTATGTTTTACTTTTTCCATAACAAAAATTTCTTGAGCCACCCAAAATGTCCACGCCACCAAATCATCATTAAAATCTGGAATTTAAATATGATTTTACAATGGTTATTAAATGATATATTTATGGTACCTTGCTCTACAATATCTGGTTCGCGTATGAATGGCGAATGACCAAAATAAAAATACGATCACAAATCAAAAATAATATACATGATTATTTTATTCTATGAAATTCCAAAAATATAGTCAAACAATATTTTAAATATTTTCCAATTTAAATATTTGGGGAAAATCCAATAAATTCACTTCAAAAAAAATACTATAAAAATCCAGTCGTTTTATTGATAATTAACTTATTATTTTTTGAATCATTTATTATTGCAAATGAATTTACGAATTGAGTTCACCAATATAATTTATAAATTGAAAGGAGTTAAATAAAATTATTCAATCCATTTAATTAGCATTCAATTTCACAATTCAAATATTTAATCATTCCCTATATTTGAATTAAAAGTTATTAAATTCTAAAATCCAATTATTTAAATATTTAAAATTAATTAAACATTTAAAATCAAATGGCCAAAATTTTGGGTTGTTACAACAGTGTGTGTATGTATATATATGTATGTACGTATATGTATATGTATATGTATGTATGTACATACATACATATATATGTGTGTGTAATGAAGACAAATACAACTAAAAAAATCTAAAAGCATTTTTTAGTTCAAACAAGATTCATTATAAGAATTCAGCGCATAATCAAATTATGTGACTTCCCTTAGAGCACACACTTAACTTTCTAAATCTTCCACTGGCACTTAGGATCAATTATGGTGTCTCATAACCATACATTATTACTTTTTCCAGATTGATTTGAGAAAAGTTTTCAGTGCTAATAGATTTAAAGGTGTTTCCTACGAGCAATTATGTAATTTTTTTATATATAACTTAACTTTTATAGCGAATCTTTTTCAAATTAAAAAAGCTTTTGGCTTTATTTTTATTGTATATATTGTTATATTGTGATATAAATAACGTTAAAAATGCATTAAATATATAAAAGTAAAAATCATTAGAAAAGTATTTAATTAATTGTTGTAACGATTGTGTTCGTTACCATGAGTATTGAATCGAATAAAATTGATATTTGTCCTTAAATCGTCCCTATCAAGGCTTATCGGCAATGAGATTATTTGTTGAGCTAGTGTATGTAACGTTCCCCATATGCTGGATGGTGAATTAGTCGTGATTATTGAGGGAACAAAGGGAATACATACATGTAGTTACTAGTATAAGGTCTGTGCTTTGCACACGGGGCTTGGACAACATGTTTGTTTTTTCAATAGATAATTGTGTACATTTAAAGTTGCAGCTGTTTGTTATCCTTGGCAATAAAGTTGTGGTTGGTAGGTGCATGATACTATTATATCAATTTTAAACTATAATTTAAATAATTATTTAGCAATTTTAAACTAAAATTCCATTAATACATGTTTAAAATTCACAATATAATAAATTAATTTTAATTGCATTTAGAAAATATTTATCAAAAATCGGCCAAACCTATATTGTAGCATGCACACACACACAATATATATGTGTGTGTGTGTGCGCGCGCGCGCGTGTTTTTATTTATTTATTTAGTTAAAAATATATTGTTTTTAAAAAAATTAATTTAATAGCCGAAAGTTTTATTAAATTATATTTTTATTTGTACAATTTTAAAATATTATTTTATAATATTTATTTATTTATTTACACACATATGTACATTTAATTAATTAAATAAATATATCTGGTCGAATTATATATATATAGCAATATTTTAAATCCCAACATCTATATACATTGACATTAAACTATGTACGCTTTGATATATGTTGCACATACACGACATACACAAATTAGTATATCATGACATACTCATAAACTATATAATTGTTGATTAATTAAAATCATTAATAAAGTAAATCAGAAAACTAGTAATATTGGATTTTATTTAAATTAGCTAGATTGGATCAAGCACAACCCATTTCACTTCATAGGTCCGCTATAATCCAAAATAAGAATTTCTTTTAAAATCCACCTATTTCTTCCGCCGTTGACGAATTGGTTCCAACATATTTATCATGAAAAGATGAGCATGATTGGAGATTAAGCTTTTGGATTTCTGCTTTATTTTTGCAATAACTTTGTCTTGGTGCTAAAAAATGAAGTCAGTGTCGTTGAGCTAAAAGATCTATCAAAGTTTGTGCTTGGACAAGTTTTGTGATGTAAGAATATGTGAATTTTAGTATACCATGATGCTCTTTTAAAAACAAATTAAGATAATGTTGCCTCAAATTAATTTTTCAACTGAAAATTTGTGAATTTTTGGAAGACTAATCTAATAATAACACCATTAGTTTTGCCTTTTCCACTCCATGAAAAACTAAAAAGAACAAAATGACTATTTTATCCTTATTAAATACATAGTCTTTTAAATGTTTAAATGTTTCGTTTCTACTTTCTTACACTGAAAGACAAAATAGCTACTAATTTGTACAATGATGCTTATTCTAATTCTGAAATATGCATTCCTCCTCACGACTTCTATTTTGTAACGATGACGAATCACTATTCTTCTTCAGATCTTGTTTCTCGATTTTGCGTACTTTACTTAGTATGTTAGGGAAATGTGTTCCTACTTATTGGAAGTCGATGAAAACTAGTTAACTAGAGGCTTGGAATCAATGAGAATCTAGTATAGAAGCACTCATATTTCCATTGACTTAATTACAAACCTTTTTTTTTATAACAAAAGACTTAATTACAAACTTAATATTAGAAGGAAAAAAAATCTATTAAATTGCGTTATGATTAAGAGTTGTTATGATTAAGAGTTGAAAGAAGCAAGAGAAAAATGTAAGGATGCAAAGATAGGTTGAACACAGTGAAGTAAAGTAAAAAAATAAGGAAAAATGAAAAAGAAAGAGTTGAAATTGTAAAAGGGAAGAAGGATGACTATGGAATATAATAGGGTGGAAAATAAAATAAAAAATTGTTCGATTTAATATTTATTTTGTAAAAGCTGAAGTGGAGCATACAAAATGTGGAATGCTAGTAGATCGGCCTTTTAGGAATTCTTTAAAAGTTTAAGCGGAGTAAGATCATTGAAATCAAACGTCACCCGACTCACCCCCCCTCCTTTTCTTTATTCTCATCCATACCCCCTTTATTCAAATAAATGGTCAGCCTCCGTGAACACGAAAACTAATTTATTTCTCAAATATTCAATAAGCAAAAATATTCTACTTTCTAAGTCCTTAACCAGCCATTGAACAAATTTGATAAATTTCTTCCACCGCTAAACCCTTCTATACCAGATACTCCTACACAATCTTACCCCTCTATTCTCCAAGCTTGCATTGATTCTAACTCGAAAGAAGATGAAATAGCTCTTCATAATCATATATCTGCAACTGGGTTAGTTCCAGATTTGAATTTGAACACTAAATTTATCATCTTTTGCTCCAAATTTGCCTACTTGGACACTGCACGGAAAATATTTGATGATATGCCAGAGAGGAATGTGGTTTCCTGGACCGCCATGATTTCACGTTATTCTAAAAATGGCATGTTTAAAGAAGCTGTCAATCTATTCTCTTTAATGCAGAATTCGAGTTCTGCCCCAAATCAGTTTACGTTTGGAAGCACTCTTCAAGCTTGTACTAGAATGGGTGATTTTCAAATAGGAGAACAAATTCATGCACGAGTTGAAAAGACTGGATTTTCACATGATATAATCGTGTAAAGTGCACTTTTAGATTTGCATTTAAAACATGGATTGGTTGATGATGCACAAAGGTTATTTCATAGAATGAAGAGAAAGGATGTTGTGTCTTGGAATTCAACTAGTGTGTAACTCGGGCGTTGCACACGGTAATGTTTTAAAAAAAAAATATTTAAATTGTAATTATTGTTAAAAATTGAATTTTTGAAGCACTATATGATAAACTTATTGACATAAATAAATTTATAATTTAAAATGACATAGGCAGAGGGTCGATAACTACATATTTTTGTCGGAATTATTGTCCTAACACGTTATTAGCAATATATAAATGGATACATGTATTTTTTATATATACAACTATATGATAAACTATCACTGTATATGTAAATAGTCGATGCTATGTGATACGTGTATTTTTTATATAAATGAATGAAAAAATTGGATTCTCCATTTCTATTAATATGACTATCGTATATATAATTTTAATGATTTATAATGAAATAATGAATATTACATAATTGAATATATTTAAATATTTTAAATAATTGATCAACTTAACTAATTAAATATATGGAGCTGAAGTTAGAAAGGAGGGAAAAAACTTTTATTCATTATCTGAGATTTCAGTTAGTAAACCTTTTTTTTAACTTAGCGGTTAATCTTAAATTTCACTTTGTTGTAAGAGTGTCATGTTTACAACTTCAATATTTGCAAAAAAACAAAACAAAAAAAGATTTGTAGCGTTAATTTGAGTTATGAGTTGGGTAAGTTTAATATCATGTTGAAAATGAGAATGTTGACATAACCTAATTTGCATTAGAGTAATCTGTGCTTCCATATCTCAGTGTTGTAAAACATAAATTTATCCTTTAAAAGTTGTAGAAAAATGAACTTTTGTATTACAATGTATGATATTTTTTGAGATAAATAAATTAAAAATTAAAAAATATATTATTGTTTATGTTTACATATTATGGTATGCGATTCATATATCTTTATATATGAATAAAAATAACATTTTTTTCATCTTCACTTATATATATGAATGTTGTATGCATACTTAAATCGATATATTTTAAGATTTATTAGATGAATTAATAAATATTAGCAAATTGAATTTATTTGAATGATTTAAAATAAAGATTACGTAATCGGTTAAATACATGGATATGAGTAAAAAAGTACTATGAAAGAATCGAGAAAGGTTTGCAAGTAACTATGAAAATTTAAAATATAGGTGTTTAAAGTTAAAAATATATTTTTCCAGTGCAATGCATGATAACTTCATTGAGATAAACGAAATATAAAATAAATATGTTATTATTGTTGATGTATATAATTTATGCTATGTTATTTACATATCTTTGTATGCAAATAAAAATTTTGTTTTACCAATTTGTTGATGCTACTATGGTATACTATTGAAATTGTCATATTTTAGAATTTACATGACGTATTGAATATTAGTTAACCGAGTTTATCAAATGATTTAAATTTAGAATTACGTAATTAATTTAAATGTATAGACTTAAGTGTGAAATAATAGAAGAGAACTAAAGAAGGCATTTGTGAATAATTATAGAAATTTTTAAAAGTATGCATTTGATTATAAATTGGCATTAGAATAAGTTTAAAGTGATAAATTATAAAAATTTAAAACAAAAATATCTAGAGAGAGAATTAAGGAGAGTATAGAAAGTTCCTATAATAATAAAAGAGCTTGAATTTCTTCTGCTTTACTATTATTTAATAGATTAATAAATATTACTTGACTTAATTTATCAATTAGTTTAAAGTTTGGATTATGTAATTAATTTAAATGTGTGGATTTTATTGTAAAATTTTGAAAGAGAATTGTCAAAGATTTGTAAATAATTGTAGATTTTTTGAAAATTAGGTATTTGAATGTAAATAGTATGTGATGGTTAATAGAATAATTGTAAAGTGTTAAATTAATGAATTTTGAAAATAAAATATCTAGA
The DNA here is from genome assembly GCA_030737815.1 of Allium fistulosum. Lineage (NCBI taxonomy): Eukaryota > Viridiplantae > Streptophyta > Magnoliopsida > Asparagales > Amaryllidaceae > Allium > Allium fistulosum. Next base: position 1,024,158,938 of record CM060906.1, read on the forward strand.
CTTAGAGAGAATTAAGGAGGATGGAGATAACTTCTACAACTAACGAGAAAGCTTCAAATTCTTCTATTTTACTAATATTTAATAGATAATAGGAGGTTATGCAATTAGAGGACTAAGTCATACTGCATTCTGAATTGTTTTGCTCTATGTTAGATGATGATTTTCTTCCTGACCATTTCACAGTTACTAATATTCTACGAGCATGTCGCAGCAGTTCTACTCAATCTTCATCTAATGTCATTCAGATCCATGTTTTTGTAATTAAATTAGGATACCATAAACACGAAATGGTCACTGGATCGCTTATAGATGCATATGCAAAATGTAGAAAAATGTGCAGTGCAAGATTACTTTACGATCTGACACCCACAGATGACATCTTATCTTGCACCGCGTTAATCAATGGATATGCATTAGAGAAAAGGTCTAACTACAAGGAAGCATTTGGAATTTTTTGTGAAATACATAGGATGGGAATGTCACTTGATGATTTCATCTTATGTTCCATGTTAAATACACAATATAATTTTGAAACTGAAGTCAGCTGCAGTGTAAACAGCAAAATATTTAGTGGGTTATGAAATGTTCTATTAAAAATGTTTGAAAAATCAATGGATGCAAACATACCTCTTATTTTGTGTATTTAAAAATATGTTCATGTTTGTACAACGTGATTCATATTATTATACTCTGATAGATGACCAAATGCAGTAGTTTTTTTTACATGAGTTTGTTGTTTCAAACCGTACTTACATTAACGGTAATCCCTTTTCCCCTATAGTGCCTACCTTGAATTGTAACGGTGCGAGCTTGTACTGCAAAACTGTTGTTGGCTTCTTCATCATTCTATAGTATAGGAAAACAAATAATGGTCAGAAACACTAAAAAATTAGAGCAGAGTACTAACTAATGCTTAGTGTTAACCTTATTTTTAAGTTTTTTCCTTTGTAATCTGCAATAAGTTGCTTGCTCTGACTGTTTGAAGCCGATGCTTGATCCAAACTTGTGCTATGGTGACTTGGAGAAGTGCTCTGAAGTAATGATTTTGTATTTTATTTAACGTTAGTAGGTGTAGTAAACATATTTTGTCAAGTAGCACATTTTACATCAATTTGAAGTTGTGATATTCATATCTAGGATAGAACCACAGGTTGTTGGCATTCTACAAATTTCTTTGTAATTCTCCTTGCAGTCAGAGATGTGAATTTAGTTGTCTAGAATTCGAATATAGCATGAATAGTAAGTTATGGAAAATGTTTTCAAGCTTTGAAGGTCCGTTTACCTGCAGGATAAGTTGTTAGTATTTTACTAATTAATTTGTTGTCAATTTTTTTTTTACGTGAGGTAGTCCTAACTCATATTTTTCTTTTATTTAGCTGTTTGAATAAAGAATACTATGAATGTAATATGAACTATTACACTTAACTATTTCCTTTCATTGGTGGTACGAACAGTTTATATGGTTTTAATTTTGCACATGGAAATTTTAAATGGAAAATTTAAATGAAATGTGACACATAATAGTAACGACACCATTATTTTATTGTGTGGGAAAAGTTAACGGGAAGGCAAGTTGTACCTTTTTGTAGATGCTAAGCACCCCATCAACCAGTTGTCCTATTAGTCCTTCCGTCTTCCTGTCAAAAGTTGTGACTGTTGTAGAAATAGTTGCATGTAATATGTCAACATTCACACGATACCTAGTTGTTGCAAGTAAGGCGCAGTTAGTGTAGGTTTAAAATGTAATCAAATATTTGGTAAAAGTGTTACGACACGCGAGCGCGAATTGTTTTCTTTATAAATTGTATATGTTTAAATTAGTTAAAAACGATTTTTTTTTATATCTTCAAGTGGTATTAAGATTTGTATATTTGTAAATAAGTATTTTGAATTTGTAAAGAAAGTTTAATTTTAGATACTATTCTTAAAAGCATTTTGAATTTGTAAAACATGTTTAATTGTTAGATCCTACTTGTAAGGAAGTTTGAATTTGTAAAAAAAAAGTTTAATATTAGATCCTATTTTTAAGTGATTAAGATTTGATAATATATAGAGGAACGTTTTCGGTAATTCACGTTGATACAAAAAAAATGTGACAACAAAGCTATTACAACTATCATTCAATATAATTATATGTTGATTGGGCAGTCGGCCATCATGTGACATTTTGAGCAAAATTAATAAGTGCCTTCTAAGCGTACAGACCCTTTGCAAACAATCCATGATAGGTTGTTCCATGCATTTGAAGTCACAATTTTCAGGACCGTTGCCGGTACTATATACCTCTTCCCCTGTAGTAGACTAAAGTTTTCATTGCTAAATCATATTGTACGCATGCATTGTTCGAATTAAATTACTATTTGTTTAACAAATTTTACGTGAGAAGGAAGGGTAAACATATTGTTAAGACATGGAGGTGATTTAGGTAGGAACTTGGTACAGTTTGGTCTGACTATAAGCTAACGGTAAAAAATTGGTGTATTGTACCATGTCCAGTAGTAATGGAGTTCTGAAGATCTTATGTCATGCATTTATGCAAATAGTTTACAGGGTTATATGTCATAAAATTTGACAGTTGGAATTGATTTTAAAGTGTTCACAGTAATTGTTCCATTTTTGGGTGAACAAAAACATTTCAGTAGTACTTGCAATAGACAAAAAAATTATCATAAGTCATTCATACAATCAGTTAATAACTTGCTTTTACAAAGTTTGCTTCGGCACCTTTATTGGCTGAAAAAATATATCAATATCCTTTTTTTTCTAATAGGTTTAATATTACTTTATGTTAGAAAAAAAAACCGAAAGAACAATATGTGAAGTCCAAATTTTTGCATTTTTTGTGTAACCAAATAATACTCTTGTCATGGAATTTAACATACTTGGCAATTTGTATTTCAAAGTTTGTCCATTATAGTGTACATTCGATTGTTTCAAGAGCGACAGATCCTAAACAGTTCTAGTTAGTAGATAAGGTCGAGAGCACGTTGTGTGAAGATAGCTTTAATATCCATTTGGATGATTATGGTCCAATCCTCATTGATAGTTTTGTACATTGCTTCTGAAACTTGAACATTAAATATTGTGATTCCACACACTTCTTCTTCTGCAAAAGTGATCCGAAATTAATTTAAATTTATATCTTACTAGAATTTTAAAGTAAATTTATATCATTTGGTTAAAATTTACCTATCATTCAGTTAAAATTTATATCTTGCTCAATTAATTTAAATTTTAGTAAGAAAAGAAAAGAGCATGGAAACTTAGATTTTAAACAGTGAACTTAAGGTTACGCTTAGGTACACTATGACGGTGGGAATCATATTCAACCCTGTATGCAAATCATATCTTAGGTTTACATCCAAATTGTAAACATGGATATAAATGCTTGAATTTTAAAGTAAATTAATAACCACGACGAACATGGCTAGAAATGCTTAGATTTTGAAGTTAAAAAATGTAATGTAGTTGCTAATGGCAATCACAGCACCCGAGGGGTAATTTAGGCATGAAAACATTTCAGATCAAAACATTCAGTAAAGTTAATTCAAAAGTAAATAAGAGATGACGATGAACAAATATAACACGGTACAACTAGCTACAACATAACAAATAAATCAGTTAAAACACGGTGTTTGATTAATGAAGCAAGTGTAACATCTTTGCAGTAATCTATATGACAACTGATGAATTATTACACCATTAGTAGCATAGTGCAACATACATAATGTTCAAGCTCAGAAGCTAACTAACGTTTGATTAAATAAAGTTCTAACATTTGGTTAATGTACAAAGTAGTGATAAAATGTAGAATATGTAGGTTGATAAGTAAATCATACCTCACCACTTGAACTGAATGTCATTATCACGAGTTTGCCTTTAATTCGCGTGTGCATACTTGTACGGCGACTATACTTTGCCAGATGGTGTTTTCAACGGGAGAAGTGGATCTAACATCTACCATTGAGAATGTTCAGCATATTCAAATAGAAAGGCGAAAGGGGGAGAAGCATCGTCAGCCGATTTGGATGGCATAAAAAATGAAGGATTTGGAGGAAGATAGGGAAGAAATGATGAATTAGGGTTTCATGAGTGGAATAGAATGTGAATATTGAGAAAATTTATTTTGGGAAACCGTCTTTGTTAAAAAGGGAAAGCGACGGGAGGCACGCGAGTCTATAATTCTAAAATGCTTGATTTCTATGTGTCCATGTCAGCGGATTTAGTTTTGTGTTTTAAAGTTTAGGAATAGATAGATAGATAGATTTGGAACAATTAAAGAACCACGAGTCTTCTTTAAGTTAAAAGTCAAATAGGAAATCTATATGCATTAGTCTTTTGGCTTTATAGTACTATAAGTCTGAAGTGTCTAGAGTATACGATTAGGGTTAATCACACATCAATGATGATCTTGTTAAAGTCATGGTTGGGTATAAGTTGAACCACTTAAAGTTAAACACTATCCAAAAGAGGATTCATCTCCATCGAATAGAAGGTTAGTTTCATCGTAATTGGTAGCCAACATAAAACTAAAATCTCTGGCTAAAGTAAATGGTTAATCTATAATTATTATTGGACTAATCCATGAACTTTAATGTTGGTCTTCATGATTAACTACGGATATTAATAGAGTTTTAACCATTGACCGAGCTCTAGATATCTAGGAGATATAATGATAACAAAGAGAAAATGTGTACAATATATCGTTACATCGTTACTTAAGGGTGTTGCTTTAATAGATAAGAAATTGGATTTCACATAGATAATCTGTAAGCAATGAATATTAATAAATATATTATTTTTAAATATTCTTAGAGGGTCTAAATTAATTAATAATGTTATACCTAAAATTTTTAGTATGAACAAGTTCAAGCTGCTGCACATTGAGAATGTGAAGCTATCGCGTGTTGAGTATCTATCGTAAGTTGATAAAGTCAAGCCATCGCAAGTTGACGAAGTCAAGGTGTCGCAAGTAGATGGAGTCAAGGTATCGCAAGTTCAGATGTTAAAGCTATCGAAAGCTAAGAAACCATCGTAGGTTGAAAATTTGAAAGTTATCGCAAGTTGATTGCATTGAAGCTATCACATGTTGATAACATTAAAGTTGTCGCAAATCAATAAGAATGAGCTATCGCATACTGAGGACATTAGAGCTATTGCAAGTAGAAAGAAGCACTATCGTATGCTGAAAGCATCAAAGCTATTGTAGTTTGAAGATGATACTATCACATGTTGACAAAGTTCCCATAAATAATTCTCTAATCAGTCACGTAATTTCTAGTTGATCCAATCATGTCACGTCATCATAAAGAAATAAAAAATAAGTTGTGTTACATGCCATGACGATAGTGTGCCATGTCAGCGAAATCTCAAGTGTCCAGTAGTACCACGTGTCGAAGATTTATAAACTCAATTTCTTTATAAATAAATATGTATCCTCTACTAAGAAGGATGAATTCTGCATTGTACTTCTTCCACGTTTTTCATTTTTACTCAAACATAAATAAAAACTTGACTTCGGAACTTTAATGACTACCTAGGTCAAATCCAAACTGGGACTTTGTGAACAAGTATTTGCATAATTACCTATTTACACGATTGTTCATTTGATGACACGATGACTTGCATACTTTCCCAAGAGGCCAATCTCTTGCCCAAGTATCATTAACTTTCTTAGCTAAGCATATAAGTTAGGTCGAGTTTTTGGTCTAACATTTTTTGTTCTTTCACTGAGACTGAACTCAAGATTTGATTTTATCTCTTCTAAGGACATATATTATAACTATTTCTCAACAAAGATCTTGAGAGTTGAACTTGATTTATCCGACTTTTCATCAACGTACCGTGTAATTTTGTGAAAAACAAGTGTTGAACCTAAGGAACATAGCCCTTCAAACCTTGGTATGTAACTTTCTTAGCTAAGGAATAAATGAAGCATAAATCCCTTTCACATAGGGGAAAAGCCTTTCTTTTTTTAGCGACAAAATTGAATAAAGAGAGACCAATTCAAAAGCATAAGAAAAATGAGAGGATGAGAAATGATCCCTTTTCCCAAATAAGAATGGACATTCAGTCCCAAGCCAGATGGACTATATTTGAAATAGAAATGAACCATGATTTGGATCAGTTTGCTCAAAAATGGAGAAGCGTAGTTAACAAATCACTTAGTGAAAAAGGAGAATGCTATCGAACTACAACAAGGAAATTAGGAATAAGTAAAGGAGAAATCTCAAATGCACGAAAAAGGTATAGGCATGTACAAGGAAGTTGTGCTTTTAAAAGACCTAATGGTAAAATAACTACTCCTCTTATGTTTCGCAGCAAAAAGTTTACCTCCCTACTATAGAAAGATTGGATTATTGGGTCTCGAAGAAATTCGTGAAAAGGGAAGAAAAACATGAAGGAAGTGAATACTGTTATTTACCATAAAGAAAATGGGCATAAGACCAATAATTGCAGAGCGCTAGCTGGTATCGTTGAATACTATGTAAAACAGAGAGAATCACAGGAATTTGTTAAGTGTGCCTTATTAAGAAGTTTAAGGGAAAACAACTTGTACTTTGAATAACAACACTATATACTTATATTGCAACTCCTAATGATAAGAATCGACGTTCAAAAACATATTTTCAAAGGGAAGTAACTTCATATATAATAAAAAATTGATTTAAGCCTTTGGTCCCACTTCTACGCCTACCCAAAGCACCCATCATAAGAGTGATCGTCAATTTATGCCTTTAGTCCCACTTATATGCCTAGCCAAAGCACTCATTCAAAGAGTGATGGTCAGTTTAAGCATTTGGTCCCGCTTCTATGCCTGGCCAAAGCACCCACTCGAAGAGTCAGTTTAAGCCTTTGTTCCCACTTCTATGCTTGGCCGAAGTACCCATCTAAAGAGTGATGGTCAATTTAAACCTTTGGTCCCTCTTCTACGCATGGCCAAAGCACTCGTCCAAAGGGTGATGGTCAATTTAATCCTTTGGTCCCGTTTCTACGCATAGCCAAGTCACCCATCCAAAGAGTGGTCCTACTTCTACACTTGGCCAAATCATCCATCCAAAGAGTGATAGTCAATTTAAGCCTTTGGCCCCGCTTCTACGCTTGGCCAAAGCACCCATCCGAAGAATGATGATCGAGTTAGGTCATTGGTCCACTTTCGCATATGATCAAAATACCTATCCAGCGAGTGATGGACAACTAAAACTTTAAAGTCCCACTTTTGAACCTGGCTAAAGCAGCCATAAAGAAAATGGTAGTCAATATATCCCACCAAGAAACAGTTAACCAAGGAAAATAGTAGACTGTATACAAAAGGTCTAAGAGAATTCAAGCAGCCATATCCAAAAGCACTAGAGGTAGTCAATACGTCATAAAGCAGGTAAGCGAAATGTACAAGATTATTTTTGCCGTAACAAATTTGCGCACGAAAGTATGGATTTTGATATTACAAATTTTATGCAGGACTACTCATCTATACAATTCCTTTAAATCGTAAAAACAATGGATTTTGATATTACAAATTTTATGCAGGACTACTCATCTATATTATTCCTTTAAATCGTAAAATCAACCTTTATGTTCACAATGTTATATAAATATCACAAAATTTATGGATCATGAGGATGTGGAATTGGATGATATTGATACATTATCCTTTTACTTTCCCTTGGACGTCCAAAACACAAGAATGATTCTCGCTTGATGAACCAATGCTTTTATACAAGGTAGGAGGTCCACCTATATCTTTAAGAACATCCGAACACCTATATAAAAAGAAGTGCTGATATCTCGGTAACTTGTGGCAACAACCTTTCTTAATCAGCAGGCTCTTTCTAGACCTAAAAATGAAAAATCATTCTTTAAATCAGAAGCAACAATGACTTCAATTAGATAGTCCCTGCCTTTCTCCTTCCATGAAATCAAGGTAACAAGATGTTCGTTTATAACTTCTTTAATAAGCTAAATTTGAAGGTTTAAAGGCAATTTTTAGTTGAATTCTGAACTGTTACTTTCGTTGTTGGAGTTAAATCTTACAGAAAAATAGAGAGTGTGAGTTGTCGAGATAAGGAAATAAAGGAACATAGGTTTATGCCCTCCCTCTAGCACCAAAAGTGTTGGTAGGATTTTTTATCACACATCTATACCCGAGAACCAAAGGGTATATTCAGGTTTGCTTCTTTTATATGGGCATTGGTAGGCTGGTTTCCCAAGGGTTTAGGTGAAGGCCGAGGGTTAGGTAGAGTTTCAATATAGTGAGGCCTAAGCCGAAACAGAATATAGTAAATAAGGTGAAAGAAAAAAGTGCAGGAAGTAAAGACATCGAGAGTTATAGTGGTTTGGATTAAAATCCTTACGTCCATTATTCTTTCCTTCTTTAGAGTTCTAAACTGAAGCCAAGCGGCTGTTACAATACTATAGTGGTTAAGTCCACCACTAAAGAATATTTACAAAAAGTTCCAATATAGGAAAGCACTATTTTCTTAGTATCTGAATTATGTAGGTGTTAACCAGATTTTTGGTCAATACCCCAAATAGTGCTTTCAATAGGAAAGAGAAGGTCGGTTAGGTTGAAAGGTACGTTAGCTTGGATAATAGCTCCTTTCTTTACACCCATAATTTATATATTTGGACTTAAAGATCACGATGTAGGCGGAAGGTTTGATCTTTCAATCAGAAGGTTATTACCAGAGGTAGACTTGTTTCGAACCGTCGTGATGCCTTTCTCTACAGCTCTGATGGAGATTAACCAAATGTTATCTTTCAAAGTTGTGCTCTAGTGGTTCCGAAAGGTTTGGATGATTGACTCCTTTGACAACAAGGTGAGGAATGGAATCCTGGGCAATATATGAAGACCCTTGATCTTGTCGAAAGGTTTATTTGCTCTTAGGAATTTGAACTTGATCTGGCCAAAAGGTGTATTTGCTCTTAGGAATTTGAACTTGATCTGGCCAAAAGGTGTTAGAATTCTAACTACCGGATTGAACTTTATTATCCAGTACTTAGATTGTTCCGAAGGGTTTGAGTGGTGGACTTATGTCCACGGAAGGTTAGGTTATTGCTTGGGTACAAGTTACTACTAATTTTGGTTGAAGAATTCCAATCACAATGCTAATTACCCCGGAAGGTATTACTTGTATCGACCCAGATCAGTTGTCGGCCCTTCAAACTTATCAGCATGAACCCTTCGGAGGAACTGATCCTGTAAATCAATGTTATAACAGCAAAGAGATAAGCAATTGATAAAATGATTCACGAAATCAGAAGACTTCCCTTGCCATCCATAATAAGACTTTACTTTTATTGAATTTTCCCAAATCAAATCCCCAATTAGGGTTACAAAATCGTGATCAAGAAGTTACAAGTTTTTTTTGAATGAGGAAAAAAGTCCCCCCAAACTGGACCCCTTGGGTCCTATTTATAGATGCGGGTGGCATCCCATCAGCCTTATGCCTTCATCCGGTACTAAAGGTTGCTTTTGGTATGCAGTTGTAAACCTTCCGGTCTTGCCTGAAGATAGTTTCTTATACACAGTTGTAGGCCTTTCATTATTGTCGGGAGGTTTGTTGATTGTGTATCATCATAGTCTGCCGAACGCTGCCGAAAGGTTTTTCCTTCACTTGTTTTCAAGAAGTCGTTGCCTTTACCGGAAGGTTTGTTATATGCATAACACGTGAACCTTTCGATCCCACTGGAAGGTTTATAACCTTTGCGAACCCTTTGGCCTTAGCAGAAGGTCGCTTTTTTCCTGCTTGACTACTGCCAAAAGTTGTATCTTCCCTGGGTGATGGCGGAAGGTTGTTTTCCGTTGACTTATGAACGCTGTTTTTATCTAAACCTTCCGGTAACATCGGAAGGTGCCTTGCATGTGTATTATCTGGCCTGAAAAGCTCATTACGTTTTCAATAGGGTTGGCGTGAGGCCACGTCTTTGTTTCCTCTTGTTTGCTTCCTCCGGAGGGTAAGCGCCGCCTGATCATTGTAGAATGACATTTTACTTATTCCATGAAAGGTCTTGAACCACTTCATATTATTGAATGCATCCCTTCAATCTCTCCGGAAGGTCTGATCCTGCTCTTTTCCTTTCTTTCCTCTGTTTAAGTCCTCATGGCTTAAACGGAAGGTGAATTTTCTTAGTAACAGTAGGTGTTAAAAAGATCATTAATGCATTTGGATTATTGCCTATTTATTGTCATTTTGTTGCATTGTGACCGGTAAAGGTCTTTTCCTCTTAGATTATTGACTTGGCCGTGTGTAGGGCTGAGATTTGAACATGTGTCACCATCTTGCCATTTGCAAATTGACGTGGATTGATGACATGGCTTTTCATATATAGCTTTGTGCATGTTAGCATGTATGCTTTGCATAAGGTATTTGAGCCTTTGAAGTATGCTGAGGCTACATTAGTCATTGGACTCGGTTGTTGTAACACCTCGTAAAATTTAATAAGAGATTAAATGATTTAAATAAGTTTAAAAATGAAAATTTTGTAAATATCAGAATTTGGTCATGAAAATTGCACCATTACTCTGTGGTGATTTACTGGTCAGTTTCCATATATAATATGTTGAAATCAGAGTTCAAATGGAGAAGTTATAGACGTTTGAAATTTTTAAATTTTAAATTTAAATATTTGAATTTGAATTTAAAAGTATGAATTTTGAATTTTAAAAGTTGGCTGGAAATTAATGTTTAAAGAAACATTTGGATTAGCATGAGTTAATTGAGAAATTAAATATAATCAATTAAAATTAAAATAGAAAATAATAATATATGGTCTAAAATTAAAGACTGATCGACCGCTTGTGTTCAGCGGTCAACCGGTTCTGAAGGTGGCGGCTAGGTTTTTGGAGGCCATGGATGGTTCAGATTTTATTATTTAAATTCGACGATTTTGGTTCCTTCTCACATGTATAAATAGACCCTTAGATCTTCGCTTTTCTTCTTAAAATTTTGAGAGCAGCGGTGAAACTCAATCAAATTCTTTCCCCTTAGGTTTTCAGAAACAATAAGATTTCAGGTAAGGAATTCTAATATCTAATTTAATTAAATTCTCAATCTTTCTCCTCTCTAGTTTCTGATTTTAAATCTAATCTATACACAATCCATTTGTTGTATATTCAAAAAAGGGAAGATCTAACAGAGAATTGGAAGTGGTAAATATCAGATCTCATCATCTTCTTCTTCTTCTTTAGATTTCAGAATTAGTTAGGATTTTCAGGTAAGTGGTTTAGATGTTTAATTGTTTCCATTTTAGATTCTATGCCTCTCTAGTTTCTTATTCTAAATCTAATTTCTATATACAATTCACTCTGTTGCATATTCCAAAAGAGGGAGATCTTAAAGGGAATTAGACATGGTGGAATCAAATCCAGTAGGAAGTAGGCAATCATCTATGAGTGAAATATCAAGCTTTTCTCAATTTTGTAATTGAATAATATTTATTTGGATTTGATGTATGCCTTGAAAAATTTTGGTAAAAAAAAACAACACATCTAAAACCCTCAAAAATTCCCTAAATAATTTTTTTTGAATATGTTGGAATTTGAATTGTTTGTATTAACATAGTGGGATCAGATCTGTAATTGAGATTTAGATAATTTATAATCTATTCCACTTTATTTCTTTTGATTTCAGTTGTAGTAGTAAAAATGTTCCAAAAGCAAATAAAGTTAGAAATGGTGTGCAAAGTTTGAATTTAATTATATTTTAGTTTGTACCGCCCATTTCTGTAAATTAAAAAATGTATGGACCTTTTTTCACTTCAAGTTGTTATGTGTAAAAGTTGAATATAATATAAAAGACCTAAACCATAAGAATTGTTTTCCTTGAATTAGAGGAGGTAAATTTTACAATGTTAATATGAAATGAGTTTGGTATTATTTCTTTTTGTATACAAGTCAGTTGTTGGCTAAGGATATTAGTTATATTTTGTTTAGAGTTTGGACTTGTATGAATTTGAATTTTAAATTAATTGGCGGTTTCTTTGGGTGTGATTAGAGATTTTTTTTCATATCTTGTGCGTGTATATATATATATAATATTGACGTATTGATTATTAAAGTTACTAACGTAACAATTATAGCGTATTGAACATATTAATTAGAATTAATAGGGTGGTAAATAGCATTAATTTCTTAGAAAGGTATTAATGATAAGTATGGGAGTTAATCCATAATTAAAGGCGTAATAAGGGTTTACCTTATATGACCTTAATTACAAATTTTGTAGGATAGCATATATATACAATTGGTATATATGCGGTATGACTAAGTTATAAGATGCGAGGTCAGTCTAAAGTTACATAGAAGCCTGCCCGGTTAAATCTGGCTACCAACTGTGTAACTTTGGGAGTTGATGTGGGACATCACCTAAAATAAATAACCTCAATGGACACGAGGTTAGTCCCAATTCTATAGAGTAAGTCTGCCCAGTCAATCTGGCTACCAGTACCTACGAATAGTCGAACAAATGTGAGATGCCACGGTTTGGGTTATGGGTCATAATCACGTTATTGCTATGATAGGAGAAATCTTTATAGGGGTCCGCTTCGGGTTTAGATGTATTAAGTGGCCATTATAGGGTCCCCATCTTTCCTTAAGGAGAAGTATTAAGTGACCTGATGAGATTTCCTATGATGTCAGTTAGTGAGAACCACATAGGGATCCGCCTTGAGTTAGGTATTAAATGATGGGAACCTGCTTATTTTGTAGGTATTAAATGGTCAGTCTGCCTAATTTCTAATAAAAAGGTATTAAGTAGTTTGGAGGCTCTCTTTCTCTTGCATCGTTAACGATAGTTGCGTTGGAATTTGAAAATGGACTGGAAATGGGTTGTGTATTAAATGACAGGAACATGCCTATTTTTTGGGGTACTAAATGGTTAGAGTTTGCCTAATTCTCAGTAAATGGTATTAACTGATTTGGATGCTTTCTCTTGCATCGTAAATGGTAGTTGCATTAACTTTGGAATTGGACTGGAAAGGTGTTTGGGCTTATAGTTAAAGTTATTAGTATGGTATAGCTTAGATGCGTAAGACATATTTCTTATCTAAAGATACTGCCCATATAATTATGGTAAAGCTTGAAATTTTCATTTCACCAGACATTTGTTGTTCTAACTCACTCCTTGTTACAACACACAGGTTAGAGGAGACACTGCTGATTTTAGGAGACGAAGGTGGTGATGAAGATTTATGGCAGTTATTTATCTATTTATGCTTTTTAAATATTTTTAATGTACCCAATTCAAACAATTATGTTATTTAGAAATATTGTACTATGGAGGTTTTATGTGGACATATCATAATATTTTGTAATAACATATACTGCTTCTGAAATGGTTTTCTTTTATGAAATGGTTACATATTTCTGATATTATATTTTATCCATTCCGCTGTGAGATTCTGAAAGTATAGATTGATAGCTCTATGTAATGTGTATTTTTTAAAATATATCAACTTAACATCTCGTCTTGAGATAGGCCTAATGTTCGATGATCTTTTATTCTGTCGAAATTAGGTGTGTTTCGGGGTTGGTTCTTATAGTTGTCTTTTGAAATGCTTTGTGCTTTCATTTAGAGGTGTTGTTTTGATCTAATCCTTCAGCTAGTGCTTATTTTGATGCCTTCATCCTTCGGTTTTAGGTATGTTGGTTGACCGTGGTATTCGGGCACTACATATCTTTGGTGTATAAGCTTATCTCTTAGATTGCTTCATTAATTGATGATTCATACTCATGGGAAATTCAATATAGAGCAGAGCTAATTTAGTTTAAAGACAAAGTATAACCAAGTACAAAATTATGGTATAACAATAGGCGTACAAGTTATCGCGATCAAAACCATCCAATAAAATTACTAAGACTCTAAAATGTCAATACTTAATATTTTCGAAAGTTATAGCATTATACGATCCAATCTGGATTTAAAAATAATATTTTATGATCTTTCGTTACGTAAAATATGAATCGTTACAAATATCGTACTATTTTCCTTGACTTCTTCCCTTCATTGGTCAGGTACTGATGAAGTACACTTATAGAATCAGATATTTAGTTATTTGGGTATCGAAGTTAGTGGGAGGTCATCACATACTATTTGTATTTGAACTAACTATCACTGCTATCAACATTAAATATTTCTTCTTCTTTCTCTTTCACCAAAGAGCTAGACACTCAGAACCCAAAATTCCCTTTCATCTTACAATAGTATAAACCACCCATTCTTGATAACTTAGACTGGACCTATGTTTTTAACTCACTTCACTTTGTGCTTCTGGATCTTATCACTACTCTAACTAATAAATTATGTTGTGTCACGATCAAGCTTTCGGTACCAGCCAACCTACTCGCAACACCTTATCATGCAAACATGCATTCATATTAGGTAGAGTAATATATATCCTTGAATAAATCATCCTTCCATCACCTTCAAATCCATAAGTGCATACATGCATTACTAAATATAAAAGCATGACGGTCTGCGCAAACATGCATATTACTTAATATATAAGTTGTTGGAACTGGACCAACCCACAACGGAAGTTATTGAATTTCAATTTTTTTACCTATAGGATCTTTAGTGGGCATATGAAGTCTAATTTATTTTGAACATTTCTAAATTTAATTTAAATAAAATCGTATATTTCATTTAAATTTATAAATCATTGATAGAAGTTTATTTAATTTATTTTCAATTTGTATATAAATATACATATGTATCATGTACATATGTGTATGTGTGTGCATGTATAACATGATATTCCGTGAAAGGTATAATATGTCTATATATAGCTGTTGGGATTTACATCGCAACAGACATGTTAGCTCATCCTTTATGTATTGTATGTTGTCCAAATACGTGTATATATTTATGCTTATTATATATAAAAACCGAGAGAGATAGAGAGAGAGTGTGTGTGTGTGCATGCGCGTGTGTGTATTTGTGTGTGTATTATTAGAAAATATTATAGATATATTTATACGTAAATTTTATAGTGTTAAATCATGTATATATATAATATATAAGTTCAAAATTTTTATTTTAATTAATTTTTTACATAAATATATGTATGTATGTATGTACTAAAGTAACATATTTATATGTATAGAAAATATATATATATATATATATGTATATATAATACAAATATAAATATGATTTAAAATAGTTTATATATATATATAATTAAAAAATTGAAAAAATCTCCTATTTTTTAAATGTTCTAGATCGTATACATAGTAGGTACAATTTTAGTTATAATTTTATTATATTAATATATATATATATATATAAATATTATGAATTAATTAGTTAACCAACAATAAATAAATGATAGAAAGTATATATATATTTCAAATTTTAAATTTCCAAAAAATCTAAAATCAAGTCTTACAAAAAAGTTTGAGATTTTTCTAAGTCAAATTACTATTTTTTATTAATTAATTACTATCGATCGAATTAAAAAACGACTTTAAAAAAATAAAAATGAATAAAAAATCTAATTATTTGACTGAAAGCTTCTATAATGACAAATTAATTTTTTAAAAAATTATGAACTAATTTTTTAAACATAATTTATTTTATATAAATTTTTAATTTGTATAATGATTAAATAATACCAAAAATATTAAATAATTACCAAAAAATTATTTACAATTACTAAAAGTTATAATTGATAAAATATACATTTGAAAATTATTATTTTAATTTTTTTATATGATATAGTTATATAGTTTAGTATTAGTAATATAAATAAATCAATTAATATATTAATATATGTATAAATAAATTATTAAAACAATAATAAATAAAATAAAATAATTTCGGTTGTGTGTATCATATCTATTATAAAAATATATTTTTTATACACATAACAAATCAATATATGTGACAACAACAGTATCTATAGGAATCTCACCTAACTAACAATTCAATAATAACAATGTGTGTGAGAACAATATAGAGTTATACCGAGAATATGCATCATATATAAAACTAAATACTTACTTATATTAATGCCCTTAAGTACACCTTATAATGATGAGTTCCCCTCCACTTGAAACCTTCCCGATTCGTCAGATTGCTAGTCTTTGAATCGCAGACCCTATACTATCGAATAACTATTGATTTGATTTGATTTGTGTTGGAGCACTAGGAGGTATAATTCGGCCAGCAAAATAAAGAGAGGAGGCATTCAAAAATTCTTCTAAAGGTTGAGGATAGAAATGCTTATACAGAGGTTAAGTTGGAGATATTCTAGGATTAATATCCTCTATCATCTCTTACCAATTCTCTTCCATCTTAGCCCTCCATCTCCAAGCCTTTGTTGCACTATCTTATGGTTCATAGTACCCTCATTTTGATCGAAATTTCCAACCTCCTTCATGGGCTTTAAACCCATTTTTAAGCCCAGATAAATATTAAATCTACTTTAAATGCTTATCGATATCGTGTATAAATCGATATAGTTATAACTATTATAAACATATATAATAATATTTATTCCTCAAATCATATTAAAAAATATATAAATAATATTTCATATATTAATTTATTTATTTAATTTATAACTGTTATAAACTAATTAAATAGTTTATCTAAAGAGAATTCGTCGTTTCGGTTGTATGACTCGTCAGGTGTAAATTCGGTCAGAGATTAATATCGAACTATTCGAATGTTAACGTTCACACATCACTTAGTAGGTGGTGTGATATTTTGGCCAAATTTATCGCTTACTTAGTTTAGGTAAAATCTAATTTCAATTTAACGTTACCCTGTTGTGACATTTATTTACACTAATTCTCTTCGTCAAAACTATTTCACTTTAGACTTATGGAATTTACTAATGGTCAAAATTTTAGTATCATTCGTATTCAACTCTATAATCCAAACACAAAGTCGCTAGTTCAATAATACCAATTATTATTAACCAAAGTTCTCTAGCTAGAGACTTTGACTTTGAGTTGACTTGAGTTGACCGTGATACTAACCCCATATAACTAAGGAGACGAATCCTTTCTAGAATAGTTCTTCACTTCTAATATTTCCACTCGACCCCATTATAGTCACTCGATGGAACGCCATGCCATGATTTGACTATAATCAAAGCATAGCTTTCATATTGAAGATCCATAATATTCTCATGTCGAGAGAACTATGTAAATCGGTCACACCGATATTTTCTATTTGACCTTAGTTATATTAACCAATAGAAAACTATCGAGTGAGTTATTCCATAGTTATCCAATAACTATTAGTACGTAACCTCTAGGTTCCCTCAGCAGTCATGAGTAATACACTGCCCAACATTTGTAGAGCATTACGTACTATAGTCTTAGCAGACATCGATATCCAGTCTTGATGTATCTTGACTAGGAATATTTAAAATGGTATATATTTGTTTTCATTATGATGAATTACTCATAGTTATAGGTAACTAATATCACAAAACATGCCATTTATGGATTTTCTATAAATATACTTTTAATTAAATTAATTAAATAATATCACATTATATCAAGTATATAATAGAAAGAAAACACATTTTATTTCGAACAAGATTAGTTATCGAGTTAGATATATGTAACAAATTACATAATTTCCTCTAGAGCATACTTGTAACTCTATCAATCTCCCACTTGCACTTGGGGTCAGTTATGGAATTTTATTCCACCTTCTCTAATCGGTTTCCTCAAAATCAATTAGGTTGGTCCCTTAGCGAACGGGTATGCTATCATGTTTTAATCATCTACTCCGTCGATTAACTATCTCCGACGTTGATAAACTACCTTTATAATATGGAACAATTTGGAGTATGTCTCTCGACTTCTAGTGAGCTCTAAGTTCTATTACGGACTATGTCGTGACATTGTTATCATATAACAATGTTACGGGATTCTCAACATTTTGAATTACGCACAGCTCAGTTATAAATTTATGCATTTATATTTATATACATCATTTATTATGGCGTTATTCAAGGCGATGTACTTTGCCTTTTTCATTGAATCAACCCCGGTCTTTCATTTGTAATATTTCTAACTTATAGATTCTAAACTTAATTTTTTTTATTCACATATCATACTCAATATCACTTATGAAACTTTGAGTCCGAACAGTTCTTCACAAGGAGTTCGTTGCTTTTGTAAACAATTCTCTAGTATTTCATAAATACACAAGAACACTCTGAACTATCATTCAATAATGTCAATTTGGATTTAATATTTTCTTCATGTATCAAATACATAAACAAATCATGATATCATAGACAACATAGCATGTATGATAATCCCTATTGCCACTGCATAAGGAATCCATCTTACATGTTCAATATTAAACATAATAATAAGGAGACCTTACATATCGTTTGGAACATTCCTAACATCATTTATACTTACTATAAAAGACATCATTTATAAATCCAAAATTGAGTAGTAAAACAACTAAAACTAATGTTAACACAAGTACATTGTTAAAAATCAGCAATTTGTTGTTTACTTATTATTTAGAAATATCAATGTACCTTTTAACTTCGTTTTTATGAACATACGCTTCCTCTGCATTTTGATGGATAATCAAACTATTTGATATTTCTATCAAATATTTGTTTAATTCTAATGCTTACAAAATGATACTCTTTATCATTTCTTAGATCATACCCAAAGACTCACAAACTCAATATCGCTCCTACGGACTTCGAGACACTTTGGTTCGCAAATAGTCTAGTCTAAATCTATATTTAAAAACTTTTTGTTTCAACAAATATATACCAAAACCTAAAGTCATACTAGGCGATAATTTTGTGAGTAAATCCGAATTAACTTGAGTACGTTGAATAATGAGTTTATTACGCTAATTTTAACAATTGAAATTTATGAGATTATTCTTATCAACGTTTCTCATTAAATTCCAACCACATTAGTCTCTTAAAGATACAATCGCAGCCGATGGATCACATCCCTTCGGACACGACTACCAAAATCGTGTTTTGGTAATGTACTTCAAATCCCTTCGGATCAGCGCATTATACCATATCATAGAGTGAATATTCTTAATGGCTTAATTGACAACTGAGGATTATCTATTCTCGACATTGATAAGAAACTCATAGATTCTCTTTCGTGTGCGAGAATACTTATTAGACACTCGAGTGCGATGTATTCTTTAGGCTAGGTTATTTTCATTTCATCCCACATAATCAGTTTTATCTTTAGATCGTATCCAATTCTATTTTACTACCAATAATTTTTTAAGGAAATTCTTTTACTATGAAGTTGGTATTTCTTGAAACAACAATTGTTTCTCAGTGCAATGGAATGGTATTCATAAACATTTTATGAATTTCCTTTTATATAAAAAATGATTTGGTTTTAGTTTATAAAACTTATGTTCAAAACATAAATATGTCATTCAATGACAATTTTTCCCAAACTTCTTTTGAGGTGATTTATACAAGATCCCTCACGAATAGTTATTAGGTGCAATCTTTTGACTTGCACAACCTGCAAACTCTTTAGCCTAGGATATGTTAGGGATTTTTATAAACCCTTATCTTATATAATCCGGTAAACTATTATTTAGATGAAATAATATTAACCTTGTGTACTACTCTTGAGTACATGATCTTATAGAAAGAAATTGACTCAACTTTACTCATAATTAATCATACTTTGTCCAACAAAGTTTGATTACTTCTTATCGATACATCATTATGTATCACATGTAGCAGTGACTTTTAAGATTGAATCTTTATTCATTTTTAGGTACGTTCGTAACTCTTTCCAATATACTCACCCATTCGATCAAATAGAATCATTTCCATTACATGTTATATTATTTACTTTCGTTTCATATTCTATGAATCTATCTTAGACATACTACATATGTATCAAATATGCATGTCCATGTTGGTGACAACTCATCTGTGAATATAACGAAGTATATGAAACTGTTTTGGTATTAATAGACTTGCGATTGCATATATCAATATGTATCAATCCAAAAAGTTCATCAACTCTTATAATATTCCTAATAAGTGGGAGCATTGCTCTTAATTGTTTGAGATATATTAACCAATATCGTATGATTCATAATCATATAATAATTATATTATTTCTCAAAACTACGGCTTAGTCCATGATTCCAAAATAATTGTAAATAATTTTAGATACTTCTATATTTTAATTGCATCATTTTGTTTTTTTTAGCGAGTAATTGCATCATTTTGTTGTGGAAAACACACCCCATTATAGTTTTATTTCATAACGAATATTCATAATATTCACATTGAAATACAATTATGTCAAATTTTAAGTCGACACTAAAAAACAATCATTATTGCATAAATAATGTTCGGTACGTTTTATGTTTTTTTTTTCATAATTTGATGCAATCAATAATTGATATATGATGTGCCCCCACTATTTCCACCATTATTATAATAGTGTACTAAGTTTACATATCCATTATTCACTTAATATAGTTTATTTATTTGATATACTGTAACTATATTACAGCGGACAGTTCTTTGATCAAATATCTTGAACTCAAAGAAATGAATATCATAGAAAACAATTTTCTATATGAATATACATTTCAAAATAGAAATTATATTTCCTATTCCAATGTTAAGTATCAATTATTATTACTATTCTCATTTCCGATGTTTCTTTATGAACCAGAAGTGACCATCCGCTCTCTTCATCCCAACTGTACCTTAAATCACGTTTACTCTTGTACATTCGTTTTTCTTTCTAAATGGTTGAACCATTCAAAAGAAAACCCTTAGTACAACATCATAATGAACTCTTTATAAAGATGCATTTGATTATCCTTAATATTTAAGGATATCAAATATGATGCACCTTACGTAAACTGATAAAACTTATATTTCAGTAATCGAATTTTTAAATTTATATTTTATTTTCGGTCTTCTGTTACATTTAATAAAATATGATCTTCTATTGTAATTAATCAAATTGAATGCCCGATCTTATAGTATTGTTTATTTGGTTATTTCGAATGAACTAATTTCATCGAAGTATCATACATTACGAACTGTGACCATTCTCCATATAATATTCATATGCAATAGCATATGGATCAAGTATCCATAGACACATATTGCTTTTAGAGTTTGAAACTCATAGAATGCAATACATGGTCTAGATCAAATAAACATGTAAGTAGCCAAATTACGAACATATTAAGTAGTTGTAAAATTAGGCACTTGCATGGGTATGGAAACATTCACATGTAGTAGTCGTTTATTAGTAAATATATTTTATATTTATATTTGTCAATTTTCAATTCAGTTTGATTGTATATCTTAATTCATAAACGTTTTATCAATCATTTTAAATGGACAAATTTATCAATGTAGATTAATATTATTAAAATTATCTAGCATATGTTCTTACAATATTATAAATGTTGAATTTTATCATTTCATTTTTCTAATAAGGCTCCCACTAGTTTTTTATGTTTCATCAAATCCTAAGCGAAACATTGAAATCTTTCAACTTCACTAGTAGGTGTATTTCGAATATCGTTTGTTGGTTTATTTCGAATAATTAATCAAATTGAATACTTAATTTCATAGTACTGTTTGTTGGATTATTTTAAATAGACTAGATTCATCGAAGTACCGTACATTATAAACTATTAGCATTCCCCATATACCACTTATATGCGATAGTATATGGATCAAATGTCCATAGTCTTATATTACTTTTAGAGTTCGAAACTCATAGAATACAATACACAGTTTCGACCGAATAAACACGTTAGCAACCAAATTACGAACATATTAAGTAGTTGTAAGATTAGGCACTTGCATGGGTATAAAAACATTAACATGTAAGAAGCATTTATTGGTAGGTATATGTTATATTTCTATTTGTTAATCTTCAATTCATTTAATTTGTATATGTTAATCGATAAACGTTTTATCAATCATATTAAATGCATAAATTTATCAAGTAGAGTATAATAACATTATATATCAAATGTTCCTACAATATTAGAAAGGTTAATTATAATCATTTCATTTTTTAATAAGGCCCCTACTAGTCTTTGATGTTTCACCAAACCCTAGGTCAAAACATAGAATTCCTTTGACTTCACTAGTGGGTGTTAGGACTCGTCCATTTTGAAATTCTGACATTGAGTTTTCTCAACAAATCATAGCTCCATGGATGATGGATAACTCCTTATCAGTTGTATTGTGTACAACTCCTAACCCTTGGTACCTTGTCATAATTTCACTTCGACCTTGAGTTTGCTTAACAAATCGAAACAAAATTATTCACTCGTACCTACAATATCGCGGCAGCCTAAGTATAGAATATATACTTAGAGTTTGCTCAACAAATACATATAATTATCTTACCTTGTCTATTCAATATATTAATAATACTACACATAACATCGCTAGCTTGAGTTTACTCAACAACTAAGGAATATGCAAGTAATTTATTAATATATATGGTAGTGGACAACATTATATTGAAGATTCATAATCTTCAATATATTATGTTGAGTGATATTGACTTATGGAATAATGTATTTCTTATGAAACACCCTCGTGATTCAAGTGTCAAATATATCTGAAATCACGATATACGGACAATACGTATGTATTTATCCCTTAAGCCTATTTAGGGTTTATTTAATGTTCCACATTTAGTTACATTCATATTATATAAGTTTTATTACTATACAACTAGTATATTTCATACTACTCATACAATAGTCTTATATATATATATTATATAAATTAAATCCTTATTTAATTAATTTTTAAATAATTAACATTTTAATTAATTTTATATTATTTTAATATAACATTTATATTAAATATTTATTTCACTATATCCTTTGTACTATTACACATATATCTTATATATGTGTATATTCTTTTGATTAATTAACCTTTAATCAATTTACTTAATTAATTTACCTTTAATTAATTTATATAACTAATTAAAAATTTATTTATTTATTTAATCAACCTTTGATTAATTTATTTAATTAAACAATTTTAATTAAATTATATTAATTTCAAAATTCAATTCATATACATACATGTATACTTATGTTATTTTAAACATTCTAAAATAACATAACATATATCATAATATATAATACATGTACACATTTATTAATTAATTAACTTATTCAATTAATTTATTTTATTAATCTTATTACTAAATTTTAATATTTCGAAATTAATACTTATTTTCAAACATTTTGAAAATTTTATTATATTATAACTATTATAATATTTTTGTATCTTATTTTAAATTTAACTTTTAAATTTAAAATCTTATATTTTAAATTTTCTAACAACTTTGAAAATTAGTCCAAGGCCCGATTCAAATTAGGCCTTTTTTATTATGGATAACATTTTGGGTGTACCTCATTATTTTAGGCCAGGCTAGTAGCCAAGTAGGGCAGAGTACTTGATTACCCAAACCTAATCTTAAACACTACTTTTCTAGACATCCTACCATATGTGTAGGCTTTAATTAGTTAATCCTAACATGGCTACTTAGACTGCATAGGCTATTGGGCTCTGATACCATTGTTGGAACTAGGGCAGCCTACAGCGAAAGTTATGAGTGAATTTTAATTTTTTCCCTATAGAATCTTTATTGGAACTATGAAGTCTGATTTATTTAGAACATTTCTAAATTTAATTTAAATAAGATCAAATATTTCATTTAAATTTATAAATTGTTGATAGAAATTTATTTTCAATTTGTATATAAATACACATATGTATCATATACATATGTGTATGTGTGTGCATGTGTAACATGGTATTCTGTGAAAGGTATAACATACCCATATATAGATGTTGGGATTTACATCGCAATGGACATGTAAGCTCATCCTCTACGTATTGTATGTTGCCCAAATATGTGTATATATTTATGCTTATTATATATAGAACCAAGAGTAAATATACATATGTATGTATATTATGAGAAAATATTATAGATATATTTATACGTAAATTTTATAGTGTTAATATATATATATATGATATAAGTTCAAAAATTTTATTTTAATTAATTTTTTTTTGGCATAGCCGACAGGGTTGAGTGGACCCCTACCACTTTATTAATGCACTGTAGAGAAAACATACAAGAAGAAAGTAGACAAGCCACACACACGAGCGAGGAACAAAGCAAACGACAGAGGCAACATAGTGCACCAATACAGGGAAAGAGAGAAAAAAGAAAAGGAAAAAAAACACAAACAGCAAAACAAAAAGAGCATTAACAGGAATGCCCACCGATCATAGAGCAGCTAGTATCCCCGGGTCGATAGCATAACTCGCAGAGCTCAACCCCGCTTTCAGATCGGAGAAGAGATGATAGAAGATTAGATCTTCATTCCGGACACTCTCTGGCTGAAATATACGCTGGTTTCTTTCATTCCAGAGAAAAGTTAGGAATTTCTTTAAAACAAAGAAGAGAATCCTATTCCTACTAACTTTCATGTCAGAGACTTTGAGAAGAGCATTCCAAATATTACCACACCACAGCTGTTCATCCAGGTAACCTAACCTTTGTAATAACTTAGTCCACATCCCTAAGATGAAAGTGCACTCGAAGAATATATGGTCTCTAGTTTCAGGTTCAGTGCTACAGAAAATGCAGTGGATTGGCACGTCCATACCTCGAGTAAACAGCTTAACACGAGTGTGCAAAGCATTATTGATTACTTTCCAAAAAAAGAGGTTTTCTCTAGCATTGTTATCCCTGAACCAAACTCTTTTGTGCCATTTACAATCAACCAGATTGTCATGGCCATTAATGTACATGTACATGGGCTTGTTTTTGAAAATATTACCTATGCCTTTCCAGTGAACGATGTGGTTGCGGGATAGGGGGACCTCAGAGGCTATGATCTGGTTCCATATGCAACGAACAGCCTGATTTGATGTGTTAGGGAGCATAAACTGACCGTTGCTAAACACGTCCATGACCTTGGAATCTGGGAGAATGCCAGATTGGATGATGTCGCTATACGTTAGCTTCGTACGAAGGATGCAACTGTGTTCTAGCCAAGGGTCGTTCCAGAATTGGACACTGCTTGTTATGCCGCATTGGACGTAGGGGAGGATACAATTTCGCAACTTAAAGATTGATCTCCAAGTCCAGCTTATGTTTTGAGGGGGTTGCATACTCCAGAAATCCCTTCTTTTAATAACATTATATTCTGACCAGAGGACCCAGAGACTGTTTCGCTTGTTTATGAAGTTATCAAAGTGTTTAATTAGAGCTACCTTATTCCAAACTGCAATATTATAGATTCCTAGACCACCTTTGCGGAGGGGTTTCTCAATAAGCTTGTATGATATCGGGGTAGTGAACCTCCCGTTAATGGATCCTTTCCATATGAATCTCATGGCAGCAGTTCTGATCATGTTGATTAGTTTAAGAGGAAGAATGCAGGTCTTAGCCCAATAGACCTGCATTGCGAAAATCACCGATTTGACTAAGGTAACACGGCCCGCTTGACTCAGTGATCTGGAGGTCCAACACTCCAATTTAGACATGATTTTAGCAAAGAGAGGGGAACATTGTTTGGAAGAAATCCTGGAAGTTGCAAGAGGGATTCCAAGATAGGTTGCCGTGTTGACGTTGGGCTGCAGTCCCGTGGAGTTGAGAATGGAAAGAGTTTGCTCGACATTAAGGCCAGCTAGCATAATCTCAGATTTGACCAGGTTAATTTTCAAACCAGTTTGTCTATAGAAAGCTTCCAAGGCATGCATAATGGAATGAATGGAAATAGGATCGGGTTTGCAAAAAACAACGAGATCGTCGGCAAACATGAGGGAGGTTATGCATGGGTTTCTACATCTTGGGTGAAGGTGGAGCAATCCAGTGGTAACTAAGTTATCAAGCATTCGGGTTAGTAGTTCCATAACTGTAATGAAAAGATATGCGGACATCGGGTCGCCCTGACGAACGCCTTGCTTTCCTTTGAAATAACCTTTCGCTGAACCATTAATGACGATGGAGTAGTTAACCGTAGATATGCATGTATATATCCAGGCAATAAAATGGGGCGGAAAGTTCATGTAACCAAGAATTCTGACCATTGAATCCCACTGTAAAGAATCAAAAGCTTTACTGATATCAAATTTCATCATCGCTCTAGGAGACTTGTTTTTACACCCATACCCTCTGAGGAGTTCGTGAGATAGTAAGACATTGTCTAATATGTTTCTGCCCGGGAGGAAAGCGGATTGATTCGGAGATATGATGTTGGGGAGAACCGCCTTCAGGCGAGAGGCTATAATCTTCGAAATACACTTATATATCGCGTTGCAACATGAGATTGGCCTGAATTCAGCAACTGTAACGACCCAGTATTTTCAACCATTCGCATCCATTATAAGTGTATAGGTAGACACTCATGCCGGAGTTGAATTGCTCAAATACTGCGTTGTAATTAAAATTTGGCAAAACTCAACATATACAGTAAATAAAATAATTACAGATCACAGACACAGAGTAAAATAATGATAATGCAGCGGAAACAAAAGGATAGTAGTTCATGAAGCTACTATATGTATATAACAGAGTTAAACAAGATACAACAAAGGTCTCGAATACAATAGATGTCTCAATACAATAATCAAATACCAGATCTGAATACATCACTGGAATCAACGGAGTAACTGAAAGCAGGATCGATAGATAGCTGGATCTCCAAGCGAAGCTCCAACTCCAAAGGTGAGTCTCAAATGCTGTATCACTCAGTCTGACCCGAGCGTAAAGCAAAACACAAAACACTCGAGTCAGGATTAACATTCTTATATTAATAAATCCAACTCAAGTGAAATATCAACTGAAATACAAGTAACTTAAAGGATGTTTGGGATAACCATCCCCTAAGGATCCGTTAAACTATTTACTATGTAGTAATATTCGCTATTATAATAGTGTCTAAATAAGTAAAGTATAATCATATCGGAAAATAGCGTTAAGGGGATGGAGAACCTTAACGCGGTCGGATCTTAAAATCATAATCGTAGTAAAGGCTCGGTATGGTAGGTGACACGGCACAACTAGGCAATGCCAGGGTAGATATACCAATTACGCACACGGACTGATGGATACGCATAGCAGCCACTACCGTTCCACCTCGAACAACATTCCCAAATCGTAGGATGGCCATCTAGTCAAAACAGTAAGAGTATAATATCGAAGAAATGTGTCCGAGAAGAGGTGCTACCTCACTGGTCCGAGATCGCTCCTGTTTTAGCCACCTTATGCCAACTCACGGGAGTTGGGTCCACGTAATACCTTAAGGACGTCGCCACCATCCTACTTCATTCTGGAATCTCCACCGCGTACACGGTTGTCAAAGTGGTTTTCGGTATCGACAGAGAGTATGTCCATATCCGATCCCGGTCTCTTTGCCAACCAATCGTTATTATAACACCGTGGTCATTTCAAAATAGTTTATACTTCAAAACCAAAATGTCGTTATCATTTCAAAACCCAATTTAATACGATATCATTTCATTCAAGCAATTCATTTTCAAAATCATATTGCTTTCCATAGTTATAATGCTTTCGAAATCATAGTCTGGAAATCACAGTATTTTGGAAATCATAGCACTTTCCCTTTTAAACAGTTTAGATATTAAAATTTCGTTATAAAATAAATTAGTTTCCTCAAATTTCACAAATCGATTCAAAATAACTCGAATTCCAAAAATTTAATTTAATCAAATCTCAAATCATCAGTTTCAACTCGATTCAGCTTCTAAATAAAACATTTCAAATTATCAGTTTCAAATACGTATCTAAACCATAAAATAAGCCATTTCAAATTTGAATATATTTCAAAGCTTTAAATATTCATCATTTCAAAACTAAATTCGATAAATTTATATACATATCAGATTCCCTTTACAATTATTTAGTTTTGAAATATTAACTTAATCATTTCCATAACATTTGAATACAATTTAAATTTACAATTTAAATAGACCAAATATCTCAATTAAATATTTATACGTTTGAAATATCCATTTAAGTCACCTTTTCAAATTTCAAGTTATAAATCACTTCTTTAAATTTCAAATTCCATACATTTTATATCAAACTTATTTAAGTATAATTCTTAAATAAATATAATTTCAATCAATTTCAAATCATTATAAATTCTATATTTGAAATTATAGATATTAAATAGATACTTAAACATATTATTTATCAACTTTATTAAATCATCTTTAATAAATTTTTAAAATCAATATTTATCAAAACCATATATTTCTTTTCAAAACCAAAGAAATCATTTTCAAAACATTTATATATAGACCAACGGTGCCTGTATATAATTTTCTATCCTATGGTCAAGTGATACGGATATTTATCATTTCAATCCGCAATTTAAACATATTCGGGTATATATCTTTTCAACCCGAAATCCCAAATCCAATTCAATGAAAATCGCTTGGGTTTATCATTTCAACCCATAACGATTTTCTCCTATTCTACAGATCGTTCGGGTATGTATCATTTCAACCCATAGTGATTCTATACTAACAGGGAACTTGCAGGGTGATAACAGATATGATAATAAAATAACAACAGTAACAGGCATATATCATCAGTATAAATAACAGATAATGGTGTCAAATGTCACAGGTGAACAGATACAGAAAATGACATATATAACAATGTAAATAACTAACATCAGCATATTTCAATTGACGTTTCAATTGAAATTAAACTTAATAAATATAAGAATATTAATCGTGAGTGATTGCTCACCTTTCGAGGCTAGAGAGGATAGACAATGAAGTTGAGTTACGAATGTAAGCACGAATCCCAAGGTAAAGCTAGATGGACATGATTCGACGAACAAACTAATAGATAGAAATCAATGAAATCAAATCAAATTGGTTTCGATGTAAACCAAAAATATATATATACATCATTATTGAAATATATATATTTTCCCCAGTATTTCAAATTAAGCCAAATATCGAAATAGTAAAAAGAAAAAAAAAATATATTCCAAAGTCATTTTCTTAAATCTCAAATATTAAGAATTATATATATATATTACCAGATTTTTTTCTATACTATATAAACTAGAATATGCCGACGTTTATATAAAATCAACATTGTTTAAATAAACAAATATAACTCTTACAGACTGTATATATACATTATCATATACAAACACTATATACTAACATATATCAAATTGTTTCAACAATACACAATACTGTAACAACAATATTACATAAAAATATATATAAACCAAACCTATAACTGAACTTATACCATAATTATTTTCATATACATAATATATAAACAAGACTGCCCAAATGTTACTTTTCGAAACCAAATACGTATAACACCTCGTTGATGTTCTTTAATGTTTAACATATATTTATAAACAGAACAAAAGACTAAAGTAATATATGTTATACTTTTAGAATATATAGGACACTATAAGTCTATGCACAGTAAACACAAAAAATATAACAACTTGTTATCTGCATACCAAGGATTAACTAAACTGTTATATATACGTTCATACAATATAAACCAAGATATATCAATACATATATAACCGAACGTATAATATAAAATTTGTGTGAACTTATATATATACATATACACGAACATCTCAGTTATGTTATAAACAGCTTTCAAAATATACACTTTAGACAAAACAGAAAAAATATAACAGAACACATTTTTTTTTTACTTATGAACAATATGTTTTATTTAAACATACTTATATATACAGACCAAAATATCTATAAAATGTATATAAAACTTTTTCAAACAATATATATACATACATAAAATAGAATAGACATAGCTTAAAATACATATATATATATACACGAACAAGCATACAAGTATATAACTTAGGTAGTATATGATAATCACAGCTATGCAAAGACACTACTAATATATACTTTATAATAATATATACTAACTAATAAATATGCATATGTATCTCATATAAACAACAGAATATACGTTACTTACCTATATACAAACAAGGAAAGTGAGTGAAGCAACGAGGTGATGGCATGGAACAACACGAGCAGCTGAACAGGGGAGAGAAATGGAGACTTGGCCGAAGCATCAGGTGGTGACGTTGGCGTGGCAGGTTGGGTGGAGGCGGTGAGCAGGGCTTCAGGTTGGAGCTGGTCGAAGGCTGGCGTACGTGGTGATGGGCGAAGGCGTGGGAACTGGATCTCGTCATGATGGTGGTGGCTGTTGGTGACGTGGTGGTGGCAGGCGTGGAGTTCGGTTGGGTAGGTCTCGATCTGGCAAAGGGGAGTTTCGATGATGGGGAGGAGCAAGTGGAGGCGTTTCACGGTGGAGGGAAGAACCAACTGTTGAAGACTTTTTATGTTGTAAATAATTTTTTTTTCAAAAACCAGAGGATATAAAAAAAACAATGGAAACACTCAGAGAAATATGATAACCGAGGAAGGGAAAGGTCATTGAGTGAAATCTGGTATGAACTGGAAAGCCGAAAATTTGGGAAGAATGATTATACGTTTATCCTCATTTTTTGCTTCATGGATAAACACCAGACGGTTTGAATTCTGACAGTTGGCCAATTTGAATTTACACTGGAAATGAAAAGCAAAACTAAAGCTAACGGTCACAATTCAGGGTACCGGTACGGCGCACTGTTCTATTGTTTCTGTCACGTACCGGACCTCAAAATAAAGAGATAAATATACCGCTGAGATCAGCACGACGTGACGATTAAAATGGTACACAGATATTGGTGGTACGATCATCCGATCAAAAGTCGATAATCGGTACCGAAAATGCTGCTATTCAGCCAGAATTAAGATAAACGGAGCAATAGATGTCCAAATTTGACGAAACGCAAGATGACGTCTCACTCAGAAGATGATTTACAAATTTTCCATGTAAAAATATTTAGGTTTGGAAAACATTTTATTATCACCTATTTTTAACTGATTAAATTGAAGTAAATTTACGCTCGAAATAAATTTTCATATTTTCGGACGAAAATTTACCAGTTGCTATGTTTAATTAGACGCATTCCAACTATCAAATTTATATTTCAAAATTTTTCTGTTTAAAATTTCACAAAATTTAACTAATTACGTTATTTAACAGTTAAAATTTACGGGTCGTTACACTCTCCCCCACTCAAAACTTTTCGTCCCCGAAAAGGAAGGAAGTAGGAGAATGGAAACAACCAGAAATAAAAATAGATTAAAAGATAAGTAAAACAATTAAATTAACCGTATAAATTTCAAATTAAACTAATTAATATTTAACAATTTGATTTAATCCACTGAGTCCACTTAAGTTAACTTATTTCATCTATTTCTGAATTCATTGTCTTATTATCTAGTCATCCTAAGTTAACAATTTCTAAATCATCAAATTTGTATAATCACTTATTATACACATGTTTATTCAACAAATTAAATTCTTTTATTCCAAATTATTATTAACCTTATTCCACTTAATATATCTTATCAC
Organism: Allium fistulosum; assembly: GCA_030737815.1. Classification (NCBI taxonomy): domain Eukaryota; kingdom Viridiplantae; phylum Streptophyta; class Magnoliopsida; order Asparagales; family Amaryllidaceae; genus Allium; species Allium fistulosum. The sequence continues at coordinate 1,024,190,472 of CM060906.1, forward strand.
CTATATTTAAACCATACAAATTAATTTAAACCATATATTTCAGTTTAAATCAATTTATATTCAATAATTGATTTTTAAATTCAAGGTATCTCCATACTTTAATCAAATTTCAATTTATTAATTCCTTCAAAATAAATTTATTGGTCTCATTTATTATTCAATTAACTTATTAATTTATTTATTTCGATTAATATTTATAACTAAAATTTAAGTGTATAACCTTTATTATATCCACTCAAATTCTATTTATAAAAGTCATTTTATATTGTATACTATCCAATTACATTTTAACTTCTAAAAATTTTAGGTAAGTTATGTTGAGATGAAATCGGTATTATACAAATAATATTTTACAATTCAGTTATTCCCAGTTAACTATTTATCCAAGAATTTTGTCTTTAGTTTATAATTGAAATCATCTTTAATCTAAATTTTAAGAATTTAAATCTCCGATTTACTTCAAACAATTTAGAGATATATATAATATTTTTATATCAAATCAAATTAAATTTTAAAATAAGATACCTATATATATATAAATCAAATTATATTGAAGAAATTCAAATCGAATATATATTTTTTTCTTCAAAACAAAACCGTAGCAAAGCTACAGAATGGTTTCTCCTCTTCGAAACTCGAAAATGAATGTCGATGATGCGGCCGTCATCACCGAAATTATTTTCCAGCGACAAAGAGAAGAGCACTGATTTAAACATTTAAAATTCTTTGCAAACCATTTTATTCGAAAATACTTTAAATAATATACATTTTAGGCTTTAAACAAAGTTTGAAATCACCAGAAATTTAATTCTTAAATCTTCGATTTAAATTCATTTCAATTCCAAATAAATTTATAACCAATAGTCATTTTGCAATAGTCAATGACTAACAAAACAATAACATAAAAATCAAATATTATCATTTTCAACAACCAAATTATTTAACTTTTAATTCCAGAAAATTTTCTTATATATTTATAATATAATCATACAAATTTATTTCGTTTATCAAATTTAAAAAATTATATTGTGTCAGTTTGCTCTGTTCAAGTGTTTTGGAAATCCTATCGATAGCGTTGATCAGACGAATCGATCGAAAACCCAAATCAACATCAACAACTCAAACAACACAATATATAAACATTTAATATTTTATATTGATTACAAATACACTCCCTCACACGATGATTCCAGAATTGGATTCCAACAGAAGGATAGAGATCCAAATATAGAGGGACTCTAATCAAAGAGAATTCTAATCTAAAATAGATTGGCTCGAAACGAAGGTTAGATGATTGCATTTCAAACAAGAAGATGGATAAAGTTGTATAAATCGCGGACAACCTTAACCGGGTCAGCCGTGACTTCATCGATAAGATCGATGTAGAATTCTGAAGCAAATCGACATTCGATTACCAGAGGTAGAATTCGGGTATAGCTTAAGATAGCAGCATCGTAAACCGAGGATACAGAAATCTCCGGTGAATCAATACCGATTATAAAGGAGTTTCACCCCAGAACAATTTATTCGAAGATTGGCGAGACCGCCGATTTATTATAGAGATCATTCGAAGTGGAGTTATGGGATACTCCAAAATCAAAAGACACGAATAGGGGAGACACGAATGGACTTTGGAACCGAAGTGAACGTTCCAAAATTCAAATGAACCGAGTCAAAGAAGAAGGAATTTAAGCTCGAACGAAAGTGATTTTGTAATTGAATTTACTCTATATGCTGAGTTTTGCCTAAAACCTGGCTCTGATACCAACTGTAACGACCCAGTATTTTCAACCATTCGCATCCATTATAAGTGTATAGGTAGACACTCATGCCGGAGTTGAATTGCTCAAATACTGCGTTGTAATTAAAATTTGGCAAAACTCAACATATACAGTAAATAAAATAATTACAGATCACAGACACAGAGTAAAATAATGATAATGCAGCGGAAACAAAAGGATAGTAGTTCATGAAGCTACTATATGTATATAACAGAGTTAAACAAGATACAACAAAGGTCTCGAATACAATAGATGTCTCAATACAATAATCAAATACCAGATCTGAATACATCACTGGAATCAACGGAGTAACTGAAAGCAGGATCGATAGATAGCTGGATCTCCAAGCGAAGCTCCAACTCCAAAGGTGAGTCTCAAATGCTGTATCACTCAGTCTGACCCGAGCGTAAAGCAAAACACAAAACACTCGAGTCAGGATTAACATTCTTATATTAATAAATCCAACTCAAGTGAAATATCAACTGAAATACAAGTAACTTAAAGGATGTTTGGGATAACCATCCCCTAAGGATCCGTTAAACTATTTACTATGTAGTAATATTCGCTATTATAATAGTGTCTAAATAAGTAAAGTATAATCATATCGGAAAATAGCGTTAAGGGGATGGAGAACCTTAACGCGGTCGGATCTTAAAATCATAATCGTAGTAAAGGCTCGGTATGGTAGGTGACACGGCACAACTAGGCAATGCCAGGGTAGATATACCAATTACGCACACGGACTGATGGATACGCATAGCAGCCACTACCGTTCCAACTCGAACAACATTCCCAAATCGGAGGATGGCCATCTAGTCAAAACAGTAAGAGTATAATATCGAAGAAATGTGTCCGAGAAGAGGTGCTACCTCACTGGTCCGAGATCGCTCCTGTTTTAGCCACCTTATGCCAACTCACGGGAGTTGGGTCCACGTAATACCTTAAGGACGTCGCCACCATCCTACTTCATTCTGGAATCTCCACCGCGTACACGGTTGTCAAAGTGGTTTTCGGTATCGACAGAGAGTATGTCCATATCCGATCCCGGTCTCTTTGCCAACCAATCGTTATTATAACACCGTGGTCATTTCAAAATAGTTTATACTTCAAAACCAAAATGTCGTTATCATTTCAAAACCCAATTTAATACGATATCATTTCATTCAAGCAATTCATTTTCAAAATCATATTGCTTTCCATAGTTATAATGCTTTCGAAATCATAGTCTGGAAATCACAGTATTTTGGAAATCATAGCACTTTCCCTTTTAAACAGTTTAGATATTAAAATTTCGTTATAAAATAAATTAGTTTCCTCAAATTTCACAAATCGATTCAAAATAACTCGAATTCCAAAAATTTAATTTAATCAAATCTCAAATCATCAGTTTCAACTCGATTTAGCTTCTAAATAAAACATTTCAAATTATCAGTTTCAAATACGTATCTAAACCATAAAATAAACCATTTCAAATTTGAATATATTTCAAAGCTTTAAATATTCATCATTTCAAAACTAAATTCGATAAATTTATATACATATCAGATTCCCTTTACAATTATTTAGTTTTGAAATATTAACTTAATCATTTCCATAACATTTGAATACAATTTAAATTTACAATTTAAATAGACCAAATATCTCAATTAAATATTTATACGTTTGAAATATCCATTTAAGTCACCTTTTCAAATTTCAAGTTATAAATCACTTCTTTAAATTTCAAATTCCATACATTTTATATCAAACTTATTTAAGTATAATTCTTAAATAAATATAAGTTCAATCAATTTCAAATCATTATAAATTCTATATTTGAAATTATAGATATTAAATAGATACTTAAACATATTATTTATCAACTTTATTAAATCATCTTTAATAAATTTTTAAAATCAATATTTATCAAAACCATATATTTCTTTTCAAAACCAAAGAAATCATTTTCAAAACATTTATATATAGACCAACGGTGCCTGTATATAATTTTCTATCCTATGGTCAAGTGATACGGATATTTATCATTTCAATCCGCAATTTAAACATATTCGGGTATATATCTTTTCAACCCGAAATCCCAAATCCAATTCAATGAAAATCGCTTGGGTTTATCATTTCAACCCATAACGATTTTCTCCTATTCTACAGATCGTTCGGGTATGTATCATTTCAACCCATAGTGATTCTATACTAACAGGGAACTTGCAGGGTGATAACAGATATGATAATAAAATAACAACAGTAACAGGCATATATCATCAGTATAAATAACAGATAATGGTGTCAAATGTCACAGGTGAACAGATACAGAAAATGACATATATAACAATGTAAATAACTAACATCAGCATATTTCAATTGACGTTTCAATTGAAATTAAACTTAATAAATATAAGAATATTAATCGTGAGTGATTGCTCACCTTTCGAGGCTAGAGAGGATAGACAATGAAGTTGAGTTACGAATGTAAGCACGAATCCCAAGGTAAAGCTAGATGGACACGATTCGACGAACAAACTAATAGATAGAAATCAATGAAATCAAATCAAATTGGTTTCGATGTAAACCAAAAATATATATATACATCATTATTGAAATATATATATTTTCCCCAGTATTTCAAATTAAGCCAAATATCGAAATAGTAAAAAGAAAAAAAAAATATATTCCAAAGTCATTTTCTTAAATCTCAAATATTAAGAATTATATATATATATTACCAGATTTTTTTCTATACTATATAAACTAGAATATGCCGACGTTTATATAAAATCAACATTGTTTAAATAAACAAATATAACTCTTACAGACTGTATATATACATTATCATATACAAACACTATATACTAACATATATCAAATTGTTTCAACAATACACAATACTGTAACAACAATATTACATAAAAATATATATAAACCAAACCTATAACTGAACTTATACCATAATTATTTTCATATACATAATATATAAACAAGACTGCCCAAATGTTACTTTTCGAAACCAAATACGTATAACACCTCGTTGATGTTCTTTAATGTTTAACATATATTTATAAACAGAACAAAAGACTAAAGTAATATATGTTATACTTTTAGAATATATAGGACACTATAAGTCTATGCACAGTAAACACAAAAAATATAACAACTTGTTATCTGCATACCAAGGATTAACTAAACTGTTATATATACGTTCATACAATATAAACCAAGATATATCAATACATATATAACCGAACGTATAATATAAAATTTGTGTGAACTTATATATATACATATACACGAACATCTCAGTTATGTTATAAACAGCTTTCAAAATATACACTTTAGACAAAACAGAAAAAATATAACAGAACACATTTTTTTTTTACTTATGAACAATATGTTTTATTTAAACATACTTATATATACAGACCAAAATATCTATAAAATGTATATAAAACTTTTTCAAACAATATATATACATACATAAAATAGAATAGACATAGCTTAAAATACATATATATATATACACGAACAAGCATACAAGTATATAACTTAGGTAGTATATGATAATCACAGCTATGCAAAGACACTACTAATATATACTTTATAATAATATATACTAACTAATAAATATGCATATGTATCTCATATAAACAACAGAATATACGTTACTTACCTATATACAAACAAGGAAAGTGAGTGAAGCAACGAGGTGATGGCATGGAACAACACGAGCAGCTGAACAGGGGAGAGAAATGGAGGCTTGGCCGAAGCATCAGGTGGTGACGTTGGCGTGGCAGGTTGGGTGGAGGCGGTGAGCAGGGCTTCAGGTTGGAGCTGGTCGAAGGCTGGCGTACGTGGTGATGGGCGAAGGCGTGGGAACTGGATCTCGTCATGATGGTGGTGGCTGTTGGTGACGTGGTGGTGGCAGGCGTGGAGTTCGGTTGGGTAGGTCTCGATCTGGCAAAGGGGAGTTTCGATGATGGGGAGGAGCAAGTGGAGGCGTTTCACGGTGGAGGGAAGAACCAACTGTTGAAGACTTTTTATGTTGTAAATAATTTTTTTTTCAAAAACCAGAGGATATAAAAAAAACAATGGAAACACTCAGAGAAATATGATAACCGAGGAAGGGAAAGGTCATTGAGTGAAATCTGGTATGAACTGGAAAGCCGAAAATTTGGGAAGAATGATTATACGTTTATCCTCATTTTTTGCTTCATGGATAAACACCAGACGGTTTGAATTCTGACAGTTGGCCAATTTGAATTTACACTGGAAATGAAAAGCAAAACTAAAGCTAACGGTCACAATTCAGGGTACCGGTACGGCGCACTGTTCTATTGTTTCTGTCACGTACCGGACCTCAAAATAAAGAGATAAATATACCGCTGAGATCAGCACGACGTGACGATTAAAATGGTACACAGATATTGGTGGTACGATCATCCGATCAAAAGTCGATAATCGGTACCGAAAATGCTGCTATTCAGCCAGAATTAAGATAAACGGAGCAATAGATGTCCAAATTTGACGAAACGCAAGATGACGTCTCACTCAAAAGATGATTTACAAATTTTCCATGTAAAAATATTTAGGTTTGGAAAACATTTTATTATCACCTATTTTTAACTGATTAAATTGAAGTAAATTTACGCTCGAAATAAATTTTCATATTTTCGGACGAAAATTTACCAGTTGCTATGTTTAATTAGACGCATTCCAACTATCAAATTTATATTTCAAAATTTTTCTGTTTAAAATTTCACAAAATTTAACTAATTACGTTATTTAACAGTTAAAATTTACGGGTCGTTACAGCAACAGTCTCGGCAGAGGGAGATTTTGGAATGAGAGCAATATTAGTGTTGTTGTATGTGTCCATAATCCTTGAGTTCATGAAGACTGATTTAATTGCTCGGCACACATCTTGACCTACAATGCTCCAGGTAGACGTGTAGAAAAAGGCATTGAGGCCATCTGGACCACTGCATGAGAATGAGTTAAGAGAAAACATAGCGTCTTTAATTTCAACTTCAGTAACTGTATTGCAAAGATATGCATGGTCATTTTGATTAAGCTTCGGAAGAATCAGAGGGTCTATATCATCAATACAAGGGCTGAAGTTTTCATCGTTACCAAGGAGTTGAGCAAAAAAATCAATGAACGCTTTGTCGATGTCAGTTCTGTCCGTTTTTTCTTTACCATTCAAGTCCACAATTCTATGGATGTTGTCACGGTTGTGTTTCGCTTTAAGAGTTGCGTGGAAATAAGCAGTGTTTAGATCGCCTTCATCATTCCAACGAGTGCGCGCCTTTTGCTTGATCATGGACAGCTCTTTCTGAAGTTCCAGCTGATATTGCTTTGCTATGGAAGTTTCAAGAGAAGCCAAGCTATCGTTGTTGGGATTCCGTTGCATTTCTGATTGAATCTCCAGAAGTTTATGTTTCCAGATGGTCGATTGCTTGCTGCCATCCCCAAATCTAGATTTGGCCCATGCTCTCAAAGCCTCTTTCGTAGCCTTGAGTTTTTTCTGTAAAACAAACATAGGGTTACCAAAATTAGGAGAGGACCAAACTTTGCGCACTATATCAAAAAAGTCATGTTCTTTAGTCCAAGAGTTAAAAAATTTAAAATGAGGACTTCCTCTCATGACAGCACCACCCATGTGGATGATTTGGGGCGAGTGATCAAACAGGGTAGGGTTGGGGATGTGGTTAAATAAGGCAGGCCAGGCAGTCAAAGCTACATGATTTGAGAATGCATAGTCGATTTTACAATAAGTTCTAACACCATGTCTTCTCTTGTTGTTCCAAGTGTATCCAGCGCCAGAAACTTTAGTTTCAATCAAATCAGCATCTTCGATTGCGTCATTGAGAGGTTTAATTTCAGCTAGGGAGAGGGGAGAGCCGCCTGTTCTATCCAGAAGGCTAAGGGAGCAGTTAAAGTCGCCACATACCACCCAGGGACGGGTATTCTGTCTTAAACTAGGCAGGGTTGCAAGGAAGGGGGCCCTGGAGTTAGCCGCGTTCTCAGCGTAAACAAAGGTGAGGTAGCATGAGGTGTTACTGGGGATGAACTTGCTATGGCAGTGGATGAATTGAGAAGAGGAGACGATGGGGATTAGGAGGTGGACAGCCGGATCAAAGATTATTAAGATGCGACCAAATGGAGCTTGTTCGAGGTTGTGAACTATTTTCCAGGTTGGCATAATTAGGTGGGCTGCTCTGCGAGAAAGAGCAGAGTTCAGTTTGGTTTCAAGAATTGCTAGGATACTCAGGTCATGTTGAGTGATCGGTTCTTTACAAAGATGGAGTTTAGAGTCATCATGAGCTCCACGGACGTTCCAAACGCATATATTGTGTGTCATTGAGTAAACTCGAGGGATTCAATTAATGCTTTCTTCATTTGCCTTGTCAAGGCACCAGAGGTTTTCGAAAAGTCGGGGATGGACGCAGATAGGGGGGAATTCGTGTTGTTGACAGTAGGGACAGAGTTGGATGAGGATGGTGGGGGGCCAAGAATAGAGGAGGAGGAATCAGGCGGTGGGATGTAGGCTTTGGGAGGGATGATATGACTGTAGGGGAACACGGCGATGGAGGAAGACCTACCGGAAGGGGAAGGGATTAGATGAGTGTCTACTTTCGCGTTGTTTTGAGGAACTTCAAACACAGTGAGGTGAGGGACCGATGCGGAAGAAGTATCGATAGCTTGCGAGAGGACAAGAGGAGCTGTGTCAGCAGGGATAGGATTTTTCTTGTGCACGTGCACACATTCTTGCGTGAGAGATTTGGCTTCAGAAACTAAGGGAGGTGACGTGTCTGAGTCGTTGAGTTGGAGAACTGAGTTAGGGAGTGAAGTGACATTGAAATGTGAGTTGCATGGGGAAGTTTGCATGGTTATTTGATTTTCACTAGAAATGGAAGGGGAGACAAGACAAGTAGGACAGATAGGTTTAAAGCATGTGGCAGGTGGGGTAGGAACAGGGATGGCGTTAAAGACACAGGTAGATGAGTTGGAAGCATCGGTGAAACTTGAAATATGAAGCTGGTTTGGGATTGGACCGGACTCAGCGGATTCATGTAGAAGCACAGCGTAGGAATCGTGCTCTTCATAATTTTTAACATTACCCAGTTTGTTTAATGAATTTGCTACTGCTATTTGCGGTGAACACAAACTTGTTGTTGCAATTTCCTTAAGTGGAACAACTTGCATTATTTCCTCAGTTTCCACAGTACCATGGTCGTTCAAAATGCCAAATTTATTATGAGTTATGATCATGAGCTCCTCTGCACGTGCGTTTTCTTTTGGCGTTTGAGTTAAGGATTTATCATTTTGTTCTAAACTGCTTTCTATTCTTTCTATTCCAGTTGTGATGACCTCCTTCTTTTGTTTTTCCTTACTGGTTTCCAAGAAAACATCTTCATCAACAACTTCAATAGCTTTAGAGGCTCCAACCATGTTAGAAGCCTTGAATGGACTTCTGCCAGTAACCACTACTGGATTAGCATAGAAAGTAGGAGGAACATGCATTTTTCTACCGTTAAATCTACCTACTTTATGCCACCTTAAAGGCGCCTTTTCCGTATACACTTCTTTATGCTTAACTGGGATTTTAACTACATTTCTGTCGTGCTTGCTATGATTCAGTTGGGTTGAGTGAGGGTCAGAAGGCACTTGCATTTCACAGTTTTCATTAGAGTGACCAAAAGAAACACAATTTGTGCAGATTAGAGGTTTCCACATGTAAGTTACTTCGATTTTTTGGGTTCCACCATCAACAAGCTTTACTAGAAACTCATCTACTAAAGCGTTGTCTGGACGTATTTCAATTAAACATTTAGCAAATTGGAGTCTCTCCAGGATTTCAGTCATCGAGTCCATACACAGTAGTTTTCCTAACCTACTCGAAAGCCAGTTGATACCAACATGAGTCCAGGCAAACAAGGGGATGTTGTGGAACAGAACCCAAACTGGAACAGAGTGAACGGAACCACATACGTTACTAATTTTGGAATCATAAGGCTTGAAAATAAAGAGTTTGTTCTTCATAATAATTTGATCCCCATTTAAAATACTTAGCTTGTCTTCTTCGCAAGAAAGCAGGAAAAGAAAGATGACACCATCAGATTTGATCTTCACAGATCCTTTAAGTTTCCAAACCTGCTTGAGTTTTTGCACCACTGTAGTAAAGGACAGCGGCAAGTCTAAAAAGAAACCCACGAGATACTCACTCCAGATTTGGGATCCTGCATCAACTATGCCAGCCGGAAGGTCTAAGGCACCGTCAGAGTAAGTAGGCTTCATCTCAACCGGCGTGTACTTCCCAGCATTCCTGGGTTTCTGCTTGAACAAAGAAGTCCAGACTGGTTGGGATGGGGTGGACGTGGAGAGAGCTGCTAAGGGGTTGGAGGCCATGAACGTGACGGTCGAGTGGACTGAGGTGGGGTCAGGAGGCCTAGGTGGGGAGGGAGGGAGTTGGGACGGCGATGGGCTGGTGGGAGCATGGCTCGAGGTAGAATTGAGGTACGATGAAGGAATGGTGAGGATGTGACAGGGGAGAGAGGCTGCCATGAAAGATAAATTATTATCCTAATATTGTTTTCTAAACTTTGGGGCCATGGATACTTTGTATTCCATAGCCTTTGGTTAAGCCGGTTTTTTAAGTGGCCGTGCACTATGTCTCATTATTGTGGCCGCTGGGTATCGAACCGGTGCCACTACAACACAATGTAGCAACTCCACTATGTCTTAACCACTGGACCACTAGAACTTGTGTATATATATACATATACACATACATATAAAATTATATATATGTACTAAAGTAATATATTTATATGTATATATATATTAGTTAAATGTAAATACGATTTAGAATAGTTTATATATATATATATTAAAAAATTGAAAAGTATCCTTTTTTAAATGTTTTAGTTTGAATACACAGCACGTATAATTTTAATTATAATTTTATTATATTAATATATAAATATTATGAATTAATTAGTTAAACAACAATAAATAGAAAATAGAAAATATGTAATATATATTTCAAATTTTAAATTTCCAAGAAAGCTAGGATCATATTTTATAGCTAACTAAAAAATTTGAGATTTTTTTAGTCAAATTACTTATTTTATTAATTAATTACTTTCAGCCTAAATAAAAATGATTTAGAAAATATATTAAAATGGGTTAAAATAATCAAATTTTTTGACCGAAAGCTTCTACGGTAATAGGTTAATTTTAGAAAATTTAACATCTAATTTTCAAAACATAATTTATTTTATATAAATTTTTAATTCATATATTGATTAAATAATACTAAAAATATTAAATACTTACCAAAAAAATTATTTACAGTTACTCAAAATTATAATTGATATAAATATAAATTTGAAAAATATTAGTTCACTTTTTTTATATGAAATAGTTATATAGTTTAGTATTAGTCATATAAATAAATTAATTAATATATTAATATATGTATAAATAAATTAATAAAATAATAATAAATTAAATAAAATAATTTCGGCTGTGTGTACCATATCTATTATAAAAAATATTTTTTTAGACACATGATTAATCAATATATGTGACAACGACTATACCTATAGGACTCTCACCTAACTAACAATTCAATATAACAATGTGTGTGTGTGTACACACATACATACATACACGCGCACACACACACACACATATATATATATATATATTGAAATTGGGTATATCTTAATTATGGCATTATGGCCTAAAAGGATCGACCCAAGGCTGCAAATCAACTACAACAATACAAACATTCACTTTAACCGAGAAATTCCTTACATAACAAAACACTTTTCAGATCTAAAAAGGTAAAAACGAAGCTGCTTCATCATTCATGGCGGAAGGAAGTGGAATAGCTCATACTTGGGATTCCTCCCACTGGCCGCATCACATCCGCTTCTTCAAAGTCGCTTGCTTCTCGTCCCTCGCTGCTGGTAAGTTGCTCCGCCTTGCTGCGTTTCTTTACCAATTTCATATCTAACAAGGCTAATTTGCTAACTTCTTGTACGTTGCATCTCTTCCTCTGGAAAGCTCCTTCCATATCCACCAAACAACCACTGTCAAGCAAACGGCATACATTTTGTTTTTTAAGTCTTTGCTCTTTCATGTAACTTCCAGGTGCGTAAAAAATTGCAGTAGATTATCAGCAGGAAAGGTGTATTTAGTTGCTTGTTTACATAAATCGCATACTGTTTTTGAGAAAACACATTCGAAAATTATGTGATTGTAAATTTCCTCTTGGTCTTCGCATAGACAACATGTAGTTTCGTTAGTGATGCCCCACTTAGACAACCGGTCTTTAGTAGGCAACCTACCTAGAATGGCTTTGTAAGACATTAGAGCTATCACAGGAGTCTTAACTTTATCCCATATAACTTCGCTCCACCCTAGTTTACGGTCTAGAACTCTAGCATTCCAAAGCTGATTTAATTGTGAAATCATTTCATTTGTGCTTCCATGTCGATATATCATTCTCTCTCCCAGTGAAAAGAGGCATGAATTCTATTTGTTTGTGGTGCGCAGTATTACAAGGGAACAGGTCACAACTCCACCTACCATCCTGAATTATAAAGTCCTCTTTTCTTTCTAGGCACCCATAGGCCGAACAGGTATCCCAACCAACATGGTCAATTAAGGATTTACCTTCTATCCAGGGATCCCTCCATAGATCTGTTTCCTTGCCAGTAGCTATCTCTTTATTACAATTAGCAGCTAGTTTGTCTCTGACCCTTAGGACAACCTTCTACATAGATAAGGCATTGTTATTTATCACCATTAGCCAATGGTTGCTTTTACATATCTTTATCTCATCCATCTAGCCCATAGACCTTTGAAATTAATGATCCTCCAAACTTTCTTTAGAGTGAAGGTTATCCTCATATCCTTTAGTCTCCTAAGACCCACTCCCCCTTCATCCTTAGGTCTGCACAGGTATGACATTTTATTTTATGTAACCCCCCCTTCCAAATGAAATCAGAATAGACTCCTTCTATTTTCTCCACTGATGCATCAGGTAACTAAAATGTTTGAAACCAAAAATAAATTTTTAATTAGCCATTTGATGTAATCAAATAGGGGCAACATCAAATTGGAGGTAAATCAAATTGGGGAAATCAAATTAGGACAAATCAGACGTCGGTAAATTAAATCAAACATCAGCAAATCAAAGTGAAGCACAAATCAGACAACCAAATAAACATTGTTTTCAACATCAGTAAATTAAACTTAACCATAATTAAATTATCTAATTATACATTACCCACATCGCGACTTCCTCTAGGCTATAGGGTTTAGCCTTTTTGCTGAGAAACAGGGTCGTTGGAGACTCGTCACAAGCAAACGATAGGTAGGAGGAGGGGCGGTGCAGATGGCGGCAAAGGCAAGTGGCACATGTAGGTGTGGCGCAGGCGGCAGGTGTGCATTATTTTTTTCTCATGTCGTGGTTAAAAGAAAAGATCAATTTTTTTTCGTTGCCCTCCTTCTCGTATTGCCCTAGGCAACGGCCTTAGCTGCCTACTGGTTGGGCCGGGCCTGATCCTACATGCCCACAACTGATAAATCTAAATACATTTATTTTAATTAAAGAGTGATCCTCAAAGAAGGAGAACACTTGTTATTTAAATAGATTAGTATGTAACAAAAACTTAAACACATCTGATGAGCGAGGATACAATTAATTAGGTATGTTTATACAAAATCGTCAATATGTCTTCATAATAAAAGTTTGTTTCATTTTCTAAACATCAGTTACCATATCACTTTCAGTTTTAATATTGCAATAGTAAAACTACTACTGCCCTTAATTTTGTTACATGATCGAGTATGTTGCCGCAAATTATTAAGCTTTGATAAGGAGTTAGCGAAATTAGGTTGTACAAATATGGTACTCGATTGTGTGTTTTAGTGAAAATTACAAAGTTTTCAAACATAACTAGTTAGGTTGTGTTTGCAGCAAATGGAAGCAGGGCATTGGAGCAGTGTATTTGAATGGGATATTTGAATGGAATATTGATTTGAATATTTAATTTATATTTTTAATTTAATTGATTTATAGTTAATTAATTATTATTTTTATGTAATATGCGTTCAATAATTGCAAATAAAACACATCAATACAAACTCGATATTTCATTAAACCACACAAAAATAAATTTTAAATTCAAATATTAGAAAACCAAACAAATTATAAAAAAACCAAACAAACTAACAACCTCTGCGGAACAGACCCAAAAAATAACTCATAAATGACAATATCTCATCATCAGGGAGTATCTCCACCACATTCAAGATTGAGTGATCATTGCGAAAAACCTCTATAATCTCCTACATCTGAACACTATTAACAGCAGACAAAGTAGAATAACAACGTGCTACAACATTGGTGAAACGGTCACTTTAAACAAACGATTGTCCACTCACGTGCTTGCTTGAGCTGCCCTGTTCGATCGGTCTACTACGTCTGGGCTAAATGGGTGTGGTGTCTGCAGTCATCCAATCGTATACCAAGTTGTATCGACAATAGTGAAAGGCTGACTGGTGGTATTTGATATCTACAGGTATCTTTTCCTATGCGACCTCCTAATAGCTAATCCTGCTTCCTTGATTTTATCGAGGTACTTCTCCTGTATTTTTTGTATCTGCGTGTAGGACCTTTCCACCACTCCTCGGAACTGTCAAGCCGATCATTCTCTACATCTTATTCTCTGTCTTCTACAGTTAGCAGTTTGTTCCAATCGCCCTAGAGACGCTTCATATTGTCCCATTTGTCCTTCATCTGTGTTTGGGAGCAGTCGAGGTTAAACCGCGCTTGAATTTCGCAGCTATAATCGCGTAAAATCCACTGGCGGAATGCACTTTGTCCGCCAGGAAATCTATGCATAAATCAATGAACTCTTCCGTCTGTTTGTCTGTCTGTAAAGCTATGGACTAGGAGGAAGCGAAATCAGTAGCGGAGTCAAAAGATTGCGCCATAATGATGAAAATGGAAATTTTGAAATGTAGAAAGAAAATTCGAAAAAAATATATATGGTAGGTACGAAAAAAATTAGCAGAGTATGGGAGAAAATTACTTGAATGAGAGCTTGAACAGGTCGGAATAAAATTCAGGAAGGGAGGGAAGGTTTTGGTTCACCAAACCCCGACCCAGCGTCACACGTTCTCCAGGTCCGAAGGGATCTAGTGCCCAACTACCGACTCCTCTCGGAATTGCGTTATCGGAGCCGAGTCGGGAATAGTCGTTAGTGGACACTTACCACTTTTCACCGGTTAGAGAGGCCCTCTTTAATATAGAAATAAAATGTTCACAAGGGGCAAGAAAGACTCGGTCATAGGAACTTAGACCACCTACGCGCTGGTAAACGAAAACCACCTTGACTGGATCTACTGAACGAATCAGGAACCAGGCTGCCCCGGAATTCACACACGGTCCACAAACTTTCCCCCAGGGTTGATCCACAACTTACTGCTCATGGAAACATCCGACCTTCTTGTCAAGTCGTCCATGTATCTTTCTGATCTCCTTCTATTCATCGTTTTGGGCTTTGCCCTAATGGTGTTGACTAAATAGGTAGCTGGTGTGGAGTGGAGGAGGAGGGATTGGGTTATATAAGGGGAGGAGGAGCTGGGAAATGGGATGTCCGTTTAGTGAAATGGCACGACACATCCACCACGTCTGACGCCAACGTTTTGATTTTCAAGTTCCACTTGAACGGTCCAAATGTCATGCTTCCGTTTTTGAAGTGTCCAACGCATTGGACGCGTGACACGTTGAAAATGGAAGCGTGACATTTTTTGATTGCGAACGGCACTTTAGGAAATCGGTTTCAACATATATGGTACTTGATTGAGTATTTCGTGCACTGATCATCAATGCGGATGATGGTGTACCTGGTTATTTATGTAACGACCCGGAATTTTGGATATTTGAAATTGGAATATTTAATTGATTTTAAATATTTAAAAGTTAATTTTTAACTTGAATTTCAAATATAAATTTTGATTGGATAATTTAATTATTGAATTTAATAATTGAAAATTGGATAAATTTTTGAATCTTGGTTTTTAAGCTTGTTAAAAAAAATTTAAAGGCTTATAAAATTTATATTAATGATAATGAAGACAATAAAAGTTTTAAAATTGAATTTGAAAGTGATTTGTTCAGTTTTAAAAATATATCGTTTGAATTTTTATTTAAAAATAAACTTCCGGGGCACAGTCTCGGATTTCGACGAAACCAGCTCCATTGGATCCGTAATAGTGTATTATTATCGGATTTCAAATTTGTAGCGTTTGATCATACGGGATATAAATGCATTGAATTTTATATCGAATATTCAATATAATAATTGGGTCCAAAAAGCTATCTTCTCCATACGATCGAATTAGGACTCGAAACCTTTTCCATTGCGTTCGAAATAGGGGTATAACATTATAAATCCATAGCGGCACGCCTCGATAAAAGATCGAGATTTTAAGCTACGAAATCGAGACGATTTAAATTTAAATAATATATATATATATATATATATATATATATTCATTGACTTTATAAAAATATTCACATCAGCCCATCCTTTCTTTCGCTCAAATCACTGTACCCTTGCCGTTAAAAATACGTTCCCCTCCTCCTTTTAAATACACGCAACATAACACAGTAAAGAGAAAAAAAGAAAAAGGATATGCCGATAAAACAAAAAATTAAATCTTCATCTATACTTCATAAAAATATCTCAAGCTTGTTTTAAAAATCTAGTTTTTAGATTAGCTTCGATCTGATATGCTTATTGGATGGTTTGGTGATGATTTTGGTTGATCGACTGTAATGTCGTGGGCGGTTTTTAACTAAGGCTTGGATAAATCGATTGCTAAGTTGATCGATGGGAGATTTCGAGGGAATATTTGAGTTCGTCGTGGTTTATGGCAGCTGCGAGTGACTTGTGGTGGTGTGCGGCGAGGTTTTTGGGGCCACGACTTAATGGTCAACGTACATGTAGGGCGAAGGTCGCATTCTATATGGAGGAGCGTGAAGAGGTGGTATCGATATGAGGAGGTGCGGTTCATCAAGAGATAGTGATTGGCGAGGTTGGTTGGGGATTTTGGCGGGTGGTTCTCCGTGTTAGTCGAAGCGTGCACGCGACATGGGTGTACAGGCAACTGCTTGGAGAAAGGAGGAAGAAGAAAGAAGGGGTTGTGTGTATTTTGGGTCGGGCTTTGTTTCTTTGGGTAGGGGTTTTAAAATTTTAAAATAAATCGATGTTTAGTTTAAATTAAATTATCATCATCTTACAAAAATTTATATCTCATGCGTACGAGGTCCGATTCGGACAATTCAAGAGGCATTGGGACCGTGATGTCATCATCTACGCATAGAAATGGTTTGGACAAATTTGGAGCTTCTGAAATTTTCAGATAATTTCAAATGCGTTCGGATTCAATCGGAACCGGAACACGAAAAAGCAACAGGAAATAAATGTGAGTTAATCACACTCAATTTTGGATTTAACGCAATTAATTTTAGTAGTTAAAATTAATTATTGACTAATTGGTTGAATTGATATATTTTTATCAGTTGAATGTGATATTATATATAGTAATATATATATTGGAGTGATTGATATTCTCACATATATATATAGCGAATCAGACCCTATGCGCCCCGCATAATAGCGGATGTCCCGATATACCGCGATATCCCCCTTGAAGTAGGATTGGTATTTTATTATTGTGCTAACGTCTGTGGATGCAGGAAAACAGGTTGGAGGGATCCAACTGGATTCCTCAAAAATGTTGAATTTATTTTCATATTTAGTGATATGATATATTGGATAATATGTGATAGATTATAGCGTGATTTGAATTTATTTGGTGCTATGGAATTACTGGTTAAATTTTGGTATTTTTAAATACCAATGATAAATGTTTAAAATTTTAAAAGAAAATAAAGAGGAAAATTGAAGGTAAAATAACTATAGTGAAATTTGGATAAATTAAAAGAAATGAATTTGGGGAAAAATAAATAGTTTGATTCAAATTTGTATTTAATAATTTCGGAATATTGTAAATAGAGATCTTGGAATATTGTAAGTAGGGATTTTTGAAAAATGTAAGTAAAAGAATTTTAAATAATAGCACTTAAGCGATATTGTTTTAAGTGTAAAAGGGATTTGTTTTAAAATCGAGATTTAAAATAATTTGGGAAAAAAAGGGAAATTTGAAAATGAAAACATGAAATTGTTGTTCCAGATTTAAATAAGATTTCTAATTGTAAAAAGGAAGTGGAATCGAAGCTTAATTGGTTTTGAAATACAATTGTTATTTTAGTAAAATTGATTTGAAAATGAAATTTAAATTAGAAATCGATTTGAAATCGATTAAGTGTTGTGAAACAGTGATAAACGGGAAATGAGACTATGGAATTTATAAATGAAGTTTATAAATATAGTAAAGTAAATTAGCAGTGGATAAATGGGAATTATAAATTCACGGTGAGGGTTTATAAGGAGATGGGTAAATCGATTTAAATATAAATGGTAGATTTATTTTTAAAATGTGAAAAAAGGAATTTACGGAATTGGAACGTAAAATCAAATTGGAAATAAATCGAGAGGAATTTATAAATAATTAGACTGGCTATATTGGAATTGAAAATGTATTTTTCCTTAGAAGTTAAGTTTATTTTAAAAAGGGAGGATTTTTAGGTACTAACTAGAAAATTTAAAAGTGTTAAAGAATATTTTCGAAAATTAATTATTTATTTGTTTTAATTTTTTTAAAGTATATTTAAATATTAATTAAGTTAGTTTATAGTAAGTTAATTAGTTTTTAAAGATTAATCAATATTATTATGTTAAAGGGATAAATTATTCAATATTCAATATTATATAATAACTTTTATTTTAAAAAGTACCTGCCTAAGGTTTAACTTGGAGTTATTATGGAAATTTCATAAGTATTATTTTGAAAAATTTTAAATAAAGTTTTCGGGAAGTAATGGTATACTCGCATGGCGAAATCGAAGGTAGTGAGTGCCTGCAGTTAAGTCTTGGATTTCTCTGGGATAGAGGTGTAACCATTGAGCTGTGAATCCAAGGTTTGATACCGCAGTGGTACTTTCCATATTGTTTAAAAAGGGTTTTCAAATATTCTTTTTGAAAAAAAGGATAGTTTGTGAATTTACTAAATTCTATAAGATAAGTACATATATTTTGGATAAAGAGATTTAATTTATTAAAATTAAATTAAAAGGAGATTTGGAGTTTTCAGTGGAAAATGGAATACTTGGTTGAATGATTGTTTATTTGATAGTTAAATAACCGACTATCAAATCTGAACCAAAAATATAACTTTGGGAATATCTTGGAGAAATACTGGAATTATATGGTACAGTTACCGTTCGAGGTGTTATACTGTATGTATAAACTCGTTTTGTTCTTCTAGGACGATGATAAGGAAATCCGTCCACTAACGGTTAGGAGGTGATCTCCGATCTTATTTTCGTCTGTTTATTTCCTAAAGAACTGGGGTTGAGTTTACCGAAAAATATCGAATGTTGTTTCGAAGAGACTAGGATCGGATAAGTTATCTGAAAACCACTTCGATCCAACGAATATGTTTTCGATGTGAAAACAAGAGCATGGAGTCGAAGATGGAGTAGTGAACTGCAAGGGCTAATCGCTACTAATCCTGAGGATTATTCCAAAATGGATGTAGTAGGATAGTGCCTTTGGTTCCGTTCGGACCCAGAACGGACTTGTATGGATGAATGCTATCATAACATTGTCATTGAAGGACAATGAGCATTCTAAGTGAAAATTCCTTAAAAAGGTAATCGTAGCCTCTAGCCTCATCAACCAGGAATGACTGAAATCAGGGGAGGTGCAGCAAGGCAAAGTGGGTCACACCCAATTAGGGTATGTTTATCACCTTTCTAGATACCAGCGGATATTATTTTATTACTACGAAGTATGGAAGGAGCTCGAAAGAGGGTGGAACACCCAGGGTGATAGCATATTCGGTCTATCCAGGTTAGGGATAGTCCGGTCTTGTGTGGCAGGGGATCCCGGCGTGGTCCTCGGTACGCTGTTTCTAGACGTGTACTATGACAGGTGGTACCCCAGTGCCTAGTCATTCGTATGGAATCCATTCTCCAATACATGTCTTTACGGTTTTGATTGTAGAGCCTAGTATGCTGGAATTTAATTAATGTAACAATTTCAGCTATTTGAATAAGTATTTGTACTTAGACACTATTATAATATAAGAGGATTTGATATGAAATGTTTTTGGTTATCATAAGGTATAAACCCGTCGTGTTTATTTGTGGCGTGGTCTTACGAGAAACCTTTGATTTTCAAAGGATTTTGAAAACTTTAATAATTCAAATTAAGTGTATTTTCTCATGCTGGTTTTCCAGACTGACTCGGGTGTTATTTTATTATAATGCTCGGGTCAGACCAAGTATTACAAATACATGATAGGATGCTATGGAGCTCAGGAGACGAGCTGGATGGCGAAGACATATTCACGTATCTGGTTTATATTCCGCTGTGTATTGTAGGCTGTATATTCAGCTTTTGTGAGGACATGTTATTATAACTGTTCAGTATTGTGTTATTGATGTATTATACTCCAATGATGTAATGTATAAATAACAGTTATAGTTCCTTTTTGTATATAGACGTGTTATATCTATTATATATTGTTCCGCTGTGATTGTGAGATTTTGTGTTGTTGTTTCTATTTTCTTCTTCTATCTCTTTTTTCTTTTCCCTAATGATCTGGTATTTCCGGCATTCGATTGTTCGGCATGTAATACAGTGAACATATTAATGCCGATTTTCGGAGGTCGAAAATCCCGGTCGTGACAATTGGTATCAGAACTGATGGTTAAGTGAGAACCCTGGCTCTAGTGGGGATTACTCATTAGAGATAGGGTCAGTAGCACCCTAGAATGAGTTTGAGTGTATAAATAGATATGTGCACGTATTTATTAGTGAATAAAAAATTGTTTTATATTGTGTTGATTGGTTTATTGAGTGGCTTATGGATTCTGGTCAATACGAGTTATTAACGTTATTGATAGGGATCTCTAAACACACTTGAACAGAGCAGTTCGACATAGTTTTGTTTCGAAAATAGGGTAAATGAAATAATTATACCCAAAATATTTTCGTATATGAAAGAAATAATTTTTCAGAAATTATTATAGTTATGTATGGTCTGCTTGGTTGTTAGGAAATGATAATATTAAACTATTATCATTGTTGTTGTGGTAATTGAAATAAAAGTTGATATTATAACCAAAAATTAAGAAATAAATTTATAATACAACACGGAGTTTGTAAAAAAGAGTTTATAAATGTGATTTATAATTTGAAATAGAATAAAATTCCATAGGAATATTTAAATATAGATTTAAAGGATTTGAAATTTGGAAATTTGGGAATTTAATTCCTGTTGGTTTTGAAATGTTTTTCAAGTCTTGAAAAATAAAAGTGATATTATCTGGAAATATTTTTGAATTGGAAATGAAATCTATTAAGATTTGGAATTGAAATATTTAAAATGGTTTTAAAAAGAGGAAAAAAGCACTGAACTCACTTCGATCGCTGGAAAATAATTCTGATGATGATCGCGACATCATCGGTGTTCATTTTCGAGTTTCCAAGGGGAAATTTGCTACCTTGATGATTTGCATTAGAGTTTTGGTTTGGTAAAACTGATTTGATTTGAAATTCAAAGGAATAATTTGATATACCAAAGGATTTTTGGGTATATATGATTGCAAAAATGATTTTGAAATACTTAAGTAATTGTTTAAACTCTGGAGTTTGATCTAAAATGTTTTATGGAATATAAATAAGTTTAAAAACTTATAAGAATTTGAAATTTTTTTAGAATGGAATTTAACTTAAGAAGAGTTAAATAAAAATAAGTGTGATAATGAAATAAATTAGTAAAGTAAACCAATTAAATGAAGTGAATTGGAAGGAATTGGTGAATAGAATATTAGTAAGTTTGATAACTTAAGAAATTTTGAAATTTGATTTTGTGGAGTGAAATTTAACTTAAATTAAGTTAAATAAGAGTGAATTTTGGAAAATTGAGCCTAAGCAGGCTAAACGAAATAGTTATTGAAATAAAATTTATTAAGTTGGGAATAAATTAGTGGATGAACAAATTAATTTAATTTGTAAGTAAATGGAATTGAAATTGAATATTGGAATGATGTTTAATTTGAATTATGTTAAATAAAGTGAAGTTGAAGAATTAGTTCCAGTGGACTAAATAAAATAAAAGTTTGGAAATAAAATTTGATTGAGATATGAAATAAATTAGTGAATGGAACTAATTAAAATAATTAATAGATTAAATGGGGTTTGAGGGATGGTTGATAAAGTTCAATATTAAATTTGATTGGAAATAAATTAGTAAATGGAAGGTAAATTGAGTTCAAATGAAATTGAAAATTTAATTTGAATAGAATGGATATAAACCAAAGTGATGAAGTGGAAATAAACATAAGGGCTTGTAAAAAAAATGTTTATAATGGGCTTAAGAAATTGATGGTGAAATTCTTAAGTAAAAATTGGTATTGGGAAATATATTGAGCAAGTATTTGAATGAAGATTAAATAAAAAGGTGTGAAAAATGTTAAGTGTGGATTAATTGAATGGAAATGAAAGTAAATGTGAATAAAAAGAATTGGATATAGCTAATAATAAATTGGAAATTAATACGTAAGTTGTACGTATATTATTTTATTCGCATAACGATTTGATCCAGATTCGGGCACATAATTTCGTGATAATTTATATCAATTTGAGTTGGGATTTTTCACCCGATTTTCGACGGCGAACCCTGGATATGGATTTTTGATTGATTCTAGGATTCTCTATCATGGTATGTGGCTATGCAAGGAGAATGACGGTTTCTGATCAAGAAACCAGATCTGAGTCCGCACTAGAGAGTCGTGTGAACGATACTAGTTCGGAAGTGAAATTGTGTGATCGAGTGAGCGATCGGAGTTGATATTGCGTACGGATGATATATGTACATTGTACAGGCTTAAGAAAAGCAAATATTGAAAATTTTGAAAGGGAATAAAAAAATGATTTTGAATTGTATAATTGGATACTATTGGTAAGTAGGGTGCAGGTAATTAAAAGCAAAAGCTAGACTGATGTCTTCGATTTCAGAAGTAAAATTTGATTGCCCGACAAAAAGGTATGTGTTTAAATTGTTGTATGAAATTGATGATTTTATGATTGAGCCACTTGGATTTTGTTTTCTTTGATGATTTGGGCCCATAGAGGCGTTTTGTAGTTTTTCGGATCTAGTCGCGCAAAGGAGACGCTGGCGAATTTTTTCGAAATTTGGGAAGTTAGAAAAATTTTGATAATTTAAAATTTGGTTTTAAATTATAATTTGAATGATTGAGGGGATAATATTGGTTGTAATCTATGGATTAATTTGGAAAATTAGTAGGAGTGATAACATAGTTTCAAAAAAATTGATTTCGGAAAATTGTTTAAATTGTTTTGTTTTGGGGAAATAGTTACTGGGTTTTGGACCATCCTTCTTACCTAGCAATTTCGAGGACAAAATTCTTATAAGAGGGGAGGAATGTAACAACCCAAAATTTTGGATATTTGAAATTGGAATATTTAATTGATTTTAAACATTAAAAGTTAATTTTTAACTAGAATTTCAAATATAACTTTTGATTGGATAATTTAATTATTGAATTTAATAATTGAAAATTGGATTAATTATTGAATCTTGGTTTTTAAGCTTGTTAAAAATAATTTAAAGGCTTATAAAATTTATATTAATAATAATGAAGACAATAAAAGTTTTAAAATTGAATTTGAAAGTGATTTGTTCAGTTTTAAAATTTTATCGTTTGAATTTACATTTAAAAATAGCCTTCCGGGGCACAGTCTCGGATTTTGACGAAACCAGTTCCATTGGATCCGCAATAGTGTATTATTATCAGATTTCTAATTTTGTAGCGTTTGGATTTATCATTTGATCGTACGGGATATAAACACATTGAATTTTATATCGAAAATTCAATATAATAATTGGGTCCAAAACGCTATCTTCTCCATACGATCGAATTAGGACTCAAAACCTTTTCCATTGAGTTCGGAATAGGGGTATAACACTATAAACGCCTAGCCGCACGCCTCGATAGGAGGTCAAGATTTTAAGCTACGAAATCGAGACGATTTAAATTTAAATAATATATATATATTCATTGACTTGACAAAAATATTCACATCAGCCCATCCTTTCTTTCACTCAAATCATTGTACCCTTGCCATTAAAAATATGTTTCCCTCCTCCTTTTAAACACACGCAACATAACACAGTAAAGAGAAAAAGGAAAAGGATATGCCGATCAAACAAAAAATTAAATCTCCATCAATACTTCATAAAAAAATCTCAAGCTTGTTTTAAAAATCTAGTTTTTAGATTAGCTTCGATCTGATATGCTTATTGGATGGTTCGACGATGATTTTGGTTGATCGACTGTAATGTCGTAGGCGATTTTTAACTAGGGCTTGGATAAATCGATTGCTATGTTGAACGATGGGAGATTTCGAGGGAATATTAGAGTTCGTCGTGGTTTATGGCAGCTGCGAGCAACATGTGGTGGTGTGCGGCGAGGTTTTGGGGACAACGACCTGATGTCGGCGTACGTGTAGGGCGGAGGTCGCATTCTATATGGAGGAGCGTGACGAGGTGGCATCGATATGAGGAGGTGCAGTTCATCGAGAGATAGTGATTGGCGAGGTTGGTTGGGGATTTTGGCGGGTGGTTCTCCGTGTCAGTCGAAGTGTGCACGCGACATGGGTGTACAGGCAACTGCTTGGAGAAAGGAGGAAGAAGAAAGAAGGGGATGTGTGTATTTTGGGCTGGGCTTTTTTTCTTTGGGTAGGGGTTTTAAAAATTTAAAATAAATCAATGTTTAGTTTAAATTAAATTATCATCAACTTATAAAAATTTAAATCTCATGCATACGAGGTCTGATTCGGACGATTCAAGAGGCGTTGGGACCGTGATGTCGTTATCTACACATAGGAAATGGTTTGGATAAATTTGGAGCTTCTGAAATTTTCAGATAATTTCAAACGCGTTCGGATTCAATCGGAACCGGAACGCGAAAAAGCAACAGGAAATAAATGTGAGTTAATATCACTCAATTTTGGATTTACCGCAATTAATTTTAGTAGTTAAAATTGATTATTGACTGATTGGTTGACTTGATATATTTTTATCAGTTGAATGTGATATTATATATAGTGTTATATATATATATATATTGGAGTGATTGATATTCCCGCAAATATATAGCGGATGAGACCCTATGCGCCCCGCATAATAGCGGATGACCCTATATACCGCGATATCCCCCTTGAAGTGGGATTGGTATTTTATTATTGTGCTAACGTTTATGGATGTAGGAAAACAGGTTGGAGGGATCCAACTAGATTCCTCAAAGAATTTATATTCATATTCAGTGATATGATATATTGGATAATCTGTGATAGATTATAGCGTGATTTGAATTTATTTGGTGCTATGGAATTACTGGTTAGATTTTGGAATTTTTAAATACCAATGATAAATGTTTAAAATTTTAAAAGAGAATAAAGAGGAAAATTGAAGGTAAAATAATTATAGTGAAATTTGGATAAATTAAAATAAATGAATTTGGGGAAAAATAAATAGTTTAATTCAAATTTGTATTTAATAATTTCGGAATATTGTAAATAGAGATCTTAGAATATTTTAAGTAGGGATTTTTGAATAATGTAAATAAAAGAATTTTAAATAATAAAACATAAGCGATATTGTTTTAAGTGTAAAAGGGATTTGTTTTAAAATTGAGATTTAAAATAATTTGGGAAAATAAAAGGGAAATTTGAAAATGAAAATATGAAATTGTTGTTCCAAATTTAAATAAGATTTTTAATTGTAAAAAGGAAGTGGAATCGAAGCTTGGTTGGTTTTGAAATACAGTTGAGTTATTTTGGGAAAATTGATTTGAAAATGAAATTTAAACTAGAAATCGATTTAAAATTGAGTAAATGTTGTGAAACAGTTATAAACGGGAAATGAGACTATGGAATTTATAAACGAAGTTTATAAATGAATTATAGTAAATAATCATTGGATAAATGAGAATTATAAATTCACGGTGAGGATTTATAAGGAGATGGATAAATCGGCTTGAAGATAAATGGTAGAAATGTGAAAAAAAGGAATTTACAGAATTGGAACGTAAAATCAGACTGGAAATAAATCGAGAGGAATTTATAAATAATTAGACTGGCTATATTGGAGTTGAAAATGTATTTTTCCTTAGAAGTTAAGTTTATTTTAAAAAGGGAGGATTTTTAAGTACTAACTAAAAAATTTAAAAGTGTTAAAGAATATTTCCGAAAATTAATTAATTATTTGTTTTAAAATTGTTTAAAGTATATTTAAATATTAATTAAGTTAGTTTATAGTAAGTTAATTAGTTTTTAAAGATTAATCAGTATTATTATGTTAAAGGGATAAATTATTCAATATTCAATATTATATAATAACTTTTATTTTAAAAAGTACCAGCCTAAGGCTTAACTTGGAGTTATTATAGAAATTTCATAAGAATTATTTTGAAAAATTTTAAATAAAGTTTTTGGGAAGTAATGGTATACTCGCATGGCGAAATCGGAGGCAGTGAGTGCCTGTAGTTAAGTCTTGGAATTCTCTGGGATAGAGACATAACATTGAGCTGTGAATCCATGGTTTGACACCGCAGTGGTACTTTCCTTATTGTTTAAAAAGGGTTTTCAAATATTCTTTTTGAAAAAAAGGATAGTTTGTGAATTTACTAAATTCGATAAGATAAGTACACATATTTTGGATAAAGAGATTTAATTTATTAAAATTAAATTAAAAAGAGATTTGGAGTTTTTAGTGGAAAATAGAATACTTGGTTGAATGATTGTTTATTTGATAGTTAAATAACCGACTATCAAATCTGAACCAAAAATATAACTTTGGGAATATCTAGGAGAAATACTGGAATTATATGGTACAGTTACCGTTCGAGGTGCTATATTGTACGTATAAACTCGTTTTGTTCTTTTAGGACGATGATAAGGAAATCCGTCCACTAACGGTTAGGAGGTGATCTCCGATCTTATTTTTGTCTGTTTATTTCCTAAAGAACCGGGGTTGAGTTTACCGGAAAATATCGAATGTTGTTTCAAAGAGACCGGGATCGGATAAGTTATCTGAAACCCACTTCGATCCAACGAGTACGTTTTCAATGTGAAAACAAGAGCATGGAGTCGAAGATGGAGCAGTGAAGTGCAAGGGCTAATCGCTACTAATCCTGAGGATTATTCCAAAATGAATGTAGTAGGATAGTGCCTTCGGTTCCGTTCAGACCCAGAACGGACTTGTATGGATGAATGCTATCAGAACATTGTCATTGGAGGACAATGAGCATTCTAAGTGAAAATTTCTTAAAAAGGTAATCGTAGCCTCTAGCCTCATCAACCGAGAATGACTCAAATCAGGAGAGATGCAGTAAGGCTAAGTGGGTCACACCCAATTAGGGTATGTTTATCACCTTTCTAGATACCCGAGGACATTATTTTATTACTACGAAGTATGGAAGGAGCTCGAAAGAGGGTGGGAACACCCGGGGTAATAGCATATTCGGTCTATCCATGTTAGGGATAGTCCGGTCTTGTATGGCAGGGGATCCCGGCGTGGTCCTCGGTACGCTGTTTCTAGACTTGTACTGTGAAAGGTGGTACCCCAGTGCCCAGTCATTCGTATGGAATCCATTCTCCAATACGTGCCTTTACGGTTTTGATTGTAGGGCCTATTATGCTGGAATTTAATTAATGTAACAATTTCAGCTATTTGAATAAGTATTTGTACTTAGACACTATTATAATATCAGAGGATTTGATATGAAAAGTTTTTGGTTATCGTAAGGTAAAAACCCATCGTGTTTATTTATGGCATGGTCTTACGAGATACCTTTGATTTTCTAAGGATTTTGAAAACTTTAATAATTCAAATTGAGTGTATTTTCTCACGCTGGTTTTCCAGACTGACTCGGGTGTTATTTTATTATAATGCTCGGGTCAGACCGAGTATTACAAATACATGATAGGATGCTATGGAGCTCGGTAGACGAGCTGGATGGCGATGACGTATTCACGTATCTGGTTTATAATTTGCTGTGTATTGTAGGCTTTATATTTAGCTTTTGTGAGGACAGGTTATTATAACTGTCCAGTATTGTGTTATTGATGTATTGTACTCCGATAATGTAATGTATAAATAACAGTTATAGTTCCTTTTTGTATATAGACATGTTATATCTATTATATATTGTTCCGCTGCGATTGTGAGATTCTGTGTTGTTGTTCCTATTTTCTTCTTCCACCTCTTTCTTCTTTTACCTAATGATCTGGTATTTCCGGCATTCAATTGTTCGACATGTAATATATTGAAGGTATTGATGTCGATTTTCGGAGGTCGAAAATCCCAGTCGTGACAATTTACCTGTCCATTAACTGTCTGATTAGGTATTACAATTTACAAATTTTAGTTGGTTCATTCTTTTATTGGAAGTTTCTTATTTTATAGGTGTGTTGGGTTATAAGAAAATCAATAGTAAATGGGGAAGAACCATACAATTTTTTTTGAGACCCGGGATGGGAAAAAAATTTCCCAGCCTA
Source organism: Allium fistulosum (assembly GCA_030737815.1). Lineage (NCBI taxonomy): Eukaryota > Viridiplantae > Streptophyta > Magnoliopsida > Asparagales > Amaryllidaceae > Allium > Allium fistulosum. The sequence goes on from CM060906.1 coordinate 1,024,219,048, forward strand.
TAAATTTGCATTGATCATAGTTCATACAAAGTTTTACAACCCCATAACCGATACAAACACACCAGCCCCTTACATATATTTACCCTTACATACAAAGTACAAAAACACAAAATCATACCCATTTACATAAAGAGGCCCTGATCATTCCATGACCACAAAAGCCTAACATACTAGAAACTATTTACATACAAGTACCAGATGCACATATACAATGAACCATAGAAATGAGAAATAGACAGAACTGAGAGACAAAATAATAAAGCAGCAGCTGCATTCAAGCATCCTCATCTCCCCTCTTCCTTCGCACCACCCTTTTGCCAATTGAATCCATGCTTTCTCTAACCCTTTTCTGCAGTTCGGGAAGAATAGATTTCCACTCATGTCCATAAGGTAAAGCAGCACCTATCCAGAATGATATATCAGAAATTGTAAGTCTAAGTAAAAACATCAAAAGGTTTAGTTCTATGATTAAAACATCTATCATTCCTTTCACACCATAGCACCTAAGATATGCTCATGTTAATCAAGTCCGCTAAAGTTCTATCTACTTTATTTGAAATCAGTTTTCTATCCTCTTCCCAGTACCAAATTGATTATAGAAATGAGGAGGACAACTGAATTGAAAACTTTGAATGCATTTGATCCATAGCAGGTAAGAGTAAGGACATTGAAAGTAAAGATGGTTTGTGCCTTCATCTCTATATCTGCAGAAAATACATCGAGGATATATATGCAGACCTTTATGTATGAGTAGAGCTTTAGTATTCAATCTATTGTTTATAGCCAGCCACATATGTAACTTCACTTTAGGTAGCATGTGTCTTCTATAAAGCCTTGTAATATTTTACTTTAATACCTCCAAAATTCAACACCTTGTATATAGAATTGACATCAAACTTCCCATCTTCACTCAAAGCCCATATTGCTCTGTCATTGTCATCATTAATTGGTATATGCTCCAAGAAACTTATTAATTTGCAGTATTGAAACAATATATCACCTACCAACATTCTGTTAAAACCAAGATTCCATTTCAACCCATTCTTTTCTCTATAAGAAACCTCACAAAGTTTAGCATTTTGATTCAAAGAAATGTTAAAAAGATCAGGAAATAAACTTTTCAGTGGAATACTACAGATCCAAACATTGTGCCAAAATAATATTCTTTCACCAATACCATACAACCATCTTAATCCAATTTTAAAACATTTTCCAATTTGATAATTTAACGACCTGTAATTTTTTATAATTAAAAAAGTTAAATTAGATAAGATTTTGAAATTTAATATTGTGAGAAATTAAAATTTATAATTTACTAATGAGAGAAATAATTAGAATGTGATTTAATAATGTTGTTTGAATGTTATTGACAACTATTTTTAATCTAATTTCAATCAATTTAAATAATTGTGAAGTTAATTTGGTTATTATTTGTAAATAAGGAGTAAAATAATTGTTGGAATTAATGTAATTAAATATTGCAGTTAATATGAGTTAAGATGATAACTGTAGAATATGGATGCAATAAAATGTAAACTAATGTTAATTATATTCATAAGGTTTTGGTTGATTTAATAATAAGAATGTAATTCAAAATAAAAGAAATTGTTGGAATTTAAATTATAATAAACTGGGATTTTATTAAAGTTGTAATTGAACGCTGAGATTAGTGCAATACTTAAATATTGGATTTAACATGGAAAATTTATTTTAAAAGATTATAAATTCCTGTTTAATCATGAATGATAAAATTGTTAGCTTTTAAATTTGAAATTTGAAAGTGATTAAATCAATTTAATAATAATTTATTTAATTAAATTAGCCATTTTGGCCACTGTCTCGAATTTCAACGAAACCAGTTTCATCGGATCCGTAATAGTGAATTATTGTAGGAATTCCAGTTTCGTAGCGATCGGACTTATCCTTTGATCGTGCGAACTCGAAACGCGTAGAAATCGATTAATGTGATTTAAATGAATATAATCTGATTTTAAAAGCTAACTTCTGTATATAATGAAATTACGGTTTGAACCTAGTTCCATTGAGTTTAAAAATATCGAAAACCTATATTTTGATATATTGGATAACCTACTTTCGTTTCGAGGACGAACCGGGCTTTTCGGGCCGTTGTTATCGTTTCGACCCAATTCAAAATGTCCATTCGTTCTATCCATCTCTGTCTATATAAATGGATATTTCCTGAAACCCTAGCTGTATGTTCCCATTTCTATATGTACCTATTCAAATCATCTGCTTCTTCTTCCTTCTCAATGACTGTCAATATCAAAACCCTAATTCCCAAATTCAAAATCAAATTGAAAATTCAAATTCTTCAAACCATATCAAATTATATATCGTTGGAAAGCCCTAGATGAGCGTAATCTAGATCTGCTGTTTGTTTCTACAATTGAGTCTCCGATTGGCCAAAATCGTTGATGAAGTCTCAACCATTGAAACCAGGGTTGTGTTTTCAACGATGGATCGTCGATTATACGACGATCGGAGGGTACAGCGGCGTACAGGGGGTCGAGAGGAGTCGCTCCATGGTGTTAGTTCGTCGCAGTAGTGCTTGGATTCGCCGTGACTGACCATGTTTTGCAGGGGCGACGGAGGGCGTTTGGAGCAGCCGCGCGGCCTTAGTGGGGTCGGCCTGGCTCAGTGGTGGCGGCAACAGTGTCAGATGGTGTCGAAGGCGATCGTGGCAGCGGCAACAAGGCGACGTTCGTGGCGGCTGAACTGTTGAAGGTGGGTTTACGTACGTGAGAACGAGGGCGCTAGGGTTTGCATGGTATACGATTTACAATTTGCCCCTATTATTTAATTTAATTTAAATTTGAATTTTAAAACTTCTAACATCAATAACTTTTTCCATACGAGCTCGGATTTGGACGCGGTTTCTTGCGTTGCGATCGTATCAAAATTTCGGACAACACGAAACTAGTTTGACTACATTCTGAGACTGTTGGAATTTTGGGCTTTATTTGAATTTCAAATCGATTGTAAATCAAAGGTGAGTGATTTAACTCATTCACAAAAACTAAACCATCTTATGTTAGTTAAATTAAATTTAAGATGTGATAAGAATATTATTGGTTGCCGTTTGGTAGTTTAATTTGAACTTTTAATTGAAATTGAGTTTTATTCAATATAATTGCCTTTTTAATTAATATTGAATTTAAATTGTTAGTTAAATACCTGATAATGATAACCAGTTAATTGTTGTGATTTATTGGCTGATTTGGATGTTGATTATGATGGATGTTTATTTGTTGACATTTTGGATGGTTGGATGTTTATATCCCTCTTATCACTATGGGTTGAAATGATACTTTCCCGAACGATCTTATAGATTAGAGAAAATCGTTATGGGTTGAAATGATAAACCCGAGCAATTTTATTGATTTGGAAATTATTGATTCGGGATACGGGTTGAAATGATATATACCTAAAAAATTTAACTATTTTGGGGTTGAAATGATACATACCCTATCACTTGACCATAGGGTAAAAAACTATATACGGACACCGTTGGTCGGTTTTAAATTATTTTCTAAATAGTAAAATATGTTTGATTTATAAATTTTATTTAATGATGATTTTATTTAAAATTTATATTTTGAAAATAAATTTATTTTATATGTTTTAAAAGTTTCAAATTATAAGTTAATATATGGTTTTAAATGTAATTTTAAGATTTTAACTTATAAATTTGTTTAGTTTTAAAAATATTATTTAAATAGTTTAAAATTTAATTTAATAAAATATTTGATATAGTTTTAATATATATATTTTAAATTTAATTTAATATAATAAATATAGTTTTGATTTAAGAAAACAAATATAGACTTTTATTATAACTTTCATAGATAAAAGATTTTTGTAAAAGATTTTAGATTTTTATAAAGCATTTTATAAAGGATTTTATAGTGGTTTTATAGTGATTGATTTGGTGGCCACTTTCGATTTGATTATGGGAGTGTGTTTCGAGGTGGGCGGTAGTAGCTGCTACGCGTTACCACCAGTTCGAGAGTGCAAAACGGTAGAATCATACCCTGGGCATTGCCTCGCATGCCTTGTCATATGCCTTATCGAGCCCACTACAATTTTGTTTTGTGTCGTACCTATGGAGTGCTCCCTGATAGCCCACCGGTTTGGTGGAGTTTACAATACTGTATAGACTACGACATTTATAAAAATGTGTTAAGGGGGATATGCGTAATGCTTTAACGCTATTTTAATACTTTACTTTACTGATAGACATTATATATATAGCGTATATTACTACATATAAATAGTTTAATGGATCCTTAGGAGATGGAAATCCCGAACATCTCTTAAGTTATTACACACATGTTATACACTGGATAAGAGATGTAAAATCCCGTAAACATCTCCGAAGTCATTACACTCATATTTAATTACTGTTGATTTAACTTACGTAAGATCTTTTAGTTCTGACTCGAGTGTTTTGTCTTTTCATTACGCTCGGGTCAGGCTGAGCTTTTCAGTGTTGAAGACTTTAGTTTTGGTGGATGAAGACGAAGATTTAGTATATTATTACTATTTATTATATTTATCCCACTGCATCATGTTGTTCCGCTGCATTATCCTATTATACCTACTGTATGTATAACTCTGATTGTATTATAAAAGTGTAATCAAATGTTATTTGTAAAACAGCTTCATGAACTGTTTATTTGATTATTATATTTTATCATTCCGCTGTGAGATTCTATGTTTTGTTTTTTCCTTCTTTTCTCTTATTTTCTTATTCACCCCATTAACAATCCTCCCTTTTGAATGGTTTGAGTTGACATGTATGGTTTATTGTCGATTTGAACCGCCCAAAAAGGTGGGTCGTTACAGTTGGTATCAGAGTTTTGGTTTAGCGATAACCTTAGCCTGTTCGGGGTTAACTCATTAGAGATAGGATCATTAATACCCTAGAATGAGTTGGAGAGTGTATATATGAGAGAGCGTATTTGTTAGTGCTATAAAACATTTTTTATATTATGTTAATTTGTTCTGTTTAGTATTTATAAATTCTAGTCGGTACATAGGACGCTATGGCATCGATAGGGATTTCTAAACACTTAATTGGGCAGACCGATACAATATTGTTTTTGAAATATAGGTAAATGAAATAATTTTACCTAGTTGATATTTTATATATAAAAGAATAATTTTTATAAATGGATATAGTTGTATGTGATATGTTTGTTAGAAAGTGAAATTTTATAAATATTGGTTGCAAAATAAATTTTTCAAATAAAGTGAATATGAATTGGAAATTTGAGAACTTAAGTTCCGAAATTTTGAAGTTGGTTTTCAAAGATTTTGAAATATAATATTAGTATTACTTGGAAGTATTTTCGGATATAAATATTTTCAATGTGATTTGACAGAAATGTTTTAAAAGAATTTTAAAAGGAAATAAGTTCTGTAGTCCCCTCTTCTGTTGCTAGAAAATAATTTCGGTAAAGACCGCAACATCATCGGCTTTCATTTTCGAGTTTCAAAGTGGGAAGACCGCTATAGTAGTTTTACTACACATTTTTTTGATAAACAAAAATTTATTTTAAATTTCCTATGCATGATTTGATATATTAAAAGATATAATTATATATTATTTTAAGATGATTTGAAATGAAATCCGGTGTTTAGTTCTTAAATTTCTTTTAATAAATGATTTTCAATTATTATAAGGAAATGAAATCTTGACTATTTTAATAGTTGAAAACTCCTAAATGAAAAATAAGAAATTAGAAGCTAAGTGATTAATGAAATTGTAAAGAAATTGGAGATTTGTCACTTGTAAATTAAAGGGTAATGAAATTTAGAAGATGTCAATTATTGAATATTTTAGCCAACTAAAATGAATAAGATAAATTTGTATAACACTCAATTACATTCTAAAAACATACATAAAACTTACCAGAAATATTTAAAAATTTGAAATGTTGATATGGATATGTAATAGAATATTATACAAGCAAAAGATTAATAAAAAAAATGCTTCAAAATGAATATATGTTTATAAATGAAAATTAAGATGTACAAGAATGTTATAAATTTAAGTTAACATTTTGAAATGCTAGTAATTAAATTAAATAGTGAAAAATGAATAATGTTTAAAGTAAATGATTATAAATTCAAGAAAATGACTGCAATGATTCATTGATGAATATTTATATTAAAATGGATATCAAGGTTATAAGTAAATAACGAATGTGAAATAAACTGCAATGAAATGTACGTAATACTTTAATGATGGATTCATTGATGATTTCAAATATTGAATGGGAAATAAATTGTGTAAGTAATGAAGGTAAATTAATGATAGATAATCATTGTATGAATGAACTAAAATAAATGAAAAGTAAATGATGTGAAAAGAAACCAATAAAATAATTTTAAATAATATTTAATTCTTTGTTTTTAGGCTTATGGAAAGTTTGGGAAAGGATACTTCAAATTGTTTAAGGATGTATGAATAATCTATTAAGTAATTATCTAAGGCTGTTGAGCATAAGGTACACTAGGTAGTTTATTCATCACCCTTGTACGATGAAAAGTGTCTAAACCTGAACAAACCATGAGTTTGGTTGCTACGGATGCTCAATAGTTTTCTTTGTTGCATATGATGGTTGTGTTTCTTTTTGTTTGCATATAATTGTTATACATTGTTGTGATGCTTGTGCTATTGATGGTAACAACTAAATATTACTCTTTACATAGTTTTAACTCTTTTGGATTATATAAGTGAAATGCAGGTTTATGGAAGCAATAGCTACTGCTTTTGGTTTCATAAATAAAGTTGTTTGCTCGACAAATAGATACGTTTTCGGATTACGGTTATTAGAACGATATTTTCCTATGGTTTGGGATGTTATTATTGAAATATGATATATATATATTATAATTATTGATATTATTATTTTTCCGGACCTAACCGCGCAAAGGAGATTGTACCGAAATTATTCTTAAATTTAGGACTTAGAAATTTTTTGTGAAAGTTGAGTTATTTTCAAATTTTTATTAAACTAAATTATGTAAATTAATTATTTATAAATTGATTATTTTAAATAAAATTATATCAAGTTTCTTAATTGCTTCTTTTCCTTTTCGAGGACGAAAAGTTTTGAGTCTGGGAGAGTGTAACGAGCCATGATTTTTTATAATTAAAAATATTAAATTAAATAAGATTTTGAAATTTAATATTGTGAGAAATTAAATTTTATAATTTACTAATGAGAAAAATAATTAGAATATGATTTAATAATGTTGTTTGAATGTTATTGACAACTATTTTTAGTGTAATTTCAATCAATTTAAATAATTGTAAAGTTAATTTGGTTATTATTTGTAAATAAGGAGTAAAATAATTGTTGGAATTAATGTAATTAAATATTGCAGTTAATATGAGTTAAGATGATAACTGTAGAATAGGAATGCAATAAAATGTAAACTAATGTTAATTATATTCATAAGGTTTTGGTTGATTTAGTAATAAGAATGTAAATCAAAATAAAAGAAATTGTTGGAATTTAAATTATAATAAACTAGGATTTTATTACAGTTGTAATTGAACGCTGAGATAAGTGCAATATTTAAATATTGGATTTAACATGGAAAATTTATTTTAAAAGATTATAAATTCCTGTTTAATCATGAATGATAAATTTGTTACCTTTTAAATTTGAAATTTGAAAGTGATTAAATCAATTAATAATAATTTATTTAATTAAATTAGCCATTTTGGCCACTGTCTCGGATTTCAACGAAACCAGTTTCATCGGATCCGTAATCATGAATTATTGTAGGAATTCAAGTATCGTAGCGATCGAACTTATCGTTTGATCGTGCGAACTCGAAACGCGTAGAAATCGATTAATGTGATTTAAATGTATATAATCTGATTTTAAAAGCTAACTTCAGTATATAATGAAATTAGGGTTTGAAACTAGTCCAGTTGAGTTTAAAAGTATCAAAAACCTATATTTTGATATATTGGATAACCTACTTTCGTTTCGGAGACGAAACGGGCTTTTTGGACCGTTGTTATCGTTTCGACCCAATTCGATATGTCCATTCGTTCTTATCCATCTCTGTCTATATAAATGGATATTTCCTAAAACCCTAGTTGTCTGTTCCCATTTCTGTATGTATCTATTCAAATCATCTGCTTCTAGAATGGTTTGAGTTGACATGTATGGTTTATTGTCGATTTGAACCGTCCAAAAAGGTGGGTCGTTACAGTTGGTATCAGAGTTTTGGTTTAGCGATAACCTTAGCCTGTTCGGGGTTAACTCATTAGAGATAGGACCATTAATACCCTAGAATGAGTTGGAGAGTATATATATGAGAGAGCGTATTTGTTAGTGCTATAAAACATTTTTTATATTATGTTAATTTGTTCTGTTTAGTATTTATAAATTCTGGTCGGTACATAGGACGCTATGGCATCGATAGGGATTTCTAAACACTTAATTGGGCAGACCGATACAATATTGTTTTTGAAATATAGGTAAATGAAATAATTTTACCTAGTTGATATTTTATATATAAAAGAATAATTTTTATAAATGGATATAGTTGTATGTGATATGTTTGTTAGAAAGTGAAATTTTATAAATATTGGTTGCAAAATAAAATTTACAAATAAAGTAAATATGAATTGGAAATTTGAGAACTTAAGTTCCGAAATTTTGAAGTTGGTTTTCAAAGATTTTGAAATATAATATTAGTATTATTTGGAAGTATTTTCGGATATAAATATTTTCAATGTGATTTGACAGAAATGTTTTAAAAGAATTTTAAAAGGAAATAAGTTCTGTAGTCCCCTCTTCTGTTGCTAGAAAATAATTTCGATGAAGACCGCAACATCATCGGCTTTCATTTTCGAGTTTCAAAGTGGGAAGACCGCTATAGTAGTTTTACTACACATTTTTTTGATAAACAAAAATTTATTTTAAATTTCCTATGCATGATTTGATATATTAAAAGATATAATTATATATTATTTTAAGATGATTTGAAATGAAATCCGGTGTTTAGTTCTTAAATTTCTTTTAATAAATGATTTTCAATTATTATAAGGAAATGAAATCTTGACTATTTTAATAGTTGAAAACTCCTAAATGAAAAATAAGAAATTAGAAGCTAAGTGATTAATGAAATTGTAAAGAAATTGGAGATTTGTCACTTGTAAATTAAAGGGTAATGAAATTTAGAAGATGTCAATTATTGAATATTTTAGCCAACTAAAATGAATAAGATAAATTTGTATAACACTCAATTACATTCTAAAAACATACATAAAACTTACCAGAAATATTTAAAAATTTGAAATGTTGATATGGATATGTAATAGAATATTATACAAGCAAAAGCTTAATAAAAAAAATGCTTCAAAATGAATATATGTTTATAAATGAAAATTAAGATGTACAAGAATGTTATAAATTTAAGTTAACATTTTGAAATGCTAGTAATTAAATTAAATAGTGAAAAATGAATAATGTTTAAAGTAAATGATTATAAATTCAAGAAAATGACTGCAATGATTCATTGATGAATATTTATATTAAAATGGATATCAAGGTTATAAGTAAATAACGAATGTGAAATAAACTGCAATGAAATGTACGTAATACTTTAATGATGGATTCATTGATGATTTCAAATATTGAATGGGAAATAAATTGTGTAAGTAATGAAGGTAAATTAATGATAGATAATCATTGTATGAATGAACTAAAATAAATGAAAAGTAAATGATGTGAAAAGAAACCAATAAAATAATTTTAAATAATATTTAATTCTTTGTTTTTAGGCTTATGGAAAGTTTGGGAAAGGATACTTCAAATTGTTTAAGGATGTATGAATAATCTATTAAGTAATTATCTAAGGCTGTTGAGCATAAGGTACACTAGGTAGTTTATTCATCACCCTTGTACGATGAAAAGTGTCTAAACCTGAACAAACCATGAGTTTGGTTGCTACGGATGCTCAATAGTTTTCTTTGTTGCATATGATGGTTGTGTTTCTTTTTGTTTGCATATAATTGTTATACATTGTTGTGATGCTTGTGCTATTGATGGTAACAACTAAATATTACTCTTTACATAGTTTTAACTCTTTTGGATTATATAAGTGAAATGCAGGTTTATGGAAGCAATAGCTACTGCTTTTGGTTTCATAAATAAAGTTGTTTGCTCGACAAATAGATACGTTTTCGGATTACGGTTATTAGAACGATATTTTCCTATGGTTTGGGATGTTATTATTGAAATATGATATATATATATATTATAATTATTGATATTATTATTTTTCCGGACCTAACCGCGCAAAGGAGATTGTACCGAAATTATTCTTAAATTTAGGACTTAGAAATTTTTTGTGAAAGTTGAGTTATTTTCAAATTTTTATTAAACTAAATTATGTAAATTAATTATTTATAAATTGATTATTTTAAATAAAATTATATCAAGTTTCTTAATTGCTTCTTTTCCTTTTCGAGGACGAAAAGTTTTGAGTCTGGGAGAGTGTAACGAGCCATGATTTTTTATAATTAAAAATATTAAATTAAATAAGATTTTGAAATTTAATATTGTGAGAAATTAAATTTTATAATTTACTAATGAGAAAAATAATTAGAATATGATTTAATAATGTTGTTTGAATGTTATTGACAACTATTTTTAGTGTAATTTCAATCAATTTAAATAATTGTAAAGTTAATTTGGTTATTATTTGTAAATAAGGAGTAAAATAATTGTTGGAATTAATGTAATTAAATATTGCAGTTAATATGAGTTAAGATGATAACTGTAGAATAGGAATGCAATAAAATGTAAACTAATGTTAATTATATTCATAAGGTTTTGGTTGATTTAGTAATAAGAATGTAAATCAAAATAAAAGAAATTGTTGGAATTTAAATTATAATAAACTAGGATTTTATTACAGTTGTAATTGAACGCTGAGATAAGTGCAATATTTAAATATTGGATTTAACATGGAAAATTTATTTTAAAAGATTATAAATTCCTGTTTAATCATGAATGATAAATTTGTTACCTTTTAAATTTGAAATTTGAAAGTGATTAAATCAATTTAATAATAATTTATTTAATTAAATTAGCCATTTTGGCCACTGTCTCGGATTTCAACGAAACCAGTTTCATCGGATCCGTAATCATGAATTATTGTAGGAATTCAAGTATCGTAGCGATCGAACTTATCGTTTGATCGTGCGAACTCGAAACGCGTAGAAATCGATTAATGTGATTTAAATGTATATAATCTGATTTTAAAAGCTAACTTCAGTATATAATGAAATTAGGGTTTGAAACTAGTCCAGTTGAGTTTAAAAGTATCAAAAACCTATATTGTGATATATTGGATAACCTACTTTCGTTTCGGAGACGAAACGGGCTTTTTGGACCGTTGTTATCGTTTCGACCCAATTCGATATGTCCATTCGTTCTTATCCATCTCTGTCTATATAAATGGATATTTCCTAAAACCCTAGTTGTCTGTTCCCATTTCTGTATGTATCTATTCAAATCATCTGCTTCTAGAATGGTTTGAGTTGACATGTATGGTTTATTGTCGATTTGAACCGTCCAAAAAGGTGGGTCGTTACAGTTGGTATCAGAGTTTTGGTTTAGCGATAACCTTAGCCTGTTCGGGGTTAACTCATTAGAGATAGGACCATTAATACCCTAGAATGAGTTGGAGAGTATATATATGAGAGAGCGTATTTGTTAGTGCTATAAAACATTTTTTATATTATGTTAATTTGTTCTGTTTAGTATTTATAAATTCTGGTCGGTACATAGGACGCTATGGCATCGATAGGGATTTCTAAACACTTAATTGGGCAGACCGATACAATATTGTTTTTGAAATATAGGTAAATGAAATAATTTTACCTAGTTGATATTTTATATATAAAAGAATAATTTTTATAAATGGATATAGTTGTATGTGATATGTTTGTTAGAAAGTGAAATTTTATAAATATTGGTTGCAAAATAAAATTTACAAATAAAGTAAATATGAATTGGAAATTTGAGAACTTAAGTTCCGAAATTTTGAAGTTGGTTTTCAAAGATTTTGAAATATAATATTAGTATTATTTGGAAGTATTTTCGGATATAAATATTTTCAATGTGATTTGACAGAAATGTTTTAAAAGAATTTTAAAAGGAAATAAGTTCTGTAGTCCCCTCTTCTGTTGCTAGAAAATAATTTCGATGAAGACCGCAACATCATCGGCTTTCATTTTCGAGTTTCAAAGTGGGAAGACCGCTATAGTAGTTTTACTACACATTTTTTTGATAAACAAAAATTTATTTTAAATTTCCTATGCATGATTTGATATATTAAAAGATATAATTATATATTATTTTAAGATGATTTGAAATGAAATCCGGTGTTTAGTTCTTAAATTTCTTTTAATAAATGATTTTCAATTATTATAAGGAAATGAAATCTTGACTATTTTAATAGTTGAAAACTCCTAAATGAAAAATAAGAAATTAGAAGCTAAGTGATTAATGAAATTGTAAAGAAATTGGAGATTTGTCACTTGTAAATTAAAGGGTAATGAAATTTAGAAGATGTCAATTATTGAATATTTTAGCCAACTAAAATGAATAAGATAAATTTGTATAACACTCAATTACATTCTAAAAACATACATAAAACTTACCAGAAATATTTAAAAATTTGAAATGTTGATATGGATATGTAATAGAATATTATACAAGCAAAAGCTTAATAAAAAAATGCTTCAAAATGAATATATGTTTATAAATGAAAATTAAGATGTACAAGAATGTTATAAATTTAAGTTAACATTTTGAAATGCTAGTAATTAAATTAAATAGTGAAAAATGAATAATGTTTAAAGTAAATGATTATAAATTCAAGAAAATGACTGCAATGATTCATTGATGAATATTTATATTAAAATGGATATCAAGGTTATAAGTAAATAACGAATGTGAAATAAACTGCAATGAAATGTACGTAATACTTTAATGATGGATTCATTGATGATTTCAAATATTGAATGGGAAATAAATTGTGTAAGTAATGAAGGTAAATTAATGATAGATAATCATTGTATGAATGAACTAAAATAAATGAAAAGTAAATGATGTGAAAAGAAACCAATAAAATAATTTTAAATAATATTTAATTCTTTGTTTTTAGGCTTATGGAAAGTTTGGGAAAGGATACTTCAAATTGTTTAAGTATGTATGAATAATCTATTAAGTAATTATCTAAGGCTGTTGAGCATAAGGTACACTAGGTAGTTTATTCATCACCCTTGTACGATGAAAAGTGTCTAAACCTGAACAAACCATGAGTTTGGTTGCTACGGATGCTCAATAGTTTTCTTTGTTGCATATGATGGTTGTGTTTCTTTTTGTTTGCATATAATTGTTATACATTGTTGTGATGCTTGTGCTATTGATGGTAACAACTAAATATTACTCTTTACATAGTTTTAACTCTTTTGGATTATATAAGTGAAATGCAGGTTTATGGAAGCAATAGCTACTGCTTTTGGTTTCATAAATAAAGTTGTTTGCTCGACAAATAGATACGTTTTCGGATTACGGTTATTAGAACGATATTTTCCTATGGTTTGGGATGTTATTATTGAAATATGATATATATATATTATAATTATTGATATTATTATTTTTCCGGACCTAACCGCGCAAAGGAGATTGTACCGAAATTATTCTTAAATTTAGGACTTAGAAATTTTTTGTGAAAGTTGAGTTATTTTCAAATTTTTATTAAACTAAATTATGTAAATTAATTATTTATAAATTGATTATTTTAAATAAAATTATATCAAGTTTCTTAATTGCTTCTTTTCCTTTTCGAGGACGAAAAGTTTTGAGTCTGGGAGAGTGTAACGAGCCGTGATTTTTTATAATTAAAAATATTAAATTAAATAAGATTTTTAAATTTAATATTATGAGAAATTAAATTTTATAATTTACAAATGAGAAAAATAATTAGAATATGATTTAATAATGTTGTTTGAATGTTATTGACAACTATTTTTAGTGTAATTTCAATCAATTTAAATAATTGTAAAGTTAATTTGGTTATTATTTGTAAATAAGGAGTAAACTAATTGTTGGAATTAATGTAATTAAATATTGCAGTTAATATGAGTTAAGATGATAACTGTAGAATAGGAATGCAATAAAATGTAAACTAATGTTAATTATATTCATAAGGTTTTGGTTGATTTAGTAATAAGAATGTAAATCAAAATAAAAGAAATTGTTGGAATTTAAATTATAATAAACTAGGATTTTATTACAATTGTAATTGAACGCTGAGATTAGTGCAATATTTAAATATTGGATTTAACATGGAAAATTTATTTTAAAAGATTATAAATTCCTGTTTAATCATGAATGATAAATTTGTTACCTTTTAAATTTGAAATTTGAAAGTGATTAAATCAATTTAATAATAATTTATTTAATTAAATTAGCCATTTTGGCCACTGTCTCGGATTTCAACGAAACCAGTTTCATCGGATCCGTAATCATGAATTATTGTAGGAATTCAAGTATCGTAGCGATCGAACTTATCGTTTGATCGTGCGAACTCGAAACGCGTAGAAATCGATTAATGTGATTTAAATGTATATAATCTGATTTTAAAAGCTAACTTCAGTATATAATGAAATTAGGGTTTGAAACTAGTCCAGTTGAGTTTAAAAGTATCGAAAACCTATATTTTGATATATTGGATAACCTACTTTCGTTTCGGAGACGAAACGGGCTTTTTGGACCGTTGTTATCGTTTCGACCCAATTCGATATGTCCATTCGTTCTTATCCATCTCTGTTTATATAAATGGATATTTCCTAAAACCCTAGTTGTCTGTTCCCATTTTTGTATGTATCTATTCAAATCATCTGCTTCTTCCTCCTTCTCAATTGCTGTCAATATCAAAACCCTAATTCCCAAATTCAAAATCAAATTGAAAATTCAAACTCTTCAAACCATATCAAATTATATATCGTTGGAAAGCTCTCGACGAGCGTAATCTAGATCTGCTGTTCGTTTTTGCAATTAAGTCTCGAATTGGCCAAAAATCGTTGATGAAGTCTCGGCCGTTGAAACTAGGGTTTTGTTTTCAACGGTGGATCGTCGATTATACGACGATCGGAGGGTACAGCGGCGTAGAGGGAGTTGATCCATGGTGTTAGTTCATCTCAGTAGTGCTTGGATTCACCGTAACTGACCACATTTTACAACGACGGGGGAGGGCGTTTGGCGGCGTCTGGAGTAGCCGTGCGGCCGTGGTGGGGTTGGCCTGGCTCGGTGGAGGCGGCAACAGTGTCAGATGGTGTCGAAGGCGATCGTGGCAACAGCAATAAGGTGATGTTCATGGCGGCTGAACTATTGAAGGTGGGTTCACGTACGTGAGAAAGTGGGCGCTAGGGTTTTCATGGTATACGATTTACAATTTGCCCCTTTTATTTAATTTAATTTAAATTTGAATTTTAAAACTTCTAACATTGATAACTTTTTCATACGAACTCGGATTTGGACGCGGTTTCTTGCATTGCAATCGTATTGAAATTTCGGACAACACGTAACTTGCTTGGCTGCGTTCTGAGACTGTTGGAATTTTGGGCTTTATTTGGATTTTAAATCGACTATAAATCAAAGGTGAGTGATTTAACCCACTCACAAATACTAAACCGTCTTATGTTAGTTAAAAAAATTTAAGATGTGATAAGAATATTATTGGTTGTTGTATGGTAGTTTAATTTGACATTTCAATTGAAATTGAATTTTATTCAATTTAATTGCCTTTTTAATTAATATTGAATTTAAATTGTTAGTTAAATACCTGATAGTGATAACCCATTAATTGTTGTGATTTATTGACTGATTTGGATGTTAATTGTGATGGATGTTTGTTTGTTGACATTTTGGATGATTGGATGTTTATATCCCTGTTATCACTATGGGTTGAAATGATACATACCTGAACGATCTTATAGATTAGGGAAAATCGTTATGGGTTGAAATGATAAACCCGAGTGATTTTATTGATTTGGAAACTATTGATTCGGGATACGGGTTGAAATGATATATACCCGAAAAATTTAACTATTTTGGGGCTGAAATGATACATACCCTATCACTTGACCATAGGGCAGAAAACTATATACGAACACCATTGGTCGGTTTTAAATTATTTTCTAAATAGTAAAGTATGTTTGATTTTTAAATTTGATTTAATGATTTTATTTAAAATTTATATTTGGAAAATAAATTTATTTTATATGTTTTAAAAGTTTCAAATTATAAGTTAATATATGGTTTTAAATGTAATTTTAAGGTTTTAACTTATAAATTTATTTAGTTTTTTAAAAACTAGATTTTAAATAATTTAAAATTTAATTTAATATAATATTTAATGCATATTTTTTAATTTAATTTAATATAATAGATATAGTTTTAATTTAAGAAAATAAATATACACTTTTATTATAACTTTAATAGATAAAAGATTTTTGTAAAAGATTTTAGATTTTTATAAAGAATTTTATAAAAAGATTTTATAAAGGATTTTATAATGGTTTTATAAAGAGGTTTTAAAGGATTTTATAAAGGGTTTTATAAAAGAACTTGTATAAAGGGATTTGGAAGCGTTTTAAAGGAATTTGCGTAGAATTTATGATAGGGGGAGAGTTGAAAACTATTTTGGAATTTATAAATAGCTTTATAAATGGTTTTAAAGCATATAAATAGTTTATAAATGGTTTAAGAGAGATTTATAAATTATTTTCGAAATTGATTGAAAGAAATCTTCCTTGGTATTTATGAATATATTTATACTTTTGGAATAAGTATATGTATATCTTGATATGAAGGTATAAACTGTTTTCTGGATTTATTATTATGAATATTGTATAAAATGATCACGGTGTGAAAAATATAACGATTGGTTGTTAAAGAGACCGAGGTCGGATATTGTCATGCTCTCTGCCAATTCCAAAACCACTTTAACAATTGTGCACGTGGTGGAGAATCCAGAACGAAGTAGGATGGTTTGGCAAACGCTTCTGGTATGAGGTAAGAACGCAGCCCTGACCCCTGCGGGTCAGCTTGATATGACTTAAACAGGAGCTATACCGGGCCAAGTGAGTTCGCTCCTCCGATCGGGCATATTTCTTCGATACCATATTTGTTACTTTATGATTGATTTGGTGGCCACCTTCGATTTGACTATGGAAGTTTGTTTCGAGGTGGGCGGTAGTAGCTGCTACGCGTTACCACCAGTCCGGGAGTGCAAACGGTAGAATCCTACTTCGGGCATTGCCTCGCATGCCTTATCATATGTCTTATTGAGCCCACTACGATTTTGGTTTGTGTCGTACCTATGGAGTGCTCCCCGATAGCCCATCGGTTTGGTGGAGTTTATAGTACTGTATAGACTACGACATTTATAAAAATGCGTTAAGTAGGATATGGATAATGCCTTAACGCTATTTTAATACTTTACTTTACTGATAGACATTATATATATAGCGTATATTACTACATATACATAGTTTAATGGATCCTTAGGAGATGGAAATCCCAAACATCTCTTAAGTTATTGCATGCACGTTATACACTGGATAGGAGATGTAAAATCCCGTAAGCATCTCTGAAGCCGTTACACTCATATTTAATTACTGTTGATTTAACTTACGTAAGATCTTTTAGTACCGACTCGAGTGTTTTGTCTTTTCATTACGCTCGGGTCAGCCCGAGCTTTTCAGTGTTGAAGACTTTATTTCTGGAGGACGAAGACAAAGATTTAGTATATTATTACTATTTATTATATTTATCCCACTGCATCATGTTGTTCCGCTGCATTATCCTATCATACCCGCTGTATGTATAACTCTGATTGTATTGTAAAAGTGTAATCAAATGTTATTTGTAAAACAACTTCATGAACTGTTTATTTGATTATTATATTTTGTCATTCCGCTGTGAGATTCTGTGCTTTATTTTTCCTTCTTTTCTCTTATTTTCTTATTTACCGCATTAACAATCTTCCCTTTTGAATGGTTTGAGTTGACATGTGTGGTTTATTGTCGATTTAAACCGTTCAAAAAGGTGAGTCGTTATAGATAATGTATGCCCGGTAATTAGGAATTTGATACAAATCGAAGATATTAGTGTTAAAGTTTCCATTATAGTGTTTATTCTCAACCCACATTTTCCAAAGAGAACCGCTATTATCAATAATTCTCCATAGCCATTTACATAAAAGAGCACGATTCAAATCATGCAAATTAATCACACCCAAACCTCCTTGCTCCTTAGGTTTACAAATAGTTTCACAAACCATTAAGTTCTTCATCGAGCTCCCAGCTCTACTTCCTTTCCACGGAATTTTTTTTCTAATTGTGTCAATTTTCTTAATTACCCACTTAGGAAACTTATACGATGACATCCAATATAGTGGCAAGGCTGTAAGAACATAATTTAATAAAACTAGTCTCCCAACTCTAGATAATGTGTGACTTTTCCATCTCGCCAATCTAGAACCAACCTTATCAATCAAGGGTAACCAATCATCATGTTTAAGAGCTTTTGGCCTAATGATCATTCCCAGATATGATAAAGGAAATTCTCCAGTCTTACAATTTAAAGTCGAAGCAACTTCATCAATATTATAACCTGAACCACCCACTACCATAACCAAACTCTTGTTAAAGTTAATTTTTAATCCTGACAAGTTCTCAAAACCATAAAGCAGTAACTTGAGAGCTATGATAAAATGAGGCAAAGAAGGGCTAGTGCATATTGTAAAGAAGAAATGCCACCTTTAACTATTGAGTTACCCATTGAATCCACCACCCAATTTCTAGTAGCCACTCTGATTAATCTAGTAAAAATATCTACTGCGATGTTGAATAATAAAGGGGAAAGAGGATCACCTTGACTTAATCTTCTTCTTGGCATAATTTTAACATTCGATGAATTCAATAAATTTTGTAACCATGGATGTTAGAAGAAATGCCTAAGATGTATAGTTCTCAATTGAACACTATTCTCTTAGAATACATAAGGGTTGGGAAAAGGAAGTCCAGGTTGTTTAACTGTATGAAAGATATTGGATCGACCAAATGCATCAGGCATATTCGATTGCGCAATAAATATAGCAAAATATTCGGTTTCCCAGTAATGGTAGAGGAATTGGTTAACCATGACATGGATTATTAAAAATGGGATTGTTAAAATAAATCTAAATGCATAAATATAAAACTTTGATTTACCATAAAATTGTTTTGACTGATTATAAAAGTAAAATTATAAAAAAATGATGATAAAAAATAGTTTTGAATGATGAATATACGTTAAACGTATATAACACAAACTATTATATTATTAGAAAAATAAAAACATATAATTCATTATATTAAAATACATCCAATATGAACTATAATTTTGACAAATATTTGATGGATGATTTTTGGATGTGAATGCATTCATATTTGCATCCGCATTCATTTTTTCAATATTGGCTATTTATTCGTTTTCCGAACACAGGACAGACAAATTTTGAATTTTGTAGGCATTCAATACTAATCATTTTGCGTACAAAAAGTTGTAGTTCACATGTAAAAAAACAACTTCCCCTTTCATGTTCAAACAACCAAATTTCCTTTCGATTTTTTGCAAGTAGTCACAATCTGAATCAAACACTACATTTTATCCAGATAGAGGTTTTTAATTCAATTTATTTGACAGGAAACATCTCTTAATCACAACGATTATAATCTTGGAGTTCTTGATTGAAGATGGACACTGAAACCAACTTCCAACAAGCTGTATAACCATGCTTAACCTCTTATTTGCATTTAATTCGAAACGGAAAAACAACTATTGAACGTATGATTATTAATCAAGTAACACCTCAAATTGTCTAAAAATAATATAGGACAAAGCCAGTTTTAGCAGAGACTATTAACAATCTTCTCTCTCCGTCATTCTTGCCCTCTCTTTTTTCTCTCTAAAATAAAATAATAATAATAAAATAATAATAATAATAATAAATAGTAATACTAATAATAATAGTAGTACTAATAATAATAGTAATAACAATAGTAATAGTACTAATAATAGCTGTAATGGTGGTAGTGTGGTAGTAGCGGTAGCGGTAGTAGTGTGATAGTAGTAGTAATAATAATAGAAGAGTGTTAAACATTGTGCTAATTTACAGTAATTACAATTCTAAGGTAAGAATATAGGGAAAACAGATATAATTCACATCCACAATATTTGATACTCTGTAATCACTTGTCACTAAATTTATACTATCCTGCCACTTGTTGTAAAATTTTCAAATAACTTTGGGGTTTGGGTTTTGAATTGGAAGTGAAGAAGTAAAGAGGAAGAAGAGAATATTAGTCCCACATGGTAGAAAGTTATACAAAATATTTATATAAATATAGTTTTCTCATGTGGATGTTGGGGCCTTGGAGCTCCCACATGTTTGCTTTGTTGTGAGGAGAGAAGTCATGCAATACCACACGCGTGCCGCCGCCGTCCGTCCGACCGAACCGAGCCGGGTCGGGTACGGGTTTCGGGTTTCGAGTTTCGGATCCGAAAATATTTTTGGATCATATATGAACAGTAACGGGCTAGATTTCAGCCCGTTAAGGACCCAAAACCGGAATTTCTGAAATTGAATATAAGGCGGGAAATTGCAACGGTTTTCTGAACGTTGCAAAATATGAATGGATGCGACATTTAAATTGCGAACCATTGCAAATGGTTGTGACACTTCGCGAATAGGCACCTCTTCACATCTATAAATAGCAACGCCCAGAAAAATTTCAAAAACGAATTTTTTGAATCATCTTTTTCTTCCTCACAGTACAGTTTTGCGATGTCATAACTCCGTCTCCATTACTCTGTTTTGTGACGCCCCTCAGGTGTCGCAAACTCAGAAAACGTCGCAGAATTGTTCTCTTCTTCCTCTTTATTCTATTCTATACAAATTGCATCATCGGAAACCATTACTAAAATGTTCTTGGTCGGATCAAAGGCGTACAAACTTTGAATCCGATTTTGCTGTTATGGGCTTCATTGAATCTTGAAAGTCGATAGTTCGATAACCCATTTGTACCTGGTGGGTTGAACTATTGTCTGAAAGAATCTATTCCATAGATCCTTGAAGTCGGAAGTACAGTATTATCTTCTTCGTAATCGCCATCAAATTTGTCTCTAACTGCAAAATCCCCAACAAATTTCAGACAATATTTTCATCCATGGAAGGTTCAAGCGCTCTACAAGTTATGAATCAGCATCTATCTCGATTAGAGCGTTTTGATGGCGACAATTTCACTCGTTGGCAAGAGACGATGAAATTTATTTTGGTCACCGTCAAGTTGTTCTACATTTTGGAAAATGACTTGGAAGAAATCCCGTAGGAAACTGATAAAGATGATGCTACTCTAAAGGCTAAACGTGCAAAGCGCAAAGATGACGATTTTCTATGCAAAGGCCATATTCTGAATGCGCCATCTACCCCAGTCTACAATGCTCATAGGACCTTGGAAACAGCGAAGGCACTTTGGACTGCCCTGGAGAATAAGTACCGCATATCCGAGGCAAGTAATAAAAAGTTTCTTATTTCTAATTTTATGGATTTCAAAATGGTCACCAATAAGTCCATAATTGGACAAGTAAGCGAAATCTTACTGTTGGTGAATCAACTTAAAGATGTTGGAATTGATCTCCCTGAATCTTTTGTTGTTGGAGTTATAATTTCGAGACTTCCACATAGTTGGAATGATTATAAGAAAAAGATGAAGCATGCGAAAACGGATTATAATTTAGATAGTTTACAGCGTCATCTTCGTATTGAAGAAGACTCTCGCAAACGCGATCTAGATGATAATCCGCAAACTGAGTCCCATTCTAAGGCAAATAATGTTGAAATTACTGATAAGTTAAAGCCAAAGAATGAGACACAGTTTAAGAAGAATAATCATTCCAAAACCAACAATAAAAAGAAAGGTGCTTGTTATTTTTATAACAAGCCCGGCCACTATGCCCGAGACTGCCGTCTGCGGAAGAAACAACAAAAAGTGAATGTGGTCGAAGACTCGCTTGTGGCTGTAGTGCAAGAGGCGAACTCCGTTAGCGGCAATGATAATGATTGGTGGTTCGATACTGGAGCAACCATTCACAGTTGCATAGACCGTAATCTGTTCAAAAGTTACGAAGAAAATAAAGGAGTAGCCGACGAAGTTACTGGAGCAAATAAGGTTCCAAGCAAAGTTCTGGGAAAAGGCACTATAGAACTTTCTTTCACCTCTGGAAAAGTCCTTACACTAGTAAATGTATTTTATGTACCTGATATGTGTAAGAATTTGTATCTGGATACCTTCTTAATAAAGGAGGATTCAAGATGGTGTATGAGTCTGATAAGCTAGTGTTGTCTAAGAACGGTAGATTCATTGGACAGGGATACTCTTGTAACGGCATGATTAAGTTGAATCTAATAAAGAAATCTTCTGTTTATATTGTTGATTCTATTAATTTATGGCATGGTAGATTAGGACATGTTAATTATAATTCCATTAGAAATATACATAAATTAGGATTAATTTCTGATTGTGATTTCGATACCATCTCTAAATGTGAAATATGTGTTCAAGCAAAAATACATCGAAAATCATTTAAATCCATAGAAAGGAAAACTGGTTTGCTTGATTTGGTATATAGTGATGTGGGTGACTTAAAAAGTCATATCACCTATGGTGGTAACCAATACTATATAACATTCATTGATGATTATACTAGATATGCATATATATATATATATATATATATATCTAATGTAAACTAAAGATGAGGCCTTTGATAAATTCAAAATTTACAAAGCAGAGGTCGAAACACAATTAGGAGTTAAAATTAAAATATTACATTCAGATCGTGGTGGTGAATATTTCTAAAATGAATTCACCTTGTTTTGTAAACAACAAGGTATAGTTCACCAATGTACTGCCCCATATACACCACAACAAAATGGTGTTGCTGAAAGGAAGAATAGAACCTTAGTAGAAATGGTTAATGCCATGCTCATAAGTTCTAATTTACCTTATAACCTATGGGGTGATGCTATGTTATCTGCATGTTATATTTTAAATAGAGTACCACTTAAAAAGAATAATATTTCCCCTTATGAATTATGGTTTAATAGGAAACCTAACCTAACTAGACTTAAAGTTTGGGGTTGCTTAGCATATGATAGAAAACCAGACCCTAAACGACCAAAGTTAGGAAATAGAGCATTTAAATGTGTTTTCATAAGATAGTCACTTAATAGTATAACTTATAGATTCCTTATTCTTGACACCCTAGAAGTTATAGAATCTGTAGATGTAGAATTTTTTGAAAATCAAACTGTTGAGATCCCATTGAGATCATCTAGTCCAGAACCTAGTATGGCTAATGATATCAATGACGATGATTATGCTCCTGCTCAAAACAACAAGGAAGTATCAGTACCAGATAATAGTACTGAACACCGGAGAAGTAAAAGAGCGAGAATAGAAAAGGACTATGGTCCTGACTTCATTACATATCTTGTAGAATGCAGTAAGGACGAAGTCCTTAATGTGACTAAATATGTAATGAACGTCGACGACGATCCCAAAATTTATTCTGAGGCTATGAGTTCCAGAGATTCCAATTTCTGGAAAGAAGCTATCAATGATGAAATGAATTCCATACTGTTAAACCAAATTGGGTTTTAACTGATTTACCTCCTGGTGCTAAACCTATAGGATGTAAATGGATATTCAAGAAAAAGTTAAATACAAATGGATCCATTGATAAGTTTAAAGCCAGATTAGTTGCTAAGGGATATAAGCAAAGACATGGAGTAGATTACTTTGATACATATGCTCCAGTTGCTCGCATATCTTCTATACGCTGTTTAATTGCACTTGCATCAATTCATAAATTAGTCATACATCAAATGGATGTAAAGACTGCCTTTCTAAATGGAGATTTAGAAGAAGAGGTATATATGGAACAACCTAAAGGTTTCAAAATCCCAGGCTAAGAAAAGAAATTTGCAAATTAGTGAAATCTCTTTATGGCCTGAAGCAAGCTCCCATGCAATGGCATGAGAAATTTGATAAAGTTGCATTGTCATATGGATTCATTGTTAATGATGCTGATAAATGTATTTATAGCAAATCGGATAACAACGGCAGTGTTATAATATGTTTATACGTTGATGACATGCTAATATTTGGTTCCAATATATCATGTGTGAATGAAACTAAAAAGTTTCTGTCTTCTAAATTCGATATGAAAGATCTAGGAGAGGCTGATGTAATTTTGGGAATTAAAATTATTAGGAAAGAGGGGGAGTTATTACTAACTCAATCTCATTACATAGAGAAATTCCTACAAAAGTATGGTCATTACGATGACAAACCAGCACCAACTCCTTTAGATCCTAGTATTAAATTAGAAAAGAACACTGGACGTACTATCTCTCAACTAGATTATTCCAGTGTTATTGGGAGTCTTATGTATGCTATGCATTGCACTAGACCACACATCGCACATGTTATAAGTGTATTATGTTGATTTACGAGTAATCTAGGTTTTGAACATTGGAAAACTATTTCCAGAGTTTTAGCTTATTTGAAAGGAACCATTGAATATGGTTTATCTTATAAAGGATATCCTGCTGTAATAGAAGGATAAAGTGATGCAACCTGGAACAATGTAGAATCCAAATCCAAGTCTACTACTGGATGGATCTTTACATTAGGAGGCGCTGCTGTGTCTGGGGCTTCCAAGAAGCAGACCTGTATTTCTGACTCAACAATGTTGTCAGAATTGATTGCATTAGCAGATGCATGTAAAGAAGCGGAATGGCTTAGGAATTTATTAATGGAAATCCCTTTATGGAAGAAGCCATCTCCAGTAGTCTTGATTAACTGTGACAATCAAGCAATGATATACAATGTGTCTAATAAGACATATAATGGAAAGTCTAGACATGTGAGTCTAAGACATCAAATAGTGAGACAGTTACTCAAAAGAGGAGTTATAACTGTTGACTACATAGAAACGAAGAAAAACTTGGCTGACCCACTTACGAAGAGTCTTCCAAAGGCAATGGTTTCTATAAAGTCACAAGAAATGGGACTAAGGTCTGTGAATGAAGGTTGATCATCCTTAACAGAAACCCAACTTAAGTCTTGAAAAGGATAGACAAAGTTCAATGGGTACCAACAAGTTAAGAGAATGATTATGGAACACTAAATCGATAATCCCATAATATTTAATGTTGGATTCTGCAAGAACAAAGGATGGATATATATATCCTTAATAAGTCTAGAAACCCTAAAAGGTGAATCGCAGAAACACCTTAAGAGACTTACCTATATGAGTATGGAAATCAGGCCATTTCCTAGGAAAGTAAGACCGCTTTCTAAGTAGACTCATGAACCAGGATTTAAGCACATGGCCATTAACGTGTTGAGCAATACAGAACACTTTACCTAAGGAAATCAACATGTGTGATTGTTCCGGTTTTATCATTATGGATACTTGGTTCAAGATTCGTTCACCATAGAATCTAGATAAGGCTTTGAATGGTTTACACTAAGTAAAGGTTCAAATCCAAAAGATACCTTTTATTTATGTGTTGGTTTTCACGATGATGCAAAACTTGATCTTAGAACTACATAGGTTTGATCCCACTTGGGTATGTAGGAAGTCACTCTAGTGATGCAGCCATTCTATTTATTAATTTTTCTTATTTTGAAAATTGGGGGAGATTGTTGTAAAATTTTCAAATAACTTTGGGGTTTGGGTTTTGATTTGGAAGAGAAGTAGTAAAGAGGAAGAAGAGAATATTAGTCCCACATAGTAGAAAGTTATACAAAATATTTGTATAAATATAGTTTTCTCATGTGGATGTTGGGGCCTTGGGGCTCCCACATGTTTGCTTTGTTGTGAGGTGAGAAGTCATGCAATACCACGCGCGCGCGCCGCCGCCGTCCGTCCGACCGAACCGGGCCGGGCCGGGTCCGGGTTTCGGATCCGAAAATATTTTTGGATCATATATGAACAGTAACGGGCTAGATTTCAGCCCGTTAAGGACCCAAAACCGAAATTTCTGAAATTGAATATAAGGCGGGAAATTGCAACGGTTTTCTGAACGTTGCAAAATATGAATGGACGCGACATTTAAATTGCGAACCGTTGCAAACGGTTGTGACACTTCGTGAATAGGCACCTCTTCACATCTATAAATAGCAACGCCCAGAAAAATTTCAAAAACGAATTTTCTAAATCATCTTTTTCTTCCTCACAGTACAGTTTTACGACGCCATAACTCCGTCTCCATTACTCTGTTTTGTGACGCCCCTCAGGTGTCGCAAACTCAGAAAACGTCACAGAATTGTTCTCTTCTTCCTCTTTATTCTATTCTATACAAATTGCATCATCGGAAACCATTACTAAAGTGTTCTTGGTCGGATCAAAGGCGTACAAACTTTGAATCCGATTTCGCTGTTATAGGGCTTCATTGAATCCTGAAAGTCGATAGTTCGATAACCCATTTGTACCTGGTGGGTTGAACTATTGTATGAAAGAATATATTCCATAGATCCTTGAAGTCGGTAGTACAATATTATCTTCTTCGTAATTGCCATCAAATTTGTCTCGATCCACAAATTCCCCAACACCACTGATATCCCTCTTGAATTGATGTGCGGCAATCAAAAAGCATCATATCGTGATTTATGCTTTTCACGAGCAAAAGAGATGAATTTACTAATTTTTAAAACCTAAATTAGACACCAAAAAAATGCTTGCAAACAACCAAATTAGACGCCAAAGAGCAGCATCTCCTGTTAGCATTGCTCCACTATATCTATGTTTTAAAATGTACCCAGTCTCACCCTTTTTGGAACTTAGCTGAGAACTACATTATGCACGGCCTACAGAGTCCAGTGAAGGTAAAAGCCAGTGACAAATTTGCTGAGTAAAATTTCACTCTTCTTGCAATGAGAAAATAGGATCATCCCTCCGTTGCAATGTACCAAAGTTGAACACCTGTGAACGCTTGAAGTCATAAATACAGTTTCCAGTAATACCACTGACATCAGAGGCTAACATACACAATGAACCATGCACAGATAGAAGTCACAGCGCACATCATCAACTATAAGAGCAATGCAGTCTAGAAACATAGGTGGCGCGGAAAAAGCCCCACAACCTTTTCCATGAACCGAAGCCGTTATAGGTGGAAGTTGGAATTGGGAACCAGTGACAGGGTTAAGGAGTGAAACCTGAAAAGGAGGATCCAGAACATGCATATTCAGCATAAGCAACCACCCATGGCACGATGATAAGAACTGAAAGGTAAATGCAGCATTTGGAAGAGTAACATGGTAGAGCTTGGAATCAGTAAGAGAAAAGCAATCGATAGATTTTTTTTATCGAAATAGTGAAAGTAGGGAACGAGCCAGATGAAGCGTGGTCTCTGCATTGGAGGCGGAATCGGTGCATGACGGCGTCGATGCTCTTTTTGAACTACGAGCCATTTCCGACAGATGGACCCGAAACGTACGTAATCTGGAAGAGGAAGGCACTCTAAAAATAACTCGGTGAGCGAAATTGGGAGGTCTGTCTAATCAGGTGCCTCTGTTACGATTTTGGGGTTTTTTGCGACAATTTGGAATTCAAACGTCTCCATTTTCAATTTTCTAGAATTCGGCTTGAATCATAGTTAGGAATTTAGCAAATCACATATAAGTATTAGATTTGGATGCGAGAAATTTCAAATTGACCTGAGAAATGAAGATGAACGGTGGTCGATGGTATCCAATTTGCTGTGTGACCAAGGAGGAGGAAGAGCAAATATATAGCTGAAGATGAAAAGTTTTTATGGGAAAATTCCTCATGCCTGCCTGAGAGCTTTCAAGTTTCAACCCCCTAACTTGCCATGATAGACGAAATGAATTGGTTCATTTTTAAGTCGTTATAATCTAAATATGGAAGAAAAAAACTTGAACATGTTATAAACAAATAACAATACATTATAAATAAATAAGAGCAGAAACTATTAGAGAAAGAGGCATGAGACATTTTATTCAGATAAGATAATCTATTTACATTACATAGCCTCCTTTATATAAAGGCTTCAAAGCATGAGATTGAATTTATCCCACGATGTGGGACTAAACAAAAAATATAAAAGCATATTCACTTTAGGATTTACATATATTGTAACACTCCTCCTTGAATATTCTTCTTCAAAATCTTGAATGTGATAACTTGAAATTGTCTCTTTTGAAACGTGTATGATGATTGCTCCCCCTCATTGTTATCTTGTTTTCATTTATCCATTCAGTCGATATAGATATTGTCCGTTGCCTCATTAAAAACCTCTGTTAGGAAAACCCAGTGGGAAAAACCTTAAACGAGGAAAAGAGGGCAACTTGTAAAATCATATTCTAAATGATATTGTTTCTAAAGAGTTTGATGCTTTGGGATCAAAACAATGCCTCATTAAAACCTTACTAAGAAAAACCCAATGGGAAAAATCTCAGTGAAGGAAAAAGAGTATAATATAGTATGACATATTTCAATAATTTACTACATCAAATGGAGTTTGATAATTCTAGATCAATTTAATGCCTCGTTAAAACCTTACTAAGAAAAATGCGGAAAAAATCTTAGTGAATGAAAAAAAGTACATTATGATATATTTAGGTATGCTCCCCCTGATTTTATATTTTTCCATTTAAGTTTGAATACATGTATTGATAATCCAAATCAACTACAAATACTTTTGATCCATATATGTGTAACATAGCTTAGACAAGCATTAAGAAAATAAAAATCAGGAGACGATAATTCTTTTTTTCCTCCTTTTCCTCCTTTCATCATTTATAAATAGTTGCCTTTGATACGATCAATTTTTCTAAGATTATTTCTTTTAAATATTGTTAGCATTTTATACACCTTATATGCTGCTTTTATGAAAAACACTTCGTGTGCTTTCATTTTTATGCCTCATATCAGTTTAGCTTATTGCAACTACATCTTCGATGAAAATTAAGAGTTTCATTACAACAATACTTAAAAACAAAAAGTAATCTACTCGTCATGAATTATATCAAGATTTTCATTGCAACAATGTTTAAAAGAAAGTTGTAATCTACACCCTTTATCTTTGCATTCTTTATAAGCAGCAAAGTAATTTATATTCTTCGGGAACTAGTAGACTTTCATCATTTAGTATGATTTAACCAATATTCATACCTTCAGGGTATTTTAAGTGTTTCAAACACTTTCACTACTTCAGTCAATTCAATTATTTATAAAAACATCATGCCTAGAGCATTTAACACGATGTAGCACTACATGTGCCTTAGTAATTTCAGTTATATATATATATATATATATATATATATATATATATATATATCTAATTATATTTTGCGAACTACAGGTTCACATTTCTTGTTTAGGAGAATTTCATGTTGGCCAATCATGTTTTTCTCTAATTCAGGATATTTAATCCATTTATAAACATAAGCACTTTATTTTTCACAAGTTTACCACCGATGATTTTTTTCTTCAGTTCGTGACACGATTTATTGATATCTCTTTATTTATCATGTTTTAGGTACCTAAACCACTTCTATGGTTATTTGATAATTATGTCATGGACCTCTTCTAGAGTATTCTTCAATGTTTCATCAAGAACACTCACCTCCATTTTCTGATATCTTTATTACTTACTCCAAAAATATATCCAACCGACTTCTTCACCACACTTCCACTGTGGTCTATAAATTTTTGATCCTTTGGGGATTTGAATCTATATTGGAGCAAGTTTACTAGGGATGTTATTGAAAATTACTTAATATTTTGCATCTTTGCATATGTTAATAAATATTTAATCTTGATAATTAAAAAGAACTTGTATCCCTTTTATCCTCCCCCTCAATGTTGACGAACATTGTCACATTGAATAATTATTATCTCTGGATTCTCATTTTGATTCATTATGATATTTCTATTAGCAAATACGTTATATATATCAATTAAGAGGACAATTCTTTTATCAGTTGATAAGATGAATTCAAGTAATAATGCTTATTTTCATTTATTGATCTAGCCACTTGGAGAAATTTAGTTATTATGTAGATCATTTGAATACAAACATGACTTCAGGTCATTCAACATTTATGTTGATTGAATTTTTAACCACTGAGTGATATCCAAGCATAGTCTATAATATGAGCTCATATTTACTTAGTCAAACAAACATCAAGTTGTTAATTAAATATATGCATATATGGATATATATACCTGCGTCCACGTATTATATATGCATATTCTTTCTTATTTGAGTTAGTGATTTTAGAACAAACTAATGCAAGGATCCAAACTATTAATTTTTTTTAATGGATGTCAATGTGAATCCTTAAATATTACATGATAATTTTCAAAATGTTTGATTTGAAAATACATATACATCAAGTTTGACTTATCAATAATAACTTCAAGTCATTTGATATATTATAACTTCTAGTTATAGAATATATTGTAACTTATAGTTACCTTTGATTTATCAATGCTAAGAATTTCAAGATCTAAATATTAAAATTTGTAATTGTTTCTTCGTTTAATATCGAAGCCAAACCCTTTTTTTAGTAATAATTACCAAAGCCTCTGGTTTGATAATTCATAAAACTTGCAATATTTCATATAACTTCTTGTTTATTTCCATTATCAAACTTTGAACTTTATGTACATTTTTGTACACTTAAATGTATGAATCTATGTAGATATATAATATAATTGAGACTTTCTGCATATTTTTATTTTGAATATGCTAAAGAACAACGTCCTTCGAATTAATAATTCAATATAACTTAACAGTTTTCAATCCAAACCATGTTGAAGTTCTAATTCAAATAAATTATGTATACAACTTCGAGTTGTTAAGGTTTATTCTTCAATGATATTTCAAATATCCGTTTTAAGCATTTTTATAAATATATCATATAAGAATACATAGTTCAAATTACATATAGACATCTCTTCCAGAGAGTTCAATAAAAGAGATATATTTACAACAAAAATACAAGTATCTTCTGGACACTAAAAATGTTATAGAAATATGCTATTAGATTAGTTACAAATCTTTTCAAGACCGTATTTATAGCTTTTGTGAAAATTATGATATGATATATAAATTATCACATCACGAGCTTAAGGATTTTTCTTCAAGAATATCTGAAATCCGTCCGCATTTCTATCCGAAAAACAGATTAATATCTAATATCCGAAAAAGTGGATGCGAACACGGATATGAAGGTGTCCATATCCAAAAATTATCCATCCAGTTTTGTCAAGATTATAGTTTATATTTTGTATATTTTATCACAATGAAAGATGTGTTTATTTTTTCATTAAGTCAATAGTTTGTTTTATATACATTTAACCCATATTAATTGCTCAAAACTATTTATTATCATCATATTCGTTTATTTTTCACACTATTATAATCAACTAAATGGAAGAAAAAAATGCTAAACCAAAATTATCCATTTATATTTCTCAATTTATCGATCATTAGCGGATAGGATAGCTATCTAATATCCATCTGTATCCGCAGCTATGGATATACGATATCCAAAAATGATTTCGAATGCTGGTGCAGATATGGCACTATCTGTATCCGAAAGTATCCATTGATGGGTCTACTTGCCTAAAGTCTATGTTGTCAATTCGTTTCAACTTCCCTGGGTTTACAAGCAATTGGTTCTCTAGTTTCAAAAAAACTAATTATAGTTTGATTTTAATTGAAGTTAATTAATTATGATAATTGAGTAGATAATCGATTAGCTAATGTAAGAAATTATATATATAAGTTGTTTGTCGGATTGTATATGAATTGATAGTATAAATTGAATAATGAATTAAAAGTATAAATTCATATAAGTTATTCCCTTGGAAAATTGATCGTATAAAGTAGATTATGAATTAGTAGTATAAATTTATATAAGTGATTCCCTTATAAAATTGTTTGACCTTGTCTGACATGTAATATGCATGATCGTTATATAGATGTTCACTTTTATTGTGAAATGGACACTAATATTCATCTAATATAGTATATATCGGTTTTTTCACGGTGTTGGACAAATTATAAATACAATGATATTTTTACATTTGATTAATCATTTCACTTCAAATGTTTCATGGAATTTAGATGGTACTTCCATTGTTTAATGTATACGAGCATTGGTGTATGATACGGTAGTAAGGAGAAGACCTGCAAAAATTTCAATGAATCGTTTAAGGTGCACGATTTATAAAATGTAAAAAAGCATGCGCTTTTAGTGGGAAGTAAGTTTGACTGGCTAATAAGTTATTTATAGTGAAGATAATAATTTTAAATTTATAAGAATATTTATAAGATATTTAATAATCATTAATAGTTAATATTAAGGTAATCCGTATGGTTAAAAGACTATTAATTATAAGCAAATAACCAATTTCAATTCTATAAGATGATTGATTAATATTATTATAAGATAATACATAATTATATTATAAGTAATTAATACTAACTAAATAGTAATAGTATATGATTAGTATTAAGTGATATAATTACAATAATTAATTTTGAATTTATAAGAAAATTTATAAGATATTTAATTAATATTAATAGTCAATATTAAGATGTTTCGTAAGTACAATCAAAAGATAATTAATTATGACTAAATAATCATTATTAAGTAATTCATAATTAAGATAATCAATTTTGAATCTATAAGATGATTAATTAAGTGGAAATTAGGGAAGCATCCCTATCATACTTTCATATTGTAAAGCGGATCCCTGTCAAAGTTTCATTGTAAAGCGGGTCCCTGTTTTCTGGAAACGAAGAAAAATTATTGTTGAAATGTCAGCAACTTTTATAAATAAGTGCTGATATTTCAGCAACTATCTATATCAAAGTTTTATTGTAAAAACAAAGAAAAATTATTGCTGAAATGTCAGCAACTTTTATAAATAAGTGCTGATATTTCAGCAACTTTCATAAACTGTGTTCACAGTGTACATAAATGTTGCTGAAATATCAGCAACTTTTATAAATAAGTGTTGATATTTCAGCAACTTTCATACACTATGTTCATAGTGTACAGAAATGTTGCGGAAATGTCAGCAACTTTTATGAAATGTTGTATCATGCTCTGCAATAATCGTGAATAAAAAACAGGGACCTGATTTACACTGAAATTTAGTGAAGGACTTTTCGTGAATTTTGAAACTTAATAAGGACATGTGCCAAAAGTACCCATTAATTAATACTAAAAATTAATACTGAGATGGTTCATAGGACATTTTGACATACATTCTTATGATTATAAAAAATTAGTATTATGTCTCTTTCAATTTTCTTTTATAAATTACATCCCTATTTTAAAAAAGGTGAAATTCAAGGGGATGTTTGGATAATTTTACTAACATTAATATGCGTTCTTAGGATATGTGTCCATAACTCATAACTGTCGTAATACACATCGTAGTGGCCACTTTTAATTAAGAAACGTGAGAAGTGAAAAAGAAACAAAAAAGAAAAAAAAGAGGGAAGTAGAAAATAATTTTAAAAAAGGAGGGATATAAAACAATTAAGTTTAGAAAAGAGCGATGTCCTTAATTTCCACTAGTTCATAAGTATATCTATAAGTAGTTAATTATAAGTAAATAGTTAGTAGTAGTCCAATACCACTATCCAATTGGATAGACACTCTGGATTTGTTCCATGAGGTCATAGGCTCGAATCTCGCATAGTACGTGATTTGAACTATTGGACATATGTTGACTTATAGTATATTATACTACCTAAAACTTCCATTATAATTGTGTACCACCACATAAGTACCCAGTTTTAAAAAATAAAATAGTTAATAGAAAATGGTAAATTTATGCAAAAATTTATACGATATTTAATGAATGAGTATGTTTATGTTTATTATGTAGTAAAATATGGAACATTTGAAAGTTCGACGTGATCGGATGTACAATAATGTAGGGCATAAAGGATCGATACCAACAACTTTCCTAACAGGTTTACAAGAATTCATGAAAGTGGCATCTTCTAAGACAAATATGATATATGTACAATGTCCTTGCAAGAAATGTAAAGCTCAGAAAATTGTTGATTATGACATTGTAGAAATCCATTTGACAAAACACAGTTTTATGGAGTATTATTATTTGTGGAAATTTTGCGGTGAAGATATGAGAACACTTAATACATGATTTGTCGATGGAAATGAAAATAAAATGGTTATTGATTTTTATGAACCTATTCCTTAGAATAGAATGACATAAATTGTTTTAGATGTCGGTGAACCGAGTATGCGGATGAATTCGACGAAAGTAGAGAAAGAACCAAATCCTATAGCTACAAAAATTTGGCCCGCTAGAAGCATAAAACGATCACTTTTTGATGGATGTCCACTAATAGAGTTAGCAACAACATCTTGGTTAGTTGCTATAAAATACAAACATAACGGTACAAAAAACTAATGAATGATGTTATTAGTTTGGTTTGAGATGTGATCCTAACCGATTTGAGGAATAGGTTGGTAGATAAATGGTATTTATTAAAAGAAAGCGTGCATACAATTTACTATACTAAAATACTAACTTGTATTGAAGTGGATGCATATTATATTAAAAGGAAGATATAACTCATGCAGGTTATAAATTTTGTAATCTAGGTAAACATGAAAGAAAAAAGAAAATGGTAAAGGTATACCTTTCACCCGTATGCATTATCTCCCACGTATTCCTAGATTTTTGAGATTTATGTTGTGGAGTATACGTCTTGTTTGATGATAACAAACGTATATTTATATTAGATTTTTCTATTAAGTGTGT
Organism: Allium fistulosum; assembly: GCA_030737815.1. NCBI lineage: Eukaryota > Viridiplantae > Streptophyta > Magnoliopsida > Asparagales > Amaryllidaceae > Allium > Allium fistulosum. Next base: position 1,024,254,084 of record CM060906.1, read on the forward strand.
TATCTATAAAATATCAAAAAAGCACAGTTCCATTTTCAATCAACTTGTCATATATTATTTTTCATATGCTCTTTGCACACATATCACATATCAAACACATCACCACTTTATTTATAAACCGTGACATATGTTTGTTATTATTTAAATGGAGAGATTGTAAAATATCATAATCGATCTTTGCTCGATATTAATATAAATGTATGTTATATTTAATGTGTTTGTTTAATTTTGTGTATTTACAAGGATTCTGATTTCAGTTAAGATGCACCAAAATAGTTTGTGATAAAGTTTTAGGTAGTGTTTGGTTTAAAAACGAATTTTATGTTTTCGGTTTTCAAGATGTATCTCAAATATGAGAAGAATTGAGGGACGGTGCAAGGGATGAAAGAAAGACGGATGAGAGGACGAAAGGGATAGAGAGACGACAGAAGAATGGACGTCCAAAACTAAAAATAACAAACCAAACACTACCTTATTTTCTCGGTACCAAACAAAACTATGCATGCCATAACTACTTGAAAATAACACTGGTAGAAAAGTTTTTATATCCAAAACAATCTTCAAAAACACAACAAGAGGAGAAAAAAAACTAAAAAGAAATCGAGAAAAGGAGGAATAGATATTTTATAGTCATTCAAACAAGGAACAAAATTTAAACAAGAAGCAAAAGAGGAAAAGATATTTCAGCCATATATTGGTTTGTTCAAATAGAGATTCTCAAGCAAATATTCTAGCTAGCTACGTTTGTTTATGTATATTATCTCCCATACTCTTAGATTTGATCGTCGGATTACAGAAAACAGAGATAAAGAATAATTAAATCAAAATCAAAATTTTCAATCATTAGACTACACTTCCATTTGATACAAAAATTTCATCATCATCTCTCAAACATCAAAATCTGATAATCGGTTAATCTCAACAAAACGCTACAAACATCTCAACCAACAAGGACTTCGGTCAGTTTCAAATTTCAAGCCAAACATCATCACCATTATCAACATTATCAGTACTAACCGTCACTACTCTCACTGATTGGACGAGTTTTCAAAATCAGAGCAGAATTAGACATCACAACATCATCACCAAAATATCACGAAGCTAACAACAACCAAGCAAAACTCTAACATCCGCGACTCCATCACACGAAACGATTACTCTTCAGTCACAACCAGAACCCAAGCTTTAGGCAACTGCAGTCTCATTACAGCAAAGCAACAATGCTTCAGAATAAACTACATCAAAGCCGGCTCCATCATCAGACATGAACTTCGGTTGAAATGAATCAAAGGCCAGAAATTGACGCTTATCTTAGATCAGATCCCGTGATTCTGGGATCTCATTGCCAGCACTCCAGTAGCATCAATTTCTCAGGAAGCAGCGACTCAGGCTACGACGGCTTCATTACCAGGCATGGCACCAGATCCAAAAAAATGATTTTTCACTTGCGGCAGCATTATTTCAATTTCCAACGACTCCATATTGGAGCGTCCTTATGGCAGCAGCATTCACCAGCAACATAAGCAAAAGAAATCCAGTTTGTAGAAACATGTATTTTCAAGCGATGGAAGCAAGTTTAGGGCAGTGGCAGCTCTTTTTGAGAAGAGGCGTTCTTATGTTTTCTTGAAACATTGTTTTTCTTTTCTATAAGTTAATTATTTTTAAATACAGAATAAAAATGCGGAAATATAAATTCATAGTTTAGAATTCACAATACAAATGCTGAAATAAAAGTACCGAATAAAAATGCAGAAAATAAAATACAGATAAAACAAACTACGTTCTTCTTTTCAACTGAGCAACAAAATAAATATCAGTCTTCCTAAGCTGCACGGGGTTGTCCAACAGGGCATGCAAATGATTAAAACCTATGCTATCATACTTAGCCAAACAATTCGTGACCTCCCATTCTTCATAATCGTCATCCTCCTGTTTCGCTTCCATACACCTAGCAAGAGTCAGATCATGCGAAGATCATGCGAAGAACTGTCAACAGACCTAGAAGGACCACCAGTGGTAGGCGCTCTACGACTGGAGATCTCTGCAGCATCACCCCTAAGATAGTCGCGATGAAGCTGTGCGTCGAACTGTAGCTAAACAGGTGAATCTGGTGGAATTATGAACTGACATTTGTCAGTTTGGATGCAGCCATCAAAAATCACTCATCGGATTTTGTATTTGCGGTACCTTGCTGCAACTGTATACCACCACTCGTCGAATCCACCGATCGTGTCCTATTCTTCGTTCCAATAGCCACCTGAAATATGTAGCAGCTTGTTCCATGGGCTCCACTCACGTTGTAGATTATCGAACTTGTTTTTCATTTGCTTAGCGTTGTAATACAGACCAGTTCTTACGTTGAACAGGACTGTGATATCTTCATACCACTGTGCAACACGGTGGGCACACGTACCAATGTTTTCAAAACAAACATCGATGAACGCGTTTGTCCTGTCGGTATTCCAGTCGACGATGGTTCTGATAGAAGAAGAAGCATAGTAGCTAGACATTTTGAAAAAAGTAATTTAAAAAATAATTTGAAAAAATTGGAAAAAAATATATATGGTAGATAATAATACGAAAAACGCAAATATAAAAAAAACTACCTGAAAAAATCGACGACGGATCTACTAGAAATTGTTGAATTTTTGGATTTTTTGGTTTTTTTGTTGGTGATCTGGTTGAGAAATGGAATGCTATATATAGTGAGTGAAGGGTATATGGCGGTTGGAAACGAACCGTTCACGTCAGACAGCGTCTGACGCGTCGGACGCGTTTGACGCGAACGGTTCGTTTGAACTGGACAGTAGCGTGGGGCCCATGCTTGACGTGTCTGATGCGTCGGACGCGTCAGACGCAGACGCCAACGCTGGCTGCACATTTTGCAAAAAGAACGGTACCTAAGAGTGAATGGTTGAAGAAGAAGAGGAGTAATTGTTGGAGCAACAGTTTTGTTTTGAAGAGGATGGTTTTGTGGCTCACGTGAAAAGAGAAAGGACCCTTTTTATTCTCAATAGGGAAAATTCTAAGAAGTTCCTCAATTTTATCTCAATAGGGACGTTTCATTTTTTTTGTTTTTGTACTTTATTTTAATCTCAAACTTAAGATTTTTTCTGAAATTGAGCTACGGTTTGTAGTTCAGGGATTTTCGACTAAGGGATAAAATTGAGGTAGGTTACTGGGCATAGAATTATTATATTCAGGTTAGAAGGGAGTGAGAGTTTACAGCTGTTGTAAACATTAGAATATATAATTTTGGCAGTAATTTTGGAAGCAACAATAGGCATTATCATATTAGGGGCCAAAATTGGATTTATCCATGTGTCGTTTACCTTTCGAATTTACATTTCTACATTATTTATCTATTTCTCTACAAAAGTTTTAAGTACCATATTCATTCCTCCTCCAAGGTTATATTTCATGATCCTAACAAGTGGTATCAGAGTGGGTTATTGAGAAAAATCTGATATCATGTCTCATCGTAGTTGTAATTTTGGCGAGAGCCGGTCCTTTTTTAGACCATCCACTTTTATCGGAACGGATTTTTATATTGAAAATATAGAATGGAAATTTATGTAAATACTATTGATTTTCATATTTGAAATATCATTGAAAACGGTTTGGATATGGTATATAGGAATATTTTTTGCTTAATGCTAATGCTATGAATATTCTTATCTTTAAACTTAATTAATCTGAATTCAACCATATCTCTCATTGTTTAACTGCTCTGGAAATTTAGAGCACTCTTGATGCAAAACATGGTCGAAAAGTCAACAATAGTGAAGAACTTCCAAAAGCTAAAGCAAGATCATAACAATGCTTGACGAGACTCATAAAAGAAAATACAGACGATGTCAGCGAAGACCACAATGATGATGACTCAACAGATAATGAGGTAAGTGATTTTTTATATAAATATTTAATTCTCATGTGTCATAAATCAACTAAAATTTTTGTTGATCTTGAACTGAAAAATAACAAGTCGAAAAGTCACAAATGTAAACTGCATCAGAAAAATGATAAGTTTGAAAACGAGCTTGAAAACATTAAGAAAATTGAATATTTTGATTGTGAAAAATGTTTGAATTTCGAAAAAGATTTTATCCGCTTCAACGAAAATTTCAAAATGCTTGAAAAGAATAATTTGGCTTCAAAGGAAAATGAAACCGAGTCGATTTGCAAAAACAACATTGTACAAAAAAAGTTGAAGAATTTTAAGATGTTAGAAAATTCCAAATATGAAAAATGTGAAATTTTGAATAATAGAAAAACTAAGATTATTCGTACAAATCTTGAGTGTGATAAATGTGATAAATGTGAAAAATGTGACAAATCGATTAGAAAGGAAACTAATTTTTTTAAAAAGGTCGGAAATCTTGAGTGTGATAAATGTGCCAATTTTGAAAAGGAACCGAATGATATCAAAGAAAATTTCATCATAGAAAATTTCAAAACCCTTGAAAATGAAAATATGATTTTGAATAATAGAAAAACTAAGATTATTCGTACAAATCATGAATTGGAAAAAGTAATTGAAAAAAATCAAAAATTTTGAAAAACCTGAATTTGAAATATGCCAAATTTTTGAAATTGAGATTCCTGAAATTAAAACCAAAATAGAAGAGCTTGAAAACGAAAATACGGTCTTAAAGAGAAATGATTTTGAAAAGAGACAGAATGCTATTAGTCGTTGTTCAAAGCTAATAACGAGAATAATTTTTTAAAATCCACGTTTAGGAACTCGAGTTGATTCTTCAAAAAAATTCCACTGGAGAAAAAACATTTAACATGTCATTAGGAAATCAATTCTTTACAAAAAATAGAAAAGGACATAGATTTGGAAAAGTGTCACTTTATAAATAAACGACTAGTAACACTACTAGAAGGAGAAGTGTGTTTCCCAAATGCATGAAATGTGACAAAATTGGAGATAGTCATCATTAATAATTAATGTGTTAGGAACATAAATAAACAAGTCAACAAATTTGGATCCTAAAGAGTACAGTTGTCAAAATTCACGGTTTGTTATAAAAACAAGTTTGGGTACCAAAATTTTCAAAGGTAAATAAATGTGGTTCTGACATCTTTTTCTAAGCTACTCACTCCTTCTAACGTGTAGGCACAAAGATGGCTGAAGAGAAACTATGATAGAAGCAGATTTCAAGTTTTTCTACATATTTGATTAGCGATAATTGCAATGTTCCTTAGCCTATGAAAATGAAGTGGAGATTCATGTACTTTGGAAAACAATGTTGAACAATAATGCAACTTTAATGGTAAGCAAAGTTTAACAATCCGCACCTTAATGGGGCTAAATTTAAAAAAAAAATCGAAATCCAAATCCATCAAAGCACAGATCATGGGATTTGGTACTTGCAAATAAGCATGAGCATTATTAGAGATTGATAGAAATCTAAGCTCACAGTGAAAGCAATAATATGATAAGAATACTGACTATGACTACTACCTTGGAATTAATGGTATTCCTTGGATATCAGATTGTCACATCAACATCGAACATGAGAGAAAGAAGAATTTTCAACAACAAAATACATCCACCTCCAGTGACATGTTCCTTTAAATCTATCTCGTGGGTTGTAACGAGGTAGGGGTCAGAATAACGTTTTGGTGACTGGAAAAATATAAACTGTCCATAACATAAACTTATACCGATAGGTTTCCATTTAATTGTTATGTCCACTAAGGTTAGAAATTCCAATCTAACCTTGCATAACACACATGATTACATACTTATCCCTTTTCAAGGCATGAAATACTAATAAAGTCATATCAACCACCCAATACTTCCAAACCCATTTGTCACTTAGTACTTATAAATATGAAGCGGGCTTCTATAATACTTAAACGAGAAATAGGTAGACTCTGTCATTTACGACCTTAATTGAGGTAGACCCCGTCATTTAAGACTTATTCCTAAGGTGGTTTCCTAATAATGTTGTTAATGGTCAGTAGGTCATTTAAGACATATTCCCTTGAAATAATTTTTTGAACAAAACTCAAAAAATAATTTAAGACTAAAAATAACTAAAACACAAAAAAAATATTCTTACTTTCTTCCTTTTTTTTTCAAAATGGAACTTTTCAAATCAAGGGGAAATTTTTCAAAATATTTTCCTTCTCAAAATTTTTGAGCCACACTTTCAGTGTAGTCGGAAGTCGATTATATGCTAAGCGCGTAAATAAAATTCCAAAATTCTACAACTAATCTTTACCTAAAAATTTGAAATTTTATTTAAATATGTCAACATGTCTATTATTAAAAAAATTAACTTTTAAGGAACATGAGCACTGGTCCGCGATATCATAATAACTTTGTCATGTTCTTCGCTAAAATTTTCAACTATTCTAAACTTCCAATCTTACATTGCATTACTGTTAGTTAAGTGTCTTTATGAGATTCTCATATTTATATTGTTTCTCTACTATGCATTCATATATATATATATATATATATATAAGTGGTTCACATATCCAAAAACAATAACACAAAAAATGAATAGAAACTCATAATATCGTATGTGCCTTTTATAAGAGACAACTAACAGTTTTACAACGTAATAACTCAAAAGAAAAGAACAAATGTTGGAAATAAAAGATACAACAATCCTAAATAAAAACATTGTTTAAGAGCTGTGAGAAGGTCTCACTCCACAGTTGGAGCTCGAGCTATTGCCGCGACCGTGGAATGTTAGTAGCATGGCGGCTATGCAGCTAATCTCACGCCTTTAACGCTGCTGCTCCATCCTAATCTCTCGGAGCTCTGCCTAAACCTGGTGGATAGCAGCAAGCTAGGACTCATGTATCCTCGGCACCCTGCACTATCCCCTACTGCCGGTGCTGCGGTTCTGGTAGCGGTACAAGTGGTAGGTAGGCTGCAAAGGAATATTCATCCTCTTTATGGTGGTCCAGTCAATGGCGGGAGGGACCTTCCTCACTACTGGCTCTCCGCTCAAATTTACCCTGTAATGCCTAAACACTCAAGTGAGCAAGTGGCAATATGGAAAGTGAGTTCTCAGGGTACCAACTCCACGATTGACTATATGGAGTATCAAGAAAAGAGCCCAATTGACGACAATGCCGCCAATTATAGCATATGCGACCTTCTGCACCGAGGTGTAAATCTGGTCAAGGTTCTCTGTCTTTAGAATAATGTTATGCTGAATGATGCACACGATGAAATGGGCCACCAGTCGCAAATTGACGGTCCTTCAATACTTGAGAAGATTATCACCTTGCCTTATGCTCATATTATCACTTATTCTTATAAACTGATTTGTTTAGCTAGACTGACCCATGCATTTTATACTCGGGTCAGACCGAGGTGTTTCAGGTTAGTTACCCTTATGGACTTAGACTATTCTGCTTCTGCATGGACTTATCTGCTAGCCCTTTTTGTTGTAGTCTTTTTTAGTCCTTGAGATGATGGTTTTGATGACAACAACCTTAGAATAAGGTTATAAAATATAAAAACTAACATTATAGTTTAGATATATATGTATATGCAGGATTTAACCATCCAGGTATCAAGAATGAAGACTGTACAATATAGAGATTCAAGATATCAAGATTGAAGACTCATGAGTATCAAGAATATCAAGAATAGCAAAATTATTAAATAGTACAAGATAAGTATTGAGTCTAGAATTATGTTAAAACTTCATAATAGCACTGAAATCTTCACTCCATATTTCATTTGGGATGGAACCCATTTCTACCTTTTTAGTGGCTTACAAACCCATGACAAGCAACTTACAAACCTACGACAAGTGGCTTACAAACCCATGAACATCCTGGTTTTGTACAAGTTCTCGAGTCCTGATGTGATGAGATATTCTACAGGAAGAAGCTTGCAAAACTACTTCAAAATGATTTTCAAAATTGCTTTTCAAACTGTTTTAGCCTTAAAAATTATCTTTTCAAATGATTTTCAAAAAGATGTTTTAGCCTTAAAATATTCTTTGATTTTGTTTTTAAATAAACTCTTGTTTTAAACTTTGTTTTAAACTATCTATAATAATAAATTTAATATTTATACTTAGATTTAAATATAAAATTATAGTAAAATTTTATATATATTATTCTCTATATTTACTTATGTATTTTAATTATAGTTAAGTATATTTATAAAGTTTAAAATAGTTTTAATATAAGATAGAAGTAATTTTCAAAGAAAAACAAAATCACCAAAATTTCCTTTGGGATGTTGACATATCCAAGATACCCATGTCGACATAGTGGCAGCTGGTTTCAAAAATTTGAATTTCAAAAGAAGTGTCTATTCGCCATAACCTTTCACGAATAGACATGGCTGTTGTTCTTCTATAAATAGGGGATGTTTTCAATGAATTTTAAAAACATTTTTTTCTGGTTTTCACTCCTCTTCTTTTTCCACATTTCTTTATATATATTCTTACCATTACTCTGCCGAAATCACCATTGAATTTAACTAGATCATTTCTGGTTTGATTCTCTATCACTATCTCAACAAGATCCCAGTGTTATTTAGAGTTATAGGCTTCTTTGTAATCAATTAAGTGAGAAAAGGTGTGATTGTAGCCTTGGAAATCAATCAAGTGAGAAAAGGTGTGATTGTAGCCTTGGAAATCAATCAAGTGAGAAAAGGTGTGATTGTAGCCTAGGAAATCAATTGGGTGAACTTGTTGCCCGGGAAATCAAGTATCTCTACCCAGAGGATTGTGAATCTGGAGTGGTGTACCTCGTGGCCTTGAAATCGAGGGTTGTAATTGTAAAGATTGTTTTTGAAAGGAAATCCGTACTTGTGTGCGGGACTGGATGTAGGGTAACTCCGAACCAGTATAAAATCCGGTGTGTTCTTTCCTTTACTGCTTTTACTTTATATTTGCATCTGTGTTTGAATCTGTGATCATATCTGTGTTTGAATATTGCATACATTTGTGTTCAAATTAATATAAACTCGAAAAGAATTAGTAGTTCCTTAAAACACTATTCACCCCCCTCTAGTGTTTATACTAGCCTTAAGATCCGTAATCCGCATTTCTCATATTTGGTATCAAAGCAAGGTTTTCAAAGTTTTAGAATCTGAATTTTGAAAAATTTTTAATGGCTATGTTTGAAAATTTTGTTAATACTTGTTTAAAAGTATTCAAATCATCATTGTATCATAAGTCTGCATATAATCTATATTCAAAGTCAAATCGTTCACAAGGTTTTTATGATGTGTAGGAAACATGTTTTATGGGTGTTGAGGAATCAATCCACAATGGACAAATTGTGCATATCAAAAAGAATAAATGGATACTCGATAGTGGATGTTCTAGACACATGACTGGTAATCCGGATATGCTGAACGATATAATATACAAAGACAGAGGATTGGTTAACTTTGGAGACAACTCAAAAGGATATGTGATTGGCATCGGCAATGTCGGTAACTCTAAAACTCCTATTATTACTAACGTTTTGCTAGTTAAGAATATGAAACATAATTTGCTAAGTATTAGTCAACTTTGCGATAAAGGATATAAAATTAAATTTGAAAAAGATAAGTGTCACATTGAAGATAATAATTCAACCATAATATTTGAGGGAATTAGGAAAAAGAATATTTATATTCTTAGTATGAAAGTTTCAAATGATAACTTGTGTCTTTTGGCAAATACAAGTGACCCTTGGATTTGGCATAAGAGATTTGGGCATTTGAATTTCAAACTCTTATCTAGACTGTCAAAACATGATCTAGTAAGAGGTCTCCCTAAAATGAATTTTAAAGTAGATAGTTTATGTGATGCATGTCAATTAGGAAAACTTAGAAAAAATTCCTTTAAATTAAAAGATATGATTTCAACTTCAAAACCTCTTGAATTACTTTATCTTGATTTATTTGGTCCATCTCAAATTCAGTCAATAAATCACAGTAAATATGTTTTTGTAATTGTAGATGATTATTCTAGATTTACATGGACAGTATTTTTGAAACATAAAAGTGAATTGTTATGTTTTAAGAACTTTACAAAAAGGATTCAAAATCAACTTTCTGTAAAAATTATAACCATCCGTAGTGATCACGGTGGTGAATTTGAAAATGAAAAGTTTGAGGAATTCTACAATAAAAAGGGATAACTCACAATTTTTCATTTCCAAGAACTCCACAACAAAACGGAGTAGTAGAACGTAAAAATAGGACGATTCAAGAGTGTGCGAGAACTATGCTTTCAGATAGTAATTTACCAAAACATTTTTGGGCAGAAGCAGTTGCTACCGCCTGTTATATTTTAAATAGAATCTTAATAAGACCTTTAAGTGATAAGACATCTTATGAACTTCTTCACGGAAAGAAACTTAAGGTATCTTATTTTAGAATTTTTGGAAGTAAATGTTTTATTTTAAATACAAAAGATAACTTAGATAAATTTGATCCTAAATCCGACAAAGGTATCTTTATCGGAGATTCTAATAGAAGCAAAGCATACAGAGTGTTTAATTTAAGAACTAACACCATTGAAGAAACAATGCATGTTTCATTCAATGAAAATCCCAAAAATTTTGTAGAGACAAATGATGAAGAGGATTTAATTACTCAAAATCAAGAGTCAATTGAAACTAATAATGAATTTAATCATCCTAATAAAAGGATTAAACTTTTAAAAGATCATCCCATAGAAAATATTCTAGGAAATATGCAATCTGTTGTTACAACTAGAAATCATCTAAGTAAAATGAGCAAGATAGATTTTATATCAACTATTGAACCCAAAAATCCAAAAGAAGCATCAACTGATGATTCATGGATTTTGGCTATGCAAGAAGAATTAAATCAATTCACTAGAAATGATGTTTGGGAACTTGTTCCTAGACCTAAAAATAAAACTATAATTGGAACAAAATGGGTTTATAAAAATAAAATGAATGAACAAAGTGAGGTCATTAGAAATAAAGCCCGGTTAGTCGCTCAAGGTTATTGTCAAGAAGAAGGAATAGATTTTGATGAAACCTTTGCTCCCGTAGCAAGATTAGAAGCCATTAAGATTCTACTTGCTTTCGCAAATTATAATAATTTCAAATTATTTCAAATGGATGTTAAAAGTGCCTTTATAAATGGATTTGTAAAAGAAGAAGTATATGTTGAACAACCACCACTTTTTGAAAATGAAAAATTTCCAAATCATGTTTACAAACTTAAGAAAGCTCTATATGGTCTAAAATAAGGTCCTAGAGCCTGGTATGATAGACTAAGATCTTACTTACTTCAATCAAACTTTGAAATTGGTAAAGTAGATAATACTCTTTTTATTAAAAGAAATAAAAATGATGTTCAACTAGTACAAGTTTACGTAGATGATATCATTTTTGGATCAACTAATTTTGAAATGAATAAAGAATTTTCTAAAATAATGACAAAAGAGTTTGAGATGAGTCATATGGGTGAATTAAACTTCTTTCTAGGATTACAAATAAAACAATTAGATAATGGTATCTTTATTAGTCAAGAAAATATGCTAAAGACCTAGTTAGTAAATTTGGTTTGACTACTGCAAGTGGAAAACCCACTCCCATGGCAACCAATGAGTACCTAAGTAAAGAAGATCTCTCGAAAGATGTAGATAAAAAATTATATAGAGGAATGATTGGATCACTACTCTATGTCACTGCTAGTATACCTGATATCATGCATAGTGTTTGCCTCTATGCAAGATATCAATCCCAACCTAAAGAGACCCACTTAAAAGCTGTAAAACGTATCATAAAATATATTAAACACACCAATTACTATGGCTTATTTTATCCTAAAAATGATTCTTTTGAATTAATATCTTACTGTGATGCTGACTATGCTGGTTGTAAGTCAGACCGAAAAAGTACAAGTGGAACTTGTCACTTTTTGGGACATTCTCTGATTTCCTGGTTTAGTAAAAAGCAAAACACAGTTTCTCTATCATTAACTGAAGCAGAGTATATTTCTGCTGCTTTAGCTTGTTCTCAAGTAATATATATGCAACAAACTTTAAAAGATTTTGGTTTAAATATCTCAAGGTCACCAATTTATTGTGATAATACTAGTGCAATAAATTTATCCAAAAATACTACTCATCATGCTTGAACTAAACATATTGATATCAGACATCATTTTCTCAAAGATAATATAAGTAAGGAAGTAATTACTCTCGATTATATCAATTCTGAGAATCAAATTGCTGATATATTAACAAAATCCTTAAATGAATCTATATTTACTAAATTAAGAAGAGAATTAGGTATTTGTTCAATAACTGAAATATAAAATATAAATAACAAAGTATAATTAAAAAATTAATTAAAAATTAATCAAATAGTAAAAATATCAAGCACCATGTCGACATCCCCCTCCTAACCATGTCGACATATAACGATTTTTTATTTTTGAATTTTTCCTACCAAAATTCAAATAAGTGGTTATATATTCTTCTTATTTCGAAAATTGGATCATTCTTTCTGTTCTATCTTCTGAAAACATTTAAACAATGGCCTCCTCTTCCAAATCAAACAAAAATTCAATCTTTTCGTTCCCTTGTCCTACTTCTGGACCGTTTCAACAAACTACACTTGCACGAGTGACGAAAATGGAGGATTCTTTGAAGGATGCACTGCATCTAATGACTGAAATTCAAGTGGTGCAACTTAGAATGGCCAAAGAACAAGAACGGCAAGGCAAAATTATTAGAAATTTGCAAAATTTCTAATGGACAATCATGCTAATCCGATCTTGATTGATGAAGAGTCTTCAGGAGATCAAGTGCAAGAGGACAGCGAGGAAGAAGAAGAAGAAGCCCCCATGGAAGAAGAGCACGCTGAAGATAACGACAAAGTCGTTTGCATTGGCGAAGTGTGCTTTGACAAAGATGTAAATCTTGTCGAACAAAGGGGAAATTTATGTTTCCACTATCCAAATTGTTCGGTTCATAGATCTCCTATTTTTAAGGACACGCATTAGTTTCTCTTTCCCCTTTCCTATTGTTGTATGTTTTTACTTACGTTCTCTGCGCTCATGTAAATATAACAATATAAATGATTTGTGTTCTTGTATTACAAATATTATCATATATAGATTCTTAGTTAGGAGAGTTTGTAATTTAGGACTAAAGTTTTAGTTTTAGAATTAAGTGTTGATTATTTATGATAACACTATCATTATAATCATATAGTATTAGCCTAAGGGGGAGTTATATAGTTTGGAGTTAGTTTTTGTTGATGACAAAGGGGGAGAAGTATAAAATATAGGATAGTTAGGCGTAGATTAAGGGGGAGTTATTAGTTTTAGGGGGAGTCAATAGGATAGAAATAATATTTTATAAACAAAGGTTGTCATCATCAAAAAGGGGAAGATTTTTAGTCCTTGAGATGATGGTTTTGATGACAACAACCTTAGAATAAGATTATAAAATATAAATACTAACATTATAGTTTAGATATATATGTATATGCAGGATTTAACCATGCAGGTATCAAGAATGAAGACTGTACAGTATAGAGATTCAAGATATCAAGATTGAAGACCCATGAGTATCAAGAATAGCAAGATTATCAAATAGTACAAGATAACTATCGAGTCTATAATTATGTTAACACTTCATAATAGCATTGAAATCTTCACTCCATATTTCATTTGGGATGGAACCCATTTCTACCTTTTTAGTGGCTTACAAACCCATGACAAGTAGCTTACAAACCTACGACAAGTGGCTTACAAACCCACGAACATCCTGGTTTTGTACAAGTTCTCGAGTCCTGATGTGATGAGATATTCTGCAGGAAGAAGCTTGCAAAACTACTTTAAAATGATTTTCAAACTGCTTTTCAAAATGTTTTAGCCTTAAAAATTATCTTTTCAAATGATTTTCAAAAAGATGTTTTAGCCTTAAAATATTCTTTGATTTTGTTTTTAAATAAACTCTTGTTTTAAACTTCGTTTTAAACTATCTTTAATAATAAATTTAATATTTATACTTAGATTTAAATATAAAATTATATTAAAATTGTATATATATTATTCTCTATATTTATTTATGTATTTTAACTATAGTTAAGTATATTTATAAAGTTTAAAATAGTTTTAATATAAGGCAGAAGTAATTTTCAAAGAAAAACAAAATCACCAAAATTTCCTTTGGGATGTCGACATACCCAAGATACCCATGTCGACATAGTGGCAGTTGGTTTCAAAAATTTGAATTTCAAAAGAAGTGTCTATTCGCCATAACCATTCACGAATAGACATGGCTGTTGTTCTTCTATAAATAGGGGATGTTTTCAATGAATTTTAAAAACAATTTTTTCTGGTTTTCACTCCTCTTCTTCTTCCACATTTCTTTATATATATTCTTACCATTACTCTGCCGAAATCACCATTGAATTTAACTAGATCATTTCTGGTTTGATTCTCTATCACTATCTCAACAAGATCCCAGTGCTATTCAGAGTTATAGGCTTCTTTGTAATCAATCAAGTGAGAAAAGGTGTGATTGTAGCCTTGGAAATCAATCAAGTGAGAAAAGGTGTGATTGTAGCCTAGGAAATCAATTGGGTGAACTTGTTGCCCGAGAAATCAAGTATCTCTACCTAGAGGATTGTGAATCTGGAGTGGTGTACCTCGTGGCCTTGAAATCGAGGGTTGTAATTGTAAAGATTGTTTTTGAAAGGAAATCTGTACTTGTGTGCGGGACTGGATGTAGGATAACTCCGAACCAGTATAAAATCCGGTGTGTTCTTTCCTTTACTGCTTTTACTTTATATTTGCATCTGTGTTTGAATCTGTGATCATATCTATGTCTGAATATTGCATACATTTGTGTTCAAATTAATATAAACTCGAAAAGAATTAGTAATTCCTTAAAACACTATTCACCCCCTCTAGTGTTTATACTAGCCTTAAAATCTGTAATCCGCATTTCTCACAGTCTTTTTGTCGCTACTCTGATATGTATATTGTTTTGACTCGTGTGTATATTGTGGTCGTCATACCACTTATGATGTGTTATTTGTATTGTATTGGGATGTATCAGTATATATATGTGTGTGTATATATATATCTGTTTGTTGTTCTATGATGTGTCATGCGTTTGAGTTCTTGTATTTTGTTCCGATAGATCCTATAGCCACCTGTAGTTTTGTATTAAGCATTTATTGGATATGTCGATCCACTTGAGTTGGAAAAAATATACAGCACTAATCGACGTATTCAATGGATATTTAAGACAAGACTATAGATGGTCGCTCCTAACCAGCCCTATTCTCCGCATTAGCAGACAGTATTACCCAGTAATACTCTATGTTAATGTGGGTCTTGGGGTGGGGAGTCATAGCAACATTCCCAGAAAAGATCCGCTGTAGAATCTCAGGATCAAACATCTCTATATCGTCCAAATCTGCACCTATTGCAGATATCTCTAAGATCCCAACGAGATCATTATCTGACATCTCAATCCGAACTCCCTTCATCTCGAACTCGATGTAACTATTGCCATTATCAAAATTCTGCACCATCAATGCATCTAAAAGACGGACGCATCGTGGGTAATATTCTCGCTTATAAGTCTCGAAGCGAAGGATTGGTGCAATTCCTACCACGGCGAAAAGCTCTTCAAGCCCGAGGGCGGTGAAATCTCCGAACTTCACTGCTCGCCCGTGAAGAAAATCAAAGTCTGCCATTTCGAGATAGGTGGCGATATTTCGCTCGCTCCGGTCAAGCCAAGCGGCTTCTTACAGAGTGAAGCTAGGATAACGAGAGGAAGAGCCGCCGGTACGTGGCAGTGCCATGGGCTGAGAGGCCGTTGGAATAAGGGAGAAAAGGGTTTAGATCCGGAGTGGTGGTGGGGCAAGATCTGACGCACAAGAATTTTGGCGTTGGTTGGGGGAGGAATGGAAGAGAGAGGCTTTGGTTAAGCGGAGGAAGGGGGAGATGGAATTGGGTTTGGATAAAAAAATTAAAGAGGACGAAGAGAGTGACGGGGTGCGACAGCTGAAGGTTTGGACGCGACCTATAGTCGCGTTCCAGGTTCGGTTTCGGCCCGTATCCACCTAGCGTTCGACCGCTATTTGGTCAACCGGTCGACTGCTACAGTCAACCGCTAGCCCAGATTTGGGTGCGGCCTGAACCTGGACCCAATAGGGCCGGTTAAATTAATTAATATTCTTATGACCGTTTCGCACACCATCTTCAGCTTAACCTATCCAAAAAAATTCTACCTCCCATACGACGGTATCCACCTTACCGTGTAGACCCTTCCTTGGAAAGATTGCAATAGCCTTAGCAAAACTGTTGCAACCAACAACACTTTCAAAAACCCAAAAATATTCCAGCTGCTATTTCATGCCTACTTCGCATGGAAATATTTCTTCCAATAGCTGGTGGGTTGAACAACACTTCACACTACATACCCCAATAAAGTTGAATGTCATCCATATTTTGTTCGTACCTTTAAGAGAGAAAATATTAAAACCCTCAATTTTATAAACCGAAAAATCACTGCGCTAAATATATGCTCCTTTATATTTGTTTCTAAATAACAGAAACAACTTCATACCAAAACTTCCTCTAAAAGTCAAACTTATATATAAATATTTTAGGGTTTCCAAATACCTTTTTAAAACACAAAACTTCCCAAATTTGGAAAACTATTTTCTCGTCAAAAATCAATATTAAGCCTTTACTGATACACACACACACACACACACATATTTGAGGATTTAAAGAATAATCTTTTATAAACCAAAATTTCTTAACATGACCGATCTAGTGGTATACATGTTTCTTTGAAAATTAAAGTTTTAAAACTTACCCAAAACAAAAAAATTCCATAATAAATCTTTGTGAAAACAAATCCTTCGAAAACTCTTTTTCCAAAATCTAAGGCATTTCCAAAATACACTTTTATAAAAATTCTCTCATAGGTTTTAGACTAAGGAATTGACAATAATTATTCAAATAAAAATCTGATTTGCCATTAAAGAGGTGATCAATGAATGCACCATAGCAAAACTTGTTTCCGGACAATTGTGACATACATAATCTAATTTCCCATTCATTTGGATAATTGCGTGTCTTTGACTGGAACTCAAAATCCAAAATCACAAGGTAGTTAGAATCTCAACCATCAAGTCGAACACCTCCAGTCTCCGGGATTTAGCCATATGTCGTACTCATGCTCTTCATCAACAATGCTTTATGCATCGCCAGCACTCCATGGAGTACTTCGAAGTCGGCATGAAAATCTTAGCTCTAAGATATTTTCAACTCATAGTTGCTTTGCCCATTTCTTCAGAGCAGAACTACAACTACTTCTATAGTCGAAACTCTTAGAATCTAGCATAAAAATGTAATATTACTAGATAGGAAAGTACGAATACGTTCTCCCAATTTATCTTAATCCCCCCGATCTACTAACCTAGTGCTCTGATACCAAATGCAATAATCCGCACCATAATGGGCCTAAATTTCGATAAAAATCGAGACCCAAGTCCATCAAAGCACAGATCGTGGGATTTAGTACCTGAAAATAAACATGGGCATTATCAGAGATTGATAGAAATCTAAACTCACAACGAAAACAATAATAGGATAAGAATATTGACTATGACTACTTCCTTGAAATTAATGGTATTCCTCGGATAGCAGATTGTCACATTAGCATCGAGCATGAGAGAAAGAAGACTCTCCAACAACAAAGTATATCCAACTCCAGTGACAAGTTCATCTAAATCTATCCCATGGATTGTAATGTGGAGGGGGTCAGAACAACATTCCGGTGATAGAAAAATATAAACTGTCCATAACATAAACTTATACCGATAAGTTTCCATTTAATTGATATGTCCACTAGAGTTAGAAATTCTAATCTAACCTTGCATAGCACACACAATTACATACTTCCAAGGCATGAAATACTAATGAAGCCATATCAACCACCCAATACTTCTGAACCCATTAGCCACTTAGTACTTCTAAATATGAAGTGGGCTTCTATAATACTTTTAAAAGAAAAATAGGTATACTCTCTCATTTACGGCCTTAATTGAGGTAGACCTCGTCATTTAAGACCTATTCCCATGGTGGCTTCCTAACAATGTTGTTAATGGTCAGTGGGTCCTAACTACAAGACCTCTAACCACTATTTAAGGCTTCTGACATTTAATGTCCAACTATTATCGCATTTATCGCCGGTAAAATCTTAGTCATATAATAAACAGTACCAAAGCCATTTAATACCTTTTTATTAGAAAATAGGTAGGTCATTTAAGACCTTAACTAAGGTAGACCCCGTCATTTATCCGCAAGGTGCCTAAATGGTACTATTATTATTTCGGCTTTAGCAATGTAAGAGACGGTGCCCAAGCCACTTAATACTTCCTAGTGGAAAATAGGCAGACCCCGTCGTTTAAGGCCTACTTACAGAAGCATGCACCTCAATGGTACTCTCTAGCTGTCATTGCTTGAAAATCTCATTGGGCTACTTAATACTTCTTTTATAGGAAAGAGGAGGACTTTATAGTCACTTAAGACCCCAAACTTGAAGCGAACCCTTCTCAAGGTATCCAATCTCACTACTTAATAATAAATATGGCATCTTATTAGGTTACTTCTTTCGGTAGGGAGGTAGACCCTTCAGTGACTTAAGACCTCGACGCTGAAGTAAACCCTTTTTAGAGACATCCTTATTTATTTATTTATTTGGAATCTCATTAGGTTACTTAATACTTCCATTTAGGAGAAAGGCAGAACCTTCAGCAACTTAAGACCTCAAACCAGAAGCGAACCCTATATATATATATATATATATCCCTCACAGCTCCTAATTCCAAATTTGGACCATTTAATACTTTCCAGTTAAGAAAGAAACCCCAATCTCTCACGCCATTACAGGTCATTGGATTAGTGATATCTCACGTCAGTAGTTAGTACACCCAACTGCTGGTAACCTCAAAGTGAAGGGCAGTCTTCCATCGAATGACTCTACTGAACTTGCATCACTAACCCACTATGTCCAATTAACCATCCTAAGTCTTTATTTATATTATCTTAGGTAGACATTGGACTTAGCTTACTAATCCCCTTTTTATTTAAGGCAATATGATTTACCTTAAATATTTATCTATCCATAAATCCCCGTTTAATGCTCATAAATGTCAATTTGTCCATAAATCCTAATGGCCATTTCCTAAGACATTTATGTATGATTACTAATTTCAAATTAGTAACCTTTTATGTCTATCCATTTTTTATCAATTTAACTTCTTTAATTATCAGTCTCATTATTCCATTTGCCCTATCAAATTATTGCAACTTCCATATTTATTACCATTTATTGTAGTTACAAGCTTTTAAATTCTTTTCTCATTAGTTAATTATCCTAACGCGAATATTACGCACAAGCATCGTTATTAGCTTTTTATTTAATTATTATAAGTCGCAGTAATTACGTACAAATATTTATTTTTATTAAATATGCTCAAGTTATATACTTTTACTAGAATATACTTTTCCATGTTAAAATGTTGGTATCCTATCTAAAAGATTATCCGCTTTCCATAAATTAGTCCAAACAAAAGATTTAAATTATAAAAGATTGCACCGTTGGAAATTACAAGGAATAATCATTTCTTTTTATTATTGAAATAGACAGTGTAAACTACAATGAATTCATACTTTGCATATCTCTTTCTCTTGCATATATTCCTTGTTAGATCAAACGCTGTATCTTTCTAAAAGGGAAAGAAATCTAATTTACAAATATTGAACAGATCTAAATTCCAACAATTCAAAATATAGAAAAGTTTATATTCTAACAAGATTAGGGTAATAATCCAAATTTATAAATTATTATACAACTTATTTCATATCTGGAATAATGTTCATTTGAATTAATATTCTAAATCCATACTTTTGGGACCGATTTCTTGATCAGGTTGTATAAAATGCTAAATCAATTCATAAACAAGAATATGTAGGTGATATTTATTATATTCAGATCATATTCAATTTATTGCCTACAAATCATATACAATTATCCAATTAGGTATAAAAATCAAATAACACCAACGGGATAATTTTCATATTATAACAATCTATTAAAATTCCCACTTACCTTTTAAAAGCGATCCAAATCTCCAGATCTAAAGTAGAATCTTTAATTCATCTCCATATCATTTTTAATCCAAGAGATATGTATAAAAGGTTATATACATTAGAATATAGATCCGAGAATAGATTTGGGATTGGGATTGCGAGAGAAAATAGATACAAATATATAAATTACCTCAAATACGCATATGGTTGATTCTCTTCTCTTCTCATTTTTATTAGATTTCTACTCTTCTCCGATTTGTATGAATATAGATACAAATATCTTTTTTTATAAATTAGAAAGAATGTGGAGAAGAAGAAATGACAGAGCTTCACTACTGTCTCCATAAAACTATAAAAAGGGAATGGAGGGTTAGGCCTGAATTTCTAGGCGCTAGAATTAAGCTAAACCGTTCGATCGAAATATATTGAACCCGGGTCGTTGCGGCCTAGGTTTACTATAGCCGCCAGGTCGTCATCGATCGACCGTCTCCAATGATGGGTCAGCCTATGGGCCCGGTTAATTAATGTAAAACTTTAATTATTTCTTATTTAATTATTTTCGTTTTGAATTCGTTTTTCATTCTGTATCATCTTCGTTTGGACTCCGATCGCAAAACTCCCGATATGAAAGTTACTCGGAATTTCACCACGGACGCAATGATGCAAGTTTCGTAGTCAAATTCCATCGTTTGCACAAATTCCATTTTCGGAGCTTATTTAATTAACTAATTAAATAACTAACGTCTATATTCTTCCCCTCCTTAAAAATAATTTCATCCCCGAAATTTCACCAATGACTAAGTCAATGTTTTGGTTCCTAATTATCCTAAACTACATAACCAATGAGTGTACAACAAATTTTGCAACTAAACGTGCATAAGTGCATAGTGTATTACTGTATCACCATACAGAAAATATGTACGCAGAATGATTCTAAATTAGTTTCTCCTATATAAATGCATTTCTCGAGTGCATATGCCACATATGTAAGGGAGCATATCAATAGGGGAGAATACTATATATTTTTAAACATTGTGCTATGATTTTACTTTTATGATATCGAGTGCACATTCAATATGTGCTACACTTGTTAAATTATAACTTGTTGTTTGTTATCATAAAAAGGAGATACTATGGACTAGACATCTTGTTTGATGATAACTATCTGAATTGGGCTAGCATGCAGCGAGGTAAATGAGTAAATTTCAATCTTTTTTAACCTTTTTGAATTTTTAACGGACCTATGTAGTCTAAATTCATTTAGAACATTTTTAAATTTCTTTTAAATAAAATCAATATTTTATTTAAATTTGTATAAACTAATTTATGTTATTGTTATATTTATAATTATAATGTAATACGAGTACATATGCACGCCCAGCCGGGACTGCATTTAATAACAACGTGCATGCATATTTAGTTGTACATGTGGAAGTAGATTTGATAGTATCATCCCCATATTTGAACTCCGCCTAGGCAGAAGCCGCTATTTTTTTGTTTAGACTGTAATAACTTCATACTAACCTGGAATAAGGCGAGACTTTGACCGATGAACTCCCATCTAAATTATAGACAATAAGGAACACTCAGATACTTCATCTAGTGAACGTATACCGTAGTTCTCCATGGTGACTAACAGTTGTACTTAGAAAATAATAGGCTACATCCCCGTATTTGAGCTCCGCCTAGGCAGAAGCCGCTATTTTTTTGTTCATGCTGCAATAACTTCTTCATACTAACTCGGAATCGGGCAAAACTACGACCGATGAACTCCCACCTAAATTATGGACAATATAGAACACTCGGATAATTCAGCTTATGAACGTATACCGTAGTTCTCCATGGTGATTAACAGTTGTACTCAGAAAATAACAGGCTATATCCCCACTGCAACACTCACTGTAGTTCTTCATGGTGACTAATAGTTGTACTTAGAAAACAATAGACTACATCCTCATATTTGAACTCCTGCTAGGTAGAAGCCACTATTTTTTTTCTTCAGACCGTAATAACTTCTTCATAATAACTCGAAATCAGGCAAAACTTCAACTGATGAACTCCCACCGAAATTACAGACAATATGGTACACTCGGATACTTCATCCAGTGAACGTATACCGTAGTTCTCCATGGTGACTAACAGTTTTACTTAGAAAATAATAGGCTATATTCCCGTATTTGAACTCCGCCTAGGCAGAAGTCGCTATTTTTTCTGTTCATACTACAGTAACTTTTTTAAACTAACTCAGAATCGGGCGAAATTACGACTGATGAACTCCAACCTAAATTACAGACAATATAGAACTCAACTACTTCAGCTTATGAACGTATACCGTAGTTCTCCATGGTGATTAACAGTTGTACTTAGAAAATAACATGCTATATCCCCACTTCAATGCTCACTGTAGTTCTCCATGGTGACTAATAGTTGTACTTAGAAAATAACAGGCTACATCCTCATATTTGAACTTTGTCTAGGCAGAAGCCGCTATTTTTTTTCTTCAGACTGCAATAACTTCTTCATACTAACTCGGAATCAGGCAACTTTGACCGATGAACTCCCGCCTAAATTACGAACAATATGGTATACTCGGATACTTCATCTAGTAAACGTATACCGTAGTTCTCCATGGTGACTAATAGTTGTACTTAGAAAATAACAGGCTACATCCCCGTATTTGAACTCCGCTTAGGCAGAAGCCGCTATTTTTTCTGTTCATACTACAGTAACTTTTTCATACTAACTCGGAATCGAACAAAACTACGACCGATGAACTCCCACCTAAATAACGGACAATATAGAACTCAGATACTTCAGCTTATGAATGTATACCGTAGTTCTCCATGGTGATTAACAGTTGTACTTAGAAAATAACATGTTATATCCCCACTTCAACGCTCACTGTACTTCTCCATGGCAACTGATAGTTTTACTTAGAATATAACGGGATACATCCTCATATTTGAACTCCGTCTAGGTAGAAGCCGCTATTTTTTTTCTTCAGACTGTAATAACTTCTTCATACTAACTCGGAATCAGGAAAAACTTTGACTAATGAACTCCCACCTAAATTACAGACAAAATGGTACACTTGGATACTTCATATTGTTAACGCACATTGTAGTTCTCCATAGTGACTAATAGTTGTACTTAGAAAATAACAGGTTACATCCCCATATTTGAACTCCGCCTAGGTAGAAGCCGCTATTTTTTTGTTCATACTGCAATAACTTCTTCATACTTACTTGGAATCGAACGAAACTTCAACCGATGAACTCCCACCTAAATTACGGACAACATGGTACACTCGGATACTTGATCTTGTGAATGCACACTGTAGTTCTCCATGGTGACTAACAATTGTACTTAGAAAATAAAAAGGCTATATCCCCACTTCAACGCTCACTGTTGTTCTCCGTGATGAGTAATAGTTGTACTTAGAAAATAACAGGCTACATCCTCATATTTGAACTCCACCTAGGTAGAATCCGCTACATCCTCATGCTAACTCGGAATCAGGCAAAACTTCGACCGATGAACTCCCACCTAAATTACGGACAATATGGTACAATCGGATAATTCATCTTCTGAACGCACGTTGTAGTTCTCCATAGTGACTAACAGTTGTACTTACAAAATAACAGGCTACGTCCCCGTATTTGAACTCCGCCTAGGTAGAAGCCGCCATTGTTTTTCATACTGCAATAACTTCTTCATACTAACTCGGAATCAGACGAAACTTCGACCGATGGACTCCTACCTAGATCACGGACAATATGGTACACTTGGATACTTCATCTTGTGAACACACACTGTAGTTCTCCATGGTGACTAGCAGTTGTACTTGGAAAATAACAGGCTATATCCCCACTTCAATGCTCACTGTAGTTCTCCATGGTGACTAATAGTTGTACTTAGAAAATAATTGGCTGCATCCTCATATTTGAACTCCGCCTAGGCAGAAGCCACAAAATTTTTTCCTTCAGACTGCAATAACTTCTTCATACTAACTCGGAATCAGTTAAAACTTCGACCGATGAACTCCCACATAAATTATAGACAATATGGTACACTCAGATACTTCATCTTATGAACGCACACTGTAGTCCTCCATAGGGACTGACAGTTTACTTAGAATATAATATGCTACCATATCCCCATATTTGAACTCCGGCTAGTGTAGAAGCCGCTATTTATTTTGTTCAGACTACAATAAATTCTTCATACTAACTCGGAATTAGGTGATACTTCGACCGATTCACTCCCGCCTAAATTACGAACAATATGGTCCACTCAGATACTTCATCTTGTGAACGCACACTGTAGTTCTCCATGGTGACTAATAATTGTACTTAGAAAATAACAGGCTATATCCCCACTTCAACGCTCACTGTAGTTCTCCATGGTGACTAATAGTTTTACTTAGAAATAACAGGCTCCTCATATTTGAACTCCTCCTAGGCAGAAGCCGCTATTTTTTTCTTCAGACTGCAATAATTTCTTCATACTAACTCGGAATCAGGCAAAACTTCGACCATTGAACTCCCACCTAAATTATAGACAATATGGTACACTCGAATATTTCATCTCTTGAACGCACACTGTAGTTCTCCATGGGGGCTGACAGTTTACTTAGAAAATAACATGCTACCACATCCCCATATTTAAACTCTGCCTAGTACAGAAGCCGCTATTTTATTTCATACTTGAATAACTTCTTCATACTAATTCGGAATCCGGCGAGACTTCGACCGACTAACTCCCACCTAAACTACGGACAATATGGAACACTCGGATACTTCATCTTGTGAACGCACACTATAATTCTCCATGAGGACTGATAGTTGTACTTAGAAAGTAATAGGCTACCACATCCCCATATTTGAACTACGCCTAGTGTAGAAGCCGCTATTTTTTTTTGTTCAGACTGCAATAACTTCTTCGTACTAATTCGAAATCCAGCGAGACTTCGACCAATTAACTCCCACCTAAATTACGGACAATATGGAACACTCAGATACTTCATCTTGTGAACGCACACTGTAGTTCTCCATGGGGACCGACAGTTGTACTTAGAAAATAATAGGCTATATCCCCCCTTCAACGCTCATTGTAGTTCTCCATGGTGACTAATAGTTTACTTAGAAAATAACAGGATACATCCTCATATTTGAACTCCTCCTAGGCAGAAGCCACTATTTTTTTCTCTAGACTGCAATAACTTCTTCATACTGACTCGGAATCAGGAAAAACTTCGACCGATGAACTCCCACCTAAATTACGGATAATATGGTACACTCGGATACTTCATCTTGTGAACGCACACTGTAGTTCTCCATGGGGACTGACAGTTTACTTAGAAAATAACATGCTACCACATCTGCATATTTGAACTCCGTCTAGTGCAGAAGCCGTTATTTTTTTGTTCGGACTGCAATAACTTCTTCATACTAATTCAGAATACGGCGAGATTTCAACCGATTAACTCCCACCTAAATTACGGACAATATGGAACACTCGGATACTTCATCTTCTGAATGCACACTGTAGTTCTCCATGGGGACTTATAGTTGTACTTCAAAAATAACAGGCTACCACATCCCCATATTTGAACTCTACCTAGTGCAGAAGCTGCTATTTTTTATGTTCAAACTGCAATAACTTCTTCATACTAATTCGGAATCTGGCGAGACTTCGACCGATTAACTTCCACCTTAATTACAGACAATATGGAACACTCGGGTACTTCATCTTGTGAACGCACACTGTTGTTTTCCATAGGGACTGATAGTTGTACTTAGAAAATAACAGGCACATCCTCATATTTGAACTCCGCTTAGCGCAGAAGCCACTATTTTTTTTTGTTCAGACTGCAATAACTTCTTCATACTAACTCGGAATTAGGAAAATCTTCCACTGATGATCTCTTACCTAAATTACGGACAATATGGTACACTCGGATACTTCATCTTATGAATGCACATCGTAGTACTTCATGGTGACTAACGAATGTACTTAGAAAATAACAGGCTATATCCCCATATTTGAATACCATTTCTCTATGTGATTTAAAAGGGTATATTTGGAATTTCAAAAGGACACCGAGTAAATCTATTCAATGAATTCTCTTTATTAGTAATAAAGAATATCATATACACATATGTGAGTACGTGCAAATGCAACATAAATGGTGTACATTCAACATAAAGAGGATTTTATAGAATTTAAATCCCATTATCATTGAAAAGGATTTCAAATGATTTTTGGAAAAAGTATTACTTGGAAGTATTTATAAATATAAATGTTTTCAAATAATTTTTTTAGTATGGTGTAGTTTTTTTGAATAGTTTGGACTATGAGTCCCAATTTTTTTGTGAAGATCTGAATAATCTTCTAAGTAACGATTAGATGTTTGCTTAGGAAAAGGTTGTAGTGCACTTAGTAAATTATTCCTTTTATCATTGTACGATCGAAACGAGTTCGAATCCAAACGAACCCGAAGCAAGTTAGTATAGATATTTTGTTAAAACTATTTATAAGGGAATATATATATATAATTTTATTTCAAATGGGGTTCAAAAAAGAAGGAGTATTTTATGTTAACTAGTTCGAGTAGCTCGAAAATGACTAAAAATAGGCAAGGGATGTGTTCAGATGGTAAGCACTTCTCTTAAGTGTTACCCTTCTTGGTAAGGGGATATATGATACTAGTGGTGGGACCCAGTTCCTTGGTATCATTTTGGGGTTCCTCAATCCATATGTATATTTTTTAAGGATTTAAAGTATATATAATTATTTCAAATAATTTGAAATAAAATCGGGTATTTAGTTCTTAAATCTACTTTAATGAGATTTGATATAAAATAGAAGGCTATTTTATAAATAAGTTTATATAACTCTTGGATAGAGGTGAAATAATTTAATATAAGTTTAATGGTTTAAATTTAATAGGAAGGTTTTGATAAACTTTGTTTTATTAAAACCATGCCTTTTGTTTTAACATCTAAGTTGTATAAACTATTTGATGTTATTGGGTCAACTAATAAAACGTCTTTACCTCGGAGATGTCTAAGGAAAAGTAGATTCTAGGACTGAGTTTAGATGCCAGCATCCTACTCTAGTTAGCTACCTGCTGGACCAGATAGGTAAAGAGGTCGAAGAAGTTGACTCAGTTTTAAGACCTAGATTTATCTCAAGTCTACATCTGAATTTAAAAAGGATAAGATTAAATCAGATAGTTGTATATACTCTCAGTATGTTTTAGAGTATTATTCAAGTTTAGAACATAAGTTAAGTTTTTATGAAATATTTTCATAAATGACTTTTAAGTAAAAAATAAATTGGTATAAGTAAGAACCAATAAGAATAAGTATGTAAGTCGTATGTAGATCATTTCTTCACATGGTTCTTTATCCAAGATTCGAGTACCTGACTTTGAGATGAATCACACCGACCCGAATAAGGATTTATCACTTGATTCTTGATGGCGAACACTTGGTGAGGGTTCTTGATATGTTACCGTTTTTTCTATCATAATATATGGCTATGTAAGGAGAATAGAGGTTTCTAATCAAGGAGCCTGATAGGAGTCCGCACTAGGGAAGTCGAGTAAGCGATACTAGTTTGGATGAAATGTTTATGCATTCGAGTAAATGATCGAATCAGATATTGCGTATAAATGATCTATATACATCATATGGGCTTATGAAAAATGTTAAATATTTATGTGGGTTTATTTCTTTCTTGGTTTGATAGAGATGAAATTTCGAGGACGAAATTCTTTTAGGGGGGAGAATGTAACGACCTAGAAATTTTAATGTTTCGAATTTGAATATTTAATTTATTTAAATATTTGAATTTGATTCAAATGTAATAAATAATACGAAAATCAATTGTTAATAAAACAACTTGATTTAATGACGTATTTTTAAAAGAATTTATATGCCTTCTCCATAATTTTTAATTTGGAAAATCTTTAAATTATCATTTGGCGCATATAACAGCAAACAATGCTCTTTTCGAGAACTTCACAAAATAAGATAACCAGTGTATTTTATTGTTGTTTTGTGATCATGTCGCATTGTTGTGCGCTATCATATTTTTATTTCCGTTATTCGTGGTTCGTATGCGAACGTGATATCATGTAGCGGGCACCCAGAACAAATCAAATCTTGATTTGATGGTTACTTAGCTTGGAAGCTTTATATTGCCTTTATATCAATTCAACTCACTTCATTTAGTTTCACTCACCTCACTTCATTTCATTTCACTTTCTCTCTTCTTCTCTTTCCGTTTTCTTTTCTTTCCCTGTAGATACCATCTTCCCCTTTTAAAAATCCAAATTTCACAATCCGCTCACAATTAGCCAAAACTTCTAACTACAAAGTTGTTTGTCATCACCCCTAGTATTTTCTAAAAATAGCCGTCGTTGTTTCTTCGAGTGGTGTGGCGGATATTGGTCGATAACAGTGGTTTTTAAATGATGGTAATTTTTGGACGAACATGTAATGGAAACCGGATAGTTGGATTGTGTTCGTGGGGGCAAGATGAGATTTTTGGTGATGATCTCGAGATTTTTAGTGGCTGAAGTTGGTCATAAGTGGTGGATGAACGTTTTCCATCCATTTGGAGTTCGTCGATGATTTAATTAGCTCAGGGAGCAACGACGGTGATTGGAGGCGATGTGGGGTCGAGGCAGAGTCACGGGTGGCAGTGGAAAATGCTCTATTGGTCGAAGGAGGCGGGATGATCTTGATTTAGGGTTTCAACTGTATTTGTTTTTGGGTTCAAATTTTCGATTGCTGGCGACGGCATGGAGCATCAAGATGGCCGTGAAGGTGGTTGGAGGTGTGGCGGTGAGTTGTGGGTCTGGTGGCGGCGACATGGGCTAGGAGGGACTGTAGCGGCGATGGTCATGAGATGATCGTCGCATATTTCTTTTTTAAGGTGCGAATTTGAGTTTTTTGGGAAATGAACAGTAGCGGGTCGGGTTTGGGGTATGTGAAGTGGACTGGGCGTTGTTTGGTTTGATTGAGAACAAAGATAGTTTATTTGTTTTAAATTATATAAAACCAAAGTATGTTAACTTTTAAAAGTCATATCTTGTTCATTTTAATTCCGTCTAACCCGTGGATTTTTGCGTTAGAATCGTATTGACGAGTGCAACATTCTAGTATAAATAATGGATAGTTTTAATGATGTATAAATTTATGGTAAAATAATAGTGATTGAATATAATTATGCCAATTTTAATAATAATGTAGTTAAATTAATTATACTTTGCTTATGATATATATTTGGCAGATTAAAACATCATTCTGCTATAATTAAATTAAATAGATAATTTTGGACATCTATTAAGCGGAATAAATCCCCGTTCTGTGCTTGCAAATTAAAATGATGATTTTTGAAGTTAATTAATATATGGATTAATTAATGTTGGATAAATGATGTGTTAACCGTTGATTGTTAATTGTTGAGTGCCAGAAGCTTGGTAGCCTGACCATATTGGATGTGACTTTAATACATCGTGAAAATTGAATTCATTTTAGAGTGAAAACCATGATAACATTTATTAAGTGCTATGGTCGCTTTAGGCCTCATTATAGTATTTTGAAAATACTATCAATTATTGTTTTTGATTTGAAATGGTTTTAATGCGGAGAATGATTTTAGATGTGACTTTTGGAATTTTCTATGGCATTTTATTGAGAAATGGGTTTTTGGACTTCTCTATTTTATTTCAACCTTTTTGTTAGCATTTTCTAACATATATGGAAGTGTTTTATGGGAAGTATTTATTATAATGTTTATTGTAGGATAAAGAGGAATTTATCTTTTATAATAACGTGATTCTATTTTAAAAGAAGAAAGAAATATTTTGGAAGAAATATTTGGAAAACGTTTTATATAAAATGTTGTATAGAAAGATAGATTTATAAATGGTATTTTATAAATAAAAGAATAGATATATAAATGTTATTTTACAAAAATAAAATGATATCATTTTGATAATTTGGAATAATAAATCACATTTGTGAATTTATAGTGATATATGAAATAATCGTTTTATAGAAAATATTGGATTCTATCTTAAAACCGAAGATTCATGATAAGTATATGAGATAAATAATTTTAGAGATTTATATAAGGAGTTTTATAAATAATTTTAGAGATTTATAAAAAGAGTTTTATAAATAATTTTAGAGATTTATAAATGACTTTTTATAAATTAATTTGATGATTTATAAAAGGACTTGTAAATATGGAATGGGTTTATAAAAGGAACAAGATTTGTTTTCTACAAATGATCATTTTAACTTATGGTGGTATGAAAATTATTCTTTCCATACTTAACACAAAAAGGGAAGTGGTTTGGGTTTATAGTAAACAATGTTTTAAATGATATTTGCTTTTGGCCCATTTAAATATGAATTTGGAAAAGAGTATATCTGCCTTAAGATTTGTTAATATACTTATACAGTTGAGATAAGTATATCGATACATTTTCTAAGTATTGAAAGTGTACTGTTTTCTAAATATACTTATAATGATGAGAGAAGTATATGGATATTTTTTCCAGCATTAAAATAGTATAAATGAATAGCGAGTAAGTAGCATACATATGTATATCTTTGTAAAAGTATCTTGATATAAGTATTTATGGAGTGATTTTAATTAATGGAAGGATTAATTAAAAAGGCTTAGTGGATGCTTATATGTTTAATCATGCTTGGTCTCTTATGAAATTAAATCTCTGATTTGATTGCTTTATTTCTTTGATAGTTAAATAACCGACTACAAAATCTTGACCGAATATAACTCTGGAAATATATAGGAGAAACACATGAATTATACGGTATAGTTATCTTCGATGATGCTATACTATACGTATAAACTCGATGTGTTCTTCTAGGACAAATATAAGTAAAATCGTCTGCTTAAATGGTTAGGAGGTGTTGCTCTTATTTATTGTCTGTTTATTTTGAAAAAAATCAAAGTTGAGTTTACCTGAATCTATCGATTGATTTTGGAGCGCCCGGTTAGCGAGGGAGTGTACTTATATGAGATGACTTGAAACCGTAACTAGTCCGAAACCATATACATGTTCTATGGTTTGGAAGAGGTTCGAGATGTTGGAATCTATGTGGAGATTCGAGATCTGTTCAAGATGTTGGAATCTATGTGGAGATTTGAGATCTGTTTGAGATGCTTGAACACATGTAGTTGTTCGTGATCTATTCAGGTTGTTGGAATTCATGTGTGATTCCAAGATCTGTTGAGATATAGGAATCCATGTGCTATTCCGAGATCTTTTTGAGTTGTGACTCGTGTGCTAGAATACTAGATGTAGCCTCACCAACAGAGATGACTAAAACTAGAGATAGGATGCATAGACGAGGGGTTTAGCTAACCTAAAGGGTGCATGCGACTCTAACCTAGAGATACCTATCATTATCCATGCAGTAAGTGGTGCACTCGACCTTGGTGGCCAGCTATATATTTCCTATGGTACACCTGCTAGGGATATACGATGCTTCGAGAGAATATCTTTAGTTCTTGTATAGGAGGACCGTTCTCGAAGTTCCTATGGCACCTCCATGGAATCCTACACAATAAGCGAACGTGCCTTAGAAGTTTTGATTATATACCTATTATGTTGTGATACACTCACATTCCCTATAGCTATTTGATTATTTATATTTCACATCTTAGACATTATTATAATATCACTGGATTTTCTAACAGAAATGGTTTGGTTATTGTTTAACCAGTTAAATCTCTATTGGATTAGAAAAATAGCCGATTAATTTAAAAATAACCGCAAGCGCACGACATACAATTCTAGTGTGTGGCGTGTACGGGTCGATCCGTAGGGAATTTTTTAGATTTTAAATTTTCCACTCAATCAAATTAACCAAAAATTTGATATGTGTGAAGCTAAAAATTTAAATAAACTAGCAAAAGAAAGTGGATAAAAATATGAGAGTAAAAGACAATTTAGAGGCAATGTTCTTCTCAAGATCACATAAGTCAACATATATGAAATTATGATCTCTCTTTTGGTCATTAATGAATTTAATTGATGAGTTTATCATAAGTATGGAATATTTGTGCTATTAATTAGCTCAATATAAACCATCAAACTATAACACGCCCACTAAACCACTTTTTAACTCTCATGAAAATGACAATGAACTTGAATATAAAATCTATTCTAAGCATGGTCTATTAACTATTGATTAGAAATATAGACCATCAAATTTTGATTTTAATATTCACTTCATTACCATAATCATATGTAGATGAAGAGGTAATTTGTTTTTATGTTTGTTTAAGCATAGCCTTTTTGGTGTCAATAACATAGACTATCAAATTCAAAGCTAAAACAACAACTTTTTTTACCCATTTAAACATTGTCATTAAGCACAAAAAGAGATCAAAAATTAGCAAAATGTTGAATCTACATGATTAAAAGTGCTTCATTACCCCTAAATTGAAGGGGTTTAGCCTCTCATATTTGTTATCAATTCAATAAATGTAGAGTTCAACATGAAACAAAACAAGAAGAAAATGCAAGCTAATTAAAAGGAGAGCTAATTAAAATGAAATAAAAGCTAAACTACTGAATAAAACTAAGCTACTAACATAAAAGATATAAAAAGAGAAGAACTTGAATTAAAAGTGCATGAATTAAAATTGCATAAAAAGAAAATTACATGAAAGAAGGCTAAGAAGCCATTAAAAAGAAAAGAGAATTTTTGTTTATTTTTGAGCCTCTAACTAAACTAACTAAAATGGAAGCTAAGGGATTAATTACATGACAATATGGGGTATTTATACAAGCCTAAAACTTAATCCATATTTTTGGGGACTACCCAAAATACCCCTCTAGGAAGTGTGACCACCAAGTTATCATTAGCCTCTAATTAATCCATCATCAAGTATGCATGTAACTTTAATCTTCATTAGCATGTGCATTAACTCCTAATAGGTGATCATGGTAAGTGGGTAGGTGGGGCCCTCCATGTTGCATAAAATGATTTATTTCCATCTTCATTTGTTCTCTACTCTTGTGCATGCATATTTTCCATGGAGCCTTTTCCAATTTTTACTTAAATTCCTACAAAACAACATTAAAAATATCCAAGTAAATTTTATAAAATTAAATCATGCATAAAAATGACCATCCTGCCTCTATATGAAGATGAATAAATGATGATTTGAAAATAATTTGAATTTTGGTTTAAACATGTTAAAACACACTATATGCTCATTTGTTTAAGAAAATTCGATTAAATATGAAAGTAAAACCATACACATTTACATGCACATCAGTTATCGTAAAGCAAAAACCCGTCCGTTTTTATTTTTGGCGTGGACTTATGAGAAACCTTTATGTTTGAAGGGTTTTATAACATTAAAATCCATATGACTTGTGTTTCTTATGCTGGTTTACCAGACTAATCCGAACATTATTTTTTTATAATACTCAGGTCAGCTCGATCATATTTCCAAATTTAGCTATGAATGCTTAGAAGCTTCAAGAGACGAGCTAGATGCTTCCAAGACGTATTCTTGTATTTTCTTTTATTTTTGCTGTATTTCTTGGTTTTTATTTATCAGCGTTTATGAGGACAGGCTGTTATAACCGTCTAGGTTGATAATAGGTAGTTCACTCTGATTGTTGTATCTATATAAAAAATTTCTTGTGTAAATATCTATTGTATATTATATATTACTTGTCATGTTGTGAGATTATGTTTCGTCTTTTCTTTTCTTTCACCTCAACAATCTGTCTTTTCGGCAGTCGGATTCTCGGCATGTGAATAACGTAGATGTATTAGTGTTGATTTTCAAAGATAGTGATGTGCACGTAAATGTGCATATTTTTACCACCATATTTAATCTATTTAAATTAAATAAATGATCATATTGGGTATTTTAATTTGTTTAAACCAAAATTCAAATTATTTGAAATTGTCACATATTCATCTTCATATAGGGGCAAAATGGTCATTTTATACATTTATTAAATTATGAAAATTTACATGGAATTTTCTATGTTGTTTTATAGGAAATTTGGTGAATTTTACAAGTGGTTACATGATGATATATGCATGCACAAGAGTGAAAAGAACAAATGAAGATGGAAATAATTCAAAGTGAAGATAATGGAGGACCCCACCTACCCACCTACCTTAATGTACAAATTAGAGGCTAATGCACATGATTATGGAATTAATGGCTTCATGTATACTTAAATGAGGATTATTTGAAGCTAATGATTACTTGGCCTCCACACTTCCTAAGAGGGTATTTTGGGCATTCCCCAAAAATATGAATTAAGGTTTAACACATGTATAAAATCCCCTTATGTTTCATGTAACCTTCTTCCTCCCTTACTCTCTCTTAGGCCTCCTTCTCTTTAGTTTAGTGTAGATCAAATAAAATGAAGCTCTTCTCTTTCTCTTTTCATGGCTACTTAGCCATTTTTATTTTCATGTAATTTTTTTATGCAATTTAATATATGATCTTTTCCCTTTCTTGTTTATTTCCTTTCATGTTGTAGTGTAGATTTACTTTCATGCAAGTAGAATAGTTCTAATCCTTGTTAATTAGCTCTCTTTTTCATTAAGCTTTCATTTTCCTTTCATTTTGCTTTCATGTTGCTAGCTACATTTGTTAATAAAATGACAAATATGAGAGGCTAAACCCCTTCAATTTAAGGGTAATGAAGCTCTCTAATTATGTTGCTTCAACTATTTGTTAATTCATGCTCTCTTTTTGTGCTTAATGATGATGATTGAAGTGGTTTAATTGTTGTTTTTTCCTTGAATTTGATAGCCTATATTGTTGACATCAAATAGGCTATGCTTAAACAATCACTAACACTAATTGCCTCTTCATCAAAATATGATTATGGCAAAAGAAAGTGATTTGAAATTAAAATTTGATGGTCTATATTTCTAATCAATAGTTAATAGGCCATACTTAAAATAGATTTCATTTTCATTGTCAAAGATAGTAAGTGATTTAAGGGGTGTGTTATAGTTTGATGGATTATGTTGGCTAATCAATAGCACAAATATGCCATACTTATGATAAACACATCAATTAAAGCACTAATGACCATAAAAGAGATATTATGATTTCATATGTGTTGAACTACATAATCTAGAGAGTGGATTTATTCTCTAAATTGTCATTTAACTCTTATATTTGCATCTCTTTTCGTGTAGTTAGTTAGCTAATTTTCTAATTCTCTAGCTTAACTTTCACTCGGCTTTGGTTTAATTTGATTGAATAGATTTTTAAAATCATCAATTCCCTGCGGATCGACTCGTATTCACCACGTACTACAAGTGTACACCGTGCGCTTGCAGTTATATTTTATTTCTAAATTCGTTCGACAGTTTTCTAAACCGATAGAATTTCCGTCGACGAACAAGTTATATTTTATTTTATTTGAAGTAAAATGATATAACATTTTTTTTGTCTTCTAAGTTAAATGGTGCCAAGATGATTTTGCAAAACTCTCTTTTAAAAAAAAACAAAAAAAACAACAAAAAAAAAACAAAAAATATATTTCTTGTATATATGTATATATTTTTAATAAACACCTAGAGTCATGTGTTCACTCGCCATGCTCTGTACCCTTTTCACGTAAGCCCGAAAGGCAGTGCACGATCGGTATATCTGGCCTCAGTTTATCTGAGTTAGGTTTGTATATAAAAAATTCTTTTACTAATAACGCCTACAGTCAATAAGTGTTCACACTTGTGTGTTCACTCGCCACGCTCTGTATTCCCCTCACGTCAGTCCGCAAGGCAGTGCATGGGTAATATATCTGGCCTCAGTTTATCTGAGGTAGGCATATGTAAATATTGTTAATATCAATAAAATTTTCAAACAAGAGAGAGTAAGCAAATGAAATCCTAGCACTATTTTATTTAACTTATTTGATTTGACTTGTTATTGAAAAGAAATGAATATACCACTTTGATAAACTTTGATAATCAACTAAGGATCCATTTTATACTTACACTTTGTTATCAACCAAAACAACGAGTTAAACTATAGTTATTTGTTATGATAACTTAATTTTTGTTGGAAATTTTGATGAGTAAATGACTTAAATTTTCAAGATAATAACCAAAACCTATATTTAACTTATGTGTGTTAATTTAAAAGTAAATCCTTCATTGTAAATATTTTCAAAAACTCGCATTCATCTCTTTGTAAATAAATCTTGCATTTTGTAAATATCTTCATCCTGCATTTGGATTTTGTGTTTAGTATCCGCTGAAAACCCTGACAACACTCGTCCTACTAGGGACACCCAGATGTTTAACGGCTTGTTGCATACGCTCAATGCAATCGTGCTCCCTACGAAAATGGATTTATCTTAGTTTTTCCTTTATTCGAGGACGAATAAAAAGATAAGTGTGGGGGTATTTGATGTGCACATAGAAAAGAACGTTCGTTACATGATCTCTTCCTTGAGAAGACCACTCATTTTACTCAATATATATATATATATATATCTGTGTGTGTGTGTGTGTGTATATATTCGAATAACACATATTCAAATTTAATATTTTATAAATTAATGTTATAAATTTAAATGATTATAATTCATCTTACTTCAAATATCATATATTTGAATCAAATAAATAAATATTTATATATTAATTCGATTAATGATGTTGATGCATAAATATCTAATAATAATAATAATGTTAATTTTTAATTTACACAACTAGAAATAAGTATGTAGTGAAGGAACTGTCATCGTCAATAATGGGTCAATTAGGTAGATTTCAAAAAAGATTTCTATTTTGATTATAGTGGGTCTATGAAGTCTAATGGTTTTAGGAGAGAGGAAAATGGCAGCCATGGACTTTAGGAGAGAGTAGGAAGAAATATATTTGTAAAAAGGGAATGAAATGAATAGATTATTTTTAATGGGAAAAAGAACCTATCTCATTCTCCATATTAAACTTCCTTACTCAGTTCCCATTTAAATTTAATATAATCCATCCCTTATCTCCCTAAATTATGGCAGATCATAACTTGCTTCTATAAGAAGCAAATTTTCTAAAAAGGCTCCAAGTAGTTATTTATTATTTAAACCCTTTTTAAAAAGTATATCGACTTCATATATCGTTATATGCAAATATAACCTTTGTACATGCATTTAAATAATTACTAGGACCATTCAAAATATTAAATAAATTAATAAAGATTGATATTTCTTAAATATTAATTAATATAACCAATTTCTAACATTTTATAAATTAATTAAGTCATATGGATTTTCAAAGGAATCACAAATGCGGTCGTGTGATTCAGATGTGTCAATTCAGTCAGTGGTTAATATTAAACAATTCAAATATCAACATTCATACATCACCTTAGTTAGTGATGTGACAGTTTGGCCGTATTCATTGGTTACAAATATTTTTAGTAAATCATATTTTATATTACCTTAAGAGATACCTTTTCGTAACGATAATTTACACATATTGTCTTCGTCAACACTATATCACTTTAGGATTTATGGAATTTGATTTTGGTCAAAATTCTAATATCATCTTTATTCAACTCAGTTAATCCATAAACAAAGTCTTCGGTTCAATAATAACATTTTTTTATTAACTGTACTACTTTGGTAAACGATTCAGACTTTGAGTTGACTACAGTTGATTGTGGTACTAATCTTATATAATTTAGGTGATGAATTCTCTATTGAATAGTGTTTTACTTCCAATATTTCAACTCAAACCTGACTATAGTCGTTCGACAAATTCCTTGCCATGATATAACTATAATTAAAATGGGGTTTCTGTATTGAAGCTTAACAATATTCTCAAGTGATAGAATTGTGTAATATCGTCACTCTGAGATTTCCTGTTTGACTTAGTTGTTATACTCTTAGGTGACTCATTCCATCCAATATGCCCTTAGTTCCCCTGCCAGCCATGTGTAATACACTGTTTAACATTTGTAGAGCATTATGCACTCTAGTCTTAAAGTATATATCAATATCCTATCTTGAAACATATTGACTAAGAATATTTAAAATAATTTGTTATTTTATGTTGTGATAATTTTCTCACGATTACAACTCATTGTAATTATTATCACATAACATATTATTTAAAGATTTTCTACTTTATATACTTAAATTAATCTATCAATTAATATATCATAATATAACAAGTATATAATAGAAAACAAATATCGTTTATTTCGAACAAGATTTTATTACATAGTTAATAATTTACAATAAATAACAGAATTGCCCCAAGGCATACCCCTAACTCTCTCATGTAATTTGCTATCAAATAATGTCAACATATTTAGAGTTTTTTATGAACTCAACGACGTAAATTGCATGTAAGAATGAGTTCGCATATTAGAGTTATACTTGTTTGAATATTCAGGGGTCCTTTTGTAATTTATGATAAACAGGGTCTATAATACAAAATCCCTTTCTTCTTATCAAAACCCTAGCTGCTAAGTTTCCCATCTATGTGCACCAACTGCCACCGCATCGTAAAGTCATATGCTTGATGACCTTTGATATTGAATTCCTCACCTTCAAATGAATCAGTGTACGCCCTTGTTTCCCATCTTGAGCTGATTTCATCTGAACCCTGGGTATAACATCTATCTTATTTGAAAACATATTGCATATAAATGAGGACACCAGAGCTTTAATGATGATCACCAATGGTCATACCTTCTAAGTTCGACCAAATCTGCACTTTGCGACCTTCGGTTCATGTTAGATTGACGATAGTGATGTGCATATCTAAGGGTGCACATGAGTTGTGTGCGCATAGTGCATAAAAGTAATATTTTTAACAAAAATAAAAAATAGTTATATTAAACAACTTTAGATCCACTATAGTTTAAAATAATTTGAATTTTTTTATCTCGATAACCTTGTTGGTCAAACACATCTTAAATCGTCAACATCACCTATGAGAGATCCTACCCCTAACTCAATGATGAAATTGCAATGTCCACCATTAAGATGTAATTTATTTTTATGGATTCGAACTAAAATCATATATCTGTAGAATGAGGCATCTTGGAATATTTATAGCAACACTAATAGGCCAAGTAAAATATCTTACCCAGCTCCACTATTCAAGGTATGACCCATTATAAATAAGATCTTATCTTACTTAGTTAATTAAACATAATTAGTTAATACATACCTTCATATATTTTGACCTACCTAATTTTAAACTAAAATTATAAATTTCGGGCATCGAAATAAAATACATATATACGTACAGATATGCATAGACATATATATTATTTACTACGTTTAAATTATTATATTGGCCTAGAAAATAATTAAATAAATATAAAATTATATATTTTATTAATTAATTTTAGGCCTTTTAATAATAATTAAATAATAGTAAATTATTTAATATAATCATAATATCGATTTCTCTATAATAATACTTTATAGCATTTATAATTCGGTCAAAGATTAAGAGTTACGGTCGTGTGACTCTCATGTGTGAACTCGACCCTCAATAATATTTAAAGAAATTAAATATCAAATCATGTACAGACTTTTTTGAAGCATAGCAGTGGACACCAGTTAAGTTGCTTACATATTATCTATGTGAAATCTTTAAAGCAACACCCTTAAGCAACAATTCATTGTGCATGTTTTCTTTTCGTCATCACTATATCACCTAGATATATAAAGCTCAGTTAATGGTCAAAACCGTGCTAATAGCAATTGTAAATTGCGAAGTCCAACCCTAAAGTTGATGGTGCAATTGATAACAATTATCTATTAAACAATTTGCTTTGGCCAAAGACTTTGGCTTTATGTTGACTACTAATTACGGTGATAATAACCTACAGTTCGAAGAGGACGAATCCACTCCTAAATAGTGTTTCACTTCAAGTAGTTCAACTTATACCCAACGATGCCCTTAACACGACCACATTGTCATGTGATTAACCATAATCAGAGTATAGTTTAGATACTGGTATTTATAGTGTTCTCAAATCAAAAGAAAACTGTACATCGTTACTTGAGATATTCTATTTGACTTTTAACCTTTAGAAGTTTCTCGGTGGGTTGTTTGGTAATTGTTCCAAACAAGCACACATATATAACTTCTTAGTGTGTAACATCCTGCCTTTTTGCACGTTTTAAGCAGACACACATGCCGACTCAAACCATACAGAAGGGCAGATTGATATTGGGGTGAATAAGAAAAAGAGAAGAAAAAAAACAAAACAAAATCTCGCAGCGGAATGGCAAAATATAATAATCAAATAATGGTTCATGAAGTTGTATACAAAATATTTGATTATACTTATACAATACAAAATCAGAGTTACACATATCAGAGATGAACAAATAATGCAGCAGAATAGTATGAATGCAGTGGAATAAGTATGGTAAATAATAGTATTACAAATCTTCGTCTTCCTCCTCCAGAAATAAGGTCTTCAAATCCTGAAATGCTCAGGCTGACCCGAGTGAATTGAAAAGACAAAACACTCGAGTCAGAACTAAAAGATCTTATGTAAGTTAAAATAACGGTAAATAACTATGAGTGGAACGGCGTCAGAGATGTTTACGGGGTTTGACATCTCCTATCCAGTGTCTAACGTGAGTGCAGTAACTTAAGAGGTGTTCGGGATTCACATCTCCTAAGGATCCGTTAAACTATCTACTATGTAGTACAATACGCTATTATAATATGTCTATAGTAAGATAAACTATTAAAATAGCGTTAAGGCGTTACATTTTCCCCCTTAACACATTTTTATAATGCCAATAGTCTATACAGTACCGTAACTACCCGTAAACT
Source organism: Allium fistulosum (assembly GCA_030737815.1). Lineage (NCBI taxonomy): Eukaryota > Viridiplantae > Streptophyta > Magnoliopsida > Asparagales > Amaryllidaceae > Allium > Allium fistulosum. The sequence goes on from CM060906.1 coordinate 1,024,295,049, forward strand.
GGGGTCGCTAGAGGATACCCCATAGGTACGACATAAAACAAACTCGTAGAAGGCACGCTAGGGTAGGTGACACGACACAACTAGGCAATGCTAGGGTAGATATACCAATTACACTTCCGGACTGGTGGTAACGCATAGCAGCTACTACCGCCCACCTCGGAACACACTCCAAAATCAAAAAATCGAGGGTGGCCACCAAAATCGCAAATCAGAATATAATATCGAAGGAATGTGCCCGATCGGAGGAATGACCTCACTTGGCCCGTCAATTGCTCCTGTTTTAGCCACCTTATGCTAACTCACGGGAGTTAGGTCCACGTATGTATACCTTTAGGATCGTCGCCACCATTCTACTTCATTCTGGAATCTCCACTGCGTACACAGTTGTCAAAGTGGTTTTCGGTATTGGCAGATAGTATGACAATATCCGATCCCGATCTCTTTAACAACCAACCGCTTATTACACACCGGATGGTTCTTTTACATTTCCAAAATATTTCGTAATTGATATCAAAATATCATATTCAATTCAAATCATATCACAGTCGAAATCATTACTTACTTCCGAAATTATATCACGTTGAAATCATAGTTCGAAATTATATTTCCTTTCAAAAGTCATATTTCCAAAATTGGCTAAACTCTCATTTCAAAATATCATATTGAACCAAATATGTTATTTAATTCCCAACTTAGGTTATAACATCATTAACCATATTCACTTAAAAAAATCGAGAATTTGAATATAACCCATCCATTTTACTTAGTTTGGAATTTAGAAGAAAATAGTTTTAAATAGTTATAAATAGTTAATATAGATTTAAAATAGATTAAAGAGCTTTAAAATAGATTAATTAGATTTAAAATAAGTTAAAAAAGGTTAATTAGTTTAAATAAATTAAATGGTTTAAAATAGGTTAAAATGATTTAATATAATTAATACAGGTTAAAATAGTTTAATACTTTGAAATCTTAATAATTAGAAATTTTGAAATAAAATATATTTTTAAAACAGTTTATATTAAAACATGAATTTGGAATTAATATCAAATTAAACTATTCATTTCATTTCAACACATTTGGACCATTTTCAATTTCCAAGTCAACAAACCAAATTCCAAACCTTTAAATTTAACATTTCAATAAACTATTAAATTTCATACCGTTTCAATCTATGTTCAAATATCAATTCGGATTACTCCAATTTCAAAATATTTCAAAGTTATTTTCAAACAACTTCAATAACTTAATTTTGATAGAATTTCATTTATACTTAAAAGTTTAACTTTAAACTTCCAATTTAATTTCTTAAAGCAATTCCTTTTAAACCAATTCACATTTCATCAAAAACTTGATTTTTTTCAATAATACTTCAATTTACATAAATCAAATTTTATTTCAAAATATCATTTAATTAAATTCGAAAATTAAGGATTAGGAAATCATTTAATTTAACCAATTCGGTGTCCGTATATAATTCTCTACCCTAGGGTCAAGTGATACAGATATTTATCATTTCAATCCGCAATTTAAAATGTTACGGATATATATCATTTCAAACCGCAATCTCGAATTAATAATAAAATCCATAAATCGCTCGAGCCTATCATTTCAACCCATAACGATTTTTCCTTAATCTATTGATCATTCGGGTATGTATCATTTCAACCCATAGTGAATTTGCAGTTTAAAACGATATAAAATACAACATCCATTCATCCAATACAACAAATCAAACATTCATCATAATCATCATCCAAATCAATTAACAAATATCAACAAATAACAGGTTATCAATTACAAGTGATTAACTGGAAATTTAAATTCAATAATAAATTAAATGACAATTTAATTCAAATAAATTCAAATTAACTGGAATGACGATTTAAATATATCAAACAGCCATAAATAAATTTCTAACCACATCAAAAATTAATTTAACTAACATAAGAAATTTTAGAAGTTGTGAGTGGATTAAAACACTCACCTTTGAATTTAAATTGAATTTAAATCCAATTTTGACCCAAAATTTGAACAGTCTCAGAATTCGCCCAAACCAGCGTCAAAATGTCCGGAATTTTGATACGATCCCAGCGGATCAAACCGCGCGTAAATTCGACCTCGTATGCAAAAGTTATGTAATTTAGAACATTCAAAATTGGAATTTAAATAAAATAAACAAAAGATTACCCTCAACCGATTGGCCACGTCACCATCTAACCTCGCACACGCGGAAACCCTAGTGAGCAGAAAATTCGCGTTCGAACCTTCTTCCAGCCGCCTACCATCGATCTCCAAACGCACGCTGCTCCACCAGCCGACTCGCCATCATGCCGACACCACTCCCCTGACCATCCCGGCCCCCCACTTAACACCGATCGACGCCCAAAAGAGGTCGGCCGCCACCAATTTCACGAACCCTAAATTGAATGTTGACGACGATCCAGCCGTCAAATCACCGCAAAACTAGTATGGATGGATTACGCTCGAGAATCTCCACAGATCCATGTTGTCGATTCGACGATCGGTCGAAGTCGATCGCAGCCCAACGAATGGCCGAGAACAAATCACCTATTTCCGTCCACACAGTAACCTAGATTGAAAAACGAATAGCAAAATTGACCTGCGCTCGTCGATAGCTTCAAATCGATATATAATTCGATATAGTTTGAGGAGTTTGATTTTCAATTTGATTTTTGATTTGGATTTTCAATTTGGGAATTAAGGTTTGCAGCCATTGGAAGAGAGAAGCAATTGGAATTGTACGTACAGACAAATGAAAATAAGAAGTGGCTAGGGTTTATAATGAGCTATTTATAGGTATAGCTGAAATAGAAAAGAATGGGCCAGATTTGATTTGGATTCTGAACGATAAACAACCCGAAAAGCTCGTTTTGCCTTCGGAACGAAAATGGGTAATCCCATAGATCAAAATAGATGCTATTGATGATTTTAAATTCAATGGAACAGGTTTCAAGTCCAAATTCCATCGTATGAAGAAGTTATGCTAAAATCAGCTTATTTCAAATTGATTTCAATTGATTTTAATTAAATTGATTTCTAGGCGTTTCGAGTCCGTACGATCAAATGGCAAGTCCGATCGCTACGAAACTTGAAATCCTACAATAATTCACCTTTTCGGATCCGATGAAACTAGTTTCGTCGAAATCCGAGACAGTGACCAAAATGGCTATATTTCAGTTAATTAAATTAATATTAAATTCATTAATCACCTTTTAATTCAATATTTATAAACTTGGAGATTCTTATCAATTTTGATTGCAAAGACATTTATAATAAATTAAAATATGTTTACATATCAATTCAGTGTTAATTATTTCGATAGTTACAGTGTTTAATTCAACTGCAATAAATCCAATTAATCAAAGTTTAATTCCAATAAATTGATTTCATTTGATAAATCTTTATACTCAATCAATTATTATTCTATAACATAGCTAACATTTGGTTTACACTTCATTACATTAATATCCTCCAGTTTCCATCTTTTATTTGTATTAATTACTAATTTTCAACTATATTAAATTTTGTCAATTTCACACATTAAATAAAATTTAAAATCCCAATTTGATTTATTATCTTGATTTCACTATTTTATTAAATCAATTATTACAATATGAATATAATTAACATTTCTTTTTATTTTATTACATTCACAATTTACAGTCATTGCCTTAACTCACATTAATGTAACATTTACTATCATTTAATTGTAATTAATTTCCAATTAAATTTAACAGACTAAATAAACGATAACTTATAATGATTGTCACAATTAACCTTTAATCATATTTATAAGTTTATTACTTACAAGTAAATGTTGTAATCACTTACATAATACTGATTTTATCCAGTTACCATTTATTATACCATTTCATACATTAATTCACTATTTACCTTTGTTCCCTTATATTAAATTTTATAACCAAGTTATAACATTGACATTATTTCCATTGATTGGAATTTCATTCAAGTTTGTTAATGATTAACTTTAATTAACATTGTTACCTTTCACTTTTGTTATTATTTCATTATTAATTTACAAATTTATATTTCTTTCAATATTTAATCACATAATATTTTTAAATTAACCATTTTAATTATCGAAAATTACGGGTCGTTACATGGTGCCTCTAACAGTCATGAGTAATAACTGTCCATCATATCTAAAGCGTTACGTACACTTGTCTCAACAGATATGTTGATATTATATTCTATATACATCTTAGTTAGGAACTTTTAATGACTAGTATTTATTTTATCGATTCAAAACTCATGGTCACAAACACATTCATAACTGCAATCATTTAAGTACCTTTCTTAAGTCTCCACTGGTATATAATTATTTATATCTCAATATAACAATATATACAATAGAAAATAAACCAAAAGCTTACTTTATTTCGAACAGGATTCGATATAATAGTTAGGTTATATAATCAAATTGCATAATTTTCCCCAGGGCACACCATTAACTTTATCAATCACCCACCTACAGTTGGGCCCAATTATGATTACTCATAACCATACTCTCGTTTAGTTTTCATAGACAAAACTTAGAAAGGTCCGTAATGAGTGGATCTGTATATTATTATTTTGTTCTGCTTTTCGATTACACTTTCCATCATTGATAAACTCTTTTATCATGTGTTAAATAAAGAAACATATCTCGACCTCTTAATAGCTTGTAGGTTCCTATTGCAATTCATATTTCATTATTGCTATCGCAATGCATTAGTGTATTTTGAATTGTAGGAACCATCTCTATCTTTCTTACAAATTTGCACATATATGTTATTCTTATGGCGGCACTATTTAAAGAAATTTACTTAGCCTTTATAGTTGAATCTTCCACAACATCTCCTTTAGAATATTTCCAACTTAAAGCTCCTTTGTTAAGGGTAAACATGAATTTAAGATTGACTTGCTATTTTTGATGTCACTTATGAAATTCGAGTCCAAAAACTCATTAATAAGGAGTTCGTTGTTTCCATAAAAAATTCTATAGTATTTTATCAATACTCGAGAATAATCTTAACAACCATTCAGTGATTTTAACTCTGGTTTAATTTTCGCTCAATGCACTAAGTACATAAGTAGATTTCGATCTAATACATAGCATAGCGCATATGATGATTTCTATTGCCGATACATAAAGAATCTATCTCATATAATCCATATTAATCATTTTAATATGACATCTATGTATTTTGATTAGGACAATCCAAACATCATCTTATATTGAGTATAAAGGATACCTCTTTCAGATCATTAATCCAGAATAAAATAACTAAGATTTAAATGATTTTGATACCGTACATCATCACCAAGCAGTAGCAAGTTGTATACTTATAGTAGTAGATATTTCTTAGTAACTTGGATTTTCCTTCTTATAGATACACGTTTCTTCTTCATTTTGAATGAAATCAGACTATTTCGTTTCTCTATCAAAATACTTGGCCAACTCTAGATGCTTGTTTAAGATCATAGCTTAATGAACACACAAGCTTTATCATCACTCTCACTAACTTTGGGACATTTTTTCTGTAATAACCGGCAAACCCGTACCCCTTGAATCGACACTATTTTCCAACATATCGATTCAAAGTGAACGGAAATACGAACCATTAGGGTTAAAGAAGAAGGAAGTAGAAGAAGAAACAAAATAACAACAGAATCTAACCATCGTAGCTGAATAAAATATAATAGATAATAACTGATCTTTACAGAAAAGAAACTATATCTGTTTGTACATACATCACCAGAATACAACATCAGAGTACAATAAAATCAACATCACAATTCAGGACAGTTATAATAACTTGTCCCATATACAGAATACACAACATACACAACACAGCGGAATATACATCATATACGTGTGATACGTCTTGCCATCCAGCTCATCTCCTGAGCTCCACAGCATCATAACCTGTATCCTATAATACTCGGTCTGACCCAAGCATTAAAATAAAATAACACCCGAGTCAGTCTGGAAAACCAGCGTGAGAAAACACACTCAATTGGATTATTAAAGTTTTCCAAACCCTTTGAAATCAAAAGCATCTCGTAAGACCACGCCACAAATAAACATGTCGGGTTTTTACCTTACGATAGCCAAAACACTTTTTATCAAATCCGTCTGATATTATAATAGTGTCTATTGAAAGTAAAATAGAATCTAGCTGAAATGCTTGCATCTCACGTTTCAGCAGTAGTTGGGCACAATCAAAACTACAAGGATCTAGTGGAGAACGAGAGAGAGAGAGAGAGAGAGAGATGATAAGAAGCCTGAGAGCCCCAGATATTCATTCGAAGGAGCCAATATATTAATTGGGGAGGCGGGACCTAGTATATTAATTTAGTGGCACTTGGAGAAGAAAATAGGCACATTCTACTAGGGAAGAAATTAGAAAAACAACCGTACAGGCACGTAGGGAGAATGGATTTCCAACTAATGACTAGGCATTGGGGTACCACCTGTCATAGTACCTGGTCTAGATCAGCGTACCGAGGACCATGCCCGATCCCCTGCAACACAAGACCGGAACTACCCCTTATTGGATAATTCCGAGTAAGATCACCCCACGGTTGGGATCAGCAACCGCACCACTAAGCCGAAATAAAAAGGGACATCTAGACAGGGATGACCTCACCCTAATAGGTGCTACCCACATAGCCTTACTGCATAACCCCTGATTTTCAGTCATTCCCGGTTGATGAGGCTTGAGGCTAAGCGTTACCTTTTTAAAACACATCTCTTAGAATGCTCATCGTCCACCTGACGATGTTCTGAAAGCATTCATCCATACAAGTCCGTTCCAGGTTCGAACGGAACCGAAGGCACTACTCCTACTACATCCATTTTGGAATTATCCTCAAGATTAGTAGCGACTAGCCCTTGCACTTCACTGCTCCATCTTCGACTCCAAACTCATTTTCCCCACGAAAACGTACAAACCGGATCGAGGTGGTTTTCGAGAAATTAATCTCGATCCCGGTCTCTTCGAAACGATCAGCGCATTGGCCAATATTGATAGTCGGTTATTTAACTATCAAATAACATTCACAAACAACCATCAGACCTTTAAATAATTTCTCCCAAATTATTTATTAACCTCAAAATATCTTCGCAAGATATATTTCCACTTTTCAACCCTTTGAAAACAGTTTCAAACCATCTTTCTCTCATGAAATAAATTTCCCAATATTTTCTATTTCCACTGAAATCACCAAGTACAAATACTTAGACTTTAAAACCATTTAAAACACTTAATTATAGAATATACTTTTAAACATTTAGATTTAAAACTACTTTAATACTTTATTTTAAAAAAATATACACTTCAAGAATATTTAAAATAAAGCTACTTTATAAAATATAAAACTAAATTTTTATCTTTTTCAAACATAATACCAATTAACCTTTAAATAATTACTATTACTATAAATTTTAAAATTACTTACTTTAACATTTAAACATTTTAAAATAATAGATTTTCCAAAACATACTTTTAAAACAACTTTGAAACTTTAACTTATACTCAAGAATTTGCTTTGAAAACGTACTTGGCTATCCAGGGAAATATACTTCTCTTTCACATCTTTAAAAATAAATCACTATTTATTTTAAATCAAATTTACCCATTCTTTTTATAAATTCCCACCTTGAATTTATTCTTCCAAATATCCACTGATATATTACTTCACTTTTATAAACCCAGTTTATAAATTCCAAAGTCTCACTTCTCTTTTAAAATCCCACTTTTATACACTTAAATCAATTTCAAATTGATTTCCAAATTTCTCCATTTTGAAATAAATTCCTTTACTTACTCAATTTATTTCAAAACCCATTAACTTCCGATTTTAAAACCTTTTTATCTGAAAATACCAATTTCATATTTTTCCCAAATTCCTTCTTTATCCTTTTTAAATAAATTTAAACCTTGAATTTTAAAGTAAATTCTTTATTACTTTAAATAATATCACTTAAGTTTAAATTTCCATTATTTCTCTGTTTGCTCAAAATCCTCTTTTCCCATACTCGGAATTTATTTATTAGGATTTTAAAATCACTTATATTCTTTTCCAATTCATTCTTAAATTTATTCAAATTCTCTATAATTATTTTACTTGAAAATTTACTCTTTTATTTTCTTTTCAAAAATCCAATTCTATATATTTTGATAACTCATAGTATCAAAATATATTCAAGCAATCCATAGCATTCAATCTCAATTGTCCATATAATCCATCACAGAAAATCAAATATTCATAACACAAAATATTAAACAATCTAAATAATTTTGAGGAATCCAGTTGGATCCCTCCAACCTGTTTCCCTGCATCCACAGATGTTAGCACAATATAAAATACCAATTCCACTTCAAGGTGGAATATCGTGGCATATGGGTTTATATAATATCATCCGCTATTATGCGACGCATAGGGTCCCATCCGCTATATAATGCGGAAAATCAACCACTCTAATATATATATACTACTATATATAATATCACATCCAATCAATTCAATCATTCAACCAATTATTTAAATTTAACCATTTAAATTTAAATAGAAATCCAAAAGAGTGAGATTAACTCACCTTTGCTTTTATTTGCAATCCACTTCAATATTGCCTTGGTTTCTCGATTTTTTTGACCTTGAATAACAATTTATATGATTTATTAATATTCGAAACAAATCGAACAACCCAATTGCCATTTAATAATTTTATTTAATCTAATAATTTAAATTTGAACTAATTCGTTTCTATAATCTCTTTTAGTAACTAAAAATAATTAAATAGGTTAATTGAACAAATTAATCATCAAATCCATTATTTTTAAAATAAATTTGGTAAAGTAAAACATGTAAATGTATATTTTCTTTCTTTAGGAACTACATACATATTTATAACATTATCTATATAGATTTCAAAAATATGATTTTACATAAACTTTACCATTTAAAATTCCTATATTATAATTTCAAAGTCTTTCTATATAAAAATAATTTTCTGTTTATCTACATGTTTAAACTAAAACAGGAATGTGAACATATATATTTTTGTATTATATTTTTTCAAGCTCATTCCTGTTCAAACTAAAAATTGAATTCAAAATTAAAAATAGACAAAGGGACCCATACCCTTGAAGACAACCGGCCTAGACACCTGAATGCGACTGCGCCTTTGCCATCCCATCGCTGATGAAACGAAACCACCTTGCGACCACATCTTCCAGCATCACCCTGACACGACCATCACCCTTCATTGCCACACACGCCGCCGCTCGACCTTCCACGGCTCCGCCTTACGTGACCCACACCGTCGCGCCTCCTCCTTGAAGCTCCACCTCTCCGACACAGCACCAGGCGATCGAACTTGAGCTCCTAGTTACATGATGCAAACCCCTCCGAGCGAAACCCTAGCCTCACCCACCATCGAACGTTGTCCCCCGAATCACAAAATCGAGTTTGAGCTTGCAAGTGCGGGGATTCAATCGCTAGCATTCATACGCGATTCGATTTCCCCTTTTTAAAAAAAAAATGATTATTGATTTTTTTTTGAAGGAGGAAGAGTGGCTCGATTTTTATCTGAGTAGGGAGAGGAGAATTCGATTTTGTTTTAAAGATAAAAGCAAATCTCGATTTCTCCTCTCTCTTTTTTATTATGCTAAGTCGTTCAATACTTTAGCAAGAAAATGACGCGTGCAATACCAATGAACATGTGCTTGAAGGTAGGACACGTGTCCCTCTGAGATGAAGGAAAAAAATTATGTTACTGATATATAATATAATATATTAAATTCAAATTCAAATTGTATCGATTAACGTAGCTTACAATCTTGATCTCCTATCGAGGCATGCCGCTAGGCATTTATAATGTTAAACCCCTATTCCGAACGCAATGGAAAAGGTTTCGAGTCCTAATTCGATCGTATGGAGAAGATAGCTTTTTGAACCCAATTATTATATTGAATTTTCGATATAAATTTTAGTGCATTTTTATCCCGTACTGTCACACGACAACTCCAAAACACTACGAAAATTGAAATCTAATAATAAAACAATATTACGGAACTAGTTTTGTCGAAATATGAAACTGTGCCTCGAAAGGCTATTTTTAAATATTGATTTAAACGATAAAATTTCAAACTTAACAAAACACTTCCAAATTCAATTTTAGCACTTTTACTATCTTCGGTATTATTAATATAGATTTTACAAGCCTTCAAATTATTTTTAACAAGCTTGAAACCGAAGATTCAATATTTTACCAGACTTCCAATTATTAAATTCAATAATTTAAATCACCCAATAAATAGAGATATTTGAAATTCAAATCAAAAATTAACTTTTAAATATTTAAAATCAGTTGAATATTCCAAATTCAAATATCCAAAATTCCGGGTCGTCACATTTTCTATATTGTGTAAATACTCCCATTTAAATCACTATTTAGAAGTTCTGTTTCAACATCAGTATGCCATAATCATAGTCATATTGTGCAGTAATTTGCAGGTAGAATCCAAATGGACATAAGCATGTTGACTGGCAAAATTGTTTCACTAATTTTGACATTTGAAATTAACGAGTTCATTTCCCAACAACCTTGAATTGTACTCTTCCAATTACATTGATTTTCCTCTTGAAAATTCACTTGTGACTAATGGATCATATCCTTTCATGTAGAGCTTCCAAATTTTTATTCTTCAATATACTTGGAATCCATTTCGAATTTAAAACATCACGCCATGTGGTATGTCTATACTCTTCATGGTTTGTCGATAATCGAGGAGGTTGTTAGTACTAATAATCCATTTTCTTGACAATGATAAGAAAGTCGTAGTTTCATATCAATATGCAAGATTTTATTATTAGACATTCTAATGAGCCATGTCCCTTTAGGCTTAGTTAAAGTTGTATATTCTATACAATCTATTTCCATGTTAGAATCTTGGATCGTGTCTAAGTCCACCGCATCACCACTAGTTTCTCTAGAAAGAAATTCATTTTGTAGGAAGGTGGTGTGTCTTGAAATAGCATCGATGTGATGGAATAGACATTCAAAACATTATATGAACTGCCTACAGACTTATATAGATAAAATTAGTCTTGAGTTCAGGAAACTAACATTCATAATGTAGATCAGACAATCATGTATCTTGAACTATTTAAGATGAGATTTATTTCCAATTCATGTCTTATATGGAATCCTAATCTCAGCTTTAGATGCAACCAAATTCACTATATGTACTTACTCTTAAGTACCTATCCTTTTAGATGGAAGCAACTCAAGTTCACTAATTATCAATTGTACTTTGCCAAACAAAGAACGATTACTCCTTATCGATACATCATTATGTAGCATAAGGAGGAGCAATTTTAAAAGTGAATTGTATTTTATTTAGGTACCCTTGGAACTCTTAACCAAGATGCTTACATGTTCGATCAAATCAAATTCTTTTAATTATTTTGCATGATATAGTTTTCTACTTCTGATTATATTATTTGAACTTATCATCTTTACTACTAATAATGAGAATTCCTTGAATAGGAATTCAACCGTGTCTTTTTGATATACCAGAAATACCCCTCATTATAATAATGGAAATCGTTCACTATATCTTTATCTTTACTACTAATAAAGAGAATTCATTGAATAGATTTACTCAGTGTCTTTTTGAAATTCCAAATATACCCTTTTACATCTTATCTTATAGAGAAACAGTATTCAAATATGGGAATATAGCATGTTATTTTCTAAGTACAACTGTCAGTCCCCATGGAGAACTACAGTGTACGTTCACAAGATGAAGTATCCGAGTGTTTCATATTGTCCGTAATTTAGGTGGGAGTTAATCGGTCGAAGTCTCGCTGGATTCCGAGTTAGTATGAAGAAAATATTGCGGTCTGAACAAAAAAAATAGCGGCTTCTGCACTAGGCGGAGTTCAAATATGGGGATGTGGTATCCTGTTATTTTCTAAGTACAACTGTCAGTGCCCATGGAGAACTACAGTGTACGTTCACAAGATGAAGTATCCGAGTGTTTCATATTGTCCATAATTTAGGTGGGAGTTAATCGGTCGAAGTCTCACCGGATTCCGAGTTAGTATGAAGAAAATATTGCAGTCTGAACAAAAAAAATAACGGCTTCTGCACTAGGCAGAGTTCAAATATGGGGATGTGGTAGCCTCTTATTTTCTAAATACAAATGTCAGTCCCCATGGAGAACTACAGTGTGCTTTCACAAGATGAAGTATACGAGTGTTCCATATTGTCAGTAATTTAGGTGGGAGTTAATCGGTCGAAGTCTCGCCGGGTTCCGAATTAGTATGAAGAAGTTATTGCAGACTGAACAAAAAAAATAGCGGCTTCTGCACTAGGCGGAGTTCAAATATGGGGATGTGGTAGCAATTTATTTTCTAAGTAAACTGTCAGTTCCCATGAAGAACTACAATGTGCGTTCACAAGATGAAGTATCCGAGTGTACTATATTGTTCGTAATTTAGGTGGGAGTTCATCGGTCGAAGTTTTGTCTGATTTCGAGTTAGTATGAAGAAGTTATTGCAGTCTGAACAAAAAATTAGCGGCTTTTTCCTAGGCAAAGTTCAAATATGAGGATGTAGTCTGTTATTTTCTAAGTACAACTATTAGTCACCATGGAGAACTACAATGAGTGTTGAAGTGGGGATATAGCATGTTATTTTGTAAGTACAACTGTCAGTCACCATGGTGTACTATAGTTTGCGTTCACAAGATGAAGTATCCAACTATACCGTATTGTCCATAATTTAGGTGGGAGTTCATCGGTCGAAGTATCGCCTAATTCCGAGTTAGTATGAAGAAGTTATTGCAGTCTGAACAAAATAAATAGCGGCTTCTGCACTAGGTGGAGTTGAAATATGGGGATGTGTTAGCCTGTTATTTTCTAAGTACAACTGTCAGTCCCCATGGAGAACTGTAGTGTGCGTTCATAAGATGAAGTATCCGAGTGTTCCATATTGTCCGTAATTTAGGTGGGAGTTAATCTGTCGAAGTCTCGCCGGATTCCAAGTTAGTATGAAGAAAATATAGCAGTCTGAATAAAAAAATAGCGGCTTCTGCACTAGGCGGAGTTCAAATATGAGGATGTTGTGCCATGTTATTTTCTAAGTAAACTGTCAGTCCCCTTGGAGAACTACATTGTGCATTCACAAGATGAAGTATCCGAGTGTACCATATTGTCTTTAATTTAGGTAGGAATTCATCGGTCGAAGTTTTGCCTGATTCCGAGTTAGTATGAAGAATTTATTGCAGTCAGAACAAAAAAAATAGCGGTTTCTGCCTAGGCGGCGTTCAAATGTGGGGATGCTACTATCAAATCTACTTTCACAGGTACAAATAAAAATGCATGCACATTGTGGTTAAATGCAGGCCCACCTGGGCATGCATATGTACTTGTAGATATATAATATTTTCAAGTACACATGTTCTAAGAAAATTCATTATGAGTTTAGCGAAGTAAGTGGATCTACTTTCGGTACCATTGGACTTTGGACTTCATACATCTATATGTATCAACCCAAAGAGTTCGTTAACTCTTTAGTCACTCTCACCGAATGGGTGCATTACCATTAATCATCTGAAATATGATTCATAATTACCATCTGATTCACAGTATAATGATCAAAGAATAATTTGTCAAAGATAAAGCTCGGTCCATGTTTCCAAAAATAATTGTTAAATATTTTAAATGCTTCTATATAGCTAACATATCACTATTATTATGAAAATTACCCTCATCGATATATCCAAAGCAGATTTATTTCATAATAAAAACAAAATATTCATATTAAAATAAAGCAGATTTATTTTCAGTCTAAACTAAAAATAGTTCTTATTTCATAAATAATATTTTGAATACACAAAGGTAATTTTTCAAATCTTGATGTGTCCATTAGTAATTGTTATATGGTATTCTTCAATTATTTCCACTATTACAATAATAACATTTGAAACACAAAGCTCCATTCAATCATTTACTTTGGGCTATTTGTTTCTTCTATCGTAACTAGTTTACAGTTGAGAGTTCCGAATCAAATATCTCATACTCAAAGAAATTGATCTTATACATAATAATTTTCTATAATAAGAGTGCATATGGAAATAGAAATCATAATTCTATTCCTCATTAAGCATATGCAAATATTCTACACAGTTTCATTTCTGATATCTCTTCATGAAGCAAAGATAACCATTCACTCTATCTTCAACCCAGTTATGCCTATGTAACATCAACTTTTAGACTATTGCTTTCTCTTTCAAATGATCAAACAATTCAAAAGAGAAACCCTTTACTATAAGACTGAATTTGATTTCTTTATAAAAATGCACTCAGTCATCCTTAACATGTTATGGAGATCAAATAAGTTGCACTTTAGTAAACAGATAAAAATTGACATTTTAGTGATTGAATTCTTATGTCTGTCTATATTCCTTAGTCTATTATTGTTTCCAGCACAACAAACTTCTCATTGTATTTAATCATATTGAACACAATATCTCGCACTTTGGTTTACTTTCTCATTTTGAATGAAATAATTTACTCGAAATTCCATATATTAAGAAATGCGACTGTTACATATACAACCTTTGGATGTGATCAAATGTTGATCGAATATCCATACTCTTGTATCATGTTAATGTTCAAAACTAATGGAAGACAATACACAACCTAGGGAAATTTTACATTTAAGTGACCAAGACTCGAAAATTTTAACGGTTGTATTATTGAGCTCTTGCATGGGTATCGAAGTTGCAACATGTCAAAAGATTAATTTGTTGGTAAGTGATTTTTTCATTTCATTGTCAATCTTTAATTTAGTTTGTTTAGTATATTTTAATTGATAAACAAATTTATCAATTATATTAGCCGTGTAAATTTATTAAGGTAGATTATTATAATATTACATATGTTCTTACACTTTTTGTAATGGTTTACTATATTTTTATAATTACGCTCTTACTAGATTTTACATCTCCTAAAACCCTAAATGACATGTGGGAATTTCACAAATTTATCTATTGAGTATTAGGATCCATTTATCATGTTACAACAACCTTGAGGGTGTTAAACAAATTATAGTCCTCGTACATGGTAAATGACACGTTATTAGTTATTTTTCATATATCGCTGCTAACCGTGCATTGTTTCCTACTAATCATCTTAATGACCTTAAGGGTACTCAACAAATCATAAAGTATATTAGATACTCATAATCCACCAGTTCGTGGTTGCCTAAGGAAATTTTTTTAACCCTTGAGGATGCTCAAAAAAAGTTACAAAATGTTCTTACTAATATAGGGACAATATAAGCATCGCTGTAAATATTTTATGGCTTGAAGGTGATCGACAACCATAAGTATGTATAGTACTCTATTTATATTGTAAACGATATAGAGCAACATTATTTTTGATTCATGATCTCAAAATAATAGTAAGGAGTATTATCATCTATAAGGATACAACACTCAATGACATTGCTTATCATTATACACACACACATATATACGTATTCATTTATTCCTTATAATTTAATGGGTTTTATTTCGATTTAAATTTAAAATCATATTTTTATTTTATTTATATACTATATTAGATTCTATTATTTAATTATAACATTTATAGTATAATATTAAATCTTAATTTATGTATATATTATCATTAATTAAAACTTAACTAATGTTACAACTTTATTGTAAAATTTTACGAACCATAACATTTATAATTCATGTTTTAATTTAAAATTATTTTGTATTTATTTATTTATAACTTTTATAATTTTAAATTCAAAACAATTCAGATTTTTTTATTTATAACTCTTATAAATTAAAATTTAAATAATTTTAAATTTGTTTATTATTAAACTTTATGAACACAAATTTAAATAACTTTAAATTTTATTCATAACTCTTATATATTTTTATTTTAAATTAATTTTTTATAACTTTTATGAATACAGAATTTAAAAAAATTAAATTCATTTGTAACCTTTATAAATTTAAATTTGAATTTAAACAACTTTAATTTCAAATCTTATGTATTATTCGTAATGATACAATGTAGGCTTTGATACCATTATTGGATCAAGTGCATCGGCCAGTAGGATAAAAGGAGCAAATTTCAAAATAAATTCTTTTTAATTCATTATGCACTAGATCTTTTATAGTGTTATAATAAATAATATTGTTAAGATAAAATCAAATTTAATGTTTTACTAAACGAATTTGATTTGAATTATAATATATATTATATTTTCATTCTAATAACAATATTATCACGATTTACAATGTTATTACTTATTTTAAAATTTTAATAAGATAATTTATGATAAAGTTGAGTAATATTTACTCAATGATAAATTTAATAATAATAATATAATTTTCGTATATAATTATATATATATATATTTCCAATTAAAAGTTTTGACTAAGTAATATTTGAATGGTTATAACAAATAAAATAGTTTTAATATATATATATATATATATATTCAAATATTAAATATTCAAATTTAATACTGTTAACATTTGGATGGAGCTTGTGTTTTCTGTTTTGATGAAGAGGAGAGTAATTTGCACCTATCTTTTAACCGTTCTGTCATTTATTCTATATGGTACAGGCTTATGCTTAGAGCTGGTAGAAATAATATGGACCAGGATAGTGCTATTGAATGGGATTTGATTTACAAAGCTATAATATGAAAGGGTGGTCAATGCATCATGCTACTTCTAATTCTAAAATTTTGTATTCAATTTGTTGGGAAAGAAAGGAATGAAAGAGCTTTCAATGGGAAGATAAAACTGAAATGCAATTATGGGTTAATATAATGCAGGCAATCAAGAATTGCATTGCTGCTAATAACTTTGGATATAATGAGTGTATTCTAAACTATTGGAATTATGGCCTGTGTTTTTGTCCTCTCTTTTTTATTTCTCTTCTTTTTATTTTGCTATTTTTTAATTTTTCTTTGTAGATCATAGCATATTATGATCCATTTTTTTATTTTGTTTGCAATAAACTGGTAAGGGACCAGTCAACCCCGCTAGCCTTGCTTAAAAAAAAGAATATTATATATTTAAATTTAATATTTTATAAATTAATGTTATAAATTCAAATTATTATAATTCTTCTTAATTCATTTATCATATCTAATCAAAAGAATAATGTCTTGATATATTAATTTTGAATAATGGTGTTGATAAGTAAATTTTTAATGATAATATTAGCATTACAATATTTAATTTACACAACCAAAAATAAGCATGTAATTTATTTCTAGATAATTTCAATGTGTTCAGAATTTAATTATGAACCAAACAACCCAAGTTGTATGTAAGAATGAGTTCGTATATGTGGGTTATACTAGTTTGAATATTCAAGGGTCCTTTTGTAATTATAAGGGTTTATAATACAAAACTACCTTCCTCCTTGTTAGAACCCTAACTATTAGGTTTCTCATCTTCGTGAACCATCCACCGTCGAGTCACCATGTTGTGTGCTCCATGACCTGCGCCATAAACTTTTTCACCTTCGGACAAATCGATGTATGCCCTTGGTTCCCATCTCAAGCTGCTTTTGTGATGGTCTTGAACTCGGCCTTCGAAAATCGGCACCCGTACTTCACGTGTACTCAAATGCCGCAGATTCAAACGCCGAATCTGGCTCACCGGAGCTTATAACACAGTAAGTATAACAACACAGCGGAATAAAGAAATGGATAATATCATATACAACTCCAATGAATACAATATCCAGAATGATATACAACAGTGATATCAATATGATACAAGAATATCAGAGATAAATAAAGATGCTACAGCGGAAACCAGAAGTGATACTCCAAAAGATCTTCAAAAGAGAATGAGTCCAACAACTCCAACATCAAGCTCGAACCACCATCACGTTGCACCAAGATAAGCAACGTCAGTCGTGAACTCCAAAAACTGAACTAGCTCCCGATAATCTACTAAACCTGACTATTTGAAAAACCCAACTCTAGACTGCCCGTGTGGAAAATTGTGGGCACCCAGAGTTTAGGAAGGGAACAATAAACTCCGGGTCAGTCATGGGACTGGTGTGAGTAACAAAACAGTTTATCTTTAAAACAAACCATAAAAGAATTTTAAACATTGAAATCCGCAATGCTTTTTGGAAAATGAAACTACCATAAGGCCTCCCGGCACACACACAATGTAATCGCATACATGAGGGAGATTTCTCCTTATGATAGTCAAATATGCTTACTACGCAAAATTCTTTTGATATTATTAATAGTGCATAGTGTACAAAATCATTTCGAAAATACAATATTAATCTTAGCCAGCATAGGTACCATTATATTATGCCTACTATAGCTGCCGCCTGAGGAGATAGGTTATACAAATTGCAATCGTAAAGGGCTCGTATTGTTTCTTTGGATTTCCAACAAATGGTCAGGCTAAGGAACTTCCTACTGCCACATGGAAACGCCTCTGGAGGGACGTCCCAAGAGACAACTGCACTCTGCCAACACAAGGCCGGGTTACCTCTTACTAGGTAACTACTACACGAATATGCCACCCCCGGTCGTTTGCGACCTTTATCCGAGGGCCCTCGGTCACAAAGCAACAATCACATAGTAAATGAGATTGGAGCAACCACACAAGTAAATATCTGGGCTCCATACCATAATATCACCTTTTTCCAGAAGGAAATGACATACCCTAAAGGGAGCGACCCTCATAACCTTGCCGCATCTTTCCTATTTCGACCATTTCCGATTTGTGAGGCTCGATGAGGTCTCATCCACAAAGCTATGCTTTACACGAAAGCCATGCTTTGATCAACAAATGATCAGCAACACACAACACTCAGTATGCCACATTACCAATTTGGGAGTGTATCACTGATAACCTTCAACTACATAACCTCTTAGCTCGTACGTCTCAGAGAAGGGTGTTAAGCTAAGAGAATAAATTCTCTGCCACCAAACAGAAATGTATTTGAAAGAAATCAGCTTTATATCTCAAAGTGTAATGTCAGACATACAACCATACAAGTCTGTTTCGGATTCGAACAGAACCGAAGGCACTTCCGAAGAAGCTCTTGCAATCCGGGTATTCACAATCCCGATCGAACTTCCCATCACTTAGGGAATCTCTATACCGGGCGCTACTCGGTGCAGAGACAATCGATAGGTTATCCTATCGTTTTCACAAATACCCGGTCTTCACCACCGGTCTTCAATTGCTATCCATATACGACGTATCACTTATTCGAAATGGGTTATATGACGCAAAGGTCCTCTCCCGGCTAAACCGAATAATGAGCGCAATATTTAAAAACATATGGATAATGGAATTTCAATTAAGTCACAACTTATGATCCAGAATTTTTCTTTCATGGTTTAAACAAATTACCATTTCAAATCTTTTTAAATAAAAATATTTATTTCACAAAGTTCACCCAGTTTGTCACAAAGATCTATTCATGGATTTTCAAATCGATTTCCATTTCAAATCTTTTATACAAAAGATATACTTTTCCAATTTCAAACACAAAGTTTAATGATCTTCCACAAAGATTCAATTATAGCTTTTTAAAACAATTCAATTTTCAAATTGAATTAACCCATTCAATCTGTAAATCAAAGATTTAATTGATAACTTTCAAAACAATTCACAATTCAAATCTTTTATAATATAAAAGATACACCATTTGAAATCCTCTTTGATTTCAAGACAAGGTTCAACCATCTTTCACAAAGGTTAATTCATAGTTTTCTCAACTATCTACAATTTCATTTCAAACTTGAAATGTTTCGATACAAATTGGAAATCCTTTCTTTTTATGAAAGCTAATATTTGAAACACATAGTTCTCTTTATGGAAAACACTGATTTCAATTTACATAAGATAAAGCCATTCAGGTATAAAACTTGGATTTAGATTTAGATTTCCAAAACCATACTTTTAGATGGTTAAAACCCAAATAAATACCTTTATAACTTGTATGTTCCTTTTAGACCATAATTTCCAAATCATTGAATTCAATTTCAAATATTGAATTCAAATTTAAATCAAATTACTTAAATTTCAAGTTTTATTAAGTTATTTAAAATAACTTTTATTTTGGAAACTCATTTCAAAAGTTCTCAATTCAAATTCCAAAAACTATTTAGGATTCAAAAATCCAATTTCTAAAATTGTTAAAAATCTATGACTTAATCGATTTCCTCGAGCAATCCATATTTGTGTGTGTATGGTGTGGTCCAGGGGTTTAACACAATAGTGCAACATTATTCAATCATCACAGATCAGAATACAGAAATATAGTTGATAAGCGGTATAAACTATAACGCTTATCTTTCATTCACAGATATATAAGTCACAGATAATAATTTACATTCATCCCGGATAAATAACTACCTTACAGATCACACACAAATCAGAATATATCACAAAGCATTACAGATCAGAGATATCAAGCAATTCAATCATTCAGTCAAGTCCAAACATTCACAAGTAAGCATATTAATCAACTGATTAATTTAAATCAGATGTATTATTTAGGAATGAATCATTAATCTGGGTTAACCATCATAGTTAATTACAAATTATTTGAAAGAAATTTCCCTTTCAAATTCATTGGTTAACCTTTAATTATTAACAAATCAATCTTAATTAACGAATCAATTAATCTTTAATTATTAAATAAATCTTAATTAATCACCATTATTAATTAATCCTTTAATTATTCACAAATAATTATACTCAAATTTCAAATTATCATTCAATTTATTACATTCAGTAATTATCTATTTATTACTTTTCTAAGTAATTATATTTCCAAAATGTTCAAGTGATTATTCTGAATTAATTAACTTAAGTAATTAACCTGAACTCATCCAATTAACTCGATTAATTTCACAAAAAAATTAATTCCTTAAACATTTCAAAATTTATTAAAACCATCTAAATTTCAAAACCTTACTTATTCCTAAATTAAGCTTCAAGTAAACTTGAGTTTATATTAAATGTTGATTTAAACTTAGTTTAAAACTTGAATTTAAATTGCCAAAACAAAACAAGTTTCTGTTTTAAAACCTGTACAAACATACCGAGCCACTCTAATACTTGCTCCGAGTCAAACAGGGAAACCCCCGAGTACAACACTCGAACTACCCGAGCCAAATTTGCGAACAACCTGAAACACCCAAACAAAACAAACTCCAGATCCAAACAACGTGCACGTGTACAACACCGCCGACCAACTCCAGTCGACGTCTCATCGACGCTCACCCAAGCAACCATCTCCAACCTCTAGAATCTCCATCAACTTCTCGAAATCGAAACCGAGTATAAACTCAAACCTGGAATGAGAAGACCACCACAATCCCAAAACCTGTCATCACCTCATCCACGCAGCACCGACAATCAGAATATCCACTACTCCGGCGACGACTTCGTCAATGACCTAACTACCATCACCCGAAGCCCCAAGACACTCGATCATCTACACAAGTCGTGGCGATCAATTCATTAAACCCAGTCAAAACTAGGGTTCTAGACGAAATTTAGCCACCGCTGCCTCCTCGATGAACTGCACCACAACACACCATTTTTCCTCGACCCTCCGATCACCCCTCCATTACCACAGAGAACCCCGATCGCCACCAATCAGAGAACCACCAGTAATTGCCAAAAAGAAGGAACCGCGAAAAACTTGAACTGCTCTTAAATAATCATTCTAAAAATTATAAATTTTGTTTTAAAAATCATATCAAGGTATAAGAATTCAGTGTATATTACTGAATTCGTAAATTAAAAAGTTTGGATTTTTAACTAGTTTAAAGCTTTGCTCAAGCATTTTGGTTTCCAGAGTCATATTAATATTATTCTGACTTAATTAAAATTCTAAACCAAAGTTTGAAATGAAACAAACAAGTTTCATTTGAATCTTAAGTCTAAACAAAGGTTAGATTAAAAGATTCTGAGTTAAATCAAAACAGTAAAACTGGAACTAGAATAGAGAAGTATTCTTATGGAAACAACATGCATATCCAAACATTCACATGTATACACATCATACTTTACAATACATATTCTTTCAAACACATTAGCATGCAACCCAATTTATACTTAAATTTTTAAAAAAAATAAAGTTACTCACTTGTTTTTCCAGAAACGACAGAACTGCTATGTTGAACAGCTTTGAAATTTGCAAGTTGGAACCCCTCTATCTAATCCTCTGGTTTTGTAGTTGATTTGTTGTTTGTTTTAGTTGAATTTGGTTTAAATTTTGAATGATATGTATCTCAGATTTTCCACAGTTTAGAATAAACGAAACTGAGATAAGTGATGATATATAAGAAAAGAAGTGTACATGGTGATATATTATTTTGTACAAGTTGATATTTTGTTTGTACAAAATTAAGTCAAAGATTATTTTCTCTTTTGTGGCTGAAATGATGTTGTTGTGGCTTGCATTAGAAGCTTTCATATATATTTATATTTTTATTTGTTTCGTACTTATCTTATCTTTCTTCCTTTGCAAATGTACATACTTATATTTTTTTTGTTTATATTGCTTGAATGTGTCATATGCTTCTTTTCTTTTTAACTTGTCTTATTACTTATAAATAAATTTCTATTTTAGCTTTGTTGTTAGATTTCATTTAAGTGTTACTTCATTTTTATTTCTAACTTAAATTATTATTATTATTAATTTTTACTTCTATATTAATTGTCTTATATTTCTTTTTATTATTGTGTCCAAAGTCTATATTGTTATATTTAATTTTAAACCATTTATTTAAGATTTAAATTCAAATCCAGAATATATATGTATATATATAATTTTAAATTTAAATGATTTATACAGAATTTATTTGAATTCGGGGAAACTCGCATCAATTTATCAATTAATTTCACAATTTTTATTCAAAAATTTAAATAAATTATCAATTTAAACTTAGTTAAAAATCCGGGATCGTTACAGCTTTCATTTGAACCTTGGTTATGACATTGATCTTCTTTGATGATGTGTTTATAACACATATGGACACTGGAGCTTCAACGACAATCACCAGCAGCGATACCCTCAATGTTTGACCATGTCCGAACCTTGCGACCTCCAGTCGATGTTAGCTTGAGGACGATGATATGTAGATTAGAGGATGTGTGCATGAGTCATGCATGCACAATGCAAAAAAATAATTATTTGAACAAAAGTTTAAAAACAAATTATATTAAACACTTTTAAATCGATTTAATTTAAATACAATTTTTTTTAAAATTATTTGGATAACCTCGCTGGTTGAACACACCTTGAACTACCAGTGTCACATATTGGAGATCCTATCTCTAACCTAATAGTGCAGTTGCAAAGTCCACCACTAAAATATAATTTATTTTTATCTTTAGAATGAGGCATCTAGTTATATTTATAGCAACACTAATGGGTTGTGTGAAATATCTTACCCAAAATCACTATTCAAGGTATGATCCACTATAATTGAGATCTTATCTTACTTAATTAATTAAATGTATAATATATGTATGTATGTATGTATGTATGTATGTATGTATGTACATACATACTAAAATCAATAAAATACATAACCTATTTAAAAGATTCATATGTGAATATATTTTGGCCCAACTAATTTTAAATTAGTTTTAAAAATTTCGGCTACCAAAATAAAATACACACACACACACACACATACATACATATATATATATATATATAGTGGAAATTAGGTTGAAGGGCTTTTCATTTCAGGATAATAAGTTTAAAGGACAATATTTTTGAATAATTAGTTTTAAGGACAATTTACAGGAAATTGATAAATTCATTTATCTTTTTAAGTTATACAAGAAAATGATAAATTCATTTATCATTATTTCTGTATAATTGAAAATGATAACTTCATTTACCTTTTTTCTGAAAATTGTCCTTAAAACTAATTTTTCAAAAGTGCCATCCTTAAAACTTATTACCCTGCATAAAGAAGCCATTTGAGTGAAAATCTCCTATATATATAAATTATTATATTGGCATAAAAAACAATTAAATAAATATATAATAATTATATATTTTGTTAGTTAATTTTAGTTACTCTAATAATAATTGAGATAATAATAAATTAATTAATACAACTGTTATATTAATTTCTTTATAATAATAATTTATACACTTCTTAAATTATTTCAATAAATTATATTCGATCGTAAACTCAGAGTTGTGGTTGTGTGACTCCTTTGTGTGAACTCAGCACTCGGTAATATTTAAACTCGTCTCAGTAGTTGAGACGAGTTTAGTTGCATACAAATTATATATGTGAAATCTAATTTCTTATTTTTAAAGTGACACCCTTTAGAAATTATATTTTATGCCCGTTTTCTCTTCATCATCACTACATGCTTAGATATCTAGTGCTCGATCAACGGTCAAATTTTATCAATATCCGTAATTAATTGCGATGTACATTACTAAAGTCAATAGTTCACACCGATAACAATTATCGGTTAACCGATTTTCTTTGGCCGAAGATTTTTTGTATTGACTATAATGATCCCTTTTTTACATATCAAAGGATCATAAAATATTAATATTATTTTTATTTAGGGTCGTATGATTCTATAACTTTGGAAAATGACTACTAGAGACATTTTCCATCCTTAGAATTTTTATCGGACGATTTTGACCCTAAAAATCTTGTATGGCCTATAACTTTTAATAGGAGCCTAAATAGGGTTTGAAATCACTTCCATTAGATCAGAATGATGGTTTCTCTTTTCTTAAAGTGGTGATAATCGAAAAACGGACTTATCGTTAGGAAGATATGGCTGTTTGAAGTTTCACTTGATTTAGAACAGTTTAATAGGTAATTAGTAAGTTAATGCTAGGCCCAAAGCCCGTTTTGGGATTAGCATCATGAGAGGGCTGATGAAATTTTCTCCATCATTACACACTTCTCAAAAATAGAGAGAAAACCAGCTTTAAGCCAAAAAGCTACTCTACTACTTTAGTTAGCCAAATCTTGTCATTAATGATAGATTAGCGAAATTTGCACTTAGATTTGGAGATTTTCTATTGGAGACATCTTGGGATTACTGTCCATTCTTGGGTTTGAGCTCTTTTAGATCTCTTTTGGATTGCTTGGATTTTAAGTGAGTGGTTAGGACCTCTTAGTTACTAATTAGTCATTATACACCTTAAAATGATGTTTTAAAATAGTTTTTGGATCCCAAAATATGTATTAAGCTTTAACTAATCACATATGTCAATTTCAAATGATTTGGAAAAGATTCGTAAAATTCGTGTTCTTATGGATCTCCCTTGCTATTATAGTTTATATGCTTAGATTTAGGCTTCACTTGATATGTGAAGTGCACGTAAATGTGCATATTTTTACCACCATATTTAATCTATTTAAATTAAATAAATGATCATATTGGGCATTTTAACTTGTTTAAACCAAAATTCAAATTATTTCAAATCATCATATATTCATCTTCATCCAAGGGAAAAATGGTCATTTTGTGCATATATTAATTTTTTAAAATTTAATTGAAAATTTCTTTGTTATTTTGTAGGAATTTAAATTCAAATACAAGTGGCTTCATGAAGATATATGCATGCACAAGACTGAATACAAAGGAACGAAGATGGAAATAATTCATTTCATGGATCATGGAGGACCCCACCTACCCACATACCTTCATGTACACTTAAGAGCTAATACTTATGCTAATGAAAATTAAAGCTACATGTACATTTAAGTGGGGGATTAAGACATGCTAATGATTACTTGGTGGCTACACTACCTCAAGGGTAGTTTGGGTAGTTCCTAAAAAAATGAATTAGGGTTTTCAAACATGTATAAATACCCCTTATGCTTCATGTAACGTGGCTACAGTATTTGATTTGACTGCACACTGAGCCACCTTCTCTCCACTCAAGAAAGCAGAGAATCTTCACCGGCAGATGAACGTGGCTACAGTATTTGATTTGACTGCACACTGAGCCACCTTCTCTCCACTCAAGAAAGCAGAGAATCTTCACCGGCAGATGAACGTGGCTACAGTATTTGATTTGACTGCACACTGAGCCACCTTCTCTCCACTCAAGAAAGCAGAGAATCTTCACCGGCAGATGAACGTGGCTACAGTATTTGATTTGACTGCACACTGAGCCACCTTCTCTCCACTCAAGAAAGCAGAGAATCTTCACCGGCAGATGAACGTGGCTACAGTATTTGATTTGACTGCACACTGAGCCACCTTCTCTCCACTCAAGAAAGCAGAGAATCTTCACCGGCAGATAAACGTGGCTACAGTATTTGATTTGACTGCACACTGAGCCACCTTCTCTCCACTCAAGAAAGCAGAGAATCTTCACCGGCAGATGAACGTGGCTACAGTATTTGATTTGACTGCACACTGAGCCACCTTCTCTCCACTCAAGAATTTGTCTATACATATAACCATTTGGATCTCATACTTGTTCACCTCAATTAAGTCTAACAAAACATTCACATATCAAACAACCATCCTCAAATAACAAACAATGTCTGGAAATTTACTAAAAGCTATATTGCTATGCGACAGTGACTCTGAAGAAGAAGCGTATGCGTTAGCGCATCAACAAGAGGAGGAGGAACTGATGGAGATATACCGTGAAGCATACGGTTCAACTTCTGGAAAACAAGGCGGTTCAGTTATGGGTCGGAAATATATCAACCGTAACCAGCAAGCATTTCATAAAACACTTATGCAAGATTACTTTGCCCGTGATCCAACTTACGGTCCAGAGATGTTTAGACGACGATTCAGAATGAGTCGTCCATTATTTTTAAGAATTCTCGAAAGTATTCAGCAGAATAATAATTATTTTGTTTACAAGCAAGACGCCGCAAAAAAACAAGGTTTAAGTGGGCATCAAAAGATGACCGCAGCGTTGAGGATGTTAGCGTACGGTACACCCGCCGATGCCCTTGACGACGCATATCGTATTGCAGAGAGTACGGCATTGGAAAACCTAGATCACTTCTGTCAGTCAGTTGTGGACATTTATGGGACTGAATATCTTCGTTCTCCAAACGAGGCAGATGTAGCGCGCTTGCGTGAAATGCATGAAAGCAAAGGCTGGCCTGGAATGCTTGGAAGTCTAGATTGTATGCATTGGGAGTGGAAGAACTGTCCAAAAGCTTTTCATGGAGCATATAACGGTAAAGAAAAAAAACCTACTATCATCCTAGAAGCGGTTGCCTCTAATGATTTGTGGATTTGGCATGCTTTCTTTGGAATGCCAGGTTCTCTTAACGACATAAACGTTGTCGAACGATCTCATTTGTTTAATGATTTAGCGCAAGGTAAGTCAACTCCCTTATCATTTACTCTTGGTCATAATACATATGAGCATGGATACTATCTTGGAGATGGAATTTATCCCAAATGGAGTACGATTGTAAAGACATTTGCAAACCCAATGACGGCAAAACAGAAACAATTTGCTGCAATGCAGGAAGGACAAAGGAAGGACGTAGAAAGGGCATTTGGGGTCCTTCAAGCAAGGTTTGCAATGGTCAGGAATCCATGTAGATTATGGAAGAGATCAAAAATGGCTGCAATTATGTTCTGCTGTATAATTTTGCATAACATGATCATTGAAGATGAACGCGCTATGGACTATCCCGATTTCGAGTATGATGGGGCAAGACAACCCCCCGAATTGTTTCGCACAGCTACGTTACGAAATGAAGGACAGTACGCAATTCATGTCGATAATCATGAAGTATATCGTAATGCTGCTATTCATAATAGACTGCAAAGGGATTTAATTGAGCATATTTGGAATTCTCATGGAAATCAATAGTTCGGGATGGTGGATCTTTGTTTAATTACATCTGTTTGCCTTTTTATTTCTGTAACGAAGTGTAGAATGCTATAATTTTTATCTTTGTAATATCATTTATGTTTTTTGAAATACATCTTTATTGATGTCTACATAATGCATCGAAATAAATGACATCCCATTGAATATTTTAAAACTAAAAATAACACATGATTGAAAATATAAACTGAAGGTACATGGATATTTAACTGCAATAACTTAAAATATCACATGAATATTTCAACTACATATGTTTTGTTCCCGATCTACTCTCAACAATGCGTTGTTTGTACTCCATCCAATATTGCATTGTAATTGGGTCCATTCCGGTGACATCCTTTTCCATTACTAAGGTCTCTTGGCGTTGCCGTTCTAGCTCAAACCGGCCCTTCTCAATCTCGGCCAGTTCTTTTAACACGGCAAGCTTTTCTGCACTCCCCCTTTGACGTTCTGCATTTTCTCTCGCATGTTTTTCATGCATTTGGGCTAAACGAGAATCGATTTGAGATTGAACGGCAATTTTCTTCTTAGCTGCTCGTTGCCCCATCGGTCTAGCATCTTCATCAAATGCGGGTTCTGCTTCTTCGTCTTCGTTATCTGGGCATACATTAGAGTCCATCTGAGAAGAATTGCTTGGGCTGGAATTATAATTAGTTCGTCTTGTTTTTTTCTTGCCCTTCGAGTTCGTCTGAACATCTCTTAAGCTTTTTGCAGTGTTTGAGCTCCATTTTTGTTGACTAACAAGCAAGTCGTAGCAGTTTGCAAACTGATAGTAGTGGGGTTTCTTGGTACCATTTTCTCTTGGAAATAATTTCAAGAATTGATCGTTCGCCATTCTCTTCTAAAAAAACAGAAACACAAAATGATATATTAACAAAGTGATCAGAATGAATATAAATTAAAAATAATATTTTTCAAAACGCTACCAATTCAGCTTCGCCACCCATTCCACTTGGATTTGCTGTTCTTATTTTGTGAATCTGCGACTCGTAGAATTGTGTTTGTCGATTAATCTTCCCGAAACGACCGGTGATTGCAGACATTGACCTCGTCTTTTCGACATGCTTTTTATTGTACGCAGTCATGACTTTTGCCCAAAACGCCTCTCCACTTTGGTCATTCCCCTTTACCGAGTCGTTAGAAAAATGATAGTAAATATAACACAAATCCTTATCTTCATCGCCAGACCATGTAGCAGAAGAATGGAAGGATAGAGGGGGAGCGGTTTGGGGATGAACATTTTGAATTGGTTGAGAATCAAAATCCCAGCTATCCATATTCATCGCTTCGGTATATGATTGAAAAGGATGAGACATACTTTCAATATTATGGAATTGAGAATATAATTGTAATAGAAGAAGAGATGTGTGTTTTACAATCTGAAAAATAGTCCTATATATATAATGAAATCACAAATATGACCGTTTATAGCCGTTGTAATTTTAAATATGACCGTTTATAGCCGTTGGGGACAAAATATGACCGTTTATAGCCGTTGGGGACAAAAATATGACCGTTTATAGCTGTTGGATTTCAACATGATACGATTTTTTGGTAGCCGTTGGAGGAGTTTGGCGGGGTTGGGCTTGGGCGCCCATTTTATGGGCGCCCAAGCCCTGGCGCCCATTTTATGGGCGCCAGAGCTCTGGCGCCCATAAAATGGGCGCCAGGGCTTGGGCGCCCATAAAATGGGCGCCTGGGCTTGGGCGCCCATAAAATGGGCGCCCAAGCCCAGTTCAGGATCCTGAACCGGATCCTGAACATTAAGCTTAATATTCACTCTGAATTTGACGACTGGGAAGACTTTTTGGCCTCAATTCAGAATGTAACCTAACGATTGGAGATGCCCTAAGCCTGTACATTTTCTTTTATTTGTTTTCTTTTGATTTTGTAGGCTACCCTCTTAGTCCATTCTTTTTCTTTTTTTTATAAAAAAAGAGAACTTTGTTTTGTTTGGCTTTATTCTAATTTTGTTTTGTTTTATTATTATTTTTTTCTAACAAATAACAAAAAAATCCTTTGCTTTTGAATTTTTTTGAGTTTTTGAGTAGTCTTATTCATTTATAAAAATAAAAATAAAGAGTTTTCTTTCCTTCATTTGTGTTGTTTTATTTCATTTGATTTCAATTGTTTTGATCTTCCCTTGCTTTAGTTGCTTCTTTCATATTAAAAAAACGGTGTATATATATATATCTTGTTTTATTTTCAGGTTGCCAAAGAAGATAGAAAGAGTTGCTTGCTTCGCTTAGCTTTCCAAAAAATAATAACAACTGCTTACTTGCTTATAAAAAAATTTGCTGCTTTTAACCTCTATTTATTGTTTTTATTTGCATTGCATTTGTTGTTTGCCTGCATATTAAAAAAAAGAAATTTAAAAAAAAAACAAAAACAAATTTCATTCGTAGTTGCATTGTAATACACATTTAATTTTTGTTTTGCATTTCATCTTAGAATTTTGATTAATAATAACGGTTAGACATCAATAACACTTAATTGTATATTGACAAGTTGTCCTCTTTCAACAATTTAATTTCTTTGTGTCTAGGCTGCGGTAGAGCAATAACCATTTATAAATATTACGGTGATTTGTAAATATTATAGTGGTTGTTTCTCTGAAGGTACTTAAACCTTAGGCTGCATTGCTACGGTGATTCGTGGTGTACCGATAAATCCTGCCTGTTACTTGGTCGAGAACTATCTTGTTGATTTAAAACAATGTGTGATTATACAATTTTAGGTTAGGAGCTAATTAGTTTAGAACATTTATAGTTAAACCCTGGCATTCATTTAGTTGCATTAGTTCATGCATATTAAAAAAAATAAAAACCAAAATCCAAAACTAAAAAAATTGTAAATATTTCTTAACTTAGTTTTTTTTTTAAATCCTTTCTTTTGAACTTTATTTTTTAATCAAAAAAAAATTCCATTTTGAAAACAAAAAAAAAGCCAAAAAAATTTGAAAATCCAAAAACAAAACAAAAATCAATTTTCCACTTTGAAAAATAAATTCTATTTGTTAATATTTTTTTCTTTATAAAAAAACCAAAAACATTCTTGAAAATATCTGAATTTCCATATTCACATGAATTCTACGATAGTTGTGAAAATCAATATAATCCATATAATTTCACACTAAATTCTTATGGATATTTCAACAACAACTATTGTTTAAACGATTCAAATTTTGAACCACGAAATTTTTAAAATGATGACCAACCTTTAAATCATGAAAATAACATTTCGTCTTTACTTGAAATCTCTACACAACAAAATCAAATGATAAATGATTTGTGTAATTCTTATTTGTGTGATAACTCAAGTCAAAATTTTTAAAGTAATCAAGATTTGAATTCACTTCAAAATGCAAACGATTTCAAGTATAACTCATGCCAATACAACTTCGAACTCCAAAACGAATTTCAAAATGGAAATGTGAATCACTTTTTAAATAATTTTTGCAATGGAAATAATCTCCACTACGATGCGAGTGAAATTTTTTCTTCTCAACACGTCCAAATCAAAAATTCTCAAGTTAATAATTATAAATTGAATTTTGTTGAACAAATGAATGAATTTTACGATGATCACACGGATTTGTTGATTGTAACATACAAAAAATTACATGAACAACAAAACCAAATCCCAACGTGTGACGAGTCAAACAATAATCCATCTTTTACCCAAATCGACGATTTTCAAATAACAACTTATGAAATTGAAAACGACAATCTTAATGAAGTTATTGAAAATACTGTAATTGAGTCGGATTTCAATTCTTTTGAGGGTGTGGAACAAAATTTAAAATTCGATCTTCCTTTTCTTGATTTCGAAAATTTGAATACAACAACTTTGGATTTTGAACTTGAGATACGCAATGAAGTTGTTGATAATCCAACGAAGGAAAACGAATTTAACAAATATGATTTCTTTGGACTTTTTGAAAACGAGTTGTCAAATTCTGATGGGAAGAATTACATCACCATTTTGATTTTGAAATCAGTAATTTTGAAGAAGTTTTCAATGATAAATTTGGATTTTAATTTGGTGATAATAAACTTGAATTTCAATCAATTATTCTATCAACCTCGAAAATTATCGAAAATAAAACAACTCGAATGACTTTGAATAAAACGAAATTCATTTTTCCTAATTAACACTCAACTTTGAAATTTTTTATGATTTTGTTTTTCGAGCTTAAGCCGTGCCTCACATACTTGGCAAGACAAAAGAATCGGTTTTTGGAAGACCGTTTCATTTACTTTTTGACGATATACTTTCTGATCTCGTGTAAATGCCGTTCATTTTCATGTAAATATAAGTCATCTTTTTATTTTTGTTTTATCTTTCTCCTTCCACTTGGGTTTACTGTGGGGACACAGTCAAAATCAAGTGTGTGTGTGGGGGGGGGTCTCATCTTCTTTTTAATTTTTCATAGTTTATTTTACATTTTCTTTTCAAACCCAAAAAAACACAAAATCTCAAAAACAATTTTTTTTAAAGCATTTTTATTTATTTTTAAAGGAAAGATATAGGAAAATATATGGTTTTGGTTAATTAATTTGAAATTTTTGAAAATTTATTTGTCTTAACAAAAATAAAAATAAAGTTTGATTACAAATGACTATAGTTTAACTAGTATATAGGAAGATTCATGGAGATAATTATGAAATATATTCTAATTGAAAATCTTTGTTTTAAAAAGTGGTTGATTTAAAGTAAAGGATATAACATTTTTTTTGTCTTCTAAGTTAAATGGTGCTAAGATGATTTTGCAAAACTCTCTCTTCAAAAAAAAACAAAAAAAATATTTCTTGTATATATGTATATTTTTTTAATAAACACCTAAAGTCATGTGTCTACACTTGTGTGTTCACTCGCCATGCTCTGTACCCTTCTCACGTAAGCCCGAAAGGCAGTGCACGATCGATATATCTGGCTTCAGTTTATCTAAGTTAGGTGTGTGTATATAAAATTTATTTTACTAATAACGCCTACAGTCAATAAGTGTTCACACTTGTGTATTCAATCGCCATGCTCTGTATTCCCCTCACATCAGTCCGCAAGGCAGTGCATGGGTAATATATCTAGCCTCGGTGTATCTGAGTTAGGCATATGTAAATATCGTTAATATCAATAAAATTTTCAAATAAATATTAGAGAGAGTAAGCAATTGAAATCCAAGCACTATTTTAACTTGTTTGATTTGACTTGTTATTGAAAAGAAATGAAAATACCACTTTGAAAAACATTGATAATCAACTAAGGATCCATTTCATAGTAACACTGTTGTTATCAACCGAAACAACAAGTTAAACTATAGTCTATTTTTTTATGATAACTTGATTTTTGTTGGAAGTTATGACAAGTAAATGACTTAAATTTTCAAGATAATGACCAAAACTTATATTTCACTTACCGTGTCTATTTAAAAGTAAATCTTTCATTTGTCAATATTTTCAAGAACTTGCATTCATCTCATTGTAAATAAATCTTGCATTTAGGAATTTTCACTTTGCATTTGGATTTTGTGAATAGTATCCGCTGAAAACCCTCACGAGACAGCACTCGTTCTACTTGGGACACCCAGAGGTTTAACGGCTTGTTGCATACGCTCAATGCAATCGTGCTCCCTACGAAAATGGATTTATCTTAGTATTTTTTCTCTTTCTTTTTTCTTTATACGAGGACGAATAAAAAGATAAGTGTGGGAGTATTTGATGTGCACGTAAATGTGCATATTTTTACCATCATATTTAATCTATTTAAATTAAATAAATCATCATATTGGGTATTTTAACTTGTTTAAACCAAAATTCAAATTATTTCAAATCGTCACATATTCATCTTCATCCAAGGGAAAATGGTCATGTTTGTGCATATATTAATTTTCTAAAAGTTAATTGAAAATTTCTATGTTATTTTGTAGGAATTTAAATTCAAATACAAGTGGCTTCATGAAGATATATGCATGCACAAGAGTGAATACAAAGGAATGGAGATGAAAATAATTCATTTCATGGATCATGGAGGACCTCACCTACCCACATACCTTCATGTACACATAGGAGCTAATACTTATGCTAATGGATTTTAAAGCTACATGTTCATTTAAGTGGGGGATTAAGACATGCTAATGATTACTTGGTGGCTACACTACCTCAAGGGTAGTTTGGGTAGTTCCCAAAAAAATGAATTAGGGTTTCTAAACATGTATAAATACCCCTTATGCTTCATGTAACCTCTCCTCTTCTTTAGTCTCTCTTAGGCCCTCTTCTCTTTAGTTTAGTTTAGGATCAAATAAAAGAAAGCTCTCTTTCTCTTTTCCATGGCTACTTAGCCATTTTTATTTTCATGTAACTTTCATTTTTTAATGCAAATGTTAATTAGTGCTCTCTTTTATTTACATGCTTTTTTTACCTTTCATATTAGTAGTTAGTTTATTTTTCATGCAAGTAGAATAGCTTTTCCTTTACTTTGCTTTCATTTTCTTTTTTTTATGTGTTTCATGTTGCATGCTACTTGTGTTCATATGATAACACAAATGAGAGGCTAATCCCTTCAATTTAGGGGTAATGAAGCCTCTAATCATGCAGCTTCAACATTTTGATAATTATTTCTCTCTTTTTGTGCTTAATGAGAATGCATGAAGTGGTTTAACTTGTTGTTTCTGCTTTGAATTTGATAGCCTATATTGTTGACACCAAATAGGCTATGCTTAAACAATCACAAAACACAAATTGCCTCTTCATCTAAATATGATTATGGAAAAGAAGTGAATGTTGAAATTAAAATTTGATGGCTTATATTTCTAATTAATAGTTAATTGGCCATGCTTAAAATAGATTTTGCTTTCAACTTTGTTGTCATATTTCATGAGATTTAAAAGCGTATTAGTGGTTGTGTTATAGTTTGATAGTTTATATTAGGCTAATTAATAGCACAAATATGCCATACTTATGATAAACACAACAATTAATTTCACTAATAACCAAAAGAGAGATCATAATTTCATGTTTGGTTGGACTATGATCTAGAGAGTGAAATTATCTCTAAATTGTCATTTTATTCTCATAGTTTTCATTCACCTTTGTAGTGGTTAGTTTTACAATTTTTAGTAGTAGCTTAAACATCTTAAATCTTGGTTAATCTGATTGAATAGATTTTTAAAATCTAACATTTCCCTATGGATCGACCCGTACTCACTGCGTACTACGATAGTATGCCGTGCGCTTGCGGTATAAATTTTATTATAAATTTTTTGACGGTTTTCTAATTCGATAGAATTTCCATCTTTAAACAATATGTATGGATGTATGCTTAATAGGATATTTTGTATATGATGATTGCTTAAATGTTTGATGTTTGTTTGGTTGAAAACGCTGATCGGATGGTGATTTAGTTCTAGAAATAAGTCTAGGATCGATGATGTCCCATGAAGGTCAAGGAGGACACGTTAAAGCTATGATACATTGATATCGTTTGGAGTTCGTTTGCTTGAGTTATGGTCAATTGAAGATGGATCGACAGGAAGTTGATTCGAGTTTTGGACATGTTTGTTTCGATTCCTAGAGGGGTTTACTTTGTGTCACTCACACATTAGCTTCAGGGTCGATGTGGAGAAATGAAAATGGTAAAGTATTTGGTCGGCTCCGAGTCAAGGAGGTGATGGATCGGGGCTTGCTTCGAGTTAGGCATGAGCTTGCTTGGAGTTGCACCTTGAGGAGGAAATTTGGCTAATGGTTGGATCAGCCACCATGGATCTGTACCGATCCATAGGGTTTGGGTCAGTGGCTTGGTTAGATAATGGGGCTGACTTCGGGAAGGAGCATGGCAATTTTTGTTGAAGTGTTGGATTGGTAATGGGATGGATCAGCGGTGATGGTTCGGGGGAGTCAGGTCAACGATGCTTGGATCAGAGCTATTGGTTTGGTGGCGGGCTACTTCGGATCATTCCTATGCTTAGTTCAAGTCAGTGAGGCATTTGCTTCAAGTCACAGGGACAAATGCTTCGAGCCTTCATGTTTATGTTTACTTCGGGCCCTAGCTACTTCAGGCTAAGGGTTGGGTCAGCACCGAATTCTTAGGTTCGATGATGATTTTCAACGATGATGATGCATGATTTGATGATGATGATTCTGTGATGGGAAGTGATGACTTCGATGATGGATAGCTATATTTTGAGATGCAGAGTAGGTGACTACGAGTGTGATTACCCACACCCCAGTGGGCCTGAATTTTCGCTAAATCGAAAATCCAACTCCACCAAGGTACGGATCATTGGTGTTTGGTATCCTATAAATAACAATACCATATCAAAACACTATCAATATAATCTCACAGTGGAATAGTAAAGTATAATAAAACATATGATTACTGACTAAGGTTACAACTTTAATCTTTAGTGTGTCAGCGTCAAGCATGCATAAAGAAATCTATCCTTCCACTATTCCCACTTTTTACTACTATATGTCCCTCTAAAGCTATCCTATGGGTTGTAATGAGGAGGGGATCATAAGTACGTTCTGGTGACTGGTAAATTATATACTTATACATAACATTAGTTTATGCCAATTGTCTTCCATTACATGTTATGACCATTGTTTTTATTTAGTCTTCTTGACTTCTCGTATGCATATGATGCATCCCATCTACTGACCTTAGACTATAACTACATAAGTGTGTCCATATATAAGTACCACAGTCCCCCTTTAAACCAGGATACATTCCCCGCTAGTATCCCTAACCGTGCATCTCGTTAGGATCCATCATCATTACAATATCATGTCATCGTCATCGTGCATACCAAGGAACTCCCATAATGCCTAATAACGACATCACAATTGTTTAGCCATATTCTACCTCGTCTTGGGGGTTTATCTAAATGCTTCATATTATGGACTCAGCTCTACGTACTATTGAGGACTCAACTCCTCAGACTAACCCACTTGTTTGAAAGACCTCCATTAAGGGTTATCTAACTTTGGCTCATAACAAACAAACTAGCAAACAACTATGGCGGTGCATGACCTAAACGCGATCTACACTAGCAAGTGCTGCAGACTGTTTAGCTGTAGCCCTCGCATTTTTCCTGACCGCTCAGGATCGATGACGTTTTCGCCCTATGAAACGGCTTCTACTCCCGCATATGGTACCAATATCAACGTCATAGCATCAAGCCTTGCTCATTGTTCCATTTATATTGCCTAATGCAATCAAGGTAATACCCACTTGGATACTTAAAACTTACCCCCTAAAAGGTTGAAGCATACTCTGCTTTGGGTATTCCTTCACCTATACACGAACGTATAATCCCATGGGTCCTATAGTTGGATATGTTCCATATAAGTATAATGGATACATAGCTGCTGGTAGCCCCTTACGGCAGGCAAACTTTTATTGTATAACACTACTGACATCGCATTCCAACCCCTTTTTAATGACCGCCACTCTCATTCAATCTAAGTTATTAGCTAACTTTAAATAATTCACAATCATCATAAACATATACTTGAGGCTAAGTTTAATGTATTTATATAAATTTCATACTTATTTAATTACTATGCCTCCAATGTTCAACTATTCACATTTGGTTATTTTTATTTAACCGACTCCTTGCTTTATTAATGTCAAATTAACACCATTTACCATTTTCTTAATCTTAAAAGATTTGAATAACTTTACTATTTACATTCCTCTTTCATTACTAAGCCTATATTAATATTCTTCTTAACTCTTTCTACCCTCCCTTTGTTACTAAACTTTCTTGCCTATTCATTCCATTACTTACCTACAGTTTATCGCTTATTATTTAATTTATAATCACCTTTAATTGTAGATATTAATTTTGCAGATTTACTGTTATATTTATCACTATATAAAAAATTAGTTCAACCTAGGGAATTCTGCATTTTAATGCGTAGGAATCACATCTATCCTAAAGGAAAAGGTTAACGCTGTAAATTTCTATAATTTACCTAAAAGGAGAATTTGTTATAAGGAATTATCTTTTTATAGTTATTGAAATAGACCATACAAAATACGGTAAATACCCCTATTTTATACATATTTTTCTTTTACAAATATTACTTGTTATTTCAAACGATACACTTTTATTCATAGGTCTAAACTTGATAATTTATAGAAACTTACATCGCATCACCCTACATTCCAATGAATTAAAATGCTACTTAAACCCCAATAATTTATTGTGATAACTTCTAATTTACATTTACTTGCATAAATCATTTAATCAACTAATCTAGAACTACCATATAATTTATCAAATTTAGAGATTACTACTACCGAATAATTCCAAATTCAAGTACATGCAATATTAAACCTAAGTTATTAAATAAAGAATATGTAGGTAGGGTTTATAAATTCATTATAAGTATACAATTAGGACTACAACTCCAGGATTACATTTAGGCATACATGAACAAATTTACAACGATATAAATCCAATATTATATAAAAGTATATAATTTCCAACTCACCTTTAAGATTTCCAAATCTCCAGATCTCAACCTTGTTATTTTCTGTTTGACTCCTTTTTTCTCCCTATCGAAATATGTGCCGTAAGCATATACAAATTTATTAGAAATTTAGATCCAAGAAGAGATTTGAATTTAATTTAGATTTGAGTTTAGATTTACCTTTTCTTTCCAGAATTGGTTTACCCCTTATTCTTCTTCTCTTTATTTTCCGCTATTCTCGATATATATATATATATATAATATAATATACTAATTTATAATTTCTATATTTTCTAGAATTTATGAAGAAAAGAAAATGACAGAGCTTTGCTCTTGTATTCAGAAAATATGAGAAGAAAAGTGAGGGGTTATGCCTATATTTATAGGCGCACATAATTCAATTTGTTAGATTTCCGGACCGTTGGGGCTAGGTTCAAACTACAGACACCAGTACACAAATGGTAGACCGCTACCCCTCTACCAATCAACCGCTAACGGTCGACCGATCGTAGTATAGGATCGACCGATTATGCATTTTTGTTATGCGTTTATTTGATTCCTTTTATATGTCATTTAATACCATTTTCAACGTTAGTTGTAGTTAACGTCAATCAATTACATTTATTTCATACCATTTTTGCTCTAATCCGATTGATGTTAACCTTGCTTGCATGTTAAGTATCCGCTAGCGTTAATTAACATTAATTTATTATCACTTATTTCCTGATTTTCTTTCTTTCAATGTTAAATGTATTTTTAGATATTTCAGTATTAATTAATTTACATTTATTTATTTTCTTCTGATCTCTGATTTGACTAGATTTAACATAGTCGATTACTCAAATGATAAGATTTACACAAAATATTTACATTAACATAAGTTATCGATACTTATTTACTTCTATGCCTAATTTATTTACTTACAAACTTTCTTAATTAAATTAAATTTGATTGAGCACCCAACAGTTATACTTAATGCACATTTTAATGTTATGTTATTAATATTTACTTCGTTAATTAGTTCTGAATTGTTTTTGATCCAAAAATTCAAACGTTAATAACTTTTTCGTTTGAACTATGATCGTAAAACTTTATGTATGAAAATTGATCAGAAAATCACCACGAATCCAACTGTTAAATCTTCATAGCCAAATTCTGACATTTACAAAATTCTATTTTTAGGCTTTAAAAAATACTTATTAATTAATTCCTTTTTATTGTACGGGGTGTTACAACGATTTGGGTTGAAGGAACTGTTGGAGGAAGATTATGAGATAAACAATGATATTCTATGACTAATGATGGCTATCTAAAATGGTTCCAAACCACGACGACTTTAGATAGGAGTTATAAGGATAGTTCCAGGATGTTCTATACTATAGATGACGTATGCAAATAGACTGTCGATATTCATAGATTTTGAAGTGTACTCATAAAGCTGGGGTATGTGAGGATGCTCAATTGGGAGTGTGATGTGCCTAGGATTACATGATGTTTCGATCTGTTTTACCCTTGGTCGAGTGCGATAGCACTCTAGTTCCTGGCATATTGAGTGGCAAGGATTCGAGTATCGAG
Organism: Allium fistulosum; assembly: GCA_030737815.1. NCBI lineage: Eukaryota > Viridiplantae > Streptophyta > Magnoliopsida > Asparagales > Amaryllidaceae > Allium > Allium fistulosum. Next base: position 1,024,335,052 of record CM060906.1, read on the forward strand.
AAACCGAGATGTTGAGTAGTCCTTGACTATGTGATGGGGTTATACTAGTATCAAATATCCAATGTACTAAGTGAGTGAATGTGATGATGGATACTATGTTTGCTTGATTGCTTATCACCCCGGGAATGTCACACGATGTTGTTATCATCGAATTGATATCTAGACATCCATTAGTACTTTGATGTATAATACACCATGATGATTACAATGTAGATAGCATATGTTTTATGTTATGTGCTAACTATGCTGATGTAGGGAAAGATCAGGTATGATTTTCTATACCATTCGTCCAAGTATATTGAATTTTTAGTATTTGAGATTTTCTACCACTCACACTAGACTGTTGTCTGACTTGGGATTTTATGCTTTGCTTCCTATTATTCTGGGTACTCTTAAAAAGTAGATTAGAGATATCAGGTCCAGTGACAACGTGCAGTTGGACAAAGGATGCGCGGGAGGTCATACTCTCATACTACTACACATACTTATTATGATTTGCTATTCCGCTACACAACACTATACAACTAGGTAATGTCTTTATTATCCAGGGATAATTTATTTATGAGTTACTATCTGATGTATAACCCTATCACTTATGATGTATACAATATGGATCTATGTACTTTGATATCTATGGTTCATTTATTTATTACTGTCTCGAAAGTTTTATATATGTGATGACTATTATATTTTATTCAATGTGCTATGAGATATACGATAGGTTCTTTGATTGATTTATTTACTTTACAACCTTGTTGATCGTTCTGCATCGATTGGGCATCGATTAAAGCACACTCTATAGGTTATTCTCATTATTGGGTGCCAGTGGTGTAGTGCAGTTGTCATATTTGGTATTAGAGCTTAGGTTGCATAGTCTAACCTAAGGGATACAGTGGTCTAGTAGAGATAAGGTAGGAGTTCTCTCCTTAGACTGGATCGAGTGTATGCATATATATATACACACACACACATGAGAGCACGTATTTGTTATACATTTTGGTTTTTAAAACTATATAATAGTATATATAGTATAAAAGTCGGAATGCACACATGAGTACTTCTTAAGCAGGATTCCTTATAGGGAGACTAACTATCCTTATTACGGAATGAAGGATGAGCTGTCAAATAAGAAATGCTGCTAGGAACTCCATCTCTGGAGTCTAAGAACGAGCTAGCTCGGGAGCAGCTAATCCCGACATGCAGATGATGTTTAATAGCAGGATGCGAAACATACTGCAGAATGCTTAAGTATCCACTTCAAATGTTGTTATTGATGGTAGTGCTCCGGTATAGGCGCCGGAGCCAAATTCGCTAAGCTAAACAAAGACTTTGCTAGTCTAGGTGGCAAACTATTCCAAGGAATGGAGTAGGCAATGGAAGTGTAGGATTGATTTGATACCTACGAAAGGATTTTTGATGACTTAGAGTTGAGTAATGCTATGAAAAGATGATTGGCTTCCTGATGGCTTCAAGGGCGAGCCATGAACTAATGGAATGCAATGAGGGCTGCTACTCTCGAGGATCGGTTTATTTGGACCAATTCATAGCCAGATTGGAGGAGAAGTTTATTCCAATTGCTCAGAATTCGGTCTTGTTTCATAAGTTCGCAGATCTGAAGCAAGGGAATATGATTATCTCTAAGTACATTGCTGAATTCGATGCTCTGTCGAAATATAGAATGTCTTTCATTGACACTCCATTAAAGAAGAACAAGAAGTTCACCATTGGCTTAGGTGACTACTTAGGGGAGAAACTCCTGAGCCACATTGATGAGACATTTGAGATGATATTTGAAAAGGCCCTGAGGTATGAGAGTCTATATCCAAAACCAAAAGTTGTTGTTCTTAAAGAAGAGCCAATGACGCAATTGGGTGGAGGCAAGAAGAAATGGAATAACAACAAGAGGAAGCAGTTTCATAATAAAGAAGAGCAGAAGAAGAAGATCAAAAGCAAGTCATTTTGCTATAACTGCTTGGAAAAGGGTCATTTTAGTAGAGACCGCAAAGCTAAGGGGAAGAAGTGTTTTTTCTGTAATAATTTTGGGCATCTCAAGAAGGATTACCCAGAGCTGCCGAAGAAGGAGTAGGTGGTGAAAGCATATGCTCAATGCTGTCCTGGCTTCGTTGAGTGCTCCATTTGCAAAAGAGAAGGGAAAGAGCATCGTTATTCCAGGTATGCTTTCCATTTATGATGTTCCCATACATGTTTTGTTTGATACCAGGGATTTACATTCCATCATATCTAGTGATTTAGTAGATAGATTGAGATTGAGACTAGAAATTGTTAGCCAACCTTTAATTGTGACGAACCCCGTTGGAGGTTCCACTAGCCAGTGTATGGTTTTCTATAGTTTGGTCCTACCGAGTTATGGATGTTCTTTTGATTGCGATTGCTTTGATTTGGGTTTTATTGGGTGTGTTATTATTCTAGATATGGTTTCACGAATGGACATGACTGTTGTTCTTCTATAAATAGGGGTTAGTTTCAACGAACTTTATATCAGTTTTTCTGGTTTTTCACTTCTCTTCTTCTTCCACATTTTCTTATTCAAAATTCTATCATTACTCTGCCGAAATCAACATTGAATCTAACTAGATTACCTCTGGTTTGATTCTATATCACTATCTCAACAAGATCTAAGTGCTATCAGAGTTATAGGCTTCTTTGTAATCTATCTAGCGAGAAAAGGTGGGATTGTAGCCTTGGAAATCAATCAAGCGAGAAAAGGTTTGATTGTAGCCTTGGAAATCAATTGGGTGAACTTGTTGCCCCGAAAATCAAGTATCTCTACCCAGAGGATTGTGATTCTGGAGGGTGTACCTCGTAGCCTTGAAATCGAGGGTTGTAATTGTTGAATTGCTTTTGAAAGGAAATCCATACTTAGTTATGCGGGACTGGATGTAGGGTAACCCCGAACCAGTATAAAATCCGGTGTGTTCTTTCCTTTACTGCATTTACTTTATTTCTGCATCTGTGTTTGTTTCTGTGAATATATCTGTGTCTGAATATTGCATACATTTGTGTTCAAATTAACATAAACTCAAAAAGATTTAGTAATTTCTTAAAAACACTATTCACCCCCCCTCTAGTGTTATTCCTAGCCTTAAGATCCGTAATCCGCATTCCTCACACTAAAGCTATCGATAAAGGCGAAAGGAAGAAGTGGAACATCAACCCATTCATCACCTTTCAACAATGTCGAAAGTTCTATGGAAACCGGGATCTACTCCAAGTATAACATAAAGTTAAGTGTCAAGACCTTTTGACATAGTCAAAACCAAAATCTTAAAATTTCTAAGTTAAAAAAATATTGATATGGTTGATGTTGTCAAAAGGTCTGGTCAAAGTTATCAAAATATGTCATATCCAATGAAGTCGAGAAGTTTCAGGCTTGGCTCATGCGTACTTTAAACGTTTTGACAAAAATGGGCAGAAGCAACTCTAAGGTTAATGAATTTCAACCTTGTCGAAAGCAAGTAGTCGAAAGGTTCAAAACTCTTCAACCTCGTCGAGAGCTCATTGCCAAAAGGTTACACCATTAAATTATCTAACCTTTTGACAACAATGAAAAGTTGGCATCACAATACCTCCCGACCCCATTGAAAGGTACAAAGAAGGCAAATCCATTATTGCTGCCTCAGTCTCCTTCTAAGGGGTAGAAAGGTCATTTTGAGTTACCAAATTGTACATGAGTGGGTTCCAGGTTATCATATTGGATTTAACCAAACCCAAACCCGAGTATAAATGCAGTTTTCAAATTCTTCTTGAAGAACAAGTAAAACAAGCCCATTAACAAAACTGATTTCATCTATAATTGACCTAATTCGATTTCGAAGAGGAATACAAATTTTCAATGAGTCAAAACCCAGGATTAAAAACCAAAAGCTAAATTTAGAGACTTTGGATTTAAAATTGAACCCGATAAGGGGATTTTCCTTTATCAAACATCACCATCTTAAAAATCCAAAACCATAGATGGATTTTGTTAGAAATCGATTTGGAAAAAAAAATTCAGCAAACCAAAGCAAAATTAGAATTCGATTTTGGGTTCGGAAAACTAAGAATTCAATCGAAAATTGATAAGATAAAGATTAGATTAAGATTTATGAAACAAATTCAAGAAATTACCTTGTTGTTGCAAATCGAGATTCAGAAAATTTTGGGAATTCTTTTACTTGTATACAAAGATTTTAATTTCAGGTAAAAGAGAAAGAAAGAGAAGAAGCGTACTATATATGAAAAGTCGCCCAAATTCTCAACCGTTGGATCAGATTTAAATGGACGACCTAGATTAACGTGGGAAGGCCAAGAGGCGGGAAGTTTTATAGCTTTCGACAAAGATGACTTGGAAAGTCAAGAGCATCCCTTCGAATGGGAGGGGGCAAATGTTACACTAAAAATTAACCTTTCGACTAATATGAAAGGTCTTTCAACAAAAGCAAAGAGAAAGGAGTACATCCCAAACCTTTCGAAGGAGTCGAATGGATGCGGTCATTAGAATTCATTAGCATCAAACCTTTCGAAGGAGTCGAAAGGTTCCATCTCTAGTATCCAAGGTGTTCTTACCTTTCAAGGGGGATGAAGAAGTCAAAGCAAGTGTGAGCAACTATTTAGTGACCTTTTCGAAAGCATAATAAGCCTTTTGAACTGGTTGAAGCACATTCAAGTTACCTTTCGACATCGAAAGGTTTATGAAGAAATCAGCACTCACAAGTCAACAAAGAACGAAATACAACCTTTCAACAACATTGAAGGAAATCACAACTCTCTAAGAGCAACCTTCCAACAAGGTCGAAGGGTTCACAAGAACCAGAAGAAGAGCAACCTTCCGACAAGGTCGAAGGTTAATAGCAATATAAAGAGGGAAAACCCTTCGACAAAGTCGAAAGGTTTATGAAGGCATAAAGAGAAGCAAATCTTTCGACTAAGTCGAAAGGTCTAGAATATAAAATGAAAGGCAAACCTTTCGACAAAGTCGAAAGGTTCAAAGCTGCATATAAAAGGGAGACCTTCCGACCCAGTCGAGAGCATGGAGTTGAAAGGAGGGCCGCCTGCACCTATAAATAAGACCCACGGGGTCCTATTTTGGGGATCCAAATTCACTCATTCTAACCTTGTACTTTCTTAATCAAGACATTGTAACCCTAATTGGGTGCTAATTTGGGGATTTAATAAAATGGAGTTTTACATGGGTAAAAAGGGAAGTCTTGTGCTCTAATAATTACTTTATTGTTTGCTTATACTTTTTGTTGGATTAACTCCTAATTTCGAGTTCAATATCATCGGAAGATTCTTGTCGACAAGGTCGACAACACTTCTTCTACAAAGTAACTGCTGCAACCTTTCGAAGCCCTTAACCCCACAGTTTAAACCTTTCGACAAGGTTGATAATATCTTTGGTCTAACATCATTGGAAACCTCTCGAAGTGATTAACTTTGAGGCCTAAACCTTTCGACTAGGTCAAAAGTGCTTATGCTATAAAGGTATTAGTAACCTTTCGGAGTTATAATCTAAGTGGTCTAACCTTTTGACTAGGTCAAAGTCAGTTCTTTAAGTATAGATACCTTGACTTACAAGGCTTAATCTAAAAGGGACTGTTCCTAAACCTTTTGATAAGGATCAAAGACACATCATATAGGTGATCAAACTTTTCGACAAGGTCGAAAGCTTCTACATATCCACCAAGGAGTTTGATATTCAACTTAAACCCAAAGAGGGCTATCATCCTAACCTTTCGATAAGATAAAAACTTACCTTAATAGGACAAACTCAAGGAACTTCAACTTAACTAAAAGGAAAGTTTTTGCATGAGACCTCATTCAAGTTCAACTTAGACGAAAGGTATTCAAATTCAAAGATTAAACCTTTCGACAACGTCGAAAGGTCTGACCCAAGATCCAATAACAAGTGAAGCTAAATATAAAGGCAATTCTTAAGGGTATCACGCCCTTCACTCAAACCAGTCTATCCATACTACTTGGAATAACTTTGGGGTGTTGACAAGAAATCTTGTTAACATCGACTATGAAGTTAAAGCTCCATAAAGCCTCACTAATGGCCCCCACTAAAGCGTGTAGCGCACCTCGACTGCTATGTTTTTCAATTTAGCTATATTAAGTAGTAGATCCACTTAAAGTCCCGCTATTTTCCGGTAAGCTTGCTAAATCAGGGGATTTTAGCACTTAATTTAGCAACTTTTATATAAAATGTTAATTTGACCAGTTCCTTTATAAACCAAATCAACAAATTTAGGGTATACGTCTAAGTTCAAGTCCTAAATGCTTAATATAAATTAGAATTTTATTCTACACACCAAATCTGAACTACATGGATCATGCTATTTTTCATTTTAGTTATACATGAGTGAACAATGTTTCTTTTTTCCGCACAAAAGATGTGGGAATGAGATTAAATCAATTTTGGAGATTTGAATTTATCTCCAATAAAGATTTTCTACACCTTGACTATTTTCTGATATATCCTTGCTTTATCCTGCTATACCTTTTTGTACTTCCATTGTTATGAAACCGCTAGTTATTTAACTACATAGCAATGAGTCCCTCCCAAGAGCTTGAATGTATTAACGTGGTATATTCCAGCAATTGTCCTAACTAAGCATCATTAGCCTCTCCTAGTTCTAAAAACAATTTTGTTTTAGGTTGCTGATTCATTCATTATAATTGGTAATTGCATCCATATTAATGTTATTCTACTCATGCAATGGTTGTTTCTCTAGTTATACCCACTTATCTAGACTTGAAATTAGTCTTGACAACCTGTCATTCATAGTTTCTTAAACATGTGAGTATGTTCATATTATTGGATTTATTACATTTCTTCGCCTAATATTTACGTAGTTTGCACATTTGGTAAACCTTTTCATTTAATTCAAGCAAACTCTTCATTCTTTTAATAAGTCATTTTTATCTGTCATATCAAATAATGATATTCTTTTATTATTTTCAAGCTTATCTTTAAGCTTTACCAATTTCCATACTTTATATAAGTTATTACATCTTTAACATATCGCACTTATTTACGTTTAATATCTTAACCATGCAGAAAGCTCCAACCCGAATCTATTAAAACTTGATTTTGAATGCTTCCAAAAACATACTTATAATGCTAATGGGAATACCCATATAGACTTAACAAAAACATGCCTTATAAACACTATCAAAGACACACCTTTCAGTTAATAGAAACACACATATATGCTATTGTAAACAGATATATTTGTTAATGAAAACATAGCATTGAGTTAACAAAAATATAGCTCTTTTCTATCGGAAGTATGGTATTCCTTCTTACAAAAAAAAGCTATAAGGCTAATGGAAACATACACTTTTGTTAATGAAAAAATGCCTTATAAGGACATCAAAAGCATACTTTTACATGGTTAATGGAAATATAGTTTTTCCAAGCTAACAAAAACATACCTCTACTCTACTAACAGAAATGTAACTTTTTGTTAGTTAAACATAGTGTAATTTGCTTATTGAAAACATAGTTCATATGTTAACAAAAATTTCGTATACCCGTTAGCGAAAACATAATTTATAAAGTTAACGAAAATATAGTTTGTTTTATTTAATGAATATGTAGAGTATACGCTAACGGAAACATAGCTTACATATTAACATAAACATGGTTCACAAGCTAGCGAAAAAACGAATGGCATACTCGTAATTAATCTGAAAACTAATTAGTTAACAAAATAATATTTTTTGACCAAATTTGTCACTTGTCCAATTTGCATTTGTTCTTTCTTTTTTTTACTAATTTCTACATAACATTTAAGAGAATTATTTCATTTATAATTGACTAATTAATTAATTAAGTTATTTTTAGATATTTTCTCTCAAATTCCCTACACTTCAATAGTTCATATAAATTCCAAAATATATGGAAAAAATCTAGAAAAAAAAAATCACAAAATCAGTTTCGACTTTATTTATCACTCATTTAATTTAAATAAAATTATCATATTCTAAATTAATTAAATCTAAAATTACCTTCTTTTCCCTTAGGAAATTCATAACAATTCACAAAAATACGAGGGTAAACCCAATTTTAAAACTCATTTTCAAGCCCTTTACATCTCATAACCAAAAATCTATAATGTTTTGAAACCATGTACATGTATTATGGTCAAAATAGTTTACTAATCTTCATATAAAACATATATGTTCATTCACATCTTATAAACAATTCACATTTATGCATTTAAATCTTTAAAAACATGAAAAGAGCATAATTCTAAGCTCACCTAAGGTGAGCCTGAAGTATGGTTAATGTTACTTGCCAAAATGATAATGCAGCTTAGTTTTTTCCTTAAAGGGCTTCATCTTTGTACTTGTAATGCTTTAGTTTCACATCCCCTTAACAAATGGCCTCCATTTTCTTCTTCTTTTGTATATATGTATGTTTGTGGTAATAGAAAATGAATGAAGTAATATAGAGTTTCTTAATGGGGTTGGGTTAGTCCTTATACATTTAGCGTAATCCTAACTTTCTTCATTTATTTTACATTCGTACTTTAATTTTAAAGGAAACAATTCATATTATATTTTACTCAATTACTCTTAGTTCAACTTAATCAATCTTTTTTAATTTCCAACTGCAGTTGGATTAATTAAATTCCCTTTTGGTTGACAAAGATATGGGTCAGCCTTAGGGGCAATTATGTAATTTGATAATATAACTTAAATCTTGTAGCAAATCTTGTTCAGAATAAAGTAAGCTTCCTGTTTTATTTTCTATTGCATAAATTTTTATATCGGAATATATACAATGTTATATATACATTAAATATATATAAGTATAGAAACCTAAGGAAAAATATTTAATCCATTGTAGTTATGATTGGGTTTGTAACTATGAGTATTGAGTCGATAAAATAAAACTTGCCTCTAAATGTTCCTAGTCAAGATGTGGGAAAGGAATATCGATATATCTATTAAGACTAGTGTATATAACGCTCTCCATATGATGGACAATGAATTAGTCATTACCCTTAGGGGAACTAAGAGGAAACGAACATGTAGTTGTTTGGAACAATTATAGATTGATTCACCAAGGTTCTATTGTAGGTTATAAGTCAAATAGTAGATTTCACGTGATGATGTGCAACAGTCTTTTGACATAGAAATACTATGAATCTTAAGTGTCTAAACTATACTTTGATTAAGGCTGTGCAGTTAAAGCGCTCGGCAGATTCAATGCGGTGGAGGTGTAAAAAGTCATAGCGGGGATGCAGCGAGGATATAGCGGGATATAGTAGAGACTCTAAAATAGCATATAAAACTCGTACTTAATGTTTTTACAAATATATAAATGGTAATTAAATGAAAAATTAACATTCAATTGAATTATAATTAATACATAAATAATTTTAAATAAAAACGTGTGCGAATATACTTTAAATAAAGGTAAAACTATTATATAACATAATTGAATTTAGTAGAATATTAGATTATTTTCATTTCTGAAAATATATTAAAAATTAAATCAAATAAATTAATTTCATAATTTTATAATGTATAAATCTCATTTCTCAATTCATTTTTTAAAAGAAGATATAGCGGACATAGCAGAATATAGCGGGAATAATGAGATATAGCGGAAATAGCGGGGCTTAAAGCGGTAAGGCTATATTAGGGAGCTATATGGAAAAATCGTAGCGGTAGAAATCCGCTATGAGATATAGCGGGGTTATAGCAGGGTAATAGCGGGGCATTAACTACACAGGGTTGAACATTGTAGCGGCGGCGACACTGAGTCAAAGGGGGCGGCTCGATAACGATATAGGTTGGGTTAATACGGTGATTAGATGGCCAAATTAATATTAAGCTAATTAAGGTTAAATATAGTTAATGACTTTAGATTAAGGAAATTTAAAATATTATTAAATTTTAGAATGTTGTATACTTAATATCTTGTTCGTAATAGGTCCAAACCGAACGTAACAAGTCGCGTTAAGATCGTATCAACGAATACTACCTTATGGAATTAGATGGGAGATGATTGGAGCTAGTAGAATTTTTCACTAAAGTTGAACGTCGTTGATTTTAGATGAAACCAGGACGCGCTACCAATAACTGGAATGCTGGTGAGTTAAACTCACCTTTTTGGATAACTAGTAATATGTATAGTTGATAAAAATTATTGGTTGAATGTTTGGATGATATACTATTTTATATTGTTGGTTTGGATTGAATATTCCCGCCCTAGAGCGGATGAGACCCTATTACATTCCCGTGTAAGAGCGGATGACCATTTGTATACGAGTCCCGCCTCGAAGCGGTTGATTTATATTTTATGATTATATAACGTTTGTGATGCGGGGGAAACAAGTTGGAGGGACCTAGCAGGATTCCTCCCTATTATTGAATTGTTTCAATAATATTTATTTTATATGGATTATTGAATGTTGAACATGATTGTGGACACTATGGTTATAACATCGTTATATGTTTGAAAATAAAACCCATTAGTGATAGAAAATCAATATTTATATTGGTTAAGTGTTGGATGGCTATTAGCCTCAAATTAGTATTTTAAAAATACTATAAATTGTCGATTAAGTCGGAATTGCTTTTTGAGACAAGAAACGATTTTTAAATCCGAAATTGGGTTTCGAAATATTTTGTTTCAAAGGTTATCTATTTAAATCAATATACTATTTTAAAGGATTATCTACTTATATCAATATAATTTTAAAGTATTAATTATATTAATATCGTTTTAAAGTATTTAATTATATCGATATTATTAAAAGTATTTAATTACATTAGTATTGTTTCAAAGTTATTTAATTATAATAATATTGTCGTAAAATATTTATCAAATTGTTAATATCTTGAAAAGTAATTACTTAAGAATAATTATGGTTTGAAATTAATAATAAAGATTGTTAATAAGGTTTTGAAATTAAATCATTACTACTTATAGAAATGGTAAGGATGAATTATTAGTGTTTCTTAAACAATATTTTGAAATTATTTATTTTTATTTTTAAGATGTTTTAAAGTTAATTAATTCCATTTATTTATAATGTTTTATTGTTAATAATCATTATTATAAAATGATGTTTTGAAGTAAAAGATTTATAATTATTTATAAATGTTTCCGAGACCCATGAATGGAGTTGAAAGACTTGGATTTTATAAAGGAGTATATAAAATGGTTTGAAGACTTAAGGAAGGGTTATTTGCAAGGTGAAAGAATTTATAAATGGTTAGATACTTATAAACGAATTTTAGAAACGGGTTTATAGATTATTAAAGAAGTTCTATAAATGGTTTATGGATTCATAAAGGGTTTATAAACGATTTTTGAAATGTACAAGAAGCTTATAAGTGATTGAAAATTTATAAAGGGATTAGAAATGGTTTTCGAAGATTTATAAAATGAGTTGTAAATGTTTTAATAAGAATTGTAAGGAGTTTTATAAATGATTGGAGAATCGAATAAAAAGAAAATCTTTCTAAATTTTGTGGATATACTTATACGTTGAGATAAGTATATGGATATTTCTAAGTATTGAAATATTAGGATTTGCGAGTATATCTTTGTAAAGGTGTTTATATACAAGTAATTTACAAAGTAATTTTTCATGCGTGAAAGATTTAGAGGCTAGTGATAGCTTATATGCTGAACCAATGTTGGTTTTCCCTATGGAATGAACCCTTGATTGAATGTTGTTATTCGATAGTTAAATAACCGACTATCGAAAATGGACCAAAATGTAATTTTGGAAATATCTAGGAGAAACACATGAGTTATATGGCATAGTCATATCCAATGATGATGTACTGTGCGTATAAATCTCATTTCGTTCTCTTAGGATAATAATAAGGAAATCCGTCCACTAATGGTTAGGAGGTGATCTCCGATCTTATCTTTGACCATTTATTACTTAAAGAACCGTGGTTGAGTTTATCAGAAATTATCGAACGTTGTTATGAGGAGACCGGGATCAGATATGTTATCCGAAAACCAATTTGATCCAACGAATGCGTTTCGAAGTGAAGGCATCATGAAGAGCATAGAATCAAAGATAGAGATGTAAAGTGCAAGGGCTAATCGCTACTAATCCTGAGGGTGAATCCAAAATGGATGTAGTAGGAATAGTGCCTTCAGTTTTGTTCAGACCCAGAACGGACTTGTATGGATGAATGCTATCAGCGCATTGTCATTGGAGGGAAATGAACATTCTAAGTGTAAATGTTCTTGAAAGTTAATCGTAGCCTCAAGCCTAATCAATCGTGAAAGACTAAAACGGGGGAGATGCAGCGGGGCTAAGTGGGTCGCTCCCAAGTAGGGTATGATCATCCTTATCTAGAGTCGCTATTATCTCTCATTTGTATGCTTCGGGGCCCATTAACGGAGGGGTTATCATATTCGGTACTATCTAGCAAGGGGTAGGCCGGTCCTGTATTGGGAGGGGATCCAAGCGATGTCCTCGGTGTTATTTTATCTAGAGATGCACCATGACAGGCGGTACCCCAATAGCCCAATCATCGTATGGAATCCATTCTCCAATAAGCGCCGTACGGACTTAGTTGTGCCCAATTATGCTGAAACGTGAGATGCAAGCATTTCGCTATATTCATATTTTACTTTGACCCCTAGACATTATTATAATATAAATGGATTTTCTATAGAAAATGTTTTGGTTATCGTAAGGTAAAAACCCATCCGTGTTTATGTGCGGTGTGGTCTTACGAGATACCTTTTGATTACAAAGACTTTTATATAACTTTAAAATCCAGTTGGGTGTGTTTTTCTCACGTTTTTTTCCAAACTGACTCGAGTGTTATTTTATTATAATGCTCGGGTCAGACCGAGCATATTATAGATTGGTTTGCATGCTTGGAGCTTCAGAAGACGAGTTGGAGGCCCAGAGACGTATTCACGCAGATGTTTATTTTCTGTTGTATTCATTGTTGTGTTATCAGCAATTGTGAGGACAGGCTGTTATAATTGTCCAGGCTGAGATAGGTTAGTACACTCTGATTGATGTTTTTATATACATATATTACCGCTTTGCTTTTGTGTAAAGATTTATGGTATATTATAGATTATTCTTTCCGCTGTGAGATTCCGTGTTGTTTAGTTTTCTTCTTATCTTCTTTTTTCTTTCTTTTTCCCTGACAATTTGGTTTTTTCCTGGCATTCGATTGCTCGGCATGCAATACAGTGGTCATATTAGTGTCGATTCTTGAGGGCCGAAATCCGGTTCGTTACATTTGGTATCAGAGCTGAAGGTTAAGCGAGAATCTTGGCTTTGGTGGGGTAACTCATCAGAGATAGGGTCAATAGCACCCTAGAATGAGTTTGTGTGTGTGTGTGTGTGTGTGTGAGCGCGTATTTGTTAGTGATATAAAAATGGTTTATATTGTGTTGGTTGATCTATTGAGTGGCTTATGGATTCTGGTCAATACGAGTAATTAATGTTATTGATAGGGATCTCTAAACACTTGAACAAAACAATTCGACATGGTATTGTTTAAAATTATGTAAATGAAATAATTTTACCTTGATTATATTATATATAAAGGATTAATTTTTCAGAAATTATTATAGTTTTATATGGTGTGTTTGGTTGTTAGAGAATGATAATATTTGATTATTATCATTTGTTGTTATTGTTATGCTTTAATAAAAGTTGTTATTGCTATAATGTAAGCAAGATAAACAATTAAGAAATAATTTTATATAACAAAAATGGAATTATATAAATATGATTTATAAATGTGAGTATAAGTGGAAAGTAAAATGAAATTTTAGAAGTACATTATAAATATGATTTATAAGTAAAAAGGATCTAGAAGCTGGAAATTTGGGAATTTAAATCCCGTTGGTTTTGGAAATGATTTTTCAAAGTTTTGGAAAATAATAATAGTATTATTTGGAAAATATGTTTGAATGGATTTTTTTTAAAAGGGTTTTAAAAGGAATAAAAGCACTGAACTCATTTCGGTCGCTGGAAAATAATTTCGGTGATGACTACAGCATCATCGATGTTCATTTTCGGGTTTCCAAGGGAGGAATTGCTACCATTGGGAATTTTGTTTTGATAAAACTAGTTTTGATTTTAAAATCCAGAAGAATGATTTGATATACCAAGGGGATTGAGTGTATATATATGATTTCAAAATGATTTGAAATGAATAAGAATAAGATGTTTAAACTCTGGAAATTTTCAATGAAGTGTTTTATGAAAATATGAGAAAATAAGTTTGATAACTTATAAATTTTGAAAATCAGTAAGTTGAAACAATGTTTTAAATTGTTGAATATTAAGAAAAGTAAATTTGGAACTAAACTTGGAATGAAATTTAACTTAAGACAAGTTAAACAAAAATGAATTTTGAAAAGGAATTTGACCTAAGTTAGGCTAAATGCAATAATTTTTGGAAATGGAATTGATTGAGATTTGAAATGGATTAATGAAATGAACTAATTAAATAAATTAGTGAATTGTAATATGGTTGGAATGTTTATTGATAAAATTGAATGTTGAAATTGGAAAATGGAATTGAATTTGGTTAGAAACGGATAAGGACTTAAATTGTGAAACGGAAATAAACATGAGAAGAGTTGTGTAAAATGTTTATAAACTTAAGTAAAATTTTATGAAATGATTCATAAATTAAATTAGTAATGGGTGAAATGTTGTTAAACATAAAATCTGATGAAATGGTTCTTAAGTGATATCAATATTGAAAGAATATACAATTGATCAAATAAATGGCTGCTTCTCTGGCGATTTCGCTCTGGTCCGTAACCTCCATTGTCTGACTTCGTCTCTTTGTTTGCTCCTCCTTGGCGAAGATGAAGCGTACGATCTCAGCTGGAATTTTCCCTAATTCGCTCTGGTGTCCTTTTCAACGATGCTCCTCCGTTGTCCAGAGAGGTTGGGCCTCATTATGATGTTTCTGTTGCAACCTTTTCGATTCTGAGTCCTGTGTGCACGCCTCCATCACCAGCGATCGAAATTGATGATCCAATTTTAGGGCTTCTTAACGACATAAACTCGCCTCGTCTCTCTGTGGAATGCCATTAGCAATCCTTCGACATCGGGTGAGAACCCTCTTTCTCCATTTTTAGACGCTGCCTGTCTTAATCTTTAGACGCGTGAGGATGTTCATTTTCCTGTTGAGGTAGATATGGGTTGTGTTGAATCTGAGTATAATGAAAAGAGGGGCGGTACTGATGTTTTGGTTGTGGCAGACGATGCTTCGACTGATTTGTTTGTATAGGCTGTAGCAATCGATCCAGGAGTTGGCATCGCATCTGTCGTTGTGTTTGAGGGGATCAATTCTACAGACATCGGCTTGTCTAGTTGCAGCTTTCCATGTGCTTGAGAAAATGCCCAGCTTAACTTCCCCTCTCCCAGTATAATTCCTAGCAGTTCTAAGCCTATGCTTGAGGCTGTTTCACCTCCTGGATTTATCCCTTTGTGGACGTCTTTGTTCTCTAAGTTGCCTAACAACGCGGGTGTGCATTCTCCCTGGTGCTTTGATACGGAAGAGATAGAGGGTGTTATGATTCCACCGGTGGAAGTTCTTGAGGCCGGTGTTGATTTTTGGAAGGATTATTTGGTGGAATTTTTCCTCAATTCCAATCCGCCATATCAGCTTGTTAAAGCGCGATGCAATTAGGTATGAAAGCCTAAAGGTGGATTAAGTATTCATTTCGATAGTGCAATGTTCTACTTTAAATTCACGCGGACGAAAGACAACATATTATAGAGGTCGGTCCTATTCTCATTGAGGGGAAACATTTTATTATTACAACCCGTAGTCCGTCTGTTGATAGGGCTAAGGATCAGGTATTGTCTATTCCTGTTTGGGCGCACTTCTCGCACATTCCATCTGTTCTTCAACCCTTAACCGGGATTGATTGGATAGCATGCCTTGTTGGTAAGGTGATACGTTATGATGCTAACACTGTAGCCATGAAGAGATTAGTGTATGCCAAAGCTAGCCCTGATTGAAATAACACCTGCCAAACCATTGCCATCTGTTTTGAAAGTCAAACTTGTTGAGGGACTTATTGCTGAGGTCAGAGTTCGCTACAGTTGGAAACCGAAGATATGTTCGTTCTATCAGTCCTTTGGGCACCTTTCTGATGCTTGTCCTAAATCTGCCACTACTGTCCCTGTTCCACTATTTGCTTGGGTTCCTCTCCCTCAGCCTCCTGCCAAGAAGTGGGTTCCGAAGGTTGCTCCTCCCCCACTATTCCTCCTTATGTTGTTGGTTCTGCTGATGTTGCTCCTTCTGTGGTTGCTCCTGATGGTGCGGCCCTGGTAAAGCCAGTATCTTCTATGTTGTCCGATGGTGTTGCACCTATTGCTCCTGCTGGTGTAGCCTAGGCTGAGCCTGATACGTTGATTGTGACTATTGATTATGTTGCTCCAGATGGTGTGGTCCGCTGAGCCTAAAACATCTATGTTGACTGATTCTATTTCTTGGTATTTTGAGGAACGGGCCTAGATACATAATCCTTTTGAAATGATGTACTCGCCTGAGACTAACACTTATTATGCCTTTATCAGTGATGTGGAGGGAGAAAATCATTGTCTTATATATCACATTGAGGGCGAGGGCTTGTCCCTCACTAGGGATGGTGAGATAGGTAAGGAGAACAAAGTAAGTTTTATGACGTTGGTTGAGATAGGAAATTTATTTACTCTCCTTCGTCTGAAGGTTTTGATCCGAATCGGGCTACTCTTTTCTCTGGGTATGTTTACGTTATTAGCCCGTCTACTGACGTTGGCAGTGGTTGTCCCTCTTTGGAGGGCGCGTAGTCCTATTTGTCAGTAGTTTAGGCCCTTTTGCCTAGCTCTGTGCTTTATTTTTCTTTGTGATTTGGGATCCTTCTCCCATTTAGCTATTCTATGCATGTACATAACACCTGTTTTTCTCATTATATATACAGTGGCATGGTCCACTATAAAGCCGGCTAGCTTTGCTAAAAAATATTGAAAGAATATACTAAGTAAATAGTAAATAAGAATAATGATTGTGGATAATAGAATGTAGATCAATTAAATGAAAGTAAATGGAAATAAATACGTAAATTGTACACATATTATTTATTTTGCATAACGGTTTGATTCAAATTCGAGTACATGATTTCGAGATGATTTACATCGATCCGAACAAGGATTTTTCACTCGATTCTCGATGGCGAACACTGGATATGGATTTTTAGTTGATTCTGTAATTCTCTATAATAGTATATGGCTATGCAAGGAGAATGACGGTTTCTAATCAAGGAACCAGATCTGAGTCCGCACTAAGAGTGGTCGTGTGAACGATACTAGTTCGAAAGCGAAATTGTGTGATCGAGCGAGTGATCAGATTTTATATTGCATACAGATGATATATGTACATCGTACGGGCTTTGGTAAAGCAAAGGTTGGAAATTGAAATTGCAGAATAATATGATTATGAACTATATGATTATGTATCATGGGTAAATAAAATGCAGGTTTATAAAAGGAAGAGCTAATTTGATGCCTTGATTTCATAAGAAAATTTTGATTGCCCGACTAGAAGGTACATGTTTATATTGTTGTTCGAATTTGATGGTTTTATGACTGGGCTACTTGGCTTTGCTTTCTTTTGTTGGTTTGGGCCCTGAGTGGCGATTCGTAGTTGTTCTAATCTAGCCACACAAAGGAGACATTAGTGAAATTTTTTGAAAATTTAAAGAGTTAGAAATTTTGAAAAAATTTTTGATAACTAAAATTTGACTTTAAATTACAAACTGAAATGATTGAATGTGATAATGTTAGTTGGAATCTATGAATGAATTTGGAAATTTAGTAAAAATAAGGTTTCAACAAATTGGTTTTGGGAAGTTAAAGGCTTAAAAGGATTTGGTAAGTTATTTCAACTAATTTGTTTTAAAAAGTAATGAGTTTGGGCATTTTTCTTACCTTGGAAATTTCGTGGACGAAATTCTTTTAAAGGGGGAAGGATGTAATAACCCAAATTTTAGTCATTTGAAATTGTAATATTAAAATTGATTTTTAATATTGAAAAGTTAATTTATAGGATAAATAACTTGAATTTCAAATATAGCAATTTATTAGATAAATTAATTATTGAATTTAATAACCGAAATTATTTGAATAATTGAATCTTGGGTTTTAAGTTGGATAAAAGTGATTTAAAAGCTTATTTAATTTCTATTTAATAAGAATGAATATAGTAAAACTTTTAAACTGGATTTAAAAGTGATTTAACCGATTTTGGAAATAACTCTTTTTAATTAACATATAAAAATAGCCTTCTGGAGCACTATCTCGGATTTCGACGAAAACAGTGTCATTGGGTCCGTAATAGCGAATTATAACACGCCGTCAAATTTCATGACGATCAGATGTATCGTTTGGCCGTGCGAGATCGGAACGTGTAAGATTTAATATTGAAACTTTACTATAATAATTAGGTTCAAAAAGCTATCTTCTCTATACGATCGAATTAGGTCTCGAGACTAGTTCCATTGCATTCGGAATAGGGCTATAACATATAGAACGCCAAGCGGCACGTCTCGATTGGGGTTCAAAATTATATAGCTTGATATTTTGAATTTAAATAATCTATTTACTTAGATTTGACCATACTTATGCCATTTCCCATCAACCCATGCCCTACCACGTTCAACCCGTACTGCCTTCCCTTATAGAAACATGTATGTTTGTTTTTCTTTCTCATTTCAATTTTCCCACTCCAATCCAAGGGTCGAGAATCAAAGGAGCCATTTGAGGCACTTTTAAGCCTCGACCCCAAATTAGAACTTGCTCGCGCATCGAGCTGATGAAGATCAACGGTGGAGATTGGTTTTGGGGGTGCGAGGTGGCGTAGAACCCTAGAAGAACGTCAAAGAGGAGTTGAAGCTCGGGAAGGCATTAGGGGCGAAGCGAGGGGGTGGGACTAGGCTCAGTGGGTGGGTCTTGGTTAAGGGAAGCTACGGCAGCGATGAGGTGTCAGATGGTCGTCAGTGGTGGCATCGAATTGCAGCTGAACGGAGTTCAGTTGCTGGCGAAATTCTCGACGAGGGTGGCGTTTAAGGAGGTCGCTCCGGTGCCATAGGGTGCGGCGAGGTTAAGGGGTTCGGTGGTAGGGTTGCGGTGGCGCGGTGGACATTGTAGCGACGGCGACACTGAGTTGAAGGGGGTGGCTCGATAACGATGTGGGTTGGGTTAATGTGGTGATTAGGCGGTCGAGTTAATATTAAGCTAATTAATGTTAAATAGAGTTAATGACTTTGGATTAAGGAAATTTATATATTATTAAATTTTAGAATGTTGTATACTTAATATCTTGTTTCTAATAGGTCCAAACCGAACGAAAGGAGTCGCGTTAGGATCGTATCACGAATACTACCTTATGGAATTGGATGGGAGATGATTGGAGCTAGTGGAAATTTTTCATTGAAATTAAACATTTTGATTTTAGATGAAACCAGGACACGCTAGAAATAACTGGAATGTTGGTGAGTTAAACTCACCTTTTTGGATAACTAGTAATATGTATATTTGATAAAAATTATTGATTGAATGTATGGATGATATACTATTTTTTATTGTTGGTTTGGATTGAATATTCCCGCCCTGGAGTGGATGAGACCGTATTACGTTCCCATGTAAGAGTGGATGACCCTTTGTATACGAATCCTGCCTTGAGGCGGTAGATTTATATTTTATAATTATATAATGTTTGTGATGTAGAGGGATACAGGTTGGAGGGATCCAGCAAGATTCCTCGCTATTGTGGAATTGTTTCAATAATATTTATTTTATATGGATTATTGAATGATGAACATAATTGTGGACACTGTGGTTATAACATCGTTATATGTTTGAAAATAAAACCCAGCAATGATAGAAAATCAATATTGATATTGGTTAAGTGTTGGCTAGCTATTATCCTCAAATTAATATTTTAAAAATACAATAAACTGCCGATTAAGTTGGAATTAGTTATTGAGACAAGAAACGATTTTTAAATCCGAAATCGAGTTTCAAAAATATTTTGTTTCAAAGACTATCTATTTATATCAGTATACCATTTTAAAGGATTATCTACTTATATCAATATCATTTTAAAGTATTAAATTTATTAATATCGTTTAAAAGTATTTAATTATATTAATATTGTTAAAAGTATTTAATTACATTTGCATTGTTTCAAAGTTATTTAATTATAATTAATATTGTTGTAAAATATTTATCAAATTGTTAATATCTAGAAAAAAATCACTTAAGAATAATTATGGTTTGAAATTAATAATAAGGATTATTAATAAGGTTTTGAAATTAAATTATTACTATTTATAAAAATGGTAAGGATTAATTATTAGTGTTTCTTAACAATATTTTGAAATTATTTATTTTTATTTTTAAGATGTTTTAAAGTTAATAAATTCCATTTATTTATAATGTTTTATTATTACTAATCGTTCTTATAAAATGATGTTTTGAAGTAAAAGATTTTTAATTGTTTATAAATGTTTTCGAGACCCATGAATGGAGTTGAAAGACTTGGATTTTATAAAGGAGTATATAAAATGGTTTGAAGACTTAAGGAAGGGTTATTTGCAAGGTGAAAGAGTTTATAAATGGTTAGACATTTATAAATGAATTTTAGAAACAAGTTTATAGATTATAGAAGAAGTTCTACAAATGGTTTATGGGTTCATAAAGGGTTCATAAACGATTTTTGAAATGTACAAGAAGCTTATAAGTGACTGAAATTTTATAAAGGGATTATAAATGGTTTTTGGAGATTTATAAAATGAGTTATAAATGTTTTAAGAAGAATTATAAGGAGTTTTATAAATGATTGGAGAATCGAATAAAAAGATAATCTTTCTAAATTTTGTGGACAGACTTATACATTGAGATAAGTATATGGATATTTCTAAGTATTGAAATATTGGGATTTGCGAGTATATATTTGTAAAGGTGTTTATATACAAGTAATTTACAAAGTGATTTTTTATGCGTGAAAGATTTATAAAAGGAGGCTAGTGATAGCTTATATGCTGAACCAATGTTGGTTTTTCCTATGGAATGAATCCTTGACTGAATGTTGTTATTCGATAGTTAAATAACCGACTATCGAAAATGGACCCAAACGTAACTTTGGAAATATCTAGGAGAAACACATGAGTTATATGGCACAGTCATCTCCGATGATGTTGTACTGTGCGTATAAATCTTATTTCGTTCTCTTTGGACAATGATAAGGAAATCTGTCCATTAACGGTTAGGAGGTGATCTCTGATCTTATCTTTGACTGTTTATTTTCTAAAGAACCGGGGTTGAGTTTACCGGAAATTATCGAATGTTGTTTCGAAGAGACCAGGATCAGATATGTTATCCGAAAACCACTTCGATCCAATGAATGCGTTTCGAAGTGAAGGCATCGTGAAGAGCATGAAATCGAAGATAGAGATGTGAAGTGCAAGGGCTAATTGCTACTAATCCTGAGGGTGATTCCAAAATGGATGTAGTAGGAATACCGCCTTCGGTTTCTGATGTGCACGTAAATGTGCATATTTTTACCACCATATTTAATCTAATTAAATTAAATAAATGATCATATTGGGTATTTTAACTTGTTTAAACCAAAATTCAAATTATTTGAGATTGTCACATATTTATCTTCATATAGGGAAAAATGGTCATTTTTATGCATTTATTAAATTGTGAAAATTTACTTGGAATTTTCTATGTTGTTTTGTAGGAAATTTGGTGAATTTTACAAGTGGTTTCATGATGATATATGCATGCACAAGAGTGAAGAGAACAAATGAAAAAGAAAATAATTCAAAGTGATGATCCTGGAGGACCCCACCTACCCACCTACCCACCTACCTTAATGTACAAATTAGAGGTTAATGCACATGCTTATGGAATTAATGGCTTCATGTACACTTAAATGATGATTAGTAGAAGCTAATGATTACTTGGCCTCCACACTTTCTCAAGGGTATTTTGGGCATTCCCAAAAAATATGAATTAGGGTTTAACACATGTATAAGTACCCCTTATGTTTCATGTAACCCTCTTCTCCATGAGTAGCTCTTTAGTTTAGTTTAGGCTCACAAATAAACAAACTCTTCTCTTTCTCTTTTCATGGCTACTTAGCCATTTTATTTTCATGTACTTTTCTTTTCTTTTTTTTATGCAATTTAATATATGACCTTTTCCCTTTCTTGTTTATTTACTTTAATGTTGATAGTGTAGATTTACATTCATGCAAAGTAGATTAGTTCTAATTCTTGTTAATTAGTTCTCTTTTTCATTAGCTTTCATTTTCCTTTCCTTTTGCTTTCATATTGCTAGCTACATTTGTTAATCAAATGACAAATATAAGAGGCTAAACCCCTTCAATTTAGGGGTAATGAAGCTCTCTAATTATGTAGCTTCAACTATTTGTTAATTCATGCTCTCTTTTTGTGCTTAATGATGATGATAGAAATGGTTTACTAGTTGTTTTTTGCTTTGAATTTGATAGCCTATATTGTTGACATCAAATAGGCTATGCTTAAACAATCACTAACACTAATTGCCTCTTCATCAAAATATGATTATGGCAAAAGAAAGTGATTTGAAATTAAAATTTGATGGTTTATATTTCTAATCAATAGTTAATAGGCCATACTTAAAATAGATTTCATTTTCATTTTCAAAAAGTTAGTAAGTGGTTTAAGGGGTCTGTTATAGTTTGATGGCTTATGTTGGCTAATAAATAGCACAAATATGCCATACTTATGATAAGCACATCAATTAAAGCACTAATGACCATAAAAGAGAGATTATGATTTCATATGTGTTGAACTACAAAATCTAGAGAGTGGATTTATTCTCTAAATTGTCATTTAACCCTTATATTTGCATCTCTTTTCTTTTAGTCAGTTAGCTAATTTTCTAATTCTCTAGCTTAACTTTCACTTGACTTTGGTTTAATTTGATTAAATAGATTTTTAAAATCATCAATTCTCTGCGGACCGATCCGTATTCGCCACGTACTACAAGTGTACGCCGTGCGCTTGCGGTTATATTTAATTTAAATTCGTTCGACGGTTTTCTAAACCGATAGAAATTCCGTCGACGAACAAGTTTTTGGCGCCGTTGCCGGGGAATTTGTTTTGATTTTGATTTCCTATTCTTCGAATTATTTTTGCTTAATTTTCGTGTGTTTGTTTTGCTTGTGTTTGTACATTAAAAAAAATTATGTGTTTGTGTGTATTTTGATTTTGTTGTTTGTAGTTTGCTAGTTTCTTTTTTTTTCATTAGCATTTGCATTTTCTATACAAAAAAAAACACACACAATTTCATTTGAAAAAAAAAATTCATTGCATTTTCATGTCATTTTCAATTTCCAATTACAATTTTCAATTGCATTTACATATACATTGCATTTTTACACTTCTCTGTTGCTACAACAAACTGTCACTGTGCACAACCCAAAACTGCCTCACTACTTCACAAATTTTCCTTCCCCTCCTTACAACAACATATACCACCAATTGCATACAAAACTTCACCGCAAACTTCCACTTCTAACTGCCTGCAACCACAATTCTCTACCTAACATCAAACACTGCCTACATCACTTCTGTGCACCACCTTGTGCACACATCCTCCACCATTAATAGTTCTGCCAATTTCCAAACAACATCAAACATCTCTGTTCACCACCAACTGTCATCTTCAATCACCCCTATCCCCTCTTCACTTCATTGCAAACCAACCAAAACTACTGCCTTTCAATCCAGAACATTGCCGCTTCAACTCCACTTCAACACCCCTGTTCATCACTTGCCATACCTACTCTAACAACTACTACAAGCCATCACAACCACCACACTGTCGAACAACTGCCACTGCGCGCTTCTGAGAAATTACAATACCCTCACAGTGCCTCCAGCAGCTTGATAGTACAAACTCGACAGCAATTACACATACTTCAACCTCAACCTACACTGTCCATACTTCATAACCCAACCCACCACACTCATCATACAAACATCAAAAAATTGCCATCCCCTTCCAGTGCCTTCTTCCTCAATCCAACCACACCATCTACTTCACTTCTGTCATCTGCCAATACTCAATACATTCACACTGCAGCTCATCTCCACTCTTCGCAGCCCAAAACCACTACCCAATTCACCTCTCCAACCAGTCATATTTCCTGTTACCAAAAAAAGAACAACCTCTGAGTTCATTCACCACACTGTTAGTAGTTCCACCACACAACCTTCCTCAAACATTTCAATTCACACTATACCTTGCTTCTGCCTTCATATCCGACCTCCAAAACGATTGCAAATCTCCACCCACCACAGCACATAGCAACTAAATTCTCTACTAACTTCATCCCCAATCCAAGTACAAACTGTAGCCACTACCAAAGTTCATCACCATAAAACTCGACTTCGGCCGCAACAGTCTCCAGAAAGCAATCATTTCACTATACGGCAGCCACTACCAAAGGTCCTCCTCTCATTACACTATACGGCAACCACCTCACTAAATTGAATTAGACCAGCACCCGTATCCAACGTCCAACTCCAACGGCCTTCAACATCCAATACCAACTGCCTGTGCACATAGCTTTACAACACTCACCATTACCCCTGCTGCTAACTGCCAAACTATCACTTATCATTGTGCCTCTGCCAGTTCACCAATACATACATCACCAACACTGTTCCGATCTTCCCACTACTCTTACTGCTGCTCATATCCAACCACTACCATTATCATATCATAACCATACCAAACAGCATACCAAACTTCCCCAGTGCACATCCTTATCAACTCTACATTCTCCTTACCATTTATTGACAACACTGCCAACGATCACAAGCATCTGACAGTCCTTCCCACTCCTACACTATAATTTTCCACCGATTCTCTACCGAAACCACCTGACCATCCTTGACAAACACTAACACTGCTCCAACTCCTAATTCATCACACTGCCTCTCTTTCCATCACCTGACCACATCTCTTTCATCAAAGCAATCAACACAAAAACTGCTCCACTCAACAAGCTTCATATTTCAACTCCCCTGCCTACTGCAACAATCATAACGGTCGCTGCTTAACTCAGACCTGCTAATCACAACAGTGCAGCACCACGCCAAAACCACACCAATCGCCTCTTCATACCTGAACCGAATCACTGCACATCAGTTTCGTTTAGACCCAGAATGGACTTGTATAGATGAATGCTATCAGTACATTGTCATTGGAGGGCAATGAGCATTCTAAGTGTAAAGGTTCTTGAAAGGTAGTCGTAGCCTCAAGCCTCATTAATCGGGAATGGCTAAAACATGGGAGATGCAGCAGGGCTAAGTGGGTCGCTCCCAAGTAGGGTACGATCATCCCTCTATAGAGTCGCTATTATCTCTCATTTGTATGCTTCGGGGCCCATCAACGGAGGGGTGATCATATTCGGTACTATCCAGCAAGGGGTAGGCCGGTCCTGTGTTGGCAGGGGATCCACGCGAGGTCCTCAGTGTTATTTTATCTAGAGATGCACCGTGAAGGGCGGTACCCCAGTAGCCCAGTCATTGAATCCATTCTCCAATAAGAGCCGTACAGACTTAGTTGTACCCAACTATGCTGAAACGTGAGATGCAAGCATTTAAGCTATATTCATATTTTACTTTGACCCCTAGACATTATTATAATATAAATGGCTTTTCTATAGAAAATGTTTTGATTATCGTAAGGTAAAAACCCGTCCGTGTTTATGTGCGGTGTGGTCTTACGAGATACCTTTTGATTTCAAAGACTTTTATATAACTTTAAAATCCAGTTGGGTGTGTTTTTCTCACGATGGTTTTCCAGAATGATTCGAGTGTTATTTTATTATAATGCTCGGGGCAGACCGAGCATATTAGAGATTGGTTTGAGTGCTTGGAGCTTCAGAAGACGAGTTGGAGGACCAGAGACATATTCACGTATATGGTTATTTTCCGCTGTATTCATTGTTGTGTTATCAGCAATTGTGAGGACATGCTGTTATAACTGTCCAGGCTAAAATAGGTTAGTATACTCTGACTGATGTTTGTATATACATATATTACCATTTTTCCTTCTTTCTTTTTCCTTAAAATAGGTTAGTATACTCTGACTGATGTTTGTGTAAAGATTTGTGGTATATTGTAGATTATTCGTTCCACTATGAGATTCTGAATTGTTTAGTTTTCTTCTTATCTTCTTCCTTCTTTCTTTTTCCTTAACAATCGGGTTTTTTTCCGGCATTCGACTGCTCGGCACGCGATATAGTGGACGTATTAGTGTCGATTTTTTACGGTCGAAAATCTGGTTCGTTACACTTGCACTAGTCTTTTACGTTTCTCCGAACCCTAAGATGAAACATAGAAGTCTTTCGATTTCACTAGTGGGTGTTAGGACTCGACTATCTTGGTATTCCGACCTTGAGTTTGCTCAACAAATCATAGCCCCACAAATCGATGGATAACTCCTTATCGGTTGTATCACATACAACTCTTAACCTATTTTTCCTTGTCCTAATCGCATTTCGACCTTGAGTTTACTCAACAAATCGAAAGTGATTATTCACTCATACCTACCACATCGCGATGGCCTAAGTATAGTATATGTACTGTTAGCACCAAAATTGGTCACTAACCTCGTTGAGAAAGATTGTGTAGAGATATAAGTGATGAAGATCAATTAAACAAGGAAGAATATGCTAATTTAAATGCAGAAAGTAAGAACACCGGATTTATAGTGGTTCAGCGTAATTGCCTACGTCCACTTTGAGGTTAAACTTTATTGCTCTTCTTAATGATTGATTACAGATACAATCCATAGATCAAATGCTTGAATACAATTGCTAAGTAAAGAAGATGAGCCTTGAAAATGGCAGACTCCCCAGTGTTCCCGAAAAAGGGTCCCTTTTCACTGTGACCCTGCCCCTCTATTTATAGACAAAGATGGGCTGGACTTCCCAGGTGGGCTTGGTGGCCGAACACTCTAGCCCAAGTGTAGTGGTCGATGTATGCCGAACCAAGTAGGCCGAACATGTTGATGCCGAACCACCTTCTCAATGCCGAACGGTACGTTTGATGTGTGGGAAGTGCAGAATAGTTGTCAGTCAAAGCCGAACGTGCCTTCTGGCCGGACGATGCATTCTGGCCGAACGACTCTGGCCGAACGATCCTCCTTGGCCTAACGTGCCTTCTGGCTGAATGATGCTTCTTAGCCGAACGATCCTTTGGACAAATGATGCTGCCATGTAGAGTAGTTATATACGCCGAACGTCTTCTAACGCCGAGTACTCCTGGATGCCGAGTACTACGCCGAGTACTCTGAGGTGCCGAGTGCTAGCTGATGCCGAGTACTATGGATGCCGAGTACATGCCGAGTACTATGGATGCCGAGTACACTTGATGCCGAGTACTTCGCCGAGTACTCCTAGATGCCGAACACTCGATGCCGAGTACTTCGCCGAGTACTCCTAGATGCCGAACACTCTCTGATGCCGAGTTCCACTGGAAGCCGAGTACTAGTTGCCTGGTCAAATCTCCAGGAAACACTTGCCCCCCAAAGTGTGTCGTGTGAAGCTGCACAACACGCTTTGAATCAGCGAGTATTCCTTGTCTTCGGAAAGAAATCCACCATGTTTCTTGAACAGTCATTATCCTCCAATTTATCCTCCCAAGGTGTTGTATCCTTCTTTGGTCATCGTGATGCTTGGTCGATTCCCAATATTATAAATCCAGGGTTGTAGTTCATCAGAGGCCATACGTGTCTGATTCTGCAGAGCTAATAAGCTTCGGCTATTTGATCTAGTCTTCTCTTAATAATCCTTAGTGAGAATTCAATTTCTGTTGATTTCAAGAAGTCGAACTTTTTCGGATGTACACATGCACGTTCGGGTACATGTTCTTGCCATTGGCTCTCGGATGCGTTTTATATGCTCATAAGTCGTCGCCAACTCCATCTAGTTTAATTGCAATTCAATCGCGATTCCTTGTTTGTATTTTCTGTGAAATAAGGGTAGCAATCAGCCACTTGAGGAGTTTTCCAAACCTCTCTTCAGTACAGACTCTATGATTTTATTTTTTTCACAGCTTCAACCCGTCCATTTGCAGTTATAATGGATCATGGAAGGTCATAAGGACAGATGATGTTACGGATAAAGAAGTTGATTATTTTCTTCATCTTGGTCGTGGTTAAGAGTTCTTCATCTGCCCATTTGGTGACGTAATCCATTGCTATGATGGTGTATTTTGCACCACCTTTAGGATCGACAAGAAGATGATTTCAGTGCCCCCAAGTGGCAAACGACTATGAACTAGCCATTTGAATAATTTCCATCGGTGGAGTTCCTGGATTTTTTGCAAACATCTTACACTCGTCACATTGTCTAGCATGATCAACCGCTTCTGGGTTGATAGTTGGCCAGTAATACCTGTAGAAGAGTATCTTCTTTATCATGGTTTTCCCCCTGATGTTATTACCGCGTTCTTCTTCATAGACTTTGCTCAAGATATCATCATGGGCGATATGCCGAAGCATGGGGATGGATAAACTCCTTTTGACACACGACTTATTCTTAGATGATTTGGCGTGAAGCTTTGAGGAGGATCTGTCGTTTTCCATTCCTCCGTTCAATAAGAATTCCTCATTGTAGATAGTCTTTGATAGGAGTCAACCATGACACCTTTTCATTTTGTTCGCTGAGTTCGTGTGTAATGATGTAATACGTGAAGTCGGTTAGTAGCTCTTGGACTTGGCCGAGATAAGGAGCAAGATAATGCCCCTTAGCAAGATCAACATCCTTAAATTTGTATACTACCAATCAAGAATCACAAAAGATATGTAAAGTTTTCACTTCAAATCCTCTAGCAGATTTGAGGCTGGCTGTCAAGGCTTCATACTAAGCATCGTTGTTTGTTACAGGTAAATCGAGTTTTAGGACGTAGCAGATTGATCGTTCCTCAGGAGTCATTATCATGATTCCTATGCCATAACACTGATCATTGGATGCTCCATCCGCGTACATTTTCCATCTTATGGTTGGTTCTCTGCTACTCTTCGAATAGTCATCTAAGGTAGTGAATTTGGGTGTGAGGTCTGCTAATTTCCGTCCTTGGATAGCCCTTCGTGGGAAATAAGTGATATCGAATTAGCTTAGTTCGATATTCTATTTAAGTAGTCTTTCAAACGTCTCAGGTCATTGTATGCCCTGTCGCAACGGCTGGTAGGCATAGACGTTGATGGGGTGAGCCTAAAAGTAAGAGTGGAGCTTTCATGAAGAAATCAATAGAGATTGTGCTAGCTTTTGTAGCTTCGGGCTGATATCCAATGCATGGCTCGCGATAGTTAATGAAATCACATATGCATGTCAGAATGGGTCCAAGGGAACATATCATCATTTATTCAGAAAAATCCAACTAATTCTTTTATCATCACCGCACTGAGCTGTGATCCGATATTCAGCACCCGGAAAGGGTCGCCATGGATGGTTGTAATGTCGACCGTCAGCTTAGCAGGTGCCATCCCAGATTCTTTGAGTAAAGATGTAACTATTTTGCATAACATTCAATGTGAAATATGGTTGGGACTGTCAATGTTGATGGTTACTCTAGTCGAATCCTAGAGTCTTGTCATGAGTTGTTAAGTCAAATAATGAAGGGCTCTGAATGCTCTAATAGATTATCAGCAAATGGCCAAAAATCAGGCTTAAAAGCGCATTAAAGGAAATGTCGAGTGGGGGTCAGCCTCGAGTGGCATGCAACTGTATAGCTGGATCTTGCTATGAGTTTGAATTTGCTTGTGCATTCGAGTAACGCACTTTCTATTCAATGCATTCATGATTCTTTACTCGTCCTTCGGGTTGGAGTGAAAGTCAATTGCCCATGAGCTAAGGTATCGATTTAACGATTCTATCTCTAGGCATCCTTTCGGTCGTTGCCTTGAGTAATTGTAAGCACTATATATAAGTTTTAATACTGAGCTATCGTAGCCAGTTTTTGGATGACCATGCGTCTTCTCCCAGTCCCGGGTTGATAAATGTACCGCATGGACGGTTGAGTCTCATCCTAGTTATGTTTATGTTTTCACCTAAACTCCATAGAGGTGATTGGTGAATAGTCGGTTCACATTCATCATGCCTCTCGCTCGTGCCCCCAGGTCTGGGGCATATACCGATAAGTAGGAAGGCCAGCCACGCCCACTTTAGCTTTACTCTCTTTCCCGTTGAATCGTGGGACCATGTCAGTCGATGGGAGACTAGGTCTCGCCTATCTTGGATTTTATCGTGGTTTTTCATTCCAAGAGGAATACTTCGATGCCACGTAAGTTTCAGGGCGTAATTTGGACAGTGGATGGTCATCCACGTCCACTTTGGTTCATACTCTGTAATCAGATCTCGAGGTAAAGTTGGCTACAAATGCAGTCGGGTTATGCTCATCCAGTTTCATATTCCTCCTGACGAATCGAACGAGGGTGCTGGAGAATTTTTGACCAAGTATTCGTGGTTTACCCTCCTTTCCATACTTTAGGGGTCATAGTTTTTCAAAAAACATCCGAGTCACATTCGTATGTGCTTGGTGCGGATCGACATTGACCCTTGGTCTGAGGTATGATATAGTAGGTTGCTCGTAGCTTTGGATGCCGTTTCGATTGGTTCTGTATTGAGGCCTCCCTGCGGTCGCTGCCTCAAGTTATAAAGAACGCCACACTAGAGCTATAGTAAGCTATCGTATTCGGCTTTTTAGTGTTTTGTACCCCTGCCCCAGCATTGATTTGGCTAGGTCACTAGTTGGATGGTCGAACTCCATCCTCAGCGGGTTAATAATCCTCCTGTCGATTCCAGGCCGAAGGTTGCGGAATAGAAAATGGTCGGAATTCACTCGTCTATTTATCGATGTTTATACACCATTCTGCATTTTGGTGACTTAGTGTTATTCTCCCTGATGTTGACTCGCGCCCAATTTGTGTTCATGCTTCGGTCCACGCTCTGGGGACTTAGAGATTTGTCGAACGGTTTATGCTTTAGTCCACAGTTCGAGACGCAGAGATTTTCGTCAACTCATTTATACTCTAGTTCGCACTTTGAGAACTTAGAGTAATCTGGTCCGCTTCTGGGATTTAGGGATTTTTCTGGAGTCGTCTATAATCTAGTCCATGCTCTGGGGACTGAGAGTACTATAGTCTGCACTCTGTCTCCTATTCCAGAGGGTGAGACCCCCCGGATGGCTGAGAGTTTGCCTGAACCTGGTAGATCATCCTTCTCTTTAAGATTCTCTTTAAGATTTTGAAAGTCGTTATTCTTTATGTAGGACTATTGCATTCTAATGCTTGTTTTCCACGATTTTGTGCAGGCCGTTCTGACCCCGAGCCCACTCCGAGGAGCGATGTCGCCAAGGAAGTGGGGGAGAAAACAAGTTAAGCCACTCACGCAGGGGAGGCTTCTGGTCCAGACGCTCAGGTGATCGGAACGCTTGATGAAGACAAGTCTGAAACCTCCTCTCCTACCGAAGGGGGTTATGAAGTAGAAATTACAGGCGCTTCTGAGCACACATCCAAATTGAGCATGGAGGAGCGGCTCGAGAAAGAGAAGGAGGAGACGGTCAAGGTCATAGTAGAGCCCCGAGTTGTGGACTTGGACGATCCTTTGAACAAGCCGTTGAAGGTCATCCTTCCTGGCGGGTCCAAGCCCATGAAAGGCCCCCATACTCCTTCAGTTGCTACCCCTCTATCAAAGAAGAGTACCAAGGGTAAATGCTCTAGAGAGGAGCCGTCTGGAAAGAAGTTGAAGAAGCATAAGAAGTGATTACTATCCTCGTTCAACGAGAGTTAATTTAAGTCATGTAATTATTTTCATCTATTTCCTTAGTCCTTGTAAATAGAATGTCGACCCCGAACATTAGAGGGGTTGTAATAGAAACTCATTTCTGAATAAGGTTTAGTTCCTTTTTCTGTCTTACAAAAGACTCTTATTGTTCAGTTTTCTTTGTGATTGTGATTTTAATCCAAGCAGTTGTGAGTAACATAGACTTCTCAGTCCATCTTCATATAACTCGGAAACTCTTCGGGAGTCGTTGAACTTCCATTATGTGCTTCGAGCACTTAGAATACTTTCTAGCCCGTATGTCAGGGATTTGACAAATTTAAGTCATTTGTGTCATAGTTCATATTCAGGGAACTTGGAGATCCGATTCGCTTATATTCGAGTCTGCACTCTGGGGAGTTAGAGTACTCCAGTCCGCACTCTGGGGACTTGGAGGTTTAAGTCATTTATACTCTAGTCCATGCTCTGGGGACTTAGAGTACTCCAGTCTGCACTCTGGGGACTTGGAGGTTTAAGTCGTGTATACTCTAGTCCGCGCTCTGGGGACTTAGAGGTTTAAGTCATTTATACTCTAGTCTGAGCTCTGGGGACATAGAGTACTCCAGTCCACACTTTGGGGACTTGGAGGTTTAAGTCGTTTATACTCTAGTCCGCGCTCTGGGGACTCAGAGTACTCCAGTATGTGCTCTGGAGACTTGGAGGTTTAAGTCATTTATACTCTAGTCCACGCTCTGGGGACTTAGAGTACTCCATTCCGCAATCTAGGGACTTGGAGGTTTAAGTCGTTTATACTCTAGTTCGCGCTCTGGGGACTTAGAGTACTCCAGTCCGCACTCTGGGGACTTGGAGGTTTAAGTCGTTTATACTCTAGTCCACGCTCTGGGGACTTAGAGTACTCCAGTCCGCACTCTGGGGACTTGGAGGTTTAAGTCATTTATACTCTAGTCCACGCTCTGGGGACTTAGAGTACTCCATTCCGCAATCTGGGGACTTGGAGGTTTAAGTCGTTTATACTCTAGTCCGCGCTCTGGGGACTTAGAGTACTCCAGTCCGCACTCTGGGGACTTGGAGGTTTAAGTCGTTTATACTCTAGTCCACGCTCTGGGGACTTAGAGTACTCCAGTCCGCACTCTGGGGACTTGGAGGTTTAAGTCCTTTATACTCTAGTCCACGCTCTGGGGACTTAGAGTACTCCATTCCGCAATCTGGGGACTTGGAGGTTTAAGTCATTTATACTCTAGTCCACGCTCTGGGGACTTAGAGTACTCCATTCCGCAATCTGGGGACTTGGAGGTTTAAGTCGTTTATACTTTAGTCCGCGCTCTGGGGACTTAGAGTACTCCAGTCCGCACTCTGGGGACTTGGAGGTTTAAGTTGAGAGCAGTCGTATTTCCACTCTTTAATTTGTATTCATCCACTGTATCGAGGCTAATTTCGTCGAATGAACAATCGAACCACGTTTGCTTACGGAATGGGATTCTGCCCCCCAGGATGAGGGATGGAATTTGAAAAATGGACGATCGATTCTCGTCCGCTTGGTGATTGTAGCTCTTCCAATCAAGTCAAGGAAGGAGGTATATGACAGATGGTTGGATCACATCCATGTTGGGTTAGATAGCCAAATCTCTTACAATCTGCTCCGTATCTCCTTCTAGAAAATAAGGATAATAGATTGTTGAGTAGACAAAGTAAGTTGCATATGTTCCAAGGTGCAGTCGTGTCCATATATTGACAGCGATGGTTAGCGAGTACGCAGTCTACCATAGCTACTTCAAGTTGGGCTTTCGAACAACCTTTCGTGTTCAGGGTAGGATTTGATGTGTAGATGATCAAATCACGTCCACTTTAGACGGATCCCGGCGTCACTGAGCTTCATGAGGGGTATCTGTATTTTGTCAAACTTTGTTCTATGACTCGATTGGAGTGGATGATCGGGCCATATTCATTCCAAGCAGTTTAGGTCTCCAAGTCAAATGTCAAACTTTGTTCTATGACTCGATTGGAGTGGATGATCGGGCCATATTCATTCCAAGCAGTTTAGGTCTCCAAGTCAAATGTGGAGGTTGATGGATGGATGGTCGGTTGTTCGAATCGATCATAAGTTGAGCATACGAACTCAGATCATCTTGAAACTTGGAACGTTGGCTTCCCTGGCTTTGATTGTTATGTCTTGTTAATCGTGGCTCGATCCAGACTCGGACAAAATCCATCGATATCCATAGTGAGCCTTTGTATAACCGATCTCCAAGATGAACTGTCACTGGTTTCTAATCAAGTTCTTGGTGTCACGGCCTTGCCAAAAGGCGGGATAACATTTGCCCCCCAAAGGACGTCTTGTGTAAACATGACGTGCTTTGAAAAACCACAGTCTTTCATGCTGAATATTTCCGTTCAGTTGATTGCTTGACAGTCGTCTTTTAATCATTTCGTTGCAATCTTCTTTTAGACAAATGTTCAACTAGCATGCTTTGCTTTGGTTCTGCCCCTAGTTTTGGGGATGAGTATGGAGTTGATGTATTTTTATACTCTGTCTCGCACTTTGGGAGTACGGAGTTGAGTAGATGTTTATACTCCGTCTCGCAATCTAGAAATACGGAGTTGATTAATGTTTATACTCCGTCTCGCACTCTGGGAGTACGGAGTTAAGCGAATGTTTATACTCCGTCTCGCACTCTGGGAGTACGAATTTGATTAATGTTTATACTCCGTCTCGCACTCTGGGAGTACGGAGTTGATTAATGTTTATACTTCGTTTCGCACTTTGGGAGTACGGAGTTGATTAACGTTTATACTCCGTCTCGCACTCTGGGAGTACGGAGTTGATTAACGTTTATACTCCGTCTCGCACTCTGGGAGTACGGAGTTAAGTAGATGTTTATACTCCGTCTCGCACTCTGGGAGTACGGAGTTAAGTAGATGTTTATACTCCATCTCGCACTCTGGGAGTACGGAGTTGTGCGAAGGATCGTCGTGTATCAACCCATTTTTAGCCTTGATGTGATGGCTTGCCCCGAGCTCGAGTTTCACTTAGCGAGTGGCCGGCCGTATCGCAGCCGCTCTCTACTTGAATAAATTCCACTTGCAGAATGGAATTCAACTCTCTGTGCATCATGATGTTGTACATTGTATTTAACCCATAGCCCCAAATCAAAGGCATATGGTTGATGATGAGCGATAGAATTATGCTCGTCCAGATGTAACTCCACACGTCCGATCATGGTCTGCGTAGATTGGTTGGCAACCAAATCTGAGTACCTGGTCACCTGCATCGTTTTGAAAGTAGTTTAGTTCAAGCTAGTCGTAGTTCATAGAACAATTGAAATAGAGATGGAAATGGAAATAATTCAAAGAAGATTATGGTAAATCTCATTGATATGTGAAGCAGCATCGTGTGCTCGCTATTCGACTCCGCCCCTGGCCCCTTTCAAAGGGATGTCGGCCGTCAACCGTCCAATTGATAATCATAGCCCTTTATTAATAGGCATCGGATATTCGTTGCCCGCCATTCTGCAGGACTTGTACATACTATTGAAGCTTTCCTTTCCAGGTCATCTTTTCGATCACACCTCGGAGGTGTTTGTAATCGCCCGTGTTAGGATCAGTGAGCATCTGGGAATATACAACATTCCCCTGATTTTCTTTAGACTTTGGTGTACTCTCTCGAGGTTGGTTTCCAGTACCACTCCAAGTTGTGAGTCTTCAAGTAGAGGTTGTCAATTAAATCTTTCAAAGAGCATATGAGCTGAATTCTGAAGTCTTGTTTCGGCTACTGGGATCTACATCCTTAGCCAACGGGCCTTCATTGTTATTTTTCTTAGTCTGCTCCACTCCTCCTCACTTTAGTTTTGATTCATTTTGTAAAAGAAACGATCCATAGTCGTAGGAGGCTCTTTAGCTAACTAGCTGCCAAAATATATCTGGAGGTCGATTTTCCTCAAACGCGATCAGTATGATACTGCTTGGAGTCATCTTGGCGTTTGCTAGAGTCATATCATCTATGTTCTCCAACCTTTAGGAGTACCATTTGAATAGCGGCTGCTTGTCCGTTCCCTTGATGTCGTTCATAAGCTGCCGCTAGATCCTCTATGCCCTGGTCGATCATGGGATGTTAGGGAAGTGGATAGAATGTTCCTTTATTAATTTGAGTTTTGAATTCACTATCCGGAGGCACTGCGCTGCGGCTAGGGTTCAGCGTAATTGCCTACGTTGAGAAAGATTGTGTAGAGATATAAGTGATGAAGATCAATTAAACAAGGAAGAATATGCTAATTTAAATGCAGAAAGTAAGAACACCGGATTTATAGTGGTTCAGCGTAATTGCCTAAGTCCACTTTGAGGTTAAACTTTATTGCTCTTCTTAATGATTGATTACAGATACAATCCATAGATCAAATGCTTGAATACAATTGCTAAGTAAAGAAGATGAGTCTTGAAAATGGCAGACTCCCCAGTGTTCCCGAAAAAGGGTCCCTTTTCACTGTGACCATGCCCCTCTATTTATAGACAAAGATGGGCTGGACTTCCCAGGTGGGCTTGGTGGCCGAACACTCTAGCCCAAGTGTAGTGGTCGATGTATGCCGAACCAAGTAGGCCGAACATGTTGATGCCGAACCACCTTCTCAATGCCGAACGGTACGTTTGATGTGTGGGAAGTGCAGAATAGTTGTCAGTCGAAGCCGAACGTGCCTTCTGGCCGGACGATGCATTCTGGCCGAACGACTCTGGCCGAACGATCCTCCTTGGCCTAACGTGCCTTCTGGCTGAATGATGCTTCTTAGCCGAACGATCCTTTGGACAAACGATGCTGCCATGTAGAGTAGTTATATACGCCGAACGTCTTCTAACGCCGAGTACTCCTGGATGCCGAGTACTACGCCGAGTACTCTGAGGTGCCGAGTGCTAGCTGATGCCGAGTACTATGGATGCCGAGTACATGCCGAGTACTATGGATGTCGGGTACACTTGATGCCGAGTACTTCGCCGAGTACTCCTAGATGCCGAACACTCGATGCCGAGTACTTCGCCGAGTACTCCTAGATGCCGAACACTCTCTGATGCCGAGTTCCACTGGAAGCCGAGTACTAGTTGCCTGGTCAAATCTCCAGGAAACATGTACCTTGAGTTTGCTCAACAAATACATATAGTTATCTTACCTCATCTATTCAATATATTAATAATACTACACATAACATTCCTAGTTTGAGTTTACTCAACAACTAAGGAGTATGCAAGTAATTTCTTAATATATACGGTAGAGGACAACATTATATTGAAGATTCATAATCTTCAGTATATTATATTGAGTGATATCGACTTATGGAATAACGTATTTCATATGAAATACCCCCGTGATTCAAGTGTCAAACACATCAGAAATCACAGTATACGTACATTTATATATGTATTTATTCCTTAAGTCGATTTGGGTTTCTTTAATGTTCCACCTTTAGTTTATACCCTCATATTATATAAGTTTCATTATTATATAACTTTTATATTTTAAGTAACTTATACAATAATCTTATGTATAAAATTTTATTAATTAAATCTTATTTAATTAATTTTAATTAGTTAACTCTTTAATTAATTTTAAATCAGTATTCAAATACAACTTTTATATTGGACATATCTACTATAACTTATATAGTAAGACACATATATCTTATATATATGCATATTTTTAGTTAATTAACCAACCTTTAATTACTTTATTAATTAAATTTTTTTAATTAAATTATATTAATTTTGAAAATTTATTTTATATACATACATGTATGCTTATGTTATCTTGAACACTTTAAAATAACATAACATGGATCAACATACATAATACATGCATATAAATATTAATTAATTAACTCATTTAATTAATTTATATTATTAACCTTATTAATAATTTTAAATTTTGAAATTGATATTTACATAGTTTCAAACATTTCAAAATTTTCGATACATTTTCAAACATTTTGAAATTTTATGTTATATTATAACCTTTTATAATAAACAGGTTTTATTTTAAATTTAACTTTTAAATTTAAAATCTTGTCTTAATTTTCAAAACTATTTTGAAAATTAGCCCAAGGCCTAATTATAATGGGCCTTTTCTGTTAAGGGTAACCTTTGGGCATACTCCACCTTTCAGGCCAGGCTGGTAACCAGGTAGAACATGGTACTTGATTACCCAATTCCAATCCTAGACATTTCATTTCTAGACACCATACTTAGTGGGCAAGCTTAATTAGTTAACATGGCTAATTTAGACCGCATAGGCCATTAGGCTCTGATACCATTATTGCTCCTACCCAAACTCCTTTGGGGTGACAAAACTAGGTACCTCACTAGCGAATTTTACATGCAACCTCTCGACTAGCACAACCATCACAGGACTTGTAGGGGTAAGAGGCAATGCTTCTTCACAGATCACAATATGAGAACCCCCTATCATGCTAGTTGTAGGGTTCAAACCAGGGACATCCAATGTGCCAGGCAAACGCCTCAACCAAACTCGCTCTGATACCATTGTTAGAACTAGGCTAGCTTGCAGCGGAAGAAATGGGTGAATTTCAAAATTTTTACCATTTTGGATCATTAACGGGCCTATGAAGTCTAAATGCATGTAGATCTTATCTAAATTTTCTTTTAAATAAAATCAATATTTTATTCAATATGGTAATTTAAGGAACTTTAAATATGCAAATGTATGTGATATGATGAATGTATCAAAAACATTCATTTATGTCAAGTGTAAGTGCGGTGTATAAGTGGTGCATATATGTATAAATGAAACATGTAAAAATAAATTAAGAGAAGAAAATTATTTGTTTCCCTCTGTTGCTATATTCAATTAATAAAGAGTAGATATGACATAATATGAAAGGTGAGAAACATATCATTTCTTTTAATATTTAACTATGACAATTAATACATTAAATGACAATTATTACTTATAAATCAAATCTACACATGGATATGATAGAATATGAAAAGAGGGAAACCTATCGTTTCTTTTACCATTTAACTGTAACAATCAATACATTAAATGACATTTATTACTTATCAATC
Organism: Allium fistulosum; assembly: GCA_030737815.1. NCBI lineage: Eukaryota > Viridiplantae > Streptophyta > Magnoliopsida > Asparagales > Amaryllidaceae > Allium > Allium fistulosum. The sequence continues at coordinate 1,024,373,995 of CM060906.1, forward strand.
AAATCTACAGATGGATATGATAGAATGTGAAAAGAGGAAAAACTTTCATTTCTTTCACCATTAGCTATAACAATTAATACATTAAATGATATTGATTACTTATCAACCAAATCTACACATGCCTTCGTTGTCTAAATTTTGTTAATGAAATATATGCATACATTCGTAATAACTATGGATGTATACATTCATAATAATTAGCGATGCATACATTCATAATAATTATGGATACATACATACATACAAAGTGAAAACCTATTGGTTGTTTTAAATAATTTGAAAGCCTAAATTAACATTAATAGAAAAAATTCCAATTGAGAAAATGTTGAACAAAAAAAAGGTTACATTGTTGCTCATAATCTTTGTACGAATTTGATTTAAACAAAACATTTATATTACATCTAACTGATAATTAAAATTTATAATTTAGATCTGAAAGCATATATTTGCAAACAATGTAGCATATGGTATATGTGTATATACATTTGTACAAAAGGTTTTTGGTTTTAAAGTTAAAATTTTTTGTCAAACTTTTAATTCAGGAATGAAATAATACATCAAACTTTACACAAAATTTTAAATATAGAAAACAACAAATAATTAAAATTTGCACTAAAGTCCATTCATTAATATTAAATCAAGGTATCCACTTTTGTTTTAACAAGGATTGTAACAATTGTAATAAAAATTAACATATGTAATTAAAATCAGATTCAAGGAATGGTAAATAGCTTAACATATATATATATATATAATCCACTAGCATTTGAATCGGTAAAGATTATCTTATAGTATAACTAAATCTCATTCAAAGTCAATTTTTAATTTCATAACTATTTACAATAAAATAAAAGAAATTTGAATAAGGTAGGCATGCGTAAATTTGTGATAAGAAATTACAGATCCAAATAACACAGAGAATGATGACAATTTATCAGAAGTAATATGAGATCCAAGACATGTCGATTTATCATTAACATACATTAAAAGGAAATGATAAACAAACATAGATCAAAATAATAATACAATAAACATGTAAATATCGAATTATACGCACATATAATTACCTTAGGATGAAGCATGTAGAAACACCTTGAATGATAGAAGAATACCTAGATCTGATTGATCACTCTCTAGATCTAATAAACCTTGCCCTTCATCACACCTTAATTTGCGGCTTCTCCTCAGATTTCAAAAATCACCATCCCACTTTGCCAGAAAAGAATGAACCACCCTTTTTAATTTAGTTTGATGTTGATTTGAATTTGTTTTGATGTTTTTCTTCTTCTTTTGGATGAAGTTTTAGCCATGGATGAATGATAGAGAAGAGGAAGAAAAAGAGAACAAAAATGAAAGTCACACTTTGTTCTCTGTACTATCAAAATTGAGGAGGCTTTGTTTTTAATAGAATTAAAGGAACCTTTTCCTATTCTCCTATTAGAACTTCCTCCTTTATTTCCTCTTTTTAAATTTCAATTAATCTCATTAATTGATTTCCTCCTCTTACCATTATATGGCTTATCCAAGCACATTCCAAATATGCAACTTTTCCAAATAAAAGAAAACAACTTTTATGTAATTATTTTATTATTTAAAACATGTTTAAAATTTTACCGATATCGCATATCGATATATGCAAATATAACTTTTATATATGCACTAAAATAATTACCAACAACATTCAAAACATCAAATAAATTAACAATAATTAATACTTCATAAACATTAACTAATTTAAACAGTTTGCAACATTTTACAAACTAATTAAATTGTGTGGTTTTTAGAGAAATCACAAATGTGGTCGTGCGACTCAAAGGTGTGAATTCAGTCAGTGATTAATATTGAACAATTCAACTATTAATGTTCACGCGTCACTTAGCAGGTGGTATGACAGTATGGTTGAATTCATCGCTTACAGGTCTTTTCGGTAAAACCAAATTTTACTTATTATAAGCGATATCTGATAGTGACAATTATTTACACCAATTCTCTTCGTCAAAACTATATCATATTAGGACTTATGGAATTTGATAATGGTCAAAATTCCAATATCGTCACATTCAACTTTATAGTCCAAACACAAAGTACTTGGTTCAATAATAACAATTATTATTAACCAAAATGCTCTAGCCAGAGACTTTGACTTTGAGTTGACTTGAGTTGACCATGATACTAACCCCATATAACCGAGGAGACGAATCCTCTCTTGAATAGTGCTTCACTTCCAAAGCTTCCACTCGACCCAACTATAGTCACTTGATGGAACGCCATGCCATGATTTAACTATAATCAAAGTGGAGCTTTCATATTGAAGATCCACAATATTCTCAAGTCAAGAGTATTAACCAACAGAAAACTATCGAGTGAGTCGTTCCATAGTTATCCAATAACTATCAGTACATAACCGCTAGGTGCCTCCAGCAGTCATGAGTAATACACTACCCAACATTTGGAGACCGTTACATACTCTAGTCTCAACGAATACATCGATATCCAATCTCGATGCATCTTGACTAGGAACATTTAAAATGGTATATTTGTTTTATTGTGATAAATTACTCACGGCTACAACACTTTGTAACTACTATCATAAAATATGCCATTTATGGATTTTCTATTAAATATACTTTTAATTAAATTAATTAATATAACCACATTATATCAAGTATATAATAGAAAGAAACGCCTTTATTATGAACAAGATTGTTCAACGAGTTAGATATATGTAACAAATTACATAATTTCCCCTAGGGCATACCCTAACTCTATCAGGCTCCGCCGTTAAGCATAAATACACCAACAAACACCTATTTACTATCATCAATGTCACCATGAAAGCTCAAATCTGTATACCTCGGCATAAGGAGATCTTCACTCTGATAAATGAGGAATAAGTCTTGAGTATTTCTTAAATACTTTAATATACATCTTACGATCATCCAATGATTTTCTCCAGGATTAGACTAGTTTCAACTCACCTATCCTAATGCGTAAGCTACATCCGGCCTAGTACATAGCGTACATTATGGATCCTATAGCTATAGCATAGGCGATCATCTTCATATGCTCTTTCTCCTTGTTAGTACGAGGAGCGTCCTACTTAGAAAAGACGATTCCAGACTACGTTGGGATGTTTCCATACTGAACCTCTTCAGTATGGTATCTATCAAAGACTGAGACAATCCTAGCAACCTCTTAGATCCATCTCTATAGATCTTTATACCTAGTATATAGGCTGCTTCTATCAAATCCTTCATGGAGAAGTTCTTGAAAAGCTAAGCTTTGACTGATTACAATTACGAAATGTATTTTCCAATCAATAGAAGATCGTCGACATATAGCACTAAGAATATGATAACATTGCCCTATACCTTTCTGTATACGTACGCTTCCACTTTGTTCTGATAAAAACTAAACTTCTTAATTACCACTACAAGAAAATCTATTTTTCATAGCAGGAGTGCACAGCGTTTTAATAAAAATCTGCCATTATCTGGTGGATTATTAAAAAAACAATGTATAAACGCTGCCGGTAGGAAGCGGGCTAGGTCAAAATGCACGGGCAAACTAAAATTTTGTCGCTTCACATAAAACACTCAATCGACGTTTCTCCCTCCCACCTAACCCTATTCCAAATTTAATTAAAAATCAACCTTTCACCATCGATCACTAGTCTATCTCCAATGTCGCTCAACATCAAACCTTTCACCGTTGATCTCCGGTCATCTCCAACGTCGCTCAATAGCAAGTCGATCTCCAGTCTAATACAGCCGTCAATGTGACAGTGGAGTATTACAAGGAGTTTTTGGAGGCATGATTAAGGAAAGAAGAAGAAGAAGTTGAATTGTAGAGGAAGAAGTGGAGCAGAAGAGAAGTGTATTGGAGGGAAAAACAGGATTTTATTCAAATATGAGTACCTCTATCACGTACAAAACATTTCAAAATTTATATGACACAATACACATTAATGGGCTTTACACCCAGCCCACAACAATATGCACACAAGATGTTTGATCATTTAACATAGTGATTCTCAGGTCTTCTTCTTGAGAGGAAGCTTCACAACTAGTGATGGACGAGGGGCCGCAGCAGTATGAGAAGTGTAACAGGTGCCTCCCCCATTAAAATTTGACCTTGTCTCAAGGTCAAAGGTGGGAAATCGAGCAACTAATTTCCAGTTATCTTCCCAGCTTGCTTCTTCAATAGGTCATTGCTTCCACTTGACCAATACTTTAGTGATTGTGCCTTGCCTGGTACGAGCTGGTCGATGAGCGAGAATGGTCTCTGGTTCTAGAATCAATTCAGTATTTGCATTAGGTATATCCTTTTGAATGATGATATTAGAATCCACTTTCCTTTTCAATTGAGAAACATGAAACACCGGATGTATTTTGATGATGGTGGTAGTTTAAGCTTGTACGCAACAGTACCAACCTTTTGTTCAATTTCATAAGGGCCAAAAAATTTCGGCTATAATTTTGTTGTCTTTTGACTTCCTGCTAAGATTTGCCGATAAGGTTGAAGTCTTAAATATACCTAGTCACCTTCTTGAAAAACTCATTCAGACCTGTTTGCATTTGCGTATTTTGTCATCCTTTCTTTTGCTTTATTGATGCTATCTTTCAGTAATTGTAATGCAATATCTCTGGAGTACAACTCTTCATCAACCTGATATACTTTAGCAGCTTTTGTTATATAGGAAAGTAGTGATGGTGGTTTCCTTCCATAAACTGATTCAAAAGGTGTAGAATTAATAGGTAATTTCCAAGTTGTATTGTACCAAAATTCCGCAAGACTAAGCCACTTCACCCATTCATGTGGTTTGTGACTACAAAAACACCTCAAGTAGCATTCAAGTGTTTTATTTGTAATTTCTGACTGGCCATCTGATTGTGGATGATAGGCAGAACTTAGTGCCAGTGAACAGCCCTGTATTTTAAATAATTCTGTCCAAAATTTGCTTGTAAAAATTTCATCTCTATCATTCACTATTGATCTTGGAAGACCATGAAATTTATATACCCCATCAAAGAATATCTTAGCCACTTGAGCTGCTGTAAATGGATGTGCCAAGGGAAAAAAGTGAGCATACTTACTTAACCTATCCACTACTAGATAAATCATAGTGAACTTATTACACTTTGGCAGCCCAATAATGAAATCCATACTTATGTCTTCCCAAATTTTGTCTGGGGTAGGAAGTGGTTGTAGTAACCCAAGATATTTAACATTTTCAGATTTTGCTCTTTGGCATATATCACATGATTGAATAAATTCTTGAACATCTGATTTTTGTCCATACCAAGAGAAAACCTATTTAAGTCTTTTCAGAGTTCTATCAATACCAGAGTGACCACCCAAGGGAGTTGCATGATATTCATGCAATAAAGCTTTCTTTAGTTGAACATCAGAAGGATTAATAATGATTTTACCTTTGTAAAAGAACACTCCATCAACTAGTTTATATTTTGAAGGATCAACAGAACTATTTATTATTCTGGTATGTAAGTCTGAAAAATATGGATCTTCTTTAATTTTGCGCTTGAAATCATCTAACCAAGTATTTTGAACTATAGAAGTTGCTGTAAGTTGCATTGCATCTTGAGTACTATCAGTATCCACTTCATGTCTTCTGGAGAGACAATCTGCTACAATGTTCTCCTTGCCTGCCTTATATTCAACCACATAATCAAAACTATGTAATTTTGCTAGCCATTTACTTTGAATCCCTGTTTGTAATTTCTGATCCAAGTGATATTTTAGACTCTTATAATCAGTTTTAATTACGAATTTCTTTCCCAGTAGATATTAACTCCATTTCTTTGTTGCAAGTATAAGAGCTAAAAGTTCTTTTTCATAAGTTGATAAATGCAGAGTATTTCCCTTCAATGCTTGGCTCAAGAAAGCAATTGGCTTTTCGTTCTGAAGTAATACAACACCAATACCTTCTCCAGAAGCATCACACTCTATGGTAAATTTCTGAGTAAAATCTGGCATAGCTAATATTGGAGGAGAAGACAAACAAGATTTCAGACAATCAAATGCTACTTGTGCTGTAGTATCCCAGTGAAATGCATTCTTCTTTAGAAGGTTAGTGAGTGGCTTTGCTATAATACCATAATTTTTTATAAATCTTCTGTAATAACCAGATAGGCCTAAAAACCTCTTAGTGCTTTCAAAGTTTTTGGAATAGGCCATTGTTTAACTGCCATTATCTTTTCTTCATCAACTGCAATGCCTTGTTGTGAAACAATATGGCCTAAATATGATATACTTGTTTGAGCAAAATGACATTTGGATAATTTCACCACCAATTGATTTTTCTGCAAAACTTCTTATGTCAATGATATATGAAGTAAGTGCTCAGTCCATGATTTAATGTAGATCAATATATCATCAAAAAATATAAGGATGAACTTCCTTAGATAAGGTTTGAATATTGTATTCATCAAGGCTTGAAAAGTAGTTGGAGCATTAGTGAGACCAAATGGTATAACAATAAATTCATAATGGCCTTCATGAGTACGAAAGGCTATTTTATGAATACCATTCTCAAACATTCTTATTTGGTGATAACCAGATTTCAAGTCAAGTTTAGAAAAAAATTTCGACCCATAAAGTTCATCTAATAATTCATTAATTATTGGAATTGGAAACTTATCTTTAATTGTGTGCTTGTTGAGTTCCCTATAGTCAATGCACATTCTCCATGATCCATCAGATTTTTTTTACCATCACTACAGGTGATGCGTAAGAGCTAGAACTTGGTCTAATAATTCCTGCTTTTAACATGTCCTGAATCAAATTTTCAATTTCATTTTTCAGATGAAAGGAATATTTGTATGGTCTCAGACATAGCGGTTTTGTATCAGGCAGCAAGGGTATCTTGTGATCACAATGCCTTGGTGGAAGAAGAGAAAAATTCGAAGAGAAAACTGTAGGAAAATTATTTAAGATTGCTTGTAAATCTTTAGGCATTTGAGATGCTGAGGAAGGGGGTTGCTTGTGGAGTAACTTCATTGGTTTATCTTCAGCAGTAAGTGTACATATATGAACCATAAAACTCAAACAGTAACAGTTAATGTCCTTTGTAATAGTATTTGCTGACACAATTGAAACTTCCTTAAGTTGAATGCCCCTCCAAATCGTAGCTTCGCCATGTAGTAGAAACTGGACTTCCAATTTTTTGAAATTGAAAGTTATTTCATCAAGTTGTTTCATCCATTGTACACCCAAAACCATTTGACACCCTCCTATAGGCAAAAGTAAAAAATCAACATATATTTTTGTTCCTTGACAAGAGATAGGCACATTTGAACAGATACCTTGTCCTTCTAATTTCTCACCGCTAGCAATATAGAAATCAAAATTTTGTATAAGATCAATATGCAGTCCCATTTTCTTTGCCCAATATTCATTCAAAAAATTATGTGTTGATCTTGAATCAACTAAGATGTAAATAGGATGACCTTTGACAAATCCTTGAACTCTAATTATATTATTTGCATCAACTCCACTTATAGCACTTAAAGATACTTCAGGTTGAAACTGATCCCTTGTCTCTTCTTCATTATCAACTTCAGTATGTATTTGTGAATATGAACCTTGAAAAAACCTTCTAACATGAACACTTGTTTTCCTTTGCATTTATGGCCTGGAAACCATTTTTCATCACATGTATAGCATAGCTCCTGGCTTCTTCTTTGTACAATGTCATTTGAAGTGAGTTTCCTTGGAAAGTGGTTTGTAGTGGTTTTGAGTTGATTGTTAGTAGAGTGTTTAGAATTAGGTTTGAAAAATGGTGGAGATGTGGATTGACTATTGTGAGGAGTATACTGATATGGTCTGAATGGTTTCATATACTTCTCTTCACTTATTTTTGCCAACATAATTGCATCTCTGAATGATTTTGGTTGGCTAGCAAGCACTTCATATTTAATATCAGATTTTAAACCCCCTACAAATCTATCTAACACATACTTTGCAGGCAATTTATCTAATAAGCTCAAGATCAACTCAAATTTACCAAGGTATTATCTCATTATTGTTGTCTGTTTCATGTTTGACAATGCTTCAAATGGTTGTTGAAAATCAAAAGTAATAATCTTGTAAGTATTTCCTCTTTAAACACTTCCCAAACAAAGTAATCATCAACATTGATTGAAAACCAGTGATACCATTGTAAAGCTTCGTCTCTCAAATGAAATGAACATACCTGAACTTTGTCAGCATCAAGTAAATTGTAATATTTAAAAACTAATTTAGTTTGCTTCAACCAGGCTAAAATATCACCAAATCCAGATTATAAAGGAAATTCTAATTTCATTGATTTTTGATGAAGAAATGGTGGTGAATGAAAACCTTCAGAATGAGAATTCTTACGAGTAGGTATGTTAACCTGATTTGTTCTAGCATGATTTGGTAAATCAATATCAAGAAATGATGTGTTATTTAAAGAATTAGATCTATTACCTTCAGCAGGATTCGCACCCAAAACTCCAGCTGAATTATTCAATATTTGCGGTTGTTGATGTGAATTGTCCTTCCATTGTCTCAGATCTTTGAATTCCTTCAAAATCAACTATAAGGAAGATTGAAATTCTTGGATAGAGGAATTTAATCGATCATTATTAGATTGGATCTGATCTGAAAATTGAGTATTCTGTAGTTCTTGTTTCTTCAGTTGAATTTCCAGTTTTTCTAAGGTAGATCGAATTGAATCTTCATCATTTGCTTCCTCAATTCCTGAATCTGATACCATTTGTGACAGCGGAGTATTATGAGGAGTTTTTTTTAGGCATGATTAAGGAAAGAAGAAGTTTACTCAGTCTTAGACTTGTGCTAGAAGATCCAGCGGAGTATTACGAGGAATTTGCTCAATTTCCCTGTTTCCCAGTGCATGTGGGACAGAGCAATGATTTTTTGAACATTGGCATACAAATATAAGAGAGACAGGGATAAAGCTGAGAGGACAGAAGCTGAATAGATTCATGTCTTTGAAATTAAAATGGTGTATGTTGCAGCAAAAAAAATTCACAATATAGATTTTAAAACTGATTGTCATGCTATCACAATCCTTAGAACTTTCAAGTACCTGAGGGATCAGTCTTTTCTAAAAAAGCATGAATCAATATTGATGGATGAAAAGGTGTGCAGAGCACAATGAAAATAATATCAGTGGCATGTTCTTGGGCCTAATGTTAGTTAATAAAAAGTGAACTTGTAACATAGATTATAAAACCATGGTGTGACCTATCATTGAAAGATAGTTTTCTTTACACTGGCAGCCAGAATACATAAGAAAAGAAGTGAGTTTGCACAAAAATGTGATAATAGGAACCAGACTAGTGTAAGCTCGCAAAATACCTAGAGCATAATCATAATCTTTCATATTCTTTGGCGTGTAATGAAAATTTCAGCTAAGAAATGTTATACGCTGCTATTATTCACTACTGATATTAGGGGTGTGGAGTAGTACAATTTTTTTTGGTAATTTAGAGATGGAACAATATGTAAGAGGAATTTGGTTATTAGAAAACATGGGAATAGCATAGAGGGTGTGAAGTAACCGAATTGATACTTCTAAATCAAGGTAGAAGTTCCAGAGAGAAAGTTTAGCTTTATGTGGTGAATTAGAGTATGGTTCAATAAGCGTAAAATTGCCTGTACATGGAAGGAGAAGATGAGATCTCCCAAAGGTACTGTGGCTATTCTAGTTTTATTTGTCATTTTTTTTCTTATGACACGTGTTTTTGAGTTTGTTATTATTATTGGGTCCATGATTGATGTTTTGTTTTCTTGTTAACTGGATATACATTTTCTCATTTTTATGCACAACAATTTTTTTGGTTTACATTCGGGTTTAAGACATTCATAAACTTGTTGAAGCAGATAGAACCAGAGACACTTGTAGCCTAAATTTATCGCTATTTCATAAATTTATGGCTATTTCACCTCAGAATTACATATCTTTTGTAGGGTACATTTACGACTCATTAGTAAATTGTTCAGTTACGAAGCATGAGAACCAACCTGAATGTTAATCAAAAACCAAATTTTTATAAGTCAACACAAATATATTGGGATACGCTTACAATTTCACTTACGATAATTTATTTATTCATTTATTATTATTATTATTTAGTTGTACTTTGTGTTTAACTGATCCTCAGTTTGCATGATACAGTCGTGAACAATTTTATAGTTCTTTTATGTTGTTGGTCAATCAAATAAGAATTATATATGCATTTACAAATGTATGAATTCGCTGTTAGGATCAGTAATGGTGTCCTTTTAGTTTGTCGTCGTTCCTTTGTTTGTTCTAATCCATAGGGTATTGCATAGTTTTATAGCATGTTTATTTAAACTTTGTTGTTTTATTACCCGAGTCTTAGACTAGTGCTAGAAGATCCTACTTTTATGTTTATTTACTATACATGTACAAGCCTATATAACAGGCTATATTTTCAATGAATAAAATGGTTATTGCTTTGTCTTTCCACTGGTACAATTGTTACTTCAATTCTCACAAGCGGTACCAGAGCCTTGTTCTTGATTCTTGGTGTTTCCACTTATCGGCGGCGGTAGCTTTTGGGTTGTTGTCCGCCGAGTCGTGCCACGGGTCTGGTTCTTGTGTGAAAGGACCTTATGATTGAGGACGATTGAGGTTCTTATGTGAAAGGACCAAGTATATACTATTTTCTCTTGCTAGGGAAAATTGATTGATGAAATGAATACAAAAAAGAAGATTGAAGCTGCTGGTAAGAGATTTTCATAGTTTTATAGGCGAAGTTACTCATGAAAACGGTAGAACCATCATTTTGGGCACATGCAAACTATTGCAAAATATGAAAAAAAGAAAAAGAAATCAAGATATCAATTACTTGATGAGATAAAAAAAGGAAAGAATGTGAAATTCTGACTGTTACTATATCAATACACCTTAAGCTATAAGCGCTTTTTTTTGTAAACTTGCACTTTTGTTCACAATTCAGCTTCTAATTTTTTCGTACAATGCTATTATTCATGCAACTAAATTCAGTGATTAAAATACATGCACCTTATATATATATTTATTTCCGATATTGGTTTATATTAGAGACTCATAACAAGGACTACATAGCTGTTTACTCTATTTGAACAATTCACGACTCAATAGTTTCTTAAAAGGGGTAAAACTTTTAAATGTAGCCATGTGAAAATAATAAACTATTTTAGCCTCTTACGGTCTTAACGTCGTAATATGTCCTTGCAGCTAGCCAAATAAGGAGAGTTCTATCTTGAAGTTCTGCTTCAATAAGAAGAAATATTCAGAGTACGGTAAAAGTCGAGAGAATGACTACAAGTATAAATTTGGATCTACCTAAGGTATCACCACATTTGTGACTTTGCATTAGAATTAATTAATGGTATTTTTCACCTTGCATGTTGTTTTATATATAAAGAAAAGGTTTACTGCTAAAAGTTTGATAGATTTAGATGATATGTCTCTTCCATTCTACTTGAAATCCTTATATTTTCCAGGTACTTATCAAATGTGATAAAAGTAAACCTAGAAATGATTCTATGATTTAAGGTGGAAAATTTGTATCAGCAACTGACAAATAATTTTACATGATTAAATAGGTTATTTTCCAAATCAAAACCAATTCAAATAGTTTGGCTTGCCTTGCAATTCCTGTCAATATAAACGTACATTTAAACTTCACAGTATAGTGATGTTGTGTTAGGTTGAAATGTTGCTCATAATTACAAACAGCTCAAGGGCTTGCCGGCAACCTCATTATGTAATCATATTTTCCATTTTCATCTAAAAAACCTAAGGACACTATTGGTTATACCCTCATAGTGTTACGCTGTTTTTACCTCATTTTCAATTATTACAAACTCGAAATGTTATTAACAATATAATTTTATGTTCAGGTGTATGTTGTTTTTACCTTATTGGCTATATCCTCGCAGGTTGAGTACCTAGTATGGTTTTAGAAACAATGGTGATGGGTTTTTTCTAGACTCTTATTTGGAACTCTGTTATTTCCTTGAACTGTTAGCTTGTTATTCTGACCTTGGTTTACCTATAAGCTAGGACCAACACAAATCACATTCTCTGTATTCCAACACCCTACTCAAACCAATGAAATTTCATAAATATCAAAAAAAGCCATACAAGTGCATCATCAGCTAAACTTTCTTTCATCCCCATTATCTTATTTCTCTTTCCCATCTTCTTAAAGTGAACCCAACTCATTCGCATTCTAACCTCGGTGCGTTTTATATTTTTGGAACTCCAGTTGTTGTTGCTTGGCAATATACCATGTTCATGCAATTATGACAAGCTGTACCAATTGGCGGCAACATGTATGCTTCTCCCTGTTACTTCATTTTGCCCAGTCAGGGTAATACCCTTTATAACCATTTATCATCGTTGGCGGCAAAGGCGGTATCCAGTCAACTATCAGTTTTATGATCGTTTATGCAAACAGAGCACATGCCCAGTTTTGCAAACTGAGCATAGCCCAGTTGAGCAAGCTGAGCCTGAGCACAACTCAGTTGTGCAAACTGAGCATGTACCAGCTCAGTTATGCAAACCGAGCTTGGCTCACTTGTGCAAACTTAGCACAGCGCAGTTGAGGAAATTGAGCATATGCTCAGTTATGTAAACTGAGCTATGCTCGGTTAATCGAAACTGAGCTATGTTCAGTTATGCAAACTGAGTTATGTGGTGATATTGTTCCAGTTCCATATGAAGCCGAGGTTAAATTTGCATTTCTTTGCTGCTTTTTCTTCTTAGGATAACTAGTTTAATTTTTATAAACTAGTTATTTATAAACTTGTAGCTTATAAAACTCGTTTAATTTTTATAAACTTATTATATTGGGATGCTCTTACAAATGCCGAGAACCACTTGTTTCAAATTAACAATTGTATTAATGTGCAATCCGAATCTAGTCCTTTTCAATAAGGTTTACTTTGATATAGCAGACCTCTTAGTTAAAAAATTAACGAATCATTCTACACTACCCAATAAACTGCATGAGGTAGTTACTGCATATAATAACGGTTTACAGGTGTATTGGAAAATATCACACTAATGCAATATGAACTAACATACTAAGTCGTCATGTATTTGAAACAAGTGTGTTGAATAAGCTTTAATTATGCTGAATTTAACTAGGTGAATCAAACATATATTACAGGCAAGCAAGTGGTGTTGTTTACATTCACAAACAAAGTGAGATATTTTTTGTAGTTCTTTTATGGATGTCATTATTCTTTTGGGGCATCCCAATATAACAAGTTTATAAATAACTTGTTTATACTAACAAGTTTAATTTTTATAAGCTAACAAGTTCATAAATTTGCACTTGTAAGCGCATCCAAATATAACAAGTTTATAAATAACTAGTTAACTATGTTTTATAAAAATTAAACGAGTCTATAATAATAATAAGAATAATAAATTAACCAAGTTTATAAAAATTAACTAAGTTTTATAAAAATTCAATAAGTTTATAAAAATTAACTAAGTATTATAAAAATATAACTAAATAATAATAATAATAATAAATTTTATGAAAAATTAATTAGGTATAATAATAATAATTATTAAACGAGTCTATAATAATAACAGTTTAATAATAATAATAATAATAATAAATTAACTAAGTTTATAAAAATTAACTATGTTTTATAAATTCGATAATATAAAATTAACTAAGTATTATAAAAATATAACTATACAATAATAATAATAAATTTTATGAAAAATTAACTAAGTATAATAATAATAATAATAAATGATTTTATAAAAATTAACTAAGATTTAAAATAATAATAATAAGTTAACTAAGATTTATAATAATAATAATAATAATAATAATAATTAAACGAGTCAATAATAATAATAATAATTAATTAACTAAGTTTATAAAAATTAACTACTAAGTTTTATAAAAATTCAATAAGTTTATAAAAATTAACTAAGTATTATAAAAAATATAACAAATAATAATAATTTTATAGAAATTAACTAAGTATAATAATAATAATAATAAAATTTGTAAAAAAATTAACTAAGTATAATAATAAATAATTTTATAAAAATTAACTAAGATTTATAATAATAATAATAAATAATTTTATAAAAATTAACTAAGATTTATAATAATAATAGTAAGTTAACTAAGATTTATAAATACTAAACTTAAATTAGTTTATAAAAATTAACTAAGTATTATAAAAATATCTGAGGTTGTGTTTGTACAGACGATATATCCTAACCCTATTCAGTTCCATGTATGGTTCTATGTTGAAGTGAGGATGGAAAGGCAACATAATGATATTCACTGTATGGTTCTATGCTTCAGGAGTTACCCCAAGTGTTAAAAATTCAACTTATGGACTATAACATGCAGTGCCATAACTTTATCAATGGTACTAAACATTTGGGCATTGAGGTCAACTTATCACAAAGCCTATCTTTATTAAACAGATCTAATACAAAGATAGCTTATGTAACAAGCCCATTTATTTATTTGTCTATTCCAAGAGGACGTTATAATATGCATCTCTAGCACTAGCATTAAATTTCAAGCTTTAATCTCATTATTCAAAAAAAATCTAGCTAAATTTATCCTCCTCTTTTTTCCAACTCCCGCCTTTATAAACATAAGTTAATATAATAGTCACATTTAAGTATTCAACACGACAGTCATAAATAATAATGTGTAAAGAAGTTGGGTTACAAAATTAAACAAACCTTAAAAGAAAAAAAATGGCAGGAGGAGGAGGAGCAAACTCAAGAGAACTAGACCAAATGACAACATGGGTTGTGGCTTCAGTTTGTGTTATTACTGTTAGGATTTCTATGTTGCTTGAAAAATTCTACATCATATTGGCAAGGTATATATCCTTTGTTTTGTATTTGACTTGGATTTTATTGTTTTACTGAAAACTTTTTGTAATAGCATGTATCAAACCAGTTGATTAAGCAACTTATAGGAATTTGCAAAAAAAATATCATAAAACAAGTTATCCAAATTTGTTTGATTAAGATTTTAAACAAGTTATCCGAGCTATTTTTGACCAGTATATGCTATATAATTCATAAATCTGAAGAAATAATCCTCACCCAACAATCAATTCACCATTGATTGTCGTCCATGGTCATTCACTATTTGATTTTGCTGATCGATTCCCAGTGGTGGAAATTCGGCTTTAACGTAGAGACATTAGACAATAGCTGTTCATTTCAAATCCATTCACGTACTTCACGTTTGATAACTACTACAGTTATGATGTGTAAAATTTAATCCTAATGCCTGCATTTTTTTGACTTCATACACTATTCAGTCGAATTCGTGCTATTATAACCGATTTTCTCTATTTCCATAATTGAAATTTTTTTTTGGACTGTCAAATATATTTTACTTTTGGAAAAAATTAGATAAATGATTTGTTCTGCATTTTTTAACCATAGATTGTCACATGCATGCTATTAGGACATACATAATTTTAAATTGCACACTCAGTATCATTTTGTATGTTATTTTCTTGTAAATTTATGAAAATGAGATTCATATGAGGATAAAGTTCCAACTTTATTCTATCCACGTTTACTAATATATTCAATTCATCTTCACTTACACTCTTTATTTTGTGTTCAATGACATAACAAAATTAAGTTTTCCCCACTGATTAGTTTACTGCCTGCTCATTATATTGAAAGTTTGTCATAATTACTTGCAAGAGCATACCTTCTTTTCGTTGAACTGTTTACTACCGGGATCCTAATTTAAGACTGTGTGATATAAATTACATTTTATTATTGGTTGGAAATTTTATATATATATATATATCTTTGATTCGAATGAGTGATAAAATATTGGTTTTCTAAAAATAATTACTTGGTGCTACCTTTTGCACATACAATTTCTTTGAATTCGAATGTATCATGCATCATACATCATATACGATATGTTTTTCATCCGTGTTCTTTGGACATCTGTTGCTATAAAGCTTTGGTTTTCATGTTACAATATGCTTCCACGGTCATACTCTTATAAATGTTTGGCAAGTTAAAAGCAGTTTATTATCTGTGTAGGGAAAGGGCTTAATAAGGATTCTTCACATTGTCGCATTTGCAGCATCTTTCTATGCTTCGATTGAAAGTAAACAGTGCAAATCATTAAACCCTATCGTTAGAGATAGATCAAGACTGATTATCCTGATAAAGGTCTTTTTGTAAGATTTTATGTTGCTAACATTTTTGCTTAAAAAATTGTTTATGAAATATTGTATATGACTAAATTTTATGATGTTTGAAACTGATGTAGCTTTCATTATGTTTAATCTTCATAATGCTTATAATTTCATATTATATCTATTAGTGTTTTACAAATTTAGCAGTTTCCTTTTGGATATATTATACATGGTTTTAATAATTGTTTTAAAACCGCTATCATGGGTGTAAAATGTTGCAAAATGGTTGATATACCGCAACATCTCAAAAAGGCTGCAATAGGTGTAACATGTTGCAAAAAGGTGATATACTACAGCATTTCAAAAGAGTTGCAATACTAAAAAGTACTAAAACGCTGCAAAAAAACAAACTAAAGCAAAATGAAAACGCTGCAGCAATCAAAACATAACGGCTAAATGTGTTTGCATCGTTTACTAAATGCTGCAAAATTAATTTATTGCAGCGTTTTGGAAAAGCTTCCGTAGCCTTCTTGTTAGCAACATTTTTAAAACGCTGTGGTATTTCCTCACTTTATTGCAGCACGACATTAGGCACCGTTCTTCGAAACGCTGCTAATGTTTATGGCAGCATTTTTAAAATGCTGCGAAAGAACGTTTTGGTTGTAGTGTACCTTACCAAAACAATTGTTTCAAATTCTTGAAGCTTGTTTAAGTCTGTAAATGGACTTTACCTTGTCCTCACTCCAACTAACCACAAAATCCTCGGTCTGCGACAAATAGATGTTTTCCTCTAAATCACCATTCAGAAATTCTATCTTTACATCCATTTGCCATATTTCGTAGTCATGGAATGTAATAATGACTAGCATAATCTAAATGGACTTAAGCATGGCTACAGGCGAAAAGGTCTCATCATAATCAACACCTTGAATTTCACGAATCCCTTTCGTAACTAGCCTAGCCTTATAAGTCTCTACTTCCCCATTTGCATTTTACTTTTCTTGAAAATCCATTTGCAGTCGATGAGTTTTATCACTTCGGGTACGTCCAATAAAGTCCATACTTCGTTTTCGTACATGGACCCATCTCGGATTTCATTGCTTAAAGCCAGAGTGCAAAGGATTTACTCTATGAAGCTTATTGGGAAGACAGAGGAGTGTCGTCATCTAAGACACGGTCTCCTTCTCGCTATCCACGATAAAACCACGATATCTCTCTAATGCACAATATTCCTAACTAGACCTTCTAACAGGTTGCGTGTTTTTCAATACTAGTAAACTCAGTTCTCCTACTGGTTCGACCTTAGCGTTAAATTCTTGGACCTTATCCAAGTCTACAACTTTGCTGTTAATTTTCTTTGATAGAAATTCCTTTTTTAAAATGACAGCATGCTGAGAAACAATAACCTTTTGTTCCCTGGTATCGTAGAATATATATCCCATTGAGTTTTTGGGATATCCTGTAAATTTATATTCAGACCAACTTTCTTAACATAGGTCAGACAACCCCACACCTTCAAATACTTGAGTTGGGGTTTCTTACCGTACCACATCTTATATGGTGTTTTAGTAGTGGGCAACAAGTTTAACATATGCACTACGGTTTCAGCACATATCCCCAATAGGACAGTAGTTTCCAACTCTTCATAGAGCGAATCATATCTAATAGGGTTCGGTTCCTTCGCTCCAACACACCATTGTGTTGTGGAGTATAGGATGGAGCAACCTAAGAGATAATTACATTATCTTATAAGTACTACTGGAATTCCTATCCAACATATACTCATCTCCTCAATCAGATTGAAGAACCTTAATCTTACGACCCGTTTGGTTTTCCACTACATTTTTGTACTCAATAAATTTCTCATGGACATCGAGTTTGTTCTTCATAAGATACACATATCATAGTCTCGAGAAATCATCAGTGGAAGTAACAAAGTAAGAACTATTATTTTTGGTGATTACAGGCATCGAGCCACATACAACACTATGTACTAACCCTAAGAGTTCGTGAACTCTTTCATTGCTTCCACTAAAAGGGTTCTTAGTCATTTTCCCTTTGAGACATGACTCATACGTGTCAAAAGATTCAGAATCAAGTGCCGGAAGAAAACAATAATTTATATTGTTAGAAGAACTATTCACAAAACACACATAATTAGTACTGATCATATAAATGCCATTTTCATGAACACCATCGTAGACTTTATTTCCATTCAAACTAATATTCATAACAATATTCGCATAATGAAATACATATCCAGTTCCAAACAATCTAGAAATAGATACAATAATAAATAAAGTCTTTTACAAAATATCAATTATTTAATATCAATACTACTCCACCAGGCAAACGTAAATGATAATCTTCAATTGCCATTGCATCTACGATAGATCCATCAGTAACTTGGAGACTTATCTCTCCTTTTTCCATGCGGCACCAGTTCCTAAGGCTCTGTAACAAATTACATATATGAGTTCCAGATCCAGTGTCTAAAACCCAAGACATTTTATTGATTGCAAAACAATTTCGAATCATATATATACCCGATGGAGCTGCAGAACTGTTCCGCTTTCTTCCTTTTATAATCTTTAGATATTCAGGATAATTCCTTTTCCAGTGACCTTTCTTATGGCATTGGTGACATTCAACCTTGTCATAGGTCTTCTTACTGTTCTTATTCTTCTCACCTACTATTTTCTGCTTCTTTGAACCTTTCAAAAATGATGCACCACGCTTTGCAGCAAGCACAACCCCTTGATCTTTAGATGTAGACTCAGTCGACCTTAATATATTGAGGAGCTCCATGAGTTTCACATCCAACTGGTTCATATTATAATTAGTTATGAACTTTTCATACTGAGGTGTAAGAGAACCACGAGTCAAATCAACTTGTAACTCATTGCTTATATGTACGTCCAATTGTGAAAGTCTATCAATATAGCCCTTCATCATTAGTACGCAATCACCCACTTTCTATCCTTTAGTCATTTTGGTATTAAATATTTAGAATTCTTTGTTGGTAATATGGTATTTTCCAAGATCTCTCCATTGAAGAATGTAATTTAGTTTGGTAGTAAAGGGAAGTTGGCATCGAGATTCTTAGGTCCTTTTTTGATATAAAAGAGGATTTGGAACCTTGCTTATGTGGTCGACTTACCCCAAAGAATGACGAGAGTGCACAAAGTGTTTAAAATTTCTCACTTGTGGAAATTTTTGCACGACTCAGGCGTAACTATCGCACCAGATCAACTAGATGATATAGAGATTGAACCAGAGGGTTCAAGACCTCGTAGGCCTATTTGTATCGCCGGACGTGATATGAAGAGCTTAGGAGAAGGATGGTGAAGTTAGTGGAGCGAAAGCGAAGGCAATTGTACTTCAAAGACCGAGGAGAGAATGATGATAGCTTATTCAAAGCTTTTTACTTGGTTAGACTTTCTATTTATCGCTTTTACTTTTGCTTATGATATCATGAAGTATATCGTAGTGTAGTATATACTACATGCTAGGGTAGGCTTGGATGTTACCTTTTTCATTTGTTATCATGTATGTTTGTTTGATGTATGATGGTTTCCTATGCTTGTGTATGTTGTTAGGCATGCGGGCTAACCTTATTGATTTTATTTTGGATTTTGAGGGAAAAATTCCTAAAGAGGTGGGGGGAGAATGTAATGACCCGTATTATACGTATTGGAAGATCGTAAAATATTAATATTATTTTAATTAAGGTCGTATGATTCTATAACTTTGGGAAATAACTACTAGAGATATTTTCCATTCTTAGAATTTTTATAGGACGATTTTAACCATAAAAATCTTATATAACTTATAATTTTTGATAGAAGCCGAATTGAGGTCTAAAACTAGTTCATTAGATTGGGATGATGCTTTCTCTTTCCGTAGAGTGGTCATAATAGGAAAACGAACTTACCGTTAGGGAGATATGGCTATTTGAAGTTTCTCTTGATTTTGAATAGCTTAATGGGTGATTAGTGAGTTAATGACTTGGTCCAAAACACATTTGAGGATTAGCATCATGAGGGGTCTGATGTGACTTTTCTCCATCATTACGCACTTCTTAAAAATAGAGAGAAAACCACCATTAATCACCTCTAAGCCAAAAAGCTATCCTAAACCCTATTTTAATTAGCCAACTATTGTCAGCAAGGAGAGATTAGCGAAATTAGCACTTGGATTTGAAGATTTGTTGTTGGAGACATCTTGGGATTACTGTTCATCCTTGGATTTCAACTCTTTTAGATCTCTTTTGGATTGCTTGGATAGGACCTCTCACATACTAATTAGTCAATGAACACCTTAAAAATGATGTTTCAAAATGATTTTTGGATCCTAAAACATGTTTTAAGCTTTAACTAATCACATATGTTAAATTCAAATGATTGGGAAAAGATTTGTCAAATTTGTGTTCTTATGGATCTCCCTTGTTCTTTTAGTTTATACCCTTAGATTTTGGCTTCACTTTGATATGTATAGATGCACACTTACTAGGATATATCATATATGTTTATTGCTTGAATGCATGATGTTGATTTGGTGGAAAACGCCGATCGAATGACGATTTAGTTCTAGGAATAAGTCTTGGATCGGTGATAACCCATGAAGGTCAGGTCATCCAAATGACTTGTGATTCATAAGGTAGGTCAAGGAGGACACATTAAAGCTACATTTTAAGTTTAAAGATGTTTGGACTTCATTTGCTCGAGTTATGGTCAAGCAAGGATGGATCGGTGGGAAATTGCTTCGAGTTTTGGATGTGTTTGCTTCGAGTCCCAAATGGGTTCGCTTTGGGTTGCTTACACATTAGCTTCGGGGTCAATGTAGAGAAATGATAATAATAAAGTATTGGGTAGGCACCAAGTCAAGGAGGGGATGGATCGGGGCTTGCTTCAAGTTAGGCATGAGCTTGCTTGGAGTTGCACCTTGAGGAGGAAATTTGGCTATGGGTTGGATCGACGACCATGTATCAGTACCGATCCATGGGGTTTGGGTCGGTGGCTTGGTTAGATGAAGGGGATGGCTTGGGGAAGAAGCATGGTTGTTTGTGTTGAAGTGTTGGATCGGTAATGGGAAGGATCGGTGGTCATGGTTTGGGGGAGTCAGATCGGTGGAGCTTGGATCAAAGCTGTTGGTTTGATGGTGGGCTACTTGGGTCATTCCTAAGCTTACTTCGAGCCAGTGAGGTGTTTGCTTTGAGTCACAGGGACAAATGCTTCGAGCCTTAATGTGTACGTTTACTTCGGGCCCTAAGTGCTTTTACTTCGGGCTAAGGGTTGGGTTGGCACCAAACCTTGAGATTCGATGATGATTTTCAACGATGATGACGCGTGATTCGACAATGATGATTATGTGATGGAAAGTGATGGCTTAGATGATCAATAATTGTACTTCAAGATGCAGAGTAGGCGAATATAAGTTGGACTAAAGGAATTGTTGAAGGAAGGTTATGGAACAAACGATGATATTCTATGACTAAGGATGGTTGTTGTAACGACCCGAAAATTTTAATGATTTAAATAACGTAATTAACTAAAATTTTCATGAAAATAAACAATAAAATTTTGCAATGAAAATTTGATATTTGGATACATCTATTTAAACATAGCAAGTGGAAGTTTTTCGTTGGAAAATTTGTAAGTTTGTTCGATCGCAAAATTTTCAATTTCAAATCAGTTAAATTGATGGAAATAAAATATTTTTATAACCTAAATATTTTTACATAAGAAAAATGTAGAACATTTTCTAAGTAAAACGTCATAATTCATTTCGCCCAATTTGGATTTCTCTAGCCCTGTTTATTTTATTTTCGGCGATTTAATAGCATTTTCGACCGTGAAAATGGAGTTTTGATAGGTAGGCCGTGTCGCTAGTATCTGTGTACCATCTTGTTTGTCTTATCGCGTTGATCTCCGCAATATATTCATTTGTGTATTTCGACGTCCAGTACGCGGCGAAATCAGCAAAACGATTAGCCGTATCGGTTCCACATTTGAGTCTTTTGGGTTTCTCCATGTACTTTCATTTGTCCACCAGGAGAAAACAAATAGTCACTAGCTTTTAATATTCGTAGAATTCAATATCTGACTTTCACTATTCCCCTAGTTTTGATTCATATATTGGTTTGTTCTCTCCACTCACATTCTTTCTCTCCATGCTTCTTTCGTTCTGTTATAGCTTTTAAATATATGTATATAAGTTTATATATATTTTGAGAAACTGCTCATCTTCTTTTCCTACCTGAGAAGCTTATCTCGTCCTCCTTCTTCATTGTCGATCCACCCCATCCCCTTCTACTTTCCTCCGCCTCCCTCTCCGCTCCGACCCAACCTCTCCGCAACTGCCCGCAACTGCCCGCAACCGGCCTTCCCTCCTCCTTGACCATCCGCCTTCTCAAACTCCTCATCTCCTCTCCACTCCGACCGCCAAACCCAAGCACGCCCCTCCTCCCTCCCTCTGCTTGTGCCATTTTCGCCACCCTAAACGCCAGGAGCTCCGCCTTTCCCACTCCGCGTCTCACCTCCCAACCTCCGCCACTGCCACGCCTTGCACCCACGCCACCACTTCCCGTTGTCAGCCACCTTCCTCACCCACTGTGCCGAACGACACAACACCCTTCTCCTCCATCGCAGCCGTCGCCAAACCGCTACAGCACCCGCACCCTCCAGCCTCCGACTTCATCCCACAGCCTTGATCCAACGCCAAACCCTTCGCCGACCTCCCTCCGCCCACCTTTCCACCGAACACACCCATCCATCAACCCTTGCTCGACGTCACCCTCTCCCAACAGCCAAGCTTGGCACCTAGCAGCCAAGCCCGCCGCCAACGCTGCACCTAGCTCCAGCCTAATTTGTCGCAGCCATCTTATTTTACTTGTCACTATCCTCGTTTCGCTATCCCGATTTGTTATGCAGCAGCTCTTTAGCTTGTCACTGTCCCGCTTGTTCGATCCGTGTGCGTGTCCGTGTCCATTTGCATTTTATTCTCGTTGTTTTCATAGCCTCGAAAGATGAGCGATCACTCACGATTGGCATTCATATGTTTAGTAAATTTATTTCACATGTAATAAAGATTGAAATATGTTGTTAAATTTGAATTGGTTAGTGATTATACCGTTGAGTATGATATGTTATTCTTTAAAAATTGTTCACCTATGTTAATTCACATATGACACCATAACATGTTAGTATATATATTATATTTAAATTGTTAATTATGACATATGCTTGTCATTGATATGTATGTCATTTTATGATATTATTCTATTGTTCTCACACTACAAGTTCCCTGTTAGTTAGAAAAATCACTATGGGTTGAAATGATACATACCCAAACGATCTTATAGATTAGGAAAAAATCGTTATGGGTTGAAATGATAAACCCAAGCGATTTTACTGATTTGAATTTTGGGATTGTGGGTTGAAATGATATATACCCGTAAATTTAAATTATTGCGGGTTGAAATGATAAATATCCGTATCACTTGACCATAGGATAGAAAACTATATACGGACACCGTTGCTCTATTTTTAAAATGATTTCCAAAAAAATTTAAAAATATATGGGTTTTAATAAATATTGATTTTTAAAATATAATATAAAGGTTTTTATTTTAATATGTGTGTAAAAATTTTAAATTTTAAATTATATGTTTGGAAATTTTAAATTATAAGTAAGTTTTGAATAATATAAATTATAAGATTTTACTTATAACTTTATTATTTTTAAATATATAAAATACGATTTGATATAAAATAAAATATAATAAAATAAAATAAGATTAATTTAACAAATATATAGGAAAAATGAATTTAACAAAATTTAATTTAATTAATATATATATATATAATATGTTTAAATATTTATTTAAATTTATGTTAATATTTTAAAATAGATTTTGTAATAACTTTAATAAATAAAAGTTGGAAAGATAAATTAAAGTTGATTTGTAATTTAATTTGTTTAAGAATTGAATTTAAATAAAAAAAATTGATTTGAAACTTATTGATTTTGAGATAATTGATTTGTAATTTAATTTGTTTAAGAATTGCATTTAAATAAAAATTGATTTGATACTTATTGATTTTGAGATTTTAAAGGATATGAATTTATAATTTGATTTGATTAAAGGTGATTAAGTAAATATTTTCAAAATTAAATAAAATTGAAGTTGAATATTTAATTTTTGATTTAAATTTGTGGTTTGAGATTTTATTTAAATGTTTATAAAATGCTTTTATAAAATGACCATGGTGTGAAATAAGCATTTGGTTGTTAAAGAGACCGGGATCAAATATTGTCATACTCTCTGCTAATACTGAAAACCACTTTAACAAGTATGCACGTGATTGAGAATCCAGAACGAAGTAGGATGGTTTGGCGAACACTATTGTATGAGGTATGAACACAGCCATGACCCCATCGGGTCAGCTTGATATGACTAAAATATGAGTTATACCTGGGCCAAGTGAGGTCGCACCTCTGAATGAGCATGCTTCTTCGAAACCATATCTATTACTTTGTGATTTGATTGGTGCGCACCTTTGATTATGGGAGTGTGTCTCGAGGTGGGCGGTAGTAGCTGCTATGCGTTACCACCAGCCCGGTTCTGCAAAACGGTGGTATCCTACCCTGGGCATTGCCTCGCGTGCCTTGTTATATGCCTTATCGAGCCATTATGAGTTTGGTTTGTGTCGTACACTATGGAGTGCCCTCTAATAGCCCTCCAATTTATGGAGGAATTACGGTACTATATAGACTATGACTTTTATATAAAAATGTGTTAAGGGGGATATGGGTAACGCCTTAACGCTATTTTAATACTTTACTTTACTGTAGACATTATCTATGTAGCGTATTGTATTATGTATGTAGATAGTTCCACGGATCCTTAAAGGATGGAATCCCAAACATCCTTTAAGTTATATTGCATTTCACTTGGACATTTCACTTGAGTTGATTTACTTGCATAAGAATGTCAATCCTGACTCGAGTGTTTTGTGTTTTGCTTTATGCTCGGGTCAGCCTGAATATCACAGCATTTGAGACTCACCTTTGGAGCCTGAAGCTTTTTTTGGAGATATATCTTTTATCTATACAGCTTTTCAGTTACTTCAGTTATTTCTAGTTATTTATGTTCAGACTTGTCATTTGCTTATGTATTAGAGACTTCTTTGTATTTGGCCTTATGTTGTATTTTCTTTGGACTCTGATGTTTCTGTAGTAGCTTCATGGATTACTATTTATCTATTCCGCTGCGTATTGTTGTATTACTCCGTGTCTGTGATTGATTTATTTACTGTATATGCTAAGATTTTCCAAATATGAATAACAATATGTTGTTTTGAGCAATTCAAGTCTGACATGTGTGGTTTATTGTCGATTTGAATGGTTTGAAATAACGGGTCATTACAGTTGGTATCAGAGCTTTGGTTTAGGCAAAACTTAGCTTATGGACTAAAAACTCATTACAGATAGGGTAGTAATACCCTAGAATGAGTAGAATTAATTATAGAATCATCTTTGTTCAAGCTTGAAATTCTTAGTCAGGATTCTCTTTGATTAGGATTTCTTTTGAATTTTGGGACTTTACCTACGTTCTAAAATCCATTCTTGTCTTTTCCAGATGAGTAGTCGTAGGAACATTTGAGGTAGGGGTCGTGGAAATGCCCCCGCACCACCAGTTGTTGCACCCGTTCCACCTGCTCAGCCAGTTAAGT
This sequence comes from Allium fistulosum, assembly GCA_030737815.1. Taxonomy (NCBI): domain Eukaryota; kingdom Viridiplantae; phylum Streptophyta; class Magnoliopsida; order Asparagales; family Amaryllidaceae; genus Allium; species Allium fistulosum. The sequence continues at coordinate 1,024,399,932 of CM060906.1, forward strand.
TCTTCACTCTTTGTAAGGAGTACTCTCAGCTTGGAGGTACCAAGTCCACTGGAGTAGAGAGTATTATTGAGGCTCAGTAGTGGATGAAGAGTTTAGGGAGGATTTTTACCGAACTTGAGATCACTGATGCTTAGATGCGTCCCGGACTTGAGATCACTGATGCTCAGATGCGTCGGTTAGCTACTTGGCAGTTGCAGGAGTCCGCTCAGGATTGGTGGGAATCAGTTACCGCTCAGACTATCAAGGCAAATATCACTTGGCAGCAGTTTAGGTGAGATCTTTAGTTGTCCTTTTGCTAGGTTATCCCTTTGGAATCTATCTCTTTGGACTTTATCTTTATCTTGGATCAGTATTTTTAGGGATGCTTTTGTGGCTAAGTGGATGCCCGAAGCTAGGAAGTCTCGGTTATATAGGGCATTTATGGACCTTGAGTAAGGGGATATGACTTTTGCAGAGTATGAGAGGAAGTTCAATGAATTATCTAAGTTTGGGCCCAGCCTGATCGACTCCCCGCTTAAGAAGAATGAGAAGTTTATCCATGGTGCTCGCCTGAAGTATTATGATCGTTTGATTTGTCATGTTCATGACACCTTCACTTCTCTTATGGATATGGACACCAGATTTAAGAACCCTAATTCCAAAGGAAAGCAGGCTGTGTCAGGATCTCAGGGAAATTCCAGCAGTTTGAAGAAGAGGAAGCCCAACTTTCATCGGCAGAAGAAGAAGTGGCAGAATTCTCAGGGTATTGGATATTCTTCTCAAAGGCAACCACTTGACTTATCTTCCATCACTTGTTTCAAGTGCAACCAGCAGGGTCATTATGCCAATAGCTGTCCATCTTCTGCCGAAGCTGCCATTTCTCCAGCCTAGACAACCAGAAACAACCTTTGCCACATTTATTTGCAGCCAGGCCACTTTAAGGAGGATTTTCCCACTCAACAGAAAGGCAAGACATCTGGTGTCTTTGCCATGACCTCTTCCACTCCTCCTTTTGCCAGTGACACCCAAGGTACTCTTTAGGGCACCTTTACTTTGCATGATTTTCCTGCTCGTGTTCTTTTTTATGCTGGAGCATCCTATAACTTTATTTTTGTTGATCTTCTTAATAAATTTGAGCACATCTTGCAACCTCAATTGGCAAGTTCATCCTTATGTGTGAATAATCCCATTGGTGGTCCCGTCAACCTTAGTATGATTTGTAGAGGGGTGAAACTCCTTTACAACAGGCGTCGATTCACCGGAGATTTCTATGTTTTGGGTTTCGATGCATTTGATATCTTACTTGAAGGTGATTGGTTAAAGCGTTATGATGCAGTTATTTCTTGCAAAGCCCAAACCATTTCTTTAGTAAATGACCATGGTACTTCTCTTGCGATCGAATGCCTCAGGATTTTGCAGGCAGTTTTATCTTTTCGCCTGATTCTTAGCCTAGTAATCTTGACTCCACCCTAATAGTCAGAGATTATCCTGATGTTTTTGGTGAAGTCACATCTCTACCTCCTAAGCAGTAAATTGAATTCCACTTCGATCTTATTCCTGGAGCCCGACCTGTTGTTCTTTCTCCCAGATGGATGGCACCCAGAGAGAAAGTCGAGTTAAAGAAGGAAATTGAAGACCTGTTCTCCAAGGGTTTGATTAGGCAGAGTTTTACTGAATGGGGTGCAGCTGTGGTCTTTGTCACCAAATCTAATGGTTCTTTGAGGATGTGTGTTGATTATAGAGTGTTGAACAAGCTTACTCTTAAGAACAGATATCCTATACCTCGTATCAGTGATATGTTCGATCAGCTCTACGAAGCTAAAGTATTCTCTCAGCTTGATCTTGCTACCAGTTTTCACCAGCCATGTAGCTTAGTAGAGCATTCCCAAGACAGCTTTCCAAACAGAGAATGGTTTCTATGAATGATTAGTCATGCCCTTTGGATTAACCAATGCTCCTGCCTTCTTCGTTGATCTCATGAATCGCGTTTTCCGCGATATTCTCAACAAGTTTGTCCTGCTTTTCATTGATGATATTCTTGTCTTTTCTAAGTCAGAGAAGGAGCACGGATCTCATTTGAGCTATGTTCTCCAAACTTTTAGGAGTCATCAGTTGAAAGCTAAATTGTCTAAATGCCATTTCTGGAGGGATGAAGTCCGATTTCTTGGGCACATTGTTTCTGAATATGGAGTCTCGGTTGACCCGGTTGAGGTCGCTGCGATTAATGTAAGTATATCCACCTTTCCTCTTTGTAATTTAATTATCTTATATTTATTTGAACCTATCCATCTCATTCTATTTCCAGGATTAGGAAACACCTAAGACTCCTTCCGATTTTCATAGCTTTTTGGGCCTAGCCGGTTATTATCGGAGATTCATTGAGAATTTTGCTCAAATAACTGCACCTCTCACTGCTTTGACTCGTAAGAATGCTAAGTTTGTTTGGAGTGATAAGTGTGAAGCTGGATTTAACGAGTTGAAGCAAAAGCTTACTTCTGCTCCTGTTCTCACTGTTCCGAATGGGAGTGAAGGATTATCAGTTTATACTGATGCCAGTCGAGAAGGTTTGGGTGCTATCCTGATGCAAGATGGGAAGGTCATTGCTTATGCCAGTCATCAGTTGAAGACCCACAGAGCCAACTATGCCACTCATGATTTGGAATTGCTTGCTGTTGTGTTTGCTTTGAAGTTATGGAGGCACCATCTTTTGGGAACTAAGTTTAAGCTCTTTACGGATCATCAATTTCTTAAGTATATTTTCACCCAAAAGGATTTGAACCAAAGGCAAGTTAGATGGCTTCAGTTCTTAGCATCTTATGACCTCAACATCAACTACACTCCTGGGAATGCCAATGTTGTGGCCGATGCCTTAAGTCGAAAGATAGCCCTGTTATATCAGATTGTAGCTTCTTCGTCTTTTATAGATCGTATCGCAGCCAAGCAGGATGAAGATGAGATGCTTAAGCTCATGAAGGAGAATATTCGTAGTAGGGAAGGTAATAACCGGAGTGAGTTAGGAGCACAAATTGATCAAAATGGAGTTCTGAGGATTAATAACCGAATTCGTGTTCCGAATGTCAACGGTTTAAGGCAAGAGGTATTTAAGGAAGATCATCAGTCTAGACTCTCTATCCATCCAGGTGTCATGAAGATTTTCAGAATATGAAGAGGCTGTATTGGTGGAGTGGTATGAAGCAGGATATCTCCATTTATGTCAGTAGATGTGCCACTTGTCAATAGGTTAAGGCTGATCACCAGAAGACCGTTGGAATGCTGCAACCCCTTGAGATTCCCATTTGGAAGTGGGATCAAGTTTCTATGGACTTTATTGATGGTTTACCAAGGACTAGAAGGGGTAACGAGAGTGTATGGGTAGTTGTCGATCGATTGACCAAATTCGCTCATTTTATTCCAGTCAAGTCGAATCGAACCACTTCGAGTTTAGCTGAGGTTTATATGCGAGAGATTTTCCGACTCCACGGTGTTCCGTCTAGCATTATGTGCAATCGTGATCCTATCTTTACCAGCAAGTTCTGGAAAGCCTTTCAAGAAGCTTTAGGTACTCATTTGAACCTTAAAACTGTTTACCATCCCCAGACTGATGGTCAAACAGAAAGGGTGAATCAGATTCTGGAAGATCTCCTTCGTGCCTTTGTTCTTGATTATAGAGGATCTTGGGAAGATCATCTCCATCTCGTTGAATTTACTTATAATAAAAGTTCAGGTATAACTTTATTTTGAAATTTAAATCATCTTAAGCTTAAATCAATTAAATCCCATTCTTTTGAATTCAGGCAAGTATCGAGATGTCTCTATTTGCCGCTCTGTATGGACGATCTTGCAAATCTCCATTTTGTTGGATTGAATCCGGTGATCATTTAGTTCTTGGGCCTGATATGATTCTGGAAGCATCCGAGAAGGTTGAGGAGATTAGGACGAAGATGAGGATTGCTCGGGATAGGCAAAAGAAGTATACTGATAGGCGGAGAAGGGATTTGGAATTTTCAGTGGGTGATCAGGTCTTTCTTAAGATCTTGCCACTGAAGAATGTGGTTCGCTTTGGTCGAGAAGGGAAGCTTGCTCCTAGATTCATTGGTCCTTTTGGCATCTTGGAAAGGGTTGGTCCTTTAGCTTATAGAGTGGATTTGCTGGAGAAGCTATCGGGCATGCATAACATGTTTCATGTATCTTATCTTCACAAATATCTTGATGATCCATCTTTGATTGTTCAGCCTGCTTTATTAGAGAATTTGGATGTCGAGCCAAATTTCACTATCGAGAGGAAGCCACTTTGTATTGTCGATAGAGGTACGAAGCAACTTAGGAGGACATCTATCGGTCTGGTCAAAGTACATTGGAGTACAGATGATCGGGATTGCACCTGGAAAACCGAGGAATCCATGCGTGCATCGAATCCTGAATTGTTTATCTTAGGTACTATTCGTTTGAATTTATCTTATCTTTCTGTTTGCTTCTATTCTCCTATCTTGTTCCTTTTTGGGGACGAAAAGTTTTGAGTGGGGGAGAGTGTAACGACCCGAAAATTTTAACGATTTAGATAACGTAATTAACTAAAATTTTCATGAAAATAAAAAACAAAATTTTGCAACGAAAATTTGATATTTGGATACGTCTATTTAAACATAGCAAGTGGAAGTTTTTCGTCAGAAAATTTGTAAGTTTGTTCGATTGTGAAATTTTAGATTTAAAATCAGTTAAATTAATGGAAATAATATATTTTTGTAACCTAAATATTTTTACGTAAGAAAAATGTAGAACATTTTCTGAGTAAAATGTCATAATTTGTTTCGCCTAATTTTGATTTCTCTAGCCCCGTTTATTTTATTTTCGGCGATTTAGCAGCATTTTCGGTAGCGAAAATGGAGTTTTGATAGGTAGGCCGTGTCGCTGGTATCTGTGTATCATCTTGTTCGTCTCATCGCACTGATCTCCGCAGTATACCCTAAGCTGAGTGCGATGGCAGTCTAGTTTCTGGCCTATTGAGTGGCATGGATTCGAGTACCAAGAAACTTGGACATTGAATAGTCCTTGACTATTTGAGGGGGTCATACGAGTATCATATATCCAATGCATTGATGAGTGAATGTGTGGATGGATGATGGATGCTATGTTTGCTTGATTGCTTATTACCCTGAGGATGTCACACAACGTATATATTATAGATGTAGATATCTAGACACCCATTATTACTTTGATGTATAGTACACCATGATGATTATGATGTAGAGTTGCATATACTTTATGTTATGTACTAACTCTATGGAAGCGGGAACATGTCAGGTATGATTTTCCATACCATTTTCCCTACTATATCGACTTTATAGTATTTGATATTTTCTACCACTCACACAAGACAGTTGTCTGACTCGAAATTTTATGCTTTGCTTTCAATTATTCCGAATACTCTTAAATGAGTAAATTAAGGATATTAGGTTTGGTGGGCATATGGAGCTGGACAGAGGATGGGCAGGAGGTCATACTCTCGTATTACTGCATTTACTTATTATGATTTGCTATTCCACTTCACAACACTACGTAGCTTGCTAGTGCCTTTATTATCTAGAGATAATTTAGTTACGAGTTACTATTTGATGTATAACTCTACCACTTATGTTGTATAATGTATGGATTTGTTCACTATGATATCTATGGTTCATTTAGTTATTACTATCTCGCCTATTTTGTATCTGTGATGAGTATTATATTTTATTTGGTGAGCTGTAAGATATACGATGAGTTCTATGATTGATTTATTTACTTTACAACCTTGATGGTCATCCTACATTGTCTGGACATTAATTACATCGCACTATACTGGTATTTTTTATTATTGGGTGCTGATGGTATAGGGCGGTCATTACATTGACTATCAATTATGTTGATACTAACCTTTAATTCCAATTAGGCGAATCCTCTCTTGAATAGTGTTTCACTTCAAGTGGTTTAACCTATACCCAACTATGGCCTTAACACGACCACATTGTCATATGATTGACCTTAATCCTGTGCAGTTAATGCCCCGGTATTACCCCACTATAACCCTGCTATATCTCATAGCTTATTTCTACCGCTACGATTTTTCCATATAGCCCCAAATATAGCCTTTCCGCTTTAAGCCCCGCTATTTCCGCTATATCCCATTATTCCCGCTATATTCGTTATTTCCGCTATATCTTCTTTAAAAAAATGAATTCTTGGTTAAATTGTGAATAGGATTTGCCATTTTTGAATTTGTGAAGAGAATAAGAGATAAAGAAGATATAAAATAATATTGAGTGAAAAATTCTGGAAGAAATAGGTATTTATAGGTGTAGGAATTCGTTTGAAATGAATAGACATATGGTAGTTATTCAAATTTCAAATTCAAAATGAATTGTCATTTCTGACCAGTATATGTCGACATGGTCAAAGGGGGTATATTGACATACTACAGTGAAATTTGATGGTAATTTTGATTTTGTGAATAATTGTGTATATATATAAATTTATATAATATACTAACATTTATTCAAGAGATAAGATAAGCTAGATAACAGAAAGGAAATTCAATTTCATTGCATAGAAGATTGATACAATGATTAATCATAAACAACTACATAAATACTCAAATTAAAACAAACTTAAACTAATTAGATATGATATGAAGATTTAGAACTAGTTAGAGGATGATGAAGATAATCCAAGTTTCTTGCCGACTTTGGAGAAAAACTTGTTCATCTTGGATGATATTTTGTCCAACTTCTTACTAACGGATCTTTTAAGAACCCGTTGATTCTCAACAATAATCTTTTGATTTTTGAGAAGGGTTTTGTTGGTAGGATTGGAGGGATATTCAATACTTTCTAGGGATGTTTCACCTTCTTCTTCTTCTTCTTCTTCTATTTCCATTTCATCCCCTTCTTCTTCTTCTTCCTCTTCCATTTCTTTATGAGCCAAACGCTCTTCCTTTTCGGCAAGAGTCTCATAAGGTTGAAAAACATATGGGATTTTCATAAGAGAAATGTTTGAGATAATAAAAACTTTTCTTGAAATAAATTCTTCTCCTTTGAAATTTACTCCAAAATAGTTGAAAATCCGAGTAAGGTAAATTCCACGATATAAAGTGTTTTCTCCCATTTCAAAATTTTTTGGACGAAGTTCATCCAAAATAACTTGCGCCCAATTGATATCATAATTTCTGAAAATAGCAAAAAGTGCTTTGCACACTTTTGAAGTAGGATTGTTAAAATTTCCCGATCTTAGGGTCAAAGTATGTTGTAAAAGAAGATTGACAATTCTTGCTTTAGGACGAAAGTTTCGGTTTTTAAATTCAAAGTTTTCATCTCCTTCAAAAATATGATGAAATGTCTCACGATCATGTTCATCGATTTGAAAACTAGAAAGATCCATTCCCGTGCTTTTGCAATTGAGAATGGTACCCAAAAGATCACAATTCAAAATAATTTTAGTGCCTTTGACACTACTCCAAATTTCATTATCATTTCCTCGATAAAATTTTCGATTGAGATTTGCATAGAAAATTTTAACAAGATTTGGGTAACAAACAAAATCATTTTGAGAAGAATCAACAAGACTAAGAATTTGATTGTTTGCAAAAAGAGTATCAATTTCATAAGAAGCAAAATCTTGAAAAATAGCAAACTTTTCGGGATGGACTTTTCCATAATTAGCATAATTGATGTATGCTTTTATTGCCTTCGGATTATTGAGGAGTTGCTCTTTCAAGTTTCTGGAAAGTCTCATGGTGGAGGGGTTGCTTGAAGAAGCCATTAAAGTAGAGAATAGAGAGCTTGGAGTTTTGAAGAGAGAGTTTGAATTTGAAAATGAAAGTGAAAAGTTGTGATAGAAGATTAGTGAATAAATAGATTTTTGAAAGACATGTTCTCTGGTCAAAAGATGCCTTTTCAGAGTATTGAATGAAGTGAAAAGATGGAGGGAAATTCAACCATTTGAATTCAAATTTTGAATTTTAAATTCTGGTACCTATGTCGACATCAGGGTAGGGACCATGTCGACATATGCCTATGAATTTCTATGATTTATTTTTCCTAAGTATTCTAATATATATATATACTTATTATTTTAATGTATATATATATATCTGGAGTATTATTATAGTATATTCCAGAAAATATTATTATATTATTAAAAATAATAAAAATAATAATAATAAAATTATAATAAAAAAATAAAAAATAAATTTAAAATTCAATCAACACACCAATTCAAAATCAATCAATCAAGCAATCAATCATCTAATTTTAAGCATGCAATTTCAATCAATTGTATTGTAAATGTGTACCTTTTTCTAAGTCTGTTTTCTTGAATTTGTTGAAGTCGTGAACTGCCGTAAAACACAAATTTGAGTTATCTGTCTTCTGATCATCATCGCTTGAGGACGTGTCTGAGTCATTTAGAGTAGCAGTAAATGCACGCTTCCGTTTCTTTACTGAATCATTATTTATAGGAGGATTTTGCCTTTGTGGATACGGACAATCTCTTTTGATATGGCCTGGTTCATCACAGTTGAAGCATTTGACATTGTTTGGCACTACATTCTGATTTCCAGAATTCTTATAATTGTTTCTCTTGAGATTATTCATCTTTCTGTATTTTAAAAATTTTCGAAAATTCCTGGTTATAAATGTTATTTCTTCATCATTATCACTATTTGAGTCCGATCCGTCGGTTAATGCATTGAATGCCATTGATTTCTTTTCAGATGCTTTGCTTTCTCTTCTCCCAATCATTTGAACTTCAAACGACATTAGATTTCCATTCAATTCTTCTATCTTTAAAGTACTGATGTCATTTTCCTCTTCAATTGCAAGTGTCTTTTGATCCCATTCTGGAGTGAGAGAATTTAAAAAATTTCTGATTTGATCTTCTTCCGAAAATTCCTTTCCAAGGATATTAAAGAATGCACAATATCTTGAAATCGACTATACATATCTGAAATAGACTCATTAGTATTCATTTTAAATAACTAAAACTGATTTGTGAGCATGGAAATTTTGGTTTGTTTAACTTTTCTTGTTCCTTCGTGAGTCACTTGCAAAGTTTTCCAGATTTCATATGCAGACTTACAAACTGACACTCTATTAAATTCATTTCTTTCAAGTGAACAAAACAGAATATTCATTGCTTTAGAATTATTTTGTGCAACAGTCTTTTGCTCAGTAGTCCACTGTGCAAAATTAGTTGTGGGTTCAGAATATTCAGTTTGTGTGATATTCCAAGTATCTAATCCTACAGATTGTAAATATATTTTCATCCTACATGCCCAATATGCATAGTTACTGCCATTAAAAATTGGTGGTTTGGCAGTAGACTGACCTTCTACAAATGAACTAGTGACATGGATACTAGTGTTAATAACAGTACAAGTGTTGGTAGCCATTTTGAAAACTTTTCAAAAATCAGATTATGAAACTTTAGAAAACCTTGCTCTGATACCAAATGTGAGGAATGCGGATTACGGATCTTAAGGCTAGGAATAACACTAGAGGGGGGGTGAATAGTGTTTTTAAGAAATTACTAAATCTTTTTGAGTTTATGTTAATTTGAACACAAATGTATGCAATATTCAGACACAGATATAATCACAGAAACAAACACGGATGCAGAAATAAAGTAAATGAAGTAAAGGAAAGAACACACCAAATTTTATACTGGTTCGGGGTTACCCTACATCCAGTCCCGCACAACTAAGTACGGATTTCCTTTCAAAAGCAATTCAACAATTACAACCCTCGATTTCAAGGCTACGAGGTACACCCTCCAGAATCACAATCCTCTGGGTAGAGATACTTGATTTTCGAGGCAACAAGTTCACCCAATTGATTTCCAAGGCTACAATCAAACCTTTTCTCGCTTGATTGATTTCCAAGGCTACAATCACACCTTTTCTCGCTAGATAGATTACAAAGAAGCCTATAACTTTGATAGCACTTAGATCTTGTTGAGATAGTGATAGAGAATCAAACCAGAGGTAATCTAGTTAGATTCAATGTTGATTTCGGTAGAGTAATGATAGGATTTTGAATAAGAAAATGTAGAAGAAGAGGAGAAGTGAAAAACTAGAAAAACTGATATAAAGTTCGTTGAAACTAACCCCTATTTATAGAAGAACAACAGTCATGTCCATTCGTGAAAGGTTATGGCAAATAGACACTTCTTTTGAAATTCAAATTTTTGAATCTAACTGACACTATGTCGACATGGGGTACTAGGGCATGTCGACATCCCAAAGGAAATTTTGATGTTCTGTTTTTCTTTGAAAATAACCTTTATCTTATATTAAAACTATTTTAAACTTTATAAATATACTTGACTATAGATAAAATACATAGATGAATATAAAGAATAATATATATAACATTTTACTATAATTTTATATTTAAATCAAAGTATAAATATATTGTATTTAAAAGATAGTTTGAAACAACCGAAGTTTAAAAACAAGATTATTTAAGGCTAAAACATCTTTTTGAAAATCATTTGAAAAGATAATTTTTAAGGCTATAACATTTTGAAAAACAATTTTGAAAATCATTTTGAAGTAGTTTTGAAAATTATTTTGAAGTAGTTTTGCAAGCTTCTTCCTGCAGAATATCTCATCATGACAGGACTCGAGAACTTGTACAAACCAGGATGTTCGTAGGTTTGTAAGCCACTTGTCATAGGTTTGTAAGCTACTTGTCGTGGGTTTGTAAGCCCCTAAAAAGGTAGAAATGGGTTCCATCCCAAAAGAAAAATGGAGTAAAGATTTCAGTGCTATTGTGAAGTTTTAACATAATTCTAGACTCAATACTTATCTTGAAATCTTGAACTCTTGATAATCTTGATACTCATGAGTCTTCAATCTTGATATCTTGAATCTCTATACTGTACAGTCTTCATTCTTGGTACCTGCATGGTTAAATCCTGCATATACATATATATCTAAACTATAATGTTAGTATTTATATTTTATAATCTTATTCTAAGGTTGTTGTCATCAAAACCATCAACTCATGGACTAACATTTAGGAAGTTATATTTTTATTTACTTTTCAAAATTGTTGAAGTATGATGGTCAAGGTTGATGTCATTTTTCTTTTCGACATTGTCGAAAGCTTGATCTATAAACCTTTCGACTTTGTCGAAAACTTTAACTATCAAGTTTTTTGACTCAAACTTTTTGCACTATCTTTTAAACTTTGGGTATGCTTTCATACTTAAGCTATCCGAGCAAACTTATTTATTTTTGAATTCTCGATTGCTTTCTAAATTAATAATTGATCAAGGATTTTAACTAAAACGTTTTCACCTGGCAACATCATGAGCTCTCTAAAGATTGAAGCCACTGCTAAGCAACCTTCCATTGAATCTCAAAGTGAAGTCAATGCCATACTCAAAGACTTTGGCATCACCGGATTGAAGCCATTCCTCCTAAACCCACTGATACCATAGACAACCCTCTAGAAGGGTATTTTGCATACATGGCCATTCACATATGGCATGGTGGCTTCCTTCCATTTCTTGAATTCTTGCTCTCCTTCCCGTCCCACATTGGAGTTGCTCCCATACAACTTTCTCCTAATGTTTATACCCATCTTTTATCTCTTGAAATGCTAGCGTTGGAATCCGGACTTCCTTCGCTCAATCCATAAGTTTTAAACTACTTGACCAAGCTGGCAAGGTTAAGTAAGTTTAACAAGCAAATCTATAGAGTTAATGTATATAAGAAGCTGATATTAGATGGAATCGATAAGTTTAAGGATTGGGAAAACTATTTTTTCTTCGTCAAGTGCTTTGCGGATGTTCACGGGAGTTTTGCCTCCTCTCGTAAGTCTATTTCAATGTCGTCTTTGCTTTTCTCTATGTTTTCCATGAACTAATCTCTGATCTTTTTAGGTTAATCTCCCAAGACACTTAGTGATGTAGACCAGAAAACCATCGACTCTTTAACTACAGCTCCAGAACAACTTAGGAGCAGATTTAGGCTCTTGACTCTTTCGAATCTAAGGAATCACTCTTTGCTGCCACTTGGCCAAAGGATTCTAGGCACTCCACCCACCATTATGCACACCTCTCGCAACAAGCACTTCCTTTCCTTAGGTGATGCCGAGCATTTTACTTCGATGTCCTCCATTTGTGCTGACACTTCAAGTAACTACTAGCTTAGTATTCTCTTCTTTTTGTCTATGAAATTTTTTAAATTACTTTGACTGATTTTATATCTGCTTGAATTTGCTTTAGCTACCTCCAAGGCATCGTATCCTCAAGTGACACTGCTGCTCCTTCATTATCTTGGATGTGATATTAGTCTTGGAGGCTTTTGCTAGGTCCAAGAAATCTTAAAAAAAATTAACAGTGCCTCCCGAAGACGCTCCTCTAGTGAAAGTAGAAAACGTTACTGATGTGGAGGAGGAAGAAAAGCGCGCATCCCCAGAGAAAGCTTCAGAGAGTCCCACTGTTGAAGCTTCTAAAAACCAAACGGAGCAAACTCCGCCTTCTCCGGAACCTTTTCCTCATATTACCATCACTGATTCCCCAGCTGCGCTAGCGCAAATGCAGCTTGCCCTTCTACAGACTCCTTCTAAAGCGCAGATCCCTCCGGAGTCATCATCTTCCGTTCCTCCGTTGACTACTTTCAATGAACTCGTCGAGCTTATCCTTCATTCAGAATCTTTTACTTCTTCTTCTCTGCCGTCATTTAGCCCAGACTTGGCAGAAAATCACCGCTCTCTCATGGAGCAACAACTCTTGGTAAGCTTTTATCCAATTAACCCTATTATCTTTGGATCTTTCTAATCGCTATTTTATGTTACACTTCTTCTTGTTGTAGATTTCCAGGAACTAGATTTCCTTAAATGAACATGTCTCCGGGCTCTCTTCTGGATCCTCCAGGCTACAGGAGGAAAATCTTGAACTGAAAAGTCAACTATCTTCTCTGGCTGCCGCTCAGAACGACACTTCCTCTGAGTTAGAGCGAATTAAGGCTTCCTTTGCTAGGGTTGAATCTGATCTAGAAGCAGAGAGGCATGCTCACCAACTTACCTCCGATGAAAAGTTTGCAAAGGAGTTGGCTTTGAAAGATTCAGAAGAGGTGAAAAATCGCTTGGTTACCAAGAACACTTTATTGAAAGATAAATTCAAGAGGACCAGGGCTTCACTCAAGTTAGCTATTCAAACCCTCTTCGATTTCAAAAAGCATGTCTCTGAGTTTGCTGAAACCACCTTGGGGCCCATGACGCTAAAACATTATGAGGATGCCCTCATGCTCGTCTACGCCGACAACCATGAGATATGTCATGACTTTGGCTTCCCTTCTCTCGACCCAACTTTAGTCGAAAGAGTTATGGATAAAATTAATCAAATTAAGCAGGGTACCGAGCCCGAAGGTGAGGAGAGGATTGTTAATGTCAAGGAAGCTCTCTCTTTTGATATCCCCTCCTTTGATATTGAATATGATTCTGAAAATGAATGTGATAAAGATGATGACCTCAAGGAAAAAGGCGATGATGGTGACGGCCTTGATTGGGACAGTGATTTTGATGATGATAATGATGATACCCCTCTGGAGGTCAAGGCCTTAGTGGAGACAAAGGAGGGCCTTCTGCTGCTTCGGGGGATGGACAATGGTGATCAAGTCAAAGCTCCTGAGAAAGGGCAATCTCCTCCGAAAGACATGCCACCAACATCTCCTGGTCCATCTGCTCCTGCAGAGGAGGAGACTGCTCCCACTCATACCGAGGATCCGCAAGAGAAAGAACAAGCCCCGAGGCTTCTATTCCAGTTTCACAGGTATGGGCTTCTCTGTTTAAATGTCTTACACTTCGAAGATAATAATTAGTGAAACCATTTGTCTTAGATAAAGAAGAAGTTAAATTTTCCCTATATAACAAAACTTGAGAGCAAATAGGTAGAAATTAACAAGTTATATAGGGAGTTAGACAAATTACTAAAGGAACACAATGCTCTATCTCAGAAATATCATAGTTTGCATAGGAGTACTTCTGTTCTAGCATCTTTTAAATATCAGAGGGCAGCACCTTTATTAAAGAAAGCGCATCACCGGTACGACACTCTCTTAAAGGAAAATAGAGAGTTAGTAACTCTATTCTAGATGATGATGGAAGAGAGAGATATCTTAGTCAATTTTTTATATAAAGCATATTGTAGACACTCTATCGTAGATTTTTCATACTTAGGGGAGTTCAGTAGGGGTCTTCTTATACGTTTTCACAAAAGATATGTAGATGAATTCGGTTCTGACCAGAATCCTGGAGCTTGCTGGAACTTACCGTGGGTCAAATTGATTCTTAAAGATCTTCCCCCTGAAAAGCTTAAGTACTATAAAGACAATTTTTTTTCTGAGTTTTTCTCTAAGTCTATTTTGTTAGGAAATCAAATCTACGGTTTCGATGACAACAACTATATAATGGAAATCTAATATGCATATATATTTCTATTTATAGGTAATTGCTAAAGAAACATCACTAGAGAGACAAGTACAAGGCTCGAAGAACGTATCAAGAAGATACAAGTCAATAGAATCAGAAGAGCAATGACACATACACAAGAAAAACAACATGCACAAGTTCAGACGTCTGGGTGCACTAGCCAGACGTCTGATTGAATTCTCTGGTTCACAAATCAAACAGAATCAAACGTTTGGTCAATGTACTTAGCGTCTGAAAAGCAACCATATACAAAAATATATATGAGAGTCGGACGTCTGAAACATGTTCCAGACGTCTGATTTTGAACTCGGCTGCTAACATTCAAAGAACAACTGTCACAATTGAAAAGACACCTTCGCTCCTCTTCGCTGCAACTCTTCATCACCATCAGGAGCGACCATAGAACACTTGCTAATGGATGCAACTACTCAAGGAATCTCTCTACCACTATAAATAGCATCAAGAATCCAAGAGAAGATCTCACCTGACTTACTTGCGCTTTCTACTCTCATACTCTGATATATTCTTGATCTATAGGAAATCTATACTTGTATTCTACCCTTCCAAATATACAGTTCCTCATAGAAAATACTCTCTAGTTATATATTGGAAGCATTTTGTACTATATAGTCAAAATCCGTGTAATTGAGAACGCACAGTTGACAAAGAATCTCTGCTATTGTAAACTTGTTCCTCTGGGTGAAGTGAGGGTTATTCGGTGAAAGGAAATTCCGAAGAGGAGCTTCGGGACTGGACGTAGGACGGGAGGTCCGAACCAGTATAAAATCCCTAGTGTGATTATTCTTATTTACATATTTTAATATTGTTACAATATAGTTTAAATTTGTCATATACTTGTCATTTGTATAATCGATCCACCATACTATAGACTTTCATATTTTGTATGAACCGGATGAGTGATTGTAAATAGGGGCATTTCACCAGAAGGACAAACATTGCAGTCCAATTAGTTTCTAGGACACACATCCACAGAAATTAATTTCAAGGCCAAAGTTAGCAGAATAATTACTTTTAAGGACAAAGTCAGCAGTCCAATTACTTTCACGGACATAATTTCATTGGATTTTAGGTCTTAGAAACTAATTATTTTGCATTTTGTCCTTAAAAGTAATTATTTCAGTAGTGTGTCCTAGAAACTAATTGCACTTGATAAAGAGGCCCTTGTGGCTAATTTCCACTTGTAAATATGTATCAAGTAATTGATTTATGAATACATGCTTTCGTTATGTTCTCTATGCTTAGTTTCTTTTACTGTACTATTTTAGAATATCAGTTCTTTAGGTCGTGTCATCCCAAGAGATCACTTAAGTCAATATGTTAACTCGAGGAGATTTTATTCTAAAAATGCACCAACTTTAAAGACTTCAAAGTTAGCGAGACATTGTTTTCTCTGAGATTTACAAAAATTATACTTGGAATACCCTTGTCTCCGCTTTGACTTCCTTGGCGAAGAAAAAGAATTATTCTTAAAAGAAATCAGAACATTCCATTCCAAGTTAATTTGTGGTCACGATAGTCCACCAACCGGAAAATGGGATACAGTAAATGTCCGTCGGTTATAACTCCTGAAGGAGTCACTATACCTTTTGATTCGACAGTCATGCTTTCAGCTAACACCTTAGAAAAAGTTAGGAATGTAGTCTCTCAACTTTAGATGTGATGAAAGTGTTTGTTGTACCTTTTAACTTTGTGGTTATTTGAGTTGTAAATCATTACTATAATAATAAAAATATCTTTTATCCTAATTTTGATTTTATCTCATTTCTTTTTATTTAAATGGGAGCCACAGCCATCTATGTTTCATCATTCTCAAAATTTACTTTCTCGCGTCGACGCTATTAGAGATAGATTATTAACAAGGAATGGCGAGATCGTGGTCCATGACGAAGTCCTTCTCAAGCGTTTTTGTGGCAACACTAAAGCCGTGAAGTGGCATAAAAGATATCATATTCAAAAGACCATCGCCAGTGGTTACAAAGACCATATAGCATATCTTGATGCCGATGTTAAGAAAAAGGATGAGATGATCACTACACTTAAGAGATAAGTGAAGACCAATCCCACAGCTGATTTTGACCAAAGGATGTCTGAACTTATTCAACAAATAAGTGATTTAGAGTTGAAGTTAAAAGATAGCCATGTGCAGTGTGCCTCTCTAGAATTTATCTTGGGAGACAAGACTCCAAAGATTAAGCTTCCAGCCCTTCAAGCAACTTCTTCAATTTCCAAACCTACTAGGTTAAATCTTCTCGTAGCTTAAAATTTTCCCACTATGCTCAACCCTCCCACCGGCTTAGACGATAATGTACTGGGGAACTGGTGTCGGAGGTAAAATTCGAAATCGCCAAATATTTTGATGACCAGCAGAAGATGAAGTATTCTCAGACTATTAATGATTATGCTGCTAAGAATCAAAAGCTAGAATGTGATAATTATTTGCTCGACAAGCGGGTTGCAGAGTTAGAAAGGGAAAATAAAACAGTTAGGGCTACGAACAGAGCTTTTAATCGCGCCTTAAATACCAACATCGATGCAATTGATGATGAAAACCAAATAAGGAGAAAATAAAAGAAGCTTAAGGAAGTTCTCTGCGCAGCAATCAATCATGTCGTAAATCCTTCAGTGGCGGAGACTCTAAATAAAGCAGCTCAAGATTTGTAATTCATTTATGTATTTGAGTCATGTAAATCTATCTTGTACATAATTTTGTCATTTGTAAATGACTTCATACTTATGTAAATTATAGAAATTTTGTAAATATCACCTGATTTGTGATCCTTTTATGTTGTGTCACTTTTTATATGCCTTTGAATTGCCCATTCAGCGACTTTTGTGCTTGCTGGATCTTTTCTTACTCTTTGTAATTCTGATTTTCCTGAGAAACATATAGCAAACAATATCTTTAATTGTTATCTTGAAATTGACATATTTGTCTATGTATATCGTTTTCCTAAATTAGCAAATTATTTTTCCAATTGTATGAAAAGTGATTTATTCAAAATGTTAAGTTCTCATCTTTAACCATGATGAGAAATGATCAAGGACTTAGCTCCTTCCACTTGTTTGGGATGCACAAAACTTGTAGGCAGCATATTCTGCCTTATCATTAGGTCA
This sequence comes from Allium fistulosum, assembly GCA_030737815.1. NCBI lineage: Eukaryota > Viridiplantae > Streptophyta > Magnoliopsida > Asparagales > Amaryllidaceae > Allium > Allium fistulosum. The sequence goes on from CM060906.1 coordinate 1,024,417,517, forward strand.
TGAATATTAGAATATAACTTTTATTTGATAAAGAACCTGATTCAAGAGTCTATGTTTGAGATTTTGAAGTAGTAACTCCCTCACCCATTCCTTAACATTAATGGGATTTAAAAAGTTAGAAGCCCGAAGTTCTCATTCGGAGGATCTTAATAATGGTCTTTGTAACCACTAGCGATGGGCATTTGAAATAGATAGAAATCTAAAAATCCTGTACCCAGATTAGGGCTTAAATAAACAGCAGCCTTAATTCCCAGATTCGGGTATAGTAAGTGAGTGATAATAATCCGAAACCCAGATTCGGGTTTTTAGGTAATGAAATATTTATGTGAAAGATCTAAAACCCATATTCGGATTTTGATTATAGTGATCGATAATGTTCTCATGCCCCGATTTGGGCTTAGTAAAGATGGCGATTGATAGAATCCTGAAACCAAGATTCGACTATTAATTACTGAGATTCAAATATGAGAATTCAAAAGCTCAGATTCGAGCATTAGTGGATGATGTTAAAGAAGTCTCGCAACCCAGATTCGGGTATTAATAGATGATGTTAAGAAAGTACCGAAACCCAGATTCGGGTAATAGAAAGTGGAGTTCCATTCTAGTCCTTTGTTTTCATCTTCTTTGACGTTTATGAACCCTTCAGGTTTTAAATATGTACATAAATAATTTGATTGGCTGCCTCTTGAGCTACGACGTCTCAATCCATGATTAAATATGCTTCTTCTCAAGCTTGAACATCTTAGTTCAGTATGGATCGAGTCTCATTTGGGCTAGGACAGCTTAGTCCTTTTTTGATTGGGCCTCCTTTTGGGCCTGGATGTCTTAGTCCTTTTTTGATTGGGTCTCTTTTTGGGCCTGGATGTCTTAGTCCATTATTGAATGAGCCTCACTTAGGCCTGGACATTTAGTCCTTTTTTGATTGGGCCTCTTCTTGGGCCTGGACATCTTAGTCCATTGTCCGGTGGTCTTGGTTAGCTTATCTTAGAGGCTAGAACCAAGGACTTACCCGTCCTTCCTCCAAGAGGCGCCCTACCCTGGCCCTTTTGCGGCATGGATAGGGGCTTGTTCGGTACTCTACCCTGGCCATCTTAGGCGTGGATAGAGGCTTACACTGTCCTCCCTCCAGGAGGTGCCTTAACCTGGCCCTTTTGCGGCGCAGTTAAGGGCTTGTTCGGTGCTCTACCCTGGCCATCTTATGTGCAGATAGAGGCTTACTCAGTCCTCCCTCCAGGAGGCGCCTTACCGTGGCCATAGCGTGGCGCGGATAAGGGCTTGTTCGGTGCACTAGCCTAGCCATCTTAGGCGCGGATAGAGGCTTACTCCGTCCTCCCTCGAAGGTAATCTGGACGTGCTTCAACCGGTTCGAAAGGCTTGTTATGCTTTCAAAAAGGTCACTAAGTAGCTGCTCACACTTGCTTTGACTTCTTCATCCCCCTCAAAAGGTAAGAACACCTTGGATACTAGAGATGGAACCTTTCGACTCCTTCAAAAGGTTTGATGCTAATGAATTCTGATGACCGCATCCCTTTGACTCCTTCGAAAGGTTTGGGCTATACTCCTATCTCTTTTCTTTTGTTGAAAGACCTTTCGTCTTAGTCGAAAGGTTGATTTTTAGTGTAACAGTCACATTGTCCTTGGTTAGGTTAACCCCTAAGGTGAATGAGTGGCCATTCATTAGTGAAGTTGTATGAGTTGGGTTAGTGGTAGATAAACATTGTGTGGTGACCTCTACTTGTAAACAAATGAAATAGGTAAAGGACTCTTAAATAAGAGTATAGGTCAAACTTATCATTGAAGATGGTGATATGTGATATTGATCAAATTAAGATGACAATAGTGTAGATTATACTTATGGCTAAGAATGATGTTTATATGATATTGCTCATGTTATAACGCTTAGATATTGCATGTTATGATGTGTCTGATATATGATGTTGATGAATTAGTGAGGGGAAACTCATTTCACACGGTTGCGTGGTCTCACTGTATTGTATGTTTTAGGGAGTAAAATTACTCATACCAGGCTTCATGTCTGACTTGCGAGTATATTTCTATTTTCATCATAAACTCACGGGTGCTTATTTGAGTTGGCTTAGTTTATAGGATTAGAAAAGTAGCTATTTTAAAGAAGAATAAATCTGCAAAGGCAAAGCTAAAGGCTTAGATATATATATATATTTATTTACTTTGTATTCCATTGTATGTAAACAAAGATCTATAACAGGTTAAGTGGACATGTTGGCATTTTCTTATGTCAAACATGTCACTCCATCTATGTTATATTGTATTTACCCCTACGTGGGAACGTTTTGGAAAATAGAGATGTAGAAGACATATTATGTAATGAGAATTAATTTAGTTGCTTTGTTTTTATAGTTAAAGAAAAACTTTGATCTCATTTTACCGCTTTAAAATAATTCTTGTGTTAATTTCTACATCATCGGCATTTATTTTCGGATCTCGAAATATGGAATATTAAAGTTAGCTTCACCTTCCCTTCTCCATACCAAATGAGGATGTTCTTGATAAACTTCCCATTTACTGTAATCTTCTTCTGAAGAATTTTACTTGAAATCCCAATGTCAATCATACCAGACTCACCATCAATATCCATAGCACTAAATTTTTTTTCATCAAATCATCAGCATTATATGCTCACTACTAAGGTCAATACCATCAACCAGTCTTGTATGAAACTGAGCTCTACCTTGAATCTAAATCTATATATCACTCTTATAAACCATGGCATCATCAAAACTACTACTATCTCTGCATATGGAAATACTCTAGTGACCCGTTATGTATTGGGCATCCATTTTCTATCCCCATCGTATCATCGCTTGTAGAGGCTCCACCTTAAATATATGAATTCTCATCAAATATTGCATGCCTTCTAATCACAGTACTTCTGGTTGCAAGACACCATAACCAGTACTTATTTCCTCCCTCTATATAGCCTAGTAATATGTGTTTGCTTCGCTTAAGCTTTAACTTATCATGTCGCAAATATACATAAGCTAGAAAACACTCTAAGGAATGAATACTTCACATGATCCATCTCATATCTCCTTTAGGATCTTCATATCTATGGCCATGGAAGGTATGTCGCTGATGAGAAATACTATAAAGATAGCGCCTTTAGTCAAAATCTCATCCTTAACCCAATAGTCAATCCCAAGCTCCTAGTCCTCTCCATTAATGTTAACTAACACTCTCACCCACTCAAAAAATATGACTCACCGGAAACTTCAACATATCTAACTACACCCTTTGATGCATAATAGTTAGTGGATTCTTATGATGCAAATTCACTGTTAGTACACTTTATGAACTCTAAAACACTTCCTCGGTCACTTCTCCACCAAGGCCTTCCACTTACGAAACTTGAAAATGCTCCATCTCTCGTAAACTCAGATCTTTTGTAATAAATTGTCAAGAAAAAAAGAACTATCTAGCTCCACCTAATGATGAAAACAATGCGGTCTCCACACATAAGAATGAATCCACTCTAGAACTTTTATTATTTTATGTGTCCTAACAACAAATGTGACATGCTTGTTCATTCCAAGATCACAGTCCCCGCAAAAGCTGAAGTCTAACTAACACGTTTCATTAATAAATCACCACTTACGTAATACTTTATGACTTTTCTCACCAAAATGTCCCAAACGAAGATGCTATAACTAAGAGAAATTGGAATACTAGAATTAGTAACAATTGCCAACTTTCCAATGACTCTCTTTCGTTGAAGCGTATGAATATCACTTTTCCAAACAAACTTCCTCACCATTAATGAATCCTTCACCACTAGTAATCTCTAACCATCCACTGGAATCCTCAAGCTAAGTCTACTCAATGCTTTCATTGAAAACAAACTCTTATGCAACTTTGGAACATGCCTAACATACTTGATAGTCCTAACAACATCATCAAACATCACAATCCTTAAGCTCCATTGCCAACAACATGAGAACATGTGTCAATTATCATAAGATACCTTAGAATCATTCACACATTGCTTACTCTTTAACAAAGAAATACCGATTGAAACACCGAGGCATCCCCATCATTATCAGTAACTCACTATCATTGCCATCAACATTAAAGTTTTCTTCTTCTCTCTCTTTCACCAAAGAGCGGGACACTCATACCTAAAATGCCCTGTTACACCCCATATTTTTGGTAACATTATTTAGGATATTAGTTAGTTAAATAAAATAAAATAATATGTTGATTAGGGGATTGAGATTTGATTTTTATTAAGGGGCAGCCGTGCTATTTAACCAATGAATTAAAAGAAGGGTTAAAATGAAATAGAGGAGGGGTAAAATAGGAAAGAGGTCATTCCTATATCCCTAAAACTTGGCCGTGTATCCCCATATACGTTCATTATCATTTATCAAAATTTTAAACCTTGAGGCTGGCCACCATTAATAAGATAAAGGGGAAGAAGATTAAGAAAAGCTAAGGAAGAAGCAAATTCAAATCAAATCCACTCACATCTCAATCTCTTTAATCTCTAAAGCTAAGGTGAATAATGTTTACATCTCTTATTTGTTTTGTTTTTGGTTTTAAGATGAATTCTGAATTAACTTGCAATGATTTGCCATGTTTTCGAATGATGAAATGATTATATGTACTTGTTGATGATTTATGCATGTTCATATTGATTTTATGATATGTTTTAGGGTGAAAACCATATTAAATGATATCTAAACGCCTTGTAGATTTTTATATAGATCAAAAATAATATTTTAGAGATGGATTTCAATTTTCAAAAAATTTAGAATTTTTGTGGAATTTATATAAATTTTCTAGTGAAGAAAATATTATTTTAGGTTATAAATTATTTACGATTAAATAATTAATGGTTTGGGTCTGAAATTAATATATGTTGGAAAACATATTAAAAGTGATTTTCTAAAAATTTTGTAGAATTTTCTTGTGTGTATTAATGGGTATATAAAATTATTTAAGATATGAGACTTAAATGTTTTATATATTTATAAAAGGAGAAGGGCTTTTTGTAAATAAATTTAAATTGTTAATTCTGGAAAGTCGGCAATACTTTTAGAAAAGAGAAACTTGCAACCTATCATAATTTGAAAAATAAGGCAGATTAGGTACTAAGAAAGAGTTTAAAAGGACAAATAAACTTGTTTTTCACTATTTCGATGCTTTCGACACCAGGTTCTGCCTCCTTACCTTCGCCTCTGACACTATCGAAACCAATGCATATGGTATCAGGGAACTAGTACATAGTGAATTGGATGTAGGCGGAAGGTATAGAGTCGACCAGGGGTTCCAAAGGGTTTGAGGCATTACTTTGCTTTTAAAAGAAAATGCGCCTGCTTTCTTTCAACTAAGTAGCTTTCGACTTGGTTAGCTTTCGACTAGGTTAAATGGATTTAAAGAAATGGTTTCGATTGGGTTGCACTTTTGTTTTAAATGACTGCTTTCGACTAAGCCGAAACCTTTTGGCTGCCTCTTTGTAACGACCCGTATTTTTATGGATCGAAACGTCGTAAAACAGTCGATATTAGATTGTTAGTATTGTTAAGTCATCCCGAGTTTAGTTCGACTTAAGGTTAAGTCGCGTAGGAGTTAAGTTGTCTAGAAGTTGAGTCATGATGTAGCTTAAGTCGTTCAAAGGTTGAGTCATGGGGTAGGCTAGGTCAAGTGAACGACCTAAAGGATTGGGAGAACCTACAATACTTGACCGACTTAAGAATTTAGACGACTTAAGGAATTGACCGACTTAAGAGGTATAGGCGACCTAAGGATTCTGGGGTTAGGTCGTAGAGGAGATAGGTCGTGTGATAAGCTTAGGTCGTGGGGTAGAGTTAGGTCGGCAACGACCTAAGAAACTAGGCGAGTTAGCAACCTAAGGAGGATAGGTCGGTAGCGACATAAGGAGCTAAGTGGGTTAACGACTTAGGGAGTTTAAGGTTGTTCGAACGACTTAAGGTGTTATCGTAGTTAGGTCGTGAGCGACCTAGTGTTCAGTTATGTGGTGAGCGACCTAAGTTTAGAAGTTGGATAGTTAGGTCGTCTAGACGACTTAGGAGTTAGGTTGGATTATCCTATATATATAATTAGGTCGTTAAACGACCTAAGGTGTTAAGTCGTTAGGTTGTATTCCAGTTTGTTCGCAACTTATGTTAGGTCGCGTGGATGCTTAAGGGATTAGGCCGTAACTCGTTGAATCGAGTAAAGTGATAGGTCGGTAAGGCGCATCTCAGTTAAGACGCGTGGATGCGCATATACGTTGGGTCGCGTGAGGGCTTACCAATTAGGTCGTAGGTCGGAGACCTTGTTAAGTCGTATGGGTTTTTAGGTCGGCATGTGTTAAGTCACGTGAGGACTCATGTTGTTAAGTCGCTAGGTCGTGCGCTGATGCGCTAAGTCTTAGGTCGAAGAGGCACGCGTTAGGTCGGAGTGTTTTGCTAAGTCGTAGGTCGTGGCTCTATAGGTCGTGGACGACCTAATTCCGAGTGACGACTTAAGGAGATTTCAGCTATAAATACTCATCCATTTCTCACTTTTTGGGATTCGAATTTCGAAGCGACGAAGTGCTGCCATTTTGAGAGCTCGACTTCTGCACTTCTTCACTTCTTTTCTCCACTTTAATCTTGTGCTTCCTTCCATCCAAATCGAAGATCAAATTGAAGATTTAAGAGCTTAGATTGAAGATCTACATCCATTGAAGTGAGATTTCATCGTTTGAAGCGGATTCATGATAGATCAAGCTAGCTCCTTCGCTGTGCAGATCTGAAGCGTGTTGATTTGGGGTTGTTTAGGTGATTTGGTGAGTGGTGATTATCTCTCACACGGATCCAAAGGAGTATATCGGATCGTTGGCTTGATTTGGTGTTAAAGTAGAGATTTCCATGCATTTTCCTAATCCTAAGTATAGATCCATATAGATCCATTGTTCATGATGATTTGGCATCCATTTTACTACATGTTAACCTATGCAAGTTCATTCATCAAGATTATAGAGACATTGCTCATGTTTTCATGCTTATTAGACTTTCGACTCTTTAATTACGAAATTGCCATTTTTGTTATAATTGTCTATTTAGATCATATTTGAATGCTTGATTACTTGGATTAATGTTTGACTTGATTGATTGCTATGAATTAGATGATTCATGATTTGATTTAGACCGAAGATGATTTGAAAGCTAAGGAAAAGGCTCTTGAATTGGGAAAGCTGCTCGTGGCATATGTAGTGGATGATGAAGCTCATATGAATAGATTTGATGATGATGTTGAGATGAAGCTTTGTTATGATGATGATGAAGCGAAGCATGATATGAAGTAGTCTTGGTCTAATCCAGGCGGGATCATTCCAAGCAAGTTGTTAACTCGGTGATATGGTTCAAGTTAGAGGATAATGGTTTGCTCGAGAGGCGCTTGAGCTGGTATGGAAATAGTCGTCAAGGAGGATGACTAGAAGGCTGAGGTATCATCGTTGTTGAAGGTTCTAGCATGCTCAAAGCAAGAGTACGTTGGGCAGATTCGATAGTCCCTGAAGGCTACTGATTGGGTAGTCAAGTACTCTGGGCAGATTCGATAGTCCTCGGCATGGGTCATGATGACGTGCAGAGTTATGTCTAGAACCGGGGTTTCCATTAGCCCTTGACAGACGGATGAAAGAATGAGTCGGTCATTCAATTAACGATGATATCGAAGCAATGATAACAGTGATAGCCAGAGTCATGGATGTTTGGTTGTATCGTCATTCGGTCTCAAGAGCGGTATTTTCTGGGTGCTTATCTGATCTTGGTTTAGGCCTTGGGGGTTTGTACTTGGAAAACATCGCCCTTGACTCGAGTGATAATTGCTTTACCTTAAATTGTGTGCTTTGCTATGTTTGATTTTTACTTAGTGTGTGTCTGGGGGCTATCACTGTAGAAAGAGGTTGGAGTGGGAGGGTTGTATTCCTATTCCTTTTCCTTGATGCTCTTTTGGTATGTTGTTAGTTAATTTACTACTCACTAAGACTGTTGTCTGACTCAAGGCTTTATGTTTTAACTCTTATTGCCTTGGGCTGTTCGTCCATTTTGGGACGGGCAGACTAGGTAGCAGGTGACAGGTGCTGTTCTTGCTTCTCACGATGCTGATATCGAAGACGAGCTGGAGGGTTGCATATTATCTTCTTATATGTACTGGATGTTCCGCTGTTTGTATTTTCTCTGAGTGTCATGTAGTGAGGCTTGATGTATTGACTATTCTAATGATTGTATTCAACTATTATGAAGTTTTATTGATGAGATTCTATTCTGTGAAGCTTCACTATATATATGTTCTATTGTATTTCATCCACGCGCTGTGAGTAATACGATAGATTCTGATGTTTTAATTTACCCTGGCAATCGTCCATGGTCGCCTGACACACTTTACAGCGCACTATCTCTAGGTTCAGTGCAGGGGTCATGGGCGGTCGTCACATTTGGTATCAGAGCATTGGTTAATCGATTTTACCCAACGCTCACTGACGTAACTACGTATGAGAGACGTAATTGTATTTTGATGGATGATTACTATATATAATATAGTAGCTTAGTAGAGTTTGAGTCCTTTATGCAGTTGTTTCTCTAGGTGTGCTAATCATTCCTTTTATAGATATTGAGAATGAGTCGAAGAGGGAGACCAGCTGCTAGGGAAGGTCGTGCTACTGAAGGGGCTGCTGATTATGCTGCTATGTTCGAAGCTATGATGACTTCGATCATGAGAAGGATGCCAGCTCCGGGGCCATCAGTGGATGTTGGAGTTCAAGTTCAAACTCCAAGACCGGTGGATTTTGCTAAGCTGTGTAAGGACTACACTGCTCTTGGAGGAAAGGTTTTCTTGGGAACAGAATCAACCATTGAGGTTCAGAGGTGGATAGATGCTTGTAGAAGGATCTTTGGTGACTTGGGGATTGAGGATGCTACTAAGAGGAAGTTGGCGTCAAGACAGCTTCAAGGGAGAGCTTCTGATTGGTGGAACTCTATCACTATTGATATTCCGGAGGAAGAGATTACTTGGGAGCAATTCCAAGTCAGATTTGAAGCTAAGTTCATTTCTACAGCTCAGAAGTATGTTCTATTCAAGAAGTTTGTGGAACTCAAGCAAAATGGAAGGCCAGTTCTTGTAACGACCCGTAAAATTGCAACCGTTTTAATAACGTAATTAGTTGAAATTTTGTGAAATTTTCAACGATAAAATTTTGAAATAAAAATTTAATATTTGTAATACGTCTAGTTAAACATAGCGACTGGAAAATTTTCGTCCGAAAATATGTAAGTTTATTTCGCGCGTAAATTCACTTCAATTGAATCAGTTAAAAAGCGATGAAAATAAAATGTTTCCGAAACATAAATATTTTTACATAGAAAAATTCTAAACCATCTTCTGAGCAAGATGTCAGTTCGTTGTTTTTCCAAATTCGGACATCTTTGGCTCCGTCGATCTTATTTTTCAGCGTTTTTCTTGCATTTTCCGCCAGTAGAAAATTCGAATTTTTATAAGTCAATCGTACCACTGATATCTATATACCGTTTTGATCGTCTCGTCATACTGATCTCTACGGTATATTCGATTGGCAATTTTGATGTTCATATATGACGAGAAACGCGAAACCGGTAGCCGTATCGGTATTGGATCCGAGGCCTTTTGTTTTAATGTCTTTCCATATTCACTGTTCAATGCCAACAGCTATTCGCATTTATATTTTCACTAAAATTCTCGTGCTTGACCTTTTATTTTTCATCAGTTCAAATTTCAACTTAAGGCTATACATATTCTTTCCTCTGAACCAACGTATCATTCCCCATTTCAATTTATTATATGTTGGTTCGTTTCCATATTTGGTTCATTTTTCTTTCTCCCGATTTCTTCCTCTCTGGTTTCAATTGAAATAATAATAAAATATACAATGGCAATTGTATATTATTGTTTCTGAAACCACCATCCTCGTTCTCTTCCAATTGAAATCTTGCATCTGTCCTCATATAAAAAAATACAGAAAGGCAAAGTTATATATATCAGATCTAAATTCCTCTACCTTTTGCCATGGCCGTGAAAATCAACCTCGCACGACAACGTCTCCACTTCCTGTCAACACGTCAGCCAACCGAGCACCTCATTGACGCAGCCAAACACCAGATCGCCCATGCCTTCTTCGAACCCACTGCTCAACCGAGATTCCCTTCCGCCACCTTCAAGCATCACAAACCCAAACACAACCGGCCTCCATTCCTCTCGACATCCACCCTCCTCCAATCAACCATGCAAGCACCCCGCATCGAGACCCGCAACCCTAGCTTCCAGTCTAGGCCGTACTCACCTGCACCCTCCACCGTAGCACTTTCAACCTCCCACCGTCCGATCTCTTGCTCGTCCCAGGCCAACCCGAGTAGTCCACTAATGCCACGAACCCGAACACTCCTTCCCTTCGCCAGTTTGCTAGCGCCAAACTCTCCTGAAGCCACCTTCTCTCCTTCTTGTGAATCTATATGTATATATATACGTTATATGTGCTATGTGATGCACGGCCTCAGGTCAGTCTCTGCTTGTATATGCCCAGGTTTCCTATTCTCTTTATTTTGCCGTGGCATAAATTTCCATGTGCACTTCTCTGAAATATGTATTAAGCTGATATAGTATTATTAAGTATATATTTGTTACCAAGAAAATATTTATATATATAAACTAGTACAGTTTTTGTGTGAAGGTAGAAAGGATTTTGGAATATATATATGTTAGATGTTGGTTTGTATATGGTTTAAGAATTATAGTTGTTTACAGTAGATTAGTTATATATGAAAACTTATGAAATGTAGGTTAGCAGCTTCTTTTGTTTCTTTGTTTTTAAACTATTATACTTTTAAAGTTGTACATATGGGTCTGCCGAAAGTGTTGAATATATATCACCTATATATTATGTAGTACCTTTTTATTCTTTTCATGTGGTAGATGGAGACTGCAACTACATATAAAAACAGGTTATATATAGTTATAGAAAGATGAGAGCCGTGCATGGTCAGTGTACATAAAGTTATATGTTATATATACTATCAGTATGGTGCAAAGTTAAATAATAGTTATATATATTGTTATACCTACATTAGCCATATTAGCATTAGCTTTACTATTGGATTTTAATGATCTAATCTGTTACTAGTATATATATACACTATATCCGTTAGTTATATAATATATTTATGTGTTATATTTTAAAACGTAAATATCGAGGTTCCAGATTTCCAAATTTAAGTATGCATCTTATAGTTTTCCTGTTGCATGCATATTGAGTTGCGAAATTTCATTTTTGTCATTTTATTTTACAACTTACAAGTTAAATAAGTTGACTATTATTATATATATATATATCGTAAAATGTAAGTTATATAATAAATTGTTATATTGATCTGAAATAAATATTTGTTTTTATTTATAACCTGGACGAAAGTTTGTGTGCGTCTGGGTATACTTTTGCTTATATATACATGTTTCACTGTATGTTATATGTGTTTGTATAATGACTTTAAATACTATATATAGATAGATAATGGGTTTTAAAGTGTATATATATAGTTTCTGTGGTGTTTAAGTAATTTTCTTAAATTAACGTCAGTATTTTAAGTAATCTATTTAAACTTATGTTATGTTGATATTTTAAATAGTTTTGAAAAAGTGTATTTCCAAATTTAATTTCTGGTTTTATATAAAATATTTCGTTTTAGTTATATCAAAACTGATTCTGATTGGTTCTCATCGCTCCCATTTTTTTTTATCAGCTTGTCAGGCAAACTCGTGTCCATCGTGCTTTGTTTCGAATTCGTGCCAATCTAGCTTTGTTTTGGAATTCGCGCTTGGATTTGTAACCCAGCTCATTCTTTTTCTTCTATAGCCTCGAAAGGTGAGCAATCACTCACGATTAATGTTCTTTTATTTATTAAATCTGATTTCAATTGAAACGACAATTGAAATATACTGCTGTTATATATGCTATTACCTGTATCAGTTCACCTGTGACATTTGACACCATTATCTGTTAATTATTTATGCGATAATAATACAGTTTGGCTGATAATTTATTGATTGTTGATGTTTATATTGGACGTTAAATTTGTTAATGTTAAATAATAAATAGTATGCGATTGAACTTGATATAGGATAGTTAAATGTTAAATTTGATTTAATGACATTGTATAATATGACCCCTTTAACTGTTGAATTTATTGACACGTAGGATTTGTTTAATTACATTTTGAACCACTGAATGTATGCTGTTAAATTGATGATGTATGAAATTGTAATTAGATGACAAGTGAAAAACCGTAATGCGATAATCTTTAATCTACATGAAATGATAGTGTAGATTCTAGAAATAATTATATTAATTTGTACAAATAACAATGCGAATTAATACGATTATTTCAGGATTATTTGAATTGATTATTGGATTGTTGTTATTGATTGTTGTTATTGCTTGTTTATTTACTTTGACACCATCCCAGTTATCACACTGCAAGTTCCCTTTGCTATGTTTTGATTTTGAATTGAATTGGAATCGGGTTGAAATGATAAATACCCAAATTGAACTTTGACCTAGGATAGTGAATTAAATAAAAACCCGATTGGTCAATAATTTGATTTAAAATTAAAATGAAGATTTTATTTGAATAAAGAATATGGTTTTTGAAATGAAGTTGAAATTTGAATTTTTGATGAAAGGAAAATGTTAATATTTAATAATCTGAAACAAAAGATTAACAATGTAATTGATGAAAGAATGTTGTTTAATTTGAGAAATGATTGAATTAAGTTTGAAATTATCAAACTTTGAAATGATTTAATAATTAAGTTTGAAATTATTAAACTTTGAAATTATTCAATAATTAAGTTTTGAATTATTTAATAATTAAATAAGATTGAATTATTTAATGATTAAATTAAATTGAATTTTTAAATAAGTGAATTATACTTCGTAAATAATTGAAATTGAGTTTTCTTGATAAAGTAAGTTTTGGAAAATTATTTAAGAAAGTAAAGAAGTGAAATGAATTTCTTTAACAAGAAATGAAAATGTGATATTTTTGGAATTAATGTAAGACTTGTAATTGAAAGAATTGATTTGACGAATTGAATTTAATTCAAAATTGTAAGTTTTGATTTAATGAAGTTGAACTTAAGAAATTGATTTAATGAATTGGAAATTTAATAGAAATTGTTTTGAATGACAAATTTACTTAACAAATATTAAATGAAATCGATTAATGAATTTAAATTGATTCGAATGTTAAATTAAATTAATATAAATGATTTCGGAATGAAACTTATATACGAACTTGAATAAATATTTGAATGGTTTAAAATAAAATTCGAATTTGATTTATAAGATTTTGAAATGGTAAATTGGAAGTTTTGAAACGAAAATTTTGGAAATTGATTTCGAAAGACAATTGAAATGTTGATTTACGAATTGAAATTGAATTGAAATTGATTTGGTTTTGAAATAAACAAACGACCAATTGGTGTAATAATTTCAAAAGTTATTAAAGAGACCGGAATCGGTAATGGATATACTCTCTATCTAAACCGAAACCACTTTAATAACTATACGCGGAGTGATGATCCAGAATGAAGTGGTTGGAATGATGTACGTGATGACTGAAGAAAGAGAACGATAATGGATAGCCTTGACACTTGTGTCAAATTGGAAATGACTAAAACAGGAGCTGTGCCGGGCCAATGGAGGATTAGCTACTTCAAGTGGACACACTTCTTCGAACTACTTATACTTGTTGTCGATTGGTGCACCCTTGATTTTGGGAGTGTTGTTTCACGGTGTTGCGGGCGCTGCGGCGTTGCGTTCTCACCAGTCCGGATCAGGCGAACGGTAGTATCACTACCTTGGGTATTGCCTCATGTGCCTTGTCATACTTGTATTCCATTTATTCGCGACCACTACGATTTTGATTTGTACCTTTAGTATATGGATTTCCCTCTGGTGACTTCCGGTTTTGGGGAAACTACGGTCTTGTATATGCTTTTGGGAATAAAAATGTGTTAAGGGTGGAATGGGCCATGACTTAACACTATTTTGATATCTTATTATTACTGATAGACATTATCTACTTAGCGTATATTACTACCTAGTAGATAGTTTAACGGATCCTTAAAGGATGGTTATTCCAAACATCCTTTGAGTTACTTGTATTTCAATTGCTATTTCACTTGAGTTGGATTTATTAATATAAGAATGTTAATCCTGACTCGAGTGTTTTGTGTTTTGCTTTACGCTCGGGTCAGACTGAGTGTACCAGTATTCGAGACTCACCTTTGAAGTTGGAGCTTTGCTTGAAGATCCAGCCATCTATTCTGCCTTCAGCATTCGATGATTCCAGTGATGTACTCTGATTTGTATCTGATGTATTGTATTACTCTTCTGTTGTAAACTCTAATGTATCTTATATATTCATATAGTAGCTTCATGAACTACTATCTCTTTTATTTCCGCTGCACTTATTACTCTGTGTCTGTGATCTGTGATTATTTATTTATTGTATATGTTCAGTTTTGCCACATTTAAATTAACAACGTGGTTTTTTGAGCAATTCAACACCGGCATGAGTGTTTACCTATACACTTATAATGGATGCGAATGGTCGAAAATTCCGGGTCGTTACAGTTGGTATTAGAGCTTTGGTAGCTCTAGGCAAAACTTAACATATAGGGTAAATGTATTTACAGAATCACTCTCATTCGAGTTTCAATCTCTTCCTTTGACTCAATTCCTATGAATTTTGGGACGTTCCCTACGGTTCCAAATTTCATTCGTGTCCTTCACTATTTGTCTTCTTTCGATTCTGGAGCACCCCATAACTCCATTTTGAATGATATCTATAATAGATCGGCGGTCTCGCCAATCTTAGAATGATTCGTAAAGGAGTAAACTCCTTTATAATAGGCATCGATTTACCGGAGATTTATGTATCCTTGGTTTACGATGCTATCTATTTCCTGCTATATCTGAATTCCATCTCTTGAGACCGAGTGTTGATTTACCTCGAAATTCAGCATCGATCTTATTCTTCAAGTTACGGATGACCCGGTTAAGGTTGCCTGTGAATTAAATAAACTTACCCATCTCCCGATTCTGTCATTGAATCATCTTATCTTTTCTTTCGAATTTGTCTTCGAATCAGAATTCTCCTTGATTGGAGTCCATCAAAATTGAATCTCTATCCTTGCTTTGAATCCATTCTTGTATCGTCGAGCGAGGAAGTGTATTTGTAAATTTATATAAAAATGTTTTAAAATATACTGTGTTGTTTGAGTTGTTGATGTTGATTTGGGTTTCCGATCGATTCGTCTGATCAACGCTATCGATAGGATTTCCAAAACACTTGAACAGAGCAAACTGACACCATATTATTTTCAAATTGGAAAATGAAATAAATTGTTTGATTATATTGTGAAAATATAAGTAAATTTTCTGGAATTTAATAGGTTAATTAAATTGTTTGTTTGAAATGATAATATTTGATTATCATTTATTGTTCTAAATAAATTTATAAATATGGTTTATAAATTGATTTGGAATTTGAAATGAATTTAATTCAAAATTTTGAGAATTTATTAGTTTTCGGTGATTTCGAACTTTGGTTTTTAAAATTTTAAAGTATATAGTATTGAAAGTATTTTCGAATAGAAATCGTTTTCAAAGAATTTTTAAAATGTTGAAATCAGTGCTCTCCTCTTTGTCGCTGGAAAATAATTTCGGTGATGGCGGCCGCATCATCGATATTCATTTTCGAGTTTCGAAGTGGAGATACTATTCTGTAGCCTTGCTACAGTTTTGTTTTGAAAAATATTTTAATTTAAATTTCTTCAATATAATTTGATTTACATATATATAGGTATCTTATTTTAAAATTTAATTTGATTTGATATAAATATATTATATATATCTCTAAACTGTTTAAAGTTAATCGAAAATCTAATTCCTAAATTTTGTTAAAGGATGATTTTAAATTATAAATGAAACCAAAATTTGGAATAAATATTTAAACTTGAATAATTGAATTTGGAAAATTTTATTTGTATATTGCTCAAAGTGCATTCTAATACAACTTACCCAAATCGTTAAGAAGTTGAATAAGTAATTGGATAATATATAAGATAAATTGAACTTATAAATAAAATTTGAGTGTTTATAATAAATGTCATACACTAAATTTTGATTATAAAGATGTTAATAGAGTTAGATAAGATAATAAGTAAACTCAGTTAATAATGAAATAAATTTGTTTTGAAAGAATTAATAAATTGAAATT
Source organism: Allium fistulosum (assembly GCA_030737815.1). NCBI lineage: Eukaryota > Viridiplantae > Streptophyta > Magnoliopsida > Asparagales > Amaryllidaceae > Allium > Allium fistulosum. The sequence continues at coordinate 1,024,433,854 of CM060906.1, forward strand.
TGATCAACATATGAAAATACCTTGAAGAAATTAATAGATGTAAATTAATTTAAATCGAAACTTTTATGGTTTAAATTAATTTATATGGTTTAAATATATGTAATAAGATATATTAAGTGAAACAAATTTAATAATAATTTGGAATAAAGAAGAATTAAATTTGTTAAATAAAATATGATTGTAATAAATGACTATTCAAGTTTATGATTTTAGAAATTGTTAATAAAAGATAATTAGATAATAAAAACAATGAATAAATGAGATAAATAAAATAAATTTTGTTTTGAAGAAATCTTTTGGTATCAAATATTAATAAATTGGAATTAAATCAACTTATTAAAATACCCTGAATTTTAAATCAAATATTGAGTATTAATTAAGGAAAATTGAAATTTATACGGTTTAAACTAATTGTTTTATTTTGTTTTCAATCTGTTTTCTTTCTGGTTGTTCTATTCTCCTACCTCGTTCCTTTTCGGGGACGAAAAGTTTTGAGTGGGGGAGAATGTAACGACCTGTAAAATTGCAACCGTTTTAATAACGTAATTAGTTGAAATTTTGTAAAATTTTAAACGATAAAATTTTGAAATAAAAATTTAATATTTGTAATACGTCTAGTTAAACATAGCGACTGGAAAATTTTCGTCCGAAAATATGAAAGTTTATTTCGCGCGTAAATTCACTTCAATTGAATCAGTTAAAAAGCAATGAAAATAAAATGTTTCCGAAACCTAAATATTTTTACATAGAAAAATTCTAAACCGTCTTCTGAGCAAGATGTCAGTTCGTCGTTTTTTCAAATTCGGACATCTTTGGCTCCGTCGATCTTATTTTTCGGCGTTTTTCTTGCATTTTCCGCCAGTAGAAAATTCGAATTTTTATAAGTCAATCGTACCACTGATATCTATATACCGTTTTGATCGTCTCGTCGTACTGACCTCTACGGTATATTCGATTGGCAATTTTGATGTTCATATATGACGAGAAACGCGAAACCGGTAGCCGTATCGGTATTGGATCCGAGGCCTTTTATTTTAATGTCTTTCCATATTCATTGTTCAATGCCAACAGCTATTCGCATTTATATTTTCACTAAAATTCTCGTGCTTGACCTTTTATTTTCCATCAGTTCAAATTTCAACTTAAGCCTATACATATTCTTTCCTCTGAACCAACGTATCATTCCCCATTTCAATTTATTATATGTTGGTTCATTTCCATATTTGGTTCATTTTTCTTTCTCCCGATTTCTTCCTCTCTGGTTTCAATTGAAATAATAATAAAATATACAATGGCAATTGTATATTATTGTTTCTGAAACCACCATCCTCGTTCTCTTCCAATTGAAATCTTGCATCTGTCCTCATATAAAAAATACAGAAAGGCAAAGTTATATATATCAGATCTAAATTCCTCTACCTTTTGCCATGGCCGTGAAAATCAACCTCGCACGACAACGTCTCCACTTCCTGTCAACACGTCAGCCAACCGAGCACCTCATTGACGCAGCCAAACACCAGATCGCCCATGCCTTCTTCGAACCCACTGCTCAACCGAGATTCCCTTCCGCCACCTTCAAGCATCACAAACCCAAACACAACCGGCCTCCATTCCTCTCGACATCCACCCTCCTCCAATCAACCATGCAAGCACCCCGAGACCCGCAATCCTAGCTTCCAGTCTAGGCCGTACTCACCTGCACCCTCCACCGTAGCACTTTCAACCTCCCACCGTCCGATCTCTTGCTCGTCCCAGGCCAACCCGAGTAGTCCACTAATGCCACGAACCCGAACACTCCTTCCCTTCGCCAGTTTGCTAGCGCCAAACTCTCCTGAAGCCACCTTCTCTCCTTCTTGTGAATCTATACGTATATATATACGTTATATGTGCTATGTGATGCACGGCCTCAGATCAGTCTCTGCTTATATATGCCCAGGTTTCCTATTCTCTTTATTTTGCCGTGGCATAAATTTCCATGTGCACTTCTCTGAAATATGTATTAAGCTGATATAGTATTATTAAGTATATATTTGTTACCAAGAAAATATTTATATATATAAACTAGTACAGTTTCTGTGTGAAGGTAGAAAGGATTTTGGAATATATATATATGTTAGATGTTGGTTTGTATATGGTTTAAGAATTATAGTTGTTTACAGTAGATTAGTTATATATGAAAACTTATGAAATGTAGGTTAGCAGCTTCTTTTGTTTCTTTGTTTTTAAACTATTATACTTTTAAAGTTGTACATATGGGTCTGCCGAAAGTGTTGAATATATATCACCTATATATTATGTAGTACCTTTTTATTCTTTTCATGTGGTAGATGGAGACTGCAACTACATATAAAAACAGGTTATATACAGTTATAGAAAGATGAGAGCCGTGCATGGTCGGTGTACATAAAGTTATATGTTATATATACTATCAGTATGGTGCAAAGTTAAATAATAGTTATATATATTGTTATACCTACATTAGCCATATTAGCATTAGCTTTACTATTGGATTTTAATGATCTAATCTGTTACTAGTATATATATACACTATATCCGTTAGTTATATAATATATTTATGTGTTATATTTTAAAACATGAATATCGAGGTTCCAGATTTCCAAATTTAAGTATGCATCTTATAGTTTTCCTGTTGCATGCATATTGAGTTGCGAAATTTCATTTTTGTCATTTTATTTTACAACTTACAAGTTAAATAAGTTGACTATTATTATTATTATATATATATATATCGTAAAATGTAAGTTATATAATAAATTGTTATATTGATCTGAAATAAATATTTGTTTTTATTTATAACCTGGACGAAAGTTTGTGTGCGTCTGGGTATACTTTTGCTTATATATACATGTTTCACTGTATGTTATATGTGTTTGTATATTGACTTTAAATACTATATATAGATAGATAATGGGTTTTAAAGTGTATATATATAGTTTCTGTGGTGTTTAAGTAATTTTCTTAAATTAACGTCAGTATTTTAAGTAATCTATTTAAACTTATGTTATGTTGATATTTTAAATAGTTTTGAAAAAGTGTATTTCCAAATTTAATTTCTGGTTTTATATAAAATATTTCGTTTTAGTTATATCAAAACTGATTCTGATTGGTTCTCATCGCTCCCATTTTTTTATCAGCTTGTCAGGCAAACTCGTGTCCATCGTGCTTTGTTTCGAATTCGTGCCAATCTAGCTTTGTTTTGGAATTCGCGCTTGGATTTGTAACCCAGCTCATTCTTGTTCTTCTATAGCCTCGAAAGGTGAGCAATCACTCACAATTAATGTTCTTTTATTTATTAAATCTGATTTCAATTGAAACGACAATTGAAATATACTGCTGTTATATATGCTATTACCTGTATCAGTTCACCTGTGACATTTGACACCATTATCTGTTAATTATTTATACGATAATAATACAGTTTGGCTGATAATTTATTGATTGTTGATGTTTATATTGGACGTTAAATTTGTTAATGTTAAATGATAAATAGTATGCAATTGAACTTGATATAGGATAGTTAAATGTTAAATTTGATTTAATGACATTGTATAATATGACCCCTTTAACTGTTGAATTTATTGACACGTAGGATTTGTTTAATTACATTTTGAACCACTGAATGTATGTTGTTAAATTGATGATGTATGAAATTGTAATTAGATGACAAGTGAAAAACCGTAATGCGATAATCTTTAATCTACATGAAATGATAGTGTAGATTCTAGAAATAATTATATTAATTCGTACAAATAACAATGCGAATTAATACGATTATTTAGGGATTATTTGAATTGATTATTGGATTGTTGTTATTGATTGTTGTTATTGCTTGTTTATTTACTTTGACACCATCCCAGTTATCACACTGCAAGTTCCCTTTGCTATATTTTGATTTTGAATTGAATTGGAATCGGGTTGAAATGATAAATACCCAAATTGAACTTTGACCTAGGATAGTGAATTAAATAAAAATCCGATTGGTCAATAATTTGATTTAAAATTAAAATGAAGATTTTATTTGAATAAAGAATATGGTTTTTGAAATGAAGTTGAAATTTGAATTTTTGATGAAAGGAAAATGTTAATATTTAATAATCTGAAACAAAAGATTAACAATGTAATTGATGAAAGAATGTTGTTTAATTTGAGAAATGATTGAATTAAGTTTGAAATTATCAAACTTTGAAATGATTTAATAATTAAGTTTGAAATTATAATTAAGTTTGAAATTATTAAACTTTAAAATTATTCAATAATTAAGTTTTGAATTATTTAATAATTAAATAAGATTGAATTATTTAATGATTAAATTAAATTGAATTTTTGAATAAGTGAATTATACTTCGTAAATAATTGAAATTGAGTTTTCTTGATAAAGTAAGTTTTGGAAAATTATTTAAGAAAGTAAAGAAGTGAAATTGAATTTCTTTAACAAGAAATGAAAATGTGATATTTTTGGAATTAATGTAAGACTTGTAATTGAAAGAATTGATTTGACGAATTGAATTTAATTCAAAATTGTAAGTTTTGATTTAATAAAGTTGAACTTAAGAAATTGATTTAATGAATTGGAAATTTAATAGAAATTGTTTTGAATGACAAATTTACTTAACGAATATTAAATGAAATCGATTAATGAATTTAAATTGATTCGAATGTTAAATTAAATTAATATAAATGATTTCGGAATGAAACTTATATACAAACTTGAATAAATATTTGAATGGTTTAAAATAAAATTTGAATTTGATTTATAAGATTTTGAAATGGTAAATTGGAAGTTTTGAAACGAAAATTTTGGAAATTGATTTCGAAAGACAATTGAAATGTTGATTTACGAATTGAAATTGAATTGAAATTGATTTGGTTTTGAAATAAACAAACGACCAATCGGTGTAATAATTTCGAAAGTTATTAAAGAGACCGGAATCGGTAATGGATATACTCTCTATCTAAACCGAAACCACTTTAATAACTATACGCGGAGTGATGATCCAGAATGAAGTGGTTGGAATGATGTACGTGATGACTGAAGAAAGAGAACGATAATGGATAGCCTTGACACTTGTGTCAAATTGGAAATGACTAAAACAGGAGCTGTGCCGGGCCAATGGAGGATTAGCTACCTCAAGTGGACACACTTCTTCGAACTACTTATACTTGTTGTCGATTGGTGCACCCTTGATTTTGGGAGTGTTGTTTCACGGTGTTGCGGGCGCTGCGGCGTTGCGTTCTCACCAGTCCGGATCAGGCGAACGGTAGTATCACTACCTTGGGTATTGCCTCATGTGCCTTGTCATACTTGTATTCCATTTATTCGCGACCACTATGATTTTGATTTGTACCTTTAGTATATGGATTGCCCTCTGGTGACTTCCGGTTTTGGGGAAACTACGGTCTTGTATATGCTTTTGGGAATAAAAATGTGTTAAGGGTGGAATGGGCCATGACTTAACACTATTTTGATATCTTATTATTACTGATAGACATTATCTACTTAGCGTATATTACTACCTAGTAGATAGTTTAACGGATCCTTAAAGGATGGTTATTCCAAACATCCTTTGAGTTACTTGTATTTCAATTTCTATTTCACTTGAGTTGGATTTATTAATATAAGAATGTTAATCCTGACTCGAGTGTTTTGTATTTTGCTTTACGCTCGGGTCAGACTGAGTGTACCAGTATTCGAGACTCACCTTTGAAGTTGGAGCTTTGCTTGAAGATCCAGCCATCTATTCTGCCTTCAGCATTCGATGATTCCAGTGATGTACTCTGATTTGTATCTGATGTATTGTATTACTCTTCTGTTGTAAACTCTGGTGTATCTTATATATTCATATAGTAGCTTCATGAACTACTATCTCTTTTATTTCCGCTGCACTTATTACTCTGTGTCTGTGATCTGTGATTATTTATTTACTGTATATGTTCAGTTTTGCCAAATTTAAATTAACAACGCGGTTTTTTGAGCAATTCTACTCCGGCATGAGTGTTTACTTTTACACTTATAATGGATGCGAATGGTCCAAAATTCTGGGTCGTTACAGTTCTTGAGTATGTTTCTGAGTTTGAAGCTTTGTCCAAGTATGCCCGGTCGTATATAGAATCTTCGTATCAGAAGAACGAGAAATTTGTGACAGGCTTGGACAGCTATCTTGGGAGGCAGTTAGTGGATCATTTGGATGATTCATTTGAGAAGCTTGTGGAGAAAGCTCTCAGGCATGAGAGTCTGTTTCCTAAGGAAGGATCTGTTGTTGCTGTGACCAGGGAAGAGTCGAAACCCCAGCAGGGTGGAAACAAGAAGAGGAAGCAGCAGCAACAGAAGGGTAAGGATGGCCAGAAGAAGCCGAAGGGTGAAGTGACCTGCTTCAATTATCAGCAGAAGAGCCATTTCTCTAGGGATTGCAAGAATCCGAAGGTACCGATGAAGTGTCACAACTGTGACAAGCCGGGGCATATCAGGAAGAATTGTCCAGAACCGAGGAGGGACAAGCAGATTGTGCAAGCTTATGCTTTGGGGGCTGTTCCATCGTCTTCAAAAGCTCCTACAGCTGAAGAGAAGGGAAAGAGTGTGGTGGTTCAAGGTACTCTTTTCCTATGTGGTGTTCCAGTTAGAGTTCTGTTTGATACTGGGGCGTCGCATTCGTTTGTTTGTAATGAACTTGTAGGCCGGTTGGGTTTAGAACCGGATATTGTTGATAGGCCATTGGTTGTGACTAATTCAGTTGGGGGTTCGTCTTGTTTGTGTATGTTATGCCGTGGTCTGATTGTATCGAGTCATGATTGCTCTTTTGTTTGTGATTGTTTTGTTCTGAACTTTGCGGGGTTCGGAATTATTTTGGGTATGGACTGGCTTAGGAAGTATGCGGCAAAGGTTGATTGCGAAAGGTTGGAGGTGACAGTTGAGAATGTGGAGGGGCAAAAGATTGTGATACGATGTAAGCATGAAGAAGGCGTCTTCATGAGCTTCATGTATTCGCTGGTTGTTCCACGGGATGGACTGTCATCGGTGCCAATCGCGAATGGATTCAAGGATGTCTTTGATGAGGTCAAAGGGTTACCGCCACATAGAGAGATTGAGTTTCGTATAGATCTAGTTGAAGAAGCCAGACCTGTTGTGATGCCTCTTAGGCGGATGGCGCCTAGGGAACAGCAGGAGTTGAGGGTGCAGGTTGATGACCTTTTACAGAAAGGATTCATTCGGCGTAGTGTGTCCGAGTGGGGTGCACCAGTTGTGTTTGCAACCAAGGCAGATGGGTCATTAAGATTGTGTGTGGATTATCGTGAGCTGAATAAGGTGACTAAGAAGAACAAGTATCCATTGCCGAGAATAGATGACTTGTTTGATCAGCTTCACGAAGCTAAGGTGTTTTCTCAAATGGATTTGGCAACGGGATTTCACCAGTTGAGAGTGGCTAAGGATAGTGTGCCGAAGACTGCTTTTCGAACACCATCCGGTTTCTTTGAGTGGCTGGTAATGCCGTTTGGATTGACTAACGCGCCAGCATATTTTGTGGATCTTATGAATCGAGTGTTCAGAGATCAGTTGAACAAGTTCGTACTTGTGTTCGTGGATGATATTCTGATTTATTCCAGAACTGAGGAAGAGCACAAGACGCACTTGCGTATTGCTTTGGAAATCTTGCGGAAACATCAGCTGAAGGCTAAGTTTTCAAAGTGTCACTTCTGGAAGAGTGAAGTGAGGTTCTTAGGCCATGTTATCTCTGGAAGTGGAATAGCGGTTGATCCCGCTAAGGTGGCAGCAATCCAGGATTGGGTTAGACCTAAGAATGCATCTGATGTGAGAAGCTTTCTTGGATTAGCAGGATATTATCGACGGTTTATCAAAGACTTCTCCAAGGTGGCTGCACCGTTAACAGGATTGACAAAGAAGAACCTAGTATTCAGATGGGATGATAAGTGTGAGCAAGCTTTCAGAATCCTGAAAGAAAGATTGACAAGTGCCCCTGTTCTGACTATTCCAGGTGGGTATGGTGAGATGGTGGTTTACACCGACGCATGTGGTACTGGACTTGGAGCAGTGCTGATGCAGAGGGATAAAGTTATTGCGTATGCCAGTCGACAACTGAAGCCGCATGAAAGGAATTACCCGACTCATGATTTGGAGTTAGCGGCGATTGTTTTTGCTCTGAAGATGTGGAGACATTATCTACTGGGAGTTCGATTCAAGTTGTTTACGGATCATAAGTTGTTGAAGTATCTTTTCTCCCAAAAGGATTTGAATCTTCGGCAGCAGCGATGGCTAGAGTTTTTGGCATCATATGATTTTGGTATAGCTTATACTCCGGGAAAAGGTAACGCAGTGGCAGATGCGTTAAGTCGAAGACATGCAGGACTGGGAGCCATGTTTTCAGAATGGAAGAATCTCGAGTATTTAGCTGGATTTGACTTCAGGCCTAGATGCGAATTGGAACCTGAGATGTTGGCAAACTTATCGATAAGACCTACTCTTGTGGAAGGAATTGGCGAGAGCCAAAAGCGAGATGATAAGATTGTCAAGATTATCCATGATTTGGAATCTGGATTGGACCCAGAAAAGGACAAAGGATTCGAAGTCGATCGAGAGGATTGGCTTCGGAAGCAAGGACGACTAGTTGTTCCCGATATAGATGAATTGAGGAGTGAAGTTCAGGAAAGTCATCACTCGAAGCTGACAATTCATCCAGGTGGAAATAAGATGTATCGGGATATGAAGAGAACCTACTACTGGGAAGGTATGAAGAAGGATGTTGGAAATTTTATTTCCAAGTGCATGAACTGCCAGTTGGTAAAAGCCGAACAGAAGAAGCCAAGTGGATTGCTTCAGCCATTAGAAGTTCCTACATGGAAGTGGGAGCAAGTGTCAATGGATTTTATTGATGGACTACCTTGAACCAGAACGGGAAATGAAGGGATTTGGGTCATCGTAGATCGTCTGACTAAGAGTGCAAGATTCATTCATGTTCGATCGACTAGGACCGCATCAAAGTTGGCTGAGTTGTATGTTAAGAGGATAGTTCGATTTCATGGTATTCTGAAGAGTATAGTGAGCGATCGAGACCCATTGTTCACTAGTGGATTTTGGAAGAGCTTCCAGGAAGTTTTGGGAACCGAGCTGTGTTTGAGTACAGCTTATCACCCTCAAACAGATGGTCAGACCGAGAGAGTCAACCGAGTTTTGGAAGATCTTCTTAGAGCGTGTGTTTTGGATTTCGGAGGGTCATGGGAAGATCATCTTCATTTGGTGGAATTTTCGTATAACAACAGTTACCAGTCAAGCATTGGTATGGCACCGTATGAGGCATTGTATGGAAGACCGTGTAACTCTCCGACATGTTGGCTAGAAACAGGAGAAAGGCTGATACTTGGGCCAGAGATGATTCGATAGACTTCGGATTGCATAGAGATCATTCGGCAACGAATGAAAGCAGCCCAAGACCGTCAGAAAAGTTATGCTGATAAGCGTCGTAAGGATTTGGAATTCGACGTAGGTGATATGGTTTTTGTGAAGATTTCTCCACTAAAGAATGTTATTCGATTCGGGAAGAAATAGATAAACAGAAAATATAAGAAGGAAAATTGACTCCGAGATTTGTTGGACCATTCCCGATCATCGAGCGAATTGGAAAGCTCGCCTATAGATTGGAATTACCAGAGAAGATGTCGAGTGTGCACAATTTTTTTCATGTATCATATCTACGGAAGTATGTGCACGACTCGAATACAGTGGTTTCTGCTGATAGCTGTGAAGACTTCGAAGTTGATCCAGTTGATAAGAGACCTCGTAAGCCGCTTCGTGTAGTGGAAACCGACACGAAACAGCTTAGGAGGAAGATAGTTAAGTTGCTCAAGATACAATGGATTGATGATGATAACGACTGTACGTGGGAGGTGGAAGAGAGGATGAAGGCAGCTCATCCTGAACTCTTCAAGGTATGGCCCTAAGGTGTCGTCTCATCTAACGACATTGTAACTTGTTCTAAGTCTTAGAATTCTGCATGCTAAGCTAGAATTGGATGCATGGTTTGTTGATTGCTATGGATGGTAGGCATGCGAAATAGTCTTTGATTGCTCTGTTTGTTTGGAATTTTGGGGGCGAAATTCCTAAGGGGGAGAGAATGTAACGACCCGTATTTTTACGGATCGAAACATCGTAAAACAGTCGATATTAGGTTGTTAGTATTGTTAAGTCGTCCCGAGTTTAGTTCGACTTAAGGTTAAGTCGCGTAGGAGTTAAGTTGTCTAGAAGTTGAGTCATGATGTACCTTAAGTCGTTCAAAGGTTGAGTCGTGGGGTAGGCTAGGTCAAGTGAACGACCTAAAGGATTAGGAGAACCTACAGTACTTGACCGACTTAAGAATTTAGACGACTTAAGGAATTGACCGACTTAAGAGGTATAGGCGACCTAAGGATTCTGGGGTTAGGTCGTAGGGGAGATAGGTCGTGTGATAAGCTTAGGTCGTGGGGTAGAGTTAGGTCGGCAACGACCTAAGAAACTAGGCGAGTTAGCAACCTAAGGAGGATAGGTCGGAAGCGACATAAGGAGCTAAGTGGGTTAACGACTTAGGGAGTTTAAGGTTGTTCGAACGACTTAAGGTGTTATCGTAGTTAGGTCGTGAGCGACCTAGTGTTCAGTTATGTGGTGAGCGACCTAAGTTTAGAAGTTGGATAGTTAGGTCGTCTAGATGACTTAGGAGTTAGGTCGGATTATCCTATATATATATATATAATTAGGTCGTTAAACGACCTAAGGTGTTAAGTCGTTAGGTTGTATTCCAGTTTGTTCGCGAGTTATGTTAGGTCGCGTGGATGCTTAAGGGATTAGGCCGTAACTCGTTGAATCGAGTAAAGTGATAGGTCGATAAGGCGCATCTCATTTAAGTCGCGTGGATGCGCATATACGTTAGGTCGCATGAGGGCTTACCAGTTAGGTCGTAGGTCGGAGACCCTGTTAAGTCGTATGGGTTTTTAGGTCGGCATGTGTTAAGTCGCGTGAGGACTCATGTTGTTAAGTCGCTAGGTCACGCGTTGATGCGCTAAGTCTTAGGTCGAAGAGGCACACGTTAGGTCGGAGTGTTTTGCTAAGTCGTAGGTCGTGGCTCTATAGGTCGTGGACGACCTAATTCCGAGTGATGACTTAAGGAGATTTCAGCTATAAATACTCGTCCATTTCTCACTTTTTGGGATCCGGATTTCGAAGCGACGAAGTGCTGCCATTTTGAGAGCTCGACTTCTGCACTTCTTCACTTCTTTTCTCCACTTTAATCTTGTGCTTCCTTCCATCCAAATCGAAGATCAAATTGAAGATTTAAGAGCTTAGATTGAAGATCTACATCCATTGAAGTGAGATTTCATCGTTTGGAGCGGATTCGTGATAGATCAAGCTAGCTCCTTCGCTGTGCAGATCTGAAGCGTGTTGATTTGGGGTTGTTTAGGTGATTTGGTGAGTGGTGATTATCTCTCACACGGATCCAAAGGAGTATATCAGATCGTTGGCTTGATTTGGTGTTAAAGTAGAGATTTCCATGCATTTTCCTAATCCTAAGTATAGATCCATATAGATCCATTGTTCATGATGATTTGGCATCCATTTTACTACATGTTAACCTATGCAAGTTCATTCATCAAGATTATAGAGACATTGCTCATGTTTTCATGCTTATTAGACTTTCGACTCTTTAATTACGAAATTGCCATTTTTGTTATAATTGTCTATTTAGATCATATTTGAATGCTTGATTACTTGGATTAATGTTTGACTTGATTGATTGCTATGAATTAGATGATTGATGATTTGATTTAGACCGAAGATGATTCGAAAGCTAAGGAAAAGGCTCTTGAATTGGGAAAGCTGCTCGTGGCATATGTAGTGGATGATGAAGCTCATATGAATAGATTTGATGATGATGTTGAGATGAAGCTTTGTTATGATGATGATGAAGCGAAGCATGATATGAAGTAGTCTTGGTCTAATCCATGCGGGATCATTCCAAGCAAGTTGTTAACTCGGTGATATGGTTCGAGTTAGAGGATAATGGTTTGCTCGAGAGGCGCTTGAGCTGGTATGGAAATAGTCGTCAAGGAGATTGACTAGAAGGCTGAGGTATCAACGTTGTTGAAGGTTCTAGCATGCTCAAAGAAAGGCTACTGATTGGGCAGTCAAGTACTCTGGGCAGATTCGATAGTCCTAGGCACGGGTCACGATGACGTGCAGAGTTATGTCTAGAACCGGGGTTTCCATTAGCCCTTGACGGACGGATGAAAGAATGAGCCGGTCATTCAATTAACGATGATATCGAAGCAATGATAACAGTGATAGCCAGAGTCATGGATGTTTGGTTGTATTGTCATTCGGTCTCAAGAGCGGTATTTTCTGGGTGCTTATCTGATCTTGGTTTAGGCCTTGGGGGTTTGTACTTGGAAAACATCGCCCTTGACTCGAGTGATAATTGCTTTACCTTAAATTGTGTGCTTTGCTATGTTTGCTTTTTACTTAGTGTGTGTCTGGGGGCTATCACTGTAGAAAGAGGTTGGAGTGGGAGGGTTGTATTCCTATTCCTTTCCCTTTATGCTCTTTTGGTATGTTGTTAGTTAATTTACTGCTCACTAAGACTGTTGTCTGACTCAAGGCTTTATGTTTTAACTCTTATTGCCTTGGGTTGTTCGTCCATTTTGGGACAGGCAGACTAGGTAGCAGGTGACAGGTGCTGTTCTTGCTTCTCACGATGCTGATATCAAAGACGAGCTGGAGGGTTGCATATTATCTTCTTATATGTACTGGATGTTCCGCTGTTTGTATTTTCTCTGAGTGTCATGTAGTGAGGCTTGATGTATTGACTATTCTAATGATTGTATTCAACTATTATGAAGTTTTATTGATGAGATTCTATTCTGTGAAGCTTCACTATATATACGTTCTATTGTATTTCGTCCACGCGCTGTGAGTAATACGATAGATTCTGATGTTTTAATTTACCCTGGCAATCGTCCATGGTCGCCTGGCACACTTTACAGTGCACTATCTCTAGGTTCAGTGCAGGGGTCATGGGCGGTCGTCACACTCTTTCTTCCTTTCATCCCAGATGGTTTCGAAGGGGTTACTTTGTTTTCTAAAATTTAGCCACTTCTTCAATGCTTTCGAAGGGATGGTTTCGACACCATCACTTCTTTACTTAGGAATGATTTCGAAAGGAATGCTTTCGAGTTTAATGGGTTTCTGATCCTTTTGCTCTACTTGAAGGCACAATCCAAATGGTTTCGACCGAAACAGTTTCCAAAGGTTTTCAAGGGGTAAATTTTTGAATGGTTTCGACAGGTTTCCACACGTTTTAAATTGATCCCAAAGGCTTTTGAAAGGTTTAGTATTTTAATGTTTTCAAAAGCGTTTTAAAGAATGGTTTCGAAGGGGTGGTTCCCCAAGGTTTCGAATGGGTTGAAAGGAAAGAATTTTCCTATGTTTTTGAAAGGAAATATTTAAAGGTATTAAAGAAGGATATCTAATGTTTTGAAGGTTTTGAAGGAAAGGTTTTTAATAGTTTCGAAAGGGTTGCTTTCAATGGTTTCGAAAGGGTTACATCCAAGGGTTTCGAAAGGGTTGTTTAAAGGTTTTCAAAAAGGTTTCGAATATATTAACTAGGCAATATAGCCTAAGTGTATTCAAGTTAAAATGGATTTCAACTTGTTTTGAAAGGATAGCCAATATTAAAATTCATCAAAATTATTTTGAGTAAAGTATATATAACATGGCAAAGTAGCTTAGAATAAAGTTAAGAGTATATTTTCCTTGTATAAGTGTGATTTAAAAGGTTAAATTATTTTGAAAAGGTTTTCAAGGAAAAAGATGAAGGGTGGGTAATCCTAAGAAATGTTTCGGACAATTAGTCCAGTTTGTGGATAGTTAGTCCAGTTTGTGGGCAGTCAACCTAGTTTTTGGATAGATAGTCCATTTACTACTTATGGACAGATGGTCCACTAGTTACCTGGTTATAGCTTAACGAACCTTGCTATTATTATTATTATTATCAGTTTAATTAACTAGTTTGGTTCCAGGAAAAGATTTGCAAAATATATGTTTTAAAGCGGATATTAGTGAGTGGAAACTCGTTCCGCTAAGTAGCGTGGTCTCACTTAATACCAGTAAAATGAGATGTAACAGTATTATTCACACCATGCTTTATGTGCAACTCGAAGTTTTTTCCCCCTTTAACTCTCGGTGCTCAAAATTGATTTGAGTAGGCTGAGGGTTGAGGTTTACAGGTTTTATTTTTGACGAATAAAGCTTCTAGAGACAAGCAGGTGCTGTCGGATAGCTAATTAGGAGTTGCAATTTATTTTGTTTATTTTCACTGTGGATATGAAGTCAGATATGACTATATTGCTTTGGTCAACCAAGGGGGCATTGTCATATGTCGCTCTTGGCGTATATTTGTAATGATTATAATTGATCTTTACCTGGGAAACGTTATGGGATTATGTAACATGGATATGAATTACTATTCGAAATGAAATCAGTAAAATGTTGTTTTTTGAAACAGTTAATTTTGTTCATATTCAAGTGCTTATGATATTATGAATACCATTAGCTTTACCGTATTTTGTCACCAGAAGTTAATACTATGAATGACTGCAGCATCTGTAGCGCTTAGCTCTTGGCCTTTAGATACGGGATGTTACAACTTGGTATTAGAGCATAGGTTTATGAAATTTTTTAACTAAAAATGGTTTGAAAACATAATCCTAAGGAATTAGAGTAAGATTTGGGGTATGGGATAACGCTATAGTAACGTACTTGTATTTGCTATATATAAGTATACGCTTTATCTCTAGTCTCCTATCTTTGTTAGCTTATTTTTCTGTATCTCATGAGGTTTGAATACAGATATGGATGGTAAAAGAGGAAGAGTTAACCCCGGAGGGGAGGGTACTTGTGGGAATGTCAAACCTAATGCGAGGAGGACCCAAGGTTAGACACAAGCAGAGAATGTGGGTGCTGGAGTCTCGCAAGTGGACATGGGAGCAATGTATTAGTTTTTTGTGAATATGATGCAAGCTAGAATTGCAGTTGGAGTGGTAGGAGGAGATGCTGCAGGGGTAGGAGTACCAGAAGTTCTGGTAGTTAACCATTATGCTAAGCTGAGCGGAGATTACGCTAAGCTTGGAGGGAAGCCATTTTTGGGAACAGAGGATATTATAGAGGTGGAAAATTGGTTGCTGCACTAAGAAAGAATCTTTGCAGACTTGGGGCTCAATGATGAGCGGAATAAGAGGCTTGCTTCTAGACAGCTTCAGGGAGCAGCTTTGTTTTGGTGGAATAGTGTAACGGCTGGTGTGGATAAGGAAACCTTGACATGGGCAGATTTTAAAGGGAGGTTCCAGGAGAGGTTCATGTCTACGATGGCACAATCAGCTCTGATCAGAAAGTTTGTTGAATTAGTGCAGGAAGAGATGTTCGTTCTGGGGTATGCTAGAAGGTTCGAGGAGTTGGCCAGATATGGGTATGCTTCAGTGGATACAGTGATGAAGAGGAATGAGAAGTTTATCAAGGGGTTGAAGCCTTAGTTAGCAAGGGCTACACTACCTCATATTAGAGATCCTTCTGATTTTGTAGTGGAGATGGCCTTAAGGCATGAGGAGATGCTTGATTCTCTAGAGAAGAGTAAGGCTAAGGAAGTCCAGGTTGGGCAGAGTCAGAAGAGGAAATTCTTTCATAAGAAGGATGCTCAGAAGAGTGGAGCAGCTAAGAAAGGGAAGTCTGAGGTTGTCTGTTTTAAGTGTGAAAAGAAGGGGCATTTTGCTAATGAGTGTCGTGTTGGAAGGGCTAAGGAGGTGGCTGGGAAGAAGAATGTCCGGTGCTTCAATTGCGACCAGATTAGCCACTATAAGAATCAATGCAAGGAGCCTGCTAAGGATGGAAAGGGTAAGGTGTATGCATTCGAGCCTGCTACTTCGAAGCCAACAGCTCAGGAGAAAGGAAAGGCAGTTTTAGGAGGTACGCTTCAGTTACATGGTATGTCTGTTAGCATTCTATTTGATACCGGTGCATCGTATTCTTTTATATCTAGATGTTTGATAGATAAGCTTAACCTAGAAACCACATATTTCGTTACTTTCTTACAAGTTGCGAATCCAATAGGAGGGTAAGCAACTCTAGGGTTAAGATGTGACCATTTAGAGTTTGACTTGTTAGGTCATGCTTTTGTTTGCAGTTTGCATGTGTTTGATTTTGTGGGGTTCAGAATTATTTTTGGGATGGATTGGTTAAGCGAGTACGATACTACGATGATAGGATATTTTTCCAGGATAGGAAAATATTGCTTAGGCACCCTGATTGTAGCGACAGGATTGTTTATACCGTAGAAGGTTCTAGCGGTGAGGTGAATGCTTTGTTGGATGTTATGGAATTAGAAGATGAGCTGAGTCGAGTTTTCGTGGTTAGAGAATTCGCAGATGTTTTTGAGCCTATAGTAGGATTGCCATCAAAACGAGCCATTGAGTTTCATATATTTGGTTCCGGGAGCAAAACCAGTGAGTAGGCCGCCAAGCAGGATGACCTCTACAGAGATGAGGGAGTTGAAAGTGCATTCGGTGGGTTTGGAAGGCAAGAGTTTTATCAAGCTGAGTAGTTCGCCTTAGGGAGCAACCACAGTGTTTGCTAAGAAACTGGATGGATCGTTAAGGCTATGTATCGATTATCGTAAGTTGAATGAGAAGACGATAAAGAATCGATATCCACTGCCGAGGATTGACGGTTTGTTCGATCAGTTAAGTGGAACCAAGATATTTTCCCAATTAGATTTTGCAACGGATTTCCATCAGCTCAGAGTAGTAGAGGATAGTATACCTTTGACGGCGTTTAGGACTAGATATGTATCGCAAGAATGGTTAGTTATGCCGTTCGGACTAACTAATGCACCGACATTCTTTGTGGATTTGATGAACCGATTTTTTCAAGAGCACTTGGATAAGTTCATATTGGTTTTCATTGATGATATCTTGATATACTCTAAGGATGAGAAGGAGCATGTAGTTCATCTTAGAGTGGTTCTTAAGACCCTGAGGCAGCATCGGCTAAGGTGAAGTTTTCAAATTGTCATTTCTGGAAGAAGGAAGTGAAGTTTCTTGGTCATGTAGTCTCAGAGGAAGGGTTGTCAATAGATTCGACTAAGATTGAAGCGGCGAATAGTTGGAAGGGACCTGAGACCGTGACTGAGATAAAGAGTTTCCTCAGATTAGCTGGTTATTATCGGAGATTCATTAAGGATTTTTCGCGAATAGCAGCACCGATGACCAAGCTAACGAGAAAGGATGTGAAGTTTGTTTGGACCGATTAGTGTGAGGAAGCATTCTAGAGTATTAAATACCTATTGACCCATGCACCAGTTTTGGTTATTTGGGAAGGGAATAAGGAATTGGTTGTTTATTCAAATGCATGTGGAACAGGATTAGGAGCTGTGCTGATGTAGAGAGGTAAAGTGATCGCCTATGCTTCACGACGGCTTAGACCACATGAGGTCAGATATCCGATGCATGATTTGGAATTGGCTGCAGTAATTTTTGCATTGAAGGTGTGGAGACATTACCTTTTGGGAGAGAGATTTGAGTTATATACGGATCATAAGTCATTGAAGTAATTGTTCTCTCAGAAGGAGCTGAACATGAGACAGTAGAGGTGGTTAGAGTTTATTGCCGCTTATGATTTTGGTATTGAGTACACACCGGGGAAAGGCAACAAGGTTGAAGATGCACTTAGCAGGAAACATCAGAATGCGGTGTTGGCGATGATTGCTAAGTGGAAAGATTTGGAAGCATCAGAGGATTGCAGAGTGCAGTGGAGATCTGAGGCTGGATCTAGCGGAGAAGCCATAATGTTATCTTGTTTGGAAGTTCGACCAGTGATGATCGAGAATATTGCTTCTAAATGGAAAGAAGATCCGATATTAGCTGAACAGATGAGGAAGTTAAGAGATGGAACCGAGAGCGATGACTTGAAAGATTTCAGTCTTAACCAGAATGGATGGTTGAGAAAGAAAGGAAGATTATGTGTTCCGAGTGTAGGAAACATAAGAAAAGAAGTCTTGGAGGAATGCCATCGTTCAAAGTTCTCTATTCATCCAGGAGGAACTAAGATGTATCATGATATGAAAAGGAGTTTCTTCTGGGAAGGCATGAAGCGGGTTATTGGCTTATGGTTAAAGCAGTGCTTGATTTGCCAACAGGCAAAGGCTGAACAACAGAAGCCAAGTGGGTTGCTTCAGCCATTAGACATTCCGTTATGGAAATGAGATTCTATTTCTATGGATTTTATTGACGGGTTGCCAAGGTCGAGTAGAGGAAATGAAAGTATATGGGTTATAGTGAACAAACTGACCAAGAGTGCCCATTTCATTCCAGTTAAGTCAACCAAGATTGAGGAATTCTATAGGGCTTAGCTTTTGGCCTCTAGATACGGGATGTTACATGCCCTTTCTTCGTATAATAGTATAAAGCACCCATTCTAGATAATTGATACCGGACATATGCATTTAACTGGCTTCACCTTTTGCTTTTGGCTCTTATCGCTACTTAGACTAACCAATCCGGTTGTATCACTATACACGCTTTCAGTGCAAGCCAACCTATTCTCAACACGTCATCATGTATACATATATTCACTAAAGGAACTGAGCCAATTGAAAGCAAACCAAATGGGTGCATTTAAAAAAAACCATCTTTAGATATTTAGTGGACCTATGAAACTAACTAATTTTAGATTTAGTCTAAAATATTTCAAATAAAATCTTTATTTTATTTAACTTTTTTTATAAAATGGCTATTTTATAAGGTAAGATTTATAAGCGTATCAAATACACTTATATATTTGTAGTGCACCTGCTACAAATATAAAGTATACATGACTAATGTGACCATATATAGGTGTTTGGATTTACACCGCAATAGACACATTTATCCTTTTATATATGTCTTTGTTGTCCATAGTTTTTTTTAAATATAAAATTAGAAATTGTAAACATACATATAACAGTTACATACATATACACATACATGCATTCATACATACATACATATATGTATATATGTATGTATGTGTGTGTGTGTGCGTGCATGTATATATGTATGTGTGCGTGCGTGCATGTATATATATGTGTGTGTGTGTGTGTCTATATGTTAATGTTACTTTGACTATTTTATATGTTTTGGATTCTAGAATTTACAATTTTAAATCTAGTTTTAACTTAGGAAGGTTTTAAAGTTAAATTTATGATTTACACAAAAGTACCTTTCATAAACTTTGAACTGAAATAACATACATATATGTATACTTGTATAAATAATTGCAAACAATGTTCTAAATTTAAAACAACATGAATTGCTAGGAAAAACTTAAAGACTAAACTTAAAATTAGCGGTTAGAAAACAAGTCTGAATAATTATGTAGCTTTATATGTTTTTTGAAACTTAAAGTTAGTGAGTAGAAAACAAGTCTAAAGATAAGAAGGACTCAAGATAGGTTTATGATATTTTGCACAAAAGTCCACTTATGAAATTTTGAATTGGAATACCTTTAAAGATATGTGAACAACAACCGAATGTATTTACATTCAAAACCAACAAACATACAAAACATGTATAATTTTAAAAATGATTTTAAGTAATCAACACATGTGGGTAACCCAAGTGTGTGTATATAATAAATTACAAAATTAAATCAATTAATAAAAATCAATTTTCAAAACAATTTTTTTAACTATAATATCCAAATCAATAACAAAATTAAATCGGACAATCCATGCATACATATGTCTGTATGTGTGTGCGTGCGCGCATTTTGAAAACAATACGTGTGTGTGTGTGTATTCGTTGTATAATATTTGGAATCTAAGTTAAGCAAAGAAGGTGAACATGAAATAAAAATGAGGTAGCATATGGCGATTTAAGCTATATTTATATTATGTATTAAATAAATAAATAAAATAGAAAATCATCTTGAGATGAAGCTAAAAATCACATCTTGAATGAAGAATATAATTACTATATTTGATATAATGAACCTTTAGGTTTTGCAAGTATCTAAAGGCAAATACATCTTGACTACTATTGATTTTATTTGAATTTGTTTTGGGAGTTTTTTTTACTCTATGGAGGCCATGAAATTTCGACAGAGAAAGGAGGTAGAGAGAGTGAATTGTCAGGAAGAATATTAATGAATAAATGAAAAGAATTTTTGTTTTAAAGGAATCATTGAAACCTTTCCCTTTCTTTCTAAAAAACTTCCTTATTTAATTTCCAATTAATCAAATCCCCACTACGTCGCCCTACTTGGAGGCCCAAAACTAACGGCGACGGATACTGCAGTCATCCATAGTTATTAATCCTAGGCGAATAAATACAACGACATTAGATACATTGATACATAGAAACACAAGAATATGAAAAAAAATTAAACAACAAACAAATTCCACTTCAAAATATTCCAAGTTGATTACATAATCCCAATTTGCAAACCACGTTCAGATAACATATAATGATTACAAAATATGCCAAGAGCGACATATAAAGATGCACCCTTGGTAGATCAGAGTTACAAACAAAACACACAACGGAATTAAAAGGACTCTAATAACAAGCTTGCCTCCTACACGTCCTTAAAAAATTTATTCGTCTAAAAGAATACCTGGAATCCTTAACTCTCAACTTACTCAAAATTAACTGAGTACCTGAGAGTTTAAGAGGAAAACAAAAACTTTGAGTCAAACATAAAGCCTGGTATGAATAATAATTTACCATCTCAAACCATTTAGATATCTAGTGAGACCATGCCGCTTAGCGGAACGGGTTTTCCCCTTACTAGTATACTAAAATATTTATAAAATCATATACTATGCTCCTGCATCCACAATGGTTAAAACATAGTATTTCAAAAACTTTATGATGATATGCAAAACAAGTAAATCAAATCTGGATTACCCATCCCTATTCATTCGTACTATCTGTCTCAATTATAGTTTCTAGGATTACTATTAACCTGTTAAATGTTTATGGACTATCTGTCCAATATCATAGTTTTCATGGGATTACTAAGAACCTATTGGTAACTCCAATATCTTATCTCTTATCATAATTTTCATGGCCTAACTAGGAACATATTGACTGACTGTCAATATCTTAGTCTAGATATAGTTTTCATGGGCTAAATACAAACCTACTGGCCCCTACCAGTATCAAATCATAGTTTTCATGGGTTGACTATGAACTATTGGCCCCTGCCAATATCATACAATTTTTATGGCCTTACTGTAAACTTATTGGCCCCTACAAATATCTTTAATTAAGATTTTAACATCTGTTAAGTTATATTCACTACTAGGTCAACCTAACCGGTTATTATGCCCTTTCCTCAAAATACAGTTATGGGTTAACAACAATGTGAATAATATTTCCATGATCTTTATTTATGCCATGGTTTTTTTCCTTTAAAAATGAGAATGGGTTATTTGTTTTGAAACCTTAAAACATCATTTTCGAAACCACAAATGACCTCCTTTGAAAGCATAGAAAACCACTTTTCAAACTCTAAGTATATACCTTTCAAAACCAATGATACCTTTCGATGGTATCAAGAAAACATTCTTTTAAAACATATCTTCGAAACAAATAAAGTGCCATTTCGAAAGCAATGGCTTTACTCTTTAATAACAAGTTGGGTCAAAATGGTTATATACGAAAGTATCTCTTTCGAAACCAACTAAAATTAATTTAGGGAAAAGCTGATGGTGTCAGAACCATCTAGTCGAAAGAAAATACATTTAAAAATTAAAACTGCGAAGGACAGAGTCGAAACCCCCTTTCGACTCCATTACCTTCGAAACCCTCAACCCCTTTCGAAAGAAATTAGGAAGCGGCTTATCCTAGGTAAAAGCGAAGATAACCTTTCGAAGGCATTGATGACTTCAATACTTCGGAAGGAAAATAGCGGCTAGGTTTCGACTAGGTCGGAACCAACCCTTTCGAAAGCTCTTATTTAAAGGAAAAAGGCACCCCTTTGAAAGCTGATGCTTTAACATAATATGACAACCTTCTTCGAAAGCTATTTATAAAACCCTTTCAAAAGCATATGTTTTGACTATGTCGAAAGCTTTATATAAAACAAGGCAAGACTTTAAATTTTGAAAACAAAACAGGGTTTCGACCCCATCAGAAGCTTACCTTTCGACACCAAGGCTTCCGCTTTGCTTTCACTCCACTGCGTACAGCTAGGTGATACCTTGTGTATTGGTTTCGGCTATGTGGGTTTTGACTAAGTAGCTTCCGACTAGGATGGGGCAGAATCATTGGAGCCGAAAGGGGCTACTAATTGAGGCAGAACACCTTTTTCTAAATTAAAGGCTGAAATGTTGCTTCTTTTAGTAATTGCTTTATAACAACTTGCCTATTTGTAAACCATTGATTGGCTGCCATAAAACTTTTCAAATACTTTACAATTAAAACTGTCGCATTTATACCAGATCTAAACCATAAAATGTAACGTTTAAGTCCTTCCATATAACAAAAGTAATATTTGTAGAAAAGCCCCCCTTTTAAAATAATTTATTTTTCTTAGTAAATCAATTGGGAAAATCCACAAAAATCATAGAAATTCAATTTCTTCATGCAATCAAAGATAATAAAATTTCAGACCCAATTTCTACCTGAAATTCTCGAAGTAAAATTTAAACCCAATCATATCATATTTTTTGTTAAAAATTCATAATAAAATTCCTATAACTTAGTAAACTCTGGAAATTAAAACCCATCTCCAAAATCATGTTTTACTTAACACAAAAATTTTCCATGGCATTTTAAAATTAATAACCAATGGTTTTACCCCTGAAACCACACAAATTTCATGTATAAATAAATTGTTTAAATCAACAATTCTTAAATTAAGCATATCATCATCCAATATATCTTAGAAACAGAATAAATACTCAAATCCAAAATCATATGATTATAAAACCAAAATGAGATGGAATGAATTATTATTAACCTTAAACTTGATAAGGAATTTGTGATTTGTTGTTGATTAATCCTTCCTAGCTTTGACCCATAGCTTTAGATTGAAATTTCTTCTTTTTTCTCCTTGTTAATGGCCGACTCTATTTAGTTTTGATTTGCATTTGTGAAAAGATGAAAATGGAACGTGAATGGGCAATTACAAAAGGTCATAGCCATGTATAATAGATTAGCTAATTTACTAATATGCCCATGTGTAACTTAATTAACCTATAAACCAATTTAAGCCTATTAAATATTATTATTAAGCACGACCCATCATTTAATTTATTTAAATTTCAATCCCCTTATCAACATTATTCTATTTAATATATCTAATTAAATCTTCTAAATAATATTATAAAAAATTAGGGATGTTACACCCGCCATAATCATCTACGTCCAGAAGCAAATATGATGGAAAAGAGTAGTGAAATAAATGAATGAATTTGTAATAAAAAAATTGAAGGCTAGAGATCTTTTGCCTATCATTAATTACTCATTTTCCTTTTCAAATCCAATTTTAATCCCTTCCCCTCTCTCACTTTCATTGGCCAGCCATAAAAGAGGCATGATAGGCCCAAAAAATTCTCAAACCTATTTAGTACTCAATCTATTTAAATTCAATTTAAATATTCTATCGATATGTGCACATATAACTTTTATATTTGTGCATTTCATTAAACCAATGACATTTGTAAAATCAAATAAATATTAGTAATTAATATTAGTTATTTTACAATGATTATAATTAATTAAACCATGTAGTTATTCAAAGTGTTAATCATTACAGTTGTGCGACTTAATAGTATAAATTCAGTTAGTGATTAATATCAAACAATTCCTATATTAACGTTTACGCATCACATTAGTTAATGGTGTGATATTTTGGCTAAATTTATCACTCACGCATCTTTTCGATAAAATCCAATATTACTATTATAAGTTGTAGCTATTACCAATGAATATTTACACCAATTCTCTTCGTCGAAACTATATCACTTTAAGACTTATGGAATTTGGTTTTGGTAAACATTCTAGTATCGTCCACATTCAACTTAATTGTTAGACACAAAATCCTTAGTTCAATAATAAAAATTATAAATAATCGTACTGCTCTGGCTAGTGACTTTGACTTTGAGTTGACTATAATTGACTATGATGCTAACGTCATATAACTTAGCAGACAAATTCTCTATTGAATAGTGTTTCACTTTCAATGCTTCAACTCAAATCGAACTATGGTCGTTCAGACTCCATGCCACGATTTAACTATAATCAAATTGGAGTGTCCACATTAAAGTTCCACGGTATTCTCAAGTTGAGGGAACTATGTTATATCATCACTTCGAGATTATCTTTTTGACCTTGGTTATATTAACCAATAGAGAACTCTTGAGCGATTCATTACATAATTATTCAATAACTATCGGCACATAGCCCATTGGTGTCTCCAGCAGCCATGAGTAATACACTGCCCAAGATTTAGAGAGTGTTACGTACTCTAGTCTCAACGGGTGTATAAATATCCTTTCTCAAAACATTTGACTAGGAATATTAAAACAACATGTTATTTTTCAGTGTGATAAAATTCTTATCACTACAACGCGTTGTAATTACTATCACATAACTTGTCATTTAAGGATTTTCTATTTAATATACTTTGAATTGACTACTTAATTATTATATCACAATATAACAAAGTATGTTATAAAAATCAATCACTTTATTATGAACAAGATTGGTTATCAAGTTAAATATATGTAACAAATTACATAATTGCCCTTAGATGTTACCTCTAACTTTATCAATCTTCCACTTGCACTTAGCTTCAATTATGAAATCATATTCCAACTCCTTCGGTTGGTTTTCTAAAAACCAATCTGACTAGACCCATAGAATGGGTATGCTATTTTGTTTTAATTATCAACTCTGTCAATTAACTCCCCCTGATGCCGATAAACATCCTTTATCATGTGGAACCCTTTAAAGTATTAGTTTCGATGTCCAGTGTACTTTAGTTTCTTTTACGAACTATATCACAGTGTTATTATCATATAATATTGTCATGGGATTCCCAACTCTCTGAATCAGCCCTAGCTCAGCTATAAATTTGTGCATTTATTTATATTTTTATATTGCAACACTATTCAAGGTGATGTACTTAGCCTTTGGTTGAATCGACAACTACTTATTGTTTGGAATATTTCCAACTTAAAGTTATTAACTTAGGGTTGAACATGAATTTTGGATTGACATACTATACTTGATATCTCTTATGAAGTTCGAGTCTATGCACTCCTCCATAAGGAGTTTATTGTTTTAACAAATAATTTTCTAGTATTTCATAAATACTCGAGAACACTCTAAACTATCATGTAGTGATCTCAATTAAGGTTTGATACTTGCTCTATGTATTGACTACATAAGCGAAGTTTAATATTGTAGACAATTTCACATGTGCGATAATTCCTACTGCCAATGCATAAGGCAAACTGTAACGACTCAGAATTTCACTGCTTTCATTTATGAATATTTAATAAAATTTAAATATTCAAATAACAGGTTTATAATGAAAATAGAACTCTTTTAGATAATAATAAATGATGGTGAAATCATTTTCAAATTTTGTTTACAAAAATATTTAGTTCGATGAAAATTAGAAAATGTGACCGGAAATAGTTTTTCCGAATTTTTGACATTTCATCATATAAAGGTTGTTTGAAATGTTGTGAGCCTTGTTTATATTTGAAAAAACATTTAAATGGTTAAGAATGTAAATTATTTAGTATATATTGGTATATACATAGGCATATATACTTAAGTACATACATGTAAATACTAAAAGATGCCTTAAGAGACATGATTTGACACTTTGGCATGTATTATGGAGGGTGTTGAGGTGGAAAAACAATGTAGAGGGTAGAAGTACAAGGGTAGTTTAGTAGTTTACCTTTTCTATTGCTGATAAATAGCCTGCCACTTCTTCAAATTTTCCTCCTCCTCCTCCTATCATATTTTCTTCATCTTTGAACCAAATAGAGATTTTTTAAACCGTGTAAAATTTCAGTAGCTGCAACTTTTATTTTTATGACTTCTTCAAACTTTGAGCTTAACTATATCCAAATCTCATTTCTTTCAAACCCATTTTCGAACGCATATTTTCAAGTCCGAAAATACCTCTTCTTCTTTTGACCATATCTCCCTAAAAAACAATCCAAATTGAGTGATTCGTTTATTGAAATGTTAGAGAAAATAATTTCCAACAACTTTTCTTTTGACCACTTTCCAAAATTACAAGGGGAAAGCGACTCATTTTCGAGTTGCTTTTTATGATTTCCAAGCTTTGCAAATTTTTAGTATTTCAAGTCTTCAAAAGAATTTTGCAAACTTTTGGTGAGCAAACTTCTAACTTTTTGTGGAAAGATTAAACTTTTTATTATGTTGCCTATTTGGTTATAGAATATATTATTTGGGTGGTTGAATTATCATATGGTTTGGATATGTTGCTAGTTTATGGTTTAGCGTAGATTTGTGAATCGAATGTTAAAGTGATGTTTTTTGTTATAAAGTTGTGATATTTGTCTTGTGATTGGAAGTGATATGGAATGTTAATAAATGGAAAAGTAAGTGAGCAAGGTTAGCAAGTGAAAGGTGTTTGTGTTCGACATAGCGATCCTTTGAGTTTTTAAATTCGATTACTTACTTTGCTTTAAACAAAAAGTTTTCTAAAGTTTCTAACCTTTTGTTTTGCTACTAAAACATTGTATTAAGTTCATAAAGT
Organism: Allium fistulosum; assembly: GCA_030737815.1. Lineage (NCBI taxonomy): Eukaryota > Viridiplantae > Streptophyta > Magnoliopsida > Asparagales > Amaryllidaceae > Allium > Allium fistulosum. The sequence goes on from CM060906.1 coordinate 1,024,460,690, forward strand.
AAGTTAAAGTTAAAAGTAAGTGTTTTAAAAGACTATTTGAGATGTTAGTCAAGTTTGGAAGTTATGGTATTCATAGCGATAGTCGCTCTGGATGCAGTTCGATAAAAAGTCCAATTTTTGAAAAGTTAATGTTTATATATTAAAGTGTTTTGAAATGTTTTGAAATGTTTTAAAAACTTAATAATGATTAAGGAAAGTTAATTAAGAATTTAATAATTAATTATTAATAACCTACTAAGTACTAAACAAGGTTTGTTAATTTTAATTAATTAAAGATTAGTACTAATTAATTATCTTTTAAAAGTAAGATTAATTTTCAATTAATTATGAGTTAAGTACATGATTTATTTTTAATTAATTATTAATCAAATATAAGGTCAATTATTTGTTTATTTAATAAATTAATTGTTAATTATTTTAAATGATAAATTAATTAAGGTTTAATTTTAAAATAATTGTTTATTAAAAGTTTAATTTATTATTTAAGTTTTAATTAAAAGATTAATTAATTAATTAAGATTAATTTAGTAAATTATTAATAAAGATTTTAAATTATTATTTAATAATCAATAAAGGATTAATTAAGGGTTTTATTTATAAATAAATTATTTATTAAAGGTTTAATTATTTATTAATTTATAATTAAATTAAGTTCAAATTTAACAAAGATTTATTATGATTAAATAAAGAGTTTAACTTGTAATTAATCATTTTAAAAGGGAGTTTTAAGTTTTAAATCCTTTGTTTCGAGAACCAAATTGTTTTAAAGGTACTTCTTTTTCAAAGATGGTTTTGAATAAAAAGGATTTAAGTGTCGATACCATTAAGTAGACAAATAATTATGAATGAGTTATGTAAATGGTTTGATTGTGTGGATATGTGTTAGCAAAATAAATCCCCGTTCTGCTATAGATTGGTTGTTTGATCGTGTGGACATATGTATCTGCAAAATAAATCCTCTTTCTGCTATAGGTTAATTGTTTGATTGTTGGAAACCTATTAGGCAGGACAAATCACCATCCCGCTATTATGTTATTTGGACATGTATATGCTAGTTGAGTTGTATTGACATATTATTCCCTGATTTGGATATGAATTGCATTTACATATATGTTGATTTATGTAAATAAATGGTTAATGACTTGGAAGTGAAATTGATGTTAAAGGTAACTTAAATTACTACCATTGGAATTGCTAAGCTCATTTTGAAATTATAAAGTACGGTTTTGAATTAACTTCAACTCTTTAATTAATTTTGGGGTTTAAGCTTTATAAATTATTTTTCAAGTTATATTATTATTTTACAAAGGTATTTATAAATAAAACTTGTTTATAAAAATGGGTTTTACTAATTAAAAAGGTTTATATAAAGTGTTTTAAAAGGATGAGTTGCAAAGGATATTTTGTAAAGGATTTTTCTTAAAGAAGATTTATCAAAGGAGTGTTAAATAGGAAATGTTTTATAAATGATTTAGAGGTCTGTAATTAGGTTTTGTAAATTGACTTGTAGACTTATAAAAGTGTTTTATAAATTGCTTTTGGAAATTTATAAAGGTATTTAAATCTGAAGTGACTTTTAAATGGGAACTTTTTGTAAAGGATAAGTGGATCGGTTTATAGTAAGTAATGTTTTCAAAAAGGAATTTAAAAGGAGGAATTTTCCAAATGTTTTGATAATATACTTATACCCCTAGGATTAGTATAAAAGTTTTCCAATTATAAAAGGGATGTAAGGGGTTTGGGAATAGTGTTTTGAAAAGATCTTTTAATCGAATGTTTATATAGTGATTTTAATTAATTAAAGATTAGTTAGTAAAGGCTTAGTGGATCCTATATGGAATCAAATCAATGTTGAACGATTGTTTATTTGATAGTTAAATAATCGATTATCAAATCTGGACCTAAACGTAACTTTGGAACTATCTAGGAGAAACACGTGAGTTATATGGCACAGTCATTCCCAATGATGCAAACTATGCATATAAATCTCATTTCGTTCTTCTAGGATAAATGATAAGAAAATCCTTCCACAAACAATTAGGAGGTGAACTCCACTCTTATCTTTGTCTGTTTATTTCTAAAGGACCGAGGTTAAGTTTACTGGGAAATATCGAAAGTTGTTTTGAAGAGACGTGGATCGGATATGCTATCCAAAAACCACTTCGATCTAACTCAACCATTTCGAACTGAAGACATCTTGAAGAATATGGAATTGAAGATGGAGCATTGAAGTGCAAGGGTTGCTTGCTACTAGTCCTGAAGGTGATTCCAAAATGGATGTAGTAGAAGTAGTGCCTTCGGTTTGTCCTTATCCTGGACAACTTGTATGGATGAATGCTGGCAGTGCATTACTGCTTGGAAGGCAGTGTTAGCATTCCAAGTGGGATTGCTATTCAGAAGGTAAGCGTAGCCTCAGACCTCATCAACTGGAAATGACTAAAATCATGGGAGATGCAGCAAGGCCAAGTTGGTCGCTCCCATTAAGGTGTGTCATCACCTTTCTAGATACATCTAAATATTTATCGATTGGTTGTGCATGAGATCTTAATAAAAAGGGTTGCAAAGCAACCAAGGTGATGACATATTCGGTACTATCCAGTAAGAGGTAGGCCGGTCTTGTGTTGGTAGGGGACCCTAGCGAGGTCCTCGGTACATTTTCTAGACGTGTACCGTGATAGGTGGTACCTCGGTGCCTTGTCATAGTATGGAATCCAATCTCCAATATGTGCCTTTACAGTTTTGACTGTAGAGCCTAGTATGCTGGAATTTAATAATGATAACAATTTCGGCTATTTTCATATATTTATTTTGTATGCTTAGACATTATTATAATATTACTGAATTTTATATAAAAATGTTTTAGTTATTATAAGGTAAAAACCCATACGTGTTTATGTGCGGCGTGGTCTTACGAGATACCTTTGATTTTAAAAGTGCTTTAAACATAATAATTCAGTTTTTTGAATTTACTCACACTAGACCCATATTTGAGCCGGAGTTTTATTTTCTTTTCCTAAAACTCTTGGGTGCTAAAATTTTTATCGGAAGCTAAGTGGTTCAGGTTTTCCTATGGATGCATTTTGGAGGAGCTTGGAGCAGGAGGCTTCATCGATAGCTAGTCATTACCTTGTTTTCGCTGTATTATATGTATCTTGTATTAGGTAGGTCGGGACAGATTGTTATAACTATCCTAGTGTAGAATATGTATTAGTATGACTTTGATGTATCATTTTTGAAATGACTTTATAAAGTATTATGTTGATTAATATATGTTATTCCATTGCGTTGTGAGATTATGTGATTGTTTAGTTTCTTCTATCTCCTATCTTCTTTCTTTCCCTTAACAATCTATCTTTCCAGCACTTATTTTTTCGGCATGTGAATACCGTGGATATATTAGTGTAAACTTCTGGGGTACGAAAAGGCGGGTCGTTACACGTCGTATCAAAGCGCAAGGTTAAGCGAGAACCTAGGCCCTGGTGGAGTAAACTCATCTGAGATCGGGTAAGTGAGACCCTAGAGTGAGTATGAGTGTATTATATATAACAACGTGTATTCGTTAGTGACATAACATGTTTTATATTGTGTTGATTTATCTGTTGAGTGGTTTAAGAACTTTGGAGTGGTTTAATAACTTTGGTCGAGATGTGGGACGCCACGGTGTCGATAGGGGTTCCTAAACTCTTGAATAAGGCAAGCTGATACAATATTGTTTTGAAATTGGGTAAATGAAATAATTTTACCTAGAAATATATTTTGTATATAAAGAATGATTTCGAAAATAGTATAGTATTTTTAGGTATTATTGTTAGGAGATAATAATAATCTATTATTATCAATTAGGATTTTGTTAGCCATGCGTGTCCAGTTGAGCATTGACTATTGTTAGTGTGTGTAGGAAGCTTTACATTTTAGGATTTGGGTTGGGTATGTAGAAATAGGGATAACCTTGAAGCGAACACCTTGTGAATTAAGTTTCAGAATTTGACTATAAGGCGTTCAATTGATAATGTGGGGTTAAAATTGATTTAATAAAAGATGTTATTAAAAGCTAGAATATTGGAAATAAATATTTGGAAAATGTTTTATAAAAGTCAATTTATAAAAATGGATTTATAGGAATGTGTCTTGGATTAAAAAGAATTTAAGTTGAAAACTTGAGAACTTAAATCTCAGGGCTTTTGGAAAATGTTTCAAGGTTTTGAAGAAAATAATTGTATTATTTGAAAGCAATTTTGGTTCAATAATAAAAAAATTGGGAGTGAAAATGTTAAGTAAGAAATGTTTTCTTTGGATTGGCTAGGGAGAATGAGTCTTGATTGTTTTGTGATGATCTGAATAATCTTCTAAGTGACGATCGGATGTTTGCCTAGGCGAACGTTGCAGTGCACTTAGTAAATTATTCTCTTTATCATTGTACAATCGAAACAAGTTCAAACCCCGAATGAATCCAAAGCGAGTTGGTGATAAATATTCTGTTGGAAACGAAAAGTATTGTTTTAAAAATGGGATTTTGAAATAAAATTTTAAGTTAACTAGTTATAGTGGCTCGGAAATAACTTAAAATTTGGAAAGAGATGTGTTCGAATGGCAAACACATCTCTTGAGTATTACCTTCTTTGTAAGGGAATGTATGATACAATTTGGTAGTACCCAGTTCCTTAGTATCATTTTGGAGTTGCTCGGGCTATATATATATTTTCTAAGATTAATATATATAAAAGTTTCATTTCAAAAAGTTTTTAAATAAGACCAGATATTTGACTCTTGAGTTTTCTTAGGAAAATAAATGTAAAATGGAATAGTTAAATCAAATAGGGTATATACTCTTAGGATGTAGTGGAGTAGTATCCAAGTTGAACCTAAGTTTAGTTTTATGAAATGTTTTCATAAATAATTTAGTGGAAAGAGAGTTGGTATTAGTGAGAACCAATTAAATAAGTACGTAGGTTGGTCGAACACTTGATGAGGGTTTTTGATATGGGACAAATGTTTTCTATCATAGTACATCTATGTAAGGGGAATAGAGGTTCTAAATCAAGGAGCCTGATCAGAGTCCGCACTAGAAAATCGAGTGACCGATACTAGTTCGGAAGTGAAGTTATGTATTCGATTAGTGATCGAACCAGACTTTGTATATGAATGATCTATGTACATCATACGAACTGATGCATAATGCAAAAGTGTTTTCTGGTTTAGGTTGAGGTGTAATTTTGGGAACAAAATTCTTTTAAGGTGGAAAGAATGTAACGACCTAGAATTTCACTACTTTCATTTGTGAATATTTAATTAATTTTATATATTCAAATAATGGGTTTTATAATGAAAATAAAACTCTTTTAAATAATAATTACTGATGGTGAAATCATTTCCAATTTTGTTTACAAAAATATTTAATTCGATGAAAAACAGAAAATGTGATCAGAAACCATTTTCCGAATTTTCGGCGTTTCATCGTATAAAAGTTGTTTGAAATGTTGAGATCCTTGTTTATATTTGAAACAACATTTAAATGGTTGAGAATGTAAATTAGTTGGTATATATTGGTATATACGTAGGTATATATACTAAAGTATATACATGTATATACTAAAAGATGCCTTAAGGGACATGATTTGACGCTTTGGCGACTCAAGTACAAACATGTTTGTTTTTACATAATGAGAGGGGGGACAGGGTGGAGGTAGAAATGGCATGTGTTGTGGAGGGTTTTGAGGTGGCAAAACAATGTGGAGTACAAGGGTAGTTTAGTAGTTTAACTTTTCTATTGCTTATAAATAGCCTTCCACTTCCTCAAATTTTCCTCATACTCCTCCTATCATATTTTCCTCATCTCCGAACCAAACGGAGATTTTATTTTTCCCATGTAAAATTTCAGTGGCTACAACTTTTATTCGTATGACTTCTTCAAATTTTGAGCTTAGCTATATTCAAATCTTGTTTCTTTCAGACCCATTTTCGGACGCATATTTTCAAACCTGAAAATACTCTTCTTTATTTGACCATATCTCCCTCAAAAACAATCCAAATTGTTCTTTTCTTGAATGTTAGAGAAAAGAATTTCCAACAACTTTTATTTTGACCACTTTCCAAAATTAGGAGAAGAACATGGCGAAATGTCAAGGGGAAACTGACCCATTTTCGAGTTGCTTTTTGTGGTTTTCCAAGCTTTGTAGGTTCTTAGTTTTTCAAGTTTTCAAAAGAATTTTGAAAATTTTTGGTGAATAAACTTCTAACCTTTTGTGGAAAGATTCAACCTTTATTATATTTCCTATTTGGTTATAGAATATATTGTTTGGTTGGTTGAATTATCATATGGTTTGGATGTACATATGTTGCTAGTTTATGGTTTAGCGTAGATTTCTGAATCGAATGTTAAAGTGATGTTTTTGGTTATAAAGTTGTGATCTTTGTCTTGTGATTGGAAGTGATATGGAAAGTTAGTAAGTAAAATTAGTAAATGGAAAAGTTAGTGAGCAAGGTTAGTATTTGAAAGGTGTTTGTGTTTGACATAGCGATCCTTTGAGTTTTTAAATTTGATTACGTACTTTGCTTAAACAAAAAGTTTATAAAGTTTCTAACCTTTTGTTTTGCTTCCAAAACTTTATATTAAGTTCATAAAGTAAGTTAAAGTTAAAAATAAGTATTTTAAAAGACTATTTGAGATGTTAGTCTAGTTTGGAAGTTATGGTACCATAGCGATAGTCGTTGTGGACGTAGTTCGATAAAAAGTCCAATTTTTGAAAAGCCGATGTTTATATTTTAAAGTCTTTTGAAATGTTTTAAAGACTTAATAGTAATGATTAAGGAAAGTTAAAAAATAATTTAATAATAAATTATTAATTAATTAGTTTTGATAATTAATAATCAATTAAGTACTAAAAAAGGTTTGTTAATTTTAATTAATTAAAGATTAGTACTAATTAATTATATTTTAAAAGTAAGATTAATTTTTAATTATGAGTTAAGTACTTGATTTATTTTTAATTAATTATTAATCAAATATAAGGTCAATTATTTATTTATTTAATAAAATAATTGTTAATTATTTTTAATGATAAATTAATTAAGGTTTATTTTAAAATAATTATTTATTAAAGGTTTAGTTTATTATTTAAGTTTTAATTAAAATATTAATTAATTAATTAAGATTAATTAATAGTTAATTATTAACAAAGGTTTTAAATTATTGTTTAATAATTAGTGAAGGATTAATTAAGGGTTTAATTTATAAATAAATTATTATTAAAGATTTGATTATTTATTAATATACAATTAAATTAAGTTCAAATTTAATAAAGATTAATTATGATTAAATAAAGAGTTTAACTTGTAATTAATCATTTTAAAAGGGAGTTTTCAGTTTTAAATCCTTTGTTTTGAGAACCAAATTGTTTTAAAGGTACTTCTTTTTCAAAGATGGTTTTGAACACAAGGGATTCAAGTGTCGATACCATTAAGTAGACAAACAACAGTGAATGAGTTAGGTAAATGGTTTGATTGTGTGGATATGTGTTAGCAGAATAAATCCCCGTTTTGCTATAGATTGGTTGTTTGATTGTATGAACACAAGTATCAGTAGAATAAATCTTCGTTCTGCTATAAGTTAATTGTTTGATTGTTGGACACATATTTGGCAGGACAAATCACCATCGTGTTATTATGTTATTTGGACATGTATATGCTAGTTGAGTTGTATTGACATGTTATTCCCTAATTTGGATATGAATTGCATTTACATATAGGTTGACTTATGTAAATAAATGGTTAAGTGACTTGGAAGTGAAATATATGTTAAATGGTAACTTAAATTACTACCATTATGATTGCTAAGCTCTATTTGGAATTATAAAGTATGGTTTTGAATTAACTTCAATTCTTTAATCAATTTTGGGTTTTACGATTTATAAATGATTTTTCAAGTTATATTATTATTTTATAAAGATATTTATAAATAATAACTTATTTATAAAAATGGGTTTTACTAAGTAAAAAGGTTTATTTAAAGAGATTTAAGCGGATGAGTAGCAAAGGATATTTTGTAAAGGATTTTTCTTAAAGAAGATTTATCAAAGGGGTTTTAAATAGGAAATTTTTATAAACGATTTAGAGGTTTGTAAATTGACTTGTAGACTTATAAAAGTGTTTTATAAATTGATTTTGGAAATTTATAAAGGTATTTAAATGTGAAGTGAGCTTTTAAAAAGGAACTTTTTATAAAGGATAAGTGGATCGGTTTATAGTAAGTAATGTTTTCAAAAAGGAATTTAAAAGGAGGAATTTTCCAAATGTTTTGATAATATACTTATACCCCTAGGATAAGTATAAAAGTTTTCCAAGTATAAAAGGGATGTAAGGGGTTTGGGAACGGTGTTTTGAAAAAATCTTTTGATCGAATGTTTATAAAGTGATTTTAATTAATTAAAGATTAATTAATAAAGGCTTAGTGGATCCCATATGGAATCAAATCAATATTGAATGATTGTTTATTTGATAGTTAAACAACCGACTATCAAATCTGGACCTAAACATCACTTCGAAAATATCTAGGAGAAACACGTGAGTTATATGGCACAATCATCCCTAATGGTGTTGTACTGTGCATATAAATCTCGTTTCGTTCTTCTAGGATAAATGATAAGGAAATCCATCCACAAACGATTAGGAGGTGAACTCTGCTTTTATCTTTGTTTGTTTATTTCCTAAAAAACCGGGTTTGAGTTTACTAAATCTCATTTCAAAAAGACCTGGATCAGATATGTTATCCAAAAACCACTTCGATCCAGCTCAAGCTTTTCGAACTGAAGACATCTTAAAGAATATGGAATCAAAGATGGGGCATTGAAGTGCAAGGGCTTCTAGCTACAAGTCTGGAGGATGATTCCAAAATGGTGTAGTAGAAGTAGTGCCCTCGGTTTGTCCTTATCCTGGACAACTTGTATGGATGAATGCTGGCACTGCATTACTGCCTGGAAGGTAGTGTTAGCATTCTAAGTGGGATTGCTATTCAAAAGGTACGCATAGCCTCAAGCCTCATCAACCGGGAATGATTAAAATCAGGGGAGATGCAGCAAGGCTAAGTGGGTCGCACCCATTAGGGTGTGTCATCACCTTTCTAGATACATCTACATATTTATGGATTGGTTGTGCATGAGATCTCAATAAAAAGGGTTGCAAAGCAACAATGGTGATGACATATTTAGTAAGGGGTAGGCCGGTCTTGTGTTGGCAGGGGATCCTGGCATGGTCCTGGGTACATTTTCTAGACGTGTACCGTGATATGTGGTACCTCGGTGCCTTGTCATAGTATGGAATCCAATCTCCAATACATGTCTTTACGGTTTTGATTGTAGAGCCTAATATGCTGGAATTTAATAATGGTAACAATATTTTTATATATTTATTTTGAACGCTTAAACATTATTATAATATTACTGGATTTTCTATAAAAAGTGTTTTAGTTATCATAAGGTAAAAACCCATCTGTGTTTATGTGCGACATGGTTTTACGAGATACCTTTGATTTTAAAAAAGTTTAAACATAATAATTCAGGTTTTTGAGTTTACTCATACCGGACCCATGTCTGATCCAGAGTTTTCTTTTCTTTTCCTAAAACTCTTGGGTGCTCAAATTTTTATGAGCAACCAAGTAGTTTAGGTTTTCCCATGGATGCATTTTGCAGGAGCTTGGAGCAGGAGGCTTCATCGATAGCTAGTTATTATCTTTTCTCCGTTGTATTATATGTATCTTGTATCAGTTAGGTTGGGACAGGCTGTTATAACTGTCCTAGGGTAGAAATTTGTATTATTATAACTCTGATGTATCATTTTTGAAATGACTTTGTAAAGTATTATGTTATTAATATATGTTATTCCATTGCGCTGTGAGATTCTATGATAGTTTAGTTTCTTCTTTCTCCTATCTCCTTTTTTCCCCTAACACTGTCTTTTCGGCACTTAGTTGTTCGGCACGTGAATACCATGGATATATTAGTGTCGACTTCTGGGGTTCGAAAAGGTAGGTCGTTAAAGAAACTATCTTACATGATCCATATTAAATAATTTAATACGGTGTTTGTGTATATCATTTTGCAATATTCCTAACATCCTTTTATACTAATTATAAAAGATGTCATTTGAAATCCTATACCGAGAAGTAAACAACTAAACAAAATGATTTTAACATGAGTACATCGTTAACAATCATAAGTTTATTTTTTTACTCATAATTTTTGAAATATTTTAGTACCATTATAGTTCTATCTTATAGACACATGCTTTATCTGCATTTTGACTAAAATTCAAACTGTTTGATTTTTCTATCAAAATATTTTCTCAACTCTAATGCTTGTTGAACGATTCTTTGTATCAGTTCTTGGATCCTATCTGATAACCCACAAACTCAGAATTGATCTTAATGACTTCGAGACTCTTTGGTTACTAAGCACAAACGACATATTCTAAATCATTATTCTGATTTTATGTTCCAACATACATATACCAAAACTCAAAATCATATCGAGAGATAATTTTGCAAGTGAAATTTGGATTTACTTAAGTATGTTGAATGACGATCTGTTACGTTATTTTCAACAATTGAAATTTATGATATATTCTATCTATTATTCTATCTACATAGCATACCATACTCTAGTTGCATTGGTCTTATTCTTGTAGACACTTTTGCAGCCGATGGATCATATTCATTTAGGAAAAAAATATCAAAATCATATTTTGATAATCTACTTGGAATTCATTCCAGATTTGCACATTATGCAATTTAGTAGAGTCAATTATTTTAATGGCATATTGGCAACCGAGGAAATTCTTATCTCGACATTGATAAGAAAATTATAGTTTGTCATTAATGTGTGAGAGTTCTTATTTGACATTCTAATTATTTTTATTCGTTTAGGTTTGGTTAATTTCGTTTCATTCTTTATGATCAGTTTTCTCTTTGGATCGAATCCAAACCCATTTCACTACTAGTAATTTCTAAAAGAAATTCCTTCTTGATGAAGTTGATGTTTCTTAAAACAAAAAGTATTTCTCGGTGCTATGGAGTATGTATTCATAAACGTTTTATGACTTGTCTATATATATATGTATAAAAATGATTTGGTTTTTAGGTTTAAGAAATTTATGTTCTTAACATAACTTGGTCAATCAATATTGATCAGTCCAAAACTCGTTTGGGGTGGTTCACGCAAGATCCCTCACGAACAAGTCTTATGTGCAGTCTCTTAACTCACACAACCTATCAACTACTTGACTTAGGATATGTAGGGGTTGTTTCATCATCTTTTATGTTTTATGAAGACTTTGTTTTAAATGAAATTAAATAACCTTATGTACTTACTCTTGAGTACACGTCCATATAGAAAGAAGTTAACTCAACTTCACTCATCTTATCCAATAAAGTCTAATTACACCTTCTTGATATATCATTATATATCATAGGGAGAAGTGTCTTTCAAGATTGATTCTTATTCGTTTTTAGGTACTTTTGGAACCCTTTCCAATACGCTCACATATTCGATCAAATTAAATATTTATTTTCTTTGCATGTTATGATTTTCGACTTCTATTTTTTGTTCAATGAGCTTATCATAAATACACTACTTTTGTATCAAATACATATGTTCATTTTTGCAATAATTCATCTTCGAATCTATTGATGTAAGTGTATCTGTTTTTGTAATATTAGACTTTTAGATGCATACATCTATATGTATCATTCCAAAGAGTTCATTAACTATTTTGTTGCTTCCATTGAGTGGGTGCTTCGCCCTTCATCTTCTATGATGTAACTCATCAGTACCGAATGATCCAAAATCATATAATTATACTTTTATTCCACAAAGATATGGCTTAGTCCATAATTCCAAAGTTGTTGTAAAAATTTAAGATACTTTTGTATTTTCTAATGCTTCACTTTTTTTTATAAATACCAATATTATAGATTTATTTTATAACATATTTTCATAATATTCATATCATAATAAAACTATGTCTAATTCTAATCAATACCGAAACCAATAATTATTTCACAAACAATGTTTTGGTATATATATACAAAAACAGTTTTTTTTAACTTGATGCGTCTACTAAGAAGTGATGTATGGTATGATCCCACTATTTCCACCATTACTATAACGGTGTACAAAATATGAAGCTCCATTTAACCACTTATTATGAGATTTTAGTTCATTCGCTGTAACTAGTTTATAATTGTGAATTTCAGATTAATTATCTTGAACCCTAAGAAATAGCTTATTTAGAAAATAATTTTTTATATGAAAATACATTTGAATTGGAAATCATATTTTTCATTCGATATTAAATATCTTTTAGAATTTTATACAATTCTCATTTTCGACGTCTCTTCATAAAGCAGAAGTGACCATTCACTCGCTTTAGCCCTACCGGCCTAAGTTACATCCACTCTCGTACATTCCCTTCCTTTTTGAATGGTCGAACCATTCTAAAAGAAACCTTTACTACAAGACCATAACTAACTCTTTAAAGAAGTGCATTCTGTTATTCTTAACATTTAAGGGTATCAAAGTTGCACTTTACATAAACTAAACAAACTGACATTTCAATGATCAAAATCCTAGATATATCTTGTAGTTCTTAGGCTAGTGCAACATCTGACACAACAAGAACCTTATTGTATTTGATCATATTGAATACACAATCTTACATTATTTTTTACTTGGTTATTTCAATTGAATTAATTTCCTTGAAGTTTCGAACATTACGAATTGCAGTTGTTCACTATATAATATTTTTATGTGATTTAATATGGATCAAATATCCATATTCTTGTATTGTTTTAGAGTTCTAAACTCATAGAAGACAATACACAATCTAAGAAAAATAAAAACGTAAGTGATCAAGTTATTTATATAATTAGTAATTATATAATCAAGCGTATACATGGGCCTTGAATTGACAACATGCAAAAAGATTTATCGGTAAGTATATAATATATTTCTATGTCAATCTTTGTTTAGTTCACCTATATATTTTAACTGATAAACATTTTATCAATTTAATGGTTGCATAAATTTATCTAAGTACATTCTTTTTACTTTATAACATATATTCTTACAATATTAGAAAGATTAAATGTTATCATTTTTCCAATAAGGCTCCCACTAGACTTTTATGTTTCTCCAGACCCTAAGAGAAAACATAGAAATATTTCAATTACTCCAGTGCGAGAAAATACTCGCTTACCCTAGGATTTTCACCTTGAGGAAATCTCAACAAATCATAAGCCCGCATGCGATGATAACACCTTATCGGTTGTATCATATATAACTCCTAACCTATGTTTTTGTCCTAATCTTATCTCGACCTTGAGGAAATCTCAACAAATCAAAAGACTCGTAACTACCATTTCGCAATGACCAAAGTATAATGCATATACCTTAAAGAAAGCTCAACAAATACATGGATGTATCTTATCTCGTCTAGTCAATGTATTAATAGTACTTTACATAACATCTACAGCTTGAGGAAAGCTCAATAACTAAAGAGCATGGAAGCAATCCATTAGTATATAAATTATAGAGGAAAACTTATATTAGCAATTTATAATCTTTAATATACACATTTTATGAGTGATATCGATTTAGGGAACAATTTAACTTTTACGAAATACCCTCGTGATTCAAGTATCAGACACATCTGAAATCACCGTATACATACAATATATATGTACTTGTACTTAAAACTTCAATTGGGTTTCTTACAGTTCCACTTTTACTTTATTGGATGGGCAAAATAATATTATTCTACACATGCAAACTAGAGTATAATGGCCGCACCACTTGTACAATGCATACTCGGATGCAAGGCAGATGTGCCTTAACAACTATATGTTAAAAATGAAAATAAAGCATTGGAGTGAGACTAAATATGTCTCAATTACATACAAAAATAGAAAACTAGTCCTTTGTAAAAAAGGAGGAGCCACTACCGACCGAAGAAGCAGGCCTAAGAACATGTAGATACCCAGAGAAAATTCCTGGATCAAGGATAGTTGTGTCACTGCAAAAAACATATTACCTGTCCCATGTGTCATTAGAAAACATGTTATGATTCCATTCCCCAAGGTTATCCTTATCGACGAGAGTGAGTCTGTCTCCAGAAATAGTGTAAAAAAGACATCTGCTATCCTCAGGCCCATCAACAAACGCATAGAAATATACCATGTTTCAGGTTATATATCATAAGAGACCTATCATGGTGCTAAACATGTTCACCAGAATGCCAAGTAATATGGTCAAAAGAAGGTTCAACCTCTAGCGGTTCATCAACCGGTAGAGGGTTAGTGACAACGATAGGGTCAACTGCAGAGGGTTAAGCCTTAGGGACCCATTTCCTGATCGGAGGCAAAGGAAGTGGGCTTCTATCAAATATCGGGATAGGAGTTTCATGTGTGTCCCATTTGCAGGTGTTGACCGTGTGCCCAAAGGAGTGGCAGGTGGAGCATGTATCAGGAGACTAGCTATACCTAACATTTACTATTGCCACAGTCCTTTTATAAGCTTTACCTTGAGTTTTAAAGATAGGGGTTATCCAAAGAAATTTCGGCTAGGGCCTTCACATACACTAACCGCTTCTTAGCAATAGTGTTAGTGTCAAAGCATTTAAGCTTTCCAACCAAGCTTGCTAGCTAATGGAGGTCGATCATGGGTTTCAAAATAGAGGGAATATTAGAGAAATATGCCCATACTAGGATAGATAGGACTTGTTCCCTAGTTTTGTCCACTGATGGGTTCCAAGGGCTAATGATGAATGGCTTTCCACCTATAAAGATCGGGTCCGCTTCAAGAATACATTATCACTCTTCCAAGTTAGAGAATTTGAAGTGAAACATAGAGTCATAAGAGTGAACTTGCAAACTATCCTTATGTTTCCATACTCAGTGACAATGGTTTGTAACCAAGTTATAAGGAGGATTAGCATCGAGGAAAATCCCAACAAAAAATCCAACCAAGAGTCTATTCTCGCCTGTAGGAGGAACATGATTCCATCTATCTTATGCATTTCAAACATTTTGGGAGAGTACATACCGACATTTTGGGGTTAGGATCTAAAGAGGAAAGTCCATTTTTTAACCACCGTTGGAGCATTTAGATGTGTGATAGGATTATTTGGACCAATTGAAACAGAAAGACCAGACTGCTGCTGCAAACAAGGGGGGGTGCGGACTAGTGGGCATCGACGCTGCATGGGAACTGTCTTATGCATTATTACAAACAACATTAGTGCATTCAGGATTGTGGGACTTAGTAAAAAAATTGGCACAAACATGTTTTCCAGCCTCTGTAATGACTCGGAATTTCAGACACTTCGCATTTAAATATATGAATTATTTAAATATTTGAATCTTTGATTTAATGTGATTATATTGATTTAATAACCGCCTTAACCCCTTTTTAAATCATAACTAATGATTGGAAACTTGATTTTGAAAATTGTTTACCAAAATAAACACTTTGAAGAAAAATCGATAATGTGACCGAAAATCGGTTTATTGATAAACAGATTTTTATTTAATATAAGTTATTCGAACTCTTGTGCACTTGTCTAATGATCAAATGAACACTTTAGGAACCAATTAACATATTTTTATTCATAAAAATGGAATGTTCTAGAAGTTTCTAATGGATAAGAGATATTAACATGTTAAGGTTATTAATGTATTTTGCTAAAAGAAATAGATGTAAAGGAGAAATGATGGGCATGTGTGGAGGTAAGACTTCCATGACATGAGAGAGGGTGAGAACAAGCTTAGGAAACACCATATGAAGCCTATATAAGGAGAGACATACCATTGTATAATAATCACAAATTCACAAAGCTAAAAGCAAGCTCCTTTAATGTCTTCTTCTTATCAAATGTTTGAAAGAATTTTTTTGCAAAACAACTCCAAATCCACTCAAAGTTTGCAACATGCCTTAAGGAAACATTAGAACACCTTCTATCTAGTTAGATTTGTAAGAAGCAAAGCCATGCCCCCCCTAAAGAAATGGCCGTGAGCAAATATAGGGGCATTTGTGCCTAAAAACAAGTTTAAAGCAAAGAAGAAGGAAGAAGGTGGTTGCAAGGTTATGGTAGGAAGTGTTATTGAATTTGGGTGTGCTTGAACATGTGTTTGGCTTGGATCTAGGTCAGTTATCTCACTATCTCGTTTGCATATATTATGTGTATATGTTGTGTGCTTGAAATATAAAGTTAAAGTGACATTAACTAATTAAAGTTATAAACTTTGGACCCTTTTGCTTTTGAAAGCAAATGAAAACTTTATACTATATAACATCACTTCTATTACCCTCTTAAACATGTGGCATGACCTTGACTTGATGTTTAAATGGTTTTTTGTAGTGTATGTTGAATTGAAGTATGTTTGAAAGTGTTTGAAGCGAGAATAGTCGCCATAAGTGCACTTCAATATCCCTTAACTTTAACTTGTGCTAATGGAAGTTTCATGAATTTAACTTGGAATAATTTGATTAGGTTATTCTCTACACATAATTTTATATACTGGACAGTAAAGAAATGGTTTGGAAAATTATAGAAATTATTAACCAAAGTTGTGAATGTTGAAGCAAAAATATGGTTACAAGTACACTTTGTAAATATAACCTGTTTTCGGGAATTTTTCTAAATAAACTGGAAGATACTCTTTAAAGTTTATTTTCATGTTTTTAAGTACTCTAAGGGTAGTACTTGATATAAAAATTTCAAATCTTAAATCATTTGTTTAAGTGGAGAAAACTAGTCAAAAAGATTGTGCATTTCAATGTGTTCTGTAATAAGGACTTTTAACAACATTTGTAAATGCTGTAGTAAGTTGTCTATGATTTAGATTTTAAAAAGGATATTTAAATTTGGTATCTTTCTCCAATATTTTTAAAGATGTTTTAGAAAACATTTTGAGGTATTTTAAAGTTTAAATATATTTTTAATAATTATAAATGTATTTTCAAAGTAAAGCAGATTTATAATATAAAACATGTTTTTCATCAAATTATAAATTAGTCATTTTCAAGTAAAATTTTAAGTAGATATTTAAAACCTATTTACAAGTATTTTCAAAACATTTATCTATATATATAAGTTTTGAAAAAGGTAATTGACTAGACTTAGCACTAAAAGACGACGAGGTAGACTTCTCTATTTGTGAGAGTTAAGATTAATGTCTAGTAGGGATATGAGCAATAGAGCTCTAACCTACCAGCTTCCCTCTTGACAAAGGAATAGTTAAGTTGGTGAATGTTGAAAACATGTTAAACTCATGGTTTAATTATTTTTTTGAAAAGTAATTAACTTTGCTTAAGGTAAAAGCCAACGAAGTAGGCTTATTTATTTATGAGAGCTAAGATTGATGTTTGAGTAGAGATATGAGCAATAGAGCCCTAACCTATCTGCTTCCCTCTTTACTGAAGAGTAGTTAAGTTGTGATTTCAGAAACATGTTAATCATGTTGTTTGTTACTCGTTAGTAAAAGTCATTAATACTATACTTAACACTAAAAGACGACGAGGTAAATTTATCTGTTTGTGAGATTCAAGAATAAAGTGTCTAGGCAAGGCTTTAATATGCAACCAGTGCTCTAACTTACCTGGCTTCACTCTTGGACGAGAAATAGTTAAAGTAGGAATTTCGGAAATGAGTTAAGTATAAGAGTGATTTCTATAAGCAATCGCTTTTAACTAGATAGTTGATTAGTCGACTACCGTACTTAACCAAATATTATCTTAGATCTTTAAAAGATTGTTTTAAAGGTAAGCATAAGTGAAATAGTTTTGGTTTTGTTGCGACAATGTGGTAATAACATTTGTCTTTAACCCTTTTTTAGTATACTTATGAATGTGAATAGATTTTTAGAAGAATGTTTTAAAGATAAGCATAAGCAAAATGGTTTGGTTTTGTAGTGACAATGTTTAAGTAACATAAGTCTTAAACCTTTTTGAATGGATTTGTGAAAGTACTAAGATCCTTAAAATGGAGATTTTAAAGGAAATTATAAGTAAGGAATCTTTTGGGAAAATATCTAAAAAGCAAAGGTTTAAAGTAAGAAATCTTGTTAATGATTTGTAAATATACTTATACCATTTGAGATAAGTCCATAAATACCTTTTGATGTATTGAAAAAGTACAAATGAATAGTAGAAATTAATAAACAATGTTTTATTAGATAAAAGAAGTTTTACTAATAAAAGAAGTTTTAATTAATTAAAGACTAATTAAACAAAATGGGGATTAGAAGTCTCTTATGTGACTTAATCGTGCTCTATATGACTTGATCGTGCTTTGTATGTTTACTCGTTCATGGAAAACATTTAGTCGTATACTTAGCACTAAAAGCCGATGAAGTATGCTTGTCTATCTTTAAGAGGTAAGACTAATGTTTGAGTAGGGATATGAGCAATGGAGCTCTAACCTACTGGCTTCACTCTTGACCGATGGAGAGTGTGAGATGAAAATATCGGAAATGTGATAGGTATACGAGACTTGGCTTCCATATGCGATCATTCTCCTTATTATTGAATGACCAAATTCGTCGATTCAATCTTGAAGAGACCGAGATCGGTAAGTGTTTTACTTATTGAAAACCACTTCAAGACTTAGATACGTGTTCTATCTCTTGGAAGTCGATCTGTTCGAGATGCTGGAATCCATGTGTGGTTTCGAGATCTATTCGAGATGTGGAAATCCAATTTGGGATTCGTGTTATGTTCGAGTGATGAAGAATCGTACGAAAGATGTTGAACATAACCTGAACATTAGAAATGACTAAAAACAGAGTAGGCCTCATAGCCTGGGTTTAGCTAACCTACTATAGGATATTATCACTCCATATCTAGAGTATGTTTATCGATGTTGCACACGGGAGGTGATGATATGTGGGATCACGTGTTAGGGTGTGGACCAACTATGTTTACCTAGAAGTATAATTTATCTAGAGATATACGATGCTTGGAGGTAGTTTTTGACCCTTGTGTAGGAGATCCGCTTCATTTTACTGGAGGCATCTCCACGTAAATCCATTGTATGAATGTTCCTTGTCAGTTTTGATTGTACCCTCTAATATGTCGTTCAACGTAAATACTGTAACCATTCCAGCTATGTTATATATTTATATTTTGCACCCTATACATTATCTATTATATCACCTTATGTACTTATTAGATGATGGATTTTTTATGGGGATAACCGTTATGGCATTCCATGCGGTCTCAAAAGTACTATTGTATGTTGATCTCATATTTTTTGAGTTTCTCATACCAAACTTATGTCTAATGCTTGGTTTTTGTTTTTCCAAAATTGCTCGCATACTCTTTCGAGTAGTTCAAGAAAGGAATGTTTTCGTTGATGTTCTTTGAAGCTCAAGAAGATGAACTGGATGTTTCACCTAACGTAGTATTCTTATTTCTGATGCATTACCATATTGTACTTATCAGCATTTGTGAGGATAGGTTGTTATATTTATCCAGGATGATGATATTGCTTAGGTTTTGTAACTCTGAAATTTCTGTATCAGAGTAACCCTTTGTACTATCCTTTTGATATTATATATTATCATTCCGTTGTGAGATTCTGATATCATGTTCTCTTCTTTCTTATTCCGTTTCCTTTTCTTTTTATTTTACCCTAACAATTTGTCTTTCCGACACTTAGGTGCTCGACAAGTGCATACCGTGGATGTATTAGTGTCGACATTTCAGGGTCGAAAAGGCATATCGTTACAGCCTCACATCCTTCCAAAACTCGAAAAAAATCCACACTCAACGGCATATTGCATACCAACTGGTGAAACATTGATAGCAGTAGTGTTAGAAATATTAACGTCAGGTACCTCAAATGTCGAAGATGAACTATTGGTGTTGTTTTTAGTGCTGACGGTCGTGAGTGTTCGGACAATGGAGCAGCGATTGAATTAGTCATGATTACTTATGATACATGAACAGTCGCACCTGTAGCAAAGTTAGGCGGTAGCATTAGTACTTAAAGTGGTTTGGTAGCGTCATTTGTAGAGTTAGTGCTATAGAGGAGAATCGATGATCGGAGCATGTTAGAGAAGATTCCAAGGCAAGCGAATCTGTATCGAGAAAATTAGGGCTTCAAAGCATAACCATCTTCTTCTTAGGCATAGTGGAAACGAGATCAATATAGGAAGATAGTGAGGGAAAGAAAAAGCATTTGGGGAAGGTTAGATGAGTGGGGTGAAAAAAGAAAGGAGAAGGCGAAAGCAAGCAGATGCTATTACCACGTTTTTAGATAAAAGGATGAATTTTTTAGTTCCACTTTTATTATACCACTACAAGAAATTTTATTTTTGGTGGCGCTAAAAAAAAGCTACCAAAACTTATGGTAGCGTTTTGATAAACGCCGTGATAAAGCCCGCGACTAAAAATCCATGATTTTTAGTTGCATTTATTGCAACGCCGCTATAAATCCTTTTGTTGCAGCATTTTTCAAACGCCACCATAAATCTTTTTGTAGCGTTTTACAAATGCCACCAAAAGGTTTTTTGGCGCTACTAGTAGAGTTCCCAACTTTACCCTTGTTTTACGGTGGCGTTTATTCAACGCCACTATATGTTTTTCTATAGCGTTTTTGAAACGCTACTAAAAGTTGTTAATTATTTTTCAATATTATTTCATGTCATTATTCCATGTTAATGGTCTATTTTGTTTCTACTATATCAATCAACAATCACTCACGAAATCATCATATTCAAACAATTTAAAAAACATATCAACCATATTATCAAATAAGATATCCATAATCATTCTGATACAATAGTTTTTCGACAAAATTAGACTAGAATAAAAAATTTATGAGAGAGATATCAAAGGGCAAGGTACCTCTGAAAGGTATTCAAAGAGGTATTTACAGCACTCACGCTGAAGCATTGCAACACCAAACTGATCATATAACATAAGCATAGGGATTAACTAAGAACTCATTTCCTCTTTGTCCAATTCTAATATACCACCATATATGAAATTGAGCATCACTTCAAAAGCTTTAAGAGAAACATCATTGAATGAGATTTCTGAATAGTTGCTTTCACTCATTCCATTTGTGAACATCTGCATTTAATAAACTCAATAAGTGAGCTTTATAAATAGACACCGAACAATCAATTTTTTTAAATTACAACACGTCAAGTGTTTTGATATTTTCATGCTCGCATCATGTTTTGTTATAATCATATAACCTAAATCCCTATAATTTAAAATAAAATATAAGCTTATGTATTGAACTTGAAGATAAAACTTGATCATGGACAAAAAATTTGAATGGTCATACTTAGTTAAAAAGTATGCCAAGTTAGAGAGTTTGTGCAATTTATCAATAATTTATCATCCTGAGTGGCTGATGGTGAAACATAATGTACTTAAAGGAATCATGAAGATAAACAATATAAGAAGAAGAAAAAGTTCACACTTGATCCATATTAAAGGTGAAATACCTTTGCAAGTGGTGCACTCCAAGCATTAAGGATAAGTTTGTGAGACCGAGTAAGAAGGCTGTGACCCTTAATATATATACTTACATCACTATGCTTGTTATTGTGAAGGAATTCCTTCAGATTGCATGTAATGGGATGTGGTTCTTTAGGGAAATCACCAGACTGCCATTCTTGGTAGTTCCTGCTTGGGAGCTCAATTTTCTTACCCAAATCAAGTAGTTTCTTGTTCATCTTAAACCGGTCTATGATATCTTTACATTGCTTAACTAATGAGGGAATTTGAAATTGTATACCTAAATCCATCAAGAAAACAAGTTGTGGCTCTACAATCTGAACACAGCCAAATGTTGACTTAATGAAATAACAGCTCAAAATTAACACAAACATGATTTACGCAACATAGATACATATTTATCTTTCAATTCAAATTATAAAATTAATCAAGTTAACCAATTTCCTTCGATATAAACCAATATATAATCAAGTAGTTTCAAATAGAAGACTGTGAGTTGTTCATTTTGGGATGCACATATGCCACAGAGCATATACAGTCTAAAAAAAGATATTTAATTTCAAAAGAATATTTCATTTGTTTTTCACAAGATAGAACCTTCAAGAACTTATATGAGGTTGGTTGATACTTTGGTATTGCATATTAACAAAGACCAGTAAACATTCAGTTTAATAATTCGCATGCCCCCAAAATAGGAAATTTCATTTGGTGCGATTCTAAATTACCCCTTGTTCATACAAACATTATGATTGTGATGATAACAAATGCAACTTTGATGGAATATATGTTACATATTTCATAATAGAACATTCTCGATGCCTGAGATAGGGTTAACTATTCTTGCATGAATTTCATGAAGAAAATGCCAAAAAAAGTCAATTAACCATGTATTAGGCAGGTTAACTTGGTTACACCTCAAGCTAGAACTGAAGGTTTCTATATAGCAAATATTCACATACTTAAGCTATAAAGCGGGTGTACCTTCAAAAGATGCAAAAGTAGGTAGATTCTTTCCTTTTGCTAATGATGGAATATAGCTGGATGAAGTGGATTGAGATGATAATGACCTTATCGGGTCTTGCCCTACTGGAAGAATCCCAGGTATCCGGCCACTCTTCAAGGTTCTCCAATTTTTTTATGTCTAACTTCTGTGGTATCATCAAAGTAACATGTTGGTTTGAAGTAATGACCACAATCAAAATGATTTTGTATGTAGACATTTATCTGCCACTCTTTGAATCCTTGCATGCTTTCAGAGTTGAGCCTCTTAACAGCAATTACAATACCAAGTTTACTTTTGACAGGATTAAGAGTTTTTTCTTTAACTAAACTTTTATACACTTTACCAAAGACATGATTTTAAAAGTACCCTTAACTTTTAAAAGGGCTAATCCAAGATTTACAAACAAATCAACATAATTGCTAATATAGTTATGAATCCAAATAAAATTAACAAAAATTAGCAGATTTGCAGCTGAAACAAGTACTTGGACTGCTTGGTGTTGTATTTAATGGGCTCATAGACTTCACTTTTGATCCCAAACAATTTCCCCATGTTCTCTCAAAATTTTGAGTTTCTTCCGTGTTCCACTCACTTTTAAAATTCACAAGCTTCGTTTTCTTTTCAAAATCAAAAAATAATTCCCTTTGTTGCACTGAAGAATCTAATCTCATCCCATCTCATGAAATTGATAATAAACGTCTCTAAAAAAAGGAAGAATGGATTGCTTTTTTATTCCTTTTGAAATTTGCAAGTGTACAGATAGATTATAATAGAATATGGAAAGCAAAGCAGAGAAATGAACTTGCCAGCATAAAGGAGAAACTATAATCGTCACTGCAAATCCCCTAAATCGCCACGGCTAAGCCCGCAAATCCCCTAAATTGTCACTGCTAGCAAACTACACTGCATGCTTTCTCCTCCGTGCATCTTTCCTGTAATGTCTTCGTTAATCGATTTTGGATGAAGCCAGAAAAGTGGCAATTTTGGAAGGTGAAGATGAGGGATTTGATTGATGACTGATAAAAGAAGAAGAGAAAGAAAAGGCATTGAATCAAATCAAAAAAAATCTTTTTCTAGGGGTTTTCATCGTAGTTCTGTTGAGAGGAGGAAGGAAAAGCATAAGTGAGAAAACAAATATGAGCAGCCACGAAAATTTTTGGCAAACTTTTAGTGAATTGTTGGCGGGATATATTTGGTCGCGTGTATTTTTTCATTCTCATATGTTAAAATGATTAACGGTTGCATATAGCCTTAAACGCTACTAATAAATGC
Source organism: Allium fistulosum (assembly GCA_030737815.1). Classification (NCBI taxonomy): domain Eukaryota; kingdom Viridiplantae; phylum Streptophyta; class Magnoliopsida; order Asparagales; family Amaryllidaceae; genus Allium; species Allium fistulosum. The sequence continues at coordinate 1,024,484,483 of CM060906.1, forward strand.
AACTAAAAAAAGTTTTTCTTGTAGTGTACATTCATATTATACAAGTTTAATTTATTTATGACCATTTATAATTTTATTAACTTATATAATAGTGTTATGTATATTACTAATTAAATCTCATTTAACTAATTTTAATCTATTAATCCAATTAACAAATCAATTATATTATTTTAAAATTTTTAAAATCTATTTAATTCATCCTAAACAATTTTAAGATAAATATTAACAATAACATTTATAGTTTTATATACACATATCATTATATATATGTGTATACATTAACATTTAATTAATATATTTATCAAATAAATGTTCATTTAATTAAAACATTTTTAGTTAAATATTTCTAAAAGATTCAAAAATTTAATCTATGTACCTTAAATCTTTTTTTTTAAAGTGGATTCTTTTTTAACGACGTATAAGAACTAACGGATAATTCACCTTCATAAAAAACCTTACAAGTGTTGTAAGGAAAAGAGACAAGACATTCTCTATTTTGTATAACTTATATATAGTACATCATCAAGACAAACCAAAAATAAATAAATAAGCATCTCACACCCAATCAGCCCAAACTCGATTACCCTACCGCTTTCTTAAAGCTACCCACCAGACCCCACAACATGAAACCCAAATTCACTATGCCGTATTATCTGGTATCATTCAGCTCAACACCCCATTTTCTAAACAATTCTTGTTCTCCTTCCATGCTATGATTATACAATCTGTCTTGTTTAATTTGCAGTCTGACATCGATCTCTATTAATTTTAGGCGTTGAGCTACCGAGCGAGTTTGTTGTTTGAATTTACGTTGATTCCTCTCCTTCTAGATATGGTGAATTATTGTCGAAGTTGATGTATATGCCAAATCTAGTGAGACAGAAGGCATTGAAAAGCTGTCAATAATAGCAACGATTCTCTACTGCAAATTCGCATCATTTATTGATTAGAGTTGCAACTTTACAATGATTAGGTCCTAAAGATAAGTGCTGTATAAACATTTTGAAAAGAGATGTTCATAGTTTTCGTTACGATTATTGCAGAAATCGCAGTTCATATTAAGTTGTTAGCCCTAATTTTTTAGTCTCCATAGTAGCTAGTTGTTCTACATATGCTTTATATGCTGCGTAGGAGATTTTCTTTGCAGTACTTTTATGCCATACTAATTTGAATTCTTATTTTTCCACTGCATGTTGCCTTACCTCGTTCCAGATTTTGGAAATAATAAATTTATTATTGTGCATTATCTTCCAGTAATCTTCTAATATGTCTGAAGCTGTTTTGACTTGATTAATATTTGCTGAAACCTCTCTAGTTTCTGGTAGGATTCAGGATGTAGGGCATGATTTTGAATTATATAACTCACTGAATGTCGTGTACTATTACATATATACGCTCTACTCTACCCTATCAAATTCACTAATGATTTGTTGTTAATCCACGGATCAAAACACAGTGACATATTTTCCCCATTTACAAGCACTCTATTCCTCAATTTGCATGAAGTTTTCCTCTGCCTTAAAATATATTTCATTGTACTTAAATAATTGTTGTTGATCGGCATCACCCAAAAATTTGATTTTGATAAGTACTTAGCTTTCATCCATCTTGACCATAAACAGTCTTTAGTAATTAAATTCCATAGCAACTTGATCCTTGCTGTGTATTGTTGAGATCTGAAAATTTCCCTAATCCCACACCACCTTCTAATTTGGGTCTACACACTGCATCCTATGAAATTTTATGCTATTTACCACTCCAAAAGAAATCTACAAACATTTTATCAACTTTTTTAGAACTAAAACTGGAATGTGATATATTACCAACCAATACATGATATTGGTGTGATTATGCTTTGAATAAGTTTTATTCTCCCCATTGTTGATAGTAAGCTGCTGTCCCACTTTTCTAACTTGTTGCTAATCTTGTTAATCAGGGGTACACAATGTGTTTCATGTATGTACTATGATGTCAATGAGACACCAAGATACTTTACAGGTAAATTCACCTCCATAATGTGTAAAATATTAGGTATTTCTTCTTTTTGGCCTGCTCTTTTACTGTAGAACACCTTTGATTTAGTTTGATTTATTCTCAGACCTACAGTTTCTTCTAACTTGTTGAAAATGTCATTCATATATATTGCATTTTTAATTGTGGTAGAAAGAAATATCATCACTTCATCAGCATACAAAAGATATGTGTTATGCTTGGCTTTAATTAGACATGGGCTGTATTTGCCTTCCACGACCCCCTCCTCAATTAATAATGATAAATATTCAATTGCTATACGAAATAAATAGGGAGATAATGAATCACCTTGCCTTTAACCCCTATTAGATTCAATTAAACCTTGTGGTCTTCCTTCGACCATTATAGAGAAATTGGGCGTTGAAATGCATTCATAAATAAGTTCAATAAATGATTCTGTATATTCCATAGAATTTAGCATTTGACATACAAATTTACGGTTCACCATACCATATGCCTTTTGTAGGTCAATTTTGACGCACATTTTGCCTTTACCCCTTTTAGCAAAATTCTTGACTTTTCTATGAGCCAATAAGATATTCTCACCAATATTCCTTTGTGGTATGAAGGAGGATTGATTTTCAATTAAAGCAAACAAGCACAGTTAGCGATCCTATATATCTCATGTACTAGCATCTCAACCGTTTATTCTAATCAACGGTTTATATGTTTTATTTTTTCTTTTTTGGATTGCAGGCTTCGGCCCATTCTTTGTATAAATACCTGTATTATGTCTCTGTACAAATTAATAGAAGAAATAACAATTTTTACAGTTTACTTCAATACATCAATTGTTGATATGGTATCAGAGCCTTAAAACAAGTCTAACGACTGAATCATCAGATCTTGCTCTAAAGATCATCATTGAGCCATCCTTAAAGATAGATCATCTATCTTTGGTTGCTCTCAGTTCTTTCATTGAGCAAATCATCATTTGATTTGTTTCCTTTCTCTATACCTCTCGCAAAATCTTCCCAAGCCTTACTTCTGAAAATTATTTTTCAAGAATCAATTTCTTGATACAATTTCTGGCTGCAAATTTAAAAATCTGCCTCGCCAGCATCTGTTTCCAGCATGGCAGGAGATGAAGATACTGTTTCTTCATCCTCACCCAAAAACAATGTTTCTGCTGCGTCAAATAGTGATCACAACACTGCAAAAGAATCAAGAAACATCATTAATCCAAAAAATCAGATTATCTCTATACAACTCGATGAGGCAAATTATCTACTATGGAAATGTCAAATCATGGCTGCCCTAACTGGGTATGGATTAGAAGAATACATCAGTGGAACTCTTGCAATTCCAGCAAAATTGATTTCTGACAGTGAAGGAAAACTCATAATAAATCAAGAATTTACTCACTATAAAAGACAAGATAGTCTTCTATGTGCTTGGCTATTTTCATCAATCAGCCATTCCTTATTACCACAGTTGATAGGGTGTAAAACAGCCCAAGAAATTTGGGAAACAGTGGAGAAAACCTTCAACACTCAGTCATCAGCAAGAATTATGCATTACAAACGTCAACTTAACAACATTAGCAAGGATTCTATGTCTATGAGAGAGTATTTAACAAAAATCAAAACTCTATGTGACTTACTTGAAGTTGCTGGTCACAATATCTCTGAAGCAGATCAAGTTCTCACCATTTTAAGTGGTCTTGATGATGATTACGAGTCAGTTGTTACAATGCTTTCCTCCCAACCTACCACTCCATCAATTCAGCATATTCAGTCAACACTCATTGCTCATGAAGGAAGAATTGAAGCCAAGAAATCAAGAAACAGTGAGTATATGGTCAATTATGCTTCCACAAACAGAAATAAAAATCAAGAAAGGCCTCAAAACAATAAAACTGATCAAAATGTTCAAAGAAATACTCAGATGTCAAACAGAGGAAGAGGGAGAGGCAGGTTTGGTAATAATTCAAATAGAATTAAGTGTCAGATTTGTGAGAAATTTGGCCATACAGCTGGAAGGTGTTATTTTAGGTTTGATCAAAATTTTTCTCTAAGTCAACAAGGAAATAACAATCAGAAACCAAACTATCCAAGTGCTAACATTGCTCAAGCAGGAACAGAAAAAAATCAAGACTCCAAAAATAATGGAGATTCTAATACCAAAGTTGATGATATTCAGACTGAAGATTGGTTTCTTGATTCTGGAGCCACAAATCATATTACCAACAATCTGAACAACTTGAACATTGGCAATAAAGAATATAAAGGTACACATTCTTTATTTATGGGTAATGGTATTTCTTCAAAAATTACTCATACTGGTACTGCTATGCTTAACAGTAAAAGGAAGCTATATTTAAATAATCTTCTTAGGGTACCAGAAATTAAGAAAAACTTACTTAGTGTATCACAATTTGCTAATGATAATCAAGTCTATTTTGAGTTTTTTCCTCACCATTACACAATTAGAGACATTCTAAATAATGAAATTTTATTACAGGGTAATGTGCAAAATGGACTATATCTGTTCAATCCTGGCAAGAACAATAGAAACTGTGAAAGTAGATACTGGTGCAATTTCTCTAAAACTGGGTGTACAACAGTTATGAATAAACTAGATTTGTGGCATTGTAAGCTAGGACATCCAAGTATTAACATTGTAAGGAATATTTTGAGAAATAGCAATATTAAGTTTGATGATATATCTCATAGTTATGTTTGTTCTGCATGTCAGTTAGGAAAAAGTCATAAGCTACCATTTCCAAATTCTCAAACTAAATATAGTAAACCATTAGAAATGGTAGCTACTGACTTATGGGGACCAGCCCCAATAACTTCTGATTACGGTTATAAATATTATGTTTCTTTTGTTGATTCATACTCAAGATATACATGGATATATTTCTTAAAATCAAAGGCAGATACAGCTAATGCTGTAATACAGTTTATAACTCAAGCAGAAAGACAAACAGGTGCAAAGTTAAAAGTCCTTCAGACAGATGGAGGGACAGAATATAAACCTCTGAAAGAATATTTTAATATGAAAGGTATTCTACATCGAATGACATGTCCTTATACTTCTGAACAGAATGGGCTTGTTGAAAGAAAGCACAGGCATATTGTTGAAACAGGGTTAACTTTATTAGCTCAAGCCTCTCTTCCTTTAAAATTTTGGCCTGATGCTTTTATTTCTAGTGTTTTTCTTATTAACAGGTTACCAACAAAAGTTTTACACAATACAAGTCCATTAGAAAATTTATTCAATATCAAGCCAGATTATAATTCTCTCAAAATTTTTGGATGTTTATGTTTTCCAAACTTAAGATCTTATAATACTCATAAACTAAGTTTTAGATCTGAGCCATGTACTTTTATTGGATATGCTCAAAATCAAAAGGGTTATAAGTGTCTTACCAGTAAAGGAAAAGTGATCATCTCAAGACATGTAGCTTTCAATGAGCTCATCTTTCCTTTTAAGGAAGCTGAAGTAAAACCTACACAAAAAGTCTATGATGCAAGGGTATCTATTCCAGCTATTCCAGTTCATACTTTCAATCAAGCCAAAGTAACCAATTCACATCAGCAAGCTGTATCACCACTCCAACACACAGTGCTCAATAGAGAGCCAGATCAGAGTGATGCTTCACCCCAAGACACAATGCTCTCTGTTGAGCCAGGTCAGAATGAAAATGATGTCAGCAATTCTTCACCTAATCAAGAAAATCAGAGAATTAGTGATAATGATAGTTCAAAAGCCAGCAGTGAAGAAAATATGCAACAAAAAACTGGACATCATATGATTACAAGAGCCAAAAGTGGAATCTTCAAACCAAAAGTTTATAACATCAGTATTGAAGAAAGAGAACCTACAACTTATGAAGAAGCAAGCAGACATATCCATTGGAAAGCTGCTATGGATGAGGAATTCTCAGCTTTAACCAAAAATAAAACTTGGAGCCTTGTAGAAAAACCTCACAATAAAAATATTGTTGGAAATAAATGGGTCTACAAAATCAAAAGAAGATCTGATGGATCTATTCTCAAGTATAAAGCAAGGCTTGTTGCTAAAGGATATGCTCAACAATATGGATTCGATTTCAATGAAACCTTCTCTCCAGTTATCAAACCCACAACAATCAGAATTATTTTAACTGCTGCCTTACATTATAAATGGGAATTGAAGCAGCTTGATGTCAACAATGCATTTCTTAATGGAGAACTTCAAGAAGAAGTATATATGCATCAACCACAGGGGTATGATAAGCATGACAGTAAACTTGTATGCAAGTTACACAAAGCTCTATATGGATTAAAGCAGGCACCAAGGGTATGGTATGATAAATTAAAACAAGCTCTTACTGCTATAGGTTATCATAATGCAAAATCTGATAACTCTTTATATTTTAAAAATGAAGGAGGTCACAAAACATACATTTTAGTATATGTAGATGATTTTATTTTAACTGGTAGTAGCAGTTTAGAAATAACAAATGTCACCAAGTATTTAAATTCAACTTTTTCAATCAAAGACTTGGGGCAGCTAAATTATTTTCTTGGAATAGAAGTCATCAGAAAATCTGATACAAATATAATTCTTTCTCAAAGAAAATATATCTCTGAAATTTTAGCTAAAGCAAAAATGGATTTAGCAAAATCTTTGCCTACTCCTATGATTAGTAACTTAGGATTGTCTAAGCATAGTGGAGACATATTTTATGATCCTACATTATATAGAAGTATAGTTGGAGCATTACAGTATGCTACTGCTACTAGACCTGATATAACATATAGTGTTAACAAAGTCTCACAATTTATGCATGAACCTCATGATGATCATTGGAAGGCAGTAAAACGAATTTTAAGGTATCTTAAAGGAACTATTAATCATGGGTTATATTTTAGTACTAACAAAAACTTTGAGTTAAGAAGTTACTCAGATGCAGATTGGGCCTCCGATCATGATGATCGAAGATCCACAAGTGGTTTTATCATCTATCTGGGAGACAACCCTATCTCATGGAGCTCAAAGAAACAACCCACTGTTTCTCGGTCTAGCACGGAGGCGGAATATCGAAGTGTTGCAAGCACCACTGCAGAGCTAATCTGGATCCAGACCTTGCTCAAAGAAATCAGTCTGCCTACTCGAAGTAAACCAATTATTTGGTGTGATAATCTGAGTACTATCGCCATGTCTGCCAACCCAGTGCTTCATTCTCGTACAAAGCATATAGAATTGGATCTATACTTTGTACGAGAACATGTTATCAGCGGCAAATTAGAGATCAATCATGTTCCAGCAAGTCATCAGAGAGCTGACATGCTGACTAAAGCTTTATCAAGAAAGAATTTTGAGAGATTCAAAGAAGATTTCAGAGTTCGATGTATCGAAGAAGAAGAAAGGGGAAAAGGAAACCCTAGCTGAAGAATGAAACCCTCGTTTTTTTGACGGGGAGAATTAAAGCAAACAAGCACAGTTAGCGATCCTATATATCTCATGTACTAGCATCTCAACCGTTTATTCTAATCAACGGTTTATATGTTTTATTTTTTCTTTTTTGGATTGCAGGCTTCGGCCCATTCTTTGTATAAATACCTGTATTATGTCTCTGTACAAATTAATAGAAGAAATAACAATTTTTACAGTTTACTTCAATACATCAATTGTTGATATTTTCTACAATTAAAAAAGGAGGAAAATCTTTAATCCTATAACATAAAATTTTAGCAACAATTTTATTCAATATATAGCACTTGAAATTGTTTTGTAATTTGAAATTAGTTGGGACTTATCTTTTTTGGGGATTAAAGTTATGAAGTTATGGTTTAAACCCTTTGCCGGTTTCTTTGTTTGAAATATTTCTGATACAGCCTCCTTGATTCCTTGCTGTAGCGGGTCCCAATATAGTTTATAAAACTTTGAAGAAAAATTATCCTGTCCCGAGCTCTTGGAATCATCGATGGAAAATCAAAGTTTTGATCTCAATTAAAGTTTATGATTCCTTGCTAGTTTCTTTTCCACTATTATTTACTTGCATTCTAGTATGACCGGTAGGAAAACCAAAGTTTTGATCTCTATTAAAGTGGCATTCAGAATAAGAGATTGCTTCTTCTTTAATTTTATCCCTGTCATAAATATAATTTCCTTATGCATCTAGTAAAGCATGAATTTTGTTTCCATGTCTACGGAAAGACATTTACCTTAAACAATTTAAGATAAATGTGCATATGAATATATCATTATATATGTTTTATTTTAATTAGTTAACTTTTAATTAATTATTTAATTAAATAATCCAATTTATTAATATAATTTTTGAAATTATTAAATTAATTTTCCAATAGTTTTGAAATTATTTTATAACTTTTATAAATTTCCTTTCATATTTTAATTTTAATTTAAATTCAAAATATATTTTAGATTTTCAAATAGATGTTGAAAATTAGCCCAAGGCCCAAACAGAATTCAAATTTAATTTTTACACAACGTTCTGTATAATTTATATGAGTTTTAATTTATAAGTGTATCAAATACACTTATATGTGTTTAGTGCATGTGTAAAAAGTATGAAGTGTACATGGCTAATGTGACATATATTGGTGTTATGATTTACACTTCAATGCATACATTTGTCCATTTATATATGCCTTTGTTTTCCATGGTATATACACACATACACATAATTAACAATTGTAAATATATACAAATAATATCAATTACATACATATGTACGTATGTACATACACACATACACACACACAGATGTGTGTGTGTGTGTTTACATACATACATACATATATGTTAATGTTACTTTGGCTATTTTATATGTTTTGAATTCCATAATTAACAATTTTAAATCTAATTTTAACTTAGGAAGGTTTTAAAATTAAATTTATGATTTTACACAAAAGTACCCTTTATAAACTTTAAACTGCAATAACATACATATAAGTATACGTATATAAATAATTGCAAACAATTTTTTAAATCTGAAACAACATAAATTTATCAAATTTGTAGTTTTATATGTGTTGAAACTTAAAGTTAGCAAATAGAAAACAAGTCTTAACTTAAGAAGGACTCAATATAGGTCTATGATATTTTGCAGAATAGTCCACTTATGAAATTTTTAATGTAATAACTTTAAAAATATGTGAACAATAACCAAACATATTTACATTCAAAACTAACAAATATACAAAACATGTATTCTATTTTCAAAATGATTTTAAATAATCAACACATGTAGCTAACTTATGTTTGCATATATTATAAATTAAAAAATTATGTAAATGAATGAAAATCAGTTTCCAAATCAAAATGTTTTTTTTAACAATAATACTGAAATAATAAAAAAATTAAATTGGAAAACTCAAGCATATATAAATTCATTGTATAGTGTTTGGAATATGAACTATACATAAAAGATGAGTATGAATAAAAAGGAATTATCATATAGGATAAAGTATATTAATATTATATATTACATAAATAAATAAAATAGAAAATTACCTTGATGTAAAGCCAAAAATAACACCTTAAATGAAGAATGTAATTCCTATATTTGATAGAATCAACCTCTAGATTTTACAAGGGTCTAGAGGAAAATACCAGCTTGAATACTATTGATTTTATTTGAATTTGTTTTAGGAGTATTTTTACTCCATGGAGGCCATGGAATTTCAGCAGAGAGAGGAGGAAGAAAGAGGGAATTGTCAAGAAGGAAATTAATTAGTGAATGAAAAGAATTTTTTGTTTTAAAGAAATCATTGAAACCTTACCAATTTCTTCCTAAAAAGACTTCCTTCTTTAATTCCTCATTAATCAAATCCTCTCCCTAATCATCTACTTTCGAAAGCAAATATGATTGAAAAGAGTATAGAAAATACATGAATGAATTGATAATAAAGGAGAACTAAAGGCTAGAGATCTTTCGCCTTCCTTTAATTACTCCTTTGCCTTTGAATCCCTTCCTCTTACACTTTCTTTGGTTGGCCACAAAAGAGTAACGATAGGCCCGAAAAATTCCTAGACCTATTTAGTATTTAATCTATTTAAATCAAATTTAAATATTCAATTGATATTGTGTATCGATATTCACACATATAACTTTTATATATGCACATTTCATTAAATACCAATGGCATTCAAAAATATAATACATATTAATAATTAATAGTTCATATATATTAATTAATTTACAATGATTGTAAATTAATTAAGTTATGTGGCTTCTTTGGAGTGTTCATCATTGTGGTTGTGACTCAAAGCTCTAAATTTAATCGACGATTAATATCGAACAATTCGAATATTTATATTAACATATCACCATAGCTAGTAGTGTGACATTTTGATTGTATTTATCGCTTACACGTCTTTTTGGTAAAAATCCAATTTCACTATTATAAGCGGTATGTAACGACCACCCTTTTCGACCCTTGAATGTCGACACTGATGCATCCATGATACTCACGTACCGAGCACTCAAGTATCAGAAAGACTGATTATTAGGGTAAAATAAAAATTAGAAAAGAAAATGAGCAAGAAAGAGAAGAATAAAAACATTATAATCTCACATGCGGAACAATAATATATAACATCTCAGAATATCTTTACAAGAGGAAAACTTCAATATACATACAACAATTAGAGTAAACTAACCTATCATCGATCTAGATAGTTATAACAATCCTTCCTCACAAATGCTGATAAATATAAAACAAATAATGCAGCAGAAAATAAAATACGTGAATAAGTCTTGGAGGCATCCATCTCGTCTCCTGAAGCTCCAAAGCATCCATAACTAAATTTGGAAATAAACTCGGGGCTGACCCGATAAGAAAATAACACTCGGATTAGTCTTATAAACTAGCATGAGGAACTTAAATCATATGGATTTTTATATTTATAAAACCCTTCAAAAATAAAAGTATCTCGTAAGACCACATCGTAAATAAACACCGACGGGTTATTACTTTATGATAACCAAACCATTTCTATTAGAAAATCCAGTGATATTATAATAATGTGTAAGGTGATGAATATAAAGAAGAAATAGCTGTGTTACGTGTGAGCGTATAGCACAACAATAATAGGTATACAATCAAAACAACTAAGGCGCGTTCGCTAATTATGTAGGATTTCCATGGAGGTTCCCTCAAGGACGATCCTCCTGCACAAGGATCACATATATCCTTCCGAAGCAGCCTACATCTCTAGTGAATGTACTATAAGAAAAACATGGATGACCTGCTAAGACTGAGTGCATTGCTACCGCATGCATATCCATAAGTATCTCTAGAATGTAATCGCCTGTACCTTATGGGTTTGCCAACCCTACTGGCTATGCCTCCTATCTCTGGTTGTAGTCATTACCACTAATGATGCTACATCCAACATTATAGCACATGAGTTATAGCTCGAATAGATCTCGACACACGAGTCCCCAACTCGAACAGATCTCAGAACCACACATGGATTCCCATATCTTAATAAATCTCGAAACACACATGGATTCCCATATCTCAACATATCTCGGAATTACACATGGATTTCCACATCTCGAATATATCACAAACTAGTACATGTGTTTGAGCATCTCAATCAGATTTCGAACCTCCATATAGATTCTAGCAAATCGAACCAAGCATGAACCTCTTTCAAAGCATAAAACACATACATGGTTTTAAAGTAGTTACGATTTTGAGTCATCTCATATAAGTACACTCCGCTATTTATCGGGCGCTCCAAACCAATCGATAGATTTCCGACTAACTCAATCTCGGTTCTATCGAAAATAAACAAACAATACATAAGAGCAAAGATCATCTCCTAACCGGACGGATTTCCTTATCATTTGTCCTAGAAGAGCAAAACGAGTTTATACATATAGTATAGCATCACCGAAGATAACTATACCGTAAAATTCTCGAGTTTCTCTTAGATATTTCCAAAGTTATATTTTGGTCAATTAACAATAATGAGAATGATCGCATAAGGGAAACTAAGTCCCATATATTTTCCATACACAAGTAATCACACAAGCATGATCAACACACACAATCACAATCAAGTCATATAAACGACTTCTAATCCCCTTTTTAATTAATTGATCCTTTATGAATTAAAACCTCTTTTATTAGTAAAACTCCATTTAAAACTTTTTTATTAATGAAACTTCACTTATTAATTGAACTTCACTTTTTAATTAAAACTTCACTATTCATTTCTCCACATTTCAATACTTTCAAAAATATTCATATACTTATCTCAAGGGTATAAGTATATTCACAAATCAATAACAAGTTTTACTTACTTAAAACACAGTCAAAGAGGTTAAAAACAAATATCACTCAAACATGTTACTAAAACCCCTTCTCTCTTTTATACTTTAAGACTTATACTTTTCTATCTTTTTTCAAAGATTCCATACTTATTATTATCTTTTAAATTTCATTATTAAAGGTCTAAGTATTTTCCAAATCATTCAACTATATTTTCCGCTTTAAAATATAATTCAAGGGTTTAAAAAGAAATGTTACTAAAACACCGTTTACTACAAACCCAAAACACTTCACACTTGATCATTCATTTTAACATAAGTATTGAAATCCAAATTTTCCCTTTCTTACTTTATAAAAGGCTTAACTTGATTTTTTTTCCAAATTTATACATATACTGAAAATCCTTTTCACAAAAATATTTATATATATACTAATTTATTTATAAGCTAGGATATAGAATAAACTCTAAAACAATTTTAAGAGATATTATATTACATAAGCTTTATTCTTTCGACAAAGCAAGCCGGTTTTATAGTGGCCCATCCACTTTATACAAATTAAAACAGGTGTAAGGCAAAGAAGCCTTAACAACTACATACAACTCATTCAAACAGAACATGCTTTACATACACCATGACAAACCTAAAATACAAGCACTGCTATAATAACCAAAAGCACAAAGCAACAAGAGCTCATGCCATATTAAATAAGCTTTAAATTACTTAAATATTGTAATTACAAACTAAAAAAACTATTTATACTTAAAAATACTTATAATATGGTTTAAAATATTTTACTTAAAACATTACTTCAAAATACTTTAATTAATAACTTATATTAAAAACAGGTAAATAGGCACAAGGAAGAAATTGCAAAAAAATTTAGTCTCAGGGACAACAAGTTTGCTTTTTAGTCTGAATGACACTTTTTAGTGTGAACTGAAAATGACAGTTACAACTATCATTCTGTGATATACACTAAAAAGTGTTCTTCAGCCTAAAAAACAAACTTCTTGTCTCTGAAACTAAATTTTTCCCTAACTTTTTCCTTGAGCCTAAAAACCCCTATTAAAAACCATAAAAGCATGTTTTATAATTTAAAACTCTTTACTTTGAAATTCAGAATTAACTATATAACATATTTAAACTTTAAACTTCTTATTAAAATATTTTAATAACTTTTCACAAAACTCCTTTAAAAAGATTTGGCAAAATATCTAAAGTAAAAGCCCTTTATACTTTACTAAAAACTAAGATTTTCAACACAACTTTGTTTCACAATATCTATAACTTTACAAACCAATTCCTTTAGGTCAAACGCACTCAAAACATGTGTATAGAATAACCCAATGTATATTTCTTAATGTATTCACATTTTGACCAATTTAACCAGTGTCAAATGTGAGGGGTTTGAAAGTGCATTTATAGCGACTATTTCGCTTTAGACTTTCACGCACAATTTCCAACTTTATCAAACAACATTACTAACTATGTAAAAAAGTCCGAGCAACGATACATGTTTTAGAGGGTTATAAGAGAGATTATACTACGTATGATATTGTCACTTTCTTTCCAAAGCAAAGGGAGTCCAAAACTAATAACTTACATTGTTCTTTATACTATTTATATTTAACACAACAAATAGACATATCACAACAATATGTAGATTAAATGGTTAGTAAACTTAACCAAGCCCAAGCTATCCCAAGTCGTTGAAAATCCCGCTACAAATGCAACGGCAAAGACTGCGTCTTGATTGGACCTCATACGAAAAAGTTATTGATTTTATAAGATTTCGGATTAAAAACTTAATTAATTAATTTAATTAGTCACTAATTACCTTCACTTACCTTTAAACAATCTCCTCCCCTAAATCCACTTCTCCCTACATGCATAAGATAACAAACCCATCCCCAAATGTGCATATGTACACAACGATATGGAGCTACGAACTGCTAAACGACGAACGACCACCACCAACAAACTCCACTTCCCGCATGCATCGCTATGGACCTAAGCATCCGAAGCTCGATCGCCTCCTGCCATTTCTGACTTGATGCCACACCATTGCCTACAAATGTCGCACAATGCCTCGGCCTACCTGAAAGCCTCCAACCATCGCCAATCCCCTCCACTAGCCACCACGAGTTCAGCCATAGCCTCGATTTCTTCTCCAGCACCTTCTTTCTCATCATGACCCAAAGCCATCAACGTGACAAACAAAATGTTGCACCCCAAGAACGGCAGCCGCACCTTCCTTCAAGCTCCTCCACTTACCCGTCTTCGCCTAACAAACACAACAACACTCACCTCATCGCCTATCGCTGCCTCAATCACCAACCAACTACAACCCTAGTGTTGGCCAGAAAGTCGAGCATCCCTAAGCATCACCGCACCCATCAATGACTATGCAGATTTGAAGCCCTTACTCATACGATCCCAACGGATCCAAAATGTCAAATTCTGACGCTCCTAACTAAAGAAATAACTGATTGAAGAGGGGAAAAGGAGGCGTTTGTTTTTGCTGAAGCATGAAGAAAGAAAGAGGAAGATAATGAAAAGGGTTAAGTGTAGGGGTGCATTTATAGTGAAATTATATTATATTTTAATTCCTGAAATTAATCGTTAAGTGTCTTTAGCTCGCACGACGACACAGTGCATCAGATCGCTATGAAACTCATCGATGCACATCTACTCATTATTCCGGATCCAACGATAGCTAGTTCCGTCAAAATCCGAGATAGTGCCTCGTAATGACAATTTCACACGTTGATTAAAAAGAATTATTATTAAAATAGTCTAATCACATTAATCATTATTTAAAAGTTTACCATCATTATCATTATTTAAAAGGAGTTAAATAGGCTTATTAAATTTTTATTACATTAAATCCAAGATTTAAATATTCAAATAACTCCGATATTTAAATATAAAGCATTTCGAAATTCCAGATCGTTATATGGTACCTATTAGCAACGATTATTTACACCAATTCTCTTCATCAAAACCTTATCACTTAGTGATTAATGGAATTTGGTTTTGATCATATTTCAGTATCATCCACATTCAACTTGATTAATCTAAACATAAAATCCTCAGTTAAATAATAACAATTATTAGTAACCTAACTACTATGGCTAGAGACATCGACTTTGAGTTGACAAAAGTTAACTGTGATACTAACGTCGTATAAATGATGAGACGAATTCTCTATTGAATATCATTTCACATCCAATGCTTCGAATCAGATCCAACTATAGTTGTTCGATGAACCCCTGCCACGATCAAAATCAAAGTGGAGTGTCCACATTGAAGTTCTATAGTATGCTCAACTCGAGGGAACTGTGTAACATCATCAGATTGTATGTTTGACCTTAGTTATATTAACCAACAAAGAACTCTCGAGTGAGTCATTACATTATTATCCAATAACTATCAGTACATAACCCCTTGGTGCTCTAGCAACTATCAGTAATACACTACTCAACATTTGGAGAGCTTTGCATACTCTAGTCTTAACAGATCACTCGATGTCCTTTCTCGAAAGATCTTGATTAGGAATATTTAAAACAATATTTTATTTTCAATGTTATAAAATTCTCATGATTACAACACATTGTAATTAATCATGTAGCATATCATTTAAGGATTTTCTATTTAATATACCTTAAATTGATTACTTAATTAATAATATCGTAATATAATAAAGTATATTATAGAAATTAGACGCTTTTATTATGAACGAGATTGGTTATCAAGTTAGATATATGTAAAAAAATTACATAATTTTCCGTAGGACATACCCCTAACTCTATCATTCACATTAGGTAGAGTAATAATATAAATCCTTGCAAAATCATAGATTTCACAAATATCGTATACTATGACGGTAACGAATATAAATGTATGATAGTCAATGCCTTATTACTAATATCAACATCCACTGCCTTCAAGTCCATATTCAAGGTATAAAACTTTATCCCTATGCTTTGAAAGTGTAGCCTCGGACATCATTCAAGAAGAAATATAACTAAAGTTGTAAGATGGTAAGGCCCGTGAGAGACTTATCTTGATAGATCAACTTTAAAAATCCCAAAGTTTCATTGATAACTTGATAGGCAAAAACTCCTAAAGTACCACATTGGAAAGGCACACTAAAATGGATGTAAGAGATTCCTCATCCATCCTTCCAATACATCATCTTTTAGGGATTTCAATTTCTTTATACCTAAAACTATTGATAAAATCTTAATGTCATCTCCATCTTAATCTTTCAAGTATTAACATCTCAAATATTCCAAACACCACAAACACTCTGAGAGAGTTAGGCATATGCATTAGAGGAAATTACATAATTTATTGTGAATTATCTAACTCTACAATCAATCTTGTTCACAATAAAGATGTTTGTTTTCTTTTATATACTTTATTACATCGTGATATGATTTATTAAATAATTAATTTAAAGTATTTAATAAGAAAATCCTAAAAAGAATGTTATGTTATTATATTGCAATTGTGAGTAATTAATCAAAATATAAAATAACTTTGTTTTTATATCACTGGTCAAGGTGTTTCGAAAAAGGATATTGATACATCCATTGAGACCATAATATATAATGCTTTTCAAATGTTAAATAGTGTATTACTCATGGCTGTTGGGAGCACCAAGGGTTTACGTACTTATACTTATTGGATAACTATAGAATGACTCGTCAGAGAGTTTCATGTTAATTAATAACAACTAAGACAAACAGGAATACAATGTGATGATGTTACATAGTTCTCTCGACATAAAAACATTGTAGAACATATGTGTAGATATACTACTTTAGTTAATGTTAAATCATGACATGGCGACCATCGAGTAATTATAGTTGGGTTTGAGTGGAAGCATAGGAAGTGAAGCACTATTAAATAGAGAATTCGTCTTCTTAGTTGTATGAGTTTAGTATCACGGTCAACTATAGCCAGCTTAAGGTCAAAATCTATGGCCGGAGTAGAATGGTTAACAATAATTGTTAGTACTAAACCAAGGAGTTTGTTTGTGGACTAAATAGTTGAATGTTGATATATCCTAAAGTATTATAGTGTGGACATAGAAAATGTGTGTAAATTATTGTAGCTTATGGTAACGCTTTAGGTGATGTAAAATAAGATTTTACCAAAGAGATCTTTGATCACACCACTAGCTAAAGTGACATGTGAACATATATATATATGTATGTATGTGTATATATATATATATATGTATGTATGTATGTATGTATATGTATATATATAGGCTTTAAATATAAAATCCACATTAATTTAGAAAATTATGAAATTGAAATCCATCTCTAAAATATCATTTCTGATCTATATTTGAATTTGCAAGGCATTTAGATACCATTTAATAGGGTTTTCATATCAAAACATATCATAAAAATCAATATGAACATGCATAAATCACCAACAAATATATATAAACATTTAATCATCCATAACATGGCATTATCATGCAAAAACATTTCGGAGTATCTTAAAAAACAAAAACATAAGGAAAATGGGATGTAGTAATCATTTACCTTAGCTTTGTGATTAAAGATGTGAGATTTGATGTTGAATAAGTTGACTTACTTCTTCTCTTGAAATCCTAGCTTTATCTTCTCTTGAGATTAAAAATGGCGGCCGGCCTTGGAGTATTCCTGTTTAAGAGAAATGAAATGAACGTGTGTTTGGTTTCCTAAGGGTTTGGGGTATAAGATCATCCTATTTCCCATCTTGCCCTTCCTTATTTCCTAACACTTATTTCCCTCTTATTTCTTTAGTTCATTTTACATATAGGCACGACTACCCTTGGTTAAATCAAATCTCAATCCATTAATCATCTTACATTATTTTATTTTATTTAGCTAATTAAATATCCTAAATAATGTTACAAAAATATGGGATGTTACAATCTCCCCTCCTTAAAGGATTTCTTCCTCGAAATTATGATAAGGTACACAACACACTATCAAAGGTAAAACATACCATTAATAAATCAGGATAAGCGTCTTTAATCCTGCTCTCAGTTTCCCATGTACGGTCTCTAACATCATCACTCCAATGGACTTTCACTAATCTGACTATCTTATTCCTTAACTACTTCTCATCTCTCGCGTCTATCCGGATATGCCTCCTAACTATAGTCATATCTGGTTCCACTACTAAATCTTCTAACACAGTCGGTGCTATAGTAGTGTCTGGATCCCTAACACATTTCCTCAGATGAGATATATGGAAAACATCGTGGATTCCCGCCAAACTACTCGGTAACTCTACTCTATATGCGAGTTTCCCGATCCTTTCTAAAATATGAAATGGTCCTACGAACCTTGGTGCTAACTTTCCCGTCTTCTCGAACCTGATAACACCTTTCATCGGCGATACTTTGACGAAAACATGATCTCTAATAGAGAACTCTAAATCTTTTCGTCTTCTATCTGCATAGCTTTTCTGCCTAGATGGAGCTACCTTTATTCTCGCCCTTATCAGCTCAATCTTTTCTGCTGCTTCTTTTACCAAATCAGGACCAAGGACCAATCTATCCCTAGTCTTTAACCAACATGCATGGGATTTGCATGGTCTTTCATACATAGCCTCAAACGGTGCCATCCCTATACTAGTTTGATAACTATTGTAATACGAAAACTCGACTAGGTGTAGGTGGTCTACCCATGATACCCCAAAGTTTAAAACGCAAGCTCGCAACAAGTCCTCTAAGATCTTGTTAACCCTTTCTGTTTGCCCATCGATCTGCGGATGGTAAGCGGTACTCATCTTGAGCTTGGTTCCTAAACTCTCCTGAAGACTTTTTTAGAACTCGCTAGTGAATAAGGAATCTCTATCACTAACAATACTACTAGGAATTTCGTGAAGTTTAACTACATTCTTCGCAAATATCTTAGCCAATACAGATGCCGTCCTATTTGCCTTAACCGGAATGAAATGGGCACTCTTTGTCAATCTGTCCACTATGACCTATATACTTTCATTCCCTCTATTAGATCTTGGCAACCAATCAATAAAATCCATAGAAATGGAATCCCACTTCCATACTGGGATATCCAATGGCTGAAGCAATCCACTCGGCTTTTGATGTTCGGCTTTTACCTGCTGACAGTTCAAACACTGTTTCATGCATAAGCTAACATCCCTCTTCATGCCTTCCCAGAAGAAACTTCTCTTCATATCCTGATACATCTTCGTTCCTCCTGGATGAATAGTGAACTTCGAACGATGCATTCCTCCAAGATTTCATTCCTTATGTCTCCCACATTTGGAACACATAATCTGCCCTTCTTTCTCAACCACCCATTCTTGTCAAGACTGAAATCCTTCAAGTCATCGCTCTCCGTTCCTTCCCTTAACTTTCTAATCCGTTCAGCCAAAACTGAATCCTCCTCCTGTTTAGAAGCTATCTTCTCAATCATTATCGATCGAACTTCTAAACAAGACAACACAACACCTTCTCCACTAGACCCAGCCTCGGATCTGCACTGCACTCTACAAGTTGACAATGCTTCCAAATCTTTCCACTCAGTAATCATTGCCAACACTACGTTCTAATGTTTTCTGCTAAGTGCATCTGCAACCTAGTTGCCTTTACCCTATGTGTACTCTATTCCAAAATCATAAGCGGCTAAAACTCCAACCATCTTTGTTGTCTCATGTTTAGCTCCTTCTGAGAGAATAAGTGCTTCAACGACTTATGATCTATATAAAGCTCAAACCTCTCTCCCAAAAGGTAATGCCTCCACACCTTCAAGGCAAATATTACTGCAGCTAACTCCAAATCATGCGTCGGATACCTAACCTCATGCGGTCTAAGCTGTCGGGATGCATAGGCAATCACTTTACCCCTCTACATTAGCACAGCTCCCAATCCTGTTCCACACGCATCAGTATAAACAACTAAATCTTGATTCCCCTCCGGAACCACCAACACTGTTGCATATGTCAATAAGTGTTCCAAGCTTTGGAATTTTTCCTCACACTTATCGATCCACATAAACTTCACATCCTTCCGCGTTAGCTTAGTCTTCGGTGCCACTATCCACGAAAATCCTTTATCAACCTCCGATAATATCCTGCCAATCCTAGGAAACTTCTTATCTCAGTTACCGTTTCTGGTCTCTTCCAATTATTAACGGCTTCGATCTTTTCTGGATCAACCGACAATCCTTTCTCCGAAACCATGTTACCAAGAAACTTTACTTCTTTCTTCCAAAAATGGCACTTCGAAAATTTTTCCTTTTTTTGATGCTGCGTTTCCAGTACAACTCTAAGATGAACTTCATGCTCCTTCTCATCCTTAGAGTATACCAGAATATCATCCATGAAGACTAACACAAATCTGTCCAAGTGCTCTCGGAAAATTCGGTTCATCAAATCCATAAAGAATGCCGGCGCATTAGTGAGTCTGAACGACATAACTAACCATTTGTATGATCCATATCTTGTTCTGAACGCCGTCAAAGATATGCTATCTTCCGCTACTCTAAGACGATGAAATCCTGTCGTCAGATCCAACTGAGAGAATATCTTGGCTCCACTTAATTGATCGAACAAATCGTCAGTTCTCGACAATGGATATTGATTCTTTATCGTCTTCTCATTCAGCTTACGATAATCGATACACAGCCTTAACATTTCGTCCGGCTTCTTAGCAAAATATCGCGGCTGCTTCCCAAGGCGAACTACTTGGTCTGATAAAACTCTTGCCTTCAAAGTCTACCAACTGAGCTTTTCACTCCTTCATCTCTGTTGGCGTCATTCTGCTTGGCGGACTACTTATCGGTTCTTCCCCAGGCAATAAATCAATCTAAAACTCAATGGCTCGTTTCGGTGGTAATCTAACTACCGGCTCAAAAACATCTACGAATTCTCTAACTACAAAAACGCGAATTATCTCATCCTCTAACTCCATAACACCCAACAAGGCATTCACCTCACAACTAGGGTTTTCTACGGTATAAACTATCCGATCACTACAATTCGGATGTCTAAGTGATATTTTCCTATCTTGGCAAAATATCCAAGCATCATATTCACTTAACCAATCCATCCCAAGAATATTCCCGAACCCAACAAAGTCAAATACATGCAAACTGCAAACAACGGTGTAACCTAGCAAGTCAAACTCTAAGTGGTCACACTTCATCCCAAGCGTCGCATACCCTCCTATCGGATTAGAAACTCTTAAGGAAGTAACTAAATATGTGTGTTTTAGGTTAAGTTTATCTACCAAACATCAAGATATAAAAGAATGAGATGCACCGGTATCAAACAAAACGCTAACAGACATACCGTGAATATGATGCGTACCTCCTAACACAACCTTTCCCTTTTCCTGCACTATCGGCTTTAAAGTAGAAGGCTCTAATGAAAACACTTGGCCTTTATCTCCTTTAGCTGGCTCTTTGCACTGCTTCTTGCAGTGGCCGATATGATCACAATTAAAACACTTGATGTTCTTCTTTCCAATCACGTCCTTTTATTTTCATTTTCTGGTACGACGCTCATGAGCATAATGTCCTTTCTTGTCGCACTTATAGTAGACCACCTCAAGCTTTCCTTTCTTTGCTGCACCTCCTTTCTGAGCATTTTTTTGTGGAAAAACTTTCTTATTTGGCCCTGTCCAACCTGGACCTCCTTTTCCTTCTTCTTCTCCAAACAAGTTAACATCTCCTCATGTCTCAACGCCATTTCTACTACCACATCACATGGATCTTCGATGTGCGGTAAAGTAGCCCAAGCTAACTCCGGATTCAAACCTCTAATAAACTTTTCATTCCTTTTCAACACTGTGTCAACAGTGGCATACACATACCGGGCTAACTCTTTGAACCTTCCAGCATACTCTAGAACAGACATCTCCCCTTTTTCCAGCTCAGCAAACTTCCTAACCAACACAAACTGTGTCATTACTGACATGAACCTTTCTTGAAACCTCCTCCTAAACTCTACCCACGTCACAGTCTCTTCATCCACACTAGCAGTTATAGTATTCCACCAAAACAGAGCAGCTCCTTGAAGCTGTCTTAAAGCAAGTCTTCTTTTCTGCTCGTCATTGAGCCCTAGGTCAGCAAAAATCATTTCATAGTGTAGCAGCCAGTTTTCCACCTCGATTGCATCCTCAGTCCCAATAAACAGCATTCCTCCAAGCCTAGCATAGTCTCTACTCAAGTTAGCATACGGGATGACTACTGGAGCTTCTTGAACCCCACCTGTAGCATTTCCTCCAACAACTCCAACTGCGATCTCGGCTTGCATCATATTTACGAAAAATTGTTACATGGCTCCCATGTCCACTTGGGGAACCCCATCACCAACATTCTCAGCCTGAGCCTGACCTCTTCTAGCATTTGGTCGGGCATTTTCATTTATGGTGGTGTTGTCTCCTCCAAGATTAACTCTGCCTCTTCTTCCGTCCATATCTGTATTCTAGCCTCGTGAG
Organism: Allium fistulosum; assembly: GCA_030737815.1. Lineage (NCBI taxonomy): Eukaryota > Viridiplantae > Streptophyta > Magnoliopsida > Asparagales > Amaryllidaceae > Allium > Allium fistulosum. The sequence continues at coordinate 1,024,507,240 of CM060906.1, forward strand.
ATACAGAAGAATAGCCTAACAAAGATAAGAGTCTAGAGATAAAGCATATACTTATATATAGCAAATACAAGTACATTACTATAGCGTTATCCCATACCCTGATCTTAACTCTAATTCCTAAGGATTATGTTTTCAAAATCATTTTTAGTTAAACTATTTCATAAACCTATGCTTTGATACCAAGTTGTAACATTTGCTATCTAGTGGCCCAAAGCTAAGTGCTACAGATGCTGTAGTCGTCTATATTATTAACTTCCGGCAACTAAATATGGCTATGTTAATGGTATCTATAATATCAGGGGCACTTGAATATGAAACAAATCACAGATTTCAAAATCGAATTTTCCATTACATTTCAAAACACATGTTCCATATTCATATTACATAATCCCAAAGCGTTTCCTATGCAATGATAAAATATATTTATTACAAAATACGCCAAGAGCGACATGTGAAGATGCCTTCTTGGATGATCAAAGTCATATAGTCATAATTGACTTAATACATACATAGAGAAAATAAACACAAAACAAAGAACTGCAACTCCTAAATAGCTATCCGTTACCTCCTGCTCGCCTCCGGTAGCTTTATTCATCATCCTACTAAAACCTGAAAGAATCTCAACCCTCTGCCTATTCAAATCAAATTTTGAGCACTCGAGAGTTTAAGGGGAAAACATAAACTTTGAGTCGGACATAAAGCCTGGTGTGAAAAATACTATACATCCCGGTTATTAATGTTATGTGAGACCACACCGCTTAGCGAAACGGGTTTCCCCTCACTAACATTCTTTTAAAACATATCTTTTGCAAATCATTTCCTACAACCAAAACTGGTTAAACACTGTAAAGCATCATTATGTAAACATACATATCAGGTAAATAAAAGAACTATCTGTTCAACACTTTAGTTTTATTTGGCTGACTATTAAACTTTGCCTGACTCGGGCCTACTAGACAAAATAGAAAAATAATCTAACATCTGTTAGACACACTTCTTCTGGACGGTCTGTCCTTAACTATCTATTAAATTCTTCTCTTCTAGATGGTCTGTCCCTAACTTAACATCTCTCAGGGTCACCTAATACTAATGGTTTTACGGGCTCACCAATAACCTATATGTACACAAATATATATTCCCTTTTATATGTAATCATAATTTTTGTCTTACCTGTGACAAAGCCCTACATACTAGAATTTTGGACTAAATTAGCTAGGGCCAATAGCTAATGTATAGGGTGCGATCCTATACCAGTCCCATCTGGTATTCTAATATCTGAGTCATTTTACTTAGGGATATCTTCCCAAAATTTTCCTTGAAAACCCTTTTCAAAATGATTTGAAACCTTTAAATCAAACTTACACAAGGAAAATACATATACTCTATGCTTTACTCAAAATCACTTACCATGTAAACATTTAAACACTTGAAAGTACACCCTTTCGATTCTATTGAAAGTCCCCCCTTTCAAAACCATTGAAAGCATCTCTTTCGAAACCATGTAAAACCCTTCATTTATCTAGGCCGAAAGGCCAAAACCTTCCTTTCGAAACCATTCTTAAAACCCTTTCGATACCTTTGAAAACCTTCCTTTCGAAAGCGTTAAATACCTTAAGCATCATATCTTAAAACACTTCAAAACATTGCCTTCAGAAATATTGAAAAAACCTTCCATTTCAACCATTTCAAAACCATCAGAAAATAGTACCATTCGACTCCTTCGAAACCCTTTGGGGAACTACCCGTTCGAAACCTTAAATACCTTTCGGAAGCATCAAACCTTTCGAAAGCACTTGGATTCAATTTAAAACATATGGGAAAACACCTTTCGAAACCATTAAAATGAACTCTTTCAAAACCTTTGGGTTATACTTCAATCAGAATAAAAAGGGTCATTTAAAACATCTAAGTCGAAAGCCTCCTTTTCGAAACCTATTCCCAAGTAAAGAAGTGATGGTGTCGAAACCATCACTTCGAAAGCGTTGGAGAAGTGGTTAATTTAAAAACAAAGTATACCTTCTGAAACTTGACTTCGAAAGGTAGAAGAGCGGCAGATAGGAGTTTCGACCCCTTCGAAAGCATTACTTAGAATAAAAGAGTGCAACCCATTCGAAACCTTTCCTTTTAAAATATTTGACCCAGTCGAAAGCCAACTGAGTCGAAACCCATCCTTTCGAAAGCAAAGCAGGCACTACCTTTTATTTTAAAACAAAAAGGTGCTTCGACCCTTTCGAAACTCCTTGGTTTTGACTCTTACATTCCGCCTTTGTCCAATTCATTATGTACCAACATGTTGATACTATGTGCATTGGTTTGTGGAAGGAGGCGGAGAGTCTTAGTCAAAAGCTACTTGGGCGAAACCAAAATAGGCGAAACATGCTTTTAGCATGAATTTTTGATTTAAAACCTTTTTAAGTAAACTTTTTAACTAACCTGCCTTGTTTGTCAAATACTTATTGGTTGCTAATTTTTCTTTTCTAAAAGTGCTGCCATAATTTCAGAATTAAACTATAATTTTATTTTACAAACTACCCCTTCTCCTTAATTAAATATATAAAACATTTAAGTCACATACCTTAAATAATTTTATATATTCATCAAAACACTTAGGAAAATTCTATAAAAATTCCAAAAAATCCTTTTCATTGTGTTTTCTAACATATAGAAATTTTAGACCTAAATAATTCTTTATTTAGCCATAAATAATTTATAACCCAATAAATCATTTTCTTCACTAGAAAATTAATATAAAATCCACATTAATTCAGAAAATTATGAAAATTGAAACCCATCTCTAAAATATCATTTCTGATCTATATTTGAATTCGCAAGACATTTAAATATCATTTAATAGGGTTTTCATATCAAAACATATCATACAAATCAATATGAACATGTATAAATCACTAACAAGTATATGTAAACATTTAATCATCCAAAACATGGCATTATCATGCAAAAACATTTCGGAGTATCCTAAAATCAAAAACATAAGGAAAATGGGATGTAGTAATCATTCACCTTAGCTTTGTGATTAAAGTTGTGAGATTTGATGTTGAATAAGTTGATTTACTTCTTCTCTTGAAATCCTAGCTTTATCTTCTCTTGGGATTAAAATGGTGGCTGGCCTTAGAGTATTCTTATTTGAGGGAAATGAAATGAACGTGTGTTTGGTTTCCTAAGGGTTTGGGGTGTAAGTTCATCCTATTTCCCATCTTGCCCTTTCTTATTTCCTAACACTTATTTCCCTCTTATTTCTTTAGTTCATTTTACATATAGGCACGACTACCCTTGGTTAAATTAAATCTCAATCCATTAATCATCTTACATTATTTTATTTTATTTAGCTAATTAAATATCCTAAATAATGTTAGTAACAATATGGGGTGTTCAGGATTTGGACCTGCTAATTAACTTGATTGTGCACTTCAGACGTTATTGGACATGGATAAGCATATAATAAAGCCTTTAGAGCCAAAGCTTATCATGGTTTCATTTATATAAAATAACATGATCTTCGGTCAAGACTAGTATTTATATGCATAATCACTATCTTGCCAACTAATCTATGGACATTGGACTTTGAACCATGGAGATTGCTTATCTCATTTATTAACATGCTTAATTGATTATTACACATATTCGCAATTCATTCTTTCTCTCCTTTGGTCATATGGCTTGGGCTTTCGAATTATCTAATTTCAAAAGCCCATGGGCATCATGGAACCATCCTTTAATGATTTCATCTTGTACTTGGCCTTGAATGCTAAGCCTATTCTTGATTCTTTAACACTATGTTGTCAACACCAACTATGCCATGTTTAGTCGTGTCATCAAGAGTGTTAAAAATCAAACTCTGGCTCATCATACTTGGTATTATGGGTGTTATACCAATTCTTTGGTTTAACAATTATACTTGGGCAATATTACTTAGATAAGAAATGTCTTACGTATTTAAACTATACCATAGTAATAACTTTAACTATAAGCCCAAAGGCCTTCCCAGTCCAATTCCAAATTCCAACGCAGCCAACCTCAATGATGCAAGAGAAGGAACCTAAACCAATAAATACCTTTTATTGGATTATGCAAACTCTAACCATTTAATACCGATAGAATAAGCAAGTCCCCATCACTTAATACCTAACCCGTTTCCAAATTCTAATGTAACTATCGTTGATGATGTAAGAGGAAGAACCTCCAAACCACTTAATACCTTTTTATTTAGGATTAGGCAAACCCTGACCATTTAAGACCTATGAAATAGGCAAGTCCCCATATTTTATGACCTAACCCAATGCGCATCCCTACATAATTCTCACTTGCTAACATCGTAAAAAATCCCACCAGGTCACTTAATACTTCTCCTAAAGAAAGAGGTGGACCCTACCATAGCCACTTAATACCTGTAATCTGAAGTGGACCCCTTCCAAAGATCTCACCTACCATATCAATAGAAAACTTATGACCCATAACCCAACCATGGCATCTCAGATTAATCCAACTTTTCACAAGAACTGGTAGCTAGATTGACTGGGCAGATTTATCCTACAGAATTGGGACTAACCTCGCATCCACTAGGGTTATTTATACAGGCGATGTCCTATATTGGTACGTAAAGCCACACCGCTGGTAACCAGATTTAACTGCATAGACTTCCATGTAACTTTGGACTGACCTCGCATGCCTATAACTTGGTCATACTTCATATGTATACAAATTTTATACATACACCATCCTATGCAATTAATAATTGAGGCCATATAAGGTAACCCCTTATTACTCCTCTAATTAGGGATTAATTCCCATAATTATCATTAACTACCTTCCTAAGGAATTAATGCTTTTTACTACCTTATTAATTCTAATCGGTATGTTTAATACGCCATAATTATTACGTTATTATTAACTTTGATAATCAATATGTTTATATTATACATATACATACGAGATTTGAATAAAATATTTCTAGTCATATGCAAAGAAAACACTTATTAATTTAAATGTCAAACTCATACAAGTCCCAACTCTAAACAAAAGAATAGCTAATATCCTTAGTTTACAACTTGACTTGTAAACAAAAAGCAATAATATCAAACTTATCTCACATTAATATAATAGAATTAACTCCTTTATTAAAGGAACAAACTTTGCAATTTTAACCTTTTATATTCTATCCAACTTTTTTAATTATCATCTTAGGTTGAAAAAAGATTCATACTTATTTTAATTTACAAAAATAGGCGGTGCAAACTTTAAATACTCAAAAACACACTTTTCATGCCATTTCTAACATTACTTAATTTTAGAATCCTTTAACGCTACAAGAGAAATCAAAAGTGATGAAATGTGATATATTATAAATTGCTTAAATCTCAACATAGATCTGATTCTACTATATTAATATAAAATAATTGAAATTCCAATATATTCAAAGATTTCCATTTATTTAAGAAAATTCTAGGGGTTTTAGATGTTATGTTTAAGTTTACTAAATATTTCTCAAGGCATACATCAAATCCAAATAAATACTATTCAATTACAAAAATATGACAAAGTTGATATTTCCACTCACAGAGAACTGTTTGCTTCCTAACTAGATTTGATTCCATCATGCCTAATTTCCTTTCAGATCTTCCTCTTTTGGATTATACAACAAAGTGAATTGTATATAGAAATTAGATATTGATTCATAAACTAGAGAGGAATAGAATCAGAAATCAAAAGAATTAAACATCTAAACCCATTACCTAAAAATCCGAACTAATTCTAGAATCTAAGGAGGAAGAAGAAGAAGATGAGATCAGATTTATGCCGCTCCTAATTCTCTGTTAGACCAACCCCTTTTTGAATATAATAAATAAATTGTATGTATAGATTAGATTTTAGAAATCAGAAGATAGAGAGAAGAAGGATTGAGAATTTAATTTAAATTAGAGTAGATTAGAATTACTTAGCATAAAGTTTATTGTTTCTGAAAATCTAAGTAGAACGAATTTGACAGAGTTTCGCCGCTGCTACCGAATTTTATGAGGAAAAGTGGAGAGTCTAGGGGTATATTTGTAGAGGTGAGAAGGAACCAGAACCGATGAATTTGACAAATTAAATCCGGACCGTAAAAATAGCCAAAACCCTAGTCGCCTTCATCACTTAACAGTCGACCGCTGACCACAAGCGATCGACGGCTTGCTTAGGGGCGGTCGACCGGACTTTGTTTATGACCATAAATTTATTTCTCCGTTTAGTTTTTACTAATTACCTTATTTAATTTATTAATTACTCGGTTGAATCTTACGTTAACTAGGTTAGCTCAAATGTTAAGTATCCTTAACGTTGTAGAATTTCAAATTCAAATATTTAAAATTTAAATAGTTTGAATTATTTTAAATTTGAAAACTACAAACGTCCATAACTTCTCCGTTCGAACTTCGATTTCAACATATTATAAAGGAAAATTGATCAAAAAATCACCATGGATGCAATGGTGCAATTTCATGATAAAATTTCGACATTTACAAAATTTCCATTTTTAATCTTAATTTCTTAATTTTTTATTAAATTTTTCAGGGTGTTACAGTTTGCCTCCTTAATAGCCTGCAATCACTTTTAGAAAACAATAAAAAAATTGATCTAAATCAATAATTAATTATTTTTATAGGCCCTTAGGGGTCCAGGTTCAACCTGGTCTAAATTATAATGCATAGTGAACCGATTGGGGTGGTCGGTGTACATGTTTTCCTACCAACTGCCAGACTGCGAATTTGATTGTTTTTCGTGCCATTTCTACCTCCAGCCACCTCTACTACGCCTCCGATCCCTTAAGAACATATCTTGCACTTAGCCCTATGTTTCCAAGTCTGGTTTAATAATTTATTTAATCAATTTGGGTGCATATTTATTAAATCATAAAAATCTTGTGAAAACTTAAATTATATTTGTTGTTCGTGTCAAATTCTCTCCCAAAACCCATTTAAATCCCAATTTAGTTGTTTATTATGTTATTCTACACTAATATAGCCAACATGTCATATATATATATATATATATATATATAGCATATGATTGCATTATACGAAGAGAAAAGGATAAATTACTAACCTAATTCTCCATTTTCTAATTGAACCCCCATTATCCGGCCTATTACACCTCTTTGCTTCAGAATTCACGTCCAAATCGTTACTGGTACGTAGCCTCCTCCAATAGCTTCGCAATGCCACTGGTCTCGCATGATTTGGTTGAGTTTTGAGAGAGTTAGAGTGATTTAGTTCTTTATATATTAAGAGGGAAAGTGAGGAAGAAGAAGGAATAGTTGCTGGTCTCTAAACACTGAATGTAAGTGAGTTTATTTAAATAGAACGAGGGAAAACAATTGTCTATTCAGATTTAAATATCAAACTCTAAGTCTTTTTTCCTAATCAACCTGATACTGTTTCAACCATAATTCCTCCATACATACTCCACACGAGGCAAACCAAACTACTACACGACTCAGAAAATCGAGACACTTACAATGGCGTAGGTTTCATTATCAAATTTCAAAGTTGGAAAAATGACCGTTTTACCCCTCTTTATTTTATTTTTATTTTATTAACACATTAAATTCAATTATTTTCACATTATTATATTATTAATATTTAATTAAAATATTTATCAAAATTTCGGAGTATTACATTATCCCTCCTTAAAATAATTCGTCTTCGAAATTCCTAAGGAATGGAAAATGTAATATAACGTTCACTATTTGCCAAACACATACCAACCAAGTAAAAAAAACATACCATCCTATTTCTGCAAACAACATATAGATATAAATGATATAAACAACATATAAGTATGAATAATGTCCATTACTTGTAGTTTTTATAATTACGATGCAGAAATGCAGCTAATGCAACCTATATGAGTGCAATAAGATGGCATATCAGACATAATGCATAACACGCTAATATAAACACAAATATACATATTTCTATATGAATGCAAATCCAACAACATAAAATCCAACAGCCAAATCATCAAAAGCATCTGAATCCTGATCCTAGAACATTCTAAACTAAGAAAATTTAACCAAATGAGGAAACATAATGGAAAAGAGTTAAGGGTAGCTAGCCTTCGTCTTCTCTTTAAGTTCCAATGTACTCTATGTCGTATCGTTCCACCATTGCACTCTAATAATTTCACCACTTTGTTCCTAAGTAATTTCACCTCATGTCCCACAATACGGTTCGACCATGGGATGAACTCGGCTCAGATTCCAACTCTACCCTCTTCCAATTGACTAGTTGCAGTTACAGTCGTTGGATTGAGTACACATTTTCATAAATATGACATATGGAACACGTTATGGACTCCTGACATCTTCTCTGAAAGCTCTACTCTATATGCCAAACTTCCCATCCTCTCTAGCATTGGAAATGGCCTACAAATCTGGGTGATGACTTCCCTGAACTTACAAACCTTACCGCTCCCTTTAACGAATAAACTTTAACAAAGACCAAATCTCCCACTTTGAATTCCAAATCATTCCTCCTTCTATTAGTGTATGACTTATGTCGGCCTTGTGCAACTTTCATCCTTTTTCTTATAAGCTCCACCTTCTCCACAGTATCTCTAACCATCTCTGGACCCAAAATAATCTTGTCTGTAGATTCCACCAACAAGAAAGTGACCTACACGACCTTCCATAAAACAGTTTAAATAATGCCATGCTTATACTCACATGGTAACGGTTTTTATATGCAAACTCCACAAGAGATAGATGATCCTCCCATCATCCTCCAAAATCCAATATACAGGCGCTCAATAAATCCTCCAACAACTTTTTTACTCTCTCAGTTTGTCCGTCGGTCTATAATAATTAAAAGTAGTGAACCGTGGGTAGATAAATATTAAAAATTCTAAAGCACTGAATAAAAAGTGATACCTCATAGTAGAATTTAAACTTCAATGTATACATATACATACATATGAGTTTAACAATCAAATATTGCTCAAATAAAATACATCACATAGTAAACAACATCTTTATAACTGTAATGCAAGAGATATACGGTCTCATGTAGATACGACCCCTCTCAGTCCCTTTGCTCCTTTACTCGCTTTCACTTGAAAACTAACAAATACACATATACAAAAGGACAATGTTGCAACGATATTTGGACTGCACCTAACCCTATACACTCCAGCCTAACCTAAGGAATCAGGTGGCCATTCCATACGAATAGACTGCCTGCATACTTTTTTTGGGGATCAAGCCCATGCAATTCTATCTCCAGCTATTCTCATGCATCTAAATACATATTAGTACATTGCAGCCATAATATCCATGCAACCATTGCAACCATCACAAACAATAAAATTAATGCAACTAATGCAAATTGTAAAAGAAGAAGATTGTATTCATACTCATACATCTCAATTAGTCATCCTATGAAGTAAAAAATAATAGCACACAACCATCAATCATCAAAAACATTCAATCCTAATCCCAATCATCAAACAAGAAGATAACAACAAAAATACACTTACATACATACTAATAATCCATTTTAGTGACGCATCACCATTGTAAGTATAAAGCATCAAATGTGTGCTAATGATCCCATAAAGTGACAAATCAATCATCAAATATGTAATAATCCAATCAACATTAGTGACACAACATCCATCATCAATTAACCATAATTAAATACCCATTAACAAGTAGTAAAAATGGTAAAATATCGCACACTCATTAAAATATGATACCATCGTCAAGCATCAAACATATGTGATAATTACAACTAACAATAATCACACATTCAACAACCATCAAAATAGTATTTACAACCATTATTCTCTTAAGTATAAAAATTGATTTGTTATTGTTTATTATAAAATCCTTTTTATTTATTCATCTCAAAATCAATAATGATAATACTTTTTATCATAAATACTATAAAATCAGTCATTTCACTATTTACACAACACAAGACTAATTTTTACTAAAATTCACATATTATTATTTGAACTCTCATTCTATTTTTATAAATAATAAACTTCTCAAGTAAATATTTAAAATATAGTTTCAGTTATTATATATGAATTTCTACAAAATCCATATATAATAACCTTATTTAATTCCATACTTTAATTTCAGTAAAGTTTGTTAAATCATTGTTATTTGCAAAAACAATCTAAGTCTGTAAATAACCTCATCTATCATTTATTTATTTAATTTTTCTCATTATTATTCATTTAATTTCAATTAATTACTTTCGAATCCAAATCGACAATAATTTTTTTTTAAATACCCAAAAATACAACAATCAACAATAACTATCCAACCAAAGCACTACGCATCCAAAATATTGTGATAACTAAATAGACATTCATAGAACATAAAAATATCAATAAATAAGATTTTTCTTCAATAATTATGGGTTTTCTAATTTTAATTTTAATTAATTAAATCAAACAATTCATATCACTGCACTTCTTTCAGCGGTCTCTAAACTCAACAAAACCAACGTCAAATCGTTCAAAATTCTACCACAAGTCCAAAGAAAGAACCCGCACTTGAATCGAAATTCATACGGAAAAGTTATAGTGATTAGAACATATTTTAGAATTATTAAATTGGAAAGAATAAAATAATAAAATAAAATAAATTAACTTATACATGCGCATCTTCCTTACAACACACATGCACGTAACCTAACAACTATCTCACATTCACAAACCCATCAGCCCACAACTTTGATTGGCCACCGTGCTCGTTTCCAACCTTCGATTGATGCGTAATCACCTGCTATCGCCTCGTATTGTCACTACCTATACAGCCATGCCAAAGCTACTACCTGAAGCAGTTCCTATCATTGCCAAAATTCTGTCATCGGCCATGTTTTTGGCCAAATTTGACCACTTCAGGCACCGATTGGTGAAATTGAGAACATATCCATGTTCCGCTCGTCAAGCTCTATCATTTTGACCCTTCAATTACACCAATTAGTTGTCGGATCAAAAAACCCCAAATTGACTCCTTGGGTTTTGTTGACTAGAACTTTGATTGTGATCTGCCGTTTATTCGAGCATTTTATAGTGAAGGATACTTCTCGTTGATTTGCCTTGTCGAGAGATTCGAAATGACATATGATTCGATAGGGTTTGAATACTTTCATTATTAAAACAATTTGTAATTAGAGATAATCATCTATCATTAGCAAGTGATAAGAGAAACTTGAGGATTAGGGAAGAAAATTGAAGATAGAGATAACGGGTAGGGTTTCAATGCCTCACTTATATAGTCGTTAGGCTGGGTGATGTGCACGTAAATGTGCATATTTTTACCACCATATTTAATCAATTTAAATTAAATAAATGATCATATCGGGTATTTTAACTTGTTTAAACCAAAATTCAAATTATTTCATATTGTCACATATTCAGCTTCATCCAAGGGCAAAATGGTCATTTTTATGCATATATTAATTTTCTAAAATTTAATTGAAAATTTCTATATTGTTTTGTAGGAATTTGAATTCATATACAAGTGGTTTCATGATGATATATGCATGCACAAGAGTGAAAAGAACAAATGAAGATGGAAATAATTCAAAGTGAAGATAATGGAGGACCCCACCTACCCACCTACCTTAATGTACAAATTAGAGATTAATGCACATGCTTATGGAATTAATGGCTTCATGTACATTTAAATGATGATTAGTAGAAGCTAATGATTACTTGGCCTCCACACTTTCTCAAGGGTATTTTGGGCATTCCCAAAAAATATGAATTAGGGTTTAACACATGTATAAGTACCTCTTATGTTTCATGTAACCCTCTCTTTTTAGTCTCTCTTAGTTTTAGTTTAGGCTCACAAATAAACAAGCTCTTCTCTTTCTCTTTTCATGGCTACTTAGCCATTTTTATTTCATGTACTTTTTTTATGCAATGTAATTATTATTTCCTTTTAATTACATGTTCATTTCCTTTCATGCTAGTAGTGTAGATTTTCTTTTATGCAAATAGATTAGTTTTTTTTTCATTTAGCTCTCTTTTCCTCTTTGTTTTGTTCTATGTTGCAAGCTATATTTATTAATATGATAACAAATATGAAAAGCTAAACCCCTTCAATTTAGGGGTAATGAAGGTCTCTAATTATATAGCTTCAACATTTTGATAAATGTTATGCTCTCTTTTTGTGCTTCATGAAAAATGATATTTATGTAATTTTGTGCTTATTATTGAGTTTGATAGCTTATGTTGTTCAAAACAAATAGGCTATGCTTAGTCATATGAATCACATATTGTCTCTTCATCTATATATGATTATGGCAAAGAAGTGAATGTTTAAATCAAAATTTGATGGCTTATATTTCTAAACAATAGTTAATATACCATGCTTAAATAGATTTTCATTTTCAACTTTGTTGTCATTATCATGAGAATTAAAAGTGGTTTAAAGGTTGTGTTATAGTTTGATGGCTTATGTTGAGCTAATTAATAGCACAAATGAGTCATACTTATGATAAACACATCATTTAAATTCACTTATGACCAAAGAAGAGAGATCATTTCTTCGAATTATTTTTGTTTGATTTTTGTGTGATTTTATTTTGTTTGTTTGTTTGCAAATTAAAAAAAATATTGTGTGTGTTGTTTCGTTTGATTTTATTTTTGTTTCTTGCCATTTCACTTTGCATTTGCATATAAAATAAAATAAAATTGCACTGCATCTTTCTTGTTCACTTTCTTTTTGTGCATTTCCACTGTTTTTTCATTGCATTTTGTTTACTGCTCTTGAGCATTTCCATCACTATTTTTGTTGTCATTTAAATTTCTCTGCATTTTCATAAAAAAACACAACACAATTTCGAAAAAAAGAGAAGTTTTTATTCCATTTTATTTTCAATTACATATGCACTCACATTTCTGTTTTGATCATACACATTCTCTTCACTGATTTACATTCGCTGTTACACTGTTATTTCTGTTACAGACCCTTACTATTGTGTGCATTTTCCTACATACATATACCACTTCATATCACGTACCATAACAAACAAGCTTCCTCTACCCACTGTCCACTGACTTCTATTTCCTGCTGCAATTCTTCCAACCAACACATCAATTTCCCCAAGTCATTCCATAACCCATAACCAAACACACCAAACCTGTCCATACTCATCTCCACTGCTTCAAACAACTACAGCTTCATAGCCTCTACAGACACACTACCCATACTTCATTCAACCTCCTGCTACACTTTTGAGTTAACAGCACCAGAGAAACATCAACAACACTTCGCATCAATACACTTCATCTCTGTGCAGCAACCATCTCGGTCATCACCAAAGTGCACACAAACCAGTTCTGTACCAGTCCCTCTACTGCCACCATCGACTGTCCTACCCCCGCAACCTTACAGCAAGCACCAGACTCCACAATTCGAACAACCTGTTATACGTCTAGTATACCAAAACAGAGAATAATCAAATATAAACTCGTCGCACAAGTTTATAACTCAGATTTCCACTACACTGGAATTCTGTATTAATTATAATAACAATATGAATGTTGTAAATAAACTACAACAACAACATTATACTATTTTGAATAAATAGTATAACAAAATTAAAGGATAGAATGTAGAATAACAGTTCTAACCCGATTTTGTCTGAGGCTCGTCGTAACGATTTCCTTAAGAATTTTATTTCAAAATTCTCCCAAGATACAACAGACGTAATCTGCACGAGATTGTGATGTGTATGATCTTCTGTGTGATAGGACTGAATATGATTTAAGAGATGAAGAGATAGAAGAGATAATTCGGTTTGAAAAAATTGAGTGAGGAAAGTGATCAGGTTTCCTCCTTATTTATAGCCGAATTCCCAATGGCTGCATCCGTTGAGAAAAGTCGCACCTCTTCATTTGCAACGTCAAAAAAGCGTTACTGTTCGCAACAGTCACTTCCTTTCATTTGCAACGCTTCAGAACTGTTGCTGTTTGCAACAGTTGCGTCCGTTCAGTTGCAACACTCCAGAACCGTTGCTGTTTGCAACAGTCGCGTCTGTTCAGTTGCAACGCTTCAGAACTGTTGCTGTTTGCAACAGTCGCATCAGTTCAGTTGCAACACTTCAGAACCGTTGCTGTTTGCAACAGTCGCGTCCGTTCAGTTGCAACGCTTCAGAACCGTTGCTGTTTAAAACGTCGCGTCTCTTCATCGTTCAAATTTGAAAATCCGCATGAAGAGATATCTCATTCACCATCTAAAAAGGAATTCCAACAATCCCCCACATGAATGATGATATATCTCTCCCCCACACAAAGTGTAATATCACACAGTTCATATGAAAATAATGCTATATCGAGGATAAGTAGATATTTCACTTTGAACTTTCCCTAGTTAAAACTTATCGGATATACTTGGCTAATCGGTGAATTATTTCATCTTGAACCGTCAGCCGTTATTGTATAACCAGACAATAAGCTTTACAAAGCATTATTTCCCTTCACATCCAATCTCTTGGTTGTGTTCATTTTGGTCCTGAACTAATTTGTTTGGTTCTGCGAGTGTTTATAGAAAATATAAGCCTTTAATATTCTCATAGAGCCGACCCAGCTCACACTAACATAGGTGATCGCAACCATTAAGAGTATCCTACATATACTCCACCTGTTATATTCAAGATATGGTCATCATTAAAAAACATAGTTTTAACCTTTAAATACTTCTGTAGGCATGCATTTATATTGTGCACCATAGGAATGGAGTTGGACTATGTCCAAGCAAATGCATTACGTCTTGAGTTACTCAGAACTGGTTTGCCTATTGATCCTAATCCGTGGGATCTCCAGTCGCTAGGATAGGTTTCCGTATAAGATAACTCTTTTTGGTTTAGGCTTTTAAACTCATTCCCCTCGATGCGCAGTCAATTTTCTCTCTTGATAAACCTTTAGTAAATGGATCCGCTAGGTTATCATTTGTTCTCACATAATCTATGGAAATAGTTCCATTTGAGAGTAACTGCCTAACTGTGTTATGGCGTCGACGAATATGTCGTGACTTTCCATTATACACAAAGTTGTGCGCTCTGCTTAGCGCGGCTTGGTTATCACAGTGTATGCATATGGCCGGTACAGGTTTAGGCCAAAATGGAATATCTTCTAAAAAGTGACGAAGCCATTCTGCTTCTTCGCCTGCTTTATCTAAAGCGATGAACTCTGATTCCATAGTGGATCGAGCTATGCATGTTTGTTTAGTAGATTTCCATGACACTGCTGCCCCTGCTAAGGTAAAGACATAACCACTTGTTGATTTTGATTCCTCTGAATCAGCAATCCAATTTGCATCACTATATCCTTCTAAGACGGCAGGATATTTTCCATAATGTAAGGAATAGTTAGCGGTATTTTTTAAATATCCAAGCACTCTCATTAGTGCTTTCCAGTGTTCCTTTCCTGGATTGCTTGTATACCTGCTCAGTCGACTTACTGCATAAGCTATATCTGGTCTTGTGCAATTCATGAGATACATGAGACATCCTATTACACGAGAGTATTCCAGTTGCATTATACTTTCATTAGTGTTTTTATGCAGTACTTCTGATGGATTAAAAGGTGTTCTCACTCCTTTAATTCCATAGTTTTGGAATTTTTCAATCACTTTGTCTACATAGTGTGATTGAGACAATTCAATTCCATTAGGAGTTCTTATTATTTTGATTCCCAAAATAACGTCTGCAACTCCTAAATCTTTCATATCGAAATTACTAGTTAACATCTTCTTTATGGTCTCTATTACCTGAGTATTTGGACCAAATATTAACATATCGTCTACATATAAACAAATCATCACATATGATTATCCAATTTGTTTATAATAAACACACTTATCGCATTCATTTATACGAAAACCATTTCTCATCATGACACTATCAAATTTTGCGTGTCATTGTTTTGGGGCTTGTTTTAGTCCGTATAATGATTTTACTAATCTACGGACTTTATTTCCATTTCCTTTGGAAATAAAACCTTCAGGTTGCTCCATGTAGATCTCCTCATCGAGATCTCCATTTATGAATGCCGTCTTTACATCCATTTGATGAATTTCTAGACCATAAATTGATGCAATTGCTATTAGCATTCTTATAGAGGTTATTCGTGTTACTGGCGAATATGTATCAAAGAAGTTTACTCCTTCTTTTTGACGATATCCTTTGGCTACTAATCTGGCTTTATACTTGTCGATAGAGCCATCTGCTTTCATTTTCTTCTTAAAATCCATTTGCAGCCAATAGGTTTTATTCCTGGTGGAATATCAACAATTTCCCAAGTTTTATTACTTAGAATTGAATCAATCTCACTTTGGATTGCTTCTTTCCAACATGAAGATTCAGAAGATGACATTGCTTCCTTGTACGTTTGAGGTTCATGTTCTAACACATATGTGAAAAAATCTGAACCAAATGTCTTGGAAGTCCTAGCCCTTACGCTTCTTCTTGGTTCAACTTCCTCAATCTCATGATGAGTTTCATCTTCATGTGAATTGCTTGATTCTTCTCTTGTCCTTTTAGGGACATTATTCCCTTCATTCCTTTTGTGCGAAAACACGTCTTCAAAGAATGAGGCATCTCTAGATTCCATGATTGTATTTACATGAATATCAGTTATATCAGACTTGAATACCAAAAATCTGTAGGCACTACTATTTTGGGCTGGCCCTAAATAGTAATAATCTACTGTTTTTGGTCCAAGTTTGACTTTCTTGGAAGGCGGAACTGGAACTTTTGCCAAGCACCCCCACACTTTGAGGTATTTAAAACTTGGTTTGTGTCCTTTCCAGATCTCATATGGAATTTTGTTTAATATGTGATTAGACATATTTAAGGCTTCCCCCCACAAGTTCGTCGGTAGACCAGAGGTTAAAAGCATGACATTAATCATGTCTTTTAACGTTCTGTTCTTCCTCTCGGCTACACCATTTTGTTGTGGTGAATATGGAGCTGTTGTTTGATGAATTATACCATTTTCGGCACAGAACTATTCAAATGGTGATTCATATTCTCCACCTCGATCAGATCTCAATATCTTGATCTTTTTATTTAACTGATTTTCTACCTCAGCTTTTGTTGATAGTTCAATTGTTGCCATCTCTGTTTTAGTGAAAACAGTAAAATTCTTAAGATGTTATACGTCTAGTATACCAAAACAGAGAATAATCAAATATAAACTCGTCGCACAAGTTTATAACTCAGATTTCCACTACACTGGAATTCTGTATTAATTATAATAACAATATGAATGTTGTAAATAAACTACAACAACAACATTATACTATTTTGAATAAATAGTATAACAAAATTAAAGGATAGAATGTAGAATAACAGTTCTAACCCGATTTTGTCTGAGGCTCGTCGTAACGATTTCCTTAAGAATTTTATTTCAAAATTCTCCCAAGATACAACAGACGTAATCTGCACGAGATTGTGATGTGTATGATCTTCTGTGTGATAGGACTGAATATGATTTAAGAGATGAAGAGATAGAAGAGATAATTCGGTTTGAAAAAATTGAGTGAGGAAAGTGATCAGGTTTCCTCCTTATTTATAGCCGAATTCCCAATGGCTGCATCCGTTGAGAAAAGTCGCACCTCTTCATTTGCAACGTCAAAAAAGCGTTACTGTTCGCAACAGTCACTTCCTTTCATTTGCAACGCTTCAGAACTGTTGCTGTTTGCAACAGTTGCGTCCGTTCAGTTGCAACACTCCAGAACCGTTGCTGTTTGCAACAGTCGCGTCTGTTCAGTTGCAACGCTTCAGAACTGTTGCTGTTTGCAACAGTCGCATCAGTTCAGTTGCAACACTTCAGAACCGTTGCTGTTTGCAACAGTCGCGTCCGTTCAGTTGCAACGCTTCAGAACCGTTGCTGTTTAAAACGTCGCGTCTCTTCATCGTTCAAATTTGAAAATCCGCATGAAGAGATATCTCATTCACCATCTAAAAAGGAATTCCAACACAACCATCACGACATCTTCCTCCACTGCAATCGCGACCAACTCTCCCATCATTACCCACTTCCACATACCAGTGCTCAACCATCAATCCACTCCTCCATCATACCATATCATCACCTATCTACCACCCATGTTCACTTGTCCCTGACACACTGCCTGAAACAACACAAACGCTCCTACCACCCAAACTCTTAACTGCCTACAAGTGCACCTTTCTCCTCACAAAACAACCAACACAAACACTCCTACCACCCAAACTCTTAACTGCCTACAAGTGCACCTTTCTCCTCACAAAACAACCAACAACCATTCAACATCACCACTTCACCGTTGCAGTCATCCAATTATCCACTTGAAACTCCAAAATACTGCACTTCTCATCACCAAACAGCCCTGCAACTGCTACGAATTACTACTGACAACTAGTCAACTTCCATCACAAGCTGCTACGAACCAACATCACCCTAAACATCATCGAACTCGACCTATACTCGAACAAAGCAACCAACTTCTACTCAAAACTGTCATTCACCTCCTCAGACAAAACCATCCTCCACTGTTTGCCAACCAATTCAACTCCTTCCTCCACCTGACTGCTACGAACCACCCCAGCGAGCATCGAACAACACCCCAAATTGCTTAACCCATTCCCTCGCAACCTCGACTTCATCACGACCCCAAATTCGCAACCCACTACCGCCAACTACTCCATCATCTGCGAGTTCCCATCTTCCTCCACTAGGCTCTCCAGTTCATTGCAATTCAATCGCGACCCCAAAATCAAACTCCACAACCCAATTCGAACATCGTCACTGCTTTGACCTCCCTCCAAATCCACAACTCGCGACTTCCAACATCGCGACATTCACTCAGACCAATCGCCCTGACCCTACAATCGATCGCCGCTCCAAATCGCGAACCCATTTTTGTAATTGTTTGCTGTGAATTTGAGATTTCGAGAATTATTGTGTTGAGATTTTGAGAAAGCGATTTTTTTCCAGAAGTTTGCGGGTTTGGAGTTCTTAAGGGGCCGGGATTGCTAATAGTTGAGTGCAGTCTGGATATAAATTGTTAGTCTTTGTTTTGGGAGTTGGGTGAATTGCTTTAGGGTGTTTGTATATTTTAATTTTGGTTTCCAGAGTTCTTCTTATAAAAAAAAGAGAAAAATTCTTTGTTTTGATTTTCTTTTGTTTACAAATTCAACAAGTTTTAAATTTCTTTGTTTTGTTTTCAATTTTCCCTTTGTGTTTACAATTTTCTTTTGTTTGGAGTTTAGTTTTGCTCTATTTATTTCCTTTTAAAAAAAACAAAAAACAAAAAAAAGGAACAATTTTTTTATTCTTTTTTAAGTAAAACTTCACTTTTAAGTTTCCTTCCCAAAAAAAACTTTGGAATTTCTTAAAAAAAAGGTGGGGTTGTTTTGAATTTGTTTGGGTTGAGTTTGTTCTATTTTTTTTATTTGTTTTAGTCTTTCTTTGATATAAAAAAAATTGTATATATTTTGTTTTTATTTCAGGTTGACAAAGCAGAATTTCAGAAGAAGAGGAGCTGCTGCTATAAAACTGCTTCGCCTGCTTGTTTAAAAAAGAAAGTTTTTTTGCTTTCATATCTAGTTTGTATTTTCCTTGCATTGTTGTTTGCTTGCATTTAGAAAAAAAATAAAAAAGAAAAAAAAACAAAAACAAAAAAAAAAATCATTTGTAGTTGCATTGTTAATTCACGTTTAATTTCTACTTTGCATTTCATTCTAGATTTTGATTAATAATAACAATTAGACATCGATAACTTTTAATTATATATTGGCAAATTGTCTTTTTTGATCAATTTAATTTCTCGGTGTCTAGGCTACGGCAGAGCAATAACCATTTATAAATATTACGGTGATTCGTAAATATTATAGTGGTTGTTTCTCTGAAGGTACTTAAACCTTCGGCTGCATTGCTACGGTGATTCGTGGTGCACCGATAAATCCTGTCCGTTACCTGGCTGAGAACTATCTTGTTTATTTAAGACAATGTGTGATTATACAATTTTGGGTTAACATGGGATAAATCATTTGTAATTAACCCTTGCATTCATTTAGTTGCATTAGTTCATGCATATTTAAAAAAAATCCAAATCCAAATCCAAAACTAAAAAATTGTAAATATTCCTTTTCCTTTGAAATTTTTAAATCCTTTTTCTTTGAAATTTCAAAAATCCAAAAAAAATTTAGAAAAACCAAAATCCAAAAAAAAAAATTATAAAACCTTTTCAAAAACAAAGAAAAAATTTGAAAAACCAAAAAAAACAAAACAAAAATCAATTTTCCGTTTTGAAAAATAAATTCTATCTGTAAATATTTTTCCTTTATAAAAAAAACAAAAACATTCTTGAAAATGTCCGAGTTTCTCCACTCATTTGAATTTGACAATAGTTGTGAAAATCAATATAATCCTTATGATTTCACTCCAAATTCGTATGGATATTTTAATGACAACTATTCTTTAAACAATTCGAATTTTGAACAACAAAGTTTTCAAAACGATGCCCAACTCTCGAATCTCGAAAATAGCATTTCATCTCTACTTGAAATCTCTATACAACAAAATCAAATGATAAATGATTTGTGTAATTCATATTTGTGTAACAACTCGAGTCAAGGATTTCAAACTTTGAATTCAATTCAAAATTCAAACGATTTCGATTATAACCCATGCCAATTCAATTTCGAACTCCAAAATGAATTTCAAAATCAAAACGAAAATGTGATCCACTTTTCAAATAATTTTGGCAATGGGAATAATCTCGACTATGATGCAAGTGAAAATTTTTGTTCTCAACAAATCCAAATCGAAAATCCTCAAGCTAATAATTATAAATTGGATTTTGTTGAAAAAATGAATGAAATTTACGATGATCACACGAATTCGTTGTTTGAAACATATATGAAACAACGTGAAAAACAAAATCAAATCCCAACGTGTGACGAGTCAAATAATAATCTTTCTTTTACCACAATTGACGTTTTTCAAATAACAACTTTTGAAATTGAAAACGACAATCTTAATGAAGTTGTTGAAAATACTGTAATTGAGTTGGATTTCAATTCTTTTGAGGGTGTGGAACCAAATTTAAAATTCGATCTTCCTTTTCTCGATTTTGAAAATTTGAATACAACAACTTTAGATTTTTGAACTTGAGATATACGATGAAGTTGTTGATAATCCAAATAAGGAAGACGAATTTAACGAACATGATTTCTTTGGACTTTTTGAAAACGAGTTGTCGAATTCTGAAGGGGATGATTTAAATCATCATTTTGATTTGAATTCAATAATTTTGAAGAAGTTTTCAATGATAAATTTGAATTTCAATGTGGTGATAATAAATTTGAATTTCAATCAATTATTCTATCAACCCCAAAAATCATCGAAAATAAAACAACTCATACGGTTTTCAATAAAACGACATTCGTTTTTCCAAATCAACATTCAACTCTGAAATCTTTTACGATTTGGTTTTTCGAGCTTAAGATGTGTCTCATATACTTGACGAGACAAATGAATCGGTCTTTGGAAGACCGTTTCATTTACTTTTTGACGATATACTTTCTGATCTCGTGTAAATACTGGTAATTTTCATTTAAATAAAGGTCATGTTTTTATTTTTTTTATTTTTATTTTTTTCTCCTTCCACTTGGGTTGACTGTGGGGACACAGTCAAAATCAAGTGTGGGGGGGGGGAGACTCATCTTCATTTTATAATTTTATTATCTTATTTTTGCTTTTTCTTCTAAAAAAACTCAAAAAAAAGAAAAATTTTAAAAAAAATCCCAAAAACAAATTTTGTTTTGATTTATTTTTAAAGAAGCACTATAGGATAAATATATGGTTTTGGTTTATTAAATTGAAAATTTATTTGTCTTAACAAAAATAAAAATGAAGTTTGATTACAAATAACAATGGTTTAACTAGTATATAGGAAGGTTCATACGTGATAATTATGAAATATATCCTAATTGAAAATCTTTGTTTTAAAACGTGGCTGATTTAAAGTAAATGATATAACATTTTTTTGTCTTCTAAGTTAAATGGTGCTAAGATGATAGTGCGAAACTCTCTCTTTCTAAAAAAAATTACTACTGAAAAAAAATAAAAAAAAAGAACATTTGTATATATGTATATATTTTTAACACCTAGAGTCATGTGTTCACACTCGTATGTTCACTCCCCATGCTCTGTACCCTTCTCACGTAAGCCCGAAAGGCAGTGCACGCTTGGTATATCTGGCTTCAGTTTATCTGAGTTAGGTGTGTATATAAAAATTATTTTACTAATAACGCCTACAGTCAATAAGTGTTCACACTTGTGTGTTCACTCGCCATGCTCTGTATTCCCCTCACATCAGTCCGCAAGGCAGTGCATGGGTAATATATCAGGCCTCAGTTTATTTGAGTTAGGCATATGTAAATATTGCTAATATCAACAAAATTTTCAAAAGAAAAAAATGGAGAGAGTAAGCAAATGAAATCCAAGCACCATTTAAACTTATTTGATTTGACTTGTTATTGAAAAGAAATGAAAATACCACTTTGATAGATTTTGATAATCAACTAAGGATTTATTTCATAGTTACACTATGTTATCAACCGAAACAACAAGTTAAACTATAGTATATTTGCTTTGATAACTTGATTTTTGTTGGAAATTTTGACAAGTAAATGACTTAAATTTTCAAGATAATAACCAAACCTATATTTAACTTATTCGTGTTAATTTAAAAATAAATCCTTCTTTTGTAAATATTTTCAAGAACTCGCATTCATCTCTTTGTAAATAAATCTTGCATTTGTAAATATTTTCATCCTGCATTTGGATTTTATGGGTAGTATCCGCTGAAAACCCTCACGAGACAACACTCATCCTACTGGTGACACCTAGAGGTTTAACGGCTTATTGCATACTCTCAATGCAATCGTGCTCCCTACGAAAACAGATTTATCTTAGTTTTCCTTTATTCGAGGACGAATAAAAAGATAAGTGTGGGGGTAATTGATGTGCACGTAAATGTGCATATTTTTACCACCATATTTAATCAATTTAAATTAAATAAATGATCATATCGGGTATTTTTACTTGTTTAAACCAAAATTCAAATTATTTCAAATTGTCACATATTCATCTTCATCCAAGGGAAAAATGGTCATTTTTATGCATATATTAATTTTCTAAAATTTAATTGAAAATTTCTATATTGTTTTGTAGGAATTTGAATTCATACACAAGTGGTTTCTGATGATATATGCATGCACAAGAGTGAAGAGAATAAATGAAGATGGAAATAATTCAAAGTGAAGATAATAGAGGAACCCACCTACCCATCTACCTTAATGTACAAATTAGAGGCTAATGCACATGCTTATGGAATTAATGGCTTCATGTACACTTAAATGATGATTAGTAGAAGCTAATGATTACTTGGCCTCCACACTTTCTCAAGGGTATTTTGGGCATTCCTAAAAAATATGAATTAGGGTTTAACACATGTATAAGTACCTCTTATGTTTCATGTAACCCTCTCTTTTTAGTCTCTCTTAGTTTTAGTTTAGGCTCACAAATAAACAAGCTCTTCTCATTCTCTTTTCATGGCTACTTAGCCATTTTTATTTCATGTACTTTTTTTATGCAATGTAATTATTATTTCCTTTTAATTACATGTTCATTTCCTTTCATGCTAGTAGTGTAGATTTTCTTTTATGCAAATAGATTAGTTTTTTCTTTCATTTAGCTCTCTTTTCCTCTTTGTTTTATTCTATGTTGCAAGCTATATTTGTTAATATGATAACAAATATGAGAAGCTAAACCCCTTCAATTTAGGGGTAATGAAGGTCTCTAATTATATAGCTTCAACATTTTGATAAATGTTATGCTCTCCTTTTGTGCTTCATGAAAAATGATGTTTATGTAATTTTGTGCTTATTATTGAGTTTGATAGGTTATGTTGTTCAAAACAAATAGGCTATGCTTAGTCATATGAATCATATATTTCCTCTTCATCTATATATGATTATGGCAAAGAAGTGAATGTTTAAATCAAAATTTGATGGCCTATATTTCTAAACAATAGTTAATATACCATGCTTAAAATAGATTTTCATTTTCAACTTTGTTGTCATTATCATGAGAATTAAAAGTGGTTTAAAGGTTGTGTTATAGTTTGATGGCTTATGTTGAGCTAATTAATAGCACAAATGAGTCATACTTATGATAAACACATCATTTAAATTCACTTATGACCAAAGAAGAGAGATCATAGTTTCATAATTTGTTGAACTATATGATCTAAAGAGTGGAATTATCTCTAAATTGTCATTTAACTCTCATATTTTTATCAATTTTCTTTTGCTAGTTTTCTACATTTTTAGCTAATCACATTTTCAACTTTGGTTAATTTGATTGAATAGAGATTTAAAATCAACAATTCCCTGCGGATCGACCCGTACTCGCCACGTACTTCATTAGTACGTCGTGCGCTTGCGGTAAATTTTATTTCTAAATTCGTTCGTCGGTTTTCTAATCTGATAGAATTTCCGTCGTCGAACACTGGTTTATAGGTTGTTTATGCAGCTTGGCTCGAAATAGCTACGTGCACTATTTAAACACTATATCTCCTCTATTTCGCAAACCGTACCTCCAAATATGTCAAATTGATCAACTCGGAAAGACCTTCGTAACGATTGTAAATATGATATTTAATTCACTCTTATATTAAAATTTTATTTTAGTTACTTAATATTAACTGCATTAAATTTTTGGGTCATTACAGGTGATATTCGGTGCTCAAATTAAACGTAATCCCTAATGCTTCCTGCAAACTCCTCTAAAATTCACTCATGAAAAATGGATCTCGGTCACTCGTATACTAACTGGAACTTCAAGTAGTCAGGTCACTTCTTTATATCGTGTCGCCAACTTTGCTGCTGTCCTAGTACTCTTTACCAGAATAAAGTGCTTGCATTTCATGAGACTGTCAACTATAATCCATATGCTTTAATTTTCTCTCCTACTCCAAGGTAGTTCATCCACAAAATTCATAGATACACACTCCCACTTCCACAATGGCACGTTTAACGAAACTAATAGCCCATTTAGCCATTTTAATTCCACCTTCAATCCTTGAAAAGTCATACACTTTGCTACGTATTTAGCTACCCGCCTCTTTATCACTGACCAATAGAATATTCTCTTCATAACCATGTGCATCTTATCTCCTTCTAGATGGATTGTTATCCTAGAATGGTGACACTCACCCAAGACTTCCTTTATTAACTCTTTAATCTATGGTACACAATGCCTCCTGTTTCTCCTCAAGCAACACTTTTGGTCTTTGGAGTAACAATCCAAATGGCTCGATCATTCTTCTCGTCCTAACTGCTCCATACTACTAACCAACAATAATTCTTACCCTGGGCTTGACCCAATACGATCCACCAGTGTAGGTCTGACCTCAATCGCCGCTAACAATCCAGGAGTATACTCCGATCAAGGTCAAAAATTAGACTTTGATATAAACTCTAAATTTCTTCACTCTATCAACATAGCGTTCACTTCAACGTGATTCCTACTTAAAACATCAACGACTATGCTTCCTTTCCATGGAGTATAAGAAATACCAAAATCATATAATGATAAGAACTCCATCCGTCTCTGCTATCTCGAATTCAAATCCTTTGAAAGAACATATACATAAGAGATTTATGGTCCGTAAATAACTCGAATCTCTCACCCAAGAAATAATGTCTCCATAACTTCAATTCGAATACAATAGCGGCTAACTTCAAGTCGTGCATTAGATAATTCATCAAATGATTCTTTAACTATCAACTCACATATGTCACTGCATTTCCTTCCTGCATAAGAATGACACCAAGACTAGTACTTCATGCATTGGTATATACGGTGAAAATTTTGGTACCATCGGGGATAACCAAAACTAAAGCACTTGTTAACAACTCCTTCAGCTTAACGAACACCTCATCACACTTCGAACTCCAAGCAAAAATCAGGTTCTTCTTTATCACACGGGTTAGAGGTACCGATATCTTCACAAAATCTTTAATAAACTTTCGATAGAATCGAGCCAAACCTAAAAGGCTATGGACCTCTAAAGCATTCTTCGGTGTCTTCCAATCTCTAACAGTAGTTGCTTTCCTTGGGTTTACTGCCAATCCATCTACTGATACTACTTGTTCAAGGAAATGAACTTCTTTTCTCCAAAAGTGACATTTAGAGAACTTAACCTTCAACTGGTTTCTCATTAAGACATCCATCACTTTTCTCAAATAAGTCTCATAATCCTCCTCAATTCTAGAATAGATAAGAATGTCATCCATGAAGACCACAACAATCCTATTCAACTTCTCAAGGAATACCCTACGCATCAAATCCATAAAATAAATCGGGGTATTAAACAATCTAAACAGCATGATCAACCACTCAAACAATCCATCAGGTGTATCAAAAGCAGTCTTCGGGATATTATCTTAAGTAACTCTCAACTAATGAAATTCAATTGCTGAATCAATCCAAGAGAAAACCTTTGCCTTGACTATCTAATTGAACAGTTCGTCAATTTGAGGCAATGGATAGTTGTTTTTCTTCGTCAGCTTATTCAATTCTCAATAATCGATGCATAACCTTAGGGAACCATCCGCCTTAGTAGCGAAAACAATTGGCACTCCCTATTCTGAATACAATTCTTAATAAAGCCTTTCTACAATAATTCTGAAACCTGCTTATGCAACTCTCTTCTTTCCATTAGAGCTATATTACTAAGAGGCATCACTACCGGCCTTGCGTCTTTCTCGAGATTAATATGAAATTCGGTTTCTCTTCGAGGGGAGACTAGAAACTTCTTCGAATACATCTGGATAATCCTTCACTGTGGGTATACACGATAGCTCTTCTTGTAATAGGCTAAGTGAATACAAATACATCTCTATAGCAAAACTACCGGGCTCAGAACAGAGAATCAACTCAAGTCCTTTGCACTTCCTCAATCAAACCATCCTCTTTTCACAATCCAACACTACCCCATAGCAAGACCCCCAATCCATTCTCTAAATCAACCCATACCCTAAAAAGTTTATTACATATCCACCACAAGGGAAATCTACACCACGGATGATCAACTTTAAGTTATGAGATAGCATCAAAAAATGGGTCGGTCCCCAAAGAGGATTTGACATCGAAACATATTCGTGCATAATGTCGGGTTTAAGGGCTAAACTACCGACTAATGCACTTGCTATGAATGAATGAGACGCACCATTGTTAAAAAAGTATGAACATGAGAATCGAAGAAAATCAACACACCTTTGACCAAAATATGTTTTCCTTCTCCTAAGCTGATAGTGATGTTTTACTAGAGGTAAGAATGTCATCTAGAGCTTATGCCTTCACAATTTGACCTTTACTTTTCAAAGCGGGGCAATCCCTCTTCATATGGCCAATCTAATAATAATTATGGCACTTTAATTTCCCTAAGCTAGGGCAACCTTACATTTGTTTCCTATGTCACACTTGGTTACAGTTATAACACTTACCCTTCATGAGATTCGTCCTACCATTCTTTATCAAGTGTCCTACCTTTTGACATCTATGACAAGTAACCATCTGCTTTTTTCCCTTGCCCTACTTGTGGTCCATTTCCTTTGTGCTTACTCTACCGCTGGCCCTCTCCTTCCTTAGTCTGGTCCTTAATCACGATTCTATTTAGAGAGTTCAACAGTGCTGTCATCCCCAATCACTCAAAAGTAGCTCCATACAGTATCTGGTTCAATTCAAGTTTCCTCAGAGATGAATTCAAACCCTTTGCAAACTTCAATGCGTTTTTCTCCTGGGTATTTACTTAATCAGGCTAACTCAATGGGCTGACTTATATATTATCCAAAAGTCATTTATCCTTTTATAAGATGAATAAAACTTTCCACCAACATATCCCTTTCAGCACCAGAAAGAAACTTTGTCTCAAATATTGTCTTAAACATCCTCCAAGCAATAGTATTTTTCATCTACTTCCCATCAACATGCTGCCTCGCCTTGCAAATGCTAAGCAGCTAATTGTCTCTTAGTAACATTACCAAGTTCCAACAGGTTGAAAATCCTCTCCCAATTATTTAGCAGTGGTTGAGTCATCAAGTATGGTTCTGTATCGACAAAAGGCATGCTACCAAGATCGTAGAAATCCTTACACAGCTTAGGAAAGTCAACACTTGGTTATGCTAGGCTGGAATCATAGCTTGGTAAGCAGTGGTAGTGGTGGCTACAGGTTCAGTGGGGTTGGCACTAACTTGGCTAGTGCCTGGATATAGCATTTGAACCACACTAAAATATGAACTCTGGGAATATCCTATAAATCTACTTGGATGCTAGTCTGTGCCCTTGTTTCTACCCCACCGGCATTGGCTTTGTTGGACTCTATTCAAGTTTCGATTGAATTACTCATTTCAGCTATCAACAAAAATGAGATTCTTTAGCAACTCCCCAATAGATAATAAAAAACTGGAATAGTAACTGGTGTGTGCATTATGTACTTATTTGCTATATATATTATATATCTAATAGAAATTACAACTACACTCTCTCAATACATTTGTAGTTGTTATCCTAGTTTCTAACCGATGCTATGATACCAAATGTAACAACTTGTCATTTCGAACCCACGGGTCCAACACCCGAACTGACGTCAATGCCCATGAACAGAAAGAATGAGCCGTTGGGGTGAGATAAAATAAATATCATATTAATTTCTAACTATCTACTTTCAAAGTTTCATAGCGGAAGAAAATAAAATATAATACATCAATAATAACAATAGTCACATCACCACAACTTATTTACAATGTCAAATACATATGTCTGAAAATAAAAATACAACCTAGTCCATATATAGTCAAATCCATGTTACAACAACTATTTACGTCATGTACAATATATATAAATGAGTCTTTGCCTCTTATACCATCACATCACCAAACTCCGTCAAATATATATATATATAAGGAAAAATAGGAGTGGGTCAGACGTAGGTCTGCTAAGTGAGCCGTAATTTACACTACATATACTACAAAAATAATACTGTAACATGATATGAGTATATCGCTCGGTCAACTCTCGTCCTGTCATCATATCACACCTAACCATTATACACATCTAGTAGTAAGCATCACCTTTATATGGACTTACTTTCCTAAACTAGCCTCATCCTCTATAGGGTCGTCTGTTGTCCATTGTCACATAAATCACAGATAGGACCCACTTCTATGGACCACCCAAAGCCTAATGGTCACCTGTTATCCTCGTACTAATTGGATTCATACCTAGGACCACCCATAGCCTATAGGGTTGCTTTACATCCACCTCCTCCACCTGGCCCACCGAAGCCTACAGAGGAGCAACACATTACTTGGATCAATAACCCGTGTTATCCGTGTATGTATCTATATTTGTATCTAGATCTAATATGTATCCATATCCAATCCATATCCATATCTATATCCTAGGTCACTTACTTGGACCATATGTTTGTTCACGTTCACTTCACCATCGTATCATGTTTCCGTATCACTAATACATACACTTTTATAGTAACCAATCAACAAAAGCATTCGCTCGATTCGTAATGCCTCTGTTTTCCTCCTTGATAGCTTCCAATCACTTTTAGAAAATAATAGAAACTTGATCCAAATCAATAATTATTTATTTATATAGGCTCTTATGGGTGGAGGTTCAATCTGCCATAAATTATACTGCATCGGTGACCGGTTAGGATGACTGATATACCAACGTAACATTTTCCTAACAGCTGCCAAGCCATGAATTTGGTCGTTTTCTTGTCATTTTTGCCTCCATCCACCTCCAAAACGCTTGTTGTCGCCTGATAATGTATCCAGCACTTAGTCCTACGTTTCTAAGTTTGATTTAACCTTATTTTCATCAATTTGGGTGCATATTCATTAAATCACAAGAATCTAGTGAAAACATAAATAATATTTAATGTCCATGTCAAATTCCCTCCCAAAACCCATTTTAATCCATGTTTTGTTGTTTGTTTATGTTTTTCTACACTAATATAGCCATCATGTTATATTTTGCATTATGATTGCATTATACAAAAAGAAAAGGGTAAACCACTTACCAAATTCACCGTTTTCTTCCTGAACCTCCATTGTCCAGCCTATTGCACCTCCTCACTTCATAATTTCTTCTCCAAATCATTACCGATACATAGCCTCCTCCAATAGCTTCGCAACAATGTTGGTCTCGCATGATTTGGTTGAGTTTTGAGGGAGTTAGAGCGATTTGATTCTTTGTATGTTAAGTACAGAGAGAGGAAGAAAATGGAATAAATGTTGGTTTCTGAAAACTGAATGTACATGACTTTATTTTAAACAAAAGGAGTAAAAGTTTCCTGCTTAGATTCAAATTTCAAACTCCAAGTCTTGGTGCTTGACCAACCCGATACCGTCTCGACCATAATTCCTCCATACATATCCAAACGTGGTCACTATGACATTAGTTTTGTCATCAAATTCCAAATTTAGAAAATTACCATTCTTCCCCTTCCTTATTTTCTATTTATTTTATTAACATAGTAAATTCAATTAATCTCACACTATTATATTATTAATATTTGATTAAAATATTTACCCAATTTCTGAAGTATTACACCCATCTCTTATTACAATGCCATATACAAAATTATATCAAATATTAGTTGCAATAGAATTAAGGGTTACTTAAATGGACTGGTATCACATAACCAGAATGATTTTGTCCTAAATTGAAATATTAGTGAAAAATATCTACTAGCCTATGGGATGGTTAGAACCTTCAATAGGAAAGGTCCTAACAAATTATGCTTAAAGCTAACTAACAAAAAGCTTACGATATAGTTAGTAGAGAGTATGTGTGTTACAGGCTACGAGAAGTCTAGTTTCCAACTAAATTGATCTCTCTCATTTATAAATGTATATCTTCTCCTACATTTTCGATATCGGTCAATGGTCCCCATCCGGTTCATAAAAGAGTAACAGAGGACTGAGATCAGGTGGTTCCATTTCTACATACCTCTTCGCAATTGTAATGGAGTGTTTATCAACAATGTTTGATGTGTAACATATAAACGATACTTTTACTCCTCTTTATAACAATGTCAGAATCATAAATCATCTTATATATCTTGATGATCTCTTGGTATTTGCCAAATCAATTTTAGTGAGTGCTATAGAAATTAAAAACATCACGGAAAACTTAAAAAAACATGTGGGACTTTCCATAAATGAACAAAAATCTATACTCATTTTTAGCGAAAGTGTTGCAATGAAAACAACTATTGCAGATATGTTGAGTATTGTAATTCAAAATTTGCCTATGACATACTTAGGGATTCCTTTGAGCAGCTATGCATTAAAAAGAAATGACTTCAGGCTACTGATCGATAAAGTTAAAAGTAAACCCAGTGGGTGGAGTGGAAAGTTATTAACACTTAGTGGAAGAATTGAACTAGTTAAAACAGTTATTCACTCCACAGTGGTGTTTTGGATGCAAATATGTCAAATGCCAAAAATGCAATAAAACAATAAAAATATTTTTACAAATTTATTATAGTAGGGAAGTAACATTTCGTAAATTGGAATAGGTTTGCAAGCTAAAACAGGAAAAGGCATAGGATTGAGGAATTTACATGGCATTGAAAATTCTATTGCTATAATGGAAATACTTTGAGCAAGGGAATACATCGGCTAGTGGATTATATAGAGATATTGTTATAATATAAGTTTCTCGATATTACAAGAAGATGTAAACGCTTTTTTTCCATGGAAATGCCATTGAAAACTAGAAAATTGTTTCATGGTGTTATTAAAAAGAGAATTGCAAATGGTAGAGAGAGAAATTTATTGTGTGACCCATGGATAAATGGGGAATCATTGATCCATATTTTAGAGTGGCAACAATGGGTTATATATGGGGCCCAATAAAGAAGTGTCTACATGCATTTCAAAAGAGAAATGGTACCTCAACAACTCCATTCCTTTTTACTTGTGCAACAAAATTGAGAAAATTATCATTTACTGCAATTTTGGGAGAGACAACTGGTGGTGGAAACCTAGCTATGTCGGACAAGTTGCATTAAAGTCTACTTAGGGCAGCATTAAAATTAAGGAACCAGTTCAAAAGCATAGTCATCATATATGGAATTCTATAAATTTCCTAAAATGCCAGGGTGCTTATATTTAGCTTTACTTAATAGACTTAATACACCGGACAAAGTTAAAATCTAGAATAATGTTCAATATACATAGTATAAGTTATGTGGAAAATTTGATGAAACAAATTAACGTCTTTTTTTCCAGTGTGACTGCTGTAGGCAAATATGGGATAATATCAAGCAAAAACTTCAGTTAAGTTCTATAAACATCTCTATTGTTAAACAATGTCTGGAACTTCTGGAAAATGAAACAATATTAAAAGGGTTTTCAAACAGACGTGATGGATTTTGCACTAAGTGTAAGTGTGTGACATATACAGATTAAAACAAATCAAAGGATTTCAGAATTAAAGACTACCGATTGTGTTAGATTAGAACTATTCATTTTACACTGTAGAATAACTATTGCTAAATCCAAACATTACTCTAATGAATGCAATAATAATAATAATAATAATTACATAAAAAAATTGGTCTTACCGAAGCCATGTAAAATAGTGGAAGAGAGGGTAGATTTGAACTTAGAAATTTGTGTCCAAAGCCAGATCTGGATAACGTTGCAAATGAGTTGGAAGAACTTCTTCCTCGCACCAAAATCAAGTAAGCTTCTATTGGCAGTTCACTTAGAAATTGGAAATTTCTATGGAGATAGAGACAATACAATAGATCTATTAATGATTAAGAGAAGGAAGTCCACAATTAGAATGTGAAGCCACAAATTGAGGTTGCAGATATTGTACCGCCATGAGAATGGAAGAGAAGAAGAAGTAAAAAGGAAGATTGGTAATTGGGAAAGGTGTGGAAATGAGCAGGCAATGGGTTGGAAATGAAGAAAATTCAATGAATAGGGGTATGCATCGCTTAGATTGGCAGAGTTAAGGAGTTCTAGCACCGCTTGATTTGTCTTGTGTTTTTTGTATTTGTTCTTAACTTTTTTCACTTGCTTTGTTTTACCAGTACAGGCGAATTTTGTGGCCTAAACATCACTTTTCTGATTTGTAGTAATAAATTTGTAGTTGTGTGTTAATATATGGAGATAATATGTACCCTTTTTCCTTGAAAGGTACACATCAAGGTTAGGGGGATTGTAAGGTTTTGATGAGGCATATTATTAAAGTATATAAATTTGTAGCAATAAAATACCAGTTTTCAAAAAACGATAGAAATCCATATGCATGTGTGTGTATAGAGTTATATACATGCTTATATATCATTATGTTATATTATTATGTTATGAATACATAAGATATATTCAAAATAATCATTAAATAAATTTAATTAATATGATTGATAAAATAAATGTAAAATATTCTAAAATAAAATATGATTTTATTTTAATATATAGATTGGATCTAATGGTAGTTAATATGTGATATAGGCCCATTAAGATCCAAATAGGATTTTTTTATACAATATTACCCATTTCACCCGCAACCAAGATGGCCAGTTCCAACAATGGTATTCGAGCCCATATTGTCTCACAATCTTATTAGCTTGCTTTTAGGGCCAACTAATAAACTGCTCAATCTGGTGGGTGTCTAGAATAGTAGTGTCTAAGCTTGGGGTTGGATAAAAAGTATTCTTCCCCCTATTTACTGGCCTGTCCCAAAGCGTGAAGTAAGTCCAAAAGGTTGGAACAGATGTAGTGCCTAGAGTATTTTAGGTCTTAGGCTAATTTTCAAATTAAGGTCTAAAAGTTTAAATAAATTTTAAATTTAAATGTTAAGTTTAAATATAAAATAAACTTTATACAATTAGTTATAAAATAAATTTGAATTTTTCCAAAAGTGTTTTTAGAAATTAGTTTAATAAATTTTGATTTTTTAATATATATCTAATATGATTAGTTAAATAATTAAAAGTTAATTAATTAAGTATATGTATATGTTTATGTATATAACCATAAAGGTTATAGTTGAATATTTATCTTAAAATTTTTTAGGTAAATTAAATGAAAATTTCAAATTTTATTAAAATATTTAATTAAATGTTTAATTTAATAAATAATTAGTTAAGATATATATATATATAACTATAAAGGTTATATTTGATTATTCATATTAAATAATTTAGGATGAATAAAATAAAAATATTTTAATTTTATAAAATTTGATTAAATTAGTAAATTAAATAAAGAATTAAAATTAATTAAATTTGATTTAATTAATAAGGTACATAAATATATTATATAAGTTAATTATAAATAAATTAAACCTATATAGTTATATATATATATATAATATAAGTGGAACTATAAGAAACCCAAATAGATTTTTGGGATAAATACAAACATATGGTATGTATAAGGTGATTTTAGATATATCCAACACTTGAATCATGAGGGTATTTCATGAGAAATACATTATCTTTAAATCGATATCACTCAAAATATATTAAAGATTATGAATCTTTAATATATTTGCCCTCTATCACTTTTACATTGATAGATTACCTGCATACACACTAGTAGTTGAGTAAAGTCAAGTTGGACTGGTTATGTGTAGTACTATTAATATATTGCTTAGATGAGGTAAGATACATGCATGTATTTGTTGAACCAACTCAAGAAACATGCATTATAATTAGGCCGTCAAGAAATGATAGGTGAGAGTGAATAATCCCTCTTGATCTATTGAGAAAACTAAAGTTTAAGGTCAAGGTCGAGATTGAGGAAAAGACCACGGCTAGGAGTTGTATATGATACAACTGGTAATGATTTATCCATTGCTTGCAGGCCTATATTTGTTAAGCAAACTCAAGGTTAGAATCTCTAGGCAAGCGATTCCTAACAATCAGTAGAGAATCAAAAGATTTCTATATTTTTCTTATGGTTTTGAGGAATGTAAAATTCTAGTGGAAGCTTTATTAGAAATATGAAGTGAATACATTTAATATTTTTAATATTATAAGAATATTTGCTATAAAACTGAAATAATCTACTTGAATTAAATTTGCAATAAAATGACCAACTTAAGATTGTTTTCTGAAAACAATAATCTCATTGGACCTAACTACACTAACTGACTAAGAGAGATAAAAACAACACTAACCTACGAACGATTATGGTCTATCACAACTGAACCTTTAAAAACTAATCTTGCTAAAGGTGTGGATCCCGAATGATAAAGGATTATAATACTTGGGTAGTTGATTGTGACATAGCCTAAGCCCACGTTCTTTCTACATTAGATAGACCATTGCAAAGGCAACACAAGCATATAAATGTCCAAAAAATATCGTGATAACCTCAAAGCTTTGTTCGGGGAGCGATCTCATTCCACGGGATACGAGATTGCTAAGAAATTGTTTAATACAAAGGTAGTGTCGACCCTTATGTAAAGAACCATGTCATAAGGATGAACGGCTATATTGATAGATTTCATGAGCTTGGTGGTAAGACTGCCAAAGCAATGCAAGTAGATTTGATCCTAGGCTAATTGACTGTGCATTTTGATCCATTAATATTGAGTTTTATTATGAACCAGATAAATACGAACCTTGTCGAGTACTCAATACATTGAGGTCGATCGAAAGTTGATTCAAGGATCAAGGTACAATGCTCGTTGTGAAAGGAAATGCATTGTCTTTGAAAAGTTCAATAAAGAGAAAGCGTGAAAGTAAGAAGGGTAAATGTGGTGCTTCTACTGACAATGGTAACTACCAATATTGTCATAAGAAGGGAAATGGAAATGGAATTGCCTAGACTATCTAAATGCAGTACAAGTAAGAAGGAAATGATTTCCTCGGCTCCTAAAGGTATGTTTCTGGTTTAAAATCATTGTCTAGTCAATAAAAATTCTTGGTTTTAGATACTGCATTTGGAACTCATATCTACAATTCGCTACAAGGACTTAAGAGTATACGACCCACGTCAAAAGAAGAAATGAATCTTTGAGTTGCTGATGACTATAGTTGCAACCGCAATTGGAGAATATCAGTTATGTTTTCTAGGTGGATTTAATATTGTTTTGAATAATTGTTATTATGTACATAACTCTATTTGCGATATTATATCTATGTCTAGTTTGGCTAAGATTGGATATGGCTTTCATTGTAATAATGATGTTATGAACACCATGTTTTGTGGAAATAATACCTGCAACGACATTTTGGATAGTGACATTTATGTACTTAACTTTAATCATATATGTGTTGTCAGTAATTCTTGTGTATTAATGTTAAAATAGTTATTTATGGCACTGTAGGCTAGGACAAATAAGTGAAAAAAGACTACATAAACCAAAAGGTTTTCTTCTGCCATTAATTATGAATCATTTGACACTTGTGAGTCATGTCCTAAAGAAAAATGAACAAGCACCCCTTCGGTGGGAGTAGCAAAAAGAGTTAATGAACTCTTAGATCTTGTATAAAAGATGTATGAGGCCCAATGCTTATAATGGCTAAGGATAATCCACTTATGTCATAAATTTTACCAATGATTTCTCAAGACTATGATATGTATATCTTATGAATAAATCTAATATCCATGAGAAATTTAAGGAGTATAAGAATGATGTTGAAAATCAAACAAACTATAAAATTAAAATACATTGATTCGATCGAGGGGATGAGTATGTTTGATAAGAACTCTAACAATACTTAAAAAATAATAGGATTATCTCTTAAGTAACTTCAACCTATACTCGGAAACACAATGGTGTTTCAAAAGGAAAGAATCAAACCTTATTAGATATGGTTCGATATATGACGAGTGAGGCTGAGTTACCTCTTCCCTATTACGGATATGCATTAGAATCCCCATGACATATGTTAAATTTGATGCCTACTAGATCCGTAACTCCATATGAGATGTATTTATGGGAAGAAACCCCACCTCAAATATTTGAAGGTAAGTGTAACAGTGTTAAGGCTACTTTAACACTAAAGAGGGGTGAATAGTATTTCATATATATTATGAATTTGTTTAACTTTGTTTTAAGATTTAAATCAAATAAAAAACTATCAACTTAGAACTATACTAATCAACTAGTCACAGATGCAATCATAGATAAATATAATATTAATAACAAAAGTAAAGTAAGAGAGATGACTCCAAAAATTCTATATTAGTTTGGATTAACCAATCCTATATCTAGTCCCATACAATACTATACATATTTCTTTTTAATCGCCTACTTTATCCCCGTAGCAAGCAAACAAGAATACAATCTCGATTTCAAGGCAGCGAGATACACCCTCCAGTCTCACGAGTCCGGGGTAAACTCTCTTGATTTACCAAGCAAAAATATCACCCACTAGATTTAGACGGGCTACTAAGCACACGCACTTGATTTGAATGGGCAACAAGGACATCCAAACATTAAGAGTAGAGTTGCTGATTTCCAAATACAAACAGTTGTACTTGGGATACAAGATATCCTATAGCCCTTCTGATAGCGGTTTGATCTTTGAGTTTGTAGAGAGAATGCTATCAAAATAATAAATAATTTATAGAGAATCAATCTTCTAGTGTATGGATTAATTCTATGTAGCTTTAAAGAATGTAGTAAATAGTTTTCAAGAAATGTTTCAAGGGAGTAAGGATTAAGAATAAAGTAAGAAAAATTAGTTAGAAAATTCGTTTACACTTCTATTTATATGGTGAATGAACAAATGTTTCTATATATAAAGAGGTGTGTCCAAAAGGCACCTCTTTTCAAATTTTAAAACAAATTAACAGTACTATACTGACATATCTAGGAGGGGCATATCGATGTATCCTTGTAAAATTTGAAAATGATTTTATTTAAAAAAAATTCAAACTTATATATTTTTGTAAAATAATTTATAAACAAATTTTTAATATACTATGAAAACATAAAAACTTTAAAAAAATATTTTTAAAATTATATTTTAAATTTTAAATAATTTATTTTGATAAAATATCAAAGATAAAAAATGTGTGATAATGATCAGAATCTGCTATCAGGGACTTCAATAATTTATTTTAATGACTCATAACTATACACTAAAGTCTTGAGCTCTTTAAATCTTTGTTTTTAAGCTCATGAGTCTTGATCATCTCTGAATCTTGAACTTTAGTCTTTATACTGATTAGTCTTCAAGCTAATCATTCTGTACCTATGTAATATTCTGCAATATATACCATGCAACTTGGCAAAACATTAGTATCTATGTTTATATGGTTGTTATCATCAAAATAAAATCTAAGGTATTAATAATGGGGTTATCCAGCTATGTTAAAAACGTTGGACGTAATAAGCTTGAGACAAGATCGGTGCTATGTAAGTTTATAGGATACCCCAGAGATTCTGTGGAATATATTTTCTATAATAAGGAACAAAAGGTTATTGTCTCTTAGCAAGTTGTCTTTTTAAAGAAGGAATTTTTGTCAAAAGAAATTAACAGCGAAGTTGTAGACTTGGATGAGATCCGAGAAACTAATACAGAGACTAAATCAGTGGAAGGGTGAAATTCACCAAAATACGATAACACACAACTTATTAGAAAGTTTGCTTGGGAATCTTGCAAAATAGTGAGTAGTAATGTTTTCTCATGGATGGCAAGAAAGAGGTTTGTGTCCTAAAAGATGACACCCCTCACATTCTGACAAGCACTATAGAGTAAAGACTTTGCATTATAGCTTGAAGCTATGAAATCCAAGATGGATCCCATGTACGTGAACAAGTATGGACTTTGGATGATGTACCCGATGGGATAAAACCCAATGGCTCCAAATGGATCTTTAAGAAGGAACTGAATGCTTATGGAAACGTAGAGACATGCAAAGTGAGGCTAAACGCGAAAGGTTTCGATAAAATTCAAGGTGATGATTATGACGAAACATTTTCCCCCATAGCCATCCTTAAGTCCATTAGGATATTTCTTTCTGGCGATGCATTCTATGATTGCAAAATATTGCATATGGACATGAAAAAAACTTTTCTAAATGGTGATTTAGAAGGGGCCATTTACTTATTACAATCTGAGGGTATCGAGGTTAGTAGCATCGAGGGAAAAACTTGTAAGTTGTTAAGATCAATATATGGTCTGAAATAAGCTTCGAGGGGTTGGAATAAGTGTTTTGATAAAGTAATTAAATAATTTGGTTTTTATCAAAACATAGAGGAAGCGTGTGTATACCGAAAAGAACAAGGAAGTGTTATAGTGTTTATTATCCTTTATGTCGATGGTTTTCCCCTGAATGGCAATGACGTCCCGTTATTGAAATCGATTAAAGCTTGGTTTTCAAGAACTTCTCCACGAAGAATTTAGGAGAATCAATCTATGTAATTGGAATTAGGATCTATAGAGATAGATCCAAAAGGTTGCTAGGATTATCCCCGTCCTTGTACATAGACACCATACTACAAATGTTTAGTATGGAGAATTCTGAGCGCCAAAAAGTTCCGACGCAATCGGAAATAGTCCTTTCTAAGAAGGATGCTCCTTATACTGATGAGGAGATAGAGCGTATGTAGAGGATATCGTATACATCTACAATCGGTCCATTATATATGCTATGTTAAGTATGCAACCAGATGCGGCTTCTGTAGTAGGATGCATAAGAAAATACCAGTCGAACCCTGGAGAAAAACATTGGACAGTTGTGAATGTAATATCAAGTATTTATGAAATACTAAAGACTTATTCCTAATCCATTGGAAGAAGACCTCTTTTTGAAGGGATACAAAAACTCGAGCTTCTAGAGTAATTGGATGACGAAATCTATGTCAGGTTACATATTTATGTTAAATGGTGGAGTGATAAGCTAGAAGAGTTACAAGTAAGAGACTATAGCTGATTCGACGATGGAGGCCGAGTACATTGCCCTAAATGATATAGCTAAAGAAGCGGTCTAGATGTATAAATATATGACTGGGCTAGGGGTAGTTCCAAACTTTGAAAAATCCATAACATTGTTCTGTGATAATAATGTCGCAATGCAGATCATGAAAGAACCAAGAGCTCACAAGAAATCAAGGCATATACTTCAGAAGTTCCACCTGATAAGATAGTTTGATAGTGAGGAGAAGTAATGATCACCAGAGTAGATAGTAAGGAAAGCATAGGAGACCCGTTCATGATGGGACTAGCTCAATCAGTTCTGAGTTAA
The DNA here is from genome assembly GCA_030737815.1 of Allium fistulosum. Classification (NCBI taxonomy): domain Eukaryota; kingdom Viridiplantae; phylum Streptophyta; class Magnoliopsida; order Asparagales; family Amaryllidaceae; genus Allium; species Allium fistulosum. Next base: position 1,024,547,568 of record CM060906.1, read on the forward strand.
TTGATAGAAGGAATGATATTAAGAATCCATAATTGGCTCCACGTATAAGTGGGAGATTGAGAGACTTAGGGGTATGCGCTTTGGGAAATTATATAATTTATTGTAAATTATCTAATCTGCAATCAATCTAGTTCGTAATAAAGGTGTTTGTTTTCTTTTATATAATTTGTTAGGTTTTGATATAATTAATTAAGTAAATAAAGCATATCAATGAAAAATGGATAAATAAAATGTATTTGATTATAGTAGCAATCGTGGGTAATATTATAATATAGAACAACATTTTACTTTAAATACTCCCGATTAAGGTGTTTCTAGAAAGGATATACATCCATTGAGTCCATAGTTCATAATGCTTTCCAAATATTCAGTAGCGTATTACTCATGACAACTTAGGCACCAAGGAGTAATGTGCTAATAATTATTGGATAACTACAGAATGTCTTATTTGAGATTTTCCAATTACTTAATAACAACTAGGTCAAACAGGAAAGCTCAAAGTGACGATGTTACATAGTTATCTCGACTTGAGAATACCGTGGAACTTATATGTGGAAACATTACTTTGATAATAGTTAAACCATAGCATGGTAACGATTGAGCAACTATAGCTGGCTCTGAGTAGAAGCATAGGAAGTGAAATACTATTCAATAAAGAATCCATTTCCTCGATTATGAGGTTAGTATTACGGTCAACTATAGTCAACTCAATGTCAAAATCTCTAGCCATGGTAAAATGGTTAATGATTGTTATTATTGAACTAAGGACTTTTTTTATGGACTGAACAGTTGAATGTGGATATTATTGGACTTTTGATTAATATCAAACTCCATATATCCTAAAGTGATATCATGTTGACAAAGAGAACGTGTGTAAATTATTGTTACTTATGGTACCACTTAAGGTGTTGTAAATATGATTATACCAAAGAGATCTGTAAGCAACGAATTCAGCCAAATTATCACATCAGTACCTAAGGTGACGTGTAAACATTAATACTTAAATTATTTAATATTAATTGTTGAGTGAATTCATACCTCGTCACATAGTCGTATTTGTGAATTCTCAAAAATACCACACGATTTATATTATTCATAAAGTGTATAAGTTAATTAATATTTAAGTAATATTAGTTATTGATATATTCGATGTTTTGGTGTTGTTAGTAACTCCTAGAATTTTTCTGGGTGCAATTAGTAAACATTTAATTGTATATATAAAATTTATATATATAACCGCATGGATGTACGATATGGATATATATTTAAACAAGCTTTAAATATAATTAATTACTTAATAGGCTTTGTGATTTTTTTGTCCAATATGGGACTATGCATGGCTGACCAAGAGAGGGAGAATGCATCTTGATCGGATCGAGATCCGAGTTTGAATTGGTAAAAGATACCAAGTAAAAGGTGGCAAATCATTTCTCCCTATTCTCTTTACAAATACCGTGACAATCTAAATTATTTCATTTTTCTTCTTGCTTCCATTTTTGTTCGGCCACTTCAAGCTTTCCTCCCCCAGGTCGAACTCCCATTTTCCTATACAACATCAAATACAAAATAAAACAAAGTAGTTCATTCAATTCTAGCAATCTTGGGTGGCAATTCAAGGAGTCAAGTTATCAATTTACCAAATCGAGGTAACATGAAGAGCTGGATTTGGAATGGTATATTCATATTTCGTTTATACATTCATCACACCCAACCCCAACTGATGTATATAATATATATTTAAATTTCCATTGAATATTTTAAACATAACTTTTTTATATATGTTTTGTTTGTAAAAAAATTCAAATAAAAAATAACAATAAAATTTAATCTATTTATTTTGGCCATATATATTTAAATTAATCCTTCTAATAAAATGTATATTAATATTAGACAATTATTTATTTTTAGCTAAATATATATCTAAAATTAATTTGTAATTATGTATATAAAAAAATCAATGAATTACCTCACAACCAATAGCTAAAAGGAAAATTATTTTTCGATCGCACATATGTTTTATAATAAAAATATTATAGTAATATTTTATAATATAAAACTATTTTCAAAATATACATGCATATTTTATAAATTATTTGGGCGAATTAATTTTTAATTTTTTCTTAATTTGTTGTAATTAATATTAAAATATTCGAATTTAAACTTTATATATATTTATATATTATTTGATATAGTAAATATTTTTAAATTCAAAATATTTCATCAAATCAATTTTAATTTAAATCAAGACTTGTTGATGTTTAATCAGTCAAGAGATAAACTTGAAAAAAAATTAGTAATTATTTTCTAGTTTTAATATATAAATAAACTTAATTTTATAATTACATGATAATATATATATATATATATATATATATATATTACATATACATACATATATCACAAATATATGTGTGTTACACACACATACACACATACGTACATATACATACATATATCACATATATATGTGTGTGTGTGTATAAACTATATATAGCACTATGTATATACAAACCATAAACATATATTACTGTATATTTAAACATATGTATATATTTAGGCATTTATATTCTTGATATGCATATGAATTTATCATATGTATGTGTAATTATAATATATACATGTATATACAATAGATGTAAATCTCATTATCCATTTGTGTGTGTAAGTGTGTGTGTGTAGTTATACACATGCTTATATGTCATTATATGTGTGTGTATAATTGTACGCATGCTAATATCATTATGTTATCATGTTTTGTTATGAATACATATGATATATTTAAAATAAACATTAAATAAATTTGTTTGGCCAAAAGTTGGAAAAACACTCGATCAGATTATAAGTAGAGAATAAATAAAGAAATTAAATGAAAAGTGGAGTAAATAACACACAAGAATTTATAGTGGTTTGGAAATACTCTAGCCTATGTCCACTTAAACTTCGTTTAATGATTTTCGAGAGATTTACATACTATGTTCTTGCAACTCGGTGCTCATAATTCAGAAAGAATCCAATAGTGTAACAGTCTAAAATAAAATAATTCAAAAAGCATAAAAAATATCTCGATTTTGTGCCCATCTCCTCTTATTTATTAACGTAGATCGGCGAAATAGACTTTGATATTTGCTACCTATGTTCTCCATATTCAGGAAGAGGTTTAGAAGAGAGATCGTGGCTACGTTCTCATTTTGGTAGTGAACTCGGTATTGAGTTATGCACTACAACTCGGTGCCATGTCATGAATTGTTCAATTTTTTGAGGATTTGGCTTCATTCCTTTATTCCATTGAGTAAAAAGTTCTTGGCCAATCTCCCTTAACTCCATGATGTTTGTTGTTTATGATTTGCTCCTGGATTTCCTTTAGGTGGCTTTATTAGTCTGTATTCATGGATTAGTACCAGGTTGAGGGCTATAACACGGTATTGATTTGACATGTGAGTTGTTTTTTGGGAAGTTTTCTCTCTATGACTTGGCTCATTTGGAAGATGGCAAGCTACTATCATGTGGCAAGCAAGGTTCTGTGTTAATTCCTAAGACTTCAACTGAATTTTGGCTTCCAAAGTCAGGATTTAAGATTTTTGGTTTGTTTTTTGACCATTCAATGGTTCTGACTCGTTCAGATGTGGCCGGATTCAAAGTCAGGATAAAACTTGCCCCTAAATTATGCCTTATTAATAATAAGGTATGCTCTGGATAGGGACAAGTCAATGATTTCAGCTCTGGTTTGAATAGACATCTTCATCCTCCAAACTGTTATGTCTTCTTTTGAACATCACATCACTTTGAACAGTTATGGGTTCATATCCTTTGGATGGTATAAAAGTTGAGTTTGCCACTTAGACTCTGGAAGTTCTTTCTTTAAATTGATAAGGTAGAACTTTGATATCCACAACATGCTCGTCCTTTGTATCTCATATTTTTCTCTTTTCATTTTCTTTTCTTTCTTTCATTTTTTATTAAATATCCAGGAGTCGGTACCAATTTGTGGACTATGACTCGGTGCCAATTCTTGGGCCAAGTTTTCGGGCAAACTGGTACTTAAGTTATTTTTCTTCCTTCGATTCTTCATTTCCTTTCTATTTCTGCTATTGCTAGCTCCTGGAATTTATTTCAAACTACGCTTCAGCCATCACCACCGCCTTATAACGCCATGGTCGACTGCCTTGATTGCCATCAAAGACCATCTCATTCAGATCCGACTCATACAAACCTACCTGAATCGACTTGGATCCAGATCCAATACCTTGGCCTTCAATTTCACCGCATTCACCTATTTCAGGCTATAGGAAGGTCGTGATGCCATCTGGAGATTGTTGACATTGGCTATGGGTTGTTAGCTACACTCGGCCATGCTTGGCTTCCATCTTCTCCTTTGGTCAGGCTATGGCCTTACGAAAACCAAGTATTGACTTGGTTTAGTAAACTCGAAGTCTAGCCCGTGTTTTTTGGCTAATTTTCTAGGCATGCCTGGGGTCATCACCACTTAGTGTTTACTTCAGGTCGACCCTAAGTTATACCTAGGTCATGCTATTTTTGTAAGGCCTGGAAATTTTTTAGAAATGTTGCCAAAATTTTCTATGTACTAAAGGTGGAAGATGGAACATTTGAGTTATTCAACTTATTTTTGGTCGAGCATAAGTCAGTGGCAGAGTTCTGATGGGATGGTTTCAGATAACGGTTGCATCGAACATGCTCCGGCATCCGAATGGACTTTTCAATCATCGCCTTAAACTTGATACTTCACTTTGATGTCAGTGTAAGGAGAAATCCCATGTTGCTCAGGATGGCGATTCTATTATCATAAACTGTAGTATAATGGTTAAAACATAACACAATGTTCCATTGTGCGACGATGCTTGTTTGCCAACACAAGCAAACTATCTATATAGAATGCTTGCGTTTACCGTGCTCTACACACTAGACATAGACACTGCATAGAATATAATGTATATCACTGCCCTCTATCAATGCATAAGATCTAGTTGGTCAGTACACGTTGACATCCATTGGGTCTTACGCATCGGTCTCACAGGATTTTCATTTCAACATAAAGATTAGAGTTTAATCCTGCCTGACCTTGTTCGTATGTGAAGTTTTCAATAATTATGGATCGTAGATGCTCTTTGCATATTTCAATGATGGGTAAACGTCCATCGACATCAGAGTTAGATTAGTCCGCGATAGAGTTGGATTCAAACTCCACTTTGACATCTTCTATGCCATCTAGTTCGTCAACCTTCCGGCCTCAACCACCCCATCGTCCAACGGGGAAGTCTCTAGAGATCGTTCCCTTTATTAACAATGGATGAGGAGTTTGTGGGTATTGCCCATGATGTCAATCTTAGGGATGCTATAATTCCTAATAACCCTCCAGACTTTCCCGCATCCAGGCTGAATAAAGCATGTTCCCAAAGAATATGTGAAAGGAATGCATCCCATTTGAAGATTTTCTTATTTTAGAGCCTTATCATCGGGCTTATAATCCACCCGATGGCTATACTGCATGTAATCAGTATATGTGCCTATCTAAATGCGTCCCACTATTCGATCACTTTGTCTAGTTTGTGCCTTCACTTTATGAAGCTTTCCCTTGCCCAGCTGCACCCGAATAACTACATTTCATCACACATCATTGTATGGTCTTTCTTTATTATTTGGCCAGTGTGCCAATAATGAAGGGGATTCATTATCTATATGCTTTCTAAAAGTGAAAAGGAGCCTCTCTATCACCTATCTAGAGTCATCTAAGGGGTCTCGTATCATCGTTAGTCTTTGAAATAAGCTTAGCTATTCCAAAGATGAATACTTCTTCATACGCCGCCCTCCTGGCTTTGCTCTGAAATGGATGTCTAGACGTAATTTTTATTATAATATGTCATTTTAACAATGTTAATCCATCTGGATTGCTAATCCTTTTATTTTATGAATTCTCATATATTCCAATGAGGCCTAGAAGTTTAACCCTAGCAAGGACTCTTTGAAGTTTGCATGCTATCCGAGAAGAGGAGCAGGTGATGAGATATCTATTGATAGATAAAAGGATGTGGTGATTCAATCTCTTGGACTATAGCCGTGGTTTGGGCTTCATGCTGAATGTTCATGAATATATCATGATGTGCACGTAAAAATGTATATTTGTACTCTCATACTTAATCTTCTATTAAAATAAACGACATATTAAGGTGTTTTTACCAAAACATAAAAGTGTTTTCAAATCATCATTCATTCATCTACATTTGGGCAAAATGGTAATTTTGTGTGTGCAGTAATTTTGAGAAAATTTATTTCCACATTTTAATTTTATTTTGTAGGAAATTGAGTGCAAATTGGAAGAGGCTTCATCGGCTTATGCATATATATCTTTACGGCCAAAGAAAGAAGAAAATAAAGAAATAATGTTTCATGGAGGAGTCCACCTACCCACTTACTAATGGATCACAATTAAAAGCAAAGGCCAATGTTGGTGGAGGATTAATTAATTATTATTGATGACTTGGAGACCACAAAAAATAGGGTATTTTTGGTAGCACCCTAAAATATATTAAGGTTTCGAAACTTATATAAATACTGTAACGATACGATTTTTCGACGCTCGAAAGTCGACATTAATACGTCCACCGTATCAAATGTCGCGCAATCGAATGCCGGAAAACCGGATCTCTGCAAACACAAGGCCGATGCTACCTCATGTTGTACAGCTGTAACTAGGTAACTAACACAATGACGCTACCTCACGCTGTACAGCTGTAACTAGGTAACTAACACACAGGTATGCCATCCCCCGGTCGTTACTGACCTTTATCCGGGGATCCTCAATCACAAAGCAACAACCACAAAGTATAATAAATGTGCAGCATCAACATAGGTAAAATATCTGGGCTCCATACCATGATATCACCTCTTCTCCAGAAGGAAATGACATACCCTAGGGGCGCTACCCCTAAAACCTTGCCGCAACATTCCTGTTTCGACCATTACCGGGTTGTGAGGCTCGACGAAGTCTCGTCCACAAAGCTACGCTTTTTCACAAAGCCATGCTTTTTCACAAAGCCACGCTTTTTCACAAAGCCACGCTTTTTCACAAAGCCACGCTTTTTCACAAAGCCACGCTTTTTCACAAAGCCACGCTTTTTCAACAATTGATTAACAGCACTTCGTATGCCACATTACCAAATTGGGAATGTATCACTAGTAACAATCAACTACATAACCTCTGAGCTCGTACGTCTCAGAGAAGTGTGTTAAGCTAAGAGAATAAATTCTCCGCCACCAACAGAAATGTATTTGATAGAAACCATCTTTACATCTCAAAGTGTAATGTCAGACATACATCCATACGAGTCCGTTCCGGGATCGAACGGAACCGAAGGCACTTCCAAAGAAGCCCTTACAATCCGGGTATTCACTAATCACGTCCGGACTTCCCATCACAAGAAGAGTGATATAAATCTCTATACAGGAGCAACTCGGTGCAGAGACATTCGACAGGTTGTCCTTTCATTTTCGAAAATATCCGGTCTTCAATACGATCCATATCGTCGTATCACTAATTCGGAATGGGTTATATGACACAAAGGTCTTTTCCCGGCTAACCCGAATAGTGAGCATTTGTTTTAAAAACAAATCAAGTGCCATTTCAAAGGCAATATTGATAGTCGGTTATTTAACTATCAACAACATTCACAACAATCAACCAATTTAAATAATTTTTCCCAAATTATTAAATTTCAAATCTCTTCGCGAGATATGGTTTACACTTCAACCATTTGAAAACCAATTTCAAATCATATTTTCCACACTTTAAAATAAATCAATGTTTATTTTTAAAACAAATTTCCTTTTCCTTTATAAATTCCGTTTGAATTTACATTCCCAAATATTCATTTTTAATACGATTTTCAAATCGATTTCTCAAATATTCACTTTTAATTCCAAATCAATTTTTTTTAAATTGATTTCCAAATTTATTTCAAAACCCAAATTGATTTTCCAAACATTTATTTCAAACACCAAATCAAATTCCAAATTGGTTTCAAAATTTACTTCACACCAAATCAATTACAAATTGATTTCAAAATTCAGTTCAACACAAATCAATTTCCTCATTCAACATCAAATAAATTTTCTTATCGATTTCCCAAAGATTTATCTTCAAATACTAAATCAATTATCAATTGGATTTCAACAAATTTATCACCTTTTAAAATAAATTCCTTTATTCTTCCCAGCCATTTAAAATTCCATTTTAAATAAATTCTTCAACCTTTAAATAATATTATTCAAAACCCTTTTTATTAAAATCCTTTCACCATATTTTGGAATTTATTCGATAAGATTACGAAAATCAATTTTTTATACTTTAATTCCTTCTTTTAAATTCACACAATTCTTTCAAAAGAATTTACTTAAAATTTCATACTTCAATTTCAAAAATCCAATTTTCTATATTTCTGGTATCCAACGATACCAAAAATATATTCGTCTAAATTGTAGCCTTTCACAAATTCAATCACAGATATAATCATTCACAGATTATAAATAAATAATCACACAGCATATGAAACAAATTCATATAATTTGAGGAATCCAGTTGGATCCCTCCAACCTGTTTCCCTGCATCCACAGATGTTAGCACAATACCAATTCCACTTCGAGGTGGAATATCGCGGTATATGGGATTTATAAAATATCATCCGCTATTATGCGGCGCAATAGGGTCTCATCCGCTATATATAATGCGGGAAATCAACAACTCCAATATATACATATGCCAATATATATATTGCTATATATTATTATATATAGTATCACAATCAAACAGTCAATCAATAACTGAAAATCCAACTTTCATTTGAGTGAGAAGGTCTCACCTTTGTTTTTTATATATTGCAATCCACTTTCCATTTTCGGCTTATTTCCTCGGTTAATAGACCTTATATAAACAATTTATACAATTTATTAACATTCGAAATAATCAAACAAATTAATTCCCATTTTAAATTTTTATTCAACTAATAAATTAATTTTAAACTAGTGATTTAATTTTAAACAAAGAATTAAATTTTAAACTAATCTTTGTTTTCTTTTCTCCAAAATCTTATATCAATTCCCAGTACATATATATAAAGCTAAATTCTGCAAATCGAAACTAGACAGTCTAAACTTTATTGAAAAAAAACATAGTCACATATATATACATACTCATTTATTGTTATTAATTATTTATTTTCTTTTATGTAGAAAGTGTATATAAATAAAAATGTAAAAATTTAAATAAACAAATAAAAGAAAAATATAACTTACTGCCAAAATCGAACGAACCCAGCTTCACAACATCGACTCTGATTACTTCATCACCTCGCACGCACGTGCGCCTCCTCAAACATGTTGTTGATTCGAACACGACTTCGACAATTCCTCGCGAACGAACCCTAACCGCCGATCGTGATTTTTGCCCTCGTCGCCGCGCCTTGCTGCCGCGATACACCTTCCAGGTCGCCGCCTTTGCCTCGCCTTCGGTTGCGATGAAGTGTGAAAGTTGATGTCCTTCGATGATGCCGACCCTACCTCCCTGCGATACAACTCACGATTTGATCGCCAAATCATTCGAGCCATATATGCGAAGCCAAAGGAACGAGGTGGCCACTCTGATTTGAATTTGGATTTCACCATTTTTTTTATTTTATTGTTGGCCTATTTGATTACGAAAGGCGGCCATTTATTTTACTTTGAACGAGATTTAGTCTTTCTTTGATTTTTGAGGAGAAAGGGGCTTCCAAGAGAAGGCTCGGCTAGGTTTTTTTCTTTTTCTCTTATTTGATCGGCTGGACCCTTCTTAAATATTTATTATTTTATATATACATCATCATCTATCAGCCTGTCACAATTTCAATCAAACAGTGGAGGTAGGGTGGCTGATGTGATGAGTTTGACCAGTCAATACGTTATTATATTTAAATTTTCAATATCTATATCAGCGCGTTTATCTATCGTACACTCACACACCAACTCCAAATGCCACGAAAATTGAAATCCGATAATAATACGACATTACGGACCCAATGGAACTGGTTTCGTCGAATTTCGAGACTACGCCTCAGAACGCTATTTTTAAATTCAATTTAAACACTATAAATTCAAAACTGAACAAAACAGTTTCAAATTCAATTCTGAAGCTTCTATTATCTTCAGTGTCATAAATATAAATTTTCAAAGCCTTGAAAATATATTTAATCAGCTTAAAACTGAAGATTCAAATTTTTACCCAACATCAATAATTAAATTCAAAAATTTAATTACCAAATTCATTCCGATATTTGAATTCCAAATTAAACTATCATTCGAATATTTAAACTCAATAAAATATTCACATTTCAAATGTCAGAAATTCAGGGTCGTTACAATCTTCCCCCCTTAAAAGAATTTCGTCCCTAAATTACAAGTCAAGAAGATTGCTCCAATACCCGTTAACTATTTTACCAAAACCAAATAGTTTTATCAAATTTTCAAAACAAATCTTTTTATTTAAAGATTCGTTATCACTTCAGTTAACTTTCCAAACACTTTCATAGTTTCAAGCAAATTTATTTACTTCACAATTCAAACTTAAATTTGAATTCAAATTTTAAATTATCCCAAATTTCTAAAAAAATTCTAACTCTCGAAATTTCCGAGAAATTTCGCCAGCGTCTCCTTTGCGCGGCTAACTTGGTACGACTACAAAATGTCCCCACAGACTCCCAAATTCCAATAGAAAACAAAATGCCAAGTGGCAAAATCAGAAACTCATCAAATTTCATACTGAAATTTTAAATACATACCTTTTGTCGAACAAATTCAAATATACCTTCGAAATCAAAATCCAATTCCAAATACCCTGTATATTTTACTTGACAATAATGTCCAAATTTACTTATTGGATTTCCAATACCCATTTTACTTAAGAATTTCACCTTTCATTTCTTAAGTTCAATATAAGTATTTACATACTTCTTATATTCATTTTCACTTCACTAACAAAGTTATATATTCATTTCCATTCACTTTGCATTTTCAATTCCATTTGAATTCAATTTACAATTTCAATTCTATTTGGAATTCATTTCAAATCTCAATACTTTTATTTCCAATTTTTTCATTCAGATTTTCATTTCGAATTTTACTTGAATTCGATTCATCTTCTATTTCTGAATATTGAGTTTCATTTACCTTTATCTCAAATTCAATTTGAAATCACTTGTCATTAAGTGAAAATTTTCAAAAAATTCCAAACTTTTTCTAACTCCCAAAATTTTCGGAAAATTTTAGCGGAGTCTCCTTTGTACGGAGGACCTTTTGCAATTTGAAAAAAGATATAAATATATATACATCAACCCACACGGTTGGAAAAGCAGAAAAACAGTTCATATTTCCTATTTTTATTGCGTAGGCGTACCTTTTTAGCATTTTTAAGCAAAGCGGTTATTTTTAAGCATTTGCACAACCCAAAATGCAGCCAAACGGCTTCCAAAAACCTGTACTTACTCAATTTAAACGTGTAAGTGACATATATAAGAAATCTATTCACAGTTCACTTGTTTTCAATAACAAACAAGTAGTTTTCATAAGTAAAACATTCAAAACTAATTCCATTTGCAATTTATAAAGTTTCAATACACATTTTAATTGCTTACAACTATATCACACATCATTCTGTTCAATTCAATTTGCATTTCATATTCACATTCGATTTATTTCATTAACCAAACAAATTCTTTTCAAAACCATTCAATAAAAGTCGACAACAACCATTTCACAATTTTACTTAAGTCGAACCTTTATCCAAATATTTCTTAAGTTATTTCAACTCAAGTTCATTTCCCTTGTAAACAATTTCCAATTTAAACCTTTAATTGGTTTTCATTTGTCAAATCTATTCCATTTACTAATTTAATTCAATTAGTACATTCACTTATTCATTTTAAATTTCAAATTTCCATATTCAATTCATCTCGAATTTATTTTATCAATAACAAGGAAATTTTCAATTTATTTATACTACTTGAATTTATATACAAATTCAAAGCATTTTTTATTCAACTTACAATTCACTTATTAATTTAACTAATTCAACTTCCAATTCATTATTCCATGAATTAATAAATTATCAAGTTAGTTTACTTGAATTCAATCCATTTTATTTTATTTTTTTCCAAGTTTGGAATCTTATTCAACTTGATTCAAATCCAATCTCATTACATTATTCAATTCCAATTCATTTATTTACAAATGTAAACTCATTTGTTCATTCACAAATTCATTCCTTTTTCAATTTGAATCTTATTCCAATCAAATTCCAAATAATTTATAAGTCATCAAACTTATTTACATTCCATAACATTCCAGAGTCTTTTTAAACAATTACACACATTTCAAAACTAACTTTGAAATTTAAATCCAAATTCTTTAATTCGTATTTCAAAAATTACTTTGGCATTTCATTTTAATTTATAAACTCATTTATAAATTCACATTACCAATTTCATTCCATTAATGAATTTTAATTTCAAATATTCTCTGGAATTCTATTTCCGATTATAAATCTCATTACAATTTATATTTACAAATTCTATTTGTATATGGATTTATTTCTTAACTTTGGAGTTACGATTTCAATTTCCTTTTCAACTTTAATGATAATAATTTAATGTTATCACTTCCAACAACTAAGCATCCATATACTATGATAATTCATAGAAAATCATTTCTTTTCTATACAAAAATAGTTTCGGGCAAAATTATTTCATTTACCCCATTTAAAACAATAATGTGTCAGTTTATCTTGTTTAAGAGTTTAGAAACCCCTATCGATTACAGTTGGCCAGACTGCACCGACCAGAATCTATAAACAATCAACCGATAAGTCAACACAATACAAAACAAATTTTTATATTCACTAACAAATACGCACTCATATCTATTATTACACTCACACTCATTCTAGAGTACTACTAACTCTATCTCTAATGAGTAACACCCAACAGAGCCAGGGTTGTCGCTTAACCAATAGCTCTAATACAACTCGTAACGATACGATTTTTCGACGCTCGAAAGTCGACATTAATACTTCCACTATATCAAATGCCGCGCAATCGAATGCCGGAAAACCGAACCATTAGGGTTAAAAAGAAGAGGTAGAAGAAGACAGAAGAAAACAAAGAACAGAAAAACTGAAACAGAAACAATATCAGAATCTCACATTCGCAGCGGAACAATATATAATAGATAATCACTAGTCTTTTAAACAAAGAACTATATCAGTTTATACATGCATCATCAAAGTCAATATACAACTCAATACAACAATGGACAGTTATATAAACTTGTCCACATACAGAATACACAGCGGAATAAATAACAAGTACGGTAGTACGCTTCGCCATCCAGCTCATCTCCAAAGCTCCAGAATATCCAGAATATCCTGATAACATAACTCTAGGCTGCCCGTGTGGAAAATTATGGGCACCCAGAGTTTAGAAAGGGAACAATAAACTCAGAGTCAGTCATGGTGACTGGTGTGAGATCGTAAAACAGTTATTTTCACAAAGAAAATAAAACAAATTCGCAATGCTTTTGGAAAATGAAACTACCATAAGGCCTCCCGCCACACACACAATGCAAACGCATAATTGGAGGAGATTTCTCCTTATGATAGTCAAATATGCTTACTACGCAAAATCAGTTGATATTATTATTAATGTCTAGTGTGGAAAACATTTGAAAGTATAATATCAATCTTAGCCAACATACAACCATTATTGTATGCCTACTATAGCTACTATGTTCAATAGCAGGTTACCGCCACATTCCATAGCAGGTAATACAACTAAAATCGTATGGGGTTCGTATTGTTTCTTTGAATTTTCAAACAAATGGTCAGGCAAAGGAACTTCCTTACACCGAAATGGAAACGCCTCTAGAAAGACGCCCCAAGAACCTAACCGGATCTCTGCAAACACAAGGCCGATGCTACCTCATGTTGTACAGCTGTAACTAGGTAACTAACACACTGACGCTACCTCACGCTGTACAGCTGTAACTAGGTAACTAACACACAAGTATGCCATCCCCCGGTCGTTACCGACCTTTATCCGAGGATCCTCAAACACAAAGCAACAACCACAAAGTATAATAAATGTGCAGCATCAACATAGGTAAAATATCTGGGCTCCATACCATGATATCACCTCTTATCCAGAAGGAAATGACATACCCTAGGGACGCTACCCCTAAAACCTTGCCGCAACATTCCTGTTTCGACCATTACCGGGTTGTGAGGCTCGACGAAGTCTCGTCCACAAAGCCACGCTTTTTCACAAAGCCACGCTTTGATCAACAATTGATCAACAACACTTCGTATGCCACATTACCAAATTGGGAATGTATCACTAGTAACCATCAACTACATAACCTCTGAGCTCGTACGTCTCAGAGAAGGGTGTTAAGCTAAGAGAATAAATTCTCCGCCACCAACAGAAATGTATTTGATAGAAACCATCTTTACATCTCAAAGTGTAATGTCAGACATACATCTATACGAGTCCGTTCTGGGATCGAACGGAACCGAAGGCACTTCCAAAGAAGCCCTTGCAACCCGGGTATTCACTAATCACGTCCGGACTTCCCATCACAAGAAGAGTGATATAAATCTCTATACCGGAGCAACTCGGTGCAGAGACATTCGACAGATTGTCCTTTCATTTTCGAAAATATCTGGTCTTCAACACCAGTCTTCAATACGATCCATATCATCGTATCACTAATTCGGAATGGGTTATATGACACAAAGGTCTTTTCCCAGCTAACCCGAATAGTGAGCGTTTGTTTTAAAAACAAATCAATTGCCATTTCAAAAACAATATTGATAGTCGGTTATTTAACTATCAACAACATTCACAACAATCAACCAATTTAACTAATTTTTCCTAAATTATTGAATTTCAAATCTCTTCGCGAGATATGGTTTACACTTCAACCATTTGAAAACCAATTTCAAATCATATTTTCCACACTTTAAAATAAATCAATGTTTATTTTTAAAAAAAATTTCCCTTTCCTTTATAAATTCCGTTTGAATTTACATTCCCAAATATTCATTTTTAATACGATTTTCAAATCGATTTCTCAAATATTCACTTTTAATTCCAAATCAATTTTTTTTAAATTGATTTCCAAATTTATTTCAAAACCCAAATTGATTTTCCAAACATTTATTTCAAACACCAAATCAAATTCCAAATTGGTTTCAAAATTTACTTCACACCAAATCAATTACAAATTGATTTCAATATTCATTTCAACACAAATCAATTTCCTCATTCAACATCAAATAAATTTTCATATCGATTTCCCAAAGATTTATCTTCAAATACTAAATCAATTATCAATTGGATTTTAAAAAATTTATCACCTTTTAAAATAAATTCCTTTATTCTTCCCAACCATTTAAAATTCCATTTTAAATAAATTCTTCAACCTTTAAATAATATTATTCAAAACCCTTTTTATTAAAATCCTTTCACCATATTTTGGAATTTATTCGATAAGATTACGAAAATCAATTTTTTATACTTTAATTCCTTCTTTAAAATTCACACAATTCTTTCAAAAGAATTTACTTAAAATTTCATACTTCAATTTCAAAAATCCAATTTTCTTTATTTCTGGTATCCAACGATACCAAAAATATATTCGGCTAAATTGTAGCCTTTCACAAATTCAATCACAGATATAATCATTCATAGATTATAAATAAATAATCACACAGCATATGAAACAAATTCATACAACATATGAAACAAATTCATATAATTTGAGGAATCCAGTTGGATCCCTCCAACCTGTTTCCATGCATCTACAGATGTTAGCACAATACCAATTCCACTTCGAGGTGGAATATCGCGGTATATGGGATTTATAAAATATCATCCGCTATTATGCGGCGCAATAGGGTCTCATCCGCTATATATAATGCGGGAAATCAACAACTCCAATATATACATATGCCAATATATATATATTGCTATATATTACTATATATAGTATCACAATCAAACAGTCAATCAATAACTGAAAATCCAACTTTCATTTGAGTGAGAAGATCTCACCTTTGTTTTTTTATTTTGCAATCCACTTTCCATTTTCGGCTTGTTTCCTCGGTTAATAGACCTTGTATAAACAATTTATACAATTTATTAACATTCGAAATAATCAAACAAATTAATTCCCATTTTAAATTTTTATTCAACTAATAAATTAATTTTAAACTAGTGATTTAATTTTAAACAAAGAATTAAATTTTAAACTAATCTTTGTTTTCTTTTCTCCAAAATCTTATATCAATTCCCAGTACGTATATATAAAGCTAAATTCTGCAAATCGAAACTAGACAGTCTAAACTTTACTGAAAAAAAACATAGTCATATATATACATACTCATTTATTGTTATTAATTATTTATTTTCTTTTCTTTAGAAAGTGTATATAAATAAAAATGTAAAAATTTAAATAAACAAATAAAATAAAAATATAACTTACTGCCAAAATCGAACGAACCCAGCTTCACAACATCGACTCTGATTACTTCGTCACCTCGCACGCACGTGCGCCTCCTCAAGCATGTTGTTGATTCGAACACGACTTCGACAATTCCTCGCGAACGAACCCTAACTGCCGATCGCGATTTTTGCCCTCGTCGTCGCGCCTTGCTGCCGCGATACACCTTCCAGGTCGCTGCCTTTGCCTCACCTTCGGTCACGATAAAGTGCGAAAGTTGCAGTCCTCCGATGATGCCGAACCTACCTCCCTGCGATACAACTCACGATTTGATCGCCAAATCATTCGAGCCATAGATGCGAAGCCAAAGGAACGAGGTGGCCACTCTGATTTGAATTTTGATTTCACCATTTTTTTATTTTATTGTTGGCCGATTTGATTATGAAAGGCAGCCATTTATTTTACTTTGAACGAGATTTAGTCTTTCTTTGATTTTTGAGGAGAAAGGGGCTTCCAAGAGAAGGCTCGGCTAGGTTTTTTCTTTTTCTTTTATTTGATCGGCTGGACCCTTCTTAAATCTTTATTATTTTATATATACATCATCATCTATCAGCCTGTCACAATTTCAATCAAATAGTGGAGGTAGGGTGGCTGATGTGATGAGTTTGACTAGTCAATACGTTATTATATTTAAATTTTCAATATCTATATCAGCGCGTTTATCTATCGTACACTCACACACCAACTCCAAATGCCACGAAAATTGAAATCCGATAATAATATGACATTACGGACCCAATGGAACTGGTTTCGTCAAATTCCGAGATTACGCCTCAGAACGCTATTTTTAAATTCAATTTAAACACTATAAATTCAAAACTGAACAAAACAGTTTCAAATTCAATTCTGAAGCTTCTATTATCTTCAGTGTCATAAATATAAATTTTCAAAGCCTTGAAAATATTTTTAATCAGCTTAAAACTGAAGATTCAAATTTTTACCCAACTTCAATAATTAAATTCAAAAATTTAATTACCAAATTCATTCCGATATTTGAATTCCAAATTAAACTATCATTCGAATATTTAAACTCAATAAAATATTCACATTTCAAATGTCAAAAATTCAGGGTCGTTACAAATACCCTCTTATGGTTCATGTAATGGATCTCTTTTATGCATAGAAAAGTTGTAGCCAAAGAGTTAGAAATAAAAGCTCTCTTATCTTTGATGGCTTCTTAGCCTTCTCTTTTATATTCATGTTTTTTATTTCATGCTATTTTCATTTGTATTATTTTATTTCATGCAAGTAGGTTAGATTTATTTTATGCAAAGTAGTGTAGATTTGCTTCTTTTTAATTAGCTCTTTTTCTTTGAGCATTTGTTTCATTTTGTTAATGTTAAAATCTACTTTTGTTGATATGACTTCAAAGATAAGAAGCTAAACCCCTTTAATTTAGAGGTAATTAATCTCTCATGAATCATGTGAATTCAACATAGTGATTTCATTTATAATTTCTTGTTGTTGTGCTTAATGTAAATTTCGATGTTGATGGAAGTTTGTTGTTTATTAGTGAATTTGATAGCCTGTGTTGTTAATCACAAATTGGCTATACTTAATCAAATATAAACACAAGTTACATCTTCATCTAACTAATGGATTTTGATAATGAAGTTAAAAGTGGAATCAAAATTTGATGTTCTATGTTACTAGATCAAAAATAGTAAATAATCATACCTTAAATAGATTTTACTTTTAACTTCGTAACCATTTTCATGAGATTTTATAAGTGGGTTTGGATGATGTATTAAAGCTTGATGGTTTAAGTTGTGTTAGTCAATATCACAAATAGACCATACTTATAGTATGTACATCAATTATTTCTACATGAGTTTAAAAAAAGTGATTATAAATTTGTTATGTGTTGATTTACTTGAATATGAGTGGATTTACCTCTAAATTACCTTTTAATCTCATTGTTTATTTATTCTCATTTTTACTCTAGTATTTCTGCACTTTTTAGTTAACAACATTTTCAAAACATTTGGGGATAATTCGATTTAGTAATTTAAAAATTATTGCCTTCCCAGTTGGATAGACCCGTACTCGCATACATACTACGATTATACGCCGTGCACTTACGATAATTTTAATTTAGAAAATTCGATGGTTTTTTAATCAATAGAAATTCCATTTTCGAATTCTATCATGCATGCCCAACCTGGAGATGGGTGCGATTATCAAGTACACTCATTCCTCGATGGCCAAATTTAAAGATTATCTCATCCCTTTTAGTTTTACAGCCATCTCCGGCTTTGGTAAAAAAAGCAACATCGATTCCTCCGTCTGGAGATATATTTGGCTTGTTTGGGAGCATACAACATAGAATAGCTACATGTTGTCTCAACAACTTCAGCATTGGTGATATTGACTCTTCCATTCCTCTACTCACCGATGTACCCGCTACCATTGCAGGGGAAATAACTCCTATTAGGAAGCTTCAAGATGACATTCCATGAGTGGCATTAAGACACATTAACACTTTGAATCACTAGATATTCGCACTACAAGTGTTAATCTTTAGTCACTAGATCTTAACTTGACCATGTATTTTTTTAGGTTCCATGGACTGCCAACATCTTTTTGATGAACTTCAAAGCTACTTTGGTGAATATCAAAGCCCTGGCACATTATATCGTCATCCTAAGTCATCTCATGAGTCTGATTCAGACAAGCGCCATAAAAGAGAACAAGAAAGGCGAGATAGAGACTACAAGCGTCGTGATGACAGTTATAGAAGATCTGGTAGGTCCTCTCCTTCCCAACACAGGGCTCATTCTCCTTTGCCAAAAAGCCTAGATAGATATTCGACGAGACCTAATCCCATCCCTTCAATTCAACTTCCTAATGCACCTACTTTAGTACCACCTGCTACATGGCTGACAATCTCTACTTATAAGCCCAAACAATCTATTCAGCCATCTAGGTCTGCATCTTCTAACCCTTCTAGACGAAGGCATGGCAAAGACCATACTCTTGTCTCTATTTCGACTGCGGTGACCAAACCTATTTCGAATCCACATCTTTCCACAATGCGGAAGGCCTTTCTAAAGATTTGTTTCAATGAAGTTAAATTTTCTCACAACTTGAAGACATTCCTCGCTACGTGGGGCCAGAAGTCACAGCTTACATGAGTGATGTCTATGATCAATATTACACATATAGAAGGCTCACAGAGGCTCTTTCCGACATTAACTTAGAAAAAATCGATGGCTCTCTAGGCGAATGAGCTGATACAGAAGGATAATAAGTGCATTATTGAGACTCTAGATAAAGAATTTGAGGAGCTCAAGACATCTCTGGGTACTAATGAGAAGTTAGAAGAAAAGACGAAGTCTTTCGAAGAACAATCTAAAGGCAACAGATCGGGTTGAAGCCGCATATCATAAGAGCTACACTCTTACATTGGAAAATGAAAAGCTTCGAAAGACCATTGATGGTAAAGCCTCAGAAATCCAGAAATTGAAAGCCGCTTTAGAAGGTAAAAGGAGGGAAAAAGATAAAGCCCTCACTCTAGCCCAAGAGTATTGTAATCAACTATTAGATGCCCGATAAGTGCAAAAGGAAGACAAGCTCTAAATGAAGACAGCTGAGGATTGAGTCAAGTCTGAGATAAAGCCTACTCTAGTTTGATTCTACATGAATGTTGTTAAGTCTGGGAACTTAAGATTGCTCAACAAAGGGTATCTCAGGGCCTTAGCTATGGCTTGGGAGAAATACTTTTGTAGGAACGGGAGCACGCTAATAGTGTTGAGATTGATGAGGAGGCGTTAAAGTAAATCTCCTAGAGGATGAAGATTTTGGACGTGCTCAAGATTAGTAAGATTCTGCTAGCGTCATAGGTTGCCACTCAAGCTAGGGTGCCTGCTGGAGCCCTTCCCGGACATAGGTCTAAAGGTTTGGGTGAAAGTTCCACTTCCATTTCTAAGGGATCCACGGTAAAGACTTTGATGCTAATAGCGATGAATTTGGCGTTGTCACCTCTTCCACATCAGGACCTCTCACCATTGAACTTGTTGTTCCTTCTTCTAGAACCACTATGACGTCCACTGCCTTGGAGACTCCGGGTACTTAAGCTGCTTTAATGCCTTTAGTTGATGTCTAAAGCTTCCCATCTTATCTTCTATCATGGAGGGAAATTCTACAGGGACTCCTTCAGACATTACCTTTGTTTCTCTTGGAGGTATATCATTAATTTCCCCTATGTTCGAAGAGGCTCACATGAAACTAGTTGATGTCTCTAATCTCTATTTTTTAATTTTTGATGTTTCAAGTCCACCTATTTTTGCCCCTTGTCGGAAGGGGACTTGTCTTTGGGAATTCAAGCTACAATGACTGAATTAGTCATCGTGTCTGTCCCTACTCATATTCCAGCCACTTTGGTAGGTCCTACTCTTGGTCCTGACATTGAAACGATACATGCTCTGAATGAAGAGGCTATAAATGATCCTAACATAACATAAGGGGATGAAGATATAGTCATGATAGGGGCCACTGAGCGTAAGTCTGGGCCCTTAATGCAGGAAAAGAAGAAGTTGTAGGAAAAGAAGAAGTTGCAAGTTAAGAACATTAGTGGGATCAAGAAGGATAAGATGGACGATTTTCCTCCTCCTCTTTCATTCTCATTGCCTATACCACGTATTGTCATCCACGCTTCTGCTCTTGGCCCCAGTAGTGTTCAAGATTATGTTCTCAGTTCTCTAGGGAGCGATTATTATTGGTGTAATGACCCAAGGGAAACTTATCTAGGAGAAGAAAAGGTGGAAGATCTGCAATATGGTACATTACAATTTCTTCCGGGGAGAAGGAGGATGAGAAGAGGAAGAAGAAGATGAACACTTAATTGTTGTCTTTTATGTCATCATTTATTATTTGTTTTGGTTTTTGATTCATGTATATAGGTTGTTGTTGTGTGGAAACAACTCGCGCTTTTGCTTGGAAAGTTTTGTTAGTTGTTAATAAAATAGTTTTCTTTCAGATTTCCATCTTGCTTGCTTATGTACTTTGTTTATTGTTGTTAGTTGTAATTGCATTTAAATCAAAGCAAGGTTATTATCCATCATAATTACATACGTGTGAATAACTTCTTTGTTAACAAGAAATCTTGTCAACACCACAAAGTAGGATTAAAAGTGAGAATGACCTCTTCGAAACCACCTATTGAATCAGTCAAGGTAATCTAAAATTCCTACGAAACCACCTTTCGAAATGCTTGAGGTAAGTAGGATAAAAACTGAGAACAACCTCTTCGAAACCACCTTTTGAATTAGTCAAGGTAATCTAAATTCCTTCGAAACCAACTTCCGATATGGTTGAGGTAAGTAGGATAAAAAGTGAGAACGACCTCTTCGAAACAACCTTTTGAATCAGTCGACGTAATCTTAAACTCCTTTGAAACCACCTTTCGAAATAGTTGAGGTAATATAAAGTTGTGGCTTAGTGGTATCTAAAGGTTTTAACTATGTCGGCAGGGATTTATTCCTTTGAAAGGTATCCCTTCAAATAGCATTGATGCGAGTACTCTATAACTGAATCCATATACAAGCACTGAACCAGATTCTATATATTTGAAAATACCATGCACTTACTTTATTAATAATTTTCTTGAATACAAGAGGCTTAAGTATTACAAAGAAGTATAATCTACATTTGATCTAAGGATTAGGGTTTACAAATTCAAGAAAAGAACAAGTATCGAATGAATCAATTCAGATCCTTCAAACAATACCCATAGGGTCTTATTTATAGGCGCAGGTTGGACCCTTTCACATAAATCCTTTCGACTTAGTCGAAAGGGTGCTTTGAAGACCTTTCGTCAACTGTTGAATTTAGGACGCCCTTCTAACTTCATTTTTGAATGGAAATTAGGTGCTTTCGACACCATCAGGAGGTATACAAATGTCCTTTACCTTGTTGTTGATGCGCTGTGTAAGTAGGAAAGGATGTTGGCTTGCAATGCTATCAAAAGGGTTGATTTTGGGGCTTCGAATGACTTGAAGCATAGTATAAGGCTTTGTTGCGGAAGGTAGCTTTTGAAAGCACTCTCGTTGATTAATGTGAAACCTCCATCTTTTGATGTTTGAGGAAGGAATATTAGTCATATGCAAGATCTCCTTCATATTCGTGGAAGGTTTCAACTAATTCGAATGGCTGATCTATGCTTTCATAGGGGTCGCTTTGGCCGAATGTTCTTTTGCGGAAGGTAAATAGTAGCGAAATTAACTGCTTCGAAAGGTTTGGCCCATAGGCGAAAGCTTGCCATCTCATACCTTCAAAAGGTGCTTTTAACTCATACGAAACCCCTTTATGCATGCGGAACCAAGTGTTTCAAAAAGGGTTAACTAAAGCGAAAGGGTAGCCTTGTCCCCTTTCGACCTCTTCGAAAGTCCAATGCTCATCCAATATTTTGTAGAAGCATCCCTTCAACTATTTCGAAAGGTCTTGCTATTGGTATCATTCTTCGTAAATCCTTCCTTTGTATTCTTTTTGATTTCGACATTGTTTCGACACCCATCATTATATTAGCATAAAATCTTCCCACCTTTTGATGTTCCAAAATGAATCTTGGCAGTTCATTTAAATCTGATCAAATGGCTTTCCCTGCATTTTATTTGCTTATAAATCAAGCTTCCTTCTTCCCCTTTTCATTTACCTACAACTAACAACCTTGTAGCAAGAATAAAAAATTTCAACCTCTTATTAAATTCTTAATTTTTAGGAGACACAAATTCAGATTCAAGGTATACATCCATTGTTTTATATTACAGATCAATTTATCACATCTAATTTCAATTTCAAATTCTTAGGGTTTGAATTTGCTGAATCGATTTAAATTTTGAAGATGATTTAAGTTTATCGTTCGTAGAAAGTGATTTTTGGATTCAATTTTATGCTTACTTCGATTAGTCTATAGTATCAATTTAGGGTCCGAGCATGCATTTGCTAAATTTGGAGTTTTTGCTATTGTTGAATGCAAATTCAGGCTTGAATTCTATTATTCTCAATTTTAATTTGTCTAGGAGGATTTTTTTATTAGGTTAAAAACGTCCCTCACTATGAATTGAATTAAGAAAATTTTACTTTTTGTTACAGTCGAAAACCTTATCCAACCTTTCAACTTGATCAAAACCCCCAGAATTGAGACAAGCTTAGCCGTTTACATGCTTTCGAAATTCTATCTTGTCCTTTCGACTTATTTGAAACCCATAATAGTCAACATGAATATATCATTTTCTCAACATAAACATTGTCAAAACGTCTTGAAGCCCTTTCTTTTGTATTGAAATCACTTTGTTTTGAGTCTTTCGACTTAATGAGAGTATGACATTTCGGAAAAGTTCATATTTTTAAGTAGAATAAAATCTGTGGGTTTCGACATTGTCTAAAGGTATATTTGATTTGATTGGGAGCTGTTGTTAGTGGTTTCGACAATGTATATATCCAAATTGGTATTGTGTGGATAGTTGCACTTATTATTATTAATAATAATAATAATTCCTTCGGGATTTCGACATTGTTGAAGGGTGTGTTCTGGTGCTTGTATTTCATCTTCCTTTTCGAAATTGTCGAAAGCTCAATGGATCTCATAATTCTCATTAACTTTAACTTTCTTTCGAAGGCATGGAACCACATGCTTCGGTGGATATTTGAGCCATTGCAATAGGCTTTCGACACCTTCAAAAGGCATAAATAGCAAAATTAATTATAACTTTAATGAAACTATTTCACCTGGCCAGGTCATGGGTTTAAAAAGAGCTTCCAAGAAACCAGAAAAGGATATAGTTTCAGAACTAGAATCTTCCCCAAAGAAGATTGAAACAGTTTCAAGCCATTCCCTTGTATCTTCTCAGGATGAAGTAGACGAAATCCTTAATGACTTCGAAATTATTGGAGTAGAAGCTATTCCTCCTAGCAACAATGATATTATACAAAATCCTCCCAAGGGATATTTCGCTTATACCGTCATCCACATTTGGATCGGAGGTTTCATTCCATTTCCTGAGTTGTCAAGATTTCTGAGTCACCTTGGCATAGCACCTATTCAATTATTGCCAAATGTATATACATATCTGATTTCCTTAGAGCACATGGCCTTAGATTCAGACATTCCTTCTCTAAGTGCTGAAGTTCTTAATTACTTGGTGCGTTTGGTCAAGCTTAGCAATTTGAATAGCCAAATTTTCAAGGCTAACCTCACAAGAAGTTAGTTTCAAAGGGAGTAAACAAGTTCAAGGATTGGGAGACGCAATTACTTTAGGTCAAATGTTTTCCAAGTATTAGTGGAGCTTTCTCCTCTCCTCGTAAGTAAATCATTACCATTGTTTTTCATTAAATTATTTTCTTTTGCTGAATTATGTTTTCTTATTAAGCCTTGCTCCCAAGGATCTTGATGATGAAGGCAGGAGAATTGTGAACTTGTTAATTGCTGCCTCAAACAATATTGGAAATAAGCTCACCTTGTTGACCCCTAGCAAACTTCAGAAATATTCTCTCCATCCAGAAGGCCAAAGGATTCTTCGACAACCTCCCCTTGTCCAATATACCTCTAAGAGCAAATGATTTTTGTCCTTGGGTGACCCCAAAAACTTTCCATCTCTACCTCCGATTTGTCCCGACCAACCTGGTAATCTTAAGTGTACTGTTTGTAAATTAACGTTGTGTTACTCATTAGATTTCTTTGCTAACTTATGCTTTTTGGTTTTAATAGTTGGTCCTTCATCTGAACTATCCATAAGAGATCCACTCCCTCCACCTTATAAATCTAGTGCTTTAGCTCTGACCCAGGCCATTGCCAGGTTGAGAATTATCGCTAAAATAAAATTGAGCGGAGTGACTACCGCATGTCCTCCTTCCAAGAAAATTAAAACTGCTGATGTCCAGTCTTCTCTTCCTCCAAAAGAGGGTGAACCTATTGATGTAGGAAAAACTCTAGAAGATTCTACTCTTGATGCCACTGCTAACCAACCCAGAACGATTCCTTCAAAGGATGACTTCATGTCTCATATAGTTGTGTCTGATTCTCCCAGCGTCATTGAACAGATGCAAAAGGACTTAAGCACTTCAACTCCTTCCCAGGAGTTGAATCCTTCTATACCCCCATCATCGGTATCTCCTAATGATTTTGAGAAGATTATACAATCAATTATGAAATCTCCATCATTCACTTCTATTCAATCGCCTTCTTCTATATCCGATCCGACAAGTCATTGTCGATCCCTCATTGAACAACAACTTCTGATATTTTCCATACTACTTGATTTTCTTACTACCATGTTATATTGAATCTTGACTTACGTTTTAATTTTCCTTTCAGATCTCCAAAAGTTGGTACTCCCTCCAAGAAAATGTTTCAAAGTCTTCTGCTGAGATATCTAAGCTCAAAGAAGAAGTCTCAACACTAAGTAACCAAACTACTTCCCTCACTGCTGCTAAAGATAACGCAGTGAGGGAACAAGAAAGATTGAGTGCTTGTCTTGATCACATGGAATTTACAATTTCCGAGGAGAGGAAGGCTAAACAAATCTTAGCCGATGAGGTTTTAGCTTTGAAGTTGACTTCGAATGAGTTGGAGGATAAAAAGACCAGGATGAACGCTAAACATGTTTCTCTCAAGAAGAGATGTGCATTTTTCAAGAAGAAACTGGAGAAGGAAAATAATTCTTTAACCATGGCCATCAAAACCATTTCCGAGGCTAAGCAAAAAGTGTCTCAATTTTCGAGCACTTCTCTGAACGATATCATCGTGAATTTTTATGAAGATGCGCTCATGCTAGCTTACTCTAATAACATTGAGAAGTGTCTAGATTTAAGCTTTCCCTCACTCAATCCTATATTGGTTAAAAGATTCATGAACAAGATCAAGGAAATGGAGCAAGGGATTGAGGTCCTTGACTGAGAAGAAATTGATGTTGTAAAGCTCCTATCTTTCGAAGTCCCTCCCATAGAAGGAGATCCCGATTCCGACGAGGAGGAAGACGATGAGGATAATGAAGTCGTCATTGAAGAAGGTGGGAACGATGATAATGATGATAGAGGTTAGAGTTTTGGTGGCAATGGGGGTGATCATGATGATTCTCACGGAGGAGGTGGCGATGATACTTCCAGGGCTTCAAATAAAGTCAACCCTAATCCTAGTGCCCACGAAGAGGGTCAAACTAAATTTCCTGAACCCTCTGATCTTCATGAAAAAGATGCCAATATTGATGCCGGAAAGCAAGATGGGAAAAGGCAGACCTTACAAACTTCAATTCCTATTTCTCAGGTATGAAATTCTTTGTCAAAATGGCTTTCACTTCCAAGATAACATTGGCTAATATCTTTCCATTTTAGTTAAGGAAGAAATCCATTCATCTTTATAAAACAAAGCTTGAAAGAAAACTGGCAGAAATAAATAGCTCGTATAGGGAGTTAGATAAAAATTTAAAAGAACACATTGCACTCTTTGACAAGTATTATAAGCCTAATAAAAGCGTTGCAGTATTAGCGTCTTTTAAAGATCAGGAAGCGGCCCCATGACTGAAAAGGGCGCGCCTTCGCTATGACAAGCTCTTAGAATAGAACAGATAATTGATAACACTCTTTTGAATGTTGATTAAGGATAGAGATATCCTGGTTGATTTCCTGTATAAAGCTAATTGCAGACATCCAACTGTAGATTTTTGATACTTGGGTGATTTAAGTGGAGGTCTACTTAGATATCTACATAGGAGGTACTTAGATGAATTTGGATTTGATCCTCATCTGGGGGCTTATTGGAATTTACCATGAGTCAACTCAATTCCTCGCGTATTGCCTCCAAAAAAACTCAAATATTATAAGGATAAATTCATTTCCGAGTTATTCAAAAAATCAATCTTGTACGAGCTAGATGAAAATTTGTAATCATGTAATCATATGGATTTGTAAATTTTCTACACTAGTTTTCTTTTATACTTAGTCGTATTTTATTACGTTATTACAGAGTAAATGTCTTTCAAGCAGCCTTGTTCTAGGGACTACTTAGACAAATACGTCAAATTAAGAAGAGGTTCCTTAGAAAAGACCTCGCTTTTGAAATCATCAAGATTGGCTTGATATTTTTTTCTTAGAGATCTGCAGAAGCTTAATATGCAACATCCCCGCCTTCGCTTTGATTTTCTAGGCGAAGAAAAGGAGAAGCTTCTTAAGGAAATTCGTATATATCATACAAAGTTGATTTGTGGCTATGATAGTTCTCCAGCCGGAGAATGGGATTATAGTAAATGTCCCCCAGTTAATACCCCAGAAGGATTTAATTCCACTTTCAAATTGACCATCCCTCTTTCAGCTAACTCTTTGAATAAAGTTAAAAGTGATGTTTATAGACTTTAAGTGTGATAGAGCAAAGCAAGTATTTCACTATAACAATGATATTGCACCCTTTGTTTTATTTCTTTTTCTGTTATAACCTTTACAATTGTAATAAAAGAAATTTGTTTTCTGGATACTATTTTTTTTGTTTATTTGAATAGGAATTACAGTTAGCTATCACACCACTCTCACTAGATCCGTTATTTCGTTTTATCAGTATTAGAGATAAGTTGTTGGCAGATCTTGAGAGGAGAAACCTATTTAAAGATCCTTTGTCCACCGGACTTCAAGGTAATATTGAAGCGTTGGAATGACATATTTTTGCTTCAAAAGGCGATTATTAGAGACCTTAATGATCAAATCACTAGTCTCGAAGCAGATATCAAGAATAAAGATGAAACAGTTTCCCAATTGAAACACCAATTAAATCAAACCCTTCGATCGACTTTGATCATGAGATGTCTAAGCTTTTCCAACAAGTAAAAGATTTAGAGATAAAATTAAAAGATAGTAAATTTTAGTGCAAATCCTTAGAATTTATTATAGGAGGCGACATTCAAAATATCAATTTACCAACTTCTCTGGTTACCTCATCTGTTGTGAAATGACAAGGTCTTCATCTTTAGCTATTCAAAAATTCCCCGCTACAACAAACCCTCCCCTAGGTTTAGACAAGAAGGCGGTAGGTGAATGGTGTAGAAAGGTTAAATTTGAAATGATGAGATATCTTGACGACCAATAGAATGTCAGGAATTCGCAAAGCATCAACGAGTATGCAGCCAAAATTCAAAGGCTTGAACATGAAAAATATCTTCTTCAAAAGCGTATCGCCGATTTGAAAGGCAAAATAAGACTCTTAAAGGTGCTAACAACGCTTTCAATTGTGCTTTAAAGACCTATATTGAATCTATTGATAATGTTGATGAAATAAGAAGAAGGAAAGGAAGCTTAAAGAAATTCTTTGCATATCAATTCGCCTATCCTTTACTGGCTGAGAATTTAGATAAGGTTGTCCATGATCTTTGATGTATACACCATGTCATAGAATATTCTTTTAGTTTTGTAAATTATGTAAATATCACTTGGTTTGTTGTCCTTTCCTATACTCGTAATGTTGTTTCTAAATTTGACTCTTGATAGCTTTGACTATAGTTTTCTTTTGTGTTTGTTGAATAATTCGGTCTTCTTTATCAATCTTATTTTCTTGAAAAGTATAAAGTAGGCAACATTCCTTATCATTAGTTTGAAGTTTATGCAAAAATATGACCAGTAGTTTGCTCATAACATTATTGGGGATAATATTAGAATTTCTGATAATAAAATTCCAGAATTCTAATTCCAGGAATAGCGGGAATTAATAGATTATTATCTTCAAATAATAAGTGGCAAGAAATCCATAGTGGAGAATAATATTGGATCGGAAATTCATGTCTGGCAATAATAGAAGCCCCCATATCCAGTTTTGATAATAATGAGAGAAGTTCAGAATTTCAGCTCTGGCTGTATTAATAGAAGAGTAGAAATCTGATTATGAAAATAATAGAGGACAAAAAATTTAGATCTGGCACTAATAATAAAAGTCCATAAATCTTCTTTTGGAAATAATAATAGAAGATCCAAAACTTAGATTTGTGTAACGATTTGATAAGTGAAGTCCATAAGTTATTAGTTGTAGACCCGAGACTTAGATTAGGGTATTGAGAAAGATCCAGAAATTATTATATAAAAATTAATAGAAGACCCGAAGTCCATAACAGAAGACTTGAAATAACATGAGATTCCAAATCTAGATTTGGGTATTAGTGATTGAAGTCCAGAATTCATCTTCTGGATATAGTAGATGACCATGTATTCATAATGGAAGACTTGAAACCCAGATTCAGGTATTAATGAGTGAAGTCCAAAAATCATCTTCTGGAAATTATTTGATGACAATGAATTCATATGTAATTCGATAGTTATTATCCAAAAATAACAGAAGATTAGAAATCCATTCCTGGCAATAAGAAGGAACATTTAGAACCTATATGAATAATGGAAGTTCAGAAATTCTTATCTGAGCCTTTTGTTTTGTGTCACTCTTTGGACTTTGATTATCTAAACCTTTTGCTTCATGTTGCTTCTTTAATTCATGGAACTTGATTCTTTCGATACACGCCATCCCATAGGCTTTGTATACTGTTGATGTTTTGTGTGCCGCTTCTAGGGCTTGGTCGTCTTAGTCCATTGTTGTCCAGTGCGCTTGGTTAGCTTATCCACAAGCAAAACCAAAGGACTTACTCGATCTCCCACCAAGAGGCACTCCAGCTAGGCCTTATAGGCGGGACTGAAGGCTAGTTCGATGCCTTGACCAAGCCATAGCATGGCAGGATCAAGGGCTTACCCTATCCTCCCTCCAGGAGGTGCTCTAGCCAGGCCATATAGGCGGGACTGAAGGCTGGTCGGTGCCTTGGCCTGGCCATAGCGTGGCGCGTTACTCCGTCCCCCCTCCACAGGGTTCCTTGATCTGGCCACAACGTTGCGTGATCAAGGGCTTGTAGATACTTTAACTTAGCCATAGGGTGGCGCGGATAAAGGTTTACACTAACCTCCCTCCAAGAGGCGCTTTGACCTAGCCAACTCGGCGCGGACAAAATCTTATGATCGTTTAAGGTAGTTTCAATGTTTTAGGAGAATTCTACTCCGTCCATGTAGATTTTTCTTAGAAAAGAGGCGCTTTATTGAATTTGACTAGGATTGCTTTACAAATCTATTGATTTTGCCTTGTCTAAAAGATTGATAATCATTCCTTCGAGAGCTCTGCATTGGTTGGTTTCGTGTCCGTTCATAATATGGTAATGACAATAAGGTCCTCTCATATTCCTTTCATATTTGGGCTTATTCTTTCTGGATGGCCAATAGTTTCGTTCCTCCCTTGTTAATATGTAGATGTTCTTGAATTATGTAATCAAGTTGCACTCTTTAGAGAGTCTTGATTTGAAGCTTGTCATATGAGGTTGATTTCTAGCTTTTTTATGGCTCAATTCGGGAACTTCATTCTCAATGACCAATTTCCTTTTTAAAACCCTTCGAAACTCGTATGTAGGTAGAGATCCACTTGTTACTAGATGCCAATTTTGAATAATGGTGTAATAATCAGCCATCATTCCTTCTTCAAAGATAGTCCCTTTTGCATAGCGTTGGATAGCCTTCTTCATTTGAATAAACAAATTATCATCTTTACATCTTTCTTCTCCTAAAGAAAAGATGGTTGTAGGGCTGATATAGAATGGATTTAGGCTCTAATGGTTTCATAAGATTCATCTCTCTTCTTTTTCATGACTCTTAAAGCTTCCAATTTTAACATTTGCTTTTCATATAGCCTTGAATCTTCAAAAATTTTATTAAAGGACCTAGCTAAGTGAGGTTTTGAAGATCCTTGCTCGGATTTTTTTACTTTGCGAAGCATTATGTAGGTTCTAAGGTTAACTTGAAATGGAATAGGGGTAGAGGAAAGTAAGGTTGGGAATTCAATAAAATTGGAGGTTCGACCCTCCTTCTATCTCCAAAAATGTTAACAAGAAATCTTATCAACACCTCAAAGTAGGATTAAAAGTGAGAACGACCTCTTCGAAACCACATATCGAATCAGTCAAGGTAATTTAAAATTCCTTCGAAACCAGCTTTCGAAATGGTTGAGGTAAGTAGGATAAAAAGTGAGAATGACCTCTTCGAAACCACCTTTCGAACTGGTCAAGGTAATATAAAATTCTTTCGAAACCACCTTTCGAAATGGTTGAGGTAAGTAGGATAAAAATGAGAACAACCTCTTTGAAACCACCTTTCGAAATGGTTGAGGTAAGTAGGATAAAAATGAGAACAACCTCTTCGAAACCACCTTTCGAACCAGTCAAGGTAATCTTAAACTCCTTCGAAACCACCTTTCGAAATGGTTGAGGTAATCTAAAGTTGTGGTTTAATGGTATCTAAGGGTTTTAACTAAGTCGACAGGGTTTTATTCCTTCGAAAGGTATCCCTTAAAATAGCATTGATGCGAGCACTCTATAGTTGAATCCATATAATAGAATTGAACTAGATTCTACATATTTGAAAATACCGTGCACTTGCTTTATTAATAATTTTCTTGAATAAAGAGGCTTAAGTATTACAAAGAAGTAAAATCCCCAATTTGATCTAAGGATTAGGGTTTACAAATTCAAGAAAAGAACAAATATCGAATGAATCAATACGGATCCCCAAACAATACCCCTAGGTTCTTATTTATAAGCGCAGGTTGGACCCTTTCGCATCAGTCCTTTCGACTTAGTCGAAAGGTTGCTTTGAAGACCTTTCGTTACTGTTGAATTATGGGCACCCTTCTAACCTTGTTTTTGAATGGAACTTGGGTGCTTTTGACTCCATCGAAAGGTGTACAAGTTTCCTTCACCTTGTTGTTGATGCACTATATAAGTAGGAATGGATGTTGGCTGTTTTTGGAGCTTCGAATGGCTTGGAGCATAGTATAAGGTTTATTTGCAGTAGGTAGCTTTCGAAAGCACTCCTGTTGATTAATGCGAAACTTCCATCTTTTGAAGTTTGAGGAAGCAATATTAGTCATATGCGAGATCTCCTTCATATTCGTGGAAGGTTTCAACCAATTCAAAAGGTTGATCTATGCTTTCGAAGGGGCGGCTTTGGCCAAATGTTATTCTACGGAAGGTAAACAATGGCAAAAATAACTACTTCGAAAGGTTTGGCACATATGCGGAAGCTTGCTATCCGATACCTTCGAAAGGTGCTTTTAACTCATACAAAACCCCTTTATGCACGCAAACCCAACTGTTTTGGAAGGGGTTAACTGAAGCGAAAGGGTAGCCTTGTCCCTTTTTGACCTATTCGAGAGTCCATTGCTCATCCAATATTTTGTAGAAGCATCCCTTCGACTCTTTTGAAATCATTCTTCATAAATCATTCTTCATAAATCCTTCCTTTGTATTCATTTTGGTTTCGACATAAATTGAGTGATTTTTGATGGTAACATTCTCGCTATTGCTTGATTGTATATCATTATTTCATTTGGTTCATTGCTACCTTAACATCCCCCTATTGGCAAGTAAAATCAATATCTTATGCCAAACTCTGTAACCTACTTAACTTATCTCTAGTCAGGTTCTGTTTTACAAGGGATAACTGTTCATTTTCAAGCGGTCGCACTTACTCTCAAAACGTCATTAGACTCTACTATGTTAGAAAAGATCTATCAACGGATACCTGTGGATGTAGATAGTATAATATCAGGATCCATATTGAAAATCATTTTTGAATATCGGATATCAACATACATGAGTACAGACGGATATCAAATAGTATCCTATTTGCTGACTGTCGACAAATCTAAAGTTGCACGGTTAAAGCGTTAGCGGTTCTGTAGCGGTTAAGGTGCAAAATATTGTAGCTGGTATAAAGAGGAGACATAGGAGAAAATAATGGAGGTGCAAAAAACTTCATTAGATATCAAATTAAATATTTAAAATTAATTTATTCTCATTCTCACATCTGATGTGCACGTAAATGTGCATATTTTTACCACCATATTTAATCTATTTAAATTAAATAAATGATCATATCGGGTATTTTAACTTGTTTAAACCAAAATTCATATTATTTTCAAATCGTCACATATTCATCTTCATCCAAGGGCAAAATGGTCATTTTTGTGCATATATTAATTTGAGAAAATTTAATTGAAAATTTCTATGTTATTTTGTAGGAATTTAAATTCATATACAAGTGGTTTCATGATGATATATGCATGCACAAGAGTGAAGAGAACAATTGAAGATGGAAATAATTCAAAGTGAAGACAATGGAGGACCCCACCTACCCACCTACCTTAATGTACAAATTAGCAGCTAATGCACATGCTTATGGAATTAATGGCTTCATGTACGTTTAAGTGAGGGATTATTTAAGCTAATAATAACTTGGCCACCACACTTCCTAAGAGGTTATTTTGGTCATTCCCCAAAAATATGCATTAGGGTTTCTAACTTGTTTAAATACCCCTTATCTTCATGTTACCCTCTTCCTTAGTATCTCTTTAGTTTAGTTTAGGCTCAAAAATAAACAAAGCTCTTCTCTTTCTCTTTTCATGGCTACATAGCCATTTCATTTATGTAATCTTTTCTTTTTGCAATTTTCAATACATGCTCTTTTCTTCTTTTGTTTATTTCCTTTCATATTAGTAGTGGGGATTTGTTTATTTATGCAAGTAGTGTAGACTTTCTTTTATGCAATTAGAATAATTTTTCCTTTCATTTTGCTTTCATGTTGTTAGCTACATTTGTTAATCAAATGACAAATATGATAGGCTAAACTCCTTCAATTTAGGGGTAATGAAGCTCTCTAATTATGTAGCTTCAACTATTTGTTAATTCATGCTCTCTTTTTGTGCTTATTGATGATAATAGAAATGGTTTACTAGTTGTTTTTTCTTTGAATTTGATAGAATATATTGTTGACATCAAATAGGCTATGCTTAAACAATCACTAACACTAATTGCCTCTTCATCAAAATATGATTATGGCAAAAGAAAGTGATTTGAAATTAAAATTTGATGGTCTATATTTCTATTCAATAGTTAATAGGCCATATTTAAAATAGATTTCATTTTCATTTTCATTGTCAAGTTTCATTAAAGTTAGTAAGTGATTTAAGGGGTGTGTTATAGTTTGATGGCTTATGTTGGCTAATTAATAGCACACATATGCCATACTTATGATAAGCACATCAATTAAAGCACTAATGACCATAAAAGAGAGATTATGATTTCATATATGTTGAACTACATGATCTAGAGAGTGGATTTATTCTCTAAATTGTCATTTAACTCTTATATTTGCATCTCTTTTCTTTTAGTTAGTTAGCTAATTTTCTAATTCTCTAGCTTAACTTTCACTCAACTTTGGTTTAATTTGATTGAATAGAATTTTAAAATCATCAATTCCCTGCGGATCGACCTGTATTCACGACGTACTACAAGTGTACGCCGTGCGCTTGCGGATAATTTTATTTCTAAATTCGTTCAACGGTTTTCTAATCCGATAGAATTTCCGTCGTCGAACAAGTTTTTGGCGCCGTTGCCGGGGAATTTGATTTTAATTTTCTATTCTTCGAATTATTTTGATTTTTGTGTGTGTTAGCATTTTTTTAAAAAAAACAAAAAAAAGACTTTTTTTTAGCATTTTTTGATTTATTTTTAAAGAAACACTATAGGATAAATATATGGTTTTGGTTTATAAAATTGAAATTTTTGAAAATTTATTTGTCTTAACAAAAATAAAAATGAAGTTTGATTACAAATAACAATGGTTCAACTAGTATATTGGAAGATTCATACGTGTTAATTATGAAATACGACCTAATTGAAAATCTTTGTTTTAAAAAGTGGTGAATTCAAATAAAAGGATATAACATTTTTTTGTCTTCTAAGTTAAATGGTGCTAAGATGATTTTGCAAAACTCTCTCTTTCTAAAAAATAGAAAAAAAGAACAAAAAAAACATTTGTATATATGTATATATTCTCATTCTCACATCATTTGTGTAAGAAGAAGAAATTTTGTTTAATCTTATATAACAAAATCGAAGAATATCTTGACTTTTGCAGTCCAAATTTGGTGAGTACAATAGAATTTAAACTTATACGTAGCACTTATGCCTTAAAATTAGGTGTTTACCTTAACTTTGTTAGTTTGGTTTAAAAGAGAATTAGTCAAATCTGCCATTTTATATTAATATTTCTAAAACGAATGCTAAAAGGCCTTGATTTAGCGGGTGTAGTGGAAAATAATGAGGCTTAAAGCGGATTTACTATTTAATAGTGCTAAACTGAAAAAGCATAATAGTCGAAGAGCACTATGCGCTATAGCGGCGATTTCATGGGGTTTTAGCAGGGCTTTAACTGCGTAGATCTAAAGACCTAAATATAAGATTTTGATTTGAATTAGTTAAAAGGAAAAAGTTGGGGAGATTTTTTGAACCAAGGACACCTCCTTAAAGGTTTAGTGTGAAGTAAAACAATAAAAAAATATTATATTAATATAGCTTTATCTATATAAATATTAAATTAAATTAGCACTATATTAACAACAAAAATACTATATTTATAGCAAATGCCATGTAACAACCTATACTTTCAAACACACCGATCCAAAGCCTAAAAATGACATTTGAACTCGCGTTGTTTCAAGAAGTATGAGTCATTGGATTTTTATATTTTACATGGAACATAGACAATTATAAATTTAGAACAGTCTACAATTTCAGATCTCACAATCGAAAAAAATAAAATATAAGCACTGAAAATAACCAAATCAGATAAACATGGTCCATATAACAATGTCATCAAATAGCAATACATAAAAATCTAACAGATAGGAATAATATAATATGAAGTACATCGAGAGCAACTATAAATAAATGTATCTTTAGAGCACTAGGTTGCCTCCTCCATGCACATTGCCATGCCTATGTCACTTACTACTCTGACCA
The DNA here is from genome assembly GCA_030737815.1 of Allium fistulosum. Taxonomy (NCBI): domain Eukaryota; kingdom Viridiplantae; phylum Streptophyta; class Magnoliopsida; order Asparagales; family Amaryllidaceae; genus Allium; species Allium fistulosum. The sequence goes on from CM060906.1 coordinate 1,024,584,020, forward strand.
CCTATGATAGATTTAAGAGGGAAAATTAGGGGAGGTCAGACAAAGTTTGATGAGTGAATTATATCACTAGTTGTATGGTGTGGACAAGTAATCAAAGTTTAATTATAACATACACTTAAGAGTGTGCTTTAGTATGCATGTTTTATATGTAAGTGATTAATTACCTTTATATTATAGCTTGGCTATTTATAATGCGACTAAATCCAATTTTTGATTTTAGAAGTTTCCACTCGCAGGTGGAACATGCTAACTGAATAATTGCTAGAAGCAATTCTAGTATATAACTATCTATCTATATATGGAGTTAACATTCTTAATGGTAATTATTCAAGTTGCACCTAAATGAGTATAGCTTACCCTACTAAGCCTACGCATTTGAGTTAACAATCCCAATATAATCCTTTGGGTTAATAATCCTGATATAATCTTTTGGGTTAACAATCCCAACATAATCTTTTGGGTTAACAATCCCAATATAAACTTTTTATTAGTGCATGTGTCCTATGCTCTATACCATTATACCAGTAGCATTCAAGAGCGAATTAATAGATACAACACTTTGTAGGATTAACAGATCCTACTATGATGGATTTCTCCGCCATCACTTTCCAGCTTCCACCCAGATGTGGCTAAGACAAGCTACGAATGATAAGAGCTCCTAATAGGATGAAATCGCTTACTTCATTGAGTGTCATGTTGAGCAACTTCAATAATTGAGAGCCTAGGATTTCACTAAGTGTGATACCTTTTCCGCTTGCTACACGACTCCATTTAGCTACGTGAACTCCCAAAAAATAAGGAAGTGGGAAAATGTTTTCCTAATCCATCCTAGTTGGTCTGTACCAGGTCCAGGTTCAACCTGGGCTTGCTGTAATAATTCAGACATCTGATCCTCTTTATCATGGACATTTAGACGTCTGGTTCCTTATTCAGATGTCTGACTTCGATTCCATACGTATGAATAGGAATTCAGATTTTGAACCAGGTTAGATTTCAATTTTTTATTTGCTATTTTGTAATGTCTGAAATTCAGCGGTCTAATTTCATGTTTTTAGGTCTATTATCTTCTTTATTTACCATTGTATTGTTCATTTTCTTCATAGATTCTAGTTTATGTGTTAGACCCGTTTTTAACAGTGTTTAGCTACAGTTTTCATTGCTTGTATATAACACTTCAATAGCTTTTCTACATATTTTTAATTGATTCTATATGTATTTAGATCAACCACCTATGCGTATTTCAAGTTATAGAATAAAGTCTAGGTAAGTTCAAAAGAATACATCTATTTGCTTTTTATTTACCAAAATTTATCCATACTTTTTATACAAAAATTAGATTTATAGAATTAGAGGTATATTTGATCCATTTACCATTCCGTTCTAAATAACAGAGATTATTCAATTTGTTCATTACCTAGGGTCTTTCAATCGTTTAGGGTCATAAGTATTTTAAATAAAAACGTTGATTCACGATTAAAAATAATATTTTTAGCTCTAAGAAGGTATATAAATGAAAATTAACTACTTATCTGCATCATATACATTTTGTAGATAAATCCACTCACCTATAAGAGTTGTTCGAAGAAATTTCTTTCTTTTACCTCGATTTGAATTGGTATCTCTCTTCCTCCATTCCTTGATTTGTTCACGCTCCTCCTTTTCTTTCTCTTTGGAATTGACTCTCTTAGTCTCTTTCTCCCCCCTTTTTTAATTTGATTTATATTCTTTTCTTTTTTACATAGAAATTTAGAAAAGAGAATAGAAAATGATGTTTGGATTTGAGAAGTTTTGAGGAGGAAGAAGAAGAAAAGAACGTATAGAATTCAAAAGGCAATGACTGGGGTTTAGAATGAAGAAGAGTGAGATTTAGGGCTTTATTCATAGTTGAAAACTTTCAACTAGGCTTTGGATAAATTCTGAAATTAATATTTACAAAAATGCCATTGGGCCTTGTTTCCGTTAGTTTTGACCCCTTTTATCAATTTTAACAAGTTATATATGTTTTCTAAGTGTAAGTGACATTCTGGAGGCAATGGAATAGGATCTGTGGCCTAATTCCAATTTTTTTATAAATTTACTATTTTATCCTTTTATGTAAAATTACATTTTTACCCTTATTAGTATTTTAATTTATTATTTAAAAATTTTGTGGTGTTACTTTCCATATACATATAACATTACTTTATAACAAATGATATATACATATAAATTTGTTCTTGAACCTAAATTTTTGACCGGCATCCTTGGTTCAAAAAATCTCTAAACTATTTCCTCCAACCTATCTTCCTATAACATAAAATTATTTCAGTCCAACGATTTTAAAAGTACAAAAAAATGACAAAAAAGTGCTTTGAGTAGTGAATATGCATTAAGTTAAATGCTTATAATATAAACTATTGCCTTATTAGAAATATAGATGCATATCATCATTATATACTGAAATGCACATTATAAAAACTATAATTTTGACAAATACTAAATAGATAATTCTCAAATGAAGTTATAGTCATATACACATCTGCATCAATTTTCTTGAATATTGGTTATTTATTCATTTTTCATGAATTTCGGGTTTTTTCAGGTATTCATTGACAAACTTATAATCTTAAGCTCATACTTATGAAAACTACTCCCTGATTCATATCCACCTCGTCAGAAACAATCAAATATTCTTTCAATTTTATGCAAATAGTTGCTAAAACCATCTTATATAGGTTTTTGATTAAATTTATTTAAAAGGAAACATCCTTTAAAACAATGATTCTAATCTTGGGGTTGTGATGAAAGATAGACGCTAAAACCATCTTCCAACAAGTTGTATAACCACAACAAACCTCTTATTTGCATTTCAACTCAATGTAAAAACAATAGTCGAACATATGATTATCAGTTAAGCAACACATAAAATCATCTAAAAATAATATAGGACAAAGTTGATTTTAGTATAGACTATTAACAATCTCCCATTTTTGTCATTCTTATCCTCTTTGTCGATCATTTTGATGAATGACGTAATGCCTTTCAATTGATAATTCAAGCTACTTTCTACAAAAAAAGAGTTTATAGTGTTAATCTTTTGGCTAATTTACAGAAATTACAATTCTAAAGAATATATACAAATCTGATTAATATCTAATCAGTATATGCAAAACTGATATAATTCACATCCACGCTGTTAGTACTGATTGATATTTTGAAATCACCTATCATTAACTTTATACTCTTCTACCATTGATGTCCCTTTTGAATTAATGTAACAGCCCGGTATTGCATACCGACTATTTATCATCTCTGGACGATTACCTTTCCTAGCTAATGGCTGTTTGGAATTTTAAAACCAGTTTGAAACTCTTTTGAAAAACCTGTTAAGTGTTGATGTGCTTTAAAAATTTAAATAGTGGTCTATTTTTCATTGGGCCGTGAAAATTTACAAAGGCAAATAGCCATTCCCTTTTCAAGCTATTCAACCCGTTTTCCCTGTACCATTTTCTCAGTCGAACCCTAATTAAAAACATTCGAACGAAAAAAAAATTAATGGCGGCGTTCGATTCGTTCTTCAATCAAATGGTGGCAGCATTCTCTTCGTCTCGTTCAGTCCTCTTCGAGCAAATTAGGGTTCGCGCACCTCAGCGTTCTGAAGGGAGAAAGAGGAGGGCTTTGGCTGCTCAATCGAGTTCAAGCACTAGCTTCGCTCGATTGCAAGGGTGCTCGGCTTCGAATCCACTTCGTGCTACTCGTAGGCAAAGGTGAGTGAAAAACTCACATCTAATCCACTCGACTCTGTTGGTTTTCGTTCGTTTCTAGTTAACTCCGATTTATTAGTTTGATTGTGAAAATTTGGGTTTTGTCGAGTTCGACTTCGTTCGATTTTATCTGATGGTTTGGGATTTCAACGTTGGCCATTTTAAATCGATTGCTATGGTATTGAGTTATTCTGTGGCTTTGGTTTGTATGGCATTTTGTTGACATGTATTTGCTCCGACTGTTTTCATCTTCCTTGTTGGGCTTCGGCCATTTGATTTTGATTGATGCCGAGATGATTTTCAAACTTGGCTTGATTTTTCTCGATGTCGATTTTGATTCGAGATTGCATTGAGTTATTCTGTGGCTTTGGTTTGTATGGCATTTTGTTGACATGTATTTGCTCCGACTGTTTTCATCTTCCTTGTTGGCTTCGGCGTCGACTTTGACCTGTAGTTGCCTTCGGCTGTAAACTTGATTTTTGATGTTGGTCTTGTTCAACATTTGCCAGGTTATCCACTGCATCTAGTAGCACTTTGGTATTGTGCAGATTTTGAATTATTCCTTACCTGTTGCATTCGTATATCACTGTAATTCCATCACTACACTGTTTAATTGCATATAAACGGGAGTTCTTTGTTTCATCGCTGCATTGCCGTTTCTAGACTGATATTTTTGGAGTCTGCATCTGTTAGTGGTCTGTTGTCTTGTTCAAATGTGATACATTCATTATGTCTTCTTGTATGCCTGTTAGTATGGTTCATCATGTAGATCTTTGTATCAAGTTTTGAACATGGCTAGATTGTTGTGGAGGCTGTTCAATCGAGTCTCATATTTACACTGTCCAGATTCATTCACTGGTCACTGTATACAAGTTCATCATGTAGATCTCTATATGGATTCGTATCTGCAGCGTAGTTGTGGTACACTGAGCATTTCTTCGAGTCAGTTGTAAAGGGATATGCACACCTTTATATCCCACTGTATATCACCTCATATGGTTTAGTTTTAGCCTTTGTATAATTGTTGCTTTGCTTGTGTATTCGTGTTGTTTGGATTTGGAATACTGGGCACTTTACTTGTATCATGTTGTATCCCCACTTCACGTTTAGTTGCTAAATTTCAACTGTCTGGTGCACTGATTTCTGGTCTTCATTTGCATTATGCAGTAGCTTGAGCATTTAGCTTGTTGTATTGGTTATCTCACTGGGTAGTGGTGTATGAACATGGTGCATGGTTCGAGTTGTATCACTTGAAATTTACTATACTTGTGTTGTCACCGCTGCATTTCGTAGCTGAGACTATACTGGTACCGTCCAGTGCTTCTAATTGGACCTGCACTGTCCATTGTTGCACTATTTTTGGTTAGCCTTGTATATTTCAGTGAGCTTTTGCATCACTGTATCTCGTGCTTTGTCCCTAGTATCATGTATTGTCCTGTCTCCTTATTTTTGGAGCACTGTTCAGATGCAAGTTGCATCTTGTTCCACTTCGATATTAGCTCGGGCTTCTAGCTTGGGAATTTTGTCTCGTGATCTTTCTTACCTGTAGCATGCTCGACTTTGGCATTTCTTCCTATTTGAACTGTTGTTAGACCATGTACATTTGTAGTTGCATTCTGCCCTTGTCCTTGCAACTGTTTGCTACTATAGCTTCATCGTGCTGGTTGCTTCGTATTCGCTTATGTCTGCAGTTGCATGTGCTTTGCAGTTTTTTCCCCTTGTCGGGATTTGTTCTTGAATTCACTTGAGTTGAACCCGATTTCGGGGTTTGACCTTGTGATCACTTTTGACTTTCACTGAGCTTTTGTGTATCCCTTGCGATAGTGGCGAGGCAGTACACGCGTGCGTGTACTGCAGCCCTATCAGATTTGACAGTTTTAAATTGATTTAGTCGATTTGATAAATTGTTTATTGATCTCTGTGATGATTTAAATCTGCTAATTTTTGTTAAACACTGTTAAGTGTTATATTGATCGTTATCCGGTTTCTTTGTTTAAAGAATCGGGTGGACGGGAATTATTGTGACCATCGTCTATTTAAATTATTACTGCCTATATGCACTAATAAACTGGTTTGAATTAGACTGACCTGGGTATTATTTTCTTTTGAATGTAATACTCGGGTCAGACCCGAGTATTTCAGGTTGTAGATTTCTTTCTTTGAGTTGCTGTTCGGGATTGAAGACTTTTCACATCTTCTGAAGTTGTCAGTCATTTTGTAGTAGTCGTGTCATTGCATAGGATGATATGTATCCTTGTATATTAGTCGATAATGTACTTGTATATATAACTTCTAGAGTCGACAGTTGTAGTTGTATCATATGTATAGTGTCAACTATGTATTAACTGACATCAGTTATATATATATGAGACTTTTGTTTTTATCTGTGTTCCGCATTTATATTATCTGTGTTATTGTTATATCTAATGTCCTAAACTATTATGAACTATCGTAGTTTGTTTTATACTGATAATTGGATATGTCGATGGGAGTAAATAAATAATAGATGAAAAATAAAAAGTATATACCACTCCTATCGAGATAACCAATATTAGTGTAAGGCCAATTACGGATGGTCGCTCCTATCCAGCCTTATTCTTCGTAATAATAGACAGTATTTCTTTTAATACTCTTTGTTATCATGAGCATAGAGGTGGGGCGTCACAGTTGGTATCAGAGCTTGGGGTTTATGGACATAATATAAAACATAACTTGGATGGAACATATGTTACAACTATTGGTCTATGTTTTATCTGTGATTTGAGTCAAAACTAATGTTTTGAAATTTTGATGAAATTTTTAAATAACTTTATTTAAAAATAATAGTGAAATTGTGTCTGATGATTTGATTGATTTGGGTTCTGTTTATCAGAGTGCGCAGCGGAAACAGTGAAACTGTCTTCGCTGAGTACAACTGATAATCTTTTTGATTTAGGAATCAAAATACGAAATTGATATGAATTCCAATTGTTGTTTACATAGCTGTAATTATTTGTTTCTTTGAGAATTTCGAATCCAAATTGAGGATTCGAAGAAATTGCAGATATGTGATTTTTGTTGAAATTTCCGCTGGCTTTCTTTTGTACTAATCATCTATTGATTAGATTTTGCTGTTTTGAATTGTCTTCATTGAAGATACCTTCGAATGGTTTCTTTGTTCATTCTGTAGTACGCGCAAAAATTTGAATTGCACGTTACTGCATTTATTTTTGCGTTGAACCGATGCTTGGTTATGAAACGTATTTTGTTGCCGTTATTTTTATAACGGGATTTTTACACCAATGCTGAATTTTTGAGGCACGGTGTTTTGTTGACAATTTTAATGAATGAAAATTCACTGATGTCACATTTTGATGTGAATTCTTTTGATGAGATATTTGATGTTTTAAAATTACTGTCGCTTTGACTTCAGTAACAGCCCAATTTTTAAAAGTGGATTTTCAAGCGGTTATTCCGCAATACTGATGTGTAACCGTTTTACGGTATTTTTAGAAGCACAATTTCCTTATCGAAATTGTTACTGATTTGCTGCTTTAATCACGTGATTGGAAAAATCGTTTTAAAATGAAAATTGTTTTATAAATTTTTAATAGTTTGCGTTTTCAAAAGAATGAGAAAGCGACTTAAACGATTCAGCAAAATCGAGGATTATGACCCCTTTCTTTTACTGTTTCGCTTAACTCCGGACTTGTCCAGTTGAGAATGCGAATTGTTATTTTTGCAAAATAAATAAAATTGTTTTCAAAAATTTTACAGTTTGCGATTTCAAAAGAATGAGGAAGCGATTTAAACGTTTCAGCAAAATCGAGGACTATGACCCCTTTCTTTTACTGATTCGCTTAATTCCGGACTTGTCCGTTTGAGAATGTGAAATGTATTTTTACAAAATACACAATTTTACACTTTCAAGGAAACGATGAAGAGAATCAAACGATTTAGTAAAACACGTGGTATGGGACATGTGCGTTTGCTATTTCGGTTAATTCCGGACTCGTTAATTGAAATATTTGATGATTTTGTGTGCTTTCGAGCCACTATGAGGACCTTCGGGTCATTTGTTGGGCTTTCGGGCCACTCTGCGGACCTTCGGGTCAAATACCAGTACTAGACCTTCGGGTCACTCTGCGGACCTCCGGGTCAATCTGATGGGCGCCAAAATTATGTTGAGTACTTGGTAGGCTTCGGCCACTCTGAGATGCACGTGCGGCGAATTAAAAACTCGCCATCTGATGGGATCGATCCAAGCTTTTATGTTGATTTTCTAGTCTTCTTAATTGATTTCTAGATATTTGTTGCTTCCAATTATCTGCAGGTAATTGGATATTTGTTGATATAAGTTCTGATTATCGTTTTTGATAATCAGATACTTGTTGTTTCTAATTATCGCTTGAGATAATTAGATATTTGTTGTTTTTAATTATCGCTTTTGATAATTAAATATTTGCTGATTTCGAATTTAATTATCGCTTTAGATAATTAAATATTTGTTGATTTGAGATTTAATTATCGCTTTAGATAATTAAATATTTGTTGATTTGAGATTTAATTATCGCTTTAGATAATTAAATATTTGTTGATATGAGATTTAATTATCGCTTTTGATAATTAAATAATTGCTGATTTCGAATTTAATTATCGCTTTAGATAATTAAATATTTGTTGATATGAGTTCTGATTATCATTTTTGATAATTAGATATTTGTTGTTTTTAATTATCGCTTTTGATAATTAAATATTTGCTGATTTCGAATTTAATTATCGCTTTAGATAATTAAATATTTGTTGATTTGAGATTTAATTATCGCTTTTGATAATTAAATATTTGTTGATTTGAGATTTAATTATCGCTTTAGATAATTAAATATTTGTTGATTTGAGATTTAATTATCGCTTTAGATAATTAAATATTTGTTGATATGAGATTTAATTATCGCTTTTGATAATTAAATAATTGCTGATTTCGAATTTAATTATCGCTTTAGATAATTAAATATTTGTTGATATGAGTTTTGATTATCGTTTTGATAATTAGATATTTGTTGTTTCTAATTATCGCTTGTGATAATTAGATATTTGTTGATATGAGTTCTGATTATCGTTTTCGATAATCGGATATTTGTTGCTTTTAATTATCGCTTTAGATAATTAAATATTTGTTGATTTTAGATTTAATTATCGCCTGAGATAATTAAATAATTGTTGAATTGTTGTTTTAATTATCGCTTTAGATAATTAAATATTTGTGCTTTGAGATTTAATTATCGCTTTAGATAATTAAATATTTGTTGATTTTAGATTTAATTATCGCCTGAGATAATTAAATAATTGTTGATTTGTTGTTTTAATTATCGCTTTGGATAATTGAATAATTGTTGCTTTGAGGTTTAATTATCACTTTAGATAATTAAATATTTGTTGATTTCGAATTTAATTATCGCTTTAGATAATTAAATATTTGTGAATTAGAAATTTGATTATCGTTTGTGATGATCGAATATTTGTTAATTTGAGAAATTTGATTATCGCTTGGGATAATCAAATATTTGTTAAATTTAAAATTTGATTATCATTTTGATAATTGAATGTTCGTTGATTTGAGAAATTCAATTATCGTTTAGATGATTGAATAACTGCGACTTTTGAGATCTGAGCTTCGTCTTTTTCTCTGGTGATTCAGGTGAGTAATTTGATTTACTCACATCCAATTCGTGCTCTGTATGGGATTTCTGCTATGTTTTTCTTCTCTTTTAGTTGCTGGAACTCGATTGTTCTTGCTTTTGTTAGTCGTCTGATTTTGATCCCTGATTCCCACGATGTTGATTCTTTTGATTTGAAGCAGTCGAACCTTTTGATTTCTTATCTAATACTTCCCCGCTGACGCTTGCTTGGCTTGTTCATTCGACATTGCCATGCTCATATGGATGTTACATTTTGTCCATTTATTCCCTATGATTGCGTGGACGCAATTTCTTTGATAATTGTGTTCTCAATCCTTATTTTTCTAGCATAATTAGTTTAGGTTAGAAGAATAATTGTTATAGACAATCTTGATTAGGAAAATTGCGGGGACGCAATTTTTATAAGGAGGGGAGTCTGTAACAGCCCGGTATTGCATACCGACTATTTATCATCTCTGGACGATTACCTTTCCTAGCTAATGGCTGTTTGGAATTTTAAAACCAGTTTGAAACTCTTTTGAAAAACCTGTTAAGTGTTGATGTGCTTTAAAAATTTAAATAGTGGTCTATTTTTCATTGGGCCGTGAAAATTTACAAAGGCAAATAGCCATTCCCTTTTCAAGCTATTCAACCCGTTTTCCCTGTACCATTTTCTCAATCGAACCCTAATTAAAAACATTCGAACGAAAAAAAAATTAATGGCGGCGTTCGATTCGTTCTTAAATCAAATGGTGGCGGCATTCTCTTCGTCTCGTTCAGTCCTCTTCGAGCAAATTAGGGTTCGCGCACCTCAGCGTTCTGAAGGGAGAAAGAGGAGGGCTTTGGCTGCTCAATCGAGTTCAAGCACTGGCTTCGCTCGATTGCAAGGGTGCTCGGCTTCGAATCCACTTCGTGCTACTCGTAGGCAAAGGTGAGTGAAAAACTCACATCTAATCCACTCGACTCTGTTGGTTTTCGTTCGTTTCTAGTTAACTCCGATTTATTAGTTTGATTGTGAAAATTTGGGTTTTGTCGAGTTCGACTTCGTTCGATTTTATCTGATGGTTTGGGATTTCAACGTTGGCCATTTTAAATCGATTGCTATGGTATTGAGTTATTCTGTGGCTTTGGTTTGTATGGCATTTTGTTGACATGTATTTGCTCCGACTGTTTTCATCTTCCTTGTTGGGCTTCGGCCATTTGATTTTGATTGATGCCGAGATGATTTTCAAACTTGGCTTGATTTTTCTCGATGTCGATTTTGATTCGAGATTGCATTGAGTTATTCTGTGGCTTTGGTTTGTATGGCATTTTGTTGACATGTATTTGCTCCGACTGTTTTCATCTTCCTTGTTGGCTTCGGCGTCGACTTTGACCTGTAGTTGCCTTCGGCTGTAAACTTGATTTTTGATGTTGGTCTTGTTCAACATTTGCCAGGTTATCCACTGCATCTAGTAGCACTTTGGTATTGTGCAGATTTTGAATTATTCCTTACCTGTTGCATTCGTATATCACTGTAATTCCATCACTACACTGTTTAATTGCATATAAACGGGAGTTCTTTGTTTCATCACTGCATTGCCGTTTCTAGACTGATATTTTTGGAGTCTGCATCTGTTAGTGGTCTGTTGTCTTGTTCAAATGTGATACATTCATTATGTCTTCTTGTATGCCTGTTAGTATGGTTCATCATGTAGATCTTTGTATCAAGTTTTGAACATGGCTAGATTGTTGTGGAGGCTGTTCAATCGAGTCTCATATTTACACTGTCCAGATTCATTCACTGGTCACTGTATACAAGTTCATCATGTAGATCTCTATATGGATTCGTATCTGCAGCGTAGTTGTGGTACACTGAGCATTTCTTCGAGTCAGTTGTAAAGGGATATGCACACCTTTATATCCCACTGTATATCACCTCATATGGTTTAGTTTTAGCCTTTGTATAATTGTTGCTTTGCTTGTGTATTCGTGTTGTTTGGATTTGGAATACTGGGCACTTTACTTGTATCATGTTGTATCCCCACTTCACGTTTAGTTGCTAAATTTCAACTGTCTGGTGCACTGATTTCTGGTCTTCATTTGCATTATGCAGTAGCTTGAGCATTTAGCTTGTTGTATTGGTTATCTCACTGGGTAGTGGTGTATGAACATGGTGCATGGTTCGAGTTGTATCACTTGAAATTTACTATACTTGTGTTGTCACCGCTGCATTTCGTAGCTGAGACTATACTGGTACCATCCACTGCTTCTAATTGGACCTGCACTGTCCATTGTTGCACTATTTTTGGTTAGCCTTGTATATTTCAGTGAGCTTTTGCATCACTGTATCTCGTGCTTTGTCCCTAGTATCATGTATTGTCCTGTCTCCTTATTTTTGGAGCACTGTTCAGATGCAAGTTGCATCTTGTTCCACTTCGATATTAGCTCGGGCTTCTAGCTTGGGAATTTTGTCTCGTGATCTTTCTTACCTGTAGCATGCTCGACTTTGGCATTTCTTCCTATTTGAACTGTTGTTAGACCATGTACATTTGTAGTTGCATTCTGCCCTTGTCCTTGCAACTGTTTGCTACTATAGCTTCATCGTGCTGGTTGCTTCGTATTCGCTTATGTCTGCAGTTGCATGTGCTTTGCAGTTTTTTCCCCTTGTCGGGATTTGTTCTTGAATTCACTTGAGTTGAACCCGATTTCGGGGTTTGACCTTGTGATCACTTTTGACTTTCACTGAGCTTTTGTGTATCCCTTGCGATAGTGGCGAGGCAGTACACGCGTGCGTGTACTGCAGCCCTATCAGATTTGACAGTTTTAAATTGATTTAGTCGATTTGATAAATTGTTTATTGATCTCTGTGATGATTTAAATCTGCTGATTTTTGTTAAACACTGTTAAGTGTTATATTGATCGTTATCCGGTTTCTTTGTTTAAAGAATCGGGTGGACGGGAATTATTGTGACCGTCGTCTATTTAAATTATTACTGCCTATATGCACTAATAAACTGGTTTGAATTAGACTGACCTGGGTATTATTTTCTTTTGAATGTAATACTCGGGTCAGACCCGAGTATTTCAGGTTGTAGATTTCTTTCTTTGAGTTGCTGTTCGGGATTGAAGACTTTTCACATCTTCTGAAGTTGTCAGTCATTTTGTAGTAGTCGTGTCATTGCATAGGATGATATGTATCCTTGTATATTAGTCGATAATGTACTTGTATATATAACTTCTAGAGTCGACAGTTGTAGTTGTATCATATGTATAGTGTCAACTATGTATTAACTGACATCAGTTATATATATATGAGACTTTTGTTTTTATCTGTGTTCCGCATTTATATTATCTATGTTATTGTTATATCTAATGTCCTAAACTATTATGAACTATCGTAGTTTGTTTTATACTGATAATTGGATATGTCGATGGGAGTAAATAAATAATAGATGAAAAATAAAAAGTATATACCACTCCTATCGAGATAACCAATATTAGTGTAAGGCCAATTACGGATGGTCGCTCCTATCCAGCCTTATTCTTCGTAATAATAGACAGTATTTCTTTTAATACTCTTTGTTATCATGAGCATAGAGGTAGGGCGTCACAATTAATGTGTCGTAATAAAAAGCATCAAATTATTGATAAAGAATTGGCATTTAGATTAGAATATGTATCAACAACCTATTGAATTGTATAGTAGTGGTGATAAAAACAATCTTCAACTCCTCCTAACATAAATCAAAATATTAAAAGATATTAAAATGTACAATATCACTAGTAAATGTAGCTGAAAGGTTACACATCACTACGCCAAAGATTGCATACTGCAACACCCAAGAAGTGATGTAGGAAGTGCCAAAAAATGTTGTTGTATGCTAAAAAAGGGCAAAGGCAACACTTTCTCGGTGATGCATTTTGCCGCGTTGCCCTAGAGTCAAAGGCAACATCTTTGCGGCCCTAGGGCAACATCGGTTATGTTGTTGCCACAGGTACCAAATTTACTAAAAAGTGGGCCCCACAATCTGGGCCCCAACATGTGGGCCACATTGTGGAGCCCACTAATTCTGTGGCCCACCTTTATGGAATCCTGTTGTGGGGCCCATATTCATTAATCTATGGTAACACTTTTACCATCCAATGGCAACACTTTGCCAGTTTATTACCACATTTAACATCACATACTACAACATTATATCATATCTATGGCAACACCTTTTGCAATTTAAATTGGAAATGTACTGCAACATTATACTACTGCAATATTATATCATATCTATGGAAACATTATACTGCAACATTATATCATATCTAATGGCAACATTACACTAAAACAAAGAACTTTTCATTTCAGAATAACCAGCAACACAAGTTTTACTTAGTCAAGTACAAAATAACAAACATACTTAAAAACATAGCCAGTGTATTCATAGTTACAGCCAGTACATACTAAATTCTACTTATTAACAGTACATTCATATTTGCGAGCCTCCAGTGCCATCAGTGCCATCAGTGCCTCTAGTGCCTCCAGTGCCATCACTGCAGACGGTCGCACAAAGATCCCCAACATCAATTTGCATGTTAGGGTTTGCTTCGCCTAATTTCTTAAGCACCCATGTCAAGTTCTCCCGAACTTTTTGGTTCACCTTTGCATCAAATTCATTTTGGACCTTCTTGTTCACCTTTGCTTCGACTTCGTCAGCTATATTTTCCCTTATCTTCGCTGCCAGCTCCTGTATGTATGTGCTTGTTGTTGGGGCATATTTTGAAACTTCTGCAGACTTTGTGTGCCGTCCTATAAGCCAAGATGGACCGTGCGACTTTCCATCAGAAATCATTTCTTGAACAACTCCATCACTTCCTCCTTCACCTATTGCTTTTTCAATCTTATCCTGCAAAATAAAGTAGTTTCAAAATGTGACATTAAATAAAATTAACAATTCTGAAACAAGTTTTTTAAACAAGAATTGTTTTGCAATATCTATTAACAGTTTTAAATGGATTCTGAAAATATCCTGCTATAGGTTTCAACAAAATAGGATCTAATTCTACAAAAATGTCGATGCCTAAAATGAAGCATTTTTTTGACATCTGATTGAAGAGAAAATAAAATTCTTACAATTCTGTACTTCATTACTGAAGTATCAGTCTTGTACACCTTTCCTTCTTTCCGCTTGCGAGTTTTAACAAAAAGTTCTCCATCTGATTCGTTGGACTGATACAAATTAAATGAAAAAAGTTAGACAGCAAAAGGATATCAAACCAATTTTTCCAGAACATATATCACTAATCAATTCAGAAATTATACTCAAAGTCAAAGCAAAACTAAGGTAAATATGATCGCCTTTACATAAAAACAAATCTTGGTTCGAATGAAGAACTGAAACCACAAGTGCACACAAGCTAAAAGTCTCGAGCAACTCACAGATGCAAAAATGGAGCAACAGTAAGTTCTCAAGCAGCTTACAAGTGCAAAAATAAAGAAACAACAAGTATAAAATCACAACATATGTAGAAATAATATCAGAGCTTTTTCAAGCATAGTGTCAAGTGATGTGTCAGTTTTGCAAAATTCAAGGCTGAGCTAAGGAAAATTTGCATAGTAAATATCCCATATGTCTATGCTTTCAGATTATTAACTGTGAGCACAGAGATAACAAATATCCCATGATTCATCTTAGATTCTGATGCAAAACTAAGATTACCCCGTGATTAACCCATGAGCCATGAACATATATATAATACTAAAACGATTTAAGCTTAGCAAGGCAGTAAAGCCATCAACATACAGTAGACAAAAGACAGGCATCAACTTGACATCCATATGCTTAAGAGCTAAGAGTGTATCCAATAGTTTACACGTTACTTAATTTCCACAGAGATGTATTGGACTCATATTTAATGTTTAATATGCATCTAACTTGCAGACGTATATTAACCAAATTCGTACAAATGCATGAGCATGACGGACACTGGTTTGGAAAAGAAGAATTGAGTTTTCTATGCCAAAGGGGGCAAAGAAAGGCTCATTTATATTTTTATAGATTTTATGTACTTTTTTAGCAAATGTTATTAATAGCTATTGAGTCGTAAATTAATGTGAAAATGCAAAAATAATAAACAGATACAATAAAAATTAATACATTAAAATTGAAATAAAAACATTTGCTGGATGATTAATGTGACAAATCAGATTATATAGCCTGCTTGTTATTCTTTTAGTTACAAACTTCTATATCATAAACAGAACATATATCACTAATATTTATTTTGCTTATTTGTTTGAGTGAGGTGATATTTTATTTTGGAACATATATGTAGTTATTTTAATTTTAATTTTGGAACATATATCGCTTTGCTAAATAAGGAGAGGAATTTCAGATAAAATAAAATTCATACCTCCAGCCAATCATAAAAATAAGCAAAACACATACCATCTTATGCCGAATTTAGGAAAAAAGTTTTGGACCAGCAGTGTGTGTGTCTGTATACGATTTCCGACTTGCACAATTTGTAAGGACCTTGGACTACAAAAACATGAAATAAAGATGTTTATCTACCTGATTTGAATGAATAAAAATGGAAAAAAATTCTGTGATAAAACTTAAAATTATACCTGAATTTTTTCATCTCCCCAATACATCAAGAGTACTCAGAAATCCGCAAGTGGAATTTCGTCCGGCCTATTTTCAAGCCTCTCTTCATCAGTTTCATAAGCCGTATAATGTGCCTTTTTAATACGACTCTTGTACCCCCTCCAAGAGTCACGAATTGACTTCAAAACCCGATATTCACATTCATCCGTAATAATATACCGTTGCTTAAATACAAATCAAACATTAAAAAGAACAATCATGCTACTTTTGTGACAAGTTTCATATATTTAAGTAAAATTCAGCTAAGTTTGCAAATTACCTTGACATGGTTCCACAGCGTGCCTTTCAAACTTGAAGGAACATCAAACCAAGACTTGTAAGTAAGTGAAACACTCCTCTTCGGTGTTCCTAAAAAAGCACTCAGTTCAGACTTTACTTGGTCATCGTCTGAAACAGGTTGGCCCCGATGATTCATTTGGATTAGAACTCTTTTGTCATATGACCTTGAATGAACTTTATCCATCTTTGTTTTTCCCCTGAACCTTCTGGGAGCTCCCACTACTGTTACAAAGTACATACAATAGTAATGAGAAGGCTAGACATAACATAAATGAAACTTAAACTGTTAAAATAAAAACTCAATTAGATAATACCTTCAGCTTCTTCTACTTCATCTTCTTCGTTTTCAATATTTGTCGAGACATTTCTGACAACAGCCTTCTTCCTTGCACTTCCACTTCCACTACTGTTATTCTTCTGGCATTCTCGCATAGCCAAATAAGCAGCCATTGTTCCTATTCCTTCATTGTGTGGTAACTCAACGCTACATGGTGGATCAACAGTTTGTGTAGGAACTGGATTTTCCCCTGGCTTCGGAGTTGCATTCTTATCAGTTGCAGATTCAACAATGGCCCGTGAACAAGTTGTTGGTCTAGATTGAGGCTTTGTAATCATAACCTTTTTGGTTCTCTAAAATACGCACACAAAAACAATAAAATAAAAAAATAAGAAAGCTAGTCTATAATTACCAACATAAAATTAAATCTTCAGTTATAACGCACCTTTACTGGATTTTTTGAAGTATCATCTTCACTAGGTTCCTCTTGTTCTGGAGCATAATCTTCGCTTTCAACTGGCATCTTTGATTTTCCTTTATTTTTTTCAAATTCATTTATCAGTCCAGTAACTAATGTAGGCATCCCAAGAGCTTCAAAAACACTATTCTTCTACGACACATGTTTAGCTCTCTCCCTTTCGTATTCTGTAAGCGGTGAAGGTGGCGGAGGTGGTAGATCATCATCCTGAAAGTAATTTAACAAGACATTATTGTAAATATAAGCAAAATATGTAGAACATCATATTAGAAGATCAGATTGTAGTCTTCTTACTAGAATCTCATTTTCATCCATATTTTCCTCTTCATCTGGAGGATTATAGAAATCCAATTTACTCCTGACACTTGCTGAGTTGATATTCAAAGTTGCATCGCTGACTTCAGTTGGATTTTTCTTCTCTGGTGTCTTCGTAGAACTACTGACTTCAGTTGGATTTTTCTCTGGTAACTTCATAGACCTACCGACTCTAGTTGACTTCTTGCTGATCACCTTTTTCCTGTCCATGCGTGGACTCGCAGCAGCTTCGCTCACTTGTGGATTGTTTCGCCGTGCCAACTTTCTAGGACTAAAGACTTAATCAGTCTGCGTCTTGTTGGTAAGTGGACTGTTTAGCCGTGCCGACTTTCTAGGACTAAAAACTTAATCAATCTGCATCTCGTCGGTAAGTGGATTGTTTAGCCGTGCCGACTTTCGAATCGGAGTAAAGACTTCAGTCTGCTTCTTGTTTTTTGCTGCCTGTTGCAGATGGTGAGTGGTGACAAATTGCCGTTTCTGTGATTTCGCAGCTTCAAACATACAACGACATAAAAGTCAAGTTTATCATGTCATAAACATAATTATTTAAACTTAATTAAAGAAACTAAGACTTGATCATGTACACTAATATTACAGTTCCTTTATTATTCTACTAAGTGCACTAAAAATCAAACAAGTCCTAATATTCAAACAAAAATGCACAAAAAATTTATGTACGCTAAAAGCAGTAAAATGAAAAACAAATTCAGCCATGCGAGAACCAAATTCATCAAAATAGTACAAATAAGAAGATATTTTTATCTTCTTCCAGTCAAAAAGCTAACTATTTACAGTTTTTATCACTTACTTTGGACGAGCTTCTGTATGATTTATTTATGAATTTTCGAATCGGATGCTCAAAATTGGATCTTGGTTTATATTCATTTGAAAGTAATCATAAATAGGTTGTTTCATCATTAGTTTTCTTATGACCAAATTCATCAAAATAGTACAAATGAGAAGATATTTTTATACTTGGAGACAGTAGATTCTTCCTTGGGCGTACGATGACATGTGGCTGCATTTGTTTCATTGGCTCAATTTTATCATCGACCACAGTGTCGACATAGAAATCAATGTAATCACCATTATTTTTTAATTTGCATCAATTCCCACAGATCTGCATCACTGGTCACCAATTTCCACCCACTCATTGGACCTTTCCATGAATATACTCCTCCAATTTCAGTGTACTTTAACTCATCCCTGACATACTCCATCAGTACTGTGTAAGAAAACATATCCAGATCAACGCCCATGACAGAAGTCTCTTCTCCACCAACATATCCATTCTTCTCAAATTTTCCCTTGTGATGGAATTTAAGATTTGCCTCCATCCTACACAAAATGAAGGAATTAACATTAGAATGACATAATTACAACTTAAAATAAACCAACTGCATTATAAAATAAAACAGTCACTTCACTAAAATGTAATAAAGGCAGAAACACTAAAAAAGAGACAAAAAAGCCACAAATATGATACATCAGTTACAACATTTAATCAAGGCAGAAACAACATTTTCTTACTTAAATTTGGTACATTAGTTACTTAATTAAATATGATAGTGATACACAGAAATTAAGAAGCATTTTCTTTCACTCTGCTAGGTGGAAGGCGGATTCGTCTTATTGGGACATCATCTCTACACCAACGAACATCAAAATCTTGATTTCCCATTCCATAAGCAGGCTGGATATCATTTAAATCTTCATTTGCATCTTCGCTTTCGATTTCACACCAGTCTCTCGGCAATTTCTTGATAACATTGTGGCACATCTTATCAATTGGATCTTCTATATAAAACATCTGTTGTACTTGTGAAGCCATAACATAAGGATCAGATTTCTGGCACAATCGATTAAAATTGACACGAGTCAGCCCATATAAATCTTTCTCTTCTTGGTACCAACAACACTTAAATAAAACCACACTAAATTCTTCCCAATAATCTAGTTCTAATATTTCCTCAATTGATCCATAGTAATTAACTTCACCAACCAATGGATTTTGATCTTTCGAACTTGCAAAGCTAGTAGTCAAGGCTGTCAAAAATACACCATTGTTTTGTGTTATACATTTGGCATCTCTGAACCTTGTATAAAATCTGTATCCATCGATAACATATCCAGTAAACCTCTTAGCTGTTGGAAGAGGGCCCATTGCAAGCAGTTGTACTTCTTTTGAAATGTCCTCCTTTTTCCCAACCTCTTCCTTTAACCAGTTCCAAAATTCTTCACTGTGTTCTCTCTCGCTTTTATATTTTTTTGATAATGCATGACCATCAATTAAAGCTCGATGTTCCCTAGAATAAAGACCTGGTTAATAAAAGATAGAAACAAAATTTCTAATTCTTCAATAATTACTAAAATAAAAATAAAACTTAAAAACTTACTCAAGTAAACTCTCTATTTCCTTGTTACCATAATTGAATAGAATGTAACGGTGACATGCCGTCCATTGAGAATCTTTAAGATGAATACCTTTTACATCTTTGTTTCTTCTTGTGCCAATAGGATATTCCAGATTTTGTGGACAGGTTTCAAATTTCATTTTTCCTGCTCCATCGCCACCTAAGAACCTTGAACAGAATATCAAACATTCTTCTGCAAGATAACCTTCAGCAATGGACGCCTCAGGTTTACTTTTGTTACGAACATATGATTTCAGTTTACAAAGATAACTCTCAATAGGAAACATACAACGAAGATGTGCAGGTCCACCATATTCAATTTCCTTGCATAAAATAACTAATAAGTGCACCATTATATCGAAGAAAGCATTTGGGAATATCATCTCAAATTGACAAAGAATTTCCATAATTTCCTTTTGTAGCCTCTTGAGATCAGCCAAATTGATAATTTTACTCCAAAGACTTCTTAGAAATGCACCTAATATTATCATAGGTAATGCAACTTCAGGTTTTACAGATTTCTTCATAGTAAATTGCAGCAAGTAGTGGAGAAGAAAATGAGCATCGTGGCTCTTATACCCTGCAATTTTCCTCTCTTTCTTGTTTTCATACTGGCTGATATTAGCTGCACAACCATAAGGCAGTTTAGCATTCTCCAACACCGAGCAAAATATTTCTTTCTCCTTGTTCGTCATTGCAAATATGGCAGCCCTGATCTTAAGGTAATTCCCATCAGCTGATAGAACCGGATGAAGGACCTCCCTGATGCCTATCTCTTGTAAATCATACCGAGCACTTAAATGGTCTTTCGACTTCCCATCAATATTTAGTAAAGTACCAAGTATGTTATCACAAATGTTTTTCTCTATGTGCATAACATCAAGGTTATGTCGACATACATTGTGACTCCAATATGGTAAATTAAAAAATATTGACTTCTTTTTAAAAGGGGATTCATTTTTATGCTTGTTGACCTCTTTCTGCCCAAAAATATTTTCATAACCAGCCAACAATTCTTCAATGTCTGTCCCGAAGATGTTCCCATTTCAATTTCACCATTGAACCTTTTCTTACCAAACCTCCACTTGTGTTCTAGATCTAAAAATTTCCTATGATTCATGTAGCACATTTTTTTACTATGTTTCAAGTAAGTTGAAGAAGTCTCGAAATGGTATATAGGAAAAGCTAAATAACCCTTTGTGCTCCAGCCGGATAACATTGCATATCCCGGAAAGTCGCTGATCGTCCATAACACGCTTGCACGTAACGTGAAATTAGCACCAGTTAAGGCATCATAAGTTTGTATGCCAAGACCTCATAATTCTTTCAATTCTGCGATAAGAGGCTGCATGTAGACATCAATGCTATTCTTAGGAGACTATGGACCAGGGATAAGGGTTGAAAGCATCAAATTTTCTAGCTTCATGCATAACCAAGGTGGAAGGTTATAATTTACCAATATGATTGGCCATGTGCTGTGAGCTTTAGTCATTGCACGAAAAGGACTGAATCCATCAGCTGCTACTCCTAACCTGATAGTTCTGTTTTCAGATGAAAAATGAGGATATTTGGTATCCATCGTCTTCCAAACCTCGCCATCAACTGGATGCCAAAGTCTGCCATCATCCACTGGATGCCATATCATAAGTTCTGCATACTCCTTGGACATGAACATCCCTTGCAGCCTTGGTTTTAGTGGAAAATAACGTATAACTTTTGCTGGTACTTTGTGAATCCGCTGCTCCGGATCATTGCCAACACCCGTTTTCTTTTCCGGTATAGCCCACCTTGAAAAACCACAAGTTTTGCAGTTATTTTCCTTTTCATTTTCTGCCCAATATAGCATGTAGTCATTTGGACATGCATGTATTCTTTGGTAATCGAGGCCTAAATCTTTAATGATATTTTTGGTAGCATTGAAAGATAAAGGGATGTGGGCCTGTGGAAAAGCTTCTTTTAGCAACTCTAATAAATCGGTAAATGCAGACTCGGTGATTCCATGTAGGCATTTTAAATAATAAAGCCTGACGATGAAACTTAATCGTGAAAATTTAGTACACCCGGGATATAATGGCCGCTTTCCCTCTTCAACACGATGATGAAATTTTCTAGCATCGACATCTACTCCATTTGCTCCATCAGAAGATCCACCTTCATTGTTCTGCATATTTCCACAAGTACGATGCAACATCTCATCGAGATTATCTCCAAAATTTATTCCCGCTTCACGATCCATATCGTTATCGCTCCTTTCAGGATCTAGACAGGAAACCTCACAAATCCATTTCACGTACAATTCAGATGGACCATTCCAAATCAGATGGTCGTAGACTACCTCTTGACGATGCCACTTGCGATTATGACACTTTTGCAAGGGCATGTAATTTCATCACCTACCGCGAATCTAGAAAAAGTATTTTGAATAAAATGTTTCACTCCACTGATATATCCTTCACTGAACTTAGAAAGTTCTGCCCATATTTTTTCCTCGTCGTTCATCACTAATTTACACACAAATAACATACAAAGACAAACATAATAATAAAAATAGGAATATGATTACACCTGAACTCACAAGTAAATCAGTAAATTAGGCAACACAACAATCAAATCAGGAAAAACTTGAAATATACATAGAGTGATACCTTAAGCAGCAGATTAAATCGAAGCCCTAACCGAAATTCGAAACCCAAAAGAACCCCAATTGAAGACCTAATTGAAACACCAAAGCCCTAATTGAACTTGAACTCGAACTTGCCCTAATCGACCCCAATTAAGCTTGTAAACTTAGAACTTTTAGCCCTAATTGAAATCGCAAAGTGTTTGAGTGTTTGAGAGGTTGAGCGGCGGAGTACGTATTTTGTTAAGTGTTTGAGTGAAACCCTTCAATATTTTGTTAACTTTTGCCGCTTTGTTTTTGCTTCCCGCGTTAAAAATTATTTCAACTCGCTTTTTTTTCAGCCCGCACTCATTTTTTATAATATTTTTATAAATCTATAGCTACTGCAACATAGTGTTGATATCTATGCTAACATCCCGAAGCTAATGTTGTAATAGACAAAAATCAGCATAACTATCGTTACATTGTAGCTAGCAACATCTTGTATTTTCATTGCAATTGGCCATCTATGGCATAGTGCATACACACACCAAGATGGAACCCGAGTGTGAGGCGCTAGGATGTAACCCATGCTTCGTACTCATGTATGTAATGGATGACTTTTGGAAATATAAAAGTGAACTATAATCCCTATAAATATGAAAAAATACGATAAAAATAATGGTAAGATGACCAACAAGTATGTTGGAACTGATCTTTTAAGACATAAATGTATGTAAAGTACAACGACACACATGCAAAGTAACTAACTTGGTTAATGATGAGAAAGTTACATCCCCAAAATGCAGTTCACTTGAACAAGGAGTAATATGCGAAGGTATAAGAGCAATAGTGAATATATTTGTAGAACAAAATAGTTAGCAATCAGTAGGAAGTAATTAAATGTCAGACGGCATAATAGTTATCATACATCAAATAGTCAAAATTATAATGGAAATTTTGAGAAATACAGCACAAAACAACACTGCAGAATCATTAAATAGGAAAAACTTGTTCTCGATTATTGCTCCAAAAAATAATGTCTAGAACAGGAAAATAACTTCCATATAGAAACTCATTAAATATGATAAAGAAATGTAAGTACAGAAAAATAAAATTTGATAATACTAAGAATACAATGTATAAAATCTAAAATCTATCTACTTTGACATTATATAATCTGCTACACTAAAATTACCCAATAGTGGGTAATTTGTATTCCCCTATATATATATATATAAGAAACTTAAATTCAATGTTAAAGCATGAATATAGTTTTAGTCTACGCATTAGGTTATAGTTTTCCAACCTGTTTGCGGTTACTATTGGTAAACTTATTGTGACGACCGTGCTACACCTCCAGCACCCAATATAACTAAATAGCACGCTGCTGCGGTACCCGGTCGATGTAGGACTATTTTCAAGGGTTCAAAAGAAATAAAACATCATGAACCTATCGTATATCTCACAGCGCATCGAATACAATATAATATACATCATAGATATAAAACAGGCCAGATAGTAATAACTAAAATGAACCATAATATAAGAGTACACAGGTTCATATAGTTATACAAAATGAAAAAAGAGTTTATACAATTGAAAATAAACTCTAACCATCTCTAATATATATAAAAGACGAACACTATTTAGGCTCCACTATATTGTATGGCGAAATAAACATAAATAGGCATATATAATAAGAAAGTTATATCCTGCTCTTCCTCTACATTGCCACCACGTACCACCTAGACCTGCTATATAGTCTACTCATTTAAGAGTATCCAAGATAATAAGAAGCAAAGCAGAAAACCTTAAGTCAGACAATAGTCTAGTGTGAGCGATAAGAAATCACAAAATACTATACAAGTCGATATAGTAAGGAACAAGGGCATACGAATCATACCTGACATGTCTCTGCAACCAAAAAGTTAGCACATATGCTACTCTATTATCATCATAAAGGTATATTACATCCTAAGTACAACATTGGGTGCCTAGGTATCCACATCCACAATACCTACATACTATCCCATCCCTAAAGCGACAGAATACAAGAGAAACAACCAAAGCAAACATAACATCCATCAAATAATCCTCACTCTCATTCGATATGCCTCGGATATAGGATAACTCGTATGATCATTCCTCTACAATGGATTAGTGGAAAAATCCTGGTTTTAGTGTATTCGCTCATAGCCTGAAGCTGACACTAGACCTGTTCCACTGGTCTAGGGCTTACAGATCCAATCCACCAACCCGGGGTAGCCATTCCAAGTACCCAATGAGCATCCTCACAATACCCCAACTTTTGAGTACCTCAGAAGACACTCTGAGTATTAATGTTCCCTTGGCATGCATATCAGAGCCCTTTCCTTGCTTCATCTAGTTTCCATTCATTTTTAAGGAACCATTTCACATTCCTTTCTTTCCATTATAGAACCATTCAACATTTTATCCATGGGTCACCCTTCCTAGAATCTGCTATTTGTGGACTGCTAACCTGCTTTTGAGCAAAAGCATATTACAACTGGACTTAGAAGATCAACATGAGAATGAAACGATTCACAAACATGGAAATACTCTTGGAAAAACTAGAGAAACAAATTGGAAAAGTTTCACTGGGATTGGAGAAAAGACCTTAACTTGCTACCGAGTTAAGGGGCATTAGGTCGGCACCGTCCCATCACATCTCACCCATTTCCTCCAAAACTTCACACAACTCCTATGCTACTCCAATGACTCGGTATCAAGTGTTTTTCCAAGAGTTTGTACGATCAATTCAAAGATTGGTGAGATAATGAAAAAGAAACCAGGATAACTCAAGTGCTTTCAAGAAGATCGCTAGAATAGCCTCGGGGGCGATGGAAAAGAGCTCAAATCACATCAACTAAGAGACAAAATAGCAGAGCAAAAGTCCAAGAGGAGTTTGCACTGAACTCCATAGCTCGATACCGAGTTGACCATGCTCTGGGTGGTACCGAGTTTAGCTTTTAACTAGTGGGATTCCGTGATCTCTTGTACGACTTCAGGCTATCTTCTGGACTTCATTACAAGCGGGTTTCTGACTCCATAGCTCCGTTCTTCTATAAATACTAACATGCCTACAACCAAAACAGGTCTCTTCCCTGATCTTCTGCTCTTCACGCTGGATCGGATCTTATGCTTTTCACTCTAGATCTGATCTCTCTACCATTGGAGGCTTCTTCTTCTTCACTCTTATCCCCTACCTTCCAAACACTTTAGAAACTCCATTATAAATCTGAGATCCACTAGATTGTGGTCAGATCTGATAAAATTAGTTGTAATCTAGAGAGAACGATTAATAATAAAGATTAAAGTGGACGTAGACCAAAGATTACGTCGAACCACTATAAAAAATTCTTGTGTGTTCTTTACTTTTGTGCTATTCTTACTTACTTGATCTAGGATTTCTACTGCTTTTACATTATTATAAAAGAACTGGTGCTTTCATCTAATTTTTGGACATTGACCCATTTTCTAGGTTAACAGGGATAATCATCCAAGACTCCATTCAACATCGAGTCGTCGTCATCATAATATAACTCCATTCACCATCGAGTTACCCTCATCAAAGTCTCGAAGCCATCATCCTTCATTGTGTTATCACATCACAACCGAATGTCGAACAAACATGCAAACATCTTCAGCACGATCTGTAGGACCTGCACTTCACCCCCTAAAGTTTCACCACTATTGGGCTTACCAATTCAGGTCGATACCGACCTGTTCTTTCTCGGTGTTAACCTGAATACTTAACCAATTTTGTTTATGTGTCTAGAACCCCAACTTCTTCCATCCTTCTACCTTTACGAGGTCCCATCTTTCAATATCTTAAGTCCCAAAGTTCCTAGACCCAACCTTCTGTCATATAATATGATCAGTACTGACCTGAAGTGGTCGGTATGGACATTCATACTTAGCCAAGAATTAAAAGTTTTGGCTTCTAAAGTTCCTTTCCCTGCCTTTAATCGAAGCTTGCCCGAAAAGTTTTCTAATTTCTGCCCTGATGAAGCCCCTTACTGACTTGAACTACATCCCCTTCCATCGACCAGAATTCAACTCGACACCGGCATCTAGTTTGGAATCCAAACCATCCCCAAAAAAGCTACGACTTGAAGTACAAACTCCTCGTACACTCTAGAGCCCTTCCTCCAAGTTTTATCCAATTCGGAGCATTTTTGCCTTTGTTTTTTCCAAATCGACGACCACTTCCTAAATGATCTAAAAGCACTAATGAACCATATCAAAACAACACAAACAAACTTGTATACCATCCATAAACATTCATTAAACATAAATAATCCATCCTAACATAATTTACACACAAATTCTAGCATAGATTTTGTAACGACCCGCTATTTTGGACCATTCAAATCGACAATAAATCCACACATGTCTGATTGGAATAATTCAAAATATCAGATTGTTAATTTAAATTTGGCAAAACTCAGAAAATATAGTAAATAAATCAATCACAGAATCACAGACACAGAGTAATACAATAATGCACAGCGAAATAGATAAAATAGTAGTTCATGAAGCTACTATATAAACATCAGAGTTAGAAATAAAATACAACAGAATATCTCAATTGCAGTGAAGTCTCCAGTACAACAGATAACTTCTCTGAACAAATCAACTAGAAGAGCTGAAAGCTGAGGCGATAGTTGGATCTCCAAAGGAAGCTCCAAACTCCAAGGGTGAGTCTCAAATGCTGTATCACTCGGTCTGACCCGAGCGTAAAGAAAAACACAAAACACTCGAGTCAGGATTAACATTCTTATACTAATAAATCCAACTCAAGTGAAATATCAACTGAAATACAAGTAACTTAAAGGATGTTTGGGATAACCATCCTCTAAGGATCCGTGGAACTATCTACAATGTAGAAATATACACTATAACACCGGGTCATTTCAATTAAATGTATACTTCAAAAACCCGACTATCATTTCATTTCAAATATATCTATTTTCCAAAATAGTATATATATATTAAATGATTTAAAAAGCAAAGTATTCATAATTTCCTCAAGTCTCGCAAATCGATTCAAATCAACTTCAAATTCCAAATTCAAATTTATTCAAAGCTCAATTCATCAATTTAATTCAGTTCTAAATATACCATTTATTTTTCAATATATTTCAAAGCTTTAATATTCAACATTTTCAAAGTTAGATTTAACAATTTCATATGGCTCTTGATTTAACTTCATTATTATTTTATCAAGGAATATTCACTTAATAGATTCAATATCATTTACTAGCCTTAAATCACATTTTTCTAAATATTTCCTTAAACTTTATTTAAACAAGAAATATTCATTAAATTGCTTATAAATCAAACCCAAGTTATAAATCATATCTTACATCTCAATTTCAATAAGTTTCTAATCGGTTTAATTAAATAAGATTCTTTATTGAATCAATTTCAACTAAATTCAAATTATCTTCCCAACCTTAACTTATTCAAATTATTACCAAAATCTATTTTGAAACATAAATTTAAATAATCAACCATATTATATGTATTTAATCAATCATTCCCATTTATATATAATAATTTAAGGCTCAACATTTATTTAAAACCATATATTTCTTTCCAAAACCATAGAATTTATTTTCGAAATGTTTATATATATTGATCAACGGTGTTTGTATATATATCTATCATATGGTTAAGTGATACGGATATTTATCATTTCAATCCGAAATTTAAATATATACGGGTAGATATCATTTCGACCCGTAATCCCAATTTCAATTCAAATGAAAATCGTTTGGGTTTATCATTTCAACCCATAACGATTTTCTCCTATTCTAAAGTCCGTTCGGGTATGTATCATTTCAACCCATAGTGATTTCTATACTAACAGGGAACTTGCAGAGTGATAACAGATATAGAAATAATATAACATGCATAGATATATCATCAATAACAATATAATATAAACAGCAGGATATGGTGTCATATCCCACAGGTGAACAGTTACAGATAATAGCATATATATATATATATATATCAATATAAATAACAGATAATGATGTCGGGTGTCACAAGTGAACAGATACAGATGATGGCATAGATATAACAATATAAATAACTAACAGCAGCATATTTCAATTGTCGTTTCAATTGAAATCAAATTTAATAAATATAAGAACATTAATCGTGAGTGATTGCTCACCTTTCGAGGCTAGAGAGATGAACAAAATGAGATGAGTTACGGATCCAAGCACGAATTCCAAATCAAAGCTAGATTGACACGAATTCTACGGATAAGCTGATAAATAGAAATGGACGAAATCAATCAGAACTGGATCGATGTAATAGGATATATTACATATATATATTAGTTGTCAAAAATCATTTTAAATCATATTTAAAATATATTTATATTTAATTTCCAAATAACATTAATACCAACATATCATATATATGTATATATAGACATGGAATTATTACGAATTTATAACATGAATCCGAATAGATATTTAACATATTATTTATGTAAAAATTGTTACAAACTCAGTTTTAAAACAATAATATTAATTCGAATAAAATACCATTTTATAAACTAGATAATTTCCCATATACATAGCTCAAATTATTGTTCAACAAATTATATACATGCTTTACACAAATAGTGTTTCATACAAAAAAAATAATATAAACCAAGTTCCAGATAGGAATTTTGGGCATGTTTCAACAGTTAACAAATATATTACTTATCTCAAAATGTACAACACATATCAAATTTATATATTTTCAGGTAGACGAAATAAATATGCTTAGATCTAGGAGTGCCAAACATAAAATCAAACTTATAAAATGCGAAACAGTAATTCTATAACTATATACTACTTACATTTTCTCAATACATATAAACTATTATTTATATACAAGATAATACAGATATAACAATATATATATACTGTTATAAAACTTACCTATTCCTGTCCCTATATATTACATAACCAGTCATATATATAAATAAACATATAAGCTTATACACATATATAAATATTTAAATCTTATATATACCTTTACTGTATCATCTCAGAAATCAGAATATCTTATATCTAATTATTTTAAACTCTCATACATATAGTCCTATAAATATATATCAACAGGTAATGAGGTTTGTAAAAGTTTTATATACATATAACGGCTACTAATATATATGCGTGAGTGTATATATGTATATATATATAAATATTTAGAATGTTAAATAAACTATTATGTATATACATACGTATTCTTCGAACGTATATATATGATTAAGCTCGTAAACTATCAATAAGAAAATGCAAAGAAGGATTATAACACATACATATAATAGTGAATACATATATAACTTACACATATAAGAACTTGCCAAAGGAGGGTCGAAGAGGAGAAAGCAAAGAGTTTGGTTCGGCCAGAAGAAGGAGAGGCCAGGCTGAAGACTAGGTGGCCGGAGGAAGGAAAAGTGGAGAGAACGGGTGAGGGGTTGTGGGTTGAGGCTCACCAGATGTGGATGTACCGAAGCATAGTCGAGTTGGACTTGGGAAGGGCGGAACGAGGTGGGGAGCTGCAGTTTGGATCGGGTTTGAAAAAGGGGTTATTGTTTGAACTATGGATGTGAGAGAGAAGGGGACGTGGGTTTTGTTGCTGGCCACGAAATAGATCAGGGGGAAAAGACATGACAGAAATGAGAAAGAGGGTGGAGAGGAGAAGAGTGAGACTGTTTATTTCCATTCAGAAATACAAGTTATAAAATTTGGTTTCTATAAAGCAACGCTTGGAAAATCTAAGAGACAGAAGTTTCTATCCGATGGATTTAAAATAATGGAGACAAAGGGTCACAGAGAAATCTAAATGATACTGGCTGTATATATTTTTCGATGGAAAATAAATGGTCACGGGTAGATAAAAGGTTAAATGGTATCGATATAGAAATCGATTTACTGATTTCGCAGCATACTATGGTTCGAAAAACAGAAAGGAATGTACCATGAGATCAACACGATGAGATGCTCAAAACGGTATACAAATATTAGTGGTACGATCATCCGTTCAAAAGTCGATAATCGGTATCGAAAATGCTGCAAATTATCAGAAATAAGGTAAACGGAGCTACAAAGGTCCAAATTTGACGAAACGAAGACTGATGTTTCACTCAGAAGATGATTTAGAAATTTATTGTATAAAAATATTCAAGTTTGGAAAATATTTTATTTTCATCAATAATTAACTGACTTAAATTGAAATAGAATTTCACAAGAAAATAAACTTTAATATTATCAGATGAAAATTTACCAGTTGCTATATTAAAATAGACGTATTCCAAATAATAAATTTTTATTTTCAAATTTTATTGTTTAAATTTCACAATATTTCAATTAATTTAATAAATCAAATCACTAAAAATTATGGGTCGTTACACTCTCCCTACTCAAAACTTTTCGTCCCCGAAAAGGAAGGAGGTAGGAGAATAGAACAACCAGAAATAGAAGTAGATTGAAAGTCAAGATTAAACAATTAATTTGAGACTATATAAAAATTTACTTGAAATATTCATTTGAAAACTTCATTGAGATTCACTTTTCTTTAATACTTTAATTAATTTTTTTTTCAAACCCGTTTGTAAAATTTTCTTGCTTCCTTTACAAATACCATCTATATGTTTAAATAACACCTTTATACATATATTTAAACTATTTGAAAACAATTATTTACATTATTACTTATATTTACAAAGAAGCCATTAAATCCATAATTCATAAATTTATTAATTCTATCTAAAATACTTTTCAAATATTATTAATAAATCAATAATCATTTACTTTAAATATGTTTTATTTAATTAATAACTTTTAAAATATTTATAACATTAAAAAAAATTCAATTAAACCATATAGTATATAAATAAACAATATTTAAAAAGGATATATTCAACAAGGAAAAGAAGGAGGATTTGGAAAAACAGAATATAGGTGAATAAATAAAGCTGAGTAGATAAGGTAGACTCAAAAGAATAGAATCGCACACGAATAATCAATTTAGAACCATAAGAATTTTAATTTCGAATATTAATACAAAACTTCTTTGTTGGAAATACTTTTATAATAGAATACCTTTATAGTCGAAACAAATTTCCTTTCGAAAATACTTTTATAACTCGATGTCTTAACAAGTTTATCCTCGTTCCTGTAGACTCTGGCAGTGCGTTGATCAGGCGCAAAACTAGAATTCTCCAGGTACTTAGTAGACCTGTTTCAACACCCAGTGAAAATACTGGAAAACTTAAAAAAACAGATATGGAAAGTACAATCCAAACAAAAACAAACAAAACCTTTGTCTAACCATGGTTCGCAGATATACAATAGTTACGCCTGGATCCCCCAGGAAACAATCCATATCCGTAAGCTTTCTCAGCCCTGCGAGTTACGCCATGATGACTAGTAGAATGCAGGATACACAATGGTTACGCCTGGATCCCCAAGGAAACAATCCGTACCCCCAGGCAAGACTCAGCCAAGCATTTGCGATACTATTCGCGACCTACATAGATGCAGGATACACAATGATTACGCCTGGAACCCCCAGGAAACAATCCGTACCCCTAGGCAAGACTCAGCCAGGCAGTTGCGCTATGCAGTCGCGCTCGTAAGACCATGGGTAACGCCATGGAATTCGAAGGACACTCGAGTATCATATCCGAAAAACCAAAAATCAGAGAGAATAATATCGATAGAATGAATCCAAGAAGTGGCCACAAATCGGATATCAAGCAGAAGGCACTTTCCATATCTTTACTTCGAAAATA
Source organism: Allium fistulosum (assembly GCA_030737815.1). Lineage (NCBI taxonomy): Eukaryota > Viridiplantae > Streptophyta > Magnoliopsida > Asparagales > Amaryllidaceae > Allium > Allium fistulosum. The sequence goes on from CM060906.1 coordinate 1,024,616,258, forward strand.
TGTATCATATAGTACCTTTTCAAATCACTTCCATATATCGTACTTATATAAAATCCATTATATATAAGATTTAATTTTCAAATCAAATACTTTTCCAAAATCAAAAGTATATCAAATCATACTTATATAGACTTCAATTATATAAGATTTCACTTTTCAAATTGAGTACCTTTTCAAATCCATAGTTTTCGAATCAACATCATACTTATACAAAACAAATTTTTATATAAGTTCGATAACTTCCAAATCAGGTATTTAGAAAAAATAAGGTTCTCAAATTCAATTTTGTTTCAATATCAGTTCAGTTTCTAAATCATATACAATTCCACCAAAATTATTTCTTCTCAAATTAAATATCTTTAGTTTCAAAGTTTCCAAAATAATAGATTTAGAAAATAAATCCAAATTTCTAAATCAATATAATTTAAGTCAACCAATTCATTTCCAAAATCAAATGTTTTCAAAATCCTCTTATACTTACGTAAGGTCCATCTTATATAAGGATCAAAATTTTCAAAATAAATTTTGCTGTATGAAGCCATATGGGATTTAATATCTTTGCTTTTATGGGTTATATATCTTTGTAATTTAAATTGGAAATTTTCTTTTAGTAAGCAAAGATATTCTAACCCGACAGCTTTCAATTTCAGCGTCAAAATATATCAATGATATTAGAATATAAGATGTACATACGTCATTTCGCAAAATCACATTTGATCGCTCGCTCGATCACACAAGTTCGCTTTCGAACTAGTATTGTCCATTCGACTTCCCTAATGCGGATTTCGATATGGTTTCTCGACTAGAAGCCATCAGTCTCCTTGCATAGCCATATACCATGATAGAGAATTCTAGAATCAAGCCCAAAATCCATATCAAATATTCGCCGTCAAGAATCGAATGAAAAATCCTAACACGAAATGGTGTAATTCACCTCGAACTTGTGTACTCAAACCTAGATCAAATTAATTATGCGAATAAAACAGCCTACGTACAACTTATATATTTATTCCAACTTGTTAAATATATAGTTTCATAAAGATGTTACTAAGTTAAAACATTTAACTAAACTTCATTCAAAATATTTTGAAGACCAAATTCTTTTCAAAACATTTCAAATCTAAATTTCATATTAGAAAATTTTTAAATTGCCTTATTCATTTACTTAACAAAACAGTTTCCACTTATTTAAATCATATTACTACATACTTTAACATACATACCAAACTTATATACTTTATACTTTTCAAAATTTCTTAGCTTTGAAAAGTTAACCTTGATTTGGAAGTGCTCGAACCTTCAAAATAGTTGAAGAAATCATTTTCAAATCCAAGAGTTGGAAATCAACAACAAATCAGTAAATCAATTTCAAAAGATAGGTTTATATCAAATTCGAAACTCGAGGACTGAACACCGGCTTACTTCAAATCATTTCAAATATATATATATGTACATATATCTTTCGAATATCAAATCTTACTTCGGAATTTGAAATCAAAATTTGTTTCGCAAAATCACTCACGTAGCAAAGCCACTGAAGTGGCCTATCCCCCACTTTGAAACTCAAAAATCAATGTCGATGATGCGTGCACTCATCACCGAAATTATTTTCCAGCGACGTAAGTGAGTTCTGGACTTCTATTTTCTCAAACTTCTTTTGGAATTTCTTCGAAACTCATTAAAATCATTTGAAACATTTCTTATTCGAAAAATATTTTAAATCATATTATTATTATATATTTCAAAATGTTAAAACCAATTTCAAAATACCGGAGTTCAATTCTCGAATTTCAAATTTAAAATTCTTCAGTTATAAATCAAATTTCTTATATAGTTTTTTCAAAATTACAAATCCTTTTGAAACCTCAAATTCTTGTTTTTAAAAGGGTATATAATCTTTATTGAAAACATTTCACTTTTATATATAGAATATAGTCATACTTATCAAAATAATAATTTCGATGTATAAAACACTTTCTAAAAATACAAACAAGTCTGATTTTTCAAAAGGTGATTCAAGAATGGATTTCAAACAAAGATAGAGATTCAAATTAGAGGAACTCTAATCAAATAAAATTCTGATTCGAAGATAGGCTCGAACGAAGACGAGATAATTAAATTTCAAAATAGAATATGGATATACTTATATAAACCGCGGGCGACCTTAACCGGGTCAACCGTGACTTCAAGAATATAATCGATGCGAAAATCTAAGGCAAATCGACATTCGATCGCCAGAGATAGAATTCGGCATAACAAGAGATGGAAACTTCAAAACCGAGGGATATATAAATCTCCGGTGAATCAATGCCAATTGTAAAGGAGTTCCACCCCTTTACAAATCATTCAAAGATTGGCGGGATCGCCTATTCTTATAGAGATCATTCGAAGTGGAGTTATGGGATACTCCAGAATCAAAAGAATACAAATAGGGAGAGACAAGAATGAATTTTGGAACCGCAAGGAACGTTCCAAAGTTCAAAGGAAATCAAGTCAAAAGGAAGAGATTCAAACTCGAACGAAAGTGATTCTGTAAATAAATTTACTATATATGCTAAGTTTTTCCTAGAGCCAAAGCTCTGATACCAACTGTAACGACCCGCTATTTTGGACCATTCAAATCGACAATAAATCCACACATGTCTGATTTGAATAATTCAAAATATCAGATTGTTAATTTAAATTTGGCAAAACTCAGAATACATAGTAAATAAATCAATCACAGAATCACAGACACAGAGTAATACAATAATGCGCAGCGGAATAGATAAAATAGTAGTTCATGAAGCTACTATATAAACATCAGAGTTATAAATAAAATACAACAGAATATCTCAATTGCAGTGAAGTCTCCAGTACAACAGATGACTTCTCTGAACAAATCAACTAGAAGAGCTGAAAGCTGAGGCGATAGTTGGATCTTCAAAGGAAGCTCCAAACTCCAAGGGTGAGTCTCAAATGCTGTATCACTCGGTCTGACCCGAGCGTAAAGCAAAACACAAAACACTCGAGTCAGGATTAACATTCTTATACTAATAAATCCAACTCAAGTGAAATATCAACTGAAATACAAGTAACTTAAAGGATGTTTGGGATAACCATCCTCTAAGGATCCGTGGAACTATCTACAATGTAGAAATATACACTATAACACCGTGGTCATTTCAATTAAATGTATACTTCAAAAACCCGACTATCATTTCATTTCAAATATATCTATTTTCCAAAATAGTATATATATTAAATGATTTAAAAAGCAAAGTATTCATAATTTCCTCAAGTCTCGCAAATCGATTCAAATCAACTTCAAATTCCAAATTCAAATTTATTCAAAGCTCAATTCATCAATTTAATTCAGTTCTAAATATACCATTTATTTTTCAATATATTTCAAAGCTTTAATATTCAACATTTTCAAAGTTAGATTTAACAGTTTCATATGGCTCTTGATTTAACTTCATTATTATTTTATCAGGGAATATTCACTTAATAGATTCAATATCATTTACTAGCCTTAAATCACATTTTTCTAAATATTTCCTTAAACTTTATTTAAACAAGAAATATTCATTAAATTACTTATAAATCAAACCCAAGTTATAAATTATATCTTACATCTCAATTTCAATAAGTTTCTAATCAGTTTAATTAAATAAGATTCTTTATTGAATCAATTTCAACTAAATTCAAATTATCTTCCCAACCTTAACTTATTCAAATTATTACCAAAATCTATTTTGAAACATAAATTTAAATAATCAACCATATTATATGTATTTAATCAATCATTCCCATTTATATATAATAATTTAAGGCTCAACATTTATTTAAAACCATATATTTCTTTCCAAAACCATAGAATTTATTTTCGAAATGTTTATATATATTGATCAACGGTGTTTGTATATATATCTATCATATGGTTAAGTGATACGGATATTTATCATTTCAATCCGAAATTTAAATATATACGGGTAGATATCATTTCGACCCGTAATCCCAATTTCAATTCAAATGAAAATCGTTTGGGTTTATCATTTCAACCCATAACGATTTTCTCCTATTCTAAAGTCCGTTCGGGTATGTATCATTTCAACCCATAGTGATTTCTATACTAACAGGGAACTTGCAGAGTGATAACAGATATAGAAATAATATAACATGCATAGATATATCATCAATAACAATATAATATAAACAGCAGGATATGGTGTCATATCCCATAGGTGAACAGTTACAGATAATAGCATATATATATATATCAATATAAATAACAGATAATGATGTCGGGGGTCACAAGTGAACAGATACAGATGATGGCATAGATATAACAATATAAATAACTAACAGCAGCATATTTCAATTGTCATTTCAATTGAAATCAAATTTAATAAATATAAGAACATTAATCGTGAGTGATTGCTCACCTTTCGAGGCTAGAGAGATGAACAAAATGAGATGAGTTACGGATCCAAGCACGAATTCCAAATCAAAGCTAGATTGACACGAATTCTACGGATAAGCTGATAAATAGAAATGGACGAAATCAATCAGAACTGGATCGATGTAATATGATATATTACATATATATATTAGTTGTCAAAAATCATTTTAAATCATATTTAAAATATATTTATATTTAATTTCCAAATAACATTAATACCAACATATCATATATATGTATATATAGACATGGAATTATTACGAATTTATAACATGAATCCGAATAGATTTTTAACATATTATTTATGTAAAAATTGTTACAAACTCAGTTTTAAAACAATAATATAAATTCGAATAAAATACCATTTTATAAACTAGATAATTTCCCATATACATAGCTCAAATTATTGTTCAACAAATTATATACATGCTTTACACAAATAGTATTTCATACAAAAAAAATATAAACCAAGTTCCAGATAGGAATTTTGGGCATGTTTCAACAGTTAACAAATATATTACTTATCTCAAAATGTACAACACATATCAAATTTATATATTTTCAGGTATACGAAATAAATATGCTTAGATCTAGGAGTGCCAAACATAAAATCAAACTTATAAAATGCGAAACAGTAATTCTATAACTATATACTACTTACATTTTCTCAATACATATAAACTATTATTTATATACAAGATAATACAGATATAACAATATATATATACTGTTATAAAACTTACCTATTCCTCTCCCTATATATTACATAACCAGTCATATATATATATAAACATATAAGCTTATACACATATATACATATTTAAATCTTATATATACCTTTACTGTATCATCTCAGAAATCAGAATATCTTATATCTAATTATTTTAAACTCTCGTACATATAGTCCTATAAATATATATCAACAGGTAATGAGGTTTGTAAAAGTTTTATATACATATAACGGCTACTAATATATATGCGTGAGTGTATATATTTATATATATATATATAAATATTTAGAATGTTAAATAAACTATTCTGTATATACATACGTATTCTTCGAACATATATATATGATTAAGCTCGTAAACTATCAATAAGAAAATGCAAAGAAGGATTATAACACATACATATAACAGTGAATACATATATAACTTACACATATAAGAACTTGCCAAAGGAGGGTCGAAGAGGAGAAAGCAAAGAGTTTGGTTCGACCAGAAGAAGGAGAGGCCAGGCTGAAGACTGGGTGGCCGGAGGAAGGAAAAGTGGAGAGAACGGGTGAGGGGTTGTGGGTTGAGGCTCGCCAGATGTGGATGTACCGAAGCATAGTCGAGTTGGACTTGGGAAGGGCGGAACGAGGTGGGGAGCTGCAGTTTGGATCGGGTTTGAAAAAGGGGTTATTGTTTGAACTGTGGATGTGAGAGAGAAGGGGACGTGGGTTTTGTTGCTGGCCACGAAATAGATCAGGGGGAAAAGACATGACAGAAATGAGAAAGAGGGTGGAGAGGAGAAGAGTGAGACTGTTTATTTCCAATCAGAAATACAAGTTATAAAATTTGGTTTCTATAAAGCAACGCCTGGAAAATCTAAGAGACAGAAGTTTCTATCCGATGGATTTAAAATAATGGAGACAAAGGGTCACAGAGAAATCTAAATGATACTGGCTGTATATATTTTTCGATGGAAAATAAATGGTCACGGGTAGATAAAAGGTAAAATGGTATCGATATAAAAATCGGTTTACTGATTTCGCAGCATACTATGGTTTGAAAAACAGAAAGGAATGTACCATGAGATCAACACGATGAGATGCTCAAAACGGTATACAAATATTAGTGGTACGATCATCCGTTCAAAAGTCGATAGTTGGTACCGAAAATGCTGCAAATTATCAGAAATAAGGTAAACGGAGCTACAAAGGTCCAAATTTGACGAAACGAAGACTGATGTTTCACTCAGAAGATGATTTAGAAATTTATTGTATAAAAATATTCAAGTTTGGAAAACATTTTATTTTCATCAATAATTAACTGACTTAAATTGAAATAGAATTTCACAAGAAAATAAACTTTAATATTATCAGATGAAAATTTACCAGTTGCTATATTAAAATAGACGTATTCCAAATAATAAATTTTTATTTTCAAATTTTATTGTTTAAATTTCACAATATTTCAATTAATTTAATAAATCAAATCACTAAAAATTATGGGTCGTTACACTCTCCCCCACTCAAAACTTTTCGTCCCCGAAAAGGAAGGAGGTAGGAGAATAGAACAACCAGAAATAGAAGTAGATTGAAAGTCAAGATTAAACAATTAATTTGAGACTATATAAAATTTTACTTGAAATATTCATTTGAAAACTTCATTGAGATTCACTTTTCTTTAATACTTTAATTAATTTTTTTTTTCAAACCCATTTGTAAAATTTTCTTGCTTCCTTTACAAATACCATCTATATGTTTAAATAACACCTTTATACATATATGTAAACTATTTGAAAACAATTATTTACATTGTTACTTATATTTACAAAGAAGCTATTAAATCCATAATTCATAAATTTATTAATTCTATCTAAAATACTTTTCAAATATTATTAATAAATCAATAATCATTTACTTTAAATATGTTTTATTTAATTAATAACTTTTAAAATATTTATAACACTAAAAAAATTCTATTAAACCATATAATATATAAATAAACAATATTTAAAAAGGATATAGTCAACAAGGAAAAGAAGGAGGATTTGGAAAAACAGAATATAGGTGAATAAATAAAGCTGAGCAGATAAGGTAGACTCAAAAGAATAGAATCGAACGCGAATAATCAATTTAGAACCATAAGAATTTTAATTTCGAATATTAATACAAAACTTCTTTGTTGGAAATACTTTTATAATAGAATACCTTTATAGTCGAAACAAATTTCCTTTCGAAAATACTTTTATAACTCGATGTCTTAACAAGTTTATCCTCGTTCCTGTAGACTCTGGCAGTGCGTTGATCAGGCGCAAAACTAGAATTCTCCAGGTACTTAGTAGACCTGTTTCAACACCCAGTGAAAATACTGGAAAACTTAAAAAACAGATATGGAAAGTACAATCCAAACAAAAACAAACAAAACCTTTGTCTAACCATCTTTCGCAGATACACAATGGTTACGCCTGGATCCCCTAGGAAACAATCCATATCCGTAAGCTTTCTCAGCCCTGCGAGTTACGCCATGATGACTAGTAGAATGCAGGATACACAATGGTTACGCCTGGATCCCCCAGGAAACAATCCGTACCCCCAGGCAAGACTCAGCCAAGCATTTGCGATACTATTCGCGACCTACATAGATGCAGGATACACAATGATTACGCCTGGAACCCCCAGGAAACAATCCGTACCCCTAGGCAAGACTCAGCCAGGCAGTTGCGCTATGCAGTCGCGCTCGTAAGACCTTGGGTAACGCCATGGAATTCGAAGGACACTCGAGTATCATATCCGGAAAACCAAAAATTAGAGAGAATAATATCGATAGAATGAATCCAAGATGTGGCCACAAATCGGATATCAAGCAGAAGGCACTTTCCATATCTTTACTTCGAAAATATGTATCATATAGTACCTTTTCAAATCACTTCCAAATATCGTACTTATATAAAATCCATTATATATAAGATTTAATTTTCAAATCAAATACTTTTCCAAAATCAAAAGTATATCAAATCATACTTAGATAGACTTCAATTATATAAGATTTCACTTTTCAAATTGAGTACCTTTTCTAATCCATAGTTTTCGAATCAACATCATACTTATACAAAACAAATTTTTATATAAGTTCGATAACTTCCAAATCAGGTATTTAGAAAAATAAGGTTCTCAAATTCAATTTTGTTTCAATATCAGTTCAGTTTCAAAATCATATACAATTCCACCAAAATTATTTCTTCTCAAATTAAATATCTTTAGTTTCAAAGTTTCCAAAATAATAGATTTAGAAAATAAATCCAAATTTCTAAATCAATATAATTTAAGTCAACCAATTCATTTCCAAAATCAAATGTTTTCAAAATCCTCTTATACTTACGTAAGGTCCATCTTATATAAGGATCAAAATTTTCAAAATAAATTTTGCTGTATGAAGCCATATGGGATTTAATATCTTTGCTTTTATGGGTTATATATCTTTGTAATTTAAATTGGAAATTTTCTTTTAGTAAGCAAAGATATTCTAACCCGACAGCTTTCAATTTCAGCGTCAAAATATATCAATGATATTAGAATATAAGATGTACATACGTCATCATTTCGCAAAATCACATTTGATCGCTCGCTCGATCACACAAGTTCGCTTTCGAACTAGTATTGTCCATTCGACTTCCCTAATGCGGATTTCGATATGGTTTCTCGACTAGAAGCCATCAGTCTCCTTGCATAGCCATATACCATGATAGAGAATTCTAGAATCAAGCCCAAAATCCATATCAAATATTCGCCGTCAAGAATCGAATGAAAAATCCTAACACGAAATGGTGTAATTCACCTCGAACTTGTGTACTCAAACCTAGATCAAATTAATTATGCGAATAAAACAGCCTATGTACAACTTATATATTTATTCCAACTTGTTAAATATATAGTTTCATAAAGATGTTACTAAGTTAAAACATTTAACTAAACTTCATTCAAAATATTTTGAAGACCAAATTCTTTTCAAAACATTTCAAATCTAAATTTCATATTAGAAAAATTTTAAAATTGCCTTATTCATTTACTTAACAAAACAATTTCCACTTATTTAAATCATATTACTACATACTTTAACATACATACCAAACTTATATACTTTATACTTTTCAAAATTTCTTAGCTTTGAAAAGTTAACCTTGATTTGGAAGTGCTCGAACCTTCAAAATAGTTGAAGAAATCATTTTCAAATCCAAGAGTTGGAAATCAACAACAAATCAGTAAATCAATTTCAAAAGATAGGTTTATATCAAATTCGAAACTCGAGGACTGAACACCGGCTTACTTCAAATCATTTCAAATATATATATATGTACATATATCTTTCGAATATCAAATCTTACTTCGGAATTTGAAATCAAAATTTGTTTCGCAAAATCACTCGCATAGCAAAGCCACTGAAGTGGCCTATCCCCCACTTTGAAACTCGAAAATCAATGTCGATGATGCGTGCACTCATCACCGAAATTATTTTCCAGCGACGTAAGTGAGTTCTGGACTTCTATTTTCTCAAAGTTCTTTTGGAATTTCTTCGAAACTCATTAAAATCATTTGAAACATTTCTTATTCGAAAAATAATTTTAATCATATTATTATTATATATTTCAAAATCTTAAAACCAATTTCAAAATACCGGAGTTCAATTCTCGAATTTCAAATTTAAAATTCTTCAGTTATAAATCAAATTTCTTATATAGTTTTTTCAAAATTACAAATCCTTTTGAAACCTCAAATTCTTGTTTTTAAAAGGGTATATAATCTTTATTGAAAACATTTCACTTTTATATATAGAATATAGTCATACTTATCAAAATAATAATTTCGATATATAAAACACTTTCTAAAAATACAAACAAGCCCGATTTTTCAAAAGGTGATTCAAGAATGGATTTCAAACAAAGATAGAGATTCAAATTAGAGGAACTCTAATCAAATAAAATTCTGATTCGAAGATAGGCTCGAACGAAGACGAGATAATTAAATTTCAAAATAGAATATGGATATACTTATATAAACCGCGGGCGACCTTAACCGGGTCAACCGTGACTTCAAGAATATAATCGATGCGAAAATCTAAGGCAAATCGACATTCGATCGCCAGAGATAGAATTTGGCATAACAAGAGATGGAAACTTCAAAACCGAGGGATATATAAATCTCCGGTGAATCAATGCCAATTGTAAAGGAGTTCCACCCCTTTACAAATCATTCAAAGATTGGCGGGATCGCCTATTCTTATAGAGATCATTCGAAGTGGAGTTATGGGATACTCCAGAATCAAAAGAATACAAATAGGGAGAGACAAGAATGACTTTTGGAACCGCAAGGAACGTTCCAAAGTTCAAAGGAAATCAAGTCTAAAGGAAGAGATTCAAACTCGAACGAAAGTGATTCTGTAAATAAATTTACTATATATGCTAAGTTTTGCCTAGAGCCAAAGCTCTGATACCAACTGTAACGACCCGCTATTTTGGACCATTCAAATCGACAATAAATCCACACATGTCTGATTTGAATAATTCAAAATATCAGATTGTTAATTTAAATTTGGCAAAACTCAGAATATATAGTAAATAAATCAATCACAGAATCACAGACACAGAGTAATACAATAATGCGCAGCGGAATAGATAAAATAGTAGTTCATGAAGCTACTATGTAAACATCAGAGTTAGAAATAAAATACAACAGAATATCTCAATTGCAGTGAAGTCTCCAGTACAACAGATGACTTCTCTGAACAAATCAACTAGAAGAGCTGAAAGCTGAGGCGATAGTTGGATCTCCAAAGGAAGCTCCAAACTCCAAGGGTGAGTCTCAAATGCTGTATCACTCGGTCTGACCCGAGCGTAAAGCAAAACACAAAACACTCGAGTCAGGATTAACATTCTTATACTAATAAATCCAACTCAAGTGAAATATCAACTGAAATACAAGTAACTTAAAGGATGTTTGGGATAACCATCCTCTAAGGATCCGTGGAACTATCTATAATGTAGAAATATACACTATAACACCGTGGTCATTTCAATTAAATGTATACTTCAAAAACCCGACTATCATTTCATTTCAAATATATCTATTTTCCAAAATAGTATATATATTAAATGATTTAAAAAGCAAAGTATTCATAATTTCCTCAAGTCTCGCAAATCGATTCAAATCAACTTCAAATTCCAAATTCAAATTTATTCAAAGCTCAATTCATCAATTTAATTCAGTTCTAAATATACCATTTATTTTTCAATATATTTCAAAGCTTTAATATTCAACATTTTCAAAGTTAGATTTAACAGTTTCATATGGCTCTTGATTTAACTTCATTATTATTTTATCAGGGAATATTCACTTAATAGATTCAATATCATTTACTAGCCTTAAATCACATTTTTCTAAATATTTCCTTAAACTTTATTTAAATAAGAAATATTCATTAAATTACTTATAAATCAAACCCAAGTTATAAATCATATCTTACATCTCAATTTCAATAAGTTTCTAATCGGTTTAATTAAATAAGATTCTTTATTGAATCAATTTCAACTAAATTCAAATTATCTTCCCAACCTTAACTTATTCAAATTATTACCAAAATCTATTTTGAAACATAAATTTAAATACTCAACTATATTATATGTATTTAATCAATCATTCCCATTTATATATAATAATTTAAGGCTCAACATTTATTTAAAACCATATATTTCTTTCCAAAACCATAGAATTTATTTTCAAAATGTTTATATATATTGATCAACGGTGTTTGTATATATATCTATCATATGGTTTAGTGATACGGATATTTATCATTTCAATCCAAAATTTAAATATATACGGGTAGATATCATTTCGACCCGTAATCCCAATTTCAATTCAAATGAAAATCGTTTGGGTTTATCATTTCAACCCATAACGATTTTCTCCTATTCTAAAGTCCGTTCGGGTATGTATCATTTCAACCCATAGTGATTTCTATACTAACAGGGAACTTGCAGAGTGATAACAGATATAGAAATAATATAGCATGCATAGATATATCATCAATAACAATATAATATAAACAGCAGGATATGGTGTCATATCCCACAGGTGAACAGTTACAGATAATAGCATATATATATCAATATAAATAACAGATAATGATGTCGGGTGTCACAAGTGAACAGATACAGATGATGGCATAGATATAACAATATAAATAACTAACAGCAGCATATTTCAATTGTCGTTTCAATTGAAATCAAATTTAATAAATATATGAACATTAATCGTGAGTGATTGCTCACCTTTCGAGGCTAGAGAGATGAACAAAATGAGATGAGTTACGGATCCAAGCACGAATTCCAAATCAAAGCTAGATTGACACGAATTCTACGGATAAGCTAATAAATAGAAATGGACGAAATCAATCAGAAATGGATCGATGTAATAGGATATATTACATATATATATTAGTTGTCAAAAATAATTTTAAATCATATTTAAAATATATTTATATTTAATTTCCAAATAACATTAATACCAACATATCATATATATGTATAAATAGACATGGAATTATTACGAATTTATAACATGAATCCGAATAGATATTTAACATATTATTTATGTAAAAATTATTACAAACTCAGTTTTAAAACAATAATATAAATTCGAATAAAATACCATTTTATAAACTAGATAATTTCCCATATACATAGCTCAAATTATTGTTCAACAAATTATATACATGTTTTACACAAATAGTATTTCATACAAAAAATATATATAAACTAAGTTCCAGATAGGAATTTTGGGCATGTTTCAACAGTTAACAAATATATTACTTATCTCAAAATGTACAACACATATCAAATTTATATATTTTCAGGTAGACGAAATAAATATGCTTAGATCTAGGAGTGCCAAACATAAAATCAAACTTATAAAATGCGAAACAGTAATTCTATAACTATATACTACTTACATTTTCTCAATACATATAAACTATTATTTATATACAAGATAATACAGATATAACAATATATATATATACATACTGTTATAAAACTTACCTATTCCTCTCCCTATATATTACATAACCAGTCATATATATATATATAAACATATAAGCTTATACACATATATACATATTTAAATCTTATATATACCTTTACTGTATCATCTCAGAAATCATAATATCTTATATCTAATTATTTTAAACTCTCGTACATATAGTCCTATAAATATATATCAACAGGTAATGAGGTTTGTAAAAGTTTTATATACATATAACGGCTACTAATATATATGCGTGAGTGTATATATGTATATATATATATAAATATTTAGAATGTTAAATAAACTATTCTGTATATACATACGTATTCTTCGAACATATATATATGATTAAGCTCGTAAACTATCAATAAGAAAATGCAAAGAAGGATTATAACACATACATATAACAGTGAATACATATATAACTTACACATATAAGAACTTGCCAAAGGAGGGTCGAAGAGGAGAAAGCAAAGAGTTTGGTTCGACCAGAAGAAGGAGAGGCCAGGCTGAAGACTGGGTGGCCGGAGGAAGGAAAAGTGGAGAGAACGGGTGAGGGGTTGTGGGTTGAGGCTCGCCAGATGTGGATGTACCGAAGCATAGTCGAGTTGGACTTGGGAAGGGCGGAACGAGGTGGGGAGCTGCAGTTTGGATCGGGTTTGAAAAAGGGGTTATTGTTTGAACTGTGGATGTGAGAGAGAAGGGGACGTGGGTTTTGTTGCTGGCCACGAAATAGATCAGGGGGAAAAGACATGACAGAAATGAGAAAGAGGGTGGAGAGGAGAAGAGTGAGACTGTTTATTTCCAATCAGAAATACAAGTTATAAAATTTGGTTTCTATAAAGCAACGCCTGGAAAATCTAAGAGACAGAAGTTTCTATCCGATGGATTTAAAATAATGGAGACAAAGGGTCACAGAGAAATCTAAATGATACTGGATGTATATATTTTTCGATGGAAAATAAATGGTCACGGGTAGATAAAAGGTTAAATGGTATCGATATAAAAATCGGTTTACTGATTTCGCAGCATACTATGGTTCGAAAAACAGAAAGGAATGTACCATGAGATCAACACGATGAGATGCTCAAAACGGTATACAAATATTAGTGGTACGATCATCCGTTCAAAAGTCGATAGTTGGTACCGAAAATGCTGCAAATTATCAGAAATAAGGTAAACGGAGCTACAAAGGTCCAAATTTGACGAAACGAAGACTGATGTTTCACTCAGAAGATGATTTAGAAATTTATTGTATAAAAATATTCAAGTTTGGAAAACATTTTATTTTCATCAATAATTAACTGACTTAAATTGAAATAGAATTTCACAAGAAAATAAACTTTAATATTATCAGATGAAAATTTACCAGTTGCTATATTAAAATAGACGTATTCCAAATAATAAATTTTTATTTTCAAATTTTATTGTTTAAATTTCACAATATTTCAATTAATTTAATAAATCAAATCACTAAAAATTATGGGTCGTTACAGATTTAATTTTACACTAAAATGACAATATGGTCCAAAATGGGTTATAAAAAATCCAATTAAATCTCTTTAACTCGGCCATGGATATTTTCTAGAGTTAAATTATAGTTTAAAATCGTTTAATATGGAAATCATTTTGAAAAATATTATTTTTAACTATATGGACAAGCACAGTGTAGTGAGAGATCAATAATTAGTCACCTAATATCTAAAATACCAATTCGATCCCCTAAATCTAATATGAATAATAGCAAATCCAAATCTAAAGCACCAAAATAATGAATCAATGATACCTCTTCACTTTTTACCCTTTTAATAATGGATTAAGGAATATTTGCAAGGAAAAAACGAACATTTTGAGGAGATTAGGGCTAATGGAGGTTTAGAATTCTTTTAGGAAAGTGAAAAATGATCTAATTTTGTCTCATCACCCCTAAATAGGCACAATTTCCAAAATTAGTTAGAGGGCCCAAGTATGGGCTTAGTTTAATTTCCCACTAATCTATCTAGCAGCAAACAAAGCTTAAAATGGTCATATCTCTTAAATGGTCAATCCGTTCACCTATTATGACTATTCTACGGAAAGAGAAACCATAAACTTGATCTAATGGATGTGGTTTCAGATCCCAATTCAATCTCCATAAAAAGTTATAGGTCTTATAGGAATTTATGGGTCCAAACTATTCAAAAGATATTCTAATTATGAAAAATGTCCCTAGTAGTCTTTTCACAAAGTTTTAGGGCCATACGATCCCATATAAATTAAATAATATTATTTTATGTTCCTTCGATATGTAAAATACGGATCATAACGCTCTCCCTCTTTAGAAATTTCACCCCTGAAATCCCCAAATAAATCGAAGAACGGTCAACCATAGTTACTTCGCATGTCTAATAATCATATGCGACCATCAAACATATCAAAAAAGTAGTCATGCAAGCAATAGTATAGATAAACTCATCCCAGCATGCGGGATACTAGAGTATCTTATATGATATTAAAAGTGAAAGTAAATACGAATAGACAGTATGTCTTACCATACAAAGAGGTTCGGATATGCATCCCTCGTACTCTCCTAAGTTTTCCATGTGCAATCGCCTTCACTTTCACTCCATTGAACCTTCACCAACTCCACCATCTTCCTCCTAAGCTATTTCGTATCGCGTGCGACAATATGAACTAGCCTACGAGGTCTCAAAGCTTCTGGTTATATCTCAATATTATTTAGTTGATCTGATGCAATCGTCACATATAAGTCGTGCAAAAACTTCCATAAGTGAGAGACGTTGAATACATTGTGCATGCCTACCATCTTTTAAGGTAAGTCAACCCAATATGCTAGATTCTCAATCCTCTTTACTATCGGAAAAGGACCTACGAATCTCAGTGCTGACTTCCCCTTACAACTAAGAAGAATAACATTCTTCAATGGAAAAATCTTCACAATCACCATATCAATGACCGAGAACTCTAGATCTCGACATCTTATATCAGCATAGCTCTTCTGCCTATCTTGAGCGGATTTTAGTCATTGTCGAATTATCTCAATATTCTCTAAGGTCTCTCTAATCTTATCTGGCCCAAGTATCAATTTTTTACCCTCTCCCACCAACACAAAGGAGCATTACACAAACGGAAATACAATGCTTCGTACGGTGCCATACTAATATTAGACTGATAGCTATTGTTGTATGCGAACACCATCAAATACAAGTGATCGTCCCATAAGCCCTCGATATCAAGAATGCAAGCTTGTAAGAGATCCTTTAATATAGATTCACCCTCTCAATCTATCCATCCATTTGCGGGTGATAAGCTGTACTGAGATGCATCTCTATACCCAATGCCTTTTGTAAGCTCTTTCAAAACTGTAACATCCCCTATCTAGAGGCCCAAAGCTAAGCGCTACAGATGCTGCAGTCGTCTATAGTATTAACTTCCGGCGACTTAATACGGCTATGTTAATGGTATCTATAATATCAGAAGCACTTGAATATGAAACAAATCAAAGATTTCAAAATGTAATTTTCCATTACATTTCAAAACACATGTTCCATATTCATATTACAAAATCCCAAGCGTTTTCCAGGTAATGATAAAAATATACTTATTACAAAATACGCCAAGAGCGACATATGAAGATGCCCCATTGGATGATCTGAGTCATGTAGTCATAATTGACTTAATACATACACAGGGGCAATAAATAACAAAACAAAGAACTGCAACTCCTAAATAGCTATCCGTTCGCCTCCGGTAGCTTTATTCGTCATCCTACTAAACCTAAAACAACCTCAACCCTCAGCCTACTCAAATCAATTTTGAGCACCCGAGAGTTTAAGGGGAAAACATAAACTTCGAGTCAACATTAAGCCTGGTGTGAATAATACTATACACCCCGGTTATTAATGTTAAGTGAGACCACGCCGCTTAGCGGAATGGGTTTCCCCTCACTAACATTCTTTTAAAACATATCTTTTGCAAACCTTTATCCTGCAACCAAAGATGGTTAAAACTGTAAAGCATTATTATGTAAACATACATATCAGGTAACAAATGGACTATCTGTCCGAACACTATAGTTTTGTTTGTCTTACTATTAACCTTCGGCTGACTCGGGTCTACCAAACAATACAACAAAATAATCTAACATCTGTTAGATACTCCCCTTTTGGACGATCTGTCCTTAACTATCTGTTAAATACTTCCCTTCTGGATGGTCTGTCCCTAACTTAACATCTCCCAGGGTCATCTGATCCTAATGGTTTTGCAGGCTCACCGATAACCTATCTGTATACAATCATATATTCCCTTCTGTGTGTAATCATAATTTTAGTATTACCTGTGACAAAGCCCTACACACTGGAATTTTGGACTAAATTAGCTGGGGCCAATAGCTAATGTATAGGGCGCGACCCTATACTGGTCCCATCTGGTATTCTAATAACTGAGTCATTTTGCTTAGGGATACCCTCCCCATAATTTTCCTTGAAAACGTTTTCATCTAAAATTGATTTAAAACCTTTTAAACCAAACTTAAACAAGGAAAACATTTATATTCTATGCTTTACTCAAAATCACCTTGTCATGCTATGTATATACTTTACTCAAATCTTTGTTGATTAAAAACCTTTAAACATTTGAAAGTACTCCTTTCGATCTTATTGAAAGTACCCATTTCGATCCTATTGAAAGTACTCCTTTTGATCTTATTGAAAGTACCCATTTCGATCCTATTGAAAGTACCCCTTTCGAAACCATGTAAAACCCTTTCTTTCTTTTAGGCCGAAAGGCCAAATCTTCCTTTCGAAATCGTTCATATAAACCTTTCGAAACCATTGGAATTCCTTTTCCTTCGAAAGCTAAAAACCTTAGACATCCCTCTTTAAAACCATTAAACATTGCCTTTCGAAACCATTGGAAAAACCTTTCCTTTAAACTATTCAAAACCTTTGGAAAAACCTTTCCTTTAGACCTTTCGAAATCATTAGGGAACTACCCCTTCGAAACCATTCTTTCAAAGCCTTTCAAAACCATAGGGGAACTACCCCTTCGAAACCTTTCTTTAAAACCTTTTGAAGGCATCGAAACCTTAAACCCTTCGAAAATATTTGGGTTCAATTTTAAAACATGTGGAAAACACCTTTCGAAATCATTCAACACTGAACTAGTCAAAACCTTTGGGTTATTCTTTAAAAATCACTAAGGGTCACAGTAATAGGGTCGAAAGCATACCCTTTCGAAAGCTATAACTTATATAAGGAAGTGATGGTGTCGAAAACACCCCTTACGAAAGCATTGGAGAAGTGGTAGGGTTTTTATAAAACAAAACAACCCCTTTGAAAGCTCTGTTTCAAAAGTTGGAAGGCGGCAGTAAAGGCCCGACATAGTCGGATGCTATTATTTAAAACAAAGGCGCTAACTTATAACATTAAATCAATTGACTTAGTCGAAAGCTACATAGGCGAAAGCTACATAAGCGAAAGCAAGCAGGCGCTCTTTTCTTTTAAAACAAAAAGGTGCTTCTACCCTTTCGAAACCCCCTTGGTTTCGACTCTTACCTTCACTGTGTACCAAGGCGTTGATACTATGTGCATTGGTTTGTGGAAGGAGGCGGAGGGTCTTAGTCGAAATCAACCTGGGCGAAACAAAAATAGGCGAAACATGCTTTTAACATGAATTTCTAAATTAAACCCTTTTTAAGTAAACTTTTTAACTAACCTGCCTTGTTTGTCAAACTCTTATTGGTTACTAATTTTTCTTTTCTAAAAGTATTGTCAAAATTTCTGAATTATTTAATTTAAATCATTTTCAAAATACCCCTTTTCCCTAATTAAATATATAAAACATTTAAGTATCATACCTTAAATAATTTTATATATTCATCAAAACACTTTGGAAAATTCTAAAAAAATTCTAGAAAATCCCTTTTTTATATGTTTCTAACATATAAAAATTTTGGACCCTAATTAATTATAATTTACTCGTAAATAATTTATAACCCAATAAATCATTTTCTCCACCAGAAATTTATATAAAATCCACATTAATTCATAAAATTATGAAAATTAAAAATCATCTCTAAAATATCATATCTGGTCTATTTCTAAAATCGCAAGGCATTTGGATGTTATTAAATAGGGTTTTAACATCAAACGTATCATAAGAATCAATATAAATATGCATAAATCATCAATAAGTATATATAAACATGTTGCTCTTCCAAAACATGGCTAAATCATGCAAGATAAATTCGGGTTTCACATTAGGACCGAAAACATATAGAAAAGTGAGATGTAGTCATTATTCACCCTAGCTTTGTGATTAGGATGTGAGTTGATCTTGATTAGGTCAATTTTCTTCTTCCTCTTAAAAATCCTAGCTTTATCTTCTATAGATTAAAAATGGTGGCCGACCCTTAGAGTATTCTTGCTTGAGAAAAATGAAATGAATGTGTGTTTGATTTCCTAAGGGTTTAGCGTTTAAGTTCATCCTATTTCCCATTTTGTCCTTCCTTATTTCGTAACACTTATTTTCATCTTATTTCTTTAGTTCATTTTACAGATAGGCACGACTACCTTTAGTTAAATCAAATCTCAACCCATTAATCATCTTACATTATTTTATTTACTTAAACTAATTAAATATCCTAAATAATATTACTAAAAATATGAGGTGTTACAATCTCCCCTCCTTAAAGAATTTCATCCTCGAAATTATGATAAGGTACACATCAAAACAATCAAAGGTAAAACATACCATCAAACAAATCAGGTAAGCGTCTCTAATCCTGCTCTCAGTCTCCCAAGTACAGTCTCTAGTATCGTCACTCCCCTAGACTTTCACTAATCTGACTGTCTTGTTGCGTAACTATTTCTCATCTCTCTCGACTATCCGGATAGGTCATGGATCAACTAAACCCTCTTGAGGGCTTGCTTAAGAATAAGAAAGATGAATCTTATGGAAATATCATGGAATAAGGTTTGATCCTATTCATAACATCTTAACTATAGTCATATCTAGTTCCACTACTAAATCTTCTAACACAGTCGGTGTTATAGTAGTGTCTGGATCCCTAACACATTTCCTCAGATGAGATACATGGAAAACATTGTGGACTCCCGCCAAACTACTCAATAACTCTACTCTATATGCGAGTTTTCCAATCCTTTCAACAATGCGAAAAGGTCCAACGAATCTTGGTGCTAACTTTTCTGTCTTTCCGAATCAAATAATACCTTTTATCGGCGATGAAAACATGATCTCCAACAGAGAATTCTAAATCTTTTCAACTTTTATGTGCATAGCTTTTCTGCCTAGACTGAGCTTCCTTCATTCTCTCACTTATCAGCTCAATCTTTTCTACTGCCTCTTTTACCAAATCAGGACCATGTACCAATCTATCTCCTGTCTCTAACCAACATGCAGGGGATTTGCATGGTTTTCCATACAAAGCCTCGAACGGTGCCATCCCTATACTAGTCTGATAACTATTTCTATATGAAAACTCGACTAGGTGTGGTGGATTTCCCATGATCCCTCGGAAGTCTAATACATAAGCTCGTAACAAGTCCTCCAAGATCTTGTTAACTCTTTCCGTCTGCCCATCAGTCTGTGGATGGTAAGCGGTACTCATCTTGAGCTTGGTTCCCAAAGTTTCCTGTAGACTCTTCAAGAACTCACTAGTAAACAAAGAATCTCTGTCACTAACAATACTACTAGGAATTCCGTGTAGTCTAAATACATTCTTCATAAATAACTTAGCCAATGCAGGTCCCATCCTATTTTCCTTAACTGGAATGAAATGGGCACTCTTGGTCAATCTGTCCACTATGACCCATATACTTTCGTTCCCTATATTAGATTTTGGCAACCCATCAATAAAATCCACGGAAATGAAATCCCACTTCCATATCGGAATGTCTAATGGCTGAAGCAATCCACTCAGCTTTTGATGTTCAGCTTTTACCTATTGACAGTTCAAACACTATTTCACGCTTAAGCCAACATCCCTCTTCATGCCTTCCTAGAAGAAACATCTCTTCATATCCTGATACATTTCCGTTCCTCCTGGATGAATAGTGAACTCCGAATGATGGCATTCCTTCAGGACATCCTTCCTTATGTCTCCCACATTTGGAACACATAATCTACCCTTCTTTCTCAACCATTAATTTTGGTCAAGACTGAAATCCCTTAAGTCATCGCTCTCTGTTCCATCCTTTAATTTATGGATCCTTTCAGCTAACACTGGATCCTCTTCTTATTTAGAAGCTATCTTCTCAATCAATACCGGTCGGACTTCCAAACAAGACAACCTAGCAGATCCTCCACTAGACTCAGCCTCGGATCTCTACAATACTCTACAAGTTGTCAAGGCCTCTAAGTCTTTCCATTCTACTATCATGGCTAACACTACATTCTGATGCTTTCTACTAAGCTCATCTGCAACCTTGTTGCCTTTCCCTGGTGTGTACTCTATTCCAAAATCATAAGCAACCAAAAACTCTAACCATATCTGTTGTCTCATGTTCAGCTCCTTCTGAGAGAACAGGTACTTCAACAACTTATGATCTGTATGGATCTCAAACCTCTCTCCCAAGAGGTATTGCGTCCACACCTTCAAGGCAAATATAACTGCGGCTAATTCCAGGTCATGCGTTGGATACCCAACCTCATGTAGTCTAAGCTGTCTAGAAGCGTAGGCAATCACTTTACCCCTCTGTATTAGTACAGCTCCTAACCTAGTACCACACGCATCAGTATAAACAACTAAATCTTGATTCTCCTCCAGAACCACCAACAAAGGTGCATGGGTCAACAAGTGCTTCAAGCTCTGGAATGGTTCCTCACACTTATCGGTCCACACAAACTTTACGTCCTTTCGCATTACCTTGGTCATCGGTGCTGCTATCCGTAAGAAATCCTTTATAAACCTCCAATAATACCCAACCAACCCAAGGAAACTTCTTATCTCAGTTACCGTTTCTGGTCTCTTCCAATTATTAACGGCTTCGATCTTTTCTGGATCAACTGATAATCCTTTCTCCAAAACCACATGACCAAGAAACATTACTTCTCTCTTCCAAAAAGGGAACTTCGAAAACTTTGCCTTTAGCTGATGCTGTATCAGCATCTCTAGCACAACCCTAAGATGAACTTCATGCTCCTTCTCATCCTTAGAGTATATCAGAATATCATCTATGAAGACTAACACGAACCTGTCCAAGTGCTTCCGGAAGATCCGATTCATTAAATCCACAAAGAATGTCGGCGTATTAGTGAGTCCGAACGGCATAACTAACCATTCATATGACCCATATCTTGTTCTGAACGTCGTCAAAGATATACTATCTTCCGCCACTCTAAGCCGACGAAATCCTGTCGGCAAATCTTACTGAGAGAATATCTTAGCCCCACTCAACTGATCGAACAAATCGTCAATCCTAGGCAATGGATATCGGTTCTTTATCGTTTTCTCATTCAACTTACGATAATCGGTACACAGCCTTAATGATCCATCCGGCTTCTTAGCAAATACTACTGCAGCTCCCCAGGGCGAACTACTTGGCCTGATAAAACTTTTACCTTCCAAGTCCACCAACTGAGCTTTCAACTCCCTCATCTCTGTTGGCATCTTCTACTTTGCGGCTTACTTACTGGTTCTGCTCCAAGCACTAAATCAATCCGAAACTTAATGGCACGTTTCGGTGGCAATCCAACTATCGGCTCAAAAACATATGCGAATTCTCTAACTACAAAAACGTGATTCAACTCATCTTCTAGCTCCATAACACCCAACAAAGCATTCATCTCACAACTGGGGTTTTCTATGGTATAAACTATCCAATCACTACAATCAGGGTGTCTGGGTGATATTTTCCTATCTAGGCAAAATATCCTAGCATCATATTTACTTAACCAATCCATGCCCAATATAATTCCGAACCCTACAAAGTCAAATACATGCAAACTGCAAACAAAGGTGTAACCTAGCAAGTCAAACTGTAAGTGGTCACACTTCATCTCTAGTGCCCTCCTGTCAGATTTGCAACTCTTAAGAAAGTAACTAAATATGTGGGTTCTAGGTTAATTTTATCTACCAAACATCAGGATATAAAAGAATGAGATGCACCAGTACTAAATAAAATGCTAATAGATGTATCATGGATCTGAAGCGTACCTCCTAACACAGCCTTGCCCTTCTCCTGCACTGTCGGCTTTGAAATAGCAGGCTCTAATGCAAAAACTTGGCCTTTATCCCTTTTAGTTGGCTCTTTGCACTGGTTCTTGTAGTGCCCAATTTGATCACAGTTAAAACATCTAATTCCTTTCTTCTCAGCAGTCTTTTTTCCTTTGCCTGTCCGGCACTCGTGAGCATAATGTCCTTTCTCTTATAGTAGACCACATCAGACTTTCCTTTCTTTGTTGCACCTCCTTTCTGAGCATGCTTTTTGTGGAAAAACTTTCTCTTTTGGCCCTGTCCAACTTGGACCTCCTTTTCCTTCTTTTTCTCCAAACAAGCTAACATCTCCTCATGTCTGAACGCCATTTCCACTACCACATCAAATGGATCTCTGATGTGCGGCAAGGTAGCCCTAGCCAACTCCGGCTTCAAACATCTAATAAACTTTTCATTCCTTTTTAACACTATGTCAACAGTGGTATACCCATACCGAGCTAACTCTTCGAATCTACTAGCATATACCAGAACAGTCATTTCTCCTTGTTCCAGCTCAACAAACTTCTTGACCAAGACTGACTGTGCCATTACCAGCATAAACCTTTCTTAAAACCTCTTTCTAAACTCCACCCACATCATAGTCTCTTCGTCCGCATCGGCAATTACAGTATTCCACCAAAACAGAGCCTCAGGTCAGCGAAAATCCTCTCACAATGTAGCAGCCAGTTTTCTACTTCGATAGCATCCTCCGTTCCGATAAACGGCTTTCCTCCAATCCTAGTATAGTCTCTACTCAAGTTAGCATACTGATTGACCATTGGAGCTTCCTGAACTCCTCCCACAGCATTTCCTCCAACAACTCCAGTTGCGATCCCAGCTTGCATCATGTTTACGAAAAATGGATACATGGCTCTCATGTCCACTTGGGGAACCTCAGCACCAACATTCTCAGCCTGAGCATGACCTCTTCTAGCATTTGGTCATGCATTTCCATTTGTAGTGGTGCTGTCTCCTCCTAAATTGTCTCCGCCTCTTCTTCCATCCATATCTGTATTCAAGCCTCGTGAGATACAAAAGAATAGCCTAACAAAGATAGGAGTCTAGAGATAAAGTGTATACTTATGTATAGCAAATACAAGTACGTTATTATAGTGTTATCCCATACCCTGGTCCTAACTCTAATTCCTAAGGAATATATTTTCAAAAATCTTTTTTGGTTAAAGTATTTCATAAATTTATGCTTTGATACCAAGCTATAACATCCTCTATCTAGAGGCCCAAAGCTAAGTGCTACAGATGCAGCAGTCATCTATAGTATTAACTTCCGGTGACTAAATACGGCTATGTTAATGGTATTTATAATATCAGAAGCACTTGAATATGAAACAAATCACAGATTTCAAAATAGAATTTCCCATTACATTTCAAAACACATGTTCCATATTCATATTACATAATCCCAAAGCGTTTCCAGGTAATGATAAAATATACTTATTAAAAAATACGCCAAGAGCGACATATGAAGATGCCCCCTGGATGATCAAAGTCATGTAGTCATAATTGACTTAATAAATACATAACACTAATAAATAACAAAACAAAGAACTGCAACTCCTAAATAGATATCTGTTAGCCTCCCGCTCGCCTCCAGTAGCTTTATTCATCATCCCACTAAACCTGAAACAACCTCAGCCCTCAGCCTACTCAAATCAATTTTGAGCACTTGAGAGTTTAAAAGGAAAACATAAACTTCGAGTCAGACATAAATCCTGGTGTGCATAATACTATACACCTCGGTTATTAATGTTAAGTGAGAACACGCCGCTTAGCAGAACGGGTTTCCCCTCACTAACATTCTTTTAAAACATATCTTTTGCAAACCTTTATCCTGCAAACAAAGCTGGTTAAAACTGCAAAGCATTATTATGTAAACATACATATCAGGTAACAAATGGACTATCTGCCCGGACACTGTAGTTTTGTTTGGCTTACTGTTAACCTTTTGCTGACTCGGGCCTACGAGACAATACAACAAAATAATCTAACATCTGTTAGATACTCCCCTTCTGGACGATCTGTCCTTAACTATTTGTTAAATACTTCTCTTCTGGACGGTCTGTCCCTAACTTAACATCTCCCAGGGTCATCTGATCCTAATGGTTTTGCGGGCTCACCAATAACCTATCTGTATACAATCATATATTCTGGGTGTAATCATAATTTTAGTCTTACCTGTGACAAAGCCCTACACACTGGAATTTTGGACTAGATTAGATGGGACCGATAGCTAATGTATAGGATGCGACCCTGTACCAATTCCATCTGGTATTCTAATATCTAAGTCATTTTGCTTAGGGATACCCTCCCCATAATTTTCCTTGAAAACCTTTTCATCTGAAATTGATTTAAAACCTTTAAACTAAACTTAAACAAGGAAAACATTTATATTCTACGCTTTACTCAAAATCACCTTGCCATGCTATGTATATATTTTACTCAAATCTTTGTTGATGAAAAACCTTTAAATATTTGAAAGTACCCCTTTCGATCCTATTGAAAGTACCCCCTTTCAAAACCATGTAAAACTCTTTCTTTCTTTTAGGTTGAAAGGCCAAATCTTCCTTTCGAAACCATTCATATAAACCTTTTGAAACCATTCATATAAACCTTTCGAAACCCTTGGAATTCCTTTTCCTTCGAAAGCTAAAAACCTTAGACATCCCTCTTTAAAACCTTTAAACATTGCCTTCCGAAACCATAGGAAAAACCTTTCCTTTAAACTATTCAAAACCATTGGAAAAACCTTTCCTTTAGACCTTTCGAAACCATTGGGGAACTACCCCTTTGAAACCATTCTTTCAAACCCTTTCGAAACCATAGGAGAACCACCCATTCGAAACCTTTCTTTAAAACCTTTCGAAGGCATCGAAACCTTAAACCCTTCGAAAGCATTTGGATTCAATTTTAAAAGGAGTGGAAAACACCTTTTGAAATCATTCAACACTGAACTAGTCGAAACCTTTGGGTTATTCTTTAAAAATCACTAAAGGTCACAGCAATAGGGTCAAAAGCATACCCATTTGAAAGCTATAACTTATATAAGAAAGTGATGGTGTCAAAACCACCCCTTCCGAAAGCATTGGAGAAGCGGTAGGGTTTTTATATAACAAAACAACCCCTTCGAAAGCTCTGTTTCGAAAGGTGGAAGGCGGTAAAGGCTTCGACATAGTCGGAAGCTGTTATTTAAAACAAAGGCGCAACCTTATAACATTTCTTTAAATCAATTGACTTAGTCAAAAGCTACATAGGCGAAAACTACATAAGCGAAAGCAAGCAGGCGCTCTTTTCTTTTAAAACAAAATGGTGCTTCTACCCTTTCGGAACCCCTTGGTTTCGACTCTTACCTTTTCGCCCTTTGTCCAATTCACTATGTACCAAGGTGTTGATACTATATGCATTGGTTTGTGGAAGGAGGTGGAGGGTCTTAGTCGAAAGCAACTTGGGCGAAACCAAAATAGGCGAAACATGCTTTTTAACATGAATTTCTGATTTAAACCCTTTTTAAGTAAACTTTTTAACTAACCTGTCTTGTTTCTCAAACTCTTATTGGTTACTAATTTTTATTTTCTAAAAGTACTGCCAAATTTTCAGAATTATTTAATTTAAATCATTTGCAAAATCTCCCTTCTCCTTAATTAAATATATAAAACATTTAAGCCCCATACCTTAAATAATTTTATATATTCATCAAAACACTTTGGAAAATTATACAAAAATTCTAAAAAATCCCTTTTTTATATGTTTCTAACATATAAAAATTTCAGACCCAAATTAATTATAATTTACTCGTAAATAATTTATAACCCAATAAATCATTTTCTCTACTAGAAAATTTATATAAAATCCACATTAATTCAGAAAATTATGAAAATTAAAACCCATCTCTAAAATATCATATTTGGTCTATATCTAAAATCGCAGGGCATTTGGATATCATTAAATAGAGTTTTCACATCAAACGTATCATAAGAATCAATATAAATACGCATAAATCATCAACAAGTATATATAAACATTTTACACTTCCAAAACATGGCTAAATCATGCAATATAAATTCGAGTTTCACCTTAAAACCGAAAACATATAGAAAAGTGAGATGTAGTCATTATTCACCTTAGCTTTGTGATTATGATGTGAGATTTGATCTTGATTAGGTTGATTTACTTCTTCCTTTTGAAAATCCTAGCTTTATCTTCTCTTGAGATTAAAAATGGTGGCCGACCCTTAGAGTATTCTTGCTTGAGAAAAATGAAATGAATGTGTGTTTTATTTCCTAAGGGTTTAGGATATAACTTCATCATATTTCCCATTTTGCCATTCCTTATTTCCTAACACTTATTTTCATCTTATTTCTTTAGTTCATTTTACATATAGGCGCGGCTACCTTTAATTAAATCAAATCTCAACCCATTAAACATCTTACATTATTTTATTTAATCAAACTAATTAAATATCCTAAATAATGTTACTAAAAATATGGGGTGTTACAAAAACCCACTAGTGAATAAAGGGTCTCGGTTACTTATGATGCTCTCCGGCACATCATGGAACCATACTACCCACTTCACATACAATTCGGCCAATTTGGGTGTCATTCTACTATATTTAGCACGTATGAATCGGGCACTCTTCATTAATCTATCAACTATAACCCAAATTTTATCATACCTTGTTTTGGTCCTCGACAATCGATTTATGAAATCCATCAAAACTTCTTCCCACTTCCACTCGATAACTTTAAGTGGTTGCATACCAACTGGTGGTTCATACACTTCAAGATGAATGTCTCGGCATCCTTCTTCATCCCTTCCTAATAATAAGTCTACTTTATATCATGGTACATCGTATTACCACTAGGATGTATAATCAACCTAGAACGATGATACTCTCGTAGTACCTCATCTCGTAATCCATTAACATCGCGAACAAACAATCTTTCATCTTAGGGAGCTAACTATCTCGATCGAGTCCATACTACTTCATCCCCTCAGAGTCTACTCCTTCTTCTATCTATGCCATGATCTCTATTAATCTAGTGTCTTACCTTTGACTAGTACCGATCCAGTCGATCAAAGTAGGTATGACCGTCAATCTTGCCAACATCTTTGGTTCTAACTCGCAATAAGGTCTAAAGTCATAACCAGCAATATACTTAACTGCATCCACTCTAGGAACATCGCTCTCAAACTGGCATGTCTTCTACTCAATGCATCAGTGACCATATTTCCTTTACCAGACGTATAGGAAATGCTAAAATCATAAGAGGTTAGGAACTATAACCATCACTGTCGTCGAAGGTTGAGATCCTTCTGGAAGAAAGGTTACTTCAACAATTTATGGTCCGTGAACAGCTCGAACCTTTCTTCAAGTAGATAATGCCTCCAAATCTTCAAAGAAAAAGCTATCGTAGCCAACTCCAAATCATGGGTCGGGTACTTCCTCTCCCTCGGCTTCAGCTATTGACTAGCGTTGGCGATAATCTTACCTCCTTACATCAGCAGCGCACCCAACCTAGTACTACAAGCATCGTTGTATACCATCATCTCCTCATTCCCATTCGAAATAGTCAATATTGGTGCACTCTTCAACTGCTCCTTCAGACTCATAAATGTGTCCTCGCACTTCGCGCCCGAAACAAAAGTCTGATTATCTTTCATCAAATTGGTTAATAGCGCTGCTACCTACGAGAAGTCCTTTATAAAATGTCTATAATACCCCACCAATCCTAGGAAACTCCTCACATTTGTAGTGTTCTTCGATTGGTTCTAATCGTAAACCGCTGCCACCTTTGTAGGATCTACTGCGATGCTCTACTAAAATGACATGACCCAAGAATCTCACTTCTCTCCTCTAGAAGTGACACTTGAAAAACTTTTCCTTCACCTATGCTTTCTCAACACTTCAAGCACAATCTTCATGTGCATATTGTATTCCTCCTTCATCCTAGAATAGACCAGAATATCATCCACGAACACAAGCACGAACTTTTTCAGTCGATCCCCAAAGACACGGTTCATAAGATCAATAAAGTATGTAAGAGCATTGCTTAGCCCGAACGACATAACCAACCACTCATAGAAACCAGACGGCATATGAAGCGTAGTGATCAGCACACTCTCCTTTGTCACTCATAGAAACCAGACGACATATGAAGCGCAGTGATCAGCACATTTCAGGTTGGATTTTTTGGATGGAATATTATGTATGGTTATTTATAAGATTAGTGGTTTATATATGCTTGAAAAGGAGCTGTTATGTGTATTGATGGATGTGTAGTGGCTAGAAGGCAGAAGGCTCAAATTCAGAAGAAAAAAAACCCAAAATTCCAACGGCTACTAACGGTTACCGCTAGCTTATAGGTCACGACCTTGCAACAGCTACCGACGGTGCTCTACGCTAATTCCAACCATTTTCGACGGCCTCAAACGGCTATTTGGTTATTCAAGTTTTCCACGTGGCTAACGCTGCCATCGGAAACGGTCATAGATTACTGTTGGAGGCTGTCGGAAATTTGCTGATGTGGCCGTCTGAAGTCGTTACGAAACGAGATTTCGTATACCGACGGCTATTCTTACGGTTTTTGATGGCCTACCGACGACCGCCAATGACTAGTTGATGTCGAAAATCACTATTGTTCTTGTAGTGCATGTTCTTCTCTCTATCTTCCAATATGCCTATCTCTTCACCTAAATGTACGTGCATTGTCATCTCACTATAGTCCCTTTTTTAACACAGCTGCAACTTGTTTTTAATATTTAAACTTGCTTTAGCTTTTTCACCGGATCTACAAACCATATTCTCCAAAATAGAATTTAGGGTGGATACGTGCACAATCTTCATATCATTGTGCATGTTCTCTATGCCTCCATCACAAAAAGCTTCTTCCTTAACATCAGTGTAGACAACTAGCTATTTATTTATTATAATTGTGTCCCGACCTGTCATATCCACTAAATTAGCCATGTTACGCTATCATGTAGCCATATTCCATCATGCTTCTTATCTTTTTTTAACATGTTCACATTCAATAACTCACCATCCTCAAGTACACATGCCAACTCATCGTCATGTATGTACAACATCTCATCTTCAGAAGTAAATTTTGAGCAAAAATTCACTTCTCTATCTGCTTCAGCACTCTCATTCAAACGTTGAAACTGTTTCATAGATGCATGTACAAGTTCGGTGTTAATGTGCATGTTCCTTGTTTCCTCATTACTTTTGCAGTAGCTTTCATCAAGAATATCTTCATCGCCGATAATCACATTTCCAGTTCCTACCTCATCAATATTCACAACTGAAATAAATTCTTCAAGGCAACTTAATTTATCAAATCTGTTAGAAACAAAAATCACATCACTTAAACTTTTGGTTCTTTTTGTTAAGTGATTCACATCAGTAAAATAATCAACTTCCTCAATATTTGTTTCAACATCATCAGCTTGCAATTTATTGTCTTCAACCATAACAATATCCACAACATTACCTTGCTTATTTTTCTTCGACTCTAACATGATCACTTAAGGATCAAACATGAGTGAATCTTCATCCAAGTTAGAATGCAACACAATATCTTGCTTATTTTCATTCGAATCATATAACATCGCTATAGGGTCACGTAAAAGAGAACCTGAGGAACCGACCTCCAAAAAAATTTCCATCCTTATAACAGCCTCAGTATCTGTTAACCTGCTTTTTGGTAAAGCAGATTTCAGTTAGACTTAGAAGATACAAATGAGGATGAAACGAATTAAAATTTAGAAGGTGCACTCAAATGAACTAAGGAAACATGTCGGGAAAATTCCATCCAAAAATATCTTAAGTCCATAACACGGTATCAAGTTGTCACCATATGTTGGTACCGAATTATCACTAAAGTAGCTTCAACTGGACGTAAAAGATCGAAACGAAATCGGAATTACTTGAAACTTGACATGTCCACTTAGAAAAACACAAGAAAGGACTTAGAAAGGGTTTTAAGTGGTTTGGTTCAACCACCTAAATTCGAGGCCGAGTTATCCTATAGGTTGGGTCCGACCTATGGGCGCTCACCCAGTAACCTCTCGGACTTCGTGCATGGCTCACTCTACTCCATTGCTTCATGCTCAAGTGATGGTGTAAGGAATTGATGAATTACTTTAAGTGTTACCTAAGTATGAAAGCTAAGAAGATGGATATCTATGAGGTCGTAGGATTTGACTCGAAGGTGATGGAATAAAAGCTCAAACATCTTGACCAGAATCAAGGAGAAGCATGCAATTGGATTAATGCAAAATGCACTAGGTATTATAACTTGGGTCCGACCAACCGGCATAGGTCAGCACCAAGTTATAATTATAACTTGGTTTGGCTTGGCCTTTCTGATAGGACTCTGACCTATCTCCCAGACTTTATGTTGATGGGCCTTTGACTCTATGCTGTATAATTACCCTATAAATACCAACCTATATGCTACCAAAAAAGGTTTTTCTTTCCACTGGAGCTCCATCAACACTCTTGGACTTGGAGCTTCCATTAAACTTTCCTCACTTCTATTCTCCGTAAATAACATTCTTAACTCTATTGTAAATCTAGAATCCACTAGATTATGGTCAGATCGATCTAACTAATTGTAATCCAGAGAGAAAACAACTAATAAAATAGATTGAAGTGGGTGTACGCCGGAGATTACACTTAACCACTATAAAAACATATGGGCGTTCTTACCCATTTCTGAATTTTTCTTTTACTTTTATCTAAACTGGTGCTTTCATCTGATTTTTGGGTGTTGATCTATTTTTTGGGTTAACATTTTGGTGTTTTCACTAAGAGAAAAGTTAGATCTAAAAACTTGAAGCTTGAATCTGAGATTTGGAGAAGTTGAAGAGGCCTAATACTAGATCTAAAATCGGAGCAAGTCAATCAAAGCCTAGGGGCAGCTATGAGGTGTCCTCAAATTCTCACTAATTCATTTATGTGAGAAAGGAAGAGATGGAAAGAATGATGAAGGAGATGCAAGATAGGATGATAACTAGACAACATGAGATGTTGGAAGATTTTTTCCAAAGGATTGGACAATACAGAATAGCTAGAACTGCAGGAATTCAAAACCAAGAACAAGGAGCAAATGCAAGAGCATCTAGAGTTGGAGCGGAGCAAACAAGAACAATACCCCCTCAAACAGAAAAACTCTGTATTAAAAGGATTATCCTGAGGGGCAACGTTGGTGTGACTGTTGGAATGTTGGGGATGGATAATGATGGATCTAGAAATGAAAATCAAAATGTAAATGCACAACAACCGAAGGGATATGTGCCAGAGCTTCCCCATAGGAACGAAGGACGGAATGAAAGCAGAACTTTGGATCAAAACGCTAATGTGCATCTAGAGGAATATGTGCTAAAGTATGTGCCAAAATTCCCCTACAGGAACAGGGGGCAAAGTATTGCTTTTAGATGGAGACCTTCATTGGATGGAGAAAACCGATTTGCTAAGTTGGTAAGGAGAAATCAAAGGTGGACCCCAGATCAAACCTTGGAGGATGTTAACAGGAATCCATTCACTCCAAAAATCTAGAATGCGAGAAACCCTTCCGATTTCAAGCTTCTGACACTGGAAATGTATAATGGAAAGTCAAATCTGACGATTCATCCAATGAGATACATCAAACATATGTAGGTGTTGGGTGCTTCTGATGAGGTAATAGGGCAGTGCTTCCCATTGTACTTGACAGACTTGGTGGCGATGTAATTTAGACAACTAGAAAACGGGTCCATTAGTATGTGGACTAATCTGGTGAGTAAGTTCTTGAGACAGTTCAGAGTTCACGTCTCGTGACCAAAGAATGTGATGACATTATTAAGCATGAAACAAACACCCGGAGAGACCTTGCGAAGTTATTTGACAAGATTGAACGCGGCAGCTGCAGCCGTCGATAAGCTGGATCCATCAATAATCTTAATGGCGGTAGTATCTGGAGTTGCAAGCAAGACTGACTTTAAAATTACACTGGAAAGAGATCCTCCGATTGATCTTGTGGAATTCTACTATGAAGCTGAAAGACATTTGCATCAGGAGGATGCTGAAGCTGAGGATGAGGACGCTGAAGTTAACGCTATGGGTGACAGAGGACTATCCAAAATGGGAAACATAAAAGATAAAGGAAAAAGGAGAACCGATGACAACTTCAGGGAATCGAAACGATGAAAGAGGGAGCCGAATTTCTCTTCCTACCAAACTTAACTAAAACCCCAAAGAGGATATATCTGGATACTAGGGGGCAGATCCTCTATCGAAAGTCAACAAGAAGAGAGACTAAGGTCTGGAAAATATGTACGTTCCATGAACTGGATGGACTCATGGACATGGAACGAACGATTACCGACACCTTCGTGATCCGATAGAAGAACTGGCTCGGGGCAACCTGTTGCAACGGTATGTGAGAAACCGAACTGCGAGGGTGTGGCTGGAGCAACCACCATCTGTGGTGAATGCATCACGGAACAAACAAGGATCTGGTCCGAGACTTGAAATCCCATGATCAGGATGAAAAGGAGTCGAACCCAATTCCCGCACTTTTCTTTTTCGTTTCTTTTCTTGTACTTTTCTTTCCTTATTATGTAGTGAAGACAATAATAGACTCGGGCCACTAACATGTTTATGAGATCCTGAATGATCCCTAGGCATGCTTTGAGTCGGATGCCTAAGATGACTATTTAGGATGATAAAAACCTCAGACCGCTTATACGTGTATGAGACCTAGATTGGTCTCTAGGCATGCTCTGAGTCGGATGTCTGAAATGAACGCTTAGGATTTATGCTTGTTTTCTTTGCTTCGATTTGAATATTTGACTTTTGAAAAAAATCTACATTGAATGTGATGACTACTATTGATTACTTTTAAGTCCCATCTGCTGAGACAAGACCGGAGTGTAGGGTGCAAATCTCCTCGTCGGAGAGCGAGCGGATGGGCTTGTACAATATTGATCGCCTTAAGCTACCGTCCGAAGAGACGGGGCCGAAGTGCAAGAAGTAAGTCACCTCACTGGAGAGTGAGTGGATGGGCTTGCTTATCGTTGAATCCCCTTGCCAAAGAGTGATTGGATTGGGCTCAGCAAGGACCCGCAGAGGTCAAGGGTAGGTCCTCTTACCAAAGAGTGAGTGGATGGGCCTACTCAGTTGTTGGGTCCCTTTACCGGAGAGTAAGCGGATTAGACTCAGCAAGTGACCACCAAAGAGATTGAACCCCGGAGTGGATGAAGAACGGTTTGGAGAGTTGAAGTCCCAAATTGGAAGATGAATGGTCCAGTGATACTATGCCCCGAATTGGATGCAAATTGGATAAAAGGATCTGAATACCTTGCAATCAAGGAAAAGAAGATAAGTCATGGGCGAACACGGGATGACTTGGATTCGAGCGATGATAGACCAGGATTTGAATAGCCAGAGAGCTTGATTTGTGCAGCCGGAGAGCTTGATTTTGATTAGATCAGCCGAAGAGTTAGACTGGAATAGCCAGAGAGCTCAACTATCGGGATTTGATCATGGACTATTGGAACTTGTACTTGAGCAAAGCACACCTTACCTTTGAAAGGCGTACTTTGTGGGGCAAGTGTTAACCCACTTTCTAGCAAAATAGATTTCAATTAGACTCAAAAGATTCAAGCGAGGATGAACCGACTTGAAATCTGGAAGGTGCACTCAAATGAACTAAGGAAATAGCTCGAGAAAATTCCATCCAAAAATATGCTAAGTCCATAACTCGGTACTGAGTTATCACTAAGGTTGAAACTTGACATGTGCACTTAGAAAAACACAAGCAAGGACTTAGAAAAGGTTTTAAGTGGTTTGGTTCAACCACCTAAACTCGGGGCCGAGTTATCTTATAGGTCGAGTCCAACCTATGGGTGCTCACCTAGTAACCTCTTGGGCTTCGTGCATGGCTCACTCTACTTCATTGCTTCATGCTCAAGTGATGGTGCAAGGAATTGATGACTTACTTTAATTTTTGCCTAAGTATGAAAGCTAAGAAGATGATATCCAAGAGGTCGCGGGATTTGACTCGAAGACAATGGAACAAAAGCTCAAACATCTCGACCAGAAGAAAGGAAAAGCATGCGATTGGATTAGTGCAAAATGCACTAAGTATTATAACTCGGTCCGACCTATAGGCATACGTCGGCACCGAGTTATAATTATAACTCAGGTTGGCTTGGCCTTTCTGATGGGACTTCGACCTATCTTTTGGACCTCTATGCTGATGGGCCTCTGACTCTATGTTGTCCAATTCCCTTATAGATACCAACCTACTTGCTACAGAAAAGGATGTTCTTTCTGCTGGATCTCCTTCAACACTCTTGGACTTGGAGCTTCCATTACACTTTCCTCACTTCTATTCTTTTTTAATAACATTCTTAACTCCATTGTAAATTTGGGATCACTAGATTGTGGCCATATCGGATCTAACTAGTTGTAATCCAAAGAGAGAACAACTAATAAAATGGATTGAAGCTGATGTAGGCCGAAGATTATGATGAACCACTATAAAAGTATATATGTGCGTGTGTCTATTTCTTACTTTTTCATTTACTTTTATCTGAACTGGTGCTTTTGCCCGGTTTTTAGGTATTGATCCATTTTTAGGTTAACAATATCATCGTCTGTCCCATATGAACTGTCCATTTTTGCCAAGTATTAGAGTTCATCTTTTCGGTTGCTCTACCACTAATCTCACTAACATCAGAATCTTGAATTAGATCACCAAATTTACTCTTGAAATTTGCACTAATGTTAACCGAGTTAATAACATGAAAATGCACAAACAGTTCTTTTGGTAATTTAGTATCAACACTTCTTTTTTCCCATAAATGATCAAGAAGAATTCATTTCAAATATATACACTTCAACACAAAATAGAACCCATTATCAAAGATGGTTTATTTCTTCACAGGTTTAGTTCTTATATTTTTCGAGCAAGAATTTCTTTTGTGACCAAAATTTCGACAGCTGAAGCATCGCATTAGTCCTCTGCAATCTCTGGCCAAGTGAGATTCTCATCCACATCTATAACAGAAGAACACTTACTTATTTTGATCGTTCCAATTGCTGGTATCAGATTTTTCTTGTGCATATATACAAGATTGTGAAACTTGAGAATAGTAATCTTTAATCGCTTGCGCATTTGTATGATATTTTATAAACTTATGTATTTTTAGTAAAATATGGGGGTTTAGACGAGGTTGGGGTAACCAAGAAGGAAAGACCGCCTAAAAGTATCACATGAATACTTAGATGAGAGACCAAGTATTTCCTAGGCAACTGTCCAAATATTTAGATGAGGCAGTAAGCTTTACCTAGTGGTTGGACAGATCCAGGCAGACAGTTAGGAGTCCCGCATCGTCAAGTAATAGGCATGTCAACAGATACTTTTGGATGTGGATGTGTCATAGCCGCATCCACATCCTAAATCACTATTAAATATATCCACATCCGTGGATAGTAGAAAGATATCAGACATTATAATAGAAGCTAACCTTTAATAATCTAAAAACATAAATATAAAACTTTAGTTTAATATAAAATTAATTCAGTCTCATTGATTATAAAATACAAAAAATACAAAAGTATGATGTAAAATAGCTTTAAGCAGCAAACTTGCATTTATATAAATATGATATAAACCATTATCCTTATCACACAATAAATATATATCATTCGGCATACTAAAATACACATAATAAGAACTATTATCTTGATAAAAAGCCGAACGAATAATTTTTGGATGTAGATACCTTCATATACGCATAAATAATATTTTCTCTAAATATCTGATATTTATTCCTTTTTCAAATACGGGTGTAGATAGATTTATTATATATATATATATATATATATATATATATATATATATATGGCATCGTCCCTCAATGGCTCATAATCACTTCGATGTTCTTTTGAGTTACAATACTTAAATGATCCAAATTTTAGAAGATATTTGATCCAAGATATGAATACCATGTCCATAAAATTTAGGAATATTTGATGTTTCTAATCTCGTCATGATTATAATTTTATTATTGTGTTATTTTTGTTCAAATGGGTTTTGTTGAGATGATTTTAGTACTATGAGATCATATCATAAGTTTTTATAGGATAAGAAGGTGTATCAGCCAGAAAAGTAATCCAGGTGTAAAGAAGATCATGCTCGATCTTTGTTTCTTCAAAGAATTACTTCAAACATAGCTAACTAGGTGATATGTTTGCTTGAGTGGTTAAATCTTACTCCACATGAGCATAAAATCACATTAATTAGGTAAAATGATAACATAACTTCGCTCTGTATATCAATTTAATCAAATTTGCAAATCATGATATAAACCATTGTAAAAGTCAACTTTAAACTAAAGTCATTTTGTTCTCTTCTTGTTGGCATTCCTCTAACAAAACAAAAATTCTTAATGACCGAGTTTCTCTTTTATTATAATGTTTACAATACTAAATAACTAACCAATTTGATCGACATAGTAAAAAAAGTTAATAGATTAACCACAATTTATTTGTAATGATGATTTTTCAAGGGATGAAATACAATGCAAAGTTTTAATTTTCAAAATAACTCGAGTTACATTTTAAATCAAAAGATTAATTAGGGAATAACAAAAAAAAAGATTATAATTTTAATCCATGACGAAATAATGTAGCCACAAAATAATCATTTGAATCACAATGAAATTTTCTTAAATAAAATAATGCAAACATTAATCTAAAGCAAAAATTTTGATAATTAAGATAACCAAGCAATAATGATTATATGCACCAGAAGATAATTTTGAATTTCACAAAATAAATAGGAACTATATGACAATCGTGAATCGACTATTTATGAAAAACAAAATCGTTTTAAAGATGGAATTTGGTCCATCTTCAATTTGCTAAAACTGAGAAACAAATAATAGACTAAACAAGATACTTAAATAAAAGACTTGATTTTGACAACTTTGTGTAAAAAAAATTAATGAATTAATCTTAGCTTTGTAGGATTCAAAAGAAAGATTAAAATCCTAACGAAATTATACTTGATGATAATCAAGGAAAAAAATTTGACTTAACCTTAATTGTTCAAATAAATTTAGAAACTCAAGTTCCAACAATGTAATCTAATCTAACTTATATTGATCTTGAAAAATTGTAAATATCTACTTTGAAAATTAGATATAATGTTCTTTATAAAGTCATGGGAAAATTAGTAATTTAACAAATTGAGTTGTTTAAAGATAAGCTATTGATGTGAATGGATTTAAAATTAATCCTTGTTAGGTTTATAAACGACACTTTTCAAATAAAATCTTGATGATGCAATAATATACTTAAATAGTAAAGATAGATATCAACCTTGTCAATTTTGATTTTCTTTTACTAGATTTTTATTTATTACACAAAGCAACATTAAACTCATTTATTCTAAACACTAATCTATTTACCACTTCTAATTTGCTTTTCATTTATATAAAATTTGGTTGTTCGAATAAAAGTCTATCGATCAAAGCACCTTAACAAGACTTTACTTTTATGTTGCTTCCTAACGGGAATCAAACCAAATACCCAACAATGATTTCATGTTTTCTCTCTCAAAAAGCTGACTATTACTCTTGAATTTGGTTAAACATTATCCAATATTCAAAATAACACATATATATAACATTTTTTGTAGAAAATGATTGAATTTCACATAGTTTTCATCCAAATTCACCTATGTCAATCAAATATTCTTAAGTTCCTAGATCGGATTATTTGAATCTAGCAACTGATTTGAGATGCATATGATAATATCTTTACAAAGAATGAGAATCATCAATAAAGCAAAATATATTTCACCGTAATTGTAGAATTGTCTCTCTAATTAAAGTATCAACATAACATACTATGCATATCATCAATTTTATAGAGTGACAATTTACCATGGTTTCTATTTTTTCAAACAATACAAACTGTTGCAATATAGTCAGGGTTGGCTTAGGGTAAGGCGAGCAACTCAATTGTTTAGGGCAACC
Source organism: Allium fistulosum (assembly GCA_030737815.1). Taxonomy (NCBI): domain Eukaryota; kingdom Viridiplantae; phylum Streptophyta; class Magnoliopsida; order Asparagales; family Amaryllidaceae; genus Allium; species Allium fistulosum. The sequence continues at coordinate 1,024,655,756 of CM060906.1, forward strand.
CTTCACAAAGGCATGTCAATTGTCTGAAAACTAATATATTAAAAAAAGAGTTCACAATAGTTTAATGAAGCAAGCAGATGCTTAGTATTTATAATTTTGCATTTTAATATAATTGAAAACTTGGAAGATACATTTTCACCACTAATATTTTGTTCTAGTATAATTATTATTTTCTTAAACTAGAGGCAACATATTTTTGTTTCATCTGAGGCAACCTGACGCAGCACGGAAGTAGATCTGAACCAGCGGTCAGATCTATCCAGGATACAATCACGAATTGCGGAAAATAATCGATGAAACAAGATGAATTGATGATACCCAAATGCCCAAATCCGTTGATCTCACGAGATACCGGATTCTAGCTATCTTCAACACGTTGATCGCGCACGATACCGTGTTAAAAGATCTACGATTCTTCGACGTTGATCTCGCGCACGAGATTCCTTGAATCGGCTTCAAGTCCGTTGATTCGAGCGCACTCGAATATCCGAAGATGGAAGATGAAGGAGATCACACTCAACTTCAACAAAGTGGCACAAAGCACACAAACAAATTTTATTCAAAAATCAACTCCCTTACAAATGACAACACATCCCTATTTATAGGGGAAGTACAACTCAACACACATTACAACACTTCACACGACTTAAGAAAATACATCACAAACGACTTACAAAACAACACAAACAGTACAACGACTTAAAACACACAGTCGCACGCGACCTAAACAATACAGCGACTTAACGACATAAGAAAGAACGACACAATATTTACAGACGACACACGACTTAACAAAGCCAGGCAGCGACCTAAGAAAACTGAGCGACTTAAGCTTCTTCAGCGACATAACAAACTCGTTCGCGACTTAAGAATTCGCGACCTAAGAATTTGAAAATCTGGAGCTGCTCGCGACTTAAATGGAGATGGCATAGGTCGTTCACGACTTACTGTTAGGTCGTGGCTAGTTAGGTCGTAGATCGGTAGGTCGTAGCTCGCTATTGAGCGACCTAAAGTTTCTGGAGCTCGCGATTTAACTAGAGATGGCATAGGTCGTTCGCGACCTAAGGGGGAGGAGGCATAGGTCGTTCGCGACCTTCTGGAGCATCTCGCGATTCACTTCACGACTTAGGGTTAGGTCGGAATTCGACTTACAGAAACTTGCGGAGCGACCTATGGTCGAAGTGCGATTCAAGAAACTGGAGCGACATAAGGAAACTTCGCGATTTAGGGTTTCGAATTGTGCGCGACTTAATGTAAGCGATTTTTATTTCGCGCTGCATCATCCTCCCCTGGTTGAAAAGAATTCATCCCGAATTCACATTTTTTCTTCTTCTTCGAGACGCTGTCTTCCATTCATTATCTGGTCTGATGCGGCTCTGGTGATAACCACTCTTGAGATTGATCTTGTCTTGACCCTTTGAAGATGCGGCTCGACATAAGGAACGCATGGCATATAGCAGACGTGGCATTAGGCAGGCGGCATAAGGAAGTGATCTGAGGGAGATGACATCATAATGCTTGTGCCAATAGGAAGGTGTGATATAGAACCAAATCGTGATGAAAATGCGAGACGATATAAGGAAGTTTAAAATCGCGGAGCGACTTAGGCAGTCACGACTGAAGAAGTGTGATGACTCATGCCCAGATTCTTGTCTTTCCTTATCTCGTTCAGGTGTATCATCATTTAGAATCTTCCCTTGACGTGTTGCATCAATTTCCCCTGATTGAAATGAACTCTCACTCGCTTCTTCTTTGACATGTTTATTTTCATGAAACGGTTCTAAACAGTTGACGTTGACAACGTCAGCAGTGCGGATATGATCAGGCAACTCCAACTGACAATCATTCTCTTCCTCCTGTCTTTTCCACTCTTCTTGTTCTTTCAGATTCACAAGATCATACAATCCCCGCAGTAAAATAGCATTTGGTACTAGTTCAGTTTGATGTTGAATGTCCTGTAGTGGTGGTAACTCTTCGGGTAATTCCTCAGGATATTCGACTTCAGACTCGTCGAATTCTGATCCAACTTCCTCAAAAACCTCAAGATCTTTACTCGTTCCTTGCCCGGTCAACACAAACAATTCATTACTATTTTTCACCTTTTCAACAGATTCTTCCAAAACTACAAGCTTAGTTTCTTCAGGCAGTTCCTCGGAAATCTCATCTTCAAATTCTTCAAATACTTCAACCTCTTCAGGTTTCTCAAAATCAGAACTTTCTCCAGATTCAATCAACATTGATAATTCATCACTATATTTCATTTTATTGATGAACTCTTTCAAACATAATAAACTATCTGATTCTTCCTTCTCTTCTGTTTCACTTTCACTTTGTTCGGGTTTTTCGGAAACTAAGGAATTTACATTTGGCTGGCTCTCATCCATAAGCTCAGGTGTTAAGCAAGAATCCTCCGTCATCAAGTTATTTCCCTCAACTCCGAACACAATTTATTCTTCCATACTATCGACATCAATCTTCGACGGTGAAGAGTAATCAACTTCTACATCCACATACTTTGACGTTGAATAAAATCCCATCAACAAATTACAATCATCGTTCTCTAATTCGACCTCTTCATCTTTGTTGTCAAACTTTGGTAGTAATTCTTCGTACGATTCCGTAGGACTGACCTCTTCAAACTCTTCTAACATTTGTTTAACCTCCTCAAGAGTTTTAAGCTCTTCACTTGCCTCATACCTAACCAACGATTCAGCATTACCTTCCGCTTCTTCAACACTTTCGTTGAAAGATAATGGACTATTCGGTTCCTCTTCCTTTTCCAGCTCGCTTTCAGTAGAATCATCCACATCCTCGTTTTCACATTCTTCTACAACTAAGGCTTTCATCTTGGGCTCCGTACATTCAATACTTCTATGGCCAGACTCCTGATAATGATAGCGCTTAATTCGGTCATCAACATTTGTCTTAGTGATTCCATGTACAACTGGTTCGTTGACTCTCTTAGAAACTTTTATACAGCAATTAACACCTTTATTCTGATTGCTGGAGTTTGTAATCACACCCTTTCCTCCACTCCCTTGACTTAACTTCTGCAACTGTTGGTTCATACGATCTTGATAATTGTAGGGTAAGAAATTTGCCTTCATCATCCTTTTCATCTTATCCCACGTGACAACTTTGGATTTTCCCATTCTCTCTCTGGTTGATTTAGTTTGTTGCCACCAATCCATAGCTCTTCCTCTCAGTCTTGTAGCAACTAACTTAACTTGACGATCTTCAGACACGTTGTTGAGTTTAAATTTTTTTTCAACCTTTGATAACCAATCAAAGAATTCCTCTACTTGTAGACCGCCTCGGAATTTTGGAATTTCTGTGTCCATCTTTGACTCCCGTGTATGACCATTCTCTTCAACATTCCTATATCGATTTTACCCTTGACTTGGATACCGAAAGTGAACACTATCACCGTAACTATCTTCTTCAAAATTAGATGAGCTTCGATGTCGATTCTGAACATTGACTTTTCTATGACCATGCACGTCCTCTCTACTTTTTCTTTCCTCTACTCGACATCTTTCATAATCACAATATGGCTCATGCTCGTAACCACGATAAGCTCTTCTTTCTTCATTACGATAATCATGATTGTCTCGAAATCCACGATCTCGATTTATCGACAAAGATGGTTCTCTTCTTTCCCTATCATAATGTGGCGACACTCTCCTTTGATTTTGATTCATGTCAGACATCATTCTCTCCACTCTCTCGAAACCCTTATTGAATCTTTCATCGATACGTTGTTCCATCTGTTCAGGATCTTCACTCCCATACAAATCTGCAACATTATGATGACGGTTAACAAGTCTCGGAGGCATGATCAAATCTTCAACAGATCCAAACACAAACTTCACTTTGATCCAAAAATTCTCGAATCAAAACTCCTCAACTTGTTTGAAGTCTCACGAACACCCAAATGAACAAACAACTCAATTCGAACTCAAAAAACTTCAAATCTCGAAACTTCACACTTCGCTTCGATTAAAAAAAATCTCGAATCAAACTTCACCTACTTGTTTGAATCTTCAAAATGAACACTTCAACTAACGCAACTTTCAATGATGCAGAATCTACGCACAAACTCCTAGCTCACGACTTGAACAAATCTCGCACAAACTTGAACAAGCTCGCTTCTAGCTCTGATACCAAATGATGCAGCACGGAAGTAGATCTGAACCAGCGGTCAGATCTATCCAGGATACAATCACGAATTGTGGAAAATAATCGATGAAACAAGATAAATTGATGAATTGATGATACCCAAATGCCCAAATCCGTTGATCTCACGAGCTACCGGATTCTAGCTATCTCCAACACGTTGATCGCGCACGATACCGTGTTAAAAGATCTATGATTCTTCGACGTTGATCTCGCGCACGAGATTCCGTGAATCGGCTTCAAGTCCGTTGATTCGAGCGCACTCGAATATCCGAAGATGGAAGATGAAGGAGATCACACTCAACTTCAACAAAGTGGCACAAAGCACACAAACAAATTTTATTCAAAAATCAACTCCCTTACAAATGACAACACATCCCTATTTATAGGGGAAGTACAACTCAACACACATTACAACACTTCACACGACTTAAGAAAATACATCACAAACGACTTACAAAACAACACAAACAGTACAACGACTTAAAACACACAGTCGCACGCGACCTAAACAATACAGCGACTTAACGACATAAGAAAGAACGACACAATATTTACAGACGACACACGACTTAACAAAGCCAGACAGCGACCTAAGAAAACTGAGCGACTTAAGCTTCTTCAGCGACATAACAAACTCGTTCGCGACTTAAGAATTCGCGACCTAAGAATTTGAAAATCTGGAGCTGCTCGCGACTTAAATGGAGATGGCATAGGTCGTTCGCGACTTACTGTTAGGTCGTGGCTAGTTAGGTCGTAGATCGGTAGGTCGTAGCTCGCTATTGAGCGACCTAAAGTTTCTGGAGCTCGCGATTTAACTGGAGATGGCATAGGTCGTTCGCGACCTAAGGAGGAGGAGGCATAGGTCGTTCGCGACCTTCTGGAGCATCTCGCGATTCACTTCGCGACTTAGGGTTAGGTCGGAATTCGACTTACAGAAACTTGCGGAGCGACCTATGGTGGAAGTGCGATTCAAGAAACTGGAGCGACATAAGGAAACTTCGCGATTTAGGGTTTCGACTTGTGCGCGACTTAATGTAAGCGATTTTTATTTCGCGCTGCATCACAACCCAAATAATATGACCGACATTGAATATAGTTTTTGGGAGTTGCCAACGTTTAGATGAGTATATGGAATGTAAGGCTAGCTATGTCAGATTTACTCGTATCCTTATTTGCTCTGTATTATAAATCGCTCTAACAAGACAACATTGGTGGCTTCAGCATTTTTATGTTCACTATTTTTGATAACATATTACCGAAACCAATCCATTTTTCAATATGACTCCCATAGGAGTCAAAAAAGCAGGTCTACTATGTCAGGCATTTCAAACCTAATATCTTTCTTTATTAGAAGCGTTACGGTACACGCTTTGTGCATGAATTGTTTTCTACAAACAATATAAGTTTAATACATTCAGACGAAAATGATTTATATGAATATTTAGTCATATTTTTTGACTGAAATCATGTGTACTTAGTTTGAATTTTTATTTCTAAGTTGCAGCATCTAATTTTTTATTAGTTTTTATTTTTATTTGTGTTATTAATTAATAAAGAACGAATTTGTAAAGAAATTTTATTTATTATATACTATTTTTAAGTGATATTAAGATTTGATAATATTTGTAGAGAGCCGGTTTGAATCTGTAAAGAAAGCTATTTGTTAGTACTTATTTTAAAATGATACCAAAGAAATGTTTTTGATAGTTTATGCCAACATTAAAAAAGTGTGACGCTAAAGGGATCACAACTATTATTAACGATATTATTAATTTTGCCGATTAATAAGGATTAATGAGTGTGAAAGCATAAATTTTTATCAAGCAAGCTTTATTTTAGTTTCTGACACTTTTTAAGTTTTGTGTTTTTTTTTTCCTTTTCTGAACAATGAAAATTTTACAACAAAGATGGATGTTATTCATTATACAATAGAGTCATTACTATGAGTTCAATACCACAGGTTTAGCACTTATCCTTTGTAACTTTGAAGCAATGGGAAAAATATTAAACACGAAACGAGTTATATCTATCAAAAACAAAGTGTATATATACTGTACAAAGCAATCAACAAACCAATCCAACTTGAAAGATATTAAACTAAAGGCATTTTGTTAATTAACACGAAAAAGAAGAAAAAGATGATGATAATTAAAAAAACCCACCAAAACCAACCAAACATATAACAAAATATAATTATAACCAAAAGATCAATGCTTTTCTTCCTCAAAAAACACTCATCAAATGTTGATCCCTAAGCTTATCCGTAAGACCAAATCTGTATATATCATTATTTCTTGCCAAGTAGTTGTTTATTTAAACAATGTGACTATATGGATATACACAATTTGGCTTACCAAACTTTGACGTATATTATATGATATGTGTATCTTAATTACATTATATTTTGTAGTTTATATAATAGCATACCATGATAATTTGTTTCTAAGATTTGGCTTATTTTGGATTACTCCAACAAGCATTCTAACAAACAATTAACTTGCTTCTTTTCCAGCTCTAAGCGACACATAATGATGATTTATCAGTAGATTTGAGGAATGCAACATTTATTAGCACCTTTTACAGCAATCCATCCTCCTTATCCATCTTCACCTCCCTTCTCCTAAACGGCTCCATCCCCTTGCGTGCTTTTCGGACTGTTTACAGCTTTGAATGCTGTTTGAAATGCCCTTCTGTGAGAGATGTTCCATAGCCTGAAGTTTGGTACACCCCACTTTGCACATACATTTTATCTTCTCACTTTTTAAACTTTGGTTATAATTTGTCTAAAGATCTCACACGCAGTACCTCGACACTTCTGGATACACAACAACATGTCTTGCAACTATAATGAGTAATATATTCTTTCTAATAAAGATATGGTTAAACTATTACTTTGTTATTTATGAAATGGTAAACATTCCCAAATGATCCTGCTAACTTTATCACATAATGGAATTACAGAAAATGAAGGCACGGCATAAAAGCAAAATCACTACCATTGACATTTCAAAGTAGTCACAATTTATTAAGGAAAAATAAATGTTCAACCTATTTACCTCTCGGGGTTCAACCGTTTGACATGGAAACCAAAAGGAGTATAGCAATACTATCATCAGTCATGCACTGATTGGACACTAAGTAAAATAGCACTGTCTCCTGTTAACATTGCTTCCACTGTATTTATTTTTAAACATGTACACCGTCACACCCTTATTGGAACTAAACTGAGAACTTCATCATGCACGGCCTACATAGTCCAGTGAAGGTAAAAGCCAGTGACAATTTTGCTGAGTAAAATTTGGATCTTCTTGCAAAGAGAAAATAGGATCATCCATCCACTGCATTGTACCAAAGTTGAACACCTGCGAAAGCTTGAAGTCATAAATGCAGTTTTCATTAAAACCACTGACATCAGAGGCTAACATGCATAATGAACCACCATTTCCAATACAAATCACACGATTACCAATGCCACCTTCAATTTTGAACCATCCCATTCTAGACAAGTCTGCCTTCAATATCAGAACATTCAGGTTCCTAAGCTGCAGAACCAAAAAAAGCTCATCACGGAATTCAGCCAAGTAGGAATCCTCATCTACCATATTACCCAAAATTTCATCATCCCAGAGGTCAAAATCCATGGGCACCACCCTTGCAGAAGGTATAGATATATCCGCATCGATCACAACTACCTTTTCAAAGTCCGCTCTTGTAAAGCAATAGAACTTACCGACATAGTACACAGCTCCAAGCCATTTATCCTTATAGTCTACCAAATTCTCTTCTTCAGGCAGACTAACCTCAGTCCAATCAGATGGTTTCCCATGAACCATGCACAGATGGAAATCACTGCGCACTTCGTCAACTATAAGAGCAACACAGTCATGAAACATAGGTGGCGCGGACAAAGCCCCAAAACTTTTTCCATGAAGCAAAGCCTTTATAGGTGGAAGTTGGAATTGGGAACCAGTGATAGGGTTAAAGAGTGAAACCTGAAAAGGAGGATCCAGACCATGCTTGCTCAGCATAAGCAACCACCCATGGCACGATAATATGAACTGAAAGGTAAACGCAGCGTTAGGAAGAGTAACATGGTAGAGCTTGGAATCAGTAAACGAAAAGCAATCGATAGATTTTTTGTCGAAATAGTGAAAGTAGGGAACGAGCCAGATGAAGCGTGGTCTCTGCATTGGAGGCGGAATCGGTGCATGACGAAGTCGATGCTCTTTCTGAACTGCAAGCCATTTCCGACAGACAGACCCGAAACGTACGTAATCGGGAAGAGGAAGACGCTCTATAAATAACTCGGTGAGCGAAATTGGGAGGTCTGGCCAATCAGGTGCCTCTGTTACGATTTTGGGGTTTTTTGCGACACTTCGAAATTCAAACGTCTCCATTTTCAATTTTCTAGAATTGAGCTTGAATCATAGTTAGGAATTTAGCAAATAGATATAAGTATTATATTTGGATGCGAGAATTTCAAACTGACCTGAGAAATTAAGGTGAACGGTGGTCGGCGGTATCCAATTTGCTGTGTAACCGAGGAGGAGGAAGAGCAAATATATAGCTGAAGACGAACTGTTTTTATGATTCCTCGTGCCCCCTTGAGAGCTCAAAACCCCTAACTCGCCTTAATAAACGAAATGAATTGATTCATTCCTGGGGAAATTTTGCTAATCTAATCTAGGCTCAGTTTTGAAAACAATAACCGGAATAATCTAATGCAGACGCTAGCACATTTTGAAAATGCATCTTCGGACGACTTTTCAAAATTCCCCAAAACCTTCCACTACTTCTATTTCTTCAATTTTTAATCAAATTCTTTCAAAAATTTATCAATGGCAAACACGTCGGGCATAGAACAAAAAATAGGTATGAATCTATACGCATAACTTATCATTTTAAATTTAGGGCATGGATATTGTGCTTTGTTTCTTTATAAACAAAATAAAATTATGCTTGTAAAGTAAAGCGTTTTAATATCAATGTTGATAAAGCATTTACAAAACTATCATTACAAGTATTTGTACACATTTTGGTCTTAATTAAAAGCAATTTGAATTAGATTAGAAGTAGTTTATAAAAGACATATTAAAAAAGGTTCTTAAAAGCAACTTAAGATTATTTTTATACGTAATCTATATGAACGGCAAGGAGTTTACGTGCATTCATACTACTTTGTGGATTAGGGAGTTGTCAATTTTTGGTTAGTGTATAATTTTTATTGAAATGAATTGATTTTTAATATTTGTATTTTGTAGAGTATGTTGAGATGAAGCCCGGACCCGTTGATGGTAGGGTATTATTTCTTCAAGCCCAGCATCGTACTTCTAACGACATATGGATGTAGGTGGTTTTAAAAAAATTATAATTTTGTGTTAGTTGGTATAATTCCTGCTTTTTAATTATGTATTTATCATTTGATCAGCGTGACGATCCAGATACCACTATAGATCACTCAACGTCGCTGAAGAAAGTGACTTCAAACCATCCAGGAGTATTGGTTGAGATTGAGAGGGCTGGTTTTTTTTACACATAATGAAGTTAGGATACATCCAGCTTGACCACTATCTTATCACTGCTTTGGTAGACAAATGGCGACCGGAGACCCCCACTTTTCATTTCCATGTTGGTGAGATGACGATTACATTAGGAGATGTAGCAGTGTTGTTAGGTTTGCCTATTGAAGGCAATGCAGTGGCTTATGGAGGAGTGGCATATGACTATATGCAATTGTGTCGTGATTTACTTGGTCTTGACCCACCTCCCGAACAAACAAGGGGCAATGAGTTCGTGGAAGTCATGTGGTATCGACGTCAATTGTCGTACGATATTCCTGCTGATGCTATAGAGGCTCAGATTCAGCAGCGAGCACGTGCTATTATTTTACACATCATTATTTCTCGATTGATGTGCGACCATACAAAGACTTGGGTAGACCTGAAATGGCTACCGTATATTGCTGATTTAGGGGAGTGTGGTAAGTTTTCTTGGGGCGGTGTTGTGTTATCTTATACATATATGGAGTTATCCAAACTCTCTCATTTGGAGAATAAATCTATTGGTGGATGTCTGACACTAGTACAAGTTTGAAGCAAATTTCAATAGTTTACTATTTTACATGATTTGTCTCATTTTTGTCGTAATATTTTCTTTTAAATGCAGCTTTGGTCGTGGACTTATCTTCCGATCGGAAGATTGTTAGTAACAAACGTTGTTGTCGATCAGTCGATGCCGCTTGGGTCTCGGTATATTTTTTTATCCTTTTAATTTAATTAAACAATGAAATTTTCATGTGTAATATTCAATTGTTAACATCTTATAACAGGTGGGTAGGACCAAAAAAAACGTGCCAAACTCCAAGACGGAGTGTGAAGTTCTACCGCAACGAGTTAGATGTTCTAGAGGATGACAAGGTGACATGGACCCCGTACACACAAGATGTGCTAGCATAGCTTCAAGCCATGTGTACGGCTAGATACTTATGGACTACGAGAGTACCACTCATATCTTACACCCAGACTACATTTCACTTATCCGACAGGGTTATGAGACAGTTCGGTATGATGCAGCATATACTGGATGATGCGCCACCATGCACGTCTACGTACAATGTAGAGGAGTATGGAACCCACATTCAGTTGTAGAATGAGCGCCATACAGCTACCAGATTGAGAGGGAACCCACCATTATGCTAAAGCTGTACAAAAGGTGATACTGAAATATAACACGGCGATATGTTCTTACGGCGCCAGTAGAAGCAGTGTATAGAAGTTCGTACGTTCCCAGAGCACCACTTGAGAGGAACGTGGTAAGTTGATGTTGTAAGTAGTATATCAATTAGTTATGACAGTTGTGTGTGATGCTAATTTTTATTCAACTTTACAGGCAGCTGGTATAAGCGGGCTTGGGAAGAAGCAGAAAATATTTGCAAACGACAAACCGATAAGGAGGGTAGGAGGATGTGCACTAACATCCAAAGGATTCTAGATGTTGTGTTGTGCAGAAATAAACTTGATAGGCCGAGACCTCTATCTCCACCTCCAGCGCTTGTGTACACACGACGTCATCCTAGAGGAGGTGCGGGTTCATCGTTACAAGGCACCTCGTCACAAGCTGCACCGGTACACAAAGAATTTGTTCCTGGCCCATCTCAACCAACGGCACATTACCTTCGTCCTCCAATGCGCGTAGAGAACGGAGTAGCAGTAGCAGTTCGAGACCACTGGTAACACGTCGGCAAAGAAGAACCCCGCGCAAATTTCATGAGCTTCACGACTAAATCGGTAATGTTGTTTGATGCGAATAGTCAGAGGTGATGTGGAAAGTGATATGTAATGTATAAACTAATGTTGTTTGGATTTGTAAAATGGTGTTGAATTTGTGTAGTTGTGTTTTGTTTGCGTGTGGTCCAAACTAATGTTGTTAGGATTGGTAATGTTGTATGACTTTGTGTAATATGATGTAGTCCGGGGTTTGTAATTGCTGCTCTGCTTGCAGCAGCAGGCTTCCTTTGGCGAATTTTCAAAATTCTCCAATGGGCGAATTCTTAAATTGTGCCCACAGGCGAATTTTGAAAATTCGCCCATAGAAACCTGCTATTTTAAAACCAGCTAGCCCCTTCTTCCTTTTTCATTTTTGTTTGCTTTAAGGTCGAACCAAAAACCCAAATTTGGGCAAAATCATTCGCAGAAGTCATTAAGGTTGGTATTTTGTCCAATTTTTTCCTCTATACTTACATTTGTATATGTATAGTACGCCCTTCTTCAATTTTGTTCATATCGGAAAGTAAATCGACCCAACCCATGGTTGTAAGTTTGTGAAATTTTGGTATTTTATTCAACTTTTCTTTTAGACGAAAATGGATGATTGGGAGCTCAATGATCAAACAATGATGGAAATATATAATGATTACGAACGAACAAGGGCGCGGAAGATGAGGTAGAATTTGTTCCGGAGACCCAAGTGGAAGATCTACCAAGAGTGGATGCTACAGAGACAAATGAAGAAGTAGAGACCGAACTTGTTTGTGCTTCGCAGGCAAATGTTGTAATCGAGAATCCCCAACTGGTTCAACAATCATTGCATTCCAGGCTGATGACTGTACTTGCTCATCAAAACCCTAATAGATCAAGTTCTAGCATCATGGGACGCTCGGTACTTTGCTATTGCGGAGTTGAATGCAACGTTGTTGTTTCCAAAAGTCAGAGGAATGCAGGACGTCGCTTTTACGGCTGTAAAGCGTATATCGATGCACAGACGCGTCAGGGGGTGCATAGTTGTAAATATTTTGAATGGATCGATCCTCCACTAACAGAAAATGGGGTCCAATACGCGCTTAAGATGCAAGCTAAGGTTAGTCGTTTGGAGAGGATGAATATTGCAATTCGCAATGAAATGCTTGTAGGGTGCTACCGGTTACCACGTGATTGACCGTATGTTTTGCTGTATTGGTAGTTAAGTAGTATCAGGTGGTAGTTGTTTATGTAAACTTGCTTTTTATCATGTGTCAGTCCTGTATTTTCTATTGAGAAGTATCATGTAGTTGAACAGACTAATATTATGTTTTATATCGTGTTGTAGGGTTATTCTGAATTGGCGACTTTTGAAAAGTCGCCTTTGGGCGAATTCTCAAAATTCGCCTTCAAGCGAATTTTATGAATTCGCACAAAGGCGACTTTTGAAAAGTCGCCAATTCAAAAACTGCTTTATATCAAGTTAGCTTAAGCACTCACATCCTTATAACATACCCCTAGTTTTTTCAGATCTGAAGAACCCATTTTCTTTCAGCTTACATCCCCAAACACCAAAACTCAATTTCTTTCGATAATTTGTAGGTTGTTGCCATAGAGTCCTTACTGATCTACGCAAATGTCTTCACTATATCTCTGCATCGAAATTGGTAAGAAAATTACAAACCCTAGCTTTGTTACATCAATTCAAATATTTCCATATGAATGGCTAGAAATTGGTTGGTCAAATAAAAACTATTTGTTTGTAGAATGGCTAGAAATCTCATTCCCACACTTTGCTACTACGGCAGTGAATTGATCGTCGATGAACAAAAAAACGGGAAGTATGTCGGCGGTTTTTGTAAACCAGGGAGAGTACGCAAATGTTGCACACTATTTGAGTTGAAAGAATCTATGTACAAAGCGACAAAAATAAGCGCAATCGAATTTGATATTGAGTTGGTCGTTAACTGGCCTACGGATTCGTGTTCAAAAGCAATAACACTTTCAGACGATGAGGATGTTGAAGTTATGTTTTCTGCGGTTACCAAATTCATTGAGTTTTATGTTGGGAAAGTTGCAAAAAAAATCTACAAGAACATGTACCATCTCCTATCGTTAGCGCAGGAATATGGTATTTTACAGATATGTTGAAAACCGATAATCCTTCAACAAGCTTAGGTTCTCCTACTTACAGTAATTCATATGTACATCTGGGGGTCATGGTCCTCCTCCCATAAACTATGGTTTCATGCCTTACATGATGTCGCAACCAACTCCAGAACAGTACTTTCCATACTATACACCACCTACGATGCTTCCAGGGTATCATTGTTAACATTGGTATTTTGTATGTACCTTTTTAAATTACAATTGCCTAATAGTTTCTTCTTGCACATTCAGCTTCCAACAACAAATGCATCTACAAAATGTTCGTCCTGAACAACAAAATATTCATTTGTCACAACCGGTATATCCTACTCCATCAGAAATGTATGATATGAGTCAAAGATTTATGTAGCAATTTATTTGGGTAATGTTTCCTATCTACTCTAGTTTCGTACTAAAATACTTTTGTAAACAGATTTACAAGTCTTGAGGATACGACTGCAGAATGTGGTGTTGGACCGTCACAACACTCACATGATTCCAATATTGACATTGATATGGATGTTGATATAGATAGAGACACCGGACATGATCCTCCAATTGATAGTATGGTTGTTGCGACGAGGACTAATAATGATGCATGTTGGTAGAACGAATGCAGGTGAACAATGAATCGTTAAACTATGACTTTCCAAACGTAGGTGATGTTGAAGGTGATGGTAAAGAAGCTCAAATGGAAGTACCGTTGGATGATGATCTATGTACTACACAAATGATGGCAAGATTGGTTGTCGCTAATCTGCAATTGCTGGGGAAAAATTTTCAACCGCGTGCATACAAAATGGATTTGATGTTGGGATGGTATTTGAAAGTAAACAAAAGTTGATACACCAATTAACCGAATGGTCAATTCTACATGAAGTTTCGTACAAGCCGATCAAGTCGAATAAAACTATATACACTGCTATATGTAATGTTGACACTAGCTGTCCAGGGAGAATACATGCAATAGTCTCAAAGAAATCGCCGTCTGGCTGGTGGGAAATCAGAAAGTTGCCTAGTGAACATACCTGTGTCAATCCTACAGTCAATTCTAACCACAAGCAAGCTAGTTTTAATTTTCTTGTGTCAAAAATCATGTCATTTTTCAAGGCCGATTTGGATATCTCAGCAGGTACAGTCCAAGTGCTTGTCGACGGCCAACTGTTCATCAAAATTAGTTACATGAAAGTTTGGCGAACATTAAACAAAACAATAGAAAGAATTTATGGTGAATGGGCCAAATCGTATGCGACTTTGCCTCAATATTTTGAGGAAATAAAGAGACGTAACCCGGGGACTGTCGGACATGTGACCCACGATGAAGTTGGAGTATTTGATCGTGCGTTTTGGGCATTTGGCCCTTACATTACAGGTTTTCTACACTACCGGCCATTGCTATGTATTGACGGGACACATTTGTATGGTAAATACAAAGGGACATTGCTTGTTGCTACTGCTATAGATGCGGATGACTGTCTGTTTCCATTAGTTTATGCAGTTGTCGAATCCGAGTCATATGATAGTTGGGGTTGGTTTTTTTCTTGCATGCGTGAATTCATTCATAGTGTTTGCAATCGTCGTATTACTTTCATATCGGATCGAATTAAAGGAATTCCGAAGGCTTTACAGGAGAAATGGCGAGAACCACACAAACATAGGTTTTGTGCACGACATCTTAAAGCTAATTTTCAAACAACGAGTTTTAGGGATAAACGACTTACAGCTTTGTTTTATTCGGTTGCATGTGCTTTAGAAGTAGTAGAGTACAACAAAATCAGAGAAGAAATTAAAGCTACAAATCCACGGGCTCATGAATGGATTGAAATAAGTTTAGGGAATTTTGAAGAAAATTGGGCCCTATGCAAAGACGATGGAGGACACTTTCATGTTATGACCACCAATGCATCCGAAAGTTTTAATGGTGTACTGAAAGGTGCTCGATCATTACCTATAAAGGCGTTGGTTGCACGAACCTTCTTTCGATCGGTTAAATAATTCTGTAAGAGACGAGAGACCGCAGATGCTATCACAACACGTTTGACTCCAAAATGGGAAGCTAAAATAGTAGATCGGGCTATTGAAGTACGTCGTTGTAGACTAGTTCGATTTAGTCGAACAGAATGGTAAGTGATTCATTGCTACGGCGATGAATTTAAAGTGTTAATTGATGGTCCTAACTGTTCATGTACATGCAACATCCCCCTACTGCAAAAATTACCTGGTGCCCATGTAATGGCGGCTTGTTCGGCACACGATTACGGTGCTAACAGAGCACATCATGAATTCGCATCAGAGTGGTACTCTGTTCAAAGTTACAAAGCTTCATATCAGCCAGAGTTTCATCCCGTGCGTGATAAGAGATACTGGAGACCATACACCGGTCCACATATATTTCCTCCACCTGCAAGAAGACAACCTGGGTGACCTAAATCTACGAGGATAAAAATTGTTATGGACGAGCATCAAATGCCTAAAACAAACAGGTGCAGCAAATGTGGATCGCAGGGCCATAACAGAAAGCAATGTACTTCAGCTACCTAAACTTCCATTATCAAATGTATGACTGCGTAACGAATTAAGATTTCTGTGTATTCAACTTTAAATGAATGTAATTTCTATGTATCAAACTAGCTGGTTATGTATTGGACTTAAATAAACTTCGCAATTGTTAGATTTAAAAGCTAATATTTATGAAAGCTGTTAGATTTGAAAGTATATATTTATGCAGTTGTTAGATTTGATAAACTCTCTGCCTACTATCTTGTTTGTGTGTAGGGTTTTTGCAAAGACGCATTTTGCAAATACGCCTTTGGGTGCATTTTGAAAAGTCGCCCGAAGGCGCATTTTGAAAATTCGCCCGAATGCGCATTTTCAAAATGCGCCAACGTCTACCTGGCAAAAACAGGTCTAGGTTTGTAATTATTTTCAAAAGTGAGTTATTTCTGTTATTGTTTACAAAAACGAGCCTAGGTTAGCAAATATCCCTTCTTAGGGCGTTCTAATGTATCAATCTATTAAATAAAAGTAAAGTAGAAATTTTGAAGCTCTCTCATTCATTAGAGGACTTATCTGTGTCCTCCTTAATTCTTTTTAAGTGGATATTTTATTTTCAAAATCTTATGATTACTACTTTACAATTATTCTACTAAACTTTTCACACTACTTTACATTTAAATATTTATTATTAAAAAATCTACAATTATTTGCAAATATTTCACGGTTCTTTCTTAAAATTTTACATTATAGTTCACACATTTAAATAAATTACATAATCTAAAATTTAAACTAATTGATAAATTTAATCAACTAATATTTATTAATAAATCTTAAAAAATGAAATTTTCAATATGTATATTATAGGCGCATAACAAATTGGTAAAAAAAATTGATTTAGATGCAAATATGTATAAGTTACATAATAAAAGTCATACACATTAATAACAATAACAAATTTATTCTATAATTTATTTACTAAATGAATTTATCATCCATTGCACTGTAAATTCTATTAACTTCAAATACCTAAAAATTATTTTTTTTTAACAATTACTTAAAAACCTTTCTCAATTATCTTTTAATATTTTACATTTAAGTCCATATATTTAACTAATTGTGTAATCTAAAATTTAAACTATTGAAATAAATATGATTAACTAATATTTATTAATCCATCTAATAAATCCTAAAAATAAGAGGATTTCAATATATACAATATTCATGTATATGAGAAAAATAATAAATTTATTTCTTCTTTATTCGAATATATGAAGATATATAAATCAGATAACATAAATGTATACATAAATAATAATAACTCTTTTATTCTAATTCATTTATCTCAAAAAATATCATACATTATATAATATAATTTCACTTAACAATCTTTAAAAGATGAATTTATATTTTACAACATTAAGATGTGAACGCACAGATTAAACCGATAAAAATTAGATTATACAAACATTATAATATCATCATTTTGTTTTAATTGGATCTCCAATCCTAAATATATATTAGCTAAAAATAATCATTTCAAAGAATATCTTAATAAGGTTAGTAATAGCATTAAGCTATTTAAACATAATAACAATATTTTTAACATTAATAATAATAGCATTAACATTTTCTCAAATTTGAATGATGATTTTACTGATTATCATAATGTTCTTTTGATTAAAGGAGCATAAGGATAATGTTTTAGATTTTATAGTTTATATGCTTTTAAATTCATATTTTGTTAATTGTTTATCCTTTTGATTTCGAAATCTCTATTTCACGTTTTTAGAGTTGGTTATAATGTTGTGTAATGAGCTTGGATTCATTTTTAGTCTCTCTCTTATTTTAGTTTTATTACTTTTACTTCATTAATACATATATATGTATATAAATTTCATTTATATACATATACATACATACATACATACATATATGTATTATTCTTATATTTTGTTTAGTACCATCTTCAAATAGAGGTTTAGGTCGGATATGGTTCTAGATTGCTATTTGCAGGTTTTCAGGATTGCTGTCGTTAGGATTGCAGCGAGACGTTCATTCTGGATCTTCAGGGTTGGCAGTGAGGCATTCTTTCTGGATCATCCACGTTTGCAGTGAGGTGTTCTTTCTCTGGTGGAGCTGCTTGTAGGTGCACTTGGTCATACCATGGATCATCCGAGTTTGTAGATGGACGTTCATTTTGGATCATCCACATATATAGTGAGGCCTTCTTTCTGATTCACCCGCGTTTGCAGTGGGCATCCTTTATTTGGTGGAGTTGTTTATAGATCTCTTTTGCTAATCTCATTTGGGTTCTTCTAATACCTCATTATCGGTCGGTGGCCTTGCCGGAGTTCGATATTAAGGTGTAATGGGCGGGGGCTTTGCCGAAGCTCATTCAAGAAGTTCCCTAAGTTTGTTTTTATTTGTTCCTGTATTATGATTTATCACCTGCTAGGCATGTTGGCAGCTCCTTTGTTATTGATGTTATATATATGTACATGCGTGCTCTCCTCTATCTTAGAGGATCACACATTTGTCTAAAAAAATTGACGATTTTGGTAAATTCATGTGTAAATGTAAAGAAAGTATAAGTACATGTATTACATATTTTAAATTAATTTATATAGTTTCTTAAGAAGGTGATTTATTTTTATTGCCAAAATTACTATGTCCATTTAACACAAAGCGTGACATTGACCACTGCCTTAAGTGGTCAGATTTATAGTTTGATTTGTTAATATATTATTTCGGGTTAAATCCTCCGAGCATACATTAAAACGAGTATTTGAATGAAATTTTCGATGGGAGCAATGATTTAGATAAGAGAAGTGACAAATAAGGGGAAAACGGTGTGTGCAAAGACAGAGAGAGAGAGATGTGTGTAATGTATGATGGAAGAAATATTTATCATATGTTTGATTTTTATATAAAATTATTTTCGCTTCTTCCAGAAATACTCTCTCTGGTTTCTTTCTTTGTAATTTCTCCTTAGGCTTTAAAATTGTAATACATATGATTACCAAGTGTTCTAAACTTAAGTAACATCCACTTTAATAAAATAATAGAGGCATTCAGTATAATATAAACAATAATAGTATTCACTTTAATAATCATTGACTTAACATTAAAATACCATTTCAACGGCAATAATTATGATATCCATTGACTACAAATATCATTAATTAAAATAATATGTTAAAAGCTTGAAGAAAGTAAGTTATTAATATTTGTATCCTATTGTGTTGGTTAATATCTATATGGAGAATAAGATAATGTAGATTGAGATTAATCTTCCACTATAATAGTAATATCTACATTCTTTTTTTAAGTTTGGGAATTTGAGTTTCAAGGTTTTGGAGATAGAGAGAGGGAATCATTTCTGTTGGATATAATGTTAACTGAAAGAAGAATTTTTTTTTTGAAAGTGTCAATTTGGTAATTTGATTTATTGTTATAAAGGAAGAATTAACTTATTTGACTCTTTCCTTAATAAAATCAAATAATAGCTCTTAATTGGTGGTGAAGTTGGCTGAGGAAGTTGATTTCCACAGGCGATGTCAAGAGTTTGATTCACATTAAACACATTATCCATGTAATTTACTCAGAATATGTGTTGGGCGACGGTATATACTTCCCTATAGTTCAAAAGCAATAACTTGAATTACTGGATATCCAATAAAATTTAATAAAAATAGCATTTTCTTCACGTATCCAAATCACTTCTTCCTTTAACAATTCCTTAGTGAAAAAATTGCAAGGTGGCATGTATAGAAGCTTAGTACACAAAATATAAAAGAAATGGTCAGTCGGTTGAGATTGTTTGGTTTCACACACTTTCGTTTCACTCTTTGTACCCATCTCTGTATTAATCTAATGCATTTTTAGTAGTTATTCCCGGTTTCTCAAGTTAGTTAATGATTTTGGTATACTCACATGTAAATGAAAAAGAAGTACAAGTAGATGTAATGCACCATTTTAAATTAATTTATATAGTTTCTTAAGAAGGTGATTTATTTTTATTGCCAAAATTACTACGTGCATATAACACAAGGTTTGACAATGACTACTGCCATAAGTGGTAACATATATAGTTTGAGTTATTACTATATATATCGGGTTAAATCCTTAAAGCATACATTAAAACGAATATTTGAATGAGTTTATCGATGGGAGTAATGATTTAGATAAGAGAAATGACAAGTAGAAGGACAATTAGGTGTGTGTATGTGAGAGAGAGAGAGAAGAGAAGAGAGAGAGAGAGTATAATGTGTAATGGGAGAAATATTTATCTTATGTTTGATTTCTTATATAAAATTATTTCCGCTTCTTCTAGAAATACTCTTTCCATTTCTTTCTATGTAATTTCTCCGTACGTTTTAAATTGTAATGCATATGATTACCAAGCGTTTTAAACTTAAATAATATCCACTTTAATAAAATTATAGCTGAGTTCAATATAATATAAACATTAATAGTATTCACTAGCAGTCATTAACTTAATATTAAAATATTATTCCAACGTCAATAATTATAATTTCCATTGAATACAAATCTCATTAATCAAAATAATATGTTAAAATCTCGATTAATGAAAGTTATTAGTATTTATATCATATTGTGTTAGTGGATATTTAGATGAAGAATAAGATGTGATTGAGATCGGTCTTCCTTTATAATCATAGTTTCTATACTTTTTTCAAAATTAGAGAATTTGGGTTTCATGCTTTTAGAGATAAGGAGAGAGAAAGAATGACGGCTGGATATCTATATGTAATTATGAAACTATCAATATGGTAATTTGATTTTTTTTATAAGGGAAGAATCAATTGATTTGATTCTTTCCTTAATAAAATTATTTAATAGCTGCTTATTGGTTGCACAACCAGTTGAGGTAGATGATTTCCACAGGCAATGTCAAGGGATCAATTCACAAGGGGTACATTACCCATGTCATTTACTCATATTGGGGTTGCGATGTATACTTCACTATAGTTTACAAGCAATACTTTGATTTTGTTAGGAGCTCTAATAAAAATAACATTTTTTCCATTTATCCAAAGCACTTCTTCCTTCAATAATTCATGATAAATTACAAGGTCTAGTGGCATGTATAGAAGCTATGCACATAAAATAAAAGAAAGGGTTAGTTGGTTGAGATTGTTCAATTTGTTATTATTTTGACTTAACCAAAAAAGCAAATTGCAAAAAAATCAGGGTTTTTAATTCCATCCATTAAATCAATGTTCATTGCTCAGTTATTATTTTTCTCAACATTCTAACGCTTAGCACAATTACTTCTTTCAAGGATAGGGTTTTAAATTTATGATTTGACTCGAGTATTATATGTAACTTACAATAATTATCTTTTTTTGGAGGATTGTGCTTGACTTCATCTTGATATCTTAATCTTAGAGAAATAATAAAGGCTAACGTTAAATGCATCCCAACATGAGCATTCACTTGTCATGATAAACTTAGTACATCACATCCATAAACGATAAACATGAATTTAATTACCATGAACCTATAGATCCTTTGGAAAGACATGATTATCGAAACATATCAATCTTCCACATGGTTAATTTTGAATGCAATAATTATGGTACTAAAATTAAGTCAGTAAATATGTATTACTGTGCACTTTATTGTATAACCTCACAATCAAAACCATACGAGATCCAATAATTGAAGCATATATGTTTAAAAAGTCATATCTAACTTTCATAGTGATAACATGATCTTGGAGGAATAGTTCTAACAATGCAATTGTATAAAATACTAAACATTGATTAAAATTATCCTTATTATCGAGAAAAAAAACAAATCACAAATAGAAATTTATGAATCACTTTCAATTATCTCCGCACCTATATATGAAACACATAAGGTTTATTTTATTGGCATGGGTAATGATATGGCTCTAGAGGTGGAAGTTGCTAGTGGTAGAGTTATTGATGTCCACTACGGTAATTATGCAATTAGAATTGTATAATTGAGACTCGTAACTAGACTCGTTCAAGATAATGGTAGGCGATTTGGTTTTAAATTTCTATCTGTATTTTCGTACATCTTCTTGCTATGAGAATAAATAGTTACATTCTCGCATGTTAATATAAATCTCTGGAGTTAGTGTTGTATTGATCGCAATTTCAAAAAGACCATGATCATGGTATTGGATCAAACACCTAAAAAAGAATTCCTATGTGTACTTAATCAAAGGTACATCGAGAAAAGGATATCCATGTCCAGGTATACTATTGTGCATGACGTCCTTTAATATGACAAATAGTGCATTACCCATGGCTGCATAGAGACACCAAGTGGTTACATATGTGTTGTGTTTAGCGAACATAGGACTACTCACCAAGATGATTTTATAGATAATTGTATCTTGATCAAACATGAAATTCCGTGTGATAATGTGTAGTAGTTTTCCAACTTGAGAGTATTGTTAAACTTATACATGGTGATTGCACTTTTATTATGGATAATAACATAACTCAATCAAGTTACAATAGTAGTAGGGTGTGCGATAAAAACATGAAGCAAGATATGGCTCAGTAGATGATTTGTCCCTTTTCATACATTAGAGATAGTGTCACCATAACTAATAAAGTCACGACAACCTTAGCCAAGGCAATACTGACATGGACATGCTGCCTATAACGAGGTCATGTGAGCCCTCAAGATGCGTACTTTAATTAATTTTCTCGTTCTCATTCAAAAATTTGGAACCCTAGAAAATTTAATCCACAATTCAAAGTCAAGCCCTTTGCAACTTACAGTGCTAATTCCCACTGTAGGAACTCATCGCCAAGTTACACTGCCACCTCTTTCGATTTGCTTTACTGTGAGACCCGCAAATTTGACACTGCTGATGTTAAGTATTTAAAATGAATTTTCAATAAAAAGGTGAATTGTGTGGTGTATTTATAACTGTTACGAAGGACTCTCCGAAATGATCGGTTTGATAATTAATTTTGATGGATCTAGAGTTACGATTTGTAAAATAGAGGTGTTACGATGTTTAAATAGAGACGTATCTACTTTTGGACCAAACGGTTACATATAACTAAACCCACCTCGTTGTTATATAAATAACGCTTAAAACCCTAGAGACCAGCCATCACATTAGTCTCTCTTCTCTAATCCAAAATTCTTCCTAATCTTATCTTAATAGCGGACGATTTTCACCAATTACAAATTGTTTTAAAAAATCAAAGTGTCTGATACGTATCGAATTATATGTTGTTTTGAAGCTTTTGACGAAGCGAATCAATGGAAGTGTCCTTTATCATGAAAGTGCTCAAGTCAGGGAAAAATCATGGTCAAAGGTCAAGGGAGTGGAACCTTGGTTGAATTGGGGGTTTCCGATACCTATCGTACTGCTCGAAGAAAGGAGTCTGGATTTGATTTGGATAATAGATGAGTGAGATGAGTGAGGAGTCCAGAATTTGCCTTGAAAGGCATGGTGGCTCTGGTATGGGGGTGGGGGCAGCGACAACCGCACTTGGAGACGTAAGGTGAAAGAGGTGAGGCAGGGTGAGGGGGATCCATTGGTGGTCGGCATTCGTGCTACTACAGTCGAAGGTGGAGGAATTTGGCCGATCAAAGTATGGTCGGCCAATGGCTGAGAATTCGAAGAAAGGGGTAAAAATTATACTTTAGTCCCTATATTTTCTTTAATTGCAAATTAAACCCTCAAATTTCTAACCTTCGTATCTTTCACGTATGGATACTGATCCACACGCGGATTCTTCCATTGGACTCGTGGTGGAATCTCGAATGATTTGGCACTTGGTTTGCTAAGTTTGGAGGTTGTTTGCAAAAGCACATCGGTATGGTTTACTTAATTTGATTAATTGAAATTTTCAAATTATGAAATGCATATTTGATTATTATGGTATTTTGGATGTGTGGTGCCCTGATTATATAGTTATTATGTAGTATTTTTAGGATGTTTAATTATAATTAACTTTTGATTTGAACTGGAAAATAATTGAGTAAATGGATAAAAAAGGAAAAATAAGATAAATAAATGATAAATAATGTTATTTACAAATGTATGGTATTTGCAAATAATAATGAATTGACGAATTTTACTGAAATTAAAGTATATGATTTAATAAGGTTATTATTTACAAATTTCAAGAGAAATACATAATTAATAACCGAATTATATTTTAAATTGAGATTTGGGGAGTTTATTATTTCAAATGAGATTTTAAATAATAATAATATGAATTTTAGTGAAAATAGTGTTATTGTGTAAATGATAAAATATTGATTTTACGGTATTCATGGTAGGAAATATTACTATTATTATTTAAGTTATAAAATAAAACTATATTTTTCGAATAATAACAATAATAATAAAGAAATGTATGCCAAAAATGTTATTGGATAAAATAATTACTATTTTTAGATAAATAGAAACAAAAAAGAGTTTCGATGATTTAAAATAAAATATTGTTATTTTTGGAATTAATAGTAATAAATTTGTTTTGGAATGTATTAAAGAGGTTTTAATATATATAATTATTTTGATGTAAAATAACAATATTATCATTACGAAAAGCAATTTGATGAAAGTATATATACAATTTTTGAAGTATATTATTATTTTTAGAAAGATTATTGTTGTTTTGATATATATAAATAAAGGCAATTTTATAACAAAAAATAATAAAATGACTACATATTTAAACAATGGTAGTGAATATATTGTTTTATACTTATTCATTAGAATTATCACACATGTATGTTTTTTGATGATAGAATCACATTAGGATATGGATGCGATATTATACCATTTTTACTATCCAACGATGGGTGGTAGATTACGGTTATTTAATGGTTGATGGTGTGATATAAATATTGGGTGGATTAGCACATATTTGATGATTGATGTTGTGTTACTAATATTGATTGGATTAATACACACTTGGTATTTGATGTTGTATTACTATTGTAGAGTGATCGGTACATATTTAATGGATTGTACTTACATTGATGATAATGTGTGTAAGTATATTTGTGTTGTTATTTTGTAATTTTATGACTGGGGTTGGCATTAGGTGTTGTTGATGTTTGATGGCTATGTGGTATTATTGTTGTTACCTCATATGATGATATATTGTGGTGGATGAGTAGGAGCACCGGTTCTACTTACATTGGTTGCCTTAGTTGCATTGGTTGCCTTAGTTGCATGGATACCATAGTTGTTATGTGTTAACAAGTATTTGGATGCAGGAGAAAGTGTCAAACAGAAATATGTGGGCTCGATCCCTCAAAAGGGTACGTAGGCAGTCTTTTCCTCTAGAATAGCCAATAGATCCCTTAAGTTAGGCTAGGGTGTATAAGGTTAGGTGTAGTCCAAACATAGTTGAGAAGTTTTTCTTTTTCCATGTGATCATAAGTCGCAAGTAGGAGCAAAGGATGGAGCAAAGTGTTGGAACTGGACCAATCCACATTGGAAGTTGTGGATGAATTTTAATTATTTTTATCCTATTAGATCTTTATTGGGCCTATGAAGTCTAATTCATTTAGAACATTTCTAAATATTATTTAACAAATCTTTTATTTTATTTAAATTTATAGATTATATAGTTTTATTTAATTATTTATTGATACATATATATATACATCATATACATATATATGTATGTGTGTGCATATGTGACATATCAGCTCGTGCAAGGTATAACATGCCCGTGTATAGATGTTGGGATTCACATCGCTAGCCTATCCATTGTGCAAGTATATGTGGTCTAAATATATGTATGTATATGAGCTATTATATTATATAACTAATATATATATATATGTTTATTTAGTTTAAATAATTATATGTATGTATATAAAATATTTAAAATATATTAATAAATATTTGTATATATATTATCTTATAAATAAAATATTAATATTATGTATATACGTATTACTATAATATATTAATTTAAATATATATAAGTTATTTTAAATATTAACATATACATTTATAATTTATAATCTATGAATAATATGTGTATACATATAATAAAATAATTATATATATACACGCGAATAAATATTTATGTAATATATTAATTATTAAAAAAATTCTTGATCAATTATTATTAGTTTATTTTCAGATCATGTGCACAGCACAAGAAAATTTATTTTTTATTTATTATTTCAAAATGCATTTTTAATTAAATATTCATTCAAAATTAATTAATATTAATAAAAGTTAATTTTGGAATTTTTATTTCAAATTTTAAAATTCCAAAAAAATCCTAGCTGATATTTTATGGTTTGAAAATTTTTTCCACATGTTTTCTAGCTTAAATCTATTTTAAATAATTTATTTATTTTCAGCCATTTTAAACAATTAATATCTAAAAATAAGCAATAATTTTTCATTTTTTGACTAAAAGCTTATCCAGTGCTATTATAATTTTATAAAGTTTTAAAAAAAAATTCACTACATTTTCGAGTTAATATTATTTAACAATGAAGTAAATTAAATTAAATTAAATTAAATAGTCATTGATTATTTATAAAAAAATATTTTTTATTGTGGAAAATTAATATTACTATAATACATTATAAATAAAATTATATGACTAACTTTAATAATGATATAATGTTGTAACTAATTATAAGCTATATATGTAATTAAATAATATATATTAATTTAATAAAATATAAAAATTATATTATTTTATGTGGTTGCACTGACCTGACATATATGATTAAAAAACCTTTTTTAAAGCATAAATATATACATGCATATAAACAAACTAATGTGTGATAAAATTGCTTGTATATTAGAATCATCACTTAACTAACAATATAATATACATATACATATATGATAAAAAAATTATACTAATAATTATTGACTATAAAATCATACCTTATTCCCAAAGCCTTGAAATACACCTTGAAAATATAATATCTCCTCTTTGAAACCTTTTCTGATCCAGTAGATTGCTAGTCCTTGAACTATTAACCTTCAGTTATCGAATAGCGATCAGATCCGACTTGATTTGATTGGAGTTTGTATTGATAGAGAGGCTAGGATATAATTTCAACCAGCAAGAAGGGAGGACGAGGTAGCGAAGGATCATATCTAATTAGGGTTAGGGTTTCTTATATAGTGGATAAAAAAGAGTGAAAAGTTGATCTAATCTCATACTCTTTCTCCATCAATCTGAGCCATCCAAAATCAAGCATATCTTACCTTAAATGAGCCACCCCTTAGCCTACTATCTTACCTTAAATGAGCCACCCCTTAGCCTATGTTGTTACCAAAATTACCAGCCCTCATGATCAGCCTTAAGCCTATTTAAGGCTCTAATGAATATTTTGCATTTTAAATCTAATTTAAAATGTTCATCGATATCGTATATCGATTAATATATTTATAAATTTTATAAATACATTTAATATTCATTTATCAAATCAAAAAAAATTTACAAACATTATTTCATAAATATTAAAATTAATATATAATAATTATAAATTAATTAAATCATTTGGTCAAAAGAGAATTTATCGTTTTGGTTGTGTGACTTGTTAGGTGTAAATTTGGTCAACGATTAATATCGAACTATTTGAATATTCATGTTCACATACCACTTAGCAGGTGGTGTGACAATTTGGTCAAATTTATTGCTTACTTGGTTCCGGTAAAATCCTATTTTACTTTACTATGCGTTACCTGGTTGTGACTTTTATTTTACACCAATTCTCTTCGTCAAAACTATATCACTTTGAACTTATGAAATTTGGTATGGTCGTAATTCTAATATCGTTCATATTCAACTCTATAGTCCAAACACAAAGTCCTTGGTTCAATAATAACAAATATTATTAATCAAAATGCTCTAGTCAAAGACTTTGACTTTGAGTTGACTTAAGTTGACCGTGATACTAACCTCATATAACCGAGGAGACAAATCCTCTCTTGAATAGTGCTTTATTTCCAATACTTCCACTCGACCCAACCATGGTCACTCGATGGATGTCATGCCATGATTTGACTATACTCAAAGCGAAGATTTAATATTGAAGATTAACGGTATTCTCAAGTCGAGAAAACTATGTAAACTAGTCACATCATTATGTTCCGTCTGACCTTATTTATATTAACCAACAGAAAACTATCGAGTGAGTCATTCCATAGTTATCCAATAATTATTAGTATGTAACTTTTTGATGCCCTCAACTGTCATGAATAATACATTGCCTAACATTTTGAGAGCGTTGCATACTCTAGTCTTAATGGATACAACAATATCCAGTCTTGATGCCTCTTGACTAGAAATATTTAAAATGGTATATTTATTTTTATTTTCATAAATTACTCACGGTTACAACGCTTTGTAACTACTATCAGAAAACATACAATTTATGGATTTTCTATTAAATATGCTTTGAATTAAATTAATTAATTGATATAACACATTATATCAATTGTATAATAGAAAGAAAACACCTTTATTTCAAACAAGATTGGTCAACGAGTTAGATATATATATATATATATAACAAATTACATAATTTCCCCTTGGGCATACCCCTAACTCTATCACAAAGGTCAAGAAATAGGTTATACCTGCAAAATGCTTGGCTAGGTATATCTCTCTTACACTATAGTTATATTATGATTGATAATGATGGTAATTGTATTGGAAACTAGACATGTCAAAATATTACCCAACCCATTAACCCAACCCATTTACCCTACTTATAAATGGGTTGGGTCAACCCATTTATGGATATTATTAAATGGGTTATGGGTTGGGTTGACCCACTTTTAAAAGGGTTATAATTGGGTAACTCATTTACCCATTTATTAAAAACATTAAATTTTAATATAAATTTGAAAAATAAGAATTTTGAACATACATTGTAGTTTTTCATGGAGACTGACAGTTGTACTTAGAAAATAACAGGCTACCGCATCCCCATATTTGAATTCCTCCTAGTGCAGAAGCCGCTATTTTTTTTGTTCAAACTGCAATAACTCCTTCGTTCTAACTCGAAATCAGGCGAGACTTCGATCGATGAACTCCCACCTAAATTACGGACATATTGAAACACTCGGATACTTTATCGTGTGAACGCACAGTGTAGTTCTCCATGGGGACTGACAGTTGTACTTAGAAAATAATAGGCTACCACATCCCCATATTTGAACTCCGCCTAGTGCAGAAGCCGCTATTTTTTTTGTTCGGACTGCAATAACTCCTTCATTCTAACTTGGAATCAGGCGGGATTTCGACTGATTAACTCCCACCTAAATTACGGAGAGTATGGAACGCTCATATACTTCACCGTGTGAACGCACACTGTAGTTCTCCAAGGGGACTGATAGTTGTACTTGAAAAATAACAGGCTACCACATCCCCATATTTGAACTCCGCCTAGTGCAGAATGTGATGTGATGTAACTGGTACAATCTGTATGATATTAAAATTGTTGAATCTGATGTGCATTCTTATTTTTGTTCTGCTATAAGGTTTTTCCCTTTTTATCAATGTTGATGAATTTTAAAAATTAAAACCCATGGTCCACTATTTTTGATGTTTGAGATTAGTGTGCAAGCATAGATTGACGGTATTTGTTACCGATTTTAAACGTCAAAAATAACAGGTCATCGCACTTAGTATTAGAACTTAGGTTTAGCGGTTCCTGGAGCCTTGCGAGGTTTGACCATTTTAATTAATGAATGTATGCTTTATGTGTATGGATTATTTGTTTAACCATTATTGCCTCACCCTAAAATGATGTTTATTTACGATAAACACTGTATGGAAGATAAATAAAGTAGTAGTAGGGTAGGATGAACACTTATTGGAGAGGTTAAGTGTTTGGTTGTAACCCGAGTAACATATAGATACAATGTTAGATTACAATTGAAATTTGATCTTAATAAGATGGATTAATTATTATTTTAAGCGTTTTGGAAAATTTATGTATAAACATACATTCTTAATTTTCAAGATGCTTTAGCAAAAAGGGGAAATGTTTATTTGGGCACAAAATGATTTTTAGAAAATCATCGATGAGAATAAATTATTTAGCTTGGAAAATAGAATATTTTATTAAGATATTTTCATAAGGAAAAGGTGAATATTATAAAAATAATTTATTTGGAAGTATTAGTAAAAATGTATTTGATTAGATATTGGAAGTTGAATTTAGTATTTGGAGAAATATTTTTTGTGTGAAATTTTTTGATTATTTTTGAAAATATCCTTTAAAATTTATTTGTATAATGGTATTATGATTTAGAAATGGTTGTTAAAAATGGAAAAAAATTATATAATGAAAGAGGAAATTTTGTTCGTAAACATTTTATTTGAATATATTTTTATGAAAGGATGTTTAGTTTAAAATACTTTATATTGACATAAGTATTTTAATGAGAACATCTTAGTTAAAATTGTTTTTAGTCAGGGGACATTCTTTGAAAAAGTATATGTTGAAAGGTATTTTGTAACCTCTTTATGACTAGAATGCTTTGTAAAAATATTTAGTTGTTACTTTGGATAAAAATAATATTGTTAAAGAATATTTTAAATTACATACTATAAGGTTTGAGGAGTATTTCATTGATAAGTTGTTTTGAGGGAGAAAACTACTTTGATAATATTACAATATTCACAATGTTTTTATCAAAAATACATTGTTGGGAAATATCTAATGAGAACATTTATTTTAAAGAAATGAATATTATATGATTTCAAGAAGATTTATTTCAATAATACTTTACAGGAAAGTTTCCACAATAGGATATTTTAGTTTGAAGGAATTATTTTCTCAAAAGAAGTGTTTGAAAATATTATGGTAGAAATATTTATATTTGAGAAATTATTGGTGGAAATATTTGAAAATAGTTTGATGGAAATTTTTTTATTTGAGAAGTATCTTTTTGAGTAAAGAATGCACTAAAATATTTATATGAAAGAAAAGTTTAATTAATTAAGTATATTTGATTTCAAAAAGCTTTTTACTTCGAAATTTATTTTCGTGGTAAGGATTTTCACTTAAAGGGTAATTTTTGATAAATGATGTTTCATTGGGAAAATTTTCTTTTTGGGTAAATAGTTTTAGTTGGAAGAGACCTGAATTGAAAATTGTTTTATTGAGGGCATATATAGGGATATATTATTGAGAAAGGATGTATTATGAAACATCCAGTTTACGATACTAGGAAATATTTTACTAAGATGGGGATGATTTGATTTGTAAAATAGATGTTTGAAAATGTAGAATATTTGGTTTAATAACAGACTTTGGAGTTGTTTGTTAAAACTTTATTTTATTAAAAAGGATGTTTTATTTGGAAATTTTAACTTAGATTTGTAAAATTAGACTATGTAACATGGGTGTAAGATGATGGGTTAAGATGAGATGTGAGTTTACTCGACACCCATTGCGACGATGTTGCCTTTCTGATTGTTGTATGTGATTTTCCCTAATTAGCTGTAGGGACGTCTAGCTATTCCCTTCCATGGAGAGAGTTAGGATATAAAGAAGGAACTACTCAGTTTGATATTTGGGATAGTGACCTTTTTTTGTTATATTTGTTTACTTTAGTTGAGTTGTTCACATTGATCTGTTCTTTATTAAGTTATGTTTGACTCCTTGTTTACATTGGACCGTTTGACTATTCATTTGGTTAATTTATGTTATGCTTGTTCGAATTAATTTCTTTTAATTGTATTATGTGGTTGATTAATTATTTTACTATGATTGCTTTATCTAATTGTTTGTTTACTTGTTTGTTTTTTTGTTCATTTGGTTTCTTAATTATCTACCTTATGTGATCATTTTATTGTATGTTAGGTTATATTTTTTGTTATGTATGATAATTTTATGATGAGGTTGTTATCCAATGTTGAATTTTAGTGGGATACTCACTAGTGAAACTAGTAAGATGTTAAGGGACAAATCTGATTCAGTCAAAGTGGAATAACATAGTCTTCCTAAGTGGAGGAAAACTAGATATTTGGATTGACTAAGAGATGTGAAGATGTTCCTTAAAAAGATGAGTAATAGTGGTTGGTGGACTTTGATAACCAAAGACTTGATGGGTTACCACTAAGGAATCGAGACGATGGGTACAAAGATCATTATACCAAATAAGGGTTCTAAGATATATGTTTCAAAATTTATTTTATACAAAATTACCGAATTTTATAAAAAAAATTAAAACAAAATGTTTTCATTTCGAGGAAATTTTGAGGATTTTATTTTAATATAAAACTATGTTTTCTCCAAAATTATTTTAGTTTTATTTAAAAAGGTGGAAATATTTTAGAAGGTGGTTTTATAAATAATGGTGATAGTTTTAGGAAAAAAGATTTTGGTTTTAAGAGTAGATGGAAGCTTTGACTTGAGAAAAAAATGTTTTAGCAAGTGTTTTGCTTTGAAGATATTAATCTCTCCTCAATAGTGGATCCCTCTTTGGTCTTTGGGTGAGTTATCCTTGTCACCAAATGAAGAAGTCACTATAAGAGGATTTTTGAATCAGATTTTTCAAAGTGATCTGAAGATTGGAGCGAGATGGCTCTACGACTCGACAATGATGGAGTTCTATTTAAAGGATGCCAACTCGATTAGAATGGAGTTGTGCTTTGATGATGATGGAGTTGTATTTGGACATTGATGGCTCAACGTTGGTGGAGCTATACATTAATAATGATGACTCGATGTTGATGGAGTTGTGAGGATGATCCATAAGGACAGGTTCGATGATGATAGAACTTGTAAGTATAATAAGAGGACGTGTTCTGCTATGGAAATGAATAAAAATAGAATGAGGATGCATTCTACTATGATTTTGGATTTATAGCAATTCAAAACACGTCGGCATGCTTTGAGAGGCAAATGTTATACCATCTTTTGACCAGGCAGTATATCATAAAAGTTGGCTAAATGGCTTCTATGACCATCAAGGTAGTAAGCCCGGAAAGGCAGTTAGTTATCAGGCTCGGAAATTGATGATATTTGGAATTATGGACAATAGTTGGGCAGATTTGGACTAGATCCCAATCAAGGTGCAGTCAATATGAAGTGATAAGGAAGGCCTTATGAGGCCACATTTCGAATTTCAAGTCAATCGGAGTTCGTATGCTCGAGTTATGGGCAAACAAAGAATTTATGTGGATCGATCTAAAACGATCCATAAAATAGCGTAAATCGACTAAGATCGATCAATATATCAAGATATACAACTAATTACTCATGAAACTTTGGGAACATCAATATATTGAAGAAAGAGTCCCCATAATCGATCACATGACAAAACTCCCAAATCTTGGAAAAAGAGGCCGATCGTTATTGGAACGATTGTACAAATCAGCTAGAACGATGTACAAATGAGCCAGAACGATCCATAGTTTCACGAAAAATGCGATATCTCATAAACGGTATGTTGGAATTGCACGAAATTGAGAAAGAAAGTAGCTTACATCATGGGAAACCTATATGATCGATCGCAACTCAATTGGATGAAGCATGAAACAATCGCACTTGATTTACTACGATTTAACTCGACTCCATGGAAAATGCGCCATCTCATAAACGGTACGTCAAAATTGCACGAAATTTGGAGAGCAAATTGCTTACATCATGGAGCAACCCTATGATTGATTGCAACTCCAATGGAGCTCATATGAACGACCAGCCTTGGTCGTTCCAATAGTGTGCGATCGATCTAAAAATTGGTGGACCGGGTTGTACGGATTTGGAGGTTCTTCTGGTGAAATTTCAACCCGATCCTTGCATGTCTTCACCTATAAATACAATGGACTTGGCTCGTTGCAAAGGATTTTTCTAGCTGGCTCTCCTATATTATTTCTTATCTCTTCCTCCATTAATTTTCTAAGGCAAAATTAGCTGTACTTGGAATCTTACAGTATAAATAAAAGATTATGGGAGTGGATGTAGGCCAAAGTTTGTCGAACCACTATAAAACTTGCGTGTTCATTTACTTTTCAGCAATCTATTATATGATCTGTGAATTTATATTTCTATGTTTGGAACTAAATGTTGGATATTAGTGCTTTCACATACAACAGTGTGTTTGTGACCATTTTATGCGCAAACATTTTGATGCTTTCACTGAGAGATCTAACCCCCATGAATTTGGAGTTCAGATTTGAAATAAACTAGAGAACTTGGAATTATAACAATGGTGAAACCATCAACAATGAGACAGATAGTGGATAGGAACCATCATGAAGAGAGTCAGGAGGTTTCCTTAGGAGCTAATCAAACCTCGATCTACATTACCAAAGACGAGATGGGAACGATGATGGATGCTATGCAGGAACGGATGTTGAAGAGGCAAGAGGAAATGATGCAAAATTTCCTTAGGCAACTTGTATAGGCTAAAGCATAGAACCAAGGACTTGGAAATGCTGGAAATATAGATCACAGAGATTAAGTAGCAGGAACTACTGGAAACCAGAATCAGGTCCAAGGAAACGAAGCTAACAGATAGTAGGATGGAGTAGTATAGTCGGGGACCGTCCCCGGCCGACACATAATGATCGGTACCGATCGTTCCAGAATGATCGGCGCCGATTGATCTAGACTCAGGGGCATGCCCCAGCGTTTTGCTGGATCGATCCTAGGTGGGGTGTTGGACAAAACTGAGCCGTTTGGTTTCAATCGAAACTTGGATGCTCGTTTGGAAGAGGATAATCTGGGATTCCTTCGCAGACTTGGGGGTAGGATGGAAATAATGACGGGAGACCACTTATGGATGCTGGAACAACTGGAAATTGGAATTCAGGACTTGGAGCGGAAATTAGGAGACTTGGATATGGATTGGAGCAACCGGGGGCAAATCCCGACCAAGAAGAATGGATCGGCACTGCTCCCCATGGAACTGGGGGAATGGATCTAATTGACTCTGGAAGGAATCAGATAACGGTGATGGTACAAGAGCAGCCATCATCCACCATAAATCTGAGCGAGCCCAGCTTAAGGGCCCATGTCGTCATCTCTTGATTGGGACGGCATGAACTAAATAACTAATAAACTCTATATGAAAATGGCTAAGTCGCTTACACATGTACGGGATCGAGGACGGTCCCTAGGCATGCTCTGAGATGGCGATAAACCACCATAGCTAATGAATCTTAAAACACTTAGATCCGCACTACTGCGATAAATAACACAGGTCGTGGTTGTGGCCCCGACCGGAGAGACGGGGCAACAATCGCAAGGTGCGAGTCCCTTCGCTGGAGAGCGACATGATGGACTCGTATACGGATTAAGTCCTTGACCGAGGATCGAGGCCGGAGAAGGATACCCTATGGATTAAGTTTTCGACTGGGGATCGTGGTCGGAGAAGGATACCCCATGGATTTAGTCCTCGACTAGGGATTGAGGCCGGAGAAGGATACCCCATGGATTTAGTCCTCGACTAGGGATTGAGGCCGGAGAAGGATACCCTATGGATTAAGTCCTCGATTGGGGATCAAGGCCGAATAAGGATACCCCAAATATCACGTTGTGTCCCGAACGGAGAGATAGGTCTGGAAAAAGAAAGAAGTAGGTCACTTCGCCAGAAAGCGACAAGATCGGCCTACTTATCATTATGCCCTTCTTGCCAGAGAGCGAGTGGAGTACAACAAGAGATCATAGAAGCTATGATCGACCCAGAGAGGTCGCGGATCTGGATATGGACCCAGAGTAGTCTCGGATTTGGCTAACGACCCGGAGAGGTCATGGATTCAGATATCAGCTTCAAACAACAATGAATTTGGCTTTGGATGGATATAGATTTGGATAAAATGATCCGAAGAGATCGCAGATTTAGTTAGTGAATTTGGAATGGATTTGGAATTGGATATCGACTCAGAACAGTCATGGATTTCACTAACGATCCGAAGAGACCGCAGATTTGGTTAGTGAATTTGGAATGGATTCGAAATTGGATATCGACTCATAACAGTCATGGATTCCACTAACGATCCAGAGAGATCAAGGAATTGGATTGTTAACGGGTTGGATTCTGGATTGGAATATTCGGCTATCAATGGATTATGGATTTCAGATTTTGGATTTATAGCAATTCAAAACACGCCTTCCTACCGCAAGGCATGCTTTGAGGAGCAAATGTTATACCGCCTTTTGACTAGGCAGTCTATCATAAACGTTGGCTAAATGGCTTCTGTGATCATCAAGGTAGGAAGCCCGGAGAGGTGGTTATCAGGCTCGAAAATCGATGATATTTGGATCTATGGACAATAGTTAGGTGGATTCGGACCGGGTCCCAATCAAGGTGCAATCAATATGAAGTGACAAGGAAGGCCCTGTGAGGCTACATTTCAAATTTCAAGTCAATCAGAGTTCGTATGCTCAAGTTATGGGCAAATGAAAAATTTATATGGATCGATCTAGAACGATCCATAAAACAGCGTAAATCGACGAAGATCGATCACTATCTCAAGATCTACAACTCTATTACCCATGAAACTTTGGTAGAAAAATATATTGAAGAAAGGAGTCCCCATATCAATTGCATGGCAAAACTCCCAAATCTGGGAAAAGGAGGTCGATCGTTATTGGAACGATTGTACAAATTAGCCATAACGATCCATAGTTTCACAGAAAATGCGATATCTCACAAACGGTACGTCAGAATTGCATGAAATTTGGAGACCAAGTAACTTACAATATAGGGAACCTACATGATCGATCGCAACTCAAAACTCCCAAATCATAGAAAAAGAGATCGATTGTTATTGGAACGATCGTACAAATCAGCCAGAACAATCCATATTTTCACGGAAAATGCGATATCTCACAAACGATACGTCAGAATTGCACGAAATTTGGAGAGCAAGTATCTGACATCATGGGAGACCTACATGATATCTCGCAGCTCAATTGGATTAAGCATGGAATGATCGCACTTGATTTACTACGAGTCAACTCGACTCCACGAAAAATGCGATATCTCACAAACGGTACGTCAGAATTGCACGAAATTTGGAGAGCAAGTAGCTTACATCATGGACCACCCCTATGATCGATTGTAGGTCTGTTGGAGCTCATATGAACGACCAGCCTTGGTCATTCCAATAGCGTGCGATCGATCCGAAAATTGGTGGATCGGGTCGTACGGATTCAAAGGTTCTTCTGGTGAAATTTCAGCCCGATCCTTACACGTCTTCACCTATAAGTACAGTGGACTTGGCTCATTGCAAAGGATTTTTCCAGCTAGCGCTCCTTCATTACTTCTTATCTCTTCCTCCATTAATTTTATAAGGCAAAAACAACTGTACTTGGAATCTTATAGTATAAATAAAAGATTATGGGAGTGGATGTAGGCC
The DNA here is from genome assembly GCA_030737815.1 of Allium fistulosum. Classification (NCBI taxonomy): domain Eukaryota; kingdom Viridiplantae; phylum Streptophyta; class Magnoliopsida; order Asparagales; family Amaryllidaceae; genus Allium; species Allium fistulosum. The sequence continues at coordinate 1,024,693,164 of CM060906.1, forward strand.
AGAGTTTGTCGAACCACTATAAAACTTGCGTGTTCAATTACTTTTCAGCAATCTATTATATGAACTGTGAATCTATATTTCTCTATTTGGAATTAAATATTGGATAATGGTGCTTTCACATACAACAGAGTGTTTGTGGCCATTTTTGGTGCAAACATTTATGTACCGAGGAAGGGATCTAGTTTTCTAGCCGTCGAAGAGGCATGGATTTGCGCATCAAGAAACTGAGATTTTTCATTAGTATCTAGCATAGGAATGGGCATACAAGTTATCACATATCCAATGTATGCAAGTGTAACAACCCGCACCCCTGTGGGCCATAATTTTCGCTAAAACGAAGACTCAAGTCCACCAAAGTACGAATCGTTGGTGCTTGATATCCTACAAATAACAAAAGTATATCAGAGCACCATCCATATAAACTCATAATAAAATAGTATGGTAAAATAAAATATATGATTACTGACCAAGGCTGACACCATTAATCTTTAATGTCCTTGTCAGTGTCGAGAATGCATAGGAAACATATCCTTCTACTATTTCTACGTTGTATCAATACTTATCCCTCTAAATCTATCATGTAGGTTGTAATAAGGAGGGACTCAAAACAATGTTCCGGCGACTGGTAAATTACATACTTTATGCATAACACAATTTTATGCCGATTGCTTTCCATTACATGTTATGCCTACTTTTTGACTTAGTCGTCTTGACGTCAACTACGCATACGATATGCCTCATATGCTCTATATATACAATATCTACATACATACATACATATATAGGTATATATACAAGTACCACAATCCCCCTTTGGACCAGGATAATTTCCGCCCCGATATCCCTAACTCTGCACCTCATCAGGATCCATCTTCAACATAGTATCACGTCCTTAACGCCATGCATGCCAAGGAACTCTCATAGTGCCTAATAACGGTTTTAGAACTATTTAGCTGTATTCTATGCATTTTCAAAGACCCTATTAAAGGTTAGCTAGCCTTGCCTCCTAACAACAAACAAACTAAGAAACAACTGCGAGGCGGTGCATGTCCTAAACGCGATCTACACTAGTAGGCGATGTAGTCCATTTAGGCGTAACCTCTGTCTTTCCGCTGACCGCTTAGGACAGATGATGGTCTCGACCTATATAAACAGCTCTTGCTCCTCGTATATATAGTATCAATCTTACTGTCATAGCGCCGATCCTGGCTCACCATCCCATTTAGATTGCCTAACGCAATCAAGAAAATGCAAATTTGGTTACTTAAAATGTACCACCTAAAAGGTTGAAGCTGCCTCTACTTGTCCTTTGACACTTTGTCTGGAGCAAACCCTCCTACTTTGGTGATTCCCTTCACTTATACTTAGACGTATAATTCCACAGGTCCTACAGTTGGATATGTTCCACATCAGTATAATGTATACACAACTATTGGTAGCCATTTGCAATGGAGGGACTTCTGTTGTGTAACACTACTGACATCACGTTCCAACCCATTTTAATGACTACGCCATTCTTATTTAATGTAAGCTATTGGATAAATTCAATAGTTTCCAGCTGTCATAAATGCATACCCGAGGCTATGTATATATTCATAATTATTTATTTACTACACCTCTAATGTTGAACTGTTAATATTTAGTTATTTTTATATAACCAACTCCTTGTTTCATTAATGTTAATTTAATATTATTTACTACTTACTTTTAACTTAAAGAATTAAATGTCTTTTGTTGGTTACTTCCTCCTTATTTTATTAGATCTATTTTTACGGTTCTTTTTTCAGTTCTTACTATCTTTCTTTGATTACTAAACTTTCTTACTTACTCATTTCATTACTTTTCCTACATTTCATTGCTTATTATTTAATTTCTAACTTGTCTTTATTGCATATATTTGTTTATAATTAGACTGTTATTATTATTACTACTTCTAACTCTTTAGTTTGTACTTAGGGATTTTTGCATTTTAATGTATTGGAATTACATCCTTCAAAAGAAAACATTAACACTGTATATTTCTGTAACTTATTTAAAAGGGGATTTGTATTATGTTTGAAATTACAAAAAATTATCATTTTCTTTTTATTGAAATAGACAGTACAAAATACGATAAACATTCATATTTTATACATCTCTTTCTTTAGAGCTTATTCCTTGTTACTTCAAACAATGCACTTTTATTCACAATTATAAAACTGGTTAATTTACTAAAATTTATATTGCAACACACTTCATTCCAATGAATTAAAATACTACTTAAATTCCGACAAATTTTATAATAACTTCTAATTAATTTTTACCAACATATGCCATTTGACCCACAAATATGAAATTCCTATACAATCTTGTTAATTAAGGGACTAATACTTACACCCAAGCTTTCCAGAATCAAATATATGTTATATTTATTTCAAGTTAACAATTCATTGAATATGTAGGCATAGTTCTCAATTTCACTATGCATATAATTTAGCCTACAACTCCAAAGTAATTACATCAAGGAATAACACATACATGACCATATTATAATGAAATAAATCAAATATTATAAAAAGGTAAATAATTTCTCACTCACCTTTAATCTTTTCAAATCTCTAGATGTAAATAATTTCTCACTCACCTTTAAGCTTTTCAAATCTCTAGATGTAAATAATTTCTCCCTATCAGAATATGTAAAGCAAGTATACACATATTTGTTAGAAATTTAGATCAGAGAAGAGATTTGAATTTGAATTTGAATTTGGATATATAATTACTTTGGCTCTGAAAATTTGATTCGATCCTATTCTTCTTCTCAATAATTCTTCGTTATTTGTAATGCCCCAGAATTTTAATTAACATTATTCAGGATATTTAATTGGATAAATTAAATAGAATAATGTGAATAATTAGGGAGATGAGATTAATAAATCCAACGGCCGTGTGGTAATGATTGAACTAAAATAAGACTTAACTAAATTAAGAAAGAGGAATTTCCTAAGGGGTAAACTTGGAAATAGGGCTACATTTCTTTGTATATATCTCTTCCTCCACTTTAATAAACTTTCACTTTCTCATTCATAAATCCTCACCTATATTTCGGCCGGCCATTAAAAGCTCCAAGAAGAGCATAAATTGAAGAAAAAGCTATGAAATTAAAGCTAGGAAATCATCTCATTCTCTAATCAACTAATTAAGGTGAATAATCATGTTTATCATCTCATTTTATGTGTTTGGATCGGTTATGGGTTATACCCGATTCATGTTTGTGATTTTGGTTAGGATATAACCATTTAAACCTTTGTTTGGATAAGACTTAGGTGTTTTAAAATGTTAATGGGCTAATTAACACGTTTTATTCGGTTTTGATTAAATTTCGAGTTGTTTTGATCTTCATATGCTTTGAAATTTTAATATGTTGAAGTATATGATTTATAAGATTTTTGATGATTTTTGGGAATTTTTCCTTAGTGGTTAACTAAGGTAATTAAATTAATTAAGCTTAAGGGCTAAACTGCAATATTGCTTCCGCCTTGGTTAAAGCCGTAGGGAAATTGCTTTCAAAAATTAATTTGAGGAAGAAGTATAGTGTTTTAAGAAAAAGAACTGACTTTGGTATACTTTTTACTATTCGAAAGCATGGGTGGAAGCCCCTTGACCAATCACAATTAGAAAAGCAAGATAAAACATCACTTCAGTAGGCCCAGATGTTTCCTTCGACTCAAAAAGCCGCTTTTATCCCTTCGTCTAAGTCGAAGGGTAGGCATGGTGACGAAGGGAAGAGGGGCAAAGGCTCGAAGAGCTGCTTCCTTTGCTTTCAAATGGAAATAAAACTTGCTTTCAACTTAGACGAAGGGGGATCCTTCGATTCTATAAATTTTTATAAAAAGACTAAGTTTTATATACTCAAGAAGGGGCCATGAAGGGGATCTTCAAAAACCAAAACCTTCAAGAGTATTGTTTTAGAATGTTTTCTAAAAAGGTGTTTTAATACCTTTCGGCTAAGTCGAAGGGTTAACCTTCAAACATTGTCGGAAGTATACTTTCGAAGGTTTGGTTCCAACACCAACACTTCATTTTTTTGAATGGTTTCAAAAGGTTTTGCTTTCAAAAGGTTTTAATTTCAAAAGGTTTTGATTTCGAAAGGTTTTGATTTCGAAAGTTTTTGATTTCGAAAGGTTTTGATTTCGAAAGGTTTGATTTCGTAAGGTTTATAAATGGTTTTATAAATGGGGATACCCTAGGCTTTTGACAAGGTCAAAAGGTAGACCTTTCGACTAGGTCGAAAAGAAACCTTCCGACAAGGTCAAAAGGTATGATTTTGTGATGCTTTCAAAAGAAAGGTATCCGAAGGGGCTAACTTTGGATGTTTATTTGCTTTAGAATGGGACTTCATTCAAAGGGTTTTAAAGGGTTGTTTTTAGCCATTTTTCTTAAGTAAAACTTTGCTAAGTCAAAGGGGTTACTTCAAAGGGTTATAGCATAAAATAATTATCTTTGTTTGAATATATAAGGGGGATCCTTATTTAAGTTGAATGTCATAAAACCTTGGGGACACCGGGGTGGGTTTAATGTTTTCGATACATAGTTTAGGGTTACAAACAGAAATATGCTTTCGAAAATATACATTGGGACTATCAATGTGTATATATTTAATTTAACCTAATTGGGGCTACCAATGAGAATAGGTTAAATAGGTGGTATACTTGGGGAAAATAATTAATCAAGGGGATCATGAATTTTTATAAATAATCATGGGGATCATGATATTTTAATTGGCCAAGTGATGGGTTATTTGTTAACCTAGGAAAACCATGGAATGTGCCGTGGATAGCCCACATCAAATTTCTAAAGTAAAGAATGTTTTGCTGGAGGTGGTTAGCTGGCAACGAAGGGTTCATTATCATCCTAGGAAAACTATGGAGTGTGTGGTGGATAGCCACACCATCTTTTATAAAACAATGTTTGATGGATAATCTTCATTTATTTTAAAGAGATTTGGGATGGACAGTCCTATTAAATTATGATGGATAGTCATTTTAAAGATTTTAGAGGGGAACTCTAATAAATTGCTTTTAGATGGGATATCTAATAAATGGGTGGATGGGATATCTAATACATATGATTTATGGCTTTATTTCATATTATGTTAAGACTAATCATTTTGGGTGTAGGGGCATAGTAAATGATTTGCATGTTTTATTTTGGATACTTGTGAGGGGAAAACCCATTCTGCTAAGCGGCGTGGTCTCACTAAATATCTATTTATGATAAGAGATGATAGGAGATTATTCATACCAGACTTATGTCTGACTCAAAGTTTATGTTTCTCCACAAACTCTCGGGTACTCAAAAATTAATTTGAGTAGTCTGAGAGTGGGAGATTTTCTGGTTTTTGGACGAATAAGCTTCCGGAGACGTGCAAGAGGCAGTATTAGCTATATATGAGCAATATTGTGTTTTCCGTTGTAATGTACTATGAACTGTAAATTTCATATTTATTAGTTCTTTGATCATCATAAGGGGACATCTTCATATGTCGCTCTTATCGTATTTTGTACATGTATATGTGATCCGAACGTGGTCAACGTCTAGGATTATGTGATTAAATCTTAAATTAAAATTCATAAGAAATGAGAAATTCTGTTTTGTTGAAGTTTAAATTTTTTCATATTCTTGTGTTTCTGTGTTGCCAATAGTTTCAAGGTTCCGATTTCGATCACTCAGAAATAACACCTATGGATGACTACAACATCCGTAGCAGTTAGTTTTGAGCCTCTGGAAGTGGGATGTTACAGGTTGGTATCAGAGCATGGTTTATGTACTTAAAAGGAATTTATACCTTAAAAGATTTTTTAAGCATAATCTAATGAATCTAAAATATGGCTAGGCTAGGGTAAGCATTATAGTAACGTATGTGTACTTTGCTATAATTACCTAAGTATGTATTCCCCACTCTCTTAGACTGTTCTTCTGTATCTTACCAAGATTGGATTTCAGGTAGTAGGAAAGTAAGATATGGAGGCAGGAAATGGAAGAGTGAATCAAGGTGGGAGACGCACTGCAACACGTGGAAATGTTCGACCTAATACTAGGAGCAACCAGGGTGGACAGGCAAATGCAAACCCAGATGCAAATGCTAATGTTGGTGCTGAGATCCCGCCGGTTGATATGGGGATAATGTATCAGTTCTTCGTGAATATGATGCAAGCTGGAGTAGCTGCGGGAGTGGCTGTAGAGAATGCTGGAGGAGCTAATCCGTTGGCCCCAGTTGGCAATAATTATGCCAAGCTGAGCAGGGATTACGCTAGTCTTGGAGGAAAGCCTTTTTTGGGAAATGAGGATGCAGTAGGAGTGGAGAACTGGCTATTGCATTGTGAGAGGATATTTGCAGATCTCGGCTTGACGGATATGCAGAAGAGGAGACTTGCTTCAAGGCAATTGCAGGGAGCAGCGTTGTTTTGGTGGAACGAAGCTACCGTAGGAGAGCTAGAGGAAGACCTGACTTGGGCTGAATTTCGAAGGAGGTTCGAAGAAAGATTTCTACCAGAGGTTGCCAAGTCAGCATTGCTCTGGAAATTTACAGATTTAGTCCAGGGGGATAGATCGGTGATTGAGTATGCTACAGAGTTTGATGAGTTGTCCTGTTACAGATATTCTACTATGGATACTGTCATTTGGAAGAATGATAAGTTTATCAGGGGATTGAATCCTGAGATCGCCAGAGCAACCATGCCAAACCTCCGGGATCCGTGTCATATTGTTGTTGAGATGGCTATTCGGAATGAAGAGATGCTTTCTACTTTTGGAAAAGGGAAACCGGTTGAGGTTCAGAATTTTCAGGGTAAGAAGCGGAAGTTCTTCAAGAAGAAAGGTCCCCAGTCAGGGGTAATAGCTAAGAAGAGCAAGGCTGATATTGTTTGTTACAAGTGTGACAAGAAGCGGCACTATGCTAATGAGTGTCGCTCGGGTGATGGAAAAGCAGTTGCAGTGAGGCCGAATGTGAAGTGCTACAACTGTGGCCAGATGGGGCATTACAAGGACAAGTGTCTCGAGGCTGCTAAGGCTAGAAAGGGAAAAGTCTTTATGTTGGAACCACCATCCTCTATACCAATGGCTGTTGAGAAAGGAAAAGCTGTGATGGAAGGTATGCTTATGATTCATAGTACTCCGGTTAGAATACTATTTGATACCGGTGCATCACACTCATTTATATCTCAGTATTTGGTAGATTGCTTATGTCCGGAACCTTTATACCTTATTACTCCTTTAAGGGTTGCGAATCCTATAGGAGGGTATGTAACTCTGGGAATGAGATATGACCAGTTAGAACTTGATTTGTTAGGTCATATGTTTTCATGCAGTTTATATGTTTTTGATTTCGTGGGTTTCAGGATCATATTGGGTATGGATTAGTTAGATAGATATGATGCTAGGATATTTTACCAGGAGGGGGAAATATCATTCAAACACCCTAATAGCCGTAACTGAGTTATTTACTCAGTAAGGAGTTCGAACGGAAATACTTATGCATTATTGGGTGCTATGAGAACGGAAGCAGAGTTGAAGCAGGTTTATGTAGCAAGAGAGTTTGCGGATGTGTTTGAACCAGTTTTGGGCTTGCCGCCGAAAAGAGCAATTGAGTTTCGGATAGATCTCGTGCCGGGAGCCGAACCCGTAAGTGGACCACCTAGTAGGATGTCACTAACCGAGATGAAGGAATTGAAGGTGCGTCTAGTGGAATTGGAAGGAAAGAATTTCATCCGGCCAAGCAGTTCACCTTAAGGAACGGCCGTGGTATTCGTGAAGAAGCCAAATGGGTCGTTAAGGATGTGTATCGACTATCGTATGTTGAACGTGAGGACGAAGAATAGGTATCCTTTGCCAAGAATCGATGATTTATTCGATCAGTTGAGTGGAGCCAGAGTGTTTTCCTAGTTGGATTTGGCGATAGGTTTCCATCAGCTAAGAGTGGCGGAGGACAGTATTCCTTTGACGACGTTTAGGACCAAATATGGGTCTCACGAATGTTGGTTATGCCATTCGGGCTTACTAATGCACCAGCTTTCTTTGTGGATTTGATGAACCGATTTTCCAAGAGTACTTGGACAGGTTCCTGTTGGTTATTATTGATGACATTTTGGTATATTCTAATAATGAGAAGGATCACGCGGATCATCTTAGAATAGCGTTGGAGACGCTAAGGCAACATCGGCTGAAAGCGAATTTCTCAAAGTGTCATTTCTGAAAGAAGGAAGTGAAGTTCCTTGGTCATGTAGTTTCCGAGGAAGGGTTAGCAATTGATCCGGATAAGATCGAAGCTGTTAACAATTGGAAAAGACCAGAGACGGTAAGCGAGATTAGAAGTTTTCTTGGTCTTGTGGGATACTACCGAAGGTTCATTAAGGATTTCTCGTGGATAGCGGCATCCTTAACTATGCTAACCAAGAAGGATGTGAAGTTTGTTTGGTCTGACAAATGTGAGGAGGCATTCCTTAAGTTGTAATATTTGTTAACCAATGCGCCCGTGTTAGTAGTTCCTGATGGGAATCAGGGGTTGGTAGTTTACACCGATGCATGTGGTACTTGGTTAGGTGCTATGCTAATGCAGAATGGAAAGGTTATTGCCTATGCTTCTAGACATCTTAGACCATATGAAGTGAGATACCCTACTCTTGATTTAGAGTTGGCAGCGGTAATCTTCACATTGAAGGTGTGGAGACATTATCCTTTAGGAGAAAGGTTTGAATTATTCACGGATCATAAGTCTCTACGGTATTTATTCTCTCAGAAGGAGCTGAACATGAGATAGCAGAGATGATTGTAGTTTGTTGCAGCTTATGATTTTAGCATCGAGTATACACCGGGAAAAGGAAATAAGATGGCGGATGCGCTTAGTAGGAAACATCAGAATGCGGTGTTAGCTATGTTAGCGGAATGGAAAGACTTGGAAGCACTGGATGCTTGCAGTGTGCAGTTGAGGTCGACTGCTGGATTTAGTCGGAATATCGCCATGATGTCTCGTTTGGAAGTTCGAGTAGTTCTGATCGAACAGATTGCTTCTAGGCAGAAAGAGGATCCAGTGTTAGCCGAGATGATTAGAAGGTCAGAAGCTGGAACTGAGATTGATGATTTGAAGGATTTTATTCTTGACCGTAGAGGTTGGTTGAGAAAGAATGAACGGTTATGTGTTCCGGATGTTGGAGACCTTACAATGGAAGTTCTTAGGGAATGTCATCGATCGAAGTTTACGATTCATCTTGGGGGAACCAAGATGTATCGGGATATGAAGAGAAGTTTCTTCTTGGAAGGAAAGAAAAGGGATGTTGGCTTATGGGTAAAACAGTGTTTGAACTGTCATCAAGCGAAAGCCGAACATCAGAAGCCAAGTGGGTTGCTTCAGCCTTTGGATATTCCAGTTTGGAAGTGGGACTCGATATCCATGGATTTTATTGACGGGTTGCCAAGGTCAAACCGGGGTAATGAAAGTGTATGGGTCATAGTGGACAGATTGACCAAATGTGCCAATTTCATTCTGGTAAGGTCAACCAGGATGGCACCTGGTTTGGCTAAGTTGTTCATGAATAACATCGGTAGACTGCATGGAATTCCTAGTAGTATCGTCAGTGATAGAGATGCTTTGTTTACTAGCGAGTTCTGGAAGAGCCTACAGAGTGTGTTAGGCACTAAGCTCAAGATGAGTACCGCATATCATCCTCAGACGGGTGGGCAGACAGAGAGAGTCAATAAGGTACTGGAAGATCTGCTGAGGGCTTGTGTACTGGATTTTAGTGGTTCTTGGGAAGATCACTTGCACTTAGTGGAGTTTTCCTATAATAATAGTTATCAGACTACTATAGGAATGACACCTTTTGAAGCTTTGTATGGAAGGCCATGCAAATCACCAGCATGTTGGTTAGAGACTGGAGACAGATTGGTCCTTGGTCCAGATTTGGTGAGATAGGCAACGGATAAGATCGAGTTGATACGGGAAAGAATGAAGGAAGCTAAGTCTAAGCAGAAGAGTTACGTAGACAAAAGGCGCAAGGACCTTGAGTTCTTGGTTGGAGATAGAGTTTTCATCAAGGTATCGCCGATGAAAGGTGTGGTTCGGTTCGGGAAGACCGGGAAGCTAGCACTGAGATATGTTGGACCATTTCCTATATTAGAGAGGATTGGGAGACTTGCATACCAAGTAGATTTGCCGAGCAGTTTGGCTGAGGTCCACAATGTGTTTCATGTTTCTCGTCTTAGGAAGTATGTTCATAATCCAGAAACTATTTTCGCTCCAACGGCGCTGGAGGACTTAGTGGTGGAACCGGATATGACTTTTGTGAGGCAACCAGCTCGTGTTGTGGCAAAAGATGAGAAGAGGTTAAGAAAAAAGACAGTCAGGTTGGTGAAAGTTCAGTGGAGAGACAACGTGAAGGACTGTACTTGGGAGACAGAAGACAGGATTAGGGCTACTTTTCCTGGGCTGTTTTAGATGGTATGTTCTATATATGGTTTATATAGAATTTGACCGGTAGGTTATACTAGCTTTGCTTGCATGGGCTATATGCTTGTTGTTGTGTCCTTGCTGAAATTTTGGGGACGAAATTCTTTAAGGGGGGAGTCTGTAATGCCCCTGAACTTTAATTAACATTATTCAGGATATTTAATTGGATAATTAAATAGAATAATGTGAATAATTAGGGAGATGAGATTAATAAATCCAATGGTCGTGTCTTTATGAATGAACTAAAGTAAGACTTAACTAAATTAAGAAGGAGGAATTTCCTAAGGGGCAAACTTGGAAATGGGGCTACAATTCTTAGTATATATCTCTTTCTCCACTTTAATAAACTTTCACTTTCTCATTCATAACTCCCCACCTATATTTCGACCAGCCATTAAAAGCTCCAAGAAGAGCATGAAGAGCATAAATTGAAGAAAAAGCTAAGGAATTAAAGCTAGGAAATTATCTTATTCTCCAATCAACTAATCAAGGTGAATAATCATGTTTATCATCTCATTTTATGTGTTTGGATCGGTTATGGGTTATACTCGATTCATGTTTGTGATTTTGGTTAGGATATAACCATTTAAACCTTTGTTTGGATAAGACTTATGTGTTTTAAAATGTTAATGGGGTAATTAACACGTTTTATTCGGTTTTGGTTAAATTCCGAGTTGATTTGATCTTCATATGCTTTGGAATTTTAATATGTTGAAGTATATGATTTATAAGATTTTTGGTGATTTTTCCTTAGTGGTTAACTAAGGTAATTAAATTAATTAAGCCTAAGGGCTAAATTGCAATATTGCTTCCGTCTTGGTCAAAGCCGGAGGGAAATTGTTTTCAAAATTTGATTTAGGGAAGATGTATAGTGTTTTAAGAAAAAGGGCTGACTTTGGTATACTTTTTACTATTCAAAAGCATAGGTGGATGCCCCTTGACCAATCACAATTAGATAAGAAAGATAAAACATCACTTCAGTAGGCCGAGATGTTCCCTCCAACTCCAAAAGCCACTTTATCCCTTCGTCTAAGTCGAAGGGTAGGCATGGTGATGAAGGGAAGAGGGGCGAAGGGTCGGAGAGCGGCTTCCTTTGCTTTCAAATGGAAATAAAATTTGCTTTCAACTGAGACGAAGTGGGATCCTTCGATTCTATATATTTTTATTAAAAGAATAAGTTTTATATTATAACGATCTCGAATTTTGAATCGAATTTAAATTAATAATTAATGTAAATTTGTGGAATAAATTTTGATTTAATTTAAATTTGACCTTAGAATTTGAATATTTAATTTGTATTTAATAAATAAATGACTTACAAAATGTTGATAGTTAAAACTTTAAAACAAAATATCGTTATACAAAATAAAATTTTGTTAATAGTATTTTCTTTTAAAATAATGTGTATATGATAATAATAAGAAAGATAAAATATAAATACCTTTGGATTACAAAATAAATAAAGTAGAAATAAATAAAACTAATAAATAAATATCACTTATATTAAATATAGGACTTTATTCATATCACAAGAAACAAAATACATTTGAAAATTTATAGTGTGAAACATAACAAAGAGACAAACTAGATACATAGTATAATAAAAAGACTAAAAAAAACATAAAGTATAAATATAAAAACAAGACAAACAACATTAATGCAAACCATCACTATATCATCTATCAGCCGAGTAAAGTAATGCAAGGCAAAGAAAAAAAAAGCAAACAAAGTAAAAGAAAACAAAGAAGTACACATACATTTAATACCCCATCTCCTCTTTGCTCAAAAATATCATCTCAGCATATATAGAATGTTATACATCAACCACTGTAACATCCCGTATTTTTAAGCTATTGAATTTGAACATTTAATTCGTTTAAATGTTAATGTGGGTCCTTAATTGATTTTGAAATGAATGGATTTGGGTTCAATCAATGAAATAAACTATAAATTTTAATTATAGCAATTCTGGTTGAATTTGAATAATGGAAAATAATAATTAAATATTCGGGATTGGGATAAAAAGGTGGATTTGGGTGTAAATAGCTATTAAATGGTGTTTAAATGTATTTTTAGGTTCGATTGGTTATAAACAATATTATTGGAATTTTAGAAGAATTTTAAAGTTGATAAATTAATATTTGGGATTTTATATTAATTTTAAAATGAATTTAATATTATTAAAATGCAATTTAATCAGATTTTGGTCCGGAATGAGCCGGAATGATTTTTATTGTGTTTATAAATTTTATATGATTTATTATTGAGTTATTAAATTTGTAAAAGTAAAATTTTAAGCGTTTCTGATAATTTCAGAAAATCGCTAGATTTAATAGACGAGTTAAAATAGCTTTCCGGGGCACAGTCTCGGAATTCGACGAAACCAGTTCCATTGGATCCGTAATAGTTAGTTATTATCGGATTTCAATTTTCGTAGCAATTGGAGTTGTCGTTTGACCGGGGCAGCTCGAAACGTATCGAAATCGATTTAATCGATTTAATTTTAAATTGATCGTTTTATTCCGTATCTCGCGCATACGATCGAATTAGCTTACGAAACCTGTTCCATTGTGTCCGGAACACGGAAAAACCCCAGGATAGCCTATCGGAACGTGAGAATTGGAGGTCGTTTGCATTAACTGTTAAATCGAGAAAATTTTATTAATTAAATAATATAAAAATTTATTATATATATTAATATCTCCTAACCCTAGCTTCATAACGAACGACCGCCACTTATAGAAATCAATGGCCGAAACCCTTCTTATTTCATCCCCAATTATCGATCAATCCAAGCTTTAATTCGCAAAACTCCCAATTGGAAAGTCGACGAGCTCGAAGAGATCTTGAGATCTAACGGTCGTGATAGCTTATGGGTTGTTATTGGCAAAGATTTTGACCTCCGTTCGTCGTCCGTTCGCATGCGATTTGCGCAACCATGGGGAGTTCGAGTTCGTCAGGATCGAAGGCGTAGGTGGAGGCTGCGACGTGCTTTCTCGAAACGACGTCTGATCGTCATCGAACTCGACGATGAAGAGGCGGTTCGAAACCCTAGTTTTTTTGAGATGGGTTCGAACATTCCTGTACGCGTGATGAAGATGAAAGGTGGAAGACGCGGTGCGACCTTGGTCTTTGCCTTTCAGATCTACGGCTGAGATTATATGGTATAAAGAAAAGGAGAAATTGTTTTTAAATTTATTTCAAACTTTGGAAAATCGTAACGAGTTCATACGATATCAGATTGAGACGAATCTGGAAGCGTTGGAATCGCAGGAACGCGTACTACGCAGTGGAACAATTCTGGAATCATTCCGGGCAAGTAGGAATTTGGGTTAAATCGAATGTTGTTCGGTTTAATTTAAATTTCGAACGCTCGCCAAAAACTCAAGGTGAGTTATTCTCACTCACATCTGGATGCTAGACATTATAAATAGTTGATATTTAAATATCTATGTGAATGGTTGATTATATCTGTGATTATCAGTTTGGTTGATATTTATATTGCGATGTGCTAATATCTGTGATGCAGGGTGAAACAGGTTGGAGGGATCCATCTGGATTCCTCACAATGTAGCAATTATTTTATAATTGATAGTGGTACCTGTTTATATGATGTGATTGATAAATCTGGAAATTTAGTTGTTCTGTGACATTGTGGTATAAATTGTAATCACATAATTAAATTATAAATGGCTAAAAAAGTGTTTTTACGAAATAAAATGAATTGTTAAATTTAGAATTTCAAAGAATAAAATTTGAAATCGGATTTGAAAGGAAAAATGTAAATTGGGCCAAATTGGGATTTTGAATATAATGGGAAGTTTATGAAATGGGTAAATGGAAAGTATAGTTTTCTGGAGATTAAATTTATGAAATTATAAATTGTTTAAAATAACGGTGTTTATTTTAATAACGACTAATGTTATCCGGAAATTAAAAATATGTTAAAATGGAGTTTCCGACTATAAATAAACAAGATCAAATGAAAAACAGAATGTTTTGAAATGCCGTATTTCATTGGAATGTAACTAAGTGAATTGGAAATTTGGCTTCCATTGAAAATTCACCAAGATGTTTATTTAAAAATGTTTAAACTATATTAAAAAAATGAATTTCCGAAAATGGGAAAAATTGTGATTTAACTTCGGAGGAAGTTATAGTTAAGTATGGAATTGGAAATTTATGTTGAAATCATAAATTGACTTGAAATAAATCAGTGGATTTATATGAAAGAGTACTTTGGAATGTTTTGAAACGAGAAAGTGTTTCCCTGGGAAAAACCAAGTTAGTGTTTTTAAAGATTTTATTTAATTTAAAAGTTAAGTTTAAAATTTGTTTAAAGAGTATTTTTAAGAAATTGTTATTTTTAAAGTAACAAACTAATAATTTAGAAATCGTAATGATTTGAGAATATATTAGTAAATATTTTTACGAATGGATTTATTTAAAAGTTGGTTTTGGCTTAAGTTGTTAAAATTAGCATTTTTCTTCTTATAACGCTATTTTGAATTTAGTTAAACTAAAACCCTTATTTTTAAATCAAAGTTTATGTGTTAATAACTAGTTTTCTTCACATATTTTAAATTTATATTTTGAGTAAATAAATAGAAGTAATTTTCATATTTTAAAGTATATTTCAGTATAAAGTATTTTTAACTGTTTTAAATGCAAATTGTTTTATACTTGGTTATTCCCGATGGGAATAAAGGGTAAAAGATTTACCTTGTAAAGGAAGAGTGGAAATTGTTTTCAAATGAGTTTTGAAAATGTGAAAATATATCTTTGAAAGATATTAGAAGAAAATAAATAATATGGAGATTATTTATTGTGTGATGGATGTGTATGGATGTTTGTGAACATTAATTGATAGTTAAATCACCGACTATCAATATTGGCCAAATGCGCGATCGTTTCGAAGAGACCGGGATCGAGTTTCCGTATACCGGGATTCTAGGTCTGGAGACTCGAAAACCACTTCGATCCGGTTTGTACGTTTCGCGAAAACGATTTCGGAGTCGAAGATGGAGCAGTGAAGTGCAAGGGCTAGTCGCTACTAATCCTGAGGATATTTCCAAAATGGATGTAGTAGGGGTAGTGCCTTCGGTTCCGTTCGGACCCGGGACGGACTTGTATGGACGAATGCTTTCGTGACATCGTCAGGTGGACGATGGGCATTCTAAGGGATATGTGCTATAAAGGTATCGTTTAGCCTCAAGCCTCATCAACCGGGAATGACTGAAAATCAGGGGATATGCAGCAAGGCTTCGTGGGTAGCCCCCACTTGAGAGTAAGGTCATCCCTGTCTAGATGTCCCTTTTATTTCGGCTTAGTGGTGCGGTTGCTGATCCCAACCGTGGGGTGATTTTACTTGGAATTATCCAGTAAGGGATGATTCCGGCCTTGTGTTGCAGGGGAGCGGGCGTACTCCTCGGTACTGTGATCTAGGCCATGTACTGTGACAGGTGGTACCCCAGTGCCTAGTCATTCGTTGGAAATCCATTCTCCCTACGTGCCTGTACGGTTTTGATTGTGCCCAACTATTGTTGAAATGTGAGATGCAAGCATTTCAGCTAGATTCTATTTTACTTTCTATAGACACTATTATAATATCAGAGGATTTTAATATAAAAGTGTTTTAGCTATCGTAAGGTAAAAACCCGACATGTTTATTTGTGGCGTGGTCTTACGAGATGCTTTTGTTTTTAAAGAATTTTGAAACTTTAATAATCAATTGGGTGTATTTATGATGCGCTGGTATTCCAGACTGACTCGGGTGTTATTTTATTATAATGCTCGGGTCAGACCGAGTATATTACAGGATAGGTTGCTATGGAGCTCAGGAGAGGAGCTGGAGTTCGAGACGTATTTCTCGTACTTGTATTATTCCGCTGCTGTGATTGTTGTATTGATTGATTGACTGGATATTGTTGATTGTGATGGACTCTGATGATGATGTATTGTATATAAACAGATATAGTTTTCATTTGTGTAAAGATCTGTTCTATATATTATATTTTATCCGCTGCGACTGTGAGGTTCTGATTTTGTTTAGTTCTTTCTTCTTCTATCTACTTTCTTATTCTTCTACAATCTGTCTTTTCCGGCATTCGATCGTCGGCATATTATACTGTTGAGTATTTTGTGTCGATTTTCGAGGGTCGTGAAGAGCGGGTCGTCACACTTGGTATCAGAGCTTAGATTGGCGACAACCTAGGCTTTGGTGGGGAAATTTCTCATTTTCAATAGAGTCAATAGTACTCTATTATGAGTTGAGTGTAATAATAGCTATGAGAGCGTACTTGTTAGTGGATATAAAATTGTTTTTGTACTGTGTTGACTTATCGGTTGAGTGTTTATGAATTCTGGTCGGTGCGGGAAGTACAACCGTATCGATAGGGGTTTCTAAACTCTTAAACAAGATAAACCGACATAGTATTATTTTTAAAGTGGGTAAATGAAATAATTTTACCCAAAAAAATATTATATTTTGATATAAAGAAATAAGTTTTCTAAATTATATATATTGGATGTTTGTTTGGTTGTTTCTTCTATAATCAAATAAGAAATTAAAATATGATTTAAAATTTGAAATGATTTCTAAGCAAATAAGAATTTAAAATATTAAAATGGTTTATAACCAAATGGAATTGATTGAATATGTTTAAATAAGAAGAAGTGAAATTGAAATTTGATTTAAACCGGAATTTTTACCCCGGAAATTTTTGAAAGGGATTTCAAATGAATTTAAACAAAGGTGTGGAAAAATTTAGAAACCTTGGGAATGTTGAAATGTTTTCCAAAGGTTTTGAAGTTAATGATGGAATATATTTTGGAAAATATTTTCGAATGGAAATTGATTTGAGGTGAATTTTGGAAGTGGAAAGCACTGAACTCACTTCAGTCGCTGGAAAATAATCCTGATGATGCTGGCCACATCATCAGAATTCATTTTCGAGTTTCTAAAGTGATGGATTGCTACCAGAATAGTTGGTTATGACATTGTTTGGACTTGTCTGGGAAACAAGTGATTTTGGAATTTTCAAAAAGGAAAACTGTTTGGTAAAAGTAGTCTGTTTTGGAATTTGGTATTTGATTTGAATATCAAAATGGGAATGTGTTGATTTTTTATTTCAAATTGGTTTTGAGATAAATCCGGGTAAATTGAATTCTGGAAATCCTGTTTAAATAAAAATGTGAAAGTTGAAATGATTCAACTACATAACCTATAAAGGAAAGTTGATTTAACGAAGAATTGAGTATATATGGAATGTAAATTTACTTTGAATAAATGAGGGTGTATGGAATATATCTGGATTTAACTTATGATAAGTTAAATAAAATTGAGAATTTGAAATGAAATTAAATCTAAATGAATTGGGATTAAATGGAAGTTGATGTAAAGGTGAAATGTAAATGCTTATAATTGTGTAAATGAATTCATATTTTTAAGTTATAAAGTGTTATAATTTGACATTGTGATTATAAAAATGGAAATGGATTAAAATGAGCAATATAAACTTATAAATAAATAAGTTGGAGAACTTAAGAATGGAAGATTTGATTTTAACTCAAGTAAAATGGAATTATAATCACAAATAAAAATGGTTAAATGGAATGGTGAATTCGAACTTAATTTTAAATGGAATGCAAGGTAAGGTGAAGCAATTATAAAATATAAAAGAGGTAAGTGAACTGAAGTTAGTAAATAAGTTGAACTTGGATATGGAGAATTAAGATTAAATTGAATTTGGTTTAACTTCGACTAAGATGGAATTAAGCTGAATATTAAAATTTCTGTTGTGTTATGAATAAGAATGAATGTAATTAAATTCTTATTTAAAGTAGTAAAGGAAATGGTTTAAATTCAGGTGGGCTAAATAAAATTTAGATGAACTTGAATTAATTCTGGAAAGGAATTAAATTGAAAATGCATATATAATTTAGTTAACCTTGAATTAAAATGGGATAAGAATTTAGTTTAATGGAAATTTAATTTAGTTGAGGTGATGATGAATGAAGTAAATGTTTACTCAACTAAGTCCAAAATGATTGTTTGGAAACGAATTAGTTAAATTAAATGGAAGGTGTATGGAAATGAATAGAATTTGATAGTTGGGTTAAAATTTAGAAAGTAAGTAAAAATCTAGTTGTGGAATGGAATTTAAGTTTGGTAATAAATGTTGGAAGTGAGAATGGATAATGGGATTAGATTATGGAGAGTGGTGGTTTGAATGGTAAAGTAAATTCAAATGAGAGAAATAATTTAAATGGTCTCTTTGTTAATAATATAAATCTAACATGGATTGGATAAGTAAACAAAGAGCATTAAAGTTGTAAATGAATTTGAATTTGAATTTGATTTGAATGAGAATCAAATGAGAATAAAATAAAATTGATATAAGAAGATGATGGAAATTTTGTGGAAGAACTTAAGCATCTTGAAAGAGAAAAACAAAATGATTTTGAATGGGCTTATTAAGTAATCTTGAATACAATTTGTTAAATAATAAAATGGAAATGCATGTGTCATTGTATTAATTAATTATTGAGATGAAAGGGAAATTTAATTTAACAATTGCATTGGAAAGAGAAAATACTTGGATTGTGAACAATGCAAAAATTGAATAAAATTAATACACATCCAAGTTGAAATTAATTTTAAATGGTTATAAGTTTAAGTGGTGATTATTTTGTTTGAATGACATGAAATTGGCATGTATTCGGAATTAAGTTGTTTTAACAAGCAATTGAAATTGAGTTTTGTATAAATTGAACTGGAGTGAAATCTAATTCAAAGAATTAGTATATGAATGCAAGTATATTGGTTTAAAATAGTAAATGGAATTGATTTTGAATTAATTGGAAATGGATTGAAATATTATTAAGTAATTTTGCATATGAATGAAAGTGGAT
Source organism: Allium fistulosum (assembly GCA_030737815.1). NCBI lineage: Eukaryota > Viridiplantae > Streptophyta > Magnoliopsida > Asparagales > Amaryllidaceae > Allium > Allium fistulosum. Next base: position 1,024,712,557 of record CM060906.1, read on the forward strand.
CATAAAAGAAATGTAAATATTTCAAGTTTAAAGTAAAATGTGATGGTAAATCAAATTGAGAATGTAAGTTAAAATAAAGAAAATGTAAGTATATCAAATTTAAGAATAAGAATTTGATTGTGAATCAATTTGTAATTGAATTGAAGTAAATTGATGCAAGTGATACGCATGTAATCAAATTGATGTAAATATGAATTGAGAATGTTAAACTTGAATGTAAGTCATTCAAGTGAAATAAAAATGAAGTTTGGACTTGTATAAGGAATTTAAAAAGATGATTGAAATCTTTGAAGTGTAAATAAAATATGGTAACATTGTTAAACTATGAAATTTGAGTTTGTAAAGCGAGTTAAAATGATGTCAGCATTGTGAAATTGGTTTATAAAGATGGTTAGCTTGCATTTATATTGGAAATGCTAATGAAATGTTCTTATCTTTGAAATTTGATGAGTTTGTTGAGTATAGTACAGGTGCGGAAGGCGTTCGAGAGAGTTGGAGCGCGTATATGCGAGATATTAGCCGCTTGCTTTTAAAAATTTGCTAAAAGGTACGCCTACTCAAATATAATTGGGAATTGATATATATATATATATATATATATATATATATATATATATATATATATATATATATATTGTGATATATTTTGGTTTCCGGCCATGTGAGCCGATGTATATATATTTGTGTATCCTGCGATATCGCAGAAGCTCCTCCGTGCAAAGGAGACTCTGCCAAAAATTTTCGAAAATTTTGAGAGTTAGAAAATTTTTGGAATTTTTGGGAAAATTTATTAATAAGTAAAGTTATTTTGAAAGCGAGTGTTAAGATAAAGGCTTTAGAGTAAATAAAGCAAATGGTTTTGAATTGGAGCTGAAACTTTTTGGAAAGTGAATATAAGCTTTTAACTAAGCAAATTGGGAAGTAAATAGGTTGGAGAGTATTTTCTACCTTAGCAAATTTTGGGGACGAAATTTTTATAAGGAGGGAGGAATGTAACATCCCGTATTTTTAAGCTATTGAATTTGAACATTTAATTCGTTTAAATGTTAATGTGGGTCCTTAATTGATTTTGAAATGAATGGATTTGGGTTCAATCAATGAAATAAACTATAAATTTTAATTATAGCAATTCTGGTTGAATTTGAATAATGGAAAATAATAATTAAATATTCGGGATTGGGATAAAAAGGTGGATTTGGGTGTAAATAGCTATTAAATGGTGTTTAAATGTATTTTTAGGTTCGATTGGTTATAAACAATATTATTGGAATTTTAGAAGAAATTTAAAGTTGATAAATTAATATTTGGGATTTTATATTAATTTTAAAATGAATTTAATATTACTAAAATGCAATTTAATCAGATTTTGGTCCGGAATGAGCCGGAATGATTTTTATTGTGTTTATAAATTTTATATGATTTATTATTGAGTTATTAAATTTGTAAAAGTAAAATTTTAAGCGTTTCTGATAATTTCAGAAAATCGCTAGATTTAATAGACGAGTTAAAATAGCTTTCCGGGGCACAGTCTCGGAATTCGACGAAACTAGTTCCATTGGATCCGTAATAGTTAGTTATTATCGGATTTCAATTTTCGTAGCAATTGGAGTTGTCGTTTGACCGGGGCAGCTCGAAACGTATCGAAATCGATTTAACCGATTTAATTTTAAATTGATCGTTTTATTCCGTATCTCGCGCATACGATCGAATTAGCTTACGAAACCTGTTCCATTGTGTCCGGAACACGGAAAAACCCCAGGATAGCCTATCGGAACGTGAGAATTGGAGGTCGTTTGCATTAACTGTTAAATCGAGAAAATTTTATTAATTAAATAATATTAAAATTTATTATATATATTAATATCTCCTAACCCTAGCTTCAGAACGAACGGCCGCCACTTATAGAAATCAATGGCCGAAACCCTTCTTATTTCATCCCCAATTATCGATCAATCCAAGCTTTAATTCGCAAAACTCCCAACTGGAAAGTCGACGAGCTCGAAGAGATCTTGAGATCTAACGGTCGTGATAGCTTATGGGTTGTTATTGGCAAAGATTTTGACCTCCGTTCGTCGTCCGTTCGCATGCGATTTGTGCAACCATGGGGAGTTCGAGTTCGTCAGGATCGAAGGCGTAGGTGGAGGCTGCGACGTGCTTTCTCGAAACGACGTCTGATCGTCATCGAACTCGACGATGAAGAGGCGGTTCGAAACCCTAGTTTTTTTGAGATGGGTTCGAACATTCCTGTACGCGTGATGAAGATGAAAGGTGGAAGACGCGGTGCGACCTTGGTCTTTGCCTTCCAGATCTACGGCTGAGATTATATGGTATAAAGAAAAGGAGAAATTGTTTTTAAATTTATTTCAAACTTTGGAAAATCGTAACGAGTTCATACGATATCAGATTGAGACGAATCTGGAAGCGTTGGAATCGCAGGAACGCGTACTACGCAGTGGAACAATTCTGGAATCATTCCGGGCAAGTAGGAATTTGGGTTAAATCGAACGTTGTTCGGTTTAATTTAAATTTCGAACGCTCGCCAAAAACTCAAGGTGAGTTATTCTCACTAACATCTGGATGCTAGACATTATAAATAGTTGATATTTAAATATCTATGTGAATGGTTGATTATATATGTGATTATCAGTCTGGTTGATATTTATATTGCGATGTGCTAATATCTGTGATGCAGGGAGAAACAGGTTGGAGGGATCCAACTGGATTCCTCACAATGTAGCAATTATTTTATAATTGATAGTGATACCTGTTTATATGATGTGATTGATAAATCTGGAAATTTAGTTGTTCTATGACATTGTGGTATAAATTATAATCACAGAATTAAATTATAAATGGCTAAAAAAGTGTTTTTACGAAATAAAATGAATTGTTAAATTTAGAATTTCAAAGAATAAAATTTGAAATCGGATTTGAAAGGAAAAATGTAAATTGGGCCAAATTGGGATTTTGAATATAATGGGAAGTTTATGAAATGGGTAAATGGAAAGTATAGTTTTCTGGAGATTAAATTTATGAAATTATAAATTGTTTAAAATAACGGTGTTTATTTTAATAACGACTAATGTTATCCGGAAATTAAAAATATGTTAAAATGGAGTTTCCGACTATAAATAAACAAGATCAAATGAAAAACAGAATGTTTTGAAATGCCGTATTTCATTGGAATGTAACTAAGTGAATTGGAAATTTGGCTTCCATTGAAAATTCACCAAGATGTTTATTTAAAAATGTTTAAACTATATTAAAAAAATGAATTTCCGAAAATGGGAAAAATTGTGATTTAACTTCGGAGGAAGTTATAGTTAAGTATGGAATTGGAAATTTATGTTGAAATCATAAATTGACTTGAAATAAATCAGTGGATTTATATGAAAGAGTACTTTGGAATGTTTTGAAACGAGAAAGTGTTTCCCTGGGAAAAACCAAGTTAGTGTTTTTAAAGATTTTATTTAATTTAAAAGTTAAGTTTAAAATTTGTTTAAAGAGTATTTTTAAGAAATTGTTATTTTTAAAGTAACAAACTAATAATTTAGAAATCGTAATGATTTGAGAATATATTAGTAAATATTTTTACGAATGGATTTATTTAAAAGTTGGTGTTGGCTTAAGTTGTTAAAATTAGCATTTTTCTTCTTATAACGCTATTTTGAATTTAGTTAAACTAAAACCCTTATTTTTAAATCAAAGTTTATGTGTTAATAACTAGTTATCTTCACATATTTTAAATTTATATTTTGAGTAAATAAATAGAAGTAATTTTCATATTTTAAAGTATATTTCAGTATAAAGTATTTTTAACTGTTTTAAATGCAAATTGTTTTATACTTGGTTATTCCCGATGGGAATAAAGGGTAAAAGATTTACCTTGTAAAGGAAGAGTGGAAATTGTTTTCAAATGAGTTTTGAAAATGTGAAAATATATCTTTGAAAGATATTAGAAGAAAATAAATAATATGGAGATTATTTATTGTGTGATGGATGTGTATGGATGTTTGTGAACATTAATTGATAGTTAAATCACCGACTATCAATATTGGCCAAATGCGCGATCGTTTCGAAGAGACCGGGATCGAGTTTCCGTATACCGGGATTCTAGGTCTGGAGACTCGAAAACCACTTCGATCTGGTTTGTACGTTTCGCGAAAACGATTTCGGAGTCGAAGATGGAGCAGTGAAGTGCAAGGGCTAGTCGCTACTAATCCTGAGGATATTTCCAAAATGGATGTAGTAGGGGTAGTGCCTTCGGTTCCGTTCGGACCCGGGACAGACTTGTATGGACGAATGCTTTCGTGACATCGTCAGGTGGACGATGGGCATTCTAAGGGATATGTGCTATAAAGGTATCGTTTAGCCTCAAGCCTCATCAACCGGGAATGACTGAAAATCAGGGGATATGCAGCAAGGCTTCGTGGGTAGCCCCCACTTGAGAGTAAGGTCATCCCTGTCTAGATGTCCCTTTTATTTCGGCTTAGTGGTGCGGTTGCTGATCCCAACCGTGGGGTGATTTTACTTGGAATTATCCAGTAAGGGATGATTCCGGCCTTGTGTTGCAGGGGAGCGGGTGTACTCCTCGGTACTGTGATCTAGGCCACGTACTGTGACAGGTGGTACCCCAGTGCCTAGTCATTCGTTGGAAATCCATTCTCCCTACGTGCCTGTACGGTTTTGATTGTGCCCAACTATTGTTGAAATGTGAGATGCAAGCATTTCAGCTAGATTCTATTTTACTTTCTATAGACACTATTATAATATCAGAGGATTTTAATATAAAAGTGTTTTAGCTATCGTAAGGTAAAAACCCGACATGTTTATTTGTGGCGTGGTCTTACGAGATGCTTTTGTTTTTAAAGAATTTTGAAACTTTAATAATCAATTGGGTGTATTTATGATGCGCTGGTATTCCAGACTGACTCGGGTGTTATTTTATTATAATGCTCGGGTCAGACCGAGTATATTACAGGATAGGTTGCTATGGAGCTCAGGAGAGGAGCTGGAGTTCGAGACGTATTTCTCGTACTTGTATTATTCCGCTGCTGTGATTGTTGTATTGATTGATTGACTGGATATCGTTGATTGTGATGGACTCTGATGATGATGTATTGTATATAAACAGATATAGTTTTCATTTGTGTAAAGATCTGTTCTATATATTATATTTTATTCGCTGCGACTGTGAGGTTCTGATTTTGTTTAGTTCTTTCTTCTTCTATCTACTTTCTTATTCTTCTACAATCTGTCTTTTCCGGCATTCGATCGTCGGCATATTATACTGTTGAGTATTTTGTGTCGATTTTCGAGGGTCGTGAAGAGCGGGTCGTCACAACCACCATAACATATCTATCAGCCTGCAAAGAAAAAAAATCTTTGTCCTGCTTTGTATAAAATACTATCACCTGTACAAAGCGTTGTAATATTACCCTATTGTATTGTACAAACAATATAAAATACCCTGTACAAATAATATCACCTGTACAAAATCTTACCCTGTAGTCTTTTATTTTCTATATTTATATCTTCCTAGTTCATTCGTGCATCACAACTAAGCAAACCAAAGCTTGCAAGTTCATTTTCAAATCATTAGCCTACATTTCTTCAATCTGGAATCAACTCAAAAGCATGCAAGCATTCTTCTTCAATCTGCCTGCATGCACTTTTAAATCCCGAGACAATAAAGCAAATGTAAATCAAAGACCAGGAAAAAAAACCAAGCTTCAGGCAATTTGAAAACTTAAATCATAAATCAAAGCAACCTGGAATTCAAGGCAAAGTAAAGATTTAAGCTAATTCAACTCAGTCTGGATTCAGATTACTTCAATTCTTAGGATGCAAATCAAAAGGAAAATCAAGTCCGGATCAAAATCTAAATTTCCAGGCTCAATTCCTTCCTGTCTTTCTTCAACTTTAAGGTGAGTAACTTCATTTTTAAAATGCTTAAGTGTATTTCTATATGGTTGCCTGATTGATTCTAGTGAGTAAACTTTGATTTAAGACCTTTAAATTATTTAACAATCTGATATATGTGATAATCATGGAAGCTATAATATGAAAATTGTTTACATGAAAGTAGATATGCTTGTATATGTATTTTGTTTACATTGCTCTGTGTTTGTATATGAGTGTTCTGTGATATTTATTTGTCTTCTCTGTTTTTAGTTTCAGGATTGAATAGCTAATCAAAATACAAAATATCTTCATCCATTCATTTAGAGGTTTACAGTCTAAAACAAAATAAGTTGTTCAAATATAGATCAAGTTATAAAATTTTGTTTCAGACAGGTTGGTGAAATATATCAACTTGGAAATTTAATTTACAGAACAACAGGAAATCCTATGTTGAATTCGAGTTTTGTAAATTGCTAATTCAATCATATCACTTGAATCAACATTCAAGAATAAGATTTTTAAAGCTAAAACTAAAATTTTTAGAAGTATAGATAGAGAGAGCAGTTTTGAGTTGAACAGAAAATACATTTTTGTCAAGTTTTGGCGATCGGCGACGAATTCTTCATCAGGCCTAGAGCTAGAAGGTAGCGGGGGGTTAGGAGATCATCGGAAAAATACTCGTCGAATTTTTAGTACACCGTGGAGATGGCGTGTGGGCGAACTAGGGTTTAAAGACCAATTTTGGTCGACACTGTTCTTGAGACAATTTAGTCATCGTGGTCGCACCGGAGTCGACCGGTCGTGGGGTAAAGAAGCAAGGGTTCGTGGCGAAGCTTTGGTAGAGATTCATGACCTCTGGTGGTCGGAGTCGTCGGGTAGAGGTGGTTATTGTGGGTATCAGTTTCATTCCAGTGGGTTCATTTGAACTCGATATCGTTTTCGTGGTTGATCGATGAAACTGGGTGGTCGGAGTGGTAGAGGAGGTCACTGGTGACTGGGTGCTGCAATCGGCGATGATCGGAAGTCAATTGCCTGGCCGTACACGTGCACATCGACGTTGGGTGTGTTAGTAGATCATGTGCGTGGTCGACTCGAAGATGCTCTCGAGTATTTGGGAGGGAAACTCGAGTTAGAGCTCGGGTTGATTTCGAATGCGTACGCGAGTGTTTTAACAGTTGCAACAGTTTTAAATTTAAAAACAAAACACAGTTTAAAAAAGAAAAGAAGGGAAAGAAGAAGAAAGCTGGGGATTAGGAGATGATAACTCGGGTATTTGCTCGAGTAAACTAGGGGTTTGTCCCGGGTTGCTTTAAAAATTGATATAAAAACAGTTTTTAACCTTTAAAACAAAATCAAGTTTATTTAAAACAATTTTGTTAAACCCAGTTCTTTTGTAAATAGTGAATGTTCAAATGGAACTTAATAATGTTGAATTAAGCGAGTGTTTAAGATAATGTGATTAATTAATGTGATTAATTAAAGTTAAATTAATATGAGTAATTAAAGGGTAGTTAATTACTTGATTAAGGATTTAATACTTGATGTAATGAATTAAAGGATAATTAATTGATTTAAAGGTTAATTAATTAAAGTGATTAATAATAAATGTAATTACCTAAAAGTAATTAATTAGAAGTTAATTAATAGATTAAGGCTTAACTAATGATTAATTAAAGGATAATTATTAAATGTTTTGTAATTAATTGATTATTAATTCACCATGACTAGAAATTTATTCATAAGAAATTAATCTGACTTGAATTAATCAGACAATTAACTGATCTAACTTATGAATGTTTGGATTATATTGGATGGTTGAATTATTTGATATCCCTGATATGCGATGCTTTGTGATATGAATTATTCCGATTTAAGCTGTGAACTGTGATGTAATTTATTCACCTATGATGTAACTTATTTATCTACGATGAATTTATATTGTTTATCTGTGAATCTGTAAATGAAGATAAGCGTTATGGATTATACCGCTTATCGATATTACTGTGCTTAAATCTGTAATGATTGATGATGTTGCACTATTGTGTAAAACCCCTGGACTACACCATACACACACAAATATGGATTTCATGTGGAAATCAGTTAAGTCACAGATTTTTGACAATTTTAAAAGATTGAATTTGTGAATCCAAACAGTTTTGGAATTTTAACTGAAAGCTTTGAAATGGGTTTCAATTGTGAAAGTTATTTTTAATAACTTAATAAAATTTTGTGTGTTAATCCGATTGAAGTGGAAATCGATTTGTAAATCTATCTTTGTGAAACTGCGTAAAATTTTGTGGAATAAATCTTTTTGTTTTAAAAGATTTGAAATGGTAATTTGTTTAAACCATTGAAAAGAAAGATTTTGGGGAATAAATTGTGACTTAATTGAAATCCTATTATCCATATGTTTTTAAATATTGCGCTCATTATTCGGATTAACCGGGAGAGGACCTTTGTGTCATACAACCCATTCCGAATAATGATACGTCGTATATGGATAGCAATTGAAGACCGGTGGTGAAGACCGGATATTCACGAGAACGAAAGGATAACTCGTCGATTGTCTTTGCACTGAGTCGCGCCGGTATAGAGATTTCCTAAGTGATGGAAAGTCCAATCGGGATTGTGGATACCCGGAGTGCAAGGGCTTCGTAAGAAGTGCCTTCGGTTCTGTTCGAACCCGGAACAGACTTGTATGGTTACATGTCTGACATTACACTTTGAGATATAAAGCCGATTTCTTTCAAATACATTTCTGTTGGTGGTGGAGAATTTATTCTCTTAGCTTAACACCCTTCTCTGAAACGTACGAGCTCAGAAGTTATGTAGTTGAAGGTTATCAGCGATATACTCCAAATTTGGTAATGTGACATGTTGAGTGTTGCTGTGTGATGATCATTGTTTGATCATTTGTGATATGATCATTTATCTTTGTGATCATTACTTTGATCATCTGTTGACCCAAAGCATGGCTTTGTGCCAAAGCGTAGCTTTGTGGACGAGACTTCGTCAAACCTCACGACCCGGTATGGTCAAAACAGGAATCGTGGCAGCAAGGTTATTTGAGGGTAGCGCCCTCTGAGGGTATGTCCATTTTCTTCTGGATTATAAGTGGTATCATGGTATGGAGCCCAGATACTTACTTTGTGGTTGCTGCGAATCTATTACTTTGTGATTGCTTTGTGGTTGTTGGATTAGAGGTACCTCGGATAAAGGTCGCTAACGACCGGGAGGTGGCATACTCGTGTCAGTAGTTACCCAGCTAGGGGTAACCCGGCCTTGTATAGCAAAGATCCGGTTAGGATCCGGGAACGTCGATCCAGAGGCGTTCTATTTTACTTGGGAAGTTCCTTTGCCCGACCATTTGTTGGAAATCCAAACAAAACAATACGAGCCTTGTACGGTTTTAGTTGTAGAACCTGCCATTTAACATGGTAGCAATAGTAGGCATACTATCATGGTACCTATGCTGGCTAAGATTTATATTGTACTTTCGAAATGTTTTCCTCACTATGCACTAATAATAATATCCCAAAATGATTTGTTTTGCGTAGTAAGCATCTTTGACTATCATAAGGAGAAATCTCCTCCAAATTCTGCGTTTGCATTGTGTGTGTGGCGGGAGGCCTTATGGTAGTCTCATTTTCCAAAAGCATTGCGAATTGACTTTAAAATTCTCTGCTATTTGTTTTTAAAGATAAACTATTTTTGTTGCTCACACCAGTCCCATGACTGATCCGGAGATTATTGTTTCTTTCCTAAACTCTAGATGCTCAAAATTTTTCTACACGGGCAGTCTAGAGTTGGGTTTTTCAGATAGTCAGATTAGTAGATTTTCTGGAGCTAGTTCAGTCTTTGGATATGGACTGCACTTGTTATCTTTGTGCATCGTTATTGAGAGTTCAAGCTATTTCTGGATTGGCGTTTCGGAGATGGAGATTATCCGCTGCTGGTGTTATCTATTTTCTTTTCCGCTGCTATTTCTTGTATCATATCTTTGATGTATATTGATATTCATTATATCACTCTGTTGTATCAGATATTGTATCAGATATTGTATATCAATGTATTATTCTTTTTCTTCCGCTGTGTTATTTACTTAACTGTGTTATAAGCTCCGGCGACTCGGATTTGAACGGTTGAATCTACGGCATTCGAGTATGATGTAAAGTATGGATGTTGATTTTCGAGCGCGAAAAATCCGTGACGTTACATTTGGTATCAGAGCTAAGGTTGAACTTTAGCTCAGGAGTATAACACGTTAAGTAGCTCATTAGAGATAGGGTGAAGTATACCCTAGAATGAGTATCCCTAAGATATCCGTTCGAACGCCTCAGTAAATTCTCTTACTATCCACCGATAGTGAGTATGGGTGCAAGAAGAGAATGAGATATGGGACAGGGGTGTACCACTATAAATGGTCAATACCCTGCGACGGCGGAAACAATCTTTCTCTATCAATTTCCTTTGATTCGTCTTTTCAAATTCTTTTGATTTCTTCGTACCAGCTACAAGAAGAAGTTTCGGAGTGATGATGGTTCTACGAATCGTTGTAGAAAATCCTTACTTAGTATCTTCATCGTTTTCTTATCAGCTTTTCGTTTTTAATCTTTAATGAATGGGAAATTTGGAATTGAAATTTTAAATTGGAAATTTTAAATTGAGTTAAATTGATTAATAGAATATGAAGCTAAATTTGAATTGTATCAATAAAACGATTTCGTTTAAAACCAAATTTGAAATTCTATTATAATTTCTTGGGTATATCAAAGTCCGAAGAGGTACAAGTTATATATACCCCAAAGTATAAGTATTCCGATTTGAGTTTAGAATCCATATCTGATGTTTGGAAATTTTGGAAGAGTTAATCCATTTATATATTGTTTGGGTCTCGATATATTCTATGAACGGTTAGTTATCCCTTCGAACTAACTCATGCCCTGCATATTTCGTAGATCTGGATAACCCGAGTATTTTGTGAAGTATTAGATAGATTCGTTCTCGTATCTATTATTGATATTCTGATTTGGTAAGCCAAATGCAGAGTAGATATTCAGTTGATTTGATGAAATATTCTTCATCTATTTTTGTTGTTTTCATGCCTGTAAATTTCGAGGACGAAATTTCTTTAAGGAGGGGAATTTGTAACGATCTCGAATTTTGAATCAAATTTAAATTAATAATTAATGTAAATTTGTGGAATAAATTTTGATTTAATTTAAATTTGACCTTAGAATTTGAATTTGAATATTTAATTTGTATTTAATAAATAAATGACTTATAAAATGTTCATAGTTAAAACTTTAAAACAAAATATCTTTATACAAAATAAATTTTTGTTAATAGTATTTTCTTTTAAAATAATTAGTAGATATGATAATAATAAGAAAGATAAAATATAAATATCTTTGGCTTACAAAATGAATAAAGTAGAAATAAATAAAACCAATAAATAAATATAACTTATATTAAATATAGGACTTTATTCATATCACAAGAAACAAAATACATTTGAAAATGTATAGTGTGAAACATAACAAAGAGACAAACTAGTTACATAGTATAATAAAAAGACTAAAAAAACATAAAGAATAAATATAAAAACAAGACAAACAACATTAATGCAAACCATCACTATATCATCTATCAGCCGAGTAAAGTAATGCAAGGCAAAGAAAAAAAAGCAAACAAAGTAAAAGAAAACAAAGAAGTACACATACATTTAATACCCCATCTCCTCTTTGCTCAAAAATATCATCTCAGCATATATAGAATGTTATACATCAGCCATCATAACATATCTATCAGCCTGCAAAGAAAAAAAAATCTTTGTCCTGCTTTGTATAAAATACTATCACCTGTACAAAGCGTTGTAATATTACCCTATTGTATTGTACAAACAATATAAAATACCCTGTACAAATATTATCACCTGTACAAAATCTTACCATGTAGTCTTTTATTTTCTATATTTATATCTTCCTAGTTCATTCGTGCATCACAACTAAGCAAACCAAAGCTTGCAAGTTCATTTTCAAATCATTAGCCTACATTTCTTCAATCTGGAATCAACTCAAAAGCATGCAAGCATTCTTCTTCAATCTGCCTGCATGCATTTTTAAATCCTAAGACAATAAACCAAATGTAAATCAAAGACCAGAAAAAAAAACAAGCTTCAGGCAATTTGAAAACTTAAATCATAAATCAAAGCAACCTGGAATTCAAGGCAAAGTAAAGATTTAAGCTAATTCAACTCAGTCTGGATTCAGATTACTTCAATTCTTAGGATGCAAATCAAAAGGAAAATCAAGTCCGGATCAAAATCTAAATTTCCAGGCTCAATTCCTTCCTGTCTTTCTTCAACTTTAAGGTGAGTAATGTAACGATCCCGATTTAAAGACGAATTTAATTTTGTAATTAAAATTTAATTTTTGGATTAAATTATGGATTTGTTTGGATTTTTCAAATTTAATAAAATGTATTTACTTATTTGTTTTTGAATTTGATTTGAAACTCAAAGTTAAATATTTTCAATTGAATTGAATTATAAAATCAACACATTAGCTAGTAAATGAACAAAAGAAAATCTATATACCAATGAAAATCTAAGTACATACAAAATATAAAGTAAATACTAAAAACAAATGTAAGAGAAAATAAAATACATAGAAACATGAAACATTTGCGTACAAAACAAACTGCACAAGTAAATATAACAAGTGTAGCCTGGAAGCTATCAAACCTGATGTTAGCTGATACAAATCAAGTATCAGGTCTGAGCAAACATAAACAAAGCCTGTAAAAGTGTTTATATTCAAAGCAAAGAAAACTGTATAAACATAATTAAATAACATAAGTTGTGAACAAGAGAGGAAGCAAGCAAGTTAAAAGTCATCTCAGTGGATAAAAGAATGAAAATATATATAACATCTACAACATAAAACTGCAAACATACGAAAATGATAAAATCAAATGGATTTTTAATATAGGAAAAAGTACACTAGTACAAGCTTATACAACCAAAATAGGATTTGCATTTAATGCCCATCTCCTCAGCACGAACTGGTTTCATCTCAGCTGAAATGTAAACTTCATTTCAGTTTATAACATAATGTCTTTAGTCAACAAAAGAAGAAACATCTCTGACTAAAAGGAGTAAGCCTATGCTTGATAGCCTTCCCCTATACACATTGTCCTCTCTATATCTATATGTATATGTCTTCTTCATATATACATTCATATCAGTTCTTGTTCGTTCAAACCAAATAAAAGCAACTAATTCAAATATCCTTCAAGTTCAAAGTAAAACCCAACAAAGAACAGGAAACTAAAAAAGAAAAGAAGACATCACTATATATTTCAAAGTTGAAAACAAATTACTGAAGAAAGAAAAAGAGGAGAAGGATCAAACTGTGGCTGCTAAACAAATTTAGTCTCTGTTTTCAAACATTTCCAGGTGAGTAACTAATTTAATCCAACTAAGAATGTATCTGTTTATTGCTTATGAAGTTGAGTCTTCAATTGTAATGTATGTATATATATACATGAATTTTTCCTTTGCGAATAAATATATACAAGTGCATATGCCTGCTCATATGAAAACTCTCTGTTTCTTTAGTTTCAGAGCATCCAACTTGATCAAAACCCAAATATCAAATCACTTGATCTCTGATTAAGCTAAAGGCTTCAAATACAAAATGTTGTTTGTTCATAAACCAAAGTAGAAAAAATTGTTTTAGCAAAATAAATTCAAGTGGAGGTCTGAAGTTTCATAGTTCTGAGGAAAATATATATACATGGAAAATTCGAGTATAACAATTTGTTGAATCGAATATATAAATAGAATCATCAGAGAAAACTATTATTTTTAGAACAAAAGTTTTGATTTTTCAATTTGTAGGTTAAGAGCAGTTTACAGTAGAAGAAAAACTTCATTTTCACAACTTTAAGATAATTGAATCAATTTAAATTGTTGGAACTTAAATTGAAGCAAGTATAACCACCCATAATCTCGGGAAAAATGTAAAAATTATTTTCTATTGCATGGAATTAGGACACGAGATCAATTTAGGGCTTGAGTTCCAGTTTTTGTCCATGTCTGTAAAGTGTCGAGTTCATCTTCATCACGTGATCGAGTGTCACGAGATTGTTGGTGGTGGAAGAGGAGCGTGATGTCGTCAGGTGGGCAAAGTTTGAGCACCTCCGGTGGCTTTTGCGGCGGTCGCGTGACGTTTTTTTAGTTGATGGCCGAGTTACAGTTTTTCGAGCAAAAGGGTTATTTTTCGATTCGAATTTTCTTGAGGTGATTCGAGTTTGATTTTCATGTCTACGCGTAATTTGGACTTATTCGACGACGTGGGTTCGGCTGGAATTGATCGCTGGCGAAGTGCATGTGCACGGTGCACTTATGTGCCTGGGTGGTTGTGATGTTGGGGAAGAAGGGAGCTTCTCGGGTTGGAGCTCGGGATGAACGCGTGAGCGACTCGAAGTTTTCATTTATTGTCTCGGGGAAAATGAATGATGGGTTGCTCGAAGTTGCTGGCTTGTTGACTTGAAGCAAGAATAGGGTGACTCGGGTTTAGATGTAGAAACAGGTTTTAAACAGAAACCTGTTGTTCTGTTTTAAATTTTAAATTGAATTCAAAAGTTAAGTTTTTAAATAAACTTTTTGAATCTTAAGCTTTTAAAATGAATTGACATTATAACTCAAGAGTATAGAATCCAGGTTTCAAAAGCAAGTTTAAAACAAAGTTTTAAATCAAAGTTTTATAGCTAAATTAAATCAAGTGTTTTGATATGAATTAAAATAAATATTTGAATTAGATTTTGATTTAAGTTCTTTTATGAAAAGAATTTCCAATGAAAAGTTAAATAATTGGTGTTCACTTGAATTGGCGAGTTAAAATGAAATGTATGTTAAAACTTAAATTTCAAATAAAAATTTAAGTAAATTAGTTGGGACTTTTCTTATATGGGTTTATAAATTGATATTTAAATCTGGTTAATGTTAAATATCAAATCTTAAATTTAAAATGGAAATTGAATCTAAATTTGAAATGTAATGTTTAAATCCACTTTAATGAAGTCATTAATAAAGAAATAGATTACCTTAGAGATAATTAAGGAAATTAAGTGATTTAACTAATAAGATAATCAAGAATAAATTATTTAATTTATAAATTAATGATTTAGATTAATTTATAATTAGAGATTAATTAAAAGTAATTCAGGATTAATTACTTATTCTAATTTATTTTGGATATTTTGATTAATTAAAGTTAATTAATTAAGGACAATTAAATTAAGATAATTTATTGGTTAAATTAATTAAGGATAAGTAATTACTTAATTAATTAGGGGTAATTACTAAATGAAAGTAATTGAAAGTAAATTACTCAAGGGAAGTAATAAAAATTCATCACTTAAGAAAATTAATTAAAGGATTAATTGATAATCCAAGTTTAATTAATAAAAATGGCTTATAATTAATTAATGATTAATTAACCAAGATTTGTAGTTTATTCATAAGTAATTAATCTGGTATAAATTAATTATAATCAGATATTAATTAATCTTACTTATGAATGTTTGGATTCTATTGAATGACTTGATTGTTTGATATCCCTGATATATGATGCTTTGTGATACATTCTGATTTATGTTGTGATCTGTAGTTTGCTTATCTGTGACCTTTATATATCTATGATCTGTGAATGAACGATAAGCGTTGTTCTTATACCGCTTATCGAATTATATTTCTGTATTCTGATATGTGATGATTCATTGTGTTGCACTATTGTGTGAAACCCCTGGACTACACCTTTACACACACAAATATGGATTTCACGTGGAAATCGGTTAAGTCACAGATAATGTAAATTTGATGTATTTGAAATTGAAATTTTATTTTCAAATGATTTTGAAATTTGAAATTCGGGTTTAAAGTGAAAAACTTTTGAAATAGAATTTCAAAGATAGAAGTTATTTTGAATAACTTAATCGAGTTTTGAAAATTTAAATAATTTGATTTAAATTTGAATTCAAGTTGGAAGTTGAATCCTATGATTTGAAACTAGGGATTGAAAATGTTATAAATGTGTTTATATAAAGTTAAACCATTTAAAAGTATAATTTTGAGAATTTGGATTTAACCCAAGGATTTCCACTCGTATGAATGAATCAGATTTTCTGAAATGAAATTGTTTGTTTTAAAATGATAAAAGCTTTCAGATAAGAAATGAAATTCCCGTTTAGTTAAAGGAATTTCAAGATTGAATTGAAAAATGGTTTTCCAAGTTATGAATGAATTGTTTTGAAAAGCTATGATTTGAATCTGTTATCTTTAACAGATTTAAATTAATGATTGGTTTAAACCATTTGAAATGGGATTGTTTTGAAAGCTATAAGTTAAATCTTGATTTAAAGGTTTAACGAGTTAATCGAATTGAAAGGGAAATTAATTGGGAAAATCTGTGAATGAATCTTTTGTTTAAAGGATTAAAGTGTGGAAACTATTTAAACCATAAAGTTTGAATCTTTTTGTTTAAAGATTTGAAAATGGTAATTTGTTTAAACCATTTGAAAAGAAAGATTTTGGGTAATAAGTTGTGACTTAATTGAAATCCCATATCCATATGTTTTTAAATATTACGCGCACTATTCGGTTTAGCCGGGAGAGGACCTTTGGGTCGTATAACCCATTCCGAATATGTGATACGTCGTATATGGATCGCATTTGAAGACCGGTGTTGAAGACCGGATATTTTTGAAAACGGAAGGATTACCGTCGAGTTACTCTGCATCGGCTGATCCCCGATATAGAGGTTTTATCATCCTTAGTGACGGGAAGTCCGGACGTGATTGGAAATTATCCGGAATTGCAAGGGCTTCGTGAGAAGTGCCTTCGGTTCTGTTCGATCCCGGAACAGACTTGTATGGATTGTATGTCTGACATTACACTTTGAGATATAAAGCCGATTTCTTTCAAATACATATCTGTTTGGTGGCGGAGAATTTATTCTCTTAGCTTAACACCCTTCTCTGAGACGTACGAGCTCAGAGGTTATGTAGTTGAAATTTATCAGCGATATATCCCAATTTGGTAATGTGGCATGCTGAGTGTTGCTGTGTGATGATCAGTGTTTGATCATTTGCGATATGATCATTTGTTTGATCATTTATCTTTGTGATCATAGGTTGATCATCTGTTGACCCAAAGCATGGCTTTGTGACAAAGCGTAGCTTTGTGGACGAGACTTCGTCAGGGCCTCACAACCCGGAAATGGTTGAAACAGGAATGTTGCAGCAAGGTTATGAGGGTCGCGCCCTTTAGGGTATGTCATTTCCTTCTGGAAAAGGGTGGTGTCATGGTATGGAGCCCAGATACTTACTCATGTGGATACACTTTATTATGTGTGATGTTGGTTATCGAGGCCTCGGATAAAGGTCCCAAAGGACCGGGAGGTGGCATATTCGTGAGTTACCTGTTATAGGGGTAACCCGACCTTGTTTGGCAGAGAGCAGTTTGTCTCTCGGAGCGTCCCGCCAGAGGCGTTCCCTTCGTGGCATAGGAAGTTCCTTAGCCTGACCATTTGTTGGAAATCCATTTCTCCAATACGGAACTTGTACGGTTTTAGTTGTAGAACCTGCCATTTACGTACGGTGGTCACCACTGTTTAGATGGTAGCTATAGTAGGCATACGATACTGGTCGTATGTTGGCTAAGATTAATATTATACTTTCGAAATGTTTTCCTACACTATGCACTAATAATAATACCAAAAATGATTTGATTTTGCGTAGTAAGCATGTTTGACTATCATAAGAAGAAATCTCCTCCAATTCTGCGTTTGCATTGTGTGTGTGGCGGGAGGTCTTATGGTAGTTTCATTTTCCAAAAGCATTGCGGATTTCAATGTTTAAAGCCTTTTTGTTGTTGTTTAAAGATAAACTGTTTTTGTTGCTCACACCAGTCCCATGACTGATCCAGAGTTTATTGTTCCCTTCCTAAACTCTGGGTGCTCATAATTTTCCACACGAGCAGTCTAGAGTTGGGTTTCTTTTCAGATATTCAGATTTAGTAGATTATCTGGAGCTAGTTCATTCATCGGAGTTGCTTATCTTGGAGTTGTGGATTCATTCTTGTCTGAAGATCATTTTGGAGTTATCACTTCTATTGATATTGTTCCGCTGCTGATGTTATCATTTTCTTTTCCGCTGCTATTTCTTGTATCATATCTCTGATGTATATTGATATTCATTGTATCATTCTGTTGTATCAGATATTATATATCAATGTATTATTCTTTTCTTCCGCTATGTTATTTGCTTAATTATGTTATAGCTCCGGCGAATCGGATTTGAACGGTCGAATCTGTGGCATTCTAGTACAATGTGAAGTACGGATGTTGATTTTCAAGCGGGCAAAACCCGATACGTTACAAGTAACTTCATTTTTAAAATGCTTAAGTGTATTTCTATATGGTTGCCTGATTGATTCTAGTGAGTAAACTTTGATTTAAGACCTTTAAATTATTTAACAACCTGATATATGTGATAATCATGGAAGCTATAATATGAAAATTGTTTACATGAAAGTAGATATGCTTGTATATGTATTTTGTTTACATTGCTCTGTGTTTGTATATGAGTGTTCTGTGATATTTATTTGTCTTCTCTGTTTTTAGTTTCAGGATTGAATAGCTAATCAAAATACAAAATATCTTCATCCAATCATTTAGAGGTTTACAGTCTAAAACAAAATAAGTTGTTCAAATATAGATCAAGTTATAAAATTTTGTTTTAGACAGGTTGGTGAAATATATCAACTTGGAAATTTAATTTACAGAGCAACAGGAAATCCTATGTTGAATTCGAGTTTTGTAAATTGCTAATTCAATCATATCACTTGAATCAACATTCAAGAATAAGATTTTTAAAGCTAAAACTAAAATTTTTAGAAGTATAGATAGAGAGCAGTTTTGAGTTGAACAGAAAATACATTTTTGTCAAGTTTTGGCGATCGGCGACGAATTCTTCATCAGGCCTGGAGCTGGAGGTAGCGGGGGGTTAGGAGATCATCGGAAAAATACTCGTCGAATTTTTAGTACACCGTGGAGATGGCGCGTGGGCGAACTAGGGGTTAAAGACCAATTTTGGTCGACACTGTTCTCGAGACAATTTCGTCATCGTGGTCGCACCGGAGTCGACCAGTCGTGGGGGAAAGAAGCAAGGGTTCGTGGCGAAGCTTTGGCCAGAGATTCATGACCTCTGGTGGTCGGAGTCGTCGGGTAGAGGTGGTTTTTGTGGGTGTCAGTTACGTTCCAGTGGGTTCATTTGAACTCGATATCGTTTTCGGGGTTGATCGATGAAACTGGGTAATCGAAGTGGTAGAGGAGGTCACTGGTGACTAGGTGCTGCAATCGGCGATGATCGGAAGTCAATTGCCTGGCCGTACACGTTTACAGCGACGTTGGGTGTGTCAGTAGATCGTGTGCATGGCCGACTCGAAGATGCTCTCGAGTATTTGGGAGGGAAACTCGAGTTAGAGCTCGGGTTGATTTTGAATGCGTACGCGAGTGTTTTAACAGTTGCAACAGTTTTAAATTTAAAAACAAAACACAGTTTAAAAAAGAAAAGAAGGGAAAGAAGAAGAAAGTTGGGGATTTGGAGATGATAACTCGGGTATTTGCTCGAGTAAACTAGGGGTTTGTCCCGGGTTGCTTTAAAAATTGATATAAAAACAGTTTTTAACCTTTAAAACAAAATCAAGTTTATTTAAAACAATTTTGTTAAACCCAGTTCTTTTGTAAATAGTGAATGTTCAAATGGAACTTAATAATGTTGAATTAAGCGAGTGTTTAAGATAATGTGATTAATTAATGTGATTAATTAAAGTTAAATTATTATGAGTAATTAAAGGGTAGTTAATTACTTGATTAAGGATTTATTACTTGATGTAATGAATTAAAGGATAAATAATTGATTTAAAGGTTAATTAATTAAAGTGGTTAATTAATAAATGTAATTACCTAAGAGTAATTAATTAGAAGTTAATTAATTGATTAAGGGTTAATCAATGATTAATTAAAGGATAATTATTAAATGTTTTGTAATTAATTGATTATTAATTCACCATGACTAGAAATTTATTCATAAGAAATTAATCTGACTTGAATTAATCAGACAATTAACTGATCTAACTTATGAATGTTTGGATTATATTGGATGGTTGAATTATTTGATATCCCTGATATGCGATGCTTTGTGATATGAATTATTCCGATTTAAGCTGTGAACTGTGATGTAATTTATTCACCTGTGATGTAACTTATTTATCAACGATGAATTTATATTGTTTATCTGTGAATCTGTAAATGAAGATAAGTGTAACGACCCTAGATTTTAATTTAATTTAAATTGTTAATTAAATGAATTTTTGAATAAAAATTGTAAAATTAATTTTAGATGGATTAATTGATTGCGAGTTTCCCCGATATCCAAATATATTTTGTATAAATCATTTAAATTTAAATATTGTATATATATGTGAATATATATGTATATATGATATATGAGTAAATTTGAAATTTTATATATAAGTATATATTGATTTGAATTTAAATTTCAAGTAAATGATTTTTAAAATAAATATATAGAGAAATACAATATAATTGGTATTAAAGTAAAAATATTAATAATAGATAATTTAAGCTAGAAATATAAGATAAATATAAAAAGTAAATAATAAGCAAATAAAGTATAAAAATCTGACTAAAACAACTTTATAAATTATACATAAAGTAAACAAACTTGGTAAATTATAACAACATCTTCTTAAGTAACAAAACAAAAGAAATATACATTCAAATATAAATACAAGTAGGTAAACATACGAAGACAATGTTATTATTCAAGTTGAACAAATGTATATAGTTAAATATGAATTAACTTGTATAATAAAACCAAGCAGTACAAACAAATAAAAGAAGGAAGTATAGGCTGTAAACAAAGTGCCGAGGCTGAGAAAAGAAAATAAACAAAGTAGCAAAAGTATGAAACAAAATCTTCTCAATGTAATGATCAGCCGAGTAAAATAAGAACATCAAGTACAAAAAAAAAATATAAGTATGGCCGAAGTAAACAAATCTTTAGCACCCTACCTCTAAAACATCTCCAGCCATGCCTATATTGTACAAACAAACAATATAACCTGTAACATCTTCTTTTATATACATCCACTTCTCATTTTTAAATTCGTTCATTCTTGGCTAAATAAGAATGAAGTAAGCATCATCATTCAAACTAAAACAAAACTTCAGCAAATACAACTTGAAGCTTAAGATCAAAATCAGAAACATGCAAGTGAATTCAAGCTGCTGTTTCAAGTCTCAACTACAACAACAACCCAAATTTAAACAACAGTTCAACATCATTTCAAGTTCTCCTCTGTTCTTCTTTACCTGGTGAGCAACTTTGTTTATCTAGACTTCTTTGTTTTGACCAAGTGAGTAACTTTCAAAAGCTAATGAATGAATCTGTTGGATACTTATTTGTGAATAATCATGTATGTATATCTGTTTTGACATCTATATGTATGTTTAAAAATAGATGTAGTGTTACAGGCTTTGGTATACTGGTGCTCTGCCTAAAAATTTAAACACAGGGATTTAATTCAAAAATCATTTTCACCTAAACCACTTGATGTTTAGAATTGGCATTAAAACAATGAGCAGTGCAAAGCTTCAGTTTAAAAAAATTTGGAAACTCAAGATCAACCCAAATCTCAGATTTAAACAACAATCCAGATAAAACATCAAAGAAGCTATGTTCCTTCTGGAAAGATAATTGGTGAGTAACTAAAAAAAAATCGAGTAATTTGGTTGAAAAGAATATATATCTATAAGTGGAATTTAGTGTGATTATTTACAATGTACATGCTGTGAATATGTTCTCTGTTTCAACTTCTAAACCCAAGATTTTCTTTTCAAAAAAATCCTTTCTACTTGCTTTACTCACTAATTTGACTTAAGACCAAAACAAGATTGGTTTGTTATGGTATATAATATAGTCTAAAATCAATTTGAGTTAAAAACAACTTCACATTGTTCTGGAAATCAAGAAACCTGAACACTACTCAAATATGGTCAAAAATTCGAACCTGTCAATTTACAAATTCAGGTATACGGATCGAATTCGTGAGCTTTGATATGATTTTTAAAACAAGGGTTATGATTTTTAGATCAAAAATTTAGGAGCAGTTCAAAGATGGTCGGAACTGGTATTTTGACCAATTGCCGACGATACGATGGACTGGGGGTGACGAGGTTGAGCATGAAGGTCGAGGGAATGTCGACGATCGTAGGAAAAATGCATTGGGAATTTTTAGTTGATCGTGTTGGCCAGTAATGATCGAGATAGGGTTTTATACCGTGAATTTGACGTCGAAGTTTTACTTGTATTCGCGGCGACGAGGAGCAATCGGAGGCGATCGTGTGTTGTGCCATGGGTACTAGGGGTCGTGACGAAGCTTA
Source organism: Allium fistulosum (assembly GCA_030737815.1). Classification (NCBI taxonomy): domain Eukaryota; kingdom Viridiplantae; phylum Streptophyta; class Magnoliopsida; order Asparagales; family Amaryllidaceae; genus Allium; species Allium fistulosum. The sequence continues at coordinate 1,024,734,996 of CM060906.1, forward strand.
GGAGAGATTCGCGTGGACTCCGGTGACGTCACGCGGTGGGACGAGGTGGTTTTTGGTGAACTAGATTGGTTTCAGGAAGGAGCAGATAGGCTCGATATCGTTTTAGGGGATGTTCGACGATGTGGGGTATTGGTGATGGTCAGAGAGATCACCGGTGACTTGTAGGAAGCTTTGAGGTTGGTCGGAAGCTGTTGGACGATCGGTGCATGTGCACGCGCGTATCACTGTATCTGGGTGTATTGTGGAGTTGGGGAAGAAGATAAAAAACTCGGAGCCAAGCGCGTGAAAACGAGAGATTTTCTCGAAGCAGCTGGGAACGTGGTTTTACGTGGGGTCAAGCTCGAGTAGAATGAGATTTGTCTCGGGTCTGTTGATTTCTATATAAAACTGTTTCAAACTTTAAAAGGAAATCAATTTATTTTGTTAAACCAATTTTCCTTCAATGTTAAATGTTGTCTAAAGTTTTTAAAATTAGTTAAGAAGGTTTTAAATAAATTATTTTAATTAACCAAGTTTTAAATTGGTTTAAAATAAATATAACTTTTATTTTGAAAAGTTTGTTTTAAAATAAACTTAATAATATTAAAGGTTAGTTAATTAATATAAAGAATGTTTGATTGTTAATTAAATTTTAAACATCTAAGTTAAATTTATTTGTTAAAGGGAATTAATCACTTGAAAGTTAATTACTTGATAAAAGAAATTAAGGTAAATTAACTAATAATTTAAGTTTGATAAATCTAGTAATTTAAGAATAATTTAATTAAGGATGATAAATTACTTAAAAATAATTACTTAATGAAAGCAATTAAGGATGGATAATTAACGATTTAAAGATCGATTAATCAAGTGTTTAAAGGTTAATTAATTTATGAAATCGATTAGGGATGATCACTCATTATAATTAATTAAAGGATAATAAATTAAAATGGTTTGTAATTAATGATTAATTAACCAGGATTAGTAAATTGTTCATTGAAATTAAATCTAATTTAATTAAATCAGATAAATAAATTGACCTTACCTACGAATGTTTGGATTTTTATTGAATGATTGAAATTGTTTGATATTTCTGATATGTGATGCTTTGTGATACACCCTGATTTACGTTATGATCTATGATGTAATTTATTATCTGTGATTTTTATATATCTGTGATCTGTGAATGAACGATAAGCGTAATAGTTCATATCGCTTATCAACTATATTTCTGTATTCTGATCTGTGATGAATGTATGATGTTGCACTATTGTGTGAAACCCCTGGACTACACTTTTACACACACAAATATGGATTTCACGTGGAAATCGGTTAAGTCACAGATGATTTAAATTTGATGTTTTTAAAAATTGAAAATTTTAATTTCAATTGATTTTGAAATTGGAAATTTGAGTTTAAAGTGAAAAGCTTTTGAAATAGAATTTCAAAGATAAAAGTTATTTTGAATAACTTAATCGAGTTTTGAAAATTTAAATAATTTGATTTAAATTTGAATTCAAGTTTGAAATTGAATCCTATAATTTGAAGCTAGGGATTAATAATGCTCTACAAATTATATACGGGTAAAACCATTTTAAAGATATTGATTTGGGTATTTGAAATTAATTCAAGGGTTTTAACTCGGGTAAATATAACTGGATTTTTCCAAAACGAAAACTGTTTGTTTCCAAATGATAAAAGCTTTCAGATAAGAAATGAAATTCCAGTTTAATTAAAGGAATTTCAAGTTTGAATTGAAAAAGGGTTTTTCAAGTTATGAATGAATCTTTTTGGAAACTATGAATTGAATCTGTTTATTTTTAACAGATTTAAAATGATGATTTGTTTAAACCATTCAAAATGAAATTGTTTTGAAAGCTATAAGTTAAATCTTTGGTTTAAAGATTTAACGAGTTAATCAAATTGAAATGGAAATTGATTTGGAAAATCTGTAAATGAATCTTTGTGAAACTGGGTGAACTCTATGAATTAAATCTTTTATTTAAAAGATTAAAATGTGGAAATTGTTTAAACCGTTGAAGGTTGTTAAAATGAATCTTTTTGTTTAAAAGATTAAAATGGTAATTTGTTTAAACCATTTGAAAGAAAAGTTTGGGTAATAAGTTGTGACTTAATTGAAATCCCAATATCCATATATTTTTAAATATTGCGCTCACTATTCGGGTTAGCTGGGAAAAGACCTTTGTGTCATATAACCCATTCCGAATAGTGATACGTCGTATATGGATGGCATTTGAAGACCGGTGTTGAAGACCGGATATTTTCGAAAATGAAAGGACAACCTGTCGAATGTCTCTGCACCGAGTTGCTCCGGTATAGAGATTTGATCATCCTTTGTAATGGGAAGTCCGGACGTGATTAGAAAATTATCCGGATTTGCAAGGACTTCTTTGGAAGTGCCTTCGGTTCTGTTCGATCTTGGAACAGACTTGTATGGATTGTATGTCTGACATTATAAATTGAGATATAAAGCTGATTTCTTTCAAATACATTTCTGTTGGTGGCGGAGAATTTATTCTCTTAGCTTAACTCCCTTATCTGAGACGTACGAGCTCAGAGGTTATGTAGTTGAAATTTATCAGCGATATATTCCCAATTTGGTAATGTGACATGCTGAGTGTTGCTGTGTGATGATCATTGTTTGATCATTTGTGATATGATCATTTGTTTGATCATTTATCTTTGTGATCATTTCTTTGATCATCTGTTGACCCAAAGCATGGCTTTGTGACAAAGCGTAGCTTTGTGGACGAGACTTCGTCGGACCTCACAGACCGGTAATGGTCGAAACAGGAATCGTGGCAGTAAGGTTATTATGGGATAGCGCCCCCTTAGTGTATGTCATTTCCTTCTGGATTATGAGTGGTATCGTGGTATGGAGCCCAGATACTTACTTAGTGGTTGCTGCAAATTTATTACTTGTGGTTGTTGGAATCGAGGATCCTCGGATGAAGGTCGCAAACGACCGGGGGATGACATATTCGTGTCAGTAGTTACCCAGCTAGAGGTAACCCGGCCTTGTGTAGCAGAGATCCGGTTAGGATCCGGGAACGTCGCTCCAGAGGCGTTCTATTTTATTTGGGAAGTTCCTTTGCCCGACCATTCGTTGGAAATCCAAACAAAACAATACGAACTTTGTACGGTATTAGTTGTAGAACCTGTCATCTACTTATGGTGGCGCCCCACTGTTTGGATGGTAGCTATAGTAGGCATAGTTCAAAATGTCTATGTTGGCTAAGATTGATATTCTACTTTCGAAAATGATTTCTACACTATGCACTAATAATAATATCAAACCAAATGATTTGATTTTTTGCGTAGTAAGCATTTTTGACTATCATAAGGAGAAATCTCCTCCAATTCTGCGTTTGCATTGTGTGTGTGGCAGGATGCCTTATGGTAGTTTCATTTTCCAAAAGCATTGCGAATTGACTTTAAAATTCTCTGCTATTTGTTTTAAAGATAAACTGTTTTTGTTGCTCACACCAGTCCCATGACTGATCCGGAGTTTATTGTTTCTTTCCTAAACTCTGGGTGCTCAAAATTTTTCTACACGAGCAATCTAGAGTTGGGTTTTTCAGATAGTTAGGTTCAGTAGATTATCTGGAGCTAGTTCAGTCTTTGGATATGGACTGCACTTGCTTATCTTCGTGCATCGTTATTGAGAGTTCAAGCTATTTCTGGATTAGTGCTTTGAAGATGAAGATTATCCGCTACTGATGTTATCGTTTTCTTTTCCGCTGCTATTTGTTGTATCATATCTCTGATGTATATTGATATTCATTGTATCATTCTATTGTAATAGATATTGTATATCAATGTATTATTCTTTTTGTTCCGCTGTGTTATTTACTTAATTGTGTTATAAGCTCCGGCGACTCGGATTTGAACGGTCGAATCTATGGCATTCGAGTACGATGTAAAGTATGGATGTCGATTTTCGAACGCGAAAAATCTGTATCGTTACATTTGGTATTAGAGCTAAGGTTGAACTTTAGCTCAGGAGTATAACACATTAAGTAGCTCGTTAGAGATAGAGTGAAGTAAACTCTAGAATGAGTATTCCTAAGATATCCGTCTGAATGTCTCAGTAAATTCTCTTACTATCCACTGATAGTAAGTGTGAGTCAAAGAAGAGAACGAGATAGGGGACACGGAAATACGACTGTAAATGGTCAATACCCTGCGACAGTGGAAACAACTGTCTCTATCAATTTTCTTTGATTCGTTTCCAAAATTCTTTTGATTTCTTTGTACCAGCTACAAGAAGAAGTTTCGGTGTGATGATGGCTCTAACGAATCCTTACTTTGTATCTTCATCGTTTTCTTATCAGCTTTTTGATTTAAACCTTAATGAATTTGAAATTGGAAATTTTAATTTGAATTAAATTGATTAATAGAATATGAAGGCTAAATTGAATTGAATTAATAAATCGGTTTCGTTTGAAACCAATTTTGAAATTCTATTGAAATTTCTTGTGAATACCAAAGTCCGAAGATGGACAAATTGGTATGTGTTTTGAGATATTCCGACTTTAGTTTGGAATTCATATCTTAAGTTTGAGAAATTATAGGAGATCGAATCTATCTATCTGTGTTGTTTTCGTGCCTGCGAATTTCGAGGACGAAATTCTTTTAAGGGGGGAAGTTTGTAACGACCCTAGATTTTAATTTAATTTAAATTGTTAATTAAATGAATTTTTGAATAAAAATTGTAAAATTAATTTTAGATGGATTAATTGATTGTGAGTTTCCCCGATATCCAAATATATTTTGTATAAATCATTTAAATTTAAATATTGTATATATATGTGAATATATATGTATATATGATATATGAGTAAATTTGAAATTTTATATATAAGTATATATTGATTTGAATTTAAATTTCAAGTAAATGATTTTAAAATAAATATATAGAGAAATACAATATAATTGGTATTAAAGTAAAAATATTAATAATAGATAATTTAAGCTAGAACTATAAGATAAATATAAAAAGTAAATAATGAGCAAATAAAGTATAAAAATCTGACTAAAACAACTTTATAAATTATACATAAAGTAAACAAACTTGGTAAATTATAACAACATATTATTAAGTAACAAAACAAAAGAAATATACATTCAAATATAAATACAAGTAGGTAAACATACGAAGACAATGTTATTATTCAAGTTGAACAAATGTATATAGTTAAATATGAATTAACTTGTATAAGAAAACCAAGCAGTACAAACAAATAAAAGAAGGAAGTATAGGCTGTAAACAAAGTGTTGAGGCTGAGAAAAGAAAATAAACAAAGTAGCAAAAGTATGAAACAAAATCTTCTCAATGTAATGATCAGCCGAGTAAAATAAGAATATCAAGTACAAAAAAAAAATATAAGTATGGCCGAAGTAAACAAATCTTTAGCACCCTACCTCTAAAACATCTCCAGCCATGCCTATATTGTACAAACAAACAATATAACCTGTAACATCTTCTTTTATATACATCCACTTCTCATTTTTAAATTCGTTCATTCTTGGCTAAAGAAGAATGAAGTAAGCATCATCATTCAAACTAAAACAAAACTTCAGCAAATACAACTTGAAGCCTAAGATCAAAATCAGAAACATGCAAGTGAATTCAAGCTGCTGTTTCAAGTCTCAACTACAACAACAACCCAAATTTAAACAACAGTTCAACATCATTTCAAGTTCTCCTCTGTTCTTCTTTACCTGGTGAGCAACTTTGTTTTTCTAGACTTCTTTGTTTTGACCAAGTGAGTAACTTTCAAAAGCTAATGAATGAATCTGTTGGATACTTATTTGTGAATAATCATGTATGTATATCTGTTTGACATCTATATGTATGTTTAAAAATAGATGTAGTGTTACAGGCTTTGGTATACTGGTGCTCTGCCTAAAAATTTAAACACAGGGATTTAATTCAAAAATCATTTTCACCTAAACCACTTGATGTTTAGACTTGGCATTAAAACAATGAGCAGTGCAAAGCTTCAGTTTAAAAAAATTTGGAAACTCAAGATCAACCCAAATCTCAGATTTAAACAACAATCCAGATAAAACATCAAAGAAGCTATGTTCCTTCTGGAAAGATAATTGGTGAGTAACTAAAAAAAAATAAAAAATTGAGTAATTTGGTTGAAAAGAATATATATCTATAAGTGGAATTTAGTGTGATTATTTACAATGTACATGCTGTGAATATGTTCTCTGTTTCAACTTCTAAACCCAAGATTTTCTTTTCAAAAAAAATCCTTTCTACTTGCTTTACTCACTAATTTGACTTAAGACCAAAACAAGATTGGTTTGTTATGGTATATAATATAGTCTAAAATCAATTTGAGTTAAAAACAACTTCACATTGTTCTGGAAATCAAGAAACCTGAACACTACTCAAATATGGTCAAAAATTCGAACCTGTCAATTTACAAATTCAGGTATACGGATCGAATTCGTGAGCTTTGATATGATTTTTAAAACAAGGGTTATGATTTTTAGATCAAAAATTTAGGAGCAGTTCAAAGATGGTCGGAACTGGTATTTTGACCAATTGCCGACGATACGATGGACTGGGGGTGACGAGGTTGAGCATGAAGGTCGAGGGAATGTCGATGATCATAGGAAAAATGCATTGGGAATTTTTAGTTGATCGTGTTGGCCAGTAATGATCGAGATAGGGTTTTATACCCTGAATTTGACGTCGAAGTTTTACTTGTATTCGCGGCGACGAGGAGCAATCGGAGGCGATCGCGTGTTGTGCCGTGGGTACTAGGGGTCGTGACGAAGCTTAGGAGAGATTCGCATGGACTCCGGTGACGTCACGTGGTGGGACGAGGCGGTTTTTGGTGAACTGGATTGGTTTCAGGAAGGAGCAGATAGGCTCGATATCGTTTCAGGGGATGTTCGACGATGTGGGGTATTGGTGATGGTCAGAGAGATCACCGGCGACTTGTAGGAAGCTTTGAGGTTGGTCGGAAGCTGTTGGACGATCGGTGCATGTGCACGCGCGTATCAATGTATTTGGGTGTATTGTGGAGTTGGGGAAGAAGATAAGAAACTCGGAGCCAAGCGCGTGAAAACGAGAGATTTTCTTGAAGCAGCTGGGAACGTGGTTTTACGCGGGGTCAAGCTCGAGTAGAACGAGATTTGTCTCGGGTCTGTTGATTTCTATATAAAACTGTTTCAAACTTTAAAAGGAAATCAATTTATTTTGTTAAACCAATTTTCCTTCAATGTTAAATGTTGTCTAAAGTTTTTAAAATTAGTTAAGAAGGTTTTAAATAAATTGTTTTAATTAACCAAGTTTTAAATTGGTTTAAAATAAATATAACTTTTATTTTGAAAAGTTTGTTTTAAAATAAACTTAATAATATTAAAGGTTAGTTAATTAATATAAAGAATGTTTGATTGTTAATTAAATTTTAAAAATCTAAGTTAAATTTATTTGTTAAAGGGAATTAATCACTTGAAAGTTAATTACTTGATAAAAGAAATTAAGGTAAATTAACTAATAATTTAAGTTTGATAAATCAAGTAATTTAAGAATAATTTAATTAAGGATGATTAATTACTTAAAAATAATTACTTAATGAAAGCAATTAAGGATGGATAATTAACGATTTAAAGATCGATTAATCAAGTGTTTAAAGGTTAATTAATTTACGAAATCGATTAGGGATGATCACTCATTATAATTAATTAAAGGATAATAAATTAAAATGGTTTGTAATTAATGATTAATTAACCAGGATTAGTAAATTGTTCATAGAAATTAAATCTAATTTAATTAAATCAGATAAATAAATTGACCTTACCTACGAATGTTTGGATTTTTATTGAATGATTGAAATTGTTTGATATTTCTGATATGTGATGCTTTGTGATACACCCTGATTTACGTTATGATCTATGATGTAATTTATTATCTGTGATTTTTATATATCTGTGATTTGTGAATGAACGATAAGCGTAATAGTTCATATCGCTTATCAACTAAATTTCTGTATTCTGATCTGTGATGATTGTATGATGTTGCACTATTGTGTGAAACCCCTGGACTACACTTTTACACACACAAATATGGATTTCACGTGGAAATCGGTTAAGTCATAGATGATTTAAATTTGATGTTTTTAAAAATTGAAAATTTTAATTTCAATTGATTTTGAAATTGGAAATTTGAGTTTAAAGTGAAAAGCTTTTAAAATAGAATTTCGAAGATAAAAGTTATTTTGAATAACTTAATCGAGTTTTGAAAATTTAAATAATTTGATTTAAATTTGAATTCAAGTTTGAAATTGAATCCTATAATTCAAAGCTAGGGAATAAAAATGCTCTACAAGTTATATACGGGTAAAACCATTTTAAAGATATTGATTTGGGTATTTGAAATTAATTCAAGGGTTTTAACTCGGGTAAATATAACTGGATTTTTCCAAAACGAAAACTGTTTGTTTCCAAATGATAAAAGCTTTCAGATAAGAAATGAAATTCCAGTTTAATTAAAGGAATTTCAAGTTTGAATTGAAAAAGGGTTTTTCAAGTTATGAATGAATCTTTTTGGAAACTATGAATTGAATCTGTTTATTTTTAACAGATTTAATGATTTGTTTAAACCATTCAAAATGAAATTGTTTTGAAAGCTATAAGTTAAATCTTTGATTTAAAGATTTAACGAGTTAATCAAATTGAAATGGAAATTGATTTGGAAAATCTGTAAATGAATCTTTGTGAAACTGGGTGAACTCTATGAATTAAATCTTTTATTTAAAAGATTAAAATGTGGAAATTGTTTAAACCGTTGAAGGTTGTTAAAATGAATCTTTTTGTTTAAAAGATTAAAATGGTAATTTGTTTAAACCATTTGAAAGAAAAGTTTGGGTAATAAGTTGTGACTTAATTGAAATCCCAATATCCATATATTTTTAAATATTGCGCTCACTATTCGGGTTAGCCGGGAAAAGACCTTTGTGTCATATAACCCATTCCGAATAGTGATACGTCGTATATGGATGGCATTTGAAGACCGGTGTTGAAGACCGGATATTTTCGAAAATGAAAGGACAACTTGTCGAATGTCTCTGCACCAAGTTGCTCCGGTATAGAGATTTGATCATCCTTTGTAATGGGAAGTCCGGACGTGATTAGAAAATTATCCGGATTTGCAAGGACTTCTTTGGAAGTGCCTTCGGTTATGTTCGATCTCGGAACAGACTTGTATGGATTGTATGTCTGACATTATAAATTGAGATATAAAGCTGATTTCTTTCAAATACATTTCTGTTGGTGGCGGAGAATTTATTCTCTTAGCTTAATACCCTTATCTGAGACGTACGAGCTCAGAGGTTATGTAGTTGAAATTTATCAGCGATATATTCCCAATTTGGTAATGTGACATGCTGAGTGTTGCTGTGTGATGATCATTGTTTGATCATTTGTGATATGATCATTTGTTTGATCATTTATCTTTGTGATCATTTCTTTGATCATCTGTTGACCCAAAGCATGACTTTGTGACAAAGCGTAGCTTTGTGGACGAGACTTCGTCGGACCTCACAGACCAGTAATGGTCGAAACAGGAATCGTGGCAGCAAGGTTATTAAGGGATAGCGCCCCCTTAGTGTATGTCATTTCCTTCTGGATTATGAGTGGTATCATGGTATGGAGCCTAGATACTTACTTAGTGGTTGCTGCAAATTTATTACTTGTGGTTGTTGGAATCGAGGATCCTCGGATGAAGGTCGCAAACGACCGGGGGATGACATATTCGTGTCAGTAGTTACCCAGCTAGAGGTAACCCGGCCTTGTGTAGCAGAGATCCGGTTAGGATCCGGGAACGTCGCTCCAGAGGCGTTCTATTTTATTTGGGAAGTTCCTTTGTCCGACCATTCGTTGGAAATCCAAACAAAACAATACGAACTTTGTACGGTATTAGTTGTAGAACCTGCCATCTACTTATGGTGGCGCCCCACTGTTTGGATGGTAGCTATAGTAGGCATAGTTCGAAATGTCTATGTTGGTTAAGATTGATATTCTACTTTCGAAAATGTTTTCTACACTATGCACTAATAATAATATCAAACCAAATGATTTGATTTTTTGCGTAGTAAGCATCTTTGACTATCATAAGTAGAAATCTCCTCCAATTCTGCGTTTGCATTATGTGTGTGGCGGGAGGCCTTATGGTAGTTTCAATTTCCAAAAGCATTGCGAATTGACTTTAAAATTCTCTGCTATTTGTTTTAAAGATAAACTGTTTTTGTTGCTCACACCAGTCCCATGACTGATCCGGAGTTTATTGTTTCTTTCCTAAACTCTGGGTGCTCAAAATTTTTCTACACGAGCAGTCTAGAGTTGGGTTTTTCAAATAGTCAGGTTCAGTAGATTTTCTGGAGCTAGTTCAGTCTTTGGATATGGACTGCACTTGCTTATCTTTGTGCATCGTTATTGAGATTTCAAGCTATTTCTGGATTGGCGTTTCGGAGATGGAGATTATCCGCTGCTGGTGTTATCTATTTTCTTTTCTGCTGCTATTTCTTGTATTATATCTCTGATGTATATTTATATTCATTGTATCACTCTGTTGTATCAGATATTGTATTAGATATTGTATATCAATGTATTTTTCTTTTTCTTCCGCTGTGTTATTTACTTAACTGTGTTATAAGCTCCGGCGACTCGGATTTGAACGGTCGAATCTACGACATTCGAGTACGATGTAAAGTATGGATGTCGATTTTCGAGCGCGAAAAATCCGTGACGTTACATATATACTCAAGGAGGGGCCACAAAAGGGATCTTCAAAAGCCAAAACCTTCAAGAGTATTATTTTAAAATGTTTTCTAAAAAGTTGTTTTAAGACCTTTCGGCTAAGTCGAAGGGTTAACCTTCCGACATGGTCAGAAGTATACTTTCAAAGGGTTGGTTCCAACACCAACATTTCATTGTTTTTGAATGGTTTCGAAAGGTTTTGATTTCGAAAGGTTTGATTTTGAAAGGTTTTGATTTCGAAAGGTTTGATTTTGAAAGGTTTATAAATGGTTTTATAAGGGGGGATACCCCAGGCTTTCAACAAGGTCGAAAGGTAGGACCTTACGACAAGGTCGAAAGGTAGGGCCTTTTGACAAGGTCGAAAGGTACAATTTTGTGATGCTTTCAAAAGAAAGGTTTCCGAAGGTGCTAACTTTGGATGTTTATTTGCTTTCGAACGAGACTTCATTCGAAGGGTTTTTAAGGGCTATTTTTAGCCATTTTTCTTAAGTAAAACTTTGCTAAATCGAAGGGGTTACTTCGAAGGGTTATAGCATAAAATACTTATCTTTGTTTGAATATATAATGGGGGATCCTTATTTAAATTGAATGTTATAAAACCTTGGCGACACCGGGGTGGGTTTAATGTTTTCGATGCATAGTTTGGGGTTACAAACAGAAATATGCTTTTGAAAATATACATTGGGGCTATCAATGTGTTTTTATTTAACTTAACCTAATTGGGGCTGCCAATGGGAATAGGTTAAAGAGGTGGTATACTTGGGAAAAATTAATTAATCATGGGGATCATGAACTTTTATAAATAATCATAATCATGGGGATCATGATATTTTAATTGGCCAAGTGATGGGTTCTTGGTTAACCTAGGAAAACCATGGAATGTGCGGTGAATAGCCCACATCAAATTTCTAAAGTAAAGAATGTTTTTCCAGAGGTGGTTATCCTCGGGATTTGGTACCCAAGGGTTCGTAGTCATCCTAGGAAAACTATGGAGTGTGCGGTGGATAGCCCACACTATCTTTTATAAAAGAATGCACGATGGATAATCTGCATTTATTTTAAAGGGATTTGGGACGGACAGTCCTATTAAATTACGACGGATAGTCATTTTAAAGATTTTAGAGAGGAACTCTAATAAATTGCTTTTAGATGAGATATCTAATAAATGGGTGGATAGGATATCCAATACATATGATTTATGGCTTTATTTCATATTGTTAAGACTAATCATTTTAGGTGTAGGGGCATAGTAAATGATTTGCATGTTTTATTTTGGATACTAGTGAGGGGAAAACCCGTTCCGCTAAGCGGCGTGGTCTCACTAAATATCTATTTATGAAAAGTGATGATAGGGGATTATTCATACCAAGCTTATTGTCTGACTTGAATTTTTTTTCTCCACAAACTCTCGGATGCTCCAAAATTAATTTGAGTAGTCTGAGAGTGGGAGGCTTTCAGGTTTTTGGATGAATAAGCTTCCGGAGATGTGCAGGAGGTAGTGTTAGCTATATAGGAGCTATTTTGTGTTTTCCGCTGTGATGTACTAAGAATTGTAAAGTTCATATTTATTAGTTCTCTGATCGTCATAAGGGGACACTTTCATATATCGCTCCTATCGTATTTTGTACATATATATATGTGATCCGAACGTGGTTAACGTCTGGGATTATGTAATTAAATCTTAAATTAAAATTCATAAGAAATGAGAAATTCTGTTTTGTTGAAGTTTAAAATTTTTCATATTCTTGTGTTTCTGTGTTGCCAATAGTTTCAAAATTCCGATTTCGGTCACTCAGAAATAACACCTATGGATGACTGCAGCATCCGTAGCAGTTAGTTTTGAGCCTCCGAAAGCAGGATGTTACATTATTTTCCACTTTTATATACGTATATAGATTATAATTTAACTTAAGTTTAAAAATGTGTGGAGAAAACTAAAATGGCAGAGCTTCGCCGTGCTTCAGAAAATATGAGAAGAAAAGTGTGGGTTAGGCCTGTATTTCTAGGGATTTAAATTAATTCCAACCATTAGATTATATTCTTTTAAATCTGAACTGTTCGGCTTAGATTTAATTTAATGCCGTCGCCATCCACTGGTCGGTCGACCGATCCAAGTTAAGCGTCGACCAGTTAGTTAATTTTGTTAATAGTTCTTTCATTACTCTAATTACATTATTTAATACCATTTTACACCAATTTGATTAACTTTAATTATTCTTAATCGTTAAGCAACTGTTAATGTTAACGAACTTTAATTAATTACATTTATTTCCTTAATTACATATATAATTATTTAAGATCTGAAATACGTCAATAACTTTTTTGTTTGAACTCCGATCGTAAAACTTCATATATGAAAACGATCAGAAAATCGCCACGAATGCAACAATGCAAATTTCGTAACCAAATTCTGACGTTCGTGAAAGTTCTTTTTTAACGTTACTAATTTAATTAGTTTTTATTTAATAAATTATTTTTAAATTTATAGGGTGTTATATTCTCCCCTCCTTGAAAGAATTTTGTCCCCGAAATTCCTCAACGACTGAATCATGTAACATAACGCACAATCATTCTAAGTTACCCATCAAATTTGTGTACAACCAATTTACAACCAGTCCTGTATAAGTGCACGGTGTATCACAATACATATGATATGTATGCAGAATAATTCTAAACTAGCGCCTCCTATATGGATGCATTCTTTTAAAGCAATGTTGAAAATGTGATGCAAACAATCTATCAAGGTTTTAAGTCCCTTTCATCTCACCCGAGATATCAGACAGATTTGATAACTTAGTTAGTTATCAGAGTTTTAAATCTCCTATATTTCTGTCGAGATATTAGCCCAAGATTTCCCTAAAATTCGAAATTTGAAACCTTGCAACCTATATATATCACGAGAAGTTCTACATGATGTAATTTTTGAAAATTAAATCTTCGTTTTTACATCCAACTTTTCCTACATTTCTACGAATAGAAGTATAGTTTAGTCAATTTTTGCATTCAATCCCTGGTGCCCAATACGTAACACACCATTTCTAACATTTAAAATTTTGAAAATTCGATTTTCTAAACCTATATTCATATGTCAAAAAGGGTTACGATGGAGGATTCTACATTTCCATCAATCTCTTGTATACCCATTCCACTATACCATAGAACCTTCTCTTATGCCCCTGTATCTTTTCCAACTTTTCCAAGTACAATCCGCATAAGAACATTTTTTTTATATCTTTTATATTTTATGTAACGACCCAGAAATTTTAACGGTTTAAATAACGTAATTAACTGAATTTTTATTGAAAATAAAACAATTAAATTTAACAACAAAAATTTGATATTTGAGATACATCTAATTAAACATAGCAAATATCATATTTTCATCAGAAAATATGAAAGTTAGTTCTATTGTGTAATTTTCAATTTCAATATAAAATCAGTCAAATTGATGAAATTAAAATATTATTGGAATCCGAATATTTTTGTATAATAAAATTGTAAAACATTTCTGAGTGAGACTTCATATTTCGTTTCGTCAAATTTGGACTGCTCTGGCTCCGTTTATCTTATTTTCGGCATTTTAGCAGCATTTACGGCATCGAATATCGACTTTTGATAGGATAGGCATATCGTTGATACCTGTGTACTATTCCGTTCGTCTCGTCGTGCTGATTTCCACAGTATATTCGTTTGTGTATTTCGGCGTCCGGTACGCAGCGAAATCTTCGAAACGGTTAGCCGTATCGATACCCGTTTTGAATCTTTTGGGTTTCCTTCTGTCCAAACACTTACCCACCGTGAGAAATTAAATGGTCACTATGTATTAATATTCACTGAATTCAACTTCTGATTTTTTATTTCCTACCTATTCAATATTTTCTGGTTCTGATTATCTTTCTGCTTTCCTTCATTTTTCCTATTCTATTCGTCCCTGCCTTTTCTCTTACTTGCCATTGTTGTTCATGCTTTGAAATATATATATAAATCGAAGTTATTTCTGAAACAAATTATATGTTTGTTTTTCCTGTAGCATGCTTTTCTCGTCCATCTCCTTATCACAGAAAACCCCACCTTTCCCCTCCGCTTATTCCATCTGCCACACCTTAGCAACCTCTGCCCATGTCTCTTCCCATCAACCACCTCCTCAAGCCTTCTTCGCTAGCCCAATGCCTTTCCCCTGGCCTCCACTAGATCCGCCCGTCTCCTTTTTAATAAAAAAAGAAAATTTAACTCCTGCATATATAATACGCATGTCACTACCCGAACAACTTCATCCCCTCCTCCGTGCTTCACCCACGATCCACCATCTCCGCCTTTGGCCACATCACCAACCCACTTTCCCTGACCGTACACGACCCCGTCCGAGTCTCCGCCTCAACCCCTGCTCGGTCGCCACTGCAAGACTTGCCACAATAGTCCGCTTGCTTCACCTAGCTCCACCCATTCCGCCACCCACTCCTCGACCAGACCCGATAACACCCAACGTCCGGCCTCCCACAAACCCCTTCCAGCCCTCTAACCCGAGTAAGCCACCACACAGCTTTTCCCACGTCAGCATGCAAGCTTGCATGGATACTCTCGGTTGCAGCAGAACTCCACCTATCTACCTCAAGCATATCAGGTCCACACTCCTTGTTGTATATATATGTTTTAATTAATATGATCGTGTATTGTATGTTTGTGTGTATGTATGTATATATATATATGTTATAACTACTCGCGTGTATGTATGTATGTATATGTGTGTGTATATATATATATATGTTACACATTTGCCTGAAGCCTGCTTTGACTTTTATATAATATAGTATGTTTAAATATTTACAAATCTATATTAATATTTTAAATTAGATTTCGTAACAACTAATATATATTACATTTAAACAAATATGTTGTTAAAATTTGAAAATATGGGTTTTAATAACTATTGAATTTAAAATATGGAGATTTTATTTTAATTATGTGTTTTGATTTTTCAAATATAATATAAAGGTTTTATTTTAATTTTTAATATGTGTTTTAAATTAAATAATGATTTTAATATATATATATATATGTAGCTTATATACAAGTTCACTTTTATAATTGATTTTCATCGAATCCAATTCATCGTGCTTTGCTTTTGTCTCGCCGCTAACCAAAATTTGTCGCATCAGCTTTTTGCTTTCCTTCGCGTCCGTGTCCATATCCTTGTAGGCGTCGTGTTCATTTCCCGATGTTCTCTA
Organism: Allium fistulosum; assembly: GCA_030737815.1. Lineage (NCBI taxonomy): Eukaryota > Viridiplantae > Streptophyta > Magnoliopsida > Asparagales > Amaryllidaceae > Allium > Allium fistulosum. The sequence goes on from CM060906.1 coordinate 1,024,751,003, forward strand.
GCCTCGAAAGGTGAGCGATCACTCACGATTAACATTCTTATATTTAGTAAATTTAATTCACATGAAATGACGATTGAAATATGTTGTTAAATTTGAACTGTTAAGTTATTTTATTGTTAAATATGATATGCCATTATCTGCAGTTGTTTACCTATGACATATGACACCATACCCGTTGTATATATTTAAATTTGTTACTGATGATATATGCCTGTTGTTGATATGTTATATTATTACCATATTTGTTCTCACTCTGCAAGTTCCCTGTTAGTTTAGAAATTCCCTATGAGTTGAAATGATACATACCCGAATGATCTTATAGATCAGGGGAAAATCGTCATGGGTTGAAATGATAAACCCAAGCGATTTTCATTGATTTTGAATTTTGGGTTTGCGGGTTGAAATGATATATACCCGTAAAATATTAAATTTAAATTTCGGATTGAAATAAATATCCGTATCACTTGACCATTGGATAGAAATTTATATACAGACACCGTTGGTCTATTTTTGAAAAATGATTTCCAAAGTTTGAAGGAAATATATAGGTTTGATAATTCTTGATTTTAAATTATAATATAAATAATTATTTTAATACGTGTAAAATTTAGATTTTTAAAATTATATGTTTTGGGAATTTTAATTTTATAAGTTAAGTTTTAAAAAGGTAAATTATAAAATTTTACTTATAACTTTATTATTTTTAAAATATAAAAAATAAGATTTAAAATAGATTTAATCATAATAAGATTTAATTTAATAATAACTAATATAATAAAATTTATTGAGATTTATTTTAACTAATAATAAATATATAATATGTTAAGTATTTATTTAAATTTATATTAATATTTTAAAATAGATTTTGTATTAACTTTAAGTAAATGGAGGTTGGAAAGATAAATTAAATAAGAATTGATTTGTAATTTAATTTGTTAAGAATTGAATTTAAATAAGAATTGATTTATAATTAAATTTGTTTAAAACTGAATTTATATAAGGTTTGATTTGAACACATGGATTTTGAGATTTTTGAAAGGTATGATTTTATAACTTGATTTGATAAAAGTGATTAAATGAGTATTTTCAAATTTAAATAAAATTGAAATTGAATATTTAATTTTAAATTAAATTGTAATATGAGATCCTATTTAAATTGTTATTAAAAATGATTAAGCGAATAATTCCAAATTTAAATAAAATTAAAGTTGAATTTTGAAATATAAATGAATTTATCAAATCGAGTTAATGTAAATTGTTTGAATACTTAAACTTTGAAAACTATTGAATTGGAAGTGATTTAAATTTGAAATCAATATAAATTAAAAATGGTTTCATTGAGAATTTAAATTGAATTGTAATTGATGAACCGAGATTAGTTTAAATTGAATTTTGAAACTAAAGTTGATTTGAATTGATTTAGAAAATTGGAAAAGCAATCCTAATTTGAAACTATTTTCGATATATATATTTTAATATATAAACAATTTTTAATATATAAACAATTTTTAATATATAAACTACTTTAATTTATAACTATTTCAATATATAAAACTATTTTCAATATTTAAACTGTTTAAGTTGGAACTGTTATGATTTGGATTTAATGGATTTAAATGCGAATATGTTGATATGATGGTTTGAACTATTTTGAAAGTGAAATAATGATTTCGAAAGTAAAATATGATTTTGAAAGTGATATGATTTTTGAAATGAATACGATATTTTGATATGAAGTATGAACTGTTTTGAAAACAAATGACCACGGTGTGAAATAAGCGTTTGGTTGTTAAAGAGACCGGGGTCAGATATTGTCATACTTTCTGCCAATACCGAAAACCACTATAACAACCGTGTATGTGGTGGAGATTCCAGAACGAAGTAGGATGGTTTGGCGACGATTCTGTATAAGGTATTAACGCAGCCCTGACTCCCGTGAGTCAGCTTGATGTGGCTAAAACAGGAGCTATACCGGGCTAAGTGGGGTCGCTCCCCCTATCGGGCACATTTCTTCGATACCATTCTATTGCTTTTGTGATTCGATTGGGTGCACCTTTGATTTGGGAGTGTGTCTCGAGGTGGTCGGTAGTAGCTGCTATGCGTTACCACCAGTCTGGGAGTGCAAACGGTAGAATCCTACCCTAGCATTGCCTCGCGTGCCTTGTCACATGCTTTATCGCGCCTTCTACGATTTTGGTTTGTACCATACCTAGGGAGTGCCATCAGATAGCCCTCTAGTTTACGGAGGAATTACGGTACTGTATAGACTAGGGAATATATAAAAATGTGTTAAGAAGGATATGGGTAACGCCTTAACGCTATTTTAATAGTTTACTTTACTGTAGACATTATCTATGTAGCGTATTGTACTACGTATGTAGATAGTTTAACGGATCCTTAGAGGATGGGAATCCCAAACATCCTTTAAGTTATTTTGTATTTCAGTTGACATTTCACTTGAGTTGATTTACTCATATAAGAATGTTAGTCCCGACTCGAGTGTTTTGTGTTTTGCTTTATGCTCGGATCAGATTGAGTGTCACAACATTTGACTCACCTTTGAAGCTTGGAGATCTTCTTGGAGTTATCTATTCAGCTTTCCAGTTATTTCTGTTCAGTCTTGTCAGTTACTCTTGTATTTGAGACTACTTTGTATTTGAGATTTCTGTTGTATCTTGTCTGACTCTGATGTTTATATAGTAGCATCATGAACTACTATTTATCTATTCCACTACTTATTGTTATATTACTCTGTGTTTGTGATCCTGTGACTGATTTATTTACTTTATATGCTGAGTTTTTCCAAATATAGATTAACAATCTGTTGTTTTGAGCAATTCAAGTCTGATATGAGTGGATGATTGTCGATTAGAATGGTTCAAATGCAAGGTCGTTACATTTTAAAACAGAATCATCTTAAAAAGAAATTTTATTTTTCTACTATCAACAAGGTATGGAAACTGAAATTCCAAGGTTGAAACGGCATTTTCCTTATCGCCCTTTATATTTTACCTACTGTCACTTCTGCTGCACAGTAAAATTCATATTTGCTAACTCGTCGACTTTTCCCTATGCTATGCGTGTGGTATTTCAAAAATAAAAAAATTCCCTTTTTCATTCAAAATCAATTTAAATTAAATTTTGAAATAGTTGGAAAAAAATTTAAATTTTGAAATTCATTTTTCAAAACCTTTCATACAAGTATTTTTATTTTTAAAATCAAAGAATTTTGAATAAAAATTCTCAAAAGTATTTGTTTTTATCTTTTTAAAACAAATTAAGCCACATCATATGCAGTCGGGATTTGGTCAATGGTTTAACGTCCATAATTAACTCTATGCTATTACACGGTAAAACTTTCAATTTCAAAACTTTTTAAAAAAACAATCAGCACATAAGCTCATTTATAAATTTCAACTTTTAAGGCGTATGGATAGTGATCCGTGGTTTCGCAACAACCTTCCCTGTCATTCATTTGCTAAAATGTATCTTCCCAAAATTTTAAGGCTTTTGGGACTTAAATTTTATTTACCATTAGTAGTTAATAAATATCTTGATTCATTTTATAAACTTCCAATCTTCCTTTGCATTAGTTAAGCATCTACATGAGATTTCCTTATTTATTCTGCTTTCCAATATATAGCAGTTTATCCAGAAAATTAAAACAGAAATAAAAAGGAACTTTTAACATAAAATATCATATACATTTTATACAAAAAAAACAACTAATGCTTACAACCCAACCAACCTAAAAGAAACAATTGCTAGAAGCTGCCATTCAACATCAACATACATTGATGATCTTGTGGCCCTATCACTTCTTATGTAAAATAAATGGACCTTCCCAACATGTCATTCTATTGTAATCTACATATCTTACCTTTCTTTTTTTTCGCATCAAATAAATAAGGTCCATCCATTACTTTCATTATCACAACCAATTATATTACTATCTTCTTTTAATCCAAATCTCTTGAAAGTATTCTCAAATCTTGGTATATGCTTTCTTTATTTTATTTTATCTTTCATGTGGGTATACTCTACTCACAGAAATATACTTTGATACCATCCATCATTCATTTGTGGCTTCTTATTACAGCTTGCACACCCGTCTAATAAAACATTCCTAGGTTCTCGCTAATATTTCTTACAATCTACGGGGATTTCTTATTACTAATCTACGAGCATTCATTGCTACTTTACTCGTAGCCTTAACTTTTACTACATCTTACCTAGGCAATCATCCCTATCTACCCCATATTAAAATTTTGGTTTTCGACACTTTTTTTTCTAGAAATTCATAATTATGAAGTACTTAATCCCAAAAAAAATTATCTTTAAAAGTACAAACTTACAAACTTTATTTATTAAATTTAAAAATAACTTAGTGTCTTAACTTTTAAAACTATAATTTAGGATAGAGTTAAGCTTATTTATCAAGTCCAAAAGAAAATGTCAGCAATTTAATTTAAAAAGTTCCTTTCCTTTTCCTTCAAATCAACTTTTCCTTCATAAGCTATTCACAACAAAGATTTTACATTAAAAAATGATATTTTTAACTCAAACCATTTATTAAGTTTTGCCTTTAAAAAACTCAATTGTTACACCAAACCATTTTCCTAAAAAATGCACTTGATAGTGTTTCTAAAACATCTTTTATAACTTTTAACAATAAAAAGGGAGTGGACAGGGACATTTCCATCCTATTTACTCATGCTATCTCAACTTTCAACCTTAGCGGAGGCTCTAATAGCATGTGAGGGGAATATTGATACATGCAATCAGTGTACAAAACGATGGAAAATATCCATTTTTTCTTTTAATTTCCTATATTGTTTTTAACTACTATATTATTTTATACATAAATTTATAACATTGTTTCTATTTATATAGCTTTTCTCTAAATTTACCGTCTTCTTTATTGAACCATTATCATATGTTCGCCTGCGGCTTTGTTTTTAAGTTCTTGTCTCCTTTCCATTCATTTTACCCCATTTAAATCCAGTACCACTTCCTATTGTCCAACCCTTTAGAAGAATTTCGAAACATAAAATTTTCATAAACGGAAAAATTGACGAGCTATACGTACGCTATATTTTCTTTTTATTTTAAAAGGAACATCTCTTTATTAAAACCTTTTTTTTCTAAAATTTGCAGTCTAAACAATTTTTAATTTCAACTAGAAATTCTATTAAAAAAGATATTTTACTACGTGGAAAACTTTAATATTTGCTTACTTTTCAAAAATGAGGTTTTATACTTTTATATAGATCATTTGAAAATCATTTCAACTTTTTTTTCAAACATTTTATCACATTCTTTCATATGGGGTCGGAATTGAAGTGGATTTTACTTGTCCCTACTTTTAGAGTTTTCTTCTTTTCCACTTACTTCTAACTTATCTTCTTTCAGAATGTTAAAATTTGGCTATCATCTTAAAGTGATTTCTACATACCTTTATTCGCAAACTAGCTCTATTCCTGCTTTCATATATCTACAACATATAGATGCTTTATTTTCCATTCATCCAGATCTATCGTACATCATCAATCAGCAACCTTGAGGGGAACTACAACCATTGGGCAATCCAGGCCCAACAATGTAGTCTGGTACGATCCAGCTTCAAAGACCCTTCTATATGCTGCACTCATGCTCTTCTTAAGTCAATGACAAATCACTGTCAAAGGTCACGGTAGAGAAACCTTAGGTGCTGAATTGGGGGTTTCTAATTCGGTGACCAATTAATGCAATTAAAGGTGCAAAATAGAAGTGCTTGATGAGAGGAGTCTAGATTTGGTTTTGATTTGGAGAATGGATGAGTGAGGCGATTGAAATTTGCCTTGAAAGGCATGATGGCTCTGATATAGGGGTGGTTGTGGCGACAACCGCGGGTGGCAGTGCAAAATAAAAGATATAAAACTAAAGCCCCAATTCATAAATAAAAACATATTCATGTTCTGTTAATTAACATTGAAAAGAAGATGACGAGGATAAAAGAAGAGGGGGAAAAGCATAAAAAACCAAGGTCCACCAAATATATAACAAAAAATAATTATAATAAAAAGATAATTGATTTTTGTTCCTTAAAAAACACTCACAAAATTTTGGTCCCTATGCGTATCAATAAAACCGAATTGTATATTTCGTTATTTCTCTCCAAACAGTTGTTTATTTAAACAATGTGACTATATTAATATACACAATTTGGCTTACCAAACATTGGTGTATATTCTATGATATTTATATTTTAGTTATATTAAGTTTATAACATCATACTATGATATTTTGTTTCTAAGATTTGGCATATTTTAAACTACATAAACAAGCATTTTGACAAATAGGTAACCTGCTTCTTCATAGTTGTATAAGCATACGACAATACATCTATTTCATATTAGTGCTGTGAGATCAAAAATCTCTTATTATATTGATACTATTAGAAATCATATTGTGAGACCCCAAATCAATTAGTAAACCTGATTTAGAAGGATATTTCTGGGGCTGTCAAAAACATAATCAACCTATTTATCCAATTCAAATGCCCAGAAATAAATGGGTTATATTAAACCCATTAACTTGGATGGGTCGGTTGGATCAAACTGTTTAACCATAAAATAATTAGGCCTAACCCAAGCAATTTATTAGCAAATCATTTAGTCCACTTACCCAGCAAACTATCATCCCAAATCTTTTGGCCGGATTGTAGGGTTTATTCCCATCAATTTACTAGTTGACACTTTGACCCTCACTTTTCTAGCTCTAATCGACACTTAATGATGATTTATCATCTGATTTGGGGCATGCAACATTTTTAGCACCTTTTACAGCAACCTATCCCCCTTATACATCTTCTCCTCCCTCTCCTAAACGACTATGTCCACTTGCATTCTTTTACGACTGTTTACAGCTTTAAATGATGTTATAAATGCCCTTCTATGAGAGAAGTGCATACCTTTTTGGTAGGATTTTGTTGGGTAATATATCCACCATACTATTTTGTCCTTTTCATAGAATGTGGAGGGCCGGTTCAACTAGTTGCCACCAAATATTATTATGTAGTCAAACCGATTGATATGAGAGGCCCATCTATTATCGACCTTGTAACGACCAACCATTTTGACCCCTAAATATCGACACTAATACATCCACGGTATACATATGCCAAGCACCTAAGTGCTAAAAAGAGATTGTTAGGGTAAACAAAAAGAAAAATAAAAGGAATAAGGAAGAATATTACGATCCGAAATTTTAGACACTTCATATTTAAATATCTAAATTATTTAAATATTTAAACCTTTGATTAAATGTTATTGAATTGATTTAATAACATTCCTAACCCCCTTTAAATCGCAAGGAATGAAGAGAAACTTGTTTTTGAAATTTGTTTATGAAAATAAATACTTTGAAGAAAAATCGATAATGTGCCCGAAAATCGGTTTATCGATAAACATTATTTTATTCAATACAAGTTGTTCGAACTCTTATTCACTTGTCTAGTGATCAAATGAACACATTAGGAACCAAGTAACACACTTCTCTTCATATAGCAATTGGAATGTTCTAAAAGTTGCTAATATAAAAGAGATATTAATATGTTAAGGGTATAAGTGTAAATTTGCTAAAGGAAGTGATGTAAAGGAGAAATGATGGGAGGTAAGGCTTTCATAGCATAGTGGGGGATGATAAAAAACTTAGGCAACACCATTTTGAGCATATATAAGGAGGGGCATACCCTTTTTATATAATCACAAATTCACAAATCAAAAACCAAGCTTTTTAATGTCTTCTTCTTCTCTTATGTTCTAAAGATTTTTTTTTTGCAAATCAACTTCAAATCAAGTCAAACTTTGCCACAAGCCTTAGGATCATATTATCACACCTTCCACCTAGTTATATTTGGAAGAAGTAACTCCAACCTCTCCCCCTGAGTGATGGTCGTGAGTAATTATGGACTTTTAGCCTTGGAAAAGAAAGTTTAAGCAAGTGGAAAGGAAGGAACACTACAACAAAAAGTGTCTTTTATAGCGGCATATAGCCGCTATTAATCACAACCATAGCGGTTTGATAAGCGCTGTATATCGACATGTTATAAAAAACTGTTGAATATTTATAACACAAAATATGCCGCTATAGTTGAGCTTAGTTTTATAACGCAAATTCGCCGCTATGGTACATTAATTCAATAGCTCATTATAGCCGCTATAATACAGCTAAATCTCAACGGAACTGGAAATCTTTATAACACCATTTTGCCGCTATAAAATATTTATTCAATAGCGGTCATTTCACGCTATTAAATCAACATGTTATAGTATTGATAAATTCTCTTACAGCTCATATATGCCGCTATAAAAATCGTAGATACACTTTTCAAGAGCTATGCCTATATATTACATTTTAATAATAGCAATCAAACTAAATCTTCATAAACGAATAAAGATTATAATCAACAAATATAACACAAGAGCATGCTCAGAAAGAAATGTGATATATTTTTCATTACAGTGTACAAACATTAAAGCAAGTGCATAACCATTGAATAAAACATAAGCCTGCAGCCAAGTTAACACAGAGAAACAGAAAATAATGTCAATTTAATAAGTGTACAAACATTACAGAGTACAAACATTAAAGCAATCCTTCCAAATATTACAGAGTACAAACATTACAGAGTTCCAACATGCAAGATCTGATCTAGTTGCGTACTAAGGACCTTGCTTCCTTCCAAATAAGCCTGCGAAGTTAACACAAAGAAACAGAAAATGTTTAAACAAGTGCATGCTCAGATAGAAATGTGATATATATTTTTCATTACAGTGTACAAACATTAAAGCAAGTGCATGAACTGCATGAACTAGAAACTACAATTGATTATTTCTACTGATCTATTTTCCCAATATGGAAAATCAATACTGAAAATGACCGGACCAGATAGGAATTTAAAATAAACCGGTCACTTTAGTTTATAATAAACAAGATGTTGCCTGGTTGATTAAATTCCATATTTGCAACAACTCACCTAGCAAATGATGCACTATAGCTGTGCCTATGTGATATCACTTTATATGACAACCTACAATAAGCAAACAATGCCAAATGTATAAGAATTATTCCATACATCATATTAGGTAGTGTTAGTTTGTCATATTTTTATTATCGGCAACAGTTGAATAGCCAAAACGTATAGAAATGTAATGTTCATATTTACATGTTTGATGCAACATGCAAGTCAGAGAATAGATAACATTAACGGCAAGGCAAACCTGTGAGTACATTGAGCATGCTTCTGTCTTCCTCCAGTAGGTATTAAATCATTTAGCTGATAAGATGTCGATGTGAAGCCAAATGGAACATCAGGCATTAGATTGGATGAAGATTTACCACATGCTCGTATATGGTGCTAACTTTCTTGATTATTCTCCATCTATCAGACTTGGGAATGAGCTGAAGCCTAAGTAAAAGCACTTGGTTGTACATTGAACAAAGAAGTTGAGCATTACAATGAACCATTGAAGCCAAGCAAAGTCAAAAGAAACTGCCAACATTTTGCCATACATTTCTCCAACCATCTGCTGCAACAACCGCTCCAACAACCACCAGTGACTACAACTCATTCAACTGCCATAACTCATTCAACTGAACCAACTTATCCCCGACATCAACCACTTCCATGCTCCTCCTCATTCAACTACCACAAACCCGCTTCCTTCCTGAAACTTGAAACCACTGCAGCAACTTCAAGTCACCAGCCGCGACCTGACTCCATCTTCAAAACCATTTGGAACTAACGTAGTCAATCACCAACTACAACATATCGCCACGACAATCACAACCGCAATCAACTCCAGGTTCCAATACCAAACCCAAATCCGCTACCAACTCCTCCTACCTGCATCCTTCTAATTGCCTCATCCAAATCAATTTGAAATCACAACCAAACCACAAAATCAAGCTGCGACCCTCATCTACCAAGACCTTTGACAGATGTCATCTTTTTCTTGGGCTTCGACTTGTTTTTCCTTTCACCTTTCGTATTTGATGAAGATGTTCTACCAGTTTTCGTGTTTTTTCCCTTGCCCTCTCTGTCTCTTTCACTCCTTTTTCCTTTTACAGTGTTGCCAAGTGATGAAGGAACCCTTAAAATATCAGTTGCACTTCCTACTACTTCATCAAGTAGTAACTCTTTTTGCTTCAATTTGTTTGACCATTGATCTTCCCTCACATTATTCATAATAGACTCGGAGCCACGATCTGCAAAAAGAATGATGCAAAATGGATTTCATAAAAAATGTAAATGAAATAAAACAGTAAGTGCAATCGAAAGTCAAGGAAACAAAATATAGATTATATGGATGTTACGCACACTTGTCGCAGATGCATATGTAATAAAATCACATAACAAATGCAGTACCTGCATTTCTAGATATATCTTTACGAGAAGATACTGAATAGAACATCTCTCTAAACGGAGGCTCACTAAAGCAGCTAGTTCATGTTTCCTTGTACTTTTTCCATATTTCCAATGTTCTTGTTATAAAACCAAGTGTAGCTTGCTTGTTAGCTCTGCTTGAGTTCTTGCTTCCAGAAGGTTTGGGTCCCCAACAAGCCTAACCAAATTCCAATATAAAAAATATGCATGTGAAAGAAATAGGGTGCATCCGTAAGAAATATATGTATTCAATAAAAATAATATAGTAAACGTGGTAATTCTCTCAAGGTTATATATCTAACACTTTAAAATGCTTATGCATATGAGTGCTATACGCAACAAAAATCCATATTATATTATAAAGGCGTAAATTTATCTACATGCATCCTTTCAAACAATATTATGAAGGGATTACTTTAATAACAACGAAAGAAATTTGCAGTACGTTTATCATTTTGCACTAGAAAGCTATTCAAACATCGTTGAGGTCACAATTTTTATATAAAAGCTAAAAAAACTAGGCAACTAAAATTTGTACCCAGCAAGCTATTGAAAATTGTATGATGTACATAATGGTGCTCCCTCGGTGCATAATATTTATTGTCAATATAGGTGCTTCTTTGCAACATGAAATACACGGTATCCTGATTAAAGCAAACCTTGATAATTTGGCTGACCGAAGTTGCAAACTACTAAATTGACTATGTGTGTGAGATATTAGAAACCTATATGATGGATCGGTAGAATATAAATAATGATGCACTTTAAAAATGAGTATAAAATTCTTGCAAGTATGAGCAAAAAAATTGTACAAAGTACATATTACCGCATTGGCAGGCATAGTACAATAACTAAACCGTAAGAACATAAACTTACCATATATTTCTCGTATGCGCGTTCAACAAGCTTGTCCAATGCAATTTGCTCAAGTTCTCTATTACAGTTGAAAAACACAAATAAGGACCCAAAGATATATACCTAATAAGGTATGCAAACCGCCAATATTAAGAAAAGAAGAGAACCAATAAAACAAATACCTTCCTTGAGACTCCCATGCCTCCTTAACAGCCTTCTCTAAAAAAAATTTACTTGAGGTTTGTTTACTTCTGTCCCACTGTGTCTACTTCTGTCCCACTTCTGTCAAAATAAAAAAACATGTCATTTTGTAAGTCTGGTAATGCAAACTGTTAGCGTGTTCAAGTATGCAAGTATTCAAGTGTATAATGGTTGAAGTGTGCAACTGTTCAAGTGACTGTATGCAAGTGTTCAAGTGTGTATGCAAGTGTATAAAATTTAGTTTCAAACGGGTTAAAATTCTCATTATAATTCAAAATTTTGTATTGATGATTTCACTAATAGATATAACATAAACATAAATTTTCCTAACAGCCTATATTAACCTGAATAGCTGGACTTAACATAACAACAATTAATCTACAACAAACACATTTCATGCCAACTTAGAAAGTGGTACCTGATATACAAAGTAGAAACTCCACACATCAAGATCCCATAAATAACCATAATAAATATAAAATAAAACAAATGTACGCATCGTATGTAAGAAGCTGGATGTGCGGATGTGCGGATATGCGGATAAAACTATGTCGACCAAGATAGTAAGGACTCAAATAAGTAAAATTGTAATTTTAGATAGTTTTCCGAAAAACAACCACATCATATATAATTCATCATTTCATACAGTCATATGCATATATAGAAGCCAAATAGATAAATGGAGAGAATAAATATCACTTGGGTCTAACTTGTATGCCTTCTACTATGAGACCTTGCTTCCATTGCATGCTCTTAACATTCTTAAAAGACATGCTTACATCTCCAGCATGACCATCTTCATTATAAAACTCTCCCAACTCAAGTTCCATCCAGCCATCTGCCCTAGCTTGTGGGAACCTCACTTCTGCTGGTAGTTCATGTCGGTTGCTGCCCATTCTCCTCTCCCTTTCATTTGGATAAATGCATGCTTCTCCTTCTGATATTTGAGTTCCAAGTTTGACCGACACTTCTTGAGGAGGTGATCTCAAACCATACGCTTCTGTTATTTTGAATATGAGATATGATTTGTATGTCGTGTTAGGAGAGAGCTCCTCACAGTTTATGCTACCTTGTATTTCCAGCCAACACACTTCACATAGTTCTGTTACTTTTGCAAACTTGATACATTGATAAGCATTTGTATTAGGCACAACGGTTGTACACAATTAATCCAATTTTAGAGATAATCATGGAGGATGTTGTATGTTGAGGGAGTATGGGCATGGATGGCATGTCTTATTGGTTGGAATATGTTTTTCCTCCAAATTAATTATGTCGCTCACCTTTAACTGTCGGTCGTCGCTCCTCATCACATCATTGGCCTTGCCCCTGCTCACATCAATTCTCCCCTTGTAGCTTCATCACTAGCTCCAACATCTAGTTCGCTTGCTGCTTGTAGATTCACCAGGCCTACCGTCGTTGATACTTCACATTCTTTTAACGACAGATACAAACTATACACAACTGCTCTGTCCATCAAGCTCAATGTTGCCTAACAAATGTGTCTATCAGTAACCTCAGTGGATCAGTTCTTGGTGGATACACTATTTTCGAAAAAAACAAGATGCTAATTGTAAAGAGATATCATCAAGTTCAATGTTGTCTAACAAATGTGTCTACCAGTAACCTCGGTGAGGTACATTTCTTTGAGGGCGTATTGGGAAAAATTAGACAACATTTCATAAAATGCGGGTGTATATGTATATTGTATAAGCATGGCATTTGAATATATATTTACGTGGAACAGATTGGCTTTTTCTTGCACTTAATCTACGCATTACTGCAAGGAGTCATCACCAGTAGTAGAATAGTGATAATAATGCATTTCAGCCATTGTTTTATTATCTCTGAATTAGAAGCAGCAAAAGAACACAGGTCAATGCCTAAGCTAATTTTTTACAATAGTAAAAATATGGAGAAGTTATAATTAGGTAATAACATAAGTGAAGATGAGAAAACTAACTGGGATAACGTGATGTCTGTTGGTTGTAAATTTTGAACATCAACGGTTAACGGAGTTTCTGAATTATTACCTAAATGTAAAAATACAATACAATACATAATAATGAAGGTAGTCCATAATACATCAACTAATACTGAATTAATACATCAAGAGTAGAAAAATAACCTTGCATTGCAATATCATGATTAAGTGTATCAGCTTCCACAGAAGAATTAAGAGCTGAAGGCGGTGCAATTGGTAATGATATTTCATAAGTCAATTGCACAGCATTATCGTCTCCAAAACCTAAATTGGCTTTATCTGATAAATTACATGGACTACGTTGAATGACTTCGTTATCTGTAGACATTTTGTACGCCAAAACCGTAGAATTCAGCCTGGCTTTTCGAATTTCATCAATTTGACTGTCTGATTCAATAGCGTGATAGTTCCTCTTCAATCCCTATTTTAAGATTAGAGTAATATGTTAGTAAATGAGAAGATTTTATATAACTGAACAACTTGTTTACATTAGAAAGTTACAATGCAATGCAAGGTGAAATTTTCAAACACATTCAATATGTCAACTTTTTGAATTGTATTATATGTATATAATCCATCCATCATCATTAGTAGCTTTAGGTTGCACAGATATACCTTTAACTGCTCACTCATATTGTGTGCCAGTCTTTCTCTTTTTTGTGTCAGAGTTTAACAAAACAATACATATTACATGTATATGTATCACACTTAAATTTATAAGCAATGAATATAATTTGCAATGTAACGATATATGTATTTTATTTATATATTTATGCATCTATGCTGATTTTAAGTTGTAATATGCATAGTTTTGGGCTCAGTTATGAACATTCATTATATGAATCTCATTGGAAGGTAAGAAAACCTGGACAACAATGTTTGGATGCTTTCGCTTCCTATGCACCACCAAATAATGATTTATAGAAAACAATTTTAAACATTTTGTTAACAAAAGTAGATATGAATATGGTAAATTTATCACCTGAAATTCTGGGTTTTTCAAATTAAAAAAATGAGGCACGGTCCAAAATAAATTTAGTCCATTATCTTTATACCTCCCCAGAGAAGATCAGAAGTACTTTCTTGCGAAACATAATTTCTTTTCCCTGATTATACAAAATATGAACACATTCGATGAAAGTTAGGTGTGGATACTATACATATACATACATGCATACATATTATGAACTTTTTTTTGCAAATTCCTTATTGTTGATTTTAAATTTTAACATGCTCAAACTTCCATCAGCTCGATGAACTATGTGAACTATTCTAAGAATAAGTTATCACAAAGCAGACGAAATCCAAAGGAGAAAATCACAATCTCTAAGCACAAACTACAATTGCTTTATTTAATTTTCCGACTTAAGAATTATTTTATTTCTACAGAGGTTAGAGTAATGGTTTTATTTAATAATTGTAAATAGCAATTAGTTTTATCAGATTAATATTTTTTTCAAGTAATTGTATTGGAGGCCGAATCTACTAACGAACCTCAAATTAGTTGATCCAAAATGGGGATAGAAAAATCAAAACTTAAACTATTACCTAACAAATAGCAATTGAAGAAGAGAGATCTTGCGAAGAGCGGTGGGAGGAATTCCTTCTTCATCCATTTCAAGTCGCGTCTTTTTGAGAGCGACGAGTTGACGCGTCAAGGCGAGCGAGAGGGATTAAAGATGCAAAAGTGGTGCGTTAGAGATGCGCGATTGAGCTGGCTAAGGCAAGCCACGGCGACAGATAGTTAAAGGTGAGCGACGGAATTAAAGGGAGGCAGAATGGTTTTGGAGGGAGAGGGAAAAAAATTTGAGAAGTTGGAGGGAGATGTTTTGGGGCAGTGTTACACTCGAAGGGGAAGATAGATGCGCGCGTTACACCTGTAGGGAGAACAAAAATCAACGGGTAGCTAGATAATTAAGGGTCAATAATAACGCTTCAGAATAACGCGTTATTAAATAGCGTTATTAATATCATATTTTGTTGTAGTGGAAGGTGATTACAAGGTGATGGTAGGAAGTGTTCTTAAGTTTGGCTAAGTGAGTTATCTCACTATCTTGTTTGTATATATTGTGTATATGTATGTTGCGTTTGAAATATAAAGTTAAAGTGACATTAACTAAGTAAAGTTATAAACTTTGGACCCTCTTGATATTGAAACCAAATGACAACTTTATATTGTATAACATAACTTCTATTACCCTCTTAAACATGTGGCATGGCCTCGAATTAAAGTTTAAATGATTTTTTGGATTGCCTGTTGAATTAAAGTATGTTTGAAATTGTTTGAAGCGAGAATAGTTGTTATAAGTGCACTTCGATATCCCTTAACTTTAACTTGTGTAAATTGGATATTTATGATCTTAACTTGGGATAATTTGATTTTTTTTATTTTCTACATATATTTTGGTGTATTGGACTGTAAAGAAATGGTTTGGAAAGTTATAGAAATTGCGAACAAAATTAGTGAAAGTTAGAACAAAAAGGTGATTATAAATACACTTTGTAAATATAGCCTTGTTTCAGGAATTTTTATAAATAAATTAAAAGATATTCTTAGGGTTTTCTTTCTATAGTTTTTGAGTACCCTAAGGGAATTACTAAATATTTCAAGTCTTAAATTATTTATTAAAGTGGTTAAAACTAATCGCAAAGATCGTGCTTTTCAATGTTGTTTTAACATGGCTTTTAATAGTATTTATAAATACCGTAGTAAGTCGCTTATTGTTTTTAGTATTTACAAATGATATTAAATTTGCTATTTATCTCTAATCTTTTTAGAGATGTTTTCCAACCTATTTTGAAGTATTTTAAAGTAAGTTTGAAGTTTAAATATATATTCAATAATTATATATGTATTTTCAAAGTAAAGAGGTTTCATAATAATGTTTTTCATCAAATTATAAATTAGTTATTTTTAAGTAATATTCTACATAGATATTTAAAACCTATTTACAAGTATTTTTAAATTATTTATAAGTTTGAAAAAGGTAATTGACCAAGATTAACATAAAAAGCTGATGAGGTAGACTTCTCTATTAAGATTGATGTCGAGTAGGGATATGAGCAATAAAGCTCTAACCTACCGGCTTCCCACTTGACTGAGGAATAATTAAGTTGGAATGTCGAAATCGTGTTAATCTTATTGCTTACTTATTTTTTTGAAAAGTAATTAACCTTTCTTAATGCTGAAACCCGACAAAATAGACTTATCTATTTGTGAGAGTTAAGATTGATGTCAAGTAGGGATATGAGCAATAAAGCTCTAGCCTACCGGATTCCCTCTTGGCTGAGGAATAGTTAAGTCGGGAATGTTGGAATGTGTTAATCATATTATTTTCTTACTCGATTAAAAAGTAAATCTTGTTAATGATTTGTTAATATACTATACCATTTGAGATAATTATATGAATACTTTTAACTATTGAAAAGAGTACAAATGAATGGTAGATACAGATGAACGACGTTTATTGGCTAAAGCAGTTTTACTAATAAAAGAGGTTTTAATTAATAAAAGATTAATTAAACAAAAAGGAAGTAGAAGTCGCATATGTGACTTAATCGTACTTTATATAACTTGATCGTGCTTTGTATGTTTACTCGTTTATGGAAAACATTTAGTCATATTTTTAGTACTAAAAGACGAAGAAGTAGGCTTGTCTATCTTTGGCAGTTAAGACTGATGTTCGAGTATGGATATAAGCGATAGCTCTAACTTATTGGCTTCACTTTTAACCAATGGATAGTGTGAGATGAAAATATCGAAAATGTGATAAGTACACGAGACATGGTTTCCATATACGATTGTTCTCATTATCATTGAATGACCAAATTCGTCGATTCAGTCTTGGAGAGATCAGGATCGATAAGTGTTTTACTTATTGAAAACCACTTCAAGACTAAGATACATGTTTCATCTCTTAGAAGTGGATATGTTCGAGATGCTGGAATCCAGTGTGGTTTTGAGATCTATTCGAGATGTGGGGATTTGTGTTATGTTCGAGTGATGAAGACTCGTGTGAAAGATGCTGAATGTGACCTCGACATCGAAAATGGCAGAAAATTAAGTAGGAGCATAGTTTGGGGATTTGCTAACCCACGAATAGGGTATTATCACTCTAATTCTAGAGTATGCTATCGATCATTGTGCATGGGAGTTGATGATACTTGGGATCACGTATTTAAATATGGATCGGTTCTGTTTAACTTAATGATATATTTTATCTAGAGATATATTGCGCTCAGAAGTGTTTTTTGACCCTTGTGTAGGAGATTGAATTTGACTTGATCGAAGCGATCTCCATGGAAAATTCATTATGCAAACGTTCCTTATCGGTTTTGATTGTACCCTCTAATATGCTGTTTAATGTAACCAATGTAACCATTCTAGTCATGTTATATATTTATATTCTTCACCACAGACGTTATCTAATATATCAGCTTATGTACTTATTGGATGGTGCTTCTTTTAAGGGACTAACCGTTATGGCATTCCATGCGGTCTCAAAAGTACTGTTATATGCTATATACATATTTCTTGAGTTTCTCAAACCATACTTACGTCTGATGCTTGGTTTTTGTTTTCTCTAAATTCCCCACGTGCTCTTTCGAGTAGTTTAAGAAAGACAGGTTTTCATTGATGTTCCTTAGAGCTTAAGAAGACTAGCTGGATGTTTCACATATCGTAGTATTCTTATTTCTGTTGTATTACTATATTGTACATATTAGCATTTGTGAGGACAGGTAGTTATAATTGTCCAGGCTGATGATAGGACTTAGATTTTGTAACTCTAAAATTTTTGTACTGGAGTAACCCTTTGTATTGTTCTTTTAATATCATATATTATCGTTCCACTAGTGGGATTCTGATATTATGTTCTCTTCTTTCTTGTTCTATATTCTTTTTCTAGTTTTTACAAAAACAATTCGTCTTTCCAATACTTAGATGCTCATCACGTGAATACCGTGGGTGTATTAGTGTCGATATCTGAGGGTCGAAAAGGCATATCGTTACAAAGAAAGAACATAATATCAAAATCTAACAGTGGAACAATAACATATAATATCCAATGACAATACAAACTGTCATTCTAAGATACATAGCATTTTAGAGTTGCAATCCTAAGTACTATCATCAACTTGGATAGTTATAATAGCCTATCAACACTATTGCAGATATATACATAATAATAGTGCAGCGAAAATAAGAATACTACAATAGATGAGACATCCAGCTCATCTCCTTGAGTCCCAAAAATATCCAAATAAACTTGCCTTTCTCAACTGCTTGAAAGAGCACTCAAGGAATTAAAGGAAAAATAAAACGCGAGCTAGACAAAATCCAATGTGAAAAACTCAATAAATATAATTCATTCATATAACAATGTCATTTGAGACTAATTGAATCACCGGAATAGCTTTCCTCTCAAAAGAGCCAAACCTTCTAATAAGTAGATATAGCGATATAATAGATAATGTTTAGGGTGTAAAGTATAAATCAAAAATAGTTGTGTTGCGTGTACACCACAACAATATTAGGTATACGTTTGATACCGCTAAGGAGCATTCACATATATAGATTTCCGTTGGATGTGTTCTTAGTATGTCAAGAATGAGCTTCCTGACAAAGATCAGAGATATCCTTCCAAGCAGCGATATATCTGGGTAAATATACCATAGAATAAACATAGTTATTCCACGCCCTAACAAGTGGCATGGAATATCATCACTCTCGCTAGCAATCCGAAAGCATCTCCATACTACAGATAATATACCCTTAGGTTAGCTAAACTTTTGGCTATGCATCCTACTCTAGTTTCTATCATTACTGAGGGTGAAGTCACGTTCAGCATCTCAACACACAAGTCTTCATCACTCGAACATATATCGAATCTTTCTCTGGATTCCAACATCTCGAAAAGATCTCAAATCTCTACATGGATTCCAACATCTCAAAAAGTTGACGAATCTCTCCATAGATTCCAGCATAAGTCCTCCGGTTTTGAAGTGTTTACGGTTTTTAGTCACCTTATATAAGTAAACTACCTTACTTAATGGACGCTTCAAAACTAATCGATTGAGTTCCAGCTATAATCCCGGTTCTTTCAAAAATAAAAGGTCAATGCATAAGGGTAGGGATCATGTCCTATCCGGTTGGACTTTCGTATCATTTGTTCTAAAAGACCTAGAGAATTTATATGTAGGGTATAACATCACTGAAGATAATCGTATCATATAATTCTCATGTTTCCTCTAGATATTTCCTAAGTTAATTTTGGTCAAATTCAATATCACTGAGAATGATTGCTTATAGAAACCAAGTCTTATATACACATTTCCAACTTTCTCAACTTATACTATCCCTCGTTCAAGAGCGAAGCCGGATAGGTTAGAGCACTGGTCGCGTCAAAGCCATACTTTGACACTTTATTCTTAACTCTTACAAATAGCACAAGTCTACTTTGTCGGTTTTTATTGCTAAGTATATGATTAAATACTTTCCATAAACAAGTAAACACACAAAGCACGATTAACTCACATAAATCGTGATTAAGTTAAATAAGCGACTTAATTAATTCTTTTATTAATTAAAACTTCCTTTATTAGTAAAAGTTATTTTATCTAATAAAAATTTGTCTATCAATTACTACTTCCTTCAGAAGTACGTGAATGACATATAGGAGTCCTTCCCGAGGGATCTCGTATACATACATTCTAAAACTAAGAGATGATTTAGGCAAATGAGTCCTCCCCGGGAGACGTCAAATTGTATGAATATGTGATACTTTAATTCACTTCCTTTTTCTACTTGTATATATATTTAAAATACCTTTATAAAAGATATATACTTATATTCTGCTATTTCAGGATTCATTCGTACACTTTTCAATACTTCAAAAAGTATTCATATACTTATCTCAAATGATATAGGTATATTCACAAATCATTAACATGATTTTTTTTACTTTAAAATATTATCAAAGCGGATAAAATCAAATGTTACCAAAACATTGTTACTATAAACCCTTCTCTTTTATAAGTTGAATCTTTACCTTTTCTCTCTTTTTCTAAAATATTTCAGACTTGTTATTACCTGTAAAATATCTATTTAAAAGGTTTAAGTATATTCAAAAATCTATTTCAATGGGTTTAAAACAAATGTTACTTAAACATTGTCACTACAAACCAAAAACCATTTCAGTTGTAATTATCTTTAAAACATTCTCTTTAAAGACATAATTATATTCATAAGTTTAATAAAAAAGGGTTAAAAACAAATGTTGCTCAAACATTGTTTACTATAAACCCAAAACTATTTATATAAAACATTACCTTTAAAACATTCTTTTTAAAGATCTAAGTATATCCACACTTCCTAAACAAGGTAATATACTTTTAATCAACTTTACAAAACCATTTATTATAACATAAGTATTATAATCCAAAACTTCATTTATTCTTTTATAAAATACTTAACTTATTTTTTCCAAACTTATATGTAAATTTAAAATTACTTATAAATATTTTTTAAATATCTATGTAAAATATTACTTAAAAATAACTAATTTTGAAATTTAACAAAAATCATACTAAAAAACATGTTTCATATTTAAAATCCTTTACTTTAAAAATTCATAAATAATTAATAAAAATATATTTAAACTTCAAAGCAATTTTAAAATATTTTAAAATATGTTAGAAAACATTCCTAAAGAGATAATGGAAACATACATAATTTAAATATCATTTTAAACATTTGAATTCTCAAATGATGTACTGCAGCATTTTGGGAATGTTGCAAAGGAAGCCTGTAACACTTTATAGGTGTTACGAACCAAAGATAGTGTTTATAAATGCCAGCTAGTCTGGAGAAAGAACGAACATGAAAATGCATGACCTTTGTAGCCAGTTTTAACCACTTAAATAAATGATTTTTGACCCAGTTTTTTTACAGTAAGTAGTATACTTAGGCTACTTAAAAACCATGAAAATAAACCCCTAAGGGTATCTTCCAAATTAATTATGAAAATTCCTCAAAACAAGGCATTTTCACGAAGTGCTCATATAGTGACCTTTCTCGCTGTAAAACTCTGATATTTTTATAGTAATAAGTAAAAATATTTTACTTATAATCGCAATAAGGAAACCTCTAGGGATGTGTTTCAAAGTTGACTTAAAAATCACTGAACACAAGGCGATTTCAAAGTGCAACTATAATGACCTTTTCGCTTCTAACTTTCGTAACTTTGTTTCACAAGTTCTAAAAATTTACAAATCAATTCTTTACGATCCTATACACTAAAATATGTGCAGAAAACAACCAATTATCAATCATGTCATAATATATTAACATATCACCAATTTAAACAAGTTTAAAGCAAGGGAATTTCAAGGTGTGTTTATAGCGACTATCGCTATACAAGTACTTTCATATTCACATCAATTCGACAAACAAGCCTACCAACCATTTATACACAATTTCAAGGCAATGCCACATGGTATAGAAGTTCATAAAAGTAATGATATACAGTGTAAAATTGTCATTTGCTTTCAAAAGTAAGGGGGTCCAAAGTTATAACTTTAATTAGTTCATACTTTACTTTAACTTTACATTTAAGCACACAACATATGTAACACAATATGTAATCAATCAATGGTGAGTAAACTCACTTTACAACCATGGTAACACAAGCACATGCCACAAGAACCAAAGAACCACTTCCTACCATCACCAAATATCCAAAGCTTCCATCTTTAGATACAAAATCACAAGACCACGCTTTCCTCCACCAAAATAGCTCATGGCCTACATGTCCCTATTTTTCTCCTTTCTTCCACTTTGAACTTGATATTCATATTTTCTATGATGATTTGGCCTATAGCCAAAGTTTGGTGAAGTTTGGACTTGATTTTCCATGACTAGAGAAAGATTAATGGACATAGAAGTAGATTAGCACTAATTAATTTCTACCTTTTTAAATTTTGTAAAAAGTGATTAGTGAAATCCTTAAGGGTACATTTTTAGTCTTTAGTCAAGAGGTCAATACCACCTCCAAACTTCCTTGAAAGGTCACAAAGGAGTCGCCAACTCACATGCCACCTTTGCATCTAATTCCTAAAACAAATATCTAAAGCAATATTCATTAAAATATCTTCTCCCTTAATTCGTTTGCTAATCTCTTTTGCTATTCACATTTAGTTAGCCATATCATGAAGATATTTTTATTGGTTAATTAATGAAACAATAATGTATTAGGAAAACACAACAAGTCCTAACAAATTTTATCGAGAAAAAAAATATTTTTCAATAAAATGATTTTTGATCACGTTATCGATATTTCTTCGAACAATTTTTTTGAATAAACATATTTCAAAAACAAGTTTACCATCGGTAGTTATTCATTAAAAAGGGGGATAAAAAGGTTATGAAATGAATTTTGTAACACTAAATCCAAAATTCAAATAATTAAATATATGAAGTGTTCGTAATTTCGGATCGTTACAGACCTTGCCTAGGTACATGATCCATAGCCTGAAGTTTAGCTCTCCTGATTCATTTGTTTTTATTAGGAATGGTGACCAATATGTATGTGTTCTGAAGTTGCATATTAGGTAGATGAAGATTTTTAAGTTATCGTCTGAGTTTTTTATACGTCTTCTAGATACACAACCTAAAATTCATATGGTTTTGAATTGGATGGTTGATTCAAGAGTAGCTTGTTCAAAGATAAAACCTACCAAATTTTGGTGAAACAATATATGCGTACTTTTTCCTAAGCAGACTATGGAGTGTCAATGAGTAGCCAACACAAAAATGAATTAAGCCGCTATTGACAATTCAATATAATGTCCCTGACATATTTACCCTATTAGTCTTCAACCACACAAAACAACAACTAGGCTTCTTATGGTGTTGTTTTTTCAATGCGATTTTAGCAATAATCTATAGTTAATTTTGATGTATGTTCTTGTTATCCAGTCTTTTGACCAGACAATATTCGAATAGACTAGATGAATTGAACTTGGAAACTATCAAGGCATGAAGCCTGAGGAGACGACTGAAGCATCCAAAAACCAAGTAAAATATAACCGCAAGGCGAAAACCAAGTTTTTTCCTCTAAACTTGCCTTGGCTCCTCCTACTCACTCAACTTGATACTAGAAGTATTTAACGGAGGAATTTATATCGTGTTAGAAAACCATCGAAAAATTTATAGTTAAAATTTACCGTAAGCGCACGGCGTACACTTGTAGTACGTGGCGAATACGGGTCGATCCGCAGGGAGTTGATGATTTTAAAAATCTATTCAATCAAATTAAACCAAAATCGAGTGAAAGTTAAGCTAGAGAATTAGAAAATTAGCTAACTAACTAAAAGAAAAGAGAAGCAAATATAAGAGTTAAATGACAATTTAGAGAATAAATCCACTCTCTAGATCATGTAGTTCAACACGTATGAAATCATGATCTCTCTTTTATGGTCATTAGTGTTTTAATTGATGTGCTTATCATAAGCATGGCATATTTGTGCTATTGATTAGCCAACATAAGCCATCAAACTATAACACACCCCTTAAATCACTTACTAACTTTCACGAAACTTGACAATGAAAATGAAAATGAAATCTATTTTAAGTATGGCCTATTAACTATTGCTTAGAAATATAGACCATCAAATTTTAATTTCAAATCACTTTCTTTTGCCATAATCATATTTTGATGAAGAGGCAATTAGTGTTAGTGATTGTTTAAGCATAGCCTATTTGGTGTCAACAATATAAGCTATCAAATTCAAAGCAAAAATAACCAGTAAACCATTTCTATTATCATCATTAAGCACAAAAAGAGAGCATGAATTAACAAATAGTTGAAGCTACATAATTAGAGAGCTTCATTACCCCTAAATTGAAGGGGTTTAGCCTCTCATATTTGTCATTTGATTAACAATTGTAGCTAGCAACATGAAAGCAAAATGAAAGAAAACTATTCTAATTGCATAAAAGAAAATCTACACTACTAGCATGAAAGGAAATGAACATGTAATTAAAAGGAAACAATAATTACATTGCATAAAAAAAAGGAAAAGTGCATGAAATAAAAATGGCTAAGTAGCCATGAAAAGAGAAAGGGAAGAGCTTGTTTATTTGTGAGCCTAAACTAAACTAAGAGAGACTAAGAAGGAAAGAAGGTTACATGAAGCATAAGGGGTATTTATACATGTGTTAAACCCTAATTCAATATTTTTGGGGAACGCCCAAATTGCCCTTGAGGTAGTGTGGTGGCCAAGTAATCATTAACATCCACTAATCACCCACTTAAATGTACATGAAGCTTTAATGTCCTTTTATCATGTGCTTAGCTCCTAATTGAAACTCAAGGTAAGTGGGTGGGGTCCTCCATGATCATCACTTTGAATTATTTCCATCTTCATTTGTTCTCTTCACTCTTGTGCATGCATATATTATCATGAAGCCACTTGTAAAATTCACCAAATTTCCTACAAAACAACATAGAAAATTCCAAGTAAATTTTCACAATTTAATAAATGCACAAAAATGACCATTTTACCCCTATATGAAGATGAATATGTGACAATTTGAAAATAATTTGAATTTTGGTTTAAACAGGTAAAAATACTCGATATGATCATTTATTTAATTTAAATAGATTAAATATGGTGGTCAAAATATGCACATTTACGTACACATCAAATACCCCCACACTTATCTTTTTATTCGTCCTCGAATAAAGAAAAAACTAAGATAAATCCATTTTCGTAGGGAGCACGATTGCATTGAGTGTATGCAACAAGCCGTTAAACCACTGGGTGTCCCCAGTAGGACGAGTATTGTCTCGTGAGGGTTTTCAGCGGATACTACCCACAAAATCCAAATGCAAGATGAAAATATTTACAAAATGCAAGATTTATTTACAAAGAGATGAATGCGAGTTTTTGAAAATAGTCACAAATGAAAGATTTACTTTTAAAATAGACACAAATAAGTTAAATATAGGTTTTGGTCATTATCTTGAAAATTTAAGTTATTTACTTGTCAAAATTTCAAACAAAAATCAAGTTATCATAACAATATACTATAGTTTAACTCGTTGTTTCGGTTGATAACAAAGTGTAATTATAAAATGGATCCTTAGTTGATTATCAAAGTTTATCAAAGTGGTATATTCATTTCTTTTCAATAACAAGTCAAATCAAATAAGTTAAAAATAGTGCTAGGATTTTAATTTCTTACTCTCTCTATTTAATTTTTCTTTTAGAAATTTTATTGATATTCACAATATTTATGTATGCCTAACTCAGATAAACTGAGGCCAGATATATTACCCATGCACTGCCTTACGGACTGATGTGAGGGGAATACAGAGCGTGGCGTGTGAACACATAAGTGTGAACACCTATTAACTGTAGGCGTTATTGGTAAAATCATTTTTATATACACACACCTAACTCAGATAAACTGAGGCCAGATATACCGATCGTGCACTGCCTTTCGGGCTTACGTGAGAAGGGTATAGAGCATGGCGAGTGAACATACAAGTGTGAACACATGACTCTAGGTGTTTATTAAAAACTATACATATATACAAGAAGTATCTTTTGTATTTTTTTTATTTTTTTTTTCGAAGAGAGTTTTGCAAAATCATCTTAGCACCATTTAACTTAGAATACAAAAAAAATGTTATATCCTTTACTTTAAATTACCACTTTTTAAAACAAA
This sequence comes from Allium fistulosum, assembly GCA_030737815.1. Classification (NCBI taxonomy): domain Eukaryota; kingdom Viridiplantae; phylum Streptophyta; class Magnoliopsida; order Asparagales; family Amaryllidaceae; genus Allium; species Allium fistulosum. The sequence goes on from CM060906.1 coordinate 1,024,777,205, forward strand.
GATTTTCAATTAGGATGTATTTCATAATTAACACATATGAATCTTCCTATATACTAGTTAAACCATTGTTATTTGTAATCAAACTTCATTTTTATATTTGTTAAGATAAAGGAATTTTCAAAAAATTCAAATTAATAAACCAAAACCATACATTTATCCTATAGTGTTTCTTTAAAAATAAATCAAAAGGCTTAATTTTTTTATTTTTTGAAAATTTTTCTATATTTTTTTTTTGAGCTTTGGAAGAAAAAAAATGAAAAATTAATCATGAAAAATCAAAAAGTAGATGAGTCTCCCCCACACTTGATTTTTACTGTGTCCCCACAGTCAACCCAACTGGAAGGAGAAAAATAAAACAAAAATGAAAGGATGACCTATATTTACAAAAAAGGTGAACGGTATTTGCACAAGATCAGAAAGTACATCGTCAAAGCGTAAATGAAACGGTCTTCCAAAAATCGATTCATTTGCCTCGTCAAGTATACGAGACACAGCTTAAGCTCGAAAAACCAAATCGTAAAAGATTTCAAAGTTGAACGTTGATTTGGAAAAACGAATGTCGTTTTATTGAAAACCGTACGAGTTGTTTTATTTTCGATGATTTTCGGGGTTGATAGAATAATTGATTGAAATTCAAATTTATTATCACCACATTGAAACTCAAATTTATCATTAAAAACTTCTTCAAAATTATCGATTTCAAAATCAAAATAGTGATGTAAATCTTCCCCTTTGGAATTTAACAACTCATTTTCGAAAAGTCCAAAAAAATTATGTTCATTAAATTCGCCTTCCATTGTTGGATTATCAACAACTTCATTGCGTATCTCATGTTCAAAATCTAAAGTTATTGTGTTCAAATTTTCGTGGTCGGAAAAAGGAAGATCGAGTTTTAAATTGAGTTTCTCGCCCTCAAAAGAATCGAAATCCAATTCAATTACCGTTTTTTCAACAACTTCATTAAGATTGTCGTTTTCAATTTCAAAAGTTGTTATTTGAAAATCGTCAATTTGGGTAAAAGATGGATTATTACTTAACTCGTCACACGTTGGGATTTGGTTTTGTTGTTCACGTTGTTTCATATAAGTTTCAAACAATGAATCCGTGTGATCATCGTAAATTCATTCATTTGTTCAACAAAATCCAATTTATAATTATTAGCTTGAGGATTTGTTGAGAACAAAAAATTTCACTTGCATCATACTCGGTATTATTCCCATTGCCAAAATTATTTGAAAAGTGGATCACATTTTCGTTTTGATTTTGAAATTCATTTTGGAGTTCAAAATTGAATTGGCATGGGTTATACTCGAAATTGTTTGAATTTTGAAGTGAATTCAAATTTTGATTATTTTGACAACTTTGATTTGAATCATTGCCCTAATATGAATTACACAAATCATTTATCATTTGATTTTGTTGTGTAGAGATTTCAAGTAAAGACGAAATGCTCTTTTCAAGATTTGAGGGTTGGTCATCGTTTTGAAAATTTTGTGGTTCAAAATTTGAATCATTTAAACAATAGTTGTTGTTAAATATCCATACGAATTTGGAGTGAAATCATATGGATTATATTGATTTTCACAACTATTGTAAAATTCACGTAAGTGGGGAAACTCGGACATTTTCAAGAATGTTTTGTTTTTTATAAAGGAAAAATATTTACAAATAAAATTTATTTTTCAAAAGGGAAATTGATTTTATTTTTTTGGGTTTTCAAATTTTTTCTTTGTTTTTGAAAAGGTTTAATAATTTTTTTGGATTTTGAATTTTTTTTTGGATTTTTGAAATTTCAAAGAAAAAGGATTTAAAAATTTCAAAGGAAAAGGAATATTTACAATTTTTTTAGTTTTGGATTTTGAATTTTTTTTTAAATATGCATGAACTAATGCAACTAAATGAATGCAGGGGTTAATTACAAATGATTTATCCTAAGTTGACCCAAAATTATATAATCACACACTGTCTTAGATAAACAAGATAGTTCTCAGCCAGGTAACGGACAGGATTTATCGGTGCACCACGAATCACCGTAGCAATGCAGCCGAAGGTTTAAGTACCTTTAGAGAAACAACCACTATAATATTTACGAATCACCGTAATATTTATAAATGGTTATTACTCTACCGTAGCCTAGACACCAAGAAATTAAATTGTTCAAAGAAGACAACTTGTCAATATACAATTAAAAGTTATCGATGTCTAATCGATATTATTAATCAAAATCTAGGATGAAATGCAAAGCAGAAAATAAATTGTATTAACAATGCAACTACAAATGATTTTTGTTTTTTTTTTGGTTTATTTTGAATTTTTTTTAAAATGCAAGCAAACAACAATGCAAGACAAATAAAAACAATAGATAAGGGTTAAAAGCAGCAAATTTTTTTATAAGCAAGCGGAGCAGTTATTATTATTATTATTATTATTATTATTTGGCAAGCTTAGCAGCGCAATCCTTCTCCTTCTGTTTTTGCAACCTGAAAGAAAAAACAAAGATATATACACAGATTATATATACATACATATATATCAAAGAAGAAAGTAAGAAAAATGATAACAGAACAGCAATGAACCTAAAACAAAACGAATGAAACTATACAAAAGAAAACAACATTAAATCTAACTTGTTTGTTTTTTTAAGGAAGAAGTAAAATAAATTAAAATGAAACAACTTGGTTTTTTTAAATTAAGAAATAAAACAAACGAAACAAAAAACATTTTTTTAGGGAGAGACTCTTTTTTTTGAAAGGGAAACTTAAAAGTGAAGTTTTACTTAAAAAAATATTTTTAAACTATTAGCAAATGAAAACAAAAACCAATTGAAACTTGCGTTTTTTTTTCTTTTTGTTTTCTTTTTGGTGAGAAAGACCTAAGTAAACAAATTAAATAAATAAAAAATAAGAAAAAGGAAAAACAAACAAAAGAAAGAATAATTACAAAACCAGCCCGGCCCACTTTCTACTTCAAAATCAAATTCGTAAACTACTCTACTTTTTCGCTCAAAAAAGAAATATTGAAATCGAGGCAAATTTCAAAAATGAATTGAGAGAGATTTGCAATGCTATTCCTTTGATTTGGGTGAAGTGAAGACATAGATGGCTTTTGCGATTGCTGGTTTGAAGTCGAGAGTCACGGCAGTGGTCGAATTCGATTCAGGTGATGGAGGAGGATTCAGGTCGAATTGGGGATTGGCGATTTGAATTGGTGGAAGCGATAGATTCAGGCAATAGATGTGGATGCTCTGAGGCGATTGTTTGTGGTCACTGATGCTCTGATGGTCGCTGCTTCGAGTCTTTGTTATGGCTCTGATTGCTTGGTGGAGTTCGTGGAATTATGGAATGGAGGTGTCGATTGCTTGTGGAGGTTCGTTTCGAGTTTTCGATGGAGTAGTTCGATTTTTTTTTGTTGATTGGTGATTTTAATTGTCGTGGTAGCTTGGTGATGAAGTAACGTGGACAGTGGATGGGGCAAAGCAAGGCAGTATATACGAGTGTTGCAGGAAGTACTTGTTTCAGGTTGGTGATTGATTACGTGAATTGAAGTGACAGAGAGGGGATATTTGATGGTATGTCAGTGGTTGTAGCTTAATGGAGGATGTGATGTACAAAGCAGTAGGCACATTGAACAGCAGCACATGGAAGAAGCGAATGCAGTGGAAGGTTGTGAGTTGTTGAAGGCAGATGGTGGAGCAGTTAGTTGTGAATATGGTGGCTGAAGTGGTTATGAGTTATGTGTTGTATTGCAGTGTGAAGTCGTTTGAGCTTGCGATGTTGTTTAGTTTTGGTTTAGGCAGTAGAAATGACAGGCGTAAGATGGGGCAGACTGTGGAATGATGGGTGTAATTGAAGGTGTGAAGGAGGTTCGGTTATTGCTTGGCTACAGTTATGGTGGTCAGTGGATGGTAGATGGTGGTTTGATATGGCACGGTAGTGGCACGACAGAACTGGCAGACTTGTCAGCGTGAAAATACCACTTTGATAATTGCACTGTCAGACTGAGGTAATTACACTATGGCAGTTGACTTGTTGATAAGGCAGTTTCCTTGTTGTAAGATGTTTGCAAGGGGGAGGAGTAGGAAGTTAGAAGTGATGGTGGGTCTGAAAGTTTGTTAGATGTGAGTTGTTGGTTGTGTGGATGGCAGAGGGAGTTATGTATGAGTGGAATGGATTCAGTGAAGTATGGAGGTATATGGTTGTGGAAGTGTATGTATTGTAATGCACTGGTAGCGGTTCTGATTGGGTCGAGGATATGTTGAGATGAGGAGATGGTGGGTGGTGTGATGGTATTGATTTGGTTGCTTTCGAGGCAAGTAGAGGGTCAGTTGTGTCAGGTTGAGCAGCGGTTTGTTTGGTTGTGTGGAGATGATTATTGTGTGGATGTGTGAGGATGATTGGAGGAATGGAATGGTGAATATGGTTATGCAGGTCTGTACAATGATGTTGCTAATGTGGTTGATACCGTTGGTCAGTGAAGTATTGCAACAGTATGGAGATTGATGTAGCTTGTATGGTGGAGTTGCACGGCTGTTGCCTACAGATCTGTATGGTGAGATGGAGGAGGTGATGCGAGGGGAAGTTTGTGAATGGTTCAGTTAGCAAGTATGGACGTAACTTGTTATGGTTTCACAAATATGTTGATAGATTGTAAGTAGGCAGGGTCATGATGGAGCAATGATGCAGTTTTGAAGGCAGAAATGGTTTGTTGTGAAATGTTGAATATGTGGAGTAAGAAATGGTGGACAATGGTGTGTAGTGGGCAGCAGTAATGGTGTATAGTGGTATGGAGTGGAAGTGAATGTAAACTGTGGCCTTGAATGTAAGCAAGAAAGTTGTGATGTGGAGTTGTAGATGTGATATGCAGGCAGGAAATGAAGCGGTGTTGTGATTGAGTTGGAGGGTAGATGGGTGGAAGATGGTGGTGGGATGATGATGACAGCAGTTTGGTTGGACTAGGATGGTGAAGTTGATGATGAGGAGAAAGTGAGGCAGGGGCAGCACAGTATAAGCAACAGTATGCAGTAGTCAGTGTATTTGTATGCACATATATGTATATGCACAGTTTGCAACAATGTATGGAAGTTTTTTTTAGATGTAAACAAAAGAAGAAAATGTAAATGAAAATGTAAAACAGAAAAATGGAATGAATTTTTTTTCCTTTTTCAAACCAAGTTGTGTACTTAATATGCTAATCCAAATGCACTAAAAAAACAAAAGATGCATACACACACAAAATGCACAAGAAACATACACACAGATAATTTTTTTTTAAAATGCAATACAAACGCAAAATGAAAAAAAAATCAAACAGAAATAATTCGAAGAATAGAAGATCAAAATCAAAGCATTCCCTGGCAATGGCGTCAAAAACTTGTTTAACGGCGGAATTTCTATCGCGTTAGAAAACCGTCGAAAAATTTATAGTTAAAATTTACCGCAAGCGCACGACGTACACTTTTAGTACATGGCGAATACAGGTCGATCCGCAGGGAATTGATGATTTTAAAAATCTATTCAATCAAATTTAACCAAAGTCGGGTGAGAGTTAAGCTAGAGAATTAGAAAATTAGCTAACTAACTAAAAGAAAGATGCAAATATAAGAGTTAAATGACAATTTAGAGAATAAATCCACTCTCTAGATCATGTAGTTCAACACGTATGAAATCATGATCTCTCGTTTATGGTCATTAGTGTTTTAATTGATGTGCTTATCATAAGTATGGCATATTTGTGCTATTGATTAGCCAACATAAGCCATCAAACTATAACACACCCCTTAAATCACTTACTAACTTTCACGAAACTTGACAATGAAAATGAAAATGAAATCTATTTTAAGTATGGCCTATTAACTATTGCTTAGAAATATAGACCATCAAATTTTAATTTCAAATCACTTTCTTTTGCCATAATCATATTTTGATGAAGAGGCAATTAGTGTTAGTGATTGTTTAAGCATAGCCTATTTGGTGTCAACAATATAAGCTATCAAATTCAAAGCAAAAATAACCAGTAAACCATTTCTATTATCATCATTAAGCACAAAAAGAGAGCATGAATTAACAAATAGTTGAAGCTACATAATTAGAGAGCTTCATTACCCCTAAATTGAAGGGGTTTAGCCTCTCATATTTGTCATTTGATTAACAATTGTAGCTAGCAACATGAAAGCAAAATGAAAGAAAACTATTCTAATTGCATAAAAGAAAATCTACACTACTAGCATGAAAGGAAATGAACATGTAATTAAAAGGAAACAATAATTACATTGCATAAAAAAAAGGAAAAGTGCATGAAATAAAAATGGCTAAGTAGCCATGAAAAGAGAAAGGGAAGAGCTTGTTTATTTGTGAGCCTAAACTAAACTAAGAGAGACTAAGAAGGAAAGAAGGTTACATGAAGCATAAGGGGTATTTATACATGTGTTAAACCCTAATTCAATATTTTTGGGGAACGCCCAAATTGCCCTTGAGGTAGTGTGGTGGCCAAGTAATCATTAACATCCACTAATCACCCACTTAAATGTACATGAAGCTTTAATGTCCTTTTATCATGTGCTTAGCTCCTAATTGAAACTCAAGGTAAGTGGGTGGGGTCCTCCATGATCATCACTTTGAATTATTTCCATCTTCATTTGTTCTCTTCACTCTTGTGCATGCATATATTATCATGAAGCCACTTGTAAAATTCACCAAATTTCCTACAAAACAACATAGAAAATTCCAAGTAATTTTCACAATTTAATAAATGCACAAAAATGACCATTTTACCCCTATATGAAGATGAATATGTGACAATTTGAAAATAATTTGAATTTTGGTTTAAACAAGTAAAAATACTTGATATGATCATTTATTTAATTTAAATAGATTAAATATGGTGGTAAAAATATGCATATTTACATACACATCAAGAAGCCTATTTCAAGTGTTGTTTCATCGCTCTCATGCAATTCTCTATCGATCTCCATGACCACTTGAATTAGCAACTCGGCTTCTCCACATATCCATCGTTTGAACTCAAAAACAAGCAAATAATGGTGCAAACGAGTATGGAATCCCGAAGCCAATCACCAATCGATCTAAGACAAGAAGATAAAAACTATCCAAATTAAGAATTTATGTATCAATACCATCCAAGTCTATGGATCGGTACCGACCCATGATTATTACTAAGGTGTCCACCTATTTTCTTGGGGAAGCAGTCTATGGCATGGAAAACGAGGTGGAGATCGTGGAGGTGAGATTTTAGGCTTCCTACATCTATAAATAGAGGGGTATGGATCATTTTTATAGACCTTTTGGCTCTAGCTCTTTCTTACTCAAATTTCTTGTAATTACCCATAGATTTATATCGATCCGTAAGAACATCCACTTGTAAACTAGTGATATAATTTATAAAATCACTAAGTCGACGTAGGCCAGGATTAGCCGAAACATTATAAATTGATGTGTGTTCTTTTCTTGTTCTTTTTCATTTATTTCTTCACATTTTATTCTCTACACAATCTTTTGGGTGTTTGTGCCATTTTTGGTTCAAACGTTTTGGTACTTTCACTAAGAACTCATATTCTCATGCTACTTGGATCCATCATCTACTATTGGATTTCTCAGATTCAAGAGATAGATCCAATCTTTTAACCTTACTGTTCTACTGTTTATATTTTGAACAATCTAAGAGAAGTTATTCGCCATAGCCCCATCAAGGAAAAAACGTGCTACAACTTCTAGAGCTACTAATGATGCTAAGAACCAAGACACTCACCGTTTGGATGAAGTTGCCCAACTAGAATATGCTGAGATTCAAAATCTAACTGAAGACATGATCAGAATGGAGATGGATCGCATGATGAAGCAGATGGAGGATAAATTCCAGGAGACTCGTAATGAGATGAACCAGCAGATGCAGAGGAGTTTGAGGCTGCTGAATGAACTAACTTAAAATAGTCGTAGGAGGAGTAGGAGGGACTTAGACCATTCAAGTTCAAAATCTGAAAGTTCCTCATCATCCGAGGAAAGACGAAGGGATAGGAAGCAGAAGAAAATTCAAAAAAAGGCTGGAACTTCGTATCAAGGAGCAAGACAAAATCACAGCTTGAGTTTGTGGATCGGTACCAATCCATGAGGATGGATAGGTACCAATCCAACTTATGTTGGAGCTGGACCTCAGCCTTTGGATGGTGGCATGGATGTGACCTCTGGACGTGCTACTGATGATCAAAATTTGAAATATTAAGCTACCACTGACAACTTACCACCCAAGAATCAAACAGAGGGGACCGCTGGATGAACGAATCTCCTAGAGTATGGAGAACCCAGGTATTTAGAGTATACCCAAGAGCGTTTGTTGGGTTGAACACTCGGAAGAGATCTCGACTACTGTCATTCAGCTGAACCTCCAGAACCAGATTATTTGGTCGAGATGGTCATGAAACTTGTAAATGAAAATCAGTTTAGAAGCCATGATGAATGGGGTACTTCTCCTAGTTGGAATACATTTACTAAGAACATTCTACTATGAAGTATCCATAGAGGTTTGCAATGCCAATAATGCCAATGTTTGGTGGAAAGACAGATCCAAAGCAGCACTTGCTGAAGTATGAATGGCATATGGACTCTACCAGAGCATCTGATGCGGTGAGATGTCGTTGCATTCCAATTTTCCTAGAGCGAGTAGTGACACAGAGGTTCACTCGACTTCCACCGAGATCCATATTGTCCTTTGCTAAGTTGTCATGAAAATTTGTGGAGAAAGTCCATTTACACACTTCACGTCCGAAAGATGTGATGTCATTATCAAACCTCTTCCAAAGCGTGGGAGAATCATTAAAGGATTTCTTGAACCGGTTCCATACAGCAGTGACGGAAGTAACAACTCCCGATGATGACATTGTATTGATGGCATTGATCAGGGGGATTCATCCCGAGAACGACTTCAGGAGATGGTTGGAAATGAAACCCCCGTCGATGATGGATATTTTCTACAGGAAGGCTAATCAGTTCCTATGTTTAGAGGAGGCACACAATCGTCCCCTAAGAAGTGAGGCTGGGAGTTCAGCTGAAGTGATATAGAGCAACATTGCTGTAAAACCGTCTAGAGGAAGTTCTGGGAGTATGGATGTAAATATTGGCAACAAGAGCGGTAGTCAGAAATAGAAAGACAATGGGGCCAGAAAGCAAAATCCTAATAATAGGAGTCATCCTAGGATTCCTAAGTATGATAATTATACCGAGTTAATTAACTCAATCGAGAATTTCTATTTGGCAACTCAAGGTACCGAGCACTATAGGAAGCCAGCTCCGAAGGAGTCAACTGAGAAGGAGGAGATCTAGCAAGTTCTGCAAGCTTCATGAGATGCATGGCCAAAACACCAACGAGTGCAGACACTTGCGTGATATGATCGAAGATTCGATTCAAAAGAAGAAATTGAAATAGTTTGTGGAAGCCCCAAGGGATGGCGGGCATGGAAACTCTAACCCCCTCCCGGGTTGACATCCCAGCCGGGGCAAGCTGTTCCAAGTGGTTAAGAGCCTAAACAGCCTAAAAACGTATGGTGATAAATAAAATCATCGGTAGACTACATCCAGCCAATAAGAGTTTGAATGAGATGGATAGATATGTTGGTGCACTGAAACATACAGATAATGAAAGTTGCTTCGCTGTAGAGGATGGAGCTCTGGCTAAACAGTTTAGAACTATGACTGACGATATTGTTTTCTATAACAGAGACGCTAATGCGGTAGAAGCCCCAACGATTGACCCATTGGTTATAATGGCTACGATTGGCCCTGCAATTGAATTAAAGGTCTTAGTTGTCTGTGAGAGTTCGGTCAACATTCTATTTAAAAAACTTAAGACCAGACGCTTTTGAAAGGAAAGGACTTGAAATCATGTAAATCTCGAATATAGGGATTTAACGGGACGACTACGGAGCCAGTTAGATATATGGAACTATCGGTGGTACTTGGAGAGGGCGGTCGCAAGAGAGTGCAGGTCGTGCCTTTTGTGGTGTTAGATATTTACTCTAGTTGCAATGCATTTTTTGGCCGACTGGCTATGGCTGAATTTAGAGCGGCTATTGCTCCTTGGTGCTAAACAATGAAGTTTCTTATAGAGAATGGTGTGGGAATTGTACACGGAGATCAAAGGCTTAGCCACGAGTGTTATGCCACTAAGCTAAAGGAGACAAGGTGAAGAGAGAAAGTAAAATGTGTAGAGGGGACTCTTTGCATCAAGGCTTTGGATGCATAGACACCAATGACTGAGCTCTGGCTCGGGCATTATAGTTGGTTCCATAAGGATATGGATCCGCGGAAAGAGCTGGAAGATGGAAGAGCAGCTTCTACCGAGTTAACGATCAATGTTCCAGCTAGTCAGGAGGACTCGACATGGGTCCTGAAGGTCGGATCATAGCTCGCTGTGAGAATGATGAAGGAGTTGGTTAGTTTTCTCTGGGTGAACCTAGATGTATTTGCCTGGACGCACTTTGATATGTCTGGGATCTCGCCGAAGATAACGAGTCATGCATTAAACATAAATCATAAATGTGTTCCTGTGAAACAAAAGCGCCACAGCCTAGGTCCGGAAAGATTCGCTGCACTCAAAGAAGAAGTGGAGAAGCTGAAGGAAAATCGCTTCATCCGTGATGCTTTATAACCGAAAAGGGTATCAAATCCGGTCCTGGTGAAAAAGTCATACGGGAAGTGGAGGACATGCTTGACTATTCTGATCTGAATAAAGTATGCCCAAAGGACAGGTTCTCACTCGTGAGGATTGATCAGTTGGTGGATTTGACAACCGGACACGAACTCCTATCATTCATGGATGCATATTTTGGTACAATTCGATTCCAATGCATGACCTGGACCAAGAACACACTAGGTTTTTTTACCGATCTAGGACTATATTTCTATCTGGTCATGCATTTGGACTAAAGAATGCTAGAGCAACTTACCAAAGGTTGATTGATATGATGTTTAGAGACCAGATCGAATGCTTGATGGAAGTCTATGTGGTCGACATGCTCGTCAAGTCACGACAATCGGTAAACCACGTTGATGATTTGGTTAAGATGTTCAGCGTTTTCCGAAAATACTGGATGAAGCTAAACCCTTTTGAAATGCTCATTCATCGTTGCATTATGGAAATTCTTAGGCTTCATTGTGAATTCTCATTGGATCGAAGCTAATCCGGAAAAGTTCTAGGCCCTGAGAAACATTGAGGCCTCGAAGACGATCAAGGAGGTTTAGGCCTGAACGGGAAAGTCGCCCTAAGTCGATTCATCTCTAGAGCAACATAAAAATGCATCCCTTTCTTTGACGTGATTAAGAAGGGAAAAAGGAATTTCGCTTGGACACAGGAATGTAAAGACGCATTCTAGGCTCTAGTGGATCACTTGGAGAGACTGCCCATTATTTCGAAGCCGGTGGATGATGTGGACTTGTTTATATATCTGGCAGTTTTGGTGCATGCAATAAGCATCACACTTGTACGAGAGAAATCCTGCATCCAACAACTGATCTACTACATTAGTAAGAAGTTGAAAGGAGTAAAAAGAAATTGCCCCAGGCTGGAAAAGGTTGCATACTTCTTGTCGATCGCTTCGAGGAAGCTCTGTTCCTACTTTCAAGCTTATCCGATCAAAGTTCTTACCAACCAGCCTTTACGACAAGTCTTGCAATGACCTGAGACTTCTGGAAGGCTGTTGAAATAGAACATTGAGTTAAGCCAATATAATATAACCTATCACCCTCGGAGAGCTATTCAGGGCTAAGCTTTGGTGGATTTCATAGCTAAATACACCATGCAAGATGACACTCCGGAGAGAAGCGGGAGCAAAATGCTAGATGGAAAATGTACATGGATGGTGCATCAAACGAAGGTTATTCTGAGGCTGGAATTTTACCTATCACTCTCGAGGAACATTCAATTTGTTATGCCTTAAAGCTCGATTTCCCTGCAACAAACAACGAAACAAAGTATGAAGCATTAATTGTTGGACTCGAAATTTCCAAAGAACTAGGAGTTAAATTTTTACACATCTTTTGTGACTCACAGCTGGTAGTGTGTCAAGTCAGGAAAGAGTTTCAGGCAAAAGGAGCGAGATTAGCTCCTTATATAAAATGTGCCCTTGAGTTGCTTGATGATATTGAATATTAGACAATAACGCATATTCATAGAGAGGAAAATGTAAAGGCCGACTTACTGGCTAAGCTGGCCAGTTCTGGAGATGCGCAGCTCATAGGCCCGGTTCCAATGGAAGTATTGTCAACTCCGAGCATTGACCATATAGATGTCGATTGGATCTTGGAGGTCGAACATGAGAAGGAGGCATGGATGACTCTAATGAAGAATTAATTGCAGAGGGGAACCCCTCAGAACAGGAAGAGCGAATGACAGAAGCTCGTTTGCCAAGCTTCGAGATATATCTTTCAGCGGGGAGCACTTTACAACAAAGGATTCTCAGTCCCACAACTATGATTTTTCACCAACGATGAAGCCAAACAAATCTTGAAAGAAGTTCATAAAGGGGGCTATGGCGACCACACTAGGGGGCAAACCCCGACGAAGAAGATTCTCCGGTATGGGTACTTCTGGCAAAATGTCAACCGAGACATAGCTAATTACAGTGGAAAGTATGACAAGTGCCAGATGTTTTCTAAGATTCAGAGAACTCCACCGACGGAGATTACTCAAATGGCGAATCCCTGGATGTTTGCAATCTGGGGAACCGATATTATCGGAATGTTGCCGATATCTAAAGGTGGTGTGAAGTACGCCATCATCGTAATTGATTACTTCACCAAATGGGTTAAGGCCGAGCCATTAACCACACACCATAAAGAAAGTAATCAACTTCGTAGTCCGGAATATCATCTGTTGTTTTGGAGTTCCACAAGTAATCATTACTGATAACGGAACCCAATTTGACAACACCGAGTTTAAGGCTTTCTGCCACTGACATCGCATAGAGAAGAGATTTGTTGCGGTGGCACACCCCCGGGCAAATATACAAGTTGAAGCTGTAAATAAGATTATTAAATCCATTCTCAAGAAGCGATTGAAAAAGGCTAAGGGCAAGTGGGTCGAACTTTCATTGGCACTTTGGGCTTATCGAACAACTCAACAAGTCAGCAACTGGCCACTCTCTATTCGCCTTAGCCTATGGATTAGAGGCTATGATTCCAGTTGAACTAGAAGTACCATCTCATCAAGTAACTCACTCCAACCAATGGATGAATGAGCAACTCCTCCTGTTGGAATCTCTTGATATGATCGATGAGAAGCACGATGAAGCTGACTTGAGAGCACCTGCGCACCAGAACCGAGTCGCTCGATATGACAATGCCAAGCTTAGGAATTAGACCTTTGAGATTGATGACTTGGTTCTCAAATGAATCTTCTCAGGCCCTGAAAACTTGGGTCTGACATAGGAAGGCCCGTACATAATAAAGAAAAAGCTTGAAGATGACACTTTCAGGCCAGCAATGGTTGATGGGATCTCATTCCTAAGGGCGTGGAATAGCAAGCACTTACGACGCTATTTCACTTAGAAATAAATTTGTACATAATTGGATATAGCCAAGTAATAAGACAAACCTTGTCATTTCCCATCTTCAATAAATGAAATGGCTTCAGATCTGTGTCTCTGTCTTTACGTAGCTTAAGAGTTGTGAAATATGACCAACTCGAATGAGTATGCATGTGTATAATGCAAGTGTTTAGGTACCCAGATTTAGATGCCATCCAAACTTCTACGGTCCATGATCAGACCCTCGAAGTTTAACCATTCTTGGCACCCAGAGATGGATGCCAATTAACTCTTGCCCTTGATGTGGGGGCATAGGTATAAACCAAATAGGACGTGATTTGACCGTCCATCAGCTAACTCGTACCCTTGATGTGAGGGCAGGATTATAATTCAGAATGGATGTGATATAACCATCTAATCACCTACATCTTGCCCGAAATAGGAAGGACAGAAGATCCATGACCATCATAAGGTGGGATATTACATATAAACTCTGATCAATGCCCAGAGTTAGGCATGATTGAAGGTAAACAACCTAGATGAGGATGTGCAAACTACGATCCTAAGTAGTTAGCTTAAACCAACACCCAGAGCTTGGCGTGATCAAATGTCGCTATCTTGGAAAAGAATACCCGAACGGTTATACTAAATGGCTTACCCCGACCGATGCCTAGAGCTTGGCACTTCAACGATTGCATTGCATTCACTAGAACAACAAAAGGCCGATAGATGATGAAATAGGCTAGTAACTTAGTCCAACCATAATCATGAAAATATAAGGATCGTGAGTACATATAACGGAAAGCGCATTTCTTAAGTACTTAGACAAATTCACACAAAGATTTGGAAAAACAAAAGTCTTTGTTATTAATAGTCAAAATAAGGCTTAAAAAGAAAGAAAAGGTATATGTGTAATTCACGCTGGAACTGAAAAGCAAAAGTGAAGTCGAATCCGCAGAACGCCGGCCGAAAAAACAAAAACAAAAAGCTAGAAAGTGCCTAACTGTACAAGCAAAAACAAAACATACCAATGATCACTTCTTATGCTTTTGCTTCTTATACTTTTTCTTCTCTTCTTCGGAGGGAAGTGTGAGTTTATCATGCTTCTTCCTACTTCTTCCTTAGCCCTTGAAATGAGTGCTCTACAATGACACAGTAGGCATGCTTTGAGTGATCCCATATGGAGGAAGAGTGACTGGAACAAAGGTAGTCACTAGGCAAAGCTATGGATAAAAGAGGAGATACGACCTTTATTTTCTTTGGCTTGATCATTTTGGATAGGAGAAGTTCTTGCTCAAGCGTACTCGTAGTGGGACTCAACAAAGGCTCGAAGATTCCAGTAACAACAACATCATCTTCGGCCTGAGCTTCCTGAATCCCACCGATCCCTTCATCCTGTAAAGCATCTATCATTCGTTCGTTAGTCCTAGGAGTCTTGCTAATTGGATTACTCGAGACCGTTTTTGAAGTAGTCACGATCACCGATTCTATTGTAGATGTTTTTTGTCCCGACTGGAGACATTTGTTGGGAAGCGGGATGACCTGGGGTTGAATTGAAACTTGAGAGGTATAAAAAGATAGATTAGCGACGTCAATCAACGACATATGGACTCTCTCAAATATTGGCGAAATCAACGAGATACCTCCTTCAAGCTGGGATTTAGTATGGGCTGGAGTGCCAACGGAATTCCCTTCCAAGATGCGTACAAGGACGATGGACTTTGGCAGTTGGGGTTGATTTGGATTATATCCCGAGAGCAAAGATGATTCAGGAGAAATTTTTGATCTGGATGTGTTCCCAATAGTAGCATCTTAGGATAATGATTCAGAGCCTTCACCTATGTCTTTTTGCACTATAGCAGCCAGCTCCGGATGAAGAATAAGCTCACCCTCTCTTAGCACCCTAGGTCCATCTCTTACGTCGATCATTTTCTCTAACTGTGCCAGGTCTACCTCACCACCTTTCAGAAATTCCTTCTCCTTTGTAACAACTTGTTCTCAGACAAGAGCCAGAGTCTTGGGGTAATCATCATCGAACCACTCTAAGTTAAGAACTTGAGCACGTTAGCATTGTACTTGATGAGCATCGGTTTGAATCTCTCCATCATCCGCTTCTCTATGGCTTCAACCTTTTTTTATGACAAGCACGCCCATGTCTTTAGCACGTTCAACTGCCTTGTCCCTTTCCTCACAAGCAGTAACCAGCTCTTCGCAATACCCTTGGGCCTTTTGAAGAGCCTCATTCTTCGGCTTTGTCTCGCTCTCGAGCTTGGATGATAGCTCATCTACTTTCTTGTTCAAAGCTTCTTTCTCCAACACTCAGTCACAGTTTCGATGATGTGCGGTCTCTATATCATCTCGATGCTTGGTCCTCTCACTCTCGAGTGCCTTGATAGCATCCTTGGACATTTTTTTGGCTTTAGCTTGTGATTTTATCAAGTTCTCAACCTTGGCATCGAGATGACTGATGACCCTTCTATCTTGCGTCTCTGGGAGTTTCAGATTATCGATCTTAAGTTTTCATTCTCTCAAAACCTTAAAAACCGTCTTAGCTACCCGCCTCCACTCGTTATAATGGTTATAAGGGTCTGTTACGTAGGCGATTGTCGCGTATTTTACCTCCGGCAGAACGTTCTTTAGGTTAAAGACAAACATGAGCCCATCAAAGCATACATTAGGGAATTATTCCTTCAGCTCTGCCATTTAGGCATCGGCAGCAAGTTGTTGCTCTATGGTGATGACTGAAGCTTCGAGCAGTTTCTTACCAACCTTATGATGAGAGGCCACAGAGTTGTCCTTATGGTGCTTGCGATCAGAAAGTCCACTGGTATGAGTTGATGTCAAGTGTTGGATGGGAATGGAAGCTGGAGGTGGAGCACGAGAAACATCTCCTAGTTGAAAATCATCGTGGCGATCAAATTGTTTGTCCAGGCTTCTTGGTGGAGGTGAACTCAAAATCTCGACCGCTACCTTAATGGTACGTGATTGGACGATGCCTAAAGTCAGGACACTTTCTCCTTCATGGACTGAAACATATACTTTTTCTTCTTCATGGATCCTGCAAATGAAACAGGAACAAGTTATCATTAATAGAGAAGGACACGAAATAAGTGTAATGCAATGTGTGTGTGTGTCCTAGTGGCTCCCTGATGGACCATTTACTAGAGCTTTGCTCATAGGAGTGATTTATCCCATGCTAACGGAAGGTATATCGTCGTCAAAGCGGAGAGGAGAGTCAAGACCCTCAAGGCTCATATTACCAATGCCGAAAGAGCCGAATTCGATAGGAATCGGCCCTAAACCAACGAATGCATCTTCAGAAGGGAGTGAAGGAGTTTTCTCTGCAATCAGAGCTTGCAAGGGCTGTGTGGAAGATTTCCCTTTCCAAAGTTTCACGACAAGCTTCTTTTTCAAAACGAACTATTGGTCGTCCTTGGACTGTTCACCCAAAGGCTCGTGGCCTACCTTTACATCATCGTGGCCAACTTTGGCACCTTCACCTATGATTTCACCTTCTTCGGTGTGTTCATGTTCTCTTTAAATTTCATCCCCTGAACTTGGGATTGGGGCATGTTAGGCCTTACGTTGCCACCTCCAGGCAAGCTATTATCGTCATCGCCAACGTCGTCAAAAACCACTTGGACTTAACCAGTGCTACAGCCCACTTCTAGCAAATTATGAGCTAGGAGATTCTCATCGAAGAGAAGAACTTCAATATCTCCATCACCCTCCGAAAGTGCTATAAGAACTCTGACGGCATCTGCAAGAGTCACACTGCTGGGTCCCATCGAAACATCTGAATGATAGAAAGAATGTGAGTTAAGCTCGTAAAGTCATAAGGCGAGTTTACAACAAACAAATGAAGTATAACATACATCCAAATAGTTATCTTTGTGCAAATCTTATTGGACAATAGACATTGAACCATTCATTCTAAAAATAGCTCAACTAATTCCATGTACCGGTAACGACTCTATGGCTCTTGGCTGGTTCTAGATAGATCAGAGAAGGGCTTCCTTTTCGGCTCTAATTATACCAAATCTCCTCATCACTAGGCGCCTGGTGCAAATGTTGATCAAAGACAATTTACGTGCCATGAAGGAAGGCGTAGCTATTCGGATGTAGTTTCTTCGGAGTTAATCTCATAAAGTTCAGGATGCGATGAATAAATTGGTTGAATGGCAAAACTTATCCCGCCAAGCACATATATCTGTTACAAGCGGTATAACTCTCTAGGGGATTGTGAGCTTTTTGGTGACGAGAAAGGACTAGTACGTCCTAAAATGGAATCCCATGTTTATCACATATTCTATAGAGTGGTCCCTCTTCAACATTTGAAGCAATGGAATCAACGGGATCATCTAAAATGACAACATCCTCAAGAGTATCAGGAGAAGCTTCTACTTCAGCTTCGGGACCGTCTATAGGTACTTGAGGAATTTCTAGATGAGGTTAATCTGCGTGTAGTTTTTCAATTGGAGGTATGGACTATGCCGGAGTTGGTTGTGCAAGTGGAACTGTAGTCGAGCTCGACTCGGTATCAGATTCTGCATATTTGGAAGTAGATAGACCTGCAGCTTGATTGGCAAGACGTTTGGAACGTTTGTGCTCCATTTCTATAAATACTCAACAAACAATCAACGTCAGATTAATTATAACCTATGCTCCCCATGCTAAAGTGAAACCTAGTGCAGTGTCATGCAATGTCGTGTAGTGTAGATTTTCAATATTATATAACTATTCATTTTAAAAATTCGGACATCGCCCAAAGTGATCGTCATCGTTGACCGTCCTGACGAGTGTCACATTGTGGACCATGCTTTGGAAATGTTTTAAAACCAAGAAGGAGAAATTTGACACAAATCCTTGGTCCGCAAAGTAAAGTTCACATGTGAACTTGGAGTTCACAAAATTCACCAAGGGTTGGATTTATACCGATCTAACCCCTTTGAGAAATTTCATCCTCCTTCTCCCTTTTTATCTCCCATTCCCAGACCACGGTCATCCATGCCAACTTCATCCATGTCGATCCCAAACTCCACCATCTACCAATGTTCACGGGCACGGATGTTCAAGTCGAGAGGTTTTCAAGGCTTAGTATCGGCTCCAAATGGATCGATGGGGCTATATGGAACTGAGATTGGGTGATGGCGCGATTGGGTTCGAGGTCGCAGGCAGAAGCGTTTGTGGATGGTAGTCAATGCAAGGCAAACACTGGCAAGGAGGGTTGACACAAGTTCAAGTCGAGGTTCAAGAGTTTAATTGCAGAGTTCAAGTTGATTCGGTAGGCAAAGATAGAATGAGAGAGAAGAGGAAAGGAATAAGTTTATAAGCCCAGACCTGTGCTTTTAGACGAGAAAAGCTAAGACTTTTCAAAGTCTTGGATCGGTGCATGGGCATATGCATAATAGGTGTGAAGCATATAAAATGGATTAAAAGAAGGCTATATATAGTGACAGTGATAGCGATACACGGGCAGACATAGCTGAAGGTAGCAATAATGATACTTCTTGTAATGTCCTCATTAGCGATGTTAAGCCTTAGAAGATGGATTCGGGTGCTAGTTTTCACATATGTAGTGACGTGAGATGTTTTTCTTATAAAACGACCATCGACATAATTAGGACTGCCAATGGAGTAGACCTACCAGTTTGTGGTATTGGATCTATCCGGTTTCGTATGCATGATGGTATGGTTAGAGAAGTCTCGGGCGTGAGGTATCTTCCTACTAGTTCGTATAATCTCATTTCTCTTGGTCAGTTGGACCGCCGTGGTTACACTTATGAGACTCGAGGTGGACTTTTAAGAGTGAAGAAGGATGGTCATATTGTGATGAAAGGGGTATTAAATGATTGAAACCTTTATAGATTGGTTGGTTGTGTGGTCAATAGTAAGAAGCCAGTGACAGTTGAAGAGCCTAGTCCACAGGTAGGTGGTGAGGTGAATGTATGCACTGCTTTTGATGGATGTTTTGTTAGTTATATTTTCGATAGGGGTCTTCATTTTGATGATGCTCGAGGTATCATGGTGATCATATGGAGAGCTCAGGTCAAGTGGTAAACGGGTGCCGAGATGGAAAATCCACAAAGACTTTATGGAGGTCTTAGGGTATTACAAACGCTTTTAAGGCCAACTTATGTGGTGTATCTCATGGTGGGGGATGCATCACTTGTAGGTGGTGGTAGTAGTTTGTGATCTGGTATGATTAAGAAGAAAGGAGTTGTAACATATCTAAAGACAGTAGGCTTGTGTGTTTTATTTGATGATGCCACTTTCTTATTTTTCTTAAAGAGCAGGTTAAATTAAAGGTGAAGATCAAGGATGTGTTGGAGATATGTGATTTTGTATCAAGGTGGTGATAAAAAATCAGAAATAGAAGGAAAGAAATATGCAAAAGAAAGAAAGAGAAAATTTTGTTTCCCCTTGTTATCTGCTGTGTTGAATGGTGATGCTGTGTTGTGCATGTTTCATGTACAAGATATGTGTACTTAGTGCACTACAAGAAATTTGATTTTTAGTGGCGCTCAAAAAATGCTACAAAAAGTTTTGGTGGCGTTTTGATAAACGCCACTAGAAAACATGCGACTAAAAATCCTTGATTTTTTGTTGCATTTATTTTAACGCCACTATAAATGAATTTTTGGCAGCGTTTTTTAAACGTTACTAAAGATCTTTTTTACAGCGTTTAAGAAACGCCACCAAAAAGGTGCCATTTACTATCTTATTTTTTTGTTGCACTTATTATTATTATTTTTTGTAGCGTTTTTTCTCCGCCACCGTATGTTTCGATTTTATTGCCTGCTGTTTCACGACTACATCTGATTTCGCCTCCAATTCAAGTACTTCAAAACTTATACAATAACGTAATATATAAACATATACACATTCAAAAATAACACATTCAATGAACCACAATAACACAAACAAAAGCAATTACATAATCACCACTATATCATAACATTAGTGTCAAGACAAAAGGTTAACCATACGTTTACACAACCAAACTACCATAAACAGTTTCATAATAGTACATGCAGCTAAAGTAGTGCTGCTACATTACATACTAGTTTCATAATAGTTTCATAACAGTTTTAATCAACCTAACTACATACATGTGCTGCTACCATACCAAAAACCAGTGCTGCTGCTTGAATTCTTCACAAACGTTTATCTACCTGTAAACAATAATAATCATGTTACTAAATATTTGTGAGGTGAAGGTATCAAAGATCAAAAATGGACAAATATAGAAGTCCTTAGACTATAATACTTCAAACAAATATGCCTCTGCGTATTAACCACTGATGTGAGCACATTGTAATCGTCCAACAACTTTTACATCATATTTTATGTATACTGCATCAGACTGTAACTATCACTGTACTGTAATTTTAAGATGACGTTGGATGATTGCTAGTGTCTTAAGGTATTATTAAAAGTCTAGTTTCTT
Source organism: Allium fistulosum (assembly GCA_030737815.1). Lineage (NCBI taxonomy): Eukaryota > Viridiplantae > Streptophyta > Magnoliopsida > Asparagales > Amaryllidaceae > Allium > Allium fistulosum. Next base: position 1,024,798,186 of record CM060906.1, read on the forward strand.
TTATTAAATATAAACAATCGAAGTTTGATTCTTTTATTTATATTTTGTACGTACACCATTGTTTACATTATTATACGAGGAGAATGACAGCATAGAATTGCGAGCATTTCTTGTTTCGTCTAAAATGACATACGGCGCTTTACATTATTAACATTATTGTACGTCAGCATTTTATTTACTGGATTTTAAGTCTGGGTTGATATCCTTTGACTTTTATATGATGAACAATATTTACTGGATTTTACTATGCATTGTGGCTTTTTTTTCTTTTTCTTTTTTTGGGTATCCTCATGGGTACATTCATATCTATGTATGTTACCTCACTTGTGGCTCCGTCCCCAAATGAACTGGCATTTGTCTTCCTTTTCCGTTATCATCTTTATTGCCGAAGCATTGATTTGCACAGTCCTGGACAGTGAATCCACGCCATAGAAGTACTCCAGGTTCTCTATACTGAATTAAAAGTAAATTAAGAAATTAATGACATAAGTTAAATAACAAAATAAACCTGTTCAATATGACAGTACAATATAATAAACCCGTGGGAAGATGATGGTTACTACTGACTGTTACTATTTCAAAACCATCAACATTCCATCACGAACATCACTACCTTAACTCCAAATCATCCGCGAATCATCACCATTCCCCCCTCTGCCTTCAACAACCCATCAACCATCACCTCATCTTCAATCCCCCACTGCTCTGCCATATTTCCATCCTGAACCATATACACCTCCATTCGAATCACCAACTTCAAACATTTTCACACTACTTACCATCCAACAATCCAAAGCCATCCTCACATTCATCTTCTCCAAACTCCACCCTCTCCGACAGTTTCAACACCTCAAACAAGTTGCCTATGTTATCTCCTCACATTCACATCAAACAAAATAGCATCACTTCATCACCCCACATCCATACACCCCTATTCTCTGTTACATACAAAATACATCACGCTTCCACAAGCCATACAACTGTTCCATACTCATCATAATATAACTACAGTCAAAACTGCTACATACACAGTCTGCCATACCACTACCTTGCTTTCACTGCCAACACTTCAACTTCACCAACACTTCACCTGCCTTGCTGTCAAGACATCCTCTCCACTGTGCTATCACCTACATTGCTCAACATCTCCACATTGCTCTAATACACTTGCTTCTCTATCCACTGTCTTCACAACTCACTCTACCACTGTCAATTGTCCTTCTAAAGACACACCACATTCAAACTTCAATACATCAGTGGAGTATTTTAGAAACTTAAGCTACAGACAAACTAACTCATCAATATACGAATGATTCATATTACTTACTCGCTTGCACTATTTACGAAATTTAAGCATTCTTGAATCAGTGATTTCTGCAAAAAAAATACAACAGTTTTCAAGTTATATTATCATGGCATGCTTTTAAGCTATCAGTTATGTAGATGGTACAACTAAAGAGAGAATTTAATATAAATTCAGAAGAAAAAAAAACCTTTAATCCAATGCTGCGAACTTTGAGAATGTCCTGGGGTGTACCGATTTCTTCAGACTTCAGATGAAGAGTTTTAGGAGTTTTTGGTTCTTTACACTCCGTAGTAACATTATTCATGGATGAAAAATCCATTGACTTGGAGCTTGCAAGCTTCAGTGTGTTTGATATTTCTCTTAATTTCTCGGTTATTATTGAATATTCTGCACTGGGTGTCATGGTCTGTTTCTGATTATCTGCTAAAAAGATGATGTTATATTTGAAAATAGAAAAAAGAAATACAAAATTTCAAGTTTCAACCAATTTGATTAATAAGCTAGTAATGTATTCATACCATGCATATCAAAACTATCTGGATTTGATACATCACTAACTTCAGACTCTTCTTTCATCTCAGTTTGTACATTAGTGTCATGACAAATCTGGAAATAATTAAAACAAAGTTACCAAATCTCGTAACTGAAAATAAAACCAATATACCAGATCAATGTCAAAACTTAATGTGACAAACTTAAATAAAGGCCCTTACCTCTTCAGAAACGGTCAATTTCAGATTGCATCCATTAGCAGAACTTTTTTCATCCTCATTAACAACCTTTTCACAAAAATGGAATAAAAATATGATTCAGAATTCATTTATTGCAAAAGAGAGAGTATTGAAAGCAAGGGAGCAGAAGCGTTTAGGTACTTCTGTCCCTGGAAGCATATATTTGTGCTTGAACTTTAAAAACACAAAACTTGAACTGGTAAAAATGAAACCTATCATTTTATTAAGTTTCTACCAAGGTTTATACTTGGAATCGGCTTTTTTCCTTCTTAAGTCTAATTATAAGATTTGGCCTTCAGATAATAATCATCCAAGGGATAAAAGCACCTTAATGAAATATTGTACTACTTTTTCACAAAAAATGGAACAAAAATATGATTTAGAATTCATTTACTAAAATAGAGAGAGTACTGAAGAGAGTGAGCAGAAGTGTTTGAGGTACACTTTAGTTCTCGAAATCATACCAAAACATTTAAGTTAGTAAACCATTACATCTGAAATTTGTTGCTCAAATTAACAGCTTTTAAGATATAATAACAATTACAATATGGGAAATTTTCTGTTTGCATGGAGAATCTTTTTGTCAGTCAAAGTAAAGGCTGATAGTTGGAACAACAATTATAACACTCTCATTTATAAGTCCAGAAAAGCTAGCCACTTTAGTAATAGGAGAGATTTGGTATACCCAATGGATGACATATTCAACTTCTTTGAATAACTTCTATCAAATTGGAAATTAAATATATCATCACATATAACACTAACCTCTTTGATACTAAAATAAAAACTAACCTCCTTGATAATAGGAGATTCGGTATATACATTCGATGACGATGTAACCTCATCTTCTGTCGACAGCTTCTATCGAATAAGAAATAACATATATTGTTACACAAGATATATTACCATCCTCTTTGAATACCTTCTATCAAGAATTAGGGATGTTGTTACAAGTTATGCACAGAAATAACCATATTGTTGGTGACTGTACCACCACAAATGAGTTTACAAATAGTTTTCATCAGTATCCAGCCTACTTACACAAGCATGAAACATCAATTGTAACTAACATGTATCCAGATATATCAACTAAAGAGAAGAATAAAATATATTTCCTCTTTCCACTTAAGAGGTAACTGAGTTGGTTACATCTCAAACTGATGGCCTAACAAAGTATTCATGCTATGAAAACAACTTTTCAGGTTAAAAATTGCATTTATATTAGAAAGAATATTAGATGCTCACAATATCTTAGCCAAGTGCTGACTTGTATATTCCACTTAAGAGGTAACTGAGCTGCACTAGTTGCAAGCTCTACACCAAGAATATGAACAAATTTATATTATATTAAGGTTATACCAATACTAGAAATTATCTCTGTGTGAATTTTAGCTCATTTCTTGAACGTAAAATATCTGTGGAAAGATATGGATATGCATGGGAATGAGAAATATACCATTGAGCAACTCAGCTTTGGGAAGATGATATCTTTTAATCCAAGCCCACCAAGGTACTATAGATGAATCAAATACCACAGGCTCATTGTTATTTGATGTTTCAGGTTTATCTTGCAGCCATTTCCTTCTCCTTGCCTCTGAAATTCAAGATGTTATATATACCATCAGTCTCACATTTGATATCAACTGATGATGCATGTACCACGTTGCTACTTCAGATGTGTATGTCCAATATATGGAAAAATTCTTGATATTAAAGGGTCTCGATTTGGCCTACGAAAACTAAACCATCAAGATTGTAAAAATAGCATTTAACATACTCTAGCTATTTTTAAATGAATAGAAGTGTCTGAATAGCTTAAGCTTTAGATATATTTATATTCTTTCCTTTTCTTTTTTACTTATCAATTTATTTGAGAATAATGCATTTTAGCAGGTGATTCAGATGTTGATATGAAGGAAAAAAGGTATGAAATTTCACCTAGAAATGAAGATTTGCATGCATGTCAAGTTTAACCAATAAGTCTGTGCTATACCATTTATTTTAAAATAAAATTATAATAGAAAATAAAAACATGGATATACACATCAGTTAAATCAATTTCACCCCCAAAAGGAAGTAGAAATACATCCAGAAATGTTGAAGATTCAACATGCATGTCAAGTATAACCAATAAATCCATCCAATTACCAATTCTCTATCCATATCAATGTAAACATAAATCAGCTACAGATTCAATTTTAAATTTCGTATGCAATAGAAAATCTCACCAGCATCTATTACAGCATCCCAATCAGTTTTCCCATTTTTCTCAAACTTGCTCAAATCCCAATTCCCTTTCACCCACCTTGGATCTTTGAATGCGGCAGCGGAATCGCTTGCTTTGTTTTTCAAAGCGAACCTGTTACCCCCAAAATTGAAATTATTATATCTCTTTGGAAAACTCTAGGGGTATGTTGACGAATAGGGATGCAAAAATTTATAGGGAGTTAGAAGGGATAGGTTGATAAAGAATTTGGAGTTTAATTAGGTGAAAATTGATTTTGGGTTTGGATTTGCAATTTGGAATTTGGAAGACGAGAGAGAAAGGAGACATGAGTGGCCATAGAATTCGAGCGAGGTTTTTTTTAAGTGTTTAAAAGAGATAAGGAGCGGCCATAGAAAATTTTAGGGAAATTTTCATGAATTGTTGGCGGGAACCACTTGGCCACATTTATTTGTTCATTATTATAAATTAACTTAACCAATGGTTGCATATAGCTTGAAACGCTACCGATTAATGCAACTAAAAGCAAGTTATCTTGTAGTGGTGTTTCTTTGTTTCCTTTCCTATTTCATGTTATATTTGTTTTCTCAGCCCAATAAGGCTTCGACCCATGACTATGTGTAATAAGGCTTAAGCCCGCATGTGTGTGTAACGAGGGTTACAAGCTGTTGTATATAAACATGTACGAATCCGTGTAATGAATAACAGATACATGATTTTGCTCTTCATCTCTTCTTTCTCAAATCTCCATTTACTTTAACATGGTATCAGAGCGTCAAATTACGAAGTTTGAATCCAACTAGGGTTTTACCTTCTATCTTCAGATCCGAACATCATATCATTCTTTATATCGTTTATCTTCCCTAATTCAAAGATTTGTTACTATGTCTGAAAATAAGATCTCAGTTGATTCGATCTAGATGATGCCGAAAATCACTGATCAAATTAAACAATCTGAATTATTAAAACTGGAGCAAAACAATTCGTCTCTATCTCCGATCCATTGATAAAGGTAATCATTTAACTGAAAGTCCACCAAAACTAGATTCAACCGAGGAAAAGGATCTGATGTGGTTAAGAGATGATGCACGACTATTTCTTCAGATCCGGAATTCAATTGATGGAGAGGTCATTGGATTGGTTGATCACTGTGAGTTCGTGAAAGAATTAATGGAGTATTTGGAGTTTCTATACTCTGGAAAAGGAAATGTGACCAGAATGTATGATGTATGCAAATTGTTTTATAGAGCAGAGAAACAAGAACAAACACTGATGAACTACTTTATGAATTTTAAGAAAACATATGAGGAATTTAACTTGCTGCTTCCAATCAACCCTGATGTTAAGGTTCAACAAAAACAAAGGGAGCAGATGGCAATAATGAGCTTCTTGGCTCGGTTACCATCTGAATTCGAACCAGCAAAATCACAAATACTATCTGGATCGGAGATATCATCATTGCAGGAGGTGTTTAGTCGAATTCTTCGTACTGAGGTGACTCAAATATCAAGTACTCCAGTTGACAGTGCTTTGATAAGTAATAGTAAGAATAATAGACCACCATGGAATAATGCACCACCATGGAATAATGCACAAAGCAACAGTAATAATGCACCAAGATTCTCTGCTCCAAATGAGATGTCTCAACCATTTAGGCCACCAAATCAAAATAAATTTTGTGCATATTGCAAGAAACCTGGTCACATAAAATTTGAGTGTCGAAAGTTGCAATATAAAAACTCCTTGGCCAACAATAACAATAATGCAAATACAAATAAAACAGTATTGATGAATGCTGATGAATTTAAGAGATATGCAAAGTATCAAGAAACTTTTGAGAAGAATCCATCGGGTCATATATCCTCCTCTACTACTGCTGTTGTTGCTAGTATTGAAAAACCATCATCTAAATGGATCATAGATTCAGGAGCTACTGATCATATGACAGGTAATAGTTATTTTGCTTTCTGATATTCAAAGTAATGAATCAACGCATGCTGTCACTTTAGCTGATGGATCACAAACTTATGTTTATGGAACTGGGAAAGCAAACTCGCATACTCAACTGCCACTAAAATCAGTTTTATATTTACCAAATCTGTCATTCAACTTAATGTTAGTAAGTCAGATCACTAGCAAACTTAATTGCTGTGTATCTTTCTTCCCCGATCACTGTTTGTTTCAGGACCTTACAACGAAGCAGGTTATTGGTAGGGGACAAGAATCTGGAGGCTTGTACACACTCAATGAAGAATTATCCAAAAACATTGCTTGCTCAAGTATGATATCTGCTCTTAAAGTTCACTGCCAGTTAGGTCATCCATCTCTTACATTGCTCAAGAAACTTTGTCCACAGTTTAATTTTCTGTCTACAATAAATTGTGAATCATGTTAATTTGACAAACATCATCGTGTTAGTTCATATCCTAGATTAAATAAAAGGGCTAATTTAGTGTTTGATTTAGTGCACTCTGATGTATGGGGTCCTTGTTCTGTTGTTTCAAAGAAAGGATATAGATACTTTGTTACATTTGTTGATGATCATTCAAGAGTAACATGGTTATACCTAATGAAAAATAGATCTGAGCTATTCTCTATTTTTTGTAACTTTTGTGCTAAAATAAAAAACTAGTTTAATGTGTCACTTAAAACTTTAAGAAGTGATAATGCAAAAGAATATACATCCAGTTTGTTTAGTGATTACATGGCTAATAATGGCATTCTTCAAGAGACTTCATGTGTTGATATTGCGTCTCAAAATGGAGTTGCTGAGAGGAAGAACAGGCACTTAATTGAGACTACTCGAGCACTCTTGTTCCATATGAATGCACCCAAAGCTTTTTGGGCAGATGCAATGGCCACAACATGTTTTCTGATCAACAGAATGCCTTCAACAGTGCTAAAGTATGAGATCCCCTTCCAAGTCCTATGTCCTAATAAATCTTTGTATCCAGTGAAGCCAAGAATGTTTGGTTGTGTGTGTTATGTTAGGGATGTGAACCCACAACTAACCAAATTAGATCCAAAATCATTGAAGTGCATATTTGTTAGCTATTCAAGACTTCAAAAAGGTTACAAATGTTTTTGTCCCAGTTTGCATAAATACTTGGTGTCAATTGATGTTACTTTTGTAGAAGATCTCCCATTCTTCCATTGTCTGATTCAAAGTCTTGTGTTCAAGAGGAAAGTGGGAGTGATGATTGGTTGATTTATCCTACAACTTTGTCACAAGGGAGTGAACATAGTGAACTAAATCAAAGGGTAGAAACAAATTTACAAGAATCTGATAATGAGGAAATTCCAGCACATGATCCCAGTCTTGATTTACCAATAGCACTTAGAAAAGGTACACATCAATGTACATATCCTATATCCTCCTTTGTATCATATGATAAACTACATCCAGCAAGCTACACTTTTATTTCCAATCTTGATACTGTTTCTATTCCCAAAAATGTTGGAGAGGCATTGTCTAAACCAGAATGGCAAAAAGCAATGTTAGAAGAGATTGAAGCTTTGGATCATAATAACACCTGGAATTTGGTTCAACTACCAGATATAAGAAAGGTGATAGGGTGTAAATGGGTGTTCTCAGTTAAAGTTAACCTAGATGGGTCAGTGGCTAGACTAAAGGCTAGGTTGGTTGCAAAAGGATATGCACAAACTTATGGGACAGATTATTCAGAAACCATCTCTCCAGTGGCTAAAATGACGTCCATAAGATTGTTTATCTCTTTAGCAGCAAGATATGACTGGAAACTGCATCAACTTGATATTAAAAATGCTTTTCTCCATGGGGATTTGATTGAAGAGGTATATATGGAGCAACCACCTGGGTTTGTTGCTCAGGGGGGAGACAGGAAAGGTATGTAGACTAAAGAAAAGTTTGTATGGACTAAAACAAAGTCCAAGAGCATGGTTTGGTAAGTTCAGTCAAGTGGTTGAAGCATTTGGCATAACTAAGAGCAATTTTGATCATTATGTGTTCTATAGAAATTCAAAAGAAGGAATTATATTGTTAGTAGTATATGTAGATGATATTGTGATTACTGGAAGTGATAGGAAAGGAATTTCAGATCTTAAAGTTTTTATTCAAAAACAATTTCATACAAAAGATCTTGGTGAGTTAAAGTACTTCTTGGGTATTGAAGTGATAAGAGAAAATGGGCAGATCCTTTTGTCACAAAGAAAATACATCATTGATTTGTTAACCAAGACTGGAAAATTGGGTGCAAAGCCTTGTACTACTCCTATGATTACCAATATCAGTTTGACAAATGATGGTGAACTATTTAATGATCCATAAAAATATAGGAGGTTAGTGGGTAAACTGAATTACTTGACAGTAACAAGGCCAGATCTTACTTTTTCAGTTAGTGTCATAAGTCAATTCATGAGTTCTCCAACTATTCATCATTGGAATGCTCTAAAACAAATTCTATGTTACTTGAAAGGAACAGTGGGACAAGGTATTGTGTATGCTAATCATGGACATGAGGAGATAGAAGCTTTCTCGGATGCTGACTGGGCAGGGTCTAGGTCAGATAGAAGATCAACCTCTGGATTTTGTGTATTTGTTGGAGGTAACTTAGTCTCATGGAAAAGTAAAAAAAATGTGCTGTCTCGGTCCAGTGCTAAATCAGAGTATAGAGGTATGGATAATGCTATTTGTGAACTAATGTGCATAAATCACTTTATGTCTGAGATAGGTTTGAAACCAAAGTTGCCAGTGAAATTATGGTGTGATAACCAAGCAGCAATTCATATTGCTTCTAATCCAGTATTCCAAGAGAGAACCAAACATATCGAAGTGGACTGTCACTTCATTCGCGAGAAGATACAGCAAGGTTTGATCGTAACTGGGTTTGTCAGATCTGGAGATCAACTGGCTGACATATTCACCAAGGCGTTGAGTGGTGCGAGAGTGGAGTACCTTTGCAGCAAGTTGAGCATGATTAATAAGTATGCTTCAACTTGAGGGGGGGTGTTATCTGCTGTGTTGAATGGTGATGCTGTGTTGTGCATGTTTCATGTACAAGATATGTGTACTTAGTGTTTCTTTGTTTCCTTTCCTATTTCATGTTATATTTGTTTTCTGAGCCCAATAAGGCTCCGGCCCATGACTGTGTGTAATAAGGCTTAAGCCCGCGTGTGTATGTAACGAGGGTTACAAGCTGTTGTATATAAACATGTACGAATCTGTGTGATGAATAACAGATACATGATTTTGCTCTTCATCTCTTCTTTCTCAAATCTCCATTTACTTTAACACCCCTAATTAATAAGCATATTTGATTATGTTTATTTCTCTATTTAATTGGCTAATCAATTTATTTTTTCTATATAATATTAATTTGGGCACTAAGTAATTGATGTTATAAATAGAACCTAGAAGAGAGTGGAAAAGTGTGAAAAAGTATTTGGTATTTCTCTCTTCTTCCATCTTTGTTCTTCTTCTCCAAACATTAAGAATCCATTGTTATAGGATCAAGACTCCTTCTCAATTAGGTTATTGATTCTATTTTTTGTTTTGTTTACTTTTATTTGGCCGATTAACCCTAAACAATTGTTTTTTGAGAATCAATATAAATGGTTGTTGGGTGGAATCTTATATGTTGATCTCTTGATTTCTTTGTGTTTTGGATCTATCTTCACCATCGTTTATTTCAAATATTATTATCTTCATCCAATATTATCCCTTTGTACTTGGATGATATACGATTCTGGGATAGGCTTCCTTGATAATTTTATCTTTTGTTAGGTTTTGGGCAGTTAAAATCCTAACAAAAACATCCAAAAATAGCATGCATTGGTCATGATAGACTAGTACATCGCATCTATAAATGATTTAAACATGAATATTTCGTTATCATGGACCTATGGATCCTCTTGAGGGACATGAGTGTCAAAAGACGTTGATCCTCTATATAACTTGTTTTAAAGGCAATGATTAGGGTGCCAAAATTAAATCAATAACTATGATAATTGTTGCTTTATCATATAACCTCACAATTGAAACAATGCGACATCTAATACTTAAAGAAGAAATGTTTAGAGTCGTATTCTAACATTCATAATGATAACATAATCCTACAAAATAGTGGTAATTATGCAATTATCTAAAAATACTATTGATCAAAATTCTTCTTGTTGTCAAACAAAATAACAAATCACTGAAGAAAATTTGTGAATCTCATTCAACTGTCTATAAACCTATTATGAAACGGATGAGATTTATTTTGTTGGAAAGAGGAACGATGTGACTCGAGAGATGGAAGTGGACAATGATATAGTTATGGATGCCCACAAAGGCAATTGTGCAATTATAAGTATACAATTGAGACCAGTAAGTAATCTCGTTCGAGATAATGGTATGAATTTATTTTAAAATTTCTATCAATATGTTATGTCATTACATCTTTATTGGATAATCATAAAGAGCTATGCTCTCGCATGTCAATAGAAATCCTTGGAGTTAGTGTTGTGTTGGTCGCAATTATAATAAGATCTTAATCATGCGTATTGGATCAATCGCCTAAACATGAATTCTTGTGTGTACCTAACTAAATGTGCATCGAGAAAAGGATATCAATATCTGGGTATACTATTGTGCATAATGTTCTTCGATATGAACATAGTGCATTTCTCGTAACTACATAGAGACACCAAGTGGTTACGTATGTGTTTTCATTAATGAACATAGGACTATTCACCAAGATGATTTTATAGATATTTATACCTAGGTCAAACATAAAATCTCACGTGATGATATGTAGTAGTCTTTTGACTTGAGAATATCGTCTAAGTTATACATGGAGACCACACTTTAATTACAGATAATCATACAAGTCAATCAAATTACAAATGATGCGATAAAAAACATGAAGCGATATTCAGTTTGGTGGAGGATTTCTCCTTTTTGATACATGAGGAATAGTGTCGACATAACTGGAAATTGACACAGAGTCACAATGACCTTAGCCGAGGCGGTACGACTAGAGGCATGTTACCAATAAAAAGGTCTTGTGAGTCCCCCACGATGTGTACTTCAACTTATTTTCTCATTTCTCGTTCAAACCCTTAACCCTATAAGCATTCATCCATGATTCGAAGTCAAACCCTCTGCAACTCACAGTGCCGCTTTCGGCTACAGGAACACATTGCCAAATTACACCGCCTCCTCAGTTGATTTCCTTCATCATTGACGCCGTTGACATAGGTAGCCCTAATTTTAGTTTTTGGATTTTGTTTCTTTACCTATAATATGTTACTTTGTTTTTCAAAATCCTTGTTGGAAGCATCATTTTTACAAAAGCTTTGGTTTCTTAATGATTTTCAATATACTACTTTATATCGAAATAAATTTTGTTTTCTTAATCAACTTTGGCATAAATGAGCTTTATATACTCAGTGAATTGAACTAATATATTTGTTAATAAATAGTTGAACTAATTTTACATGTTATTAATTTTTCTTTGCTAATGAATTGGAATAAATTTACCCTTGATTGATTTTACTTTACTAACCCTAAGGAAATGAGCTTTATTTGCTTAACTATTTCTAATGAATGAATATTTTACTTCAGATTTGTAAAAATATTCTAATGAGTATTTGAAATATTTGTAATAAAGTTGTAATATCTACAATGTATACATATTCTACTAGTACCATGAACAATGAAACTCAAAGCACAATTATTTTGGATTCAATAACTTGAAGATGTATTTAGTCAAATTAGCAATGATGCAATTACTGATCGATTTCAAAACATGAGAATTCATCATGGATAACTTTATAAAAAAAATTTAGCAAGGCAAGCCAATTTTATAGTAGACCGTCCACTTATATTATTAATTTTGGAAGAGATGAGAGGCAAAGGTGCCTCATCGGCTACAACATACATACAATACCTACAACCCACACACGGGTTAGGCGACAAAATATCGATATATACCAGCTTACATCACAAGACAAAATACCCAAAAGACTGAAAAGAAAAATAACCACCGAAGGTTAAGCAGGGAAAAGATCCGCTAACCCATAATCCATGCCATTATCCAAGTCATCGAGTACCAACAGAGTGGGTGAAGAAACTAGCAGAAGGGGCGAGGTAACAACATTATCCACGGCTACAAGAAGAGGATCAGCATACTGAGAAGGAGCAGAGGCAAGAAAAGTCTTTAGGCCGGTAAGAGATAAGGGATCAGGAGGAGCAGCAATGGGATTAGGTGGAGGAACACCAGTAGTGTCAGCAATCTTAGCTTTCAAAATGCGAGGATTTGGTTTCTAAATGGGGTCCTTGGGAGGCAAGGAGGAGGACACACCATCAACAGGACGATGTCTACAATCTGAAGCGATGTGACCAAAAGAGTGGCAGAAAGTACAGATCGGAGGAGACCATTGGTAATCAATATCAACTCGACCCACTCTATTCCCAGAAAGGGCAACAGATAGGTGAGTTGGAAGAAGTCGCATGGGGGTAATCTCAATCATTGCCCTAGCAAAACCAAGCCTTTCACGACCCTCGGTATTCTCGTCAAAACAGATTAACTCACCAATATGACATGCCAACAAGTCAAGTCCCTCCAAAGATTGAAGAGAAGAAGGAATGTTCGTGAAGTTTGCCCAGATAGATATTGACAATATATGCTCTCTAGCAGAGTCAACCGAAGGACTCCACTTGGTTAAAATAACACAAGGATTAGACTCAAGAACCATACGCCTGTCATCCGGGCAAGAGAAATAAAAAAAAAACATGTCATTGTCAAATCTAACCTTAAGAGAACCTTTTAATTTCCATTTATTCCCAAGAAAATTCTTAACAACTATATAGTTAAGGCCCTTATATAGGAAAAAACCAACAATCGAATCCTTCCAAAAAGACTTTCCCGCCTCAATAACCTCACTATGAGGCACAAGAAGTTCATCACAATTACCAACAATGTCGTAACGCTTAGAGATATACCTGCCGACATTTCGTGGCTTTATAATAAATAGTTATTTCCAAGACTATTCAGTGGAATCACATTTCGCCTGGCCTGGCTGAGAGGCAGTGCTAGCAGGCAACAGGGGACGGTTACCAAAATTAACCAAATCGGAGAATTCAACAACATTGTTTAGATTGGCCATGGGAGCATTAGTAGTAGCAGCACGTACAGATCGGCCAGTAGTAGAAGCAGGAACAGGCAAAGGCGCATCAGGCACGTGCGCAACAACAGGTTACGTACTATCGCGAGCTCTAGGTGAAGATGAAGCACTTGGTTCACACGCAATAGACTCTCTCGATACACAAGCATCAAAAATAGCTTGTAGGGTTCCTGGCATGGGGAAGTTGTATGGCGACCCAACAGAAGGAGGCAGCCGGAGCTTTGTCTGGTTAGAGGCAGGAGACGGCACACGTATCTTGCCCGAGCGAGTTTTGGATGCGGTCTCAAGGGGTTTGAAAAATCCAGGTTTCATCACATGACAGCGCACCCAAAACCGAGAATAGGCAGAGCGACAGGCAAGCTAGGGAGGGTGGAGAAAGAGGGGAATCGCGAATCGGAGGCGAAAAGGAGCGAAGGTCAAATGAAAATTAGGGATTTGGGAACGATGAATCACCGGTTGCCACCGAATTAATGGTTTGGTGTTTCCAAAGTTAAAAGGAGGTATGATGATTAGTATCTATGCTATAGTTGTTTAGTATGAAAAGATCAATAATTGATTTTTTTGATAATGTAATATTATTATATAAATTACACTTATGGCTACTTGATGATTTATTATGTGTTTTTTTAACTTTTTGAATACTTATTCAAAAAAATGTAATAAATATAGCCCAAAAAATGTAATAACTATAGACGTGCATGCCCATACCTTTTCAAATTATGACCTAACTAGTCTTAATACCTTCGTATGCTACTGGAAAAGTGTTTGAATTCCAGCAAAAATTATTGACTCTATGTCGATGATGCACCAGTAGTGGTCGACAATTCAAAAATTGTTGCAAAGTTGTCGGTAGTTCGTAGTTAATTGCCTACACTTTTGCAACGATCCTGTTGTACTTTGAACAACATTCGTGCCATATTTTGTCTAAAATTCACAGCACCTTTGTGATGAAGCATAGGAAAGGCATCGGTAAACCTAAGAAAAATAAAATTTTTAGCAATTCTTTTTCATTATAAATGAATACATTAACCTTTGATGCTTGATTACAATATTGTTTAGTATTTTCATTCACCAACATTGTATACATCAAATTATACACTATTTTAAACTTCAAATAGTATTTGTTTATTGTTATGAAATTAATGCCACAAATATTAAATTATATAAGAATAAATGATATATTGTAAACAATATACAAATAAAATTTAAATTATATATTGTAAAATATATACTATAAATTATATGATATAAATTATATATTAGTTTACACTATCAATATATATATATATATATATATTTTAATTCAAAAATGTTTGTGTCAACTATTAGAAAAAACATCAAAATGGCGACTATCAGATTGGCGAAATACGATCTTCTTTCTTCCTCTCCGGTCTGAATCGCTCCTTCTCCTTCCGTTGTCGTCCACCTCATCTCTATCCCCTTCTACCTGCCTCGTCTTCCTCTATGCCTATGAAGAAGAAGTATCGTAAACCAAAATTTGTCGCAGACCTGGAAATCAACGATGCATCCCTGACACGTTCTAGCCGATCCTTCAGCGCCGCTTCCTCATCTCGGGACTGAGTGTCAGAGTCCCCGGTCGTGCCAATAACAAAATCTGCTCCTTCAATGAACTTTCCTCTTAATGGTGGGCTGCTTGGGTCGAATTTTGCTTTGGCTTCGAAAGCGATTGCTGCATCTAAAGATGCTATGAAATCGAAATCCACTGAGCTTAATACGAGAGTTATGAGTGATGCAAATCCCCTACTTGGCTTAATGGTCGATATGGCTAATCTTCCTACTGTCGCTCCTTCGGTTTTAGAAGGTAACCACTCACTATATCCTATGCTAAATGCTGCCAGTAATGTTAATTGTTGGAATCATTCATATGTAGACCTTGGAGTTGTTCTTAGAAATAATAGTTTGAATGTTGGTAAAGAGAAAACTAGTGATTTGATTTCTAATTCTGCTGTTAATGCTAGCGGTAATGTTGAGGCTTCTCTGTTGAATGAAAATGAGAATGTTGTTTGTAATCCATGTGTTGCATCCCCTGTTATGCAGCATTCTTCTAATGATACTCAGCAAACAACATATGAACTTTATGATCCAAAAATGAAACTTAAATGGACCTCTTCGTTCTCTTCATTGCGAAGAAATGAGGGTGCTTTTGTGCCCCGTTCATTTGATATGGTGGACATAGATGGGCTAATGATTCCTCCGCCTGAGGTAATACAGGCAGGAATTGATTATTGGTCGGATTATCTTATTGGTTTCCTTTTGGATTCTAACCCTTCTTATTTTTTGGTTAAATCATTGCTACAAAGCATGGCAACCAAAGGTTAGTCTCCTAGTCTACATGGACAACTCCATGTTTTTCTTTAAATTATCGAGACCTGAGGAGCATCTTCAAATCCTCAATAAGGATCCCATCTTTATTAGAGGCAAGCCATTTATTGTCACTACTTGGAGTTCGTTTGTTGATCGTGTAAGGGAGCAGGTATTATCTATTCTAGTTTGGACATACTTTTCTCATATTCCCTTTGTTTTGCGACATATGTCAGGTCTAAATTGACTGCCTAGTTTTGTTGGGAAAGTGAAATGGTTTGATGCTAATACCGTTGCTAGCGAAAAATTAGTTTATGCTAAAGCTTTGATTGAAATATCTCCGGATAAGCCTTTGCCGAATATGATTAGAGTTGGAGTGTCTTAGAATCACGTTGCGGAGATAGTTGTTCGATATGGTTGGAAACCAGATATATGTACATCCTGTGAGACTTTTGGTCATCTTTCTGCAGCTTGTTCTCGAAAATCTACTGTTGGGCGTCCATATGTTCGGACCCCACTTTCACGGCCTTCGGTTATGAACTGGATCCTAAAAGTTCGTATTATGCCTCCTTCTATGCCTATTCCTACTGTGCCACCTATAAAACCTCCTAGTGTGCCTCCTATTGCCCCTTCTGTTGAAGGTTTAGTTTCTCATGACATTCCTTCCTTTGCTGTTATAGATACCGCTGATCCTGTGTTATCTACGGCGGCCCCGAATACTGGTATTGAGTGGAATTCTGCAGAGAAAACTTGGATACATGTTCATTCTGAGATGAGATATGAACTTGCTCATCATGATTTCCATATGTTTGTAAGCGATGTTGATGGTGAATCCAGGCGTCCTCATTGCTTCGTTGATGTAGATGGCCTTATTCTTTCAGTGAAAGGCTCCCACGGCGCGCGGAATGGCTTTCTTCTCCTTGATTATAGTTAGGATAGAAAATTTATCTACTGCAAGGATTACCCTGGATATGTTTTTGATATTGCGGCTCTCTTTGCAGATTATCTACATTTGTTAGGCCCTAATGGAAGTGATTCCTCTTCTTCTTGGGAGGAGGAGCCTATGTTCTCTTAGGTCTTTTATAGTAGCTTAGGCCTTCTTGCCTATCTCATGTTTTATATTTCTTATTAGTAGATAAAGCACCCTGCCTTACTCCTGTATTAACTGGTTTTGGTGGTAATAAAAGTGGATGGAACACTTTAAAAACCGGCTGGCTTTGCCAAATATATATATATATATATATATATATATATATATATTAATTTAAACTATACGTTTGAAACATCACAAAAAAATAAATTCACACAAAATCATCGGTAGGGCGTCAGCAAATTGTAAGTGAGTAGCAAGAAATTAACATGAAATTACTGTTAAATACTATTTTGCTTTTTGTGACACTACCATATATTTAAACAAAATTTTATTAATTTTATATAATATATAATAATTTATTTAAATAATAATTGCAACTAATTTTATATTATTTATTCATTAATTTTTTTGATATCATATGTTTATTTTAAGTTTTTCCTGTAATATATAAAAAAGAATTTGTATGTTCGGATTTTGAAAATTTAGAACGTAAATAGGATGACTATTGGTTCATACAAGAAATCATTTTTGATAGATTTTTAGGGAACGAAAAAGATCATTTTGAACTGGCGGTTCTTTTTATGTTTGGAATTCTCATAATCAGACCATATAAAATCATTAATGTTATCTAAAATACTTAAATATAGAAGTGTTATTATAATTAACATTTTACTCCTAATATTTATTAATGAAATTAAATATAACAAATTATGTACTATTTTAAATTTTAAGTTTAAAAATAAAATTAAAAATAAAATTAATTTTAGTATTATTTAGTAATATTATTAAAATTAAAATTAATGTTAAAGTTATAGTAAATTATATAATTTTTAAATATAAATAATATATAACAATAACATTAAAGTATGATAATTATCAAGCTTAAAGTTAAATTTCAATATTATTTAAATTATATACTATGTAGTAATATTGAATATAATTATATACCGATATTAATTTAGAATATTAATCTGTAAAGAATTTAATAATAATTAATAACCTAAATTTGTATAAAAATAAAATTTCAAAAGGGGTTGGGAACTATAGGTATTCTTGACTTCATTTTGATGTTTTTTGTTTTATGAGTAAAAAATTAATTAGGTCGGAAAGGTGTTGGAAATACCTACATCTTTCTAATGCATTCCCAACACCATGTTCCTCGATCCCATTGGAAATCAGCAAGATCTCTCCCAATTTTCTCCCTAAACCAGAAACACTATTTTCCCAAAAAAATCGACAGGCACCACCATCGAGCACCTTTGTCGAACATCAACGTACACCACCACTGATCACCATCGCCTCCTCATTCATGCACCACAATCGACCATCGATTGAGCACCATGGCTTCCTCCTCCTTATTTTAAGCACCATTAGTGTCTCCTCTCAACACCTCGAGCACCTCCAGCACCAATAGCATCTCTTTCTCACACATCCACCCTTCTTCTTCTTCTAGGTATGATTAATTATAATTTGATTTTAATTGAAGTTGATTAATTATAATTTGAAACCTGTTACAATGGTTGGGTGGTTAAAACGCATGAGTGAGTTACAACAGGTGCATATTTCGATTCCTGACACATACATTTATTTGCAATAAGCTAACTCACACCCTTTCACTTGCCTAAAGTCTACGCTATCGTTTCAGTTCAACCTCCTAGAGTTTACAAGCAACTAATTCTCTAGTTTCACAAAAAAAACTAATTATACTTTGATTTTAATGGAAGTTAATTAATTATGTTAATTGAGTGGATAATCGATTAGCTAATTGAAATTATTTGTATAAGTTGTTTGTAGGATTGTATATGAATGATAGTATAAATTATATACTGAATTCACGGTATAAATTCATAAAAGTTGTTCCCTTAGAAAATTGATCGTATAAATTAAATTATGAATTAATAGTATGAATTCATATAAGTTGTTCCCATATAAAATTGTTTGATCTCGTCTGACATGTATCGTGTATGAGTGTTATATAGATATTCGCTTTTATTGTGAGACGGACGCTGGTATTCATCAAATATAGTATTTATTGGATTTTTCATGCTATTAGACTAGTTATAATTACAATGACATTTTTACATTTTATTAATCATTTCACTTCAAATGCTTCATGGAATTTGGACGGTACTTCCATTTTGTTTCATGTATACGTGCATTGGCGTAGGATATGGGAAGAAAGGGGAAGACCTGCCAAAAATTTATTGAACTGTTTAATGTGTAACGATTTGAAGAATGTAAGAAAAGCATGTGTTTTTAATGGGAAGTAAGGTTGACTGGCTAATAAGTTATTTACAATTAAGATAATTAATTTTAAATTTATAAGAAAATTTATAAGATATTTAATAATTGTTAATAGTTAATATTAAGATAATTCATAAATATAGTTAAAAGACGATTAATTATAAGTAAATAATCAATATTAGGTAATTCATAATTAGGATAATCAATGTCAAATCTATAAGATGATTAATTAATAATATTATAAGATAATTCATCGGTATATTATAAGTAATTAATAATAACTAAATAGTAATAGTAAATGATTAGTATTAAGTGATATGTAATTATGAAAACTAATTTCTGAATTTGTAAGAAAATTTCTAAGATATTTAATTGATATTAATAGTTAATAGTAAGATATTTCATAAGTGTAGTTAAAAGTTAATTAATTAAATAATCAATATTAAGTCATTTATAGTTAAGATAATCAATTTTAAATTTATAAGATCATAATTAGTAATTAATATTGAGATAATTCATAAGTATATCTATAAATAGTTAATTATAGGTAAATAGTTAATAGTAGTCTAACACCATTGTTCAAGTAGTTAGAAGCTCTGGCTTTGGTCTATGAGATAACATGTTCAAATCCTTCGTAGTGCGATTCGAACCATTGGACATATACTACCTACAATTTGTAGGATAATTATGTACCACAATCTAAGTACCCAATTTTAAAAAAGAAAACAAGTAATAGCAAATAGTAAATTTATGTCAAAACTTATACGATATTTAATGAATGTGTACATTTATGTTTATTATGCAGTATAATATAGAACATTTAAAAGTTCGATGTGATTGGATATACAATAATGTAGAGCATAAAGGATCGATACTAACAACTTTTCTACCATGTTTATAAGAATCCATGAAAGTGGCATCTTTTAAGAAAAATATGATATATGTACGATGCCTTTGCAAGAAGTACAAAGCTCAGAAATTTATTGATTATGACAGTGCAGAAATCCATTTGACAAACCACGGTTTTATGGAAGATTATTATTTGTGGAAATTTTACAGCAAAGATACGAGAACACTTAATACACAATTCGTTGATGGAAATGAGAAAGAAATGGTTGTTGATTTTGGTGAACCTATTCCTTAGAATAGAATGACATAAATGGTTTCAAATGTCGGTGGTCCGAGTATGCAGATGAATTCAACAAACGTAGAAAAAGAACTAAATCCTATAGCTAAAAAAATTTGACTTGCTAGAAGCGTCAATACTGCCACTTTTTGATGGATGTCCATTAATAGAGTTAGCAACAACATCTAGGTTAGTTGCTATAAACTCAAAATTAATGGTAGAAAAAACTAATGAATGATGTTATTAGTTTGGTTCGAGATATGATCCCAACCGGTTTGCATAATAGGTTGGAAAATAACTGGTATTCAATAAAAGAAAGTGTCTGCATACGGTCTGTTGTACCAAAAGATTAACATGTGTCGAAACGTATGCTGTTATATTGAAAGGAAGATATAACTCATACACACTATAAAAATTGTAATTTAGGTAGATATGAAAGAAAAAATGCAATGGAAAAGGTGTACCTAGCACAGTTGCATCTGTATGCATCATCTCCGCGTATTCCTAGATTATTAAGATTATATGTTATGGAGTATACGTCTTCTTTTATGATAACAATGTATACTTATATTTGTTTTTTCTATAAAGTGTGTTACACATAAACTATCAATAAAGCACAATTCTATCTTCAATCAACTTGTCATATATTATTTTTCATATACTTGTTGCACACATATCTTATATCAAACACATTAGCACTTTATTTATAAATGGTGACATATGTTTGTTATTATTAAAATGGAGAGATTGTGAAATATTAAAATCAATTTCTGTTTGATATTAATAAATGTATATTGTATTTAATGTGTATTTTTAGTGTTATGTATTTACATGATTCTAATTTCAATTAAGATGTACCAAAATAGATTGTGATGAAGTTTTCTTTTCTCGGTACAAAACAAAACTATGCATGCCATAACTATTTGAAAATAATACTGGTACAAAAGCTTTTATATGCGAATCCATAAAATCACAACAAGAGAAAAAGAGGAAAAGATACATTTAGAGTCACCCAAACAAGGAACAAAATTCAAACAAGGAGCAATAGAGAATAAGATATTTCGGTCATATATTGATTTGTTCGAGTACAGGTTCTCAAGCAAAATATTCTAGCCAGCTACACGTTTCTTATGTATCAAAACAAAACATCAGAATCCTATCATCACTTAATCTCAACCAAACGTGACAAACATCTCAACCAACAAGGACTTCAGTCAGCCTCAAATTTTAGACCAAACATCAACAGCGTTATCAACAATATCAGTACTAACCATCATCACTCTCGCTGATTGGATGAGTTTCCAAAACCAGAGCAGAGTCGGACATCATTACTTGTATATCACGAAGCCAATAACAACCAAGCGAAACTCCATCACGTGCCATGGCTACCGTCCCGTCACAACCAAAACCCAAGCTTTAGGCAACTACAATCTCATCATCGCAAAGTAACGATGCTTCAGAATAGATTTCATCGAAGCCATCTCCATCATCGGACACGAACTTCGATAGAAATGAATCGAAGGCCGGAAATTGACGCTCGTCTCAGATCAGATCTCGCGAACCTGGGATCTCGTTGCTAGCACTCCGGTTGCATAAATTCCTCGGGTTGCACGACATTAGATCAAAACATCATCTTTCGCTTGCGGCAGCAGTGTTCGCCAACAGCGGAAGCAAACAAAATTCCAGGTGGTAGAAACTTGTATTTTCAAGCGGCGATAGCAAGTTTAGGGCGGTGGCAACACTTTATTTTCATTTTTGAGAAGAGGCATTTTTATGTTTTCTTTGAGCAGTTTATTCCAGGTGGTAGAATCTGACCCTTTTATGGCGTTTTAAAATCGCTATATTTAGATGTAACGATCTAGAATTTTACTGCTTTGATTTGAGAATATTTAGTTAATTTTAAATATTTAGTTAATGGTTTTTAATGGTCTAATAATTCTCTTTTAATTAATAAATAATGATGATAAAATCATTTTGCATGTTTGTTGACAAAAATAAATAGTTCAATGAAAAATTGAAAATGTAATCGAAAATCGGTTTTTAGATTTTCGACTTTTTATCGAACGAAAATTGTCGCAACGTTGTTGCACACATATGCACAAACATTTACACATATATAAACATGTCAAATATATGTAAATAAGATTAGTAAAAGTGTGATTTAAGAATTTAAAACGATACTTAAGTAAAAAAAAGTAAAGGTGGATTTTCTTTATAATTTAAAAAGAGAAAAAATATTATTACTTAAAGGACTTAAAAATTAAAAAAGGAGATGTGGTGGTTTAATACCGTGGCATGATGAAAGGAAGATGTGTTGTCAAATTTGTAAGGAAGGGTGGTTGCTTTTATTAAGGAGGGTTAGTTTAATAATTAACCAATTTCCATTTTCTATAAAAAGAACACATCTTTTTTACTTTCCACTTTACTTCACTTTATTTTATTTTCTACCTTCTTACTCTCTTCCTTTCCACTTTCTCCACTACGTGTTCATCTTTATTTATTAAAGAAAATAAATTCAAGTTCACTTCTTTTCACTTTTAAACTAAAAACAAATTCATAAAAATATAAGAAAACCTCTCTACCATCTTAAAGTCCAAAACTTTAGCACCCAAACCCAAGATAGGCTTGGGTCATGAGCTATAAGGAGGAATGGGGGTACTTGCGTGAGCTTTAAGGGAGAAGGGGAGGTGTCGTGCTTGTTGTTTATGCAGTGACAAGAAGTGGTAGCAAGTGGTGGTGATTAAAGTGCGATTTCTTACTTTAAAATGAGTTTTATATTTGATGAAATACTGTAATAATTTTGTGATTATGGTGTTGTATATGTGCATATATTGTTTGTTGTTGTTGATTCCTGCTTGAAAGCAGATGGCATAAATAACCGTTGTGTTGTGGAGGACAAAAGCGGTAAATGGAAGTCGAAGTGTCTTTTTAGCGAATAAATCACTATGGAAGCACTTCGAAGAATAGAAATGTGTAGGGAGATCCAAAAGGATTCCCGTCTTTGTTTTACATTTCATTTATATATGTGTGTATGAAACGATTTATGCTATGGCTGGGTAATGTTGAATATAACTTGGAAAGTTGAATTCTTTTGAGAATAAAAACAAATGGTGGCTTGTTTATGTATCATAGCGGCCGCGGAGCCTTTTTTCAAATTTGAAAAGTTATGAATTTTAAATTGACTTCAACTTTATAATATTTCAAAGTGAAATGTTTTCTATATTTATAATAGTTTAAAATATAGAAAGAAATATGGTTTAAAAGTTATTTGATTTACAAATCAAAGTTTGAAAAGTTATGGTCCATATAGCTATAGTCGTATGGATGCAATTTGAAAATCCGAGATTTTAGTAAAGTAAAGGAGGTTATTTACTTTTCAAAAGTGTTTTATAAAAGTTATATAAGTATTCTAAAAGGAGTTGGATTTTTTAAATATATTTTTAGTATTTAAAACAAGTGGTTTATTTCACTACAAGAAATGTTGCATTTTATAACGGCAATCGATAACACTTTATCTCATAGCGTTATTGTTTCTTTTTAATTTGTTTTATCCAAAGAAGGGATCATAGGGTAACACATTGAAACTAGGCTTATGCTTTTTGTGGCCACCATTTTCCTAACTTAATTTTCCTTTCCCGCTTCCTCAAATTATCTCCTCCAAACTCTATCTTATTTTTGTGACCGCCGTTTCGTGACCTCGCTTATCCACCTCGAAACCCGGCTCCTCGTCATCATCCATTTCCACGATGGCGACTTCATCCTTCGCAGCGCTTCTATCTCCTTCTTCGATTCTGAAATCTCCCACCATCGTCCTTTTCGTCGATTTGGTCTCATCCTCGAACACCATCTCCCCACCACTTCCAAAGACGTCGAACAAGCCCTGCTCTTGTACACTATTCTGCCAACTCTGACACATGGATGAAGATCATTATGAGTCTACTGCTACTCTTTATGTGTTTTTGAAGGATCTCAAGTCGGATTTGGTGCTACAGATCCCGGAGACGGTGAGTTTTCATGATGTTGGTTCTTGATTACTCGTGTAACCTGAAAAAAAATTGAATCAAGGTAGAGTGAGGATTATGTCTATTTGAAGCAATCTTTAAGCTGCTTAGTACTTATTTGAAGCACTACTTATTTGGTGTTTTTCTTATTCTTCCATTTGATCCCCATTCAATGTTCTATTATAAATACGAGCACTACGTCACGCGCGAACGATGGTATGCACTTTGCGTGTGAATTGATTTTCTATAAATTGAATATGTTTAACATATTCAAGAGATGATTTGCACAAAATTTAAGTTATACTTTTTTGCTTTGAAAGCATATGCAGTTAGTTTGAATTTTTATTTCTTTGTTGCAACATCTAACTATTTTCCACAAGTTTGAATTTTTGTTCGTATTAATTTGTAAAAGGGATTTATTTGTTGGATCTTATTTTTAAATGATATTAAGATTTATTAATATTTGTAGAGAGAAGTTTTGAATTCATAAAGGAAGTTTAATTGTTATATCATATGTTTTTGTTTAAGTGACACTGAGATTTAATAATATTTGTAGAGGTTTATTTGTTAGATCTTATGTTTAAGTGATACTAAGATTTAATAATATTTGTAGAGGAAATTTTGGAATTTGAAAAAAAAAGTTAGATCCTTATTTTAAGTGACATTAAAATAAAGCGGCGTTACGGTACGCGTTCGCGCGTGAATTGTTTTTTCTATAAATTGTACATATTCAATCATATTTTTGTGTTGTAATTAAGTGTAGTTAGTTTTTATTTCCAACTTGAGAGGTTTGGTTTTTTTTATTTGTTTCAATTTTTATTTCTATTACTAATTAATGAAGAATGAATTTCTAAAAGAAATTGATTTGTTAAATCTTATTTTTAAGTGATACGACTTGATTTGGTAATCTTTATAAATGGGCATTTTAAATTTGTGAAAAAAGTTTATTTTTTAGAACCTGTTTATAAGTGATATCAAGATTTGATTTGGTAATATTTATAGAGTGACATTTTGAATTTGTAAAAAAAATTATTTCTTAGATCATATTATTTTAGTGATATTATGATTTGATTTGGTAATATTTTTAAAGGGTTGTTTTTGAATTAGTTAATAAGTGTGACATCTAATCTAAGGTATTGCAACTATTATTAAAGATGTTTTCCATACATGCTCCGAATTGTATCCATTATGAAATTTACTTTTTCAGAGCGTGGCCATAGGAAGAATTCAAGGTTTGTTCTCTTTGTCTTATGAACTCGACAACTGAGTCTGGTTCATGAAGCCTTATATATACAAGTAATTTGTCCAAATCAGTTCTACAGTTTCGTCTACCTAACGTGGGATGTATTGAAAACCATTTGCTGCTTAAATTCTCATAATTTTTTAAGTCTAAACGCACATCAAAACCATATTTGGTCTTTAAAACACCCAAATTAAATTGCAAAATAACGTGCCATAGAAGGGTATAAAAATGTGTAAATGTATAGATTAGCTATATTTTTGTACAGGTGTTAAGAAGAAAATCAGTGACCTTATACAGAGACTTTATTTCAAAACTATATGGCTAATACAAATACATTTTATTTAGATTATATATCAATTTGAAGTATGAATAATGGTTGATTTTATATTTTGCAGTATAGGCAGTGCTAGATGCTGGTTATTTGGTTATTGAGGCTGGAACAACTGCTGAGCTTGTTGCTGCAAATGAAAATTTCAAAATGATTTGAAGACGGGCCAATCTTCTTTCCGAGGACCCTTACTTAGATGTTTCGTGACTTTATGCCAAAAGAACATAGTGAGTGAATTTGTCGTTTAATTTGTTCTAATCTAATAAATGAGCACAATAATTTAGTTGCACCACGCAATTATTTTGTAACAATTCCAGTAAATGATATTGACAATGGTGAATTTATGTTCCAAGTAGATGAAAATACAATAACTTTTGAACTAAATATAATATGGATCCATGGTTGTAAAAGATTAGATGAAGTGTGTATACTCAAGCATGCTAGACCAGATGTAGAGAAGTTAGAATACTAATAACTAATAAGCATTTCAGCTGATAAAAACAGCTGTCCTTCATCTCCTTGAAAATGACACATTATCAGTTTTCGATTGGTGTAAGTGATTCTCATCACCCAGTAGAAATAGAAATAAGATGTTCTTGTCAATTAGCAAGTTGTTTTTATAGGAGGATTAACTGATGGTCTTTAGCAACAGAGTATGTTTCTTAATTTTCTAAGGCTTACGATGCAATGGGATACATGAGAATGCCCAAATTAAAAGCGTACCTCTATATTGATATTTTTTTTAAAATAAAAACTATTTGTCTTCTGGAACTGCATTGATTATATGGAATCTCAGCTTATGCATATGAGGTGTTTGCTATTTTAATCTTATATTTAGATTCCAATTGTTTCTTACCCATATAATAATTCTAATTAGTGCTTTTGTAAATATCTATTGATTTCTATACAAAGAATAAGGGAAAAAACATATTTATGGTTGGGTGGTTTGGAACTCTACAAAAGTGTGATGCTAATCAGTAGTGACAGGAGTATTAGAATTCTGAAATCTCACAAGCTTTTCACAGGTTAGTATATTTCTCTGTATTTCATTTGCAATTTCTATTTATTTTACACAAGACCATTTGTTTTTATCTTCAGAACTCCATTTCACTATAAATGAAATTGATCTTCTCATCATGCTTATTAAAATAACTTCATTCTTTTGTAATGACTTGTCCACAGATTCCTAGAACCTTTATTGATTGAATTGGAGAAGAGAAATGGTCTCTAGTGCAACCTCTGCTAGCATCACCTTTTACTGGATATGACGCTTCCAGTTTACAACAAGTACTTTTTTTTGCTAAATTCCTATAATTGATTATTGTTCCAAATGCTACCATCTCTAGAAATGTACATTATTACTTAATGTTTTCATTAAATTAGTTGGACCACATAATCAATTTATCCCATTGGATTTGGACCTTTTAGACTTTATTTTTTTTACCCTTATCAATTGTGCAACTTATAATAATCAAGGATGCTAAAGACAGTAGCAAATTTCAGTCCATAGGGTCGGCATCCATCATAAAAATTTAAAACATTGTATCTGTCATGCTTTATTTATCTGATTCTCTATACAGTTATTCTATATTTTTTTAAATGCCTTGTAACTTGATCAGCTATTGGTTACTTAATTAATAAGCAAAATTATAAGGGTGTTGAGCTTCTTGGACACAGCACTAGTTGCCAGGTAAATAGGTAATCATATTCCATCATTGACACATATTTTAATTGATTTAATAATGCCCATAACATGAAATTTTACTTTTTATAAAAATTAACTAAGTTTATAATAAAAACAACAATAATAAATTAACTAAGTTTATAATAATAATAATAATAATAATAATAAAGTAATAAATTATAAAATATTAACTAAGTTAACTACGTTTTATAAAAAATAACTAAGTTTATGTATAATAATAATAATAAATTAACTTAGTTTATAACAACAACAACAATAATAATAGTCAAAATAATAATGATGACGATAATAAATTTATGGACAAATTTTCAAAGTAGCCTAATTTTCGAAACAATTTCGCGATCAGTGTTAGTTTTCAAACTTATTACCAAACAGGACTAGTTTCAACTCAATCAGCGTTTTTGTAACCGCCAGCCAAAAGTGCAACTCTTAGTTGAGCATAAATTTATTTTTTTCGGTTGCGCAACTCTTAGATGTGCGTGATCGTATGTTCGATTTTTTTACTATGCGCAATTGTTAGTTGCTCGATCTATTTTTTTACCTGTGCACGACTGACAGTTGCGCATAAGGGTTTTAATAAGCATGTGCAACTCATAGTTGCGCCTGCTATAAAATCGTGCAGGCGCAACTATGACTTGCGCCTGCACAGGTAGCTGCCTGCAAAACAGAGATAGCAGCTACCCTTTTCCTCATAAGCCAAAAACATTTTAAAAACCTCAACCTCTTCTTTCATGTCCGAACTCATCAGCTCCAAACTCAATCTTTAGCCATTTTGCACCAAATTATCACAAGATTTTCAAATTTCTTCTTCATTCTTTGATTAAATTAAAGCTACAACAATGGAAGCAGGATCCTCTTCAACACAAATAGATATTGGTAATTTCTAAACCTTATTTTTTTGATTAAGTTCTAATTTGCTTATTATTTAGTTGTATTTGCTAGAAATACTATCAATTAGCTTGTTTTACATGTTAGTAATCCAATTTGAAGCGTTGAATCACTAATTGATTGTAAATGATTTGTAAAATTTGGTTTTTTGGGCATGAACTTTGACGAACCGGAAAGCGGACCGGTAGACGGTAGCGTGCTTTATTTGCAGGATAATCACCGCACTAATTTTGAAGAGTTAATGAGGGTAATATTATTTGTTTTGTAAATATAGTAAATTTTTGTAAGCTTTTTTGCATTTTAAATCATTATAAGTTTTAATTCTTTGTTTTACAGAGTGTAAAACCGGTGGATTGTCTCGATCATTCACAGAGTTTCGAAGATTTGATGGAGATGGTTGAAGATCAACGGGTTCAACAATTACCACGTCAAGTTGGATTCTGGTATTTCATACAGATTAAATATATCAGATTTGAAAGGTTTTTACTCACAACTTTATGCGATAGATGAAGACCCGAGACTTGCACTTTTCATTTTTTCGTTGGAGAAATGATAATTACACTACAAGATGTTTCTACCTATCGAAGGCGCCGTGTTGAACTACGGTGGTAACGTGGACGCCGATGAGGTTTGTCAACGTTTGCTTTGTGAAATTTCATCCCCAGAAGCGGTGGTCAATAGAAGAGAGTTGAAGGTCAAATGGATAAATGACCTTATAATCGGCAGAGAGATTTCAGTCGATTCATCCGTTGAGGAGCTAGAACAGTTCACACGGGTTGTCATATTGCTTCTTATAGCATCTCGTCTATTTCCGAACCATTCGAAGGGTAGAGTTAGCGTTAAATGGTTTACATGATGGAGAATTTTGCCACCATTTTTTATTATTCATGGCGTAGCGCGGTTTTATGCATATTGTACAAGGAGTTGGATAATTTGGCACTAAGAAAGACGAACGGGTTAGCAGGTTGCCTAACCTTTCTGTAGGTAAGTCGGTTTTGACTTATTGGTGTACCAATTTTATGAAATAATTTGAAAGACGTTTCTTAACACTGATAATATGCAGGTATGGTCTTGGATGCGTATTTCTGTTGAGAGGCCAAATGTTCATGCCAACGTTGCTCCGGGATTACCGTACATGGCAAGGTAAAAACAATTTGAAATTTATACTGAAAACTTTATGATTTGGGCCAATATTCACACACTATTTTGTTTATGACTGTAGATGGACCAGAGATAGACGTTGGAGAGATAATCCAGCCTGTCATCCCACATTCTATCGCAATGAGCTCGATGTTATGGACGAGCATGCTGTTGACTGGACGCCATACACGGCTGGGATCGTACAGGATCTCCCGCCTATTTGCTTGGATGAGGAGCAGACTTGGTATGCAAGAACCCCGATTATTTGCTTGCAAAGTGTAGCCATGCACTACCCCGATAGAGCAATGAGGCAATTTGGCCTTCATCAGCATATACCGGATCTAGTCGAGCATATTTTCCCACAAGGTTGGAACAGAGACTTGTACAAAGCGTACGTCGCAAGGTGGGATCACAGGTTGGATCACGTTCAGGCTGAACGCATACCAAGAATATCAATCGAACAATACTATAGTTGGTACTGGCATATCACGCGGCGATTTGTTCTTAAAGAATCGTCAACTAGGCTGCCCAAATATGCTACACAGGGACCCGTGGAACGTGATTTGGTACGTGTTTATAAGTTTTAATCTTTCAACTTCCTTAACTAGCTTTACTTACTTGTGTCATTGCTTCTTTTGTTTTAGGTTCAAAGGTTGTACATGATTTCCAATGAAATTGACGATGTTCTGACAGATCCTGCAAATGAGGATAGAGTAAAAGGAAAGTACTTGAACATCAAGGAAATTATCAAGTCGCTTCTTGATAGGCATAAGTTAGAAAGACCACCAACATATATGTCTCGTCCACCCCAGGCTTTTGGTCGTAACTACCAAAGAAGACGTTTTAGAGGCACGGGGGGTCCTTCACAAGGTAGCCAGCCGGGGCAGAAAATGGTTGAAGCTGGACCATCTTAACCGCCTTCGACGCAAACTCAAAGAACACTACGCGAACGCAAAAACGTAAGAAGATAGGTGTTGTGTTGATTTGTCGTTTGGTTGCTTTGTTTCGAATTTGTATTGACTTGGAACTTGTTGGTTTGTAGGCGTTGCGATGTTGTAATATTGACGTGAAACATGTTGTTGTATGAAATATGATGTTTTGTATGAAATATTTTACCTTTTTGAATGAAATGTCGTACTTATAAGTTGTTGTATGAAAGTTGATGTTGTATGAAAGTTGCATATGTTATTTGTTCTCTGGAAATCTGGAAAGTTGCAGGCGCAACTTATAGTCGCGCATTGAATAAATTTTTCCAACACTTTACTTGTTGAATCTGTTATTTGTTCTCTGGAAAGTTGCAGGCGCAACTTTTAGTTTCTCACGCGTGAATAAAATGAGCGCAACTTCGAGTTGCGCCCAGTATTTACTTATTTAGGCGCATTTAAAAGTTGCGCATACTTTCATACGTATATGCGCTACTTTAAGTTGCGTATGCATACCTGGGCTATCCCCTGGTCCAATAGCAGCATATAAACATTACAACTCCTCCTCAAACAAACAAAACTCCTCAAACCCATTTTCTTTCAGAAACCCTAACCTTCATTGCCATTATTTTCACTACCAGCAACACAACATTCCATGCAAAATCGTTTAATTCTATGAAGATCAACAAAAGATTGCACGTTCATCTACACTTGAGGTAAAGCATCGAAACACTACTCCACTAATTTTGATAGATCTAGTGTTGACATTTAACTTTCTATAATTTTGATAGATCAATGACTACCGTGCCGATTATTTTTCACTATGACGGTAATTTAGCCATCGATGAAAATAGCAAGCGAACCTACGTTGGAGAAAAACATAAGGGATCGAAAGTGAAGAGGGGTTGCAATTTTCTTGAGTTGAAAACGGCAATTTACAAAGCTACAAAGATTGGTTCTACGGAATTCGACATCTCGTTGGTTAGTAAATGGATAACGGATGATGGCCCAATTTCTATCGAGGTAAACGATGATGACGATGTCGATTCTATGTTTTATGTGGGGATGAAAGTAATTGAGTTGTATTGTAAGAAGACGGAGGTGGTACATACAACTGAATAGCAAGCTCAAATCTTTGATTATGCAAGCCGACCTAGACCCAGTAATACTGCTGAGCAAAGTCAAATGTATTGCCCACACTACTCCTACCGGCCACCGAACATTTACGCATAAGCAGCTGGGTATGCTTTTATGTGTTGTATGAATGTTTCATTCATGTTTTTTGTACGTAACAGTCAAATTTTTGTGTACAGGTTGTATCCACAGTCATCCGGCTACGGTGTCCTAACATATCCATCGCAATCACCTAGGTATGGTTTCCTTCTATACCCATCTTATCCTCCACAGTCAATTCCAACCCCGAATTCAAACGACTATTTGCACAAAATTGAAGATGAAGACGTTGACACTGAGGATATGAAGGGTGGAAATGCTGATATTGAAATTTCCATTTGGATAGCATGAAAATCGCCGTTTCACTTGATGATGATGAAACATGGATCGATGCTATGAATGTTAACAATGACGCTCCTTTAGATGATATTCCAAAGGAAGTTGATGACATTGATGAGAATATCGAGATGGAAGAACCGTTGGAAGATGATCAATGCAATGATGCAATCATGTAAAGATCTGTTATGCAAGAATTTTAATTTACCGATGAAATGTTCGGACTGGAATGTGTGGAGAAAGGCCCTCGAGTTGGTATGATTTTTAAATCTAAGGAATATTTAATTGAACATATAAGTGAATGGTCGATAAAGTGTTCGGTTTCATTTAAAAACATAAAGTACAGTGCTAGAGAGTTCACTGTTATATGTGATATTGATGCTAATTGTCCTTGGCGGCTTCATGCAATTGTTTCTAAAATAGATCATGCTAGGTGGTGGGTGATAAAGAAATACAGTGTTGGTCACACTTGCTCAAATCCAATCATCAACTCAAACCACAAACAAGCAATAGCCAAATTCATTTGCACCAAAGTCCTTCCACATGTTCGTTCGAACCCAAGTTACACTTACAAAATTAAAATAAGCTACATGAGAGCCTGGAAAGCACTTAGCAAAGCGGTGTCTAAAATATTTGGCGATTGGGAATCTTCATACAATGACTTGTCTCGGTTTCTTCGTGCAATACAGAAATGCAATCCATGTACTATTTATCATGTACACACAGAAGGAGTACAATTTTGGGGGGCTTTCTGGGCATTTGGACTGAGCATTGAAGGTTTCAAGCATTGTCGTCCAGTTCTTTCTATTGACGGAACACATATGTATGGTAAATATCAAGATATGTTGCTTGTGGCTACAGAAGTTGATGCAAACAACTCTCGTTTTCCTTTGGCATTGCTATCGTACGGACCGAGTTGGTGGAAACTTGGGGTTGGTTTTTTTCATGCATGGGACACTTAATTCCATCTTTAAATGCAAGATGCATTATATTCATTTCTGATAGAATGAAAAGAATTCCAACCGCCTTGCAAGAGAAGTGGAGAAGACCACATCATAGTCGCTTCTGCCTTCGCCATTTGAAAGCAAATTTCAAAAAAGCTGGTTTTGGTAGTAAGATTTTGCAAACCTTATTTCATACTTGTGTTGAAGCAAGAGACGAGTTAACATACAAAGAACTCAGAGAGAAACTAAAAAATGTGAGTCCGACCGCTGACAGATGGATTGATAGTAGTCTCCGACATAAGGATGAATAGTGGGCTCTTTACATGGACAACGATGAACGTTTTTGTATGATGACTACCAATGCTTCAGAGAGTTTCAGTGGAGTTCTTAAAGGTGCAAGATCGTTACCGGTAAAGACGTTAGTGGCACGTACCTTTCATCGTCTTAATAGCTACTTCTACCGAAGACGTACGATGGAATGGATTATGCATCTTCGCTCATGCCAAATTATGAAAAAATGATGGAAAAATATTCAGTAACGTAATATGAGCATTAACAGGTTCAGCTTGACCGGGTGGCAAGTAACAGACACAAACGCGTGCAACTACACAGTAAATATTGCCAATGACAACTGCAGCTGTTCATACAATATTCGTATTCTAGCCCATTTTCCATGTTTCCATGTTTTAGCTGCATGCGCACGATGTAGAGGAGGACGAACAGAGCTTACCATGATCTTATTTCGTCCTGGTTTACAGCAAACAGTTATAGACATAGTTATTCTCCCATTTTTCATCCAGTGTCTGACAGTAGATATTGGGATGTACATGAAGGATCTAATATACTCCCGCCGCTAACGCGGAGGAATACAGGAAGACCGGGGTCCACAAGAATAAGGAGAGTCATGGACGAAATGAGGGACAGAAGACAGAATAGATGTGGACAATGCGGTAACTTGGGTCATAAGAGAAGAACGTGCGGGAAGCAATAAATATTTTTTGTCTTGTTTCTACTACTTCTGTCATTCGTGTACTGTAACTTATATTTCTATTTTGTACGCAACTTTGCTATCAAAGGTCATCTTATGTCAAACATTTAAGTTAGTTGCTATGTTACGTTACTTTGATTTAGTTTATACGCAGCTTTTGTACGAATTTTCCACAGTTTTACATCTACCATTAAATAAACATAACAGACAAACAATAATGCATCATTTATTGCATATCCATTACAACAACCAAGTAAAAAAACAACCTAGTAATACAGCATTCATTAAAATTAAAGCATACATAACTCAATTAAATAAGTCTGATACAGATCCGTTACATTACAGTTGAACTACCCAGTTTACTAGACCCCTTTCCAAATTGGATTTAAGGACTGCAAATAGTTTACTTGATGTCGAATCAGACTATTTTTATTTTCCAAACATCTCACTTCGGCTTGCATCTCTAGTGCATACTCCACTCCCTTAGGGGTCAACGGACGATCTAGCCATTTGAAGAAATTACAGCACTCAACACCTTTCGAGTTAGTTATATGATCAAGGTAACAGGCACATCCGTAAAACCGACATCCAGCATTTGTCTGAGTCTTGCATAAAACTACCTCACAAACATCTTCATAGTGGCAAAGTGGATGTGTTGGTTGTCTCACTCGACCTTCGTCACTAATTTGTTTCCCTGGCCTTTGATTCGGTTTGTGTAACGCCCCACTCCGAGACCCACATTAGCAAAGAGTATTACAAGGTAACACCGTCTGCTAATGCGGAGAATAGAGCTGGTTAGGAGCGACCATCTATAGCCTTGTCTTAATTATCTATTGAATACGCCGACAATGCCACTTCTTACTTAAATGGATCGACATATCCAATACATACTTAATACGAAGCCATGGGTGGCTGAGGATCTATCAGAATAAAATATAACAACTCAAATGTAATACACATCACAGAACAGTAGATCATCACATACATTTACACATATACAGATACATTACAGAGTTTACAAAATGGTACATGTCAAGTGGTAAAGCAAACCACAATATACAGACAAGTCAATAGAGTACATATCAGAGTTACAGACAAAAAGGACTACACAAAAAGCTATGACAAAAAGGAGCTAGCGGAATAGTCCATACGGAAGCAAAATATGCTAAGTCCAATGTACCTAACCTGAAACATCTCGGTCTGACCCGAGTATAAAATACACGGGTCAGTCTAGCTAAACAAATCAGTTAGATAAACTAAATGATAATGAACATACAAGATCATAAAGTACCACAATTATTCTCCAAAGGAGATAACCAAATCATCTAACATAAGATGAATCATAACAAGCCTCATATCATAGGCAACTCAAATAAACCAAGGACATACATATCCCAAAACAAGCCAAAAAGGCAAATAACAAATACCAATAAAGGTAACACAAGTTTCCACAAGGTAATTGCTATATCGTGTGGTTCAAAGAACCTATACCGAAGGGCGATACTCTAGGGAAATATAATTGTCAAAGAAACAAAAGATGCTCGAGCTCGGTACTATATACAAGGATCCATACGCCCGAAGGCAACGCACGAAGGCAACAAACTGTAGTGGCGGTACTGGAACCCGAAAAATGTTAACGTGAGTCCCATACCCCACGTTCGCACTAAACGGTTTACTACCCGTTAGTCAATTTCACACTCAAAGCAGTACAAAATTCACCTCATCTCATCGGTAAACCAGACCCAGAGGTCAAAACGGTTAAACGAATAGATTAGGAACTAAATGAAAAGATAAATACACGTGTTCATAGCACGCGTTTTATTTTAATCATTTAATTCTCCTCCCTCTTCGCTCGAAGTGCAAAATTGTGTGTGTGTTTTAAATAGAAACTATAAATTGGAGAACCGAGCTTTTAATACAATTTGAAAAGATCATTTTATGAAAACCCGTGTATGAAATCAAAAAGGAATTATCAAAGTCAAATATGCAATAACAACTAATTGGAATCGACACGAATCGATTGAAATTTGAAACCAAGCAAAATAGGCAAAATTAGGCAAAAACAAGCACGTCAGTCGACTGACTGTAGAGGCCAGTCGACTGATCCAGAAATCCAAAAATTTCATTACCTGCGGTCAGTCGACTGACTGCAGAGGCCAGTCGACTGACTGCAAGAAACAAGGACTTCCTGTTTCTGCAGACAGTCCCAGAGCATTCATTTGCTACAGCCAGTCGACTGGCTACAGAGGCCAATCGACTGACTGGCACTGGGGCTGTTTTTTCAGCCTATCAAATGAAGAGCAAACTCTTCCAATTTGCAACCGGACGAGCAATGGGCGCTAGGGGTTTATGCCAATCGATAACCCAGTCCTATTGGCTCTTCAATACACCTCCAAAAACATGTTCATACATCAAAGATAGGATTTTTAGAGTTTTTGACTTCAAAACACCGAAAATTGAATGTTCACCTAATCAATTCAAACCAAAAGCAAATGAACATGAATAAGTGTTAGGAATTCATACCTAACATCAATGATATCATGAGTTCAAACTCACCTTTTTAACTCAAAAACAAAGATAAGAAGCTCAACACAAGGAAAAGATCAATCACTCTTCACTTCAACTCTACAAGCTTCAATCTAAGATTAAAACAAGTATTTCCTAAATTAGGGTTTAGGAATTTTCTGAAATTGAAGAGGAAATGAGATGGAGAAGATGAAGAGGAGGCTTACCTTAGCTTCACCTTGAATTTGGAGCAAGAATTTGAATTTGCTAGAGGAACTAGGGCTTTGAATATTAATTTCCCATTCCTCTCCCCATTATCAGTTGCTAGAGTGTTTAAGAAAATAGAAATGAAGTGAAGAGGAGAGGAGAGGGGCTGAACTATGTTATAGAGTGAGTTGGGGTGAAACCCAAACCCAAAGCCCAACAGAAAATAGCAAAATTCAACTTACTCCAAACATATCGAAGCTTATACTCAAAAAAGTCGCAAACGCCATTTTGGACTCAATGGAAGTGGTCTCGAGTCCTAATTTGACCGTTTGCAAAAAGTAGCTTTTCAGATTTTAATCCGATTAACGACGCTATATTTAAATAAAATATTTAAATATAAAATCTTAAAATATGCAGGTTGTTACAGTTCGCCTATGCAAACTTAATTATCCAAAGCAGATTGAACAACAACACCATTAGCTGGAGGAACTATCTTAAATTGATCTTCAGGAACTGTTTCAAACTAGTTTCAGGAACAAATTCATTTTCAGCTTCCATCTATTCAACATATTTCACCAATACTTCATTTAAGATCTCCCAATTATCCATATAAATGAATGGTAATGTGAGTGTGGGGTGAAGGGATTGTTGTAGCTTTGGTTTAATCGAAGAATGAAGAAGAAATTTGGAAAATTTGTGATAATTTGATGCAAATTGGCTAAGAAATGGGTTTGGGGATGTTGGGTTCGGCCATGAAGAAGATGAAGGAGGTTGGGAAATGTTTTGAAGGGTTTGGAGCAAAATGTTGTTGCTGCCTCTGTTTTACCAACAGCAGCCTCTACAGGTGCAACTCATAGTTGCTCCCGCGCCATGTTAAAGCAGGCGCAACTATGAGTTGCGCGTGCTTATTACATTGTTATGCGCAACTGTTGGTTGCGCATGGTTATAAAACATTGGTGCGCAACTAATAATTGCGCTTTGTACAAAATTATGAGGATGGAATTTGCGTATCTCAGAGTTGCGAAACCAAAAAAAATAAATCAACATCAATTGGCGCGACTAACAGTTGCGCTTTTGGCCGGCAGTTAGAGAAACGCTGACTGGACTGCGAGTGGGCTAAAACTAGTCCTGTTTGGTAATAAGTTTGAAAACTAACATCGATCGCGAAATTGTTTCAAAAGGTAGCCTGCTTTGAAAATTTGTCCTAAATTTATTTACAAAAATTGAATAAGTTTCATAAAAATTAACTAAGTTTAGAATAACAACAATAACTATAACAATGATAAATGATAAAGTATTAACCTATTTAACTTAGTTTTATAAAATTTTACTAAATTTATATTCATTATAATAAATTAACTAAGTTTAAAAAAATTAACTTCATTAATTAAGTTTAAAAAGAATTAAAAAAGTTTATAAAACTAACTAAGTTTATAATAATAATAAATTAACTAAGTTTATAATGATAACAACAATAATAATAAATTATAAATATCCTATCTTTATATCTAATTCGTTTATAAATTTCTAAATTTTATAACAAATAACCAACTTAATAGATAAAGATCGATGAATTTTATAAAAATAACTAAGTTTTATAAAAGTTTATATAATAATAGTAATAATAATTAACTAAGTTTATAAAAATTCATCAAATTTATAATAATAATAATAAACTATATTTATAAAAATTAATGAAGTTTATAACAATAATACTAACAGCGACGACGATAATAACAACATCAAATAAACAAAGTTAATAATAGAAATAATAATGTCTTAACTCTTATCCCGGTAGATGATAATGCACACGACCATTCAAATTTATTGTTTTTTTAGAAAATTAGCTCTTGTTTAGAATTTTTGCTCTTTACTTACAAAATTGATGTTGGTTTAAAAGTCGTAGTCTCACATCTACGGGTTTAGTTGTATAAGTTCATAAATATATTTGCTCGTATGCTTGGTTGAGTTAAGTGTAGGTATTTGATGCCTCTTGACTTGCATTTGGTTCTTTCCATGCTCATGTTTCTTTGAAAATGCTAGCAAACTCACTAATATTGTTAAAAGGCACATTTTAATGCTTAACAGAGGTGTATGCTATGTGACATACACAGTTTATAATATGTGTATGTAAATATTTGGATAGTTTACCCATGCGGATGTTTGTGATTGATATATTATGATTTTGATCGTGTATATCTATTTCTTGTATTTGGGATTTATCCCGATGCCAGCAGTGCAAAAGAGATTCTAGCAGAAAATTTCAAAAATTTAGACACTTGGAATATTTTTGATAAGTAATAATTAGCAAAAGTTTTTTCTAATATAAATACTTCATTTTTCAATTTTATTCATATTCATATTTATATTCATTTCTAATGGAGATATTCATTTTATTTGTAGGTGAGAGAATGGAAAATTTGGAATATTTCATCTTTTTAATGCAAATAACTAGCTAGTTGTTTCTGATGTACGTATACAATAGAATATTATATAGTTAAAATTGTGGGATCTTATGTGTGAATATTTTGTTCTGTTTAATATAATGTGTAATATTTTTATGTTTAATATTTTCTATGATTTTTCATTATCTAAATAGATTTATGTTTAAGAAATATTCTTAATACAACATTTTGATATGTATTCACTATTGTGATTTATAGGGGTGCGACAAAGTTTAAAAACGCAAAATATAAACCATAGCACTTTAAAAATGTTATAGAAAGCTTATAAGAAAAGCATTGTCGAAAGTAAAAAAAATTGGCCTTTTTTAGTGTTATGAATAGTTCAATTTCTATTAGAACATGCAGATATATACCGTTTGTTAAACCGCTATAAAATACTTACCTAACGGGAAAAAAGTTAGAAAAACTGAATTTTTATAGCGGTGTTTTTATGCTATAAATAAGCCATTGTTTTTTATAACATGTCGATACGCAGCGTTTATTAAACCGCTGTAAATACTTACAATAGCGGAAAAGGCTATAAAAGATGATTTCTAAAGCGGTTTCTTTTGCGCTATAAATAAGAATTTTTTATAACATGTCAATATAAAGCATTACTGAACTGCTATAGTTATCATTTATAGCGGTTATAGGCATTATTGATGGCTATTTTGTTGTAGTGTTTTAAAGACGTTCCTTTAGTTTTCCAAAGTCGGATTCTTCTAAAAAGTGATGGTTTTCATTTATGATTTAGATGAAGGGTTTTAATTTCTTAAAAGTGTTTAAAAGAGGTTTGGAATTTATATAATCGATTTTTGTAAGGATTTATATTTGAAGTATCTAAGTAAGTGGCTCACTCTTACATAAAGGTAAATCTTATCCTTCTAAATCAACTTTGGTTTTACAATGATCTTCAATTGATGTTTTGGATAAGAGTTTTGAATTATGATTTGAGTAATTTAAATTTCAAGGAAGAATGTTTAAAAAGGATTTAAGTTTTAAAATTTAATGTTAAACAAGGGGTTTATTTAAAGGAAATTCGTTTGTTTTCCCAAAGTTGTATTCTCTTTTAAAGTAATGGCTTTAAATTATGTTTCGAATGGAAGTTTAAACTTTGTTTAAAGTGGTTTAAAGGGGACTTGAAATTTATGTAAGTATTTTAAGGGATTATTTTATATAACAAACAAGTAGTATATTTATAAAAGGTATCTTGGCTTCCAAATCAACTTTGGTTTAAACAAAGATTTCAAGTAAGATTCATATGGAGGTTTCAAACTTTGTTTAAAGAAGTTTTTAAAATATATTTTTAAAAGAGGAAGAAGTCATGAATTACAACACTCTTGTTGTAATAAATGGTTTCGAGAAAAAGGAAGAGATTATGGACTATAACATTTTTGTTATAGTAAATGATTTCGAGAAGGATGAAAGGAAGTCTTGTTTTATAATAATTTATTTATTATAAATAGTATATGGAATTTGTGAATCTTATACTCGATATTAAACTTCGAGGTAGGTAGACTTCTACCTATCTTGAAAGTTAAAAATGGTGTCAAGTCATGGTTTGAGAGATAGTAGTACCCCAACTTGAACGGCTTCATTGTTAACCAAATGATAGTTTAAGTTCGAAATCGATGGGTGATGTTGAGTATATGAAGTATCATTTCTGTATTCGAATTTGATTTCTATAAATGATTTTTATAAACTATGGTGGTATGAAAAGTATTCTTTTCATACTTAACGTCAAATTTCGAGGTATAGAACTCATCTCTATCTTAAGAATTAAGAATGTATGTCGAGATAAGGATAGTTTTCTAACTTATCCGATTTTATTGTTAATCAAGGGATAGTTTGAAATCGAAAAGTGGTTGTAAGTATGCTTGATCTAATTTTCATATGATCCTTTTACTTAAACCAGAAAGAAATTGGTTTAATTAATGAAATGATTAATTAAGTAGGCATAGGGTTGTTTATGTGCTTAATCATGCGGGGTTTCCATGCAAAGTTTAATCTCTGATTGGTTTGTGTGTTTATTTGATAGTTAAATAGCCGATTATCAAACCTTAGCCAGTTTTAAACTATCGATTGTTGGTTTGGAGAGACTAGGATTAGATAAGCATGAGTTATCCAAAACCACTTTGAACTGGCACAAGCGTTCGAATTGAAGACATCTTGAAGATTGTGAAATCGAAGACGGAGTTCTTTAAAGTGCAAGGGCTGCTTGCTGGTAATCCTGACGATGTAGTAGAGGTAGTGCCTTCGTTTGTTCAGTCCCAAAACAACTTGTATAGATGAATCCTGACATTACATTATTGCCTAGAGGGCAGTGTTAGCATTTTAAGCGGGATTTGCTTAAAAGGTAAAACGTAATCTCAAGCCTCACACCCGAAAATGGCTAAAACTTCGAAAATGGCTTTGGTGCGAGAGCTCACAACTTCGAAAGTTGTGTAGCGTAATTCGAACGTTTATTGACATGTGATATATTGTCCTAGTGACATATTGTATATAAAGTACCATTTCAAAACAAAACTAAAAAGATCATTGCTATATTATATATTACCCATCACGATGTGAGATTCTGTTCTGCTTTTTCTTTCACCTCAATTATCTGTCTTTCCAGCACTTGGACGCTCGGTACATGAATATCATTGATGTATTAGTGTCGACTTTTGAATATTGAAAAGACCGATCATTACAACAGGGTTTTTAAAAATGCTATAATACATGTTATAATAAGTCTGGTAGATAGCATAGCATTATTATAAATGCTTCAAAAGCAACATATATAATTGATCTCCTACCGTATTTATCTATTTGCTATAAAACTTTTTCATAGCGTTTATAAAACCCTAGTATGTGTAACCTACGTCCAATGCTTGTTTTTCGTAGCATTTTTAACACTATAGGAAGTTAAGTTGCACCTTGCTTACTTTTTATAGCATTTAAAAATTTATAGATTATTTTTTAGCATTGTGGAATGTTATACACAGCCACGTTTCTACTAGGCTTATTTCAACATATATTTTATAACATAACAAAATACAGCAATTAACGCATAATAATAATCAAGCAGATTCATAAGCCAAACCATAATATATATCCATAATATTTCATAAGCTAAGTACCAAGCATACAAACGTAACAATATATTCAATCGTGCTAACCATTAACCAAAAGTAAAGATGTACAAACATCGCTATAAAATAATACATTATATTGTAAGCATGACTGAATTTTGATGGAGAAAGAGGGAGCAAACATACTTCTATCTGTCTGCCAACATGTAATCTAACCCAAAAGTATTACACATCACCTGTCAAAAAGAAAGTTATCATTAAATTCCTACATGACTTATCCAACCGTAGGACAGATGGTCTAAAACTTGATTCGTTATACTGTTGAAATACTTGTTCGTGGAACATGATTACTCATCAATATGGCACCGGTATCCAATAAATTTGGTTTTTAATGCAAGGTTTCTCTAGAAATTAAGGCCCCGTTTGGCTTGCTGTTTTTAGTTTTGCGTTTTCATTTAAACAAAAATGCGCATTTCTTATGTATTGTTGAAAAACACACAATTTCGAAAATGAAATTAACATAGAAAATAGAAAACAAGTTTATTTGATTTTTCGTGTTTTGAGACATAACAAGAGGATAGAAAACAATTCATCTTCTCAATTTCTCGTCCATCGTCGCAATGCCTAAGAGTTGTAAAAAAATTCCCCCATTTTTTTGTATTTTGTACCGTGGGTTGAAAATACAAAACAAAAAACTCAAAACGAAACCAAACGGACCCTAAATTTTTTGAATATAATAAGTTCAAGAACACTGTTCTTGCTTATGAATGTTATTCAAATATCGTAAGTGTTTTAACAATAAACATACCATTTTCTTGTAGTGACTTGTTATTTACACTATTACTAATGCCATTAATTTTTATAAACTGATTTGACTTTTATAAAACATAGTTTATTTCTATAAAACCTGTTTAACTTTTAGAAATTTAGTTAACTTAAGTAAGTATTTATGAAACTTAATAAGTTATTTAGAATCTTAGTTAATTTAGTTAACTTTTTATTAAACCTAGCTAATTTTTATAAAAAGCTAATTAGGAAGGACACTAAGTTTCATTTTTCGACTAAAGGACAAGCTTTTTTAAAAAAAAATAGGCTGAAGGCCAATGCTAGTTATAACTAGCATTTTGTACAGTGTAAAACCGAATATAATACTAGTTATAATTAGCATTGTCCTTCAGCTTAATTTTTTTCAAAGTTTGTCTTTTAATCTAAAAATGAAACTTGTTATTTTTCAGCCTAATTTTTTTTAAAAGTTTGTCATTTTGTCTATTTTCCACATTTATAAACTTATTTAATTGTTATAGAACACAGTTAATTTTTATAAAACTTAATTAAATTTTGAAAATTTACTCAAATATTAATAAAACTTGGTTAACTTTTATGCATATAAGTCAAATTTTATAAACTTGGTTATTTTTACAAAATTAGTTAATTATTTTAAAATTTATTTAATTTTTATAAAACTTCGTTAACTTTTATAAAAATTGGTTAATTTTTATAAAGCAAGTTAATTTTTATAAATTAGTTAATTTTTATAAAGCTTAATTAACTTAGTTAAATTTTTATATAACTTAGTTAATTTTTACAAAATTTTATTAATATTTTTAAAATTATTTAATTTTTATAAAACTTGGTTAACTTAGTTAACTTTTATAAATTTGTTAAATTTTTAAAACTTGGTTAATTTTTATAAAATTATTCAATTCTATAAAACTTAGTTAACATAGTTAATTTTTATAAACTTGGTTAACTTAGTTATATTTTATAAAAATTAGTTATTTTTGTATGAAACTTAATTATTTTTTGTAAACTTGGTTATTTCCTTATAAAACTTAATTAACTTGATTAAAAATTTGTAAAACTTGGTTTTTATAAATGTGTTCAATTTTAATAAAACTTAACGTAGTTATTTTTTGTGAAAGTTAGTTTTGTAAACTAAGATGATTTTTATGAAAAATCAACCTAGTTAAATTTCTATAAAACTAAGTTAATTTTTATAAACCTATCAAATTTCGACAACATCTCCTTTGCCCAATTAGTGCTTTCCTGCACACTCCAATTTAATATATATATTTACACAATCAAAAAGATGGGATTCGTATCATATATAACAAAATATACTCCATGATAGCATACACATTTAAATGCATAAAAACATACCTTTTATTGGTAATTTTTGCTAGCAATCTTCCACA
The DNA here is from genome assembly GCA_030737815.1 of Allium fistulosum. NCBI lineage: Eukaryota > Viridiplantae > Streptophyta > Magnoliopsida > Asparagales > Amaryllidaceae > Allium > Allium fistulosum. The sequence continues at coordinate 1,024,842,473 of CM060906.1, forward strand.
TAGCAAAGTAATGTTTTATGTACCTATATAACAAAGTAAAGGGAATAATTAAGATTCAAAATAATGATACATTATATATGAATAAATTACGCGCTTGGCTTAGGTATATTTTTCAGAAAATGTCTAAAAAGTATCATAGCTTGCCGGTGGAGGTGAAGTGGAACCTCATGCCCTGCTCCAATGACACGCTATACGAGTTGCATTTTGCAACTCAGTTTGCAAACTGAGTTGCATTGGCAACTTAGTTTTTCAAATCTGGAGTTGCAATTTGCAACTCAATTGCAAACTGAGTTGCATCGCAAAAAGTTTGCAACTGAAATTGAGCTGCATTTGCAATTAAATTTTGAAAAATTGATTTGCAAATGCAACTCGGTTTTGTAAATTGAGTTACAATTTGCAAGTAAGGTTGCTTCACACTTTGTATATGTTAGATAGAAAATTTGTTATATGAATATGTTAGTGATGAAGTAGCATAGATTTTCAAACTTAAACTTCACACTATAGGATAAGATTAGGTTTCATGTTCACATAACTTTTATGTTCATATTTCTTTACATAAGAATAGAAGCTTCAGTTGATCCACATTTCGTGTATGACAGTTCAGGTCAACTTAAAAAATCTTACTAGAAAATAAACACAAGTAGCCAAAGTTACTAGAAATGCATATCTAAAAAAAGGTTAAATTATACTTACTAGAAACTAATTCCATTATAACATAGTGAGGAGCATCCTCAAGGTTTCATTCACGCTCCTTCCAATTGCGAGGTTGTTGATGGTTGAGTGCTGAATTATTCCTTCCTCGCCAATAATGAACAATTCTTCTACTGCAATTCCCCGTCTTATATACTCTGTTATTTTATGGGCTTTAAGTTGAAACTGACCAAGGTAAACTGATAAAGGAAACAGTATTACCTGATCGGTTATCAAAACTCCAAAGGATTTAGAAATTGATCGGTCACCTCAGTGACAAGAGTCCAGTTCAAGTCTCCAAGTCCATCTGACTTCCTTTCTGTTTGAACCCAAGCAAGATGTGAGAACTGCACCAAGTATGAAAATTAAAGTAATTTTGGATTAGTTTATGCTAACAAAGAGTGAAATAATGAAAAGCAAAAGGAGATAGATAAAAAAAGAACTTTATTAGAGTATATAGTTTTATGGATTGATCATGGCTTCCAACTTTATAATATACATATTGGAATCCACCACTACGCTTCGTTTACACCTTCAATGGATTTTAGGATTCCAAATGATCAACCATGTAAGATGCCACAGAATAATTAATATACACTAATTTCCAGCCCCTTCAATGCTAGGTGAACTAAGTGGGGATGCATTCACTTTTGAAATTTTATGAATACAAAAACCGTAGAGTGTACAAAAAGGATAAAGTCACAAAAAGGATGTAGCAAAGTCCAGCGGTAACCATCAATAAAAAGTAACAAGTTATTTATGAAAAAAACCTTAGACTTGAATATCCACAGGCAACTAAACTATTTCAAGGGCGTTAAAAATAACATCCTAGAAAAAAAAATCTTAAAGTGTAACATTTTAGTAGTTCACACTATGAAAGAAGATGCAATTATTGCACTCAGCGATAGCCGACCATATTGACCCAAAATCGGAGACAAACACAAATCCAAAAGGATTTGGTTTGAACTAAACTGTCTGGGTCGATTTCTGTACATTTAGGTTTGTTTTTTTCTACCTCATGACTGAAGGATTCTATCTGAAGTTTGTAGATTCAAGAGGTCAGACGCTTTGTGCTGTTTGGAAGGAGAAGATCGAGCATTGTGAGTTCGGTCGATGTTTTAAAGATGCATATGTGTAAAACTCTTGAAGTTGGAACTTTGTATTTGAGCTCCGGTGGATGAGCTCTTTCGTTATGCCAATGAACGGTGTGATTCCACTGCCTCCGCTCACCGTCACAAGTGAATCATGCTTGTATAAAATTTGACCATGTTACTGCAAAATACCAAGAAATAAAATTCATAATGCCAGCATACAGTAAGAAGTCAGTTGATGCTGGACCGTACGGCCCGGCACATCAACTGAAACAACAAGGAGGTCGAGTGAGGTTTGGTTAGCCACTAGTACAATTTTGGAGTCCAGTTTCCTTCCTTTTTTATGATCACACTGCATCCCAGGTTCGAAATTGCTATTGGAACTTACTAAGAATGGATGCCACTGCAGCGATGACACAGTCGGTGTGTTCATGAGTATGATGCCCAATAGCGTGTAATTGAATCGTGAAAGTCGAAAGCTATTGCATCAACAAACCATTAAAAAAACTTGAATTATGTGTTGTTTAGAAGGTAATACTTCATAGGATGGTGTCCAGCTTGTCCTATTACTAAGCTAAAACATGAACTACCTAGGTTCTTGGAGAAGTTGAGCTCAACAGTTTCAAGAGTAAGGCGAGTGGAAACAAGCCTTCGAGTGGAAGTAAGGCTAACACATGCCTGGAAGAACATAACAGTAGGAAGAAATGCTAGTGTGGAGAGGATAAAAAGGAGAAAAATGATGTACAGATGACGGGTGTGGTAAAAGAGCTCGATGGCTTTTTGCCTGATGAAAGGCAAAGCAGTGATCCGCATTGACAAACACCAGAGCCATTTCTCCGGCTGGGATGGCTATGTCTCTAATGGATATGAAAATTTGTAGAATACAAATTGGAAATCATAAAATGACAACTTCAACTTATTTTTCTATAAACATCTCAGCAAGGAAGAAGATAAAACCTGAATGATACTATGATTGAAATATGAGCTTATGTAGGTGCATTCAAAGGAGACAACATAATAAAGACTCAAAACAATACAATATGATCCTTCCGTTCCAACACCAATGTCCTTAACATTACATTATTAGTTCCATTAACTTAACTGGTTACGGGGAAAATATTGTCAAAGCATATAAATTTTAAAATGAATATTCGATTAGAATCCCATGAAAATTACTTTGGTAATCAAAAGCACTATACATTACTCACAGAATGGTCGTATATGCATCTGTAATGCCACATAATATTGTAAAAGTACAAAAATAAAAACCTTTGTGTTTTGCACGCCCAAGCTAATAGGGATCCATATTTAAATGTGTGCAAGTTCATAAATTTTTAAGCTCTGCACGCATCTTAATTTAAATCAGATATTTGTGTTGAAAGAGTGAGATATGGACCACATTGTCAATAGAAAAGCCCACAGCTTCCGTATTTATGTTCTCAAATTTGGAAAACCAATCACTGAAAGCAATCATTTCTGTTGCACATGGAAATTTAAGTGAACTAATGCAGTCGAACAGATACATGAATGCAAACAGCAAATTCAGAATAATGATCCTAACTCAAAAAGCCTCATCAACAAAGATTCCAGCTACATGAATGCAAATAGCAAATTTCCTTGCACCGTATAAATTAAAAAGTTTTGCAAACTAACTCAATCAAAGAGTGTACTAATTATAACCTATGATATCTGCGCATTATTTTGTGCAACAAAGACAGTTTTCATTTAATGGGCCAAATCTTCTCGTAAGTCACAAATATTAGTACTACATGGGACTATATAATGCAATGTATTCTGAGAATAGTGTAACTGTTTTTTTCCACAGAAATATTGTATTAGCAATATATAAAATGAATTATGCACAATCAGGTAATAAGGAAAGAAAAGGTATATTCACTAATATGAGATCTCCGTTATGGCGGTTTCCTTTCCATCTTTTGGGAAACTTTTTGTAAATATAAATCATTGTTAACGTGCCTGCAAAGGTATCTTTTTGTAAATATAAACAACTTTAAGTGGGTTCAACTTGGTCCAAAATATGGTATGCTTGGGACCAAAGCGGGTTATTGTGAAGCCATAGCACATTAACAACCATATACATCAATTGATGGTTGATACATCCATATAGGTATGACAAACTTATAGTGGAAAATTCCAGGGTATGAAGAATAGAACATTGGTTCATATAAAAAATTACTATACAGATTTTACTAAATTTTTAGTTGGCAACTTCATGAGATTCTTAGACTCGAAAATCAGTCGAAGAATAATATATTTTATGAATAATGAGTGATAGCAAACACCACTTGAGTTGGAGTACGAAAAATATAGTTGAAAACCTAGAGTGATTAAACTCTATAACAGCTATTAGTTTTTTCTGAAAATTACACGAATACATTTCTAATGAAAATCATATTTTCGTAAGTGGAAACCAAGCACATAATTCTTCCCTTTAACAAAGAGGAATTCAGTCTTTCATGTGAGCAGAGGAATTATTATCTTTATTTACTAAGATAAATGGAGTTCATACTCCTTGATGGGTGGGGTTTATATAGTTTTACAGTACGTTATGTAGATATTATCTATTAGATCTATAGAACATACTATTGGAATATATAAAGCAATAAGAGATATTTATTATGCATTACATCACATATATGTACTTTGAACCTGAGAGCCACATACCATTGGATGAGACTATGGAGATTCCATAAGATGAACTCACTGCACTAGTTTTTCCTCCTTCGAATGCCCTCCACTTCTTGTCACCTTCTATGGGCATATGAAACAAAATAAATGATCATCTTTTAAGCATGTCAACAATAGGCATACGCTAGATGGCTACAAGGATTGCATTGTCTAACCTTAAGCTCTAACCATGTTTTTGTTTTTTATTATATGGTCAAGTATACACTTAAATTGTTTCTTATAAATAAAACAAGAAGAAAGAAGATGAAAGTATGGTTAAATTTATTACCTTAATAATATAAGTAAATGTTGTCAGCAAATATCAAAATTATGCATATGCTTACCACCCTTAAATCCACTCTTGGTGAATTTAACATGACTTAAAACATAAAACCAGCAAGATGGGATAAAGTAATAAAAAACATTAAATCCACTCTTAGATCCTCAAAACTCAAGAAGAAAAACTATACAATTTTAAGGGGTAAAAACAAAGTTATTATCCCGATTCAGCAAATTTTCCTTCCTTCATATATCTTTATACTTCTTTTCTTTTCTATTTTTGTTTATTTAGAAAGGTTTTATGTGGCTCAAGCTTGTAATCGGTAGCTTATATTTATTTTATAACATTTTAGATATGGAAATTTATCAAACATTAAAAGATGCCACCACACAGATAATCTTACTAGTAAATTTTTTTTATATAAGAGATATTTTAATAATGGTAAATTGAGTTTGCAACTCAGTTTGCAAACTGGGTTACAGGTTGCAACATTTCAAACTTAGTTCGCAAATCTACAAACTATGTTTGAAGCTTGCAAATTCAATTTGCAAGCTAAGTTGCACTTGCATGTCGGTTTTGCAAACTTAGTTTTGCTTGCAACTCAGTTTTGCAACTTAGTTGCAATAGTTTGCATAAGCTTTCATTTATTTAACTATAAATAGGTTTTTCCTTCATTTTTTTGAACACGTCATAAATATTTAAAGGTAATAGAATAATCAAAATTAACGTTGAAGTATTTCTTGGTCATACGCTTAGATATTAGGAAATGAGTACATTAATAAGCTGTGAAGATTAATTACCTTAAACTTTCAAGTTTTAAGCCACAATGGTACAAACATCATTGTAAATGAATCCAAGATAATTGTTTATCTCCTGTACACAAAGAATGAGTGTTACTAAATATAGATATAGGTCCAGTCCTAATTATTTTATTTAGTATGAACTTTGATAATAGAATTGTGAAAGATGCATAACAAAATGGCAACTTCAGATCATCAGAACAAAATTAGAAGATGCATATTGAATTGATTTGATTTGGAATCCATCCAAAGTAGATTAATTTCTAAAATACGTGATTCTAAAGGTTGAATAACTAATTTAAATGGAAAATTATTTTAAGCATCGCACACTTTCATTCAGTTAACAAATTAAATTAATGAGAAAGTAAGGGGAACATCTTGATTCAAAAAGTGGATATGTTTTTCATGGAAAACATTTATTTAACTTGATATTCATTAAGCCATAAACAACCAAATATTTATTTTATTTAAATTTTAAACTAAATAAACAAAGAAACAATAAGCAAAGCTTTAAGTTAAAATAAGGCAAGCATTTCATATTTGTCAATTAAATTCATCCAAGCATTTGAATATGGCGAGCACCGTTTATGATAATGAAAATATGAAACATTAATTGTAAAGATATTGCCAAACCAATAATTGATATTGGACAATTAACATGTGCTTCCTTCCAAATTTTGTTATCTATCTCTAAATCAACAAAAAAATTGGTTGAATCTACGGATATAATCAAAATCCCAACCTAACAAATAACATGTGATGTGTAAATGTTTAACTAAAATATTCTTTTTGAGTTTATAAAGTATTCTGATAAATAAGTTAAATCATTAATTATTTTAAGCATATATGATTTTGAATCAATCAACAAATTAAATTACTACGAGAACAATGGAAACAACTTGAATTAAAAAATGGATATTATTTTCATGGCAAACTCATTTATTTAACATGATATTCATCAAACCATAAACAAAGATATATCTCTTTCATTGCATTTTGGAGCTAACAAAAAAATATAATAAGCACAGCTTTAAATAAAAATAAGTCAAGCATTTGATATTTATCAACCCAACATGCAAACATAAGCGGGATTCTAAGAAAAGCCGCTTTGATTTTTTCTTTATTCCCAAAATATCTGTAGCTCGTTACTAGTTAAATCTAAAGGGTAAACAACAAAGATGCAATACTTGAAATCAGAGGATTTAACAACGACGAAGAGGAGAGGTACAACACCGCACTTTTTAGGACTTAATGTCGTCGTCGACGTCTTGAAAGGAGGTACATGATCTGCACTAAAAGGAGGGTGGCATTATTTGGAGAAGAGGAAAAGGGGAGAGGAATTTAGGGTCGCACACTGGAGTGATTGGAGATGGCGAAGGTGGTATTAAAGCGGTTGATGAAAAAGGGGAGAAGAATTTAGGGTTTTCTGAGTGAAGATGAAAGGAAGGGTTTGGTGGTAAACTATAGAACAGGAATGCGAGAGGAGGAAAAAAATATTTACCACCAACTTTCCATCACTGTGGTTTTGACATGGAAATAGCCCGAACAATGAACTATATTCTACATCTTCCAAACTTACATAACGTGATTCGAACATATATTAACATATAATATGATGTTATTCTACTAAAACTTATAGTACTAATATGAACTACCATATAATTATCAAATTTTAGAGTCTACAGATGTGGCGTAATAAAAAAGAGGTGTTTAGGTCTAGTAGCAGACTCAGGTTCGGGCTCTGCCTTACACACACTTTTCACAAAAAGTAATACTCGGAGATTATAGGTGTCATGAGTTGAAACAAACAGACATAACTTAATTCCTCTCAGGAGTTTACCGATCCGTTGAGTTCTCCTAAGTAAAATTCAAAAAGAAAAGTAAAATATGACCAATAATATCAAGTTATATTTCATTGCTATCCTCGTTTGCTATGTATAAACCATTTTCTTGTAGTGTGAATTTAACTATAGAGACCCATAATTTTGAAAGCTTTATCTTTGAGTATCAGAACATTTGAAATATGGTTAAGTGTTTTAAAATTGATTTAATAATCTTGTTAAATTATTTTAATTAATAACTAATGATGACAAACTTATTTTTGAAATTTTTTTTAAAAAAAATAAATAGTTCGAGAAAAAGCATTATTATTTCGATACAAGACGACACAATAAAAGGTATAACTCCTTTTTCTTGTGTCGAATAGAAGATTAGGAAAACTTATAATCCTTCCTAGACTGTTCCTTTCATTTCATTTATCCAGTCATTGTCTTGTATCTTCTTCCTTTGTTTTTGTATACCTATTGGCTAGTGCCTAGTACTAAAAATGGAATACAAGTAATGAATTTCATAGATCTCGCAAAAATACGAAGAAATATCGATAATATGACCGAAAATCGTTTTATTGATAACCAGTTTTTTCTCTCGCTAAAAGTAGTTCGAACTTTTGTGACATGTCTAATATATTAATATGTAATTAATTAGCAACTAAAAATATTTTCATGGTTTATCGCTAACTAAATCAATGATGATGTCATTGATGATGTCAAGTGAAGATATTTTGGAGGAGGGGCATTTTGGGAAGGCTTAAGGACAAAGTAAAGATAAAATGAGGTGTAAAGCAAGCACATTGAGGGGGGATGGTCTTGTGACTAGAAGTAGGAGGTGCTAATGATGTCTTGGCAAAGTCTATATAAGGACCCTCAAGGCTTAGAAATTTTTTTTGCTAATTCATTATACATAGAAACAACTATCTTCGTCTTCTTCTCAGTAACGACCCGATATTTTGGACCATTCGCATCCGCACATGTCGGACTTGAATAATTCAAAATACCGCGTTGTTAATTTAAATTGGCAAAACTGAACATATACGATAAATAAAATAATCACAGATCACAAACACAGAGTAATAAATGCAGCGGAAATAAAAGAGATAGTAGTTCATGAAGCTACTATATAAATATATAAGTTACATCAGAGTTAAACAAGATACAACGGAAGAGTAATACGATACATCAGATACAAATCAGAATACATCACTGGAATCATCGAATACTGAAAGCAGAATAGATGACTGGATCTTCAAGCAAAGCTCCAACTCCAAAGGTGAGTCTCGAATACTGATACACTCGGTCTGACCCGAGCGTAAAGCAAAATACAAAACACTCGAGTCAGGATTAACATTCTTATATCAATAAATCCAACTCAAGTGAAATAGCAATTGAAATACAAGTAACTCAAAGGATGTTTGGAATAACCATCCTTTAAGGATCCGTTAAACTATCTACTAGGTAGTAATGTACGCTAAGTAGATAATGACTATCAGCAATATAAGGTATCAAAATAGTGTTAAGGCGTTACCATTATCCCCCTTAACACATTTTTATAAGCATCATAGTCTATACAGCACTGTAAACTCCACCGTAAACTAGTGGGCTATCAGGGAGTACTCCATAGGTATAACACAAAACAAATTCGTAGTGGTCGCGAATATGGGAATACAAGTATGACAAGGCACATGAGGCAATACCCAAGGTAGTGACACTACCGTTTGCCTGATCTGGACTGGTGAGAACGCATCGCCGCAGCGATCGCAACACCGCGAAACAACACTCCCAAATCAAGGGTGCACCAATCGACAACAAGTAATGAGTAGTTTTCGAAGAAGTGTGCTCGCTTGAGGTAGCTGACCTCCATTGGCCCGGCACGGCTCCTGTTTTAGTCATTTCCAATTTGACACAAGTGTCAAGGCTATCCATTATCGTTCTCTTTCTTCAGTCATCGCGAACATCATTCCAACCACTTCATTCTGGATCACACTCCGCGTATAGTTATTAAAGTGGTTTTCGGTTTAGACAGTGAGTATGTCCCTAACCGATTCCGGTCTCTTTAATAACTTTCGTAATTATTACACCGATTGGTCGTTTATATATTTCAAAAACCAAATCAATTTCAATTTCAATTTCAATTCGTAAACCAACATTTCATTTGCCTTTCTAAATCAATTTCCATAATTTACGTTACAAAACTTTCAAATTACCATTTCAAAATCTTATAATACAATTTCAATTTCTATTTAAACAATTCAAATATTGATTCAAGTTCGTAAATAAGTTTCATTCCGAAATCATTTAAATTAATTTGATTTAACATTTAAATCAATTTAAATTCATTTATCGATTTCATTCAATATTCATTTAAGTAAATTTGCCATTCAAAACAATTTCTATTAAATTTCCAATTCATTAAATCCATTATTTAAATTCAACTTCCTTATATCAAAACTTACAAATTTGAATTAAATTAAATTCATCAAATCCAATTCTTTAAATTTCAAGTCTTACATTAATTTCAATAAATCACATTTTATTTCTTGTTAAAGAAATTCCATTTCACTTATTTATTTACTTAGTTACAATTTCAAAGCTTAATTAATAAAGAACTAAATTTCACTTTTTCAAGAAGTTCAATTTTACTTAATAAAGAATTCAATTCAATTTTAATCATTAAATAATTCAATCTTATTTAATTATTTAATAGTTCAAAACTTAATTATTAAATAGTTCAAGTTAATAATTTCAAACTTAATTATAATTTCAAACTTAATTATTAAATCATTTCAAACTTAATTCAATCATTTCTCAAATTAAACAACGTTCTTTCATCAATTACACTGTTAATATTTTGTTTCAGATTATTAAATATTAACATTTTCCTTTCATTAAAATTCAAATTTCAACTTCATTTCAAAACCATATTATTTATTCAAATACAATCTTCGTTTATTTTTAAATCAAATTATTGACCAATCGGGTTTTATTTAATTCTCTATCCTAGGTCAAAGTTTAATTTGGGTATTTATCATTTCAATCCGATTCCAATTCAATTCAAAATCAAAACATAGCAAAGGGAACTTGCAGTGTGATAACTGGGATGGTGTCAAAGTAAATAAACAAGCAATAACAACAATCAATATCAATCCAATAATCAATTCAAATAATCCCGAAATAACCGTATTAATTCGCATTGTTGTTTGTGCAAATTAATATAATTATTTCTAGAATCTACACTATCATTTCATGTAGATTAAATATTATTACAATAATATTAATACGGTTCTTCACTTGATATCTATTATTCAATTTTAAACTACAACAATTTTATACAACATACATTCAATGGTTCAAGGTGTAGTTAACACTATTTCTACGTGTCAATTTATTTAACATTTAAAGGGGTCATATTATGCAAATGTCATTAATCAAATTAACACAGATATCAAATCTAACTATCCTACATCAATTTCAATTTCAAATTATTTATCACTTACAACATTTACAAATTTAACGTCCAATTGTAAACATCAAACAATCAATCATTTAACAACCAAACTGGATTATCATTTCATATATAACGGGTAATGGTGTCAGATGTCAAGGTGAACTGATACAGGTAATAACAGTGTAAATATCTAACAACAGCATATTTCAATTGTCGCTTCAATTGAAATCAAATTTAATAAAGAACGTTAATCGTGAGTGATTGCTCACCTTAGGCTAGGGAAATAGACGATGAGATTGAGTTACAACAATCCAGGCACGAATCCCAAAACAAGGCAAGATAGAACTCGAATCGACGAACGAAGCTGATAATAAGGAATTGATATAACAAATCAGTTTTGATATGACCTGAGAATATATACATTAATATATTATTAACTTTCCTAAACAAAATTTTAAAATATATATATTAACAATAAAATTACAGTGCGAATTATACATATATATATATATATATATATAGAAGCTAGGATTTTAAAATCAAAATATGTGTAATTACAGTAACACCTATATAAAACGCAACATATATAATAGACCTATGTAGTACAGTATAACCCATATACAGTTAACAAAACTTCATTATTAAAACTTATACACAATAGTTACCTGTAGACAAACAGTTATACTTTATATATATATACCCCTTAAAATTAAATGACATAAATTTTATAAACCCATATGTACGTGTATATATAAACCGAAGAGCACATGGAAAGTGCACCCCCGAAACCATATGCATATTATTTAACAACTATACATATATAACCAATAACTATATATATGCATACGTGTATATTATATATAAACTCAATATAAACTCACAGCATAACCGACCTGTACATATATAAAGTACGGCTGAACCTATATATATATATATAAACTGATAGGTTATAAACTTATATGCACTAATATATAACTTACTATTTTACTATATACTACATATATAGACAGATCTACAACTTTATAAACTTAGAAAACATTTCATATAACAGATCTTACATAAGCTACCCATATAAATTTATATAACTTCATATGGTCTGAGATATCACAAACTAACAGAATAAAAGACCTTCCAAATTATCATATATATATCTCAAAACTTATCACACTTAAACACCTATTACTGACACATCACTATAATTGTTATAAGTAAAACATTTTAGAAATCTATGTCTTAGTTCAACAGATATATATGCAAACTTTTATATATGGTTATTACAACTTATTATACTTTATGTGATGTAAATTGTGTAAACAGAAAAATATTCAATACCAAAATAACCCATACAATTCTATACATAAGCCTTTATATAAACAAGTTTCAAATTTTATCAAATAGTTTAAATCTTAAATCCAACAGAATATATAAACTAATATATGTAATTTAGACAACTTTTAAACTACAACATACTTTAAAATATCATATATATATATATATATTACTATATACTCACCTACAAGATATAAATATTTGCACGGATGGAGCAACGAGGTTGGAAGCAGAAGGCGCAGCAGCGAACGAAGGTGGAAGCTCGGCTGCATGCTTGGCTTTAGGAGGAGACGGTGTCGGCTCATGTGAGAAGAAGCGAAGTGGAAGGAGGAGCTCAGTCGATTGTGACGTGGCTTCGGCAATAGTGGGCAGTTGCGAGCTCGGCAAGCCAAAAGAAAGAAAGGAGGGGAAGATTTGCGGAGGTGTCATTTGCGGGTTTTGGCAGCGGATGGGTGTTGGTGGATCTGCTAGCTTCGGGTTGGCTGCCTAGTGGAGATGGGCTTCAAGGTGGACGAGTTGATTGGGTTTGGCTATGTGTGTTGCTTGAAGGCAGAGGAGGTCGGTGTGGTGCCTGCACAGTTGAGTGGAGAGGCGTGTGGATATGGGGAGGCGGAGATAAGGTCGGGTTGGTGGAGGGGTTCAGTAGCTCGACCAAGGCTGGCCATAGGAAGAGAGGCCGCTCATGATGAAGGTTGTGGTCTCAGTGGTGAAAGGCGTTTGTGGGTTTTGGAGAGGTGAGCACGTGCAGACAGCAATCCTTTCAAAACAATTTCATATGCGTTGATATTTTTTTTAGATTAGAGTGATGAAAAACGAAATTAGAAAGGGGAAGGATGAGCAAGAAGAAAATGAGCAGTGCAATTGAAATATATATAAGCTTCATTACTCTTTTATTATTTTACAGAGGAGCAACAGAAAGAAATGTGAAGGGGAAGGGGATGATAAAAGAACGAGCCAAGGGAATAACAATTCTAGGGAATGGCAAAGGCCAATCGTTGAATTTGAGAATCATTTATGGCTAACTGCTATTTAATATACACGGTAGATAATAAATAAAATTTATATTTCCAAATTGATGTAAACAAAGGCAGCTAACCATCAATGCATTGGAATAGTAACAGCCGATAATGAATGCCAATGGCTGTTTATCTCAGCCATTTGAAGTTTGAATGGGCATAAAAAGTGGTACCGATACGACATGCCGTTTTGTTGTTTCCATTGCATACCGGACCTCAAAACAAAGAGTTGAATATGCCGTAGAGATCAGTACGACGAGACGATCAAAACGGTATAAAGATATCAGTGGTATGATTGAATTATAAAAATTCGAATTTTCTACTATCGAAAAATACAAGAAAAACACTGAAAAATAAGATCGACGGAGCCAAAGATGTCCGAATTTGAAAAAACGACAAACTAACATCTTGCTCAGAAGATGGTTTAGAATTTTTCTATGTAAAAATATTTAGGTTTCGGAAACATTTTATTTTCATTGCTTTTTTAACTGATTAAACTGAAGTGAATTTACGCGCGAAATAAACTTCCATATTTTCGGACGAAAATTTACCAGTTGCTATTTTTAACTAGACGTATTCCAAATATTAAATTTTATTTCAAAATTTTATCTTTTAAAATTTCATAAAATTTCAACTAATTACGTTATTAAAATAGTTGAAATTTACGGGTCGTTACACTCTCCCCCACTCAAAACTTTTCGTCCCCGAAAAGGAATGAGGTAGGAGAATAGAAACAACCAGAAAGAAAAACAGATTTGAAATACAAAATAATAATTAATTTAAACCATATAAATTCAAATTTAAATTAACTGATATTCAATAATTGATTTAATCCATTTGATTTCACTAAAATCAATCTCGACTATTTCTAAATTCATTATCTTATTATCCCATTGAATGGTCTTTTATTATAATCATATTTTCTTCAACAATTTTAAATTCTTCTTTTATTCCAAATTACTGTTAAATTTATTCTACTTAATATATCTACTCACATATATTTAACCCATATAAATTAATTTAAAACATAAAAGTTTCAATTTAAATTAATTTACATCTATTAATTTCTTTTAAATTCAAGGTATTTTCATATGTTGATCAAATTTCAATTTATTAATTCTTTCAAAACAAAATTATTTCATTATTAACTGAGTTTACTTATTATCCTATCTAACTCTATTAACATCTTTATAATCAAAATTTAGTGTATAACATTTATTATAAACACTCAAATTTTATTTATAAATTCAATTTATCTTATATATTATCCAATTACATATTCAACTTCTGAATTATTTAGGTAAGTTGTATTAGAATGCAGTTGAACAATATACAAATAAAATTTTCCCAATTCAATTATTCAAGTTTAAATATTTATTCCAAATTTTGGTTTTATTTATAATTAAAATCATCCTTTAACAAAATTTAAGAATTAGATTTCCGATTAACTTTAAACAATTTAGAGATATATATAATATATTTATATCAAATCAAATTAAATTTAAAATAAGATACCTATATATATATAAATCAAATTATATTGAAGAAATTCAAATCAAAATATTTTTCCAAAGCAAAACCGTAGCAAAGCTACAGAATGGTTTCTCCACTTCGAAACTCGAAAATGAACGTCGATGATGCGGCCGCCATCACCGAAATTATTTTCCAGCGACAAAGGGAAGAGCACTGATTTCAACATTTTAAAAATTCTTTGAAAACGATTTCTATTCGAAAATACTTTCAATACTATATACTTTAAAAAATTTAAAAACCAAAGTTCGAAATCACCGGAAACTAATAAATTCTCAAATTTCTGAATTAGATTCATTTCAAATTCCAATCAATTTATAACCAAGTTTATAAATTCATTTATTTATATTATGCAATAGTCAATGGTTTACAAAACAATAAATGAAAATCAAATATTATTATTTTCAGACAACAAATTCATTAACAATTTAATTTCAGAAAACTTATATTTATATATAAGATAATCATACAAAACTTCTATTTTATTTATCAAATTTGAAAACGATATTATGTCAGTTTGCTCTGCTCAAGTGTTTTGGAAATCCTATCGATAGCGTTGATCAGACGAATCGATCGAAAACCCAAATCAACATCAACAACTCAAACAACACAATATAAAAACATTTTAAAATTAATTTACAATACACTTCCTCACTTAACGATACAATAATGGATTTCAAAGCAAGGATAGGGATTCAAATTTTTGATATACTCAAATCAAAGAGAATTTCGATTCGAAGATAGGTTTGAACAAAGACGAGATAATTAAATAACAAAATAAGGCGATGGATAAGTTTATATAAATCGCGGGCAACCTTAACCGGGTCGACCGTGACTTCAAAAATAAGATCAGTGTAGAATTCCGAGGTAAATCGACATTCGATCTTAAGAAATAGAATTCAGGTATAGTAGGAGATAGATAGCATCATAAACCGAGGATACAGAAATCTCTGGTAAATCAATGCCTATTGTAAAGGAGTTTTGCTCCTTTACGAATCATTCGAAGATTGGCGAGACCGCCGATCTATTATAGATATCATTCAAAATGGAGTTATGGGGTGCTCCAGAATTGAAAGAAGACGAATAGTGAAGGACACGAATGAATTTCGGAACCGAGGGGAACGTTCCAAAATTCAAAGGAATTGAGTCAAGGGAAGAGATTGAAACTCGAATGGGAGTGATTCTGTAAATACATTTACCCTATATGTTAAGTTTTGCCTAGAGCTACCAAAGCTCTGATACCAACTGTAACATCCCGCTATTTTGGACCATTCGCATCCGCACATGTCGGACTTGAATAATTCAAAATACCGCGTTGTTAATTTAAATTGACAAAACTGAACATATACAGTAAATAAAATAATCACAGATCACAGAGTAATAAATGCAGCGGAAATAAAAGAGATAGTAGTTCATGAAGCTACTATATAAATATATAAGTTACATCAGAGTTAAACAAGATACAACGGAAGAGTAATACGATACATCAGATACAAATCAGAATACATCACTGGAATCATCGAATACTGAAAGCAGAATAGATGACTGGATCTTCAAGCAAAGCTCCAACTCCAAAGGTGAGTCTCGAATACTGATACACTCGGTCTGACCCGAGCGTAAAGCAAAATACAAAACACTCGAGTCAGGATTAACATTCTTATATCAATAAATCCAACTCAAGTGAAATAGCAATTGAAATACAAGTAACTCAAAGGATGTTTGGAATAACCATCCTTTAAGGATCCGTTAAACTATCTACTAGGTAGTAATGTACGCTAAGTAGATAATGACTATCAGCAATATAAGGTATCAAAATAGTGTTAAGGCGTTACCATTATCCCCCTTAACACATTTTTATAAGCATCATAGTCTATACAGCACTGTAAACTCCACCGTAAACTAGTGGGCTATCAGGGAGTACTCCATAGGTATAACACAAAACAAATTCGTAGTGGTCGCGAATATGGGAATACAAGTATGACAAGGCACATGAGGCAATACCCAAGGTAGTGACACTACCGTTTGCCTGATCCGGACTGGTGAGAACGCATCGCCGCAGCGATCGCAACACCGCGAAACAACACTCCCAAATCAAGGGTGCACCAATCGACAACAAGTAATGAGTAGTTTTCGAAGAAGTGTGTTCGCTTGAGGTAGCTGACCTCCATTGGCCCGGCACGGCTCCTGTTTTAGTCATTTCCAATTTGACACAAGTGTCAAGGCTATCCATTATCGTTCTCTTTCTTCAGTCATCGCGAACATCATTCCAACCACTTCATTCTGGATCACACTCCGCGTATAGTTATTAAAGTGGTTTTCGGTTTAGACAGTGAGTATGTCCCTAACCGATTCCGGTCTCTTTAATAACTTTCGTAATTATTACACCGATTGGTCGTTTATATATTTCAAAAACCAAATCAAATTCAATTTCAATTTCAATTCGTAAACCAACATTTCATTTGCCTTTCTAAATCAATTTCCATAATTTACGTTACAAAACTTTCAAATTACCATTTCAAAATCTTATAATACAATTTCAATTTCTATTTAAACAATTCAAATATTGATTCAAGTTCGTAAATAAGTTTCATTCTGAAATCATTTAAATTAATTTGATTTAACATTTAAATCAATTTAAATTCATTTATCGATTTCATTCAATATTCATTTAAGTAAATTTGCCATTCAAAACAATTTCTATTAAATTTCCAATTCATTAAATCCATTATTTAAATTCAACTTCCTTATATCAAAACTTACAAATTTGAATTAAATTAAATTCATCAAATCCAATTCTTTAAATTTTAAGTCTTACATTAATTTCAATAAATCACATTTTATTTCTTGTTAAAGAAATTCCATTTCACTTATTTATTTACTTAGTTACAATTTCAAAGCTTAATTAATAAAGAACTAAATTTCACTTTTTCAAGAAGTTCAATTTTACTTAATAAAGAATTCAATTCAATTTTAATCATTAAATAATTCAATCTTATTTAATTATTTAATAGTTCAAAACTTAATTATTAAATAGTTCAAGTTAATAATTTCAAACTTAATTATAATTTCAAACTTAATTATTAAATCATTTCAAACTTAATTCAATCATTTCTCAAATTAAACAACGTTCTTTCATCAATTACACTGTTAATATTTTGTTTCATATTATTAAATATTAACATTTTCCTTTCATTAAAATTCAAATTTCAACTTCATTTCAAAACCATATTATTTATTCAAATACAATCTTCGTTTATTTTTAAATCAAATTATTGACCAATCGGGTTTTATTTAATTCTCTATCCTAGGTCAAAGTTTAATTTGGGTATTTATCATTTCAACCCGATTCCAATTCAATTCAAAATCAAAACATAGCAAAGGGAACTTGCAGTGTGATAACTAGGATGGTGTCAAAGTAAATAAACAAGCAATAACAACAATCAATATCAATCCAATAATCAATTCAAATAATCCCGAAATAACCGTATTAATTCGCATTGTTGTTTGTGCAAATTAATATAATTATTTCTAGAATCTACACTATCATTTCATGTAGATTAAATATTATTACAATAATATTAATACGGTTCTTCACTTGATATCTATTATTCAATTTTAAACTACAACAATTTTATACAACATACATTCAATGGTTCAAGGTGTAGTTAACACTATTTCTACGTGTCAATTTATTTAACATTTAAAGGGGTCATATTATGCAAATGTCATTAATCAAATTAACACAGATATCAAATCTAACTATCCTACATCAATTTCAATTTCAAATTATTTATCACTTACAACATTTACAAATTTAACGTCCAATTGTAAACATCAAACAATCAATCATTTAACAACCAAACTGGATTATCATTTCATATATAACGGGTAATGGTGTCAGATGTCAAGGTGAACTGATACAGGTAATAACAGTGTAAATATCTAACAACAACATATTTCAATTGTCGTTTCAATTGAAATCAAATTTAATAAAGAACGTTAATCGTGAGTGATTGCTCACCTTAGGCTAGGGAAATAGACAATGAGATTGAGTTACAACAATCCAGGCACGAATCCCAAAACAAGGCAAGATAGAACTCGAATCGACGAACGAAGCTGATAATAAGGAATTGATATAACAAATCAGTTTTGATATGACCTGAGAATATATACATTAATATATTATTAACTTTCCTAAACAAATTTTTAAAATATATATATTAACAATAAAATTACAGTGCGAATTATACATATATATATATAGAAGCTAGGATTTTAAAATCAAAATATGTGTAATTACAGTAACACCTATATAAAACGCAACATATATAATAGACCTATGTAGTACAGTATAACCCATATACAGTTAACAAAACTTCATTATTAAAACTTATACACAATAGTTACCTGTAGACAAACAGTTATACTTTATATATATATACCCCTTAAAATTAAATGACATAAATTTTATAAACCCATATGTACGTGTATATATAATCCGAAGAGCACATGGAAAGTGCACCCCCGAAACCATATACATATTATTTAACAACTATACATATATAACCAATAACTATATATATGCATACGTGTATATTATATATAAACTCAATATAAACTCACAGCATAACCGACCTGTACATATATAAAGTACGGCTGAACCTATATATATATAAACTGATAGGTTATAAACTTATATGCACTAATATATAACTTACTATTTTACTATATACTACATATATAGACAGATCTACAACTTTATAAACTTAGAAAACATTTCATATAACAGATCTTACATAAGCTACCCATATAAATTTATATAACTTCATATGGTCTGAGATATCACAAACTAACAGAATAAAAGACCTTCCAAATTATCATATATATATATATATATATATCTCAAAACTTATCACACTTAAACACCTATTACTGACACATCACTATAACTGTTATAAGTAAAACATTTTAGAAATCTATGTCTTAGTTCAACAGATATATATGCAAACTTTTATGTATGGTTATTACAACTTATTATACTTTATGTGATGTAAACTGTGTAAACAGAAAAATATTCAATACTAAAATAACCCATACAATTCTATACGTAAGCCTTTATATAAACAAGTTTCAAATTTTATCAAATAGTTTAAATCTTAAATCCAACAGAATATATAAACTAATATATGTAATTTAGACAACTTTTAAACTACAACATACTTTAAAATATCATATATATATATATATTACTATATACTCACCTACAAGATATAAATATTTGCACGGATGGAGCAACGAGGTTGGAAGCAGAAGGCGCAGCAGCGAACGAAGGTGGAAGCTCGGCTACATGCTTGGCTTTGGGAGGAGACGGTGTCGGCTCATGTGAGAAGAAGCGAAGTGGAAGGAGGAGCTCAGTCGATTGTGACGTGGCTTCGGCAATAGTGGGCAGTTGCAAGCTCGGCAAGCCAAAAGAAAGAAAGGAGGGGAAGATTTGCAGAGGTGTCATTTGCGGGTTTTGGCAGCGGATGGGTGTTGGTGGATCTGCTAGCTTCGGGTTGGTTGCCTAGTGGAGATGGGCTTCAAGGTGGACGAGTTGATTGGGTTTGGCTATGGGTGTTGCTTGAAGGCAGAGGAGGTCGGTGTGGTGCCTGCACAGTTGAGTGGAGAGGCGTGTGGATATGGGGAGGCGGAGATAAGGTCGGGTTGGTGGAGGGGTTCGGTAGCTCGACCAAGGCTGGCCATAGGAAGAGAGGCCGCTCGTGATGAAGGTTGTGGTCTCGGTGGTGAAAGGCGTTTGTGGGTTTTGGAGAGATGAGCACGTGCATACTGCAATCCTTTCAAAACAATTTCATATGCGTTGATATTTTTTTTAGATTAGAGTGATGAAAAACGAAATTAGAAAGGGGAAGGATGAGCAAGAAGAAAATGAGCAGTGCAATTGAAATATATATAAGCTTCATTACTCTTTTATTATTTTACAGAGGACCAACAGAAAGAAATGTGAAGGGGAAGGGGATGATAAAAGAACGAGCCAAGGGAATAACAATTCTAGGGAATGGCAAAGGCCAATCGTTGAATTTGAGAATCATTTATGGCTAACTGCTATTTAATATACACGGTAGATAATAAATAAAATTTATATTTCCAAACTGATGTAAACAAAGGCAGCTAACCATCAATGCATTGGAATAGTAACAGCTGATAATGAATGCCAATGGCTGTTTATCTCAGCCATTTGAAGTTTGAATGGGCATAAAAAGTGGTACCGATACGACATGCCGTTTTGTTGTTTCCATTGCATACCGGACCTCAAAACACAGAGTTGAATATGCCACAGAGATCAGTACGATGAGACGATCAAAACGGTATAAAGATATCAGTGGTATGATTGAATTATAAAAATTCGAATTTTCTACTATCGAAAAATGCAAGAAAAACACTGAAAAATAAGATCGACGGAGCCAAAGATGTCCGAATTTGGAAAAACGACAAACTAACATCTTGCTCAGAAGATTGTTTAGAATTTTTCTATGTAAAAATATTTAGGTTTCGGAAACATTTTATTTTTATTGCTTTTTTAACTGATTAAATTGAAGTGAATTTACGCGCGAAATAAACTTCCATATTTTCGGACGAAAATTTACTAGTTGCTATTTTTAACTAGACGTATTCCAAATATTAAATTTTATTTCAAAATTTTATCGTTTAAAATTTCACAAAATTTCAACTAATTACGTTATTAAAACAGTTGAAATTTACGGGTCGTTACATTCTCTTTACATTAAAATAATTTCAAATCTCAAAGGAACTTCATCAAACTCAAGCTATAGTCCTAACACAACATAACAACAAGGTTTAGCAACTCAAAACTCAAAGAAAAGTGGCACGCACCCCCTATTCTTGCTAGGCTGTGAGCAATATAAGCAAATCTAAGCCTAGGCCTTAAATATAAAGAGGTAAGATTGAACTTTGAAACTTGCTTTGGTTGAGGTAGGAAGTGGTATTGAGGTAGAGGCTTGTGCTTGATTATGGACTTGGAAAAGAGTGAGTTAACTCACTTTTTGATTGTAATGAAGTTGTATAATATTGATTGTTAAATTATAGTGAAGTTCACTAACTAGTTAAAGTGTATATTTGGACCATACTTGCTTTTGAAAGCAAATGCCAACTATTTATGTCATATCTTCCCTTCTATGACCTTCTATAACATGTGACATGGCCTTGACATTGTGTATATATGGTTGATTTGATGGTATTTAGTTTGGACTTGAATATCAATTTGTAATATAGCAATAATCGCTATAAAAGCATTTTTAATCTCCTTGTGTTTAAACTTGTTCAAATGGTTTATATGTTATAATATCATGACATGGTATATATTTATTGTGCTCTAACATATATAAATGTATGTGATAGCAAGGAATTATTTTGGAAAGTTGTAGAATTTATAGAACAAAATTTGAAAACTTATAAGCAAAATAGTCGCTATAGAAGCACTTTGAAATTGTCTTGTGTTCACTAATTTTTAATATGATTTTGACAGATATCCTTATGGGTTTCTTTGCTGTTTTAATAAGTACTTAATGTTTAATGCGTACTGTAAAAAATAGATCTTAAAATCTGTTTCTGAGTTCTAAAAACTGGTCAAACATTTAGACAATTTTCCTAGTGTTTTCCTTTCAACAGCATTTACAACACTTATAAATGCTATCTTTGACATATGCCAACATTTCTGGGTAGTTTTTACAACACGTGTTGTGTAATGTTATTTTTAACACTTTTTGTGATTTAAAGTGAGTTTAAATTAATTATTTCTATAGGATCATTTTGGGGATATTTAATAACATATATTGGAGTATTTTAAAAGCGGTTTGAAGTTTAAATTATTTTAATAATTAATTATGAATTATTGAAGTAAGAAGGTTTAATGAATATAAACGTGCTTTTTATAATAAGTTTTTTTGAAGTTTTTAATTAATTATAAAATTGTTATTTTTAAGTAATATCTTAAATAGATAATTAAAGCGTATTTATAAGTATTTTAAAAGTGTGTGTATATATATAGTTTTAGAAAAACTAGTTAAATATTTTATTAATGTATTAAAGGGTTTATGTAACATTTTGTCTCTTAAATTGTTTTAGAATTTTATTAAGTATATTAGCTTTATAAATAAATTAGTATGTGTGTGTGTAATTTTTAAAAGGCTTTTGAATTATAAACAAATGTTTTTAAAAGGAGATTAGTAGTCGCTTAAGTAGCTTAATCGTGCTATGTTTGTTTAGTTGTTTATGGGTAATTAAACCTATACTTAGCACTAAAAGCCTATAAAGTAGACTTGTTCTATGTATGAGAGTTAAAAATGATGTTCGAGTAGGGTTTAGAAGTAATAGTGCTCTAATCTACCGACTTCACTCTTGACCGAAGGTTAGAGTAGTTGAGAAGGTCAAAAACATGATAAGCATAAAAGAATTGATTTCCATATACGATTGTTTTAGGACTAGATAGTCGATTAATCGACTATTGAACTTGACCAAAATTAACTTAGGAAGTATATGAAAGCTTCACGGCTTCATACGGTTTGAGATCCTCCAGAGAGGACTCATTGGTATGAAACATCTATAGCTTTAAGAACGTGTATATACAAGCTCCCTCGGTAAGAACTCCTTTATATCATTCATTTACTTTTAAAAGAACTGAAATTGAGTTAATAAAAAATTCACTGATTTAGTTTTGAAGAGTCCAGGATCGGATAAGTATACTTACCCGAATACCACATCAAAACTGGTGTATGAGTCAATGTTTTGGAAGCGGTTGTGAAGCAAAATGTTATAGAGTTGAACGGTCTATCTTAAGGTTTATTCCAAGGGAGAGGTCAGTGTTAACATTTCAGACAAACGCTGTAGAATTGAACTGTCTATCCTAAGGTTAAATCCAAGAGAGAGGTTAGCGTTAGAATTCATTGGACGATTTGTGTTGGAATCCATAAAGGGTTTCGTGATATGTTCGGATGATGAAGACTCGTGTGAGAGATGTTGAACATGACTTCACCATCGAAAATGACAAAAGACAGAGTAGGATGCACAACTTGGTGGTTTACCTAACCCAAGGGGTATATTAACTTCATACCTAGAGATGCATATCGATGTTGCTAGAGGAAATTGATGATACTTAGCATCATGTGTTTTGGCATGGTACATTTGTGTTTACCCTTATGGTATATTTTATCTAGAGATATACGACACTAGGAAGGTAGTTTTTGATCCTTGTCATGGAGGTCCGAGACCGAGGGCACCTCCAACGGAAAATTCATATGCGAATGAACCTTAGCGGTTTTAGATGTACTTCTAATATTTTTATGTTATGAGATGCAAGCAACAGAGCTATTTTATGATTTATATTCTACAGCCTAGACACTATCTATTATATCGCTATATTTACATATTAGATGGTTTGATTTCTTTTGAGAAGAAAATCGTTACGGTGATTCGTCCAGTCTCAAAATTTACTGTTATATGGATGCATGTATCTTTAGTTTTCTTAGATCAGACTTATGTCAAACTCGAGGTTTTAATTTTCCCATAATTCCTTGGGCACTCTTTCTAGTAGGCTGAGTAAAACAGGTTTGACTATAGACACTTCAGAACTTTAGAAAATGAGCCGAAGACTCCCTTTTGTCTATCTATCTATCTTTATTTCTGTTGTATTATTAGTATGCATCTAGCAGCATTGTGAGAGCGGACAATTATAATTGTCCAGGCTGATGATGGTACTTAGGTTTAATAACTCTAATGTTACTCGGTATCTTGGAGTAACCCTTTGTACTCTCTTTTTGGATATTATATATTATCGTTCCGCTTGCGAGATTCTGATATTATATTCTTTCTTTATGGTTCTGTTTCTTTTTCTTTTTACTTAATCCAAACTATCTGTATTTCTAACACTTGGATGCTCAGCACACGACTACCGAGGATGTATTAGTGTCAACATTGAAGGGTCGAAAAATCAGATCATTGCATTACCATATCTTTCATTGTTTAAATGCATTGGAAATTTGGAGCATTCTCAATGGAAAATATGGTGAAAAGGTCAACAACAGCGAAGAACTTCCAAAAGCTAAAACAAGATCAGAACCATGCTTGACGGAACTCACAAAAGACAATTCAGACGATGATAGTGAAAAAAAACATGATGACTCAATGAATAATGAGATAAGTGACTTTTCATATAAAGATTTAGTTTTCATGTGTCATAAATTAACTG
The DNA here is from genome assembly GCA_030737815.1 of Allium fistulosum. NCBI lineage: Eukaryota > Viridiplantae > Streptophyta > Magnoliopsida > Asparagales > Amaryllidaceae > Allium > Allium fistulosum. Next base: position 1,024,867,438 of record CM060906.1, read on the forward strand.
AAACTTTGATGACTTGAACTATAAAATAACAAGTTAAGAGGTGATAAATCTAAACTGCGTCAAAAAAATGATAAATTTGAAAAGAAGCTTAAAAACATTAGAAAATCGAATATTTTTACTATGAAAAATGTTTTAATTTCAAAAAAGATTTTGTTTGCTTCAATGAAAATTTCAGAAAGCTCAAAAGGAAAATTTTGGCTTTAAAGGAAAAGCAAACCGTGTTGATTTGCAAAAGAACATATTACAAAAAAGTTGGAGAATTTTAAGATGTCCAAAAGTTCGAAATGTGTAAAATGTGAAATTTTCGAAAAAGAAAATTTGCTGAAAACTATTATGATTTTATATCGGATAGAAAAGGAAACTAGAAAGTTTAAAACGGTCAGAAATCCTGATTGTGGAAAATTTGCAAATTTTAAAAAAGAATTAAATGGCATCAAAGAAAATTTCAAAACCCTTGGAGACAAAAACATGATTTTGAATAATACAAAAACTAAGGTTATTCTTGCAAATCACAAATTGGAAAAAGTAATTGAAAAAGTTAAATATTTTTGAAAAAATTAATTTGAAAAAGGCTAAAATTTTGAAATTGAGATTCTTGAATTTGAGATCAAAATAAATACACTTAAAAATGAAAATACGATCTTAAAGAAAAATGATTTTGAAAAGAGACAAAATGCTAGTCCTTGTTCATAACTAATAACAAGAATAACCTTTTAAATTCCAAATTCGAACTTGAGTTGATTCTTCAAAAAAATTCCACTTGAGAAAAATCATTTAACATGCCATTAGTAAATGAATTCTTTGCGAATAACATAAAATGACTTAGATTCGAAGAGGTTCAGTTTATAAACAAATGACTAGTAACACTACTAAGGGAAGAAGTGTGTTTCTCAAATACATGGAGCGTGACAAAATTGGACATAGTCATCATAATAATTGACGTGTTAGGAATATAAGTAAACAAGTCAAACAAATTTGGATCCCTAAGTGTATAGTTATCAACATTCATGGTTTGTTATATAAGAAAATTTGGGTAATAAAGTTGGCGAACGTAAATAAATGTGGTCCTACATCTTTTTCTAGGCCACACACTTCTTCTAACGTGTAGATACAAACACGGGTCGAGGAGAAACTATGATGGAAGCAAATTTCGAGTTGTTCAACATATTTGACTAGCAGTAGCTGCAATGTTCTTTAGCCTATGAAAATGAAGCGGAGATCCACACACTTTGAAAAACAATAGGGAACACAAACGCAACTTTATTGGTAAGTGAAGGTATGATTTCTAAACCCTATTTCTCAATTTTTCTCTTCTTGCTCGAGTTCTAATTTTCAGACGCTGCTATAGTAATTTGTCGTAAATTAAGATATAAAGCTCTGATTTGCAGACCCGATATGTTCTCTAAAATAGACAGCGAGTCCTATAATTTTATGTTTTGGGTTTTTCCAGATTATCATCTTAAAAGACTGCAAAACTACAAATAATTCAGTGCAATGTTTGAACATGTTATAGAGCTTTCTAACACAATAGTAGTATTTTGATCATAACTTTTTCTTTGATATTTTCATTTATAAAATTGTAGAAGTTTTGAAAACATTGTAGAAAATGGTACAATTTTCATTCTTTAAGCATTAGATGATTCATTTCAGAAATTCTTGATAAAATGCATTCAAGTTAATATTGTGGTTAATAAACATCATGAAATTATTTTAACACATATGTAGTTAATTGACAATAACTTGAACAATATAACTTCGAACTTTGAAATTCTTGAAGATCTGAAAGCGTAAAGATAACTTTATAACTTTCTTATTTTGATTTTTTACCGATTCATTTCATAAAACCTTGAAACAGTAATCAAATCAGTACATTGCTTAAAAAGTGTTTCTGAATTATTCAAATAAGCTGTAGTATTTTTTATATAACTTTAGATCCATTTGTCGTCTTGACTTGAAACAATTTTGTTGATTAGAAATTTTGAATTCCTAAAACTTTAATGTTTTTTGCTAAATCAAATATAGATTTTCAAATAACGGTTTCAAAACAGATTGATTTTTTTCAAAACAACGGCGGTCGATGTTTAAATAACGAGAATAATGTTTGATATGCATATGATTGTAATTTTTTTAATGATACTGTATTTTACACTTAAAATGATGATTGACAAGTCATATGTTCGAAATTCTTTGGTTTTGTGGCTTATTTTTTTGACGTAGATTATTTGCACAAAAAGGGCAAACACCTCCAATCGATTGGTTAGAGCCGTGAATATGGAGTATACTATACCGTTATTATATTTGTATTATGATTGATTTTCAAAGAACGGATCAAATATAGGTTATGGAAAAAGTAAGTTGTAGTAAAGTAAAGAACACAAAGATTTATAGTGGTTCTACTAGAATGTGCCTACACTACTATCCATTTTTCATTATTCTTCTTATAGAATTTTGATACAATGCCTAAGATAAAAAATACAATGATCTGTAGCTCAAAGACGGTAATATATAGCTCAAAAGGAAATAATATATAGATTACAAATAGGTTATGCTAGGTTGTTCCTGCTAGGCTGCTCCTGTTAGGGAGATCCTACAAGGTTATTCCTGCCAGGCTGATCCCGTTAGGAAGATCATGCCAGGTTGTTCCTGCTAGACCGCTCCTATTAGAGTGATCCTGCTAGGATGTTCCTACTAGGATGATCCTGTTAGGGAGTTCATGCTAGGCTGATCCTATTAAGGAGATCTTGCTAGGTTGATCCTAGCTTTTCCTAACTTGTCTGCCATTACTATTGAAAGCTTGGCTCTCCCGAATTTTTTTTATTATTGTTGGATGCTTTGATTTTTATAGGAGTGAAAATATAGGGAGGCCAGATCGATAGTTTCCTTGTATAACATGCCCAGATAGAATATTCCTGAATATGCCACATGTAATTAATAGTTTTTTATATATGCTGATTTTATTCGATTTATAACTTGCTTGGTTCGGCTAGGAGCCTAATTTGGAGTAGGTTGGTCTATTACAAGTGCATGTTGACATGTTGTTAGCCATGTTCGTTGGCTTCCCTATCTTGCTCGACACCCCTTGGTTCGGTAGGCTCCCCATAAGCTTGGTTCGGTGTGTCCTCGGGGCGCGTGGTTCGGTCTGGTATGTGCTCTCCATAGGCTTGGTTTGGTGTGTCATCAAGGCACGTGGCTCGGTCTTGTATGTGCTCTCCCTATGCTTGTCCGGTTGAATCCATGGACATTTGGATTGGTAGGCTCTTGAGCACCGAATAGAAAATCCTGTTTGGTGCTTAGGGTCTGAACATAAAATCTTGTTCAGTACCTAGGCCACAGAACAGAGGAAGGGATGATTACTCTTCCCTTATTCTTTTGAGCTCTCTTCTCTACCTCGCCTTCTACCTTGCCTAGTCTCTCTTCCTTCCTTATGTTTGGCGTTCAGCAGTCAGATTCCCTACCAGATCATTATTCATGTTGTATAAAAATAATGTGCTTGCCGGGGCTCAAACTCGGGTGGGTTGGCTGAAAGGCAGAAGTCTTTACCATTGTGCTAACATGCTTTTATGCTATAACTCCTTCATTTCAAGTCAAAATTGAATGAAACTTGAACTAGTAGTTTCGTGTCATTGAGTAGAGTATTCAAATGCATCTGAATGTTCCATTTACTTGAATTAGGCAGTAGCTCTCTAAGGTAGGGCTGAGTTAGTTAGGTAGTAGGCAAATTTTAAGATGATCATAGCTTGCAATCCGTAGCTCAGATTAAGATACGGTTTCGACCTAAGTGCATTTCCTAACTTTAGGAACAGTTTATAAGCGCCTTGACTATATTTTTTGACTATGCCAAATTTACCCTAGCACTTTTCCTTGCCCTTATGATTACATGATGGCTCTTTTATGATGCACCTTTCGACTGTTTCTATGCTCCTTTTCGTATTCACCATTCTATGGGTGAAAATGCCCACAACACTTGCCTCTCGAAGCATACTTTCACAGAATACAAAGTGTGCTTCATTTCATCCAAACTCGTCTTTCTTTTTCATGCAATGGTTATTTTGAACCTCAAATATATATATATATATATATATCTTTATTCCTGTCCTTTAGGTAAGTTTTCCGCTGCTAATATGTTGATGAGCCTTGTTCACTCGAGAAAAGCTTATTGATCGTTCCAAGACATCCACTATCAGTATGATGTTCGTAGTTCATTCTTTCTAGCTAATATAATCATCTAGCATGATTCTCATTGATTCTCATCTCACTCTGGTAGGATTTTGCTCCCTCCGGTTCAACCTCCTTGCCCCCGTGTCCTGAGGGCTACATGTTGTCATATAAATATTCCAAGAATGTCGATGTTCCCTAAGAACATGAATATATAGTGGTTCCATGGCACATGGGTTTGACGAAGTGTATTTTGTTGCATTGATTGTAGTTTAGCCAATTAAGGCCAATGGTTGCAATAGATTTTCTTTACATGATTGCTATGTTATTCCAGTAGTGATTCCTTGATCACCACCATTGTAACAACCCGCATATTTATCAATTTATCATTTAAATATTTTATTTAAATATTTTATCGTTAATCGGATTTTGGTCCAAAAAGCTACTTTTTGCAAACAGTCGAATTAGGACTCGAGACCACTTCCATTGAGTTCAAAATGTCGTTTGCGATCTTTTTGAGTATAAACTTTGATATGTTTGGGGCTAGTCAAAAATTTGACCATTTTCACTTTGGGTTTGGGTTTGGTTCAGCCCTATGTTTTAGCTTAACACTCCAAACTGAAACCCCCTCTTCATTCACTCCCTCCTCCTCTTCATTTCAGTTCTAAAGAGATTAATGGTGAGTGGAATGGGAAATTAAAACTCTAAAACCCTAGTTTCCATCTACAAATCAAGTTCTAGCTCCAAATCAATAGAAGAAGCTTTGGTAAGTCTCCTCTTCTTCTTCCCCAACTCACTCTCTTATCAATTTCAGAAATTCCTAAACCTAATTTAGGAAATGTTTCTCTTTTTAGCTTAGAATCAAGCTTGTTGAGTTGGGATTGAAGAGAGATTGTCATTGCCATTGCTCTATAGCTTCTTCATTCTAGTTCTTGTGCATAAAGGTGAGATTTTTATCTCACATCTTAATCTATATTTATCTTCGATTGTTAGGTATGAATTCCTAACACTTATTCTTGTGCAATTGCTTTTGGTTTGGATTGATTTGGTGAATATTCCAATTTTTAGTGTTTTGAGTTCAATTCTTTAAAAATCCAAACTTCGATCTTTGATCATGATTTTTGTGATGCATTGAAGAGCATATAGGGCCGGGTAGTCGATGGGCATAAACCCTTAGCGCCGTTGCTCGACCGATTGCATTTCGGAAGGGATTGGCATTCATTTGATTTGGCATGGGAGTGCTGGAAACAGGCTCCGGTCGACCGACCTCAGAGTCCGGTCGACCGACCTGCTACTCTAGCATCTCCCTGCCTCTGTTTGGAAGTGCAGGTTACAGGCTTCGGCCGACCGACCTCAGAGTTCGGTCGACCGACCTGCTACCCGAGCACTTCTGTCTCTGGTCCGGTCAGCCGACTCAGGGAGTCCGGTTGACCGACCTGCTCCTATTTGCCAGTTTTGCCTATATTTCCTATTTTTGTTTGAACTTCCAACTTTAATCGATTCGTGTGGTCTCCTATTTGTTGTTATCATCTCTAAGACTTTGATGACTCCTCTTTCGGGATGGTACCTCGTTGGATCGCTCGACCCTATCCCCCCTTAGGTCGTTAGACCTCATCTTGTCTTCAAAAGGGCGTACCGTTTTGACGGGGCACTGCCCCCTGGACCCCCGCGACCTGACCGGGCAGGTCGAACCCCGTACAACTCTGCGTAAGCAATCTTATCCGAAAGCCATTTAACCGAACTTCTTACTTTGATGGTTTTGAGAATTGATTTCTTTGAACTTTACTCACGTCTTCGAACGTGAATTTTTATGATTGATTGTTTCTATAATCACTTCTATGATTTGTCACTTCAAAATATAAAGGTTTTCTATACTAGTATTAAATATCAAAACTCTTTCATTAAAACGATTTCAACTCTATTTTCAATATCAAAGCTCGTTTCTTAAAACCGTTTTCCAATCTATTAGTATATACAAACCTTTACCTCATTCGTATGAGAAAATCTAATTAAACGGCTTAGCAAAACAAGTGGTATGAAACGCTTGCGTTTACTTCGTCGGTTAATTTATGGACTTGTTCGATTGAAACTCTTGTGACAATTTTCTAGTGGAGATTTACAGCTTGTTCGTAAATATTTAAGTTAAGCAAGTGGTTATGGGACATGAAGCTAAACTCATATATTTACTAGCTTGGTGTGATTGACACTTCCTGTTGATCATGACGATCATTCTTATGATTTAGACTAGCAATTGTGCGATGTCTCTTTGTTTGCAAGGTTAGACTAGACACCATTTGTGTGATTCCACTCACACATACCTTTTTGCTTTTTGGTTAGTCTAGACACTACTTGTGTGATTCCACTCACACATACCTTTTTGTTTGCGAGGTTAGACTAGACACCACTTGTGTGATTCCACTCACACATACCTTTTTGGTTAGTCTAGACACCACTTGTGTGATTCCACTCACACATACCTTTTTGTTTGCGAGGTTAGACTAGACACCACTTGTGTGATTCCACTCACACATACCTTTTTGGTTAGTCTAGACACCACTTGTGTGATTCCACTCACACATACCTTTTTGGTTAGTCTAGACACCACTTGTGTGATTCCACTCACACATACCTTTTTGTTTGCAAGGTTAGACTAGACACCACTTGTGTGATTCCACTCACACATACCTTTTTGGTTAGTCTAGACACCACTTGTGTGATTCCACTCACACATACCTTTTTGTTTGCGAGGTTAGACTAGACACCACTTGTGTGATTCCACTCACACATACCTTTTTGCTTTTTGGTTAGTCTAGACCTCAATCTGTGTGATTCCGACTCACACATATGGGGTAGCTCACCATGGTCTTCGGACCGTCATGTGATAGGCCTCTTTCTTCCTCTTTTTATGATTTCTGGATTTCTTGTTTGATTTCTGGATTTTTTTAGGTCATTGACTTGTTATGAGTACAAGTTTAGGGTATGATGCCCTCTTTGGATCTTTGAGAAGATTCTTGTGATATTGATCATTTCTCATCGGTTGATCTCCTGTTGATCATCATTTTCATACTTATAGTAGTATGTCAGTATGGGTATTCTATGTTTATGCCATATCTATTATTTTATATCATGTCATCTGATATTTATAGTTAGACTGATCCGTTTATTATTTTCTTAAATAATACTCGGGTCAGACCGAGATGTTACAGGTGCTTCTGCATGACCTCCTACCTGGAGCCATCTTCTGACTTTTGGCTAACTACTCTAGTTTCGTAGTTTTTTGTTTGTATACATTTGAGATTAGACTCCTTGATGTATACATATTCTATTATCTTGCACTTGTATCTATTCAATTGTGTTATTGTGGATCTTATTTGACCACTACTCTGATGTACACTTTCATGTGTTATATTCATATCTATTTCCGCCTTTGTGATATGAATTGTCTGTGACTGATTTGTGTTACGTTTATTTCTATATTTGTTTCCGAAGATTATATATAGCCACCGTGTGATAGCTTTGAGTTTGTATCGGTATGTCGGATTTCCTCCTTAAATGATATGCATTCTATACTATCTGACATATCGGTGCTCGCACAAAGAAGTTACATGGATGGTCGCTCCTCAACATCCTTATTCTCCGCGCTAGTTGACAGCATTACTCCGTAGTGTTCTTGGCTAGCGTGGGTATAGAGGTGGGGCGTCACAACCATGCATACTTGTATAGGTCAACCACTAAGATGTTTGGCTAGGCAAATGGTTTCTTCTAAAGTTTTGAACATGGGATGATCATGCGCTCATGTTGTAAAGCTAGTCTTCTTTTGATGTCTATGCCTTGTTGCATCTGATGTTTATTTATGCCCATATTCTCCTTTTCCTGGATAATAATCGTGATCTATATTTGTTTTACACAATTGCTTGGTTTGCTTGTTCCATTAACATCCTTTCTTGCCGCTATCGTGCATACTTGTACATGATCAACCACCAACAAGTTCAGTAGGATAAGCAGTTTATGTGACTGATGCTTCCCTTGGCTTATACTTTATATTTCCTATATGAACACTTACATAAGTGCGTATGCATCTTATAGAAATTATAAATGAAATTACCATATCTGATCAGGATTAGTTATTGCGTTGTATTTTTATAGTATCCTTGCTTAGTTATTAGCCTGTTAGTAATATTTTGTTGCCTCCTCGTGTACTTATATAGGGCCCATCATCGACAAGTCAGACACTGTGAGCATACCTAGTGGAGTGTCTTTGTAATCCAATCCCATATGTCTTTGTTGGTTTTCATGCACTTCCAGCATTCTAGTTTGCTTATTATCACATACATGTTCCATGCATACTTTAATCAAGTTTGCCCTAGTGTCGGTTTGTTGATAGTCTTCATAGGCAATTTTAGTATTGACTTCTTACACTGAGTCGTACAACAAATAGTCACGTTTTACTATAAGAAAGCTTAGTTATTCATTGCTAACAGAAATTCAAAGCCGATTGTCATGCGTGAATCAACTAGGTGGTTGCCATGTCCTAATCCACGTAAGTTAGGTCTTCGTAGCATCCTAAATGCTTGTAGCCGATCGTCGGTTGTGGGCACCCAAATAGGGATCTCTCCGGTCCACCACTGCTGGTTGAGAAGGTTGAGCCGATCGTCAGCTATGGACACCCGAATAGGAGTCACTCTGGTCCACCACTGTCGGCAAAGAGGTTATGCCAATCATCAATGGAAAACACCCATTTGGCGGTCATGTCCTGATCATAGGCTGATTAGGCTCGCCATTGTCGGCCAAAGGTTTAGGGCCGATCGACGAACACCTATTTGTGGTCATGTCCTGACCATGGGCTGATCTGGCTTATCATTGTCGACAAAATGTTTGGGGGTAATCGTTAATTGCGAGCACCCATTTGGCATTCATGTCCTGACCATGGGCTAATCTAGCTTGCCACTGTTAGCCAAAGGTTTGGGGCTGATCATCAATGACGAACACCCACTTGGCGGTCATGTCCTGACCATGGGCTTATTTGGCTTGCCACTACCAGCCAAAGGTTTGGGGCTGATGGTCAAAGGTGAATACCATTTGGCGGTTATGTCCTGACCATGGGTTGATCTGGCTTGCCATTTCCGACCAAAGGTTTGGGACCAATCATCAACAACGAGCACCCATTTAGCAGTCATGTCCCGACCATGGGCTGATCTGACTCGCCACTATCGGCTAAAGGTTTGGAGTTGATCATCAATGGTGAACACCCATTTTGCGGTCATGTCTTGACCTGACTAATCTACTCACCATTGCTGGCCAAAGGTTTGAGGTCGATTGTCAATGGCGAACACCAATTTGGTGGTCATATCCTGGCCATGGACTAATTTGGCTCGCCATTACCGGCAAAAGGTTTGGGGCTGATCATCAATAGCTAGCACCCATTTGGCAGTCATGTCCTGATTATGAGCTGATCTGGCTCTCCACTACGGCCAAAAGTTTGGGGTCGATTGTTAATTGTGAGCACCCATTTGGCAATCATGTCCTGACCATGGGCTGATCTGGCCTTCTATTTCCAGCCAAAGGTTTTTCCAAACATTCTATGATGCGCTAAAGTTGGCAGCCCCCAGTATGTAGTGGCCTTATCTGTGTAGTCCTAGAAATTCGGGACTTTATTTGGCATGGGATGGTTGTTCTTGTGGTGGTTTGGTAGGTCATCTATCATGGTTTCACACACCCTGTCTATGGAGTTTGGAAAACCATGAAGATTGACTAATCTAAGTAGTTGTTATAGTCAGTGCGTAAAAAACCGAGGTTATGAGCATTCCATGTTTCCTAGATACTGCTCCATCCATAATGATGAGAATGTAGGTTCCATTCCCTGGATCCTTGCGATAAAATATAGTCCTTTCCAGATGGTCAGATGGCCCAGCCAAGGGGAATTCACTCCAGCATTAGGCTTCCTTCTTTAAGCGTGCGATGCTTAGTCTTAGAGTTGTATTGTTTCATCGCTTTCTACTAGACTACCATAGTTTTCAAAACAGCCTTGTCTCGCTTCTCCTTAACCAGATCCAGGGACAAGTTTAGCAATTCTTCATTCTCCTTCGAGTCATACTGGACTCTCCAATAAGATAAGACTGTAGTTTCAATGGAAAGCATAACCTATAATTTGTAGGCCAGAGCAAAAGGAGCATGTCCCATTGTAGTTTCATGGGAAGCATAATACACATAAAGTCAATGACAGCTCATCCATTCAAGCTCCCTTATCATTTTCCAAATGCTCCTTTATGAGGGTTTTGAGAACCTTGTTGACTTCTTCAGCCTATCCACTGGCCCACGAGTGAGGCACTATAGAAAAGCTTTTCCTATTTTCATGTTGTTGATAGAAGTCGATGGATTCCTAATTATCAAACTGCTACCCATTGTCCGAGATCATCGGAGTGAAGCTCCATACTCGATAAAGTAATCTGAATCCATTATTGCATACTTAGCTCCACCCATAACTATTAGAAATTCTCCATTCAGATCAATACCTGTAATATTCCCTTTCTAGGGTCTGCTTTCTACTATGGCCTCCTCGACTGCCTTGATGGAAATTATCTAATATTTATCTAGCCTCTCTTGCAACCATGCATCTTTGCAGCGGGTTAGTGAAAACCCTTCTATATAGGATGTCATCCTATATGGTGTACTGAGCCGCCCTGCACATCACCTTCCTTGCTTCATTCCAGTTTAAGGGTAAGGTTTTTACTAGAACCAATCCAAAAGTGATCTATTTCTTGAGTAAGCCAAATTTTTCTAATCGTTGGCATCTCGAGTTTCCTCCCATAGGGGTGCTTAACCATATAGCATTCTTGCACATCAAGCAAGGTTTTCACCCCTCATTTTTAGGTAGGATGCCAATCGCTCTTCATTGACTTAGAATTCCCAAAATGCTTGATTCACAGCAATTCGTAGGTCGCTGTGGATACATAGTGTCCAGATTCCCAATTATTTTGCTATTTCCAATTCCGTTATTAGTGTACCGTACTCGGTTGTTCGATCTAGCTTGCAAGGTAAGAGGTCTATCGACTGTTAGGGTCAAGAAGATTCATTCTTGCCCGGTCATTAGTATTTTTTTACTTTCGCGAGTGTTGCATAGTCATGTGGCATGTTGTTACTTATGTCTTGGGTATTTTTATTAAATATCATTTGAAATTTATTCGTTAAAGTAAGTCATACCTTTACAATATTGTCCTCGTACTCTATGGGAGTGTTTAATCTCTGTACTATCCTGCTTCATATTCATATGAAGTTGATTTTATCTCTGGGGCTTTTTGAAAATATTATGATCCACCATCTCTAGAGACATCTGGTCCCGCCTATGGAATGGGTCAGAATTACACTCCACTATTTCTAGAGAAGCTGAACCTAGTTTCCCAATTGTCTCTAATGGAGTTCAACCTTATCTTTGGGACTAGGAATTTTGTACTCCACTGTCTAATTATTGCCTTATGTATTTTTATTAAATATTATTTGAAATTTATTCATTAAATTAAGTCATACCTTTACATTATTGTCCCCATACTCTATGAGGGTGGTCACTCTTCGTAGCATCCTGCTTCATATTCGTATGAAGTTGACTCTATATTTGGGGCATTTTGAAAAGATTATGATCCACCATCTCTAGAGATATCTGGTCCCGCCTATGGAATGGGTTAGAATTACCCTCCAATATTTCTAAAGGAGGTGAACTCAGTCTCCCATTGTCTCTGATGGAGTTGAACCCCGTCTTTAGGACTAGAAAGTTTATGCTCCACTGTCTAATTATTGCGATTTTCATAATTTTCATGCATATCTACCTTTGGATATCTAGTAGGAGTATATGCTCAGATATCCATAGGGACAACTAGCACTGTAGCCCCGAGCGTGGTTTACACCCTTCTCCATATGCACTCAGTTCGATCGAGGGACTACAGTCTACAACTTATAGCACTCTTATTGGAGTTACCTTAAGTTTTAACCCGGAGCATACCGGGTTCCCATTTCTGCTATAGTTAGATCTTTGGTTCTTGATTCACTGTATTCCATGGTTTCTCTAGCATCGAGATAGATCCTTTAAGGAGTCTCTATAAGCTATGAATGTAGAAACTTACCCTGTCTTCTGAAGTGCTTCCTTTCTCCAGTCCTATTATCCATCTTTCGCATGCCCCTATCTTGAGGCTTTTCATCTCCAACCCGGACGACATTTGTTAGTCCTACCTCAATATCAGAATCCTCCAAGAACATAAACGTGTAGAATGGGTAGTATAAGTCTTCCAAGTTGGTTGTTGGATTTTTCTTAAGTTCCCTACATAACTCCATTTTCCTATTAATTCCTTAAGCAATAACTGCATGGACAATCCATTTATTGAGTTGACGCATAGCGGCTGCTATAGAGCTGAACCATGCAAGATTGTTCTGTAAGTTTTATCCATCCTTTTGTTTGATATCCAAGTGTTAACGTAATAGTGCTCCAAATGACTAAACCAAATAGTCACTAAGTATGATATGAATAAAGGAAAGTAAGGACATCATTTCCCTTCATAGTTTCAACTGCCTCCATGTGCTAAATGTAGTGCCTCAAATGTGTTCAAGGGTTGGTTTTTCCAATGTAATGTTCCATGACCAGTGGCATAAAATCTGAGGGTTGATTGCAAATCTAATATTTGGAGTGAACTGACTATGGCTCATCTTGTCAAGCTTTGGCCACCTGCTCCGCTCGTCTAACACTCGACGAAATATCCTAACAACTCGTTCCCGCTAATGGAATGCTTCCTTAGTTTTCTTGGTGGGCCATGTCATACCTTCCATTGAATGCTTCCTTAGTTTGCTTGGTGGGCCATGTCATGCCTCTTATGGAATGCTTCCTTAGTTTGCTTGGTGGGCCACAACATGTTTCATATGTAATGGATCAACTATTTGGGTACCATTCAATATAAACTTAAGCGGTCCCGTTTCAGTAGCAAAGAATGTGGTTCCAGCATTAGCATTGACTTTAGGTGAGACATCCTCCCCAGGTTCGGCATGGGCTATACCATTGGTCTGGTATCGATTAGTTCTGCATTTTTCCAATTTAGTTCGAGCCTTGGAAGATTTAGTTTGTGGAAGTCATTAAGTTTGTGGAAGTCAAAACTTTCATGGCTCCTTCCTGCCTTACCTGCTTATGTACAATGGTTTGGAAATAGAATTTCAAATTTAGTCTCTTTAGACCTGCATTGGCACAGACTCTTCTCTAGTAGCTATACGGGACTACCTTCCTAATGCAGCACATTCCAACCTCAAGTACTTTGCCGGCTCATATACAAACTCCTCTAATGTGGTTGTTTTCTCCATTGTCGATCTCTTAGTAAATTTCGCTCCAAGGTGCACTCCATAATACAAGTCATCAAGGTGAACCTTTCATCCATGTTATGAATTCTATCTGTTGCGGCAAGAGTGAATTGAGCATGGGGTCAAGCACAAAACCTCATAGTAGCTAAGTCTGACAAGAATAAAGGAAACCACTTGCACAAGGCTTCTTCTGTAGCTCCTCTTACCAGTATGTGTTGGGCATAAGATTGTAAATGTGTTGCATGGTTAGTAAGTCCTTGATATGGTTCCATAGTAGGCATTTTGAAATCTCTTGGTCCTCGGTGGTCCTATCTCTAGGGAGAAAGTACTAGTAAGCTAAGATTTAATCCCTCACTCCCCTTTTAGACGTTTAAACAAATTGTCTAATGATTCAGGTCATCTTATCCTTCGATTTGGGTGACTTTCCAATGATAGGTCGACCTTTCTATTTGGAGAGAACGATTTCAGTCATCTTCTCAGCGATGACTTGATCTTTAGTTACAGATATGGCTATGGCTCTTAGATTAGTCCTGGTAATCATTTTATCCTCCATTGACCATAAATTCAATGAGGGGATAAGAAGAGTTCACTACAACTGCCCCTAGTTCGACATTATCCTGCTTTGTTCGGCAACGAACCACTTCCCAGATCAAGCTTCAACCTAAACTCTTTTTCGTTTCCTCCCTTCAACGTTCCTTCCTCCGGCTCTTAAACCTTCTTGATCAAATTCTTTGTCAGATTGTAACTTCCTTCGTATTTATAAGTGTGAAGATGTAGGGAGGTCGGGCCGATAGTTTCCCTGTATAACAGCCTAAACAGAACGCTCCTGAATATGCCAAATGTAATAAATAGTTTCCTGGTATACGTTGATTTTATTCCATATATAACTTACTCGTAGGTTGGTCCGGTACAAGTGTATGTGGAAATGTTATTGGTCATGTTCGATGGCTTCCCTATCTTGCTTGGTTCCCCTCGGTTCGGTAGGATCTCTATAGGCTTGGTTCGGTGTGTCCACAGGGCACATGTGTAACGAACCAAAAATCCGCACAATTCAAGCTGGCAATAAACCATACATGTCCAACCCAAATTGGACGAAAAGACGAATAGTTATGGGAAAGAAAGAAGAAAGAAGATAAGAAGAACAGAAGATAAGTAGAAGAGAAAAAGGAACTAAAAACAACATAGAATCTCACAATCGCAGTGGAGCAACATATAATATAATATCAATGATCTTTACAAAAGAGGAACTATTATATACATACATCAATCAGAGTACAATAATAAATCACAGTCATCAGCCTGGATAGTTACGACAGCATGTCCTCACAATTGATGATAATTTAACAATAATGCTATGGAAAAATAATCATATACATGAATACATCTTCGGGCCTCCGAATCATCTCCTGAAACTCCAAAGCATCCAAACTAAATCTGTAATATGCTCGGTCTAACCCAAGCATTGTAATAAAATAACACGAGTCAGTCTGGTAAACCAGCATGAGAAAACACTCCCGGTTGGATTTTTAAAATTATCAAAATCTTTCAAAATAAAGTTATCTCGTAAGACCACGCCACACATAAACACGGACGGGTTTTTACCTTACGATAACCAAAATATTTCATATGAAATTCTCTGATATTATAATAGCGTCTAAGATACAAATACTTATTAAGCATAGCCGAAATTGTTATATTAATTAAATTCTAGCATAATAGGTATACAACTAAAACCGTAAAGCCTCGTATTGGAGAATGGATTCCATATAATGACTAGGCTACTGGGGCACCGCCCGTCACGGTGCATCTCTAGATAAAATAACCGAAGACCTCGTCAGGATCGTCTGCCTTAAAAGGATCGGCCTACCACTTGACTAGTAGTGCCGAATATGATCACCCCTTGTTTAATGGGCCCTGAAGCATACAAACGAGAGATTATATCGACTCTAAATAGGGATGATCATACCCTATTTAGGAGCGACCTACTTAGCCCTGCTGCATCTCCCATATTTTAGTCATTCCCGGTGGATGAGGATTGAGGCGACATTTTACCTTTTATATAGCACTTTCCACTTGGAATGCTAACACTACCCTCCAAGCAACAATGCAATGCCAACATTCATCCATACAAGTTCGTTCTGGGACTGAACGAAACCAAAGGCACTACTTTTACTACAACCATTTTGGAAATCACCCTCAGGATTAGTAGCAAGTAGCCCTTGCATGTCAAAAGCTCCATTTTGATTATCTTTAAGATATCCCAATTCGAAACGCTTATACTGGTTCAAAGTGGTTTTTGGATAACATATCCGGTCATGGTCTCTTCGAACCGACAGTGGTGGTTTATAAACTAGCCAACACTTGATATTTGGTTATTTAACTATCAAATACACAAAAAATCCAACCAGATATCTAATTTCCAAAGGAAGCAACACTGGTTAAGCACCAAGCACACTAAGCGTCTTTAGTTGATCTTTTCAGTAATTAGAACACTTTCCAAATATTTATCTCCTAATATCTTTACGAAGATATACCCACAACTCCAATATTTTCGATACTTGAAAAAAAATCAATATACTTTTCTCAATAGTATAAGTATATTCACAGAACGGAGGAAGATTCCCTTTTCACACAATTCTAAATAAATTTATAAATTCCTTTATAAATCTCTAAACCTGTTTATAACTCCATTCATTAATCTTTGAAATTAAAACTCCCTTTTATACATTTCTAAAATCATTTATAAACCTTTTGTAAATCCATAAAACCATTTATAAAACTTTTTTTTTTACCTTTTTAACTAATCTCCCTTTAAGTTTTCCAAATATATTATATGATTCCTCTTATAAAACCTACATCTGTTTATAGACCCCTATTTATAAATCTTGAAAATACTTATAAATAAATTCCAATCATTTACTTTAAAACACTATTATATAATAATAAACATTATAAATAATTATTTTCAAAACATCTTAAAAATAATAACTAATAATTTCAAAAATATTCTTAATAAAACAATAAAAATTTATCTTCAACATTATTATTAATAATAATTAATTTTAATAAATTTACTAATAAATAATTATAATTAATTTCAAACCATATTAATATAATTAACTTTTCAAAATATCAATATTAATGTAAGTACACAACATTTAAAACATTGATATACTTCCTTGATAAAAATCCATACTTAAATTTCAACATAATCATTTCCATATTTATAAAACTGTATTTATAAATCTCTTTCTATTTTATAACATATCATTTAACATCTCCAAATCTATCCTCACTTTCAATTTTCAAAATAGAATCAACTATTTTTCTAAAACAACATCTCACATATTATTATAATTCCACAATTGTGAATTATTTTTTCCAATTTATCCAATGATAAAAGTCTTCCTTTATTTATAAACACCATTTATAAATCTCCTTTTATAAGTAAAATACGATTTTACAAATCTTCACTTTGTTTATAAAATGTCACATTTATAATTTATCATATTTATTAATTTCCACATTTATAAATAATCTTAATATATGTATATATATGTAGATATCACTGTATATAAAACGGTTAATAAATATTTATACCAAAATATTACTATCTTCTTTTTATAACTGTATTCCTTTATTATAAAAGATGGATTAATTTTTAAGATTTTAGAAATCTTTATTTTACAGATCAAAAATCTCTATTTAAAATATTTCCTAAAACTCTTAATTTATAATATTTAAAAATCATACCTTTTATTTTAAAATAAATTCCTTCATTTTAAAAATTCAAGAATAATTATTAAAACGTATAAATTTTTGAAATCACTTAAAATCCTTTTAAAAACTATACCTTCACTTTATAGTATTTCAAAAATACTAAAAATATGGCATAGTGCTACTATAGCACTAAATAGGGAAAAATCATCCATGTCATCAATTATGGCATCCAACACATCATATATCAAAATATATGAAAAGTAAAATCAATAGTGCGAGGAATCCAGTTGGATCCCTCCAACCTATCCCCTTGCATCACATACAATATATAACCAAATAATATAATTCAACCGCTTCGAGGCAGGATCGTATACAAAGGGTCATCTGCTCTTACACGGAACGTAATAGGGCCCCTTCCGCTCCAGCGGCGGGAATATATCCACACCAACACATAAAATAGTAAATCGTCCAAACAGTAAATAAATAATAAATAATAAAATTATCTACAAATATATATATATATATAAGTGGGCTAGAGAGGTGATTAACTCACTTTGATTTCAGTTTTCGCTAAAATGCTCCAGTTTCAATTAAAATTGAACAGACGTCCAATTTTAATCCAAATTCCTACTAGCTCCAAGTCCATCCAATCCAACTCTATATTATAGTATTCGCTGATACGATCGCAACGCAACTTGTCGCGTTCAATTTGGACCTTATATGATTTAGATATCACATTTATAAGCATTCGATTTTAAATAATATAATTAACTTAATCATTAGGTAAATTAATCACCATCATTAGGCTAAATCCCCTCATTCATGAATCCAGATTTTAAATCTAGAGCGCGTGAACAAAACCGCGACTTCAACGACCAACGCTATTGCCATTGTGGCTCAAGGAGCCACCGCATTACCATCATGGGTCGCCCCATCCTTGCCCTTCCCAATGCCACTGACCTCGTCGCCTCACTTGTCATGACCGTCGAGAAATCAAACCCGAACTACCCTACGAATGGAGTCGATACGTCTCCGCCTCGCCATGCCAACAGCGATCTCCATCGTTGATCTTCTATGTTTCTTAGCCCTGATCGTCTTTGTAGTTCAAGTCAAAGCCTAAAAGTGGACATAGTGGCGCCGATTGGCCACGGCCTTTAGATTGAGGGAGATAATGGCGGCTATGTTCTTTTTTTAGGGTTTAAGAAAATGGTGATGTTAAGTCCTTATATAGAAAATTTTCGTAGCACTATACACACGTTAAATTTTCGAACTTCAATCGAGGCATGCCGCTTGGTGTTCTATATGTTATACCCCTATTCCGAACATAATGAAATAATATCGAGACCCAATTTCATTGTATGCAGAAGTTAAATTTTCAAAATCGAGTTATATTAAATTAAATTCCTTTAGTTAATTTATACGCATTTCAAACTCGCATGACCAAATGATAAGTCTTATAGCCATGAAATTCGATGGCATATAATAACTCACTATTACGAACCCAATGGAACTGATTTCGTCCAATTTCGAGACAGTGCCTCAGAAGGTTTTTTTCCCCTGTTAATTTAAAACTGATTATTATTAAAACAAGTTTTATTCACTTTTATTCAAATTTGAAAGTTTACTATCTTTACTTTTATTCAAATAGAATTTAAATCAACTTTCGAAGTTATTTTTATTCTCATAAAATTCAAGATTTAATAATTTTAGATAATTCCAAATATTCAATTTAACAATTCAATTATCAAATAAATCGTTGAATTTGAAATATAAGCTATTTAACTTATAAGATTAACTTTTTAATATTTAAAATCAATTAAATATTCCAAATTCAAATGACTGAAATTCTGGGTAAGAAAATGCCGCAAACCCATTAACTTTTCAAAATCCATTTAATTGAAACTTATTATCAAAATATATATTATTCCAAAATCAATTTCTAAAATAGATTTAAAAAATTTCTAAGTCTTTATTTTCATTCACAGGTACCAACTAATATCATTCTAAGTTATAACCCCAAATCAAATTTTAGTCATCAAAAATTTCCTTTTCGAGATTCTCAAAAAAATTCTAAGTCTTAATTTGCAGAAAATTTCTCCAGTGTCTTCTTTGCACGGTTCAATCGGAAAAATTTACAATATATATATATATATATAATCACAAAAATATATATCATCTTCGTGGATGAAGCATCCCGTAAAGAAATATATAAAAATATGATATATAATCCAAGACTTGTACTTTTTCTTATTTTAGAAAGCATGTACAATCAATATAATGTGAAAGCGAGCTCTAAATGCAAAGCATACGCCATCCGCACCTACTAATCACACAACAACTAATGTGAACAAGTATAGGGAAAGTAATATCAATATACAACGTAGACTATACAATAACCATATGCAAATGTAGCGAATGTAACAAGAGAAAACATCCAACAAATAACATCCCTCCATTTTATCTATCATCGCATCAATTTGCATTTTTAAATGTCAACCTTATATTTATACACTTTCATTTCTTATTAACATTCAATTGATTCGTTTTCAATTTATTTACATTCAATTTATTCCCTTTCAATTGATTTCCATTCAGTTTTATTTACATTCAATTTTTAGCATTCACTTTATTTTCACTCACTTTACTTACATTCACTTTAAATTCAATTTATGTTTAACATCGTTTCATTGCATACTAAATTCTTTTATGAGCCATTTCATAGAATTTTACTTAATTTTATCATAAACATTTTATACAACACCACTAATGTTTATTATCATTTCAATACCAAAGTTCATATTCAATTCTATCAAACAACATTCTAAAACATATTTGATTCATTTTATAACTTAATTTGAATTTCATTCTATAACTCAAGTTCATATCCATTTCATTAATTCACTTCATTTACCTTTAATTGAGTCAAATTTTCTTTCAAATTCATTTTTTTTAAACTTAAGTTAATTTTCATTTCATAGTTAAATTTCAAATTTACTTTTCTTAACATTTATATTCAACAAACTTAAAAAAAATTAACCTACTAATCCTCGAAATTTTATAATTTATCAAAACTTATCTTCTCATATTTATCAATTTATACTTTGGATTTTAAAATCAAAACTTGTTTTACCAAAACACAATTTCAGTGGTAGCAATCCACCACTTAGAAACTCGAAAATAAACATCGATGAAGCTGCAGTCATCACCGGAATTATTTTCCAACGATTGGAGTGAGTTTAGTGCTTTCTATCTCTTTCAAATCCCATTTTAAAATATACGTAACCAAAATGTTTTCAAAATAATACTATTATCATTCTTCCAAACCTCTGAAAAACTATTTTTCAAAATCAATGGGTTTTAAATACTCAAATTTCGTATTTTAAATCCATTTTTATTTACAAATTGTTTTTTAATATACTTATACAATTTCATTTCCTTTCCATTTATAAATCATATTTATATAATCTCACTTCTTATGTAATACCATTTCACAAAAGTTGATTAACTTAGTTATAATCAATACTCTATAATACATATTTATAAATTCACTTTCTTATATAACTCATTTTACAGATGTTTATCTTTATTTAGATTACAATAATCATAACTTTTATTAGAACAACAAACAACAAATGATAATAATCAAATATTATCATTCACTAACAACCAAACATAGCATATATAACTATAATAATTTCTGAAAAATTATTCCTTTATATATAAAATATAATTTAGGTAAAATTATTTCATTTACCAATTCTCAAAATAATACTGTGTCGGTTTGCCTTGTTTAAGTGTTAAGAAACCCCTATCGATATCGTGGTGTCCTATGCACCGACCAAAATTCATACGCCACCCAATAGATAAATTAACACAATATAAAACGCCTTTGTAATCACTAACAAATACGTTCTCATATATATAATACACTCAAACTCATAATAAGGCATTCCATTACCTTATCTCTTAATGAGTTGCCCCACCAAAGCTAAGGCTCTCGCTTAACCTTGCGCTCTGATACCAAGTGTAACAAATCGCAAATCCGCATAATTCAAGCTGGCAATAAATCACACATGTCCAACCTAAATTGGATGGAAAAACGAATAGTTATGGAAAGAAAGAAGATAGAAGAAGAGAAAAAGGAACTGAAAACAACATAGAATCTCATAATCGCAACAGAGCAACATATAATATAATATCAATGGTCTTTACAAAAGAGGAACTGTTATATACATACATCAACAAGAGTACAATAATAAATCACAAACATTAGCCTGGAGAGTTATAATAAACTGTCCTCACAATTGCTGATAGTTTCAACAAAAATGTAGTGGAAAAATAACCATATACGCGAATACGTCTTTGAGCATCCAGCTCGTCTCTTGAAACTCCAAAGCATCCAAACTAAATCTATAGTATGCTTGGTCTGACCCGAGCATTGTATAAAATAACACCCGAGTCAGTCTGGTAAACCAGTGTGAGAAAACACACTCAGTTGGATTTTTAAAATTATCAAACTCTTTTTAAAATAAAGGTATATCTTAAGACCATTCCGCACATAAACATGTACTGGTTTTTACCTTACAATGACCAAAACATTTTATACGAAATTCTCTGATATTATAATAGTGTCTAAGATACAAATTCTTCTTAATCATAGCTGAAATTATTACATTGATTAAATTCCAGCATAATAGGTATCTACTAAAACCATAAAGGCTCATATTGGAGAATGGATTTCATACAATGACTGGTGTTGACCCAAAAAATGGATCAATACCCTAGATTGAGTGTGAAAGCACCGACCCTGTTCTTACAAAGAAATAATATAGAAAATAAATGTAAAAGGAGCAGAAATAGTAAAAGAGAAGATGATTTTTATAGTGGTTCAACTGTTAATGAAGCCTACGTCCACTTTATAACTTTTGTTATAGACTCAATGCAATTACAAGTTGAATCTGATTACAATTTGATTGGATATTGTAAGTTAGATCAAGTCACCAATGTTAGAGTTCACTGGAGAATCACAATGAACTCTTTAGATAACTGTTGTGTGGAAGGAGAAGGCTGAAGAATAGTTTATGTAGAGTTTTAGCAGCCAGCCCAGAAGATCCACTTTATGTTGCAGTTAGGATTGTATTTATAGGGGCTTGAGAGCACATGAGCCAAAGCTATTTTGCCAGAGACTTGCATTTGAAGGTAAGAAGATGCTCCAAAAGTTTCACAGCGAACCGACCAAATATGATGGATCGCTAGCGATCCATAAGGCATGGATTGCTAGTGATCCATGAAGTTAGCACATTTTTAGGTCATTTTAATTGGATCGTGTTCCTTGACTTGCGTAGATGTTCACCATGTGATTTCATGACCAGATGCTATTTTTCAATGATGATTCATGTACCAGTTGCATTGAACTGTTGCTGGAATCAGATGAATACCCACTTCTCGATCTAGCTTGCTTGGAACATCGTGAAACTTCGTAGGGGTGCCTAGAAAAGACAATGTTTCATGATGCAAGAAGAATGGATGGCCCTCGAGTAATGCTAATGGATCGCTAATGATCCATAACCTTAGGTAATTTTTTCCTTTTTCCTCTTGTGTCTTTCTTGATTTCTTCTTCTGATCCTTCTGGTTGATTCTTGAGTCATTTCGACATGACATGGATGTTCTAACTTCCATTGAATTCTATTGGGTTAAAACCCTGGATAACATTTTCCCTCCAAAGTATGCTTTCGTTGGAAATAAGCCATGCTCTGGAAGTTACCGCTTTTAAGTTCCCATTTGGTGTGGTTCAAATGATTGTGTTGAGGCCATCGTGCAAATTTGGCTTTGGTTATTCAGACATCTGTGGAATTCTGATGGGAATCATCATAACTCATAACAATAAGTAATTTCTCGTTCCACAACTTTCACGACGCTTGCGAATTACACGTGGATCATGCTTGGAAAATTTGTAGGAGATTGGTTGTAATTTGATGGATCACTAGCGATCCATAGCCCATGGATCGCTAGCGATCCAAAGACTTAGCAGTTTTTTTATTCAGTCTCCTATTTAGCTTGCCATTCGAGCCAACCCTTCTCTATCGCATTCTTTTGCAACTTGATCCTCCTGCCTTGTGACCCGCACCAACGTATTCAAATCCTAACCTCGCTTCTAACTTCGCCACCATAATCTCCACCATCGGGACTCCTTGCCATTGACCATACTTGACCTAGCCATCACCTTAACCTAGACCCCAGTTCCCGTTGCTTCGTCTTTTGGATCACCACTGACCCTACTCACTTGGATCGCCGCCAATCTTTCCTACTTTAGGTCGCCAACAACCTAAGTTCAATAGTTTCCACCTTTTGATTCTTAATTAGATGCAGGTAATGCAGATTTTGGCATTTATTTAGCAATTTGACGATGAGGTTGTATTGGTGGTGATCGTTATGGAGAATTCGAGTAGATTGCGAATTTATGGAAGAAGATAGTAAATCAGGTCTTGAGTTCTTCACGGAATGAAATCTAGGCTTTGCCCCGGTGCTTGACATGTTTCGCTATCTTCGTCCACAGAATCAGAATTAACTTGCACCGAGTTACATTGTTAATCCGGCGCGACGTCTTGCGGATTGGTTTTGGTTTTGGTTTTTCTGGGAGGTGATGATAGCTTAGGGTAGCGACTTGTGTGCAGCTTAAGTTGTTATCACCTTTTAGAGAGTTGAGATTGATTTATGCTGAGATTTATCCACTTGATTTGGACCCATCAATCTATAGTTGCTTACTTCGGATTGGTTCCGTTATTGCACGACCAGCGTACCTAGAATGGGAAGAGCTTCCCACGTAGCTTCGGACAACAGATCCGTTATCAATCGTTGGTCTATAATGGGTAAGTGTAGGAGAAATAACTTTAATGAGTGATACAAGAAGCTTTTTTCTTTCCTCACTACAAGTGAACTATCTACACAGGATAAAGCGTTTGTAGTGTTCAGGATACCGAGCCCATCCCACATAGATAACACATCACACTTGCCTCAATAACCATTTGAAACCCAATGTGTCGACATAAATCGATATTTCTTTGGAGTTCAAATGTCGTAGGAGGACTTTTAGTTAAAAATAGGATTACCTGACTACTTTAGGTATAAGTACTGTTGTATAGAATGAAGCATTTGTCATCTCGTCATAAGTCCAGTGGAGGAAGTCTAACACTTTTAGAAGCTGAATCGTCATCAGTTGCATCTTCATAAACAGTTTCAGTAGAGCCTACTTCTTCAATACCGTGAGCCGAATACGGTCAATTGATTCCGGTTAGTCCGGTAGTAGATCGAACTCCTCTAAATTTTAGAGTTCCACTCAAACCCTCGGAAGCTTCCTCCATAATCTCTGCTAAAGTTCTACATAACATTGTTTACAACATGGCATCCCAGACGGTGACGTGCGCCTTCCGTCGAAGAATGAGTTCACACATATGTCGTCTTAGGGGAATGCCGCTTGCTACCGATACATGTGCTTAAATGGAGCAGTGTCCCCTTTCAATCACTTCTTGAGGGAAACTCTTCTAAACTTTGTAATTTCTCCATTTAAGATTCATCTTAATGGGTACGCGATCTTAACTTGCCTTCACGTATTGTTTATGCGGACATTTAACCGTTCTCCAAGGTTTGATGAGTTGAGATATTTTCTCTCATTCAAGAAGAGAGACGAATGTCCATCCCTCGTGGTCATCGTGGCTCAAAGAAATCGCAAGATCGTGCTGCAGCTTCAAAGTAACCTATTACAATTCAAGACCTAGTATTACTTCGTGAGGTGTCCTAAGGGATTTAATCATCTTTGGACGACGGGGGTTAAGTCTTCTCTTTTACTCGTTGAGATTTAATACGTTGCTATGGGATTTTTGATAGATTGAATACTTCTTGCAGTTATTCTGAGGTTGAACAAAGATCCATCACTCGATCCAATTTTTCATACTCTGAAAGCCGTAGACGCCAAAGAGAGATCGGTCAAGTTTCTGCTAACGAACGAGAATTTGCTTCGATATGGGCTATTGCATCCTTGGAAGTCTACCGTAGCCATTGAAGTTCCGTCTCCTTCCCGTTTCAGAATTCAAATACGTTCCACTTCTTCATCACACAGCCCTGAAGGGGGCAATCTCCTAGAAGGAGAAGGTCCATCTGGCGTGTCAATCAAAGGAATTCATGAAGGAAGATGTGTTACGACTGAAGCCAGCTGCCCGCCCAAGATGCCCCTGATTCCGGAGGAGGAGGAAGAATTCAAGCAGCATGAGGGCAAGGCTG
This sequence comes from Allium fistulosum, assembly GCA_030737815.1. Classification (NCBI taxonomy): domain Eukaryota; kingdom Viridiplantae; phylum Streptophyta; class Magnoliopsida; order Asparagales; family Amaryllidaceae; genus Allium; species Allium fistulosum. The sequence continues at coordinate 1,024,892,920 of CM060906.1, forward strand.
AGGTAACAATGGAAAAGGAGGAGGGTGAAATTGAGAGCAGCTATGATTTCTCCTCTAGTGATGAAGAATTCGATGCAAGTTCTGGCGATGGAAACTTTGAATCGTGTGATGAAACTCTGGGAAATGATCCCCATTCTCCCGGATTTGCCTCCCTAAGAGATTCATGATAAAGAGTTCCCCCAGCAACCGAGCAACTTCATGATTCCCTACTTAAGGAAACCGGCATTGACTTTGGGATTTAAGCAACGCTTATGTAGATATCAATGAGCTCATGGGAGAAGATTTTGAGTTCGACGGATCGTCTCCTTGTCCCGGTCATATTGTGCCTAGAGTCAGCCTAATTTCTACCATGGTGACTTCTCGATCTAGTTTGTGACATTCTTTTAGGCAGCCTATGACATATCACACACTTTACTAGGGTCACAATCACTTACATATGCATTATTTAGGTTCATTTCTTATCGCTAAAGCTCTTTATTTATTATTTTTTTATATCAGGTACTATGAGAGGCTGTGGACTTTACGTGGACCTTAAACAATTCACTGATTCACAACGCTGGTCAAGACGTTCTTTGAGCTGCCATTAAGCCTATGAAATTGAGGAAGAGTGGAGAAGGAGGAAAGACTTGGAAGCCGATGTATGTCGTCGGGATGATAGAGAATGGGGTAGGGTTTACAAGAGTAGTTATGAGAAGAGAAAAACTCCTGACGACCGAGAGGAGCTGCCTAAGAAGCCGAAGGTAGATCGTGCTTCTCATCCCTCCGAGCACCAAGCATTTGCCCTAACCCCAATCTCTATCGGAATTGAAGTTCTAGCTTCCATTGTTCACATTTCACCTTCATCCCAAGCTCCATAGACTCACATGATGCCTGCTTCTGGTTCTTCACGTCCTCGTGGGAGGCCGGCTTATATTCTTCCGTTTGCTTCCTTGGACTCGAAGCTGCGCTCCCTGGGTGGTCTCTAAAGGGAGTTAAATTTGATCATGACTTGTGCCCAATCCATAAAGATTCCTATATTCCTCATCTCTAGGCAACTCAAAGGGATTTGGATCAAGCCGAGGGATGAGAAAAGTTATGCAAGAAATTGGCAGACATGAACCGCAACAATTATCAAAAGATCCTTTCCTTTGAATCTGAAAAGGACGATTATGAGAGGGCGTTAGCAGAACGTGGCGCCAGAATCGAGCGATTAACAAAGGAGAGGGACGCTGCACTTTAAGAGAGTAAGAGCAACACCAGCTTGCTGAAGGAACTGAAAAAGGTCCACACAAAAATAGAGATTATATTCCAAGACGAAATCAAAAAGACCCACGCTGATGCAGTTAAGCTAAAAGAGGAGCTTGAAGCCCGTGACGCGATCATTGAAGGTCAGAAGAAAACTATCGCTGAATATAATGAAGTCATTGAAGCTTATGAAAAGACAATTGGTTATTATGCAGGAATGGTGGAATCCAATGACTAGACCATTTCCGATCAGACTCAAACGATTGCTTTGCTCCAAGAAAGAGTCGTGTAGCTTCGCTGAGAAAACCGGAGTTGAAGTTGAGAAGGCCGCCATGAAAGCGGACTACTTGGAGTTGCAGGATACTTTTGAAAAGAAGATGGAGAAGATGGATGATACCATCTTAATTTTCTATGTTAACTCCTTGCTACATTAGGGGAGCCTCAGCTATCTGGGCCCCAAATTCCCACATACTCTTGCTGTGGTTTGGAAAGAAGTTCTGGCCCATTTCTGGGAGAATGGGGATGTATACACTATACACCGAGCAAGAGTTGGAGGATTCCTATTTCAATGAAGAATCGAAGAAAGCTTTGATAGAGGGTCGGGAGATCATTAGAATTGAGAGGGTACAAAAGGCGGTCGATGTTGCTGTGACTGTAACTGCTAAGATGCCGCCAGAGCCTTTCATTTTCGGGCCTAGCGAATCATCAAAACAACCTCGCAATCAGTTAGTGACCTCAGCCAGTACTGCCTTGTTGTCTGCCCTTCCAACAGCTGTCTCGTAAGCCTTGGGTGGTCTCAGAACTTTTCCAAAGATCGTACAGCCATCCAAAGAAAGTGAAGGTGGGGAGTATGAGGTTGAAATTCTCGGCCATTCTTCTAATGCAAGTAACCTTCTTGTTTCCCCAAGTTTGAGAATTTTCAGCTTACGCTGCAAGAACAAGACGAACCGAATGCTTTCATTTTTGATCTTATAGGCCCGTCTTCTTTACCTGTCGACCAGCCGATTTCTTCAGTCCTTGGGCTTGCTTCTATTTCTACTACCTCGAAGCTTGTTTCTATAGCCGCTTCGATTGCTGCACCTGTGTCTGGCTCACAATCAGGGTCAGAATCCGAGAAGATTGCTGCATTGCACGGTCTGGACGGCCCTTCTGTATCTTTGGAGGGCGATTTCACAACAAATGAAGGTCATGAGCAGGAAGACCAAACTGGCTAGCTAAATAAAACTGAATAGCATACGGTGGCCATCAAGAAGGAAAAGATTGAAAGAGAAAATCATCAAGGAGCTCCTGCAAGTCCTGGAAGCGCAGGACCAAGGGGAAGTCTTCCGAGAAGGTCGAAGAACGGAGAGGAGATGCTGGTGTAGAGGAGATATTTGATATTTCAGCAAGTAACACAACTCCTGGCAGGGATTCTGAAAGGAAGAGGAAACTTTTGACCAAAGGTGGGAAGGGGAGGGGTGGAAAGAAACATTGGCAGGCTCGAGTAGCAGTGGAGCTAAATTTTGGGACATTCTAATTTGTTTGATGCGTATTTTATACAAGTGCAGAGTTTGCCCTTATTTCTTTTGTTGTTGTTGCATCTGTATTTTCCTTTTCTGCTGGCCAATATTGTGTGGGTACGGCCTCCACATTTTTACTTTGTATAAAATGCTATAAGTAATATAATGTTGACATTTTGATTGTAACCTTATTTCTCTACTTATCTATGTTTCATGCATTTATGCTAATTTTATTTATCGCTATTCTATCCAGTTCAATAACTATCACCAAAATTCTTTGTTTGGAGTAAACAAAACTGTGAAGTACAAGGTTTTTTGGTTGGGTATTGGTGTGTGCGCTCCCTAGTTCATGGGGCTGTTTACTTCAAACACTCGACAAATGACCGATTGATCCATGTGACTCTTTAGATGTTTATTTTGCGGTTCCTATCTTTGAGAACTTGTGATCCAAGCATCTCGATTTTTAGAGATTTTTTCGGTCAGCAATTAGAATTATTTTTCGGTTCATAGCCGTTTGTCATTGCTAGATTCATACCCGTTACTCCTGATAGTGGGAGTGGATTAACTCTTGTTAGTCCTACAATAGATGAGTTTCCCCACATTGCTGGGATGATACCGATACTTAAGAGTGTTCGCGGCTTATGAAATGCATGGCTTTTAAGAGTATGCACGGCTTATGAGATGCCTGGCTTTTGGAAGTGTGTGCGGCTTATGGAATGCACACTTTTAGGAGCGTGCACGACTTATGGGATGCGCGGCTTTGGGATTGATATGACCGTCGATCCGGAACGGTTTGGAATTTCCCGATGTTACCAATCAATGGGAACGTGAAGAGTTCGTGTTTCGAGTGCATGGTTCCATGACTCAAGAAGCAATGCGCGGCTTATGAAGGTGCGTGACTTTGATTGGGGCCTTTCCGGTGCTGCTGGAGCAACATCGTTTTTAGAAAGCAGGGAACGAGTTCCGTCGATCCAACAGTTTGAGTCCATATACTTTCGTCGACCCGGCGGGTAGATGGGGCATACTTGAGCATGGTTCCACCATCTTAAGCAGCAATTCAATGGTTTTGGGTCGATTTGAACTCGTCGACTTAATATGTTACTTTTGTGAACACGGTTTTATTGGTTCAGAAAGAAAAGCAATTTTATAACGAATGTTGGGCATTCTGCCTATTTACAATACCTCCAGTATTCCGAGGTGCCTTATTTGTTGAAATAGGAAATACATTAGATAGTCTTAGATAAAGTAAGGATGCAGTGATTTGCTGTTCCATGCTCGAAGAATTTGGGCTCCATCAATAATTGTTAGCTTGAATGTGCCATTCCCTAGCTTTTGATCGATCACATATGGTCCTTCCCAATTTGGTCCGAATGCTCCCGGTATAGGGTAGACCCTCTTGAAGACAAGGTCTACCACCTTAAAGGTGCAATTATGAAGTTTGGAGTTGAAGTACCATGCGAACTTTTTCTAGTGAACGATAGTCCTTAATTCGGACTCTTCCCTCTTCTCATCGACCATATCGAGAAACTCGAGTAGGAGTTGTTCGTTCTGCGTTTGATTGAAGTTTTACCTTCGACGAGAAGGGACTTCTAACTCAACCAGTTCATTGCTTCTGAACCATATGCTAGGGTGAACGGGGAGAGCCCAGTTGCATATTTGTGAGTTGTCCTGTAGTCCCATAGTGCAAGTGGAAGTTCATCGACCCACTTTCCATTTACTTTAGTTAGCCACTTTTTGATGGTGTACATGATGATCTTATTTACTACATCCACTTGCCCGTTTGCTTGTTGATATGCGACAGAGGAAAATATTTTATCGATTTGAAAGCGTTTGCAGAAGTCTTTGAACTCAGCGCTTTTGAATTGAGTCCCGTTATCCATGATTATTTTCTATGGCACCGCATACCTGCAAATATTATTTTAAGTAACAAATTTAATGACTTTCTTTGTGGTAATAGTGACTAGCGGTTCCGCTTCGGCCCATTTGGTTAAATATTCAACATCAATGATAGCAAATTTGGCTCCTCCTTTAGCCATTGGTAATATGTCGATCAAATCGATTCCCCAGATTGCGCACGGCCATGGACTGACCATCTATGTTAGCTCCGTCGAAGGGGTTCTTTTAATCTTGCTGAATCTTTAGCATTGATCGCACCATATGGCGTAGTCCGCTGCATCGTGGTTTACTGTTTGCTAAAAGTACCCATACCAGCGAACTTTCTTTGCAAGGGTTTGCCCCCAGAATGATCTCTGCAGCCGCCTTCATGAACTTCTTTTAGGATACTTCAAGCTTCGTCATTGCTCACACATCTAAGCAATGGGGTACAGAATCCCCTTCGATAGAGTATCCCATCCTATATTACAAATTGTGGTGCCTTTTGGAGAAGCTTTTGCCGCTGGCTCCAATCAGTGGGGAGAGTCCCTATGAGCAGGTAGTTTTTGATCGGCATCATCCATGTCTCTGGTTCTTGGGTTGTCTCAAAAATCTAGTCGATATCCATTTTGCTTATGCTTGGAGTTGTTAAGGTTTCAACTGGGACTAGCCCCAATGATTGAGCTTCTTTGGAACTAGCCAGTTTGGCTAGATAATTCGCCTTCATGTTCTGTTCCCTCGGGATATGAGTTGTAGTGTAATGCTCGATGTCGTTCAGCAGTTCCTGCACTTTAGATAGATAAGGGGCAAGGTTCTCCCCTCGAGCCTGGTATCCGCCTTTCACCTGACAGATGACTAGCTAAGAGACTCTATAGATGTGTATGGATTTTATCTCGAGTTCCTTCACAATCTTTAGCCTAGCTATCAATGCTTCGTATTTTGCCTCGTTATTTGTTGTAGCGAATTCCAAGCGCAAGGCATAGCAAACAGATCATCCTTCGAGAGTCTCGAGCACGACTCCTGCTCCTGAGCAGAAATTGTTAGATTCACCATCGACGAACAGCGTCCAATGTGTCTCCATTTCTGGAGCCATTTCTTCCTCGTTATCCCGTATTGTAAATTCGGCAATGAAATCTGCCAGCGCCTGCCCGTTGATCGCCTTTCGGGAATGGTATGTGATTTCATACTGACTTAATTCTATGTTCTGTTTGATAAGCCATAAAGAGGTCTCGAGGCAGTATAACACTTGCTTTAAGGGTTGATCTATTAGCACTCTGATTGGGTGTGCCTATAAGTACGGTCGTAACTTTCTGGATGCGATCAAGAGGCAATATGCCAATTTTCCAATTTTGGATAGTTCTTTTTTTCTCTAGTGAACCGTTTACTAATGTAATATATGAGTTGCTGGATCTTAGCTTCTTCTCGTACAAGTGCGGCACTCAATGCATGTGGTGAGGCTGCTAAGTAAATGTACAAATTTTTCCATCTATTGGCTTAGACAGGATTGGTGGGTTTTCCATATGTCTTAGTAGCTCTTCGAACGCAGTTTGACAAGCTTGATTCCATTCCAAGTTCTTATTTCCCTTCTTTAGCCCATCAAAGAACGAAATACATTTATCGGTTGCTTTTGAGATGAACCGGCTCAGTGTTGCGACCTTTCCATTCAAGCTTTGTAACCCTTTCATGTTAGTTGGGGCCTCGACTTCTCGTAAAGTGGTTATTTGCTCAGAATTTTCTTCGATGCCTCTGGCGCTTACGATGAATCCTAAGAACTTTCCAGAAGCTACCCTGAAATGACACTTGAGTGGATTGAGCTTCATTCTATATTTGCGCAGTATTTCAAACATTTCGGCGAGGTTGTCCAAGTGATTTGCTGCTGTAATTTAACCAACATATCATCAACATAAACTTTTATAGTCTTCCCAGTCTGATGTTTAAACATGGCATTCACTAGTCATTGGTAGGTTGCCCCAGCAGTTTTTAAGCCAAATGGCATCACTTTGTAGTAGTATAACCCTAGATCGGTAATGAAGCTTGTATTTTCTTGATCGGGTTTATGCATCATGATCTGGTTGTATCCTGAGTATGCATCCATAAATGATAGAAATTCATGTCCATCCGTCCCGTCCACAAGCTGATCGATTTTGGGAAGAGGAAATCTGTCTTTCGGGCAAGCTCTGTTTAGATTCGAGTAGTCGATACAAGTTCGCCATTTCTCGTTGTACTTCTTGACTAAGACCGAGTTGGATACCCATTTGAGGTAGGTTGCGTTATGAATAAAACCGTTCACCATCAGTTTGTCCACTTCTTCTCTCAACGCTTTGGACAGCTCGGGTCCTAGGCTATGCCTTTTCTGCTTCACTGGCACATACTTAGGATTAATGTTAAGTGTGTGGCATGTGACCATCGACGATATCTTGCACATATCAGAATGCGTCCAAGTGAATGCGTCCTGGTTGGCATGAAGAAATTTGATGATTTCAAGTCGCATTTTGTTTCCAAGATGTGATCCAATTTTCAGGACCCATGTTGGATCATCCATATCAACTGGGACAGACACCGTCAATTCTGCCGGTGCTGCTCATTTCTCCTCTGAACTTTTCTTTCTAGGGTCCTAAAACTTATCAAATCGGCGATGGTCCTAAGCCAGGGGGGCTTTGTAGTTGCTATTCGGTAGGTTCACGAACGTGGAGAGTTCTCCCCACATTCTTCCCCTTTCCTTTTTCTTTTAGACTCACGTAGTTCTATGATATAGCATTGTCTAGCAGCACTTTGGTCTCCTTTGATCACCCTGACTCCTCTTTTCGTCAGAAATTTCATAGTTAGACACTATTGAGCTAAAACAATCCTGAAATCTGCCAAGACGGGCAACCCCAGGAAGGCATCGTAGGCGGACATTTCATCTGCTATCACAAAGGTTTGGATGAGTGTAACTCTTCGGTCGCCTTCTTCTAGTTCTACGGGTAAGTCAATCATTTCAATAGGTTATTTGGGTTCATCGGTGAATCCCTGAATCTTTGTTTGGCAGGCGGATACATCTTTCATACTGATCTTCATCTGATCAAAGGTGTGTTTGAAAAGGATATTCACATAACTGCCACTGTCTACCAATACTCGTCGGACTATGGCGGGTATAATTCCTACTGTCATAACCATGGGGTCAAGGGTTGGAGCTTCTATCCCTTCAGTGTCCCGATTCTGGAATATTATGTCATCGTTCAGGGTTCTCAGTTGCTTAGCAGGGGTTCCATTTTTGATTGCGAAGCATGCATCTTTCGGAGCGTGCTTTAATGATCTTTCATACTGCTCCATTTCTCCTCAACTCTTTTATGCGGGATAGGACCCTCCAGATATTGTTCTAATGACGAGTCTCTATTTAGTCCATCCGGGTTCCTCTTTGCTGGTTCCAGCTTGATTCCTTTGGTCTCTAGGAGCTTGGGGCGTTATGGGTTGGTCAGGATTTAGTGGTTTCCTCACATACTACTGAAGCTTGTTTTCCTAAATCAACTCATTAATCAAGTTCTTCAGGTGATGACACTCATTCATGTTATGGCCATGTGTCTCGTGGAAGCGACAGTACTGTTCGAAATGCTTTTGTTGTTTAGTTGCTTCCTCTTTAGGCGGCTTCTTGTACTCTTCCATCCCCTATATCACGAGATAGATGTTTTCTGGAGTATCATTAAGAGGGGTGTGTATTCTTCGGGCCGTAAACCTTTGAGTCGCTTGCTACTTCCGTTTTGCATGTTGGAGTTCTGGTTCTTCCTTTTTTGATTCCCATTTTTTCCTGCATTCGTATTTATGTCATGGCTTGTCATCATACCATTCTTCCCAATGTTGGTTGGTCGTGAATCAGCAGATTTCCTTTCTAATTCCTATGCCTCTTACAATCTCAAGTACCGGCTCGCCTTTCGGTTGATGTCCTTCCTAGTGGTAGGTTATTTCATTCTGATCCATTTCATGAATTCAGTTTTAGGGTGAATTACACGAACTAAGGCCATGAAAACCATATCCTCGTTTGGATTACTTACTTCAGTTATTGCACTGTTGAACCGATTCATGAAGGACTTTAGAGATTCATTCCGTTACTGGAATAGGCCGGATAAGGATAGCACATCTTTTGGCTGTGCCGTGTAAAGTCTAAATTGATCAAGGAATCTTGTTGCTAGTTGATTGAAGGTGGAGATGGATCTTGGCGGAAGCCTGGTGAACCACGTGGAAGAAATTCCCTCCAGAAAAATCGAGAAACATCTACATCGAACGGCATCTGAAGCGTTCGCTCTGTCCATGTACCAACTGTACTTATATAAGTGGTGTTTCAGGTCTCTCGTTCCATCGTAAGACGAAATAGTTGGCATAGTGAACTTTTCGGGCTACCGCTCATTCAGAATGTCATCAGTGAAAGGAGTCTGACTTAGAGTGGATCCCCATTCATCATCCCTTCTACCCTTACTTTCATCCATAAGTCGCTTGACCATGTCCGCGATATATGCCTCAGATGTCTGGTAATCTGGAGGTCGACTAGCATTGACTAAACCAAGTGTTTGATTTTGCAAACGATCTTGGTGAGTGGGCTGAAGCCTAGGCTCTCCTGTCTTCGGGAGAGCCACTCCCTCAATGTTCCATTGGCTTGCAGTTGGTCTGATGGGGGCAGTTTGGATCCACCTGGTGTCATTGAATGCATTGGTATTTCCTTCCAACTTGTCGTCGTCAGGTCACTCACCATCTTCTGAGTCGGAGAGATCCATGGCTATATCTTCCCGTGGGGTTATCGCTCCTAGATTCAAGTTTGTAGATGGTTTCCTCGCATTTAGTGGAGTGTTTGCGTTTCCTTACATATTGATTCCTATGGTTCCACCTATCACTCCTTTATGTGGCTGCTTTCCGTTTCTCCTGTTTAGGCCAGAGACGAAAGAATTTTCTTGTTCCATGGCAGTCGCACGCTCTATCATGCTTCTTAGAGCAGTATGTGACTGTAAGATCAATAAGGGGTTCAATTTGTCCACGAGAGTCCTTTGGTCATTTTCCGTCTTCTGATTAATTTCGTCAACCATTTTATTTAATTAATCTCTAGTGACAACTTCACGCTAAATAGAGGATCCTAGAACCGGGTCTCCGGAGTTAGCTCCTCACTGTAGATTGTTGGGTTGTCGACTTCCATTTGCTAAGGATTTGTTTCTTCTCCAGCAATGGTAGCTCCTATGGATCTTCCGGAAGTAGTTCTCCTTTATCCGGGTGCCATTCGTTCTCAACACTAGATTTTCTGAGCAAAGATTGAGGATCTAACTTCTCAACCCATCTGATCCAAAGTAGATAGCTAGATCTAACCCTGAGTTCAATTCTCAGTGAAAGCATCGAAATGTTAACCCAAAAAATAGATCAACACCCTAGATTGAGTGTGAAAGCACCAGCCCTGTTCTTACAGAGCAATAATATAGAAATAAATGTAAAATGAGTAGAAATAGTAAAAAGACGAGGATTTTTATAGTGGTTCGGCTGTTAATAAAGCTTACGTCCACTTTATAACTTTTGCTATAGACTGACTGCAACTACAAGTTGAATCTGTTACAATTTAATTGGATCTTGTAAGTTAGATCAAGCCACCAGTGTTAGAGTTCACTAGAGAATCACAGTGAACCCTTTAAATGATTGTTGTGTGTGAGGAGAAGAGTGAAGAATAGTTTCTACAGAGTTTTAGTAGCCAGCCTAGAAGATCCACTTTATGTTGCAGGTAGAATTGTATTTATAGGGGCTGGAGAGCACTTGGGCTAACACCGCTTTGTCAGAGACTTACATTTGAAGGTACAAAGGTGCTCTAAAAGTTTAGCACAAACCGACCTAATACGATGGATCGCTAGCAATCCATAGGGCATGGATCGCTAGCGATCCATGAAATTAGCACATTTTTAGCTCGTTTCAATTGGATCATGTTCCTTGACTTGCGTAGATACTCTCCATGTGATTTCATGACTAGATGCTTTGTTTTGATGATGATTCATGTACTAGTTGCATTAAACTGTTGTTGGAATTAGATGACTGCCCACTTCTCGATCTAGCTTGCTTGGAACATCGTGAAACTTCGCAGGCGTGCTTAGAAAAGATAATGCTTCATGATGCAAGAAGAATGGACGACCCACGATTAATGCTTATGGATAGCTAGCAACCCATGGGTGATGGATCGCCTTAGGCAATTTTTGCCTTTTTACTCTTGTGTCTTTCTTGGTTCCTTCTTCTGATCCTTCTGGTTGATTCTTGAGTCATTTAGACATGCGTAGATGTTCTAAATTCCATTTAATTTTATTGGGTAAAAAACCCAGATAACAACTAGGCTACTGTGGTACTGCCCCTCATGGTGCATCTCTAGATAAAATAACACCGTGGACCTTGCCAGGATCCCTTGCCAATACAGGGCTAGCCTACCACTTGACTAGTAGTACCGAATATGATCACCCCTTGTATAATGGGCCTTGAAGCATACAAATTAGAGATAATATTGACTCTAGATAAGGATGATTATATGCTATTTGGGAGCGACCCACTTAGCCCTGCTGCATCTCCCATGTTTTAGTCATTCCCGGTTGATGAGGCTTGAGGGTACATTTTACCTTTTATATAGCACTTCCCACTTGGAATGCTAACACTGCCCTCCAGGCAATAATGAAATTCCATCATTCATCAATACAAGTTTGATCTGGGACCGAATGAAACCGAAGGCACTACTTCTACTACATCCATTTTGGAAATCACCCTCAGGATTAGTAGCTAGTAGCCTTTGCACTTCAAAAGCTCCATTTCGATTATCTTCAAGATATTCCAATTCGGTCCTGGTCTCTCCGAACCAACAACGTTAGTTTATAAATGGGCCAACATTTGATAGTCGGTTATTTAACTATCAAATACACAAACAATCCAACCAGTGATCAAATTTTCAAAGGAAGTAACACTGGTTAAGCGCCAAGCACACTAAGCCTCTTTAATTGATCTTTTCATTAATTAAATCACTTTCCAAACATTTATCTAAAATTATCTTTACGAAGATACACCCACAACCCCTACATTTTCGATACTTGAAAAAAATCTATGTACTTATCTTAACTGTATAAGTATATTCATAGAACGAAGGAAGATTTCCTTTTCACACAATTCTAGAAAAATTTATAAATTTCTTTATAAATCTCTAAACCCGTTTATAATCCCATTCATTAATCAAATTATTTATAAAAATCCCTTTTATACATTCCTAAAATCATTTATAAACCCTTAATAAATCCATAAAACACTTTTTGCCCTTTAACAATCTCCCTTTAAGTTTTCCAAACCATGTTATAAGATTCCTCTTATAAAACCCACATTTGTTTATGAAAACCTATTTATAAACGGGCCAAAATCATTTATAAATAAATTCTAATCATATAAAAACACTAGTATATAACTGTTTATAAAATCCTATTTATAAATCTCGAAAATACTTATAAATAAATTCTAATCATTTACTTTAAAACATTATTATATAATAATAAACGTTATAAATAAATAATAATTAACTTTAAAACATCCTAAAAATAATAATTAATAATTTCAAAAACATTCTTAAAATAAAAAAAAAATTATCTTCAACATTATTATTATTAATAATAATTAATTTTCAAAAATTTATGATAAATAATTATAATTATTTCAAATCATATTAATAATTTAATAATTAACTTTTCAAAATATTAAAATATTGATGAACAACTTTTAACATTATTAATGTAAATAAACAACCTTTAAAACATAAAATATACTTCCTTGATAAAAATCCATACTTAAATTTCAACATAATCATTTCCATATTTATAAAACTGTATTTTTAAATATCTTTCTATTTTATAACATATCGTTTAACATCTCCAAATCTATCCCCACTTTCAATTTCCAAAATAGAATCAACTATTTTTCTAAAACAACATTCTATATCTTATTATAAATCCACAATTGTAATTTATTTTTCCATATTTATCCAATGATAAAAGTTTCCATTTATTTATAAACACCCTTTATAAATCTATCATTTTATAAATAAAATATGATTTTACAAATCTCCACTTTATTTGTAAAATGTCACGTATAATTTATCACATTTATAAATTTCCACGTTTATAAATAATCTTAACATATGTGTGTGTGTGTGTATGTATATCACTTTATATAAAACAGTTAATAAATATTTATAACAAAATATTTATAAAACTTAAGCATGATGATTGGTTAATTATCGTTGATAAAATTAAAAATAGGATTTCTAATTGGAATGTGAGATTCTTATCTAGAGCTGGTAGACTGGTTTTGATTAATTCTGTTCTATCAGCTCTCCCTATCTATTGGATATCTATGCACCTTTTTCCTGATTGGGTAATAGACAAAATAGATAAAATTAGAAGAGATTTCCTTTGGAGTGGTGATAATCCAAACAGTAGCATTAAATGTTTAGTTAATTGGGATACTGTCTGTAAGTCTAAAAAAGAGGGTGGTTTAGGAGTCATTAATTTACATAACATGAACCTGTCTCTTCTTGGTAAATGGTTATGGAAATTCAGAGATACTAGTGATAATGCCATTTGGAAGGAGACTATATCTAAATTTTACTACAATGGTAGTTATAATCTCTATCAAATTAGTCCTTCGATTTATAGTAAATTATCTTATTTTTGGAAATCCATCTTAAATTGTAGTGATATTTTCAACTTAGGTGTTAATATTATTGTTCATTCTGGCAATAATACATCTTTTTGGCACGATAGTTGGATTTCTACTACTCCTCTAAAGAATGAGTTCAAAGATTTATATGATATTTGTAACTTTAAATCTGCGTTTATTTCTAATGTTTTTAACTCTGAAAGTGACCCTCCTTGGACTTTCAACTTTAATAGTATTTTAGTAGGCTCTACTCTTAGACAGCTTTATTTGCTTTATGCTAAGCTAAATCTTTATAATATTGACAATGATAATGATCATATTAGTTGGGAGTGGGATAAGAGTAAGAAATATTCTTCTAATTCCTTTTACAAATTTATTAACTTTTCGGGTGTTTCTATTAATTGTTTTAAATTTATTTGGAAGTCAAATGCTCCTCCAAAATCTAAGATCCATATGTGGCTAATCATTCATGGTAAATTAAACACTATTGAATTTTTAAAAAAGAAAAATATTAACATTGATAATAAATGTTATTTTTGCAACATACACTCTGATGATATTAACCATATTTATTATGAATGCATGGATACTCATTTTATTCTTATAAAGACCCTTAATATTTTTGAGTTTAATATTAGTTCTAGAGTTTCTGATTGTTTTTTCTATTGGAATTCTTTTAGACTTAAGTTTAAGAAGGATTATAGATACTTGCTTGATACTTTATTCACTATTACTTGTTGGTACATTTGGTTTGAAAGAAATCAAAGGATCTTTAATAATAAAAATAAGCACTATTATAATTTGATAATTTTAATTTCTACTTTCTGCTTAAATTGGATATCCAATCCCAAATATAAATTAGCCAAAAACAATAGCTTTAAGGAATATCTTAACAAGGTTAGAAATAATATTAACATTTTCAATCTTAACATTAATAATTTTGTCGCTAATAACTCTTATTTTAATTTCAATTCTAATTTAAATAATGTTCATATGATGCATTATAATTCTCTTTCTATTATAGGCCCTTAGATTAGTTTCTTGTATTGTTTTTATTTTTTGTTTTTAATTCTTTTTTAGTCCTTGTTTTCTTTGTTGTTTTCCTTTTCATGTTGGTTCTTTTTCCTTTACTTTTTAGAATTGTTTGTTTTTGGTTCTTGTTTATCCTCGCGTTAATTTTCTCTTTGGTTTTTATTCTCACATGTAGGTATAAAAATTCTATTTATATACAAATATGTGATTCATTTTATCTTGGTTTCCTAGTTTTGTTACAGGTTTGGTTTGGGTAGGTTGCTGGTTTTTCTCTTGTCTGGTTTGCAGGTCTTCAGAGTGGAGTTCTTCATTTTGGTTTACCTTTTGGAGTTTCTTCTTCATGGATCTTCGCTCATTAGAGATTTGTTTCTTCTCTTTAGAGGCGCATTCATTTTGATACAGGTTTTTGGAGATAGGTTATCAGTTTCATTTCGCAGGTTCCTCTTGTTGCTGGATTCCAGATCGTAGAGAGGTCATCAGAGTAGAGTTTCTTTATCCAGGACTTCTTGCAGATATCCCCTTAGATATAGGATTCTGCTATCTTCTAGTACTTTTTCAGGATGTTCTATTCTTCAGTTTGGCTCTCCTTCTTCTTATTCAGAGCTTTCAGAGAGATCTCTCTTTTCACCAGATCCTCTCCAGAGAAGATGATTATTCACTTCTTTTGATTCAGACATTTGGAGTTTTTTATAGCCTTTTTGGTACTTCTAACATCTTAATATCGGGCGGTGTCCATGCCGGAGCTCGATATTGAGGTGCGATGGGTGGTGGCCTTGCCGGAATTCACCTTAGAAGTACCTGAGTTTAGCTATATGTGTTTTTTCCCTTGCTACCTGCCAGGCATGTTGGCAGCTCCTTTTGTTCGTGTTATATATATATCCTCATGTGTGCTCTCCTCTATACGTAGAGGATCACACATTTTTCTCAAAAAAAAACAAAATATTACTATCTTTTTTTTAAAACCGTATTCCTATATTATAAAAGATGAACTTATTTTTAAGATTTTAAAAATCTTTATTTTACAGTTCAAAAATCTTTATTTAAAATATTTCTTAAAACTCTTAATTTATAATATCTAAAATCATACCTTTTATTTTTAAATAAATTCCTTCTTTTTAAAAATTCAAGAATAATTATTAAAATATATAAATTTTCAAAATCACATAAACTCCTTTTAAAAACTAAATCTTCACTATATAGTATTTCAAAAATACTAAAAATATGGCCAGTGCTACTTATAGCACTAAATAGTAAAAAATCATCCATGTCATCAAATATGGCATCCAACACATTATATATCAAAACACATAAGTAAAATCAACAGTGTGAGGAATCCAATTAGATCCCTCCAACCTATCCCCCTGTATCACATACAATATATAACCAAATAATATAAATCAACCGCTTCGAGGCGGGATCGTATACAAAGGGTCATCCGCTCTTACACGGGAACGTAATAGGCTCTCATCCGCTCCAGATGCGAGAATATATCCAAACCAACAAATAAAATAGAAAATCATCCAAACAGTAAATAAACAATCAACGGTAAAATTATCCACATATATATAGTGGGCCAGAGAGGTGAGTTAACTCACTTTGATTCCAGTTTTCGCCAAAATGCTTCGGCTTGAATTAAAATTGAAAAGGCATCCAATTTTAATCCAAATTCCTTCTAGCTCCAAATCCATCCGATCCAACTCCTTATTGTAGTATTAGCTGATACGATCGCAATGCAACTTGTCGCGTTCAATTTAGACCTCGTATGAATTAGATATCCCATTTATAAGCATTCGATTTTAAATAATATATTTAACTTAATCATTAGGTAAATTAATCACAATCATTAGGCTAAATCCCCTCGTTCACGAATTCAGATTTTAAATCCAGTGAGTGCGAACAAAACTGTGACTTCAACGACCAACGTCGTCGCCATTATGGCTCAAGGCACCACCGCGTCGCCATCATGGTTCGCCCCCTCCTTGCCCTTCCCAATGTCGTTGACCACGTCTCCTCACATGCCACGACCACCGAGAAATCGAACCCGAACTGCCCCATGAACGGAGCTGATGCACCGCCTCGCCGTGCCACCGAGAAGTCGAAGCCTGAAAGTGGATGTAGTGGCGCCGATTGGCCACAGCCGTTGGATTGAGGAAGATAATGGCAGCTGCGTTCTTTTTTTAGGGTTTAAGAAAACGATGAAGTTAAGGTTCTTATATAGAGAATTTTCATAGCATTATTCACGCATTAAATTTTCGAACTCCAACCGGGACGTGCCGCTTAGTACTCTATATGTCATACCCCTATTCCGAACACAATGGAATATATATTGGGACCCAATTCTATCGTATATAGAAGTTAATTTTTCAAAATCGAGTTATATTAAATTAAATTCTTTTAGTTAATTTCTACGCGTTTCGAACTCGCACGACCAAACGATAAGTCTGATAGCCACAAAATTTGAGGCATATAATAATTTGCTATAACGGATCCAATGGAAATGGTTTTGTCGAATTCCGAGACAGTGCCCTGGAAGGCAATTTTCCCCTATTAATTTAAAATTGATTATTATTAAAACAAGTTTTTATTCACTTTTATTCAAATTTAAAAGTTTATTATCTTTACTTTTATTCAAATAGAATTTAAATCAACTTTCAAAGTCATTATTATTCACATCAAATTCAAGATTTAATAATTTTAAACAATTCAAAATATTTAATTTAATAATTCAGTTATCAAATAAATCACTGAATTTGAAATATAAGTTGTTTAACTTATAAGATCAACTTTTTAATATTTCAAATCAATTAAATATTCCAAATTCAAATGACTGAAATTCTAGGTCGTTACATTCTTCTCCCCTAAAAGAATTTCGTCCCCGAAATTGCCAAGGTAAGAAAAATGCCACAAACCCATTAACTTTTCAAAATCCATTTAGTTGAAACTTATTATCAAAAAATATATTATTGCAAAACCAATTTCTAAAATAGATTTTTCTAAGTCTTTAATTTCATTCACAGTACCAACTAAGACCATTCCAAGTTATAACCCAAAATCAAATTTTAGTTATCAAAATTTCCTTTTTGATATTCTCAAAAATTTCCTAACTCTTAAATTTACGAAATTTTTTGCCAACGTCTCATTTGCGTTGTTCGATCGGAAAAATTTACCATATGCATACATACATATATATAATCACAAATATACATCTCATCTTTGTGAACGAAGCATCCCGTAGGAAAAAATATAAAAATACGATATGTAATCTGAGATGTGTACCTTTTATTAATTTTAGAAAGCATATACAATCAATATAATGTGAAAGCGACCTCCAAAAGTGAAGCATACGTCATACGCACCTACTAATCACACAACAACCAATGAGAACAAGTATAGGAAAAGCAATATCAATATATAACGTACACTATACAATAACAATATGCAAATGTAGCAAATGTAATAAGAGAAAACATTCAATGAATAATATCCATTCAGTTTATTTACCATCATATCAATTTGCATTTTCAAATGTCAACCTTATATTTACACACTTTCATTTCTCATTAACATTCAATTGATTCGTTTTCAATTTATTTATATTCAATTTATTCCCATTCAATTGATTTACATTCAATTTCATTTACATTCAATTATTTTCATTCACTTTACTTACATTCACTTTAAATTCAATTTATGTTTAACATGATTTCATTGCATACTAAATTCGTTTATGATCCATTTCGTAGAATTTTACTTAATTTTATCATAAACATTTTGTACAACACCACTAATGTTTATTATCACTTCAATACCAAAGTTCATATTCAATTCTATCAAACGACATTCCAAAACATATCGATTCACTTTATAACTTAGGGTGAATTTCATTCTATAACTCAAGTTCATATCCATTTCATTAATTCACTTCATTTACCTTTACTTGAGTCAAATTTTCTTTCAAATTCATTTTATTTAACTTAAGTTAATTTGCATTTCATAGTTAAATTTCAAATTTATTTTTCTTAACATTTATATTCAATAAATTTTAAAAATTTGTTTTAACGTACTAATTCTCAAAATTTTATAAGTTATTAAAACTTATTTTCTCATATTTACCAACTTATACTTTGGATTTTAAAATCAAAACTTGTTTTACCAAAACACAACTTCAATGGTAGCAATCCATCACTTAGAAACTCAAAAATAAACGCCAATGATGCTGCAGTCATCACCAGAGTTATTCTCCAACGACTGTAATACCATTTCACAAATATTGATTATTTTAATTATAATCAATACTCTATAATTCATATTCATAAATTCAATTTCTTATATAGCTCATTTTACAAATGTTTATCTTTGTTTAGGTTATAATAATCATAACTTTTATTAGAACATCAAACAACAAATGATAATAATCAAATATTATCATTCACTCAAAACCAAACACACCATTTATAACTATAATAATTTCTAAAAATTATTCCTTTATATATAAAATATAATTTAGGTAAAATTATTTCATTTACCAATTCTCAAAACAATATTGTGTTGGTTTGCCTCGTTTAAGTGTTGAGAAACACCTATCGATATCGTGGTGTCCCACGCACTGACCAGAATTTATACGCCACTCAATAGATAAATTAGCACAATATAAAACACCTTTATAATCAGTAACAAATGCGCTCTCATATATGTAATACACTCAAACCCATAATAAGGCATTCCATTCCCTTTTCTCTTAATGAGTTGCCCCACCAAAGCCAAGGTTCTCGTTTAACCTTGCGCTCTGATACTAAGTGTAATAGATCACAAATCCACACAATTCAAGCTGGCAATAAACCACACATGTCCAACCCAAATTGAATGGAAAGACAGATAGTTATGAGAAATAAAGAAGATAGAAGAAGAGAAGATAAAACAAAGAGAAAAATGAACCGAAAATAGCACAAAATCTCACAATCATAGCGGAGCAACATATAATATAATATCAGTGATCTTTACAAAAAAGGAACTGTTATATACATACATTAATCAGAGTACAACAACAAACCATAATCATCTTCCTGGATAGTTATAACAACCTGTCTTCACAATTGCTGATAGTCTCAACAACAATGCAATGGAAAAATAACCAGATACGCAAATACATCTTTGGGCCTCCAGCTCGTCTTCTGAAACTCCAAAGCATCCGAACTAAATCTGTAATATGCTCGGTTTTTCCCAAGCATTGTAATAAAATAACACCTGAGTAAGTCTGGTAAACCAGCATTAGAAAACAGACCCAATTGGATTTTTAAAATTATCAAACTCTTTTCAAAATAAAGTTATCTCGTAAGACCACGTGCACATAAACACGTACGAGTTTTACCTTATGATAACCAAAAATTTTCATATGAAATTCTCTAATATTATAATAATGTCTAAGATACAAATACTTATTAATCAAAGCCGAAATTATCACATTAATTAAATTCAAGCATAATAGCTATACAACTAAAACCGTAAAGGCTCGTATTGGAGAATGGATTCCTTACAACGACTGGGCTACTAAGGTACCGTCCGTCATGGTGCATCTTTAAATAAACAACACCGAGGACCTCGCTAGGATCCCTTGCCAACACAGGACCGGCCTACCATTGACTAGTAGTACCGAATATGATCACTCCTTGTTTAATGGGCCTTGAAGCATACAAATGAGAGATAATATCGACTCTAGATAGGTATGATCATACCCTATTGGGGAGCGACCCACTTAGCCTTCCTGCATCTCTAATGTTTTAGTCATTCCCGGTTGATGAGGCTTGAGGCTACATTTTACCTTTTATATAGCACTTCTCACTCGGAATGCTAACACCGCCCTCCAAGCAACAATGCAATGCCAACATTCATCCATACAGGTTCATTCTGGGACTGAACAAAACTGAAGGCACTACTTCTACTACATCCATTTTGGAAATCACCCTCAGGATTAGTAGCAAGTAGCCCTTGCACTTCAAAAGCTCCATTTCGGTTATCTTTAAGATATTCCAATTTGAAATTCTTATACCAGTTCGATGTGGTTTCGGATAATATATCCGGTCCCTGTCTCTCTGAACCAACAACGTTTATTTTTAAACTAGACAATATTTGATATTCGGTTATTTAACTATCAAATACAATAACAAATCCAACTAGAGATCAAATTTCCAAAGGGAGCAACACTGGTTAAGCACCAAGCACACTATGCCACTTTAATTGATCTTTTCATTAATTAAAACACTTTCCAAATATTTATCTCAAAATATCTTTACAAAGATATACCCACAACCCCTATATTTTCGATAATTGAAAAGAAAAAAATATACTTATCTCAATGGTATAAGTATATTCACAGAATGAAAGAAGATTTCCTTTTCACACAATTATAGAAAAATCTATAAATTCCTTTATAAATCTCTAAACCCGTTTATAACCCCATTCATTAATCTTTGAAATTATTTATAAAACTCACATTCCTAAAATCATTTATAAACCCTTTCTAAATCCATAAAAGCATTTATAAAACTCTTTTTACCCTTTAACTAATATCCCTTTAAGTATTCCAAACCATGTTATAAGATTCCTCTTATAAAACCCACATATGTTTATAAAACTCTATTTATAAATCTTTAAAACATTTATTAATAAATTCTAATCATTTACTTTAAAACACTATTATACAATAAGAAAAATTATAAATAAGTAATAATTAACTTTAAAAAATCTTTAAAATAATAATTAATAATTTCAAAAACATTCTTAATAAAACAATAAAAATTTATCTCTAACATTATTCTTAATAATAATAATAATTAATTTTCAAAATTTTATTGATAAATAATTATAATTAATTTCAAACCATATTAATAATTTAAATAATTAAATTTGAAAAATATTAAAATATTGATAAATAACTTTTAACAATATTAATGTAAATAAATCACCTTTAAAACACGGATATACTTCCTTGATAAAAATCCATACTTAAATTTCAACATAATCATTTCCATATTTATAAAACTGTATTTATAAATCTCTTTCTATTTTATAACATATCGTTTAACATCTCCAAATCTATCATCACTTTCAATTTCCAAAATAGAATCAACTATTTTTCTAAAACAACATCCTATATCTTATTATAAATCCACAATTGTGATTTATTTTTCCATATTTATCCAATGATAAAATTTTCCCTTTATTTACAAACACCCTTTATAAATCTATCATTTTATAAATAAAATATGATTTTACAAATCTCCACTTTGTCACATTTATAATTTATCACATTTATAAATTTCCACATTTATAAATAATCTTAACATATGTGTGTGTGTCACTTTACATAAAACAATTAATAAACATTTATAACAAAATATTACTATCTTTTTTTAAAAACCATATTCCTATATTATAAAATACGGACTTATTTTTAAGATTTTAAAAATCTTTATTTTACAATTCAAAAATCTTTATTTATAATATTTCAACTCTTAATTTATAATATCTAAAAATCATACCTTATATTTTAAAATAAATTCCTTTTTAAAAATTCAAGAATAATCATTAAAACATATAAATTTTCGAAATCACTTAAAATTCTTTTAAAAACTAAATATTCACTTTATAGTATTTCAAAAATACTCAAAATTATGGCACAGTTCTACTATAGCACGAAATAGGGAATATCATCCATGTCATCAAATATCGCATCCAACACATCATATATCAAAATATATGAAAAGTAAAATCAATAGTGTGAGGAATCCAATTGGATCCCTCCAACCTATCCCCTTGCATCACATATAGTATATCTGCTTCGAGGCGGGATCGTATACAAAGGGTTGTCCGCTCTTACATGGGAACGTAATAGGGTCTCATCCACTCCAAGGGCGAGAATACATTCAAACCAGTAAATAAAATAGCAAATCATCCAAACAGTAAATAAACAAATACTAAAATTATCCATAATTATATATATAAAAATATAAGTGGGCCAGAGAGGTGAATTAACCCACTTTGATTCCAGTTTGGCCAAAACGCTCTAGTTTGAATTAAAATTGTACGGACGTCCAATTTTAATCCAAATTCCTACTGGTTCCAAATCCCCCCAAGCCAACTCCATATCGTAGTATTCGCTGATACAATCGCAATGCAACTTGTCATGTTCAATTTGGACCTCGTATGAATTTAGATATCACATTTATAAGCATTCAATTTTAAATAATATAATTATGTTAATCATTAGGTAAATTAATCACCATCATTAGGCTTAATACCTCGTTTACGAATCCAGATTTTAAATCCAGTGCGCGCGAACAAAACCACGACTTCGACGACCAACGCCACTGACCGCCTTTGTGGCTCAAGGCGCCACCTCGTCGCCATCGTGGGTTGCCCCCTCCTTGCCCTTCCCAATTCCACTTACCTCGTCGCCTCATGTGCCACGACCATCGAGAAATCGAACCCAAACTACCCCATGAATGGAGCCGATGCTCTGCCGCCTCGCCGTGCCAACGACAATCTCCATCGTTGATTTTCTATGTTTCGTCGTGCCGGTCATGTTTGTAGTTGAAGTCGAAGCCTTAAAGTGGTCATAGTGGCGCCGATTGGTCATGACCATTGGATTGAGGGAGATAATGGTGGTTGCATTCTTTTTTTAGGGTTTAAGAAAATGGTGACGTTAAGGTCCTTAGATAGAAAATTTTCACGGCACTATTCAAGCGTTAAATTTTCGAACTCCAATTGAGGCGTGCCGTCTGGCATTTTATATGTTATACCCCTATTCCAAACACCATGGAATATATATCGGGACCCAATTCCATCGTATACAAAATCGACTTAAATTAAATTAAATTCCTTTAGTTAATATTTACGCATTTCGGACTCGCACGACCAAATAATAAGTCCGATAGCCATGAAATTCGACGACATATAATAATTCACTATTACGGATCTAATGGATCTGGTTTCGTCCAATTCCGAGATAGTGCCCCGGAAGGCTATTTTCCCCTGTTAATTTAAAACTGATTATTATTAAAACAAGTTTTATTCACTTTTATTCAAATTTAAAAATTTACGATCGTTACTTTGATTCAAATATAATTTAAATCAACCTTCGAAGTTATTTTTATTCACATCAAATTCAAGATTTAATAATTTTAAACAATTCCAAACATTCAATTTAATAATTCAATTATCAAATAAATCGCTGAATTTGAAATATAAATTGTTTAACTTAAAAGATTAACTTTTTAATATTTAAAATCAATCAGAAATATTCTAAATTCAAATGACTAAAATTCTAGGTCGTTACAACATGGCTCGATCTGGTATGTGCTCCCCATAGGCTTAGTTCGATGTGTCCTAAGGATGTGTGGCTCGATCTAGCATGTACTCTCCATAGGCGTTGTTCGGTGTGATCCATGGCTGTTTGACTCGATGGGCTCCTGAGCATCGAACAAAAAATCATGTTCGGTGCTTAGGGTATTGAACATAAAACTTTGTTTGGTACCTGGGCTATCGAACAGGGGTAGGGAGGTTTTCGCTTCCCTTATTCTTTTGAGCTCTCTTCTTTGCCTTGCCTAGTCTCTCTTTCTTCCTTACGTTGGAAATGGTTAGGCATTCAACAGTTAGATTCCCTACCAGACCATTCTTCATATTACATAAAAATAATGTGCTTGCTAGGACTCAAACCCGAGTGTGTTGGCTGAAAGGACCAAGTCTTTAACACTGTGTTACACATGCTTTTATACTATAACTCCTTCATTTCAAGTCAGAATTGAATGAAATTTGGATCAATAGCTTCGGTCATTGAGTAAAGTATTCTAATGCCTCTTAATGTTCCATTTGCTTGAATTAGGCAGTAGATCGTTAAAGTGAGCCCCGAGTCGGTTAGGTAGTGGACAAATTTTAAGATGATCATATTTTGCAATTCGTAGCTTGGATTGGGATGTGGTTTTGACCTAGGTGCATGTCTTGACCTTCGGAACAGTTTACAAGTGCCTTGACTATATTTCCTAACTATGCCAAATTTACATCTAGTGCTTCGCCTTGCCCTTATGATTACATGATGACGCTTTTATTATGCTCTTCTGGCCATTTCTATTCTCCTTGACGTCTTTTCGTATTCACCTTTCTATAGGCGAAAATGCCCACAACATAAGTGATTTTGTAGAGAAATTCGAATGTTGGAGCCAATTTTATTGACATTGTGGAGTATGTGGTATGCTTATCCGATGAAGCTTATTTTTTTCATGCATGACATTGATAATGAGAATTCAAGAGGCTGGACATAAAACTAGTGTTTGGGTACCATTGTTCGCCACCACAGGCACCTCGAGAGTATATGTGGTATCATTGTTCGCTACTACGGACAACCTAGATAACTAGTGGTATTTGAGATATTATTGCATGCCACCATAGGTAGCCTAAAGTATATGCGGTAACATGAAAGCATTACTCGTTCATTCTTGTTAGAATATCTAGTATGACTTTTAACTTTCATAATTTCAGTAGTTAATATTTTAAGTATCTAATATTTCTCAGTACTTGACCGATAATTCACACATTTTAATTCATGCATATATGGAGAGCTTGCATTTTTTATTTGTTTTTTTATTTTGAAAAATCCAAATATGTTTTTACCTTCTTAATATTTTTTTTCAAAATTGTAAAATACCCAAAAATATGTTTTTTGCTTTCTTAGGATATTTTTTGCTCTTCGTATTGATTCATTTAGTGAATATTTTAAAATGAGACATTTTGGCTAAATCTTTGACATGAGTTTTCAATGAAAAACTTCTTTTGATATGAGAGTATTGGCTAGAAAATAGTTTGACTTGAAAATATTGATATGAAACTTCTTGATATTATTTTTAAACTTCTTGAAATGACTTTTGAAAACAAATTTATGAAATGAAAATTTTAAAATTTGAAATAAAGCTCCTTGAGATGAGTTTGATATTCTACACTTGACATGATTTTGAGAGATGATTTTAAAAATGAATATTTGAAGATTTGTGATAAAATCCTTTGAGATAAGTCTTTGGTGTTTTTGTTTTGATATATTAATATGTATACACTTAAAGCATGTGCTCTTCCTTACATAAATGGCTCTAAAACCAGTTCATATCAAATGTTCAAAATTAGAATATAAAATTGAAATCTTTTTGATATATTTACGAAGAATTTACTTCTGAAATCATATCACGATATGTTATTTCCAAAATTATTTATTTGAGTACATGGACGAATATTCATTTGTACTTGATTACATAATGACATTGTGATACTTCTTGAGAATCAAGCACGCTTTATAGTTCCCATTTTTGTCTATCGCATATTCCACATAATTTATGAATCTACCATTTAATATTCATATTCTATCAACTTATATTTTATATTTTTATGCTTACTTAGCTAAATTGACATAAACCAAAAGGTGGTAAGACTGGTTGGCATAAAAGTGAGTATATGGGCAAGTCATGTACATGCTCCATATGAAAAGTAAAACATATAATATATTATAAAATTTAAATTTAAACGACTAAAGGTCTAGGCATGAAAAATGGATGTGGTATGGGCATGGAATTACATCAAATAAGAGTATCCAACCAATGCTGAAAATCATTTAGTGCTGGTGTATATACATATATCAAGCAATGCTTCTCCATCATCTAACAGTTCTCATGGTAATCAATGGGTGCAAGTTTCTTGATCTAATTTATAATGAGTTAGGGAAAACTATCCGCACTTTAAATACTTCACTCGGATTATTATTTTAGATTGTGGTTTGAAATGGTTGAATTTATTATCATTTGAACCTCTTTACATTTAACCAACCTTATCTTGTCACTCTCTTTCTAATCGTGGAATATCACTTTGATCGACATAGCTGCTAAAATTTATATGGTTTTTTGGTAGGTATTTAACGTTGTACTTTGATCGTGTTTCATCATGCACTATTCATTCTCTTACTATGTTAGTTTGATATTTATACTTTTGATGAAAACAAAAGGGGGAGAGAGTGGTTAAGATTTGGTGCTATTATAGATTCGTTGTTGATATTTCATGAAATATTATTTGTTTAATATTTTATACTTGAACGCATATGCCTCATATGTTGGGAAGCATATCAATAGGGGAGCATGCTATATTTATTATATCAAGTACACACACTCAACATATGCAACAATTGTCAACTCATAACTTGTTATTTATTATCATCAAAATGGGAGATTGTGGAGTACACGCCTTGTTTGATGATAACAAACGTATATTTATATTTTATTTTTCTATAGAGCGTGTTATATGTGAAATATCAACAAAGCACAATTCCATCTTCAATCAACTTATCATATATTATCTTTCATATGCTTGTTACACACATATTATATATCCACCACATTTGCACTTTATTTATAAATCTTAAAATATGTTTGTTATTATTAAATAGAGACATTATAAAGTATTACAATCAATTTTTTCTTTGATTTTAATTCATATGGTTTATTTAATGTATTTGTTAAGTATTGTGTATTTACAAGAATCTAATTTCAGTTAAGACATATCGAAATAGTTTTTAATTAAGTTTTCTTTTTTCGGTAAAAAAAACTATGGATGCCATATCCATTTGAAAATAATATTGGTACAAAAATTTTGTATGCAAAAGGATCTTCAAAATCACAATAAGAGAAAAGGATAAAAAAATTGGATCAATGGGAGAAAATATTTTTTAGAATCATTCAAATAAGGAACAGACAAGAAGCAAAAGTGGAAAAGATACTTCACTCATATATTGATTTGTTCAAATAGAGATTCTCAAACAAGTATTCTGGCTAGCTACCAGATGCTTATAAGTATAGGGATTTGTACGTCAAGTCCCTCCCTTATACTTTTAATATACAAAATACCATCCCTTATAATTTTATGTAAATTAGGTCCACAGTTGCGTTTTTCCTTTGCAACAAGCTGATATTCTCACACTCGTATTGATATTTCACATCTTATTTGATTTAATATATAAAATGCAATAAGTTTTTGTAGAAATATCATATCAACGAACCATTTTCAACATTAATTCACAAATTTTATCAACTTTTAAATGATATGTGTTATGCATATGAAAATATCTAGTCATTGAAATTCTATCATTTTTTTGAAAGTTTGAAAGAAAGTGGACGCGATCGAGCTTAAGGACTTTAGCCCTATTTCGTTGATAAACTGTTCTTTTAAAATTATTTCAAAGGTCCTAGCTAATAGATTAAGCATCAAAATGAATAATTTAGTCTATAATCCATAATTTGTATTTATTAAGGGAAGAAATATTATGGATGAGGTTTGTTGTAGTCCAAGAATTTATTAATCACTTTTGTAAAAACAACATCACTTGTGCCCTTTTGAAACTAGAATTTGCTAAAGCATTTAATTGCATAGAATGGCTTTTACTTAAAGATTTATTACTAGGCATGGGTTTTAATTCTAGATGGGTAGGATGGATTATGACCATGCTTATAAAAAATTTGAGGATAATGGTAAATGGTATCGCCATTACTCTGAGACATGGTGATCCTTTATCACCCTTAATCTTTAACTTAGCAGTGGATGTCGTCTCTAAGATCATTAAGTTATTTATCATGAATGGCCTTCTAGAAAGTGCATTTAATGGTATCACCACTTATGGTCTTTCTGTTCTCCAATTTGCCGATGACACCATGCTTTTTTACTTCACATTTACCTTGCCATATTACCGCTCTTAAATTTATTCTATACAGCTATGAAATTCCTTTAAGGATTTAGATTAATTTTGAAAAGAGCTCGGTTGTAGTGTTAAGTGACATCAACAGTGTTGAAAGTCTAGTGGCCTCGACTCTTAACTGTAAAACCATGAAGTTCCTTATTAATTACATAGGGTTCTTGATCAGACCAACTAAGTTAAAAAATGAAGATTGGCGGGTGACAATTTATAAGATTAACATAAAACTAACTAACTAGAATAGTAAACTTTTATCTAGAGTAGGAGGATAATCTTAAATAACTCTATTTTATTAGCATGACTAATCTACTAGATGTCCTATTATCTTTTTCTAAAATGGGTAACTGAAAAAATTGATAAAATTAGAAGAGATATCCTTTGGAAGGAGGACAATTCATGTAGTAGTATTAATTGTCTTGTTAATTGGAAAATAGTATGTAAATCCAAAGAAAGCGGCTTACGAATCTTAGATCTTCGTAATCTTACCATGTCTCTATTGGGTAATTTGCTTTGGAAATTTAGCAACAATAATGAAAATCTCATTTGGGAATAAATGATTTCAAATCAATTTTATTGTGGAAGTTATAACCTTTTCCATATTTCCACTAGTAACAATAACTTGTCTCACTTCTGGAAATCTTTTCTTTTTAATATTTCAAAATTTTAATCTTGGCATTAATAATGTAGTAAACTCCAGCAATAGCACATTCTTTTTGGCACAATAGCTGGATTATAGCCTTAAACTTGAGGGTTGAGTTCAAAGAACTCTTCAATATTTGTAACTTTAAAGATTGTAACGACCCGCTATTTTGGACCATTCGCATCCATTATAAGTGTATAGGTAGACACTCATGCCGGAATTGAATTGCTCAAAATAACGCGTTGTTAATTTAAATTTGGCAAAACTGAACATATACAGTAAATAAATAATCACAGATCACAGACACAGAGTAATAAATGCAGCGGAAATAAAAGAGATAGTAGTTCATGAAGCTACTATATGAATATATAAGATAAATCAGAGTTTACAACAGAAGAGTAATACGATACATCAGAGTTAAACCTGATACATCACTGGAATCATCGAATACTGAAAGCAGAATAGATGGCTGGATCTTCAAGCAAAGCTCCAACTTCAAAGGTGAGTCTCGAATACTGGTACACTCAGTCTGACCCGAGCGTAAAGCAAAAACACAAGACACTCGAGTCAGGATTAACATTCTTATATTAATAAATCCAACTCAAGTGAAATAGCAATTGAAATACAAGTAACTCAAAGGATGTTTGGAATAACCATCCTTTAAGGATCCGTTAAACTATCTACTAGGTAATAATGTACGCTAAGTAGATAATGTCTATCAGTAATATGTAAAGATATCAAAATAGCGTTAAGTCATGGCCCATTCCACCCTTAACACATTTTTATTCCCAAAAGCATATACAAGACCGTAGTTTCCCCAAAACCGGAAGTCACCAGAGGGCAATCCATATACTAAAGGTACAAAACAAATTCGTAGTGGTCGCGAATAGGGAATACAAGTATGACAAGGCACATGAGGCAATACCCAAGGTAGTGATACTACCGTTTGCCTGATCCGGACTGGTGAGAACGCAACGCCGCAGCGCCCGCAACACCGTGAAACAACACTCCTAAAATCAAGGGTGCACCAATCGACAACAAGTAATGAGTAGTTCGAAGAAGTGTGTCCACTTGAGGTAGCTAATCCTCCATTGGCCCGGCACGGCTCCTGTTTTAGTCATTTCCAATTTGACACAAGTGTCAAGGCTATCCATTATCGTTCTCTTTCTTCAGTCATCAACGTACATCATTCCAACCACTTCGTTCTGGATCAACACTCCGCGAATGTTAGTTATTAAAGTGGTTTTCGGTATCGACAGAGAGTATGTCCATATCCGATCCCGGTCTCTTTAATAACTTCCGTAATTATTTCACCGATTGGTCGTTTATATATTTCCAAACCAAATCAAATTCAATTTCAATTAGAATTTGTAAATCAACATTTCATTTGTCTTTCGAAATCAATTTCCAAAATTTTCGTTTCAAAACTTCCAAATTACCATTTCAAAATCTTATAATTCAATTTTCAATTTCTTTTTAAACCAATTCAAATATTGATTCAAGTTCGTAAATAAGTTTCATTCCAAATCATTTAAATAAATTTAATTTAACATTTAAATCAATTTAAATTCATTTATCAATTTCATTCAATATTCATTAAGTAAATTTGCCATTCAAAACAATTTCCATTAAATTTCCAATTCATTAAATCCATTATTTAAATTCAACTTCATTATATCAACACTTACAAATTTAATTAAATTAAATTCATCAAATCAAATTCTTTAAATTTCAAGTCTTACATTAATTCCCATAAATCACACTTATTTCTTGTTAAAGAAATTCAATTTCACTTATTTACTTACTTAAATAATTTCCAAAACTAATTAATAAAGAAACTCAATTTCAATTATTTACGAAGAAAAATTTACTTATTCAAAAGTTCAATTTTACTTATTAAAGAATTCAATTCAATTTAATCATTAAATAATTCAATCTTATTTAATTATTAAATAATTCAAAACTTAATTATTAAATCATTTCAAAGTTTAATAATTTCAAACTTAATTATAATTTCAAACTTAATTCAATCATTTCTCAAATTTAACATCATTCTTTCATCAATTACATTGTTAATATTTTGTTTCAGATTATTAAATATTAACATTTTCCTTTCATTAAAATTCAAATTTCAACTTCATTTCAAAACCATATTATTTATTCAAATAAAATCTTCATTTATTTTTAAATCAAATTATTGACCAATCGGGTTTATTTAATTTTCTATCCTATGTCAAAGTTCAATTTGGGTATTTATCATTTCAACCCGATTCCAATTCAATTCAAAATCAAAGCATAGCAAAGGGAACTTGCAGTGTGATAACTGGGATGGTGTCAAAGTAAATAAACAAGCAATAACAACAATCAATATCAATCCAATAATCAATTCAAATAATCTCGAAATAACCGTATTAATTCGCATTGTTATTTGTACGAATTAATATAATTATTTCTAGAATCTACACTATCATTTCATGTAGATTAAAGATTATTCCACTAATTATTTATACGGTTTTTCACTTGTCATCTATTTACAATTTTAACACTACAACAATTAATCCAATATACGTTCAATGGTACAAAGTGTAATTATCACTATTTTACATGTCAATTAATTTAACAAATAAGAGGGGTCATATTCAACTAATCAAATTCAACATATATGTCGATTCGAATTTTTATTTATCCTACGTCAAATTTACTTGCATAATATTTATCACTTTATACATTTCAATTTAACATCCAATATAAACAACAAACAATCAATCAATTATAAATCAAACAGGATTATCATCGTATAATTAACAAATAATGGTGTCAGATGTCACAGGTGAACTGATACAGGTAATAGCATACATATAACAGTGTAAATAACTGACAGCAGCATATTTCAATTGTCGTTTCAATTGAAATCAAATTTAATAAATAAAAGAACGTTAATCGTGAGTGATTGCTCACCTTTCGAGGCTAGAGAGATAACATGACAAACACACGGGATAAATCACGAATTCAACAATCGATCGATCCAAACAACAAATCTCAAAGCGAAGTAAGCTGAACACGGATTTGACGGGCGAAGCTGAAATCGATGAAAACAATCAAATGAGCTTGATATAAACAGAATATATTATTATTTATTTATTTTAAAATCAATATTTAATTTAAAACACTTATTAAAAATTCAAAATCTTTATATATCGTATTTAAAAGCCAATACCAAAATCAACGGCTTCTCAGCTACGGAAACAAACCTATATAATATAAGGATCCAAATATTTATATATTATATTTTAAAAAATCTCTATATATATTTTTAACAATCAAATATCAATCTATAAATAGTTTATACATAAATAAACAAGTAGAGATTTATATATTATAGTTAAAATCAAATGAAACCTTTATATAATAAAATTCAATATCAATAAACACATCAATGCATATAACTTACAAACTTATATACATAAATATAATTTTATATAGACTTACGTATAAACAAGCGGATTTTATACTTATCTAAATGAATAGGTTATATACATAGCTTATACATATTATAATTTTTTTAAAACAACACTTAAACATCAAAAAAAATTTACAATATAAATATACTTTAAGCATTGTGCTGTGAACATATGGAAGCGAGTATCTCAAAGATTTCAGCTTATATATATCATTCTATATTCATACTTTAAGTCAATACGTAATATAAAACAACACCTACTTACTTTATAGAAATTTATATATAAACTTAACAGATCAAGTACAGACTTATATAAATATATATATTTTAAGCTATTACACAAAAACTACTTTAACGGTATTAACATAAATGTAAGTAAATATTTCAATTATCTTATATATCTTGAAACATATCAGTTATGACAAAAATATCAAAATTTTAAAAATAACAGTATAGTTTGTAACTAAATAATTTAAACATACCAATGCAGGCATTGGCTGTAGGGGTTGTGTGCAAAGCCGAGCAGTTAGGAGAAGCAGGCTTTTAGAAACAACTTATATATAACAAATCGATTTTATACTTATACTTATATATATATATATATCTATTATAATATATAAATATATATATATATATACGAGATATATATAACCGAATATATTCTTTAAACATAGATTGGAACAAGTTAAAGGCTTTCAGATGAAGAATATAAATATATATACAAGCATCGGAAAAAAAACATGAAATTAGGAACAAACTCATGCCGTCAAACCTCAATATTTATTATATATATATGTACAAACCAAAAACGAGTAGAGGGATGGGATAGCAGCTCCAAATATACTTCCCATATACATTTTTGTTTCTGGAAACGTGCGGAAGTGGAGTGCTTGCTTGTGGAGGAAGGAACATGGTGGTTGTCGTGGTAGGTAGGCTGCTAGGATAAGTGGGATGGTGAACTTGGGTTGATGGCATGGTGAGCTGCTCGAGTGAGGAGAGGAAGGCGGATGCGGTGGCTTCGGCTGTTAGAAGAGAGGACGGTGGAGATAGCGTCAAGATGGGAAGGCTCGGTTTATATGGTGGATGGGAGTGGATCAGCCATTGAAGAAAGTAAAAAGGAATGAGAGAAGAAAGGCCTAACAAATGAAAAGCAACAGTGAATAATTTAAAAATATTGTACCGGTTGATAACATTGGAACAATATGAATTGGAAAAACCAAAAGCTGAAAATTATTAATGACGATGGCTGTTGGATTCACAAGGAGATATAAATGCTAGTGGCTATTGGATTACACGCAAGATAACGAAAAGTCTCAGAGCAGATTGTAACCGGCTACCGATACGATAGGCGTTGCGCAAAGTGCAACGTACAACGGACTTCGAATTTGACAATCGAACACACCGTAGAGATCAGCACGACGAGACGATCAAAACGGTATATAGAAATCAGTGGTATGATTGAATTATAAAAATTCGAATTTTCTAATAGCGAAAAATGCCAAAAAAACGTTGAAAAATAAGAGCGACGGAGCCAAAGATGTCCGAATTTGGAAAAATGACAAACTGACATCTTGCTCAGAAGATTGTTTAAAATTTTTCTTTGTAAAAATATTTAGGTTTCGGAAACATTTTATTTTCATCGCTTTTTAACTGATTAAATTGAAGTAAATTTACGCGCGAAATAAACTTTCATATTTTCGAATGAAAATTTAGCAGTTGCTATGTTTAACTAGACGCATTTCAAATATTAAATTTATATTTCAAAATTTATCGTTTTAAAATTTCGCAAAATTTCAACTAATTACGTTATTTAAAACAGTTGAAATTTACGGGTCGTTACAAAGATGCTTTAATATCCGAGGTTTTTAGACACTTAAACAAATTTCCTTGAAATTTTAATTTCAATCGTACCCAAATAGGACTTACCTTGACCCAATTTGTAACTCTATGCACCAAGCTTGAATTCCACTACTTAGATAATGAGTGCGATACTAAAATTTGGTATTAGGAAAATAATAATGTTTACTCCTCAAAATCACTTTGCTAGTATTTCTACGTTTTGGAACTAAACAAAAGTTTGCAAATTAATTTGGAAAGTTAATGGACTACCTAAAACAAAATTGTACATGCGGTAATTGTAATGTACTACCTTTCCGACCCCTAAAATGTCAACACTAATACATCCATGCTATTCTTGTGCCGAGCATCTAAGTGCTGGAAAGATAGACTATTGAACAAAATAAATAAATAAAAAGAAACAGAACAAGAAAGAAGAAACATAATATCAGAATGTCACAGCGGAAGGATAACATATAATATTAAAAGATGGTACAAAACTATCACTCTAAGATACACATCATTTCAGAGGTATAATACTAAATACGATCATCAACCTAGACAGTTATAAACAACCCGTCCTCACAATTTCTGATATATACATAGTAGTACTATAGCGGAAATAAGAATAGTAAGATAGGTGAAACATCCAGCTCGGCACCTCGAGCTCCAAGAATATCCAACTAAATCCTGTTATTCTCAAACTACTTGAAAGAGAATCCATGGAAATAAGGGAAATATAAAACCGAGTCAAACATAAGTCTGATGTGAGAAACTCAAGAAATATGTATACATCATATAATAGTACTTTTGAGACCACACAGAATGTCATAACGGTTATCCCCTCAAAAGAACCACTATCTAATAAGTACATAAGGTGATATAATAGATAGTGTTCT
The DNA here is from genome assembly GCA_030737815.1 of Allium fistulosum. Taxonomy (NCBI): domain Eukaryota; kingdom Viridiplantae; phylum Streptophyta; class Magnoliopsida; order Asparagales; family Amaryllidaceae; genus Allium; species Allium fistulosum. Next base: position 1,024,927,832 of record CM060906.1, read on the forward strand.
GGGGTAAGGAATATAAATAAAAAAATAGTTGTGCCGCTTGCATCTCATGACATAACAATATTGAAGTACAATCAAGATCGCTAAGGTACATTCTCATAATGAATTTTTCGTGGAGATCACTTCGGTCAAACCGAATCCAATCTCCCGCACAAGGTTCACAAACTACCTTTGAGCGTTATATATCTCTAGATAGAATATACCAATAAGGAAAACATAGCTGGTCTATGAACGAAATAATGTGATCCCGAATATCATCAACTTCTGCATGCAACATCCGTAAGTATACTTTAGATATGGAGTTGATATACCCTGTGGGTTAGCTAAACCCCAATAGCTATGCCCCTTTTCTATCATTTCCGATGTCAAGGTTATGTTTGACATCTCTCACACGAGTCTTCATCACTCAAACAGAACACGGATCTTCATAAGGATCCCAACATCTCGAACAGTCCACGGATCTCTACAAGGATCCCAACATCTCAAATAGTCCATGGATCTCTGCATGGATCTCAACATAAGTCGTCCGACGAATTCTAATGCTGACCTCTTCCTTCGACTAAATCTTAGGATAGACAGTCCAATTCTATAACATTAGTCTAAATTGTTAACGCTGGCCTCTTCCTTGGACTTAACCTCGGATAGATAGTTCAACTTATAATATTCCACTTTACAACCACTTCCAAAACATAGAACATGTATATCAGTTTTGAAGTGGTACTCGGTAAATAAAACACTTACTGATCCCGGTCTCTTCAAAACTAATCGATGAATTTTCGTAAACTCAAACCCGGTTCTTTTAAAAGTAAGCGAACAATTATATAAACAGAAGCCCTCCCCGAAGAACCTCTTATATACAAGTTCTTAAAGCTAAAGACGTTTCATACCAATGCTCTTCCCCGAAGGTTCTCAAATCATATGAAGCAATGGTGCTTCTATATAATTCCTTAGTTAATTTGGTCAACTTCAATAATAATGAGAATGATCGCATATGGAAACCATGTCCCATATACTTATCACATTTTCAAACTTCTCAACTTATATTATCCTCTAGCCAAGAGTAAGCCAGGTAAGTTAGAGCACTGATTGCATCAAAGCCTTGCCTAGACACTTCATTTTTAACTCTCGTAGATAGACAAGGCTACTTAGTCAGCTTTTAGTGCTAAGTATATGACTAAATACTTTCTATAAACAAGTAAACACACAAATCATAATCAAGTCACACAAAGCACGATTAAGCAACAAAAGCGACTTCAAACACTTTCTTATTTAATTAATTACTTTATCAATTAAAACTTTTTTTTTATACTTTTACATATATATAAAGTACCTTTATAAAAGATATATACATGTATTCACTTTTTCACTATTCATTTTACTCTTAATATTTCAAAACGTATTCATACACTTATCTCAAATGGTATATGTATATTGACAAATCATTAACAAGATTTCTTACTTTAAACCATTGCTTTTTCTATCTTTTTTCAAAAGATTTCCATACTTGTTATTACTTTTAAAATATCAATTTAAAAGGTCTAATTGCATTCACGAATCTATTACAAAGGGTTTAAGACAAATGTTACTTAAACATTTTCACAACAACCCATACCATTTTACTTATAATCATCTTTAAAATAACGCTTTTAAAGAATTGATTATATTACTGTAATAAAAAAGGGTTAAAGACAAAAAAAATTAATACATTGTCACAACAAAACCAAAATCACTTCATACTTTTCATTATCCTTAAAAACATTATTTTGAAGGTCTAAGATACTTATTAAACAAGGTAATATACTTCTAATAACCTTACAAAACCATTTGTTATAACATAAGTGTTATAATTCAAAACTATCTCTTATCCTTTTACTAAACACTTAACCTACTTTTCCAAAGTTATATATATATATACTTTAAAAATACTTATAAATAGATTCTAAATATCTATGTAAAATATTACTTAAAAATACCTACTTTGTAATTTTACGAAATCAATAAAAAGCATGTTTTATAATTTCAAACCCTTTATCTTAAAATTCATAAACAATTATTAAAATTATATATAAACTTCGATATTTTTTCCAGTATTAAGTGCACTTATTGTACTTATTAAAAATACAAAGAAGCCCTAAGAATCTCTTTCAAAGTTGACTATAAAAATTGCCGAACTTAAGGCATTTCAAAGTGCATCCATAGTGACCTTTCCACTTCAAATAGTCACAAATTTCCTTCACAATTTCTATAACTTCCAAAACCAATTCCTTTATGTCAAAGACACCAAACAAGTGTAGAGAAAAACCAAATATATACTTTCACAGTATATTCACATTTTAACCAATTTCACATATGTTAAAAACAAGGGATTACAAAGTGCATTTATAGCGACTGTTTCACTTCAAACATTCACACACACTTCAACTTCGCATATCACATTATCAAACATGTAAACAACAAGTCTTGTCCACGATATTTTAGAGGATTATAAGAGAGATTATACTACATGTAACATTGTCACTTACTTTCCAAAGCAAGGACGGGTCCAAAACTAATAACTTCCATTGTTCTTTATTTAAACTTTATATTTTCCACAACAAATATTATACACACAACATATACAATTCAATGGTGAGTAAACTCACCCAAGTCCAAGCCAAATCAAGACGTAGATAATCTCGCTATGAGTGCAACGATGAAGACCGCATCTCGATTGGACCTCGTATGTAAGAGATACGAATCTCATAAGAATATAGATTAAAAATGTTAATTAATTAACTATTACCTTAATTATGCATAAATTCCTTTCTTCCCCCAAATTAGCACCACTGTGTACAAACATGCACACCGTGCATGATAACTCCCTCCTACCAAGCTACGGTCCATCAGAGCTCCTCCGACCACCGCCAATGATCTTCTCCTTTCGTGCTCTTCGCGATCGACTTAAAAACTTAAAGCTCGGCCCCACCATAATAATCGCGACTTGTTGTCTCCCCTTTCCAATAACGTGATGTCGCGATCCACTACCATTAACTAGAGCACCAACCCTTGATGCTAAATGATGTGGTAATTCGTGAAAAACATCATGCCACACTCATCCTCGCTTATCTTCCCCTCTAGCTCCCCCATAGCGAAACCCTAAGCAAGCGGCTTCCAAATATCGCCCATGGCCAGGCATGACTGGACCCACAACTATCATATAGATTTGAAGCCCTCCTCTATACGAGTCCAACGGATCCGATGCCATCATTTATCATCGCCTGGAGCTCTTGAAACAATTCAAGAAAGGGGGCGGTTGAGTTATTCTTTACAGGAGGAGGAGGGAGAGAGTGAAAAGTGAGAGAGAAGTGAACATGTATGGGGGGTATATATGATAATATATATTGTATTTAATTTCTAAAATAAATCTCCATACATTTTGAGCTCATACGATTACAAATCACATCAGATTGTCACAAAATTCTTCACACACATCGTCTTATTATTTCCAGTCCCGATGACACTAGTTTTGTCACAATCCAAGACAGTGCTGCAGGATGATAATTACACATGGTTTGAGGTCGTTTATCGATGAAACGATTTTTAGTCATATTATCGATATTTCTTCAAACTATTTATTTTGATAGACCAAATTCAAAAATAAACTTTTCTTCATTGGTTATTATTTTTAAAAGGGAGTTACCAAGGTTAAAAAATCACATTTATGCACATTAAATCCAAGATCAAATATTTAAATAGTTCAGATATTTAAATATAAAGTGTTCGAAATTTTGGGTTGTTACATTCTCCCCGACTTAGGATATTTCATCCTTGGAATTCCAATACAGGAAACAAAAGAAACATTCACACATCAATACTTAATAGCATTCATAATTACTAGCAAACATAGCTTATGGTTTGTTCAGGTTTAGAAACATTCTCATTGCACAAGGATGGTAAATAAACTACTAAGTGTACCTTTCACTCAATAGCCTCAGGTTATTACTTAGTCGATTATTCATGCTACCTCAAACAATTCAAAGAGTCATTCGCTAAACTCTCTATAAGCTAACAAAACATAGCTTTCAGTTATATCAAAGCCCGTACGATGTACATATATCATCCATACACAATATTAAATCCGATCACTCATTCGATCTTTTGAATTTCACTTCCAAAGTAGTATAGATCACTTGATCTCTTTAGTGTGAACTCTGATTAGATTCCTTGATTAGAGACCTATGTTCTTCTTACATAGCCATATACTATGCTATAAAACTTTAGAATCACATCTATCAAGTGTTCATCATCAAGAATCTAGTGGAAAATCATTTTTCATATCGGTGTAAACCACTCAGAAATCATGCACTCGAATCCTAGATCATGAACTGTCATACGAATAAAATGATCTACGTATAACTTACATACTTTATTCCATTTGTTTCTTTACTACACTAATTTCTTTTTTATCACATTCTTTTACACAAATATTATATCTCATTAATTCTAAAATCATTTATGACCCATTTCATAAAAATGTAACTTCAAGTTTATAGACATTTTATAACTTCATTTATAAAAAAATTCATAAAAACTTACTTCACTTTATTACTTGAATAATATTCTACTACATCCTAGAGTATATAAGAATATCAAATTTGTTTTACTTAAAAATTATAACCATATAAAACCTTTTTTAACTTACTACCATCTCAATTCTAGAGTTACATAACTCAATATTTAAATTTTTACAAAAACACTTATCTCTAGGTTTCTATTACGATCCGGAAGATTTCGACTATCCTAAATCATCGAAAATCCCATTCCATTTTAACAAATGAAAACTACCAAACAACATATCATAACATGATGCACATATTGTACTGTACTAATGCATATGATACACGTGTCCATAAAATAACTTAACAAAGTTTCAATTATTAATTAAACAGACTTTTTCTACAAAGAGAAAATAGAAAAGGTTTCACAATTATTTGGGTTATGCCACTACCACTCAGGCACCTAACATAGCATACATATTAATATTTTCCATATAGAAAGCTTATTTCAAAATCTTTATTAAACTACACTATATTTTAAATCAATCTTTTTTAGGAAAACTTTAGAACTAAACACCATGTTTTATTTCAAATCAATTGAAATAATAATATGTACATATATATTTTTGTATATCAAATCATACTTTAGTGATTAAACAAAATACGTTTTTACTAAAACAACTCGGTAGCAAACTGCTCTTGTTGCATTCCCCCACTTTGAAACCCAAAAATGAACGTTGATGATGCTGTAGTTATCACCAAAATTATTTTCAAGCAACAGAGAGAGCTTAGTACATCTAAATCTTACCTTTGAGACTTAACCAAAATCATGTTCAAAGCGGTATCAAATACTTCGTACCAATAGTACTAAGTATCATTATCTTAATTTCATAAACCAATTTCCCAAATATTTACTTTTCAATTGATACTATTATTATTTTCTCTAAAATATTATAAAACCAATTTCAAAAATACTGGGATTTAATTTCTCAAAATATCATTTTGATACCTCTTTGTTTATAGACCATATTCCTTATAAACCATACTCATATAAATCACTTTCTTATATAAAATCTTCTTATAAATGTTTATTTCCAAAATACCTTATCTTTCCTTAGATTTTAATAAACATCTTTTATTAATTTTAACTTTTAACCCAACATTATCACTGAACGCCTTATAGTCAAACTGTGAAACTCAATTTACAAGGTGTTAATTTCAATGCATCTGCAAATACTGTCTACCCAACGCATGCAATGAAAAGATAAAATTGCTCATAAAATGGTCGTGCATAAGTCAACAATCAATGATTGATAATCAATGCTTGTAAACTGGTCGAGCATGACTGAGCTACTAAATCTACAAATAATAATAATGCTCATAAACTAGTCGAGCATGCTAAATCATTCTATAAAGGATATCAATGCTTATAAGATGGCCGAGCATTGATAAACTAATTAATGAGGGATAACGAATGAACATCATTAATCCCTACACTAATTAAACTACATTATAAACTTATATATATAGAACTAATATAACAAATACATATATGCTCTTATATATAATACACTCAATTTATGCTAGGGAATTCCATTACCATATCTATAGTAAGCCATACCCAACCAAATTCAAGGTTCTCGCTTAACCTTCAATTCAAATACCAAATGTAACGAACGATCTTTTCGACCCTTAAAATATCGATACTAATACATCTACGGTATTCTTATATTGAACATCCAAGTGTCAAAAAAATTGAATTTTATGGTAAAATAAAAGGAAAAAAAAGAAGAAAAAGAAAAAAGGAATATGATATCAAAATCTCATAGTAAAACGATAAATATATTATCAAAAGAAATTATAAAACTATCACCCTAAGATACACAATCTTTCAGAGTTACAATTCTAAATATCATCATCAGCCTAGACAGTTATAAATAACACATCCTCTCAATTGCTGATGTATACATAGTAGTAATGCAGTGGAAATAAGAATATTACGGTATGCGAAACATCCAACTCGTCTCCTCAAGCTTTAAGAATATCCAACTAAAAACCTGCCTTTCTCGGACAACATAAAAGAGCAACCGTGGAAATAAGAGAGATATAAAACCACGAGTCAAACATAAGTCTGATGTGAGAAACTCAAGAAATACGTGTACAACATATAACAATACTTTTGAGACTGCATGGAATGCCGTAATGGTTATCCCCTCGAAAGAACTTCCATCTAATAAGTACATAAGGTGATATAATAGACAATGTCTAGGGTGAAGAGTATAAATCAGAAAATAGCCGTGCCGCTTGCATCTTACGACATAACGATATTGAAGTACAAGCAAAATTGCTAAGGTACATTTGCATAATAGATTTTTCGTGGAGATCTTTTTGATCAAGCCAAATCCAATCACCCCACATAAAGGTCAAAAACTACCTTCAAGCATCGTATATCTCTACATAGAATATACAAATAGGGAAAACATAGCTGGTCCATGGTCGAAAACATGATCCTAAATATCATCAACTCCCGTGTGCAACATTCATAAGCATACTCTATATATGGAGTTGATATACCCTATGGGTTAGCTAAACCCCGATGGCTATGCCCCTACTCTATTTTCTGACATTACCGATGTCGAGGCTACATTCGGCATCTCTCACACGAGTCTTCATCACTTGAACAGATAACAGATCTCCACAAGGATCCTAGCATCATGAACAGTCCATGGATCTCTACAAGGATCTCAGCATCACAAACAGTCTATAGACCCCAACATAGATCCCGACATAAGTCATCTGACAAATGCTAATGCCAACCTCTCCCTTGGACTTAACTTTAGGATAGATAGTTTAACTCAATATCATTAATCTGAAATGTTAACGCTAACCTCTCCCTTGGACTTAACCTTAAGATAGATAGTTCAACTCTATAACATTTTGCTTCGCAACCACTTCCAAAACACATAACCCATATATCAGTTTTGGAGTGGTATTCGGTAAATAAAACACTCATCGATCCCAATATCTTCAAAACTAGTCGATGAATTTCCGATAGACTCAATATTAGTTCTTTTAGAAGCAAGTGAACCGTATATAAAGAGGAGTCCTCCACAAGTAATCTCGTATATATAAGTTCTTAAAGCTATAGACTTTCCCTACCAATGCTCCTCCCCGAGGGTTCTCAAATCATATGAAGCTGTGAAGCTTTTATATACTTTCTAAGTTAATTTGGTCAATTTCAACAACAATGAGAACGATCGCAAATGGAAACAAAGTCTCATATACTTATCACATTTCCAAACTTCTCAACTTATACTATCCAACGGTCAAGAGTAAAGCCAGTTAAGTTAGAGCGCTGGTTGCGTGAAAGCGTTGTCTCGACGCTTCATTCTTAACTCTCATGTATAGACAAATCTACATAGTCGGCTTTTAGCACTAAGTACATGACTAAATACTTGCCACAAATGAGTAAACACACAAAGCAAAATCGAGCCACACAAAACATGATTAAGCCACATAAGCGACTTCAAATCCACTTCTTATATTTAATTAATTCCTTTATTATTTAAAACTTCCTTTTTATACTTGTATATATATCTAAAATACATCTATAAAAGATATATACATGTATTCATTTTTTTCCTATTCATTTGTACTCTTTCAAATACTCCATAAAGTATTCATATACGTATCTCAAATGATATAAATATATTCACAAATATTTAATAGGATTTCTTAATTTAAACCTTTATTTTCTATCTTTATCCAAAAGATTTCCATACTTGTTATTGCTTTTAAAATATCCGTTTAAAAGGTCTAATTACATCCATAAATCTATTTCATAGGATTTAGGACAAATGTTACTTAAACATTTTCACAACAACCCAAAACCATTTTACTTATAATCATCTTTAAAACATTCTTTTAAAATCTAATTATATTACTAAGTATAATCCAAAAGGGTCAAAGACAAACGTTGTCAACACATTCTCATAACAAACCCCAAACCACTTCATACTTATTATTATCTCTAAAAACATTCTTTTAAAGGTCTAAGTATATATACATTTGTTAAACAAGATAATATACTTCTAATAACTTTACAAAATTACTTATTATAACATTAGCGTTATAATTCAAAACTATCCCTTATCCTTTTACAAAATAATTAACTTACTTTTCCGAACTTATATATATAAATACTTTAAAAATACATATAAATAGGTTTTGAATATCTATGTAAAATATCATTTAAAAATAACTAATTTAAAATTTGACAAAAATCAATAAAAGGCGTGTTTTATAATTTAAAACACTTTACTTTAAAAATTCATAAATAAATATTAAAAATATATTTAAACTTTGATATTTTTCTAATAACAAGTACATTTATACTACTTCTAAAAAATTATAAAGAAGCCCATAGGATGTCTTCCAAAGTTGACTTTAAAAATCATTGAACATAAGGCATTTTCAAAGTGCATCCATAGCGACTTTTTCGCTTCAAACATTCACAACTTTCATTCACAATTTCTATAACTTTCTAAACTAATTCCTTTATGTCAAACATACCAAAACATGTGTAGAGAAAAATTAAATATATACTTTCACAATATATTCACATTTTAACCAATTTCACATCTGTTAAATACAAGGGATTTTAAAGTGCGTTTATAGCGACAGTTTCACTTCAAACATTCACACACACTTCAACTTCATATATCACATTATCTAACATGTAAACAAGTCTTTGCCATGATACATGTTTTAGAGGGTTATAAGATAGATTATACTATATATAATGGTGTCACTTGCTTTCCAAAGCTAGGAGGTGTCCAAAAGATATGTTACGTAATTGAGTAGCATGATATTTGTACAATTTAATACAAGCAATTTGTAGATAAACAATGAAATAAACATATATAAAAATTTACAAATATCAGAACAATTAAAGTAAATAGTGGAAATGTTACTAACCTTGCTCCGTTATAAAAAATATTGGTATCAAAAACCAAAATCAACAATTAGTTTACATTATTTCTCCCTTTGTTTAAGTCAAAACAATAAACATAAGATAGCTTTGTATTGTTCATACAAAGAATAACTAATATACTAATGTTTTTTCAGTGTGTATATCTAATATTAAAGTTTTGGAGATCTAACAATGTGGCACAAAGTTAAAACCAAAATAAGAAAGATCATAGAAAACATTATGAAGTCCAAAACATGATTTCATATACATAATAAACCATAGTTGGAATTCTCTATTGTTGCACTAGATAATGGCATAACACCCCAAATCAAAATTAAACAAAGAAATCTAACAAAATAAAGTTAGAAAGAATTTTTTATAGTGGTTCAAAAAATCTGAGTCCTACCTCCACTTTAATCTTATTATCCTTTTGATTCTCTCTGAAATTCAAAGATTACAACTCAAATTCAACCACAATCTAATAGAAATTGGAAAAGCTTTTTAGAGTTATGGAAGAATAAGATTGCTCTCTAGATCTAAAATGTCAATCCCTTTTCTAGTTTCAAGTAGTTTCAAGTAGTTTCATAATTATAAGCAAAATCCAACATAGATCTCGCCATCTAGGTTTGAGAACTTTAACACTCTAAGATTCAAATATCTAGTAGGTAAAACAGGCCGCGCTGCATGAATATCAGAAAGAAATCAAATCAGTACCAATTTGAATCAGATCGGTACCGATTTATGCAAGCAAAGCCAATTTTCTCTTCATATTTAAGCTCTGTTTATCCATCTCTTACCATTTCAAGTCTTAAATTCATGTTGATACCAACCAAATCATGTCAGGACCGACATGATTTTGTTGTTCAAAAGTTCATCAAACCTTTTGAGTTTCTTCATATCATCATTTTAGATAGCTTCAATCATGTTGCATGAATCATGATGGTGAAAATCATTCGGTACCACATGAATCATGTCGGCACCAACCTGATTTGAATTTCTAAAACTTAGCCAATTCTTTGATTTCTTCAATCTTGACATCACCAGTAACGACCCGTAAATATTAACTGTTTTAATAACGTAATTAGTTGAAATTTTTTGAAATTTTAAACGATAAAATTTTAAAACAAAAATTTGATATTTGGAATGCGTCTAATTAATCATAGCAACTGGTAAATTTTCATCAGATAATTTGGAAGTTTATTTTCTAGTGTAATTTTATTCCAATTTATATCAGTTAAAATTGATGATAATAAAATGTTTTCCAAACCTGAATATTTTTACATAGAAAAATTCTAATTCATCTTCTTACTAAGACGTCATTTTTCGTTTTTCCAAATTCGGACTTCTTTAACTCCGTCGATCTTATTTTTCTGCGTTTTTGCTGCATTTTCCGCTAGTAGAAAATTCGAATTTTTATAATTCAATCATACCACTGATATTTATATACCGTTTTGATCATCTCGTCGTGCTGATCTCTGTAGTATACTCATTGGTGTATTTCAAAGTTCGGTGTGCGGTGCAATCTGCGAAATGCCTAGCGTAACGGTTTCGCAATCGAGTCTTTTGGGTTCTTATCTTTTCATTTTCCAACGTAAACCAATGGCATCAATCATTTATAATTTTTTAATCCAGCAGTTTGCTTTTTCTATTCCCAACATTCAATTTATTTGTTGGTTCGTTTTCCCATTTTTCTTTTTGCCTTTTCAGTGTGAAGTATAGTATGATATGATAACCTGTTCATTTTCTTTTCTTTTTCTCTCTCTACGTCCTACTTTATCAGAAGAATTATATATGAAGTTGCATCCATATTTTAGAACTACACTCGGTATCCATCCACGCAAAATCCAAGCTAACTACCTCCGCCGAACACCCACCGCCTCCCCTCGCCTCCTTCTTTTGCCCCACCATCTCACCGATCTCCCCACGTTTACCCTCACCAACGCCATAGCTTCCACCTTCTCGTGCCCAGATCCAAACACCTCGGCCTCAAGTTCTTCCGCACCACCTACTACAGCCGCTCATCATTTCATTCCACGGTAGGTGATAATATTCGTTATTTTTTTTCTATTAGTATATATTTAACTAACTTGCTTTGCTATTTACATAGTAGCGTGTTCCTATATATATATATACGTTGCCTGGGAATCTTATAATTTTTGATAGTATATGCATGTTGCAATATAAAGGCTGGTTTATATAAAAGTTATAAAATATAAATCTGTTGTTGCGAAAGTTTTATAAACTAAAATCCTTTCATTTATATAATATTTGTTATATTTTAAGCTAGTGTATATATATATACTATCTGTTTTACTCGTCTGTTACACTAGTATGAAGTTATTATGGTATGATGCTTTATATCTTTTATAACAATACGTTAGCTATATATATATATATATTTGCAACTGTTTACATATTAATATATATATCAACGTTATATATACAGTTTGGTCAGTATGGATTTTTGAATATTAGTAGTATGTAGATATTACAAAAGCTATAAGTATATTTGTTTTATTAGTATTATTTTATTAATATAAATGTGTAGACATATTTCAGCAATCTAAATTCATATTATATTAATGTAAGTTACATGCAGAGTGTTCAAGCTGCTATCTTTATATCTATATATATGTACTTTTATATAGTAGCTTTAATAAAATAACTATTATATGCTTTAACATCAACTTCAAATTACGTGATGTGAGTTTGTATATGCTTGTATAAAAATTTATATTAGTAAGTAGAGATAAGTATGGGGTTTAAGGATAATTATATATTGTTTATATAATGGTATATATATTTGTATATATAAAGCGGTTCTTGTTTGTTAAGGATATAAGTTTATATAATCTGGATATAATCTGTTATAGGGCTTGGTAGGTCATTTGTATAACTTGGGTGGTGTATATTGTACATTAGTTTACTGAGATATATGCATGTACTATATAAATGATTTCCAATAATGGGTAGAAGTAAAATGTTGGTATAGGATGTTTACAAAACTACTATCTGTATTATACGAAAGTTATGGGTCTGCATATCATTTATTCAACACTGATTTTTTCTTCTTTTATTTGTTATATATATAATGAGTGCGTGAGTTATATATATGTTCATTAAGCTTATATGGATAGTTATTAATTAAATACATGGCTACGGTTGGCTGTATATAGGTTGATATACATATTAGTCTATAAATTTTATTTTTTTATTTATTGTATAGGTTATATGAATTTTTATATATTCTGTTCGAAAATATAATGTTATGTTAGTGTATTATCTAAGTTATATATGTTATTTTATAACTAAGTAAACATTTGTTGGCTTTCAAATTTATATATAGAGACTTTGTTTTATGTTTGAATTATATATTAAATTGAGATATATGTTTAAACTGATTTTTTGTAAAATAATAATAATAATATAATGCATAATTGTTTCTGTTATATCAAACTGATTTTTGGCTCTTGATTCCCAATTTACCAGCTTTGTCCATCTAACGTGTGTCCATCGTGCTTTGCTTCGAAATCCGTGCTTGAGTTTGTAGCTCATCTCTTCGTCTATACTCTCTAGCTTCGAAAGGTGAGCAATCACTCACGATTAATGTTTTTATATTTATTAAATTTGATTTCAATTGAAACGACAATTGAAATATGCTGCTGTTAGTTATTTATATTGCTATATATATGCCATTATTTGTATCTGTTCACCTGTGACATCTGACACCATTATCTGTTATTTATATTGCTAGATATATATGCTATTATCTGTAGCTGTTCTCCTGTGACATCTGACACCATTATCTGTTATTTATATTGATGATATATGTCTATTATATTATTATCATATATGTGATCACTCTGCAAGTTCCCTGTTAGTATAGAATTCACTATGGGTTGAAATGATACATACCCGAACGATCTGTAGAATAGGAGAAAATCGTTATGGGTTGAAATGAAAAACCCAAGCGGTTTTCATTGAATTGAATTTGGGATTGCGGGTTGAAAAGATATATACCCGTATATATATAAATTACGGATTGAAATGATAAATATCCGCATCACTTGACCGTAGGATAGAAAATTATATACAGACACCGTTGGTGTATATATATATATATATTGAAAATGATTTCTATGGTTGTGAAAAGAAATATATGGTTTTGATAAATATTGATTGTAAAGATTTATTAAAGTTGATTTAACAAAGTTGATATATAATATGTTTAATTATTTATTTAAAATTTATATTTTCGAATATAGAGTTTGAAATGATTCAGGTTGAAAGGATAAATTTGAAACTGATTTGGAATTATATTTATTTAAGAATTATAATTAAATAAGTCTGATTTGAAATTTATTAAATTTGAAAATTTTAAAGATATATTTTATAACTTGAATTTGATTAAAAGTGACTTAAATGAATATTTCAAATTTATATAAATTTAAATGGGATATTTTGTTTATTTAAATTTGTAAATTGAAGTTGTATTTATTGAAATGATCAAGTAAATATTTCAAAACTAAATAATAGTAAAGTGAATTTGATATATATATATATATATGAAATTATCGAATTTAGTTTTGAAATGTTGAATATTTAAAGCTTTGAAATATATTGAAATTGAAATGGCTTATTTTGTGGTTCAAATATGTATTTGAAATTGATAATTTGAAATAGTCTATTTAGAAACTGAATCGAATTGAAATTGATGATTTGAGATTTGATTAAATTTGAATTTTGGAATCCTAGTTGAGTTGAATCGATTTGTGAAATTTGAGGAAATTATTTTATTATATAAGGTATTTTAAATTATATTTAAACTATTTTATATTATTTTATAAACTATTTTTAATATAAACTATTTTAATATAACTATTTTTAATATAAACTATAATAAATATAATAATTATTTTAATATAAATTGTTTTAACTTATAACTATTTTATATAAATTATTTTATTTTGTAAACTATTTTATTTTATATACTATTATTAATATCTAAATTGTTTGAAGGAAAGTGTTATGATTCCAAAGCATTATGATTTCTAAATTTTGATTTCCAAAGAATTATGATTTCCAAAGTGTTTGATTTAGAAAGTGTTATGACTTTGAAGTATTAAGATTTGTAAATGGATATATATTTGAGATGGGTATATTTGAAATGGAAATGATATCGTATTTGGTTTTGAAATGGAAGTGATATCGTATTGATATGATTTTGAAATGGCAATGATATTTTGGTTTTGAAATATAAACTATTTTGAAAGTATTTTGAAATGACCAATCGGTGTAATAATTACGTAGTTATTGAAGAGTCCGGGATCGGTTAGGGACATACTCTCTGTCTAAACCGAAAACCACTTTAATAACTATTATACGTGGAGTGTGATCCAGAATAAAGTGGTTGGAATGAAGACGTTGCTGGATTTGAAGAAAGAGAACGATAATGGATGACCTTGACACTTGTGTCAAATTTGAAATGACTTAAACAGGAGCCGTGCCGGGCCAGTGAGGTTAGCTACCTCTAGTGGACACACTTCTTCGTAAACTACTCATTACTTGTTTTTGATTTGTGCGCACCCTTGAATTGGGAGTGTTGTTTCACGGTGTTGCGATCGTTGCGGCGATGCGTTCTCACCAGTCCGGATCAGGCAAACGGTAGTTTCAATACCTTGGGTATTGCCTCATGTGCCTTGTCATACTTGTATCCCTATGCACGACCACTACGATTTGTTTCGTGTTATACCTATGGAGTACTCCTTGATAGCCCACTAGTTTACGGTGGAGTTTACAGTGCTGTATAGACTATGACGCTTATATAAAATGTGTTAAGGGGGATAATGGTAACGCCTTAACGCTATTTTGATACTTTATATTACTGATAGGCATTATCTACTTAGCGTACACTACTATATATAAATATTTTAACGGATCCTTAGAGGATGGTTATCCTAAACATCCTTTGAGTTACTTGTAATTTCAGTTGTTATTTCACTTGAGTTGGATTTATTGATATAAAATGTTAATCCTGACTCGAGTGTTTTGTGTTTTGCTTTACGCTCGGGTCAGACTGAGTGTACCAGTATTCGAGGCTCGCCTTTGGAGTTGGAGCTTCGCTTGGAGATCCAGCTATCTATCCAGCTTTCAGATATTCAGTTGATTCTAGTGATGTATTATGATCTTGTATTTGACTATTGTATTCGAGACTTCTGTTGTATCTTGTTTAACTCTGTTATATATATATAGTAGCTTCATGAACTACTATTCTTTTGTTTCCGCTGCATTATTGTTATATTACTCTGTGTCTGTGATTCGGTGATTACTTATTTACTGTATATGTTGAGTTTTGCCAAATTTTATTTACGATCTATTATTTTGAATTATTCAAGTCCGACATGTGTGGATTTATTGTCGATTTGAATGGTCCAAAATAGTGGGTCGTTATAGTTGGTATCATAGCTCTGGTTTTAGGCAAAACTCAGCATATAGAGTAAATTCAATTACAGAATCACGTTCGTTCGAGCTTGAATTCCTTCTTCTTTGACTCGGTTTCTTTGAATTTTGGAACATTCCCTTCGGTTCCAAATTCCATTCGTGTCTCCCCTATTTGTGTCTTTTTAATTCTAGAGTATCCCATAACTCCACTTCGAATGATCTCTATAATAAATCGGTGGTCCCGCCAATATCTGAATAATTTGTAAAAGAGTGAAACTCCTGTACAACCAGCATTGGTTCACCGAAGATTTCTATATCCTCGGTTTACGATGCTGTTATCTTTTGTTATACCCGAATTCTATCTCTGGCGATCGAATGTCGATTTGTCGTAGAATTCTACATCGAATTTATTCTTGGAATCATGATTGACCCAGTTAAGGTTACCCGCGATTTATATAAGATTGTCCATCTTCTGTTTGAAAACTCAATTATCTTATCTCCCTATCGGGTCTACCTTTTAGTTGAATTCTTTTAGTTAGAGTTTCTCTAATCCGAATCTCTATCTTTGTTTTGAAATCCATTCGAGGATATCCGAGTGAGGGAGTGTATTTTAATTAATATGAAATATTTTATGTTTATAGTGTGTTGTTTGAGTTGTTGATGTTGGTTTGGATTTTCGATCGATTCGTCTGATCAACGCTATCGATAGGATTTCCAAAACACTTGAACAGAGCAAACTGACACAATATTGATTTCAAATTTGGTAAATGAAATAATTTTGTATGATTATATTATAAATATATAAGTAAAGTTTTCTGGAATAAAAAAGGGTTAATTAGTTGGTTGTTTGAAATGATAATATTTGATTATCATTTATTGTTCTAAATGAATTTATAAACATGGTATAAATTGATTTGGAATTTAAATAAATTAAATCAGGAATTTGAGAATTTAATTTCCAATGATTCCAAACTCTGGTTTTAAAATTTTAAATGTATATTATATAAAGTATTTTCGAATATAAATGATTTTCAAAGAATTTTAATGTTTAAATTAGTACTCTTATCTTTTCTCGATAGAAAATAATTTCGGGGATGGCGGCCGCATCATCGACATTCATTTTCGAGTTTCGAAGTGAAGAGACCATTTAGTAGCTTTGCTACACTTTGTTTGGAAATTTAAATTGATTTGAATTTATGTGGTATGACCTGATTTATTATATATACAAAGATTTAATTTTGATCTGATATATACTATATATATTCATCTCAAAATTGATTGAAGTAAGTCGAAGATTTAAATTCTTAAGTTTATGATTTAAACATGATTTCAATTATAAACTGAAGTCAAAAATTTTGGATAAATATTTAAACTTGAAATAATTGAATTTGAAAATTTTATTGGTATAGTACTAAATTGCATTTCAATATAACTTACCTAAATTATTCAGAAGTTAAAATGTAATTGGATAATATATAATATAAAATGATTTTATAAATAAAATTTGAGTGTTTATAATAAATGTTATACACTTAGATTTTAATTATAAAAAAAATGCTAATAAAAATGATAGAATAATAAGTTAATTGAATGAGATGAATATAATAAATTTTGTTCTAAAAGAATTAATAAATTGAAATTAGATCAACTTATGGAAATACCTTAAATTTAAACCAATTATTGAATATAAATTAATTTAAATTGAAATTTATATGGTTTAAATATATGTAATAAGATATATTAAGTGGAATAAACTTAATAATAATTTGGAATAAAAGAATTAAATTTGTTGAATAAAATATGAGTAGAATAAATGATTATACAAATTGATGATTTAGAAATTGTTAATTGAGGATGACTAGATAATAAGATAATGAATTTAGAAATAGATAGATTGATTTAACTTAAGTGAACTCAAAGGGATTTAACCAAATTATTAAATATTAATTAATTTAAATTGAAATTTATATGGTTTAGATTAATTTTTTTACTTGTATTTCAATCTATTTTCTTTCTGGTTGTTTCTATTCTCCTGCCTCCTTCCTTTTCGGGGACGAAAAGTTTTGAGTGGGGGAGAGTGTAACGACCCGTAATTTTAACTGTTTTAATAACGTAATTAGTTGAAATTTTGTGAAATTTTAAACGATAAAATTTTGAAATAAAAATTTGATATTTGGAATGCGTCTAATTAATCATAGCAACTGGTAAATTTTCATCAGATAATTTGGAAGTTTATTTTCTAGTGTAATTTTATTCCAATATATATCAGTTAAAATTGATGATAATAAAATGTTTTCCAAACCTGAATATTTTTACATAGAAAAATTCTAATTCATCTTCTGACTAAGACATCATTTTTCGTTTTTCCAAATTCGGACTTCTTTAGCTCCGTCGATCTTATTTTTCTGCGTTTTTGCTGCATTTTCCTCTAGTAGAAAATTCGAATTTTTATAATTCAATCATACCACTGACATTTATATACCATTTTGATCGTCTCGTCATGCTGATCTCTGTAGTATACTCATTTGTGTATTTCAGAGTTCGGTGTGCGGTGCAATCTGCGAAATGCCTAGCGTAACGGTTTCGCAACCGAGTCTTTTGGGTTCTTATCTGTTCATTTTCCAACATAAACCAATGGCCTCAATCATTTATAATTTCTGAATCCAGCAGTTTGCTTTTTCTATTCCCAACATTCAATTTATTTGTTGGTGCGTTTTCCCATTTTTCTTTCTGCCTTTTCAGTGTGAAGTATAGTATGATATGATAACCTGTTCACTTTCTTTTCTTTTTCTCTCTTTACGTCCTACTTTATCAGAATTATTATATATGAAGTTGCATCCATATTTTAGAACTGCATTCGGTATCCATCCACGCAAAACCCAAGCTAACTACCTCCGCCGAACACCCACTGCCTCCCCTCGCCTCCTTCTTTTGCCCCACCATCTCACCGATCTCCCCACGTTTACCTTCACCAATGCCATAGCTTCCACCTTCTCGCGCCCAGATTCAAACACCTCGGCCTCAAGTTCTTCCACACCACTTGCTACAGCCGCTCATCATTTCAATTCACGGTATGTGATAATATTCGTTTTTTTTCTATTAGTATATATTTAACTAGCTTGCTTTGCTATTTACATAGTAGCGTGTTCCTATATATATATATACGTTGCCTGGGAATCTTATAATTTTTGATAGTATATGCATGTTGCAATATAAAGGCTAGTTTATATAAAAGTTATAAAATATAAATCTGTTGTTGCGAAAGTTTTATAAACTAAAATCCTTTCATTTATATAATATTTGTTATATTTTAAGCTAGTGTATATATATATACTATCAGTTTTACTCGTCTGTTACACTAGTATGAAGTTATTATGGTATGATGCTTTATATCTTTTATAACAATACGTTAGCTATATATATATATATTTGCAACTGTTTACATATTAATATATATATTAACGATATATATACAGTTTGGTCAGTGAGGATTTTTGAATATCGGTAGTATGTAGATATTACAAAAGCTATAAGTATATTTGTTTTATTAGTATTATTTTATTAATATAAATGTGTAGACATATTTCAGCAATCTAAATTCATATTATATTAATGTAAGTTACATGCAGAGTGTTCAAGCAGCTGTCTTTATATCTATATATATGTACTTTTATATAGTAGCTTTAATAAAATAACTATCATATGCTTTAACATCAACTTAAAATTACGTGATGTGAGTTTGTATATGCTTGTATAAAAATTTATATTAGTAAGTAGAGATAAGTATGGGGTTTAAGGATAATTATATATTGTTTATATAATGGTATATATATTTGTATATATAAAGCAGTTCTTGTTTGTTAAGGATATAAGTTTATATAATCTAGATATAATCTGTTATAGGGCTTGGTAGGTCATTTGTATAACTTGGGTGGTGTATATTGTACATTAGTTTACTGAGATATATGCATGTACTATATAAATGATTTCCGATAATGGGTAGAAGTAAAATGTTGGTATAGGATGTTTACAAAACTACTATCTGTATTATACGAAAGTTATGGGTCTGCATATCATTTATTCAACACTGATTTTTTTTCTTTTATTTTATATATATAATGAGTGCGTGAGTTATATATATGTTCATTAAGCTTATATGGATAGTTATTAATTAAATACATGGGTACGGTTGGCTGTATATAGGTTGATATACATATTAGTCTATAAATTTTATTTGTTAATTTATTGTATAGGTTATATGAATTTTTATATATTTTGTTCGAAAATATAATGTTATGTTAGTGTATTATCTAAGTTGTATATGTTATTTTATAACTAAGTAAACATTTGTTGGCTTTCAAATTTATATATAGAGACTTTGTTTTATGTTTGAATTATATATTAAATTGAGATATATGTTTAAACTGATTTTTCGTAAAATAATAATAATAATAATATAATACACAATTGTTTCTGTTATATCAAACTGATTTTTGGCTCTTGATTCCCAATTTACCAGCTTTGTACATCTAACGTGTGTCCATCGTGCTTTGCTTCGAAATCCGTGCTTGAATTTGTAGCTCATCTCTTCGTCTATACTCTCTAGCCTCGAAAGGTGAGCAACCACTCACGATTAATGTTTTTATATTTATTAAATTTGATTTCAATTGAAATGACAATTGAAATATGCTGCTGTTAGTTATTTATATTGCTATATACACTACACCACAAAGCTGTTTTAGCCACACCCCTATCCGCCTTATTTGATACGGCTCAAAGCCGTATCAAATTTGATACGGCTAAAACCGTATCTAAACGTTTCGATACGGCTTTTAGCCGTATCAAATTTGATACGGCTTTGAGCCGTATCAAATTCATGCCTATTTTGGCTGGAAAATCATACACCCTGGAAAGCACGGTCTCCCACAAATTCATTCCTTCCCTCGTTTTTTTTCGTTCTCCCTCCAAAACATAAATGTCGTTCTCTTTCCCCCAAATTCACGTCCGTTGCATCCCAAATCTCTAAATCACTTTGCAGGGTAGCTGACGATTTTTATATATACTCTGGCAATTTCCTTTTCTCCCATTGTTTCGTTCTTCCTTAAGGAAAAATCCTAATTTTCTCGAGTTCGGAGCTGAGTAGCTGACGATTGAGGTTTTATTTGTAAGTTGATTTTCACGTATTTGAACATTTATTTATTTAATCCTAGTTGTTCTGTGAAGAATTTTTTGAAAAACTGAATAAAACGAGAATGCATGTGGATAATCTGGGTTTTGGCTGATCGAATTAATATTTATTGTTGTTTTAGAGAATTTAAACAAACTCGTGGATTTGATCGTTGGAATTTGAGCTTTTGATAATCGCTGATTTGTATTTGGTATCCGTTGATATGATTTTTTTCGTTTATTTTATATAATTTTTTTATGATTAGTTCTGGAAGTAGCCATGAAAACAGTACCATGTAGGGATCACAAATATGGAATTGTTATCTGGTTTCACTGAATGTAGTAGAACTCATTTATTTATAGATTTAGGCCTAATGTGTTATACCTCTTAAGTTGTATGTTAATATATTGCAACAATGCATTGAGTTGGGTTTAAAACAAGATGTTTTTTAAATATTGTCCAGAATCATATATTCTTCCAACTTTAATCCTCCTTTTTAGTACCAATTAATTTGTTCTTCCAATTGTAATCCCTCTTCAGTACCGACTCCCATGCTCTTGTCTTTCTGTCTTAAAATTGTTTTGATCACTGCTTTACATCTCACTGCATAACTTCTTAGTTCTCATAAAGTTGTAGCCATTTTTCTTTGCTAATGCTGTCAAAAAATAAATGTTGAAGGCTTTTTACCAAGAATTTGTTGGTGAATTCCCTACATATTCAACAACTCCATCTGCACTATTTTCTTAAATCATGTTGTTAAAATTATTTCCTACATCATTACATGTTTGACTCAGCTAGTTTACCAAAAAGAATGTGAACTTGTTCAAAGTCTCTACTCCATCAGCTATCTGCGAAACCTCCCAATTCTCTCATAGTATCTCAGAGTCTTAGGACCCCCATGTTGTACTGTTTGAGCATAAATTAGCTTCTATACAAGAGAAGTTTTCTTAACCACCTAGAAATGAATTTATTTTAACAAACACAACAACAACAAGTTAAACCTTTAGTCCCAAAAGGCTTTAATTTATTTTAGAAAATACAACAACATACCCCTTGGATGCAAAGTTATGCGTAGAAGAGAAAGAAGTGAAGTGCTGTCAAAATTAAAGCATTTAGTCCCAAAATGGCTTTAATTTGTTTTAGACAGAAGTGAGGTGTTGTATACAAATTTTTGATTGTATTATTAATTAAGAAGAGAGACCATCAGGCCATGGTGATTTTTCATCTTTAACTGAAAAGATTGCCTGATGTACTTCTTTATCTGAAATTGGTTGTAGTAACTAATGATTGCCCAGTTCAGTAACTACTGTTCTACATTGTATGCCTTCAAAAGTATGATTTTTTGGTTGTTCTCCATTAAATAGGTGAGTGTAGTAGGTGATAGCCTGGGATTGTATCTGTTATGCATTATAGACCAGCTCACCTTTGTCATTATACAAAGCTTGATATTATTTTTATACTTCCTCATTGACATTTTAGCGTAGAGATTTTTTGAGCTTGAGTCTCCCTATATAAGCCATGAAATCTTAGACTTTTGAACTGCTTCTACATATTTTCCATGCATTGTCTTTTTAAGAGCATTGCCTGCATGTAATTAATCTTCATATAGTAGTACATTATCTGAATTGTTGTCTGCAGCCAATAGCTTATCATTATATTCTGATTCCAAAGCTGATAAAGTGTTTGCATCCTTTGCTCTTAACTTGTTCTGGTTTTTTAGATATGTTTTATCTTTTTTAGTTTGATTATGAATTTCTGAATTTCAATGCCTCATACATTTATAATAAAACTGGTAGTACCTGATCTTCATATCCATTAGCCAAATGCCAACTTTTGTATTCAAAAGCTTTTCCCTTTTTTTGAGTAGTTTGTGTATGTAGTTTGATGATATAGGGTGGTGATCGCTCAAAACCGAGATACTGGCAGTGGCAATAAAATCTTGAAAGTGTTGTAGAAAAGTATTGTTTATAAGCACTTTGTCAATGTGAGTAGCAATACCTCTACGTCTCCATGTGAATTGAAAATCTTGTATATATATACACTCATATATATATATATATATGAGTGTGTGTGTGTGTATTGCATATAGTATGTGATTTATACATATTTATATGTATAAATATAGTTCTAGTATGTCCGACTAAGGTCTACTAGGAGATGCATGGAATATTATATACATATTTATTGATATGCAGTTTAAAGTGTTTATATATAGTTTTGGTATGTCCGACTTAAGGCTACCGTTGGTGCACGGAATCCACTATACTAATGAGGTGCACGACCTGTAGATGTGGTCCTAGATTAGGGGCAGAGAGAGACTAGGATGCTAGTATAGAGTAGGTCATATACCATTTCATAGTACTCTTATATGCTGCGGCAGGACCTACATACCAGCTTCTTATAAGTTGATTACATCGCAAATATATTATATTTACGTCTAATGTTCTAATATATATGATATAGGAGGGCAATATGTCTTTCAATATAGACAAAAAGTGGATAAATGAATCTGATCAAAGATCTACATACTATATAGACGGGGTGAAGAAGTTTATTAGTTTTGTTGATGAAAATGGTGGTAAGAAAGGAGTGTATTTATGCCCTTGCACTCGGTGCAAAAATATAAAGATGATCAAATTAGATGACATTCATTTTCATTTGCTTAGATGGGGTTTTATCCAATCATATACCGTATGGTATTTTCATGGGGAAAAAAGGGCAGAGAAGGAAAAACAACAACCAGTTAGTCATGCCACAAGTACTGACGAGTCTGAACATATTATGATGGAAGATCTAGTCAATGATGCAGATAGATTTCATCATTTTCAACCGGAAAATCCGTTGTCTGATCATGCTAATGTTGGAGAGCCGTCTACGGTTGATGGAAATTGGCAGGTCAATGAAAGTAAGAAGTATAAATTACTTTTTGGTAGCGCAAAGAGCTACTGTATCCTTCATGTTCAAAAGGGTTGACGAATCTGTATGCCATTGTGAAACTGAATAGCTTGAAGACCCAATACGGCTTTTCAGATAATAGTGTGACTGCACTCCTCGAACTAATAAAGGAGTTACTCCCCGAAGGTAACACGCTGCCGACAAAGTACTCCGACATGAAGAAGTTAATTAAGCAAGTTGGGATGAATTACAAAACTTATGATGCATGCATCAATGATTGCATATTATACTGGAAAGATGATGCGAATAGAGTTTCGTGTACAAATTGCAACGAACCAATATATATGACATCATTCAACGAAGAAAGAAAAGGCATCAAAGTACCTCGAAAGACATTAAGACATTTTCCTTTAATTTCTAGATTGAAGAGATTGTATACTGTACCATGGATAGCAGATGCGATGACCTGGCATGGTCGTGCCAAGTCTGATCCAACCGTAATGCATCATCCATGTGACACTTCTCAATGGAAAGCCGCGGATTATTTTGACCAAACGTTTGCTGTCGAGCCACGAAATGTCACACTTGGAATAGCAACAGATGGTTTCTGTCCACATGGTTCTCTATCTAACCCTTACAGTTGTTGGCCAGTAATTGTAGTACCATATAATCTTCCTCCGTCTATGTGCATGAAACGAGAGTTTTCAATGTTAACACTGTTGATTTCTGGGCCAAAATAACCAGGGAAGGATATTGATGTTTATTTACAGCCGTTGATAGACGAGTTAAAGCAGTTATGGGAAGGAGTCGTTACATATGATTCATTAAATAAATCCGAATTCACAATGAGAGCTAGGGTGTTGTGGGCAATCCATGATCACCCTGCTCTTGGGACTTTATCGGGATGTACAACTCACGGTTATTTTGCATGTCCGGTTTGTGGGGAAAACACTTGTTCTTATCATCTTCATGAAAGTAAGAAGATGTGTTGCATGGGACATCGAATGTTTCTTTCTAAAGAACACAAGTTTCGATATGACAAGACAAATTTCAACAACGAACAAGAACTTCATCGTCCTAAACGGACATTGACTGGTTTTGAAGTTGAAAAGAAAGTAGCGAATATCAAACTGAAAGTTGGTAAACATAAAGAAGAAATTAGTCGAAAATGGAAAAAGTCAATTAATGAAGAAGTTGACAATGTTTCTGCATGGTACAGGAGGTCTATCTTTTTTGATTTACCATATTGGAAAGAAAATATGATTCGCCATAATATTGATGTTATGCATACGGAGAAAAATGTCACAGAGCATCTCATCAGCACCATTATGGACCATAAAGATAAGTCAAAAGATGGCATCAATGCACGCAAGGATTTGAAAATTATGGGTATAAAACAAAAGTTGTGGGTGATGGAAGATCCTGAAACAAATAAAATAATCATACCAAAGGCAACTTTCACTTTGAGCAAAGAAGAAAAGATATGGTTTTGCACCATTTTGAAAAACCTGAAAGTGCCCAACAAATTCTCTTCAAACTTCCACAACAATGTGAGCATCAATCCTCCCAAACTAAGAAATATGAAGTCACATGATTACCACATCATAATGCAACATTTGCTTCCGGTATTTCTTCAACATTCTTATCCACAACATAAGGATCTGCGAAATGCTATTCATCGTATTAGTCTATTCTTTAACATTTTGTGCTCAAAGGTGATTAATAGGGAACAACACCTTATGAAAGCAAAGGCTAGTTTGGTAGAAGCAATGTGTGTTTTTGAAAAACATTTTCCACCTGCATTTTTTGATATCAGTATCCATCTTATGGTTTATTTAGCCGATGAAGCATTAATTTGTGGTCCTGTCGGATATAGATGGATGTATCCCTTTGAACGGTAAATAACTAATTTCAGTTATGTATATTATTATTTGATAGAAATAGCTATTATGTACAATATATAATTGATCACATTCACGGGTTGATGAAAACATATAAAGGATATGTGCGCAACAAAAGATACATTGAAGGTTGTATTGCAGAAGGATATATCGTACAAGAAGCTAGCCTTTACTGCATGGAATATATGCCAAACGGAGGTGATGGCAATCATAAACATACCCACGAAGCGTTTTTAGACGAGGACGATGAGTTTGCTGGTGAGATACCTTTAGATAATGGTAAAGATATAACGTTAACCCAAGTGCAGTTTGAACAAGTGCGTAGATGGGTCCTTAATAAGTATGATGGATTGGATGAATGGAAGAAGTAAGTTCACACCTTTGTTTTGAATTTCCATTTTTTAATTCAATTTATGTATTCGTTTTGATTGGTGTTTTCCGTAGGAGGTATAACTCCTATGCGAAAAGTACTAGATTTTAATCACGAGGCAGGGGTACAACTGTCGAAGTCGTTCAAAGTTTTACTCTATGGTTATGCAACGAGGTATTACAGCATCTTAAGTATTTCACGTGTTTATAAGTTGGCAATACACCTTCGTGACCATGTTTTGTTTTACTTATTGTATTTTATGTAGTTGTTAAAGTGCATCGATGTTGATCCAACTCTCTGGCGGCTAGTGCATGGGCCGAAGTTCACGGCGCTTAGTTATACTAAGTACCAAGTGAATGGTTTTTTATTTTCCATGAAAATGTACGAAGATCGTATGGTAACACAAGATAGCGGTGTATGCATGAAAGCAATTACAAAATTTAGAGCGAGTGGTAAAGATAAAAATTATAAGGAAGCAGAAACAACGTATTACAGAGTCATTCAGCAGATACTTGAGTTGGATTACACTGACTTCAAACAAATAGTTTTTTATTGTGATTGGGTAAAGGTCGAGGATAAGATCAATGGTTGCAAAATTGATCCTGTTTCAAACTTGATCATGGTTAATTTAGGGAAATCGAAGAGCAAAGATAGCGTGAATGATGAGCCATTTATTCTTGCATCAGAAGCGAGTCAAGTGTTCTACTCAAAAGATTTAAAAAATAACGGTTGGTCTGTGGTTTTGCATACACCAAAATGGTTGACTACAAATGTGGATGACATTGAGTTTCCTACCATCTATCAATCAGCTTTTGAAGACAATGAAAAATTAGAAGACCTTACCAAAACCATTTGTTAACTGATGAATTGTTAAATGCTTCATTTCTTGTTTGAATTTCTAGTCCTTGGGGTAGTAGGAGTGTGAGATATCATTGAACCAAACAAAAATTCGCATAAAGAGAAGGTTTCTTAAAATGTCTATATTGTTGTTGGTTTCTGTTATATTGAAAAGTTTCATGATAGTATGTTTTTATAGACTTGTAGATAAAAGGGGATTTATTTTTAAAACTAAACGTGGAATCGAAATTACAAATTTAAACCATTTTCATTAGTTGATTGTAGTCAAATTAGAAATCCAAATAGTTCTTCTGTTGTTATTGCTTTTTTACTTTTGTTATTGCCATGAATTGATGGTTGATGAGACCGCTTTTATTGGCTAAACAACAAATTTTACAGTGATGTTGATTTCATTTTTATTTCAGGACAGCCGAGTTGATATATTTGTAGATTATTTGTTTTTTCTTTTCTTTTTGTAATCTGTGATACAATTACAAATCAATAATGGTTATTTAACCATGTGCAGGAAACTATGTCACAAAATCCAGCATCATCACATTCATCATGTTCAGAAGAACAAATAGTTGATCAAAACTTATTTGGTATTCCAGTCTCAGAAAACGCTGGAAAAATCGCCACTATGCTGGGTAAACTAGTAAGAGCTCATGTGCCGATATCATACATAAGTTGGAACAAAGTACCCGGTACATATAAGGATGATGTTTGGAACCAATTGGTGGTAAGTTTTTACTTTGATTCATTTATGACAATATTTAAAAAATATTTATGGTCAGTCACTCTATTTTGCAATGTATATGCACTACCTGTTACAGTCGGTTTCCGAAACCCGTTTTAAGTCTGATAGAATTGATTAACTTGCTTAGGTCGGCAGTTGGCTCTATTATTTGATAGAATTGCTTCTTTAGTTTTCTTTTTATTAAGTTTGCTTGAATCCAGTTTACAAATGAACGGTGACGATCTTAAGTCTTAACATGTATTACATACAGACAGATCCATACTGTTTTGTTTATGTATTTTACTTTTTGCAGAAAATGTATGCGCTCGAACCGCTTTCAAAGGAATTTTTTTTAAAAAGAATGTCCGAGGCTTTTAGGAGACACAAAAAAACATGAGAGCAAGTTTTTATGACACTTTCGACAATGATGAAGAACGGATGAAAAATTGTCCACCTACAATTGCTCAAGAAGATTGGAACGAGTTCATAAAAAATGAAGCAACGCCTGAAGCGAGCGGAAGAAGGGAGTTAACCAAAAAAAATAGATCATTGCTCAATTATCCTCACCATGCAGGCCGTAAAAGTCACGCTAGAATAGAACACGAAATGGTAAGTTATATTCATTTTTTTCAAAAATGGTAAAAATCACAACTAACATATTTTATATATTGCAAATCGTTGCAAATCCATCTGCAAATATCAATCGTCGTCATGTATGGGAGAAGACACACACGAAAAAAGATGGTAGCATATCAGATGCCAATTCTTCGTACTTCGTAAGTTAAAATTTCAGTTATGTGTGTACCATCTTTATACAAGTACAATTTCAGGTATATATATAGGAATAAGCATAGGAATATCTACAGTCTGGTATATATTCATACAAGTACAATTTTAGTTCTGTGTGTACATGAATTAACAGTCTTGTATTCATTAACATAAGCATTTACATAAGTATAACCTTATATTAATACACACAGCAATAACAGCATACGCATGGCCGCATGGGGGTGAGTGTATTCTTGAAGCATCAATTCTGAAAAAAAATTCACAATCTTTGAAAACCTTAAGCTTTTAAATATACATAATCTGATTTAGTTTTGTGGGCTCAACCATCTTTACACAAAAGCTTAAAATGTTATTTCATATCAGCTATAAGTTAAAATTCTCTTACTGGTGCCATGTCATTTATAACTGAGTCATCTCACCACCAACTTACGTATATATGCATATAGACACATACACGCTAGGGTCATTTATAACTGAGTCATTTCACCTCAGATGGCCAGCAACAGTTTTGGAACTTAAGTTTTCAAAACATGTATACATACATATATTTTCATTATTCATATAAGTATTATGCAATCTCAGGATCAACTTGCGAAATTGAAGGAAAAGATCACCGATAGTGATGAAGAAAAATTGACAGTGGATGAAGATATCGTATCACAAGTGATGGGAAAGGATACAAGGGGTAGGAGCCGCGGTGTTGGGACCGTCATACCAAAGACTAATATTAAGGCTTCTGCTATTGCACATAAACGATTGAAACATGTTTGTGGAGACAATGCTGAGCTGAAAATGAGGATGGGAAGTTTGGAGGGTACAGTGGGAAGTTTGGAGAGTACAGTGGGAAATTTGTCTGGGCAAATGGAGCTTCTGATCAACATGGTGGGAAACATAGAACAAGGAGAACGCAACACACAACTCAATGCTTCAAAATTCGTTGTTTCTCAATCCGAGGATACGACCAATGTGGCGAACAATCAAAAATGTGAAATCCTCAACTCTGATCTAGATATAATAGCAACAGGTATTTATTAGTTGCTTTTTATTCTTACTTGTTTTCGATGCAGTTATTTTTTTGGATAGATCTAGACAATAAATTTTATTGCAATAGGTACTGTATGTCGAGATTCTACATCGTCCAAAATCCATGGGAAATCTGTACCATCCACACATGAAAAATTGGTTTTGGATAATATACTGCTACCAGATGAGAGAACCAACAAAATAAATCATCAATTTGCAGAGACCTTTGTTGATGTTGGAGTGGGTGGGTATGTGTGCCATCCGAAGATTATGATTCGATATCTTTAGCAGGTATGTGAGCTCATCCAAAAATTATTTATCTGGTTTTGCATTTATAATTCCGGTGCTGTATATTTTTGGATGGCAGCAAGAACCATCTCTTTATCTCTGGTTGGAAATGCTTCTAAGAGAACTCTGAAGTGTATTGTTAGTACAGGTTTGACTTTTTTCATGTTCACTTTTACAATTTTTCTGTTGCATATTCTATGTCTGTTGGCTACATGCCATTCCTTTTTATGGTATTGTTTTTTGATTATATGCACTGTTCTGTAGTTTCTGTTTCTCGTTTGTTAAACCATGAGGTATGCGCAGAGTACTTTATTTTGACTGTCTTATTTCTTTTTTATGCTTTTTTTTTGTTTTGGGAAAACTGGCTTATCCATTGACTTGAAATTGAAATTTGGTGGTTTTATAGAAATGGTAAATACATTACATTTCTGAGTCAGTTTTGCAAACAAAACTAGAATGTTGTTTTCGATAATCGTTTAGGAAGGATAACATAATACATTATTGTGTTGATATCCTTGAAAACTGGTTGAATTCAACAACGCCATTCACTTTGTTTTCAATAAGTAACGAAACATATAAAAATAAATAAATTGAATATCCAACCAATTATGAGTGTCGGTTTTCTAGTTTTTATATAAGTAATGGATTTATAATAGTTGTTGCAATACCAGGTGCACATGCACTACCATGTAGGCTAGACAATCATATACATGCACATATTTGTATACAAATACACACACGAGGGATCCATTGCTCCTTTTTCAGTAATATCCCGTTTGCATCTCCCTCATGCACCCCCTTTTCCATTTTATACAAGATTTTGGATCATCTAATGCTCTCTCTACATGCTTGCGAACGTTGCATTTTTTATCACTGCATTTGAAATAACTCCTACCAAAAACAACGTATATATTTTTAGCATCTATTGTATATTCATTCTTTAAATAGCATTTTATATTCAATTGATTGAACTCTTAAGTTTTACCTCGGGTATGAGCTTCATTTCACAATCTTTTGCCCACATTTTCTCTAGCGAAAACCATCCTTTGAAAGTTGTGGCTCTGTTGAGCTTTCCACTAAGCCATCTGAATTACATCGTCTGTGATTAAAAATACTGAATTCACATTAGCATATGTTTGTAGCAGTAAGGACCACTGGACCAATTACTATCTATTTATATAGAAAATATGTTAGAAACTTAAATCTGCTTACTTTTTTCTGGATTTGGGAAGGTCATCGTCCATATCACAATTTTTGGTTAGATGATGATTTGAGTTTCCTTCAAATAATTTATTGGAATGATCTTTAGATGTTTTGGTTTTCGGATGATTGTGCTCTCCTTTGTAAACAATTTCGGTGGTTTTACCATCAAATGTTGCTTCAACTATTTTCTTCACCAGACAAGCTGGATGTGTGCATTTGTAGTAACTTCTTGGATTGTTGCTTCCTTTCACTAGCTTTTGCCCATATTTTCTCCAATTATAACCATCATACAATGTTTTATCTCGCTCTTGTTCTACGTATTGATGAACTAGTTCTGGCTGTACATGTGCTGAACTGCTTTGATGCATGGTTTCATCCTAAAATAAGCATGGTTTAGCATCTAAAATAGCTTATAATATACACCTGCTTTTAAAGATGGAAGGAAAAATAGAAGAACCTGTACGATAGCATAATCCAGTTGAGAATCTTTCACCAAGGTCTTTAACCTTACAGACTTTGGCTTGATTATGATCGTCGGATTTGGAATTGGAACTATTGTTGATGAATGTTGATTTGCAGTAAGGTTTGGAAATGATCTTTGACTGGATTTGGAGCATCTCTTGCTCTCTGGCTTGTTGTCAACCTCCATTGTACCAAATGCACAGCAGATGCTGTGACCCCATGGTCGTTATTGCCACCCACGGGATGATCTTGTCACAGTTTGGAGTGCTTCCATTAGTTCTGGTTGGTGATTGGCAGTTTGGTATTTTTGTATTAGTGGAATTGCTGTATGGTTTTGCTCGTTTGGATCCCTAAAGGGCCTGGTAGCCTAACTTCTCCATGCTGACTAATCTGAAGCTTGCCTATCCTTATATTCACTTCAACTTGGTCCATGGCTACTCCCTGCAGTGAATATGAGCAATGTTTGTGGTTGTTTGCTTTTCGTCTCCTGGGATTTGGGTTGATGACCTGTTGTGCTTGTTGGAGTTTGCTCCCTTTGTTCGCATCGATGTGGTTCCTCCTATGTCATTCTGGTATCAGCTTCAGTAACGGAAGTTGGCTTGCTAAGGATTTCTACTGCTATTGAGTCTGGTCACAGATGTGTGATTTTGCTAGGATACGATGATGTATTTGGAGACTGCCTTGTGTAGCGGCTTACTTTGTTATGTTCTGGTCAATGTTTTGTTCTAGCTACGTATACTACTGTTATATCTTAAGTTATGTATGCATCATATGTATGCATCATGTTGGTGTTGCTGTTAGATCGGGTGGTGAATGTGCACGTCATGTGAGTTGTACTATAGTCGTAAGTTTGTAGTTGTTGAGGCATTACAGCCTCACACCAGTTCATGCTAGGTTTAGTAACATACTTAATTTAGCAGTCCATACATTTCAATATATTATGTTGATTTAATTAATGACTACTTGTTCCGATATGTATTTGCAGAGGATGATACTAGCATTCCTACAGATGTCAAAGTGCCAATTCTGCAATCTTTTCATCGGCACATTTATGATCGTGATTGGCATTTCTCATGTATAGTTCTTTCACTTCATCTTGAACTTGGTGAACTCTCGAAAGCATATAAGCTTATGTATATGTTTGGATATACTTTCACTTGTATTATTTTTATTCGAAATTTTACTGAAATATTAAGTAGATATCTTATTGCTATATCAATGTGGAAAGTGTGGAAGTTACAGTATGGATATCTTTAACAGCAACATATATGAGCAACATCTTTTCCAATTATTTTGTATAATACTGCTTTTGTATAATATTGACCATATTTTGTATAATACTACTTCTATTGTAATCCAACTATTGTTGTATCTATTACTGCTTTAAATACTGCTTCTATCGTATAATACTACATCTATGCTGTTGTAATTCACGACTATGAGCTGTGTGAATTAGATACTGCTTTTATTGTATTATACTGCATCTATGGCATTGCAATTTATGGTCATGAGCTTTGTGAATTAGATACGGCTTATTGCTGTATCTATTACATCAATTAGATACGGTCAAAAGCTGTATCTAATTAATAAACACGCTTTCTATTGGTACGGCTTACGGCCGTGCCTAATGGCATTAGATACGGCCCTAAGCACTGCCTAATTCGCCTTTCTGGTGTAGTGATATATGCCATTATTTGTATCTGTTCACCTGTGACATCTGACACCATTATCTGTTATTTATATTGCTAGATATATATGCTATTATCTGTATTTGTTCACCTGTGACATCTGACACCATTATCTGTTATTTATATTGATGATATATGTCTATTATATTATTATCATATATGTTATCACTCTGCAAGTTCCCTGTTAGTATAGAATTCACTATGGTATAAATGATACATACTCGAACGATCTGTAGAATAGGAGAAAATCATTATGGGTTGAAATGAAAAACCCAAGCGGTTTTCATTGAATTGAATTTGGGATTGCGGGTTGAAAAGATATATACCCGTATATATATAAATTACGGATTGAAATGATAAATATCCGCATCACTTGACCATAGGATAGAAAATTATATACAGACACCGTTGGTCTATATATATATATATATTGAAAATGATTTCTATGGTTTTGAAAAGAAATATATGGTTTTGATAAATATTGATTTTAAAGATTTATTAAAGTTGATTTAATAAAGTTGATATATAATATGTTTAAGTATTTATTTAAAATTTATATTTTCGAATATAGAGTTTGAAATGATTCAGGTTGAAAGGATAAATTTGAAACTGATTTGGAATTATATTTATTTAAGAATTATAATTAACTAAGTCTGATTTGAAATTTATTAAATTTGAAATTTTTAAAGATATATTTTATAACTTGAATTTGATTAAAAGTGACTTAAATGAATATTTCAAATTTATATAAATTTAAATGGGATATTTTGTTTATTTAAATTTGTAAATTGAAGTTGTATTTATTGAAATGATTAAGTAAATATTTCAAAACTAAATAATAGTAAAGTGAATTTGATATATATATATATATATATATATATATATATATATATATATGTAATTATCGAATTTAGTTTTGAAATGTTGAATATTTAAAGCTTTGAAATATATTGAAATTGAAATGGCTTATTTTGTGGTTCAAATATGTATTTGAAATTGATAATTTGAAATTGATAATTTGAAATGGTCTATTTAGAAACTGAATCGAATTGAAATTGATGATTTGAGATTTGATTAAATTTGAATTTTGGAATCCGAGTTGAGTTGAATCAATTTGTGAAATTTGAGGAAACTATTTTATTATATAAAGTATTTTAAATTATATTTAAACTATTTTATATTATTTTATAAACTATTTTTAATATAAACTATTTTAATATAACTATTTTTAATATAAACTATAATAAATATACTAATTATTTTAATATAAATTGTTTTAACTTATAACTATTTTATATAAATTATTTTATTTTGTAAACTATTTTATTTTATATACTATTATTAATATCTAAATTGTTTGAAGGAAAGTGTTATGATTCCAAAGCATTATGATTTCTAAATTTTGATTTCCAAAGAATTATGATTTCCAAAGTGTTTGATTTAGAAAGTGTTATAACTTTGAAGTACTAAGATTTGTAAATGGATATATATTTGAGATGGGTATATTTGAAATGGAAATGATATCGTATTTGGTTTTGAAATGGAAGTGATATCGTATTGATATGATTTTGAAATGGCAATGGTATTTTGGTTTTGAAATATAAACTATTTTGAAAGTATTTTGAAATGACCAATCGGTGTAATAATTACGTTGTTATTGAAGAGTCCGGGATCGGTTAGGGACATACACTCTATCTAAACCGAAAACCACTTTAATAACTATTATACGCGGAGTGTGATCCAGAATGAAGTGGTTGGAATGATGACGTTGCTGGATTTGAAGAAAGAGAACGATAATGGATGACCTTGAGACTTGTGTCAAATTTGAAATGACTTAAACAGGAGCCGTTCCGGGCCAGTGAGGTTAGCTACCTCTAGTGGACACACTTCTTCGTAAACTACTCATTACTTGTTTTTGATTGGTGCTCACCCTTGAATTGGGAGCGTTGTTTTGCGGTGTTGCGATCGTTGCGGCGATGCGTTCTCACCAGTCCGGATCAGGCAAACGGTAGTTTCACTACCTTGGGTATTGCCTCATGTGCCTTGTCATACTCGTATCCATATGTGCGACCACTACGATTTGTTTCATGTTATACCTATGGAGTACTCCCTGATAGCCCACTAGTTTACGGTGGAGTTTACAGTGCTGTATAGACTATGACGCTTATATAAAATGTGTTAAGGGGGATAATGGTAACGCCTTAATGCTATTTTGATACTTTATATTACTGATAGGCATTATCTACTTAGCGTACACTACTATATATAAATAGTTTAACGGATCCTTAGAGGATGGTTATCCTAAACATCCTTTGAGTTACTTGTAATTTCAGTTGTTATTTCACTTGAGTTGGATTTATTGATATAAGAAAGTTAATCCTGACTCGAGTGTTTTGTGTTTTGCTTTACGCTCGGGTCAGACTGAGTGTACCAGTATTCGAGGCTCACCTTTGGAGTTGGAGCTTCGCTTGGAGATCCAGCTATCTATCCAGCTTTCAGATATTCGGTTGATTCTAGTGATGTATTCTGATCTTGTATTTGACTATTGTATTCGAGACTTCTGTTGTATCTTGTTTAACTCTGTTATATATATATAGTAGCTTCATGAACTACTATTCTTTTGTTTCTGCTACATTATTGTTATATTACTCTATGTCTGTGATTCTGTGATTACTTATTTACTGTATATGCTGAGTTTTGCCAAAAAAAATTTACGATCTATTGTTTTGAATTATTCAAGTCCGACATGTGTGGATTTATTGTCGATTTGAATGGTCCAAAATAGTGGGTCGTTACATCACCCAAGCACTTTGACTAATTCCTTCACAGTTTGTAGTCCATTTCATCTATTTGAGTCTATTTAAGACTATGGAAAATTTTGTCGTAACATTGCCCCCCAAAGAACGCCTTATGAATGTAAGATATGGTTTGCTTAAGTACAAGTTTCAACAATAGTAGACCATTGGTAGTCAAGCTCTCTAGCTATATATCAATTCTAATCATGGTGAATCATTCGGTTCCTTCGGATCATCTGCAAAACAAAGGCTATTCTGGACCAATACATGCGTTCATTAGAAGTTATCATATCATATATCACCATCACGATCATCCTATATTTTCCCAGGGCTAAGTTATCATAAATCAATATCCAAATCGTAAGGTGTTCAAATCCTAAGGCCAAGTCTTGATCTCTTCATATCACACGATCAACATCCAATCTAGGGTCTGATCCCTTCGGATCATTCAACATCCAATCTAGGGTTCGATCTCTTTAGATCATCCAACATCCAATCAAGGGTTTGATCTCTCTGGATCGTTCAACATCCAATTTAGGGTTCGACCTCTTCGGATCGTTCAACATCCAATTTAGAGTTTAATCTCTCTAGATCCATGCTGACTCCAATCATCTTGCTTTTCAATGATGAGGCCCAACGTCCAAGAAAATCCATTCGCCCACTCTCTGGTGAGGGACTTAATTTCCTAGCTAACCCATCCACTCACTCTCCAGTGAAGGGGCTAGCTATTTGTACAAGTCCAATCCACCCGCTCTCCGACAAGGGGACTTGCACCTTATGGTCATCGCCCCTCTCTCTGGGTAGGACTAACATGTTCAATCAATATCAGTCATCATGCTCTAGTGGTTTTCTAAATCAAATATTCATTTGTAAAATCCAAATTAAAGCAACAAACAAATATCCTAAGCATCCATCCCTGACATCCAACTCGGGGCATGCCTAGAGACCAATCGAGGTCTCATACACATGTAAGCGTCCAAGTTTATTATTGTATTATTTATTCAAAACAAAAAGAAAAACTAAGAAATCAAATTCGAGTCCCATCCATCCCAATCATGGGATTATCATTCTCAACCAGTTCTGTGATCATATCCAAATGTATTTGTTGTAGATGACAGCTGCTTCTACTGCATCACTATAATTTTGTTCCTCACGTACTATTATAGCCATTTGTTCCAGACTTGCTCTTCTATTAAATCACAAAGGCATTTGCATTCGTTTATTTCATGTCCATCCATCTCATGGAAAATGCAAAACCTTCTAGACCTTTTCTCTCGATCTGTGGGCTCTCTCTTAGCTGGCTTCCGATAGGGTATCTGCCCTATAGTATCTAAGTAAATCCTCTTTGATGTTTCTGTTGGGTCAAGTAAGAATAGAATTATGGTTTCCTCCTTTACTACTTTAGTCCTCCGAAACTATCTTCAGCTTTCCGGTTTCCTTTGTCTTTTTTGTACCCTTCTCCTGACGGTCCTCCATTATCCACAACCTTAACTTCAGCATTTTCAGCTTAAGCATCCTCCTAACATAAGTAGCTCTTAGCCTCATGGTAAAGCCCTATATGATCCATCAGCGTATCCCTTTCCAAAGAAATTGTGAAGTCAACCTTATTTGCAACTCCAAACACTATAGCCATTAGAACAATCGATGGATCCGGCTTATGATCTGCAGTGTTGCTGCGTTAAACCTAGTCAAGTAACTCCTTAAGGTCTCTCTAGTCCTCTGCTTCATGCTCGAAAGCATCATCACATTCTTACATTCTTTGGTCGAGAAATGTGAACTCTAAACTATCTTAAGAATCTGTCTACCAATCCGGTCCATGTGCTTATGGACCCATTCTCTAATTTCCTGAACACATAGCAGCCAACTCTATCAAGTAAAATGGAAAATAGCATCCCATTACTTCCTTAAAAGTACCTAGCACCTTTATATGTCAGATGGATCTCATCAAACGAATGGTCGGATCTGTCCTTCCATTGTACAGTTACAAACGTCGGTAGTTTGAAATCGAGTGGATTCCTTACATACCGGATGTTAGAGGTAAATGGATTCTTGTTCACGTCCTCCAACATATGGTCTAGAGGTCCACCTCTCATTATTATTCTGATCATCTCAGCTATTCGATCGTTGTCATCTAACTGAGGTCTCTGATCCGTAGCTACATTCTACTACTCGTTCCTATAGGGAAATTATGGCATATACCCCTTTGGTTTTGTGTTTGCATTCTGATTCGCATCTTTGCCTCCAGCGTCATCCGCTCTCGGCATCCTAGCTCATCCCAAGTCCAAATTAAGAGTGCCTCCTATAAATTCATGTTGGTACCAACCTGATTTTTGTCTACACCAATCAAATTTTATGGTGGGGGCACTATTTCAATTTTCTCTGCTTTAACTCTCGATACATATGCATTGGTTTCTAGCCTTTGGTTTTGAATTCCAACTGCTTCGACTATTCTTTGTTGACCCATCCATTTGAAAAGTCCATCTAGCATCTCCTACGGTTGAGCAATTATTCCATCATGCATCTCTTTCATCATCCTCTCCATCTCTCCTTTAGTCACATAGATGGATGGATTTGAACTTGAGAAAACCCCCTGGCTGCCCCATGCTTTGGTTGATTTGGTACTGTGATTGCTCTAGTAGAAGGTCTCTTCAGCTCTTTCCAACTTCAGATCTAAGCTTTAGGTTGTCAAATCTAGCTCTCTCCTAGTGAAAGCACTAAAAATGCTACGCCGAATAATGCACAACACCTCAAAACAAAATTAAACAAAGTGATCTAACAAAATAAAGTAAGAAACACATTTTCTTTATAATGGGTTGGAAAATCTTAGGCCTACGTCCAATTTAATATTATTATCCTTTTGATTCTTACCGAAATACAAAGATTACAACCCAAATCTGACCACAATCTAACAGATCTCAGATTTGGTAGAGGTTTTTAGATTTATAAAAGAAGAAGATTACTTTCTAGATCTAAAGTGTCAATCCCTTTTCTAGTTGCAAGTAGCTCATATTTAGAAGCAAAATCTAGCATAGATCACACCATTTAGGTTTGAAAATGTCATAACTCCAAGATCTAAGCAGGTAGAACCAGTCACCCCACACGAATATTAGGAAGAAATTTAGATCGGTATGGACCCAAATTAGGTTGGTACCAACATGAATTTATGCATGCAAAGCCAATTTCCTCTTCATATTTAAGCTTATCTCATTCATATCTTTCCATTCCAAGTCTTAAATTCATGTCTGTACCAACCAAATCATGTCAGTACTATTAACCCAAAAAATGGATCAACACCCTGGATTGAGTGTGAAAGTACCAGCCCTGTTCTTACAGAGCCATAATATAGAGAATAAATGTAAAAAGAGCAGAAATAGAAAGA
Organism: Allium fistulosum; assembly: GCA_030737815.1. NCBI lineage: Eukaryota > Viridiplantae > Streptophyta > Magnoliopsida > Asparagales > Amaryllidaceae > Allium > Allium fistulosum. Next base: position 1,024,967,310 of record CM060906.1, read on the forward strand.
AGACAAGAAGATTTTTGTAGTGGTTCAGCTGTTAATGAAGCCTTCGTCCACTTTATAGTTTTTATTATTGACTGATTGTTGTTATAAATTTAATTAGATTACAAAGTCCTTGAATATCCTTAGTTAGAATAAGTCCCCAATGTTAGAGTTCACTAGAGAATCATAGTGAACCCTTTGGATGATCATTGCAAGGAAGAAGAAGAGTAAAGAAAGCTTTCTGTAGAGTATCAACAACTAGTTCGGAGGATCCCCTTCATGTTGCAGATAGGAGAGCATTTATAGAGGTTGGAGAGCTACTAGGCCAAGCCTTCTTGCCAAATGCTTGCAGATCAACACAGGAAGGCACATTGGAGGTTACGCCATGACCCAAGCTAAAAGGATGGATCACCAGCGATCTATAGGTTTGGATTGAAGGCGAGCCTATGCCTTAGCATTCTCCTCTTACCTTGCTCCATGAAGATCACAGCTGATTGATGAAATAGTATGGATCGCTAGCGATCTATATACTTGGTCTATTTTTAGACTTTTCTTTCTGGATTGCCTTCATTGTCTGGTGTTGATACTGTTCATGTAGTCTCGTAGCACGTTGCATTGTTTTGATAACGGTTTGCTTAACAGTTATATTTGGCTGTAGATTGGACTAGAAAACGCTTGTCTCTTGATTTAACTAGCTTGAAATCTCTCCAAACCTAGCCAATGCTCTTAGAATACATATTGTAGCATGATGCAAGAAGATTTATGGACCCATGAACAAATGCTATGGATCTCTAGCGATCCATTGACTATGGATCGCTGGCAATCCATGTACTTAGAGGATTTTACTGTCTTCTCTTCTGACTTCCTTTGGCTTGTTGTTCTAGTCCTTTTGGTTAGTTTTTGAGCTATTTTGACTCCATCAAGTTTTTCTGACTTCTTTTGGATTCTGTTAGGTAAACAACTCGGATAACATTTGCTACCTAGAGTATGCCTTTGTTGAAAACAAGGCATGCTCTGGAAGTAATCGCTTCTCAATTTTGCTCGTCGAGTTTCAAGTAGTCATGTTAGGGCCACATGAATTTGAACTAGGTTATACTATTGCTTGCTAAGTTCTGACCTGGACTTCCATTGCTTGTCACAACAAACCAAATTTTACTTTATAGCTTCCAAACATGCCTTGAAGTAGTATATGGATTTTGCTTGACAATTTTTAAGACCGATTGCCAGCCACTTGATGGATCGCTAGCGATCCATAGCCGATGGACCATTGGTGGTCCAATTACTTAACTTCTTTTCCTTTGTGCACCCACTCTATTTAAATGCTTTGAACCAACCTTTTTAGTTCACACTTGCCTCTCGCGATCCGATCCTTTAGCTTCTTGCGACTCGAGCCACCTTCCTTCAGCAACTTGATCCAAGTTCTCCAGCGATTCGAACCGAGTTCTCCAGCGATTCGATCTAACCCCGACCAACTTTCCATCAATGCCACCAATTTTTCCTTGCCGTTGACTCCAAAACTTCACCGTCGCTTCGATTCTTGCCGTGCCAAACCCTAGTTCCTTTGTTTGCTTCCTTGGATCGCGACCGATCCATCGTGTTTAGCCCGCTAATTTGAAAACTTCGACCGTCTTTGCGTTTGGATCGCTGATTAAAAAATTTGACAGTCTTCATGTTTTGATTATTAATTCAAGGTGGGTTTGATGATTATGACATTGATTTATCTATCCTGGCAATGGAGTTCCATTTGCGATGACATTCGTAGAAAGTCCGAGTTAATTGCGGCTTAATGGAGGAAGATAGTACATGAAGTATTGAGTTCTTCACGGAATGACATTCGGGCCTTGCCCCGGTGCATGACATGTTTTGCAATCTTCGTCCATTGAACCAAAATTGACTTGTGCTAGGTTCCATTGTCGATACCGCACGACACATCATGGATTGGTTTCACCCTTCTGGAGCATTTGGATTGGTTTTGCTTTCTTTTGCACGCATGGTGTACCTGTACTGGGAGAAACTTTCTGCGTCGTTTTGGATAACGGATGATCGATAATGGGTAAGTGTAGAAGAAGTAATTTAAAAAAGAAAACGATACGAGAAGTCCTTTCCCCTTTCAGCTGCGAGCGTACTATCTACACGGGATAGATCTTTTGTAGTGTTCAGGTCATCGAGTCCACCATCGAAAGATAACACACTGCACTCACCCCGATACATACTTGAAATCTGACATGTCAGCATGAACTAATATTTCTTCGAAATTCAAGTGTAGTAGGGGAAATTCTTAGTTTAGAGTAGAATTACCTAACCGTTTCGGAATCAAATTCTGTTGTTTAGAATGAAGTACCCGTCTTCTTGTCGTAAGTCTAGTGGGGGAAGTTTTGCACTTTCGGAGGCCGAGTCGTCGTCTGTTGCTCTCCTTCTTCTGCTTTACGGGCGGAATATGGCTAGCTACTTCCAATTGGTTCGGTCTTAGATCGAACTCCTCCTAACTTTAGAGTTCTTCTTAATCCATCGGAGAGAGCCTCCTTAGTGATTTCTGCTAAAGTCTTGCATAACATCTGCTTGTAGCATGGAATTCCGAAGGAAGACATGTGCCTCACAGAGACGGATGAATTTTCTCATATGCCACCTCCGGGATATACTTCTTGTCATTGGTATATGTGACTGAATGGAACCGTGCCCCCCTTCAATGACTTTTAAAGAGAAACCCTCTCGAACTTGGGAATCGCTCCGTACCAGATTCACCCCAATGGATACGCTATTCTAACCTGCCTGCCTGTTCTTTTCATGCATACTCTCAATCGTGCCCTAAGCTTCGATGAGTTGAGTTCTCTCGTTCAAAAGAAGAGACGAGTGTCCATCCTTGGTTGTGATTGAGGCCTAGAGAAACCGTAAAATTGTGTTGCGACTGTAGAGCAGTTTATCTCAATTCAAAACTCAATACTTATTTTTAGATGTCCTAAGGGATTTAATCACCTTTGGACAACGGGGGGTAAGTTATCTTCCTTACTTATTGAGTTCCAATATGTTGCTATAGAATTTCTAACGAGTCAAATACTTCCTACAGTTATTCTAAGGCCGAATAAGGACTTATGTCTTGACGAAACTTTCTGAACCTTGAAGGCTATTGATGCCGAGGAGAGATCGGTTAAATTCTTACTGGCAGATGAAAACTTACTTCAGTATGGACTGTTGCATCAAGGGAGATCTACACTTCCAATTGAGGTCATATCCTCTTCTCGTTCTAGGATACATACGCTATCCAATTCTTCATCTCATGGTTCCGAAGAGGGTGCTTTTCCGAAAAGGGAAGGCTTGTCCGGCGAGTCAGCTGAAGGGACTCACGAGGGAAAAGATGCCGCGACTGAAGCCAGTTGCCCAGCTAGAATGCCTCCGATTTTGGAGGAAGGGGAAGAAGAGTTTAATTAGAAAGAAGGCAAGGCCGTGATTGATATAGAAAAGGAGGAGGGTGAAATTGAGAGCAGTAGCGATGAGTCCTCCTCCAGTGACGATGATGATTTCTATGTAGAATTCGACGATGGAGATTCCAAAACATGCGACGAGACTCCGAGGATGAGTCCCATTGTCCCAAGCTCTCCTCCCCTTGAGATGAGTGATAAAGATGATGCTCCAGAAGTCGGACGAAGTCGGGATTCCCTCAAAGATTCCAGCGTAGACTTCAGAGATTTGAGCAATATCTACATCGATTTTGACGCACTCATTAGGGAAGACTTCAAATTTGAAGAGATGCCTCCTCACCTAAGACATGTTGTGCCTGAAGTCAGTCTGACTCCTTCCACAATGGCTGCCCGATCTGGTTTGTGACATCATTTTAGACCCTCTCCTAAATACATTACACGTTTCATTAAGGTTACACTCACTTATACACATATTTTTCATGCTTATTCTTCGTTACTAAGGCTCTTTATTTATTCTTCATGTCAGTTACTATAAGAGGATGCAATCTCTATGATGATCTTGAGGAATTTACCGACTCCCAACGCTGGTCGAAACGATCCTCCAGCCATCACCAGCCTCGTGAAACGTAGGAGGAATGGAGAAGAAGAAAAGATTCAGCTGCTGAAGCTCATCGCCGAGATGAGAGGGAACGGGGTCGAGTATACAAAAGCAGATACGAGAAAATAAAGGCTTTCGATGAGCGAGAGGAGCCGTCTAAAAAGTAAAAAGTTAATCGCGGTTCTCATTCTTCGATACAATAGGCCATCGCTCCGGCACCCGCTTCAATCGGTCCTAAAATTCTGGTTTCTTCCGACTTCATTCCATCTTCATCTCAAGTTTCCTCATCTGATGTGGCACTTACCCCGGTTCTTCATGGTCGCACCGGAGATTTGCCTATGTTCTTCCTTCTGGTTCTCCCAGGCTTGAAACAGCGCTCCTCGGGTGGTTAGTAAGGGGAGTTAAATTTGATCTCGATCTTCATCCAATTTGAAAAGATACATACATGCCCCACCTTTAGGCAATTCAGAATGATTTAGAGCTAGCTGAGGGGTGGGAAAATTTGTGCAAACAACTGGCGGACATGAACTGTAGTAACTATCAAGAAATCCTCTCCTTTGAATCGGAGAAGGATGCCTTCGAAAAAGCATTGACGGAACGCGATGCCAATGTCAAACGGTTGGAAGAAGAAAGGGATGCGGTGCTTTGAGGAAGCAAGAACAATGATGGCTTGCTGAAAGAGCTAAAAGAGGCTCATCCAAAGATCGTCCTAAGAGAAGAAATTAAGAAAGCGCATGCCGAAGAAGTTAAGTTGCAAACGAAACTTGAAGCTAGCAATACGATCATCGAAGCTCAGAGGAAGACCGTTTTTGACCACGATAAGATCATAGAGGGGCATAATAAAATGATCATAGAATATGAAGAAGTCGTGAAGTCGTATGATAAAACCATCTCTGACCAGGATGAGATGATCGCCATGCTCCAGGATCGAGTTGCGCAGCTTAGCGTCGATAAAACTCGTGTCAAAGTTGAAAAGGCAGCCGTTACGATGGATTTTATGGAACTTCAGAACACCTTCGAGAGAAAGATGGAGAAGATGGATGAGACCATCTTAAACTTTTATGTCAACTCCCTGCTACACCAGGGGAGTCTTAATTACTTGAGCCTAAATTCCTATGCACTCTCGTCGTGGTTTAGGAGGAAATCCTGACCCGTTTCCATGATAGCAGGGATGTTTATACCGAGCGAGATCTAGAGAACGCTTATCTCAATGAAAAACCAAAGAAAGCATCGCTAGAAAGCTGAGAGATTTTGCGAATTGAAAGGGAGATGGAAGCTGCTGATGCTGCCACGACAGCGACTGCTGGAGCCTTTCATTTTCAACCCCGGCAAACCATCGAGGCAGCCCCCTGATCCATCGACAAGTACTGAGCTTGAAGCTTCTCTACGGGCTATGGAACCATCCAAGGTAGGAGAAGGCGGTGAATATGAGATTGACATTCTCGGTCACTCCTCTGGTGTAGGTAATCTTCATGTTTCCCCCCGAGTTCGAGAACTTTCAACTTACGGCGCAAGAGTAAGACGAACTTAACGCTTCCATTTTTGATCTTATAGGCCCGTCTTCTTTATCTGCCGATCCATTGGTTTCCTCGATGCCTGGACATGTTGCTATTTCAACTGCATACGTGCTCGTCTCTATTCCTGCTCCGGTTGTCGTGTCCGTGTTCGGCTCGTAGCCAGGGCGGAAGTTTTAAAAAACGTCGCATTACATGGCTTGAATGATCCTTCCGTATCTTTGGAGGGTGACTTCATGGCGGCTGAAGTTCGGGAGCAGGAGATTCAGATAAAGCAACCGCACAAATCTCAACAACAACTGGTTGCCATTAAGAAGGAGAAAGTTGAAGCAATAAAATCCTCTAAGAGCTCTCGCAGATCTCGGAAAGCGCAAGACGAAAGGGGAAACTTCCAAGAAAGTTAAAGAGTAGGAAGAAGACATCAGCAACGAGGAAATAGTTGACATCAGCGGTAGTGACACTATTCCTGAGGCGAAGCAAAAACTTCAAATGAAAGGCGGAAAGGGGAGTGGCGGAAAAAGGCGTTGAGAAGCTTGGATGGTAGTTAATCTGATTCTGAGTCATTTTGAGTTGTTTTGTTTAAGTGTAGAGTCTGCACTTACTACTTTTGTTGCATTGAGAAGCTTGGATGGTAGTTAATATGATTTTGAGTCATTTTGTGTTGTTTTGTTCAAGTGCAGATTTTGCACTTACTGCTTTTGCTGCGTTGTCTGTACATTTTTCTTTTGTTGGCCGGTATTATTTGGGTACGGTCCCTACATTTTGACCTTGTACAGAAAAGAATTATAAGTAATACATTGCCCGGCATTTTGACTATAACTTCACTTATCTGCTTATCTGTGTTCTGTGCACTTATGTCTACTTTGCTTACTTCTATTTTATTTTATCTAGTCCTGTGATTACTGCCAAAATTCTTTGTTTGAAGTAATAGAACTTGTGAAGTGTTTTTGTTTTTGTTTTTGTTTTTGAGCATTTCTTTTTGAGTACCAGTATATGCTCCCCAGTTCACATGGCTATTTACTTCGAACACTTAACAAACGACCGGTAACTTATGGTTTGAATAGTCTGCATACCAAAACTTGGAATAAAACTAAGTTATGATTTGATTTTCTGTAAATTTTACAACTTTAGTATATAGTTTACGTTTTTTGTGCGATTCGGGAAAGAGTGTAACATATGTATGTTAGAAACGTGCATAACAATGTAAACTAAGTGCAGAATATATAGTTATAAGATATAACTATTAATGAATTCAGGAACATTCTTCATGTAAAATGAATAACCTTTACAAATTTTGGAAGTTAAACCACTTATCACTTCTCAAGAACGTGAGTAAATACTTATGAACATTATTTCTTAGGAATTTTGCAATCTTCAAACAGGCGCTTCATTGCTTAGAGCATGCACATTGTATGAGTTAATTGTAGATAGTTAAATGTTATCCATGTTAAATGTTATAGTTAATCATTGGGTGTTAGCAATTGGAGTTTTCTTCCGGTTTATATCACTTCGATTTTGTTGGATTCGTGCCTGTTACTCCTGATAATAGGAGTGGGTTGATCCTCGTTATTCCTGTGATGGATAAGTTTCCCGGTATTGCCATGGGCAATTCCGGTACTTAAAAGTGTGTGCAGCTTTTGATACTTCCCAATGTTGCATATCTTCGGGAAACGTGAGGAGTTTATGTTTTAAGAGTGTGATTTCATGGCTCGAAAAGTTAGTGCATGGCTTTTTATACTTCTCAATGTTGCTTAACTTCGAGCAACGTGAGGAGTTTATGTTTTAAGAGCATGATTTCACGGCTTGTGAAGTTAGTGCGCGGTTTATGGGATGCACGGCTTTTGAATTTGAGCCTTCCCGATGTTGCTGGGGCAACACTGGTCCTTAGAAGGCGGGGATTGGGTTCCGCCGATCCAACGTTTTGAGTCGATTTGCTTCCGTCGGCCCGGTGGGTAAGTGTTGTGTACCCAAGCGTGGTTCCACTTTCTCAAGTAGCAATTGAATGGTTTGAGCCGATTTGACCCCATTGACTCGGCAAGTTATTAACATGAACACAGTTTTGTTGGTTCGAAAAGCGAATTAATGTTATTAAGAAAAGTTAGGCAAGTTTTTGCCTATTTACAATGCCCCCGGCATCTCGGGATGGCTTACTTTCTAAAAATAGAAAGTACATGAGGTAGTTTTCAGGTGAAGTAACGGCGCAGCGATTCGCTGTTCCATGCTCTGTGAATTTGGATTCCGTCGACGTTTGTTAGTTTGAAAGTCCCATCCCTTAGCTTTTGATTGATCACATACGGCCCTTTCCAGTTTGGTCCGAAGGCTCTCGAAATGGGATAGACTCGTTTGAGGATGAGGTCTCCAACTTTAAAGGTTTGGTTGTGAACTTTGGAGTTGAAGTATCGCACGACCCTTTTTTGGTGGGCAGCGATCCTCAACTCGGCTTCTTCCCTCCTTTCATCAATCTTATCCAATGATTAGAGTAAGAGCTGCTCATTTTGCTTCTAATTAAAATTTTGTCTTCGATGAGAGGGGACTTCTAGTTCGACGGGAATCATTGCTTCTGATCCATATGCCAAGGCAAACGGTGTGTGACCGGTTGCCGCTTTGTGGGTTGTTCTGTAAGCCCATTGTGCAAGTGAAAGTTCATCAACCTAGTTCCCTTTTGCTTTAGTTAGTCTCTTTTTGATAGTGGACTTGACGATCTTGTTCATAGCTTCCACCTGCCCGTTTGCTTGCGGATGAGCGATTGCGGAAAAGCTCTTCCCAATTCGGAAGCGATTGCAAAAGTCTTTGAACTCGGCGCTTTCAAATTGGGTCCCATTATCAGTGATGATTTTCTGTGGCACACCAAACCTGTAAATAATGTTTTTAGTAAAAAAATTTAATGACTTTCTTTGTGGTAAGATGGCCAGCAGTTCCGTTTCGGCCCATTGCGTGAAATAGTCAACAACAACTATAGCGTATTTGGAGCCTCCTTTAACTATTGGAAATACGCCAATCAAGTCGATTCCCCATATTACAAATGGCCATGGGCTGACCATCTGCGTTAACTTTGTTGAGGGAATTCTTTTAATTTTACTAAATCTTTGACAATGATCACACCGTCTGGAATAGTCTACTGCATCGTGGTTTATTGTTGTCCAAAAGTACCCGTACAGGAGGACTTTCTTTGCAAGGGTTTGCCCTCCAGTATGGTCTCCGCATTTGCCTTTGTGCACTCCCTTCAGGATTCGTCGAGCTTCATCATCAGTCACACATCTAAGAAGGGGGGTAGAGAATCCCCTTCGATAGAGTATTCCATCCTGTATTACGAATCACGGCACCTTTCGAAGAAGCTTTTTCCGTTGATTTCGGTCAGTTGGAAGGGTCCCTGTAAGTAAGCAGTCCTTGATTGGCATCATCCATGTTTCCGGTTTGACGGTGGTCTTTAGAATCCAGTCATCATCCATTTCTTCCATACTCGGGGTAGTCAGAGTCTCGACCGGGACTAGTCCCAACGATTGAGCCTCTCCAGAACTTGCCAGTTTAGCTAAGTAGTCAGCCTTGGTGTTTTTCTCCCGCAGAATGTGAGATGTCGCTCAGCAATTCTTGTACTTTAGATAGATATGGGGCAAGGTTGTCCCTTTGTGCCTGGTACTCGCCTTTTACCTGGCAGACAACTAGCTACTAGTCGTTGTAGATGTGAACGGACTTTACTCTGAGTTCTTTCACAACTTTTAGCCCTGCTTCAATGCTTTGTATTCCGCTTCGTTATTTGTTGCAGGGAATTCCAAGCATAAGGCATAGCAATGGATCGTCCTTCAGGGGTTTCAAGCACTACTCCTGTCCCTGAACAGAGGTTGTTAGATGCGCCATCAACAAAGAGTTTCCATTGGTCTCCACTTTTGACGGTGTTTCTTCTTTGTCATCCTGTATGGTAAACTTGGCGATGAAATCTATCAGCACTTGCCTATGATAGCCTTTCTCGGATGGTAAGTAATGTCATATTGGCTCAGTTCGATGTTCCACTTGAGAAGTCATCCTAAAGTTTCGGGTTGGTACAATACTTTCTTTAGAGGATGATCAGTCGGTACTTTGATTGGATGTGCTAGGAATACGGTCATAACTTCCTAGACTTGATCAGGAGGCAATATGCTAGCTTTTCCATCTTCGGGTAATTTTTCTCGGCCTGGTTAACCACTTGCTAATGTAGTATACATGTCGCTAGATTTTCGCTTCTTCACGCACAAGGGCTGCGCTCAATGCATGGGGTGAGATTGCTAAGTAAATGAAATAGGTCCTCTCCGTCCACTGGCTTTGATAGGATCGGTGGAGCTTCCATGTGTCGCAGTAATTCTTCAAATGTAGTTTGACATGCCTCACTCCATTCGAAATTTTTCTTTCCTTTCTTTAATGCATCAAAGAATAGTATGCACTTGTCGATGGCTTTCGAGATAAATCGGCTTAGTGCTACGACTTTTCCATTCAGGCTTTGCAATTCCTTCTTGTTCTTTGGGGCTTGGACTTCTGATAGGGTAGTTATTTGCTCTAGATTTGCTTCAATGCCCTTGACACTTACCATGAATCCTAAGAACTTTCCGGAGGCTACTCCAAAGTGACATTTGAGTGGATTGAGTTTCATTCCATACTTCCGGAGTATTTCAAACATTTCAGCGAGATTATCCAGGTGGTTGGTAGCTACTCGTGATTTGACCAACATGTCATCCACGTAAACCTCCATGGTTTTCCTAATTTGACGCTTGAACATGGTATTTACCAATCTTTGGTAGGTTTCCCCAGCATTCTTTAAACCGAATGGCATTAACCTGTAGCAGTATAGTCCCAGATCGATGATGAAGCTGGTGTTTTCTTGATCAGGATCAAGTTGTATCCTGCGTATGCGTCCATGAATAATAACAGTTCGTGTCCTGCCGTCTCATCCACAAGCTGGTCAATTATGGGCAAAGGGAAGCTATCTTTCGGGCAAGCTTTGTTTAAATCCGAGTAGTTGATACGGGTTTGCCACTTCCCATTGGACTTTTTGACTAAGACCTGGTTAGATACCCATGTAGGATAAGTTGCATCATGGATAATACCATTGGCCATTAGCTTGTCCACCTCTTCTCTTAAGGCCTTGAACCGTTCAGGGCCTAGGCTGCGCCTCTTTTGCTTTACTGGTGTGAACTTGGGGTCAATGTTAAGCGTGTGGCATGTGATTTCTGGTGATACCCCACACATATCAGAACGCGTCCAAGCGAACACATCCAAGTTGGCATGAAGAAATTTAGTAAGTTCTAATCGCATCTTGTTTCCAAAGTGCGATCCAATTTTCAAGGCTCTCGTTGTGTCATCCATATCGACTGGGACAGACACTATAAATTCTGCCGATGCTGCCCGATCCTCCCTTGAACTCTTCTTTCTAGGGTCTAAAGCCTTGTCGAATCGGCTATGGTGCCCGAGCCAGAGGCAGGTCTGTAGTTGCTATTCAGAAGGTTCATGGATGTGGAGAGTTCTCCCCACATCCTTCCACTTTTCCCTTTTTTTAGATTTGCGTAGCTCTGCAATGTAACATTCTCTGGTAGTGCAATCTCCTTTGACCATCCTGATTCCGTTTGCCATTGGGAACTTCATGGTAAGGCAACAGTAGGCCAGAGCGACTTTGAAATCTACTAGGGCGGGCCATCCCAATAAGGCTTTGTATGTGGAATTTTCGTCCACAATTACGAATGTCTGAATGAGGGTGACTCTTCGATCACCCTCTCCAAGTTCCACAGGCAAGTCAATCGTTCCTACGAGTTGTTTGGGGTCGCCAGTAAACCCTTGGATTTTTGTTTGGCATGCAGACACGCTTTTCATGCCGATCCTCATCTGGTCAAAGGTACATTTGAAAAGAATAATTATAGAACTGCCGCTATCAACCAATACTCGTCGGACTGCAGCGGGTCTGATTCCTACTATCACCCCCTGTATCGAAAGTTGGAGCTTCGATCCCTTCGGTATCTCGATTTATGAATACAATATCATCATTCAAAGTTTTCTACAGCTTGGTTGGAGCCCTATCTTTGACTGTGGGACATGATTCCTTCGGAGCGTGCTTTAACGAACTTGCATACCGCTCCATCTCTCCCCAACTACTCTATGTTGGATGCAGACCTCCATATATCATTCTAATGATGAGTCTCTGGTCAGTTTGCTTTGATCCCTCTTCACTGGTTTCGACTTGGTTTCTTCAATCTCTAGGAGCTTGAGGAGTCGTGGGCTGGTTAGGATTCTATGATTTTCTCATGTATTGCTGAAGCTTGTTTTCCCGAATCAACTCTTCAATCAAGTAATTTAGGCAGCGACATCCGTTTGTGTTGCGACCGTGCGTGTCTCGTGGAAGCGGCAGAACTTCCTTGAGCGCTTTTGTTGTTCAGTTGCTTCCTTCTTAGGGGTTTTTTATATTCCTCAGTCCTCTGTGTCGCGAGATAGATGTTTTCCGGAGTATCATTGAGAAGGGTGTAATCTTCAGGCCTGAAGCCTTTAAGGCATTTATTGTTTCCATTTCTTTTATTGGAATTTTGATTCTTCCTTTTTTGATTTCCATCTTTCCCTGTGATTCCTTCAGCAGTCCCGAAAGCGTTTGTATTCTGATTCATCGCCACATCACTCTGCCCGACGTTTATTGGTTGCATGCTAGTAGACTTCCTTTCTAGCTCCTGCGCCTCCTCCAATCTCAAGTATTGACTTGCTTTGCGATTGAAGTCCTTCCTTATAAAGGGTTGCTTTATTTCGATCCACTTTCCGAATTCAGTTTCGGGGTGAATGGCACGGACCAAGGCCATGAAAATCATGTCCTCATTTGGATTGCCCACCTCTATCATTGCGGTATTGAACCAATTCATGAAAGACTTCAGCAATTAGTTTCGTCCCTGGAATAGTCTAGACAGAGACATCAAATCTTTAGGTTGTGTGGTATAGAGCCTGAACTGATCGAGGAATCTTGTTGCTAGTTAGTCAAAAGTGGAGATGGATCTCGATGGAAGCCTAGTGAACCACATGGAAGCAATTCCTTCCAGAAAGATAGGAAAACATCTACACCGAACATCCTCCAAAGCATTTGCTCCGTCCATGTACCAACAATACTTGTACAAATGGGGTTTTGGGTCTTTTGTCCCGTCATAGGAAGGAATAGTTGACATCGTGAACTTTTTCGGATATTGCTCATTCAAGATCTCATCAGTAAAGGGATTCCAACTTGGCATGGATCCCCATTCATCATCTCTCACATTTTTATTCTCATCCATCGATCACTTAACCATATCCGCGATAAATGCCTTTGATGTCCGGTAGTCTTGGGGACAGCTATCAGTCACTACACCAAGTGTTTGGCTTTGCAATGGGTCTTGGTGAGAGGGCTGAATCCTAGGCTCCCCTGTCTTTGGGAGAACCACTCCCTCGGGATCCCGTTGGCTTTCGGTTGGCCTGACTAGGGTAGTTTGGACATTTCTATCATCATCAAATGCATTGGCATTTTCTTCCAACTTATCATCGTTAAATTATTTTCCATCTTTTGAGTCAGAGAGGTCCATGGCTATATCCTCTCGTGGGGGTTTCGCCCCTTGGTTCAAGTTCAAATTTGTTTGCCTTGCGGCAAGCGGAGTACTTGTATTTCCTTCTACGTTAATTCCCATAGTTCCTGTTATCACCCTATTTTGTGGCTGCTTTCCGTTTCTTCTGTATAGGCTAGAAACAGAAGAATTTTCTTGTTCTATGATGCTGCGGGTTGGCCATAGTTCTTTGAGCAGGATTTGGCTGTAAGGTTAAGAGAGCATTGAGCTTATCCATCAGAGCACTCTGACTGCTTTCCATTTCTTGGTTAATTTCATCCACCATTTTGTTCAACTCGTCTCTTGTAACGACTTCGCGTTGACTGGAGGATGTTGGCACCTGATCTCCTACGTTGGCACCATTTACTTCAGTTTGCTGATGATTCATATCTTCTCCGGCTACTACTGCCCCTATGGACCTTCCAAAGGCAGTTTTCTTCCTTCCCGGAGCCATTGATTCCAAGCAGCGGATTTATAAACAAAGATCGAGGATCTAACTTCTAGACCTATTTGATCCAAAGTAGATAGATAGATCTGAACCCTGAGTTGGGTTTTTAGTGAAAACACCAAAATGTTAACCCAAAAAATGGATCAACACCCTGGATTGAGTGTGAAAGCACCAGCCCTGTTCTTACAGAGCTAAAATAAAGAGAATAAATGTAAAAAGAGTAGAAATAGAAAGAAGACAAGAAGATTTTTATAGTGGTTCGGCTGTTAATGAAGCCTACGTCCACTTTATAGTTTTTGTTATTGATTGATTATTGTTAAAAAGTTAATTAGATTACAAAGTTCTTGAATATCCTTAGTTAGAATAAGTCCCCAATGTTAGAGTTCACTGGAGAATCACAATGAACCCTTTGGATGACCGTTGTGAGGAAGGAGAAGAGTGAAGAAAGCTTTCTGCAGAGTTTCAGTAACCAGTCCGAGGATCCCCTTCATGTTGCAGATATGAGAGTATTTATAGAGGTTGGAGAGCTACCGGGCCAAACCTGCTTGCCAAATGCTTGCAGATTAACACAGGAAGGCACACTAGAGTTTACACCGCGACTCAAGCTAAAAGGATGGATCACTAGGATCCATATGCTATGGATCGCTAGCGATCTATAGGATTGGCTCGAAGGTGAGCCAATGCCTTAGCATTCTCCCCTTGCCTTGCTCCATAAAGATGACAGCTGATTGATGAAATAGTATGGATCGCTAGCGATCCATGGTATATGGATCGCTAGCAATCCATATACTTGGTCTATTTTTGGACTTTGCTTTCTGGATTGCCTTCATTGTCTAGTGTTGATGTTGTTCATGTAGTCTCGTAGCATGCCTTATTTTGATGACAGTTTGCATACCAGTTGTATTTGGTTGCAGATTGGGCTAGACGAACGCTTGTCTCTTGATTTAACAAGCTCGAAATCTCTCCAAACATGGCCAATGCTCTTAGAATACATATTGTAGCATGATGCGAGAAGATTGATGGACCCATGAGCAGATGCTACGGATCACTAGCGATCCATAGTCTATGGATCACTGGCGATCCATGTCCTTAGAGGATTTTACTGTCTTCTCTTCTGACTTCCTTTGGCTTGTTGTTCTAGTCCTTTTGGTTGGCTTTTGAGCTATTCTAACTCCATCAAGTTGTTCCAACTTCTTTTGGATTCTGCTTGGTTAAAAACCCGGATAACAGGTACCAACATAACTTTTTTGTTCGAAAGTTCATCAAACTTCCTAAGTTTCTTCATATCATCATCCTAGATAACTCTAATCATGTTAGCGTGAATCATGCCGGTGAAAATCATGTCGGTACCAACATGAATCATATCGACACCAACTTGATTTGCATTTTTGAAACTTTACAAAACCTTTGATTCCTTCAATCTTGACACCTTCCAAGCTACTTGACTCATTCTTTCATTACTTTGCAATCCAGTTCATCTATTTGAATCTATTCTAAACTATGGAAAATTTGGCTGTAACGTCTATATTAACCTATAACTAAAGTATATAAATCAAACTATTAGACAATATTAAAATGTTTCGCTACACCCCATCTACACCTCTCTTATTTTTCAACCTATGAAATTCGAAATCAAACAAAAATTTACGACTTACATAACTCAAGATCATCTCTACAAAATTTGATGTAATTTGAGTAATCCTAACCTGTTCAAAATCATGCTTCACACTAACGGTTAAAATATGTGTTTTAACGGTTGATATATGACTTAGCACTTGGAATATGTTAGTAATTTTGAAATGATCTTATTTTTCATGGACAGGAAATTCATGATGTAGATTAAACATCCCTAATTTGAAATAGTGTAGCACCAAAAACCGTAAAGGTATAGAATGAGGTGTATCAAAAGAGAGGTGTAACAGATCCTTACCATTATGTATGTATAGTGTGCGTGTTTACGTGTGATAACCCTTGAGGAGTAACGTTGTTGATTAGGGCATACAATGCTCACATGCAAGATCAATAGTTCAATCCTTACAAACAACATATTCCTGTAATTTACTCGAAGTATATATTTGCATGGCCTAACTGCGACTTTTTTTAAGCGTAAAGGTTTTTAAACACAACCACTAATCGACCAATGGATTTAATACTTATCGAGGGTTAAGTGGGATTTACTTCGAGTATATATTAGAGCTTTAGTGCATATTTACTCGGAGTTTACTTTTTGGTTTTAGAGACGTAATAGACAATTCTATAATATGACCATTCTACTCCCAATAATACATTCTTACAGCTTAAATAAAATGTAAGCCTTAATAAATTGATATAAAAGACCCATTGAATTAGATATTATCATTGGGTCGATATAGATATTGCCTAACAAAATACAATCACACAAAGACACAATTCATATGAGATGGATTATGGTACAAGATTTTGTAGTTGAAATTTTAGACTTAATATAGACAACTATATTAGTGAAAAGCTCATTTAGTAATCTTTATGTATCAGACATATGTTAACATGATAATCACATAATTTTATGATCAAGATAACAATTCAAAAGTTAACATGTTATGAAGGTTATCAAAAAATCCAATGGTAATAGTATAGATTGTAGGAATGTTACAAGTGAAGAGCGTAAGTGTAAGAGCAACACATATTACACCTCGAATCTAAGATGACATATACTTCACAATGCACACTTATGATGCAAATAATTTCTGCAAGCCGCAAAACTTATTTCTTAGTTCTTCTATTGTAAAGTACTTAAAACACTTCATTACGTAATTTGTAAAACATAACATGATACACTTGCTATTCATCATTATGCATACATTTAGTGCATTTACTGAAATACACATTTTTCAAGAAAAAGAGAATAATTTACTAATTTCTAAAACCTAAACAAAGCTCATGAACAACCAAATTACAGCTTAATTGCATTCAAGGTTATACAAATCGCTATTGAATATATCCACATCTGCGGATAGCAAACTAATATTGAACAATATCATATAAGCTGACAATTAATAGATCTAAAAGCATAAATATAAAATTTTAGTTTAATATAAAATTGCTTCAACCTCATTGATTATAAAGTACAAAAAATACAAATATATGATGTAACACTAGCTTTAAGCAGCGATCTTGCATTTATATACATAATGATATTAACCTTTATCCTTATCACATAATAAATATATATCATTCGGCATACCTAAATACACATAATCAGAACTATTATCCTGATAAAAAAACTGAACGAATAATTTTTGGATGTTGATACCTTTATATATGCATCAATATCTTTTTTCTAGATATACGATATATATCTGTTTTTGGAATACGAATGCAGATGATTTAATACACACACACACACATATCATCCCTCAACAGCTCATAATCACTTCAATGGTCTTTTGAGTTACAATACTTAAGCGATCCAAAATTTTGAAGATATTTGATCCAAGATATGAATACCATGTCCATAAAGATGGGAGTATTTGATGTTTCTATTCTCGTCATGATTATAATTCTATTATAGTGTTAGGTTCATTTAAATGGGTTTTGTTAAGATGATTTTAGTACTATGAAATCATATCATAACTTTTTAAGAATTAGAAGGTGTATTAGCCTGAAAAGTAACCAGATGCAAATAAGATCATGCTCGATCTTTGTTTCTTCAAAGAATTACTTCGATCATAGTTAATTGGGTGATGTGTTTGTTTGACTGTTAAATCTTACTTGATATGAAAATCATAGTAATTAGGTAAAAGGATAATAGAACTTCACTCTAAATATCAGTTTAATCAAATCGCAAATCGTAATATAAGCCATTTTAGAAGTCAGTTGTAAAAGTCAACTTTAAACTAAGGTGGTTTTGTTCCCTTCTTGTTGGCATGCCTCTAACAAAACAAAAATTCTTAATGGGCAAGTTTCCCATTCACTAAATTATTATAATTGTTATGATACTAAATTACTAACCAATTTGATCTGCATAATCAAAAAAGTTAATAGATTAACCACAAATTTCTCCATATTGACGATTTTTCAAGGGATGAAATTCATTAAGTTTCAATTTTATAAATAACTATAGCCACATAATAAATCAAAATATTAATCATGGTAAAACAAGAAAAAGGTTTAAATTGTACTCTATGTCAAAATAATTGAGCTACGAAATAATGATTTGAATCATAATCAGATTTTCCCAAATAAAATAATGCAAACATTAATCTGAAACAACAATTTTGATAATTAAGGTAACCTAAGAAATAATGATTATATTGACCAGAATATAATTTTGATATTTCACAAAATAAATAGGAACTATATGACAATTGTGGATCAACTTTTTAAGAAAAACAAAATCGTTTTAGAGATGGCATTTGGTCCATCTTCAATTTGCTAAATCCGAGAAACAAATATTAGATAAAGTATCCTTTAAACAAGTTACTTAAATTAAAGACTTGATTTTGAAAACTTTGTCAGACTTGGTGTAAAAAGGATTAACGAACTAATCTCAGTTTGGTAGAATTCAGAAGAAAGATTAAAATCCTAATGAAATTGTATTTGATGATAATCGGAAAAACGAAATTTGACTTAACCTTAATTGTTCAAACAATATTAGAACCTCAAGTTCCAAGAATGTAGTCTAATCTAACTTATATTGATCTTGAAAAACTATAGATATCTACTATGGAAATTAGATATAATAGGCTACCACTTTCATTCTCAATCGAAAATGGTGACCACTCTCAGTTCTGCCCTAACCCCTCTCGTAGCTACCTCGTCCTTTTCTTTCTCATGTTCCCTGTTGCGTCTCTGATCTGAATGGCCAAGAATAAAAAACTCAAGTCTCGCTTCGCCGCTTCTAATGTTTCTTCATCGCTTACTAGATCAGGTCGCTTGTTTTCCACTTCTGAGCCGCTTCCTGCTCCATCAGCATCTCCTTCTAATCCAGTGACGCCTTTGAACCAGTTATCTCCTTCGCATATAGTTGCGGGAGTCTTAAGCTCCCATTTATCGAACCTTGTAACTGATTTAGCAATTTCTACGCCTGCGTTGTTCCCCTGCCAGGTATTTCCATTGTTTCTCCGTCGCCGATTTCGAACTTATTATAGTCTGTTGGCAACTGGGTAAGTTCTGATTGTAATATTAATAATGGAAATGCAAAATCTGTTGTGTTGAATGGAGGTTTGGGTCTGTTTCGACTGGTAATGTCGCACTTATCTCCGGTGATAGGAATATCGTGGAGTTATGCAAGTCGAACAAAGGGGTTGTATGCGATGATGCTGCTAGGCAGTGTTTTGTCTCTGAGTCTATTTCACCAATTCCAGATTCAAGTAATGATATAAATCCTTCTAACGTTTCCCAAACTGTAGAGTTGAATGGAGATTTAGATAACGTGTTTAAGGGATCTGTTTTCAATAGAAATGGTGCTAATGATATCGAGCGGGATTTCAGTTCGCATGATACTATCTGTGATATTGATTCCAAGCAGCCTTCTGTTGTGTCGTTGTTTCTCCTCTATCAGAAACAAGGAATGATAATTCTACTGCAATTGTGAACGACATATCCCGCTCTAATCCTACAGATGCTTGTGTCAATACTGTTAACTCCCCTGTTGTCGATAAACCAGCTTGGTCTTCTTTATTTAAATCATTACCTATAATTGTTGGTTCTTACTCCCCGCAGAATTTTAGCACTCAGGTCATAGATGGGGTCAGCGTGCTCCCTTCTGAAGTGATTAATAAGGCGGTGAGCCATTGGTCTGATCACTTGGTTGGTTTTTTCTAGATGCTTCATCATCTTATTTGGTTGTTCGTGAGCAATGTAGGTGCACGTGGAAACTAAAAGGTACTCTTGATGTCCAATATATAAATTCCTTTTTCTACTTTAAATTTGGAAACATCGAAGACAGACTAATAGCTCTTGAGACTAGCCCTCTCATTATTGAGGGGAAACCTTTTATTGTGACTCCTTGGAGCGTTGGAATTAATAGAGCAAGAGAGCAAATTCCCTCGATTCCAGTTTGGACCACTTTCTCTAACATTCCGTCTGTCCTCCAGCCACTGATTAGTCTTAACTAGCTTGAGAGCCTTATTGGTGAATTCAAATGCTCTGACGCTAATACCGTTGCTCGTAAGAATTTAGTATTCACTAGAGCCTTGATTGAAATAACCTCAACTAATCCGCTCCCAACGATATTGAAAGTAAGAATCTTGGAAGGCCACGAAGTGAAGATAAATGTTAATTACAGCTGGCAGCCCCTTATTTGTACACTCTGTTAGTTATTTGGACATTCTGTGGAGAAGTGTTCTAGGAGTACTCCTATTCCTTCTGCCGATAAAATCCCCCTCCCTAGGACGGAAATGAAATGGGTCCCCAAGGTTATAATCTCACCTGTCTCTGATTCGGTTATTTCTGATTCTCTCGTAGTGGAATCGGAAATAGAATCACTAGCAGTTAGCGTTTCTGATGATGAGGCTATTGTCTGGGAACCTAATGAGAGTTCTTGGATACATGAGGTCACGAAAATGAGGTATGACCCGCAGATGCATAGTTATCACATGTTCTTAGGTGGTCCTGACGAGACTAGGAAGCTACTCTATCATGTTGCGGGTGAGGGTCTTTCTCTGACGACCACTGGTATTGATGGTGCAAGAAATTGGTGGAAATTCTTAGATTCTACATGGGACCAGATTTATCTATACTCTTCTCTCTTGAGGTCTTATGATCCGAATTTGGCTACGTACTTTTCTGCTGCTCAGCATGTTATAGGTCCTGGTACTGATGTGGATATCAGTAATGATAGGGGGACTTGTGCCCTTCCGAGCAGTCTAGACTCATTGTTTAGCTCATGTTTTCCTTTGTTTTTGCGTTAAGTGGTCTGGCCACTATTAAAACAAATTTTAGCTGTTCTGTACATGTAAAGAGCACCTATTCCTTGTTAATATTTATAGTGGCACGGACCACTTTAAAGCCGGCTAGCTCTGCTTAAAAAAATTAGATATAATATTCCTTATAAAGTCGTGGAAAATTTATTAATTAACAAATTGAGTTGTTCAAAGATAAGCTATTGATGTGAATGGATTAAAAGTTAATACTTGTTAGGTTTATAAATGGCACTTTTCAAATAAAATCTTGATGACGCAATAAAATACTTAAATAGTAAAGATAGATATCAACCTTGTCAATTTTGAATTTCTTTTACTATATTTTTATTTATTACACAAAACAACATTAAAATCATTTATTCTAAACACTGTTCTATTTTCCAATTCTAATGTGCTTTTAATTTCTATAAAATTTGGTTGTTCGAATAAAAGTCTATCGATATGAGCACCTTAATAGGACTTTGCTTTTATATTGCTTCCCAATAGGAATCAAACCAAATACCCAACAATGATTTCATGTTTTCTCTCTCAAAAAGTCGACCATTACTCTTGAGGAATAACATCTTGGTAAAACTTTATCCATTATTGTCTGCATAATTATGAACTTATGATAGGAAACTGTAATGTATTTGGTGTGTTATGTTTCCATTATATGATAGGAAAGCGTAATTTAATAAATATTTTGGAATTCTGTAAAAATTCTCTATGATCGGTTTTTATGTTATAGTTATTGCTCTATTTGAATGTTTGCATTTGCTCAAAATTAACATGTTTGCATTTTTCTCAAAATTATAGATTCATGATTCCATTTACTCATAAAATGTTTATTTGTCCTAAGCATAAATAGGTTTACTTTTACATTTTCTTTCCAGTATAAGTAGCACAACACTAGAATTGTCATTTTGTAACGGTTATAACCGTTGGTAGCAGGTACATTATAATTTTTTTAACATATTTTACAACGGTTATAACCGTTGGGAATTTTGGTATTCCTAACGGTTATAACCATTAGGAAATTTTTTCTTTTCTAACGGTTATAACCGTTGGAAATTACGGTTATAACCAACGACTATTTTCATATTCTCCATGGTTATAACCATTGGGAATTTTTTTAATTTTCAACAATTATAATTGTTGGGAATTCCTCGCACACTTAGGTAAATAGCAAAATTATCAATAGTTATAAATGTTGCAAATTTGGTATAGTTGAACTATATCTTATTCAGCATCTAATAGTATTATTTCATTCAACTATATCTATATGAATTTATAACAATAGAAAACACGAAACTAAATTTAACTAACATATCATCAAATTATATAAAAAAAATTAAACTAAATATTCAAACATTTAATATGTTGCCCTCTTTTCATATAGGATTTAACATAGATATCAAACATTAATTCACGAATCCTGTTCCAAATACAATCTTGTGTCCACTTGAGCAAATTCATAAATATGTGCTGACAATTGATTGATGTACTAGGCTTGGAGAAGGATATGGATATGAGCACTCCATCTCCAACCGCAACATCAGCTCCGGCCCTAATTTTATCAAATTCAGGCAAAAGAATGGACCAAACTGGGACAAGCAGTCTGAAAATATATGTAAAACAAGTAACTGGTAAACATAATGACATAGAGCTCCATTTAGCTGCTAAAAGAGGGGACTATTAAGGGCTATTATCCATTTTGAGGGCAATCGATGCTCAAATGACGGGCAACAGGTCAGATTTTGATAAGGAGGTGGCAGAGATCCGATCTGCAATTGTTAATGAGTTGAATGAGGTTGAGGAGACAACTTTGTTTGTGGCATGTAAGAAGGGACATTTGGATATGGTAGCTGAGTTGTTGAAGTATACAGACCGGGAAAGTTTGGTGACGAAAATTCGGTCAGGTTTTGATGCTTTCCATGTTGCTGCAAGAGAAGGACATCATGGTAATTATGTCAGAGTTACGTTCGATTTCACATTAAGAAAAATAAGCACAAATTTTAGTTTTTTTTATTGAAGAATAAATAGTTATATCCAAAAGCATTACATGGATCATGACTTTGGGGGATGTCATGAAGATTAAGCACTAACCTATTCCATATTTTTCTAGCTAAGCATAAAGAAAGAGATTAGTTGATTGTTTTATGTGTACTTTTGTGCATTATAGATTAATGTATAGTATGATCTTGTAAGTTAAACACACCACTATCATGGCATATTTGTTATTACTTATAGCTCCTATTATGATTTTCTATAAGGAATTTACAGAAGTTTTACATCTTGGTAGTATATTTTGTTCATATCACTTCCTGCTAATTGCCACAAACATATCACTTCCTGCTAATTGCATACGAATAAAGCATATGCATACTCTAGTTTGATGAAATGCCACTCTTATTCAAATTAACTTTCAAGCCACTTTTCTGATTTCGACAAGAAACTCTCACTTGCTATTGATACATTTGTTTCTTCAAGAAGGAATTTCAAAATAGACCCAAACTAGCAAAATTTGATTAAATCATGAAACAACAAAAATAATGCGGAACATATACTTCCAGTACATAAGGTATATATGGATTTTCTTAATGATCAGAAGATGCACGTTGTTTATACATAGTAGAAAAAAAGAACCATATATGTATGCACCATAGCGTAAATCAAATTAACAGTTCATTGTTAGTAAAATTCTATGTTAAAATGCTGCTTGAAATAATCTACATATTTTACTGAATTTCATTTCATCTTTGAATATATATGGTATGTTTGTTGGCTTAATAATATGGCAATAGCTTTGCCTAAAACTATATATCATGTGTAAATAAGAATCTATAGACTGATTTATTATATATTCCAAAAATATAAGTAACAGATAACAAGTAACTTCAATGTAGCAGGAGATTTTGATTGTAAAAAGGTAAATTCCTCTAATAAAAGGCATGACTATAACTAGTATAAGTTTGCACTTATAAACAATGTCTTGTGAATACAAGCTCAATAGGTCGGTTTCCTATGAGAAAAAGGGGAAAGAACAAATAAAAGTAAGATGCATCCTGTTTACCAAAAAGGAAAAAAAAACGAGGATACCTTTTGAATGTTGTTAAGTGACAGGACACTTAATGACCTTCCTGATGCTTCTACAAATGCAGCAACAGCTTCATCACTGACAAATGAATGCAACAGTTAGTTTGAAAAATACAATCAGTTGCAGAATAAAATAAAGCAATTATGATTTTTTGTAGTATTTATACCTTTTAACCAATGCATATGTATAGCGGTAGAATAGATGAAATTGCATCCTACTTGTACCTTTCTCTTTGTTTTAGATATACCTTCATATACGATACATACCAGACGATAAAATCATAGCAGATACAAAAATAATCAATGTGTATCTGATTCACATTAGAAAAGATTTATCGTTAGAAAACAAGTAGTGTAGCATAACATGCAGCATAGCAGAAATTTTGGGAAACAGTTCTCGATCAAAGATGGATAAAATGCAGTAATACCCTTTTTTTAACAAAAGTGGTAGAACTTTTTCAAAATAAAAATGTAACAAAGGTGCATGTATTTGAGATATAAACAACAATTTAACATTAGGAATTAAAATAAGATTATATTAGATAGAATCCATTTAAAAGTAAAAGAACATATAACAGTGTGTACCTTATTATCAGATTCATATTCTGTAGTCGAACTCCTGATTGTTAGAATTTTGACAGAGAAAAAAAAAAGAGGTTAAACGGTAAAACTCAAAAGAACTACATTGTTATTGCTTAATTGAGAACGGTAGAAAATACAAATGCTTAAATAAACAAATCACCACTAACTTATTTTTGTCCTACAAACTAGAGAATATTCCACTTTTCATGCAACCGAATGGACCAATTCTTTTGAACACATATTAAACATTGTGTCTAATACTTTAACACCCTCCCTTAAACTGAATTTGCCAAATATTCAGTTTACAACTCACAAATGCGAACCGCGGTCATAACTTTCATTCCTACCTGGTTGGACATGCTCAACTGTTTCACGTTGATTGGTTTATTCACTCTTTAACCAATCAACAAATACTCTTGGTTTCCACTTAGGGATTCATGGACCTCTCCACTCGGGTCATCCCTTGATACTGCTGTATCTGTCATCTCCCCCAACAAGTGAGAACCGCAACCCTTCTTCACTTACTTGTTGGATGACATAAAACCACATCTGCTTCACTTACAGATTTTACCTACTGCACATGTAGGTATGCCTATCTCCTCTTAGGCATATCACCAAACAGTTCTCGAGCACCCCAAAAATGTCCAACCCCACGACCTACGTCGTCTTTCATCGTCTTCATATCAACTACCAACGTTCTGCAGAACGAACAACATCACAGCTGCTACACTTTTCACACCACATAATTGTCAACTATCTTACTGTTCATCATCAACAATTGGAATGCAGCAACATCTACTAATCGCATACCATTTTCCCTCAACTCACTTCCATACGCTTCACAAAGCTGCTCATCGCCTCCTCTTTTAATCACTCGGTTCGAGCAGCCTCCTCTCCAAAATCCCACATCAATCCATCTTCCTGCAACTTCACACAAGTCCAACTGCCTTCTCTGGCCACAAACCCGTCATACTTGCCTGCATATCATCATACATCCACTCAATCTACAAAACTGCTCCTCCTCCACTTCAAAATCACCATCCACCACTGCATCTTGCCTGAACACAATTACAACACCCTTCAGATAAAAAAAAAACTGCTACACTCCCCTTACCATTAGCAGCAACAAACCAACCATCCACTCAAAAGACCACTTCTGTCATACTACAGTCTCCTCCCGTACAGTCCCACAGCACTTCTCCACCTGTCTGCATAAACCAACCAGCAGCCCACAGCACTTCTTCCCTTGCTGCCACCAAACAGTTCACTTCAACATCCACCATCAAGTCATCACAGCACTTTTACACTGCCTTCCCTTGCTTCTGCCCACTTACATTGCCGCGGTACACATCAACGCCACTGCCATAGACTTCTCCTCAACCAGCAACTACGTCAATAACCAAAAACAGCCTCCCCAATCACCCAACAACCACGAGCAGGAACTGCAATACCAAGGCAAACAAGTAGAGCAACATCAGTCGACAAAATTCACGATGAAGCATCAGGCGGCCACACCTCAATCTCTTATTAGATGCAGTCGCTGCCTTAAATACAACATCGACATCCAGATCTCAAACTTCAAATGTGATTTCCATATGACACGATTTTTTTTTTTTAGAAGTTGCAAGCTTTAATTTTCAAGGCAGCAACCTATATTTCCAAACACGGCTTCAGAGAATCGGTAACAGCTTCCAGATCCTGACAACGGTATCTCCGACGCAATAACAACATCAAATTGCTAGTTGGACTCAAGCTTTTGTGTGGCGGCGGCACGTCTTTGTTTTCCTACAGGGATTTTTTCTGACAGAAGTAAATTTGAGGGCTTCGTATTTTTTTTTTAACTCTCGCTGACTTAAGGTTTTTCTCAGATCTCTAGATCTCTCTACCCTCTCTCTCGTATAACTGGCTCTGATACCATGTTAGAATTTTGACAGAGAAAAAAAAAAGAGGTTAAACGGTAAAACTCAAAAGAACTACATTGTTATTGCTTAATTGAGAACGGTAGAAAATACAAATGCTTAAATAAACAAATCACCACTAACTTATTTTTGTCCTACAAACTAGAGAATATTCCACTTTTCATGCAACCGAATGGACCAATTCTTTTGAACACATATTAAACATTGTGTCTAATACTTTAACACTGATCAGCTTCTTTTGGGGCAAACAATCAAGAGCCTCATAGAGACCTGTACTGCGATTACCAAATCAAAACCAAAAAACTAATTCAATCAATCATGTATGATGCATTGTATTTAATAACAAAACTCACTCTCCAAGATCAAAAAATGTACTGTTTGGTGTAGTGTAACTTGGTTAAGTTTTATAAACTTAGTTTTTGTTATTATTACGAGTATATATGCATGGCCAGGAGGGCTTGCATCTTATCACATAGATAGTAATTTTATATAATGCAATCAATGTTGTACAACGTACATGTAGACTGTAATTACCTGTAACATCACATTTCTTATGATGAACAAAAAGAAATGCAAGTGAATAATATCACAGCTCTATATTTCTATTGCATGGATTTCATGTTGTGGATAATTTCATCATTTTATGGTTTCTGAACTTCATATCATGTGTTCCGTCAAGTAATAATTTGTAATCTTTAGTTATGCTTCATGGATATAATGAAGTAATCTATAGTCTCCAGATATGCTTCGTGGACATGATGAAGCTTTAGTCCCTAAAATTGTAAATGGAAGACAACACACCACAAACCAATTGAGATAATGTTGTCATGAGGCATTGAGAACCAAAAAATAAAAATTAATAACAGAGTCGGTATTTAATGCAGACTTCAACAACATTACATGCTTAATGGAGACTTCAACAGCAGTATACAAACCTGTTGACATATTATATGAGTTCCGACGAACACTACTACATAACTTCTTACCCAAACTTGGCATTAAATAGTGCAAATAAATATACTTTTACCTTCTCAATAAACTTCAAGTATTCAACGCTACAGGTAATTATTGACTTGAAATTTTGCTTTAGTTATTTATTAGCTCAATTATTCAAATATTTACAATCTATTCATTCTCAAGTATTTCACAAAACATGCCCAACATTGTCAAACCAAACAAAAATTTCAAGCAACGATAAATCAAAAACATAATCAGACTTAGAGGCAGCTATACAGTGGTAATAAAAAGAGACAAATACACTTGCATTGCCAACAGTAATTTCTGAACGTCATCAAGCTCCTTCTCACCTCCCTGCAAAGCAAGTATAGTACGTTTAAAGAGTTTTAATGTAAAGAACTGAGGTCATAGTAAATAAATTCTAAAAAGAACAAAAAGTATTAAATAACTAATAAAAAGAACTAAAAATATCTCACTGCAAATGAACTACCAAGGGAACAACTTGCCCTAAATTTGTTAATTTTTTAATCCTCAAACACAGAGTTTAAGCAGATTTACATAAAGTATTAACATTGTAATACCAAAATGTATGGCATATAAATTTTACTATCATTTATGATTTACAACAAAATGACAACATTACTTAGCAGCAAAAAAAAAGTCAATTTTACAAATGAACAAACGTTTAAGAAACAATGAGTACGTTAGCAACTGTGGCTGCTACCTAGCATAAAATATCAAAGAAATGTTAAGAGTGTCGAATATATTGTGCCAATACCTCACAAATATAAAATCATGTACGGTATCATACCTACGTGGTTGTACGAAGGACCGATATTAAAGTATAGTTCAGATAATCAATTTCAAAAACCATGGTACCAAATTATATTACTATTTAATATAAGGAGGACAATTCCAGGAAATGCATAACTAATATATATAGTGTGACAATAGCCAACAAATACAAAACCATATATAATATCATTTCAATTCAGTGGAAGGATAGGAGACATACAAAATAACAGCTTCAAATGAAAGTAGGACGACATCAATTGTAAGGTTTGTCAAAGTTGCATCCATAGCATGTTTAAAAATTCACTATAAATAAATGGTTGATTTCATGGGCCATACTGAGTCGATTGCCCAGATTTAAAAAAAAAACTGAAATATATATCTTTTAACAACAAATCTAAATGCAATTAATAAACATTAACAGTTTTGCTTACCATAAAATAATTAGGAAAGAAAAAAATGTTAAACTATCGTATGGGGTTACATCCATTTTACTACTACATCTAGAGCAGTAAGACTACAATTGCCTATAGTTAACAGATTACATAGCTTCCTTCATGACAATCATACATCTAGAGCAAGGCTTTATCCTTATGCTCATGGGTTTGAATAACAGTTCTTTTTATTTATTTTTCCTTCTTAAGCTTGAAGCCAATCATACATTTGTCAATATTTCCTTGATGATTAGCCCATGAGCTCAGGTAACTTCATTTAGTCCGTCGATTTGCAAATTACTTTTGATGTGAGCTTATGAATGTATAAACAACAATATGTCACGTATTATACTATTAAGAGACAATGGGAGTGTGTTAATAATATATATAGTCGTTGGTCTGGTTCTTAATGAATCCAAAATTTAATTATCAAAAATATTATGATATACTAAAATTTACCTTTCTTACATAATTTACCAAATAAAAAAATCTGTTTGGATCCCTATCTGATACTGGATTCTATCTATAAAATCAATATGGACGATAGTAAGGTCAACAACAGATATGATTTCATACTTAATATTTTATGCTTTTCCATGTTCAGTGCTTCCAATAAACAATATATTCGGATAGCTCAAGGAAGTTATTGAACATTGTGACTTAATACTTATAAACTTAGCATCTAAATATGCAAGAAAGAGTTAAATTTAAAAGATTATTATTACCATTTAAAAATTATATTACTTCAATAAGAGCTATTACAAAACAAAAGCCACTATATAAAGGAAATTTAATTTTGCTCATGTGATAATGAACTTTAATAAACTTCAAGGTCCCTTAGCTTTTTTCTATGGAAGTATAGTAGATTAATTATAATTCAAGTGTTATTAAACCTCAAACCGCCAATATGAGATGAAATCTAAACATCATTTAAACATTGACAGTTTTATATTTAAATAGTCTAAATCACCGCTACCTTTTTGGTATTTGTTTAGTTATAATTTGATATTGCAATTTGATTTGATACAGTTCCAGATTCATATATATATATATATATATATATATATATATATATATATATATATATACATACATACATATATATATATATATACATACATACATACAGTATTGATCCAAAAAACAATGAAGTATTGTAATTGTAACAACCCTGGTTTCTGGATTACCATCGAAATAAAAATTAAAAATAGAAATTTTAAGTTGAAAAAAAGAAAGAATTTGCAAATTTAGTACAAAGTCAGTAAATACTTCAAAGTGGTGCACGTTGGAATTGAACTGCATATGGCCTTCTTCACGTGAGAATAGGCCAACTAGAAACAAGTTGAAACACTTTTACTTGCACCACTAAATTTTTAAAGCAAAGGTTGGAACACTTTTTGCCATTATCATTTTTATGCAGCCGTGTCCTTTCTTTCAATTGTGCATGTCTACCTTTAATGCAAATGTACCATAACTCTGCCAGCACATTCTTTTGCTTGACTTGTTCACAAATTTGAAAAGAAAAGTAACCTGCATCATTCTTTCGTTCAAATTTCCAGTAGCTCTGAGAATGCATTAATGGCGTTTTCAAAATTTTGCTCCAATTGAATCCTAGTTGCTAACTGGTTCTGAAACAAATTTGGGGTGAGTGTAAACTCACACATCTATTTAAACCATGCTTTGCTTTTCTGTTATTTATATGGGGTAGCACAAAACTGAGTCATTTAATTTTTTAACTTCATCACTCGCGTGCAAATTATATTGTCCAGGCTGCGTGCAAAATTTTATTGCCCAGCCATTCTTTTCATTATATAATTGTTGCAAAATTTTATTGCCCAGCCATTCTTTTCATTATATAATTGTTTCGTACGTGCGTGAAGTTTGTATTGCAAAGAAAAATCAAGTCCTGGCATTCATTTTATTTTTCTTTCATTTATTGCGTGAATGCAAATGTTCTCTGGACAATTTTTTATGTGAAAACATGTTGTATACAAAAACTATGCCCAGACCATCACTTTAATTCGTGTGTGCGTGAAAATGAGTTCCAGGCCATTTTTTTCGTGTACGCATGTGTGTGTGAAAATGAAGCGTGTGTGCATTTAGCCAAGTCCAGATATTTTCTTTTTGGTTATTTCATTTTTCGTGCAAATTTTGTAGCATACAAAAGCATGTCCGGGTCATTTTAATTTATCGACTCCATTCCATGCGTGCATGAAGTGCCCAGACCATTTATTTGACTTCATTAGCGTGCATGCATGCTGTAGTAAGTCCGGGTCTTCTTTATTTAATCATTTCGAATTACGCATGAAAATTTGAGTTGCACGTTTCTATGTCCAGATCATTTTGTACAAGTGTGCAAATAGGGGTTGCACGAAAATATGGCCAGGTCAAATATTTTCTACTTCATTTTTGCGTGCAAGATGTATAGCACGTAAGTAAGTCCAAGTTCCTTTAAATTTTGTCTTTTTCATTTTTGTGTGCAAAAGTGTTTTGCACATTAGCATTGATACACCTGTGTACGCAGTTAGTCCAGACCAAATATTTTCGTGCAAGTGGGCAGTGAAATGTTTTTGAATATATAGTAGTGCAGTCCGGTGTTTGGTTTTGAAACGTATTTTGTTGCTGTTATTTTCATAATGGATTTTTCCCCGGTGTTTATATTTGAAGAGTGTTGTTTTGATGAGATTTTTGACGAATAAAAATTACTGTTGTTTTGACTCCAGTAACCGTTAATTTAAAGTGAATTTTTAAGCGGCTATCTTGCAATCAAGAAAACCCGCAACGTTGATTTTTATATCCGTTTTTATGGTGTTTTGTGAAGCGCAATTTCCTTATCGAAATTGCTATAGATGTTGCTGTTTTAACCACGTGTTTTCAAATCATTTTAAAATATAATTGATCATCAAAATTTTTACGCTTTCAAAAGAATGGGGAATCGATTTAAACGCTTCAGCAAAATTAAGGACTATGAACCCTTACTTTTACTGATTCGCTTAATTCCGGACTTGTCCATTTGAGAATGTAAAAATTATTTATATAAAATACACAATTTTGCACTTTCAAGGAAACGATGATGAGATTTAAACGATTTAGCAAAAGTGCGGAGTATGGAATCATCAAAACCTCATCTTTTGTTAGGCTTCGAGGTGTTACTTTTGGTGTATTGACTCTCATCTCATATATGTATTGATGTCTATGTATATGTACATTTGGTTCATGAGAACCATCGAGTGTTGTAGCATGTATCCAGACTTACCTTCCGCTATGTATGATATTTCTGTTCTGATGTGATTATACGTATATGTGTTGTTGTTATTATGAGTTGTTCTGAATTTTTCATAAGCCACCGTGGTTTCGTTTTAGATTTGGATTGAATGTATATCGTTGGGAATAATTTAAACAACTCTTATTGATGTAATCAATACTCGTCTAAGGCATAACTTACGGATGGTCGCTTCTAACAAGCCTTATTCTTCACAATAGCAGACGTTATTTCTTATAATAACCTTTGTTATTGTGAGCATAGAGGTGGGGCGTCACAGTAATTGCAGCCTCCTTTTACAAAATTGAAGACATAATAATGTAGAACAGTCAAACAAAAGAATAAAATATTTATAGAAAATTTTGCAATCAACGGTAAGATATGAAAATATGCTTACTATAAGTAATAGTAGTCTATCCCTTCGAGAAGATACCTTAGTATGCTAATTGCCAGAGTTCCATAAAGAAGTGAATGAGCCAAATATGCTGTGTTGAAAAGAGAGATGCACAAATGAATAATTAAAAAGGTTGGGTTTTTAAGCCAGCTTTCAAGCTTTTATACTACAAAAGAAGAATACAGTGAGATGGATAGGTGAATAAATTATGGAAAAACATAAATTTGTAAACTGATCAAAATATATAAACTTTTAAGCTAGACAATGCTATATTAAATGTCTCTTTCGGCATATACAGTGTGGTAATAACAGGTTGAGTGGAATATACAATAAGCAACAATAATGTATACCTGGTTATTAGGGACAAACCCAGCATTCTTGTTGTTGGAAACTTGATTTGTTTCCGCTGTTTCTTTCGGCATTACGTCACTGGGTTGATATATTAGCATATATATATATACAATGAACAATTTTCCTTGTGATATATACTGAGTTGCCCTCTATATTCACAAAAATTTCATGACAAAAATACCCCTTTAATTTTTTTTGCTTAATTTATGTTTTACTTCTTTTTTTTCAAATTTTCTGTCCACCACGCAGTGGCATTGCATGGTACCCTGAAGGCACCAAGTGGTGCCACTGCGTGGGAGAGTAATTTTGGATTTTTTTCCGACATGGGGCAACTTAGCAATTGAGGGGTTTTTCACTATTTTAAAATTATGCTAGGAAACTCAACAATTGGTTGCTATTAATGAAGTTAAAACAGCAATGGCTTAAATTATATTATCTCTATTAAATTTTTTTGGAAACACACGTTTAGAGGATCCAATATAAGAAGCAATTAATGAGAAAATTCAATAAGGTCCCTATAAGAGTATCTAAAACAATGAAGATAAAACATTTTACTATAATCATAATGAACCTTTTACTGTAATTAGAAAGGAAAGTTGATGACATGCCCACAACTTCTCCATTGCATAAACTATAAATTCAAAAGGCACAAAAAATCCTAGAAGCTGTGGAAATGTTTAAACGAAATTTCTCTATTCCATATACTATAGATTCACCTATAGGTAGAATAAAAGAAGAGGTAAATACAGTGAGGATGTACCTTGGAAAGTTGATGATGTATGTAGATGAAGATCAAATTAAGTACCTTTATTCCTAGCCAGTCAGTAAAACATATTTGTAGACAACATTTTTAGTGAAAGTTCTGGTTCGTCCAACAACATGTCCCTTTTCTACCAACACCTTGGTATTAGCGCTTGAAACTCCTCGTGAAAGTGCCACATATAGCTGTCCATGACCAAATACATTCTCATGTAGAAATATACCGGTATTTTTTATCGTTTGCCCTTGTGCCTTATTTATAGTGAAGGCAAAACACAAACGAATTGGAAATTGTTTCTGTATTAACACAAACGGTAAATTCAAATTTTCAGGTGGCTTTAGTGGGATTCTTGGAATGAAAACTCTAGTACCAACATAATGTCCAGTGATGATTTCAGCATCAATGCAATTCTTATTGAGTTGTTTACATATAAGCCTCGTTCCATTGCATAATCCAATTTTCGAAGTCAAATTTCTTAACAACATTATCGGTGCTCCAAGCTTCAATTTTAGACAATGTGGAGGCAGCACGCCAGGAGTGATTGGGTTTAGAAATTCTTGTTGGTATAAATTGCGAGCATCGTCTTCTACTGCATCATATGAATAGTAAATGGTTTCATTTCCAGGAAATATATTGAGTACATGTTCATTGAGCTTGTTGACATATTCATTTAGTGGTGTAATTAATGTTCTATTAACTATGTACTCTTTATCGAATGCATTTTTTGATAAGTTGGGAAAATTTTTATCTATCAACTTTGACAGTGGATTAACATCATTTTTTGACGTTATGACCATATTTGTTGGTAGTTGAATCATTTCTTCATTGATTGAAGGTTCGGTACCATCTCCAATTTGAATTAGAAATTTTGAATATGCGATATCATTTGTTGCTCGCATGTTTTTCTTTAAATGCAAAATTTTAAATTTTTCCCATAAAAGTGATTTAATGATGCATGCATTAATCGCTTCATTTCTTGTAGCTTTAGGCAAAACTGGCAATACTTGTCGAAAATCTCCTCCCATAATAAGGATTTTACCTCCAAATGGTTCATCTACATCCATTATATCTCTCATAGTTCTATCAAATGCCTCAAAAGCATAACGATGTACCATTGTAGCTTCATCCCACATAAGAACAGTTGATTGTTTTAAAAGTTTTGCTAATTTTGACTGTTTGCTTATTGAGCACGTTAATGTCGCTTTTGGTTGTAATGGAAGTTTAAATCTTGAATGTGCAGTTGTAACAACCCGCATATTTGTCGATTTTATATTTAAATATTTTATTTAAATATTTCATCGTTAGTCGGATTGTAGTCCGAAAAGCTACTTTTTGCAAACAGTCGAATTAGGACTCGGGACCACTTCCATTGAGTTCAAAATGCCGTTTGCGATCTTTTTGAGTATAATCTTTGATATGTTTGGAGTAAGTCGAATTTCGCTACTTTTTCACTTTGGACTTTGTGTTTGGTTTAGCCCATTTGCCCAATTCTGGTTATATCAACCCAGCCCCTCTCCTCTTCTCTTCATTCATTCCTCATTTCCTAACTCTCTTAAGCTCAAGAGAATAATGGGGGAAAAGATTGGAAATGGAAATTCCTAAGCCCTAGTTCCATTGCAAATTCAAGCTCCTACCTCCAAATTCAAGAAGAAGCTTTGGTAAGCCTTCCCTTCATCTTCTCCAACTCCTTCTCCATTCAATTTCAGAAATTTCCTAAACCTAATTTTGAAAATGATTCTCTTTTAAGCTTAGTTTCAAGCTTGTTGGGTTGGAATTGAAGAGATTGTTCTTGCCATTGCTCTATAGCTTCTTCTTCATTGATTTTGTGAAAAGGTGAGATTTTTATCTCACATCTTAAACTATATTTATCTTCGATTGTTAGGTATGAATTCCTAACCTTTATTCTTGTGCAATTGCTTTTGGTTTGGATTGATTTGGTGAATATTCCAATCTTTAGTGTTTTGAGTTCAATTCTTTGAAAATCCTAACTTTGATCTTTGATCATGATTTTTGTGATGCATTGAAGAGCTTATAAGGCCGGGTAGTCGATAGGCGTAAACCCTT
The DNA here is from genome assembly GCA_030737815.1 of Allium fistulosum. Taxonomy (NCBI): domain Eukaryota; kingdom Viridiplantae; phylum Streptophyta; class Magnoliopsida; order Asparagales; family Amaryllidaceae; genus Allium; species Allium fistulosum. The sequence goes on from CM060906.1 coordinate 1,025,002,325, forward strand.
AGCGCTGTTGCTCGACCGATTGCATTTCGGAAGTGTTTGGCATTCATTTGATTGGCATGGGAGTGCTGGAAACAGGCTCCGGTCGACCGACCTCAGAGTCCGGTCGACCGACCTGCTACTCTAGCATCTCCCTGCCTCTGTTTGGAAGTGCAGATTACAGGCTTCGGCCGACCGACCTCAGGGTCCGGTCGACCGACCTGCTACCCGAGCACTTCTGTCTCTGGTCCGGTCAGCCGACTCAGGGAGTCCGGTTGACCGACCTGCTCCTATTTGCCAGTTTTGCCTATATTTCCGATTTTTGTTTGAACTTCCAACTTTAATCGATTCGTGTGGTCTCCTATTTGTTGTTATCATCTCTAAGACTTTGATGACTCCTCTTTCGGGATGGTACCTCGTTGGGTCGCTCGACCCTATCCCCCTTAGGTCGTTAGACCTCATTTTGTCCTCTCTAGGTCGTACCGTTTAGACGGGGCGCTGCCCCCTGGACCCCCGCGACCTGACCGGGCAGGTCGAACCCCGTATTACTCTGCGTAGGCAATCTTATCCGAACTTCTTACTTTGATGGTTTTGAGAATTGATTTCTTTGAACTTTACTCACGTCTTTGAACATGAATTTTTATGATTGATTGTTTCTACAATCACTTCTATGATTTGTCACTTCAAAATATAAAGGTTTTCTATACTAGTAGTAAATATCAAAACTCTTTCATCAAATCGATTTCAACACTATTTTTTATATATCAAAAGTTCGTTTTCTCAAACCGATTTCCAATCTACTAATATATATAAGCCTTTACTTCACTCGAATGAGAAATCGACTTAAACGACTTAGTAAAACGAGTGGTATGAAACGCTTGCGTTCACTTCGTCGGTTAGCTCTTGGACTTGTTCGATTGAACCCTTTTCGTGACAATTTCCTAGTGAAGATTTACAGCTTGTTCGTAAATATTTAAGTTAAGCAAGTGGTTATGGGACATGAAGCTAAACTCATATATTTACTAGCTTGGTGTGATTGACACTTCTCGCTGATCATGATGATCATTTTATGATTTAGACTAGCAATTGTGCGATGTCTCTTTGATTGCAAGGTAAGACTAGACCGCAATAGTGTGATTCCGACTCACACACATCTCTTTGTCCGCAAGGTTAGTCTAGGCCGCAGTAGTGTGATTCCGACTCACACATATCTTTTTGTTTGCGAGGTTAGGCTAGACACCATTTGTGTGATTCCATTCACACATACCTTTCTGCTTTTTGGTTAGCCTAGGTCTCAATCAGTGTGATTATGACTCACACGTATCTTTATGTTTGCGAGGTTAGGCTAGACACCACTTGTGTGATTCCATTCACACATACCTTTTTGCTTTTTGGTTAGCCTAGGCCTCAATCAGTGTGATTCCGACTCACACATATGGGGTAGCTCCCCATGGTCTTCGGACCGTCATGTGATAGGCCTCTTTCTCTTTTTATGATTTCTGGATTTCTTGTTTTGATTTCTGGATTTTTATGTCATTGACTTGTTATGAGTACAAGTTTAGGGTATGATGCCCTCTTTGGATCTTTGAGAAGATTCTTGTGATATTGATCATTTCTCATCGGTTGATCTCCTGTTGATCATCATTTTCACCCTTATAGTAGTATGTAAGTATGGGTATTCTATGTTTATGCCATATCTATTATTTTATATCATGTCATCTGATATTTATAGTTAGACTGATCCGTTTATTATTTTCTTAAATAATACTCGGGTCAGACCGAGATGTTACAGGTGCTTCTGCTTGACTTCCTCCCGGGATTTGCTATTCTGACTTTTGGCTAACTATTTAGTTTTGCAGTCTTTTTGTTGTATACACTTCAGATATGGACTCGTAGTTGTATTCTTTTGGTATAGCACGTGTTGCTATTCTTTTGTATTATCGTGGATCTTTCTGACCACTACTCTGATGTACACTTTCATGTGTTGTATATTTATTCATATCTTCTTCCGCCTTTGTGATATGAATTGTCTGAGACTGATTTGTGTTATGTTTATTTCTATATTTGTTTCCGAAGATTATATATAGCCACCGTGTGATAGCTTTGTGTTTGTATCGGTATGTCGGATTTCCTCCTTAAAAGATATGCATTCTATTCTATCTGACATATCGGTGCTCGCACAAAGAAGTTACATGGATGGTCGCTCCTCAACAGCCTTATTCTCCGCGCTAGTTGACAGCATTACTCCGTAGTGTTCTTGGCTAGCGTGGGTATAGAGGTGGGGCGTCACAGCAGTTCTTCCACTAGGTAGTATAGTTGCAGCGATACCAGATGTAGCTGTTGCAATTGCAATACCACCATATTTTCTAACCATTGACAGAATAGCACGGTATAAATATGTTTTTCCTGTCCCTCTAGGACCATCTATAAAAAACAAACATTTTTCTTTTTTTACAATTGCATTCATAATTGTATTGTAGGCCTTCAATTGTTCCTCATTCAATTTTTCAATAGCTAGTAAATCATCATCGGAAATAGGAATCGCTAACTCTTCTTCTATTAGCTCTGAAATTTTATCACATTCATCACAATCATATGCTCTTGAGATATTTGGAAAATCATAATCAGTTGTGCTTTTGTTGTGTTGGAGAAGTAACATGTTTAAATCTTTCAAAAGACGATTTGTTAGAAGCATTTGGTTAGTAGTACTTGAATTTCGATAATCTTCTACCATATGATCGAAAAACTCATCCCATAACCTTGCACACCTGATGGATTGCAGAAAACCAAGATAGTAACAAATAACGGTCTCAAAGAAACTGGCATTTGTACTTGAGACTTCAGTCAAACATTCTTTAATACTATCATCGTTTTCTAAAAGCCATCTTTTCTTAGCGGCTTCTTTAAATGTTCGACTTCTAACTTTGTCAACTGTAAGTAAATCATTAAAAGAAGTCGGTCCTCTAATATGATTCAAAAGTATTCTCAAGAAAAATTCTCCTTCTGTAGGTAGGACTATGTATATTCTACCAATCACCCTTACATCAGATACTCTTCTTTTCCATTTTTTTCATTTTTAATCCAACAATAGTGCTCTGGAAATTCACAATATAAAAGTTGCCTTGCCTATTCATCAATTGAATTTGTATAGAAAAACTATGTCAGCATTGTGTGTAGGTTGCTTTCATCGGCCAAAACTTCATTGATGGTTTGATCATTAGAAAACATAACACTTTGTTTATTTGAAAGATGTATTTGAAGACGTTCAACTGATGGATATATCTTGCTAAGAGAGAACCTAAAAATCTTCCACAATGCTTCTGGAGCAGAAATCCACCTTGCATCTATAAATTGTTGTATCTCATCATAGTTAGGTCCATGTCAAACTTGCATTGAAACGCAGTCTGGACCTTTGTAAACATATTTGTAAAGATATTTAACGCTTTTTATACTACTACATATCTCTACATTGATGTGACAGTTATATTTACGTAGTAACCAAGGATTGTAAGGTACAACCCATCTGTTATCTACCATCAACTTTTCATTTCTATCAATAGGAATAGATTTTCCAGTATCGCGTCTTCTGTAAATTGGGTATGAATCTGTGCCTTGAATAGTCACATTTGAAAATTGTTTTGGATACTCTCTTTTGCAACTACCATTTTTCATGCAAGGACAATTTCGATTTTGAGTACCACATGGTCCATGAATCATCCACTTCATTACTACCACATGTAACTCTGATTCTTCATTAGAATCTGGTATTTTTGCTCTAACAATTTCATCATATTCATCTGGGTTAGTCAATTTGTCTTCATCTTTGAGGATAATTAGCATATGAACATGTGATAAACCTCTTTTTTGAAATTCAATCACATGGACGTGAGCAACTACTTTTCCAAGTGCTCCTTCAGTAAAATTATCTTTTTTTAATTCCTCGTATTTTGCACGTAATATCCTTGTCGTCAAATCTGGTCTGTCTTGGGGGTCTTGACCGGGTAGCAATTCGCTAACAATTTCATCCCAAAGTGGATTACATGTCATTGTAATGAATAAATCGGGTTTGCCATACTTATTTACTAAAGCCATTGCATCTTGATATCGTTGATACATATCACGTGGACAACCAATATAAGAAGAAGGTAGTATTGTTTGTGTTCCAACATTACCTAGCTAAGAGAATTTATTAAAAACTTCATAAATATGAAATTTAATTACGTAAAGGTATAAAAATGTACTTAATATAAGAGCGGTTTTAAAATTCACAAACTACGCACTTGCATCATTTTCCCCGGTGTTTAAAGCATCTTGTAATCCTTGGTACATTTCATCTCTAATGGTTTTTTGATTACTCCTATACAATCTTAGCCTGCTGGTATCTATCTTAACATAGTTATCAACCATGTATTGTTGAAATAATCGTCTGCCTCGAAGAAAAGGCGATTTATCATTTTCTCGAATCTATAAAAGAACATTAGATATTGATGAATATTAAGAAGTAAAAATATAAATATACAAAACGAGTTATATATTTAATTGTATATACCAGTAGAATATTAGCATAATACTCATGACATGAAAATTTATTGCCATTTTCATCCTGACTATTTATATCCCATCTGTAACTTCCATATGGTAATAAAAGTGGATATTGCAATGGATCATAATAACCAGCTGTTTCAGGAACAGTTATGAGTTGTCCATAGTTTGTCTCAACTACAATATCTCTTTCATGTATTTCTTCATTTTCAGCTCCTTCTACCCAAATTCCAGCAACTTGTGAAGAAGTTGAGAGAGTATATTGTTTTTGATTTGAAGATTGTTCTTTTATGACCAATTTACAATGTTGGATATTTGGTTTTTGTCCAAGTTGTCGAAATACAACTGCAAATCTATTGTGTGTACTAAGAGTTTTTTGTAATTTCTCCACGATATCTCGACTCAAAGTATTATTTTCAGCCAATCGGTTATTAATTTCGTTCTCTGTATCGTAAATATAAAGTTGTAGAAATCTTGGACGATTATCAGATGTAGGTACCAAACTGCCTATTTTATGATAGATACTTCCTTGAGCTTGAAATGTGTATACTCCATCTTTACCAGTAGCCAAGTTCTCGTCAACATGAACTCCCATCGATGTAAATGCAAACATATGGTTATAAGCTCGTATGTTTTTTCTGAATTCTTTTCCTTCATTTGATTGGTCATTGTACAAATTGAAGATCTCATCGGGTGAAGAAATTGATTGTAAAATGATTTTTCCATTTAGACAACATAAGTTATTTGATTCTCGGTGAAAGAGTTTTGCTTGACAATGTCTGCATATTCTTGATTGTGGCAAATAGAATTTTTGAAAACCAGAATGATCTATAAAGCTTCTTGCACAATTATGTCTTGTTGTAGCACTTTGACATGGTTGAGTAACTCTATGTATTGTGTTTCTATTGATGTTGTCTCTTTGTTCAAAAGATGGTGTATTAGTGTTCTGTTCATCTTCATTGTTCACCGACCCATCGAAATGTTGGTCTACACAAATTATTGATAAATAAAATTAATAAGTATTTATTAACATGAAATTCATATAATTTTTTTATTATATTTAATATAATATATATATATATCATAAAGAATTATAGTAAATGGTTTTCTTAGTAATACCTTCTATATTTCGAGTGCAAGGTGAAGAAAAGGAACTATCTATGCTTGTTTATGATTCGTAATCATTGATATTTTCTTCACATCTTCTGGATTTTCTAATATGATAATTAGAGCGAACTTGCTTTCCTTTTGCTTCTTTTTCAGCTTCTGTCATTGAATTTCTTTTTGTTCTATCATAAATGTTACGACGCTCTAATTGTTGAGCCCTTTGTTCTGCATTTAATTCAGATCGACGTTGTCTTTTTCTTTCTGCCTTGATTTTAGCATCTAATAATGCTTGTTTTTGAGCTTTCTCAATGATTCTAGGGCTTCTACGAAGTACCAAAGATGGTGATTGGTTAGATGTTCCTGCTTGACGTTTGTTTCTTTAAAGGACTCTTGGACTTCTACGGGGTGGTAACTGAGAACTATAGTTTGATTCCATTGGGTTGTGTTGAATTCTATTGGTATTCGTTGTCCTTTGTAAGTGAACAACTCCGTTGGCTTCCATTGCTTGAAGTTGAGCTTTTTCGATTATTCTAGGACTTCTACGTGGTTTTGATTCGAAGAGTTGATTAAGCTCCAAAGTTTGGTAGTGAAATGCACAGATTCAAGATTGAAATTGTTTGACCCTAAAAATAGAACATTTACTTTGTTTAATTTAGGAAAAAGTAAAGATTGTAAACCATTATTGTGTAAGAACTAAGGTATGTACAAAAATGAAAAAAAAATACTTAATTGTTAAGTAAACTATGGTATTTACTTAATTTGAGATAATAACATAATCATTCCTGGTAAGAAAATATTTATATAATGTTTATAAATCCTACTTCAAAGTATTTTCAATGGTTTTGCATACAGTAGGAGTTAAAATCGGCGTAGAAAAATATCCTTAATAATCTCTCAAATTTCAAGCTATTCTACAAATAATACCACTTATGTTCACTTCAAAAGTTTTTATTCCAATTAGTGCGTTATTGAACAAAATGTTGTCTTTTTATATAAAGTATTGTTTCTAAAGTAATGTTGTGATTATATATTTATGTGAAAATTGTTTTTAAGGTAATAATCCATGCGTAAGTTTGTAAATATTTTTTTTTGTTTTCAGTTACAAATAAATATCCTTTTTAATGCATGTATCAGTAGACGTATCAAATGTAAGTACTATCCTAGAGTTTTTAATCCCAACTCGTGTATTATATAGTCGAGTGTAAAAAAGGATGTACGTTAAAATAATTATAACTCTTTTCGATGAATGAAAGATATTTGGTTGCCTTGTTTGCCGATGTCCAAACACCTTTGTAAAAATGTGTACAACACCTAACTTCTGTCTAAAACAAAATAAACCATTTTGGGACTAAATGCTTTAATTTCTATAGCACTTCACTTCTTTCTCTTGTACGCATACTTTGCATCCAAGGGGTGTGTTGTCGTTGTATTTTCTAAATAAATTAAAGCCTTTTGGGACTAAAGACTTTAATTTGTTGTTGTATTTTTAAAATTAGTATTTAAAGTTTATTTTCAAATAAAAATTATATTTATTTCTTAATTTAACCAAATGCAAATTTTTGTGTTCTTTGCAATTTCTTATACAAATTCGTTTGCAATACTTATTACTAAATTAATTTCCATCTTATGTTATTTCATAAAATAAAATAATGTTAATATTGTTTTGAAATTTCAAATAATAAAAAAGTAAATATGATGGTTAATCTCATGATATAAGATGATAATCAAATTTCATATTCACACACACGCGCACGCACGCACGAAATATCATGCACAATACAGGTGCAGTTTTTTTACTTTCACAGCTTCATTATACAAATCAAATTTTGAACGCTTATATCATTGCCCCCGAGAGTTGTAAATTTATTTTTACTTATATAATATATATATATATATATCAGTTATCATAATTTATATGGGCAAAACCCAATTATTACAGAAAAGGAGGTTTTAGGGACATATTTTGATTCTTCTTTTAAGAAGAAGTAAAATTTGCCAAACAAAGCTCATATTTTCTATGATAAACCTTATAGTTTTCAAAAATTCAAAACAGAAAAAAAACTTGTAGTTAAAGTGCGCAATTAGCATTGTTAAAAGCGAGTTGATCACAAAATCGTGCCATATATCTACCATTGCTTTATTAAAAGTACGTAGGACTACAAATTGATCGTTTTGTAGACCCAAAGCCATTTCAACATCATTATTTTGTCTTGTAGTTAAGCATAATTCTTTTATTTGCGGTGATTGAATCGAATATTTTCCTTATAACATGTAATAAAATGCATAATTTATCCCATTCAAATTCATTTACACAAATAAAATATAAGTCACTAAACAAGTATCACTTGCTTAGTATATCATTAAAAACAATGAAAACAGCCAACAAAATATTGAATTTAAGATATTCTAAAAAATGAATTGTACCTTGAGACAAGGGGACTGCAAAATCACCAATATTTGAAAGTAGTATGCCAAAACAATTCAAAACAATTTGATTGTAGCGTTAGATACAGTGATGTAGGAATGAGGTTATTCACGATGCAATCAATAGTTGTGTAGTCATAATAAAAGGTGTTATGAAAAAAAGGAATTTGTAAAGATAAATTAAAAAATTGCCCAAAGCTATTAATACTTATTAAGAGATTAAGATCTAACCCTGAATTAAGTTATAGCACATGAATCATTAAGGAATGTAGATAATACTTAAAACATGAAGGAATTAAAATAAATTAGCGAATAATTACCTGAGATTGATGTGTGATGGATATCAAATTAATGATGATTGAGCTTTACTATTTATCTGCATTGAACCAAAAAACTCAAGTTAATTATAGGGATTAAATTATTGAATCAATTTAAGTAGTATCCAATTAAAACAACAAATGCTACCATTCCACAATCTAGTACAACATCATAATATGTGAATCATTCAAACATTGAAGAGCATCACTTGAACGGATAAGAAAAAGAGTGATGCTATATATATACATATACATATACATATATATACATACATACATATGTGTGCGCGCGCGCATGCCCTTTTAGGCCTACGTTTACTTGTATGGGTATGTACATACTATTGTTTATAATGAGCACATTCTTTTCCCCATACAATCTACTTGATAATTTACCATGTTAATTTACAAAAAATCAATTAGTATTTCTTCTATGTTTTTTCCCTTAGTTTTCTACTGCTAAGTGTATGCCTGTGCTTAGTGTATGTCATTAAATCGCTACTGTTGGAAGGGTTGATTGTAGTGCAACAGTTCACCATCAAGCAACTAAATATTAATAATAATTTGCCTATTTTTTCCAATTATAACAATGTCAAGATAAAAATGAACAGATGGCGTACATTTGTTTAATGATACAGGCTTGGAAGAATAATTCATGAAATGTCAGGCATTGGTTAGCCAATTATCCTCCAGCTCAAGTTAAAATGACACCTGGTTTCCTCTTTAGAATTTTCTCTGCATTTAGATTTAGATAAACATGTACGAAAGTTCTTCGCGATTTAAATTTAAATGTTATGAAATTTGTTTATCATATGAATGATTTCACTAAATGCATTTTTAGATAAATAATTTGTACCCTTCATGAATTCAAAAGATTGCCTGTTAACCAAAATAAATATGTTTACATGATTATTTATAGCAACATGGAGAAAAGAATGCTTTGTTTAATTTGAACCTAAGTTGAAATTATGTCTAAAATTTTGTGTCCACTTTATCAAAACATTATTATTTATATTTTATACATTTCTGCATGCATTAGAACTACTATATACATCCACTGCAAATAGTATACTGTCAAACGTTTAAGCTAGAAACTAAAATAAGAGACTAAAAATTAGCATAACCCGAGTGGTAATTGTTAACCTTCTCCTTTCCAACATTTTATTCTTCATAATCAAGCTTTGAACCCAGATTCATCTTCAACCTTGCATAACCTGAGTGGAAATGATTTATAAAAATTAGCATGCATATCCTGATCATTGTATATACATCTTCTAAAAATGCAATAAAAGTTTAATTTTGCAATATTACCGAGCATCTACACATTAAAAATCAATGTACACCTGAAACTATTATATTATCATGTTCTGTATACAGAAAAGGTAAACTAAAATCATAAAAATAAAGCATCATGCTTCTTGATTAGCTTCAGTGCACATTCACGAAGTAAGAAAAAACTGATAAAGATGGTGTGATATCGACCTACATATGCACTTAACTTGGTTTGCATTCAAGATGTAAATTATGGGCTTGTACACCTAACTGTTTTACGTGTATTTAGTTTCCAGTTCAATAAGTGAGAACTGAAAAATACTTTTTCCAAAGTGGTTTGTATGTCTTGGGCATCCATATAAATTTTTACTCTTTTAATTTTGTATGCTGTTAAACAATAATCCATGTTTAATAAATTAAACTAAAGACAAAAAATAGATATAATATATTAATAAATTAACTGGCACAATTAGATGGGAGAACTCAAATTAAATATATAATTTCTACTTCAACCTTTAGCTTTTCATTATGTAGATGAGTTGTGCATACTAGATTGATTGATTGAGCGTATGTGTGTGTGTGTATTATGAGAAGCTTATGTATATATATAAAAAAATCAGCATTCGTATCATACTTTTGGTTCTAGTAATATACTTCGAACATTTAAGAGGAGTAGTTTTATCATTTCTGGAACAATACAAAAGACAGAATCCATAAAATCTAGCAATATACACTATCGGAATACAAAAGACGGAACATTTAAGAGGGGTAGTTTTGTGGGCTTGCATCCAGTTATGTTGGTATTTGGACTGAAATATACACTATCGGTTTTTGCGTATTTTTGTTTATTTTCAACCTATTTGATGATTACTATATATACTTCAATTGATCACGATGTTGATTACATTTTATTTTCTGCCTTTATATTTCATTATTGCAATTGATCTTTTAGTCACTTAGTTCTATGCATGTCAAAGTGAACTAATATTTTAGCTTACTCCCTATCAATTACCTCTCCCGTCAAGAATATGGAAAAACTATACTTTGATAGTTAACATATTTAGCTTATATTTTCAATAGATAAGTTGTTCTCTATATTTGGCCGAATGCAATTTCAAGAGCATGACGATTACTCTAACGGTTGTTAATGTTTACGCGTTGGTAATTCATTTGGTGATTAACGTAATCATGTAGAAATAGACCCACGTAGAAAGTTGATTCATTCTTATTTGTATTTTGTGAGTATTTAAGGTTGTTAGAGTTACATATCTCATAAATATCAATATTAAACTAATTTTGGACACATACTGTTTTTTTTTCTTTTTGCTTATGCTATGACCAATTGCGTGATTACATCTAAAATAATATTGAATTCAAATATGCTTCGCACTGTGATGATAGAAAACGTATTGAGTCAAATCCAATGGAAATTAAGAAAATGCAATAAGCATGACTTAGGAATTAAATAATAATAAGGTGTAAGAGAAACTTATGTTAAGGTAAGTTAAGAAGAGGAGAAAATTCATTGCGTAATTTATATAAATGTATAGTCAGATTTATTGGCTGATCACGGTTGTTAAATTTTAGTCAAGTCTAACACATCAAGCAAATATGAAAATTTCAATAACAATGTAGTTCTCAAATCTCAAATTAAAAAATCAACTAAGCTTTATGATGGTGAAAGAGACGGTAGTAATATGAACTGTAGTAATGTTCTCCCCAAGCTTCAACTTGTTAATAGTCATAATTTTAAGGACAGCAATACCAAGCTCGATTTTTTAGCATATATGAGCGCAGGTACACATTCATACATATAAAAATAGAGAAACTTATAAACTATTTTTTAGCATCTACGACCAACATTTTTTATACATTTACAAAATAAGAAAACTGTTACATTATTTGACAATCTTGCTTCTTCTTCCATCTTCCAATAATAGGGGGGGCTAATGAATGCCATTATATGACTGAAACTTTTGGAACTCCAAAGAAGAAATACGAGTTTCACTACTCTATGTTTATTGAAAATTTTGAAATTCAACATGCTAAATCCATGAAATTCAACGATGGATACAAAATCTCTTCTGAACGATCTGTGAAGGAATACATTAATTCTACAGTTACGTACAGCCCCATGTGACAGGTTGTTCAGGGAATAAAGGTGAAAATAATGTTGGATTGGGGCCCAACAAAACCTCTGCCTGATGTGGTCATCATTCATCCTCCAAAGGATGAAGAGGAGTATAAAAGGCCTGCTGTTGTCATTGCTGCTACAGATACTGACCTCCATGTTGCATAAGCTTATGTGTGTTTCATCTCCTCAGTTTATCTGATTAATTACCTTTTATCTTTTCAAAAATATTCCAAGTATTTTGGCTGTATTAGTCTGTAATGTTTAGTATTTGAGCACTGGGCATACCAAATCAGTCCTTTATTTTTGATAAAAATTACTTCTTGTTCTAAAATAAACTTTTAAAACGCATCAAGCAACACATGAAACTAAAAACCAAGTTAAAATCAAAGTGCTAAGCCACAATAAGTTGGTAAATATCTAAACACCAACTTCATCTTTAAGTAATTCTATTTATTTTATGTTTGTTTCTTAGTTTTAACAGTTTGATTTTGAAACTAAACAAAGTAAATTTTTATTTTTACTTGAATAATTTTGTTAGATTGAAAATTTTAGACTCAAAAACAAAGATTAGTTTAAATGGTTTTACCCTTATTGGAACTCACCGCACAACCTTTAAAACCGAGGTCCTTGTTACTATCCACACCCTTACCAATGTCCTCTAGTAAGCTAATTAAACTGTAATTTCGTAGTCTACGAAGTAAATAAAATTAAATTATTTCCACTATTAATCTTTCCTGATATTATAATTATTTTCTGTAATAAAGCATGCTTTCTTCTTATGCTACACTTTGTGTTACACAGGAAAATTATATATCACCTACCGTGAAAATGAAAAAGGTGTAGTAGATATGTTTCTAGATAAATATGTAAGACTTTAATGATTTACCAGACAGTGGCCAACAATGCCTCAGATAGTTTATAGTTAATTCAAAATGCTACTGAATCAAAATTCCAAATTCCAAATTCCAAATAAAAAACAATTATCACTTAGATATCAATTTCGCCTAGTTTATTTTAGCTCCGAAATTTCAATTTCCATTACTTTTTCCTTAGCTATTTTATTCTCCTGTTAGTAATTATCAACTTAAAGGTATCAGTTTCTTCTAGTTTGAACCTATCACTTTGTTGTCAATAACTATTTAAACCTAAAACAATCATATGTACACTTAGATATAATTTCTAAATGTATTCGACTAATCATTCTCAAACACACTAACCAATCATTCTCAAACACACAGAAGAAGCAAACACCTCACCATAATCAAAACTAACCTTAGTGGATTGTCGATCGATCCATAATCATTAATCGTGCTTGAAGTTGGAGAAGACAGTGGGTTGTTGGAATCGCGCTGAAGTGACCTTGGTAGATTGTTGGAGAAGACTGTGGATTTTTAGAGAAGACGTCGAACTATCCTTAGCCGATTATTTGGAATCGCGCTGAAGTAGCCCTAATTTTTGCAGTTCAGTGGACTAACCATCGATTGATTGTTGGAGAGACATTTAAGAAGACGGTGGATCTAGAACCGCATGGGATCTATAATCGTTTCTATTTTCAGTGAAGATGAAGAAGGAATGAGAACTTGAAGCGAGAAACAGAGATGAAGGTTGAAAGGGTATAACGGGAATTTCAAAAAGACGCGGTTGATTTCATGTTGATTGAATTATCATTATTAGTAGTAGAGATTATTTATAAAACATAGTTGACTTAGTTAATTTGTTGTTATTATTATTATTTATTCAAACTTATAAACTTGGTTAATTTTTATAATAAACTTATTTAGTTTTGGAATAAACTTATTTATAAACTTATTTAATTTTTATAAACTTAGAAAAGCGTATTCGAATTATTTTGGAAGGAAATTCTTATTTTTAAGAACTAAATTTGGATTATTTGATTTTATTTAGATTTGGATTTGACTTTAAAAAAGTTTGAATATTTTCTTCTTTTGAACCGTCTATATTTAACCTTGCTGGTCCTTCGTACAACCATAATATCATTTGTCTCATTATATTTCAAATTCGTAGTTTCACACATGCACAAAGTTCTGCAAAAAGTTCTGGTATACGTATATGATAACATAATAACATGAGATATATGCAATATTTTTAAAACAAAACAAATCTAGTGCAAATTGAGTTAATTATTTTATATTTTGTGTTTGAAGTTCAAGCATATAATGAACCCCATATTCAAATCTTTTCTATAAACAGGGTGGAAGCTTCAGCATTATTTTACATTGATGCACTAAATTACTCAATTTGAAAAATAAATTCTATGTATATCTCTCATCATGTAACCTTATTCAAAATAATTCCTCAAATAACACATGTTAATTATCTTGAATCTTGATTGTGTCAAGAGATCAACACTTGGTTAATAACTACTGCTTTGCATATGCTAATGCATATGCAGGCATATGGCTTGCATTGCATATGCATGCATATGCATTGCATAGCAAATGCAGGCATTACAATATGCCATTGCATTACATATGCATATATTGATACCAGCATATGCATTTGGTAATGCATTGAATGCACACGTATGTTAATACCTGCATATGCATTTGCAGGCAGTTGCATATGCAGGACTGCATATGCAATGCAGCAGCCAAGTTTTTGGTTACATTAGCTTGTAACTAAGTTTAAAAAGCAATTGTAAATATGTCTTATTGTTTTGTTTTTTGGGGTAAAATGTAACCAAGAAAAAAGCAATTTCAATTTTGGCTTTATTTCTCTTTTGGGTAAAAATTCAGTGCAAAAATAAAATCTATATTGTTTGATTCCATTTTTTACCTATGGATGTCCAAATAAACAAAGATTCCAAAGCAAATAGGACGAAAAAAAACAAGAGAACTACTCACCAAATTCGTCAAAATAGTTTTGCACTTAAGCTCTTATTAATTTTTGGGAACTTCAAGACGACACTATTAGATGATCTCATGGATGTTCCTTTCCGTGCTTTTTTTTGCATGGTCTCGACCATCTTTGCCTCGAGCTTTGAAACAAGCTTTGTTTCGGTGAATCGCCCTTTCCAATCACACCACCCATTTTGGTGATACTTTTAGGATGATGTACAAAATTATAACATGAAAATGGAGATGAAATCCATTAATATGTGGAAGAAAACATCTAATATTTCACAAGAACATTGAAAAGTATATATACACATTCATTAGATTGACACAAAATCTACATATATAAAGCGCCCTTTCATATGCTAATGCATATGACAGGCAAAGGCATATGACAGGCATATGTAGGCAAATGCATATGCTTGGAATTGCATATGCCTTGCATTGCATATGCAGGGATATGCATATGCTAATGCATTGAAAATGCAGGCATATGCTAATGCATGCATATGCATTTGCAGGTTGTAGCATATGCAGGACTGCATATGCAATGCAGCAACCAAGTTTTTGGTTACATTAGCTTGTAACCAAGTTTAAGAAGCAAATGGAAATATGTCTTCTTGTTTTGTTTTTTGGTAAAATGTAACCAAGAAAATTGCAATTTCAATTTGGTTTTTAATTTCTCTTTTGGGTAAAAATCCAATGCAAAAATAGAAACTGACAAAACTCAAATTTCTAAATTAATCCAATAATTTTAATTTTAATAAACTAATTTAAAAGAATCAAAATATCACAAAAATTCAAATATCTAATATTAGAGAGAAAAAAGTGACCTAACTATTAAATGATTTTTTATTTGTTGAATAATAAAATAAAAATTTATAACACTACAACTTTTTTTCCGCAAATATGAAATTCAAAATATACCTTTGTATCAAAAAAATATATGATGTGAAGCATCTACTCTTAATTGTGGTTTTTGAAAACTATCTAAAAATTTCAATACTCTTAGAATGAACTAAAATGATTCAAAACGAATTCTTTTAACAAAAGTGAAGATAAATGGTGAAATCCGGAAAAAAATGGGGAAATAATATGTTTCAAACAAAATTTGAAACTCAAATTTATTTTATCACTTCCAACGAAGAATTTATATAGCACCATAAACAAATTTCATTGAAGTTTTAGAAAAGAATATTAACAAAAAAAATTAAGTATCAAAATTCATATTTGAATATAAATTAATATGGTTTTTTACTACTGAGAAATTCTAGTACTCTTTAGTGAATTAGAAAGATAAAAAAATTTGAAAAATAACTTTGAAACAAAACAAATAGATTTCAAGACCTGAAAAAATAAAAGTAGTTTTTTTTTCTTTCTGAATTCAGATTAGATATAGCACCATATAAATTTTTTGTGTAAGTTCAAGAAATAAATATTACCATATATATTTGTAAACACAAATTAATATCTGGTTTAAAATTACAAAAACAGATATAATATCTTTAAAAATATGTTTGATTCCAACTTTATTTCCTAACTTGTCTAAGAATTTTTTTACACAGATTCCAAAAGATTGTTATGTGTACTTTGCCCTAATATTTTTGTAAGCAATTTTAAAAAGGGGCATTTCACCAGAAGGACAAACTTTGCAGTCCAATTAGTTTCTAGGACACACATTCAAAGAAATTAGTTTCAAGAACAAAATCAGCAGAATAATTACTTTCAAGGACAAAGTCAGCAGTCCAATTACTTTCAAGGACATAATTTCATAGGTTTTTAGGCTCTAAAAACTAATTATTTTACGTTTTGTCCTTGAAAGTAATTATTTCAGTTGTGTGTCCTAGAAACTAATTGCACTTTCTAAAGAGGCCCTTGTGGCTAATTTCCACTTTTAAAAATGTATATTTTGAAACTTGACATCTACAAAATAAAATAAAAAACAAAAAATCAAACAAAAAAATGATCTGAGTAACATATGAACTATTTTCCATTCATGTTAGGTATTTTGAGAAAACGTAACTTCTGAAACTTGACAGCCGAATGTTTTTCGAAAGAAAACTGAATGTTTAATCAATAATTTTCATCAATTCATCAATTTCTACTTTATGTCAGAAACTGCATAGTAATTAACTCAAAAAAATACCTAAATTGTGTGATGAATACCTACTCCACTACTCCACTACAGTACCCGACGAAACCCTAGAAAATGTTAGCTACTTCAGTCGAGAATCGAAGGCGGGGCTCGCCGATGCACAAGATGGCAAGAATAGCTACTCCAATACAGTACTCGATGAAACCCTAGAAAACAATGATTTCTCCAAATCAGACAGCGTCGATGTTGAAGGCCAAGTCGATGAAGAAGAGCAAGATTACAAAAGGTATATTCCATTTGGATTCGAAAATGAAAATTAAATTGATTTTGATGTCCGCAAGAGAGGAGACGAGAGGGAGAAAACCTAGATCTGTACGCACTAAAATGTGTTAGAAGCGTATAGAGGCAGAAATTACTAACCTATCCCCGTGGTTTACCATATTTACATCGTCAATGGGTATCCTAACGATTTCAACCGTAATAAAAGAAAGCTAACACAAATAACCGTTAGGACTTTATAACGATTATAGCTGTTATAAATTATAAATGAATTAGCGTTGCAAATTGGCTAATTTGGTGTGGTGTAGATTCTACGATTCACATTTCACATTTTCTTTGAAGTGAAATCCACGTGTTTGCAATTTTGGCTCCAATGGGAAAATTGGAATTCCATGTTCCTTTCCACTTCTTTTGGTTTCTGCCGATTGGAATTCTGGGGCTAGTGGAATGGAATTGGAACATGAGGTATCTTTTCGTTAACAACTAGAAGATATGGAAAATATTTCGGTCGTGCAAAAAATTTTCAAACTCACCCCTAATATTATGTCATCATCATTGATTTTTGTTAGAGGCCCAAAGAAGCTTTAGGGTGTGTTCGCAAACAGATGGTTGGAATAACGATTAGCGTCCGCGAATATTTACGTTTGACGCGTCAGAGACTTAAAAATTAAGTCAACGTTTCTCCCTGAGAGTTTTGCCATTTGAAAGTGAAGAATTTTTCTAAAAGCGGTTTTTTACTTCCAACTCGGACGTAAAAAATGTTGTATTAGCAATTTTTGGGACTTAATTTTTAATCCAACCTCTAATTTCTAATCTAATTTGTTCGCGAACGCTCTAACCTCCAACTTCTAACCTTCCTAAGTGAATAAAGGTATAAAGATGTGGAGAAAGAGCCGAATTTTCATTATCGTGACAAGTTGAAAATTCTTTTGAAATGGAAATTAAACAAAAAGAGTCAGAAAAACATTTTCAAAAGTTTTTTTTGAAATAGTACTTTAAATACAACATGTCACTAGGACAATATATCACACGTCAATAAACGTTTGAATAATGGTACGCAAGTTTCGAACTTGTGACCTCTCGCAGCAAAGCCGAATCACTTAATCACTGGGACAATGGTGCTTGTCTATTTCCAAAAGTTGTGGATTAAGCTAAAAGACAATGTCAACAAAGATCCTATCACTTGGTTCCAGATTTACTATTTCTATTAATGGGTTACTAATTGTACCGTTTATGGAAATATTTAACACTTTTACAACTAAAAAATTAATTAAGTTTGAAACAAGATTTTTTTATCTATGTTTAATATGAAGACAAAATGTTGCTCATTTTCTTATTTAGTACGTAAATATTAAACATGATTATAAGTGTCATTTATTTCCCTCCAATTTATATTTAGACGAATTGAGAAAGCAAGATTTTATTGCATTGTGGCACATTAGTATATTGCAAAATTCAAATTTATTTTTAATAGACATTGCTAAATAGTAAATACACATACACCTTCATTTAGCATAATGCATACAAAAAAAGACAATCAATTAACATGTTCTGTTTTTATTGAAAATGTATGTGTAACCTATGTGCAGGGTCTTATACAGGCCTGTTAATGGTACGGGTTTCGGCCCAAGCCCGACCCGAACCCGCTCTATTTATGCGGGTACGGGTTTTGCCTTTTACTACCCAAGCCCGATTCAGACCCGATCCTGGTCGGGTACGGTTTTATCAAAACCCGGCCAGGTTAGGGCTCGACCCGACTATTAGTTTTTCGTCGTATCAAAACATGAGTGCGTATATTATTTATTTACCATTTTGTTTGTTTACATGTAGATGTTTTTGCATACTTTTGTTATGAGCTTGACTACATCACCGTCCAATTTATATGTTAACATTGTTTGTATACAAATTTTACCAAAGTTAAAGTTTTAAAATATGGTTTTAACATAAATATTCTGAGTTCGGTATATAGTTATTACCCAACGGGCTTAAAAAGCCCAACGGACCGGGCTCGGATATTGGGTTGAAATACCCTGCGGGTTCGGGTTTTAATTATTGTAATTGGACTCGGGTCCGGGTTTTATAATACTCGGACCGAACCCTGCCTATTGACAGGCCTAGTCCTATATATGCAGGCCCGGCCCCAGGGCAAGGCAGCCAAGGCGATCGCTTGGGGCAACAGATCGGAAGGTGTCAACAAATTTCTAAATTTCTTTTAATTAATTAGTTTAATATATACAAAAGGGCAACTGTTATCAATAGATATTTTAATGCATCAGAATGATTTTCCACTTCCTCATCAATGTGCAGAGTTCGAGTCTGCCTGCGGTATTATTTTTCTAAAGGGGCATTTCACCAGAAGGACAAATTTTGCAGCCTGATTAGTTACTAGGACACACATTCAAAGAAATTATTTTTAAGAGCAAAGTCAGTAGAATAATTACTTTTAAGGACAAAGTCAACAGTTCAATTACTTTCGAGGACATAATTTCATAGGTTTTTAGGCCCTAGAAACTAATTATTTTATGTTTTGTTCTTGAAAATAATTATTTCAGTTGTGTGTCTAAAAAACTAATTCCATTTGCTAAAGAGGCTCTTGTGGCTAATTTCCACTTTTCTAAATGTGTTTTCTCTTTTCTTCCACTTGGTATTCGCCTTAGGCAACCAAATTTACTATATATGCATGCGTCTTCTTGATGTACATTTTCTCCAAATTACACCCCACTTTTCACATACATTTTGACTTCTCTCTTTTTAAGCTTAGTTATGATCTGTCTACCGATCTCAAACACAATACCGCAGCACTTCCGGATACACAACAACATGTCTTGCAACTATAATCGGTACTATATTCTTTCTAATAAAGAATCGGTTAAGCTTAAACTTTGTTATTTATAAAATGGCAAACATTCACAAAAATTAAGGAACAAATCTCAGCTTAGTAGAATTCAGAATAAAGATTAAAATCCTAATTAAATTGTATTTGATGATGATCAGAAAAACGAAATTTGACTTAACCTTAATTGTTCAAAAAATTTGGAATCTCAAGTTCCAACGAAGTGGTCTAATCTAACTTATATTGACCTAGAAAAACGGTAAATATCTACTTTGAAAATTAGATATAATATTCCTTATAAAGTCGTGGGAAAATCAGTAATTTAATGAATTGAGTTGTCTAAAGGTGAGATGGATTAAAAATTAATAGTTGTTTGGTTTATAAATGATACTTTTCGAATAAAATTTTAAATAGTAAAGATAGATATCAACCTTTTCAATTTTGAATTTGTATTACTAGATTTTTATTATTACGCAAAGCAACTTTTAAATCTGTTTTTCTAAATATCATTTTATTTTCCAATTATAATTCACTTTTTATTTCTATAAAATTTGGTTGCTCGAATAAATGTCTATCCCATGCAATAGGAGCAGCTTAATGGGACACGATACAAGACTCGGCATTTATGTTGCTTCCCAACAGGAATCAAACCAAATACTAAACAATGATTTCATGTTTTCTCTCTCAAAAAGCTGAAAAAGCTGACT
Source organism: Allium fistulosum (assembly GCA_030737815.1). Lineage (NCBI taxonomy): Eukaryota > Viridiplantae > Streptophyta > Magnoliopsida > Asparagales > Amaryllidaceae > Allium > Allium fistulosum. The sequence continues at coordinate 1,025,022,863 of CM060906.1, forward strand.
ATTACTCTTGAATAATAACATCTTGGTCAAACTTTATCGAATATTCAAAACATCACACAGAAATAACATATTTCTTCCCAGAAAATGATTGAGTTCCGCATATTTTTCATCCAGACTCACCCTTGTCAATTGAATATTCCATGTTCCTCGATCGGAGTATTTGAATCTAGTAATTGATCCGAGATGAATCGGATAATGTGTTTATAAAGAAGGAGAATCATCAATAAATCAAAACGTATGTCATTGTAATTATAGAATAGTCTCTCTAATTAATTAAAGTATCAACAAACATACAATGCATATCATCAAAACATACACAGATTGTTGCAATATAGTTGTTGGGGGTTGCTAATGTTCAAATGAGTAATTGATCTGAGTATATGGATTGTAATTAGCACCTTTTACAGCAACCCATCCTCCTTAGCCATCTTCACCTCCCCTCGCCTAAACGAATACATCCCCTTGCGTGCTTTTCGGACTGTTTACAGCTTTGAATGCTGTTTGAAATGCCCTTCTGTGAGAGTAGTGCATGCTTTTTCGGGAGATGTTCTTCGTTGGGGCAGTATAGGCAGCCTACCGTTTGTCCTTTTCGTAGAATATGGAGGCCCTGTTGAACTAGTTGCCTCCAGATATTATTATGTAGTCAAACCGAATTGGATATGAGAAGCCCATCTGGTATCGACCTTGTCTGGGTACATGTTCCATGGCCTGAAGTTTGGTTCTCCTGTTTCGTTTGCTTTTACTAGGAATGGTGACCAGTATGTATGTGTTTTGAAGTTGTATGTTGGCTAGATGATGAAGCTTTTGAAGTTGTCGTCTGAGTTTTTTTATATGTCTTCTGGATTCGCAGCATGAACTTCATATAGTTAGAGCTACATGAATCGGATGCTTGATTCAACAGCAGCTTGTTTAAAGATAAAACCTACCAAATTCTGATACAACAATGCGTGCATGCTTACTTTTTTTTTTTTTTTTTAAGCAACCCGTGAAGTCTGAATTCTCACCAATCCTCCAAAAGAATTCTTATGCCAAGTTTTAGTCATATTATGTCATCGTCATTGATTTTGTTAGAGGCCCGAAGAAGCTTTAATTGAGTAAAGGCATAAAGAAGAAATGAAGAAAGAGCTGAAGTGTTGACTATGGTGACAAGTTGAAAATTCTGTTGAAATGAATTCGAATCGGATGGTTGGTTCCAGATTTACTAATTCTATTTTTGTGGAAATATTTATCATTTTTACATCTGAGAAATTGATTAAGTTTGACACCGCAGATTGCACATACATTTTATCTTCTCTCATTTTAAACTTGGTTATAATTTGTCTAATGATCTCAAACGCAAGACCTCGACACTTCTGGATACACGACAACAACATATCTTACAACTATAATCAGTGGTCATTGATACATATATTGTATTCTTTCTGATAAAGAATCGACCGTGGTTCGTTAAACTTGTACTTTGTTATTTATAAAATGGAAAACATTCGCAAACGATCTTGCTAACTTTATCACATAATAGAAACAGTAGAAAATGAAGGCACAGATCGATTATCTACATTAAAGCAAAATTACTACCATTCACACTCAAAGTAGTTGTAATTTATTAAGGAGAAATAAATGTTCAACATATTTACTTCTCGGGGTTCAACAGTTTGACATGGAAACCAAATGGAGTATAGCAATATTGTCATCATTCATGCACTGATTGGACACTAAGTAAAATAGCACCATCTCCCGTACGTTAACATTGCTTCCACTGTATCTATATTTAAACATGTACACGTCACACCCTTATTGCACCTAAGCTGAGAACTACATTATGCACGGCCTACATAGTCCAGTGAAGGTAAAAGCCAGTGACAATTTTGCTGAGTAAAATTTCCTTCTTCTTGCAAAGAGAAAATAGGATCATCCATCCACTGCGTTGTACCAAAGTTGAACACCTGCGAACGCTTGAAGTCATAAATGCAGTTTCCATTAAAACCACTGACATCAGAGGCTAACGTACACAATGAACCACCATTACCAATACAGATCACACGATCACCAATGCCACCTTCAATTTCATACCATCCCAATCTAGACAAGTCTGCCTTCAAAATCAGAACCTTCAGGTTCCTAAGCTGCAGAACCAGAAAAAGCTCATCACGGAATTCAGCCAAGTAGGAATCCTCATCTACCATATTACCCAAAATTTCATCATCCCAGAGGTCAAAATCCATGGGCACCACCCGTGCAGAAGGTATAGATAAATCAGCATCGATCACAACTACCTTTTCAAAGTCCGCTCTTGTAAAGCAATAGAACTTACCGACATAGTACACAGCTCCAAGCCATTTATCCTTATAGTCTAGCAAATTCTCTTCTTCAGGTAGACTAACCTCAGTCCAATCAGATTGTTTCCCATGCACCATGCACAGATGGAAGTCACTGCGCACGTCATCAACTACAAGAGCAACACAGTCATGAAACATAGGTGGCGCGGACAAAGCCCCAAAACTTTTTCCATGAAGCAAAGCCTTTATAGGTGGAAGTTGGAATTGGGAACCAGTGGCAGGGTTAAGGAGTGAAACCTGAAAAGGAGGATCCAGACCATGCTTGCTCAGCATAAGCAACCACCCATGGCACGATGATATGAACTGAAAGGTGGACGCAGCGTTAGGAAGAGTAACATGGTAGACCTTGGAATCAGTAAGCGAAAAGCAATCGATACATTTTTTGTCGAAATGGTGCAAGTAGGGAACGAGCCAGATGAAGCGTGGTCTCTGCATTGGAGGCGAAATCGGTGCATGACGAAGTCGATGCTCTTTCTGAACTGCAAGCCATTTCCGACAGACGGACCCGAAACGTACGTAATCGGGAAGAGGAAGACGCTCTATAAATAACTCGGTGAGCGAAATTGGGAGGTCTGTCCAATCAGGTGCCTCTGTTACGATATTGGGGTTTTTTGCGACAATTTGGAATCCAGACGTTTCCATTTTCAATTTTCTAGAATTGAGCTTCAATCATAGTTAGGAATTTTGCAATTCACGTATAAGTATTAGATTTGGATGAGAGAAATTTCAAACTGACCTGAGAAATGAAGATGAAAGGCGGTCGACGGTATCCAATTTGCTGTGTAACCAAGGAGGAAGAAGAGCAAATATATAGCTGAAGATGAACTGTTTTTTATGGAAAATTTCCTCATGCCCCCTTGACAGCTCAAACTATAGGTTTTAAACCCCTAACCCCTAACTCGCCTTAATAGACAAAACGAATCGACTCATTTTTAGATCGTTATAAGATGGAAAAAAACTTGAACAAAAAAAACATTTTGTATTTTGACCGACTTGGTGCAAAATGGCTTGTCGCTGTGATGAAACATGAAACATGAGTAATGCCACAGCAACTGAAATATATTTTGTCAAATACTGGGAACAGTGCTATTTTGCTCCGGATCCGAAGGCTGAAATTCCGGAGGGTCTATTCTTCGTTTTCTAGTTCGCAAGTTTAGACAAAAAAAAGCTTCGGGCAAAGTAGAATTGTTGGTGAAATATTTCAACTTCACAAATTTTAATTGTGGCAACAAAAATTAAAACAAAACAAAAAATTGTTTTTCGAAAAATTTATATATTAGTACACTCTTAAAATTTTAAGATAATCATTTATACTTTTAAAATCCATACAGTCCCGTTTCGGTTGTGATCCATAAATGTTGTTTGTACATATTAGCATGTGCATTCAGATAAGTTAAAATATTACGTCCATAAAAATTTGGATTTAAGTGTGACTGTATAATTTATGTTTTACGTTTACTTTCGTTTTTGTGACAAGTGTCACCATTATAAATACGTGTCATTTCTTTTCTATTTTACTCTTTTCCGTTTCACTCTCTTCTGTTTCTCTCTTTGTCGTTTCACTCTTTTCCGTTTCACTCTTTTTCTTATCTCTATATTAATCTCATGTATTTTTAGCACTTACCTCCGACTTGTTCAAGTTAACTAACGATTTTGGTAAACTCACGTGTAAATGTAAAAGAAGTATAAGTACATGTATCGCACAATTTTAAATTAATTTATATAATTTCTGAAGAAGGTGATTTATTTTATTGCCAAAATTACTATCTCCATTTAACACTAGGTTTGACAATGACCACTGCCTTAAGTGGTCAGATGTATAGTTTGAGTTGTTGATATATATTTCGGGTTAAATCCTCGCATACATTAAAACGAACATTTGAATGAAATTTTTGATGGGAGCAATGATTTAGATAAGACAAGTGGAAAATAAAGAGAAAACGATGTGTGTATTTGTGTGTGAGAGAAAGATAGTGAGGAGAGAGAGAAGGTATAATGTATGATGGAAGAAATATTTATCATATGTTGGATTTCTTGTATAAAATTATTTCTGTTTCTTCCAGAAATACACTACCTGTTTTCTTTCTACGTAATTTCTCCTTAAGTTGTAATGCATATGATTAAAAAGTGTTTTAAGCTTAAGTAACATCCACTTTAATAAAATTATATAGGCATTCAATATAATATTAACAATAATAATATTCACTTTAATAATCATTTACTTAACATTAAAATACCATTTCAACATTAGTAATTATAATATCAATCGACTACAAATAACATTAATTGAAATAATATGTTAAAAGCTTAAAGAAAATAAGTTATTAATATTTATATCATATTGTGTTGGTGAATATCTATATAGAGAATAAGATAACGTAGATTGAGATTGATCTTCCTTTATAATAGTAACATCGACATTTCTTTTTTAAAATTTGGGAATTTGAGGTTCATGGTTTTGGGGGGAGAGAGAGAGAATGAATCATTTTTGTCGAATATAATGTTAACTGAAAGGAGAAAAAGATATAATTATGAAAGTGTTAATTTGGTAATTTGATTTATTATTATAAAGGAAGAATTAACTTATTTGATTCTTTCCTTAATAAAATCATGTAATAGCTCTTAATTGGTGGTGAAGTTGGTTGAGAAAGCCAATTTCCACAGTCGATGTCAAGAGTTTGATTCACACTACACATTATCCATATAATTTACTCAGAATATGTGTTAAGATGACAGTATAAACTTCCCTATAGTTCAATAGCAATAACCTCATTTATTGGATATCCCAAAAAATCTAATAAAAAAAGCATTTTCTTCACTTATCCAAATCGCTTCTACCTTTAACAATTCTTTTTTTTAAAAATTGCAAGGTGGCATGTATAGAAGCTTAGTGCACAAAATATAAAAGAAATGGTCGATTGGTTAAGATTGTTTGGTTTCACACTTTTTCGTTTCACTTTTGTACTTATCTCTGTATTAATCTAATGTATTTTTAGTAGTTATCCCCGGTTTCTTCAAGTTAGCTAATGATTTTGGTAAACTCACGTGTAAATGTAAAAGAAGTATAAGTACATGTATTGCACCATTTCAAATTAATTTATATAGTTTCTTAAGAAGGTGATTTATGTTTATTACCAAAATTACTATGTGCATATATAACACAAGGTTTGACAATGATCACTACCATAAGTGGTTAGATTTATAGTTTGAGTTATTGCCATATATTTCGGGTCAAATCGTCATAGCGTACATTGAAACGAATATTTGAATGGGTTTATCGATGGGAGTATGATGTGGATAATAGAATGACAAATAGAAGGAAAATAGGGTATGTGTATGTGTGTGAGAGAGAAGAGAGAGAGAGAGAGAAAGTATAATGTGTAAAGAGAAATATTTATCTTATGTTTGATTTCTTATATAAAATTATTTCCACTTCTTCCAGAAGTACTCTTTCCATTTCTAACTATGTAATTTCTCCATACGTTTTAAATTGTAATACATATAATTACCAAGTGTTTTGAACTTAAATAATATCCACATTAATAAAATTATAGCTGAGTTCAATATAATGTAAACATTAATAGCACTCACTTAAGGTGGGGGAGGTAAGGCAGCGTGAGGGGGTTCCAGTGGTGGTTGACATTCATGCTGTTACGGCCGAAGGTAGAGAAATTTGTTCGGTCAAAGTATGGTCGGGCAACGGGTGATGATTTCGAGAAAGGTGTAAAAATTATATTTTAGTCCCTATATTTTCTTTAATTGCAAATTAAACCCTGAAATTTCTAACCTCTGTATCTTTCACATATGAACACCTATTCATGCGCGGATTCTTTCACTGGACCCATGGTGGAATCCCGGACAATTTGGTGCTTGGTTTACTAAGTTTGGAGGTTGTTTGCAAAATCACATCGGTATGGTTTACTTAATTTTTTTAATTGAATTTTTCAAATTATGAAATACATATTTGATTATTATAATATTCTGGATGTGTGGTGCTCTGATTGGATAGTTATTATGTAGTATTTTTACGTTGTTTAACTATAATTAAATTTTGCTTTAAATTGAAAAATAATTAATTGAGTAAATTGGATGATAGCGGAAAAATAAGGTAAATAAATGATCAATAAGGTTTTTATAAATTCTGGATGGTATCTATGAATAATAATGAATTAACGAATTTTACTAAAATTAAAGTATATGATTTAATAAGGTTATTATTTATGAATTTCAAGAGAAATTCATAAATAATAACCAAACTATATTTTAAATTGAGATTTGGGGTGTTTATTATTTAAAATGAGATTTCGTATAATAATAATATGAATTTTAGTGAAAATAGCGTTGTTTGTGTAAATGACAAAATGTTGATTTTACGGTGTTCGTAGTAGGAAATATTACTATTATTATTTGAGTAGTAAAATAAAAAGATATTTTCCGAATAATAATAGTAGTATTAATAAAGAAATGTTTACCAAAAGTGTTTTTGGACAAAATAATTACTATTTCTAGATAAATAGAAATAAAAAAGGAGTTTCGATGATTTAAAATAAAATATTGTATTTTTGGAATTAATATTAATAAATTGGTTTAGGAATATATTAAAGAGGTTCTAATATATATAAGTATTTTGATGTAAAATAATGATATTATCATTTTGAAAAGCAATTTGATGAAGGTTACTATTTTTGATTTAAAATGCGATGTTTAGAAGTATTCGAAGAAATAGAAGTAAATATATGGTTTTTGAAGTATATTATCATTTTTGGGAAGACTATTGTTGTTTTGATATATATATATATATATATGCTATTTTATAACTAAAAAATAATTAAATGGCTTTATACTTAAGAGAAAAACAAGATCATAAATATATTGTTTTACACTTATTTATTAGAACTATTATATATGTTTATTTTATGATGATGGAATCGCATTAGGATGTGGATACGATATTTTACCATTTTTACTACCCAACGATGGGTAGTTGATTATGGTTTTCTGATGGTTGATGTTGTGTTACAAATATTGAGTGGATTAATATGTTTTTGATGATTGATGTTGTGTTACTAATATTGATTGGATTAGTACACTCTTGGTGATTGATGTTGTATTACTATTATAAAGTGATTAATACATATTTAACAGATTATACTTACATTGATGATGATGTATGTAAGTATATTTGTGCTATTATTATTTTCTAATTTAATGATTAGAGTTGGCATTAGGTGTTATTGATGTCTAATGGCTATGTGTTATTATTGTTGTTACCTTGCATGATGATTTATTGTGGTGGATGAGTAGAGTACTGGTTCTACTTACATTGGTTGCTTTAGTTGCATTGGTTACATTAGTTGCAATGGTTACATTGATACCATAATTGTTACGTGCTAACAAGTATTTGAATGTAGGAGAAGGGCAGAAAATAAAAGTATGTGGGCTTGATCCCTTAAAACAGGTACGTATGCAGTCTTTTCCTATGCAATAGCCACCATATCCCTTAATTTTAGCTAGGGTATATAAGGTTAGATGTAGACTAAACATAGTTGAAATGTTTTTCTTTTGCCATGTGATCGTAAGTCGCGGGTAGGAGTAGGGATGGAGCAAAGTGTTCGAACTGGGCCAGTCCACATCGGAAATTATCGATGAATTTTAATTTTTTTTATGCTATTGGATTTTTATTAGGCCTACAAAGTCTAATTCATTTAGAACATTTCTAAATATTATTTAAATAAAATATTTTATTTTATTTAAATTTATAAATTATATAGTTTTACTTAATCTATATATAGATATATATATATATATATATATATATATCTTTGTATGTGTGTGCATGTACGAGTATCGTATACAGATATATATGTATGTGCGCGCATATGTAACATATCAACTCGTGCAATGTATAACATGTATGTTGTCCAAATATATATATATATATATGTATATGAGCTGTTATTTTATATAACTATTATAAATTATATAATAATTTAAATAATTATATATATATATATATATATATGTATGTAAGTATAATATTTAAAATATATTAATAAATATTTGTACATATATTATCTTATAAATAAAATATTAATATTTTTTATATATTTTACTATGATATATTAATTTAAATAAATAAGTTATTTTAAATATTAAAATATACACTTATATTTTACAATCCGTGAATAGTATATGTGAACATATAATAAAATAATTATATATATACACATAAATATATAATCATATAATATATAGATGTATATTAATTATTAAAATTATTCAAGATAATTTTTTTATTTATTTTATTTCCAAGTCATGTGCATAGAACAAAAAATATGTATTTTTTATTTTAAAATGCATTTTTATTTAAATATTCATTGAAAATTAATAAAATATTAATAATGAATAATTTTGAAACTTTTAATTCAACTTTTAAAATTTTGAAAAATCCTAACTAATATTTTACGGTTTGAAAAAAAATCCACATTTTTTTCAACTAAAATTTATTTATTTTTAGCCATTTTAAATAATTAAATTTTAAAAGAAAATTATTTTTATTTTTTATTTTTTGGCTTAAAGCTTATCTGGTGTTAATATAATTTTAAAATAAATTTTCATTACATTTTTGAATTAATATAATTTATTAATGAAGTAAACTGAATTAAATAAAATTAATAATCATAAAATATTTATAAAAAAATATTTTTTACTATGGAAAATTAATATTACTGTAATATATTATAAATAAGACTATATGACTAATTTTAACAATGATATCATCTTGTAACTATTTATAAGCTATATATATGTAATTAAATAATATATATATATATATTTAATAAAATATAAAAATCATATTATTTTATATGGCAGCACTGACCTGGCATATATGATTAAAAAACCCTTTTTTAAAAGCATAAATATTTACATGCATGTAACGAAACTAATTTGTGACAACATTGCTTGCATATTAGAATCGTCACCTAACTATCAAGATAATACACATACATACATATGCATATATATATGTATGTATGTATGTATGTATGTATGTATGATAAAACGTTGTACTAATTATTGTTGACTATAAATCATACCTTATTCCCAAAGTCTGAAATACACCTTGAAAAGATAATCTCTCCTCTTTGAAACCTTTTCTGATTAAGTAGATTGCTAGTCCTTGAACCGTTGACCTTCAGCTATCGAATAGCGATCAGATCTAACTTGATTTAAGTTTGTATTTATGGAGAGGTTTGGATATAATTTCAGCCAATAAAAAGGGAAGAGGAGGCATTGAAAGATCATATCTAATTAGGGTTAGGGTTTCTTATATAGTGGATAAAAAGGAGAGAAAAATGGATCTAATCTCATACTCTTTCTCCTTCAATCTAAGCTATCCAAAATTAAGCTATCTTACCCTAAATGAACTTCCCCTTAGCCTATGTTGTTGCCAAAATTGCCACCCCTCATGATGGACATTAAGCCCAATTAAGGCCCGAATGAATATTTTGCATTGTAAATCTAACTTAAAAAGTTTATCGATATCGTATATCGATTAATATATTTATAACTTTTATAAATACATTTAATATTCATTTATCAAATTAAAATAAAATTATAAATATTATTTCATAAATATTATTTAATTTAATTAATTTATATCAACTATAAATTAGTTAAATCATTTGGTCAAAAGAGAATTTATCATTTTGGTTGTGTGAATCATTAGGTGTAAATTTGGCCAGCGATTAATATCGAACTATTAATGTTCACACGTCACTTGGCAGGAGTTGTGAAATTTTGGCCAATTTTATCGCTTACTTGGTTTTAGTAAAATCCTATTTTACTTTATTAAGTGTTACACGGTTGTGACTTTTATTTTATACCTATTCTCTTCATCAGAACTGTATCACTTTGAACTTATAGAATTTGGTAATGGTCAAAATTCCAATATCGTTCATATTCAACTCTATAATCCAAATAAAAAATCCATGGTTTAATAATAGCAATTATTACTAATTGAAATGCTCTATCCAAAGACTTTGACTTTGAGTTTACTTGAGTTGACCGTAATACTAACCTCATCTAATCGAGGAGGCAAATCCTCTCTTGAATAGTGCTTCACTTCCAATACTTCCACTCGACCCAACGATAGTCACTTGATGGACATTATGTCATTATTTGACTATAATCAAAGAAAAATTTTCATATTGATCATCGACAATATTCTCAAGTCGAGAGAACTGTATAAATTAGCCACATCGATATTTTCTGTTTGACCTTAGTTATATTAACCAACAGAAATTATCAACTGAGTCATTCTATGATTATCCAATAACTATTAGTATGTAACCTCTTAGTGCGCCCAGCAGTCATGAGTGATACATTGTCTAACATGGAGAGTGGTATGTACTCTAGTCTCAACGGATACATCGATATTCAGTCTCGATGCAACTTGATTAGGAATATTTAAAATGGCATATTTATTTTTATTTTGATAAACTACTCACGATTACAACACTTTGTAACTACTATCACAAAACATACCATTTATGGACTTTTTATTAAATATACTTTTAATTAAATTAATTATTTAATATAACACATTATATCAAGATATAATAGAAAGAAATCAGATTTATTTCCAACAAAATTGGTCAACGGTTAGATATATGTAATAAATTAAATAATTGCCCCTAGGGCACACGCATAACTCTATCAATCTCCCACTTGTACTTAGGGTCAATTATGAAATCTTATTTTAACCTCTCCAATTGGTTTTCTTAATACTAATTGGGTTAGTCTCTTAATGAACGGGTATGCTACTATGTTTCAATTATCTACCCTGTCAATCAACTCTCTCTGATGTTGATAAACTATTTTTATCATGTGGAACAATTCGAAGCATGTCTCTCAACTTCCCGTGACCTCTAAGTTCTGTTATGAACTATATCGTGACATTATTATTATACAACAATCTTATGGGATTCTCAACAATTGAAATCATCCTCAGCTTAGTTATAAATTTATGCATTTATATTTATATACATTGCTTTTATTGCGGCGCTATTCAAGACAATATACTTAGCCTTTTTCATTGAAGCATCCATAACCTTTTATTTTGAAACATTTCCAACTGAAGATTCTTAACTCGGATTTATTATTGACGTATTATACTCAATATCACTTATGAAGTTTGAGTCTACACACTCTGTCATAAGAAGTTCATTGTTTATGTAAATAATTCTCTAGTATTTCATAAATACACGAGAATACATAAAACACAATCATTTATTGATACCAATTTGGATCGGATATTTGCTTCATCTATCAAATACATAAAACACGATATCGTAGACATCATGACATGTATGACAACTTCTATTGTCAATGCATAAGGTATCAATCTTACATGTTCCATATTAAACATTTTAATAAAGTGTCCTTGCATATTATTTGGGATATTTCTGATATCTTTTATACTTACTATAAAAGAATCATTTATAAATCCAATGTCGAGTGTTAAAACGGCTGAAGCTGATTTTAACATAAGTACATCGTTAACAATCAGTAGTGTGTTGTGTACTTATGGTTTAGAAATATCTATGTACCATTTTATCTTTCTTTCTTATGAGCATATGCTTCCTCAACATTTTAATTAACAATCAAACTATTTGATATTCTTATCAAAACATTTGTTTAATTTTGATGCTCATCAAACGACACTTTCGTATATGTTCTTGGATTGTATCCAAAAACTCACAAACTCGATATCGCTCCCACTGACTTTGAGACACTTTGGTTATTATGCGTAAACAATTTACTCTAAATCATTATTTAGAATTTTTTATTTCAACGCATACGTACGAAAACATAAAGTCATACTTTGCGATAATTTTGTGAGTAAAATCCGAACTTACTTGAGCACATTGAATGGTGAATCCAATATGTGAATATCAACAATTGAAATTCTCCATAATATTCTTATCAATGTCGCTCATTATATTTTAACTACATTTATCTTTCTCATAAATACACATTGCAACCAATGGATCCTATCCCTTTGGATACAACTATCAAAATCATATTTTAAATATGTAATTGGAATCTATTTCAGATTAGCGCATCGTACCATATAATAGAGTCAATACTCTTAATAGTTTAATTAAACAACCGAGCATTATTTGTTCTTGAAATTGACATGAAACTCATAGTTTTTCTTTAATAAAGAAGAATATTTATTAGATGTTCAATGTATTTGTGCTTATTTAGGTTCAGTCAATTTCATTTCCTCTCTTGCAATAAGTTTTATTATTGGATCGTATCCAAATACATTTTATACCAATAATTTCTTAAAGAAATTCCTTTGCTACAAAGTTGGTATTTCTTGAAACAACGGTTGTTTCTCAATGCAATGAAACGGGCATTTATAAATGTTTTATGAATTGCCTTATATAAAATTGATTTTACATTAGTTCACAATCTATTTATGTTCAAAAAATAATGACTATCATTTCCAAAATTCTCTTAGGTCGAATCATATAAGTTCCCTTATGTATAGTTATTACCTAATTTTCAACTCACACAACCTACCAACTCCTTAGCCTAGGATATGTATGGGTTTCTAATAAATCCTTATCTAGTATGGTTTTGTAAACTATTTTTTGGATGATATGGTTTTAACCTTGTGTACTACTTTTAAGTACACACCTTAGAGGAAAAGTTTTAACTGAACTACTCATCATTAATCGTGCTTTGTCTGACAAAGTTTGATTACTCCTTACCAATATATCATTATTTATTATAGGGATGAGTGATCATTGAGACTGAATCTTAATTCATATTAGGTACGTACAGAACTCTTTCCAAGATACTCACCCATTCGATCGAAACTAATCATTTCTATCGCATGTTATATTATTTACTTCCATTTTAAATTCTATGAGCATATCGTAGACTTATACATGCATATCGAATACACATGTCCGTGTTTGTGATAACCCATCGGTGAATATGACAAAGTATATAAATCATTTTAATATTAATAGACTTATGATTGCATGTATCTATATGTACCAATCCGAAGAGTTCATCAATTTTTATGACGCTCACACTAAATTGGTGCATTACCTTTAATTATTTGAGATATAATCAACTAGTATCGTATGATTTATAATCATATAATAAAAATTATTTCTCAAAACTACGGCTTAGTCTATATTTCCAAAATAATTGTAAATAATTTTAGATACTTCACTATTTTCCAGTGCATCACTTTTGTAGTGAAAACAAATACCACATTATAGTTTTATTTCATAGCGAATATTCATAATATTCACACTGAAATATAACTATATCTATTTTTAGTGATTCCAAAAAATAGTCATTATTTCATAAATAATATTGGCTCATTTTCCAAAAACAATTTTCTTAAGTGCTATTGTTAGGAAATCCAATCTACGGTTTCGATGACAACAACAATACAATGGAAATCGAATATACATATATATTTATATATTCAGGTACTTGCTAGAACAACATCACTAGAAAGACAAAAACGAGGCTCAAAGGACACTACAAGAGACTACAAGTCGATAGGTACAAGGAAGTAAAAGAAAGGATGCACAAAAACTGACATGCACCATATCAGACATCTGGGTGCACAAGCCAGACGTCTGAAATAGTTCTTTGGAACAACAAACAGGCTAAACCAGATGTTTGATAATAGCACTCAGACGTCTAATCCTCTACTATATTCAAAAAGAATATAGTAAGACGTCTGAAACAAATACCTGACGTCTGAATTCAAACTCGAACTTCAGAAATGAACCGCAACTGCCACATGTGAATGGACATCTCTGCTTCTCTTCGCCGCAACTCTTCACCATCAACAGAAGCAACCTTAGAGGATTCATTAATATATGTAACTACTCAAGATACCTATCTACAACTATATATAGCATCAAGAATCAAGAGAACAAAAAAAACTTACTTCACTTACTTACGCTTTCTAATTCTATACTCTATTCTACATTCTTGATCTCTGCACTCTAGCAATCTTTACTTGTATTCACTCTTCCATATACTTAGTTCTTCATGGACAATATTCCTTAGAAATATATTGGAAGCAATTTTACTAATTAGTCAACATCCGTGTTATATTAACACACATTTGACAAGAACAACTCATTATAACCAAGCCTATTCCTCCGAGCTAAGTGAGGGTTTTTGATAATCGAATTTCGAAGGGGAGCTTCGGGACTGGACGTAGGACGGGAGGTCCGAACCAGTATAAATTTCTGGTGTGCTTATTCTATATTTACTTAGATTAATATCATTTTAGTTGCATCATATATTTTGTCACATATACTTGCATATACACTATATGATCCACCCTGTAGACTTTCAATTGGTATCAGAGCAAGGTTTGATCAAAGTACAGTAACACGTTTTTGAATCACTTTAATATGGCAAGTATTTTTCAAGAAGGCCAATCCACAGCACGTCTGCCACTTTTTGATGGTTCTAATTATGCATATTGGTCAACACGTATGAGAATTTTTATGGAAGCTAATGGATTAGAAATTTGGTCAGCCACTCAAAATAAATATAAAGCACCTGACATTTCTATGAACACATGGAATGATGCACAAAAAACCACAGCTTCTAATAATGCCAAAGCTATGAATGTTTTATTTTGTTTATTAGATCAGAATGAATTTTCAGGTGTCATGTTATGTAACACGGCATATGATATTTGGCGTACCTTACAAGTTACACACGAAGGCACGAACAAAGTTAAGCAAACTAAAATTTCAATTTTACAAAATCAATTTTCATTATTTAAAATGAAACAAAATGAATCTATAGTAGACATGTACTATAGATTCCAAACTATTCAACACGATTTAATGGCACTAGGAGTTAAATTTACAAATTTTGATTTAGTATCTAGAATACTCAATTCTTTAACTCCAGAGTGGGAAAGAAAAGTATTAGTTATCGAAGAAGCTAATGACCTATCAACGCTCTTAGTTGAAGAATTGATAGGAAATTTAATGTCCTATGAAGCTAATCTGTAGGCAAGAAAAGAACAAAATTCAGAGAAGAAAAACATAGCATTTCCAGCAACAAATGAAGACTCCGACTTAGACGAAGAAGAAATCGTATTTATTGCCAAAAACTACAACAAATTCAAGAAGTTTAGGAAAATGACCAGATTTTAGAAAGGAGGAAAATCAAGCTCAACAAATCAAACGTCAATCAAATGCTATGAATGTGATCAATTTGGACATATGAAGAAATATTGTCCCAAGCTCAACAATGATAAAAAGAAGAACAAATTTGAAAAATTCAAAAAGCAGAAAGCTTTCAAAGTAACATGGGATGACTTGGATTCTTCATCATCATCTGATAGTGACAGCGATAGTGACAGAGAACAAGCTAATGTATGTTTTATGGCACAAAATGATGAGGTATGTCCCGAACTTAGCTATGATGAATTATTAGAGCTTAATGTGGAATTAGATGATAAATTTAGACAAATTAAATAATTGAATAAAGAACACATAGCCAAAATAAATCGATTAGAACTTGAAATAGGAATGTTAAAAGATGAAAAAATTATTTTAGAGGAGGAACTAGAATTATCTCAAGAAAACAATAAAAGTAGTTTAGTTGAATATGAGACTATATCTATTGATTTTGGAAAAGTTAAACTAGAAAAGGATAACTTGTTAAAAGAAAATATCAACTTGAAAAGTAATATAGAAACATTGAAAATTGGAAATTTTGAATTAAAAGAAAAATTAGATAAAATTACAAATAATGTTTCAAAATTTAATAAAGGAAAACAAGATTTGGAAAATCTTATCAAAACTTCAAAACCTTCAGGTAATAGAAATGGAATAGGATTTAGAAATATTCCTAAACAAAAAGGGAATAATATTAAGAAGTATAGTTTTATTTATCAAAAGACTAAAAGATCACCTAAGTCTAATACGAATACCAAAAACATAAAAATTTGGATTCCTAAGACAAATAATAATTTGATTAGACAAAAACATATTAATAATTTTCTAGATAATGTAGTCTATAATAAAATTATGTTCATAAAGGTACCAAACCTTCTTGGGTGTGGCTACCTGCTCCTCCTAACATCTAGGACCCTAACAAAGTATATGGGTACCAATTAAATCATTTTTATCTTGCAGGTACCCAAAATAAAAAATAAGGAGAAATGGATACTTGATAGAGGTTGCTCTAAGCATATGACCGGAAATGCAAAAATGCTATCAAATATAACATATATCGATGGTGGAACGGTAACTTTTGGAGATAACTCAAAAGGATACGTCGTTGGCATCGGAGAAGTCATCAACTCTGGTATTTCTAACTCTCCTATTATTACAAATGTTTTGTTAATAGAAAATTTAAAACATAGCCTACTTAACATTAGTCAATTATGCGATAAAGGTTTTCAAATTAATTTCGAAAAAGATAGATGTAATATTTTCGACAATAACAAACAACTTATCTTTGAGGGTTTTAGAAACAAAAATATTTATGTCTTAAATATAAATATAAATCTAAATTCAAACTTATGCTTAACCGCCAAACATGACGATCCATGGTTGTGGCATAAACGATTCTATCATATTAATTTTAAATATATTAATAAATTAGCAAAATATGAGATAGTTAGAGGTTTACCTAAAATAAATTATAAAGTAGAAAATTTATGTGACGCTTGTCAAATCGGTAAACTAAAGAAAAGCTCTTTTAAATCTAAAAATAATATTTCTACAAAACAATCGTTAGAATTATTACATTTAGATTTATTTGGTCCAACTCAAGTACGATCTATAAATCACAACAAATATATTTTCGTAATAGTTGATGATTTTTCAAGATATACATGGACCTTATTTTTAAAACATAAAAGTGACACTTTTGGTATGTTTAAAATTTTTGCTAAAAAAATTAAAACTCAAATGGATTTGAAAATTAAGAATATTCGAAGTGATCACGGTGGAGAATTCGAAAATGATCTTTTTACTAATTTTTGTAATAAAAAGGGCATAAGTCATAATTTCTCTTTTCCCCGCACACCACAACAAAATGGTGTAGTAGGAAGAAAAAATTGTACGGTACAAGAATGTGCACGAACACTATTAAATAGTAGTGGTTTACCAAAACATTTTTGGGCTGAAGCTATTGCTATGGCTTGTTATGTTTTGAATCGAGTAACCATACGACCTATGACTAAACATACTTGCTTCGAAATGTTTTTTGGAAGAAAACCTAAAGTATCATACTTTAAAACTTTTGGATCAAAATGTTTTATATTAAATACAAAAGATAATTTAGGAAAATTCGACCCGAAGGCCGATGAAGGAATCTTTGTTGGATATTCGGATCATAGCATGGCATATAGAATTTTTAATAAACGTACTAACACAATTGAAGAAAGTTTACATGTTTCATTTGATGAAAATTTCCTTAACAATCATACTAATGACGATGAAGAAATTATTCCTATAACAAATACAACAAACTCATCTAATAATGAGACAAATGCATAAAATAATACTCTAGTGTCACCCCCTAGAATTCTAAAAGATCATCCAAAAGATAATATCATTGGGGATCTTAATTCCAGAGTAACTAGAAATCAACTTAACCAAATAAGTCATATTGCATTTGTGTAAAAATTTGAACCAAAGAATTATAAAGAAGCTTCAAACGATGATTTTTGGATAATAGCCATGCAAGAAGAATTAAATCAATTTGAACGTTATAATGGTTGGGAATTAGTACCAAGACCAGAAAATCAATCAGTAATTGGAACAAAATGGGTATTTAAAAACAAAGCAGATGAAAACGGAAATATAGTTAGGAATAAAGTACGTTTAGTCGCTCAGGGTTATAATAAAGAAGAAGGTATCGACTATGACGAAACTTTTGCTCCAGTAGCAAGACTCGAAGCCATACATACATTACTTGCTTTTGCAAGTCATCACAATTTTAAATTATTTCAAATGGACGTCAAAAGTGCTTTTTTAAATGGTTTTATTAAAGAAAACATATATATTGAACAACCTCCATTATTTGTTCACGAAAAATATCCCGATCATGTTTTTAAATTGCACAAAGCCCTATATGGTTTAAAGCAAGCCCCCCGTGCCTGGTACGAACGTCTTAAGAATCATTTAATTGCATCTGGTTTTCAAATAGGTAAAATAAATACGACTTTATTTATTAAACGAGAAAATATTAACATCTTAGTTGTACAAATTTACGTAGACGATATTATTTTTGGTTCAACTAACGAAAATCTTTGTACTCAATTTTCAAATATTATTATGAAAAGTGAATTTGAAATGTCTCACATGGGTGAATTAAATTTCTTTCTAGGTGTACAAATAAAACAACTTGAAAATTGTATTTTTATTCATCAAGAAAAATATTGTAACGATTTATTACGTCATTTTGGAATGGATAAAACTTCAAGCAAACCAACACCAATAAGTACTAGTGTTCACTTAGAAAAGGATGATAATGGAAAAGATTTTGATGGAAAATTATATCGTAGTATGATTGGCATGCTCTCACTATTTCTGCAATTACTATAATAGCGTACTAAATTCGGAGGTCCATCATTCACTTTATATAGATTATTTATTTCATATACTACAACTAGTTTACAGCGAAGAGTTCTTTAATCAAATATCTTGAACTCAAAGAAATAAATCTCATAGAAAACAATTTTCTATATAAAAATATATTTCGAAATAGAAATCATATTTCTTATTCCAATGTTAAGTATCAATTATTATTATTACAATTATCATTTTCGATATTTCTTTATAAAGCAGAAGTGATCATTCACTCTTTTTATCCCAAATGCACCTTAAATCGCATCTACTCTTGTACATTCTTTTTTCTTTTTAAATGGTCGAACCATTCAAAAGAAATCGCTTGCTACAATATCATAACAAACTCTTTACTAAATGCATTTGATCATTCCTAATATTTAAGGACATCAAATATATTGCACTTCGCGTAAAGTGATCAAGCTGACATTTTAGCGATCAAGTTCTTGGATCTATATTGTAGTTTTGTTATTGTGCTACGCTTAACACAATACGATCCTTTTGTAATCAATCAAATTGAATACTCGATCTTATTACTGTTTATTGGATTATTTCGAATGAACTAACTTCCTTGAAGTATCGTACATTACGAGCTATGATCGTTCCCTATATAACACTTATATGCGATAGTATATTGATCAAATATACACAGTCTTGTATTACTTTTAGAGTTCAAAACTCATAGAATGCAATATACGGCCTCAACCAAATAAACACGTCTACAACTAAATTATGAATGTATTAAGTAGTTGTAAGATTAGGCACTTGTATGGGTATAAAAAACATTAACATGCAATAAGCATTTATTAGTAAGTATATGTTAAATTTCTATTTGGTAATCTTCAATTCATTTCATTTGTATATGTTAATTGATAAATGTTTTATCAATCATAAATGCATAAATGGATCAAGTAGGTTATTGTAAAATTATATAGCATATGTTTCTACAATATTATAATAAAGGTTAAATATTATCATTTCATTTTTCTAATAAGGCTCCCACTAGTCTTTGATGTTTTACCAAACCCTAAGTCAAAATATAGAATTCCATTGACTTCACTAGTGGGTGTTAGGACTTGTCCGTCTTGAAATTCTGACCTTCTCAACAAAGCATCGCTCTATGGATGATGGATAACTCCTTATCGATTGTATCGTATACAGCTCCTGACCCTTGGTACCTTGTCATAATTTCACTCGTACCTACCATATGTGACATTTGCTTTTATAATTTTAATTTTTTTATTATATTATAACTTTTCAAATGTATACCTTATTTTAAATTTAACTATTAAATTTAAAAATTTTGTTTTTTAATTCAAAACAATTTTAAAATTAGCCCAAGGCCCAATACGAATTGGGCCTTTTCTATTAGGGATAACATTTTGGGCTAACCTCATCATTTTGAGCCAAGCTAGTAGCCAGGTAGGAAAGAATACTTATTACCCAAACCCAACCTTAGACACTACTTTTCTAGACACCCCACTGTATGTGTAGGTTTTAACTAGTTAACCCTAACATGTCTAATTTAGACCGCATAGGCTATTGGGCTCTGATACTATTATTGAAACTGGGTCATCCTACGGCGAAAGTTAAGGGTGAATTTCAATTTTTTTTATCTTATTGTATCTTTATTGGACCTATGAAGTCTAATTCTTTTAGAAAATTTCTAAATATTATTTAAATAAAATATTTTATTTTATTTAAATTTATAAATTATATAGTCTTATTTAATTTATATATTATATATATACATGTATCATATACACAAATTTGCATGAGTACATGTGTAACATATCAACTCAAGCAACATATAGCCTGCATGTATATAAATGTTAGGATTTGCATTGCAACGGACACACTAGATTATTCAATATGCAAGTATATGTTGTCCAAATATATGTATGTATATAAGCTATTATTTTATATAACTATTATAAATTATATATATGTATGTGTGTGTGTTTAGTTGGTTTAAATAATTATATATATAGTATATTTAAAATATATTAATAAATATATATTTATATTATAAATAAAATATTAATATTATGTATATACATATTATTATGATATATTAATTTAAATATATATAAGCTATTTTAAATATTAAAATACATATTTATATTTTATAAGCCGTGAATAATATATGTATACATATAATAAAATAATTACGTGTATATATATATATATAATTTTTTAATATTAGGTAAAAATTTATTTGACTCATACTAAGCCCAATTTGCTCGGCCCATGACCGCATACTACAACTGAAATATCTCTGACCGAAAGTACATATACTCAAATATTCCAACTTTACAAACACTTTTCAGATCAAGAATAAAATACTCTTTATCTTCTTCCTTCGAGCTCTTTATGGTGGCTAGAGCTTATGTGATGTATTTGGGGTTTCTTCCTCAATCTGTGACGGATCTTCTTCTCTAAAGTTGCTTCCTTCTCGTCGCTGTTGAGTGGTAAGCTTTTGACTTATTCTCTTTGAAACTAATTGCATGCCTAACCGTGCTAAATTTCTCACTTTCTTCTTGTTGCGCTCCATGTTTTGGAATATTCTTCTATTACGTTCCTTCCAAATGCTTCATACAGCCACTGCCAAGGCAATCTTTCCCATTTTGGCTTCCAAATCTTTGCCTTGCCTTCTACTTACCAAGTAATTAGCTATTTCCTGCAATTTTGATTCCGAATTTGTGATTTTAGCAGCCAATTTACATTGTTCCCAAATTTCACGTGAGAATTCACACTTTAAAAATAAGTGAAATGATTTTCTTGATGAGTATTGCATATCACACATGTTTCAGATTCTGAAATCCCCTGCTTGAATAACCTATCTTTAGTTGGAAGTAGTCCCATCATTGCTTTGAATGAAGTTAACTCCATTTTGGGGCAATAGTCCTTGTCCCAAATTATCTCGTTCCATTGTTTTTGTTGTTTTTTTCAACTAACCTCCTCCCAAGCCGTTTTTGTCGTAAAGTCACTTCCAGTAGCTGATTAGGTCCAGAAGTCTAATTCTCGTCCTGTAAAAATTGGCATAAATTCAATTTCCTATTTCTGACCTGCACTAATTGGAAGCGTATCATAGTTCTAGTGGGAAAATGTTTTAAATAATAAGTGAATTATTAAAAAAATTGACTAAGTGTGAATGAGTGGCTCCTATATGTGAATAGTCCCACATTGTAGGATTATATGAAAGAATCAAGTATTTATACTTGATTCTTTGAAGCTAAGTTGGGCCCTTTGGGCATCCAATGATGATCTTTTGTGAGGAGGGAGACCATGCTTGACCACCACACATGCGCGCACGCCGACCGACTCGACTCGACCCGACCCAGGCTCGGGTTCGGGTTCGGGCTTGTAGTGGTGTAACACTTATATATTTGGTGCAAAATTCTTTAACCGTTTTTTGACCTGACCCGTTATTTTTTCAGATCCGTTTTTCGAGACCACGTTTCCCCCAACCAGTAAAATGAATCGATACCACAAAATTTATTGAGAGGCTGTTTTATCCTAGAGGTGGCGGCGATTGATCTGAACTGCTTTGCATAGTATAGCAGATCGCCATAACGTCTTCAAGAGAGTGACGTAGTCCACGACTCAGCCGAAGATCAACATTGTTTTCAACAATTTGAAGACGACGCCACCAACGATGACTTCCGCTGCAGTTCTAGATGCCGCTACTCCCGCTTCACTCTTCCAGGTCCCGATGGTCTCTGCTGCGCCTTTCAAGTTCGAGGGCCTCCACTTCAAACACTGGAAATAGAAGATGTAATTCTTCCTGACCATGAGAAAAGTGGTGGATGTGCTGACAACTGACAAACCGTAGCTACCGGATAGGTCAAACGAAGTTGACATAGATCTTATGCGAGCCTGGACAGAAAAATCAAAGGAATTGCAGAACTGGACAGAGCAAGACTACCCGTGCAGAAACTTTATACTCAACGGCCTCAGTGATGACCTCTACGACTACTACAAATCCGACAAGACAGCCAAAGAAATCTGGGAAGCGTTGCAAAAGAAGTATGATATGGAAGAGGCTGGAGCGAAGAAATATGCAGTCAACCGCTACCTGAAATACCAGATGATGGATGACAGGTCAGTAGAGATGCAGTCTCATGAGCTTCAGAAAATTGCTCATGAGATCATCTCCGAAGGTATGAGTTTGGACGAACAATTTCAAATTGCTGTTATTATTGATAAACTTCCCCCAGGTTGGAAAGATTTTAAGAATGTGCTTAGGCACAAGACTAAGGAATTCGCCTTAGAGAGCTTGATCACTCGCCTCCGTATTGAGGAGGAGACTCGTAAGCAGGACCAGAAAGAGGAAGTGCTTGTTGTCACCAACAACAACACTTAAAAGTCCAAGCCCGTAGTTCTGAAACCGAATCCGAAAAACTTTAAGAATCAGAACCGCAACCGTAACAAACAGAATTGGAACCCGCAAGGGAACCAAAAGGGACAGCAGAAACCGACCAAAAGAATGATTCTGGACAATTGTTTCTGTGTTACAACTGTGGAAAACTAGGTCATATGGCACGCAAGTGTAGGAACAGACCAGGCCCTGCACCGCAGACTAACCTGGCTGAGGAGCCTCTTACGGCTATGATTTCTGAGATTCATCTAGTTGGTGGATCATAGGGTTGGTGGGTAGATACTGGTGCATCCCGCCATGTCTGCTACGATCGTGCTATGTTCAGTACATACACGGCTGCTGATGATAAGAAAGTGCGGTTGGGAGATTCTCACACCACTACAGTTGTTGGCATTGGAAATGTGGAAATAAAGTTGACCTCTGGAAAAACAGTTCTTCTGAAAGATGTGATGCATACTCCAAAGATGAGAAAGAATCTGGTTTCTGGATTTCTCCTTAATAAGGATGGTTTTACTCAAGTTATAGGGACTGATTTGTACACTTTGACTTATTAGGGGATGTTTGTAGGGAAGGGGTGCTTGTGAGGGTATGTTTAAACTTAATGTTGGATCTAATAAAGTAACCAGTTCTGCTTATATGTTGTGTGATTTTAATATCTGGCACTCTAGATTATGTCATGTAAATAAACGTATTATTCATAACATTAGCACCTTAGATTTAATTCCTAAAATGTCACAAACTGACTTTGATAAATGTGAATTATGTAGTCAAGAAAAAATCACTAAGAAACCCCATAAATCAGTTGATAGAATTTCTGAACCCTTAGATTTAATTCACTCTAACATATGTGAGCTTGATGGCACCTTGACTAGACATGGACACCGTTACTTTATCACTTTCAATGATGATGGCTTTGATTTCACTTATGTATATCTTATGAAAAATAAAAGTGATGCATTTGAGATGTTTAAATTATTTAAAACTGAAATCGAGAATCAATCTAATAAGAAAATTAAGAGACTTCGTAGTGATAGAGGAACAGAATATGAGTCTAGTCCATTTCTGGATTTTTATAAATTGCATGGTATAATTCATGAGAGAACTGCACCTTATTAACCTAAAATGAACGGTAAAGCTGAAAGAAAGAATAGGACCTTTACCGAATTAGTTGTAGCTATTTTATTAAATTCGGGTGCAGCAAAACATTGGTGGGGGGATATTTTATTGACTGTATGTTATGTATTGAATAGAATCCCTAAATCGAAAAGTAAGATTTCACCTTTTGAAATTTTAAGAAATTATAAACCGAATGTATCTTACTTTAGAACTTGGGGATGTTTGGCATATGTTCGTATACCTGACCCTAAGAGAATAAAATTAGCAAGTAGAGCATACAAATGTGTATTTATTGGCTAAGCTATTAATAGTAAAGCATATAGATTTTATGACCTGAATACACATATTATAGTAGAATCTAATGATGCTGATTTTTATGAAACTAAATTTCCTTTTAAATTGAGGAATAGTGGGGGCACGTCAAATAACACCGTGCCTATTGGAATAGAACTTAATGAATCTTCTGAAATCGAACCTAGAAGAAGTAAAAGAGCAAGAGTTGATAAAGATTTTGGCTCGGATTTTTGCACTTTTACTGTAGAGGAGGATCCCACAAACCTCCAAGAAGCCTTATCTTCATTAGATGCTGATTTTTGGCAAGCAGCTATAAATGATGAGTTGGACTCCTTGGAATCCAATAAGACTTGGCACTTAGTAGATTTTCCACCTGGTTGTAAGTCTATAGGCTGTGTAACAACCCATAATTTTGTAAATATTTTATTAAAATTTTGTTTTGAAACTTTGATTTTTAAATCATTTAAAATTGAATTTTTAGAATTTTTTAATGTAGTTATGGATTTTGTTTGTGATTTATTTTTCAAATATAACAAAATAAACATTTTCTGAAAATTTTATATTCTGGTCAACTTTGGTCAAACTTTGACTTTCAATTGAAAATTTTAAATTTGAATTTTTAATTTCTAATCTTTTTCTTTGAAGCAGAATATAATTCTGATATTCGTTCTGCTTTTCGTTTCGTCAAATTCTATTTTGTACTTTTTAAATTGAATAAAATACAGCATTTTACACGCAATGATTTTCTGTATTCTATTCTCTATTTTTCTATGTTCATTCTCTATTTTATTTTGTTTAGACGTTTATTTTATTTTCCAATCTATTTTCTATTTGATTTTATTTGGATTTTTGGGCTGGGAAATTCTAAGAGACTTAGGTTTCTTTTCTTGGAAATCAAGTAAGCCTTTCTAATTCCTAGCCGTTCAAGGCTTTCCATCTCTTAGCCGTTCATTTTCTCTAACCCTAGCCGCCACCTTAGTTTGTGATTCACGTACAAAAGTTTCTCATCTCTTCTCATCCCTCATTTGCTTTCTGAAGAAAAAAATATTCAAGTTTCCATGGCTTCTCCCTTCCTCCTTCTTTCCATTTCTTTTGTTTTTCTTTTGGTTCCAATGCTTATGCTCGGCCATGCTCCTATTGCTGACCCCATCACCATCTCCACCACCACCATGCCGACCACATCACCTCCTCATCTCCACCAAACCAAGGCCGAGACCACCATGATGCCATACATCACCAAAACTTGATGCAAATCATAGCATACCACCTTATTTCACCACTTCCTCCTTTATTAGCCTCGGCCACCACCCAAACACCACCTCCTTGCCTTGCCTTGACCAAAACACCTTCATGGACGTACCTATTGATTGCCTAGACCCGACCCAAACCATCATAGCCAAACAAGCCATAAGGACGAACCAAAACACATCATAGCCTTTGCCCTTTTGCCTTCCATGTGTTATAACTTGCATCTCTTCACATTACAAACCATAGCCGTGCATACTTGCCTTGAATCCAACCATGGCCGAGCCTAGCTTGCCTCTAAACATCATGGTCGAGCCATGTAGTGATGTGGTCGTGCCTATTCCTATGGTAGCCGAGCCTACTTGTATAGGTGAAGCCATTTTATCTCACCTTGATTCATATTTTTCATTGTTTTAATCTATATTCTTTTGTATTGCATCATATGCTTTTAGATATTGGTATTTGTTTGTACACAAGATTTGGATCTTGACTCTCCATCTACTCAAGTTTGATTCGTGCTTTGTCGTGCTTTTCGAAGTTTGGTTGTGTGTCTCTAATCTATCAATTCTAGCTTCAAAAAGGTGAGTTTATCACTCTCGACATTCGTACTTATATAATTATGAAACAATGACATATGAATTGTAGAAATTAATATGCTATGTTCATATATGCCTGTGATATGATTATATGATGTTATATACTGCTTATATATTTGTTACATCACCTGATATGATATTATATGCTCTACTGTTATTTTATTTTCTGTATCTCACACTGCAAGTTCCCTTTTCACTATGGGTTGAAATGATACATACCCAAACGGACTTTAGAATAAGGAAAAATCATTATGAGCTGAAATGATAGGCTCGAGTGATTTTTATTTATTTTATTGGACTTGGGATTGCGGGTTTGAAATGATAGAACCCGGATTTTTCTTTTTAAACTACGGATTGAAATGATACAGATCTGTTTCACTTGACCTAGGTTAGAAAATATTATACAGGCCCATGGTTATATTTTTAAATAATTTTCCTAAAAATTATTAAGTATTTTGAATTTTTAAATGTATGAAATTTGAGCTTAAAGATTTGATTTAATGATTTAAAATATAAGAAGATATTGGTTTTCTATAAGTTAAAATTTTATAAGTCTATAAGTGGCTTTAATCGAAATTATAAAAAATATATTGGTTATAAATTGAACTTAAAGACCTTTATTGATGATAAATAACTTAAGAATATAATTGGATTTAATGTGGAATTTTAATTCTAACCTAGTGATTGTAATAGATTTTATTTTATGAAATGGATATGCTTGCAAGATAAATAATTATGATTTTAAAATGGTAAATGTATCTTAAATCATTACGTGACCTGATAATTGAAAATTTAGTTCAATTGGAAATGTGAAGTTTGACTTATTAAAAGAATATTTTATTTATGAAATGGGCATTTTAAATAAAATGTTAAGTTATTTGTTAAAAATAAAAAGTTAAGTAAATAGGGTACTTTTGACTTAATAAATGAATTATAGTTAATTTGGATATTTTAATTATAAAAAGTTATTTTATTTAAATCATAAGTTAAATGATATCCAAATGAATATTTTTGAAATGTAAGATATAATTTTATAAGTTAAAAATGGTTAAAATTGAAATTTTAATGTTTCTGAAATGTTATAATAAAATCTGAAATTTTATTGGTAGCATTTACTAAATGCCGTGGTTAAAGATAGTATTTGTTAAATGCTATCAATTCTGAAATATAACTAAGTTCTGAAATAAGTAAACACCTATTACAGCACTTTATAAGTGCTGCTGTTTTCTGAATTTGAACTCTTTCTGAAAATAACTAAATAACTACTACAACACTTTATAAGTGCTGCTGTTTTTGAAACGGAACTGTTTTGCAACACTAATATAACTACAACACTTTATAAGTGTTGTTGTTTCTGAAATTGAACTAT
Organism: Allium fistulosum; assembly: GCA_030737815.1. Taxonomy (NCBI): domain Eukaryota; kingdom Viridiplantae; phylum Streptophyta; class Magnoliopsida; order Asparagales; family Amaryllidaceae; genus Allium; species Allium fistulosum. Next base: position 1,025,050,855 of record CM060906.1, read on the forward strand.
TTTGAAATTCTAATACCTACTGTAGCACTTTATAAGTGCTGCTGTTTTGAATTTGACAATGTTTTTGAAATGTTAATATATTTACCGTAACACTTTATAAGTGCTGTTGTGGCTGAAATTTCAATGAACTTTGGAAATGAATATTATTTTGGAAGATTTTGACATTGAATTTAAATGGTTTAAATGAATATGTTTTGAGGTGGAATATAAACCATTTTTGAAATTTATAAGTTAATACAATGTTTTCGAAATTGGTATAATTGAACGAATGAACTTAAAAATGCTATAACTTTGGTAATGAATATTATTTTTAAGGGTGTTATGATTTTTCTAAATATTACGATTTCCAAATGATAACATTTTAAATTGATATGGTTTCAAAGTATTATGGTTTCAAAGTGTTTGGTTGCAAAGGTGTTATAACTTAAAAAGTACTATGATTTTGGAAATGAATTTATTTGAAATAGAATTTAATTAAGAATTTTCTTTGAATATATTAATTTGCAATTGAAGATTTAAGAATATGACTTTATAAAGTGGTTTTGGTTTAAGATGATTTAAAAAGGAATATTTCAAGTTTAAATAAATTGAAAGGAATATTCAATGATTGGAAATTTGGGTTTATTCAAATGATATTTTGGTTTTGAAGTATAAACTAGTTGAATATGATATTTTGGTTTTGAAGTATAAACTAGTTTTGAAATGGATATGATATTTTGTTTTGAGGTATAAATTATTTCGAAATAAATATCCATGGGTTATAATAACGATTGGTTGGCAAAGAGACCGGGATCGGATATGGGCATACTCTCTGTCGATACCGAAAACCACTTTGACAACCGTGTACGTGGTGGAGATTCCAGAATGAAGTAGGATGGTGGCGACGATTCCTATTGAGGTATATATGTGGACCCGACTCCCGTGAGTTGGCATAAGGTGGCTAAAACATGAGCGATCGACGGGCCAATGAGGTAGCTCCTCTCATCGTACACATTCCATCGTATACTATTCTATTACTTTGTGATTGATTTGATGGCCATCCTCGATTTTTGATTTGGGAGTGTGTTCCGAGGTGGGCGGTAGTGGCTGCTATGCGTTACCACCAGCCCGGATGCGTAATTGGCATATCTACCCTGGCATTGCGTAGTTGTGCCGTGTCATCTACCCTAGCGCGCCTTGTACGAGTTTGATTTGTGTCGTACCTATGGAGTATCTTCTCGTAGCCTCCCGATCTGGAGGTACGCAGGTACTGTATAGACTACTGGCACTATTTATGTGTTAAGGTGGAAAATGTAAAGCCTTAACGCTATTTAAAAGTAAGTTTATTTTACTATTAAACATTATTATAATAGCGAATATTACTACATAGTAAATAGTTTAACGGATCCTTAGAGGATGGGCGGTCCCAAACATCCTTTAAGTCACTTGTACTTTTCTATTACAGTTCACTTGAATTGGTTTACATTGTATAAGTATGTATGTCCTGACTCGAGTGTTTTGTGTTTTGCTTTACAGTCGGGTCAGACTGAGCTGTACCAGTATTCGAGACTCACCTTTGGAGTTGGAGCTTTGCTTGGAGATCCATCTATCGATTCTGCTATCAGTTATTCAGTTGATTCCAGTGATGTATTCAGATCTTGTATTTGACTATTGTATTGAGACATCTGTTGTATCCTGTTACTTCTGTTGTATCTTGTTAACTCTGATGTATATATATAGTAGCTTCACGAACTACTATTTCTTGCTTTCGATGCATTGTTATATTACTCTGTGTCTGTGATCTGTGATTTATTTATTTACTGTATATGATGAGTTTGCCAAATTTATATTTACAATTCGGTATTTTGAGCAATTCAAGTCCGGCATGTGCGGATGCGAATGGTTGAAAATATCGGGTCGTTATAGGCTGTAAATGGGTACTTAAAAAGAAATTAAAACCTGATGGCACAGTTGATAAATATAAAGCCCGTTTGGTAGCTAAGGGTTTTAGGAAAAGAGAAAATGTAGACTTTTTTGATACTTTTTCACCCGTAACTAGAATCACATCCATTCGAGTACTAATTTCATTAGCATCTATTCATAATTTAATAATACACCAAATGGATGTTAAAACTGCTTTTTTAAATGGTGAATTGGAAGAGGAAATTTATATGGACCAACCTGAAGGTTTTGTAATTCATGGTCAAGAACATAGAGTTTGCAAATTAGATAAACCATTATATGGTTTAAAACAAGCACCTAAACAATGGCATGAAAAATTTGATAACTTAATAATCTCAAATGGTTTCAAAGTTAATGAAAGTGACAAATGCATTTATTATAAATTTGAGAATGACATTTGCACTATAATATGTTTATATGTAGATGATCTACTTATTTTGGATCAAACATTCATGGCATAAACACTGTTAAATCTTTGTTAAGTGATAATTTTGATATGAAATATCTAGGTGAAGCAAGTGTAATCCTTGGTATTAAGATTACCAGGTCCGAAAAGGGAATTTCTTTGGATCAATCTCATTATATTGAGAAGATCTTAAAGAAATACAATTACTATGACTGTAAACCTGCATGTACACCATATGATCCTAGTGTAAAGCTATTCAAGAACACTGGTGAAGGTGTAAGACAGTCTGATTATGTGAGCATCATTAGCAGCCTTAGGTATGCCACTGATTGTACTAGACCCGACATTGCCTATGTCGTGAGATTATTATGCAGGTTTACTAGTAGACCTAGTATAGAGCATTGGCATGCTATTGAGAGGGTCATGAGATACCTAAAACGAACCATGAACCTAGGGTTACATTATAAAAAGTTTCCAGCTGTCCTTGAAGGTTACACCGATGCAGATTGGAATACTTTATCTGATGATTCAAAAGCAACCAGTGGCTATATCTTTAGCATTATTGGAGGAGCTGTTTCTTGGAAATCCAAGAAACACACTATTTTGGCTCAGTCTACTATGGAGTCTGAGATGATAGCACTAGCTACAACTAGTGAAGAAGCAGAGTATTTAAGAAATCTGCTAGCTGAGATTCCCTTATGGGGAAAACCGATACCAGCTGTGTTGATCCATTGCGATAGTACCGTGGCTATTGCAAAAGTACAGAACCGTTATTATAATGGTAAGAGACGACAGATACATCGTAAGCACATCACTGTTAGAGAGCTACTCTCTTCAGGAGCTGTTAGAGTGGATCACATACGCAGTGACGTGAATTTGGAAGATCCTTTGACGAAAGGACTGGCCAGAGAGAAAGTCCTTACGACTTCTAGAAAAATGGGACTATTGCCCTTAGATTGTTGAGTCACGCACAATGGTAACCCAACCTAATGACTAGAGATCCCAAGAACTAGGTTCAATGGGTAAGAACAAGTTGTGAAGTGATATGAGTTGAACATGCTATTTTTAATATATATATATATAGAAGCATGTATTCCTGAAGTGATTAGAGGATGAGTTAATTACCCGTAATACAACATCTTACATGAATATCAATATATTTTGAATGGACTGGTAAATTACCGTTACTACTGGTTTTGAAAAAATATTACCGATGTTTTACCGTAAAAAATGATAAATTTACCGTTACCGTACCGATTATGCTGGTATACCGACTTTACTTTAAAATGATAACCGATCGACTGGTAATGGTATGGTAACGGTAAATTTACCGTTACCTTAACAGCCCTACTATATATGCATGCGTCTTCTTGATGTACATTCTCTACAAATTACACCCCACTTTGCACATACATTTTGTCTTCTCTCTTTTTAAACTTAGTTATAATCTGTCTAAAGATCTCAAACACAATACCGCAGCATTTCCGAATACACAACGACATGTCTTGCAACTATAATTAGTATTATATTCTTTCTAATAAAGAATCGGTTAAGCTTAAACTTTGTTATTTATAAAATGGCAAACATTCACAAAAATTAAGGAACAAATCTCAGCTAAGTAGAATTCAGAATAAAGATTAAAATCCTAATTAAATTGTATTTGATGATGATCAGAAAAACGAAATTTGACTTAACCTTAATTGTTCAAAAAATTTGGAATCTCAAGTTCCAACGATGTGGTCTAATCTAACTTATATTGACCTAGAAAAACGGTAAATATCTACTTTGAAAATTAGATATAATATTCCTTATAAAGTCGTGGGAAAATCAGTAATTTAATGAATTGAGTTGTCTAAAGGTGAGATGGATTAAAAATTAATAGTTGTTTGGTTTATAAATGATACTTTTCGAATAAAATTTTAAATAGTAAAGATAGATATCAACCTTTTCAATTTTGAATTTGTATTACTAGATTTTTATTATTACGCAAAGCAACTTTTAAATATGTTTTTCTAAATATCATTTTATTTTCCAATTATAATTCACTTTTTATTTCTATAAAATTTGGTTGCTCGAATAAATGTCTATCCCATGCAATAGGAGCAGCTTAATGGGACACGATACAAGACTCGGCATTTATGTTGCTTCCCAACAGGAATCAAACCAAATACTAAACAATGATTTCATGTTTTCTCTCTCAAAAAGCTGAAAAAGCTGACTATTACTCTTGAATAATAACATCTTGGTCAAACTTTATCGAATATTCAAAACATCACACAGAAATAACATATTTCTTCCCAAAAAATGATTGAATTCCGCATATTTTTCATCCAGACTCACCCTTGTCAATTGAATATTCCATGTTCCTCGATCGGAGTATTTGAATCTAGTAATTGATCCGAGATGAATCGGATAATGTGTTTATAAAGAAGGAGAATAGATAAGAATGTATTGAGATCGTTAAGTTGTTCCTAATACACACGATCAATCCAAGATATCAGAGCTTTAAGTTAATAGCCGTTGATCAAGATCAATAGACCAGATTCATCAAAGTTACATCACATGGATTACAAAGCCAGTTCTGGGCCTTTGCCTTTAGCCCATTTCATTTTGTATAAATACATTGTATTGTACTGCTATCTGTATTATTCAAGCATTATCAATAAATCAGAAATATTATCTTCTCTGCTGTTTTCAATATTACAACTTTTATAATCTCTTTCTTGGTATCAGAGCCTACACTGCCTAACGGCAATCTTTCAAAAAAAAAGAGAGAAGAAGAAGGAGAGAAACTCATCAGAATCTTTCATCATCACCTGAGTTTCTGATTCTCATCTGAAGTGAAGTACCTTACCAGCACTGTGTCTGGCTGCATCAACTCATTCAGATCGAATCGTTATGAAAAGAAACAAGCAAGAAATCAATATACCCTAATCAAGAATCTCATCAAACCATTCATAGCACCAAAAGAAATTGCCATCCAACAGAGATCATCAGTTTATCATCATCTGATCAACAGAGATCATCAGATTTTCATCACCTGATCCTGTGGTTGCAACATACCTGGTTCAATCATCCTATTTCTCTGAAATTGAGATCTTGATCGAGATATAGACTGTTTCTTGCCATTTCTTTATCTTTTGTTTACCCTTTCCACCATTTTCTTCATTAATCTTCTTGATTTCATTTTTCATCATGAGTAACGAATCCAACACTGCTTCATCAGAGGACACAAACAATCCTCAGCAAAATACAACTGTTGTTGAAAATCTCATTAAGACCATCATCAGCCCACAGAGCCAACTGGTAACTGTCCATCTAGACGAGGATAACTATCTACTATGGAGGCTTCAGGTTGAGACTGCAATTCAAGGCTACGGACTTGAAGGCTACATTCTTGGCACCATTGCAATCCCACCAAAATTCATCACTGTCCAGGAAAACAAAGTGGTCAGTAATGAAGAATACACAAAATATCATAGGCAAGACAGACTGATCTGTTCTTGGTTAATGTCATTGATAAACACCAAGTTACTGTCTCATGTAATAGGATGCAAGACTGCAAATGAATTATGGACAACAGTTGAAAAGGTGTTTAATACACAGTCTGCAGCTAAAGTTATGTATCACAAAAGACAACTCCAAAACACCAAGAAGGACAACTGCACCATGAGAGAATATCTGTCAAAGATCAAAAATATATGTGATCTTCTTGAAGCTGCAGATCATAAAGTATCTGACTCAGAACAAATTCTGACCATACTCAATGGTTTAAGTGATGAGTATGAATCAGTGGTAGCTGTGATTGCCTCTCAAAAGGTTCTGCCATCTATAGATGATGTACACTCAATCTTGCTAGCACATGAAGCAAGAATTGACAACAAAAGACCACAAGAATCAGATCTCTCTGTCAATTATGCAACCAATCAGAGAAATAAAAGTCAAAGCAGCAACAAAATTGAACAGGGGAGTCAAAGAGGTGGTTACACTAATAGATCAAGAGGAAGAGGAAGATGGCACAACACCAACAATAGGCCAAAATGCCAAATCTGTGAGAAGATAGGACACACAGCAGTAAAATGCTATTTCAGATACTCAAATCAAAACAACAATATGCAGAGAAGCAGTAGCCACAATGTCAATATGGCACAAACCAGTGACAGTCAAAGTGATAACAACAACAAGAATCAAAGCTCAAATGATATTGCCAAAGCAGAACACATTCAGGATGAATCATGGTATCCAGACTCTGGTGCTACTAATCACATCACAAACAACCTGGACAATCTAAATCTTGGATGCAAAGAATATAGAGGTAATCAAACCATTTGCATGGGGAATGGTAAGTGTGTTAAAATCTCTCATACTGGTAGCACTTATATTAGAGGTAAAAGACAATTATTTCTACATAATTTACTAAGAGTCCCAGTTATCAAAAAGAACCTCATAAGTGTATCCCAATTTGCTCTAGATAATAATGTGTACTTTGAATTTTATCCCAAACACTGTTTAGTTAGAGACATACTGACTAAGGAAATTCTGCTGCAGGGTGAAACTGAAAAAGGACTTTACAAATTTACATCCATCAACTGCAGCAGTGTTACAAAGGGACTTAATCACTGTAACTTGAGTTCAAAGGAAAGCAGTAGGGATATATTTGACCTATGGCATTATAAACTTGGACATCCAAGTAGTAAAGTTGTAAAGCAAGTTCTTGTTGAAAATAAAATAAAATTTGATGATATATCTCTACCCTACATATGTACTTACTGTCAAATGGGAAAAAGCCATAAGTTGCCCTTTAATCAGTCATCAACTGAATATAATAAACCACTAGAGTTAGTTGCTACTGATTTATGGGGTCCTGCACCCATATGCTCAGATTTTGGATTTAAGTACTATATATCATTTGTAGATGCATATTCAAGGTACACTTGGATATATTTTCTAAAAACAAAATCTGAGGCATATAATGCAGTCATATACTTTATAACTATGGCTGAGAAACAAACCAATTCTCAAGTCAAAATCATTCAGTCTGATGGTGGAACTGAGTATAAATCTCTTAGCAGTTACTTTCAAAAAAGAGGAATTATTCACAGAACCACGTGTCCTTATACTTCTGAACAAAACGGTCTAGTGGAAAGAAAACACAGACACATTGTTGAATAACTTAACGATCTCAATACATTCTTATCTCAATACGGTCTAGTGGAAAGAAGATGACTTTCTAAAGCAATCGAGAGAATTCCTTGATCGCCTCTCTGCAAACCCTAACCCTAGGGTTGCGTTTGAAGGGGGGAGATAAGAATGTATTGAGATCGTTAAGTTGTTCCTAATACACACGATCAATCCAAGATATCAGAGCTTTAAGTTAATAGCCGTTGATCAAGATCAATGGACCAGATTCATCAAAGTTACATCACATGGATTACAAAGCCAGTTCTGGGCCTTTGCCTTTAGCCCATTTCATTTTGTATAAATACATTGTATTGTACTGCTATCTGTATTATTCAAGCATTATCAATAAATCAGAAATATTATCTTCTCTGCTGTTTTCAATATTACAACTTTTATAATCTCTTTCTAGAATCATCAATAAATCAAAACGTATGTCATTGTAATTATAGAATAGTCTCTCTAATTAATTAAAGTATCAACAAACATACAATGCATATCATCAAAACATACACAGATTGTTGCAATATAGTTGTTGGGGGTTGCTAATGTTCAAATGAGTAATTGATCTGAGTATATGGATTGTAATTAGCACCTTTTACAGCAACCCATCCTCCTTAGCCATCTTCACCTCCCCTCGCCTAAACGAATACATCCCCTTGCGTGCTTTTCGGACTGTTTACAGCTTTGAATGCTGTTTGAAATGCCCTTCTGTGAGAGTAGTGCATGCTTTTTCGGGAGATGTTCTTCGTTGGGGCAGTATAGGCAGCCTACCGTTTGTCCTTTTCGTAGAATATGGAGGCCCTGTTGAACTAGTTGCCTCCAGATATTATTATGTAGTCAAACCGAATTGGATATGAGAAGCCCATCTGGTATCGACCTTGTCTGGGTACATGTTCCATGGCCTGAAGTTTGGTTCTCCTGTTTCGTTTGCTTTTACTAGGAATGGTGACCAGTATGTATGTGTTTTGAAGTTGTATGTTGGCTAGATGATGAAGCTTTTGAAGTTGTCGTCTGAGTTTTTTTATATGTCTTCTGGATTCGCAGCATGAACTTCATATAGTTAGAGCTACATGAATCGGATGCTTGATTCAACAGCAGCTTGTTTAAAGATAAAACCTACCAAATTCTGATACAACAATGCGTGCATGCTTACTTTTTTTTTTTTTTTTTAAGCAACCCGTGAAGTCTGAATTCTCACCAATCCTCCAAAAGAATTCTTATGCCAAGTTTTAGTCATATTATGTCATCGTCATTGATTTTGTTAGAGGCCCGAAGAAGCTTTAATTGAGTAAAGGCATAAAGAAGAAATGAAGAAAGAGCTGAAGTGTTGACTATGGTGACAAGTTGAAAATTCTGTTGAAATGAATTCGAATCGGATGGTTGGTTCCAGATTTACTAATTCTATTTTTGTGGAAATATTTATCATTTTTACATCTGAGAAATTGATTAAGTTTGACACCGCAGATTGCACATACATTTTATCTTCTCTCATTTTAAACTTGGTTATAATTTGTCTAATGATCTCAAACGCAAGACCTCGACACTTCTGGATACACGACAACAACATATCTTACAACTATAATCAGTGGTCATTGATACATATATTGTATTCTTTCTGATAAAGAATCGACCGTGGTTCGTTAAACTTGTACTTTGTTATTTATAAAATGGAAAACATTCGCAAACGATCTTGCTAACTTTATCACATAATAGAAACAGTAGAAAATGAAGGCACAGATCGATTATCTACATTAAAGCAAAATTACTACCATTCACACTCAAAGTAGTTGTAATTTATTAAGGAGAAATAAATGTTCAACATATTTACTTCTCGGGGTTCAACAGTTTGACATGGAAACCAAATGGAGTATAGCAATATTGTCATCATTCATGCACTGATTGGACACTAAGTAAAATAGCACCATCTCCCGTACGTTAACATTGCTTCCACTGTATCTATATTTAAACATGTACACGTCACACCCTTATTGCACCTAAGCTGAGAACTACATTATGCACGGCCTACATAGTCCAGTGAAGGTAAAAGCCAGTGACAATTTTGCTGAGTAAAATTTCCTTCTTCTTGCAAAGAGAAAATAGGATCATCCATCCACTGCGTTGTACCAAAGTTGAACACCTGCGAACGCTTGAAGTCATAAATGCAGTTTCCATTAAAACCACTGACATCAGAGGCTAACGTACACAATGAACCACCATTACCAATACAGATCACACGATCACCAATGCCACCTTCAATTTCATACCATCCCAATCTAGACAAGTCTGCCTTCAAAATCAGAACCTTCAGGTTCCTAAGCTGCAGAACCAGAAAAAGCTCATCACGGAATTCAGCCAAGTAGGAATCCTCATCTACCATATTACCCAAAATTTCATCATCCCAGAGGTCAAAATCCATGGGCACCACCCGTGCAGAAGGTATAGATAAATCAGCATCGATCACAACTACCTTTTCAAAGTCCGCTCTTGTAAAGCAATAGAACTTACCGACATAGTACACAGCTCCAAGCCATTTATCCTTATAGTCTAGCAAATTCTCTTCTTCAGGTAGACTAACCTCAGTCCAATCAGATTGTTTCCCATGCACCATGCACAGATGGAAGTCACTGCGCACGTCATCAACTACAAGAGCAACACAGTCATGAAACATAGGTGGCGCGGACAAAGCCCCAAAACTTTTTCCATGAAGCAAAGCCTTTATAGGTGGAAGTTGGAATTGGGAACCAGTGGCAGGGTTAAGGAGTGAAACCTGAAAAGGAGGATCCAGACCATGCTTGCTCAGCATAAGCAACCACCCATGGCACGATGATATGAACTGAAAGGTGGACGCAGCGTTAGGAAGAGTAACATGGTAGACCTTGGAATCAGTAAGCGAAAAGCAATCGATACATTTTTTGTCGAAATGGTGCAAGTAGGGAACGAGCCAGATGAAGCGTGGTCTCTGCATTGGAGGCGAAATCGGTGCATGACGAAGTCGATGCTCTTTCTGAACTGCAAGCCATTTCCGACAGACGGACCCGAAACGTACGTAATCGGGAAGAGGAAGACGCTCTATAAATAACTCGGTGAGCGAAATTGGGAGGTCTGTCCAATCAGGTGCCTCTGTTACGATATTGGGGTTTTTTGCGACAATTTGGAATCCAGACGTTTCCATTTTCAATTTTCTAGAATTGAGCTTCAATCATAGTTAGGAATTTTGCAATTCACGTATAAGTATTAGATTTGGATGAGAGAAATTTCAAACTGACCTGAGAAATGAAGATGAAAGGCGGTCGACGGTATCCAATTTGCTGTGTAACCAAGGAGGAAGAAGAGCAAATATATAGCTGAAGATGAACTGTTTTTTATGGAAAATTTCCTCATGCCCCCTTGACAGCTCAAACTATAGGTTTTAAACCCCTAACCCCTAACTCGCCTTAATAGACAAAACGAATCGACTCATTTTTAGATCGTTATAAGATGGAAAAAAACTTGAACAAAAAAAACATTTTGTATTTTGACCGACTTGGTGCAAAATGGCTTGTCGCTGTGATGAAACATGAAACATGAGTAATGCCACAGCAACTGAAATATATTTTGTCAAATACTGGGAACAGTGCTATTTTGCTCCGGATCCGAAGGCTGAAATTCCGGAGGGTCTATTCTTCGTTTTCTAGTTCGCAAGTTTAGACAAAAAAAAGCTTCGGGCAAAGTAGAATTGTTGGTGAAATATTTCAACTTCACAAATTTTAATTGTGGCAACAAAAATTAAAACAAAACAAAAAATTGTTTTTCGAAAAATTTATATATTAGTACACTCTTAAAATTTTAAGATAATCATTTATACTTTTAAAATCCATACAGTCCCGTTTCGGTTGTGATCCATAAATGTTGTTTGTACATATTAGCATGTGCATTCAGATAAGTTAAAATATTACGTCCATAAAAATTTGGATTTAAGTGTGACTGTATAATTTATGTTTTACGTTTACTTTCGTTTTTGTGACAAGTGTCACCATTATAAATACGTGTCATTTCTTTTCTATTTTACTCTTTTCCGTTTCACTCTCTTTGTCGTTTCACTCTTTTCCGTTTCACTCTTTTTCTTATCTCTATATTAATCTCATGTATTTTTAGCACTTACCTCCGACTTGTTCAAGTTAACTAACGATTTTGGTAAACTCACGTGTAAATGTAAAAGAAGTATAAGTACATGTATCGCACAATTTTAAATTAATTTATATAATTTCTGAAGAAGGTGATTTATTTTATTGCCAAAATTACTATCTCCATTTAACACTAGGTTTGACAATGACCAGTGCCTTAAGTGGTCAGATGTATAGTTTGAGTTGTTGGTATATATTTCGGGTTAAATCCTCGCATACATTAAAACGAACATTTGAATGAAATTTTTGATGGGAGCAATGATTTAGATAAGACAAGTGGAAAATAAAGAGAAAACGATGTGTGTATTTGTGTGTGAGAGAAAGATAGTGAGGAGAGAGAGAAGGTATAATGTATGATGGAAGAAATATTTATCATATGTTGGATTTCTTGTATAAAATTATTTCTGTTTCTTCCAGAAATACACTACCTGTTTTCTTTCTACGCAATTTCTCCTTAAGTTGTAATGCATATGATTAAAAAGTGTTTTAAGCTTAAGTAACATCCACTTTAATAAAATTATATAGGCATTCAATATAATATTAACAATAATAATATTCACTTTAATAATCATTTACTTAACATTAAAATACCATTTCAACATCAGTAATTATAATATCAATCGACTACAAATAACATTAATTGAAATAATATGTTAAAAGCTTAAAGAAAATAAGTTATTAATATTTATATCATATTGTGTTGGTGAATATCTATATAGAGAATAAGATAATGTAGATTGAGATTGATCTTCCTTTATAATAGTAACATCGACATTTCTTTTTTAAAATTTGGGAATTTGAGGTTCATGGTTTTGGGGGGAGAGAGAGAGAAAGAATCATTTTTGTGGAATATAATGTTAACTGAAAGGAGAAAAAGATATAATTATGAAAGTGTTAATTTGGTAATTTGATTTATTATTATAAAGGAAGATATAACTTACTTGATTCTTTCCTTAATAAAATCATATAATAGCTCTGAATTGGTGGTGAAGTTGGTTGAGGAAGCCAATTTCCATAGGCGATGTCAAGAGTTTGATTCATGCTAAACACATTATCCATGTAATTTACTCAGAATATGTGTTGGGGCGACAGTATATGCTTCCCTATAGTTCAAAAGCAATAACTTGATTTATTGGATATCCAATAAAATATGATAAAAATAGAATTTTCTTCACTTATCCAAATCACTTCTTCCTTTAACAATTCCTTATTGAAAATATTGCATGGTGGCATGTATAAAAGCTTAGTACACAAAATATAAAAGAAATGGTCGGTCGGTTGAAACTGTTTGGTTTCACACATTTTTGCTTCACTCCTTTTCGTTTCACTCTTTGCACTTATCTCTATATTAATCTAATGCATTTTTAGTAGTTTTCCTCGGTTATTTCAAGGCAGGCCCGACCCTTTCCTAAAGCGGTAGAAGCGGTCGCTTAGAGCCACAAAAAAATTAGGGCATAAAAAAAACGCGACACGAAAAAAATTAAATCGCGATGTGCAAGCAACTGATGACTGACGAGGTGAGGCAGCGGCGACTACGTCCTCTTAGCATCGTCTCCTCCAAGGCTCTAAATCAATCGACATGACAGCAGAAGGATCTAGGGCACAAAATCAGTATCAGATACTCCGTTAGTCACTCTAACCTTCCTTACTTTTGTGAAAAACAAATGTTCATCTTTTCTTATGGTCACACACATGCAACAATACTTGTCAGAATTGGCTTCTGTGAAGCAACTAAGTGTTCGAAAACCATTTTTTCTTTTCTTCTCTTAGGAATGAACGTCTATTGCATTGAACTTGAACTTGCTATGTGATGACTAACCTACAGTTTGCTGATTTTGAATGAAAAGGGTAGAAATTTCCTTTGTATGCCTTTATGATGTTTTAGGGAATTTCACATCATCACAGGTCACTGCAGTATTCCAATTTTCATTGTGCTCATATCAATTTGCATTATATGTGGGAGTACTGGCATATCCCATTGTACACTTGGTTCTCTTTTTTAGGACATTGTGACATTGGTTTGCATTTGAGATATACTTTTCCACTTTAAACAAAGAAAAAAAGAAAAGAAATTTCATAAAGGCTAGTTGATACTTTCAATCAACAAAATTTCAAAGAACATGAGGTTACTGCTGCTGCAATATGCACTATCAACTAAAAATTCTTGCACATACTTTGAATAAAATTTCAAAATCATTTGCATTTATTTTTAATTTAAGTGATTTATATTTGCACTAAACAATAACCCAAGCTTTAACGAATCTTCTATCTAAATAGTAGGTTCTCTTTCAATAGTTTCCTTCTTCGTCTAAGCTTCATTTTTTGAGATAGTGTCTTCAGCTTTTAGTTGATTTTTACACATAATAGAGTATGCAAGAACTGAGAAATATAATAATATCTACCACTAAAATAAATGCATAGAAGAAATTTTATTATGCAAAAAGAATTTTTTGCTTTAAATTATCATTAGAATTTTTTTAAAATTATAACTAAGTAGATTAGACATTCATAATTTAAAATGGTTTTGTTGTTTTAATAATTATTAATATACAATCTCATTTAATGTTTTATAGTGTTTAGAAACTTGAATTATTGATACGAACAAAGTTATTTCTTTTTTTCCTCGTCTCGTTACTTTTAAATAATATAAATTAGTTTGATGATTTAATTAACGATAATACATTAGTTTTTGTATGGGAGCCTTTTTTCACTTTTGGCCCTAGGTACCAAAACTTCTAGGACCGGCCCTGCTTCAAGGTAGCTGACAATTTTAGTAAACTCACATGTAAATATAAATGAAGTATAAGTATATGTATTGCACCATTTTAAATCAATTTATATAGTTTCTTAAGAAGATGATTTATTTTTATTGCCAAAATTATTATTTGCATACAACACAAGGTTTGACAATGACTACTACCATAAGTGATAAGATTTATAGTTTGAGTTATTCCTATGTATTTTGGGTTAAATCCTCTAAGCTTACATCAAACCGAATATTTGAATAAAATTGTCGATGGGAGTAATGATTTAGATAAGAGAAATGACAAATAGAAGGAAAATGGGGAATGTGTAAGCGTGAGAAAGAGAGAGGAGAGAGAGTATAATGTGTAATGGAAGAAATATTTATCTTATGTTTGATTTCTTATATAAAATTATTTCTGCTTCTTCCATAACTATTGTTTCCATTTCTTTCTATGTAATTTCTCTGTATGTTTTAAATTGTAACACATGATTATTAAGTGTTTTAAACTTAAATAATATCCACTTTAATAAAATTATAACTAAGTTCAATATAATATAAACATTAATGGCATTCAATTTAATAGTCATTAACTTGACATTAAAATATTATTCCAACATAATAATTATAATATCCATTGACTACAAATCTCATTAATCAAAATAATATGTTAAAATCTTGAAAAAGTGAAAGTTATTGGTATTTATATCATATGGTATTAGTGAATATTTTGATGAAGAATAAGATGGTGATTGAGATCAGTCTTCCTTTATAATCATAGTTTCTATAGTTTTTTAAATTAGAGAATTTGGGTTTTTGCTTTTGGAGATAAGGAGAGAGAAAGAATGATGGCTGGATATTTGAAAGGAGATATAAAATACATAATTATGAAACTGTCAATATGGTAATTTGTTTTCTTTTATAAGGGAATAATCAATTGATTTGTTTCTCTCCTTAATAAGATTATATAATAGCTCCTTGTTGGTTGTGCAGCCAGTTGAGGAAGATGATTTCCACAAGTAATGTCAAGAGATCGATGCACAATGTGTAACGACCCGTAAATTTTCGATAATTAAAATTTGTAAATTTAATAAGTTTTGTTATTTAATAATTGAAGAAAATAAAAATTTGTAATTTAATAATGAAATGAATACTAAAATGAGATGTAACAATGTTAACTAAAGCTAATTATTAACAATTGAAATGAAATTTCCAATAAATGAAATAATGTAAATGTTATACTCGGTTATAAATTTGATATAAGAAAACAAATGTAAACACTGATTTAACTAATGAAATAATATGTAAGCAATGGTAACATTTGTTGTAAATAATATTATAATGGGATTAAGAGTTAATGGTAACAATTTTTAAAGGTTACCTATTTATTTAGGCTGCTAAAATTTAATTGGAAATCAATTGTAATTGAATGGAATTAAATGTTACATTAATGTGAGTTAAGACAATAACGGTAAATTGTGAATGTAATAAATTAAATAGAAATGCTAATTTTATTCATAAGGTAACAAATTGATGTAATAAAAAGAATGAAACCGAGTTGAATAAATTAATTGAGATTTTAATTATAATTAATATATAAATTTGATAAAATTTCAATATAAATGAAAATATAGTAGTTAATACAAATAGAAATGGAAATTGGAGAATATTAATGTAATGAAATGTAAAAAAATGTTAACTATGTTATTAGATTTAAAATTTGTTGAATATAAAGGTTGAAGTCAAATTTAAGCAATTCATTGAAATTAAATTATAATTAAATTGAATTTAATTACAAATTGAAATTGAACAATGCAATCAGTGAAATTTTAAACACTGAATTGACATGAAAAACTATTATAAATTATTGTTATGGTCCTGGTAATCAAGATTGATGAAATTTGTTGATTATTAAATTTGAATTGGAAAAGTGATTTAATTAATTTAATATTAATTTATTTAATTAACTGAAATATAGCCATTTTGGCCATTGACTCGGATTTCGACGAAACTAGTTTCATCGGATCCATAACGGTAAATTATTGTAGGATTTCAAGTTTCGTAGCGATCGGACTTGTCGTTTGATCGTACGGGCTCGAAACGCCTAACAATCAATTTGAAATAAGCTGATTTTAACATAACTTCTTCATACGATGGAATTTGGACTTGAAACTTGTTCCATTGAGTTTAAAAATATTGAAAACATCTGTTTTGATATATAGAATGATCCATTTTCGTTCTGTGGGCAGAACGGGCTTTTCGGGTCGTTTATCGTTCAAAACCCAAATCAAATCTGATCCGTTCTTTCTATTTTCTGATCTGGCTATAAATACTTTGTTATAAACCCTAGTTATTTCTATTCTCATTTGTCTGTACGTACGTTTCTTTCTCAACTCCTCATTCCAATGGCAGACAAATCAAAACCCTAAATTCAAATTGCAAATTCAACTCAAAATTCAATTCCAAAAATTTAACTCCTCCAAACTCATCAAATTATATACCGTTTTGAAGCTCTCGACGAGCGCATCTCAATTCTGTGATTCGTTTTTCAATTCGATACATCGTTTGTCTAGAAATTTAGGATGAACCTCGATCGTTCATTTTAGGGTTTTGACGATCCAACGGTGGATCGTTGTCCAATTGACGATCGGGAGGTGGCGTTGGGAGGAGGATGGAGAGCAGGCCTCGTGGTGGTGTTTGCTCGTGTCTGGCATGTCAGAATTCAAATGGTGGCCTCAGGAAGTCTGGCGGCGGTGGAGGCGCAGACGGCGACCGGATTCGTCGCCATCGGTGCTGGCACGTGCGCCTGTGCTTGGGCGTCATGGTGCTGGGCGCTGATCTCGATGAAGGTCTTCGACGCAACAGCAATTGATGGTAAACGATGATGAAGGATGGCGGCTCATGAATGATGATGCTATGCTTTAGGGTTTCGCACGTGAACTTGGATCGACGTGACACGGTAATACGTTTTTTTATTATTTTTGTTTAAATTTGAATTTTATAAACTCAATTGTTCTAACAATGATAACTTTTGCCTACAAACTAGGATTCACGCGCGGTTTGCTCCGCTAGGATCGTATCGGAATTCCGGACATCTTTACACTGGTTTGGACAAATTCTGAGACTGTCTGAATTTTGGGCTTAAATTGGATTTAAATTCAATTTAAATCCAAAGGTGAGTGTTTTAACCCACTCACAACTTCTAAAATTTCTTATGTTTGTTAAATTAAATTTATGATGTGATTAGAAATTTATTTATGATTGTTTAGTATATTTTAAATCATCAGCTCAGTTAATTTGAGTTTATTTGAATTAAATCGTTATTTAATTTATGAATATAAATTGCCAGTTAAATACCTATTATTGATTATCAGTTCTATATTGATATTTATTGATTCATTTGGATGACGATTGAAATGGATGTTGATTGTTGATATTGGATGAATGGATGTTTTATTTTATATCGTTATAAACTTCAAGTTCACTATGGGTTGAAATGATACATACCCAAATGATCAATAGATTAAGGAAAAATCGTTATGGGTTGAAATGATAGACTCGAGCGATTTTATGGATTTTATTATTAATTCTAGATTGCGATTTGAAATGGTATATAACCATAACATTTTAAATTTCGGATTGAAATGATAAATATCTGTATCACTGGACCCTAGGGCAGAGAATTATATACGGACACCGGATTGGTTAAATTAAATGATTTTAAAATCCTTAATTTTCGAATTTAATTAAATGATATTTTGAAATAAAATTTGATGTATATGAATTGAAATACTATTGAAAAATCAAGTTTTATGTTGAAATGTGAATTGGTTTAAAAGGAATTGCTTTAAGAAATTAAATTGGAAGTTTAATGTTAAACTTTTAAGTATAAATGAAATTCTGTCGAAATTAAGTTATTGAAGTTGTTTGAAAATAACTTGAAATATTTTGAAATTGGAGCAATTCAAATTGATATTTGAAACTAAATTTGAAACGGGATGAAATTCCATAGTTTATTGAAACTTAAAAATTGAAGGCTTGAAATTTGGTTTGTTGACTTGGAAAATTTAAAATGGTCCAAATGTGTTGAAAAGAAATGAATAGCTTAATTTGATATAAATTCCAAATTCATGTTTTAATATAAACTGTTTTAAAAATATATTATTTCAAAATTTCTAATTATTAAGAATTCAAAGTATTAAACTATTTTAACTTGTATTAATTATATTAAATCATTTTAACCTATTTTAAACCATTTAATTTATTTAAACTAATTAACCTGTTATAACTTATTTTAAATCTAATTAATCTATTTTAAAGCTATTTAATCTATTTTAAAGCTATTTAATCTATTTTAAATCTATATTAACTATTTATAACTAATTAAAACTATTTTCTTCTAAATTCCAAACTAAGTAAAATGGATGGGTTTATATTCAAATTCTCGATTTTTAAGTGAATATGGTTAATGATGTTATAACCTAAGTTGGAATTAAATAACATATTTGGTTTAATATGATATTTTGAAATGATAGTTTAGCCTATTTTGGAAATATGACTTTTGAAAGGAAATATAATTTCAAACTATGATTTCAATGTGATGTAATTTCGGAAGTAAGTAATGATTTCGAAAATGATATGATTTGAATTGAATATGATATTTTGATATCAATTATGAAATGATTTTGGAAATGTAAAAGAACCATACGGTGTGTAATAAGCGATTGGTTGTTAAAGAGACCGGGATCAAATATGGACATAGTCTTTGTCGATACCAAAAACCACTTTGACAACTGTGTACGCGATGGAATTCCAGAATGAAGTAGGATGGTGGCGACGATCCTAAAGGTATATACGTGGACCTGACTCCCATGAGTTAGCTTAAGGTGGCTAAAATAGGAGCAATTGACGGGCTAAGTGAGATCATTTCTCCGATCGGGCACATTCCATCGATACTATATTCTGAGCGATTTATTTAGTGGCCACCCTCGATTTTTTTTATTCAGGAGTGTGTTCCAAGGTGGGCGGTAGTAGCTTCTATGCGTTACCACCAGTCTGGAAGTGTAATTGGTATATCTACGCTGGCATTGCCTAGTTGTGCCGTGTCACCTACCCTAGCGCGCCTTCTACGAGTTTGGTTTGTACCATACCTATGGAGTGCCCACTGACGACATCCAGTACGGGCGGGATTACGGTACTGTATAGACTATGGGAAATAAAAATGTGTTAAGGGGGAAAATATAACGCCTTAAACGCTATTTTAATAGTTTATATTATTGTAGACATATTATAATAGCGTATTGTACTACATATTAGATAGTTTAACGGATCCTTAGGAGATGTGAATCCCGAACATCTCTTAAGTTACTGCACTCACGTTAGACACTGGATAGGAGATGTCAAACCCCGTAAACATCTCCGACGTCGTTTACACTAATATTTATTTACCGTTATTTTAACTGACATAAGATCGTTTAGTTCTGACTCGAGTGTTTTGTCTTTCCAATTCGCTCGGGTCAGCCTGAGCATTTCAGGATTTGAAGACCTTATTTCTGGAGGATGAAGACGAAGATTTGTACTATTATTATTTACTATATTTATTCCACTGCATTCATACTATTCCGCTGCATTATTATTTGTTTATCTCTGATATGTGTAACTCTGATTTTGTATTATATAAGTATAATCAAATGTTTTGTAAACAGCTTCATGAACTATATTTGATTATTATATTTTGTCATTCCGCTGCGAGATTCTGTTTTTTTTATTACTTTCTCTTTTTCTTATTTACCCCAAATAACAATCCGTCCTTCTGTATGGTTTGAGTTGGCACGTGTGTCTGCTTAAAGCGTACAAAAAGGCAGGATGTTACACAATGGGTACATTATCCATGTCATTTACTCATATTTGGGTTGCAGTGTATACTTCACTAGAGTTTACAAGCAATACTTTGATTTATTGGGATCTATAATAAAAATAACATTTTTTTCAGTTCTCCGATTCAGTTCTCCCTTAACAATTCCCGATTAAAGAAATTAATAAGTCTAGTGGCATGTGTAGAATCTTAGCACACAAAATATAAACGAAATGGTTGGTTGGTTGAGATTGTTCAATCTGTTGTTATTTCGACTTAACCAAAAAAGCATAATGCAAACAAATCAGGGTTTCTTGTTCCATCCACTAAATCAATCTTCATTGCTCACTAATTATTTATTTGGACATTCTAACGCTTACCATAATAATTTCTTTAAAGGCCAAGGTTTTAAATTTATGATTTGACCTAAGAATTATATGTAATTTACAATAATTATCCTTTTCTAGAAGATTGTGCTCGCATCTTGATATGTTAATCTTAAAGAAATAATAAAGGCTAATGATAAAAGCATCTCAACATGAGCATTCACTTGTCATGATAAACTTTGGACATCACATCCATAAACGATAAACATGAATTTAATTCTCAAGTTCTCCAGAAAAGATGAAAGGTAAGCGTTCTTGAAGTAGATCCTTCCATCGTCAAAGGTTAACCTTTCATTATTACTCCATGGAGTCCCTCCGTGGATAAAGCTAAGGGAAAATTCTATCTATGCTGGTTTGGACACATTTTAATCAAGTCCCTTATGTGTTACTACCTACGATTGGGCTAAACTAGCTAGCTAATGTTTTTCGAAAAACTCAAATACAATGCAAATACTATAGCTCGAAATAAGTTAGTTTATGCCAAGGCCCTAACTGAAATATCTCCGGTTAAGCCATTTCCTTCCTAGATACCTGTTTGTATTGCTAAAGGGCATGTTGCGATTATGGATGTCCATTACAGCTAGAAACCTGACATTTGAACGTCATGTCACTCTTTTGGTCACCTGAAGGAAAAATGTAAACATCTATCTATTTTACCCCTATCCTGCTTACTGATAGGATTCTACTTCCTCATTTGGTTATGAAGTTGGTTCCTAAGCCTCACGCTGCCACTGTTGTTGTTCCTTCCAAAATTATGTCAAAAGGATTCGGTGGTTACCCATACTGGTGATTCTGAAGTTTTGTTTAAGGAAAATGCTGATGTGGTTCTTCCTTCCTCGAATGACTTTTTTTGGGTGCGTCTGAACAAGCTTGGATTCATGAGCCTTTTGATATGAGGTATGATCAAAAGGGAGGCTGGTTTTATAAGTATGTAGTTAGTGATGAGGAAGATAGGCCACTATTTTAAAATGTAGAAGAAAAAGGATTAGCTCTCACTGTACATGGGAGAGTTGGTGATACAAATCACATTTTGTTCTCAGATGATAGTTGAGATAGGAAACTTCTATTCTGCTTGGACTCTGTGAACTTTGTTCCTAACTTAGCGTATCTATTTTTAGAATTTTATTATGTTATTAGGTTTGAATCTACAAATGATGGAAGTGTGGGAGTGGTTCTTCCTCCTCGAAGGGGGAATATGATTTGTTTGGTCTTTAGTAGGTTGGCTTTCTTGCCAACTTCATGTGCCTTATTTTCACTAAATTTGTTCTAGCGTTTGTGCCAAACACCTGTTTCTTATTCATTATATATGTGGATATCCCACAATACAGCTAGCTAGCTTTGCTAAATAAAATTATCATCAATGCAACGATCCGCAATTTCAAACACTTCATATTTAAATATCTGAATTATTCAAATATTTGAATCTTGCTTTAATGAGATTAAAATATATTTTATAACCTTATTTACTCTTTTTTAATTAATAGCTAATAATGGTAAACTTGTTTTTGAAAAATGTTTACAAAATTTAATACTTTGAAGAAATATCGATAATGTGACCGAAAATTGTTTTATCGATGAATGACTTTTTACTCAATAGAAGTTGTTCAAACTTTTGTGCTTGCTTAGAATGTTAATGTGTAATTAATTAGTAACTAAAAACATTTTACACTAAGGGTGACTAGTAAAGATTAATAAGTGGTGCAACGACCTAGAATTTTCAGTCATTTGAAATTGGAATAATTAATTAATTTTAAATATTGAAAAAGTTAAATTTATAGGTTAAATAACTTAAATTTCAAATATAGCGATTTATTGGATAATTTAATTGTTGAATTTAATAATGGAAATCGTTTAAATAATTGAATCTTGGACTTTTATTTGGATAAAAATAATTTAAAAGCTTATTTAAATTCTATTTAATAAGAATGAAGATAATAAAATTTTTAAATTAGATTAATTGTGATTTAACTGATTTTGAAAATAACTCGTTTTAATTAACGAGTGAAAATTTCCTTACAGGGCATTGTCTCGGATTTCGAAGAAACCAGTTTCATTGGATCCGTAATAATGAATTATAATACACCGTCAAATTTCGTAGTGATCAGATGTATTGTTTGGTCGTATAGGATAGAAACACGTTGAAATTAATATCGAAAATTTAATATAATAATTGAGTTCAAAAAGCTATCTTCTCCATACGATCGAATTAAGGCTCGAGACTAGTTCCATTACGTTTGGAATAGGTGTATAACATATAGAACGTCAGGTGGCACATCTCGATCGGGGTTCGAAATTATATAGCTAGATATTTTGAATTTTAAATTATATATATATATATATATATATTATTTGACTATACACTACTTTGATCCATCAGCCTCAACCCATACCACCCCGTACTCAGACCACACCTTTCACGTTGACTTTCGTATTTCCCACCATCATTTAAACGCAGCTAAACAGGGAAAGAAAATAGGAATATTCAAAAATTCATATCTTAACATTTACACAATAAAAAAATCTGTAATAGGCTTTAAAAATCATGGTTTGATGAGAGCTTTGTGCTGATAGGGATTTGGTGTTGTTCGATCGTGCTTTGGACAGTGGCCGTTTGGGAAGGCAAAACTAGGGTTTGGGATTCGGGAGCATTGGGTCGTCGATTGGCGAAACAAGATTGGATTCGAACTCGTGGGGAAGAGTAGCACCTAGGCGTTGATTTTATCGAGGAGTGGTGTTGTGTTTGGTCGAGCGAACTGGTGGTGCTCGGCGTGGGTATGGTGTAGGTCGCACGTGGAGAGGGAGGCCTTCGGGCGTGGTTCTTGATTCGAGCAGATGTGGTTCGAGTAGAGCAAGCCGTTGGCAAAGTCCATTCATCGAACGGTGATCCAAAGCTCCGTATCAGTGCTTTGTTGTGCACGTATCATTGGAGGGCTATTGTTTTCATGTATAGGAAATCGTTTGGGGAAGAAGGTAGGAGCAGGGGAGGGCAATTTCATAAATACTTTAAAGTTTTGATTTAAATTAATTTTATTCGATAACTTATAAAATTTATAACTCCTTCATACGAGGTCCGATCGATACGAAACTTTTTGTTGCGCTCGTATCGACGAAAGCTACGTAATGGAATTGGTTTGGATGAAATTGGAGATATAAGAACTTTGAGCTACCTCGGCAACAACAAAAAATTTCGGTGAGTTAAACTCACCTTTCTGGATAACTAGTGCAATATATAGTTGATAAAAATTGTTGGATGATTGTTTGGATGAATTACTATATTATATATAGTGGAAATTGGTACGAAGGGCCTAATTATATGGCCCATTTTTTTTCCAGGACACGGGTTTGAAACTATTATTTTCGAGGACAATTATGTGCGGCGTGTGTCTTCATCTTCTCAAACATCTAAATATCTTCTGAAATCGATCGTGGAAATTAGGCGCGTTCGTCTTCATCTTCTCAAACAACTACGTATATTCTGAAATCTGCCGATCTTGGAAATTGGGCGCGTGCGACTTCATCTTCTCAAACAAGTACGTATCTTCTGAAATCTACCGATCGTGAAAATTAGGCGCGTGCGTCTTCATCTTCTCAAAGAACTACGTACCTTCTAAAATCTACCGATCTTGCAAATTAAGCGGTCGTGAAAATTAGACGTATCTTGTTCAATCAAAGCGGTCGTTTCTTGTGCAATTGAAGCGGTCGTGAGGCGTTAGTTTCTTCTCAAATCAAAATCGACTTTAATTGTGGGAAATCGTGAGGCGATTTTCTTCATTTGGTGAGTCTCTTTTTCATTTGCTGTTTTTCATTCTCAATTCTATTTTTTATGATGTTACTGTATGTTTCTTTTCACAGGAGGCTGTTTTCATCTATTGGAGGAAGGTTTTGTTTGATGTAGTTGGAATAATGGCTTCTGAATGGTATTGTTTTATTCTTATAACACAATCACTGTGTATTTAGCTTCGTTTGTTCTTTAGTTTGCAATTAAACTCTGATTGTTTAGATGTTTAAGAATGGTGTATCAAAATTCCATTCTGGCTCTAGTAATAATTTGGCAGCCATTGAATGTGATTATGTGTTTTAAAGACCATATTGATCTTAGTGTGTGTTTGTTATGATAATTTTTTAGCTCTTCTTTTTCACCATTAAGTATATTTTTGCAGATCATCTTTTTCACCTATGATTTTTCAACAATGTAAACTTGAATAGGTACAATCACAACGAATGTTTTTCTTCCACGTGTTCCACTGTTGTAATCAGGTTATCCCAAAGAGTGATAGTGATCTGTAAAAGATAAATTGTTTTATCTTTTTTCAAAAAGTGGTATATAAAATGATTTAAATGGTTTTATGCTATTAGTTTTTATTTAAGATCAGTTTTACATAGTTATATTTTCCACTGTTGTAATCAGGTTATCCCAAAGAGTGATAGTGATCTCTAAAAGATAAATTGTTTTATCTTTTTCAAAAAGTGGTATAAAAAATGATTTAAATAGTCTTATGCTATTAGTTTTTATTTATGATCAGTTTTACATAGTTATATTTTTTTTTATTTTTTTTACATTTTTTTTGCAGGTGTGATTCATCTGTTATAGTTGTGTTTGATTTCAATAACAATTGTTTTAGTGCTCGTTTTGGATTGGATGCTTCTATTTCTTATGTTAGGAATAGGATTTGGGAGCAGTGGAATAATTTTACTCCATTATGCTTTGATATTTTTTATATTCGAGAATCAAAGACTACCTTTATTGAAACGGATAGTGATCTTCAAGCTATATTGTGTTTGTATTGGTTTAAAAAGGAAGAATTTTTGGTTTTTTTTCTACGGCTGAAGAATGAT
Source organism: Allium fistulosum (assembly GCA_030737815.1). Lineage (NCBI taxonomy): Eukaryota > Viridiplantae > Streptophyta > Magnoliopsida > Asparagales > Amaryllidaceae > Allium > Allium fistulosum. The sequence goes on from CM060906.1 coordinate 1,025,076,365, forward strand.
TCAATGGATAATTTTGTTGGTGAAAGTAGCAAGTCTGGTTCAGTTGTTGGTGTTGAGTCAAGTAATAATATGTTAGGTTATGATGATGATTTAGATTCTGGTTTTACTCAACAAAAGGATTTACATGAGTTGTTGAAGAAGAATTCAAATATGGAATTTTTTACTGGCGTTGGTCAACAGTTTGATTCTGCTATTGGATTCCGTAGAACAGTTAGTGCTTATTGTTTGAAGAATGGATTTAAAGTACAGTATATTAAGAATTGTAAAGAACGATTGACAGTTCGATGTGCTGTAGCTAGCTGTCCTTTTAGGATTCATGCTTCTTGCAAACTGAAGCAATTGGACCAACTATTTGTTAAAAACATTAACTTGATTCATACTTATGGTGGTGGATTTCGTTCCCTTAGTAGTCCAACCATTAATAGTGATCTTGTGAAAAGTTTAATCGTCAATCAAATTCGTGATGAGCCAAAAAGAAAAACCAAGGATATCATTAAAAGTTTTAGAAGAGATTATGATGTGGAGCTAAGCTATTACTTTGCTTATAAGGGTAAGAAATTGGCTATGAATGATATTTTTGGTGATGAAAAGAAATCTTACAATGAATTAGTTTGGTATTTGAAGGCATTGGAAAGAAATAACCCAAATAGTTATTCAAGTATGGATGTGGATTCTGAAACAAATCAATTTGAGAGAGTTTTTGTATGTTATGAGGCATGTATATTTGGATTTAACTATTGTCGTCCTATGGTGTTTTTGGATGCTACCTTTTTGAAAGGGCGAAGTGGTATTTTGATGGCTGCCACTGCGAAAAATGGGAATCAAGGTACTGAATTTTTTTTTTGCTGTTGTATTTATGTTACATAGTACTGTTTCTTTAAGTTATTGTTCTACTGAATTTTATTGTGTACATACTGCATTTTGTTCAAGTGATTAGTCTACTGTTATATAGTACTGTTTCAAATATAGTGCATTTGGTTGTTTCAAAAATGAATTCAAACTGACAATTTAATTCAACTGAAAATTAATGATGATTAATGTTGGTTGTTTTTTTTATTTTTATTTTGATAGATACATAATCTAGATGTTTTATTTTTTTCAGTTTATCATGATACCTACTGCTTATGCTGGATTTACCAGAATCTGTCATATTTCAAACAATAAATGCATATATGTTTTTATCTCTAACATCTTCAATCTAGTTGCACTAGTTACAAAGTAGGTACAATTGTTCAATGGACAGTCATGCTCTTCTTATTGTAAATTTGATCCAAAACAAATACTGTAAAAGATATAATGTTCTTTAATTTGATATACAAAATGTTACTGTATACAGGAGTTAAAAAGGATAAATGCATTTATCTTTTAATATAAAGAATTAAATAACATATTAAGCCGTCATTATATATCATAGATACTACTACATGTTGAACATATTTATCATTTTTCTCTTTATTTGAAGTTCTTACATAAGGTATACAAATGATTTAAACAGCATATAGAAAAGATAAAAGAATATATGTTTTAGATGTTTGAATATTATTCTTTGTATTGTATGCATGAATTATGTATCATATCTTTGCAATTTCTACCCTTTCTGCGTAGACTACACATGTGATTGTCTACTATTAGATAATACTGTTTCAAATATAATTTTTTTTACACAAAAAGTGAATTACTTTTTTGTTGTTTCAAATGTAATACATAAACAGTGAATTATTTTTTTTCCAGGTTTTTTCCCATTAGCAATGGCTCTTGTTCCCAAAGAAAATGAAGAGTGTTGGAGTTGGTTTTTAAAACACCTAAAGAATGCTCTCAGTTGTGATAGAATATTAACTTTTTTAAGTGATAGACACTGGGGTTTATTGTTAAGTATTCCAAAAAATTTTCCAAATAGTCATCATTCTTATTGTTTGCATCATATGCAAAATAATATTGCTAGCATTGTGAAAAGTGGAAGGGGTGTTTGGGTAGCTCATTTACTTGAGCGTTGTGCTATAGCTTCTAATCATGATGAGTTTGAAAAAGCCATGTCCAAGTACAAAGAAATTGGAGGTGCCAAAGCTATACAGTACTTGAATGATAAACCATATGATCATTGGGCTGATTTGTTTTTTCTGGGGAAGCGATATGGCGAAAATAAGTCCAATGTAGCTGAGAGTTTTAATTCTTGGATTTTGGATGAAAGAAGTTTGCCTGTTACTGCTTGTCTTGATGGAATTAGGGTAAAACTGATGATGCAAATGTCTAATCGTAGAGAAGAGGCATCAAAGTGGACTAGTGTGCTATGTCCAAAAATGGAAGCTCGTTTGTTGAAATTGAAGGAAGAAGGATTTGGGTGGAGTGTTTCTAAATCATCTAGGTATTTATTTCTATATTTTTACATGATGTTCATAGTTTCTGAAAAAAATGATAAATGCATTTATCTTTTTTCAACTTGCTATGTAGCCTGTGTTATGATTTCATTTTGTTGGTATTTATAAATTTTAAACCCCTTTGGATCTTTTGAATCTTGACAGTCGCGGCATTGTAATTAACACTGTATGTAATTCTTAGCTCTTTCATTATTTTTGTCTGGATGAGTCTGTACATTTTACTTATGGTATATTAGTTCTTGACTTGGACAATCCTGTTGATATTTTTGGAAAAGTCAAATCTGGTGCATCAAGGGAATGTTTTTAGTCAATTCCACTTAATCAGTGGATGCCTTACCCATTGAAATCACTGTCAAGGTTTACTGGTTTTAATTCTTACTATAACCTTTATGCTTTCTTTTTTCTAGATTGGTTATCATTTTTTTTTAAAAGAAAGTCAAAATCAAAATTTACATAAGATATACTTTCTCTAAAGAATATGAACAGTATGCCTGTTGTTATTTGTTTTGGTTTATGAGTCTTATTTTTCACTATTAGTTCTATGCACATGAATTGGGTCTTATTTATTAGATAGATTAGAGAGAATATATATAGTGCTAATAATCATTTTTTGGAAATGCAATCTGTGTACATATTTTAACTGTTTTTAATTTTACATTTTGTAGGTATATTTTTGAAGTTCATTCTCCAACATCTCAAAAGGTTGATCTTAAAAATCGCATTTGCAGTTGCAATCAATGGAAAGTGACAGGTTTTCCTTGTGCGCATGCTTTGAAGTGTATTTCTTTAACCAGAAATTCTGTTTATGAATATATTGAGAATTACTTTACTGCTGAGTATTATCGAGCTTCATATTCACATTTGATCAATCCTATTCCAACTTTTGATAAGGAAGCAATTGAAGCTGAAGAATCATCTATTGTTCTTCCTCTTAAGCCTGTTCGTGGAGCTGGTAGGCCTAGGATGAATAGGATTGAAGGGGCTGACTTTCATGCTAAGCAAAACAGATGTGGAAAGTGTAAAAAACAAGGACATAATAGAAGAGGATGTTCTTTGAATATTTGAGTTGATTTTTTAGTCCAATGTATTTGATTGGTTGTTCTATAAATACCCTGACTTGAATAATTGAGTTGATTGTATTAGTCCAGTGTATTTGATTGATTGGTTGTTCTATGAATACTTTGACTTGAATAATTGAGTTGATTGTATTAGTGCAGTGTATTTGATTGATTGGTTGTTCTATGAATACTTTGACTTGAATATTTGGATTATTGCATATGTTGAATTGGATATAATCTGATTTTGATTACTTTTGGTTGTATGCAATTGTTTATGAGTTTCTGCTTTTCTGGTAGGTACTGTGATGGTTGTCGGTAGGTAGTCAGTGTGGAATTGGTAAGATGATGGTTAGTGAAGAAGAATTGTGGGTTGTGGCTTCTCTGATAGTGTTGAGTGTGGAATGTTGCTGCAGTTTGTATTGAATGAAACAGTGGTGTAGTAGTATTTGCTTGTATGGTCAGAGAACTGTGAAGTTTATAGGTTGTGAATGGTTTGGGATGGAAGTATGGTTAGTAAGTGAAGTATGACAGAGTGGTATTTGGACTTTTGTAAAGGAAGAGGTGTTGTAGTTAAGAAGTGAGGCAGTGGAGGTTGGCAGTGAAGTAAGTAGTAGTCAGAGGCACTTGAAGTTGTGAATGATGAAGGTGGTATTTACTCTTCTAATAGGAAATGGAAAGTATGGAAGAACTATTGTTTGCAATTGTTCTGTTTAAAAAGATAAATTGATATATCATTGGCCTCAAACAAGCTTAGGACCAAGTATATTTGCGGTCATTGATTTAAATTTTGTTTGTGCAGAAATATTTGTTCAATTTTGTTTGTGCAGAAATATTTGTTCAATTTTGTTTGTGCAGAAATATTTGTTGATTTTTCATAACGGTGGAATACCTATCCATCTCCAATAGTTATTTATCTTTTTGTAATAACTTCTTTTTTCAAGAGAGCAGTATTCAACCAGCATTCCTTCTTCCCATTCTCACGCATCATCACTTTCATCATTCATTTCCACTAACATCTACCCTTATGCCTACAACTGACCAACCTTGCACTTGCCACAACCTAAAATAGCTCACAGGACTTCCATCACCTCTCACTGCACTGCAACTCCAATCACTATCTTCAAACTTCTGTCATTTGACATAAAACATCCTCAACACCACAGAAACGACCTTTATAACCTGAAATTCACAGCAACCATCAACACTAACTACATAGCACTTCCATCCACACTATCTTCCTCATCCTAGCAAATTACTTAACATCACAGTAACCTTCACATTACACAACACACTCTGTATTATACGGCCCAATTTTTTTCTAGGACACTGTAACGACCCGACTTTCTATGCCCAGAAAGTCGCATCATTATGAAGAAAGAAAGGGGTAGAAAATAGAAAAAAAGAGAAGAAAGAAAGAAACAACAACAACGATCTCACAGCGGAACGAATAAATTATATTAATAACATAAACTATTACATAGTATACAACAATTTACAGAGTTACACAGCATATACATCACTTACTAGACAGTTATAAACATCTGTCTAGACATTACAACTCAAATACAAGACAAGACACTATCACAGATATCAACACAGCGGAATACTAAATCTACGAACGCCGAAGCCTCCTGCTCCATTGCTCCTCCAGAATATTCGTCAAAGCTAAACCTGAATCCCTTGGCTACTCGTAAAAATTTGAGTACCCAAGAGTTTATAAAACAGAAATAAACACTTGGGTCAGACATGGGTCTGGTGTGAGTAACAGGTTAAACTTGCTTAACTTCAAAACCTTTAGAAAGAAAAGGTATCACGTAAGACTCCCCACAAATAAACATGGGTAAGTTTTTACCTTACGCTAACCAAAACATTTGTTAGGAAATCTGATTTTATTATAATAGGGTCTAGGGTTTTCAAGTAAAATATAGAAATAGCTGAAATGCTTACATCTCACATTCCAACATAGTTGGGCACAACTAATACGTACGGCACTTATTGGAGTTTGGATTCCATACAATGGCAGGGCTACTGGGGTACCGCCCGTCACAGTACGTGGCCTAGATCACCGTACCGAGGAGTACGCCCGCTCCCCTGCAACACAAAGCCGGAACCATCCCTTACTGGATAATCCCGAACAAGATAACCCCGTAGTTGGCGCGACCAACCACACACTAAGCCGAATGAAAAGAAAAGGGACCTCTAGACAGGGATCTATCTTGCTCTCAGTGGGTGCTACCCACGAAGCCTTGCTGCACCTCCCCTGTTTTAGCCATTCCCGGTTGATGAGGCTTGAGGTTACGATTACCTTTAATCAGAACATATCACTTAGAATGCTCATCGTCCGCCTGACGATGTGCTGAAAGCATTCAATCCATACAAGTTCGTTCCGGGTTCGAACGAAACCGAAGGCATTATCTCGTTACACTTGTTTTGGAATCACCCTCAGAGTTAACGACAATAACCCTTGCACTCTGAATCTTCACTTGAGATTCACGACCTAACGTAAATTTGGATCGATGTGGTATTCGGGTCTCCAGACCTGGAATTCCGGTATACGGAAACCCGATCCCGGTCTCATCGAAATCCAAAACGTATCTTTTAAGGGCCAAGTTGTTTTAAGGTTAAAACAATTCAATTCTTATCTATATACACAAAGATAGATAATTCAATAGATAATCTACATTATCATCCCAAACAGATAATTCACATTATCATTATAATTCAACCAAACATCCATATCATATATCAATCATATCTCATTAGAGATATCAAACAATGAAATACATTCAATCTCATTCATCCATCCTTAAGCAATGATTTATCATCTAATTAATTTAAAGTGAATTAAACTAATTACTTCATTCTATAAATCCTGCTTACTTAATTATTAATTAAACCAATTAATTATTCATTACTCTAAGTATCCATCTTAATTAATCATTCCTGATTAATAATCCTTTAATTACTTTAAGTAATTAATACTTAATTAATTTCACAAATTAATTATCTTAAACCATTCAGTAATTAATCTTAAATTACTTCATTAATTAATTAATTATACTTAATTACATTTATCCTTAATTAATTACAATTAATTAATTACTTTAATCACTTATTATTTATTAATTAATCTTAATTAATCAATTCTTAATTACATCATTAATTTTATTAATTAATGATCCTTGATTACTCTTAATTAATTATCTTATTTAAATTAATTACATTTAATAATTAATTAGTCACATTTATTAATCACCTTTGATTAATCACATTTAGTAATTAACTACCCTTAATTACTTCTTCCATAAATTAATTACTCCTTAATTAATTATCCTTTAATTAATCCCTTGATTAATTATCCAAAGTAATTAAACTTAAATTACTTTTATTAAACCATCTTTAGTTAATTATATCCACTAATTAACTTTAATTACTTTCCTTAGTAATTTATACTTTCACTAATTACATTTAAGTAATTATCAAATCACCAAGTGATTATCTTAAATTAATTAAAAAAATTAATTTAACTCATCAAATTTATTTAATTAATTACCTTAAGTAATTAATTCCTTTAATTACTTTCATTAAGTAATTATACTTAACCAATTCATAAAAGATTTATCATTTATTAAAAATCTATACTTATCTAAATAAATGATTAATCCCAAATTAATTAACCTTAATTTATTAACTTATAATCCTAATTATTTAATTAATTAACACTAAATCATTAATTAATTAAATTACCAAATTATTCTTTAATTACCTTATTAATTTAATGACTCCTTTATCATTAAACCTTAATCACTTTCTAAATTAAAGTATTAACCTTTAACTACTTTAATTATTATTAACAAAGACTTTAAAAGATTTTACTTTAAAATCTTTCTTTTAATTCATTTTAAATTAAAGATTTAAAGTAAATTATATTTTACTTTAACCAAATTTTAAATAAAATTTACAAAATCTTCTTAAATTCAAATGTTAAGAAACACTTAACATTTATAAAGGAAATTTATAAGATTTTTAAATTCAAACCTTTATAAAAATATTACTTTTAACATTTTTAAACTTGATTTAATTCATTACTAAATACTTAGTTAAAGTTATAACCTTTATTTCAATATCTTATTAACTTAAAACTTGTTCGAAATTTTTATTAAAAATTGCTTTTCAAAAATCTTCCTAACATACAAAAACCTGGACACCAATTTGTATTTAAGTTTGAACTTCATTCATGTTAACTTACTAATTTAAAACCTGGAAATCTTCAAACCCAGGCAAACAGAAGAACCGGAGCCATAACTGAAAACCCCCGAGCAAAATCCCTACACGCTTCGAGCCACTCACGTATTTAACTCGAGAAAACTCCTCTGCTTAAAAACCCAAACTAAAACACTGATGCCCAAAACCACTCACTAATATACGTGCACGTGCACAGGCGAATTAGTCGCCTACGATCATCGATTCCATCGCCGACATCTCGTCCACGACCATCTTCCACGATCTCGGTCACCAGAAACTCGAACAACCTCAACAATCGAAATCGAGCAATCTCAATCACAAAACTGGAAACAGCGAACTCCTCCAAAACCCCAAACCTGTCAACGGCCAGATCTTCCCCCTCCGATCATCGTGATGACTGAAACTCCGACCACTGCTTCGATAGCTCACTAACTTTCATCACCCAAAATCCTACTACACTCGATCATCCCGAGCTATTTCTATGAATCAAAATGCTCAACCTGTTCAAACTAGGTTTAGAAATTTAATCGACCAACCACCATTACCACGGTCATCAATACGACCATCCACTATTTTTCTCTTAATCACAGATAGTTCCTCTTTCCCCAGAATGAGCCACGACCTCAATTCATCTTGCGATCACCAGAAATCAACATAAACCCATTTCACGTTCATCTTCCTAATGCTCTAGATTTACTAAATTAAAATTTGTGATTTTTCTTTTAAAAATCATTATTTTGTATAAGAAATCTGTTTATAACCCTGAATTTATAAATTAAAATACTTGAGATTTCACTTGAGTAAACATGCACTGTTATCCTCTGGTTTCTAGAGACATTCATATGTATTTTTAACTTAATTAAATTTTTAATCACTAACCCATAGTTAAACAAACAATTATTGTTTGAATCTGAAGTCCTAATAAAGATCAGATAAGTAATAAATGGAATTTTGATTAAAATTTTAGCTTCTGAACTAAGAACAGGCAGAAACAGATACAACTACAAACATGCATCCATACATCCATATATATACATAGAAATTTCAATCATATTCATTCTCCACAATACACATTTTAATCCAGAATTTCACATGCAAACAGATACTCATATATTTAATTTTTAAGAAGAAAGTTACTCACCTTTTAAAAGTGAACAGAGAAACTTTCCAGGTTTTAATTTGAAAAGCTTTTGAATTTTTAAGATCTGAATGTCTTTGCTATTAAAACTTGAATGCTTGCTGGAAAACTTGCATGCATGCTTTGATTATTGAGATGTTGCTCTAAATCAGGTTGCTTGCTTCCAGATTTGAAAAGATGCAGGCTACAGACTTGATTCCAGATTAAAGAATTTGCAGGCTTTGATTTAGATTTTTGAAAATGAATTACAGGTAGACTAAAAGACTTTGATTTGGAAAATGCATTACAGATCTTTGTTTGAGGAATGTTGATTACAGATTTTCTTTGGAGACTTTGGTTACAGGTTTTGTTTTTGAGAATTTATTTTCTGGTTTGCTTGTAGAAGTGGAAAACTGAATTTCAGTTTAGAAATGGAGATTTAGAAAGAAAGGAAGAGATGTGAAAACATGTTTTTATAAGTATAAATGATTTAATAAAAAGAAAAATTAGAACAAAATGACACTTGTCTTTCTTATATCTTAATTTCTTAACACATGTAATATTAAAGCCTTAGAAATTTACACATGTCTCTTTAATTTATTAGTATTTATTTTAAATGTAAAAATCCTTTTCTTAATTTATTAAACACTTATTACTTATTTATATATATATATATAATTTTTAAAAGAAATAAAAACCAATTATATATTTAAATTGTATTCTAAACTTATATATATTCTTAAATCATATTTATTAACAATATTTAAAAAGAAAATAAATTAAACCTTATTATAAATCTTATTTAAAACCATATAGTTATTAATTTTAAATAACTTTGAAAAACTAATATTAAATAAATCATAATTTCCCAATTATCAAAATATATATATTAGAAATTAAAAACACGATTTTATTTATTATTTAAATTACAAACCCAAGCTTATCTATCTACAATATATACAATTATATATATATTATAAATAGAAATCATTTTATTAGTTTTTAAAAGATAAATTCATTAATTAAATATTTATTCAATTAGATTATTAAACCAATTCAAATATTTATTATCAAAAATTATCAATCAATTTAATTATTTAAACAGATTATTAAATTGATATTGCCCCAAATTTCCGGGATATCACATTCCTCCCCCCTTAAAATAATTTCGTCCCCGAAATTTAAAACAAAGGTAATTTAATAATCTATTTAAATCACAATCATATATTATCATCCATATGCTAACAACCATAGCAAACAATTCATCCAATCAAACAATTCTAATTATCCAAACAAAATTCTGAATACAATCTCCTCGAGTTTCCCCAAGTATAAATATACCGGGATACTCACTCTACAAAATCCAAACAATCAACAATACTAAGCTATAGAGTTCTTACTCATCTAGATCTATAGAACTAAACAAGATATCAGACTACAGACGAGTCTGACTCAACAACTAAATCTTCCAGAACTGCTGGTTCCAAAACCAGAGATAGATCAAACACGTACTCCCTCAGAGATACGTAAAATACATTGAATTCCAGTTATCCAAACTGACAATTCAATCTAGTAGATCAAAGCTTTTATCCAAATCAAAATACAGAAGAGATCCAAAACAACTCGGAGCTGACTTCCCAGACTTACCCAATCTTATAGCTCCCTTTTACCAGAAAAAACTTCAACAACAACGAAGTCTCCAACTTCGAGTTTCAAATTCCTTCGTCTCTTATCCACAAAATCTTCAGACGATCTCGGGCTACCTACAAATCCTTCCTGATCAACTCAACCTTCGCCGATGCTTCTAGAAACAAACAGGACCAAAAATAACTCAACCAATGATCCTCTCAAGATCTACCCAATCCAAAACACAACTCTACTACCATCAGTAGACTGAACTAACTTCTCCTATCTGGAAAAGACAAACAGGAGCACTCGCCAAACTGCTTCCGCTACACCACTCTGATCTGGAGTAGATAAGAATGCTGATGAAGAACACAAGCACAAACTGGACAACACATCCCAGAAAATCTCAGATAACTCAAGAGAACACTCAAACAATCGCAAGTCTCTTTTGCGATCAACTCGACCTAACTTCCACAGATACTGTTCTCTCTTCACAAATTAGAACAGCTCATACTTAACTATCCAATTCATCGAAGAAATGGATTCACTCAGCTGCTTCTGGACTCCAACTTCAGAAAAACTACTCAGCCAGAAACTTCCTGCTAACACACAGAACACTCCGAGCTGCACTGCTGCCACAGATACCAAAGACTTCTTATCCGAAACTCTTTGAGAAACTCGGACTTCAAAGCAAAAAGAAACACCCCGCTGGACCCAGCCACAACACCGAAACAGATCTACTTCCTTAAACTTGCTTCAGAAGAAACATCTTCAGAAACGTCCATAGTCACCGCATCTCACCACACAGCTACTACTTCCTGAAGTTGCCAAGATACCATCACTTGCTTCAGCTCATCCAATAGATCTAACTCTATTCATCCAACTTCAAAGACAAACTCCGAACCTTAACAGGTTTCCTTCAGAGATTATGAAATCCTTACACAACTGTAAAGTTCACTCGAGACGGTATTAGGTTTACAGTCTCGACAAATACACTTCCAACCTCAACACTCAGACTCCTAATCCTAGATGATAAATTATTATCATCTCAACCAATCATCACAAATACCATATACATTTAAAATGATACTTTTTTATATAGAAATTATATCTGGGTAAAATTATTTCATCTACTTTTTTTTTTAAAACAATATTGTGTCCGTTGGCCTGGTCTAAGTGTTTAGAGATCCCTATCAATAACGTTAGCTACTCGTATTGACCAGAATCCATATACCACTCAACCGATCAATTAACACAATATAAAACCATTTTATATAACTAACAAATACGCGCTCTCATATATATATATACACTCGGACTCAAACAGGTTGCTACAGATCCTATTTCTAATGAACAATCCTTCCGAACCTAGGTATTCACTCAACCTAGTGTTCTGATATTCACTTAACCAAAAGCTTAGGCATTCGCTCAACCTATGCTTTGATACCAACTGTAATGACCCGACTTTCTATGCCCAGAAAGTCGCATCATTATGAAGAAAGAAAGGGGTAGAAAATAGAAAAAAAGAGAAGAAAGAAAGAAACAACAACAACGATCTCACAGCGAAACGAATAAATTATATTAATAACATAAACTATTACATAGTATACAACAATTTACAGAGTTACACAGCATATACATCACTTACTAGACAGTTATAAACATCTGTCTAGACATTACAACTCAAATACAAGACAAGACACTATCACAGATATCAACACAGCGGAATACTAAATCTACGAACGCCGAAGCCTCCTGCTCCATTGCTCCTCCAGAATATTCGTCAAAGCTAAACCTGAATCCCTTGGCTACTCGTAAAAATTTGAGTACCCAAGAGTTTATAAAACAGAAATAAACACTTGGGTCAGACATGGGTCTGGTGTGAGTAACAGGTTAAACTTGCTTAACTTCAAAACCTTTAGAAAGAAAAGGTATCACGTAAGACTCCCCACAAATAAACATGGGTAAGTTTTTACCTTACGCTAACCAAAACATTTGATAGGAAATCTGATTTTATTATAATAGGGTCTAGGGTTTTCAAGTAAAATATAGAAATAGCTGAAATGCTTACATCTCATATTCCAACATAGTTGGGCACAACTAATACGTACGGCACTTATTGGAGTTTGGATTCCATACAATGGCAGGGCTACTGGGGTACCGCCCGTCACAGTACGTGGCCTAGATCACCGTACCGAGGAGTACGCCCGCTCCCCTGCAACACAAAGCCGGAACCATCCCTTACTGGATAATCCCGAACAAGATAACCCCGTAGTTGGCACGACCAACCACACACTAAGCCGAATGAAAAGAAAAGGGACCTCTAGACAGGGATCTATCTTGCTCTCAGTGGGTGCTACCCACGAAGCCTTGCTGCACCTCCCCTGTTTTAGCCATTCCCGGTTGATGAGGCTTGAGGTTACGATTACCTTTAATTAGAACATATCACTTAGAATGCTTATCGTCCGCCTGACGATGTGCTGAAAGCATTCAATCCATACAAGTTCGTTCCGGGTTCGAACGAAACCGAAGGCATTATCTCGTTACACTCGTTTTGGAATCACCCTCAGAGTTAACGACAATAACCCTTGCACTCTGAATCTTCACTTGAGATTCACGACCTAACGTAAATTTGGATCGATGTGGTATTCGGGTCTCCAGACCTGGAATTCCGGTATACGGAAACCCGATCCCGGTCTCATCGAAATCCAAAACGTATCTTTTAAGGGCCAAGTTGTTTTAAGGTTAAAACAATTCAATTATTATCTATATACACAAAGATAGATAATTCAATAGATAATCTACATTATCATCCCAAACAGATAATTCACATTATCATTATAATTCAACCAAACATCCATATCATATATCAATCATATCTCATTAGAGATATCAAACAATGAAATACATTCAATCTCATTCATCCATCCTTAAGCAATGATTTATCATCTAATTAATTTAAAGTGAATTAAACTAATTACTTCATTCTATAAATCCTGCTTACTTAATTATTAATTAAACCAATTAATTATTCATTACTCTAAGTATCCATCTTAATTAATCATTCCTGATTAATAATCCTTTAATTACTTTAAGTAATTAATACTTAATTAATTTCACAAATTAATTATCTTAAACCATTCAGTAATTAATCTTAAATTACTTCATTAATTAATTAATTATACTTAATTACATTTATCCTTAATTAATTACAATTAATTAATTACTTTAATCACTTATTATTTATTAATTAATCTTAATTAATCAATTCTTAATTACATCATTAATTTTATTAATTAATGATCCTTGATTACTCTTAATTAATTATCTTATTTAAATTAATTACATTTAATAATTAATTAGTCACATTTATTAATCACCTTTGATTAATCACATTTAGTAATTAACTACCCTTAATTACTTCTTCCATAAATTAATTACTCCTTAATTAATTATCCTTTAATTAATCCCTTGATTAATTATCCAAAGTAATTAAACTTAAATTACTTTTATTAAACCATCTTTAGTTAATTACATCCACTAATTAACTTTAATTACTTTCCTTAGTAATTTATACTTTCACTAATTACATTTAAGTAATTATCAAATCACCAAGTGATTATCTTAAATTAATTAAAAAAATTAATTTAACTCATCAAATTTATTTAATTAATTACCTTAAGTAATTAATTCCTTTAATTACTTTCATTAAGTAATTATACTTAACCAATTCATAAAAGATTTATCATTTATTAAAAATCTATACTTATCTAAATAAATGATTAATCCCAAATTAATTAACCTTAATTTATTAACTTATAATCCTAATTATTTAATTAATTAACACTAAATCATTAATTAATTAAATTACCAAATTATTCTTTAATTACCTTATTAATTTAATGACTCCTTTATCATTAAACCTTAATCACTTTCTAAATTAAAGTATTAACCTTTAACTACTTTAATTATTATTAACAAAGACTTTAAAAGATTTTACTTTAAAATCTTTCTTTTAATTCATTTTAAATTAAAGATTTAAAGTAAATTATATTTTACTTTAACCAAATTTTAAATAAAATTTACAAAATCTTCTTAAATTCAAATGTTAAGAAACACTTAACATTTATAAAGGAAATTTATAAGATTTTTAAATTCAAACCTTTATAAAAATATTACTTTTAACATTTTTAAACTTGATTTAATTCATTACTAAATACTTAGTTAAAGTTATAACCTTTATTTCAATATCTTATTAACTTAAAACTTGTTCGAAATTTTTATTAAAAATTGCTTTTCAAAAATCTTCCTAACATACAAAAACCTGGACACCAATTTGTATTTAAGTTTGAACTTCATTCATGTTAACTTACTAATTTAAAACCTGGAAATCTTCAAACCCAGGCAAACAGAAGAACCGGAGCCATAACTGAAAACCCCCGAGCAAAATCCCTACACGCTTCGAGCCACTCACGTATTTAACTCGAGAAAACTCCTCTGCTTAAAAACCCAAACTAAAACACTGATGCCCAAAACCACTCACTAATATACGTGCACGTGCACAGGCGAATTAGTCGCCTACGATCATCGATTCCATCGCCGACATCTCGTCCACGACCATCTTCCACGATCTCGGTCACCAGAAACTCGAACAACCTCAACAATCGAAATCGAGCAATCTCAATCACAAAACTGGAAACAGCGAACTCCTCCAAAACCCCAAACCTGTCAACGGCCAGATCTTCCCCCTCCGATCATCGTGATGACTGAAACTCCGACCACTGCTTCGATAGCTCACTAACTTTCATCACCCAAAATCCTACTACACTCGATCATCCCGAGCTATTTCTATGAATCAAAATGCTCAACCTGTTCAAACTAGGTTTAGAAATTTAATCGACCAACCACCATTACCACGGTCATCAATACGACCATCCACTATTTTTCTCTTAATCACAGATAGTTCCTCTTTCCCCAGAATGAGCCACGACCTCAATTCATCTTGCGATCACCAGAAATCAACATAAACCCATTTCACGTTCATCTTCCTAATGCTCTAGATTTACTAAATTAAAATTTGTGATTTTTCTTTTAAAAATCATTATTTTGTATAAGAAATCTGTTTATAACCCTGAATTTATAAATTAAAATACTTGAGATTTCACTTGAGTAAACATGCACTGTTATCCTCTGGTTTCTAGAGACATTCATATGTATTTTTAACTTAATTAAATTTTTAATCACTAACCCATAGTTAAACAAACAATTATTGTTTGAATCTGAAGTCCTAATAAAGATCAGATAAGTAATAAATGGAATTTTGATTAAAATTTTAGCTTCTGAACTAAGAACAGGCAGAAACAGATACAACTACAAACATGCATCCATACATCCATATATATACATAGAAATTTCAATCATATTCATTCTCCACAATACACATTTTAATCCAGAATTTCACATGCAAACAGATACTCATATATTTAATTTTTAAGAAGAAAGTTACTCACCTTTTAAAAGTGAACAGAGAAACTTTCCAGGTTTTAATTTGAAAAGCTTTTGAATTTTTAAGATCTGAATGTCTTTGCTATTAAAACTTGAATGCTTGCTGGAAAACTTGCATGCATGCTTTGATTATTGAGATGTTGCTCTAAATCAGGTTGCTTGCTTCCAGATTTGAAAAGATGCAGGCTACAGACTTGATTCCAGATTAAAGAATTTGCAGGCTTTGATTTAGATTTTTGAAAATGAATTACAGGTAGACTAAAAGACTTTGATTTGGAAAATGCATTACAGATCTTTGTTTGAGGAATGTTGATTACAGATTTTCTTTGGAGACTTTGGTTACAGGTTTTGTTTTTGAGAATTTATTTTCTAGTTTGCTTGTAGAAGTGGAAAACTGAATTTCAGTTTAGAAATGGAGATTTAGAAAGAAAGGAAGAGATGTGAAAACATGTTTTTATAAGTATAAATGATTTAATAAAAAGAAAAATTAGAACAAAATGACACTTGTCTTTCTTATATCTTAATTTCTTAACACATGTAATATTAAAGCCTTAGAAATTTACACATGTCTCTTTAATTTATTAGTATTTATTTTAAATGTAAAAATCCTTTTCTTAATTTATTAAACACTTATTACTTATTTATATATATATATATAATTTTTAAAAGAAATAAAAACCAATTATATATTTAAATTGTATTCTAAACTTATATATATTCTTAAATCATATTTATTAACAATATTTAAAAAGAAAATAAATTAAACCTTATTATAAATCTTATTTAAAACCATATAGTTATTAATTTTAAATAACTTTGAAAAACTAATATTAAATAAATCATAATTTCCCAATTATCAAAATATATATATTAGAAATTAAAAACACGATTTTATTTATTATTTAAATTACAAACCCAAGCTTATCTATCTACAATATATACAATTATATATATATTATAAATAGAAATCATTTTATTAGTTTTTAAAAGATAAATTCATTAATTAAATATTTATTCAATTAGATTATTAAACCAATTCAAATATTTATTATCAAAAATTATCAATCAATTTAATTATTTAAACAGATTATTAAATTGATATTGCCCTAAATTTCCGGGATATCACAGACACAACATGAATGTATAGTC
The DNA here is from genome assembly GCA_030737815.1 of Allium fistulosum. NCBI lineage: Eukaryota > Viridiplantae > Streptophyta > Magnoliopsida > Asparagales > Amaryllidaceae > Allium > Allium fistulosum. The sequence continues at coordinate 1,025,093,440 of CM060906.1, forward strand.
AGATTAAAAGGTGACAGTGCAAACAAGTGCACAACATACACATAAACAAACTCAAGTCTACAACATCTGTAAGTAGGTTTTACAATTCAAATAATATGGCCTAAGTCAACCATTACAAATTCATCAGTCAAATAAAATTTTAACAAATGTATGATAAAAGGACTGTTAGACATCAAAGAATTTGTTGCTATCATTGTCAGTTCACATCTTTTGTTGCTGAAGCTGAACTGCAGAATTTTTCAATTGTCCAGCAGTATAGTTCATCAGAGAGAATTTGTGCAGTTATCTGTGCTCTAAATGCGTTTACTTGTTCTAGACTGATTTTTGATGTTGTGTCCATTCCTTGTGCTAACTTTTGGATAAACATCATTACGAAAATTCCACAGTCGAACCTGCATTTTTTAAAATTTTAGTTATTGTGTAACATTCATCGTTGTATAAAAATCTCCAGTATCAGTGATTATGAAAATATAACTAAACATGTACTTATATCCATTACATCAAAAGATAAATGCTTCTATCTTTTTTAATAGTTGAATAAAGTAAGATCTGACACTTAATATTTTATGAAGAACTCTTTAATTAATTTCATTTAACAATAAACCAGCTCCAAAACAACAAACAACTTATATCATTTACATAAAAACATAAATGCTTTTATCTTTTCTATGTAATAACTAATATCATGAGAAAAACATCAAATACCTTGAATGCATTAGATAATGTACCATTTGTATCAGTGATTATGAAAATATAACTGAAAATGTACTTAAATCCTAGATAAACATTTTTAATCAGTGATTATGAAAATTACCCGTTGCTTTGTTGAGCACAGTTAATATTTTTAATCAATGAAGACTTTCCCAGAATTGTTTTCTCGCCTGCGTCCTGTAAGTCTTTATTGATTTTGTTTACCGCTGCTTTCTGCCAAATATATATATATATATAATTTTTTTTAATAATAATGATAAATCTATTTATCTTTTTTACTTTTAGTGTATTTTACTTACCACATTAATAGCAAACCTTGAATGTCCACTTCTTAATGTCTTAGATCTTGTGGTCAAGTGTAGAGAATCATAATGGTTCCATGAACATGATTCCACTACTAGCTCTAGCAAGCTCCAATGTCCGTTGCCATGTATAGGAAATAATATATTGCAACATAATGGATTTAGAAGTGCTTGTTTAATAAAAGGATTAAACAAATTTTTTTTGATCTTTTCCAGGTTTCCATCTGTTGCGCTTTTCTGTTAAAAAATAATTTCAAAAAATTTATCTTAGAAACAAATTAAATTTTACATTATAGTACACTTACTGTCATTGTTGTGTTCACATATATAATGCTAGAACTTTGTTCTAAAAATTTTGTTTTTCTGAACCAAAACCAATCAATAACCTACATTTCCAAAAAAAAATATGGATTAAGAATAGATTTTATAATGAAGCAAAGAAAAGAATTTATAATGACGCAAAGTATAGTTTTTTGTACTTACTTGACCAGAAATATATTCTCCATAGAGAAGTTCTTCTATCATACTTTTTGTGATGGTGATGAAGTTTTCATCGTCGCAAGTAAATGCTTCATCACTAAAAAATTAAGATTAGTATGTTCTGTGTTGTAATGCACTTACAGTATAAAAGAAAATTAATTAAGATTGGTATACTGAAAAAGTAAGATTAGTATGTAATGAAATATTTTTTAACAAAAGAAAATAACAATAGTACATACTGTACAGGAATTTTATGAATTGTCATACTGTCATACTGTACAGGAATTTTATGAATTGTACATAAAACAGCTGACAGTACATTAAAAAGATATTTTGTTTTATCTTTTTTTAGTTGTCACTTGGATTATTAACTAAAATACAGTGCATTAAAAAAAGTAAGGTTGCAAATAAAAATACTTGGTGCTGAAAATAATAGGTGCTTAAATAACTTTTTTTATCTTCATGAACATCAACCAGCAAACTATTCATCACCAAAAATTTCTTTTTTTTCTTTAGATTTTAATAAATTTCAACAGCCTTGGATTGTCGATGATACAACCCAACTACTTGATAGAATGACTCAATTTGGCAATTTTTAAGTTAAACTGAGTCAATCCATCAAGTCGCTGTGTAGTACACCAACAATACAAGGTTGTTTATTGAATGGCACAAGTGACAAATTGTTTATTAACTCTGATTAAACCATAACTTAAAAAGTTTACACATTATCGGATGTTTATTGAATGGCACTACCAAACATGACAATGTTAAAATGTTTGCATATTATGACATGGTTAAAATGGTTGACAAATTTGTGACTTGTACATTAAACATATGACAGTACATACAAAAGATAATCAGTTTTATCTTTTTTTAATTGTCACCTTCAATATTAACTAAAGGATGGTACAGATCTACCATAAGTTAACCAAATATTAATAACAGGTTTAAGAAAAATATATTGTCATACTCTACAGGAATTTTATGAATTGTACATAAAACAGCTGACAGTGCATTAAAAAGATATTTTGTTTTATCTTTTTTTAGTTGTCACTTGGATTATTAACTAAAGTACAGTGCATTAAAAAAAGTAAGGTTGCAAATAAAAATACTTGGTGCTTACAATAATAGGTGCTTAAATAACTTTTTTTATCTTCATGAACATCAACCGACAAACTATTCATCACCAAAAATTTCTTTTTTTTCTTCAGATTTTAATAAATTTAAACAGCCTTGGATTGTCGATAATACAACCCAACTACTTGATAGAATGACTCAATTTGGCAATTTTTAAGTTAAACTGAGTCAATCCATCAAGTCGTTGTGTAGTACACCAACAATACAAGGTTGTTTATTGAATGGCACAAGTGACAAATTGTTTATTAACTCTGATTAAACCATAACTTAAAAAGTTTACACATTATCGGATGTTTATTGAATGGCACTACCAAACATGACAATGTTAAAATGTTTGCATATTATGACATGGTTAAAATGGTTGACAAATTTGTGACTTGTACATTAAACATATGACAGTACATAGAAAAGATAATCAGTTTTATCTTTTTTTAATTGTCACCTTCAATATTAACTAAAGGATGGTACAGATCTACCATAAGTTAACCAAATATTAATAACAGGTTTAAGAAAAATATATTGTCATACTCTACAGGAATTTTATGAATTGTACATAAAACAGCTGACAGTACATTAAAAAGAAAAGAGAAATGCTAATGGCCCAGTTTTGTCCTTAAAAATAATTAGTTTCAACTTGAGTCCCAGGTTCCCCAATTGATTGCCCCGCAATAATACCTACATCTTCCCCCAATTCAACCAGATCGCCGTGAGTGGAACTTCTACAATAACATAATTCAATTGAGTCAAAAGTAGTTTAGTTACTTACTTGTTTCGTCCAAGAATTTTGAAATTTTTTTTGACAATTTCTTTTTTTTCTTCGGTAAGATATTCGAGCAGTGGACATTTGTCAACATTCTTTGGCTTCTTTTTCTTTTTTGGTTCTTTTAGGACAATATCTTCAACAACAATTGGATTTTCAGAAGCAATTTCTTGAGCAGGCTCTTTCAGACTGTCAGATTTTAAACTATCTTGTGTCTGCTTTTCTAGTATGAAATCTTGAGTTTGCATAATATCAAAAGTTGGAAAATTAGCAGAACTGTTTATGTGAATCATACCAACAATTTTTTTTTACCTTTTTGAGCTTCAGTTTTTTTGTTCAAATTATCTTTTTCCTCCACTTCATGCTTTTCTAAATTTTCCAATTTCTGAAGCTTCATTTCAAGAATTTGGATTCTATTTTCAGCTGCTTCTCTTAAACATCTTTCCTCCTTTAATTGTTCTTCAACCTTTTTCATCTCAGAGCACAAAAAATTGACTTTTGATTGTAGCTCCATTATGTTATCAGTAGATTCCTTTTCAGATTTTCTCAAGCTTGTGTCTTCCTGGTACTCATCTTTTATTTTTTTGGAAAGAAGTTCTTTCTCTTCTTTTGTTACATCTGCAAATTTTTTTAAAATCTGCAATGAATAAATTTAAAGTTAAGCTTTCACATATATTGTCATTGAAGTACTAGACAAGTTAAGCTTGCACATACACTTTCTATACTCATTTGGTTTTCTGTAATAAATTTAAATATGAATAAATCAAGAAAATGTTTAATATGTATAACTATATATCAAATATAAGTAATGCCTAAGTTGTTATAAAATCATTTACATTAACAGATAAATGTTTTTATCTTTTATAGCTTTTAAGCATGGTAAAATTAATGAAGAACTTTGGAGTTGGACAGAAACTGAATTGTACTTAAATCATTATGTACTTATGTATTTAAAAGTAGCATACCTTATCATTGTCTATTTCATCAAGGTCCAAATCTTTTAATTTTGACAAGTCCCATTTTCTCATCCTTGGGATTTTGCTTTCCAAATTTTCTTTTTCATCGATGATTTGCGTCCTTTCACAAAACCAACACTGCCAATAAGACCATGCAAATAAGCATTAACATTTAACATTTTTGTAAAAAGCATTGGTATAAATTTATTTATATTTAAATCATACCAGTAAGACCATAGTACATCCAGGTGTGCTTCTTGGATTAGCATAGTATTTTTGAACATTTTTCATGACATTTTCACATATTGCTCTCGGCCAAGAGATTGAGTTAAATTTTTTTAAGTTTAACAGCTTTGATAAGAAGCCCCACTGCATGTAGTTTTGATTGTTAGGAAAGAAAAAAGTAATAATCAACAAGAGCAACAACAATTTGACTAAATCTTCATTCCCGTTTTCTTCCTCTATCATTTTTTTCAACCTTCTTGTGACTGTCTTCTGGCTAATTATGTCATTTTCTTCGAAATTTGTAGTCAAAAACTCTGAAAAACTTTCCATTGCTGTGGCCTTATTTGAAGTTGGTATTGGAAACAAATCCTCTCCAGATAAATTCATTCCAAATATAAGGCTAACTTCTTCAGGTGTGATTTTCAGCAGTTTGTTTCCAATTTTGAAAACTTTTTCTTTAATACTGAAAGAAGTAATTAGTTGGTCTAAATCTGAAGCACTTTTCCGTATGTTTTGCCGTTCTATGCCATTGGTCAGAAACATATTAAAAAAGTTTTTGAATGGCGTTTTGTTGATATAACTTTTTGCTTCTGAAGATAGAATGTTTTTTTCCTTTACCGTCATCATAACTTTGTACACAGCATCTAAATTACATCTGTATGTTCCACTGTACAGATGTTTTTTCTGTCTTTTCAGCCTGTTTTGAATTTCATATTTGCCAACATCATCTGACTCATCTATTTCAATATTTATTTCTTCAGAATCATAACTTGCTTCATTTAGTTTTTCTGAAATTGTTCCTTCGTCATCTGAGTTTGTTAGATGTTCTTTTTCAGTCATTTGTGAGATTTGCTGTGTTGGTGTAGCTTCATCCTACATTCATGAAAATAATATCATTAATTAGGATCCTAAATTTATTTCTGCATATTCATGAAGATAATATCATTTTGCTCAAGAATCATAATGCACATAAAGTATAATAAACCCTTTTGTTGAGTAACTATGTAGTACTGATGGCTATTTTTTCTTCCAAAGTATAGAAAGATAATCTGTTTTATCTTTTTTAGTTGTTTAAGTAATGGTCATTTAGAAATCTGAAAACTTAAAGAGAATGAAACACAAAATAGCCATCAAAATATTATTTATAAAAAAGATAAATTCTTTTATCTTTTTTAACAAAGCATTATCAAAAAATTATCCATTACAAATTAGTGATCAGTTATTAGAATTTCATCATCACAATAGCCTTGAAGTAACTTAGCCGTTATATTTTAAAAGGAAACTTGATTTTGACCATTGGAAATTTTTTAAATTTATAAACCAACTAAAAACTGAATTAGAGACTGAAAGTCGGCATTTAAGTAGTCCGGCCTTTTGCAACTGATTTGAGATTGAACTTTAATCACTAATTTCAAAATATAAAAATTGATCTTTTGCGTCATGTGATTAGTGATTAAAAATTGTCAGCATTTAACTTTCGGTCTCTATCTTGATGTGTTATGTTCTTTATTTGAAGTTAGAACACAAGTGAATTTGCATCAAAAAGTAAGTATTAACTAAACATCATTTAAACCATAAATACACCAAAACACTGATGCCTTTTAATGTAGTGTTGCCCCACTGATAACACTTACAGCCACAGTAGAAAAGAACAAATGGTAATGAACAAAGATTAAAATATACAAAACAGATATGTTGTTGTATTATAATCTTGATATAAGAATGGAGGGCACTAAAACTTATTCAACTGTTTTAATATCAAATTCGTTCATGTAACAGCCAGTCAACTGATTAGTGATTACTTGTAGAAAACAACGTGCACTCATCTAGCAACTTGGAATTTAAAAGTAACAATAAAAATAGGTGGTTATTTTTGATGGCGGAAATTTTTGTGCACGAGTGTATTTTGAAATATCATTATCATTAAAGTTAAATTGGTCCAAATAAAAAGGCAGAGCAAAGTTTCTAAAGCTGAGGCAAATTCTACAAAAACGCAAAGACTACATTAATTATTATAATACTTAAGAAGGGGATGCTACACACGAGCGCTAAAATATATTTGATATCATATCCAATGGTTCAAATTGCCCAAATCAAAAGGTGAATTGGCGAACCTCTTCACTAATTTCTACCAAAAAAGGGACCCAAATCAACATCAATGAAAATGAAGTAACCAAACCTGACTGAAGTGTTCGAACATTACATATATATATGTATGAAACATCAAGTGAATTTGCAACATCATACACATTGAAACCAGAGTTCAATGCAGACATGTCAACAAGATGAGAATGCAAGTACAGACAAGCTAGATGATAACTGACTGCAAATAAAGCAACAAGTCAAGTCAATGCACATCAACCCAATACAAAATATATGAAGTGAATGCAGAAACACACACATACACACACATGTATACGTAAATGTAGTGACAGAATAGCAGACTAACCAAGGTAAACAATGTAAGCTCAAAAAATTTAGGTATTTTTTTATTTAAAATATGGAATCTAGATTCCAATTTATTACGTATATACAAAATGAAGATTAGAATTAAATATTATGGGAAACATAAGTATGAAAATAATTACCAATGGAGTTGTAAATGGTGATGGTCTTTGGTTGTGTTCATCACAAAATGGACTGGAAATAGGTCTTATATTTATGCATTGGGTTCCACCTTCGTTTATGAATATGCAAGTTGTTTTTCGAATGAATATCTTCGACTTAGAAGACCTTGTATGCATTTTTACGCTGCATAAAAAATGTCATATATAATGAAATGTTAGACAGAGTGAAGAACTATTAATTAATATCATTTAACAATAAACCAGCTCCAAAACAACAAACAACTTAAACCATTTACATAAAAACATAAATGCTTTTATCTTTTTTACCTAGGGTTTAACATATCTGTATATTATATGTAGTAACTAATATCATGAGAAAAACATCAAATACCTTGCATGCATTAGATAATGTACCATTTGTATCAGTGATTATGAAAATATAACTCAATAATGTACGTAAATCCTTTACATCAGAAGATAAATGCTTCTATCTTTTTAAATAGTTGAATAAAGTAAGATCTGACGCTTACTATTTTACGAAGAACTCGTTAATTAATATCATTTAACAATAAACCAGCTCCAAAACATGTACCTAAATCGTTTACATAAAAAATAGTACATACTTGTAGAGGAATCGATGAAGAAAAATTGATGTTTAACTGAATAATGGCGGAAATCTTCGATCACAAATTGTCTAGTCGTTTAGAAAACTCTACTTTTCGATTTTAGATTTTGATTTTGTTTTACTGGGTTCTGAAAAAGGAAAAGGAACGAGAGAAAAAGTAACGGAATGGAGGGATAAAGTAACAGACGTAGCGTGTATTAACTTTGGTCCTAGAAATAATTATTTTAAACTTGTGTCCTAGAAACTTATTGTTTGATGGAAAGAGGCCCTTATGGTAAAATTTCCCTTATATATATATATATATATGTATTAGCAGGATTGAATATTCATGCCTTTTGGGGCGGATGAGACCCTGTTACGTTCCCGGGTAAGAGCGGATGATCTTTTGTGTACGAATCCCACCTCGAATCGGTTGATTTATATTTTATGATTATATAACATTTGTGATGCACGGAGAAACAGGTTAGAGGGATCCAATGGGATTCCTCTCTATTATTGAATTATTCAATGATATTTCTTTTACATGGTTTATTGGAAAATAAATATGATTGTGAACACTATGATAATAACGTCATTATTTGTTTGAAAATAAAACCCAATAGTGATAAGAAAAATCAATATCGATATTGGTTAAGTGTTGGGTGGCTATTGGCCTCAAATTAGTATTTTGAAAATACTATAAATTGTCGTTTAAGTCGGAATTGGTTTTGAGACAAGAAACGATTTTTAAATCCGAAATTGGGTTTCAGAAACATGTTGTTTAAGGATTATTTAAGTTAATTGAGTATATTAATATTGTTTTTAATTTACTAAATTATAAATATTAATTTAAGGTTATTTAATTACAATAGTAACTCTTTTAAAGTTATTTAATTATATTAAAATTGTTTTAAAGTTATATAATCATATTAATATTATTTTAAAGTTATTTAATTATTTTAATATTGTTTAAAAGTTATTTGTTTATAGTTATTATGTTTTAAGGATTTATAAAAAGGTTAATAAATTGAAAGGTTAATTATTTAAGATAAATTTTGGGTTTGAAAATAATAATAAGGATTATTAATTAGGTTTTGGAGATAAATTATTATCATTTATAATAATGGTAAAGATTGATTAATTATTATTATTTAATTAACAATATTTTTAAATTATTAATTGTTATTTTAAGATGTTTAAAGTAAATAATTTCCTATTTATTTATAATGTTTATTATTGATAACCATTATTATATAATGGTTTTTTAAAGTAAAAGATTTTTAATTATTGATAAATGTTTTTGAGACCTATGAATGGAGTTGGAAGACTTAGATTTTATAAGGGAGTTATAAAATGGTTTGAAGAGTTAAGGAAAGGTTATTTGCAAGGTGGAAGAGTTTATAAATGGTTAGATATTTATAAATGAATTTTAGAGACAGGTTATAGATCTATAAAAGAAGTTTTATAAATGGTTTATAGATTCATAAAGGGTTTATCGGTGATCTTTGAAAACAAAGACCTTATAAGTGATTGAAATTTTATAAAGGGATTATAAATGGTTTTTTGGAGATTTATAAAATGGTTTATAAATGGTTTTGGAGAACTGTAAGGGAATTTATAAATGATATGAGAATCGAATAAAAAGAAAATCTTTCTCAAGTGTGTGGATATACTTATACCATTGAGATAAGTATATGGATATTTTCTAAGTATTGAAAAATATAGGGATGGGTGGATATACCCATGTAAAGGTATTTTTGTACAAATAATTTACAAAGTGCTTTTAAAATGAATGAAAGATTTATTAAAAAGAGGCCGGTGGTTGCTTATGTACTTAACCGATGTTGTTTTCACCTATGAAATATAATCTTTGTTTCAATATTTGTTTATTTGATAGTTCAATAACCGACTATCAAATATTGGCCTAAATATGCAATCCTTCTTAATTTTGGTGGTATGGAAATATTCCCTACTTAACATCGAAGGATTTTAACTTTGGAAATATCTAGGGGAAACACGGGAATTATATGGTACCGTTACCATCAGTGGTTCTATACTATATGTACAAACTTGTTTCGTTCTTCTAGGACAAATGATAAGGAGATCCGTCCACTTAAATGGTTAGGGAGTGATCCCCGCTCTTATGTATCGTCTGATTATTTCCAAAAGAACCGGTATTGAGCATTCTGGAAATCGGCATTTGGTTTTGTGGAGCACCCGAGAAGCGAAGGAGTGTACTTGTAAGAGATGACTCAAACCCGTAACCACTTCGAAAACCATATATGGTTCTATGGAGGAGATTCATGATAGATTGTAATATTGGGATCCATGTGTGATTCCAAGACCCGTTGGGGTATGGGAATCCGGGTGTGGTTCCAAGATCTAATTGGGATGTGGGAATCCATGTGTGATTCCGAGCCCGTTGGGGTATGGGAATCCAGGTGTGGTTCCAAGGTCTAATTGAGATGTGGGAATCTATGTGTGATTCCGAGCCCGTTGGGGTATTAGAATCCATGTGGAATTTCATGATCTATTTTGGTGGCGGTGCATAAGCTAGAATGCCGGACGTAGCCTCACCAGCGGGAATGACTAAAACCAAAGATATGAGGCATGGCCAGTAGGGTTGGAAAACCCATAGGGTGTAGTCGGCTCCTCCTAGATGTCACTTATAGTTGTTATGCATGCATGGGGCGATGCACTCGGTCTTAGAGAGACTTGCTATGTTTTTCCTATGGTACATCACTAGGGATGTTTGCTGCTTCGGAAGGATATCTCTGATCCTTGTGCAGGAGGACCATTCCTCGAAGTACTGAGGGCACCTCCATGGAAATCCTACACAATTAGCCAACGCGCCTTATCGATTTTCGATTATATACCTAGTATTGATGTGATGTACACTCACTAGCATCGCTACTACTTGATTATTATTATTTTTGCCTTTAGACATTATTATAATAAAATGGATTTTCTATAGAGAAAATGTTTTTGTTATCGTAAGGAAAGAATCTGTCCATGTTCATGTGCGGCGTGGTCTTATGAGATACTTTTGATTTCAAAGGTTTTATTTAACTTTAAAATCCAATTGGGTTTATTTTTCTGATGCTGGTTTTCCAGACTGACTCGGGTATTATTTTATTACAATGCTCGGGCCAGACCGAGCATATTACAGATTAGTTTAGATACTTGGAGCTTCAGAAGATGAGTTGGAGGCCCTAAGACATATTCACGTAGATGCTTATTTTCTGCTGTATTTATTGTTGTGTTTATCAGCAATTGTGAGGACAAGTTGTTATAACTGTCCAGGCTGAAATAGGTTAGTATACCCTGATTGATGTTTGTATATACACATATTACAGTTTTTGCTTTCGTGTAAAGATTTGTGTTATATTATAGATTAGTCGTTCCACTGTGAGATTATGTGTTGTTTAGTTTTCTTCTTATCTTCTTTCTTCTATCTTCTTCCCTTAACAATCGGGTTTTCCGCCATTCGATTATCGGCAGGTAATATTGTGGACGTATTAGTGTCGATTTTTGAGGGTCGAAAAGCCTGGTTTGTTACAAGTGGATTAAGTGGGAAGATATTTTGGTGAATAGTGAATAGATATTTCGAAAGGTAAGAAGAATTTTTGGTCAAAGGTGAGGTGTAAAGGTTGTACATGGGACAAGCATAGGGGGCTGATAGAGTTAGGGTATTCCCTAGAGGCAATTATGTAATTTGTTATGTATATCTAACACGCTAACCAATTTTGTTCGAAATAAAAGTTGTTTTCAATCTATTATATACTTGATATAATGTATTATATTTAATAATTTAATTAAAATTACATTTAATAGAAAATCCATAAATGATATGTTTTGTGATAGTAGTTACAAAATGTTGTAAACATGAGTAATTTGTCACAATGAAATTAAACGTATCGTTTTAAATATTCCTAGTCAAATGTATTAAGACTAGATATCGATATATATGTTAAGACTAGAGTACGTAATGCTCTCCAAATGTTGGATAGTGTGTTACTAACAACCACTGGAGGCACCAAGGGATTTTGCACTGATAGTTATTGGATAACCATATAATGACTCATCCGATAGTCTTTTGTTAGTTAATATACCTAAGATCAAACAGAAAATATCGATACGGACAATATTACATAATTCCCTTGACTTGAGAATACTGTCGAGCTTCGATGTGGAAACTCTACTTTAGTTATAGTTAAATCGTGGCACGACGTCCATCGAATGACTATAGTTTGGTCGAGTGGAAGCATTGGAAGTGAAACACTATTCAAAAAAGGATTTGTCTTCTCAGTTATGCGAGGTTAGTATCACGGTTAACTGAAGTCAACTCAAAGTCTTTGGCCAGAGCAGTTCGGTTAATAATAATTGTTATTATTGAATTAAGAACTTTGTATTTGGACTATAAAGTCGAATATGGATGATACTGGAATTTTAAACATTACCAAATTCCATAAGTCCAAAGTGATATAGTTTTGGCGAAGAGAATTGGGGTAAATAATTGTTACTATCATTAATAAAATAAAATTGGATTTTACTAAACCAAATAAGTGATAAATTTAGTTATAATGTCACACCACCTGCTAAGTGACGTGTGAACATTAATATTCGAATTGTTCGGTATTAATCACTGACCAAATTTACACTTAAGAGTAACACAACTGAAATGATGAATACTCCTTTTATCACCTGATTTATTTAATTTGTATTTGTTATAAATTAATTAAATTAATTAATATTTATGAAATATCAATTACAAATTTTTGTATTTAATGTGTTGAACAATGTTAAATAATGTATTTATAATAATTATAAATATATTAATCGATATACGATATCGGTATGTGTTTAAATTTAGATTTAAATGCAATAGATATTGTTTGGGCTGTTTAGTTTTGAGGTGCATATGGGGCACACAAATTTCAGCCAAAATAGCTTAGATAGGCTAGCCAAATGTTGGTAAAAGAGGGAGGCTTTTGAATGGTTTAAAAAAGTGGAATTGGTAAGAGAGAGATAAGGATGTGTTCCATTTTTCTCTCCATTTGACTTACTATTTATATGCCACCCTCTACACCATTTAATTTGAGATCTTTTTCTTTCCTTCCTCCTACAAATTTCAACCAGCAAAACCCTATTTAACCCAAAAGATATTCAAGCTCAAATCACATCAAAAATCTTCGATTTAATCGTCGGTGGTAAAGAAGTTCGGGAGCTAGCAACTTCAAGAACTTGGAATTTGATTCTAGGAACCGTTTCATTATTTCAAAGCGAGATCTCTATGCCTTGGTGAAAGGTTTTCAATATGTTTACTGATTCATTTAATATTATTATCGATTATTTTATTATATTGTAGGTTATTAGATTATATTACGAATCTAGTGTATTAATGTTTAATTAGATATTAGACGGTTGAATATATTGGTGCATCTATATATTAAAATAAAAAACTATTTTGTATGTTTTCTGGTATTAAACTCATGGCCTAATAAAATAAAAATAAAATAAATCATATTTTAATTAAATAATATTATATATTATTTTATCAATTAATAAATTATATCCTAAAGATTATATCATATAATAATTATTTTGAAATCTCTAAAATTTTGGTTTTGCACAACAGTAATTCGGTAGAAAATTTACTTTATTCTAATATATGTTTATATTTATTATATATTTAAATATTAATATAACTATTTATTTAACCAGAAATTGATTATACATGTAAATAAATAAATAAATGTATTAATATAATTTGAAATTAATTATAAAATTTTATTTACAACGTTGGATAATTTATAGATTTCAAAAATAATTTTTTTTTAATAATTTTAATAATTAATTTTGATTGGTTTATAAATTATTTTGATAATTGTTTATTTAAAATTATTTTATAAACCCAAAAAGTTATTTTTTCTGTGTTGTGAGCTCCAAGTCAGCTAGCATCAATTTTATAATATATATATATATATTCATTTATGTATATGCATATATGTTTGTATATTTATAAATATTTATTAATTAAAATAAAAAAATTGATTTTTTTCGAGTTTGCAACAACAATTAAAAAATTATAAATTATTTTATATTAATTATTAAATGATCTTTTTATTTAATATAAATGAATATTTGTACAAATACATCTTGAATATTTTATATAAATTATTACAATTATTATTTCCACATATTTATATATAAATATATGATTTTATATTACAAATGTATAATTTTATGTAAATATATGTGTATGTAACATTTGATGCACGCATACACATGCACATATTATATATATATATATATCATTTAGACAACACATAAAATGCTAGAGGAGCTAACATATTTGTTGTAGTGTAAATCTCAGCACCTATACACGGGCATGTTAAACCATGCATACTTTATTATGTTGCATATGCACGTACATACATTTGTGTATATGATACACATATTCAAACATAATAAAAAATAATATAAGTAAAAGTATATTTATAAAATTAAACAAAATAATGATTTTATTTTAAAAAAAATTAGAAATGTTCAAAATTAATTAGACTTCATAGGCCGAATAAAGACCCAAAATGGTAAAAAAAAATTGAAATTCACCCATTTTTTCCGTTATAGGCTTGCCTAGTTTCAACAATGGTATCATAGCTAAGTAGCCTAGGTGGTCTAATTTAGCAATATTATAACTAACTTATTAAAGCCTACCCATATAGTACGGTGTTTAGAAAAGTAGTGTTTAAGGTTGGATTTGGACAATCAAGTACTCCGCACTTCCTAACTACTAGCCTGACACGAAATGATGAAGTAACCCCAAAGGGTTTTCATTAATAAAAAAAGGCCCAATTTGAATTGGGCCTTTGGCTAATTTCAAATTTTTTTAAATTAAAAATAAGAAATTTTTTATAACGGTTATAATATAGGTTTTCTGATTGTTTTGAAAACTAAAATAAAAGTTCTAAATTTAAAATAAACACATATTACAAAAGTTATAACATAATTTTTCAAAAATTTTAAAAATGTTATTTATTCATAAGATTAGTAAAATTAATTAATTAATTAAATAAGTTAATTATTAGATATATATACATGTATAATATATATAATGATATATGTTATGTCTTGAATTATTTAAGACAATATGAGTATACATGTGCATATGAAAGAATTTTCGATAATAAATTTTAATTAAAATTGTTTAATTAAATAAATTAATTAAAATTTTGTTAATAAATTATAATACACATATATATATATAAGATTGATTTGTATTATGTAAAGGTTATAGTATATATATTTAATATAATATGTTATGATTGGATAATATAATAATAAATTAAAGTGTTAATTAATTAAATAAGATTTAATTAATATAATAGTGTACACAAGACTATTATATAAGTAAATCAAATTATAAAAGTTATATAATAGAAACTATATAATATAATTGTATAATAAAAGGTGGAACATTAAAGAAACTCTAAATTGACTCAAGGAATAAATACATACGTAAAAGTACATATACCTTGATTTCTGATGTGTCCGACACTTGAATCACGAGGGTATTTCAGAAGAAATACATTATTCCATAAGTAGACATCACTCAGTTAAATATATTGAAGATTATGAATTTTTAATATAAAGTTATCCTCTACCATTTATATATTAATAGATTACTTGCATACTCCTTAGTTGTTCAGCTTTTCTCATGCTAGGGATGTTATGTGTAGTACTATTAATATGTAGATTAGACAAGATAAGATACTTATACATATTTGTTAAGCTTTCCTCAAGGTATGTATAGTATACTTAGGCCATCGCGAAATGATGAATACAAGTGAATAATATCTCTTTATTTATTGAGCTTTCCTCAAGGTAAAGATGAGAATAGGGCAAGGATCACAAGGTTAGGAGTTGTATGTGATACAATCGATGAGCAGTTATCCATCGTATATAGGAGTATGATTTGTTGAGCTTTCCTCAAGGTCAGAATCCTAAGATATACGAGTCCTAGCACCCACTAGTGAAGTTGAAAGACTTCTATTATAGGGTTTGGAGAAACATAAAAGACTAGTGAGGGCCTTATTAGAAAAATGAAATGGTAACATTTGACATTTCTAATATTGTAAGAACATCTACTATATAAAGTTATTATAATCTACAATATTAAATTTGTGCAATTAATATAACTGATAAAATGTCCATCAATTAAAATATACAAATGAACTGAATTAATATTGACAAATAGAATAAATTTTTGCATGTTGATCCATATAAGCACCTACAACCACTAAATACGTTCATAACTTGGTCACATACGAGTTTACTTGCCAATATTGTGTATTGTCTTTAACGAGTTTCTAGCTCTAAAAGCAATTCGAAAATATGGATGTTTAATCCATATATGATTAAATATAAATGTTATATGATGAACGGTCATAATTCGTAATGTACCAAACCTCGATGAAATTAGTTCATTGAAATAAGCAGGTAAACTATAGTGTGGGATCGTGTATTCAATATAATTGATTACAAAATGGTCTTGTTTTGTTAAATGTAAATCTAGACCAAAGGATATAAGCTAGATATAAGAATTCGATCACTGAAATGTCAGTTCGACCAGTTTACGTAAAATGCAATTTATTTGATATCCTTAAAAGTTAAGGATGACCAAATCACTTTTGTAAAGAGTTCGTTATGATATTGTAGTAAGGATTTCCATCGAATGGTTCAACCTTTAGAAAGGAAATCGAATGTATAAGAGTGGATGTAAGCTAAGACACTGTTAGGATGAAGAGAGTGAATGGTCACTTCAGCTTAATAAAGAAACATTAGAGATAAATTGTAAAATAATAATTGATACTTAAAATCAAAATGAGAAAAATGATTTTTATTTCAAAATGTATATTCACATAGAAAATTGTTTTCTATGAGATTTATTTCTTTGTATTTAATATATTTGATCTGAAACTTCTCGACTTTAAACCAATTACAGTAAACCACTATACTAAGTGGTTGAATGAAGCTCTTTTTTATATGCTATTATAGTAATGGCGGAAACAGTGGGAGCATTCCACATAGCATTTATTAGTCGCATCGAGTTACGAAAATTGTTTTAATAAAACTTACCAATTATTATTTATGACATAATAACTATCTTTTGGTATTGACTAAAAAATAGAAGTAGTTTTATTTCAATATGAATATTATAAATATTCATTATAAAATAAACTAAGAGTGGTATTTATGATGCATTGGAAAATATAGAAGTATCTAAATTTATTTACAATTATTTTGGAACTATGGACTAAGCCGCGGTTTGGAGAAATAATTCTTAATTATATGATTATGAATCATATGGTACAAGTGAATTATATCTCAAACAATAAAAGGCAAAGCACCCATTCAGTGGGAGCTTAATAAGAGTTCATGAACTCTTTGGATTGATACATATAGATTTATGAAATCGCAATTCTATTAATACCAAAACAATTGCACATACTTCATTACATTCACCGACGAGTTATCATCAACACAGACATGTCTATTTGATACACATGTAGTATGTCTGTGATATGATTATAGAGTATAAATGGAAGTAAATAAAATAACGTGTAATAGAAAATAAAATTGATTCGATTTGATCGAAAAGGCGAGTACATTGGAAAGAGTTTCAAATGTACCTGAACATGAATAAAGATTCAATCTCAAAAGTCACTCCTCCCTATGGTACATAATGATGTAACAATAGAGAGTAATCAAACTTTGTTGAACTAAGTACGACCAATTGTGAGTGAAGTTGAGTTAACTTCTTTTTGTAAGATCGTGTACTAATGAGTAGCACACAAGATTGAAATTAATCTCATCTAAATAATAGTTTATAAAATCATACATGATAAGGGTTTATAAGAAATTCCAACATAACCTAAGCCAAGGAGTTGGCAGGTTGTGCGATCGAATCACTACATGTAATAATTGTTCATGAGGGATCTTGTATTAATCACCAGAAAAGTAGTTTGGCAATGACTGTCACTGGATGACCAATTTATGTTTCGAACATTAGTATTCTAAACTAAAACCAAATCAGATTTATACATAAGGCAATCCATAAAGTGTTTATGAATATCTATTCCGTTTCTTCAAGAAACAACTATTGTTTCAAGAAATACCAACTTAGTAGAAATTAAGAAATTATAGGTAGTAAAATGGATTTGGATACAATCCAAAGATGAAACGGATTATGTTTGATGAAATGAAATTAACCAAACCTAAATAAATACAACGGGTTAGAATGTCTAATAAATATTCTTGCACATTAAAGAGAAATTATGAGTTTCTTATCAATATTGAGAATAAATAATTCTCAGTTGTCAATTAAACCGTAAAGAATATTAGCACTTCTATATAATATGATGCATAATTTTGAAAGGATTCCAAGTAGGTTATCAAAATAAGATTTTGGTAGTTGTACCCAAAGAGTAATTATCCATGGCTGTGATTGTGTCTTTAAGAACAAGACTAACGCAGTTAGAATAAAATAAGCAAAAGAATATAATCGTTGATTTAAATTATTGGGATTAGCATAATAGATTTATCATTCAATGTGCTTAAGAAAATTCAGATTTGCTCATAAAATTATTGCTTGGTATGACTTTGTATTTTTGTCCATATATCAGTTGAAATGAAAATTTATAAATAATGATTTAGGATAGACTATTTGCATATAACAATCAAAATGTCTTGAAGTCAGTGAGAGCGATACTGAGTTTGTGGGTTTTTCGGATATGTTATAAGAAATAATATAAAAGTATCATTTTATAAGCATTAGAATTGGATAAGTATTTTGATAGAAATATCGAATAGTTTGATATTCAGTCAAAATGTAAAGGAAGCGTGTGTCCATAAGAAAGAACCACTAAAAAATACATAGATATTTCTAGACTATAAGTAAATAACATAGTACTGATTGTTAATGATGTACTTGATAGAGTTAGGGGTATGCCCTAGGAGCAATTATGTAACGACCCGGAAATTTTTACGATTTAAATAACGAAATTAACTAAATTTTCATGAAAAATCAACAATAAAATTTGATAAATATTTGGAATACGTCTATTTAAACGTAGCAAGTGTCAGATTTTCATTTGAAAATATATAAGTTTGTTTCATTGTGTAATTTCTATTTAAAATTTAAATCAGTTAAAATTTGATGGAATTAAAACATTTTGGAAATCTGAATATTTTTATATAATAAAAATGTAAATCATTTTCTGAGTGAGATTTCGTAATTCGTTTTGCCAAATTTGGACTACTATAGCCCCATTTATCTTATTTTCGGGGATTTAGCAGAAGTTTGGCAACGAATATCGAATTTTGATAGGATGCTCGTATCACTCATATCTGTGTACCATTCTATTCGTCTTGTCATGCTGATCTCCGCAGTATATTTATTTGTGCATTTCGACGTCCGGTACGCGGTGAAATCTGCAAAACGATTAATCGTATCGGTACCTGTTTGGAACCTTTTGGTGTTCTGTGTCCTTTCATAATCCACCGTGAAAATGAATGGCCACTAGCCTTTTATATTCCCAGAAATTAATATCCAACCTTTTGACTTTTTCTATTCCACTGGTTGAATATATTTGATGGTTCATTTGCATATTTTTATTTCTCTTTTCCATCTTATTCGTTTTGTCATTTGATATTAAAAGAAAAGAAATGATATATATATATATATATAAGTTGCTTTGGTTTCTGAAACCTGTTCACTTTCTTCCACTTGAAAACAAAGCTCGTCCCTGCTTTTCCTTCTCTCCACGCAACCATCCCCTTCCAGTCTCCTTTCCTTTTCTGTTCATGCCAGAGAAAATATAAATATATAATATAAGTTAAAAAATATATTTGCATTCCTATATCGCCGAAACCTACTCTTCTTTTTCCACCAGCCAGCTAACCCACCCCAGGTCCATCGTCTCCATGCCTCACACGACCACTCCACAACATCACTTGATCTGCTTCCAAGCTGCACCACCACGCAGTCACGCCCACACAGCTGCCTCCGCCCAGAGAAACCTTCAGCCTGCCACCATAACTCGCCCACCTTCACAGCTGAACCACCTCCGCCCTTCGACCCACCCGGATCCGCCACAGCACGCAACAGCAGCACCCACCATGGCCAATGAGCCAAACACCACCTTCCTTCGACCTTTCGAACCCGTGTCACACTCCACCAAAAGCAGCAGAGGCCAAACACCCTGATCCCTTGTCGAGCTTACCACCTTCCTATTCCATCCCCTCTACGACCTTCGCCCAATCACCAGCCCACAATCGACAAAACGACCTGCCTCTCTAGCATCACCTCCACCCAGCTCCTCGTGGCCGCAACAGATCACCGCAGCAAGCTGCCTTTCTCCGCCACCACTCCAACCACCTTCTTCCCATCTCCAAAACCCACACCCTGCTTATCCATCGCCGAACCACCTTCCTCAGCCACCAGACCAAGCACCAAGACCCTCTCCACGCAACAGCCCAACTCGGCCATGATAGGAACCTCCTCACGTAAACAACTCCCAGTGATCGCCACCAGAATATCTCCATGCCATTTGCCCTCTATCCCGTACACTACCTCCTCCATCCGCCTTCGAGTGAGACCGTCAGCCCTCAACTTAGCCGCAAAACCATCATAGCCTTCCCTCTTTTAAAATACCATATGTATATATACTTTGATTTTAAATATATGTGTTTTAAGGATATAATATTGGTTTTAAAATATAATATATATATATTGATTTTGGATATATGTGTTTTAAGAAATGGTGATTTCTGAAATATAATATATATATAGATTTTATTTTAATATGTGTTTTACATTAAGTATTGATTTTAAATTATATATATATAAATTTTATTTTATATATGTGTTTTAAAATCGAATATTGATTTTTAATATATAATATGATTTTTTTATTTTAAACATGTGTGTAAATTTTAGATTTAATTTTTTTATATATTTTGTTTCATCGATTCAAGTCCGTCGTACTTTGCTTTGTTCGTCGAATTTGTGTTCATTGTGCTGTGCTTTAGAATTTGTGCTTGGATTAGTAGCTTGTTGTGTGTCTATTCTCTTGCCTCGAAAGGTGAGCGATCACTCACGATTAACATTCTTATGTTTAGTAAATTGATTTCACATGAAATGACGATTGAAATATGTTGTTAAATTTGAATTAGTTAGGAATTAAATTGTTAAATACGACATGTTAATAACATGTTAATTGACATATGACACCATAACCTGTTGTATATATATTGTTAATTATGATCATATTTGCCATTAATATGCTATGTCATTTTATATTATTATTTTATTGTTCTCACTCTGCAAGTTCCCTATTAGTTTAGAAAGTCCCTATGGGTTGAAATGATACATACCCAGAGGATATTATAGACTAGGGAAAATTGTTATGGGTTGAAATGATAAACCCAAGCGATTTTATTGATTTTTTGAAATTTTGGGATTGCGGGTTGAAATGATATATACCAGTAAATATTAAATTATTGCGGATTGAAATGATAAATATCTGTATCACTTGATCATAGATTAGAAAATTATATACGGACACCGTTGGTCTATTTTTAAATGATCTCCAAATTTTTGAGAAGGAGAAATATATGTGTATTGATTTTAGAATATAATATAAAGATATTTTAATTTTGATATATGTATAAATTTTAGATTTTTAAATTATATTTTTTGGAAATTTTAAAATGATAAGCTAAGTTTAAAATGTAAATTATAAAATTTTACTTATAACTTTATTATTTTTAAAATATATAAAATAAGATATAAAATAGATTAAATAAAAAGGTTTAATTTAATTTAATTTAATAAAATTTAATTGAATTAGTATATATAATATGTTTAAATATTTATTAAAAATTTATATTAACATTTTATAAATAGATTTTGTAATAACTTTAATAAATAGAGGTTAGAAAGATAAATTAAAGTTGACTTGAAATTTAAATTGGTTAATAATTGAATTTAAATAAAACTGATTGGAAACTTATTGATTTGAGATTTTAAAGATATGATTTTTATAAAGTGATAACCTGATTTGATTAAAGGTGATTAAATGAATAATTTCAGATTTAAATAAAATTGAAATTGAATATTTAAATTTTGATTTAAATTTGAATTTGAGATTTTATTTAAATGTTTATAAAGGTGATTAGGTGAATATTTTAGAATTAAATATAATTGAAGTTAGATATTTAATTTTTGATTTTATCTAAATTTGTAAGTTGAGATTTGATTTAAATGTTATTAAAATGATTAAGTGAATATTTTCAAATTTAAATAAAATTAAAGTTGAATTTTGAAATATGAATGAAATTTATCAAATTGAGTTATTGTAATATTTGAATATTTAACTTTGAAACCTATTGAATTGGAAATGGTTTAAGTTTGTAGTTCAAACCTGGATTTGAAATCGATATAAATTAAAAATGATTTTAATAAGAATTAGGATTGAACCTCTAACCATTTAATTGAAATTGTTGAACTGAAACTGATTTCAATTGAATTATGGAATTCAAATTGATTTGAATTGATTTGTGAAATCGGAAAAAACAATTCTAATTTGAAACTATTTTCGGTATATATTTTAATATATAAACTATTTTAATCTATAACCTATTTTTAAATATAAACTATTTTAATGTGTAATTATTCCAATATAAACTACTTTCAATATTTAAACTGTTAAGTTGGAGGTGATATGATTTTGATGTAAATAATGGTTTCGAAAGTTATTCGATTTTTGAAATGAATATGGTATTTGATATGAAGTATGAATTGTTTGAAAAGAAACGACGACGGTGTGAAATAAGCGTTTGGTTGTTAAAGAGACCGAGATCAGATATTCTCATACTCTCTGCCAATACCGAAAACCACTTTAACAACTGTGTACGTGGTGGAGAATCCAGAATGAAGTAGGATGGTTGGCGAACATCTGTATGAGGTATGAACGTAGGTCTGACACCCTCGAATCAGCTTGATGTGACAAAAAAATAAGCTATACCTGGGCCAAGTGAGGTCGCACCTCCGATCGAGCATGCTTCTTCGATACCATTCTATTACTTTGTGATTTTATTGGGTGCACCTTTTGGGAGTGTGTCTCAAGGTGGGCGGTAGTAGCTGCTATGCGTTACCACCAACCCGGTTCCGCAAAACGGTAGAATCCTACCCTAGGCATTGCCTCGCGTGCCTTGTAACATGCCTTATCGTGCCTTCTACAAGTTTGGTTTGTACCGTACCTATGGAGTGCCCTCTGATAGCCCTCCAGTTTACGGAGGAATTATGGCACTGTATAGTCTACAGGAATATATAAAGATGTGTTAAGGGGGATATGGGTAACGCCTTAACGCTATTTTAATATTTTACTTTACTATAAACATTATATATGTAGCATATTGTACTATGTATGTAGATAGTTTAACAGATCCTTAAAGGATGGGAATCTCAACCATTCTTTGAGTTATATTGCATTTCACTTGGACATTTCACTTGAGTTGATTCACTTTCATAAGAATGTTAATCCTGACTCGAGTGTTTTGTGTTTTGATTTATGCTCAGGTCAGACTGAGTGTCACAACATTTGAGACTCGCCTTTGGAGCTTGGAGTTTTGCTTAGATATCTATCCCTTATCCATTCATCTATTCAGTTATTTCAGTTTATGCCAGTTATTTATGTTCAGACTTGCCATCTGCTTATGTATCTGAGACTGCTTTGTATTTAGGATTTTCTGCTGTATTTTGTTTCAAACTCTGATGTTTATGTAGTAGCTTCATGAACTACTATTTATATTTTCCGCTGCTTATTGTTGTGTTACTCTGTGTCTATGATTCTGTGATTGATTTTATTTACTGTATATGCTTAGTTTACAAATTATAAATTAACAATCTGTTGTTTTGAGAAATTCAAGTTTGACATGTATGTCTGCTTTGGCACTCGAAGGGTGCAGCATGATAGGGGGTTCTCTCTTCTGGGTTTGGTAGCGAATGGATGACTCTTACTCCTACATGTTCCATGGGGTTGGTGCAGTCGAGAGGCTGGCCGTAAAAGCAGAACACAGGTACCGATGTATGCTACGGTGGGAGTTACCCCACTGGCAGGTGTCCCGTTACAGTTGGTATCAGAGCTCTGGTTTAGGCAAAACTTAGCATATGGAGTAAAAATTCATTAGAGATAGGGTAGTAATACCCTAGAATGAGTAAAATTAATTATATAGAATCATCTTCGTTCGAGCTTGAAATTCTTGGTTAGGTTCTACTAGGATTTCTCTTCAATTTTTGGAACTTTCCCATTTGTTCTAAAAGCCCTCCTTGTCTTTCCTGTTCGTGCTCTTTTGATACTAGAGCATCCCATAGCTCTATTTCTATTGATCCCTGTTATGAATTTGAGTACATCTTGCAACCTTAAGTGACAACTTCATCCTTGTGTGCGACTAATCCCATCGGCGGTCCCGCAAACCTTAGTATGATTTGTAAAGGGGTGAAACTCCTTTATAACATGCGTCGATTCACCGGAGATTTCGATGTCCTCGGTTTTGATGCTATTATTTCTTGCAAAGCCCGAACCGTTTCTCCAGTAGACAACCGGGGTAATTCTCTTATGGTCAAATGTCGATTGCCTTAGGATTATGCAGAAAGTTTTATCTTTTTGCTGGATTCTCAGCCTAGTGATCTTGACTCCACCCTTGTTGTCCATCTATTTCGGGATGTCTTTGGTGAAGTCACTTCTCTTCCTCCCCAACGGGAAACTAAATTCCACATCAATCCTATTTTTGGAGCTCGACCTACTGTCCTTCCTCCCAGACGAATGGTTAGTCATGCCCTTTGGATTAACCAATGCTCCTGCCATCTTCGTCGATCTCATGAATCGCGTTTTCCACGATGTTCTCAATAAGTTTGTCCTGGTTTTCGTTGATGATATTCTCGTTTTTCTAAGTCTCAGTTGACCCGGTTAAGGTCGCCACGATTAATATAAGTCTATCCATCTTTCTTTTTTTGTAATTTAATTATCTTATCTTCCTTTCAAGCCTATCTTCGTAGTGAGAATTCTCTTTGATTAGGGTCCCTCTAAGTTTGAATCTCCATCCTTGTTTTAAAATCCATTTTTGAATCATCCTATGAGAGAGCGTATTTGTAATTGATATAAAATATTTTATATTGTGTTGTTAGAGTTGTTAAGTTTGAATTTTGGATTTCGGTCGATTCGTCTGGCCAACGCTATTGATAGGAATTTCAAAACACTTGAACAGAGCAAACCGACACAATATTATTTCGAAATTTGTAAAATGAAATAATAATTATATTTTATATATAAAAGTATAATTTTCTAAAATTAGATAGTTAAATGAATTGATTGTTAGAAATGATAATACTAGATTATCATTTATTGTTATGTCGGTATTTCTAAACTGTTAACTATTGTTATATGTTATAAGGAGATGAAATTTTAAAACATGGTTTATAAATCAGATTTGCAAATGAATTTAAATTAAGGAACTGAGAATTTAATTTCGGGTGCTTTTCAAAATTTGGTTTTCAGTATTGGAAAAATATATTATTTGAAAGTATTTACGAATGGAATTTTTTCCAAAGAATTTTTAAAAGAAGTAAGTCTGTACTCTCCTCTTATGTTGTTGGAAAATAATTTCGATGATGACTGCAGCATCATCGACATTCATTTTCGAGTCTCAGAGTGGGGAGACCACGTAGTTGCTTTGCTACACTCTTGTTTGGAAAATGGATTTGTTTCAAATTTCTTGAGTTTCATTTGATGTATAATATATATATATATATATATATATGTGTGTGTGTGTGTGTGTGTGTGTGTGTGTGTGTATGTGTGTGTTTATTTCAAAATGGTTTGAAGCGAAATCGAAAATTTAACTCTTAAGTTTATGTTAAGTGATGGTTTTAGTTATTGAAATGAAGCAAAAATTTTGAATAATTGGAGTGTCTAAAATGAGAAATGGAATTTAAACAACTTGAAACAGTTGAA
This sequence comes from Allium fistulosum, assembly GCA_030737815.1. Taxonomy (NCBI): domain Eukaryota; kingdom Viridiplantae; phylum Streptophyta; class Magnoliopsida; order Asparagales; family Amaryllidaceae; genus Allium; species Allium fistulosum. The sequence goes on from CM060906.1 coordinate 1,025,119,262, forward strand.
CTAGGATATAATTTATTTGTATAATACCTAATTGCATTCTAGAAACTTATATAACTTACCTGAAATATTCAAAAAGTTAAAATGTAATATGAATATGTAATTGAATAATATACAATATAAAAGTAAATAATAAGATGTCCAAAAATGAGATTTTGATAAGAGAATTTATAAATAAAAATTGAGTGGTTATAATAAATGTTTATACACCTAATCTACGTTACAAGATTTGTTAAGTGGAATAAATTGAATAATAAAAAGAGAATACTATTAAAAGTAAATAAATATGAACTTAAGAAACTAAACAGGTAATAAGTAAATTCATATCTTTATAAACTGTTTGTGATACAATGGTAAATTTCAAAGAATAGCTTAAATTGAATTTTGATGTGGAATTAACTTAAGTGAAGTCAAATGGATTAAATAAATAAGTTAAATAAAATAAATTTGTTTTGAAAGAAAATTTTTGTAACATATTTTAATAAATTGAAAATAAATCAATTGAATGAAAATACCTTGAATAGAAATCAACAAAATGTGAATACAATGAATATTTATTGATTGGATAAAATGGATTGAAACCAAATTTGTTGAATATTAATCAATTTAAAAACTAATGAAATTTATATGCTTTTGAATTAATTGTTGTATCTAGTACTATATATTTCGAATTTTTCTTATCTTTCTGTTTGCTTCTACTCTCCTATCCAATTCCTTTTCGGGGACGAAAAGTTTTGAGGGTGGTAGAGTGTAATGACCTGGAAATTTTTACGATTTAAATAACGGAATTAACTAAATTTTTCATGACAAATAAACAATAAAATTTAATAATGAAAATTTGATATTTGGAATACGTGTATTTAGACGTAGCATGTGTCAGATTTTCATTTGAAAATATATAAGTTTGTTTTGTTGTGTAATTTCTATTTAAAATTTAAATCAGTTAAAATTTGATGGAATTAAAACATTTTGGAAATCTGAATATTTTTATATAATAAAAATGTAAATCATTTTTGAGTGAGATGTCGTAATTCGTTTCGCCAAATTTGGACTACTCTAGCCCCGTTTATCTTATCTTCGGCGATTTAGCAGCAGTTTGGCAACGAATATCAACTTTTGATAGGATGATCGTATCGCTCATATCTGTGTACCATTCTGTTCGTCTCGTCGTGTTAATCTTCGTAGTATATTTATTTGTGCATTTCAGTGTCCGGTACATAGCGAAATCTGCAAAACAATTAACCGTATCGGTACCTGTTTGGAACCTTTTGGTGTTCTGTGTCCTTTCATAATCCATCGTGAAAATGAATGGCCATTAGCCTTTTATATTCCTAGAAATTAATATCCAACCTTTTGACTTTTTCAATTCCACTGGTTGAATATATTTGATGGTTCGTTTGCATATTTTTATTTCTCTTTTCCATCTTATTCGTTCTGTCATTTGATATTAAAAGAAAAGAAATGATATGTGTATATATATATATATATAAGTTGCTTTGGTTTCTGAAACCTGTTCACTTTCTTCCACTTGAAAACAAAGCTCGTCCCTGCTTTTCCTTCTCTGCATGCAACCATCCCCTTCTAGTCTTCTTTCTTTTTCTGTTCATGCCAGAGAAAATATAAATATATAATATAAGTTAAAAAATATGTTTGCATTCCTATATCGCCGAAACCTGCTCTTCTTTTTCCACCAGCCAGCTGACCCACCCCAGGTTCATCGTCTCCATGCCTCACACACGGCCGCTCCACAACATCACACTTGATCCGCCTCCGAGCTGCACCACCACGCAGTCTCGCCCATACAACTGCCTCCGCCCAGAGAAACCCTCAGCCTGCCACCACAACTCGCCCGCCTTCACAGCTGAACCACCTCTGCCTTTCGACCCACCCAAATCCGCCATAGCACGCAACAACAATACCCACCACGGCCAGCAAGCCAAACACCACCTTCCTCTAACCTTCCTAATCTGTGTCACACTCCACCGAAAGCAGCAGTGGCCGAACACTTTGACCCCTTGTCGAGCTCACCGCCTTCCTACTCCATCCCCTCCACGACCTCCGCCGAAGAAGCAGCCCACAACCGAGCAAACGAACCGCCACTCCAGCTTCACCTCCACACTGCTCCTCTTGGCCGTAGCAGATCACCGCAGTAAGATGCCTTTCTCCGCCATCGCTCCAACCACCTTCTTCCCATCGCCAGAACCAACAGCCTGCTTGTCCATCGCCAAACCACCTTCCTCAGCTACCAGAACAAGCACCGAGACCCTCTCCACACAACAGCCCAACTCGACCATGACAACAACCTCCTCACGGAAACACCTCCCAGTGATCGCGACCAGAACATCTCCACGCCATTTGCCCTCTGTCCCATGCCCTACTTCCTCCATCCGCCTCCGAGTGCGACCGTCAGCCCTCAACTTAGCCGCCAAACCATCATAGCCTTCCCTCTTTTAAATTACCATATATATACTTTGATTTTAAATATATGTGTTTTAAGGATATAATATTGGTTTTAAAATATAATATATATATATATATATTGATTTTGGATATATGTGTTTTAAGAAATGGTGATTTTTGAAATATAATATATATATATATATATAGATTTTATTTTAATATGTGTTATACATTAGGTATTGATTTTAAATTATATATATATAATTTATTTTATATATGTGTTTTAAAATTGAATATTAATTTTTAAAAATATAATATGAAATTTTTTATTTTAAATATGTGTGTAAATTTTAGATTTAATTTTTTTATATACTTTGTTTCATCGATTCAAGTTCGTCGTACTTTGCTTTGTTCGTTGAATTCGTGTTCATCGTGCTGTGCTTTGGAATTTATGCTTGGATTCGTAGCTTGTTGTGTGTCTAATTTCTCTAGCCTCGAAAGGTGAGCGATCACTCACGATTAACATTCTTATCTTTAGTAAATTGATTTCACATGAAATGACAATTGAAATATGTTGTTAAATTTGAATTAGTTAGGAATTAAATTGTTAAATACGACATGTTAATTGACATATGACACCATAACCTGTTGTATATATATTGTTAATTATGATCATATTTGCCATTGATATGCTGTCATTTTATATTATTATTTTATTGTTCTCACTCTGCAAGTTCCCTGTTAGTTTAGAAAGTCCTTATGGGTTGAAATGATACATACCTGGACGATATTATAGATTAGGGAAAATCATTATGGGTTGAAATGATAAACCCAAGCGATTTTATTGATTTTTTGAAATTTTGGGATTGCGGGTTGAAATGATATATACCCGTAATATTAAATTATTATGGACTGAAATGATAAATATATGTATCACTTGATCATAGATTAGGAAATTATATACGGACATCGTTGATCTATTTTTAAATGATCTCCAAATTTTTGAGAAGGAGAAATATATATGTATTGATTTTAGAATATAATATAAAGATATTTTAATTTTGATATATGTATAAATTTTAGATTTTTGAATTATATGTTTTGGAAATTTTAAAATTATAAGTTAAGTTTAAAATGTAAATTATAAAATTTTACTTATAACTTTATTATTTTTAAAATATATAAAATAAGATATAAAATAGATTTAATAAAAGGGTTTTATTTAATTTAATTTAATAAAACTTAATTTAATTACTATATATAATATGTTTAATTATTTATTTAAAATTTATATTTATATTTTTTAAATAGATTTTGTAATAACTTTAATAAATAGAGGTTGGAAAGGTAATTTAAAGTTGACTTGAAATTTAAATTGGTTAATATTGAATTTATATAAAACTTATTTGAAACTTGTTGATTTGAGATTTTAAAGATATGATTTTAATAAAGTGATGACTTGATTTGGTTAAAGGTGATTAAACGAATAATTTTAGATTTAAATAAAATTGAAATTGAATATTTAAATTTTGATTTAAATTTGAATTTGAGATTTTATTTAAATGTTTATAAAGGTGATTAGGTGAATATTTTAGAATTAAATATACTAGAAGTGAGATATTTAATTTTCGATTTTATTTAAATTTGTAAGTTGAGATTTGATTTAAATGTTATTAAAGTGATTAAGTGAATATTTTCAAATTTAAATAAAATTAAAGTTGAATTTTGAAATATGAATGAAATTTATCAAATTGAGTTATTGTAAATATTTGAATATTTAATTTTGAAGCCTATTGAATTGGAAACGGTTTAAATTTGTAGTTCAAACCTGGATTTGAAATCGATATAAATTAAAAATGATTTTAATAAGAATTTGGATTGAACATCTAACCTTTTAATTGAAATTGTTGAACTGAAACTGATTTGAATTGAATTGTGGAATTAAAGTTGATTTGAATTGATTTGTGAAATCGGAAGGAACAATTCTAATTTGAAACTAATTTCGGTATATATTTTAATATATAAACTATTTTAATCTATAACCTATTTTTAAATATAAACTAATTTTAATGTGTAATTATTCCAATATAAACTACTTTCAATATTTAAACTGTTAAGTTGGAGGTGATATGATTTTGATGTAAATAATGGTTTCGAAAGTTATTCGATTTTTGAAATGAATATGGTATTTGATATGAAGTATGAATTGTTTGAAAAGAAACGACGACGGTGTGAAATAAGCGTTTGGTTGTTAAAGAGACCGAGATCAGATATTCTCATACTCTCTGCCAATACCGAAAACCACTTTAACAACTGTGTACGTGGTGGAGAATCCAGAATGAAGTAGGATGGTTGGCGAACATCTGTATGAGGTATGAACGTAGGTCTAACACCCTCGAATCAGCTTGATGTGACAAAAAAATAAGCTATACCTGGGCCAAGTGAGGTCGCACCTCCGATCGAGCATGCTTCTTCGATACTATCCTATTACTTTGTGATTTTATTGGGTGCACCTTTGATTTTGGGAGTGTTTCTTGAGGTGGGCGGTAGTAGCTGCTATGCGTTACCACCAGCCCGGTTCTGCAAAACGGTAGAATCTTACCCTAGGCATTACCTAACGTGCCTTGTCACATGCCTTATCGCGCCTTCTACAAGTTTGGTTTGTATCGTACCTATAGAGTGCCCTCTAATAGCCCTCCGGTTTACGGAGGAATTACGATACTGTATAGACTACGGGAATATATAAAAATGTGTTAAGGGAGATACGGGTAACGCCTTAATTCTATTTTAATATTTTACTTTACTATAGGCATTATCTATGTAGCGTATTGTACTATGTATGTAGATAGTTTAATGGATCCTTAAAGGATGGGAATCCCAACCATTCTTTGAGTTATATTGCATTCACTTGAGTTGATTCACTTGCATAAGAATGTTAATCCTGACTCGAGTGTTTTGTGTTTTGCTTTATTCTCGGGTTAGACTGAGTGAGACTCGCCTTTGGAGCTTGGAGTTTTGCTTGGAGTTCTATCTCTTATCCATTCAGCTATTCGGTTATTTCAGTTTATGCCAGTTATTTATGTTCAGACTTGTCATCTTCTTATGTATCTGAGACTGCTTTGTATTTGGGATTTTCTGTTGTATTTTGTTTCAAACTCTGATGTTTATGTAGTAGCTTCATGAACTACAATTTATCTTTTCCACTGCTTATTGTTGTATTATTCTGTGTCTGTGATTCTGTGATTGATTTTATTTACTGTATATGCTAAGTTTGCAAATTATGAATTAACAATCTATTGTTATGAGAAATTCATGTCTGACATGAGTGGATGATTGTTGATTTGAATAGTTCGAAATAGCAGGTCGTTACAAATTATGTAATTTGTTACATATGTCTAACTCATTGAACAATCTTGTTCATAATAAAGGTGTTTCTTTCTATTATATACTTGATATAATGTGGTTATATTAATTAATTAATTTAATTAAAAGTATATTTAATAGAAAATCCATAATGGCATATTTTGTGATAGTATTTACAAAGTGTTGTAACCGTGAGTAATTTATCACAATAAAACAAATATACCATTTTAAATGTTCATAGTCAAGATGCATCAAGACTGGATATCAGTGTATCCGTTGAGACTATAGTATGCAATGTTAACCAAATATTAGGCAGTGTATTACTCATGACGGTTGGGGGGCACCTAGAGGCTACGTGTCGATAGTTATTGGATAACTATGGAACGACTCACTCGATAGTTTTCTGTTGGTTAATATAACTAAGGTCAAATAGAAAATATCGATGCGACTGATTTACACGGTTATCTCAACTTGAGAATACTGTGGATCTTCAATATGAAAGCTCTACTTTTATTATAGTCGAATCATGGCATGACATTCTATCGAGTGACTATAGTTGGGTCGAGTGGAAGTATTGGAAGTGAAGCACTATTCAAGAGATGGTTCGTCTCCTCAGTTATATAGGGTTAGTATCATGGTCAACTCAAGTCAACTCAAAGTCAAAGTCTCTTGTCAGAGCATTTTGGTTAATAATAATAATTATTATTGAATTAAGGACTTTGTGTTTGGACTATAAAGTTGAATGTGGATGACATTGGAATTTTGATCATTACCAAATTCCATAAATCCAAAGTGATATAGTTTCGATGAAGAGAATTGGTGTAAATAATTGTCACTATTAGGTACCGCATATAATAAGTAAAATTGGATTTTACCTAAAATACGTGTAAGCGATAAATTCGGCCAAAATGTCACACTACCTGCTAAGTGACGTGTGAACGTTAATATTCGAATAGTTCGATATTAACCACTGACTGAATTTACACCTTTGAGTCGCACAACTGTAATGATGAATGCTTCGAAAACCACATGATTTGATTAATTAATAACCATTATAAATTAATTAAATTAATTAATATTTATGAAATATTAATTATTAAATTTTTATTTATTAATTTATTTGATTTGTTTGAATCCATTAGTATTTAATAAAGTACGTACATAAGAGTTATGTATGTACGTATCAATATATGATATTGATAAATATTTAAATTAGATTTAAATAGATTAATTACTAAATGGGTTTGAGAATATTTTGAGGCCCGTATAAACTTATTCATAGAAGGCACAAGAAAAAGAGGCTTAAAATCCAATGGTTGGATCTAGAAAATAAAGGGAGGAGGTTAAGGAAGGATCCCTCTATAAATATGTTATTTTCCATTCACGGGCCTCTCTTAATCACTCTCCATCTAAATCCTAGCCTGCATCTTCATTTTTCTAGCTTCTTGGTCGAAATTCCATGGCTTCCAAGCCACAAAAAATTCCCAAAACAAAATCCAATCAAATCAAATCAAATAAATACAAAAGTGGTGCTTCAGATTATTGAAATTTCTGGAGGTGATTCAATCAGATCTAGAAGCACAACAAGGTAAATTCCATTATTTATTTATTTATTTCGTGATATTATAGATCTAGTAGTTGATTCATTTTTGAACATTTTTGATATGTATTTGTTGTCCCTTATATGTATACAAATACAATCTTAAAGTAGTATAACTTGTTATCATTAGAATTTGTTTTCATTTCAAATTGGTAACTTCTATTCATGATTTTCTATGTTAATTTCTATTGATTTTGATCTAAATTCATATCTAGCAATTAACTTCTTATTCTAATTAACTTTATTTTATTTAATTGTTAACAATAGTTCACATTGATTCCAATTTTTTTTTCTACTTTAAGATTCATACATATACATAAATGCATGCGTGCGTGTGTGTGTGTGTGTTAAAAATAATTTTGAAATTTTTTAGAAAAGGTTTTAAGATTTTTTTTATTAACATATATACATATTAATTATATTTAGATTTGTTGATTAAGACCTGTTATCAGATTGTTTTACTAAATTAGATTACTGCATGTTTGGTAATAAATCTTTAATTGATTTTGTTGAATTGATTTATTAATTTTAAATGATTCATTAACAATACATATATGAATATTTATATACACACACACACATATATGTATACATGCACACACATACATATATGTACACTGTATTTATGTATAAATAAACATAAATCAACATAATATTATTATTATACAAAATATAATTTGGATAATTTTTTTAATATCCATGTTTGATTCTATTTTAAATTATTAACATATACATATAGGTTGCATTTGGACTTATTGATAAAGATTTATTTTCAAATTGATTTACTAAATTAGGCCACTGCATGTTTGGTAATAAATCTTGAATTGATAATAGTTGACTTGGCTGAATTAATTTAGTGTATTTGGAGGATTCATTAAACAATACATATATAAACATATTTAAACATATACACACACATACAATTATTTAATAATACATACATTTGTTGTTGACTGTTTATATCCTTATATCATGATGCCTATTGACTCTCATTTGTATACTGCATTAATTAAGTTTACCAAATGGAAATTAAATCAATCATCTTTTGTTACCCTTTATCTATTTCTCATATTTCCTTTTTATGTGTTTAGCTATCCATTTATTTCTAGATATATGTCTACACATTGTCATCAATTGATAGCACCTATCATATGTTGCTCTTATAGAATTTACACTATAATATATTTGTTTGTTTAAACTTACATTCATTCCATATATGTATTGCTAATTTAGGACATTCATATAATTAATCAATTTAATTAAAGGAAGATAAATAAAAGGTTTCTCTCTATATATAAATAATATGCCCCTCATTAATTGAATAAGTTAAGAGAAGGAAATGAAAACTTTCCTTCTCAAATAAATTAATGCCCGTTCATTAATTCAATAACTTAAGAGATAAGAAATGAAAAGTATCCTTCTCTTAATAAATTTAATAAGTTACCTTACGCACAAATATGTACATAAGATGTGACGCCCCACCTCTATGCTCATAATAACAAAGAGTATTAAAAGAAATACTGTCTATTATTACGAAGAATAAGGCTGGATAGGAGCAGCCATCCGTAGTTGGCCTTACACTAATATTGGTTACCTCGATATGAGTGGTATATACTTTTCATTTTTCATCTTATTTACTCCCATCGACATACCCAATTATCAGTATAAAACAAACTACGATGGTTCATAATAGTTTAGGACATTAGATATAACAATAACACAGATAATATAAATGCGAAACACAGATAAAAACAAAAGTCTCATATATATATAACTGATGTCAGTTACAACATAGTTGACACAATACATATGATACAACTACAACTGTCGACTCTAGAAGTTATATATATACAAGTACATTATCGACTAATATACATGAATACATAACGTTCTATACAATGACACGACTACTACAAAATGACACTGACAACTTCAGAAGATGTGAAAAGTCTTCATATCCTGAATAGAAACTCAAAGAAGAAAATCTACAACCTGAAATAACTCGAGTCTGACCCGAGTATTACATTCAAAAGAAAATAATACACGGGTCAGTCTAATTCAAACTCAGTTATTAGTGCATAGAAGCAATAATAATCAAACATCAGATAGACGACAGTCACAGAAATATCGTATATCCGATTTCTCGATAAAAGAATCGGATAACCGCAGATATAACACTAGACAGTGTTAAACAACAAATCAGCAATACAATCAATTTAAACAATCGAAATGTCAGCAAAACATCAATGCTGCTTGGCTGTAGTACACGCTAACGTGTACTGCCTCGCCACTACAAAACAACTCAAAACAATCCTAAACAAGATCAGAGGCAACGAGTGAAACAAGTTCAACATGTCACAAAGCAAGGCACGGTGAAATAGCAAACTGAAGGTGAGAGCACCAAGTATATGGCACTACAACACTCAACAGAAAAAGACGCAGATCAGCCTCATTAGAAAATAAGGTCACTAGTGAAGCAAATTGATCAAATGCAAATGGGTACAAAGCATCAATGCAATGTATCAGATTCGAGAACAAAGGCAGTGCAGCAGCATAAAGCTTCAACTAAGAGAATACGAAATATGTACACTAGTGATGATGCATATCAAACTGCACATGGCAATTGAAACTGTCCAAGACTCAATACAACCAAGAGACTAAAGAGACTCGAGTGCATCTGGTTACAAGTGCACCAGTTCAAAACGCACAAGCATATGAAATGCAGATACAAGAATAATGAAGACTGTATATACATCAAAATGACCCAAATGATCAGGCTACATTAACAACCAACAGTGGAACCAAAATTGGCCACACAAGACAAATGAATTCAGGGCCAACATGAACAAGTTCAAATGAACAGAAATCCCAACCGAAACAATTGTACATATATGGAGACTACAGGAAAATAGTCAAGTTTTGAATTACGGGTCAAAAGAAATAATCAAGTCGCCAGTGTGCAAAGCAGGCTCCAAGAATTACAACAGAGAATTGAAAACCAGTGAAGCTGAGACAAACCAAATCTATCATAAAATAAACATGTGTGCAATAGTAGTGAACATGTATAGTTCAAGTTCAATATCACTGCAACACAAATCAACGAAGGAGACAATCAAACAATCCAAAACATAGCATCGAAACAAGCAACAATGCAGTATGGCCAATGTGAAGACCAAACAAAGTGATCAAACTAAAATGCACAAGGCAGTGGAGTGCACAAATGAAAACAAAGCACAGTGATGTACAAATGAAACACAGTGCAGCAACTAAAGAGATGTACTGCAACAACCAGGTCTCAAATAAGCTCAGATGTCAACATGATCAAGTTAAAAGGAACAAAGCAATCAGGTCTTACAATTGACAATGCAACTGACTACTCATGATCAAGTGAACAGAATCCAACCATACAGGATGAACAACTACGATAGTGATAGGATGAATATCTACAACAAGGTCTCAATAAGCACAAATGCAACCGCAACATCTACAGAGATGTACAAGTGCAACTGCACCACTTCAAGCAGTAAGCAACAAGTTAAGACCATCACAAAAATGGTCATTGTGTCATGTAAAAGCAACTTCAAACAATAAGTCAAAGTGAATATACGACATGAAGAAAACAGAGAGCTCCAGAATATACAACATGTGCAGTAATGATCAGGAACACTAGAAGCATATATACAAATGGTCTCAAAATCAAAGAAACAAACGGGAAACCAGAGACAGAACAAAATCAAATAAAGATACCAAATGGTATCAGATGTTCAAGTCCAATGCCCAAGTATAGGTTATGATAATACAAAAGCAAGTCGAAGTCGTGAATAAGAAAAAAAACAAATTATCAAGTCAGCAAAAGTCACGAAACCCAAAAACAAATGCCACAAAATCAATGTCAATTTAAATCCATAGCAGTTTCGAACAAGAAAAAGGAACAAATTCAGTTATACACATGAAACCCAGTGCACTAGCAGTTTTAAGCAATTCAAAGTGTTATCTCAGGCATCGAAACAAAACCAAATGGCCGAAGCCCAAATTACTACCACAAATCAAAGTGACCGAAGTCCCAAAATCACACTACATAAAGTACGAATTAGATGTGAGTAATCTAAAATTACTCACCTTTGCAAAACGAATCGAAGCACACGACAATCGATGGAGCGTTCGATCGATATGATTGAAGTCGGCACCCTCGAGCTTCCAAAGCCCTAGCTATTGAATTGAAGAACGAGCGAAAGACGAGCAGCCCTTATTTTTTAAGCCCTAGTTTTCCAGAGGGACGAAGAAGAGAACGAGCGCCACCATTTTTCTTTTTCTCTCGTTCGATTTATTTTGATTAAGGGTTTCGAAAAATGAGAAAATGAACGAAAATGGGGAAACGATGGATTATTATCATCTCGGCCTTAGAACAACGAATGAAAGCGTGGGCTACCAATTCAACTCTAAAGCCCGCATAACCGTTAGACCAACATTTAAAAGGATGTTCAACTGATTAATTTTCAATAGCACTTAACCACCAAGTAAATCGTCATTTGACGATAATTCATTGTTATAAAAATCCCAGGGTTGTTACATAAGAGCATATTTGATACACTATAATTTACATACACATTAAATTAAATTTTAAACTTTATTTTTAAAACTGAATAAAGTAAGGATTTTATTTAAAAGAAAACTTAGAAAATTTCTAAGTATGTTTAGACTTCATAGGCCCATTAAAGATCCAAAATGGCTAATTTTTTGAAATTCACCCATTTCTTCCTCTACGGGCTGGCCCGGTTCCTTCAATGGTATCAGAGCCCAATAGCCTATGCGATCTAAATTAGTCATGTTAGGGCTAACTAATTAAGCTTGTGCACTTAGTACGATGTCTAGCAAGGTGATGTCTAGGATTGGAATTGGGTAAACAAGTACCCTATCCTACCTGGTTACCTGCCTGGCCTGAAAGGTGATGTGATCCCAAAGGTTGCCCCTAATAGAAAAAACCCAATTCTAATTGGGCCTTGGGCTAATTTTCAAAATAGATTTGAAAATTAAGACATGTTTTTAAATTTAAAAGTTAAATTTAAAATAAAAACATGTTTATTATAAAAGGTTATAATATAACATAAATTTTCAAAATGTTTGAAAATGTAATGAAAAAGTTCAAAATGTTTGAAACTATGTAAATATTAATTTCAAAATTTAAAATTATTAATAAGATTAATAATATAAATTAATTAAATGAGTTAATTAATTAATACTTATACGCATGTATTATATATGTTGATAAATGTTATGTTATTAAAGTGTTTAAAATAACATAAACATACAAGTATGTATATAAGATAAAATTTTGAAACTAATATAATTTAATTAAAATTGTTTAATTAATAAATTAATTAATTAAATAAAAATACACATATATATAAGATATATGTGTTACACTATAAAGGTTATAGTAGATATGTCCAATATAAAAGTTGTATTGGAATACTAATATAAAATTAATTAAAGAGTTAATTAATTAAAATTAATTAAATTAGATTTAATTAATTAAAATTAATTAAATAAGATTTAATTAATGTAATATTATACATAAGAAAATCATATAAGTAATATGAAATATAAAAGTTATTTAACAACAAAACTTATATGATATGAATGTATAAACTGAAAGTGGAACATTAAAGAAACCCAAATAGACTTAAGGAATATATACATACGTAAATGTACGTATACTGTGAATTCTGATGTGTCTGACACTTGAATCACCAGGATATTTCATAAGAAATACATTATTCCATAAGTCGATATCACTCAATATAATACATTGAAGATTTTGAATCTTCAATATAATGTTGTCCTCTACCATATATATATTAATAAATTACTTGCATACTCCTTAGTTGTTAAGCAAACTCAAGCTGGGGATGTATGTGTAGTATTATTAATATATTGAATAGATGAGGTAAGATAACTATATGTATTTGTTGAGCAAACTCAAGGTACATATACTATACTTAGGCCATCATGATATGGTAGGTACGAGTGAATAATTTCTTTCGATTTTTTGAGCAAACTCAAGGTCGAAATGGGATTAGGAGAAGGAAAATTGGGTTAGGAGTTGTATATGATACAACTGATAAGGAGTTATTCACCGTTTATGGGGCTATGATTTGTTGAGCAAACTCAAGGTCAGAATACCAAGACAGACGAGTCCTAACACCCGCTAGTGAAGTCGAAAGGCTTCTGTGTTTCATCTTAGAGTTAGGAGAAACATAAAAGACTAGTGGGAGCATTATTAGAAAAATGAAATGGTAACATTTAACCTTTCTAATATTGTAAGAACATATGCTAAATAATGTTACAATTATCTACAATGATAATTTTGTGCATTTAATATAATTCATAAAATGTTTATCACTTAACATATACAAACGAACTAAATTGAAAGTTGACAAATGGAAATATAATACCCACTATCAAATACCTATTGCATGTTAACGTTTCAACACCCATGCAAGTGCTTGATTTTACAACTACTGAATACATTCGTGGTTTGGTCACTTATGCATTATTTGGTCAAGACCATGTATTGCATTCTATGAGTTTTGAACTCTAAAAGCAATACAAGACTATGGATATTTGATCCATATACAATTGCATACAAATGTTGTATGGTGAATGGTCAAAGTTTGTAATGTACAATATTTCAATGAAATTAGTTTATCCTAAAAATAGAATAAACCATAGTGCAAGATCGAGTATTCAATCTGATTGATTACAAAAGAGATCATATTATGTTAATGTAACACAGGACCAAAAACTACAAGATAGATATAAGAACTCGATCGTTGAAATGTCATTTTGATCAATTTACGTAAAGTGCAACATATTTGATGTCCTTAAGTGTTAAGGATAATCGAATGCGCTTTTGTAAAGATTTTGTTATGATATTGTAGTAAAGTTTTATTTTGAATAGTTTGACCATTTGAAAGGAAAACGAATGTATAAGAATGGATGTAATTTAAGGTACAGTTGGAATGAAGAGAATGAATACTCACTTATGCTTCATAGCGAAACATTAGAAATATGAATTGTAATAAATTATTGATATTTAATATTGGAATAATAAATATGATTTCTATTCTAAAATGTATTTTCATATAGAAAATTGTTTTCTATGAGATTATTCTTTAAGCTCAAGATATTTGATCAACGAACTCTCCACTGTAAATAGTTGTAGTGTATGAACTAAACAAATTGTATTAAGTGAATGATAGATCTCCAAATTTAATACACTATTATGGTAACGGCGGAAACAGTGGGAGCATACCATATAGCACTTATTAATTGCATCATAGTATGAAAATTGTTTTCGTAAAAGTTACCATACATTATTTATGAAATAATGATTATTTTTCGGTATCGATTGAAAAAAAAAGACATAGCTATATTTCAATATGAATATTATGAATATTCTTTGTGAAATAAAACTATAATGTGGTAAAAAAGTTATAACAAAAGTGATGCATTGGAAAATAAAAAAGTATCTAATATTATTTATGGTTGTTTTGGAATTATAGACTAAGCCGTAGTTTTGAGAAATAACTTGTATTATTTTAAATCATATGATACTTGTTAATTATATCTCAAACAATAAAAGGCTATGCACCCATTTAGTGGGAGTATCATATTCACCGATAAGTTATCGTCAACATGACATGTGTATTTGATACACATGTAGCATGTCTATGGTAAACTTATAGGATATAAAACAGAATTAAATGAAATAACATATGATAGAAATGATTTGATTTGATCGAATGAGTGAGTATGTTGGAAAATGTTCCAAATGTACCTAAAGTGAATAATGATTCAATCTTAAAATTACACCTCTATGTGATACATATTGATGCATCGATATGGAGTAATCGAACTTTGTTGGACAATGTACAATTAATTATGAGTGAACTTGAGTTAGTTTCTTTCTATAAGATAATGTACCTAAGGGTAGTACACAAGGTTAATATTATTTCATCTGAATAATAGTTTACAAAATTTTATAAGCAAGGGTTTATAAGAAACTCCAACATATCCTAGGACAAGGAGTTGGTAGGTTATGCGAGTCGAAAGATTGCACGTAATAATTGTTTATGAGGGATCTTGTATGAATCTTTCTAAAAGTATTTTGAAAAGACTGTCATCGGATGACGTATTTATGTTTTGAACATAATTTTAGTAAACTAAAACCAAATCAGCTTTATGAATAAGGAAATTCATAAAACGTTTATGAATCCTATTCGATTGCGCTGAGAAACATTTCTACCAACTTCATTGTGAAGGAATTTCCTTGAGAAATTATTGGGAGTAAAAAGGATTTGGATACAATCCAAAGATAGAACTGATTAGATGAGATGAAATAAAATTGACTAACTTAAACGAGCACATTGCATTAGAATGTCTAATAAGTATTCTCGCTCATTGAAGAGAAACTATGAGTTTCTTGTCAATGTTGAAAATATATAATCCTCTTTTGTTTAATTAAACCACTAAGAGTGTTGACTCTATCATATGGTATGATGCGCAAGTATGAAAGAATTCCAAGTACGCTACCAAAATATGATTTTTGTAGTCATAACTTAAGGGATGTGATCCATCGACCGTGATTGTGTCTTTATGAGCAAGACTAATGCAGTTGGAATTAAATGAGCAACGTTGATGAGAATAATATCGCAAATTTCAATTGTTGAAATTAGCGTAATAAATTCGGTATTCAACATACTCAAGTTAATTCAGATTTACTCACAAAATTACCACTTGATATGACTTTATGTTTGGTACATATGTATTGAAACAGAAAATTCTAAATAATGATTTAGAATAAACTGTTTACACATAATAACCAAAATGTCTCAAAGTCGGTGGGAGAGATATTGAATTTGTGAGTCTTTGGATATGATCCAAGAAATGGTTCGAAAGTATCATTTATAAGCATCAAGATTGAATGAGTATTTTGATAGAAATATCAAATAGATTGATTTTCAACCAAAGTGCAGAGGAAGCATGTGTTCATAAGAAAGAATGTTAAAAGGTACACTGATATTTCTAAACTATTAGTAAACAATACGTTGTTGATTTTAACGATGTACTTGTGTTAAAATCAGCCTTAGTTGTTTTAATACTCAACCTTGGATTAATAAATGATGTCTTTTATAGTAAGTATAAAACATGTCGGGAATGTCCCAAATGATATGCAAAGACACCTTATTAAAATGTTTAATATGGAACATGTAAGATTGATTCCATTGCATTGGCAAAAGGAATATCATACTTGTTGTGCTGTCTATGGTATCATGATTTGCTTATGAATTTGGTACATGAAATAAATATCAAATCCAAATTGATATCACTAACTAGTTGTTTGAAGTGTTCACGTGTATTTATGAAATACTACATAATTGTTTACAGAAACATAAATTCCTTACGAAGGAATGTTCAGACTCAAACTTTCACAAGTAATATTGAGTATAATATGTCAATAACAAATCATTAAGTTGGAAATGTTCCAAATGAAAGACCGTGGCTGATTCAATGAAAAAAGGTTAGTACATCGCCTTGAAGAGCGCCAAAATCAAAACAATGTATATAAAAATATAAATGCATAAATTTATAACTGAGCCGATTCCAAATGTTGAGAGTCTCATGACAGAGTTATATGGTAAAAATGTCATAATATAGTTCGTAATAGAACTTAGAGCTCACTCGAAGTCGAGAGACATACTCTGAATTGTTCCACATGATAAAACAGTTTATCACAGTCGGAGAGAGTTGATTGATAGAGTAGATAATTAAAACATAATAGCATACCCGTTCACAATGGGACTGATCCAACTGGTTCTGAGAAACCGATTGGAGAAGTTGGAATAGGATTCCATAATTGACTCCAAGTGCAAGTGGGAGACTGATAGAGTTAGGGGTATGCCCTAAGGGAAATTATGTAATTTGTTACATATATCTATTGAACAATCTTGTTCATAATAAAGGTGTTTCTTTCTATTATATACTTGATATAATGTGGTTATATTAATTAATTAATTTAATTAAAAGTATATTTAATAGAAAATCCACAAATGGCATATTTTGTGATAGTAGTTACAAAGTGTTGTAACCGTGAGTAATTTAGCACAATAAAACAAATATACCATTTTAAATGTTCCTAGTCAAGATGCGTCGAGACTGGATGTCAGTGTATCCATTGAGACTAGAGTATGTAATGCTCTCTAAATGTTGGACAGTGTATTACTCATGACTGCTGGGAGCACCTAGAGGTTACGTACTGATAGTTATTGGATAACTATTGAACGACTCACTCGATAGTTTTCCGTTGGTTAATATAACTAAGGTTAAATAGAAAATATCGATGTGACTGATTTACACAGTTCTCTCGACTTGGGAATACTGTGGATCTTCAATATGAAAGCTCCGCATTGATTATAGTCGAATTATGGCATGGTGTTCCATCGAGTGACTATAGTTGGGTCGAGTGGAAGTATTGGAAGTGAAGCACTATTCAAGAGAGGATTCGTCTCCTTAGTTATATGGGGTTAATATCATGGTCAACTCATGTCAACTCAAAGTCTCTGGCTAGAGCATTTTGGTTAATAATAATTGTTATTATTGCACCAAGGACTTTATGTTTGGACTATAAAGTTGAATGTGGATGACATTGGAATTTTGATCATTACCAAATTCCATAAATCCAAGTGATATAGTTTTGACGAAGAGAATTGGTGTAAATAATTGTCACTATTAGGTACCGCTTACAATAAGTAAAATTGGATTTTACCTAAAAGATGTGTAAGCGATTAATTCGGACAAAATGTCACACTACCTGCTAAGTGACATGTGAACGTTAATATTCGAATAGTTCAATATTAATCGCTGACTGAATTTACACCTTTGAGTCGCGCAAACGTAATGATGAATGCTTTGAAAACCACGTGATTTGATTAATTAATAACCGTTATAAATTAATTAAATTAATTAATATTTATGAAATATTAATTATTAAATTTTAATTTTTATATTTATTTGGTTTGTTTGAATCCGTTAGTATTTAATAAAGTACGTACATAAAAGTTATGTACGTACGTATGGATATATGATATTGATAAAATATTTAAATTAGATTTAAATAGATTAATTACTAAATGGGTTTGGGAATATTTTGTGGCCTATATAACCTCATTCATAGAAGGCATAAGAAAAAGAGGCTTAAAATCCAATGGTTGGATCTAGAAAATAAAGGGAGGAGGTTAAGGAAGGATCCCTCTATAAATATGTTATTTTCCATTCACGGGCCTCTCTTAATCACTCTCCTTCTAAACCCAAGTCTCCATCTTCATTTTTCTAGCTTCTTGGCCGTAATTCCATGGCTTCCAAGCCACAAAAAATTCCCAAAACAAAATAAAATAAAATAAATACAAAAGTGGTGCTTCAGATTGTTGCAATTTCTGGAGGTGATTCAATCAGATCTAGAAGCATTTATCATTCAAGGTACGAATCATAGGCAACATCAACAAGGTAAATTCCATTATTTATTTATTTATTTATTTATTCCATGATATTATAGATCTAGTAGATAATTCATTTTGAACATTTTATATATGTATTTGTTGTCCTTATATGTATACAAATACAGATCCTAAAGTAGTATAACTTGTTATCATTAGAGTTGGTTTTCATTTCAAATTGGTAACTTCTATTCATGATTTTCTATGTTAATTTCTATTGATTTTGATCTAAATATAGATCTGGAAATTAACTTCTTATTCTAATTGACTTTATTTAATTTAATTGTTAACAATAGTTCATATTGATTCCAATTTGTTTTCTACTTTAAGATTCATACATATACATAAATGCGTATGTGTGTATATACATACATACATACATACACACACACATATATATATATATATGTATGTATGTATGTGTATGTTAAAATAATTTTGAAATTTTTTAAAAGATTTTAAGGTTCTTTTTAGTAATATATATACATATAAATTATATTTAGATTTGTTGATTAAGATCTGTTATCAGATTATTTTACTAAATTAGATTACTACATGTTTGGTAATAAATCTTAAATTGATTTCAATTGATTTGGTTGAATTGATTTATTAATTTTAAAGGATTTGTTAACAATACACATATGAATATTTTTAAATATATATATATATACACATTCACACACATACATATATGTACACTATATTTATGTGTAAATAAACATAAATCAACATAATATTATTGTTATACAAAATATACATTGGACAATTTTTTTTAATATCCATGTTTGATTCCATTTTAAATTATTAACATATACATATAGGTTGCATTTGGATTTATTGATTAAGATCTATTTTCAAATTGATTTACTAAATTGGGTCACTACATGTTTGGTAATAAATCTTGAATCGATAATTGTTGACTTGGCTGAATTAATTTAGCGTATTTGGAGGATTCATTAAACAATACATATATATACATATTTAAACATATATACACACACACACACATACAATTAGTTAATAATACATACATTTGTTGTTGACTATTTATATCCTTATATCATGATGCCTATTGATTCTCATTTGTATGCTGCATTAATTAAGTTTACCAAATGGAAATTAAATCAATCATCTTTTGTTACCTTTTATCTATTTCCAATATTTCCTTTTTATGTGTTTAGCTATCCATTTATTTCTAGTTATATGTCTACACATTGTCATCAGTTGATAACACCTATCATATGTTGCTCTTATAGAATTTACACTATAATATATTTGTTTGTTTATACTTACATTCATGCCATATATATGTTGCTAATTTAGGACATTCATATAATTAATCAATTTAATTAAAGAGAAATAAATAAAAGGTTTCCCTCTCCATATAAATAATATGCCCCTCATTAATTTAATAAGTTAAGAGAAGGAAATGAAAAGTTTGCTTCTCAAATAAATTAATGCCCGCTCATTAATTCAATAACTTAAGAGATAGGAAATAAAAGGTTTCCTTCTCTTAATAAATTTAATAAGTTACCTTACACACAAATATGTATATAAGAGTGTATTTGATATACTCTAACTTACATGCACATTAAATTAAATTTTAAACTTTATTTTTAAAAAAGCATAAAATAAGGATTTTATTTAAAAGAAAACTTAGAAAATTTCTAAGTATGTTTAGACTTCATAGGCCCATTAAAGATCCAAAATGGCTAATTTTTTTGAAATTCACTCATTTCTTCAGCTGTGGGCTAGCCCAGTTCCTGCAGTACTTACATTGAAATCATTAATAGTTTGATCATTTAATACTCGATATTGGACTTGTAAATTATATATTATATAATAAGTATAAAGGATGTTGGGAATGTCCCAAATGATATGCAAAGACACTATAGTAAAATGTTTAATATGAAACATGTAAGATGGATTCCTTGTGTTTGACAATAGGAATTATAATACATGTTGAATTGTCTATAATATCGTAATTTGCTTATGTATTTGATGAATGAAGCTAATATCAATCTAAATTAAGATCACTAAATGATAGTTTAGAGCATTCTCAAGTATTTACGAAATACTAGAGAATTACTTGTAGAAACAACAAACTCTTCATGAAAGAGTGTTCGAACTCGAACTTCATAAATGCTATCGAGTATAATTTGTCGATACTAAATTCATGTTTAAACATTAATTAAGAAGCTTTAAGTTGGAAATATTCTAAACGAAAGGTTATGGCTGTTTCAACGAAAGGTTGATTTATCTTGCCTTGAATAAAGCCGCAATAAAAACATTGTACATAAGTATAAATGCATATACTTATAATTGAGCTAGGTGTGATTCCAAGTATTAATAAATTTGCATCAATACTATATGATAACAATGTAATAATAAGAGCTCATTAGAAGCCGAGAAACATACCCCGAATAGTTCCACATGACAAAGATAGTTTATCAACATCCGAGAGAGTTGATTGACGGAGTAGTTAACAACATAACAGATCCATTCATGAAGGCTCTAACTCAATCAATTCTCATTAAACTGATTGAAGGGACGAGATGAAGATTCCATAATTGACCCTAAGTGCAAGTGGGTGATTGATAGAGTTAGGGGCATGCCCTAGGGGTAATTATGTAATTTTTTACATATATCTAACTCGATAACCAATCTTGTTCAAAATAAAAGGTGCTTTCTTTCTATTATATACTTGATATAATATGTTATATTAATTAATTAATTTAATTAAAAGTATATTTAATAGAAAATCCATAAATGGTGTGTTTTGTGATAATAGTTACAAAGTGTTATGATAATGAGTAATTTATCACAATGAAATTAAACATACAATTTTAAATATTTCTAGTCAAGATGTATTGAGACTGGATATCTATACATCCGTTGAGACTAGGGTACATAATGCTCTTCAAATATTGGGCATTGTAGACTCATGATTGCTGGGGGCACCATGGGATTATGTTGGTTAATATAACTAAGGTCAAACAGAAAATATCGATGTGACAATATTACACAATTCTCTCAACTTGAGAATACTATTGAGTTTCAATGTGGAAACTTTGATTTGATTATAGTTAAATTGTGGTATGGCGTCCATCAAACGACTGTAGTTGGGTTGAGTGGAAGCATTGGAAGTGAAAATCTATTCAAGAGAGGATTTGTCTCCTCGGTCGTAGGAGGTTGGTATCACGGTTAACGGAAGCCAACTCAAAGTTAAAGTCTCCGGCTAGAGCGGTTTGGTTACTAATATTGTTATTATTGAACCAAGGACTTTGTGTTTGGACTATAGAGTTGAATATGGATGATATTGGAATTTTTACCATTACCAAATTCTCCAAAGTGATATAGTTTTGATGAAGAGAATTGGTATAAATAATTGACACAATCGATAAAAGCTTAATAAAATAAAATTACCAAAATCAAATAAGCAATAAATTTGGTCATAATGTCACACCATCCGCTAAGTGTCGTGTGAACATTAATATTCGAATTGTTCATTATTAATCGTTGATTAAAATTACACTTAAGAGTCACACAACTGAAACGATGAATTCTTCTTTTATCAAATGATTTAATTAATTTACAATTGTTACAAATTAATCAATATTTATGAAATATTAATTATAGAATTTTGTATTTGATGTGTTGAACAATGTTAAACAATGTATTTATGATAGTTATAATATATTAATCGATATACGATATCAATACGCGTTTAAATTTAGATTTAAATGAAATGGATATTGTTTGGGCTGAAATTGGTTTTGGGGTCCATATGGGACATGCAAATTTCGGTTAAAATATCTTGGATAGGCCAGTCAAATGTTGGAAAAAGAGGGAGTCTTTTGAATGGTTTAAAAAAAGTTGGATGGTTAAGAGAGATAAGGATGTGATCCCCTCACTGCAAAAAACTGCCATAAATAGCGCTCGAAAACCGCTATAAATGTTAACTATAACGGTTCAGTAAACGCTACATATTGACATGTTGTATAAAAAACAATGGTTTATTTCAAAATAATCTTTTATAGCATTTTTCCCTGCTATTGCAAGTTTTTTATTGTGGTTTTAATAAATGTTGTATATCGACATGTTGTAATAGATGCTGAACTATTTATAACACAAAAAAGTGCTATAATTTTTTTTACCTCCAATAATTCTTTTCTTTAAGCTTTCTATAGCGTTTTCTAAGTGGTATGGTTTATTTTATTTTTGCATGTTTGAAGTCTACTACATCCCTATAAATCACGATAGTCAATATATATCAAAAATGCTGCATTAAGATTATTTCTAAAACACAAATCCATTTAAATAAAGAAAATCGTAGAATATATTTAACATAAAGATATAACACATTATATTAAACTTAACCAAATATTAATGCACATAATATCCCACATTAGCTAATGTTACATCATATATGTAAGCACAAACCACAAAGTAGTAGCGAATGTTATATCAAAAACAAGTAGCTATTTGTTTGCATTAAGAAGAAGAAATACACCAAATCTTTCATTCTCTCACCTGCAAATGAAACGAATATCTACATTAGAAATGAGTATAAATATGAATAAAAATTAGAAAATGAAGTATCTACATTAGAATGAACTTTTGCTTCAGATTTCTTATCCAAAATATTCTAAGTGGTTCAATTTCCATAAAAAATTGCCAGAATCTCCTTTGCACGGCTAGCACCGGAAAATATCTCAAACACAAGAAATAAATGTACACGATCGAAACATGATCGAAATAACAATATATCAATCATAAACACCTGCATGGAAAAAATATCCAAATATTTACTTATATATACCTTATAAAGTGTGTACATCACATATCATACATCCTATTAAGCATAAAAACACACCTTTAGCAATATTAAAGAGTTAGCTAACAGTTCCAAAGAAACATAAGCATGAAAAGAACCAAAAGCGAGTCAAGGGCCATCAAATTCATAACCTAACTAAAATAAGCATATGAGCGCATATATTTATGAATTTATACAACTAAACCCGTAGAAGAAAGACTACTACTTTTAAACAACATTGAGTTTCTAGGTAAAGAACAAAAATTCTAAACAAGAGCTAGTTTCCTTATAAAAGCAGTGAATCAAAATGGTCATGTGCATTATCATCTACCAAGACAAGATTTAAGGCATTATTATTTCTATTATTAACAACAATCCTCTCCCTTAAGACATCGATACAAGATTTTACCTTTATAAGGTACTCTTTAAACTATTGTTTGTAGCTATTTTATAGTTGGATTCGAAATCCAATTGAAACAAAATAAAGCTGCCATATAGATCAAAATATATGTTGTGTAGTATTATTATTATTAGAGAATCTTTAATTTCGGTCGAACTTAGTTAATTTTTGTAAAACTTAATTTACGAATTAATTTTTATAAACTTAGTTAATTTATTATTTTATTATTATATAAATTTAGTTAATTTTTTAAAACTTAGTTAATTTGTTTATTTGATAATTAATTATAAGTATTAGTGTTATTATTATTATTATTATTATTATTTTAAAATTGGTTAATTTTTATGAAACTTAGTTTATTATTGTTCTTATTGTTATTATTGCTATTATGATTGTTGTTGTTGTTGTTAGTATTATTATCATAAACTTAGTTAATTTTCATAAACATTAGTTAAATTATTAGCATTATCAACTTAGTTAATTTTTATAAGCTTATTTAATTTTTATATAGCTTAATAAATGAAGTTAATTTTTATAATCTTAGTTATATTATTGTTATTATTAAATAAATTTAGTTAAATTTTATAAAACTTAGTTAAATTTGTTAATATTTTATTATTATTATTATTAGTTTTGTTATTATATAAATTTTGTTAATTTTTATAAAACTTAGTTAACTTGGTTAATATTTTAAAATTTATTATTATTATTAGTATTAGTATTATTACTATAAACTTAGTTAGTTTTTATAAAATTTATAGTTAATTATTATTATTATTATTATTATTTATGATTGTTGTTGTTGTTAGTATTATTGTAAAATTAGTTAATTCATTAACATTAGTTATATTATCATATAGATTTAGTTAATTTTTATAAACCTAGTTTATTATTATTATATAAATTTAGTTAATTTTTATAAAACTTAGTTAACTTGGTTAGTATTTATAATTTATTATTATTATTATTATCATTATTATTATAAACTTATTTTTTTATAAAACTTGCAATTAATATATTATTTTGATTTATGATAGTTGTTATTGTTATTACTATTATTAGTATTATTATTATAAAATTAGTTAATTTTCATAAACATTAGTAATTATTATTGTATTATTGTATTATTAGATAAATTTAGTTAATTTTTATGAACATTAGTTAAATTATTATTGTTATTATCAAGTTATTTAATTTTTATAAGCTTATTTAATTTTTATATAACTTAATACAAGAAGTTAATTTTTATAATCTTTGTTAATTTATTGCTATTACATAAATTTAGTTAATTTTTATAAAACTTAGTTAACTCGGTTAATATTTTATAATTTATTATTATTATTAGTATTATTTTTATTATAAACTTAGTTAATTGTCATAAACTTAACTAATTTATTAGACTTTCTTCCTTCTAGTTTGGTTTGCAAATCCTAGCTATAGGCTTCAACTTGTTGTCAACAAGGTCTAGGGGTTTGAGTTCGATTGTGTGTATAAAATGAGAAAAAGAGCTAGTATTTATAGTCACCAGATATTCCAAATATCTCCTTTCCCCTGTATTTATTCTAGATCCCATCTAATACGAATTTTTTTTTCAAACTCTCATTCTCCCTCTTCTATGGTTAACCCGGCCTATGGAATTATTCAATGATGTTGGACCTAATTAATACCATGTGTATTAATTAAATAAATAATTATTTTAACCAATATATTTTATCAAATAATATATAACAAAAACATTTGACTGTAATTAATGTGTGGCAATTTTTTTTAATAATATGAGTATATAACAAAACATATAAAATCACCCGGTAATGACTTTCATGTTGGTTTAGTAAAGAGAAAACACTCATTACTCTATTTAAGAACGAAGGACCATCTTCTAATTATTGGGCTACATCTCTAAATATTAGCTACACATGAAGAATAGGTTGGATTTATACTACTTAACACACGTTTACTAATTTCACCATTATTTTAGGCAATAACCTCAATTTTTATTGCATCAAGACGAGTAGGTTGTTCTTTCACAAGCAAATACCTATTCGATCTATTTACATCATCATAAAACACTTTTTACATTCTGTAAAATTAAATGAAAAGAATAATGATAAAAATGTGTAAACTAAAATGAAATTTATGCTAAAACCTAATGTACAAACTAACCCTGGATAACATCTAAATATTGCACTAGTTGGCAGAGGCTTCATATAGTAAACAATGGTCAATGTACTGTAAATTAAAAGAGAGGAAAACATCACATTTACTACACGTTGCGCTTGGAGGATGTATTCACCGATATAGTACTACTAAGTTATATACACATTGTACTTGAAAAATATTTCTAGACAAAGTTGGACGCTAGCTAAATTATATACACATCTCTCTATTTAACCTGATGTATTAAGGTGTTGACATGTCTGTCAGTTCCAAAGAGCACAATGCATCGACATTAACAACTCAACTATTTAGTTACCACTAAGTTGTAAATTAATTGTAATGCAAAGAATAGACTTAAAATGGAGTCTTTTTTATTCTATGATAGGCAGCTAAAGCAATACCAGGATATCAACCAAACAAAGGAAGAGATTTCACAATAGAAGGGATTACAAGGTGCACATTTGAAGATAGAATCCTCATGAGCGACATTGTTTTCTTATGTGCATGGACTCAAGTAGAAATTCCACGCTTATTCAATCTTGTAACCACCTTACTACAAGTTCTAGATCAAGCATGGAGACGAATGAAAATAGTGGCTGAACTATGTATAGAGAACAATATTCCAGTTCCTCATAATAAAGATTCAGTTTATAAGGTTTATTTTGTTGATTTATCGGTCAAAATTGATCCATCGCTTTACTAGGCTATGCACTATTTCGTTGGTGGTTCATTTCCAATACTAATCTAGCAATAAAAGCCCTTTGGCAAATAATTTATGTACAAGTAAAAAAATTAAACTGAAATTAGCTAAATATAGCCAATTATCCGTAGTATTATTATTATTAAAGAATCTTTGGTTTTGGTCATACTTGTTTAATTTTTATAAAACTTAATTAACAAAGTTCAGTTTTATAAGCTTAGTTAATTTATTATTTCTATTATTATATAGGTTTAATTTTTTTTTTATAAAACCAGTTAATTTGGTTAATATTTAACAATTTATTATAAGTAATAGTATTATTATTATTTTAAACTTAGTTAATTTTTATAAAAATTAGTTTATTTATTGTTATTATTGCTATTGTTAACAAGATTTTTTGTCGACCTTAAAGTATGCAAATGAAGCCGAGTATTGGTTAACGATAGGATGGGTCAACCCCTTGTTTACCTCCAAGAATTATGCAAGAAATACACATTCATGTCATAAGTATTGGCCATATCGTACGTATGTGAGGTACTCAAAATCATTTCATATGCATAAGAATCAACAAAAGTCATGTTGCACATCCATGAATCCAACATAAATCAAAAGCTAAGTCTCTTTATCGAATTAGCTATGCGATTGCAATTATACAAGCCATTATTTGCAAAAAAGGTCATAAAATTACAATTCACACTAAAATCCCCAAATTGATTTAGGGTTACAAACTTTAAAAATTTAAGAGAGAGAGAGAGAGAAAAGATTGATTCGCCTATTTTGAACGCCTTTGGGTCCCGTATTTATAGGGGTGAAGATGGGCGGCATGATTGCCGTGTGTAACATCCCGAAATTTTCCACTTTCGAAAATTCGACATCGATACTCACTTTATCGACTGCCGAGTCATCGAATGCCGGAAACCCGAAAAGTTATGGTTTTAAAAAGAAGAAAAAGAAGAAGAAGAAGAAAAGAGTAGAAGAAGAAGAGAAGAAAGAAGAACAACATCAGAACAGAGAACAATATCCGAATCTTACACATCGCAGCGGAACAATATATAATAGATAAACACTAGTCTTTTAAAACAAAGAACTATATCAGTTTATATACATACATCAATCAGAGTCAATATACAACAATGGACAGTTATATAAACTTGTCCTCATACAGAATACACAGCGGCATAAATACTATCAGATACAAATACTACGTCTCGCCATCCAGCTTATCTCCAAAGCTCCAGAATATCCTGATAACATAACTCTAGGCTACCCATGTGGAAAATTTGTGGGCACCCAGAGTTTAGAAGGGAACAATAAACTCCGAGTCAGTCATGGTGACTGGTGTGAGATCGTAAAACAGTTATTTTTTAAAATAAATAGCAGAGAATTTTAAAGTCAATTCGCAATGCTTTTGGAAAATGAAACTACCATAAGACCTCCCGCCACACACACAATGCAAACGCAGACATGGAGGAGATTTCTTCTTATGATAGTCAAAGATGCTTACTACGCAAAAATCAAATTCCTTTTGATATTATTATCAGTGCATAGTGTAGAAAACATTTCGAAAGTAGAATATTAATCTTAGCCAGCATAGGTACCATTATAGTATGCTTGCTATAGCTACCATATTAAATGGCAGGTTCTACAACTAAAACCGTACAAGGCTCGTATTGTTTCTTTGGATTTCCAACAAATGGTCAGGCTAAGGAACTTCCTTTTCCACGATGGGTACGTCCCTGGAATAGACGACCCGAGAACCTAACCGGATCTCTGCCAACACAAGGCCGGGTTACCTCTACAAAAATAGGTAACTACTGACACGCGTATGCCATCCCCCGATCGTCACCGATCTTCCCGAGGATCCCCGATTCGCAACAACCACAAAGTAATAAATTTGCAGCAACCACAGAGGTTAAGTATCTGGGCTCCATACCATGATACCACCTTTATCCAGAAGGAATGACATACACTAAGGGGCGCTACTCCCTAGAACCTTGCTGCATCCTTCCTGTTTCGACCATTTCCGGGGTGTGAGGCTCGACGAAGTCTCGTCCACAAAGCTACGCTTTCTACAAAGCCATGCTTCGGGTCAAACAAAATGATCAACCTATGATCACAAAGATATAAGATCAAACAAATGATCATATCGCAAATGATCAAACACTGATCATTTCACAGCAACACTCAGTATGTCACGTTACCAAATTGGGAGTATATTGCTGATAAATTTCAACTACATAACCTCTGAGCTCGTACGTCTCAGAGAAGGGTGTTAAGCTAAGAGAATAAATTCTCCGCCACCAACAGAAATGTATTTGAAAGAAATCAGCTTTATATCTCAAATTGTAACGTTAGACACACAATCCATACAAGTCTGTTCCGGGATCGAACAAAACCGAAGGCACTTCTCACGAAGCCCTTGCATTTCCGGATAATTTTCTAATCACGTCCGGACTTCCCGTCACTAAGGGTGATAAAGCCTCTAAACCGGAGATTAGCCGATGTAGAGTAACTCGACGGTAATCCTTCCGTTTTCAAAAATATCCGGTCTTCAACACCGGTCTTCGAATGCAATTCATAACGACGTATCACATATTCGGAATGGGTTATACGACCCCATGGTCCTTTCCCGGCTAACCCGAATAGTGAGCGATTATTCAAAAATAAGTGTGGCATTCAAATTCATCCAATTCACAACAAATACCTATTCAAGGTAATTATTGATAGTCGGTTATTTAACTATCAATAAAGATGCGCAACATCATCAGATTCCAAATAAATTTCCAAATTATTTTATCTCCAAAAATATCTTTACTAGATATATAATTTCCACACTTCGAAAATAAATCAACGTTTATTTTTCTAAATAGTTTCCCTTTCCTTTTATAAATTCCATAGTGAATTTATATTTTCAAAATATCTACTGATATACGATTCTCAAATCGATTTCAATATTCAATTTCAATTTATCTTTACTAAGATAAATTCTAAAACGTTTCATTTCATCTTGGAAAAGCATTTCCATACTTATTTAATAATAAGTATTTCACAAATCTATTTATTTTCAACATTTGAAAATATTCGATATACTTAAATCAAATTAAGTATATATTCATTCTTTAAGGAAATCATTTATTCTAACATCTATTTGAGTCAAAACGAATGTTACGTAAAACATCGTTACGACAACTCAAAATCACTAGTATAGGGATTCGGATTTTTAAGATAGATATATAAATCCCAATACTACATACAAACATTTTCTTTCGAAAATCATTTACTATAACAACAGTGTTACAGTCCATCATTTCCTTATCTCTCGAAAACGTCTATTTCAACAATGAAATGTTGAAATCTATGATTTCAATATTCAATATATTTGAAAACATCTTTAAAACAATTAACTTCATTTCAAATATCACTTTCCCAAAACCATATCCATTTTACTTAAAAATATATTCACTGTCCAAAATCGTGAATATACTTCACTAACCACATTTCAATCTTTTCTACACATTTATTTCAAGGATAATTCGCTATCCAGAATTTCGAATATATCTTCTTTAATAACCTTCTATATTTAATTTATCAAATTAAATTGGTTTCGAATTTATAAAACAACGTTTATAAATTCTATTTCTATTTTTTTTTTACAACTTCGATTTGTAAATCTCCTTTATTAACAAATTTGATCTTTATTCCGCTTAAAGGCAAAAATCCAATTTACAAGTAAATTTCTTATCAGTCTTTATTCTACAATTTCATTCATTTTATAACTTCATACTTTATAAATCTATAAACTTCAAACTTTATAAATCTATAAACTTCAAATCTTCACAATTTATAATTCTATAAATTTCCTATCTTTACAACTTACAATTTTATAAATTTTCTATCTTCACAATTTATAAAAACTCGTTTTAAATTCCAAAAATTTTAATTGAGAAATATCAATTTTGTACATCTTTTATATACATCGTTTTTAATAATTCGAAAATCCAAATTTAAACTATTTTATAAATTACTTAATTGTTTATTTCAAAAATCACCTCTCGGTTATATTTCACCAAAATCTTAACCTTTATAACTTTAAAAATTTTAACGTTTGTAAATTAATTCAAAATTTTAATAACGTATACTTACAAATAATCACTTTAAAAATCTCTTTTAAAGTTAAAATCGTTATTTTAAAACTTCAAAAATTGAATCCAATGATGCAACGCATCAATTAGTCCATCACAACATCAATCATCATATATCATCATATGATAACATAATATATATCAACATCTGTAAATAAATAAATAAATACAGTTGAGGAATCCAGTTGGATCCCTCCAACCTGTTTCCCTGCATCCAAAGACGTTAGCACAATACCAATTCCACTTCGAGGTGGAATATCGCGGTATATGGGTTTTATAAAAAAAATTCGCTTACTAACGGCGCAATAGGGTCTCATCCGCTATACGAGGCGGGAAATCATCAATCCAATATATACATATGCCAATATGTATATATTGCTATATATATATAGATATATCCTACTATATCTAATACAAACAGCAATCAATCAGTCGATCGAAATCCAACTTCATTTGAGTGAGAAAAATCTCACCTTAGCTTTTTATTTTGCCATCCCATTTTTCATTTCAGCTTGTTTCTCCATTTCAAACCTTGTATAAACAATTTTATACAATTCGTTAATATTCGAAATAAATCGAATGATAAATTTTCATTTCAATAGATTTATTAAACTAAGTATTTCAATTTCAAACTAATTTTCTTTTTAAAAAAAATATTTTTCCGGTTAAACCAATTTCAATCATTTCTACACATTTTTCTTTTGAAACTTCATAAATATAAAACTTTTTTTATCATTCCGTTAACTTAAAATTTTAAAACAGTTTAATAAAAACTTCACCTTACAGTCTATAAAAATAACAAAACAGAATAACTTTAAAAATCTATGTTAAAACTTACTACCTGAACCATAAATATTATTTGTAAAAATTTTGTTAATACCTGTTGTGATATATATATTTTTTCTTCTCTTTTCTAATTACACTAAGATTACATTTAAACGAACAGAGGAAGATATACCTGTTCTCGAACAAAACAGCGATCACAACCACAACGTCACCAAATCCAACATCGACGAACTTCTACTCTCAACCATTTACTGATCAACCCATCAACATCGAGCACGCACCCAGATCACGCGACACTCCAGCACTGTCGAAGTTCAACCACTGACGACTCCAATACCATCTCGACCGCGAGCTCTAGAAATCATGACGTGACAAGGCTCCCCAGAAACGACTTCGACATTGTCTCTGCCTGCTCGAGACTGCCGCCTCCATGTGTGCGAACCCACGCCTGAACACTCGTCGACATCCCCTACGATCCACTGTCGCCGTGCCCACTGTCGCGCCTCCCCATCGACCTCGATCGCCCCTGCTGCCATCGCAACGCCAATACGAAATCGAGTTAGATTTCGTTTTCCCCTCCCTCTTCGTGAATTGCCGCCTCCCCCTCAGCTTCTATCGCGCACGCGAGAAACTCCCCTCGCCTAATCGAATTCTCAATTCGAGTTGAAATCGACTACTAATTTTTTCTTTTTTTCTTTTTTATTTTATTTTTATCGGCGCCTTGGTTTGAATGAGGGATAAGCTGGGAAGTGGAGAATTTCGATTACGATTGAAAGAAAATAAAAAGGGAAGGAGGTACGCAGTTTTAATTTGAGATGAAATTCTCGTTTCAAATTGAAGAGAGGAGAACGAAAGAAGTGTACTGGGTATCGGCCATTATTTCTTTGTTTGATTTTGAACGAGATAAAAGGATGCTCGGCCATACTTCGCACGATTTATCTTCGTGATTCTCGGCTTGATTAAAGGCTGAACAAGGGGAAGAACGTGTAATATTAATTAATATAAATATAAATTTTAAATTTTAAATTAAACTCAATTTGATTTTGACGCGTTTATACGCCGTGTGCTCACATATAAACACCGAAAAATACGATATTTGAAACTCGGCAATAATTCCATATTACGGACCCAATGGAACCGGTTTCGTCGAATTCCGAGACTGTTTGAAAAATGACTATTTTTAAATATCGGTTCAACCAATTAAATTCAAAACTGAGCAAAACAGTTTAAAATTCAATTCTGAAATTTCTATTGTTTTCAGTGTTATCAATACGAATTTTAAAAGCTTTCGAAATATTTTTCTTCGGCTTACAATTGAAGATTCAAATTTTATTCAACTTACAATAGATTAAATTTTATAATTTAATCGTCAGTTTCAAAATTATATTCGGGATTCAAATTAAATCATCGTTCAAATATTTAAAATTAATTAAATATTTTCAATTTAATTCGTTCAAAATTCTGGGTCGTTACAGACTTCCCTCCTTAAAAGAATTTCGTCCCGAAATTACAAGTTAGGAAAAATGGTCCTTAACTCGCCTACTATGTTTCACAATCTAAATAGATTTATCAAATCCTCAAAACAAATCTTTCTACTAAAGATTCGTTATCTTTTCAACTAGTTTTCCAAACCTTTCATAGTTTTCAAACAATAATGTTTTACTTCAAAATTCAAATTCAAATTCAAATTCAAATTTAAACTTTCAAAATTTTCTCAAAAATTTTCTAACGCCCTAAATTTCTGAAAAATTTCGCCAGCGTCTCCTTTGCGCGGCTAATACGGCACGACTATAAAACGTCCCTACGGACTCTCAGATTTCAAAAAGAAAAAGAAAAGGCCAAGCGGCTAGAGAAGAAATCAACAAAAACTCATATTATAATTCAAATACTTACCTTTTGTCGAGCAATTCAAATTATCTTTGAAATCAAATCCAATTTCTTCATAACACCTGTATATCCTACTAGCCATAATATCTAGTTACATATCCAAACCATTTTGCAAATTCTATTACAAAATTTTCAATATAAACTGCTTATACATTTTTACTTCACTGTTGAAGTTATATATCTATTCTCATTCAATTTTACATTTCCCATTCATTTGTATTTAGTTTACCATTTCAACTAAATTTGGATTCAATTTACTTTCAATTCTGAAATATTGAATTTATCAATTATCTTTCATTCATAACTGCACTATTTTAAATTAGTTCCAATTACTAATTCATTTCCAATTCTAGTTCTATTTACTTTCAAATTCAAAATGAATTTTAACATTCAATTTCATTTTCTTGCACTTGAAATTGCAAATTTGTTTATTCGTTCTCACATTCTTTCATTTATTTTCAATTTGCATCTCATACATCAAATTTCAAATATTTATAAGTCTTCGACTTATTTACATTCCAATTTATTTGTTACTACTCCAAATTTATTTTCAACTTAATAAATTTTCTTTAAGTAATCTTTTCACTTTATTTAATTGATTCACTTATACTTACTTTGATTTAACTTCATTCTTTAAGTTAAATTTATTCTATCAAAATTCAAATTGTATAAGTTATCAACTTATTTCTTATTTCATAAATATTTTTATATGGTATTCCAGAGTCTTACCAACATTTCAAAATCATTTTGAAAACAACTCAAATTTTCTTTGAATTTCAAAAACCAAACCCAAATTTTTCAAACAACTTCCATTTAAAACAATTTGGCAGCAATTTCTCTTTTGGAAACCTGAAAACGAATTCTAATGATGTGGCCATCATCATCAGGATTATTTTCCAGCGACCGAAAAGAGTTTAGAGCTTTTATTCTTCCAAAATGCTTTTCAAAACCTTTAAAATTCATTTTCAAACCAAAAAGAATTTAAACTTTTCAAATCTCCAAAATTTACAAATTCTTTTCAAAACATTTCCAAAAACTTCTTTGGAATCCCGTTTTAAATTACAATTCACATTTATAATTTACATTCTTTAAATTTCATTTGTATATGGATTTATTTCTTAACTTTGGAGTTATGATTTCAATTTCTTATTTAATTTCAATGATAATAGATTAATATTATCACCTCTAACAACCATGCAACCATATACTATAGTACTTCATAGAAAAACATTTCTTTTCTATACAAAAATAGTTTTGGGCAAAATTATTTCATTCACCCTATTTAAAACAATATTGTGCCGAACTGTTCTATTCGAGCGTTTAGAAACCCCTTCGATACAGTTTTGCAGACTGTGCCGACGAAGGTTCATATGCCACTCAATAAACCAATCATCACAATACAAAACAATTTTATATTCAATAACAAATACGCGCTCATATCTATTATTACACTCAACTCATTCTAGAGTACTACTGACTCTATATCTAATGAGTAACACCCAACAGAGCAGGGTTGTCGCTTAACCATATGCTCTGATACCAAATGTAACATCCCGAAATTTTCCACTTTCGAAAATTCGACATCGATACTCACTTTATCGACTGCCGAGTCATCGAATGCCGGAAACCCGAAAAGTTATGGTTTTAAAAAGAAGAAAAAGAAGAAGAAGAAGAAAAGAGTAGAAGAAGAAGAGAAGAAAGAAGAACAACATCAGAACAGAGAACAATATCAGAATCTTACACATCGCAGCGGAACAATATATAATAGCTAAACACTAGTCTTTTAAAACAAAGAACTATATCAGTTTATATACATACATCAATCAGAGTCAATATACAACAATGGACAGTTATATAAACTTGTCCTCATACAGAATACACAGCGGCATAAATACTATCAGATACAAATACTACGTCTCGCCATCCAGCTTATCTCTAAAGCTCCAGAATATCCTGATAACATAACTCTAGGCTGCCCGTGTGGAAAATTTGTGGGCACCCAGAGTTTAGAAGGGAACAATAAACTCCGAGTCAGTCATGGTGACTGGTGTGAGATCGTAAAACAGTTATTTTTTAAAATAAATAGCAGAGAATTTTAAAGTCAATTCGCAATGCTTTTGGAAAATGAAACTACCATAAGACCTCCCGCCACACACACAATGCAAACGCAGACATGGAGGAGATTTCTTCTTATGATAGTCAAAGATGCTTACTACGCAAAAATCAAATTCCTTTTGATATTATTATCAGTGCATAGTGTAGAAAACATTTCGAAAGTAGAATATTAATCTTAGCCACCATAGGTACCATTATAGTATGCTTGCTATAGCTACCATATTAAATGGCAGGTTCTACAACTAAAACCGTACAAGGCTCGTATTGTTTCTTTGGATTTCCAACAAATGGTCAGGCTAAGGAACTTCCTTTTCCACGATGGGTACGTCCCTGGAATAGACGACCCGAGAACCTAACCGGATCTCTGCCAACACAAGGCCGGGTTACCTCTGCAAAAATAGGTAACTACTGACACGCGTATGCCATCCCCCGATCGTCACCGATCTTCCCGAGGATCCCCGATTCGCAACAACCACAAAGTAATAAATTTGCAGCAACCACAGAGGTTAAGTATCTGGGCTCCATACCATGATACCACCTTTATCCAGAAGGAATGACATACACTAAGGGGCGCTACTCCCTAGAACCTTGCTGCATCCTTCCTGTTTCGACCATTTCCGGGGTGTGAGGCTCGACGAAGTCTCGTCCACAAAGCTACGCTTTCTACAAAGCCATGCTTCGGGTCAAACAAAATGATCAACCTATGATCACAAAGATATAAGATCAAACAAATGATCATATCGCAAATGATCAAACACTGATCATTTCACAGCAACACTCAGTATGCCACGTTACCAAATTGGGAGTATATTGCTGATAAATTTCAACTACATAACCTCTGAGCTCGTACGTCTCAGAGAAGGGTGTTAAGCTAAGAGAATAAATTCTCCGCCACCAACAGAAATGTATTTGAAAGAAATCAGCTTTATATCTCAAATTGTAACGTCAGACACACAATCCATACAAGTCTGTTCCGGGATCGAACAGAACCGAAGGCACTTCTCACGAAGCCCTTGCATTTCCGGATAATTTTCTAATCACGTCCGGACTTCCCGTCACTAAGGGTGATAAAACCTCTAAACCGGAGATCAGCCGATGTAGAGTAACTCGACGGTAATCCTTCCGTTTTCAAAAATATCCGGTCTTCAACACCGGTCTTCGAATGCAATTCATAACGACGTATCACATATTCGGAATGGGTTATACGACCCCATGGTCCTTTCCCGGCTAACCCGAATAGTGAGCGATTATTCAAAAATAAGTGTGGCATTCAAATTCATCCAATTCACAACAAATACCTATTCAAGGTAATTATTGATAGTCGGTTATTTAACTATCAATAAAGATGCGCAACATCATCAGATTCCAAATAAATTTCCAAATTATTTTATCTCCAAAAATATCTTTACTAGATATATAATTTCCACACTTCGAAAATAAATCAACGTTTATTTTTCTAAACAGTTTCCCTTTCCTTTTATAAATTCCATAGTGAATTTATATTTTCAAAATATCTACTGATATACGATTCTCAAATCGATTTCAATATTCAATTTCAATTTATCTTTACTAAGATAAATTCTAAAACGTTTCATTTCATCTTGGAAAAGCATTTCCATACTTATTTAATAATAAGTATTTCACAAATCTATTTATTTTCAACATTTGAAAATATTCGATATACTTAAATCAAATTAAGTATATATTCATTCTTTAAGGAAATCATTTATTCTAACATCTATTTGAGTCAAAACGAATGTTACGTAAAACATCGTTACGACAACTCAAAATCACTAGTATAGGGATTCGGATTTTTAAGATAGATATATAAATCCCAATACTACATACAAACATTTTCTTTCGAAAATCATTTACTATAACAACAGTGTTATAGTCCATCATTTCCTTATCTCTCGAAAACGTCTATTTCAACAATGAAATGTTGAAATCTATGATTTCGATATTCAATATATTTGAAAACATCTTTAAAACAATTAACTTCATTTCAAATATCACTTTCCCAAAACCATATCCATTTTACTTAAAAATATATTCACTGTCCAAAATCGTGAATATACTTCACTAACCACATTTCAATCTTTTCTACACATTTATTTCAAGGATAATTCGCTATCCAGAATTTCGAATATATCTTCTTTAATAACCTTCTATATTTAATTTATCAAATTAAATTGGTTTCGAATTTATAAAACAACGTTTATAAATTCTATTTCTATTTTTTTTTACAACTTCGATTTGTAAATCTCCTTTATTAACAAATTCGATCTTTATTCCACTTAAAGGAAAAAATCCAATTTACAAGTAAATTTCTTATCAGTCTTTATTCTACAATTTCATTCATTTTATAACTTCATACTTTATAAATCTATAAACTTCAAACTTTATAAATCTATAAACTTCAAATCTTCACAATTTATAATTCTATAAATTTCCTATCTTTACAACTTACAATTTTATAAATTTTCTATCTTCACAATTTATAAAAACTCGTTTTAAATTCCAAAAATTTAATTGATAAATATCAATTTTGTACATCTTTTATATACATCGTTTTTAATAATTCGAAAATCCAAATTTAAACTATTTTATAAATTACTTAACTGTTTATTTCAAAAATCACCTCTCGGTTATATTTCACCAAAATCTTAACCTTTATAACTTTAAAAATTTTAACGTTTGTAAATTAATTCAAAATTTTAATAACGTATACTTACAAATAATCACTTTAAAAATCTCTTTTAAAGTTAAAATCGTTATTTTAAAACTTCAAAAATTGAACCCAATGATGCAACGCATCAATTAGTCCATCACAACATCAATCATCATATATCATCATATGATAACATAATATATATCAACATCTGTAAATAAATAAATAAATAAATACAGTTGAGGAATCCAGTTGGATCCCTCCAACCTGTTTCCCTGCATCCAAAGACGTTAGCACAATACCAATTCCACTTCGAGGTGGAATATCGCGGTATATGGGTTTTATAAAAAAAATCCGCTTACTAACGGCGCAATAGGGTCTCATCCGCTATACGAGGCGGGAAATCATCAATCCAATATATACATATGCCAATATGTATATATTGCTATATATATATATAGATATATCCTACTATATCTAATACAAACAGCAATCAATCAGTCGATCGAAATCCAACTTCATTTGAGTGAGAAAAATCTCACCTTAGCTTTTTATTTTGCCATCCCATTTTTCATTTCAGCTTGTTTCTCCATTTCAGACCTTGTATAAACAATTTTATACAATTCGTTAATATTCGAAATAAATCGAATGATAAATTTTCATTTCAATAGATTTATTAAACTAAGTATTTCAATTTCAAACTAATTTTCTTTTTAAAAAAAATATTTTTCCGGTTAAACCAATTTCAATCATTTCTACACATTTTTCTTTTGAAACTTCATAAATATAAAACTTTTTTTATCATTCCGTTAACTTAAAATTTTAAAACAGTTTAATAAAAACTTCACCTTACAGTCTATAAAAATAACAAAACAGAATAACTTTAAAAATCTATGTTAAAACTTACTACCTGAACCATAAATATTATTTGTAAAAATTTTGTTAATACCTGCTATGATATATATATTTTTTCTTCTCTTTTCTAATTACACTAAGATTACATTTAAACGAACAGAGGAAGATATACTTGTTCTCGAACAAAACAGAGATCGCAACCACAACGTCACCAAATCCAACATCGACGAACTTCTACTCTCAACCATTTACTGATCAACCCATCAACATCGAGCACGCACCCAGATCACGCGACACTCCAGCACTGTCGAAGTTCAACCACTGACGACTCCAATACCATCTCGACTGCGAGCTCTAGAAATCATGACGTGACAAGGCTCCCCAGAAACGACTTCGACATTGTCTCTGCCTGCTCGAGACTGCCGCCTTCATGTGTGCGAACCCACGCCTGAACACTCGTCGACATCCCCTACGATCCACTGTCACCGTGCCCACTGTCGCGCCTCCCCATCGACCTCGATCGCCCCTGCTGCCATCGCAACGCCAATACGAAATCGAGTTCGATTTCGTTTTCCCCTCCCTCTTCGTGAATTGCCGCCTCCCCCTCAGCTTCTATCGCGCACGCGAGAAACTCCCCTCGCCTAATCGAATTCTCAATTCGAGTTGAAATCGACTACTAATTTTTTCTTTTTTTCTTTTTTTATTTTATTTTTATCGGCGCCTTGGTTTGAATGAGGGATAAGCTGGGAAGTGGAGAATTTCGATTACGATTGAAAGAAAATAAAAAGGGAAGGAGGTACGCAATTTTAATTTGAGATGAAATTCTCGTTTCAAATTGAAGAGAGGAGAACGAAAGAAGTGTACTGGGTATCGGCCATTATTTCTTTGTTTGATTTTGAACGAGATAAAAGGATGCTCGGCCATACTTCGCACGATTTATCTTCGTGATTCTCGGCTTGATTAAAGGCTGAACAAGGGGAAGAACGTGTAATATTAATTAATATAAATATAAATTTTAAATTTTAAATTAAACTCAATTTGATTTTGACGCGTTTATACGCCGTGTGCTCACATATAAACACCGAAAAATACGATATTTGAAACTCGGCAATAATTCCATATTACGGACCCAATGGAACCGGTTTCGTCGAATTCCGAGACTGTTTGAAAAATGACTATTTTTAAATATCGGTTCAACCAATTAAATTCAAAACTGAGCAAAACAGTTTAAAATTCAATTCTGAAATTTCTATTGTTTTCAGTGTTATCAATACGAATTTTAAAAGCTTTCGAAATATTTTTCTTCGACTTACAATTGAAGATTCAAATTTTATTCAACTTACAATAGATTAAATTTTATAATTTAATCGTCAGTTTCAAAATTATATTCGGGATTCAAATTAAATCATCGTTCAAATATTTAAAATTAATTAAATATTTTCAATTTAATTCGTTCAAAATTCTGGGTCGTTACACCGTGTGTTACCTACGAGATGCCTGACATTCGGCTTTATCATTTACTTCAATGACTTCCGACATTCTTTTAAGTATTGATGATTTGCAACATCCTTATGATGGCCGATGATTAACGATATCTCCTTATATTGTTGGAATACGACAACCTCTTGTGTATTGAGGAAACACGATATCCTTACTGAGCCCATGACACACAATATCCTTTTGTATTGTTTAATATGTCAAAATCCTTCCATAACATTGCTGATCTATGATATCAGAGTCATACTTCAGCTATTTAATCTCTTTATCATCTTGTCAACATGAGGCATTTGCTTTACATTGATCATTTATGACATCCTTCTTTCTTTATTTATGAAGTGCGAATTGATAAGAGACAGCATTGATAAAGTGTGGCATTGATAAAAAATGATGCATGTTGGTGATTTACGATATGCTTCCTTTCCCTATTTTGATGGGATGTGGCATCTTTTATTGCATTGGTGAAGTGCGTAATCGATGGTATGCGACACTATCACTAGCTGTTAGAGGTGGGAACGGTAAGTTAACCGAACAGATCGGTTAATTGACCGATTTAACCGACCAAATTATATGGTTCGGTTAATCGAACCAAAAATAAAATTGAGTGATTTATACCGATCGAACCGCTCAATTTTAACCGTGGTTAACCGCCTCTATTAATCGGTTAACCGATTAATCTCCATGGTCAGCCAAATTTTTTTTAATCACGGTTAACTGAATAATTAACTGCAATTAGCAGTTTACATTCGACTAAAACTAAAACAAACAAGTACAACCAGTTAGGTAG
The DNA here is from genome assembly GCA_030737815.1 of Allium fistulosum. Taxonomy (NCBI): domain Eukaryota; kingdom Viridiplantae; phylum Streptophyta; class Magnoliopsida; order Asparagales; family Amaryllidaceae; genus Allium; species Allium fistulosum. Next base: position 1,025,160,990 of record CM060906.1, read on the forward strand.
TAATATAGTTATATTATAGCTCAACATATTACATATTACTAACTCTTCATAATAGCATACTACATACTAACCAGGAAGGCAGTAACCATTATCCACAGCAAAAACTCAGTCTTGGCATATTACATAGATATACAATACATATTAACGAGACTGTCCAGACCAGAGCATTTGCATGAACTCAGCAAGAAAATTACATAGTACATATTAACCAAGGCCAAAGATAACACATCAGCAATTACATAGACTACATACGTTACCAAAAACCAAAGTTACTACACATTTGCAACTCAGCATCTCAGCAGCTCACCAAGAAAACAGATGGTGAAACTCATTTATAAAGCCAACAACTTAACAAGCAAGAAACTCCAATCTCCAAAGTCCAAACTGATGACAAAACTAAATCATTGATGATAATGATGATCATAAAACTGATGAGATTATACCACTACAACAAAACAGTCTTTTTACAACGGGCAATGCCCGTTGTAATATGGTTTTCGCAACGGACATGTGCCCGTTGTAATAGGTCTCGTTGTAATAGATCCACCACATTTTACAACGGGCAAAGCACGTTGTAAAAACCGTTGCAGTATACATTTTTACAACGGGTTATGACCGTTGTAATAGACTATAATACAACGGCCAAAACCCGTTGCAAAATAAATGCAAATTTTAAAAAAAATTACAGCAGCATCCATGCAATACATCCATACTAATACTAAATATTGCCGTAAAATAATTAAAATCGCATACGAAAAGACTAAAAGCTAGAGTCATAGAATTCTAACACTCTAAAAAGTTAGATAAGTTTACATGCCAAATACATAAAGCATTAACACATAACAGTCCGCAACAAATATCATGTTCTAAGTACAAATTTAGGTGTAAATTTCTGTTAAACAATCATGGAAAACAAAAATATATTTGCACAAAGAATTACTGAAGTATTCGGAATGTGATTCTTTAAGCTCTTTAAATATCTCTTTGTGAAAATTGGAGTCGTCAAGAAGTTCAGGATCTCCACCGCCACTTGCATCCTACATAAATACATCACAGAGCATAACTTGCATGTGATAACTTATTAAGGTAAACTACCTGAATATTCACACTTTATATTTCCAGATGTGAAGTGATTACAATGAGGAGAGAGGGAATGCTAAACAAATCATCCTAACTGTTGCATCTGATATGCCAAATAGTAGGTACAGGGAAAAAAATAAAATAGGTTGAAACTAAACAACACTAATAAAAGCATAATTAGCCACTCAGCAAAAATAAGCAAACAAACGAAAATGCGTAGGTGTTTTTTTGTTTTAAAAAAAAGGAGCACTAGAACAGTTGGTTATAATCTCTCATTTCGTACTACAACAAAAAAACCTAAATGCACTTTCTGAAATATAATCTCTCCAAAGAGCATAAAAGAACAAGCTACAAAATTTACAAAAACATGTGATTCAATACTCAAACATAGAGAAACAGAATACAATCTAATCTAATAGCACTATTGCAGAAAATGCTCCACATACAAGAAATAATCAACAAAAGACTTAAGTTTTCTTACCTCCCCTTTTGCATGTTCAGGCTCTCTGTGAATCCGGGTAACAAAAAATACATGATTCAATGATTTAAAATTAATAGAAGTTACATAGATGTTACAAACAGAAGAAGAAGAAAAAGAAGACAAATTATCAGTGTCATAAGTTGTTTCTTGTTATTCCCTTAGGACATATACAAAACATTATTGATAAAATTTGTACATAGGTTACATTGTACAATGCTCTCAGTGTCATAGGTTTAAATCACTGATTGAACTGAATGCTGAAATGGTGCTGACTATAAATTATTGATAAAAGTTAATGCTCAACTATGATTATACATTTTGTACAATAATATTATAATAATCATTACTATTCAGTAATTTACAAAAATGTCTAACATGCATTAGTGGGAGTTGCACAACCTAAATACCATTAGTCCAAAAATATAACTCTGGAACTAGAAAGCCAGTTCCAGAAGGATTTGAAGTAGGGGTGGGCATTTAACCGAGTTAACCGACCTAACCGACTCAACCGACCTTAACCGAACCGCTTTAATTAACCGAAAAAATCGGTTAATCGAACGTTCGGTTAACCGACCGATGTTAACCGACCAAAATCGGGTCGGTTAACGGTTAACCACGGTTCATATATCGGTTAACCGTTAACCGAAACTATTTTTGAAATTATTAAAAAAGCCCAAATCCACATCTATTCGCAACTAGCCCACCCTTTTTTCCCTAACCCTATATCTAATCGTATTCTCAAGGCTTGCAGCCGCTGTTTCAAAATTCATTCCCAAAATTATCTCGTTCATTTTCGTTCCAAAATAATAAAAAGAAAACCTACAGAATTCTCGCTATTAAACCTTCGAATCCAAATACAAAGCGACCTCCGCGAATTCACTGCCTCTTTGATCGTCGATTTGAATTCTGAGCAATGGCGAGCAGGAAGAGGAAAAATGTGAGTATGATTTATTTTGGGTAGTTTTAGTATTTTTCTATTTTATTTAAATTTTATTGAGTGTTTAATTCGTTTACGCTTATAACTATAGAGATACTATATATGAGTTTTTTGGTCATTTGATGATAAGAAACTTACAATAGAGATAAGTATACGAGTTTTCTGATAAAAACAATAATAATCTAGCTAAGTATGATTGATGTTAGCTTTGAATATTTTGATCGTTTGAAATTTATTAAAGCAATTACATGTGAGTGCTGAGCTCCAACACAAGCAGCAACGCCAATAGGTCCTCTAAAATAATAGAACACTTACTGAAATGTTTGGTTAGAGATGATAACATGAAATGGGAATCACAGTGTCGGTAGTTTATTCACAAATTTGTGATATCAAGTGAAGACATCATCTTGATGCCAATGACAAAGTGAAAACAGTCATTATAGCATTCGTAGAATTGTTTGATGTGTATTTAAACATTTACAGTCAAAATCCCTTTTCTTTCTTGGACTTGAGATATTTTTAAGACGTGAACTAAAACCACCAGAGGGATTATTCATGTATAAGGATTGACCAAACTAAGATTCACATTTAGTGTATCAACTAGAATATGAATGCCACAACTAACCATTGACAATTCATATGATAGTTCACACATAAACTTGAATTGATAACTGACCTGCATAGAGAAGTTAAATGCGATGAACTCAATAACAGGTCGCAGACTAGATCATGTGATTTTGAATTTGAATTCAATTTAGGTATTTTTCATGTATTAAATATTTCTTATTAATAGATTTTAGACTAGATCCCGTGATTCTTTGTCTTCAGCCAGTTACTAAATTTTCAAACTTGTTTTTGGTTTTACTATTTAAAAAATCCATTGTCAATTTGTCTTGCAAAGAAAAAGGAATTTGTCTTTCCCTAATTGTAAAACCGAAGATGTTTGTGTTTTCATGTATTGAAACCTTTAGTTCAAGCAAGTTTAGTATAAACTGATATGATTCATATGGTATAAAATATGAAATATAACTTAACATATAATTTGGAAAGCCATGCTTATACAATTTGGAAATGATCGTACATGTATAATCGTACATATCAATATGCTATTGATTTTGTTCTATATCATTCTTAGTTACGACACCCTTGGAAATTCATAATTTTATTTTTTGATTACCCCTTTAGAGATTTGAACCGATGTCTTTCCTTTCAAGAAAGAGAAAACACTCGTTATTCACTTATTTGCATGTGTAATTTCAGGAAAATATTTACATATCCCTTTAGATATCGGGACATCACTTTCTACCTTTAGGAACATCCCATGTTGGGCCTCTAGACTGTAATAAACCGTAAAATATTAATGTAAGTTCAAACATAAAGAAGTTCTGAAATATTTACTGGAAACAACTCTTGTGTTTGCAGTTGACATCCGTGCTTTCCATTTTCTTCCATCATGTGTACATACATGCATGTTTTATTCCAACATGGCTACTAAAGCTGACATAGAAAATCGCTTAACATGGAAACTATTTATGTTGTATAGTAAAGAGTATTTTATATCATATCTACATATGTGTTCCAAAATGAATATGGACAGTTTTTTCATCTTAAGTGGTAGAGCATAAAAGAATTTGGGTTATAATACAGATTTGGGTAGAAATAGTAAAATGCGTAAATAGCAGAGGGAGATACAGTAGAAATATAGTTAAATCAGAAGAGAGCAAAGAAATAAAACTTGCATTGAGGATTGAAGGTTCGGGTGCTGGACATCGAACTGGTTCATCGTGATTAAGAGGCTCAATTGGTCGCTCAATGTTCTGTATAAATTCATCAGCAATTTCAAATCCATGTGCTACAACAACAGGAAGTGATGCCCTAGTTTCCAAATTTGTTTGTGATGTTTCTACTATATCCTGTAACAAAAGTTATCATACAAGATTAGGGAATGTAAAAATAAGAACGATTGAAAACCGTAAGATCAAATCAAAATCTTACAGTAGTGCTTCGTAGTCGTCGATGACGAATCCTTTTACTTGATAAATTAGAGAAAATTCCTACCATTTCTATTACAGCTCTTCTTCCCCTATGACATAGAGATGGTTAGCATTTGCCAGCAGTAGCAAACATGTTGGAGAAGTAGTCGAAGCATAAGCAATTCTGAATTTAGGAACAATACCAATTCACGATTTTTTTCTTCCTTCTGAGAATTGAATTGCAAAATGAACTGTGTATCGATTTGAACATTTCGGTTTCAATCAAGTCGAGCATAGGCAAATTGAAAAGTAAAAGCACATACCAGTACTCGACTAAACTGAAGAAGCCGCGAGCAATCTAATTGATCGAAGAAAAGAAATCGAAGCATCAGTAACAAATTGAAGCGGTGACTCAATTCCCAAAAAACCCTAGTTTTCGAAAAGAGGACGAACGCCATTTTTCACAAGCAAAATACGGCCGAAGGAATAAAAGAAAAGGGGACAGTGTTTTATTATTTCATAATTGGGCCGGCTAAAATTTTATTACAACATGCATGCATTACAACGGACATTTTATGACCGTTGTAAAGTTGGCATCTATTACAACAGACCTGAATTGACCGTTGTAATAGCCTTCTATTACAACGGGCAACCAATGCCCGTTGTAAAAAGGGCGTTATATATGGCATCTTCTACAACAGGCGCTAATGGACAGTTGTAATAGCCTTCTATTACAATGGGCAACCAATGCCCGTTGTAAAAAGGACGTTGTAATAGGGTATTTTTGTTGTAGTGTACGAAACTCAGTAAAGGCTTAAATTATGCAAACTGTAAACTGATGAGATTATATGATTATGTATGAAACTAAGCAAACAAGATTATATATAATGAACATGCTTAAAAATTGTAAACTTTAATATATATTTAAATGGAATTAATAAGGAACTGAATCGATAAAGACTTAGGAATATTTATTTACTCATTGTCGGAAACTGATGATTATATCATATATAGTTATATCTGAAGCTAATGATCTCTTTAAAGTTTATATATGATTAACAATATCGTCACCATTAGACGGTAATTAATAGGCATCATTCACGGATATGTGAAAATGCTACATATAAACTAATAGTAAAAGATCACAAGTAGATGATGCATGGTATACATTTAACAAAATATTTAACATGCTACTAAAGTCTCTATATCAACAACTCAGACTGTTTCACTTACTCCTGCTTTTAATGATATTTTGCAAATTATGATTTTAAAGTTTAGTTAACAAGTCGTTTATAAGTAAAAATTAAAAATTGCTTCTAGCTATAGTTGATATTATCTAGAGTTGAACTTGGAGAAGAATAAAAGCATGTGTACCGTAACACGAGGTGAATTGCGTAGGTAAAATACAAAAAAGCTTTATTAAGCAGACTATGCCAAATGTTGGTAAAATAGATAATTAAGTCTAAAATATGCTACATTAACACTATTTGTTTAAACTAATTTAGAAATAGTTTTATTAAGCCTTGCAGCTTATCATTGTCTCTTAAAGGACATGCATGATATTAAATAAAATTCGGTTTACTTATTTTTTCTTCATGCCATCCACAACAGAGCATTAAATCTATATAGTATGTCAAAATGAAAGTTGCAATCAAATACTTTATACAGATACATTAACTTGTTCAAGTTGATGTTAATTAGAATTTATATATCTAAGGAGAAAGTTTTACAATTTAATACCTTATAGTAAATTGAAAGATAATCAACAAAAAACACTTCATTGTTAACAAATGTTTCTATAAAAGAATCTTCAATTCTACATGCTAAGTTATCATTATTTGCCCTAAACTTTAATAGTTAACTCATTGGCTGATGTGAAAATCCATACTAACTCATTATAGAGACACTGCTCAAACAATTATTGGAAGAGAATGGTAATACACAGTTTTTTTAGTGAATAAATCTTAACCATAAATTTGTAAATAAAAGCAGATTCAGTAAATCAAAGAAAATTCGCCAGTTAAGTCACTAATTTACAACTTAATTACATATACATACAACTAAATTCGGTAAGCAACTGGACTAAAACATAACTTAATTCAGATATTTATAGTAGACCAATGGAATCAAACAACGTAATTAGTAATTTCACTAATTTAGAAATTTACCGTACAAAAAGTATACTCACATGCTTTCTCTTCCTTCTTGATGCCATTAATTTCTACATCTTGTCAGTATGTGAAGCAATGCAATTCACGTTGGCGATTTGCATACGAAATGAGCATCGAGTAGATCTTGATTTCGACTTTTCTCATTTATTTTTTCATTGTATGTAGATCTAAAAATGAGAGTTGGATTTAGAAAGGAGAATACCATGGCATATGCTTATTATCAGTTCGGGTATAAGTTGTTTACAATGACACTGATTTGGGCTATGATTAAAAATTCATCTTTTTGGCCGGATAACGGTTAACCGATCGACCATATTTTGTTAACCGTTAACCGAACTGAAAACATTTGGTTATGGTTGGTCGGTTAATTAATGACGTCGGTTAATCAAATTTATCGGTTAGCTCGATTCAGTAGATTTCAGTTATGTCAGTTAAATCGGTTAAATGCCCACCCCTACTAGTTGTATGCTTTCAGTATCCTTTCAAGGCTCCTCGAGATGCATCATCATTTCCTGCATCATCCTTTGCTTTATCTTCGACATCATGGACTTCGACATGGTGTATTCATGCTTTCGATATCAACTATTTCCTCTTATATGTTTCCTTGCCTCTTTTTTGACATTCTTATTGTCGACATGCTTTCATATCTTCCGAATCATGGTTTGTAGTAACATTTGCCCATATTGTAGGGAAAATATTGACTTTTCAAGTCAACTCCTCGATATTTTCGCTTGTCGCCCGTTGGTATTCTTTCTAGATCTGGCCATTCATTTGAATTCAAATCAATGATGCCTATGCTTTATCTTTCCTTCTAAAAAGACTCCTTCATCTTTATCATTTTCTCTTTTACCTACAACTCAATACATCAATTTTTTAAAAAAAATCCTCAAATTCTCTCAAGAATGTTCAATCTCTCAGCATTAAAGCTTAGTTAAGGCTCTATTTACATTTTAATTAACCAAGCTGACAAATAAGATTAAGAAATTTTATTTTCAAATTACAACTAGGGTTTTATTTGGGTGTTTTCAATTTCGAATCGACATTTGAGATTTCAACTGTTAACCTTGAAACTATAGGTTAAATTCTAGATTTATTATGCTTAAGGGTGAGATTAGCTATATCGCTGGAGAGTTAATTGATTAATTAAGGTTAGGTGGTATCGGTATAAAAATATAGGAGCTTCTAGCTTGATTATGAAATGAGTTGTTTATGAGGAACCCGAAGCCCATTATAGAATTAACTAACTTATTTGATTTCAAAGTTAGTGCTTTATGAGATTTCATATCCAACCTAATGTTCAACATCAATAAGACTTCTTTCTTTAAATATTATTTCGACAATTAGTCCAAAACTCTAAAATTATTAAAATATGAGATCCTTATGATGCCGACATCTGATTTGGAGTGCGATAACCATCCAGGAATTCGAAATGCATTTTAAAGTATTATCGCATAGATTCGATAACTCTATAATGAGTTGTCATTCCTTTTTCAATAACTATTTAAAATGTTGAAGATTCAATATTCTTATTTTAATCTCATACGACATCGTTAATTTGTTATGCAGTTATCATAAAACAGACTTATAAATTGTTTAAATATTTGTTATCTTTACGAGTTTAACAATTGGTTAGAGTATATAAACCGACCCGACATCGTTCCTTAATTTCAACCATCTCTTAATTCGACATTAGGTCATTATTACGACATCCTATCATAGTTTCGAATAATGATTATTAATGTAACATTTCATAAATTCAACATCAATTTATGGATTGGATATTCCATTCGAGATGATCTTTAGGTTAGACTTTCTTTGACCAATTGTAAACCCATCATAGATATATCAATTGTTTATGTATTCTCGATTGATTATGAATTTCTTAAATATTCACAAGTTCTTCATGAACTACTTAATGCGTTATTGGCTTATCGCAAATGGAATAGTTAATTACGAACTTTAATATCCTAATGCTATGACTTAGATAATTTTCAGTCAGTTAACTATCTTTTGTTTAGACATTTAGTTACCTATTTTTCACTTACGAGTACTCCAAATTTTGTAAAATAAATAGTAATTTCCTGACTCTATGTAATATTACGTGGTAGGCAAAATGGAAATCAAAAAAGCAAGCAAGAGTTCTAAGCTATCCCCTTCTACTAAGAAAGGAGATTATCGTCTCAACAAATCTTATGTTACAACTAAGAGAGAAGAGGATAACAACCTCCGACAATTTGGGATTTAGAACATAGAGGCTATGCCTACCGGTCCCTTTTGCATGATAGACAATCCTCCAAAGGGGTTTTTCCTTCATACCTATTCATATCTGGCACTCAAGGTACTTACCTTTCCCAGAATTCCTTCTGCGATTCTTAGAACATCTAAACATATCTCCAATCTAGCTAATCCTTAATTCATATGCTTACTTGAGCCGTCTTGAAATCCTCACCAGGGAGACTAAACTTCCAACTTTAAGCACCAAGACCCTTCACGCCTTAGCAAATCTTGTAAGGACAAATGAACAGTTGGATAGTCCTGTGTACCATCTTCTCCATTTCCCAAAAAGCTTAATCACTCATCTAATTAACAAGACGAAGGATTGGGAGAGTCAATTTTTCTATGCCAATGTTACTCTGCTAAGATCAGGGAACCTTCTCTGCATTCAGTAAGTTTATGTTTCCTATATCCTATATTATATTTTTCACTTTCTTATGATAAGCGTTTTCCTTTAGATCCTTCTCCCAAGCTACTTAGCTCTTCTACTGCTTATACCATTAGGTTCTTGACTCAAGCTGCCAAGAACATGGGTGATAGGCTAAACCTCTTAACGAAATTGAATCTCTAGAAATACTATCTAATTTTAGACAACCACATAATACTTGAGGAACCTCTGATGATGAAGGTGAATGCCCAAGGGAAACGATCATTGGTTGTCAATAATCGAAATGCTTTCTCTGTTTCCTCTCCAGTTCAACTTGAACCCTCTAGTAAATTTTTGCTACAACTTAAGTGGAATTTCTTGCGTTATTATCTTATAAACTTACCTTTTTTATTTAAGTTCATCTGCACTCGTTGTTGCTTCCAACGAAAGGAAGGCTATAGATAATGTTCCCGCCTTACCTAAACCTGCTTTTGTTAGGGAATCTATTTCTATGGTTGTTGATGAATTATAAAAGAAATCAAATACCAATGCTCCAGTTGACTCTTTTACTCTTCCCTTAGGTAACAAGCCTATGCTTGGAGAAAACCAGACTTCTGGTGTCGTTTCCGGAAAGTCAAACATGGATGCATCCTTGGTGCTCAAGGTCCTGGCGTGATTGATTGAGACTCTCCCGATCGATATGCGTAAGGACACTCAGAGGAGGTTCATTCCCCAAACCTTTTGCTAAATATCTCATTTCCTACTTCTCCATATGGTTTCTATCACCTATTATAGGAGCTTGGTTTAATCCCACTCGCTAATGAATCCCTTCCTTTAGAGGTTCTTGCTCAGACTTGCACAACGAGTTTTGAGAATCTTCTCCATTTGGTTGCCTAGTCTCAGATGTTGGCTTTGCTTATGCCATTACAGCCTTTAACCTTCTCGAAAGGTCATTTTTACATCATTTGTTAACGGCTATTGCTGGTATAATTTTTCTTTTGTTTGGTTAATTTAGACTTTTAACCTTGTATATCATGATTTAGCTTATGTTTGTCACATGTTTTAGGTGGTCAAATATATGTTTTCCTTCGACATGCTTCTTAAGAGACTTCTAATCAAATTGCTAAATTTAAGGAGCAAATTTCTTTTCTTACTTTGAAAAAGGATAACACTATTCTCAAGAAGGGAAAACTTTCCTCTTCCCTTGATAAGGAAAAGAAATCTAAACTGCCATTGAAAGAGGAGGTGAAAACCCTAAAAGAATATCTCGAAAAGGCCAATAAAGAGAAAGAAAAAATGGATTGTAAAGTGAAGTCTCTTTAAAGCAAGGTCGAAGCCAGGGATACCGTCCTGGTCTATGCTAAAAACATCATAAAAGATGCTAAAGAGAAAGTCTCCTTCTTTCTTGACCAGGCTCTCCTTTCAATCATGGAAAAGTGTTATGATAACGCTCTCCTTGTAGCATATGGTGATAATATTGGCAAATGTCTAGATTTAGATTTTGCTTCCCATCCAAACCTAAATAATAAATTTAAAAGGAAGTTCGACCTTATACTAGGGAGAGCCGAGGGATTGCTCTAGGATGAAATCCTCGTAGAGGAAATTGTTGATGCGGAGAAGTTATTAACTTTTGATGACCTCCCACTTAAAGGACGTGAAGATTCAAACAAAGGAGAGAATGATAATGAGGATGATGAGAACAATGATGATAACGATGACGATGATGATGGTGGTAATGATGACAATAAGGATGGTGACGATAATGGTAATGATTAAGATGGTGGTGGTAGTGGTAAGGGTCCTAGAGGGCCAAAAGAAAGGGTCAATGGTTCATATGGTCATGACTTCGGCTCATCTACCCATAATGAAGGCTCCCCCGATCTTCCAGGTGCTAGAGATCTTTCGTAAAAAGACATTCCTCCAAAAGATGCTCCTTCTTCCTACTAGCAAAAAAAGGAAAAAACTCAAGCTCCGATTTCACAAGTATGAAATTTTATTTATTTAAATTTGAGTAATGTAATTTAACCCTTTGTATATTTGTAATTTTTATTGGTATTAAAGAGTGCACTTTCCCATGTAGTGATAATAAATCTGTGATGCCCCACTCCGAGACCCACATTAGCAAAGAGTATTATTAGGTAACACCGTCTGCTAATATGGAGAATAGAGCTGGATATGAGCAACCATCTATAGCCTTGTCTTAATTATCTATTGAATACGCCGACAATTATCACTTCTTTTTCAAATGGATTGACATAACCAATAAATACTTAATACAAAGCCATAGGTGGCTGAAGGATCTATCAGAATAAAATATAACAACTCAAATGTAATACACATCACAGAACAGTAGATCATCACATACATTTACACATATACAGATACATTACAGAGTTTACAAAATGATACATGTCAAGTGGTAAAGCAAACCACAATATCCAAGCGATTCAAAAGAATACATAACAGAGTTACAGCCAAAAAGGACTACACAAAAAGCTATAACAAAAAGGAGCTAGCGGAATAGTCCATGCAGAAGCAAAATAGGCTAAGTTCAATGTACCTAACCTGAAACATCTCGGTCTAACCCGAGTATAAAATACCCGGGTCAGTCTAGCTAAACAAATCAGTTAGATAAACTAAATGATAATGAACATACAAGGTCATAAAGTACCACAAATATCTCCAAAAGAGATAACCAGATCATCTAATAGAAGATGAATCATAACAAGCCTCATATCATCGGCAACTCAAATAAACAAAGGATATCATATCCCAAAACAAGCCAAAATGGCAAATAACACATACCAATAAGATACACAAGTTTCCACAAGGTAATCACTATATATCGTGTGGTTCAAAGAACCTACACCGAAAGGCGATACACTAGGGAAATATAATTGTCAAAGAAACAAAAGATGCTCGAGCTCAGTACTGTATAACAAGGATCCACTCGCCCGAAAGCAACAAACCATAGTGGCGAAGGTCCGGAGACCCAGTACTGGACACCACTAACAGGCAGAATGTGTCACAACTCTCAGAAAAGAACCCGAAAAATGTTAACGTGAGTCCCATACCACACGTTCGCACTAAACGGTTTACTAACCATTAGTCAATTTCACACTCAAAGCAGTACAAAGTTCACCTCATCTCATCGGTAAACCAGACCCAAAGGTCAAAACGGTCAAACAAATAGATTAGGAATTAATAGAAAAGATGAACACACGTGTTCATAGCATGCGTTTTATCTAATCATTTAATTCTCCTCCCTCTTCGCTCGGAGTGCAGAATTGTGTGTGTGTTTTATATAGAAAGCAATTTGGAGAAACGAGCTTTTATTACAATTTAAAGGGATCATTTTATAAAAACCCGTGTACGAAATCAAAAAGGAATCATCAAAGTCAAAATGTGATAACAACTGATTGGATCGACACGAATCGATAAAAATTGGAAATCAAAGAAAAATAAACAATTTAGCTGAGACAAGCAGGCCAGTCGATTGAACCAGGGAGTCAGTTTCTAGGTCCTTCCATCCTCCCTCTAAGAGATACTCTAGACAGGCCTTATAGGTGGGACTGAAGGCTGGTTGGTGCTTTGGCAAGGCCATCTTATGCGAGACTAAAGGCTTACTCCATCCTTCCTCTAGGAGGCGCTCTGGCCAGGCCACATAAATGGGACCGATGGCTTGCGATGCTCTGGCCAGGCCTTATAGGAGGGACCAGAGGCTTACTCTAACCTCCCTCTAGAGGTGCTTTGACCAGACCCTTGTGGTGGGATCAAAAGCTTTCTTCGCCCCTTATTACCTTATAGGTAATGATTTAGGCTTTTCCTCTTCTGAATCTTTTCTAGCAAGAATTTCATTTTATCGAAGATTTAGTTAAACTTGGCTTACAAACTCATTGAATTTTCCCTTTCTTAAGAAATCTCTAATCATTCCCTTTAAGGGTCGACATTGATTGGTTTCATGTCCATTTGCTTAATGATATTGGCAATAAGCACCACCAAGATTCCTTTCTTTTTTAGGTCGCCTCTTCTTTGAAGGCCAATAATTCAACTTTCTCTTGGTTAAAAGATAGATAAGTTCATATGAAGTGGTGAGAGTATGGATCCACGAATTCTTAGGATATAGCTCCTTTCATTCCCATTTAGCTTTCTTGTGGCACTGGATTGGCATAATACGATAATTCATAATCATTCTCTTTTGAGCTTTGATTGATGTGGGAGGATGGTCCATTATTCTTTTCCATCTCTAGGCAAATTTATCAAAATCGTTTATTATTCCTTTTTTGAAGATAGTCCATTTTTACCAGCATTGTATGGCCCTCCTTACCTTTAAGAAACAACTATCTTTCTTCGATATCTCTTTTCCTAAAGCGAAAATTGGAGTCAATCCTACCTGTTTCTTTTCTTCTATGATATGCAATGCTAATACCCTTAGCACTTGTTCCTCATGAAACTATGGGTCAGAAGTGACTTAATAAATTGGCCTACTTACTTGAGATTCATAAGATCCTCGTTGCAAGATAGTCATCTTGCAGTCCAACAAGCTATGCTAAATTCAACAAGTCCTTTTTATCCCTTATATAAGTTAGGGGAAGGTCCTTTATATGTAAGGTAAGGCAAGGAAGGTCAAATATGGAATATGCGGGATGGGGTAAATCCTCCATACCCTAAGGGTAGGTAAAGGGTAGTTCCACTCTGTGCAGTTAAAGCGCTCGGCAGATTCAATGCGGCGGAAGTGCAAAAATTCATAGCGGGGATACAGCGAGAATATAGCGAGATATAGCGGATGACTATAAAATAGCATATAAAACTCATACTTAATGTTTTTACAAGTATATAAATGGTAATTAAATGAAAAATTAACATTCAATTGAATTATAATTAATACATAAATAATTTTAAATAAAAACATGTGTGAATATACTGTATATAAACGTAAAACTGTTATATAACATAGTTGAATTTAGTAGAATATTAGAGTATTTTCATTTCTGAAAATATATTAAAAATTCAATTAAATAAATTAATTTCATAATTTTTATAATGTATAAATGTCATTTTTCAATTCATTTCTTTTAAAGAAGATATATCGGAAATAACGGAATATAGCGGGAATAACGGGATATAGCGGAAATAGTGGGGCTTAAAGTGGAAAGGCTATATTTGGGGCTATATGGAAAAATCGTAGCAGTAGAAATCCGCTATGAGATATAGCGGGGTAATAGCGGGGCATTAACTGCATAGATTCCACTTATAGGATAAGCGGAGGTAGAGGTTCGAGCCCTCCTTCTAGCGCTAAATTTTTTAACAAGATTTCTTGTTAACCTCGAAGTATGCAAATGAAGCCGAGTCTTGGTTAATGATAGGCTGGGTCAACCCCTTGTTAACCTCTAAGAAGTATACAAGAAATATGCATTCGTGTTATAAGTACTGGCCATGTCGTATGTATGTGAGGTATTCAAAGTCATTTCGTATGCATAAGAATCAACCAAAGTTGTGCCGCACGTCCATGAATCAAATATAAAGCAAAAGTTAAGTCTCTTTATTGAATAAGCTATGTGATTGGAATTGAACGAGCCCTTATTTTCAAAAAGGTCGTAAAATTACAATTGGTACTAAAATCCCAAAATTGATTTAGGGTTACAAACTTTAAAATGCAAGAGAAAGAGAGAGAAAAGAATGAATTTCCCTATTTTTAATGCCTTTGGGTTTGTATTTATAAGGGTGAAGATGGGCGGCATGGCTGGCATGTGTCACCTTCGAGATGCCTGACATCGAGCTTCATTATTTTCTTTAATGGCTTTTGGCATTCCTTTAAGTATTGATGACTTGCAGCATCCTTGTGATGGCTGATGATTTACGATATCCCCTCATATTATTGGCATATGAAAATATCCTTCTATATTGTTTAATATGCGACAATCTTTCCATAACGCTGCTGATGTACGATATCAGAGTCATGCTTTAGCTATTTAATCACTTTATCATCTTGTCGACATGCAGCATCTACTTTTCATTGATAATTTACGACATCTGCCTTTCTTTATTGATGAAGTGTGACATTGATGAGAGGTGATATTGACAAGTTGCAACATTGATAAGGTACAACATTGATAAGGTGCGACATTGATTACAAATGATGCCTGTTGGTGATTTGCAATATACTTCCTTTCCCTATTTTGATGGGATGTGACATCTTTTTGTAAGGACCCATTTCTTCGACCCTCAGAAATCGACACTAATACATCTTCGGTATTCATGTGCCGTAAATCCAAGTGCCGGAGAAGCGTATTCTTAAGAGTAAGAAAGAAAAATAATACAGAACATAATCTTACATATGTTATTTCAAATAAATAATCAATATAGTAGAAATTAAAATACATTTATCAGAGTTAAACATGGACAGTTATAAATTCCTGTCCTTACAAAAGCGGAATACAATACTACTCCAAGTGTGGTGGAAAAAGATAACAAATCTTTAGAAAATCTTCTAACTTCATTTTTCGAGCTCCATCCAACTTCTTCTAAACTAATCCAGATTACTAGACTGCACGGGGAAAATTAGGGCACCTAGAGTTTAAGGATAAGGAAAATAAACTCTGGTTCAGTCATGGGACTGGTGTAAGAAGTCAAAATACGTCTTTTGAAAAATAAAAAGGGATCTCATAAGACCACGCTGTAGATAAACACGGAACGGGTTTTTACCTTATGATAACCAAAACATTTTACGTCAAAATAATTGATATTATTTTTAATGACAATTTTTTTAAAACATTTGCAAGTAAACTTATTAATCTTAGCCGAAATTGTTACGTTGATTAAATTACAGCAATACTAACCACAAATACGGGTTCGACAAACAAACTGGCAGGCACTTATTAGAGAATGGATTCCATACAAATGACCAGGTGAAGGGACTACCTTCCGATAGTACATCTCTAGAGAAATGTACCAAGGTCAACCGGACATATGCACCTCTACCAACACAAGTCCGACCTACCTTTCCTTAGAGAGTACCGAATATGTCATTACCTCGTCGTTACCGACCTATCCAAGGACCTCATAGCATACATCCACAATAATTTACATCCCGAACATCATAGTGGGAAGAAATATATCTAGAAGGGGATGATCATACCTTAATGGTAAGAACCACATAGCCTTGCTGCATCCAACCCTGTTTCGGTCATTTTCGGGTGTGAGGCCTGAGGTAACGATTACCTTTTCACATAGCGCATCATCTTTCTTTGAATGCCACACTACCATCTATCTATCACTTGTTGACTTCCACAAACATACAACCTCTGAGCTCATACGTCTTTGAGAAGTGTGTTAAGCTAAGAGAAGTTGCCTTCTCTGCCACCAAACAGATGTACGTTTATAAAAGTCAACGACGTAAATCTCAAGAATCTAATATCAGACATCCATCCATACAAGTTCGTTATGGGATTGAACGAAACCGAAGGCACTCTCCTACCACACCCTATCGGGAATTAACCCTAGGATTAGTAGCAAGAAGTCCTTGCAACCCAAAGAATTTCAAAAAATAAAAGACCACTGCTACTTTATTATTTGGGAGCTAACCAGAATTATCAACAAGCAGTCCTTTCATCCCGAAAATCCCTGGTCTTCATTCTTCATTCTCTCTATCAGGTCTTTATATTTCGAACGCATACATTGGTTTGAAGTGGTTTTCGGATAGGGATTTCCCCAGATCCGACCCCGGTTCCTTCGAATCAATCATCGATAAAAAAGGTTTTATGAATAGGAATTATTCTTTAATTGATTAAGTTCTTTTTATCAAAAATCTCCCTTAGAAATATAGATTTCCAAAACATTCTTTTTGGTATATATGGAATTATCAAACCTCTCTTATCAAATCTTTGATTACTTAAAACCCTTTTTAAATTCCAAATCATTTCTTTATACTTAGGGAAATATTTCTAATCATTTCATTCAAATCTTAGCAAAGATTTCCAAATCATAACTTTTAACATGGACCAAAAAACAATGTTATTCAAGACATCGTTTACTATAAATCCAAACCAATAAATTTTAAGTATAGGAATTTAAATTATTTCCAAATCATTTTATTTAAGTCTTAACAATTATTTCTTAATTCAAAACTCTCAATTTCGATTGAGTTAAAACCACGTTATTTAGGATGTTAATCCAAAACCAATAAATATTTAGTGAGCATAATCTATAGAAATCATCCAATTCTTCTCAATATCAATCCCCGTATTCAACAAATATTATGGGCGGAATAACGGCGAAATCACCTTTTAAATTCCACGAATAGTACGAGTTCCCTCTTCGGGCTTTAACACCGAGTACAAGAAGATCATCTCCATAAATTCCAAGTTGTTTAAATCTTTAAAAACCTTATTCTTTATTCTTTAGAAAATTTTAATCCGAGTAAATCAAATTTACTATCCCCTCCGTCGGGCCAGTCCGGATAGCGAGGAAGAGCAGGAAACCGGTTTTCCAAACTCAAGCCTAGACACTATCTCTTTGACGCCCATAAGGCGGTCAAGTTATTTGATCGACTCTAAACCATTAAAACATTTTGATCATTTCATAAATCCTTCAAATTACCTTTAAAACACTTTATTAATCATTTGAAAACATTTTCAAAAGATTTAGAAATGAATAGTTGTGTTTAAAACTATATTTCAAAAGTTATAGAAAAGTGCTACGCAAAAGTGCTGCGGGAAGTTCTTTTTTAAGCTATATTGATCAAATCGACTTTTTATTCTTTGAAAATTCATTTTTATTACTCAAATCACTTTTAAAACATTTTAAAAGATTTATAAGATTTATTTCACATTTTTAAAAAATATAAAACATCATTTTCAAAGAAATCCAGTTTTGGATTCTGAACTGCAAATTCAAGATTTTTCAAAAACTTGTTTTACTCATATTTCAAAATCTACTTATCGAAATCTTGATTTTCTTTCTTTGTTTGAAAACTATGGATATAATAGTTTGGAAAATTCTTATCTCGAATAATTTCGAGCTATATTCCAACTTTTACTCTTGTTTAACTACCGTTACGCGACGCGCTTATTTCCGACTTCACCAAAACACTTTTTAATGTTTATAAAGCATTTCAAATACATTATAAACCATTTTTAAGAGGTTTAACACTTCCATATATGCCATTTCATTAATCGAAGGAAAGTGATCTCCTTTTGTGTTTATCGACGTGTATAATCGTGACTTGCATATATAATCAACATTCATATGAAAACAACCAAGCTTGATGATCAAAGAATATTAAACATCCATTTGCAACATTATATCATCATCCAACATATACTATAATAAATTAGGAGTTTTCACCGTTATTTTCCCTTCGAGCTAATATGAAATCAGCTATAGCTCCGCTATCTCGAAATCTATGCTCACGATCACTAGCACTATTGCCTTTGGAATGGCTTGGCCTTGCTTGGAACTCACG
Source organism: Allium fistulosum (assembly GCA_030737815.1). Lineage (NCBI taxonomy): Eukaryota > Viridiplantae > Streptophyta > Magnoliopsida > Asparagales > Amaryllidaceae > Allium > Allium fistulosum. Next base: position 1,025,179,736 of record CM060906.1, read on the forward strand.
ACCATGACTTGGAGTAGGTGGAAGGGCTCGGCCTAGGGTGGACCTAAGGGTGGTCGTAGGTTTTAGTGGTGGAAAGGAGGTGTTTTGACTTGTTTTTGAAGTGGACCGATATTATATACATATATGTATATAAATTTACTAATATTTTCCATAACTTTGCTAATATTTTTCTAAGACATGGAAGCCATTAAATAAGCTCTTGGGAAGCTTAAGAAGAAGGAAGAAGAAGAATGAAAAAGAAGAGAGTAGGGTATTTATAGGAAAAAGAGGAGTATAAAGGAAGATATATAAACACCACTTTTTCCAAGCTTCTCCAACACCCTACCTACTCAAAATACACGGCCATAGCCTCTCTTCCATGTGCCCATCACTTCCATCAACTCACATGTGCATATGTTGACTTGTTTTAGCTTAAGGAGGAGCTTTATATAAAATATATTTGATTTTTGTCTTATATATGTATTTGTAAGTGTATAAGTATATATGTATGTATACATATGTTCATGTTCATGTAAGTGGATGCATTTGTATGTTACATATGTGTACATGACATATAAACAATGTTGCATTGATTTCGAAAAACTTTCGTTCGATAAACCGTTGCTAATCGGAGAACCGATTCCTGGTCATATTTTCAATTATACTTTAACGTACATATATTTGTAAAAAAAAGTTCAAAATAAATTTCTTATCATTTTAAATGAATTAAAATGATCATGTTTGATTTATAAAACCATATAAATTCATACTAAAAAATATTTACAAAAATCGCTATTATACCGATAAAGCGATATCAATTTTTTCTTATATTTTCAAATCAAATATATCTCTTTATAAAACTATTACAAATGATTTATTACACTTTATAAGTATTCAAAATGAATTATAACCTTTTTTAAAATAATTATTTGAATAATTATAAGAATTATTTAATCATCAAATCTCGATTTAAATTAAATAAATCAATTATCATATTTAAGGGTATTATTAACAATGTTATAAACACATTTTATTTCCAAAATCAAATCAGTTAATTTTATTTCATATTCTTGTTTAATTATAAAAATAAGTGTACGTATCCAGCTCTATGCACGGCGTTTTACGATTATAGAGCTGTTGACTGATAAAACAGTTTTCGGCAATTTTATTGATTTAGATTTCGAGGAAAATGTTTTTGTAAATATATATTCAAAATAAGGTTACTATTACTTATTATCACTCAAAACAATATTATTTATATCATCAACCTTTTATTTAAAAATAAATACAATTTATTAAAGTGATAAATTTGCGGGTTGTTACAGACTCCCCCCTTAAAAGAATTTCATCCTCGAAATTACCCAAAACAAAAACCCAGAGGTTTTGCCCAAAATATTTATTTTTCTAACTTACATACGTACGATGTACATAGATCACCCATACGTAATATCTGATTCGATCTTCTATTCGAATCCACAACTTTACTTCCTAACTAGTATTGATCCCCTGATCCTTTAGTGCGGGCTCTGACCAGGCTTTCTGATCAGAACGTTAGTTCTCCTTGCATAGCTCTCAACTATGATAGAAAACTCAAGTATCCAATCATAAACCAACATCAATGTTCGTCGTCAAGAATTGAGTGATAAATCTTCTTTTGGATAAGTGTCAGATATGTTAAAGTTCTACACTTGAATCTTAGATTAAATTGTGCGACGAAATAATCCATATGCTTCATATGTATTTATTAACCTTCCCAAAATTCTTGTGAAAATATTTCATAAAACTTTCATCTTTATTCAAACTTTTATAAAGATACTTCTTTATAAATAACCATTTTACCCTTTTTTTCAAATATTTATTCACAAATATATTTCTATCTTTTCAAAACAATAGGATATCCATCTTTCTCAAATATCATTTTATTTTTGCTAATCACACTTTCTTTTATAAAATATATTTTTACAAAATATATTGTTAAATAATTTCTTAATTTAGACACTTTTTTATAAAGATACTTCTTTATATTACATAATCTTTTTATTATAACACATCTCTACACTTATCTTCCTTAAAAACTCGTTTTCAAAATAATTCATTAAATTGATAAATCACCATAAACTTCCTTTAACTAATATCAAATGTGAAAACATTCTTCATTTAGTTAAAACTTACTTTTTCAATTAACACTCCTTTATCAATTAAAATTCCTTTATACATATATATTCTCTTTACTTTTACAGTTTCAATGTATAAAATTATTCATATACTTATTCAGTTGCTTTAAGTATATTCATAATTTACGTAACAATTTTTTTCTTACCTTTTCAAAGAGATTAAAACAATTAGTACCAAAACATTATTAAAATGAACTTCCTTTTTTATAACATGTTAATTATAATTTTTCATATCTTTTTATAAAAGATTCCAATACTTGTTATTATCTTTATAATCCCGTTATTAAAGATCTAAATATACCAATAAGATTTCTTCCTAAGTGTCATTCAAGGGTTTAAAAACAAATATTGCTAAAACATCGTTTACAACAAACCCAAAACAATTCATTATTAACTTTAACCATTTCTTTTAAAGATCAAAGCATACCTATACTTATCAATTAAAATAATATACTTTGATAAAAATTGACAACCATTAATTTGTCAAATACTGATTCACATTATCTTTTTAACTTTAGAAGATTATATTGATTGAGTAACTCAAAAATGATACCAAGGAACTGGGTACTACCAATAGTATCGCATATTTCCTTAACAAGAAGGGGAATACTTAAGAGAAGCATTTACCATCCGAACACATCTCCTGCCCATTTTTAGTTACTTTCGAGCCACTTTAATTAATTAATCATAAGATTTGTTTTTCGTTTTCAAAATCCCATTTTTTTATTTCAGAAATAATACCATTATTGTTCCTTTTCCAAAATCATTTGAAATTCTGTTCAAAAATACCGAAATTTAAATTCTCATAAATTCCTTTATAAAGCACGTTTTATAAATCCAGATTATAAAATTACATATATAAAACATATTCATAAGATTTATTGAATATCTCATAGTCAAATTGTGAAATTAAATTCAAGACATTTTCCTGCTCAAACTTTTTAGTTAAACAACCGATCAATTTATGATAATAACTGAGTATTATCCTTTCCTTAATCAAATAACTATATTACTCGAAAAATATTTTTTATATTCAAAATATAATCGTTGGTAAAATTATTTCATTTACCAATTTTCAAAGCCAAAATCATTTGATCTTATGGGACAATCTTCCTCGATCGGAAAACCACCATTTTTAGGCAGATATTCTGGTTGTTCCCCTTCGTCGCTAGAGAGAACTACGAGGCTATCCTTCTCGCCCCAATTTACTCTAGAGGAATCCCGTTCACGTAACTTCCACATATGGTTTATACAAGGCAAATAATCATCCTTTCAGACATGAGTAAGCATATTCTTAGTTAGAGAGGTTTGGTCAATACTCAGAAAATGTTTCGAGATTCATTTCTGAAGTTAGCTTTTAAAATTATTTGTATAAAAGATTTTATCATTTCAAAAACACTTTTAAAATTTTACCAAAATATTCTTTCCCTTTCAAATACATACATACATACAAACATATATACATACATACATACATATATATATATAGGTAAAATGATTTCATATAAAACCAAATTCTTTTGTATATTTTATTAACAAATACGCGCTCATATATATTACTCTCAAACTCATTCTAGGTCGTTTCTAACCCTATCTCTAATGAGTTACCCCTCCTAGGGCATTACTAACCCTATCTCTGATGAATCTTTTACCCTTATCAGGCTCAAGTGTTCACTTAACCTAAGCTCTGATTCCACGTTGTAAGGACCCATTTCTTCGACCCTCAGAAATCGACACTAATACATCCTCGGTATTCATGTGCCGTAAATCCAAGTGCCGGAGAAGCGGATTCTTAAGGGTAAGAAAGAAAAATAAGACAGCACATAATCTTACATATGTTATTTCAAATAAATAATCAATATAGCGGAAATTAAAATATATTTATCAGAGTTAAACATGGACAGTTATAAATTCCCATCCTTACAAAAGCGGAATACAATACTTCTCAAGTGTGGTGGAAATAGATAACAAATCTTTTAACTCCATGCTTCGAGCTCCATCCAGCTTCTTCTAAACTAAACCTGACTACTAGGCTGCCCGGGGAAAATTAGGGCACCCAGAGTTTAAGGATAAGGAAAATAAACTCTGGGTCAGTCATGGGACCGGTGTGAGAACACAAAATACGTCTTTTGAAAAACAAAAAGGTATCTCATAAGACCATGCCACATTAAACACGGAATAGGTTTTTACCTTATGGTAACCAAAACATTTTACGTCAAAATAATTGATATTATTTTTAATGACATATTTTTTTTGAAAACATTTACAAGTAAACTTATTAATCTTAGCCAAAATTGTTACATTGATTAGATTACAGCAATACTAGCCACAAATGCGGGTTCGACAAACAAACTGGCAGGCACTTATTGGAGAATGGATTCCATACAAATGACCAGGTGAAGGGACTACTTCTGGCAGTACATCTCTAGAGGATTGTACCGAGGTCAACAGAACATCTTCACCTCTACCAACACAAGACCGACCTACCTTTCCTTAGATAGTACCGAATATGTCATTACCCTGGTCGTTACCAACCTATCCGAGGGCCCTCATAGCATACATCCATAATAGTTTACATCCTAAACGTCATAGCGGGAAGAAATATATCTAGAAGGGGATGATCATACCCTAATGGTTGTGAACCACATAGCCTTGCTGCATCCAACCCTGTTTCGGTCATTTCCGAGTGTGAGGCCTGAGGTAACAATAACCTTTTCACATAGCACATCATCTTTCTTTGAATACCACACTACCATTCTACTGATCACTTGTTGACTTCCATAAACATACAACCTCCGAGCTCATACGTCTCAGAGAAGGGTGTTAAGTTAAGAGAAGTTGCCTTCTCCGCCCCCAAATAGATGTACTTTTATAAAAGTCAACGATGTAAATCTCAAGAATGTAATGTCAGACATCTATCCATACAAGTTCGTTCTGGGATTGAATGAAACCGAAGGCACTCTCCTACCACATCCTGTTGGGAATTAACCCTAAGATTAGTAACGAGAAGTCCTTGCAACCCAAAGAATTTCAGAAAAGAAAAGACCACTGCTACTTTATTATTTAGGAGCTAACCAGAATTGTCAACAAGCAGTCCTTTAATCCCGAAAATCCCCGGTCTTCCTTCTTCATTCTTCATTCTCTCTATCAGGCCTTTATATTTCGAACGCATACGTTGGTTCGAAGTGGTTTTCGAATAGGGATTTCCCTAAATCCGACCCAGGTTCCTTCGAATCCAATCATTGATAAAAAGACGTTTTATGAACATTCTTTAATTGATTAAGTTATTTTTATCAAAAATCACCCATGGAGATATATATATCCAAAACATTCTTTTCGGTATATACATAATTATCAAACCTCTCTTATCAAATATTTGATTACTTAAAACCCTTTTTAAATTCCAAATCATTTCTTTATACTTAGGGAAACATTGCCAAATCATTCCATTTAAATATTAGCAAAGATTTCCAAATCATAACTTTTAACATGGATCAAAAAATAATGTTATTCAAGACATCGTTTACTATAAATCCAAACCAATAAATTTTAAGTATAGGAATTTAAATTAATTCCAAATCATTTTATTTAAATATTAACAATGATTTCTTAATTCAAAATTCTCAATTTCGATTGAGTTTAAACCACATTATTTCGGATGTTAATCCAAAACCAATAAATATTTAGACAGCAGAATCTATAGAAATCATCCAATTCTACTCAATATCAATCTCCGTATTCAACAAATATTATGAGCAGAATAACGGCGAAATCACCTATTAAATTCGATGAATAGTACGAGTTCCCTCTTCGGGCTTTAACATCGAGTACAAGAAGATCATCTCTAGAAAATCCATGTTGTTTAAATCTTGAAAAACCTTATTCTTTATTCTTTAGAGAATTTCGATCCGAGTAAATAAAATTTAATATCCCTTCCATTGGGCCAGTCCTAATAGTCAGGGAGAGCAGAAAACTGGTTTTCCAAAGTCAAGCCTAGACACTATCTCTCTAACACCCAAAAGGCGGTCAAGTTATTTGATCGACTCTAAACCATTAAAACATTTTTACCATTTCATCAATCCTTCAAATTACCTTTTAAAACACTTTATTAATCATTCAAATACATTTTCAAAAGATTTAGAAAAGAATAGTTGCGTTTAAAACTATATTTCAAAAGTTATAGAAAAGTGCTGCGGAAAGAGCTTTTTAAGCTATAATTGACATTTGATTCTTTGAAAATTCATTTTTATTACTCAAACCACTTTCAAAACATTTTAAAATATTTATAATATTTATTTCACATTTTTAAACAATTTAAAACATCATTTTCAAAGAAATCCAGTTTTGGATTACGAACTGCAAATTCAAATTTTTTCAAAAACTTGTTTTACTCATATGTCAAAATCCACTTATCGAATCTTGATTTTATTTCTTCGTTGGAAAACTATGAATATAATAGTTTGGAAAATTCTTATCCCAAAGAATTCCGAGCTATATTCCAACTTTTACTCTTGTTTAACTTTTATAGTGCGAAATCGCGAACTAACGTTACACGACGCGCTTATTTCTAACTAAATTTTCCATTTCTTTTCAAACTTCACCAAAACACTTTTGAATGTTTATAAAACATTTCAAATACATTATAAACCATTTTTAAGAGGTTTAACACTTCCATATATGCCATTTCATTAATCTAAGAAAAGTGATCTCCTTTTGTGTTTATCGACGTGTATAATCGTGACTTGCATATATAATCAACATTCATATGAAAACAACCAAACATGATGATCAAAGAATATTAAACATCCATTTGCAGCATCATATCATCATTCTACATATACTATAATAAATTAGGAGTTCTCACCATTAATTTCCCTTCGAGCTAATATGAAATCGGCTATAGCTCCGCTACCTCGAAATCTATGTTCACGATCACTAGTACTATTGCCTTTGGAATGGCTTGACCTTGCTTGGAACTCATGACCATGACTTGGAACAGGTGGAAGGGCTCGACCTAGGGTGGATCTAAGGGTGGCCGTGGGTTTTAGTGGTGGAAAGGAGGTGTTTTGACTTGTATTTGAAGTGGATCGATACTATATACATATGTGTATATAAATTTACTAATATTTTTCCATAACTTTGCTAATATTTTCCTAGAGCATGGAAGCCATTAAAGAAGCTCTTAGGAAGCTTAAGAAGAAGGAAGAAGAAGAATGAAAAAGAAGAGAAGAGAGTAGGGTATTTATAGGAAAAAAGAGGAGTATAAAGGAAGATATTTAAACACCACTTTTTCCAAGCTTCTCCAACACACTACCTACTCAAAATACACGGCCATAGCATCTCTCCCATGTGCCCATCACTTCCATGCACTCACATGTGCATATGTTGACTTGTTTTAGCTTAAGGAGGAAGCTTTATATAAAATATCTTTGATTTTTGTCTTATATATGTATTTGTAAGTGTATAAGTATATATGTATGTATACATATGTTCATGTTCATGTAAGTGGATGCATTTGTATGTTACATATGTGTACATGACATATAAAAAACGTTGCATTGATTCCGAAAAACTTTCGTTCGATAAGCCGTTGCCAATCGGAGAACCGATTCCCGGTCACATTTTCAATTATACTTTAACGTACATATATTTGTAAAAAAAGTTCAAAATAAATTTCTTATCATTTTAAATGAATTAAAATGATCATATTTGATTTATAAAACCATATAAATTCATATTAAAAATTATTTACAAAAATCGCTATTATACCGATAAAGCGATATTGATTTTTTCTTATATTTTCAAAGCAAATATATCTCTTTATAAAACTACTATAAATGATTTATTATCGGTTTATAACTATTCAAAATGAATTATAATCTATTTTAAAATCATTATTTGAATAATTAAAAGAATTATTTAATCATTAAATCTCAATTTAAATTAAATAAATCAATTATCGTATTTAAGGGTATTATTAACAATGTTATAAACACATTTTATTTCCAAAATTAAATCAATTAATTTTATTTCATATTTTTGTTTAATTATAAAATTAAGTGTATGTATCTTGTAACGACCCGCTATTTTGGACCATTCGCATCCGCACATGTCGGACTTGAATAATTCAAAATACCGCGTTGTTAATTTAAATTTGGCAAAACTGAACATATACAGTAAAAAATAATCACAAATCACAGACACAGAGTAATAATTGCAGCGGAAACAAAAGATAGTAGTTCATGAAGCTACTATATACATATCAGAGTTAAATAAGGTACAACAGATGTCTCGAATACAATAATCAAATACAATATCAGAATACATCACTAGAATCAACTGAATATCTGAAAGCTGGATAGATAGCTGGATCTCCAAGCGAAGCTCCAACTCCAAAGGTGAGTCTCGAATACTGGTACACTCAGTCTGACCCGAGCGTAAAGCAAAACACAAAACACTCGAGTCAGGATTAACATTCTTATATCAATAAATCCAACTCAAGTGAAATAGCAATTGAAATACAAGTAACTCAAAGGATGTTTGGAATAACCATCCTTTAAGGATCCGTCAAACTATCTACTAAGTAGTAGTGTACGATAAGTAGATAATGCCTATCAGTAATATAAGATATCAAAATAGTGTTAAGGCGTTACCATTATCCCCCTTAACATATTCTATATAAGCGTTATAGTCTATACAGCACTGTAAACTCCACCGTAAACTAGTGGGATATCAGGGAGTACTCCATAGGTATAACACAAAACAAATTCGTAGTGGTCACGTATATAGGGATACAAGTATGACAAGGCATATGAGACAATACCCAAGGTAGTGAAACTACCGTTTGCCTGATCCGGACTGGTGAGAACGCATCGCCGCAGCGATCGCAATACCGCGAAACAACACTCCCAAAATCAAGGGTGCACCAATCGACAACAAGTAATGAGTAGTTTTCGAAGAAGTGTGTTCGCTCGAGGTAGCTAACCCCCATTTGGCCCGGCACGGCTCCTGTTTTAGTCATTTCCAATTTGACACAAGTGTCAAGGCTATCCATTATCGTTCTCTCTTCAGTCATCACGTACATCATTCCAACCACTTCATTCTGGATCACACTCCGCATATAGTTATTAAAGTGGTTTTCAGTTTAGACAGTGAGTATGTCCCTAACCGATTCCGGTCTCTTTAATAACTTTCGAAATTATTACACTGATTGGTCGCTTAATATATTTCAAACCAAATCAAATTCAATTTCAATTAGAATTTTATAAACCAATATTTCATTTGTCTTTACATATCAATTTCCAAAAATTTACGTTTCAAAACTTCCAAAATTACCATTCCAAAATCTTATAATTCAATTTCAAATTTTTGTTTAAAACAATTCAAATTTTGATTCAAGTTCGAAAATAAGATTCATTCCAAATCATTTAAATTAATTTAATTTAACATTCAAATCAATTTAACTTCATTGATCGATTTTATTCAGTATTCATTAAGTAAATTTATCATTCAAAACAATTTTCTATTTAATTTCCAATTCATTAATCAATTACTTAAGTTCAACTTCATTAAATCAAAACTTACAATTTTGAATTAAATTAAATTCGTCAAATCAATTCTTTAAATTTCAAGTCTTACATTATTTTCAATAAATCACATTTTTATTTCTTGTTAAAGAAATCCAATTTCATTTATTTATTTACTTAATTACAAATTTCAAAACTCAATTAATAAAGAAACTTAATTTCACTTATTTCAAGAAGTTCAATTTCACATATCAAGAATTTAATTTCATTTAATTATTAAATAATTCAATCTTATTTAATTATTAAATAATTTCAAAAACTTAATTATTAAATAATTTCAAACTTAATTATTAAATAATTTCAAACTTCATTTCAAAACCTCATTATTTATTCATATAAAATCTTTATTTTATTTTTTTAAAATCAAATTATTGACCAATCGGGTTTTATTTAATTCTCTATCCTAGGTCAAAGTTTAATTTGGGTATTTATCATTTCAACCTGATTCCATTTCAATTCAAAAATCAAAGCATAGCAAAGGGAACTTGCAGTGTGATAACCGGGATGGTGTCAAAGTAAATAAACAAGCAATAACAACAATCAATAACAACAATCCAATAATTAATTCAAATAATCCTGAAATAATCGTATTAATTCACATTGTTGTTTGTGCAAATTAATATAATTATTTCTAGAATCTACACTATCATTTCATGTAGATTTAAGATTATTACACTAATATTTATGCGGTTCTACACTTGGCATCAATTATTCAATTTCATACTTAATAAATTCAAATGGTTCAAGGGTAATTAACCATTTTTCTACGTGTTAAATAATTAAACATTTAAGGGGTCATATTAAACAAATTTAACTAACCAAATTCAATACATATGTCGATTCAAATTTTTAACTATCCTACGTCAAATTCAATTGCATAATATTTATCACTTTATACATTACAATTTAACATCCAATAAAAACAACAATCGACCAATTATCAACCAAACTGTATTATCATCGCATAAATAATTAACAGATAATGGTGCCAGATGTTACAGGTGAACTGATACAGGTAATAACATATATAACAGTGTAAATAACTAACAGCAATATATTTCAATTGTCGTTTCAATTGAAATCAAATTTAATAAATAAAAGAATGTAAATCATGAGTGATTGCTCACCTTTCGAGGCTTGATAGAGTAGACCATGAAATGAATTACAGATCCAGGCACGAATTCCAAAGCAAAGTAAGACAAGATTGACACGGGTTCGACGGACAGATCCGACAACTTGGAATAGATGAAATCAAATCAAACTGGATTGATGAAGATAAATTGTATAAGAGAACACACATATATATAACTGTATATCTACATATGTATATATAATCATATTCTAAATACAACACATTTTTAAATTATATATGTATACATTTCAAAGTTATTATTTAATCAAAACACGCATTAAAAAAATCTTAATAAATATATACTTAAAAGTCTATATTAAATTTAAACATACATATAACAGCATAAAAATCTATATACCACAAGATAACGTGATTATATTTAAACATATATTGAAATATATACACATCATATTAAAAATCAATACTTAGAATTAGATATATTACCAAACAACAACCAAATTTATATATACATGTACACATCTATGACACTCTAATACACATACGTACAGGCCCGGCCCAACAGAAATTGGGGCCCTGGGCAGAAACAATGAATATTTTTAAATTGATAAATTTTCTGTTTTCAAAGCACCATGGCTAGGACTTGAACTCCAGTTGCTAAAACTGCAAACCACCAACATTAGCTGAGAATACATTTTATTACAGCACATGCATTAGTTTTTTTTTAAGTTCATACATACAAACTTCTTTATTTATTGGGCCCTGACTTAGGATTGGGCCCTGGGCGGTCGCCCAAGCAGCCCAGTGGCAGGGCCGGCTCTGCATACGTATAAAGTATAAACTTATATATTGTGTAAACATAAACTAGACACTGACCAATAGTTTATATAATGTTTATATAAAATAGGACTCATATATACGCATACCGGCCTTGTATATTTAACATGCAGCCTAACTTATAAATGAACAAATGTATGTACACTAAAATATGCAGACGAATGGTATATGTATATGCAAATCATAAACAAAACTAAACAGATGAACAGGTAAACAAAATGTACCCAAAATATATATATGCTTTCAACCCTTATATGATCAAAATAATTTTTAATACACAAGAATCTAACTTTAAACATACCATAAACAGTGATGTAAACAAAGTATGACATGTATACAAACTGTCCTGAATACTAACATATATATACTGTAACATCTATATATGTGCTTTATCTAAACCCAGACCCAATGTACTTACATAAATTCAAGTATATAAAATCAAACATTTATATAAATCAAAATATAGCTGACATGACCAGGACAACACATAAGCAACAATGGAGAATATGCGGACCATATAACTTCCTTATATTTATACAATCCAGATCCATAAAATTCTTCAAAACAAACGAAATTATTGTAACCAACTTCATTTGAAGCTTACGTACAGTTATAGAATTTTGTAAACTATTATATCTATATTTAAGTCAGTATTGACTGTAAAACACACATATGTATTAAAACATACATATATTCATACTTTCAAAACTATTGATATCAAAGTAAGTATAACTATCACTTCATACTATAAGAACACTAAATATATCCTGCAGTACAAAGTATGCAAGCTAACATATATCATAAAGTAAGCTAACCATCTGTACAAAGTTTTGAAAATATATTATTTTGTGAACAGATTTTACCGACCAAACCCAAAATGAAATAAACTTTTATAACTATATATATTTTAAAATTAACAATACATATATAACTGTTTCAAAACCAATATAACTAATATGTAATACATATAAAAGCAAACAAAAAAATATTTTTATATCCATTCTATAATATAAATAACCAGACATACTTTATACGTGTACTATATATAACCTTTATAATTTTATAAACTTTTATAAATACATTACTTTCCAAATATTATATATACATAACACGTATATACATAATTTATATAAAGTAACCCAACATTTACATATTAACTGTATAAACATATAAAACTAACATACATATACTTTATAAAATATGACATATATAACTAACATTTATTCACACCTGAAACATTTTATACACCTATATACTTATACATATATAAAGTAATACTCTAAACATGACTAACATTTCGAAACCAACGTACATACAGCAAGTTATAAAATTGTATACAAGCACGTATACACACATCGGTTATTATAAATATACATTGTTTTTATATATAGTGATCAACTATATAAAATATCTAACTAAATATGTATATTCATGCTATAAGATTATATATACATATTCTATATATAGATATATATATAAATATATAACTAGATAGCTAAATATAAGCATCAATATATGCAACATGCATACCTGTATTAAGATGGTAGAACAAAGGTAAGAGATAGGACGTGGGCAGAGGCTGGTATTGGAGAAGGGAAGGTAGGCTGCGTTGAGCATAGCCAGTTATGGTCGAAGGCTGGAGAGTAGCGAAGAGAGACAGTGGGTGTTCGGCGGTGGCTGCGCACGTTTCGGTGGTGACCGGGTGGACTCGGTAGTGGTTGGAGGCCGGTCAAAGAAGGTGGGAAGGATGAACGGCGAGCATCACGAGGTGGAGGAAGGCCAGTTGCATGTGGTGTGGGCGCGGGCTTGGAGGTGGTTGCGATGTGGTGGTCGATGGGTTTGCAAGGAGGCGTGGGGTTGGAAGGAAGGGCGACTCGGCGGTTTCGAGGCTGGAAGGCATGGCGAGGGTGGTGGGAAGTTGATGAGGAAGGAGGGGATGCCGATCTCGAGATGGAGGCCGAAGCTTCCGCGCGGCACTTGAAGGAAGACTGGGCGGCGGAAAAGACCTGGTGGGGAGGAGTTTGGATCTCGGGTGGTGACTGCTACTTGCGTGGGAGATGAAGGGCAAGCAGGTTTGGATCTGGTGACTTGGTGCTTTGGTGTTTCTCACGGGTCAGTGTGGAAGAGGGCGGAGGTGCTGCATGGTGAGGGGTTGCGTGAGCCTGGGTGGTTGCCGAACATAGAGGAGATTGGTTGCTGATGTAATGAAGAAGGAAGGTGGAATGGATACAAATATTTGTGAAGATGAAGCAAACGTGGGGAAGTGAGGCTATGCCTTGGAAAGGTAGGCATGCAGGCTAGAAAGGAATGAACAGTTCACGTTCATTATTTTTCTTCTCGAAAATAGATTTTAAAATATTGGAACCCGGTGAATACCCAATAGTCAAGCACGAGAATTTAAGAAATATAAATGCAAACAGGTACTGGACAGGTAGGTAGATAAAGGGACAGATGGAACCCGAAAGGTTTTAAAACGGGTGCCGATATGGTTCAACGTTCTACAGATTTCGCCGTCCACTGGATGTCGAAATACACAAAAGAATACACTGCGGAGATCAGCACGACGGGACGATCAAAACGGCATACGGATATTAGCGGTACGATTGAATTATAAAAAAATTCAAATTTTCTACTAGCGGAAAATGCAGCAAAAACGCAAAAAAATAAGATCGACGGAGCTAAAGATGTCCGAATTTGGAAAAACGAAAAATGACGTCTTGCTCAGAAGATGATTTAGAATTTTTCTATGTAAAAATATTTAGGTTCTGAAAACATTTTATTTTCATCGTTTTTTAACTGATTAAATTGAAGTAAATTTACGCGCGAAATAAACTTTCATATTTTCGGACGAAAATTTAACAGTTGCTATGTTTAACTAGACGCATTTCAAATATCAAATTTATATTTCAAAATTTTATCGTTTAAAATTTCGCAAAATTTCTATTAATAACGTTATTAAAACCAGTTAAATTTTACGGGTCGTTACATATCTAGCTTTGTGCGCGATGTTTTACGACTATAGAGCTGTTTACTGATAAAACAGTTTTCGGCAATTTTATCGATTTTGATTTCGAGGAAAATATTTTTGTAAATATCTATTCGAAATAAGGTTACTATTACTTATTATCACTCAAAAAAATACTATTTATATTTTCAACCTTTTATTTAAAAATAAATATAATTTATCAAAGTGATAAATTTGCGGGTCGTTACACTTTTATTGCATTGGTGAAGTGCAGAATCGATGGCATGTAGCATTATCACTAGTTTTATGTTTTCGGGATCCTTTCAAGATGCCCCGAGATGCGTCATCATTTGCTGCATGATCCTTTGCTTTATCTTTAACATCATGAACTTCGACATGTTGTATTCATGCTTTTCATATCAACTATTTCCTTTTGTATGTTTTTCTTGCCTCTTTATTAACATCCTTATTGTTGACATGTTTTCATATCTTCAGAATCATGGTTTGCAATAATAGCTGTTATGATTTTTGTTGTTATTAGTATTATTATCATAAAATTAGTTAATTTTCATAAACATTAATTAAATTATTATAAACTTAGTTAATTTTTACAAAACTTAGTTAACGAAGTTAATTTTTACAAACTTTGTTAATTTATTTTGATTATTATTATTAATACTATTATATAAACTTAGTTAATTTTTATAAAACTTAGTTCAGTTAGGTAATATTTTATAATTTAATATTGTTGTTGTTGTTGTTGTTGTTGTTATTATTACAAACTTAGTTAATGTGGAAAAATAAAAAGAAACCCATTGAAATGATGAGAGCTTGAGAAGTTGGATTAAGGTTGTATCTTGCCCATAGCAGTAATCTAATACTAGCCAACCACATTATCAAATTATGTTAATAATTTAATTAGTTACCG
Organism: Allium fistulosum; assembly: GCA_030737815.1. NCBI lineage: Eukaryota > Viridiplantae > Streptophyta > Magnoliopsida > Asparagales > Amaryllidaceae > Allium > Allium fistulosum. The sequence goes on from CM060906.1 coordinate 1,025,195,295, forward strand.
AAGAAAAAATTGAATTTAAAAAGGAAAAAAATAGATACGTTTTCTAAAACTTAGCCAACTTTGTTAATATTTTATAATTTATAGGAATTATTACTATTACTATGAGTATATATGCAGGCCCAGATGAGCTTGCATTTAACCATAGCGTGCATTCATTTATATTTGCACCTAATGAATTAGATTTGACAGTACCACTGCCGGTATAAAACCTGAAGCAACGATCGATAAGAGTGAGACAACTGAAGAACATTCATAGAACCAATAACTTGTAAGCATTCATAGTTTTAGCATTCGTTTCTTTTATTTTAGTTTATTTTATACTACCGAAAATGGAAATAATACTTGAACTTTTACATGCATATATTCTTTTAGCTAATGTGGGCTGTGAGAAAAAATGTATTTAAATACATCATCACTTCACAATTCTATTAATAGCGAGAAATCAATGAGCAGGATTTCCACCGTGATTTTTTGAAATTTCAAATTTGAAAATTGACTCTAATATACAACCATGTTTATATTTTGGAATTTGAAAAGTGGCTTCAAATAAATTATTATTATTATAGCCAGTTTGGGATGATCACTTAAAGATCCCATCAGAATCGTTGGTAGTTTTTATGACAGCAAATGTCTATGAAAGATCCAAGTGGTAACTTCCGAAGCAATAAAGTGTTCGTGACTTAATCTGACATTGTTTCCATCATTATTTATCAATGTATTTTAGCGTTCTTTAACCATGTAAATCAGTAGTGCTGCTTTTATTCTATTCTAAGTTATTAATCATTAGTGGAATCATATTGTTTATCTTGCATGTCAAGTTTTTAGTGCATAAAAAGATAAATATACAAAAATATACCTCCACTAATGATAAAAACTTGACATGCAAGATATATTTGGCAGTTTTTAGTAATTAATGCTCTATTAACTATGTACTCTTTGTCGAATGCATTTTTTGATAAGTTGGAAAAAATTGTATCTATCAACTTTGACAGTGGATTAACATCATTTTTTGACGTTATGACCATATTTGTAGGTACTTGAATCATTTCTTCATTGGTTGAAGGTTCGGTACCATCTCCAATTTGAATTAGAAATTTTGAATATACAGTATCATTTTAAATTTTTCCCATAAAAGTGATTAAAAGGGAGAGGATGCAAGAAGAAGAATGTAAGTATAGGAAGTTGTTTTCAGGTGCTATCAATTGCGATTTCATGAATAAATCTTCATCTGAAACATCATTTAGTTCTTCGTCGTCCTCTTCTTCAGTTTCAAGCGGTGCATTCCAGTGGGATATTTATGATTAATAGGAGCGGTAATGGGAACTTTGAAATGGAGAAATCTATACTTGGAGCAATTGAATACTGCAAGAAATCTCATATAAGTACTGGAAGAAAGAGGTTAAGTATGTAATTATTCTTTTATGTGTTTTTAGTTTGCTGTAATGTTTTGCAGTTATTTTTTGTGCTTTGATTTAGACTAACATTTTTGGGTTTGCTTTGAGAGAGCATTTGATTACAATCATAACATCTTAGGAACTGTCTAACGAAGTTTATGTTCTTTCAAAACATATTGTTGTAAACATTTTATTTGAGAGTGTTGAATAATTTTACCTTTTCCAACATTTCTTCTACTATCTGCAATTTTATTTACTCCTGTGTTGCAAGGACTCAAACTTTCAAGCTGCGAATGAAAACAACCAATAAGACTAACAACATGGCAGTCAAAATTAAGTACACAAAGGTTGGGTTAAACTGGCACGGGACAAAATCAATAGTTCAAAAATGGCTATATGTGTCAACAAAGTTTTGACTAACAACAGGGCAGTCAAAGATAAATTAACTCATTAATGCATATCAGCAAATGTGTGTTGTGCGTAATGACAATAAGAGATTGCTCCACCTATATTTTTCCTACCCCTTCACTGTTAATATATAATTGTCATGGCGCAAACTTAAACTATCTTGACCAGTTTAACCCAACCTTGAATATAAAGTTGATGTAAAGATGAGTAAGAACACTTGAATTATATTCATATTCACAAATACAAAGTGGAAAATACAGAAACAATGCAAGCCAAAAACAAAATACATTTAGTTGCACTCATAATGATATTCACATGCTTAATAATTTATTCTGGAAAGTTTTGAGTTCACAGTGTGCATGTGTCCTCTAGGAACAATAATTCTATTATTCGTTTATTAAGCTGTGGCGTCTTGCCTTCTCTCAGTGTGCATGTCTTTATATTTCCAGTGATGACGCCTGCCGACTGCGAACTTGTCATCACTACCTCACCTCTTCTGCAGCAGCAATTGCATTACCGGTTCAGCTTCCGCACCAGTAGTTCAGTCTGCATAGCAACTCAATAGCTTCTGTCACCACCAAACTTCGGATCCAACTCATCATCATCAGCTTACAATTTATACACACCTCAGTAACTTTACAATGCTCCAGCCCCTCAGCCATACTTCGACCATTCAATCATCACTCGGTCCCGCTATAATGCTTTAGACCCATTTCTGCCCGTTGCATACCCTTTAGTGAACCTCAGGCTGCACATACCATTCAGAACATAATAACCTCAGCCTTCATAGCATGTAATAGAAAATTTACAAATAATTTTATTCTGCAAGAGAAATTTAGACAATACCAATTATGATCTGGAGATTAATTAGTAGAGCATTTTACTTTAGTTTACATCTTTATCTAAGTTCTCTCCAAATACCAACTAATTTTCTCGACATTAAGTTGAATGTAATACAATAGAAAATCATGTTGTGGCAACATGATTTTTTAGTGCTGCGGCTCCATATTTTAACCTACACGATTGAAATTGCAAAAGGATGTATAATTGCATTATGAGTCAGTGTACATAGATTGAAATAAGGATAACAGAAATGTATGCAGTGCGGTAGTAAAACTGTATTTTTTTTATTTTGTCATGTCATGCGTTAAAAATATCCACTACCTCATTTACCTTGGTTTTAACAGTCATATACACCTACATACATTTAAGACAATATTCCAAATTAGAGATCACAATAATAAAAAGTTTCAATTCAATAATTGGCAGATAAAAGAGGCTGCTTCTAAATAGGTCCCAAAATAGAAATGTGTATATATGAAAGTGTTAAGCATTTTATGTGATCAGCTACAAAACTGTTTAAATGAACATGGTCAAACCGAGAATGCTATATCCCTTAGATAAATACAGTACCGACCATATACCAGTATGTTCCTTTCAAGGAATAGAAAATAAACCACAACAGAAACATAAACTGAAGAAGATCAGTGTAGAAATAACTCTATAAACTTGCCAAAGCCATTAAAATAACCTCAAAGACAATTGTAGAAAACCCGGCTGAAATTTCACCATTAGAAGAATGTAGGGTGGAATGTGGATGGATCTGATACATTGTATTTCCCATTGGATATCCACTAATGGTGAACAGTGCTCACTGAAGCTAGATTAGAATCAACATTTTGCTTTTAGGAGGAGCAACCACCTTTATCTTCATGCTGAGTAGAAGCCAACACCACATTGACCAATCATACTCACAACAGCAGTAGCTGATAATGATTCCATGTAGGCTCCTTCCAAATGTTACCTACGACAAACCATCCTAATCTACTAATCAGACTCAATACCTAGTGATTTTATAGCATGGATGTTTTGGTTAAATCAAAAGCTTTCCATGTGAATGATTGCACAGAATGGGGGTGCAATTGAGCGTTGCTTATATATATATATATATATATATATATATATATATATAAAGAAGACCTTCTCAGTTATGGAGCAATAAATAGTCATAAAGTGCAACTCCGGATGTGAATGAAGCTTATTTCCGTATGTTAAGCAGGTATACATTTAACTATAAGATAGAAATTCAATATCAAATTTGTTAAAAATTATTTGTCAAATCTTTCAAAGATTTTTCTTTAATGTTGCACATGAAGCGGCAGCTTAGGATGTTAAATGTGATGAGATGTAATGATTTATTCATAAACAGTGTAAACATAGCCTAAAATAACAGTAGTCTGAACCCCAAAAATGTTCCACCTAGTACAATCAATGTTACAACTGCATTGTTGTATATGTTTAAAAAATAAAGTAGGAATCTTTGGGAGATAAAGATGAAACAATTACTTATAGCTAAGGAAAAAAGTTTAGATATAACAATTTGGTGTTTATAAAACATGGATTTAAGCATCTACCTATCTTTCCTTTCCGTATTTAACAGTAAGGACTCCATTTTATTGCTTTGTTGCTGATATAGTCTATTATATAGTTTCTGTGAATAGGTACTGCTTTTACCTAAAGAATGTACAATCTTAATTTAATAGTATTACAAAAAGACCCTCAAAATACATCATATCAAAATCGCATATATTTTCCATAGGAAGAATAAGGCCTGATATTGGTCGATACAATTCAATATTTTTTTAATACCATTATTTTTCAAAGATAGGTTGATATGAGCACTATCAGCAGTTGATATTAGAAGCAAAATGATACTGATTACCTATATAAAATGCTATTGAGTAACAGTATGTGAAATTAAGGAAAAGCTACCATGTAAACACATTTGAATCCACATTACTAAGAAGAATGGACTATCACATTTCAAATCAATAACTAATTTCAAATTATTATTTTCTTTTTCAAGTATAGAATTTACTTAGATGGAGCTTAAGAATACAAATCCACCTCACCGACCTTTTTTGCCTGCATAAAACCATATAACTGTAAATGCACATGGATGGTTGTATATAAGTTTTTCTACCCACAGTTTAATGTTTATATCTCCTCGTTACAATGCATAGAACGGTAAATCACCATTAGTCATATATTGCTCTACATCGTAGCAAAGTTGGTTGGTATAATCATTGTAACAAACAAAATTGTTTAAATTTGTTCAAGTAATCCTCTAATTTGATGTAGGAATGTAACATCTTCAATCATAACGAACTATCAATGAACTGCTCTCCCAGTGATAAATCTAGGTTATGTATTACCATACAGTGGCCAACAATGCCTCAGATAGTTTATAATTAATTCAAAATGCTACTGAATCAAAATTCCAAATGGTATTAAATTAAATTCCGAATAAAAAACAATTATCACTTAGATATCAATTTCGCCTAGTTTATTTTAGCTTTGAAAGTTCAATTTCCATTGCTTTTCCTTCGCTGTTTTGTTCTCCTGTTAGTAATTATCAACTTAAAGGAATCATTTTCTTCTAGTTTGAACCTATCACTTTGTTGTCAATAACTATTTAAACCTAAAACAATCATCATTACATGTAGATATAATTTCTAAATGTATTTGACTAATCATTCTCAAACACACTAACCAATCATTCTCAAACACACAGAAGAAGCAAACACCTCACCATAATCAAAACTAACCTTAGTGGATTGTCGATCGATCCATAATCATTAATCATGCTTGAAGTTGGAGAAGACGGTGGGTTCTTGGAATCGCGCTGAAGTGACCTTGGTGGATTGTCGGAGAAGACGTCGAACTATCCTTAGCCGATTATTTGGAATCGCGCTGAAGTAGCCCTAATTTTTCCAGTTCAGTGGACTAACCGTCGATTGATTGTTGGAGAGACATTGGAGAAGACGGTAGATCTAGAATCGCGTGGGATCTGGAACCGTTTCTATTTTCGGCGAAGATGAAGAAGAAATGAGAACTTGAAGCGAGAAACAGAGATGAAGGTTGAAAGGGTATAACGGGAATTTCAAAAGGACGCGGTTGATTTCCTGTTTGATTGAATTTTTATTATTAGCCGTAGAGATTACTATATATTATTATTTTAAATTTAGTTAATTGTTATGAAACTTAGTTAATTTTTATAAATTTAGTTTAGAAAATACTAAGTAAGAATATATTTTTTACATGATATCAGTGTTAAGTATCAACTACAAGAAATTGTAAAAATCACCTGCTTTGAAAGATGACAAGTATTAAATTTTTTAATAGCTAAAAGTGTGAATGCTTGAACTAAAAATCGCCTGCTTTGAAAGATGACAAGTACTGGAAACCAAAATAAGAAGGAAAACATTACATAAGAAATTAATGATTGTAAAGACTGATTAAAGCTGAAAATAAAAGTTTGGAAAAAACTCATCAATAATCACTTTTATATTAGTTAGTTTAGAATTGGATAAAATTTCCTCCAACACTTAGAAATATCAAATACAAACATAGAAACACTACTGACCTATAATTTAAAGTAGGCATCTTAGCATATTCACAACATCCATAACGTCAAGCCCATCAACATTTCTTCGTTAATACGATGCTCTTGGAATTCGTTTCAGTGATATGCATGTAATGTATCAAACAATGAATTCTATGCCAAATGACCAATTATACTAAACATATTTCTTAATAGTGATAATACCACTTATATTTGTATCAAACTTTATATGTTATGTTTCCTTCGTTACAATATTATTATAATAGCTCATGGTGTTCTAATAACAATAACATATTTACCCAATTTAACATTTACCTCATATCATTATAGGATGGTTTAAACTTATTTAACTATCCTAATTTGAATGTGAATATATAGAAGTTAAGAAATAAGAACAACTTCTAATATTCAAAATTTTAATTTTACTATGATTGTGAATATATTGAAGAAGCAAGGTGTAACGACCCGTAAATTTTAACTATTTTAATAACGTAATTAGTTGAAATTTTGTGAAATTTTAAACGATAAAATTTTGAAATAAAAATTTTATATTTGGAATGCGTCTAGTTAAACATAGCAACTGGTAAATTTTCGTCCGAAAATATGAAAGTTTATTTCGCGCGTAAATTTAATTCAATTTAATCAGTTAAAAAGCGATGAAAATAAAATGTTTTCGGAACCTAAATATTTTTACATAGAAAAATTCTAAACCTTCTTCTGAGCATGACGTCATTTTTCGTTTTTCCAAATTCGGACTTCTTTAGCTTCGTCGATCTTATTTTGCTGCATTTTTGCTGCATTTTCCGTTAGTAGAAAATTCGAATTTTTATAATTCAATCATACCACTGATATCAATATATCGTTTTTCATCTCGTCGTGCTGATCTCCGCAGTATATTCATTTGTATACGTTGGGGTCTGGTACGACACGAAATTAGTAAAACGATTACCGTATCGGTAACCGTTTTCGAACTTTTTGACCTCTGCGACCTTTCATTTAACCAACTTGTAAAACTGAATGGCTACTACCTTTTATATTCGTATTAATATTGACTATTGCTTTTCCATGACTTTTGTGATTCAAGTTCCAATTTATATTTATTGTTTCACTGTTATTTCCAACGTTTTGCTCTACCTTTCACTTTCCATTCTATTGTGTTCCCAATCCAAGACCAGAGCTCCCCTCGTCTTCATTTTTCTTCTCATTCCACTGCCTTGTCAACCCAGCTTCACATCACCTCCACACGTCTGCCTCAGCTAATCCCGATCCCACCTCACCTTCTTCTTGCTCGGCCACCACACAACCCACCCAAAGCCGACCTTCGCCCCTTCTCCTTCCACCACCACAATCGGCCGAACTCACCAGTGCAGCCCACTTCATCGCCGGCCCCACTACCTAACCTTGCGCCACCTCCACGTCATAGCAGCCGCTCCTGCTCCCCTCCGCCTTCATCTCCTCATCTCTGCCCTCTCACTTCCGCCCTCTCTCAACATCGCAACGTCCGTACTCACGCACACCTCCAGATCTCCCTAGCCGAAGCCTCAACCCGCCTCACCACCTGTTCTTCCCCTCCTCCGCGAAAGCTTCCATTCGCCACCGAACACATCCACCTCCTCCTCGCGTGTACACGGCCCATCACCCTTGCACGCCTCCTTCTCTTTCGAGCAAGAACGGTCGCCTTCCTCAAACCCAATGCCTCGCCCGACGCATAATCGAGTGCCGCCATACCACGTCAACCCTCCACCTCCGCCTTTCCTCATCCACCTGGGTACTGCCTCCCTTCTTTCTTCAATATAATAGTGATATTGTTTTGGTTTCTTTTTATATAAGTTATATATATATATAGCTATATAGATATATCTATGACTGTTTTGGTTAATAAAAATGTATAATTGTATATATGAAACTATATGGGTTTATATATATATGTTAACAGTTTACGTTTATACCTAAATTATATTAGTAATATTATAAGTCTATATCTGGGAATGCATATATTTAGATTTAACATAGGTTAGTGTATGTATATATTGTTAGTTATATATTAAGTGTGTCAGTTTAAGTATGTTTGGTTTACCTATATTTTTGAATGGATATAATAAAATATATTGTTGTGTTTGCTTTTATAGATATATTTTATATAGTGGCAGGTATGTAATACATAGAAATGAGAATATGTGGGTTCATTCTGCATATGTTAGTTTACACTAGTTTACAGAGTATTATGTTTTACAGAGTATTATATATATATTGTAACAGTTTTACATATTTACAGAAAATTTTAGATTACAGTAGTATATATTTTACAGTGGATATACAAATGTTATATAACCTATTGTCGCATATATAAGTCTATATATGTATATTATAATGAGTAAAATCTAGTTCGGCTATATATGTCTGATAGTATATGTTATAAAGTATATATATATTTTGTGTGTAAAGATAATCGGCATATATTGCTCTGTTTCTCTTGTTTCATATTTTACAGTATATAGGTAATTTATTTGTTATAATATGTTGTTTTGTTTTATCAAGGCTGTTTATATATGCCTACAGTTTGTAGATATTTTCTTACGAAAAGTTCTATATATTATAGTATGAATTTATTATAATATGATGTTTATATTTTTTATAACAATATGCTAGCTGTATATATATTTTTGCGGCTGTTTTATATATGAAATATATGTATTTGTATACAACTAGAATTGGTTTTGTATTCTATTTTATGTGTACTATATATATATTTCTCTGGTATAACAATTATATGATATGTTTACATAAGTACATATATTTTGATGGTATATATATATATAAGTTTATGCTGTCAAATCATTTCTATAAGAGTATATAGTTATAAAGGTTGATTTTATTTTGGGATTTTGGTTAGCGAATAGGTTAACAAAATAATAGTAATTCCAGAATTTTTCATATTTTAGCTTACATAAGTATAATTAAATTTTGGTATATATATAGTTATATATATGTGAGTTCACTTATATCCATTCATTTTCATCGACTTAATTTTGATTTGATTTTGTCTATTCCTGTTATCAGATCTGTTAGTTGAATTCGTGCCAATCTAGCTTTACTCTGGGATTCGTGCTCGCATTTTGTAACTCAACTTCATCGTCTATACTCCAACCTCGAAAGGTGAGCAATCACTCACGATTAACGTTCTTTTATTTATTAAATTTGATTTCAATTGAAACGACAATTGAAATATGCTGTTGTTAGTTATCTACACTGTTTTATGTATGTTTTACCTGTATCAGTTCATTTGTGACATCTGACACCATTGTCTGTTATTTATACAATGATAATCCAGTTTGGTTGTTAAATGATTGATTGGTTGTTGTTGACATTGGACGATGAATTGTTAATGTTGTAAGTGATAAATAATTTGAAATTGAAATTCGCGTAGGATAGTTAGATTTGATACATGTTAAATTTGATTAGATGACATTTGCATAATATGACCCTTTGAATGTTGAATTAATTGACACGTAGAAATTTGGTAAAATACACCTTGAACCATTTAAATGTATGTTGTTTAAATCGATGTAGTACGAAATTTGATAGTAGATATCAAGCGAAGAACCGTATTAATATTAGTGTAATAATCTTTAATCTACATGAAATGATAGTGTAGATTCTAGAAATAATTATATTCATTTACACAAATAACAATGTGAATTAATACGATTATTTCTGGATTATTTGAATTGATTATTGGATTGATATTGATTGTTGTTATTGCTTGTTTATTTACTTTGACACCATCCCAGTTATCACACTACAAGTTCCCTTTGCCATGCTTTAATTTTGAATTGAATTGGAATCGGGTTGAAATGATAAATACCCAATGAACTTGACCTAGGATAAAGAATTAAATAAAACCCGATTGGTCAATAATTTGATTTAAAAAAAAGATTTTATTGGATAATAAGGTTTTGAAATGAAGTTGGAATTTGAACTTTTATGGAAGGAAAATGTTAATATTTAATAATTTGAATCAAGATATTAACATAGTAGTTGATGAAAGAATGTTGTTTTAAAATTGGAATTATTAATAATTAAGTTTAAAATTATTTAATAATTAAGTTGAAATTATTTAATAATTAAGTTTTGAAATTTTTTTAATAATTAAATAAAATTGAATTATTTAATAGTTAAATAAAATTGAACCTCTTGAATTAGTGAAATTTAGTTCTTTATTAATTGAGTTTTGAAATGTGTAACTAAGTAAATGAATAAGTGAAATTGAATTTCTTTAACAAGAAATGAAAATGTGATATTTTTGAAATTAATGTAAGACTTGTAATTTAAAGAACTTGATTTGACGAATTTAATTTAATTCAATTTGTAAGTTTGATATAATGGAGTTGAACTTAAGTAATTGACTTAATGAATTGGAAATTAAATAAAAATTGTTTGAATGACAAATTTACTTAATGGATATTGAATAAAATAGATAAATGAATTTAAATTGATTTGAATGTTAAATTAAATTAATTTAAATGATTTCGGAATAGAACCGATATACGAACTTGAATCAATATTTGAATTGTTTTAAATAGAAATTGAAATTGAATTATTAGATTTTGAAATTATGAATTTAGAAGTTTTGAAACGTAAATTATGGAAATTGATTTAGAAAGACAAATGAAATGTTGGTTTACAAATTCTATTTGAAATTGAATTTGATTTGGTTTTTGAAATATATTAAACGACCAATCGGTATAATAATTACGAAAGTTATTAAAGAGACCGGAATCGGTTAGGGACATAATCACTATCTAAACCGAAAACCACTTTAATAACTATACGCGGAGTGTGATCCAGAATGAAGTGGTTGGAATGATGTACGTGATGACTGAAGAAAGAGAATGATAATGGATAGCTTTGACACTTGGGTCAAATTGGAAATGACTAAAACAGGAGTCGTGCCGGGCCAAATGGGGGTTAGCTACCTCGAGCGAACACACTTCTTCGAAAACTACTCATTACTTGTTGTCGACTGGTGCACCCTTGATTTGGGAGTGTTGTTTCGCGGTGTTGCGATCGCTGCGGCGATGCGTTCTCACCAGTCCGGATCAGGCAAACGGTAGTTTCACTACCTTGGGTATTGCCTCATGTGCCTTGTCATACTTGTATCCCTATATACGCGACCACTACGATTTGTTTTGTGTTATACCTATGGAGTACTCCCTGATAGCCCACTAGTTTACGGTGAAGTTTACAGTGCTGTATAAACTATAACGCTTATATAAAATGTGTTAAGGGGGATAATGGTAACACCTTTACACTATTTTGATACTTTATATTACTGATAGGCATTATCTATTTACCGTACACTACTACATAGTAGATTTAACGGATCCTTAAAGGATGGTTATTCCAAACATCCTTTGAGTTACTTGTATTTCAATTGCTATTTCACTTGAGTTGGATTTATTGATATAAGAATGTTAATCCTGACTTGAGTGTTTTGTGTTTTGCTTTACGCTCGGGTCAGACTGAGTGTACCAGCATTCGAGACTCGCCTTTGGAGTTGGAGCTTCGCTTGGTGATCCAGCTATCTATCCAGCTTTCGGATATCCAGTTGATTCCAGTGATTGTATTCTGATTCTTGTATTTGACTATTGTATTTGAGACTTCTGATGTACCTTATTTAACTCTGATATGTATATAGTAGCTTCATGAACTACTATCGTTTGCTTCCGCTGCATTTATTACTCCGTGTCTGTGATCTGTGATTATTTATTTACTGTATATGTTTAGTTTTTCCAAATTTAAATTAACAATTCGGTATTTTGAATTATTCAAGTCCGACATGTGCGGATGCGAATAGTGCGAAATACTGGGTCGTTACAGTTGGTATCAGAGCTTTGGTAGCTCTAGGCAAAACTTAACATATATGGTAAGTGTATTTATAGAATCACTCTCATTCGAGTTTCAATCTCTTCCTTTTGACTCGATTCCTTTGAATTTTGGAACGTTCCCTACGGTTTCGAAATTCATTCTTGTTCCCCACTATTCGTATTCTTCTGAATTCTGGAGTATCACATAACTCCACTTCGAATGATCTTTATAATGAGTTGGCGGTCCCGCCAATCTCAAATTGATTTGTAAAGGGGTAAAACTCTTTTACGATAGCATCGATTCACCGAAGATTTATATATCCTCGGTTTAGATGCTGACATCTTTGGTTATGCCGAATTCTATCTCTTGAGATCAATGTCGATTTGCCTCGGAATTCTACATTGATCTTATTTTTGAAGTCACGGTTGACCCGATTAAGGTTGCCCGCGATTTATATAAATTTATCAATTTTCCTACTTTGTTATTAATCAGCATATCTTGTTTCGAACTTACCTCCGAATCAAATTTCTCTTTGATTTGAGTCCATCAAAATTTGAAACCCTATCCTTATTTTGAAAGTCATTCCTGTATTATCGAGCAAAGAAATGTATTTGTAAACTAATATGTATAAATGTTTTAATTTATGTAACGACCCGTATTTTTACGGATCGAAAAGTTTGTAAAAATCTAGAATTTTTAGCGTTGTTAAGTTGTTTCAGATTTTAGGCAGAATTTTGTTCAAGTCCTAGGTCGTAAACGACCTAAGTGATAAGTCGTGACCGACTTAAGAGGTGGAGGCGACCTAAGGAAGTGAAGTTGGCGACCTAAGTATTCTGGGGTTAGGTCGTATGGGAGATAGGTCATGAGAAATGCTTAGGTCGTGGGGTAGAGTTAGGTCGGCAACGACCTAAGAAACTAGGGAGTTTAAGGTAGTTCAAACGACCTAAGGTGTTGTCGTAGTTAGGTCGTGAGCGACCTAGTGTTCTGTTATGTTGTGTGCGACCTATAGGATGTTAGCGACCTAAGAGTTAGACAACTTAAGGAGTTAGGTCGTATGACCCTGTGTGAAGTTAGGTCGTTAGGCCATTAGTTAGTTAGGTCGCATCCCAGTTGTTCGCGACTTATGTTAGGTCGCGTGGAAGCTTAAGAGATTAGGTCGTAACCTCGTTATGTCGTTAAGTCGTAGGTCGCGTGATGTTTTAGGTCGCGTGAAGACTTAAGGTGTTAGGTCGTGAGCGACCTAAGGAGTTGTTAAGTCGCGAGCGCTGCTAAGTCATAACTCGTAGATAGGTTGGCCTGGTAGGTCGTGAGTGCGCTTGGGCTTAGGTCGTTAGGTCACACGCCTGCGATATGTTAGGTCGTAGGAGTGTTAAGCAGTTAAGTCGTAGGTCGTATGGGTTGTTAGGTCGAAGACTTAGGTCGGTGGGGGTCTTAGGTCGTAGGTCGGAGACGACCTAACTCCGAGTAGACGATCTAAGGGGATTTTCAGCTATAAATAGGAGGGCTTTGTTCCATTTTTGGGATCCGGATTTCGAAGCGACGAAGTGCTGCCATTTTGAGAGCTCGACTCCTACACTTCTTTTCTCCACTCTAATCTAGTGATTCTATCCATCCAAGTTGAAGATCAAATTGAAGATTCAAGAGCTTGGATTGAAGATCTTCATCCTTTGAAGTGAGATTTCTTCGTTTGAAGCGGATTCGTGATAGATCAAGCTTGATCCTTCGCTGTCCAGATCTAAAGCGTGTTGATTTGAGGTTGTTTTGGTGATTTGGTGAGTGGTGATTATCTCTCACACGGATCCAAAGGAGTATATCGGATTGTTGGCTCGATTGGGTGTTAAAATAGTGATTTCCATACATTTTCTTCATCCTAAGTGTAGATCCATATAGATCCATTGTTCATGATGATGTTACATCCATTTTACTAAGTGTTAACCTATGCAAGTTCATTCATCAAGATTATAGAGACATTGTTCATGTTTTCATGCTTATTAGACTTTCAACTCTTTAATTACGAAATTGTCATTATTGTTATAATTGTCTACTTAGATCATATTTGAATGCTTGATTGCTTGGATTAATGATTGATTTGGTTGATTGTTATGAATTAGATGATTGATGATTTGATTTAGATTGAGGATGATTCAAAAGCTAAGGGAAAGGCTCTTGAATTGGAAAAGCTGCTTGTGGCATATGTAGCGGATGGTAAAGCTCTTATGCATAGATTCGAAGATGATGATGTTGAGATGAAGCTTTGCGAGGATGTGATGAAGCGAGGCAGGGTATGAGATAGTCTTGGTCTAATCCAGACAGGATCATTCCAAGCAGGTTGATAACTCGGTGATATGGTCCGAGTTTGAGAATAATGGATGCTCGAGAGGCGCTTGAGCTAGTATGGAAATAGTTGTCGAGGAGGATGACTAGAAGGCTGAGATCTCATCGTTGTTGAAGGTTCTAGCATGCTCAAAGCAAGAGTACGTTGGGCAGATTCAATAGTCCCTGAAGGCTACGGATTGGTAGTCAAGTACTCTGGGCAGATTCGATAGTCCTAGGCACGGGTCACGATGACGTGCGGGAGTTATGTCTAGAACCGGGGTTTCCATTAGCCCTTGACGGACGGCTGAAAGAATGTGCCGGTCATTCAATTAATGGTGTTATCGAAGCAATGATAACAGTGATAGCCAGAGTCATGGATGTTTGGTTGTATCGTCATTCGGTCTCAAGAGTGGTATTTTCTGGGTGCTTATCTGATCTTGGTTTAGGCCTTGGGGGTTTGTACTTGGAAAACATCGCCCTTGACTCGAGTGATAATTGCTTTACTTTACATTGTATGCTCTGCTATGTTTGCTTCTACTTAGTGTGTGTCTGGGGGCTATCACTGTAGAAAGAGGTTGGAGTGGGAGGGTTGTATTCCTATTCCTTTTCCTTTATGCTCTTTTGGTATGTTGTTAGTTAATTTACTGCTCACTAAGACTGTTGTCTGACTCAAGGCTTTATGTTTTAACTCTTATTGCCTTGGGCTGTTCGTCCATTTTTGGGACGGGCAGACTAGGTAGCAGGTGACAGGTGCTGCTCTTGCTTTTCACGATGCTGATGACGAAGACGAGCTGGAGTATTGCATATTACTTCTTACTATATGTACTGGATGTTCCGTTGCTTTGTATTCTCTGAGTGATATGTAGTGAGGCTTGTTGTATTGACTATTCAGATGTTTGTATTCAACTATTATGAAGTTTTTATTGATGAGATTCTATTCTGTGAAGCTTCACTATATATATATGTTCTATTGTATTTTGTCCATGCGCTGTGAGTAATACGATAGATTCTGTTGTTTTAATTTACCCTGACAATCGTTCATGGCTGCCTGGCACACTTTACAGCGCACTTTCTCTAGGATCGGTGCAGGGGTTATGGGCAGTCGTCACAATTTATGTTGTGTTGTTTGAGTTGTTGATGTTGATTTGGGTTTCTGATCGATTCGTCTGATCAACGCTATCGATAGGATTCCAAAACACTTGAGCAGAGCAAACTGACACAATATTGTTTTTAAATTTGGTAAATGAAATAATTTTATATGATTATATTATAAATATATAAGTAAAATTTTCTGGAATAAAAAAAGGAGGTTAATTAATTCGTTGTTTGAAATGATAATATTTGATTATCATTTATTGTTCGATAAATGAATTTATAAACTTGATTTATAAACTGATTTAGAATTTGAAATGAAATAAATTTAGAATTTGAGAATTTAATTTCCAGTGATTTCAAACTTGGGTTTTAAATTTTTAAAGTATATATTATTGAAGTATTTTCGAATAGAAATCGTTTTCAAAGAATTTTAAAATGTAGAAATCAGTGCCCTTCTCTTTGTCGTTGGAAAATAATTTCGGTGATGGCGGCCGCATCATCAACATTCATTTTCGAGTTTCGAAGTGGAGAAACCATTCTGTAGCTTTGCTATGGTTTTGTTTGGAAAAATATTTTGATTTGAATTTCTTAAATATGACTGGATTTATATATATATATATATATATGGGAATATTATTTTAAATTTAATCTGATTTAATATATATAGTATATACATAATTATCTCTAAAGGGTTTGAAATTAAACGGAAATTTAATTCTTAAAATTATGTTAAAGGATGTTTTCAATTATAAATAAAGCTAAAATTTTGGATAAATATTTAGACTTGAAATAATTGAATTTGAAATTTTATTTGTATAGTACTAAATTGCATTTCAATATAACTTACCTAAATTATTCAGAAGTTAAAATGTAATTGGATAATATACAATATAAAATGATTTTATAAATAAAATTTGAGTGTTTATAATAAATGTTATGCACTTAGATTTTAATTATAAAAAAAGTGCTAATAAAGATGATAAAATAATAAGTTAATTGAATGAGATAAATAAAGTAAATTTTGTTCTGAAAGAATTAACAAATTGAATTGAATCAGCTTAATGAAATACCTTGAATTAAGATCAATTATTGAATATTAATTGATTTAAAATGAAATTTATATGATTAGAATTAACGATTGAACAAACAAATTTAAACCGAATGACTATTTATTGATCTAATATAAATGGATTTAACCAAATTGAAAAATATAAATTAATTTAAATTGAAATTTATATGGTTTAAATTAATTTATATGGTTTAAATATATGTAATAAGATATATTAAGTGGAATAAACATAATAATAATTTGGAATAAAAGAATTAAATTTGTTGAATAAAATATGAGTACAATAAATGATTATACAAATTGATGATTTAGAAATTGTTAATTGAGGATGACTAGATAATAAAATAATGAATTTAGAAATAGATAGATTGATTTAACTTAAGTGAACTCAAAGGTATTTAACCAAATTGTTAACTATTAATTAGTTTAAATTGAAATTTATATGGTTTAAATTAATTGTTTTACTTGTATTCCAATCTATTTGCTTCTGGTTGTTTCTATCCTCCTTCCTTTTCGGGGACGAAAAGTTTTGAGTGGGGGAGAGTGTAACGACCCGTAAATTTTAACTATTTTAATAACGTAATTAGTTGAAATTTTGTGAAATTTTAAACGATAAAATTTTGAAATAAAAAGTTTATATTTGGAATGCGTCTAGTTAAACATAGCAACTGGTAAATTTTCGTCCGAAAATATGAAAGTTTATTTCGCGCGTAAATTTACTTCAATTTAATCAGTTAAAAAGCGATGAAAATAAAATGTTTTCAGAACCTAAATATTTTTACATAGAAAAATTCTAAATCGTCTTCTGAGCATGACGTCATTTTTTGTTTTTCCAAATTCGGACTTCTTTAGCCCCGTCGATCTTATTTTGCTGCATTTTTGCTGCATTTTCCGCTAGTAGAAAATTCGAATTTTTATAATTTAATCATACCACTGATATCAATATACCATTTTGATCGTTTCGTTGTGCAGATCTCCGCAGTATATTCATTTGTATACGTTGGGGTCTGGTACGACATGAAATCAGTAAAACGATTACCGTATCGGTAACCGTTTTCGAACTTTTTGACCTCTGCGCCTTTCATTTAACCAACTTGTAAAACTGAATGGCTACTACCTTTTATATTCGTATTAATATTGACTATTGCTTTTCCATGACTTTTGTGATTCAAGTTCCAATTTATATTTATTGTTTCACTGTTATTTCCAACGTTTTGCTCTGCCTTTCACTTTACATTCTATTGTGTTCCCAATCCAAGACCAGAGCTCCCCTCCTCTTCATTTTTCTTCTCATTCCACTGCCTTGTCAACCCAGCTTCACATCACCTCCACACGTCTGCCTCAGCTAATCCCGATCCCACCTCACCTTCTTCTTGCTCGGCCACCACACAACCCACCCACAGCCGACCTTCGCCACTTCTCCTTCCACCACCACAACCGGCCGAACTCACCAGTGCAGCCCAATTCATCGCCGGCCCCACTACCTAACCTTGCGCCACCTCCACATCATATCAGCCGCTCGTGCTCCCCTCCGCCTTCATCTCCTCATCTCTGCCCTATCACTTCCGCCCTCTCTCAACATCGCAACGTCCGTACTCACGCACACCTCCAGATCTCCCTAGCCGAAGCCTCAACCCGCCTCACCACCTGTTCTTCCCCTCCTCCGCGAAAGCTTCCATTCGCCACCGAACACATCCACCTCCTCCTCGCGTGTACGCGGCCCATCACCCTTGCCCGCCTCCTTCTCTTCCGAGCAACAACGGTCGCCTTCCTCAAACCCAATGCCTCGCCCGACGCATACTCGAGTGCCGCCATACCGCGTCAACCCTCCACCTCCGCCTTTCCGCATCCACCTGGGTACTGCCTCCCTTCTTTCTTCAATATAATAGTGATATTGTTTTGGTTTCTTTTTATATAAGTTATATATATATAGCTATATAGATATATCTATGACTGTTTTGGTTAATAAAAATGTATAATTGTATATATGAAACTATATGGGTTTATATATATATGTTAACAGTTTACGTTTATACCTAAATTATATTAGTAATATTATAAGTCTATATCTGGGAATGCATATATTTAGATTTAACATAGGTTAGTGTATGTATATATTGTTAGTTATATATTAAGTGTGTCAGTTTAAGTATGTTTGGTTTACCTATATTTTTGAATGGATATAATAAAATATATTGTTGTGTTTGCTTTTATAGATATATTTTATATAGTGGCAGGTATGTAATACATAGAAATGAGAATATGTGGGTTCATTCTGCATATGTTAGTTTACACTAGTTTACAGAGTATTATGTTTTACAGAGTATTATATATATATTGTAACAGTTTTACATATTTACAGAAAATTTTAGATTACAGTAGTATATATTTTACAGTGGATATACAAATGTTATATAACCTATTGTCGCATATATAAGTCTATATATGTATATTATAATGAGTAAAATCTGGTTCGGCTATATATGTCTGATAGTATATGTTATAAAGTATATATATATTTTGTGTGTAAAGATAATCGGCATATATTACTCTGTTTCTCTTGTTTCATATTTTACAGTATATAGGTAATTTATTCGTTATAATATGTTGTTTTGTTTTATCAAGGCTGTTTATATATGCCTACAGTTTGTAGATATTTTCTTACGAAAAGTTCTATATATTATAGTATGAATTTATTATAATATGATGTTTATATTTTTTATAACAATATGCTAGCTGTATATATATTTTTGCGGTTGTTTTATATATGAAATATATGTATTTGTATACAACTAGAATTGGTTTTGTATTCTATTTTATGTGTACTGTATATATATTTCTCTGGTATAACAATTATATGATATGTTTACATAAGTACATATATTTTGATGGTATATATATAAGTTTATGCTGTCAAATCATTTCTATAAGAGTATATAGTTATAAAGGTTGATTTTATTTTGGGATTTTGGTTAGCGAATAGGTTAACAAAATAATAGTAATTCCAGAATTTTTCATATTTTAGCTTACATAAGTATAATTAAATTTTGGTATATATATAGTTATATATATGTGAGTTCACTTATATCCATTCATTTTCATCGACTCAATTTTGATTTGATTTTGTCTGTTCCTGTTATCAGATCTGTTAGTTGAATTCGTGCCAATCTAGCTTTACTCTGGGATTCGTGCTCGCATTTTGTAACTCAACTTCATCGTCTATACTCCAACCTCGAAAGGTGAGCAATCACTCACGATTAACGTTCTTTTATTTATTAAATTTGATTTCAATTGAAACGACAATTGAAATATGCTGCTGTTAGTTATCTACACTGTTATATGTATGTTTTACCTGTATCAGTTCATTTGTGACATCTGACACCATTGTCTGTTATTTATACAATGATAATCCAATTTGGTTGTTAAATGATTGATTGGTTGTTGTTGACATTGGACGATGAATTTTTAATGTTGTAAGTGATAAATAATTTGAAATTGAAATTCACGTAGGATAGTTAGATTTGATACATGTTAAATTTGATTAGATGACATTTGCATAATATGACCCTTGAATGTTGAATTAATTGACACGTAGAAATTTGGTAAAATACACCTTGAACCATTTAAATGTATGTTGTTTAAATCGATGTAGTATGAAATTTGATAGTAGATATCAAGTGAAGAACCGTATAAATATTAGTGTAATAATCTTTAATCTACATGAAATGATAGTGTAGATTCTAGAAATAATTATATTCATTTACACAAATAACAATGTGAATTAATACGATTATTTCCGGATTATTTGAATTGATTATTGGATTGATATTGATTGTTGTTATTGCTTGTTTATTTACTTTGACACCATCCCAGTTATCACACTACAAGTTCCCTTTGCCATGCTTTAATTTTGAATTGAATTGGAATCGGGTTGAAATGATAAATACCCAATGAACTTGACCTAGGATAGAGAATTAAATAAAACCCGATTGGTCAATAATTTGATTTAAAAAAAAAAGATTTTATTGGATAATAAGGTTTTGAAATGAAGTTGGAATTTGAACTTTTATGGAAGGAAAATGTTAATATTTAATAATCTGAATCAAGATATTAACATAGTAGTTGATGAAAGAATGTTGTTTTAAAATTGGAATTATTAATAATTAAGTTTAAAATTATTTAATAATTAAGCTGAAATTATTTAATAATTAAGTTTTGAAATTTTTTTAATAATTAAATAAAATTGAATTATTTAATAGTTAAATAAAATTGAACATCTTGAATTAGTGAAATTTAGTTCTTTATTAATTGAGTTTTGAAATGTGTAACTAAGTAAATGAATAAGTGAAATTGAATTTCTTTAACAAGAAATGAAAATGTGATATGTTTTGAAATTAATGTAAGACTTGTAATTTAAAGAACTTGATTTGACGAATTTAATTTAATTCAATTTGTAAGTTTGATATAATGGAGTTGAACTTAAGTAATTGACTTAATGAATTGGAAATTAAATAAAAATTGTTTGAATGACAAATTTACTTAATGGATATTGAATAAAATAGATAAATGAATTTAAATTGATTTGAATGTTAAATTAAATTAATTTAAATGATTTCGGAATGAAACTGATATACGAACTGTCACGTACCGGAATTTTCGACTTTCGAAAATTCGACATCGATACTCACTTTATCGACTGTCGAGCAATCGAGTGCCGGAAACTCCAATAGTGAGGGTTTAAGAAAAAGAAATAGAAGAAAAGATAGAAGAAAAGAGAAGAAGAACAACAGAACAGCAACAGAAACAGAACAATATCAGAATCTTACACATCGCAGCGGAACAATATATAATAGATAATTGAATAATTTTTAAAACAAAGAACTATATCATTTTTATACATACATCAATCATCAGAGTCAATATACAACAATGGACAGTTATATAAACTTGTCCACATACAGAATACACAGCGAAATAAATACTATCAGATACAAATACTATGTCTCGTCATCCAGCTTATCTCCAAAGCTCCAGAATATCCTGATAACATAACTCTAGGCTGCCCGTGTGGAAATTGGTGGGCACCCAGAGTTTAGAAGGGAAACAATAAACTCCGAGTCAGTCATGGTGACTGGTGTGAGATCGTAAAACAGTTATTCTTTATAACAACAAAATAATTTTTTTTAAAGTCAATTCGATATGCTTTTGGAAAATGAAACTACCATAAGACCTCCCACCACACACACAATGCAAACGCAGAATTGGAGGAGATTTCTTCTTATGATAGTCAAAGTTGCTTACTACGCAAAAATCAAATTCTTTTTGATATTATTATTAGTGCATAGTGTAGGAAAACAGTTCGAAAGTATAATATAAATCTTAGCCAGCATAGACATTCCGAACTATGCCTACTATAGCTACCATCCAAACAGTGGTGACCACCATAAGTGAATGGCAGGTTCTACAACTAAAACCGTACAAGTGTCGTATTGTTTCTTTGGATTTCCAACAAATGGTCAGGCTAAGGAACTTCCTTCTCCACGATGGGTACGTCCCTGGAATAGACGACCCGAGAACCTAACCGGATCTCTGCCAACACAAGGCCGGGTTACCTCTGCAAAAATAGGTAACTACTGACACGCGTATGCCATCCCCCGATCGTCACCGATCTTCCCGAGGATCCCCGATTTCCAACAAACCACAAAGTAATAAATTTTCAGCAACCACAGAGGTTAAGTATCTGGGCTCCATACCATGATACCACCTTTATCTAGAAGGAATGACATACACTAAGGGGCGCTACTCCCTAGAACCTTGCCGCATCCTTCCTGTTTTGACCATTTCCGGGGTGTGAGGCTCGACGAAGTCTCGTCCACAAAGCTACGCTTTCTACAAAGCCATGCTTCGGGTCAAACAAAAATGATCAACCTATGATCACAAAGATATAAGATCAAACAAATGATCATATCGTAAATGATCAAACACTGATCATTTCACAGCAACACTCAGTATGCCACGTTACCAAATTGGGATATATCGCTGATAAATTTCAACTACATAACCTCTGAGCTCGTACGTCTCAGAGAAGGGTGTTAAGCTAAGAGAATAAATTCTCCGCCACCAACAGAAATGTATTTGAAAGAAATCAGCTTTATATCTCAAATTGTAACGTCAGACACACAATCCATACAAGTCTGTTCCGGGATCGAACAGAACCGAAGGCACTTCTCACGAAGCCCTTGCAAATCCGGATAATTTTTAATCACGTCAGGACTTCCCGTCACTAAGGGTGATAAAACCTCTAAACCGGAGATCAGCCGATGTAGAGTAACTCGACGGTAATCCTTCCGTTTTCAAAAATATCCGGTCTTCAACACCGGTCTTCAAATGCGATTCATAACGACGTATCACATATTCGGAATGGGTTATACGACCCCATGGTCCTTTCCCGGTTAACCCGAATAGTGAGCGCTTATTTAAAAAATAAGTGTGGCATTCAAATTCATCCAATTCACAACAAATACCTATCTAAAGGTAATTATTGATAGTCGGTTATTTAACTATCAATAAAAATGCGCAACATCATCAGATTCCAAATAATTTTCCAAATTATTTATCTTCAAAAATATCTTTACTAGATATAAAATTTCCACACTTCAAAAATAAATCAACGTTTATTTTTCTAAACAGTTTCCCTTTCCTTCATAAATTCCATAGTGAATTTATATTTCAAAATATCTACTGATATACGATTTTCAAATCATTTCAATATTCACTTTTAATTTATCTTTAAGAAGATAAAATCTCAAAACAGTTCATTTCATATTGGAAAAGCATTTCCATACTTATTTAATAGTAAGTATTTCACAAATCATTTATTTTCAACACTTGAAAAATATTCGATATACTTAAATCAAATTAAGTATAATTTCATTCTTTAAGGAAAATATTCTTTTAACACCTTTATTTGAGTCAAAACGAATGTTACGTAAAACATCGTTACGACGACTTAAAATCACTAGTATAGGGATTCAGAATTAAGATAGATGTGTAAATCCCAATACTATATAAAACATTTCCTTCCGGAAATCATTTACTATAACAACAGTGTTATAGTCCACCATTTCCTTAAATTTCTCGAAAACGTCTATTTCAACAATAAATGTTGAAATCTATGATTTCAATATTCAACTCATTTTAAAACATTGTTAAAACAATTAATCTCATCTTTAATATCACTTTCCAAAAATATTACCCATTTTACTTAAAAATATATTCACTGTCCAAAATCGTGAATATACTTCCCTAACCACATTTCAATCTTTTCTATACATTTATTTCAATAGAGATTCGCTATCCAAAATCGCGAATATATCTTCTTTAAAAATCTTCTATATTTAATTTATCAAATTCAATCTATTTCGAATTTATAAACACGTTTATAAATTCTATTTCTATTTTAATAACAATCACAACTTATAAATCTTCTTTTTATTAACTTCTATATTTTACTTATCAAAATAAGTGATTTCGGATTTATAAACAACTTTTATAAATTCCAATTCTATTTACAAAAACTTCAATACCAAATCAATTTCAATATTGATTTCTAAATTTATTTTCCATCCCAACTCATTTTATATTGACTTCCCAAATTCGTTTCAATTTGCCAATTAAATTTATAGTTGGACTTCCAACTTATTTCCTTTTTAAATAAATTCCTCTTAAAGAAAATAAATCTCTTTATCTTTTTCAAACTATCTAGAAATCCAAATTTTAATTAAATTCTTCAATTCAAAATCACTATTATACGAAATTCGTTTATTTAACACTTTCACTTGATTCTGGAATTAATTCAATAAGATTTCAAAAATCAGCCTTTATTCTTTTAAATTCTTTTCTTCAAATTTATTAAATTTCTAAAATTTAATTTACTTAAAAATTTCTACTTAAATTACAAAAATTCAATTTCATTCAGTTTTGGAATCCAATGATATCAAACATCCATTCAGCTAAATTTTAACTTTCAAGCAAATTCCAGACATCAATATGATCAATAACATCAATATAGTTATTCACAGATTCATATCACAGTAGAAATAAATTCAATCAATGTGAGGGGTCCAGTTGGATCCCTCCAACCTGTTTCCCTGCATCCAAAGATGTTAGCACAATACCAATTCCGCTCCAGTACGGAATTATCATGGTATATGGGTTTTATAAAAATCCGCTTACTAACGGCGCAATAGGGTCTCATCCGCTATACGAGGCGGGAAATCATCAATCCAATATATACATATGCCAATATGTATATATTGCTATATATATAATAGATATATCCTACTATATCTAATAGCACATCCAATATAGCAATCAAATCAATCAATAAATAACTGAAAATTCCACTTCATTTTTGAGTGAGAAAAATCTCACCTTTGCTTTTAATTCGCAATCCATTTTTATTCCAGCTTTTTGTCTTCACGGTATTAAACCTTGTATAAATAATTATACAATTCTATTAATATTCGAATTGAAATCGAACAATTAAATTCCACTTAAAAATTTAAATTAACTTGTGATTTTTATTTTGACTAACAAATTCTTTTTAACTATTTGATTTAACAGAAATTAAATTCAAACAAATCTTCTTTTGATAGATTTTATTAACTTACCCTTAAATAAATTTTATCCAAAAAATTATTAAATTTCTTTTTCTTACCGAAAACTACATTTTAACTATTTCCCTTCCTTTTATAAATTTCTTTTAAACGATTCTCCTTTTAAACTACATATATATATATAAATACGAACATTTATTCATTTCAATTTAAATTTAACAGAAAGTGAATCGCTATTTATATATCTATAAAATTTACAAACCAAAATCACAGAAATTAGGTTTAACAGTGCTCACCCCCCTAATGGTCTCGGCTTTGAATTGGAAATCCAAATCTCAACTCAATCGACGAAGCCTACATCAAACAGTCGCACGCGAACGAGTCGCGAATCCCAACATCGTTGCCGCACTCGAGATCGATCGCGCCTCCTTGCTCCAGCCTGCAGCTTCGACCACGCGCTCGCGTACGCCTCCCCGTCATTCGCATGTCCCCCGTTGAACTACGCGACTCAGTCGCCTTCGCCATCGAACGACCCCTTCGCCGAAGTCGTCGCCCTGACTTCGCGAGATCCCAGCTTCGTCCTACGCGATTCGAGCTTCGATCGCGTCATCACCTTCTATTTTCGCCTTCAGGGAATCGCGATTTGGAAATTCCCTTTGTTTTTTGTTAAGGGGCGACTGACTTGATTTTGAATGGATGGGTTTTTGATTTTTGAAACTGAAGAGGGGAAAAGAGGAAGAAGAACATCGGCAAACTTGAGTCTTTAATTTCGAATGAAATTGCGTTCGAATGTAATGAAATTATCGAACGAGAAAGCGGCCATTATTTTTGGTTTTGAACGAAGAAAATTGTATTGATTTTTTCTTTGAACGAAACAGAAGAAGACGTGATTCCAGGGAACAAGATGATGGTGTTTTGTACGAGAGGAGACAGTTTAGTGGCTGATTGTTGACTAATTTTAAAATTGAAAATTAAATTTGAATTCGATTAAATCTCAACGCGTTTACTCACTGTATGGTCACATATCAACTCCGATCAATACGAAATTTGAAGTTCGGTAATAATTCAATATTACGGACCCAATGGAATTGGTTTCGTCGAATTCCGAGACTGCGCCTCGGACGGCTATTTTTAAATATCGGTTCAAACAATTAATTTCAAAACTGAACAAATCATTTTCAAACTCAATTCTGAAGCTTCTGTTATCTTCAGTATTATCAATACGAATTTTAAAAGCTTTCGAAATATTTTTCTTCAACTTTAAATTGAAGATACAAATTTTATTCAACTTACAATAGATTAAATTTTATAATTTAATCACCAAATTCAAAGTTATATCGGGGATCCAAATTAAATTATCGTTCAAATATTTAAAATTAATTAAATATTCTCAATTTAATTTGGTCAAAATTCTGGGTCGTTACAGACTTCCCCCCTTAAAAGAATTTCGTCCCCGAAATTACAAGTTAGGAAAAATGGTCCTTAACTCGTCTACTATTTTTCACAATCCAAATAGTTTTATCAAATTTATCAAAACAAATCTTTCTACTAAAGATTCGTTATTAATCCAACCAACTTTCTAAACATTTTCAAAATCTTCAAACATCATTGTTTACTTCAAAATTCAAATTTAAATTCAAATTTAAACTTAAATTTTCAAAATTTTCTCAAAAATTTTCTAACGCCCTAAATTTCCGAAAAATTTCGCCAGCGTCTCCTTTGCGCGGCTAATACGGCACGACTACAAAATGTCCCTACGGACTCTCAGATTTCAAAAAGAAAAAGAAAAGGCCAAGCGGCTAGACAAGGAAGTCATCAAAAACTCATATTCAAATTTAAATACATACCTTTTTCGAGCAATTCAAATTATCTTCGAAATCAAAATTCCAATTCCTTTTATAACACATGTATGTCCTACTAGCCATAATATCTAGTTACACATTCAAATTATTTTGCAAATTCCATTACAAAATTTCGATACTTACTTCCATATCATCTTTAGTTCATTATTGAAGTTATATCATTCAATTTTACATTTCAAATTTATTTGAATTTAATTTACAATTCCAATCTAATTTGGATTCTATTAACTTCTGGATATTGAATTTATCAATTATCTTTAATTCACTTCAAACAAATCTTAAAGCTTCATTTTATTTCACACAATTCAAATTTGGTTTCAACATTCAGTTTCAATTCCAGTTTTATTCTTTCGTTCATTCCAAAAATTTATTTTCAATTTGCCATTTTGGTTTATAACCACTTATATTTAAACTGGATTTCCAATTCGAATCTGATTTCCAAATCAAATTTCAAATGTTCTATAAGTCTTCGACTTACTTACATTTCGATTTATAAGATCATTGATACATTCACCTTACTAATTTCATTCCATTAGAATTCTATTTTCAATTATAAATTCATATTCACAATTTCATTCCATTATTGAATTTTAAATTTTCAATTACCTTCTTGAATTCTATTCCAAGTTATAAATTCATTTACAATTTGAATTTCATTCCAATCAGATCTCAATATTTTATAAGTTATCAATTTCATAATATTTCATAAATATTTATATAGTGTTCCAGAGTCTTTTCAACCTTTTCAAAATAATTTTGAAAACAATTCAAATTATCCTTTTGAATTTCCAAAACAAAATCCAAATTTTTCCAACAACTTCCTTTTAAAATAATTTGGCAGCAATTTCTCTTTTGGAAACCCGAAAATGAACACCAATGATGCCGCGGTCATCATCGAAGTTATTTTCCAGCGACCGAAAAGAGTTTAGAGCTTTCATCTCTCCAAAATATTTTTCAAACCTTCTAAATTCATTTCCAACTCCAAAAAGGATTTAAACTTTCCAAATCTCCAAAATTTTCAAATTCTTTCAAAAACATTTCCAAAAACTTCTCTGGAATTCCGTTTTAAATTATAAGTTACGTTTATAATTTATATTCTTAAATTTCATTCGTATGTGAATTTATTTCTCATCTATAGAGTTATGATTTCAATTTCTTATTCAATTTCAATAATAATGATAACATTTCAATATTATCACCTTCCTAACAACCAAACATCCATATACTATGATAATTAATAGAAAATGATTTCTTTTCTATACAAGAATAGTTTTGGGCAAAATTATCTCATTCACCCTATTTTAAAACAATACTATGTCGGTTTATCTTGTTTAGAGTTTAGAAACCCCTATCGATTACAGTTAGCTAGACTGCACCGACCAGAATCCATAAACAATCAACCGATAAGTCAACACAATACAAAACAATTTCATATTCACTAACAAATACGCACTCGTATCTATTATTACACTCAAACTCATTCTAGAGTACTGCTGACTCTATCTCTAATGAGTAACACCCAACAGAGCAGGGTTGTCGCTTAACCATATGCTCTGATACCACGCTGTCACGTACCGAAGTAAGCGGTCACAACTGGTAGGCTTTTCAACCATCCCAGCCCCACCGTGGCTGACAGTGATACCCCAAACTTGCTTTTACGGCCAGCCTCTCGACTGTCACGGCCTCTGCCTAACCAACCCATCCCTCTCAGGGACATGTAGGGGTAAGAGTCTCCCATTCGCCACCTAACCGCGAAGCGAGAATCCCCTATCATGCTGTAATATAGCAAGACTGGTGTGAGATCGTAAAACAGTTATTCTTTATAACAACAAAATAATTTTTTTTAAAGTCAATTCGATATGCTTTTGGAAAATGAAACTACCATAAGACCTCCCACCACACACACAATGCAAACGCAGAATTGGAGGAGATTTCTTCTTATGATAGTCAAAGTTGCTTACTACGCAAAAATCAAATTCTTTTTGATATTATTATTAGTGCATAGTGTAGGAAAACAGTTCGAAAGTATAATATAAATCTTAGCCAGCATAGACATTCCGAACTATGCCTACTATAGCTACCATCCAAACAGTGGTGACCACCATAAGTGAATGGCAGGTTCTACAACTAAAACCGTACAAGTGTCGTATTGTTTCTTTGGATTTCCAACAAATGGTCAGGCTAAGGAACTTCCTTCTCCACGATGGGTACGTCCCTGGAATAGACGACCCGAGAACCTAACCGGATCTCTGCCAACACAAGGCCGGGTTACCTCTGCAAAAATAGGTAACTACTGACACGCGTATGCCATCCCCCGATCGTCACCGATCTTCCCGAGGATCCCCGATTTCCAACAAACCACAAAGTAATAAATTTTCAGCAACCACAGAGGTTAAGTATCTGGGCTCCATACCATGATACCACCTTTATCTAGAAGGAATGACATACACTAAGGGGCGCTACTCCCTAGAACCTTGCCGCATCCTTCCTGTTTTGACCATTTCCGGGG
The DNA here is from genome assembly GCA_030737815.1 of Allium fistulosum. Lineage (NCBI taxonomy): Eukaryota > Viridiplantae > Streptophyta > Magnoliopsida > Asparagales > Amaryllidaceae > Allium > Allium fistulosum. The sequence continues at coordinate 1,025,224,839 of CM060906.1, forward strand.
TGTGAGGCTCGACGAAGTCTCGTCCACAAAGCTACGCTTTCTACAAAGCCATGCTTCGGATCAAACAAAAATGATCAACCTATGATCACAAAGATATAAGATCAAACAAATGATCATATCGTAAATGATCAAACACTGATCATTTCACAGCAACACTCAGTATGCCACGTTACCAAATTGGGATATATCGCTGATAAATTTCAACTACATAACCTCTGAGCTCGTACGTCTCAGAGAAGGGTGTTAAGCTAAGAGAATAAATTCTCCGCCACCAACAGAAATGTATTTGAAAGAAATCAGCTTTATATCTCAAATTGTAACGTCAGACACACAATCCATACAAGTCTGTTCCGGGATCGAACAGAACCGAAGGCACTTCTCACGAAGCCCTTGCAAATCCGGATAATTTTTAATCACGTCAGGACTTCCCGTCACTAAGGGTGATAAAACCTCTAAACCGGAGATCAGCCGATGTAGAGTAACTCGACGGTAATCCTTCCGTTTTCAAAAATATCCGGTCTTCAACACCGGTCTTCAAATGCGATTCATAACGACGTATCACATATTCGGAATGGGTTATACGACCCCATGGTCCTTTCCCGGTTAACCCGAATAGTGAGCGCTTATTTAAAAAATAAGTGTGGCATTCAAATTCATCCAATTCACAACAAATACCTATCTAAAGGTAATTATTGATAGTCGGTTATTTAACTATCAATAAAAATGCGCAACATCATCAGATTCCAAATAATTTTCCAAATTATTTATCTTCAAAAATATCTTTACTAGATATAAAATTTCCACACTTCAAAAATAAATCAACGTTTATTTTTCTAAACAGTTTCCCTTTCCTTCATAAATTCCATAGTGAATTTATATTTCAAAATATCTACTGATATACGATTTTCAAATCATTTCAATATTCACTTTTAATTTATCTTTAAGAAGATAAAATCTCAAAACAGTTCATTTCATATTGGAAAAGCATTTCCATACTTATTTAATAATAAGTATTTCACAAATCATTTATTTTCAACACTTGAAAAATATTCGATATACTTAAATCAAATTAAGTATAATTTCACTCTTTAAGGAAAATATTCTTTTAACACCTTTATTTGAGTCAAAACGAATGTTACGTAAAACATCGTTACGACGACTCAAAATCACTAGTATAGGGATTCAGAATTAAGATAGATGTGTAAATCCCAATACTATATAAAACATTTCCTTCCGGAAATCATTTACTATAACAACAGTGTTATAGTCCACCATTTCCTTAAATTTCTCGAAAACGTCTATTTCAACAATAAATGTTGAAATCTATGATTTCGATATTCAACTCATTTTAAAACATCGTTAAAACAATTAATCTCATCTTTAATATCACTTTCCAAAAATATTACCCATTTTACTTAAAAATATATTCACTGTCCAAAATCGTGAATATACTTCCCTAACCACATTTCAATCTTTTCTATACATTTATTTCAATAGAGATTCGCTATCCAAAATCGCGAATATATCTTCTTTAAAAACCTTCTATATTTAATTTATCAAATTCAATCTATTTCGAATTTATAAACACGTTTATAAATTCTATTTCTATTTTAATAACAATCTCAACTTATAAATCTTCTTTTTATTAACTTCTATATTTTACTTATCAAAATAAGTGATTTCGGATTTATAAACAACTTTTATAAATTCCAATTCTATTTACAAAAACTTCAATACCAAATCAATTTCAATATTGATTTCTAAATTTATTTTCCATCCCAACTCATTTTATATTGACTTCCCAAATTCGTTTCAATTTGCCAATTAAATTTATAGTTGGACTTCCAACTTATTTCCTTTTTAAATAAATTCCTCTTAAAGAAAATAAATCTCTTTATCTTTTTCAAACTATCTAGAAATCCAAATTTTAATTAAATTCTTCAATTCAAAATCACTATTGTACGAAATTCGTTTATTTAACACTTTCACTTGATTCTGGAATTAATTCAATAAGATTTCAAAAATCAGCCTTTATTCTTTTAAATTCTTTTCTTCAAATTTATTAAATTTCTAAAATTTAATTTACTTAAAAATTTCTACTTGAATTACAAAAATTCAATTTCATTCAGTTTTGGAATCCAATGATATCAAACATCCATTCAGCTAAATTTTAACTTTCAAGCAAATTCCAGACATCAATATGATCAATAACATCAATATAGTTATTCACAGATTCATATCACAGTAAAAATAAATTCAATCAATGTGAGCGGTCCAGTTGGATCCCTCCAACCTGTTTCCCTGCATCCAAAGATGTTAGCACAATACCAATTCTGCTCCAGTACGGAATTATCGCGGTATATGGGTTTTATAAAAATCCGCTTACTAACGGCGTAATAGGGTCTCATCCGCTATACGAGGCGGGAAATCATCAATCCAATATATACATATGCCAATATGTATATATTGCTATATATATAATAGATATATCCTACTATATCTAATAGCACATCCAATATAGCAATCAAATCAATCAATAAATAACTGAAAATTCCACTTCATTTTTGAGTGAGAAAAATCTCACCTTTGCTTTTAATTCGCAATCCATTTTTATTCCAGCTTTTTGTCTTCACGGTATTAAACCTTGTATAAATAATTATACAATTCTATTAATATTCGAATTGAAATCGAACAATTAAATTCCACTTAAAAATTTAAATTAACTTGTGATTTTTATTTTGACTAACAAATTCTTTTTAACTATTTGATTTAACAGAAATTAAATTCAAACAAATCTTCTTTTGATAGATTTAATTAACTTACCCTTAAATAAATTTTATCCAAAAAATTATTAAATTTCTTTTTCTTACCGAAAACTACATTTTAACTATTTCCCTTCCTTTTATAAATTTCTTTTAAACGATTCTCCTTTTAAACTACATATATATATATATATATAAATACGAACATTTATTCATTTCAATTTAAATTTAACAGAAAGTGAATCGCTATTTATATATCTATAAAATTTACAAACCAAAATCACAGAAATTAGGTTTAACAGTGCTCACCCCCCTAATGGTCTCGGCTTTGAATTGGAAATCCAAATCTCAACTCAATCGACGAAGCCTACATCAAACAATCGCACGCGAACGAGTCGCGAATCCCAACATCGTTGCCGCACTCGAGATCGATCGCGCCTCCTTGCTCCAGCCTGCAGCTTCGACCACGCGCTCGCGTACGCCTCCCAGTCATTCGCGTGTCCCCCGTTGAACTACGCGACTCAGTCGTCTTCGCCATCGAACGACCCCTTCGCCGAAGTCGTCGCCCTGACTTCGCGAGATCCCAGCTTCGTCCTACACGATTCGAGCTTCGATCGCGTCATCACCTTCTATTTTCGCCTTCAGGGAATCGCGATTTGGAAATTCCCTTTGTTTTTTGTTAAGGGGCGACTGACTTGATTTTGAATGGATGGGTTTTTGATTTTTGAAACTGAAGAGGGGAAAAGAGGAAGAAGAACATCGGCAAACTTGAGTCTTTAATTTCGAATGAAATTGCGTTCGAATGTAATGAAGTTATCGAACGAGAAAGCGGCCATTATTTTTGGTTTTGAACGAAGAAAATTGTATTGATTTTTTCTCTGAACGAAACAGAAGAAGACGTGATTCCAGGGAACGAGATGATGGTGTTTTGTACGAGAGGAGACAGTTTAGTGGCTGATTGTTGACTAATTTTAAAATTGAAAATTAAATTTGAATTCGATTAAATCTCAACGCGTTTACTCACCGTATGGTCACATATCAACTCCGATCAATACGAAATTTGAAGTCCGGTAATAATTCAATATTACGGACCCAATGGAATTGGTTTCGTCGAATTCCGAGACTGCGCCTCGGACGGCTATTTTTAAATATCGGTTCAAACAATTAATTTCAAAACTGAACAAATCATTTTCAAACTCAATTCTGAAGCTTCTGTTATCTTCAGTATTATCAATACGAATTTTAAAAGCTTTCGAAATATTTTTCTTCAACTTTAAATTGAAGATACAAATTTTATTCAACTTACAATAGATTAAATTTTATAATTTAATCACCAAATTCAAAGTTATATCGGGGATCCAAATTAAATTATCGTTCAAATATTTAAAATTAATTAAATATTCTCAATTTAATTTGGTCAAAATTCTGGGTCGTTACACGAACTTGAATCAATATTTGAATTGTTTTAAATAGAAATTGAAATTGAATTATTAGATTTTGAAATTATGAATTTGGAAGTTTTGAAACGTAAATTATGGAAATTGATTTAGAAAGACAAATGAAATGTTGGTTTACAAATTCTATTTGAAATTGAATTTGATTTGGTTTTTGAAATATATTAAACGACCAATCGGTATAATAATTACGAAAGTTATTAAAGAGACCGGAATCGGTTAGGGACATACTCGCTGTCTAAACCGAAAACCACTTTAATAACTATACGCGGAGTGTGATCCCGAATGAAGTGGTTGGAATGATGTACGTGATGACTGAAGAAAGAGAATGATAATGGATAGCCTTGACACTTGTGTCAAATTGGAAATGACTAAAACAGGAGTCGTGCCGGGCCAAATGGGGGTTAGCTACCTCGAGCGAACACACTTCTTCGAAAACTACTCATTACTTGTTGTCGATTGGTGCACCCTTGATTTGGAAGTGTTGTTTCGCGGTGTTGCGATCGCTGCGGCGATGCGTTCTCACCAGTCCAGATCAGGCAAACGGTAGTTTCACTACCTTGGGTATTTCCTCATGTACCTTGTCATACTTGTATCCTTATATACGCGACCACTACGATTTGTTTTGTGTTATACCTATGGAGTACTCCCTGATAGCCCACTAGTTTACGGTGGAGTTTACAGTGCTGTATAGACTATAACGCTTATATAAAATGTGTTAAGGGGGGTAATGGTAACGCCTTAACACTATTTTGATACTTTATATTACTGATAGACATTATCTATTTACCGTACACTACTACATAGTAGATAGTTAACGGATCCTTAAAGGATGGTTATTCCAAACATCCTTTGAGTTACTTGTATTTCAATTGCTATTTCACTTGAGTTGGATTTATTGATATAAGAATGTTAATCCTGACTCGAGTGTTTTGTGTTTTGCTTTACGCTCGGGTCAGACTGAGTGTACCAGCATTCGAGACTCGCCTTTGGAGTTGGAGCTTCGTTTGGTGATCCAGCTATCTATCCAGCTTTCGGATATCCAGTTGATTCCAGTGATTGTATTCTGATTCTTGTATTTGAGACTTCTGCTGTACCTTATTTAACTCTGATATTTATATAGTAGCTTCATGAACTACTATCGTTTGCTTCCGCTACATTTATTACTCTGTGTCTGTGATCTGTGATTATTTATTTACCGTATATGTTCAGTTTTGCCAAATTTAAATTAACAATTTGGTATTTTGAATTATTCAAGTCCGACATGTGCGGATGCGAATAGTGCGAAATACTGGGTCGTTACAGTTGGTATCAGAGCTTTGGTAGCTCTAGGCAAAACTTAACATATACGGTAAGTGTATTTTCAGAATCACTCTCATTCGAGTTTCAATCTCTTCCTTTTGACTCGATTCCTTTGAATTTTGGAACGTTCCCTGCGGTTTCGAAATTCATTCTTGTTCCCCACTATTCGTATTCTTCTGAATTATGGAGTATCACATAACTCCACTTCGAATGATCTTTATAATGAGTTGGCGGTCCCGCCAATCTCAAATTGATTTGTAAAGGGGTAAAACTCTTTTACGATAGCATCGATTCACCGAAGATTTATATATCCTCTGTTTAGATGCTGACATCTTTGGTTATGCCGAATTCTATCTCTTGAGATCAATGTTGATTTGCCTCGGAATTATACATTGATCTTATTTTTGAAGTCACGGTTGACCCGATTAAGGTTGCCCGCGATTTATATAAATTTATCAATTTTCCTACTTTGTTATTAATCAGCATATCTTGTTTCGAACTTACCTACGAATCAAATTTCTCTTTGATTTGAGTCCATCAAAATTTGAAACCCTATCCTTATTTTGAAAGTCATTCCTGTATCGTCGAGCAAAGAAATGTATTTGTAAACTAATATGTATAAATGTTTTAATTTATGTTGTGTTGTTTGAGTTGTTGATGTTGATTTGGGTTTCCGATCGATTCGTCTGATCAACGCTATCGATAGGATTCCAAAACACTTGAGCAGAGCAAACTGACACAATATTGTTTTTAAATTTGGTAAATGAAATAATTTTGTATGATTATATTATAAATATATAAGTAAAATTTTCTGGAATAAAAAAAAGGAGGTTAATTAATTCGTTGTTTGAAATGATAATATTTGATTATCATTTATTGTTCGATAAATGAATTTATAAACTTGATTTATAAACTGATTTAGAATTTGAAATGAAATAAATTTAGAATTTGAGAATTTAATTTCCAGTGATTTCAAACTTGGGTTTTAAAATTTTAAAGTATATATTATTGAAGTATTTTCGAATAGAAATCGTTTTCAAAGAATTTTAAAATGTAGAAATCAGTGCTCTTCTCTTTGTCGTTGGAAAATAATTTCGGTGATGGCGGCCGCATCATCGACATTCATTTTCGAGTTTCGAAGTGGAGAAACCATTCTGTAGCTTTGCTATGGTTTTGTTTGGAAAAATATTTTGATTTGAATTTCTTAAATATGACTGGATTTATATATATATATATATGTGGGAATATTATTTTAAATTTAATCTGATTTAATATATATAGTATATATATAATTATCTCTAAATGGTTTGAAATTAAACGGAAATTTAATTCTTAAAATTATGTTAAAGGATGTTTTCAATTATAAATAAAGCTAAAATTTTGGATAAATATTTAGACTTGAAATAATTGAATTTGAAATTTTATTTGTATAGTACTAAATTGCATTTCAATATAACTTACCTAAATTATTCAGAAGTTAAAATGTAATTGGATAATATACAATATAAAATGATTTTATAAATAAAATTTGAGTGTTTATAATAAATGTTATGCACTTAGATTTTAATTATAAAAAAAATTCTAATAAAGATGATAGAATAATAAGTTAATTGAATGAGATAAATAAAGTAAATTTTGTTCTGAAAGAATTAACAAATTGAATTGAATCAGCTTAATGAAATACCTTGAATTAAGATCAATTATTGAATATTAATTGATTTAAAATGAAATTTATATGATTAGAATTAACGATTGAACAAACAAATTTAAACTGAATGACTATTTATTGATCTAATATAAATGGATTTAACCAAATTGAAAATTATAAATTAATTTAAATTGAAATTTATACGGTTTAAATTAATTTATATGGTTTAAGTATATGTAATAAGATATATTAAGTGGAATAAACATAATAATAATTTGGAATAAAAGAATTAAATTTGTTGAATAAAATATGAGTACAATAAATGATTATACAAATTGATGATTTAGAAATTGTTAATTGAGGATGACTAGATAATAAATTAATTAATTTAGAAATAGATTGATTGATTTAACTTAAGTGAACTCAAAGGTATTTAACCAAATTGTTAACTATTAATTAGTTTAAATTGAAATTTATATGGTTTAAATTAATTGTTTTACTTGTATTCCAATCTATTTGCTTCTGGTTGTTTCTATCCTCCTTCCTTTTCGGGGACGAAAAGTTTTGAGTGGGGGAGAGTGTAACGACCCGTAAATTTTAACTATTTTAATAACGTAATTAGTTGAAATTTTGTGAAATTTTAAACGATAAAATTTTGAAATAAAAATTTTATATTTGGAATGCGTCTAGTTAAACATAGCAACTGGTAAATTTTCGTCCGAAAATATGGAAGTTTATTTCGCACGTAAATTTACTTCAATTTAATCAGTTAAAAAGCGATGAAAATAAAATGTTTTCGGAACCTAAATATTTTTACATAGAAAATTCTAAATCGTCTTCTAAGCATGACGTCATTTTTCGTTTTTCCAAATTCGGACTTCTTTAGCTCCGTCGATCTTATTTTGCTGCATTTTTGCTGCATTTTCCGCTAGTAGAAAATTCAAAATTTTATAATTTAATCATACCACTGATATCAATATACCGTTTTGATCGTCTCGTCGTGCTAATCTCCGCAGTATATTCATTTGTATACGTTGGGGTCTGGTACGACATGAAATCAGTAAAACGATTACCGTATCGGTAACCGTTTTCGAACTTTTTGACCTCTGCGACCTTTCATTTAACCAACTTGTAAAACTGAATGGCTACTACCTTTTATATTCGTATTAATATTGACTATTGCTTTTCCATGACTTTTGTGATTCAAGTTCCAATTTATATTTATTGTTTCACTGTTATTTCCAACGTTTTGCTCTGCCTTTCACTTTCCATTCTATTGTGTTCCCAATCCAAGACCAGAGCTCCCCTCCTCTTCATTTTTCTTCTCATTCCACTGCCTTGTCAACCCAGCTTCACATCACCTCCACACGTCTGCCTCAGCTAATCCCGATCCCACCTCACCTACTTCTTGCTCGGCCACCACACAACCCACCCACAGCCGACCTTCGCCACTTCTCCTTCCACCACCACAACCGGCCGAACTCACCAGTGCAGCCCAATTCATCGCCGGCCCCACTACCTAACCTTGCGCCACCTCCACATCATATCAGCCGCTCCTGCTCCCCTCCGCCTTCATCTCCTCATCTCTGCCCTCTCACTTCCGCCCTCTCTCAACATCGCAACGTCCGTACTCACGCACACCTCCAGATCTCCCTAGCCGAAGCCTCAACCCGCCTCACCACCTGTTCTTCCCCTCCTCCGCGAAAGCTTCCATTCGCCACCGAACACATCCACCTCCTCCTCGCGTGTACGCGGCCCATCACCCTTGCCCGCCTCCTTCTCTTCCGAGCAACAACGGTCGCCTTCCTCAAACCCAATGCCTCGCCCGACGCATACTCGAGTGCCGCCATACCGCGTCAACCCTCCACCTCCGCCTTTCCTCATCCACCTGGGTACTGCCTCCCTTCTTTGTTCAATATAATAGTGATATTGTTTTGGTTTCTTTTTATATAAGTTATATATATATAGCTATATAGATATATCTATGACTGTTTTGGTTAATAAAAATGTATAATTGTATATATGAAACTATATGGGTTTATATATATATATGTTTACAGTTTACGTTTATACCTAAATTATATTAGTAATATTATAAGTCTATATTTGGGAATGCATATATTTAGATTTAACATAGGTTAGTGTATGTATATATTGTTAGTTATATATTAAGTGTGTCAGTTTAAGTATGTTTGGTTTACCTATATTTTTGAATGGATATAATAAAATATATTGTTGTGTTTGCTTTTATAGATATATTTTATATAGTGGCAGGTATGTAATACATAGAAATGAGAATATGTGGGTTCATTCTGCATATGTTAGTTTACACTAGTTTACAGAGTATTATGTTTTACAGAGTATTATATATATATTGTAACAATTTTACATATTTACAGAAAATTTTAGATTACAGTAGTATATATTTTACAGTGGATATACAAATGTTATATAACCTATTGTCGCATATATAAGTCTATATATGTATATTATAATGAGTAAAATCTGGTTCGGCTATATATGTCTGATAGTATATGTTATAAAGTATATATATATATATATATATATTTGGTGTGTAAAGATAATCGGCATATATTGCTCTATTTCTCTTGTTTCATATTTTACAGTATATAGGTAATTTATTCGTTATAATATGTTGTTTTGTTTTATCAAGGCTGTTTATATATGCCTACAGTTTGTAGATATTTTCTTACGAAAAGTTCTATTTATTATAGTATGAATTTATTTAATATGATGTTTATATCTTTTATAACAATATGCTAGCTGTATATATATATATTTTTGCGGTTGTTTTATATATGAAATATATGTATTTGTATACAACTAGAATTGGTTTTGTATTCTATTTTATGTGTACTGTATATATATATTTCTCTGGTATAACAATTATATGATATGTTTACATAAGTACATATATTTTGATGGTATATATATAAGTTTATGATGTCAAATCATTTCTATAAGAGTATATAGTTATAAAGGTTGATTTTATTTTGGGATTTTGGTTAGCGAATAGGTTAACAAATTAATAGTAATTCCAGAATTTTTCATATTTTAGCTTACATAAGTATAATTAAATTTTGGTATATATATAGTTATATATATGTGAGTTCACTTATATCCATTCATTTTCATCGACCCAATTTTGATTTGATTTTGTCTGTTCCTGTTATCAGATCTGTTAGTTGAATTCGTGTCAATCTAGCTTTACTCTGGGATTCGTGCTCGCATTTCGTAACTCAACTTCATCGTCTATACTCCAACCTCGAAAGGTGAGCAATCACTCACGATTAACGTTCTTTTATTTATTAAATTTGACTTCAATTGAAACGACAATTGAAATATGCTGCTGTTAGTTATCTACACTGTTATATGTATGTTTTACCTGTATCAGTTCATTTGTGACATCTGACACCATTGTCTGTTATTTATACAATGATAATCCAGTTTGGTTGTTAAATGATTGATTGGTTGTTGTTGACAATGGACGATGAATTGTTAATGTTGTAAGTGATAAATAATTTGAAATTGAAATTCGCGTAGGATAGTTAGATTTGATACATGTTAAATTTGATTAGATGACATTTGCATAATATGACCCTTTGAATGTTGAATTAATTGACAAGTAGAAATTTGGTAAAATACACCTTGAACCATTTAAATGTATGTTGTTTAAATCGATGTAGTATGAAATTTGATAGTGGATATCAAGTGAAGAACCGTATTAATATTAGTGTAATAATCTTTAATCTACATGAAATGATAGTGTAGATTCTAGAAATAATTATATTCATTTACACAAATAACAATGTGAATTAATACGATTATTTCGGGATTATTTGAATTGATTATTGGATTGATATTAATTGTTGTTATTGCTTGTTTATTTACTTTGACACCATCCCAGTTATCACACTGCAAGTTCCCTTTGCCATGCTTTGATTTTGAATTGAATTGGAATCGAGTTGAAATGATAAATACCCAATGAACTTGACCTAGGATAGAGAATTAAATAAAACCCGATTGGTCAATAATTTGATTTTAAAAAAAAGATTTTATTGGATAATAAGGTTTTGAAATGAAGTTGGAATTTGAACTTTTATGGAAGGAAAATGTTAATATTTAATAATCCGAATCAAGATATTAACATAGTAGTTGATGAAAGAATGTTGTTTTAAAATTGGAATTATTAATAATTAAGTTTAAAATTATTTAATAATTAAGTTGAAATTATTTAATAATTAAGTTTTGAAATTTTTTTTAATAATTAAATAAAATTGAATTATTTAATAGTTAAATAAAATTGAACCTCTTGAATTAGTGAAATTTAGTTCTTTATTAATTGAGTTTTGAAATGTGTAACTAAGTAAATGAATAAGTGAAATTGAATTTCTTTAACAAGAAATGAAAATGTGATATTTTTGAAATTAATGTAAGACTTGTAATTTAAAGAACTTGATTTGACGAATTTAATTTAATTCAATTTGTAAGTTTGATATAATGGAGTTGAACTTAAGTAATTGACTTAATGAATTGGAAATTAAATAAAAATTGTTTGAATGACAAATTTACTTAATGGATATTGAATAAAATAGATAAATGAATTTAAATTGATTTGAATGTTAAATTAAATTAATTTAAATGATTTCGGAATGAAACTGCTATACGAACTTGAATCAATATTTGAATTGTTTTAAATAGAAATTGAAATTGAATTATTAGATTTTGAAATTATGAATTTGGAAGTTTTGAAACGTAAATTATGGAAATTGATTTAGAAAGACAAATGAAATGTTGGTTTACAAATTCTATTTGAAATTGAATTTGATTTGGTTTTGAAATATATTAAACGACCAATCGGTATAATAATTACGAAAGTTATTAAAGAGACCGGAATCGGTTAGGGACATACTCACTATCTAAACCGAAAACCACTTTAATAACTATACGCGGAGTGTGATCTAGAATGAAGTGGTTGGAATGATGTACGTGATGACTGAAGAAAGAGAACGATAATGGATAGCCTTGACACTTGTGTCAAATTGGAAATGACTAAAACAGGAGTCGTGCCAGGCCAAATGGGGTTTAGCTACCTTGAGCGAACACACTTCTTCGAAAACTACTCATTACTTGTTGTCGATTGGTGCACCCTTGATTTGGGAGTGTTGTTTCACGGTGTTGCGATTGCTGCGGTGATGCGTTCTCACCAGCCGGATCAGGCAAACGGTAGTTTCACTACCTTGGGTATTGCCTCATGTGCCTTGTCATACTTGTATCCCTATATACGCGACCACTACGATTTGTTTTGTGTTATACCTATGGAGTACTCCCTGATAGCCCACTAGTTTACGGTGGAGTTTACAGTGCTGTATAGACTATAACGCTTATATAAAATGTGTTAAGGGGGATAATGGTAATGCCTTAACACTATTTTGATACTTTATATTACTGATATGCATTATCTATTTACCGTACACTACTACATAGTAGATAGTTTAACGGATCCTTAAAGGATGGTTATTCCAAACATCCTTTGAGTTACTTGTATTTCAATTGCTATTTCACTTGAGTTGGATTTATTGATATAAGAATGTTAATCCTGACTCGAGTGTTTTGTGTTTTGCTTTACGCTCGGGTCAGACTGAGTGTACCAGCATTCAAGACTCGCCTTTGGAGTTGGAGCTTCGCTTGGTGATCCAGCTATCTATCCAGCTTTCAGATATCCAGTTGATTCCAGTGATTGTATTCTGATTCTTGTATTTGACTATTGTATTTGAGACTTCTGCTGTACCTTATTTAACTCTGATATGTATATAGTAGCTTCATGAACTACTATCTTTTGCTTCCGCTGCATTTATTACTCTGTGTCTGTGATATGTGATTATTTATTTACTGTATATGTTCAGTTTTGCCAAATTTAAATTAACAATTCGGTATTTTGAATTATTCAAGTCCGACATGTGCGGATGCGAATAGTGCGAAATACTGGGTCGTTACACAAGGAATGTTGGTGGACATTTTCATGGATGATGAAGGGTACCATGGGATTGAAATGGTTGACATAGTAAGGCTGATGAGTTAATCAAGAAGTATAGGAATTTCTATGGTGGTGGTGATGCTCAACTGTGTACTATTTGCCTTTAGTTAGAAGAAGCTTATGATAAAGTTTGGGGTATACCCTATGGCCAATTTTGTAATTTATTGTAAATTAGTTAACTCTATAATCAATTCTCGTTCGTAATAAAGGTGTTTTTCTTTATGTTATATTTTTTTTATAATGTGTTATAAATAATTAAATGACTAACTAAAATATTTTAACAAAACAATCCACAAATGGTGTATATGTGATAGTAATTACAAATAGTTCTAATCATGAGTATTATATCATGATATTATAAAACACATCATTTTAAATGTTCCTAGTCAAGATACATCGAGACCGGATAACGATGTGTTTCTTAGGACTATAATGCGTAGCGCTCTCCAAATTTTGGATAGTGTATTACTCATAACTACTACGACACCTAGGGTTGTGTCCTGATAGTTATTGGATAGCAATGAAATGGCTTACTCGATAGTTTTCTGTTGGTTAATATAACCAAGGTTAAACAAAAAAATATCCATGTGACTAATTTACACAGTTCTCTAGACTTGAGATTACTGTCAATCTTCAATATGAAAGCTCTGCTTTGATTCTAGTCAAATCATTGCACAACGTCCATCCAGTAACAATAGTTGGGTCAAGTGGAAGTATTGGAAGGGATGCACTATTCAAGAGAGGATTCGTCTCCTCAGTTGTATGGGGTTAGTATCACGGTCAACTCAAGTAAACCCAAAGTCAAACTCTCTGGCCAGAGTAGTACGATTACTAATAATTGTTATTATTGAATCAAGGACTTTATGTTTGAACTATAGAGTTAAATATGGACGATGTTGGAATTTTGACCATCACCAAATTCAATAAGTCCCAAAGTGATATAGGTTTGACGAAGAGAATTTGTGTAAATAGATGTCAACCAGGTAGCGCTTAATTAAAGTAAAATTGGATTTTATCGAAACTAAGAGAAAAATTTGGAAAAAATGTAACATCATCTGCTAAGTGACATGTGAATGTTAACATTCTAATAGTACGATGTTAATCGTTGACCAAGTTTACACATGACGAGTCACACAACCGAAATGATGATTTCTCTTTTGACCAAACGATTTAATTAGTTTATGATCGTTATAAATTAATTAAATTAATAAATATTTATAAAATATTGATTATAAAATTTTGAATATGATTTGAGGAATAAATATTATTGTATATATTTATGATAGTTATAAGTATATCGATCGATATGATATCGATAAGCAATTAAATTAGATTTAATTAGTAATATTTATTTGGACCTAAATGGGCAATTATCCCATGATATTATGGTGATATTTCGACAACAATAGGGATGTAGGAGGCAGCTAAAAATGGGCTAGGTGTATATTGGATGGATGGCTCAGATTTAAGGAGAATGGTAAGAGAGATGATCCACCTTTCTCTCTATTCCTTCCACTATAAAATGGACTCCTATCTCTAATGCAAAAAGGATTTTTTTTGGCTTCCATTTCCCATCATTGCTGGCATAATTTATCTATATAGGATCACCAAAAAATTCATCTCAAATCAATTTCAAAGTAACAACTATTGGATACTCAACAGTCTACGATTCAGGATTAGCAGTCTGCCGAATCGAGAAGAGTTCTGAGAAGGAAGATTCATCGTTACAAGGTCAAGGTATTGGTTTTGGTATGTGTTTTATATACAATATGGCTTATGATTACTATATAATATTTTATTGTTTGTTTGTATATCGTTATTATATTGTTAGTTAGATGAGATTCTTACAAGTATTAATGTTGTCACATATTAGATCGGTTATATGTATGTATATTATTTAGAAAAACCATTTTTTATAGATTGATGTATATACAACCGTATAAATTTATTTTAATTATTATTCTTTTATTAATTTAACTTTTGTGTGTGTATATATATATATATTAATATGTCATATAGCATAAATTAAATGACATATATTTAATTGCGTCATCATATCATGTTAATAATTGACCTTATATTCTATATATGCATATCTACACTGATTATAATTTTAGGTAACAATAAAGTATTTTTAGTAATTATTTACTATTATTTAAATCGAAATACAAGTTGAATAATTCATACAAAATAATACATGTTTCAAAAATTATATTTTAACTTTTAAAAAATTATTTCATCATCATATTATCTCTTTACCAAAATCCTTGAATTTAAATTATAATTTTTATTTTTAAAAAATCAGTTTATGTGCGTTCGAAAATTAATAATTAACAAAAATTATTTTTGACTCGAAAAATTATGTAATTTTTTCTTAACCTTAAAATATCATGTTTGAATTTCTGAAAATTAAAATTTGTAAAATATATTAAAAAACTATTTTTAACATTATTTTAATGCTTTTTGGCTAATTAGTATATAAAAAATAATTTTAAAAAATAAAATTATAATTAAATATTTCATGTGTTGTGTATACGAAATAAAATGCAATAAAAAATTAAATAATATTTTTTTAGTTTTCATAATTGATATATATATATATACATATATATATATACATATATATATATATATGTGTGTGTGTGTGTGTGTGTGTATATTTAGATACATATATTTATAAATACTTTAGATATTATAAATATAATTATATATATACATATATATAATTTTTTTACTATAAAATATACATGTATATTTTATTAAAAAATCTTTATATATTATGTGTATGTGTGTATCTATATATTTATATAGTCATTCATTTAATTAATACCTAATTCAATATATGTATATTATTAATATTTACATATATGCAATACATTTATTTTTCATATATATATTTATATATATTTGCAAATGCAAGCGATGTTTTATACTGGTCCCCTACTAGATCTTTTTGATAACAAAGGATAGAAAAACAACACAACAACATGAAGGGATAAAGATGTAAAATAAACAAAAAGGAACAAACGAGATAATTAACAAAGGATTCAGGCCCAAAAGCCCAAATACCGCATTAATTAGACCTCCAAATGAAACCCGAGCCAGAAGATTGCAACCACGTCATTCTTCTGTTAACAGCACCTTTAACTTCAGCCAAAATCTCCTTACTGTTTCTAAATTTATTTTCGAAAATTACTTACATTTCTCTCCACCAAATAACAGCGATGAAGCATTTAAGTATAACGAGCATTCGTTTACCCAATTCATCGTTCCATCTCGATCTTTTGAATATTTTAAACCATTGTATGTTGCGATTACTATTGCCATAGTATAATCCAGCAGATAGAATGACAGACTTCCAAATTTGATAAATCAGGGTGCATTGGAATATTATGTGGTCTCTACTTTCTGGTTTGTCATTGCAGAAAACACAAATGTTATTGATGATGAACCCTCTAGCAGTTAATTTGTCTCGAGTGAGAAGTGAGTTATGTATGGTTCTCCAAAGAAGGAAATTATCCTTCTCAGTTCCCATACGATTCCATATTATTCGATACCATGGCGAGTTAGGCCTATCACTATCAGGAAGTAGTTCATTGTACTACAGTGGAGATTGAGCGTGCATAATGTTTTTCGGACCACTGAATTTGGTACTGCGTGTTGATATATATATATATATATATTGAAAAGAATATATATATGTGTGTGTATGTGTGTGTGTACGTAAGTATATATATATATATATATTGTTTTAAAATTAATTAAATAACAAGGTTATATACATGCATATATTAGGACAACATGTAATACATATAGGATGAGCTAACATGTTTGCTGCAATGTAAAGCACGGCATACATATATGGGTATGTTATATGTTGCACGGATTATTATATTACATATGCACATATATGTATATGTATATGATACATATGTGTACCATTATATTTAATTAAATAAAATTCCATCTATTACTTATAAATTTAAATGAAATAAGAGATTTTATTTAAATTAAATTTAGAAATATTCTAAATTAATAGACTTCATAGGCCCAATATAGATCCAATAAGTGAATTTATTTAAATTCACCCATATCTTCCACCATGGGCTAGACTGTTCCAACATTGGTATCAAAGCCAAATAGCCTATGCAATCTAAATTAGTCATGTTAGGGTTAACTATTAAGCTTACAACCCAAAAGTTGTCCCTAATGGAAAAGGCCCAATTTCGAATTGGGCCTTGGGCTAATTTTCAAAATTGTTTGAAAGTTTAAAATAAAAGATTTTAAATTTAATAGTTAAATTAAAATCATGATATAAAATATTATAAAGTTATAATATAATAAACTTTTTCAAATTGTTTGATAATAATTTAAAATTAATTTTGAAATTTGTATATATTTATTAATATGATTGATAAATTAATTAAATTAGTTAATTAATGGAAACTATATACATGTATTATATATTATGATATATGTTATGATATTTTTAAAAGTTTAAGATATCATAAGTATACATGAATGTATAAATAGTGATTTTCAAAATTAAAATAGTTTAAATAAATTAATTAAAAATTAATTAATCGCATAATATATAAATATACATATATGTATGATATATGTTTTATACTATAAAGGTTATAATATATACATATATACAATATAGAATTAACTAAAAAATTAATTAATGAATATTAATTAATTAAATAAGATTTAATTAATATAATGTTACACATAAGACTATTATATAAGGAATATGAAATATAAAAGTTATATAATAAATAAATTTATATAATATGAATGTATAAATTTGAAGGTGGAATAATAAGAAACCCTAAATAGATTTAAGAAATAAGTACATATGTAATTGTACGTATACCATGATTTCCGATGCATCCGACACTTGAATCACGAGAGTAATTCATAAGAATTATATTGTTCCATAAGTTGATATTACTCAATTTTATTATGTTGAGGATTATGAATCTTCAATATAATGTTTTCCTCTACTATATATATATACTAATAAATTACTTACGCACTCCTTAGATGTTTAGTATACTCAAGCTAGAGATGTTATGTGTAGTATTATAATATATTGAATAAATGAGATATGATAACTATATGTAACGAACTGCCAATTTATCACTTTGATAAATTGTATTTATTTTTAAATAAAAGTTTAATAACACAAATAATATTGTTTTGAGTGATAATAAGTAATAGTAATTTTGTTTTGAATAGATATTTACAAATCTATTTTCCTTGAAATCTAAATCGATAAAATGGCTGAAAACTGTTTTATCAATAACCAACTCTATAATCGTAAAACATCATACACGAAGCTAGATATATACACTTACTTTTATAATTGAACAAGAATATGAAATATAATTAATTTATTTATTTTTGGGAAATTAAATGAATGTATGACATCCTCAATGATGCCTTTATATTTAATAATTGGTTTATGAATTTAAATTGAGATTTAATGATTTAATCATTATTATAATTAATCAAAATAATTGTTTTTAAATGATAATAATTCATTTTAACTAGTTATAAAGTGATATTAAATAATTTATAATAGTTTTATAAAGAGATATATAATCAGTTTGAAAATATAAGAAAATTGATATCGCTTTATTGGTATAATAGCAATTTTTGTAAATAATAGTTAATATTGATTTTTATGATTTTATAATTCAAGCGAGATCATTTTTTCTAACAATGATTATAAATTTATTTTCAAATTTTGTTTACATATATATTTAGTTTAAATAATAAGTGAAAATGTGGCTGGGAGTCAGTTTTTCGATTTTCAACGGTTTAACGAACGAAAGTTGTTTGAAAGTCGTTGCAGCCTTGTTTATATGTCATGTGCACATATATAACAAAAAAAATACATCCATTAACATATACATGAACACATATGTACATACATATGACATACAAACATATATAAATACATAAAGTTAAAAATATCTAAGATATTTTCCATTTACTTAACCCTTAAGTCACCCAAAAATCAAATCCACATGCTAGGAAGTGAATGATGTGATGGAGGCACATGGGGAGAGGGGATAAGGTGGGTAACATGATGATTAAGGAGGGTGTGGGCTAAGGGTAGTTTTGTCCATTCACTTTTAGATATTTCCTACCATTTTTTTCTATAAATACCCATGCATACTCTTCCATTTCATTCAGCTTCTTCTTCATTTTTCCTAAGCTCCTTCTTTCCATTTTAATGGCTTCTTTCTTAAAGAATTCATGAAGAAATTTTAATAGTAAAGAAAATAAAAATATTTATACATATATGTTAGCATTCAACCTCTAAACAAAGTGCAAACACCTCCCTATCCCCTCTACAACTCACACCGCCACCTACTTCTCCTTTGGCCGAGCACACCAACCTCCAAGAAGCTAGGACGAGCCTATCAAGAAGAAAAGAAGGAGTTTGGAAAGCTCTAGAGCAAGGAAAAGAGGAGGAAGTGTTATAAGAGTGCTGCTGGAATCGATTCAGGAAGCCACGAAAAAGATTGGTGGAGTGGAGCCATAAGTGAGTACTCAATGTTTATTTAATAACAAATAATCTTGATAACTATTTTAAGTATGGTAATATGACCATTTAATCTCTTAATGATTTGTATGAATGGTTGATAACTTGAATGATTATATGGTTGATTATATGGATGTTGATATGGTTGATAATTTGGTTGTGATAAATTATGAGAAATCATAACAAAATGGTTAATTAATAGAAATGAATGCATATAATATATGTATGGAATTTATTTAGCCTCTTAATGGTTTTAATAATATAAAGAAGGGTGAAAATGAATATTATAATAATATAATGTTATGAAATGATTTAAAAGTGAAAAAGAGATTTAATATGGAAAATATTGGTTTAAATGTTTAAAAATGATTTATAGATATTTTATAAACATATGAAAGTGTTTTGGTGAAGTTTGAAAGGTAAATGAAAATTTAGTCAAAAACAAGCGCGTCGGGTAACAGTAGTTCGCGATTTCGCGCCACAAAAGTCAAATGAGTATGTAGAATGGAATTTAGCTCAGGGTTCTTCGAGATAAGAATTTTACGAACTATTATATCCATAGTTTTCCAACGAAGGAAGAAAATCGAGATTTTGATAAGTAGATTTTGAAATATGAGTAAAACAAGTTTTGGAAAAATCCTGATTTTGTATGTTGGAATCCAAAATTAGATTTCTTTGGAAATGATGTTTTAAATTGTTTAAAAATATGGAATAAATCTTTTAAAATGTTTTAAAAGTGATATGAGTAATAGAAATAAATTTTCAAATAATAAAAAGTCGTTCTGATCAATACAGCTCAAAAAAGCACTTTCCACAGCACTTTTCCGTAGCTTTTGAAATATACTTTCAAACTTAACGATTCTTTTTCGAATATTTTATAAATGTTTTCAAATGATTAATAAATTATTTTAAAGGTTTGAAGGATTTATGAAATTATTAAAGGTTTAATGATTTAGAGTCGATCAAATCACTTGACCGCCTTATGGGTGTCAAAGAGATAGTGTCTAGGCTTGAGTTTGGAAAACCAGTTTTCTACTCTCCTTGGCTATCCGGACTAGCCCGATGGATGGGATAGTAAATTTTGTTTACTTGGATCAAGATTTCCTAATGTATAAAGATATACTTTTCCAAATTTTAAATAACTTGGTTTGTATAGAAATGATTTGGAAATGTTTTCCTAAATAAACGGTGAAATGATTTTGGAAGTGTTTTCCTAAATAAAAGGTGGAATGATTTCTAATCAAATGATTTGATAAATGAGGCTTAATGATTCCATATACTCTGAAAAAGATAAAGAAATGATTCAATGTATATATCTCTAAAATGAATATATCTCTAAGAGATATTTGTGAATGAATAAAAAAGATGAATTGAATTGATTGATGATTGATAATCACATGTGAACTTAACATCTTTTTAATCGATGATTAGTTCGGAGGAACCGGGATCGGATCTGATCTGGCACTTACCCCTCATGTTAGGGGTATGCTCCATCAGTTGGAGCGTGCAGCATGATAGGGGGTTCTCGCTTTCTGTTTGGTGGCGAGCAAGAGACTCTTACCTTTGCATGTCCCTTGATGGAAAAGGGTTGGTTGTTAGTCATGAGGGTGGTCGTAAAATCAGATTCGAGGTACCAATGTATGCCACGGTGGTGCTGGGATTGTTGAAAAGCCTACCGGTCGTCGCCGTCGATGGTTGAAAAGCCTAGAACGTCACATTTGGTATCAGAGCTTAGGTTGAGCGAACACATAGGATTTATTGGGGGTAAAACTAATTATAGACAAGGTTAGTAATACCCTGGAATGAGGGACTCATTAGAGATAGGGTTAGTTACACCCTAGAATGAGTTTTGAGTATACTATATATATGAGTGTGTATTTGTTATTTGATTAAAAATTGTTTTGTGTTGATTTATCTGTTGAGTGATTTATAGATTTTGGTCGATGCGGCTGATCATCGTTATAGATAGGGATTTCTAAACACATAACAAGGCAAACCGACACACCATTTTAAAAGAAGTATATGTTATATATACAAAAGTATAATTTGGAAAATTTATAAAATGTTATCCCTTTGTAAAGTTCAATGAATAAGGTCTTGATCTATTTGATGATGATTGGAAAATCTTCTAAGTATCGATCGTATGTTGGCTTAGGTAAACGGTATCGAATACTTGGCACATTATTCTCCTTGTCATTATATGTTCAAGGCAAATTCAAAAAAAAGTCCAAACAAGTTGAATTAAGTTATTTGGACAAAAGGTATTAAGTCAAGAAATAAATGGTATAAACCTTCTAATGATATCTTGGTATATCACTTAGGTCAAGATGTCTTATTTTCCGGGGGAAGATTTTGGATGACTACAAAGCAGGCACGAAGAGCATGTGTTGCAAAAGAAGCAGAAGAGAAATTAAAACTAGGATTTATGCTGGCATCTTCTGTTACATATGCGGTAAAGAAGTACATCATGCAGTTCTATGTAAGGATAAGAAAGAAAAGGAAAGGGATAAAAGTAGAATAGAGAAAAATAAGAAAGAAAAATCTTTTAGGGTTGATGTATTCTGTTACAAGTGTAAAAGGCAAGGACATTTTCTACGTGGGTGCCCTAAAACAAAGAAGAAACCCATAATTCGGCTAGGAAAGGCAAAGGGTTGTTACTATTGCAAAGGACTAGGACATAGGCTAAAGAATGTCCTCAGACATGCATTTTGTGCTACCAGGGTAAACACTTAATGAAAGACTGTCTGTAACGACCCGTATTTTTACGGATCGAAAGATTTTAGAACTGTTGTCATTAGGTCGTTAGTGTTGTTAAGTCGACCAGAGTTTAAGTCGTCCAGAGTTAGGTCGTGTTATAGTTTAGGTCGGTCGAGCGACCTAAGGAAGTTAGTGGTAGCAGTTGGCAACTTAAGAAGGTTAGCGGCCTAAGGAATGGAGCGGCTTAAGGGGTTTAGCGACCTAGGGGTTAAGTGAGTTAACGACCTAAGGAAGTTAGGTCGTGGACGAGTTAAGGATAGGTCGTTGAGACCCTGTGTAAAGTGTTAGGTCGTTGAGTCGCTATGTCGTGTTTAGTTAGGTCGCGTAAAGGCTAAGTTGTTAGGTCGCGTAGCAGGTTGGGTTGTGGAGCGATGTAGTAGCTTAGGTCGTACAGTAGTTTGGGACGACTTAAGAGATTGGAGCGACCTATAGGATTCGAGCGACCTAAGGAAGTTGACGACCTAAGGAGTAGACGACTTAAGGATTATAGGTCGTAAGTCGTTAAAAACCCTGTGTTGGAGTTAGGTCGTAAGTCGTTGGGACTTGGCTTAGTGTTAGGTCGTTAGGCCGTGTGCAGTTAGGTCGCGACTTATGATAAGTCGTTAGGTCGCGCACTTGCGTTGTCGCTAAGTCGCGCATGCGTTAAGTCATAACTCAGTTAGGTCGTGTATGTTTTAGGTCGCGCATAGGTTTGAACCGATAGGTCGTTAGGTCGGCATCTCAGTTAAGTCGTAGGATTTGCTAAGTCGTAAGTCGTAGGTCGTGGGGGTTTTCATAAGTCGTGGACGACTTAAGGGGGCGGATGACCTAAGGATTTCTAGCCTATAAATACACGTCCTTGCTTCACTTTTTGGGATCCGGATTTTGAAGCGACGAAGTGCTGCCATTTTGAAAGCTCGAGAACTACACTTCTTCACTTCTTATATCTTCTTTAATCTTGTGCTTCCTTCCATCCAAATTGAAGATCAAATCGAAGATCCAAGAGCTTAGATTGAAGATTTACATCCATCGAAGAGAGATTTCATTTGGAGAATCGAGCTAGATCCTTCGCTGTCCAGATCTGAAATGTGTTGCTTTTGAGGTGTTTAGGTGATTCGGTGAGTGGTGGTTATCTCTCACACGGATCCAAAGGAGTATATCGGATTGGTGGCTTGATTTTGTGTTAAAATAGTGATTTCCATGCATTTTCTTAAACTTAAGTATAGATCTATTGTTCATGATGATTTGACATCCATTTCTACATGTTAACCTATGCAAGTTCATTCATCAAGTTGTAGAGATATTGCTCATGATTCATGCTCGTTAGATTTGGACTCTTTATTTACATGATTGCCATTATTGTTATAATTGTTTATTAGATCATGTTTGAATGCTTGATTACTTGGATTAATGATTGACTTGATTGATTGTTATAAATTAGTTGATTGATGATTTGATTTGGAAAAGTTGGTTGAAGATGATTCAAAAGCTAAGGGAAAGGCTCTTGAATAAGAAAAGCTGCTCGTGGCATATGACGCGGATGATAAAGCTCATATGGATAGATTTGATGATGATGTTGAGATGAGGCTTTGCTATGATGAGATGAAGCGAGGCATGATGTGAGATAGCCTTGGTTCAATCCAGACGGGATCATTCCAAGCATGTTGATGACTCGGTGAAATGGTTCGAGTTTGAGGATAATGGTTGGCTCGAGAGGCGCTTGAGCTAGTATGAGAATAGTCGTCGAGGAGGATGACTAGAAGGCTGAGATTTCATCGTTGTTGAAGGTTCTAGCAGGCTCAAAGCAAGAGTACGCTGGGCAGATTCGATAGTCCCAAAAGACTACAGTTGGTGGTCGAGTACTCTGGGCAGATTCGATAGTCCTAGGCACGGGCTGCGACGACGTGCAGAGTTCTGTCTAGAACCGGGGTTACCATTAGCCCTTGACGGACGGCTGAAAGAAT
Organism: Allium fistulosum; assembly: GCA_030737815.1. Classification (NCBI taxonomy): domain Eukaryota; kingdom Viridiplantae; phylum Streptophyta; class Magnoliopsida; order Asparagales; family Amaryllidaceae; genus Allium; species Allium fistulosum. The sequence goes on from CM060906.1 coordinate 1,025,249,322, forward strand.
GTGCCGGTCATTCAATTAACGGTGGTATCGAAGCAATGATAACAGTGATAGCCAGAGTCATGGATGTTTGGATGTTTGGATGTATCGTCATTCGGTCTCAAGAAAGGTATTTTCTGGGTGCTTATCTGATCTTGGTTTAGGCCTTGGGGGTTTGCACTTGGAAAACATCGACCTTGACTCAAGTGATAATTGCTTTACTTTAAATGTCTGCTTTTCTATGTTTATTTCTGCTTAGTGTGTCTGGGGGCTATCACTGTAGAAAGAGGTGGAGTGGGAGGGTTGGATTCCTATTCCATTTTCCTTTATGCTCTGTTGGTATGTTGTTAGTTAATTTACCGCTCACTAAGACTGTTGTCTGCCTCAAGGTTTTATGTTCAACTCTTATTACCTTGGCTGTTCATCCATTTTGAGATGGGCAGACTAGGTAGCAGGTGACAGGTGCTATTCTTAGTTTCCAACGATGCTGATGACGAAGACGAGCTGGAGGCTTGCATATTATTTTCTTATTATATGTACTGGATGTTCCGCTGCTTGTATATTCTCTGAGTGATATGTAGTGAGGTTGGATGTATTGACTATTCAGATTTTTGTATCAAACTACTATGAGGCTTATTTGATGCGATTTTGTTCTGTGTAGCTTCACTATGTATATTTTTCTCTATTGTATTTTATCCATGCGTTGTGAGTAATACGATATATTCTGCTGTTTTAACCTACCCCTGACGATCGTCCATGGCGGCCTGGCATAGTTTTCAGCGCACTATTTCTATGTTTAGTGCAGGAGTCATGGGCGGTCGCCACATTTGGTATCAGAGCATTGGTTAATCGATTTTAGCCAATGCTCGCTGACGTAACTACGTATGAGAGGCGTAATTGTATTTTGATGGATGATTACTATATATAATATAGTAGCTTAGAAGGATTTGAATTCCTTATGCAGTTGTTTCTCAAGGTGTGCTGATTATTTCTTTTATAGATATTAAGAATGAGTCGAAGAGGGAGACTAGCTGCTAGGGAAGGCCGTGCTGCTGAGGGGGCTGCTGATTATGCTGCTATGTTCGAGGCTATGATGACTTCGATCATGAGAAGGATGCCAGCTCCGGGGCCATAAGTAGATGTTGGAGTTCAAGTTCAAACTCCAAAACCGGTGGATTTTGCTAAGCTGTGTAAAGATTATACTGCTCTTGGAGGAAAGGTTTTCATGGGAACAGAGTCAACTATTGAAGTCCAGAGATGGATAGATGCTTGTAGAAGGATCTTTGGTGACTTGGGAATCGAGGATGCAAACAAAAGGAAGCTCGCATCAAGAAAGCTTCAAGGGAGAGCTTCTGACTGGTGGAACTCTATTACCATTGATACTCCGGAGGAAGAAATTACTTGGGTGCAATTCCAAGCCAGATTTGAAGCTAAGTTCATTTCTACAGCTCAGAAATCTGTTCTGTTCAAGAAGTTTGTGGAGCTCAAGCAAGGTGGAAGACCAGTTCTTGTGTATGTTTCTGAGTTTGAAGCCTTGTCTAAGTATGCTCGATCGTATATTGAATCTTCGTACCAGAAGAATGAGAAGTTTGTGACAGGCTTGGACAATTATCTTGGAAGGCAGTTGGTGGATCATTTGAACGATCCATTTGAGAAGCTTGTGGAGAAAGCTCTCAGGCACGAAAATCTGTTTCCTAAAGAAAGATCTGTTGTTGTTGTGACCAAGGAAGAGTCTAAACCACAGCTGGGTGGAAACAAGAAGAGGAAGCAGTAGCAGCAGTAGAAGGGTAAGGATGGCCAGAAGAAGTCGAAGGGCGAAGTGACCTGCTACAATTGTCAGCAGAAGGGCCATTTCTCCAGAGATTGCAAGAATCCAAAGGTGCCGGTGAAGTGCCACAACTGTGACAAGCAGGGGCATATTAAGAAGAATTGTCCAGAACCGTAGAAGGACAAGCATATTGTGCAAGCTTATGCTTTGGGGGCTGTTCCATCATCTTCAAAAGCTCCTACCGCTGAAGAGAAAGGAAAGAGTGTGGTGGTTCAAGGTACTCTTTCCATATGTGGTGTTCCAGTTAGAGTGTTATTCAATACTGGGGCGTCACATTCTTTTGTTTGTAATGAACTTGTAGGCCGGTTGGGTTTAGAACCGGATATCGTTGATAGACCATTGGTTGTGACTAATCCAGTTAGGGGTTCGTCCTGTCTGTGTATGCTATGCCGTGGTTTGGTTGTATCGAGTCATGATTGCTCTTTTGTTTGTGATTGTTTTGTTCTGAACTTTGCGTGGTTCAGAATTATTTTGGGTATGGACTGGCTTAGGAAGTATGCGGCAAAGGTTGATTGTGAAAGGTTGGAGGTGACAGTCGAGAATGTGGTGTTCCAGTTAGAGTGTTATTCGATACTGGGGCGTCGCATTCTTTTGTTTGTAATGAACTTGTAGGCCGGTTGGGTTTAGAACCGGATATCGTTGATAGACCATTGGTTGTGACTAATCCGGTTGGGGGTTCGTCCTGTCTGTGTATGCTATGCCGTGGTTTGGTTGTATCGAGTCATGATTGCTCTTTTGTTTGTGATTGTTTTGTTCTGAACTTTGCGGGGTTCGGAATTATTTTGGGTATGGACTGGCTTAGGAAGTATGCGGCAAAGGTTGATTGTAAAAGGTTGGAGGTGACAGTCGAGAATGTGGTGTTCCAGTTAGAGTGTTATTCGATACTGGGGCGTCGCATTCTTTTGTTTGTAATGAACTTGTAGGCCGGTTGGGTTTAGAACCGGATATCGTTGATAGACCATTGGTTGTGACTAATCCAGTTGGGGGTTCGTCCTGTCTGTGTATGCTATGCCGTGGTTTGGTTGTATCGAGTCATGATTGCTCTTTTGTTTGTGATTGTTTTTTTCTGAACTTTGCGGGGTTCGGAATTATTTTGGGTATGGATTGGCTTAGGAAGTATGCGGCAAAGGTTGATTGTGAAAGGTTGGAGGTGACAATCGAGAATGTGGGAGGGCGAAAGGTTGTGATACGATGTAAGCATGAGCAAGGCGTCTTCATGAGCTTCATGTATTCGCTGGTTGTTCCACGGGATGGACTGTCATCAGTGCCAACCGCTAATGGATTTGAGGATGTCTTTGATGAGGTCAAAGGGTTACCGCCGCATAGAGAGATCGAGTTTCGAATCGATCTGATTGAAGGAGCCAGACCTGTTGTGATGCCTCTTAAGCGGATGGTGCCTAGGGAACAACAAGAGTTGAAGGTGCAGGTTGATGATCTTTTACGAAAAGGATTCATACGGCGTAGTGTGTCTGAATGGGGTGCACCAGTTGTGTTTGTAACCAAAGCGGATGGATCGTTGAGATTGTGTGTGGATTATCATGAGCTGAATAAAGTGACTAAGAAGAACAAGTATCCATTGCCGAGAATAGATGACTTGTTTGATCAGCTTCACGAAGCTAAGGTGTTTTCTCAGATGGATTTGGCAACGGGATTTCACCAGTTAAGAGTGGCTAAGGATAGTGTGCCAAAGACTGCTTTCAGGACACCATCCGGTTTCTTTGAGTGGCTGGTAATGCCATTTGGATTGACCAATGCACCAGCATATTTTGTGGATCTTATGAATAGAGTGTTCAGAGGTCAGTTGAACAAGTTCGTACTAGTGTTCGTGGATGATATTTTGATTTATTCCAGAACTGAAGAAGAGCACAAGACGCACTTGCGTATTGTTTTGGAAATCTTACGGAAACATCAGCTGAAGGCTAAGTTTTCGAAGTGTCACTTCTGGAAGGGTGAAGTGAGGTTCTTAGGCCATATTATCTCTGGAAATGGAATAGCGGTTGATCCCGCCAAGATAGCGGCAATCCAGGATTGGGGTAGACCTAAGAATGCATCTGATGTGAGAAGTTTTCTTGGATTAGCAGGATACTATCGTCGATTTATCAAAGACTTTTCCAAGGTGGCTGCACCATTAACAGGATTGACGAAAAAGAACCAAGTATTCAGATGGGATGCTAAGTGTGAGCAAGCTTTCAGAATCCTGAAAGAGCGATTGACGAGTGCTCCTGTTTTGACTATTCCAAGTGGAAATGATGAGATGGTGGTTTACACCGATGCATGTAGTACTGGACTTGGAGCAGTGCTGATGCAAAAGGGTAAAGTTGTTGCGTATGCAAGTCGACAACTAAAGCCGCATGAAAGGAATTATCCGACTCATGATTTGGAGTTAGCAGCGATTGTATTTGCTTTGAAGATGTGGAGACATTACCTATTGGGAGTTCGATTCGAGTTGTTTACAGATCATAAGTCGTTGAAGTATCTTTTCTCCCAAAAGGATTTGAATCTTAGGCAGCAACGATGGCTAGAGTTTTTGGCATCGTATGATTTTGGTATAGCCTATACTCCGGGAAAGGGTAACGCAGTGGCAGATGCGTTAAGTCGAAGACATGCAGGATTGGGAGCCATGTTTTCAGAATGGGAGAGTCTCGAGTATTTGGCTGGAATTGACTTCAGGCCTAGATGTGAATTGGAACCTGAGATGTTGGCAAACTTATCGATAAGACCTACTCTTGTGGAAAGGATTGGCGAGAGCCAAAAGCGAGACGATAAGCTTGTCAAGATTATCCGTGATTTGGAATCTGGGTTGGACCTAGAGAAGGATAAAGGATTCACGGTCGATCGAGAAGGTTGGCTTCGGAAGCAAGGACGACTAGTTGTTCCCGATATAGATGAATTGAGAAATGAAGTTCTGAAGGAAAGTCATCACTCGAAGCTGACAATTCATCCAGGTGGAAACAAGATGTATCGGGATATGAAGAGAACCTATTACTGGGAAGGTATGAAGAAGGATGTCGGAAATTTTATTTCCAAGTGCATGAACTGCCAGTTGGTAAAAGCCGAACAAAAGAAGCCAAGTGGATTGCTTCAGCCGTTAGAAGTTCCTACATGGAAGTGGGAGCAAATATCGATGGATTTTATCGATGGACTACCTAGAACAAGAGCGGGAAATGAAGGGATTTGGGTCATCGTAGATCGTTTGACTAAGAGTGCAAGATTCATTCCTGTTAGATCAACCAGGACTGCATCAAAGTTGGCTGAGCTGTATGTTAAGTGGATAGTTTGATTCCATGGTATTCCGAAAAGTATAGTGAGCGATCAAGACCCATTGTTCACTAGTAGATTTTGGAAGAGCTTCCAGGAAGTTTTGGGAACCGAGTTGTGTTTGAGTACAACTTATCACCCTCAAACAGATGGTCAGACTGAGAGAGTCAACCGAGTTTTGGAAGATCTCCTCAGAGCATGTGTTTTGGACTTCAGAGGATCATGGGAAGATCATCTTCATTTGGTGGAATTTTCATATAATAACAGTTACCAGTCAAGCATTGGTATGGCACCGTATGAAGCACTGTATGGAAGACCGTGTAACTCTCCGACATGTTGGTTGGAAACAGGAGAAAAGTTGATACTTGGGCCAGAAATGATTCGACAGACTTCGGATTGCAAGAGATCATTCGGCAACGAATGAAGGCAGCCCAAGACCATCAGAAAAGTTATGCTGATAAGCGTCGTAAGGATTTGGAATTCGACGTAGGTAATATGGTTTTTGTGAAGATTTCTCCACTGAAGAATGTTATTCGATTCTGGAAGAAAGGAAAATTGACTCCGAGATTTGTTGGGCCATTCCCGATCATCGAGCGAATTGGAAAGCTCGACTACAAATTGGAGTTACCAGAAAAGATGGCGGGTGTGTACAATGTTTTTCATGTATCGTATCTACGGAAGTATGTGCACGACTCGAATACGGTGGTTTCTGCTGATAGCTGTGAAGATTTTGAAGTTGACCTAGTTGATAAGAGACCTCGTAAGCCGCTTCGTGTTGTGGAAACTGACACGAAACAGCTTAGGAGGAAGGTAGTTAGGTTGCTCAAGATACAATGGAGTGATGATGTTAACGACTGTACATGGGAGGTGGAAGAGAGGATGAAGGCAGCTTATCCTGAACTCTTCGAGGTATGGCCATAAGGTGTCGTGTCATCTCACGACATTGTAACTTGTTCTAGTCTTAGAATTCTGCATGGTAGGCTAGTAATTGGATGCATGATTTGTTGATTGCTATGGATGGTAGGCATGCATAATGGTTTTTTATTGCTCTTGTTTGTTTAGAATTTCGGGGGCGAAATTCCTAAGGGGGAGAGAATGTAACGACCCGTATTTTTACGGATCGAAAGATTTTAGAACTGTTGTCATTAGGTCGTTAGTGTTGTTAAGTCGACCAGAGTTTAAGTCGTCCAGAGTTAGGTCGTGTTATAGTTTAGGTCGGTCGAGCGACCTAAGGAAGTTAGTGGTAGCAGTTGGCAACTTAAGAAGGTTAGCGACCTATGGAATGGAGCGGCTTAAGGGGTTTAGCGACCTAGGGGTTAAGTGAGTTAACGACCTAAGGAAGTTAGGTCGTGGATGAGTTAAGGATAGGTCGTTGAGACCCTGTGTAAAGTGTTAGGTCATTGAGTCGCTATGTCGTGTTTAGTTAGGTTGCGTAAAGGCTAAGTTGTTAGGTCGCGTAGTAGGTTGGGTTGTGGAGCGATGTAGTAGCTTAGGTTGTACAGTAGTTTGGGACGACTTAAGAGATTGGAGTGACCTATAGGATTCGAGCAACCTAAGGAAGTTGACGACCTAAGGAGTAGACGACTTAAGGATTATAGGTCGTAAGTCGTTAAAAACCCTGTGTTGGAGTTAGGTCGTAAGTCGTTGGGACTTGGCTTAGTGTTAGGTCGTTAGGCCGTGTGCAGTTAGGTCGCGACTTATGATAAGTCGTTAGGTCGCGCACTTGCGTTGTCGCTAAGTCGCGCATGCGTTAAGTCGTATCTCAGTTAGGTCGTGTATGTTTTAGGTCGCACATAGGTTTGAACCGATAGGTCGTTAGGTCGGCATCTCAGTTAAGTCGTAGGATTTGCTAAGTCGTAAGTCGTAGGTCATGGGGGTTTTCATAAGTCGTGGACGACTTAAGGGGGCGGACGACCTAAGGATTTCCAGCCTATAAATACACGTCCTTGCTTCACTTTTTGGGATCCGGATTTTGAAGCGACGAAGTGCTGCCATTTTGAGAGCTCGAGAACTACACTTCTTCACTTCTTATCTCTTCTTTAATCTTGTGCTTCCTTCCATCCAAATTGAAGATCAAATTGAAGATCCAAGAGCTTAGATTGAAGATTTACATCCATCGAAGAGAGATTTCATTTGGAGAATCGAGCTAGATCCTTCGTTGTCCAGATCTGAAGTGTGTTGCTTTTGAGGTGTTTAGGTGATTCGGTGAGTGGTGGTTATCTCTCACACGGATCCAAAGGAGTATATCGGATTGGTGGCTTGATTTTGTGTTAAAATAGTGATTTCCATGCATTTTCTTAAACTTAAGTATAGATCTATTGTTCATGATGATTTGACATCCATTTTACTACATGTTAACCTATGCAAGTTCATTCATCAAGTTGTAGAGATATTGCTCATGATTCATGCTCGTTAGATTTGGACTCTTTATTTACATGATTGCCATTATTGTTATAATTGTTTATTAGATCATGTTTGAATGCTTGATTACTTGGATTAATGATTGACTTGATTGATTGTTATAAATTAGTTGATTGATGATTTGATTTGGAAAGTTGGTTGAAGATGATTCAAAAGCTAAGGGAAAGGCTCTTGAATAAGAAAAGCTGCTCGTGGCATATGACGCGGATGATAAAGCTCATATGGATAGATTTGATGATGATGTTGAGATGAGGCTTTGCTATGATGAGATGAAGCGAGGCATGATGTGAGATAGCCTTGGTTCAATCCAGACGGGATCATTCCAAGCATGTTGATGACTCGGTGAAATGGTTCGAGTTTGAGGATAATGGTTGGCTCGAGAGGCGCTTGAGCTAGTATGAGAATAGTCGTCGAGGAGGATGACTAGAAGGCTGAGATTTCATCGTTGTTGAAGGTTCTAGCAGGCTCAAAGCAAGAGTATGCTGGGCAGATTCGATAGTCCCAAAAGACTACAGTTGGTGGTCGAGTACTCTGGGCAGATTCGATAGTCCTAGGCACGGGCTGCGACGACGTGCGGAGTTCTGTCTAGAACCGGGGTTACCATTAGCCCTTGACGGACGACTGAAAGAATGTGTCGGTCATTCAATTAAAGGTGGTATCGAAGCAATGATAACAGTGATAGCCAGAGTCATGGATGTTTGGATGTTTGGATGTATCGTCATTCGGTCTCAAGAGCGGTATTTTCTAGGTGCTTATCTGATCTTGGTTTAGGCCTTGGGGGTTTGCACTTGGAAAACATCGACCTTGACTCGAGTGATAATTGCTTTACTTTAAATGTCTGCTTTGCTATGTTTATTTCTGCTTAGTGTGTCTGGGGGCTATCACTGTAGAAAGAGGTGGAGTGGGAGGGTTGGATTCCTATTCCTTTTTCCTTTATGCTCTTTTGGTATGTTGTTAGTTAATTTACCGCTTACTAAGACTGTTGTCTGACTCAAGGTTTTAGGTTCAACTCTTATTACCTTGGGCTGTTCATCCATTTTGAGATGGGCAGACTAGGTAGCAGGTGACAGGTGACAGGTGCTGTTCTTAGTTTCCAACGATGCTGATGACGAAGACGAGCTGGAGGCTTGCATATTATTTTCTTATTATATGTACTGGATGTTCCGCTGCTTGTATATTCTCTGAGTGATATGTAGTGAGGCTGGATGTATTGACTATTCAGATTTTTGTATCAAACTACTATGAGGCTTATTTGATGCGATTCTGTTCTGTGTAGCTTCACTATGTATATTTTTCTCTATTGTATTTTACCCATGCGTTGTGAGTAATACGATAGATTCTGCTGTTTTAACCTACCCCTGACGATCGTCCATGGCGACCTGGCACACTTTTCAGCGCACTATTTCTATGTTTAGTGCAGGAGTCATGGGCGGTCGTCACACTGTCCAATGATGAAGGTGGCTGATTTAGGGCCTCGAAGATAAAGTACCGTCTACCTTAAAAAGGATCCAAGAATAGTATATTTAGAAGTTCAAGTTTCTATATATAAGATGGTGATGGATGATAAGCTATATTTCCTAGGGAGTTATTCCTAAAAATTTGGAATACAACTAGGAATGAATGTATAAATATGATGTTAATTAATTAAACTTCTCTTTGGATTATCCTCTTCTTTGGATTATCCTCTCAGGGCACTTCTTCTATCTTATATCCGATCAAATTTAATAAGATATTTTGAAGTAAAAATATTATATAATATAAAGAAGTGTCTTTATAAAAGTGTTTAGATTAAGAAATTATTTAAGAATAAATTTATTAAAAGTATATTTTATAAAATAAAGTGTAATTAGTAAAAAAATAAAATAAAATGATATTTGAGAAAGATGGATTTAAGGATTCATTTCCTAATGTTTTGAAAAAGTATAAAGGGAAAGTTATGTAATATAAAATAAGTTTGGAATTAAATTTACAAGGAGATTTAGTAACAAAGAAATTTCAAAGGAATTTTGAAATAAGAATTATAATGGTATTATTCCGAATAAATGATAATTGATTTCAATTGGAAAAGATCTAGAAATATTTTTGCGAATAAATATTTAAGGCTACTAATGAATCGTTTTGGGTTTGTAGTAAACGATGTTTTAGTAACATTTGTTTTAAACCCTTGAATGACACTTTGGAAGAAATGTTATGATTATGTTTAGTCTTTAACAATGGGATTTTAAAAATAATAAAAAGAATTAGAGTATTTTATAAAAAGATAGAAAATAATATAATTAACAAGTTATGAAAAGAGAAGTCCATTTTAACAATGTTTTGGTGGTACTTGTTTTAATATCTTCGGTTATATTTTAAACTAAGCAGAACTTGTTGAGTAAATTATGAATATACTTAAAGCAACTGAATTAGTATATGAATACTTTTATATATTGAAACTGTAAAGGTAAAGAGAGTATATATATATAAAGGAAGTTTTGAAAGGAATGTTAAATTGATTGAGTAACTTTTAAATAAATAAAGATTGTTTTCACATTTGATATTAGTTAAAGGAAGTTTATGGTGATTTATCAATTTAATGAATTATTTTGGAACTGATTTTTTCAAGAAACCATTAAGATATGTTTAGAAATGTGCTATAGTAAAAAAAACTATATTTATCTTTTGAAAAGAAATGTGTTTTTAAGTATAAATATTTGGAAATATAAATATAAAATTTATGTATAAAGAAGTATCTTTAACAGGGTTTGAATAAAGATGAAAGTTTTATGAAATATTTTCATAAGAATTTAGGGAAGGTTAATAAATCCTTATGAAGTATATAGATTATTTCGTCGCATGATTTAATCTAAGATCCGAGTGTAGAACTTTGACGTGTTTGACACTTACATGAAAGTGGATTATCACTCGATTCTTGACGATGAACATTGATTAGGGTTTGTAGTTGGATACTTGAGTTTTCTATCATAGTTGAGAGCTATGCAAGAAAAATTAAAATTCTGATCAGAAAGCCCGATGAGAGTCCACACTAAATGATCGGAGGATCAATACTAGTTCGGAATTAAAGTTGTGAATTCTAATAGTAGATCGAATCAAATATTATGTGCAAATGATCCGTGTACATCATACACATGTAAGTTAAAAAAACAAATATTTTGGGCAAACCTTTGGTTTTTTGTTTGGGTAATTTTGGGGATGAAATTCTTTTAAGAGGGAAGTCTGTAACGACCCACCAATTTATCACTTTGATAAATTGTATTTATTTTGAAATAAAAGGTTGATAATACAAATAATATTGTTTTGAGTGATAATAAGTAAAAGTAATTTTATTTTGAATAGATATTTACAAAAATATCTTCCTCGAAATCTAAATCGATAAAATGGCTAAAAACTGTTTTATCAATCACCAGCTCTATAATCGTAAAACGTCGTGCACAGAGCTAGATACATACACTTATTTTTATAATTGAACAAGAATATGAAATATTATTAATTTATTTATTTTGGGAAATTAAACGAATGTATGACATCCTCAATGGTGCCTTTATATTTAATAATTGATTCATGATTTTAAATTGAGATTTAATGATTTATTAGTTATTATAATTATTCAAAATAATTGTTTTTAAATGATAATAATTCATTTTAACTAGTTATAAAGTGATAGTAAATAATTTATAATATTTTTATAAAGAGATATATAATCAGTTTGAAAATATAAGAAAATTGATATCACTTTATCGGTATAATAGAAATTTTTGTAAATAATAGTTAATATTGATTTATATGATTTTATAATTCAAATGAGATCATTTTTATTAATAATGATTATAATTTTCTTTTCAAATTTTGTTTACATATATATGTAATTTAAATTATAATAGAAATGTGACCGAGAATCGGTTTTTTGATTTTCAACGGTTTAACGAACGGAAGTTGTTTGAAAGTCATTGCAACCTTGTTTATATGTCATGTGAACATATATTACATACAAATACATCCATTAACATATACATGAATACATATATACATACATGTGACATAAATACATGTATAAATACATAAAGTTAAAAATATCTAAGATATTTTTCATTTATTTAACCCTTAAGTCATCCAAAAGTCAAATACACATGCTAGGAAGTGAATGATTTGATGGAGGAACATGGGGAGGGGGATAACGTGGGGAACATGATGATTAAGTAGGGTGTGGGCAAAGGGTTGTTTTGTACATTCACTTTTAGATATTTCCTACCATTTTTTCCTATAAATACCCTTCCATTTCATTCACCTTCTTATTCATTTTTCCTAAGATCCTTCTCTCCATTTTATTGGCTTCTTCCTTAAAGAATTCATGAAGAAATTTTAATAGTAAAGAAAATAAAAATATTAATACATATATATTAGCATTTGACCTCTAAACAAAGTGCAAACACCTCCCTATCCCCTTTACAACTCATGCCACAACCTACTTCTCGTTTGGCTGAGAACACCAAACTCCAAGAAGCTAGGCCGATCCCATCAAGGAGAAAAGGAGTTTGGAAAGCTCTGAAGAAAGGAAAAGAGGAAGAAGTGATGCCGGAGTGATGTTGGACATTCAGGAAGCTACGAAAAAGATTGGTGGAGTGGAGCCGTTAGTGAGTACTCAATGTATATTTAATAATAAATAATCTCTGTAACTATTTTAAGTATGATAATATGACCATTTAATCTCTTAATGATTTGTATGAATGGTTGATAACTCGAATGATTATATGGTTGATTATATGGATGTTGATATGGTTGATAAATTGGTTGTGATAATCATGAGAAATCATAAAAAATGGTTAATTAATAGAAATGAATGCATATAATATGTGTATGGAGTTTATTTAGCATCTTAATGGTTTTGAAAATATAAAGAAGGTTGAAAATGAATATTATAATAATATAATATTATGAAATGATTTAAAAGTAAAAAAGAGATTTAATGTGGAAAAATATTGGTTTAAATGTTTGACAGTAATTTATAAATGTTTTATAAACATATGAAAGTGTTTTGGTGAAGTTTGAAAGGTATATGAAAATTTAGTCAAAAACAGGTGCGTCGCATAACGGTAGTTCGCGATTTCGCGCCATAAAAGTCAAATGAGTGTATAGAATGGATTTTGGCTCGGAGTTCATCGAGATAATAATTTTCCAAACTATTATATCCATAGTTTTCCAACAAAAGAAGAAAATTTATATTTTGATAAGTAAATTATGAAATATGAGTAAAAGAAGTTTTGGAAAAATCCTGATTTTGTAGTTCAGAATCCAAAACTGGATTTCTTTGGAAATGATGTTTTAAATTGTTTAAAAATCTGGAATAAATCATATAAATCTTTTAAAATGTTTTAAAATTGATTTGAGTAATAAAAATAATTTTTCAAGTAATAAAAAGTCGTTTTGATCAATATAGCTTAAAAAAGCACTTTTCGCAGCACTTTTCCGCAACTCTTTTCTACCACTTTTGAAATACAGTTTCGAACTTAACGATTCTTTTTCAATCTTTTATAAATGTTTTCAAATGATTAATAAAGTATTTTAAAGGTAATTTGAAGGATTTATGAAATGATTAAAGGTTTAATGATTTAGAGTCGACCAAATAACTTGACCGCCTTTTGGGTGTCAAAGAGATAGGGGTCTAGGCTTGAGTTTGGAAAACCAGTTTCCTGCTCTCCCTGGCTATCCGAACTAGCCTGATGGATGGGATAGTAAATTTGTTTTACTCAGATCAAGATTCCCCGAAGTATAAAGATGTAATTTTCCAAATTTAATTAACTTGGTTTGTATAGTAATGATTTGCAAATGATTTGGAAATGTTTTCCTAAATAAATGATGAAATGATTTGGAAGTGTTTTCCTAAATAAAAGGTGAAATGATTTGGAATTATTCCAAGATAAAAAATTAAAAAAAACTAACCAAATGATTTGATAAATGAGGCTTAACGATTCAATATACTCTGAAAAATATAAAGAAATGATTCAATGAATATATCTCTAAAATGAATATATCTCTAACAGATATCTATGAATGAATAAAAAAGATGAATCGAATTGATTGATAATCATCTATGAACTTAACATCTTTTTAGTCGATGATTGGTTCGGAGGAACCGGGGTCGAATCTGGTGTAATTCCTAACCGGAAACCACTCTAAACCAATGTATACGTTCGAAAGTGAAGACCTGATGATGATGTTTTTGAAGACGAGGATCTTCATGATGAAGGGCTGCTTGCCATTAGTCCCTCGAGGTGAAATTTACCACATCATATATTTATGGTGGTAGTAGTGCTCTATAATGAAAATCTTCGGTTGCAAGGACTAATCGCTACTAATCCTAGGGATAATTCTCGATAGGATGTGGTAGGAGGAGTGCCTTCTGTTTCATTCAATCCTAGAATGAACTTGTATGGACGAATGTCTGATATTGCATTTCTGAAATCAGTTGTGTAATTAAGGAATGTCAATGTGGCATTCAAAGTGGAAGCTGTGATGATCAAAGTGTGGCTATGCGAAAAGCAAAGCATGGCTTTGTGGAGCATAGACTCACGACCTCACACCCCAAGAATGGTACGGGATATTATGCGGTCTGAAGGACATATTTTGGGCTATTAGTTAAGAGGAATAAAAGGCATCTATTGCCTTAAGATGATGAAATGGAAAGGTATGGAGGCTGATGGTGATTGTGTAAAGCCACCGAGTAATACAATGTTCCATGGTAGTGTAGCAGTAAAGTTCAGAGGCTGACCGAGATCGTGTAAAGCAACTGGAGTGAGCTAGGACTGTTATACGTGGGTTTTTTGGGTTTGAATGGTCACTAGTTCCCTATCATGTTGAAAATCCAATTCCAATACGTTGCCTTTACGGTTTTGATTGTAGAACCAACTTTTAGAAAGTAGCTAGTAAGCCATCAAATTTAATCAATGTAACAATTTCGGCTATTTCATATATTATTTAAAAATGTTTTCAAAAGAATGTTATTAGAAATAATATCAAATTATTTTGGTATAAAAGTGATTTGGTTATCATAAGGTAAAACCCAGTTCATATTTATGTGTGGGCGTGGTCTTATGAGATGCCCTTCTTTTCAACGGTTTAAAACTGGCATCAATTCATAAATCGAGTATCTCACGCTAGTTTATCATGCCAAATCCAGGTATTTTAAATACTCGGGTTAGATCCGAGTAGTTTCAGGTTTAGTTGAAGATACTTAGAGTTTCCAAAGGAGAGCTAGAGATCTTCATCTACGTATGGACGTATTCTATTATCCGCTGCATATATTGCATTTTTTTGTTTGGTTGTGAGCATTTGAAAGGACAGGGGTTTATAACTATCCAGGCTGAATCCAGGTTAGACTCTGATATTGTATTCAAAATTTTCCACTGTAAAGATTTTATATTGAAATAATATATGTTATTCCATTCGTGTGATATTTTGTTCTATCTTTATTCTATTTTTCCCCTAACAGTCAGGCTTTTCGGCACTTGGATTTGCAGCATGAGGATGTATTAGTGCCGATTTTCGAGGGTCGAAAATCCTGGTTGTTACACTATATGTATTTGTTGAGCAAACTCAAGTTATATATACTATACTTAGGCCATCACGATATGGTAGGTATGAATGAATAATTTCGTTTAGATTTATTGTGAAAACTTAAGATCGAAGCGAACTTAGGATAAGGCGCCAAGGTAGGAGTTGTATATGATATAATCGATAAGGAGTAATCCATCGTCCGTGGAGTATGACTTGTTAAGAAGGCTCAAGGTTAGAATTCCAAGAGGATAAGTCCTGACACATACTAATGAAGTCGAAAGATGTATATGTTTCGACTTAGGGTTTGGTGAAACATAAAAGACTAGTGGGAGCTTATTAGTAAAATGAAACATAAAGCTTAACCTTACTAATACTACAAGAACATCTACTATGATTCGTCCTAATAATCTGCTATTTAAACTTGCAGAAATGAGAACTCCAAAACTATTTTCTAAAAACGATAAACTTACTAGACCTAACTATACCAATTGGCTAAGAGCAATCAAAATAGTGTTGACTTATGAGCGCCTTTGGACTGCTATTAACCCAATGGTGTTGTAAAGACTAGGCTAGGCATGTTTGATTAAAGAATAGCCGCTGATGATGCGGACCTCGAAATAGGACTTATGAAAAATGAGTGTCAAACCTAGAGATCGCCCATTCGTGCTATCTACGTTAGACAAGCCGCTGTAGAGGAAACACAAAAAAATATATGTCCATGAGATATTCGATAGTCTCAAGGACTTGTTTGTTGAACATTCATGTTCCACAAGGTACGAGCTCATGATGAAACTGTTCAATACCAAAATAATTAATGGACAGAAAGTGGAAGATTACATGCTAATGATGAAGGGTTATATGGATAGGCTTTCACAGTTAGGCATACATATAAGCAATGAACTATAAGTAGGCTTGATCCTTGGTTTCATTACTTCTAGTATGAACGGTCCATACTGAATTATAACACGAACCAATTAAATGTGAATATCATGGAGCTCCTCAATATGTTGAGGTCGGCCGAGTCTACATCTAAGGATTAAGGCGACGTACTTGTTATGAAGGGTAGTGCACATCTTCGAAGAATAAAAAAAAGTAGAAATGAGAAGGTAAGAAGAACAAGAATAGTAAGAAGACCAATGAAAAGGGTGAATGCCACCACTTCCACAAGAAAGGTCACACAAAAAGGAACTGTCCTGACTGCTTAAAGATTATTAAGGAAAGCATGCTAAACGGTTTTGTGGCTCTATCAGGTACGTTTATGATTCCAAATTGTTCTATAATTAATAAAATGTCATGGATTTTAGATACTGGATCTAATACTTATATATCTAATTCGTTACATGAGCTTAGGAACTAACACATGTGGCAAAAGGAGAGATGAGGCTCCAAGTTGCTGATGGATCAATAGTAGATACAACGGCAGTAGGAGACCATCCTTTAGTTTCTCCTAGTGGATTAGTATAAGTATTAAATAATTTCTATTATGTAAAAGACTTTTATTTGTAGGATTATTTTTGTTTCTTGATTATCTGAGACTGGATATATATTTCATTATGCAAATAATGTTATGAACATTAGTTTGGATAGAAATAAAGTCTGCGAAGGTGTTCATGAAAATGGCATTTATGTGATTAACAATAATTATTTGCGTTCTGTGAATAATGCGTCTAACAATATAAATGATGGTTATCTTTGGCATTTTAGGCTAGGTCATGTTAGTGAGAAACTACTATATAGATTGAAAATCGAGGGCATTCTACCGTCAATTGATTCTAAATCATTTGACACATATGAGTCGCATCTCAAAGGTAAAATGACTAAGCACACCTTCAGTGGGAGCGATGAAAGAGTTAATGAACTCCTAGGGTTAATACATAGCGATGTATGTAGCCCAATGCCTATAGTTACTATAGATAATAGTTCTTACTTTGTTACCTTTATTGATGATTTCTTGGGACTAGGATACGTGTAACTTATGAAGAAGAAATCCGACTTCTATGAGAAATTTGTTAAATATAAAATGTAGTAGACAATCAAATGGACCGTCAGACTAAGATCTTACGATCAGATCGAGGGGGTGGGTATGTTGGATAGGATTTCCAATAATACATAAATTGTAATGGGATTATCTCTCAGGTTACTCCATCCTATACTCCAAAACACAATGGTGTGCTGGAGCGAAGGAACTGAACCCTATTATATATGGTTCATTCCATGACTAGTAAGGCGGAGTTGATTCTGTCCTATCAGGGATAAGCGTTAGAAACCGCATCTCATATGTTGGACTTGTTACCTAATAAATCTATGCCCAAAACACCATATAAAATGTGGTACGATACGAAACCCCAACTCAAGCACTTGAAGGTGTAGAGCTATTCGGCCTACGTTATGTTGGCTCAAATAAACTAGTGGTAAGAAGGGTACTGTATAAATTTATAGGATATCCCACAAACTTGATGGGATATATATTCTACAATACTGAGGAACAAAAGGTCATTGTTTCTCAACATGCTGTCTTTTTAGAAAAGGAATTTTTATCTAAGGAAATTAACAGTGAGGTTGTAGACTTGGATGAGATCCAAGAAATTAACACTAAAATTGGAACAATGGGAGAACCAAGTTCACCCGTATATGAAATCACGCAACCTATTCGAAGATTGGTAAGGAATCTCGCGCATCAGAGAGATATTATGGTTATTTCATGGATGACAAGGAGGATTTTGTCTTAGATGACGACACTCCTCCATCCTTCCAACAAGCACTGCAAAGTAAAAACTCTGCACTGTGTCTTATAGCAATGAAATCAGAGATGGATTCCATGTACGAAAACAAAGTTTGGACTTTATCAGACATATCTGAAGGGATAAAACTCATTGGCTATAAATGGATTTTTAAGAAAAAGATAAATGCAGATGGGCAAGCGGATGTTAGTCCATGAGATGATGAGATGATGGTTTTGATGATAACAACCATGGAATAGATTATAAAATATAAATACTAACATTACAAGTTTAGATATATATGTATATGCAGGATCTAACCATGCAGGTATCAAGAATGAAGACTGTATAGTATAGAGATTCAAGATATAGAGATAGAAGACTCATGAGTATCAAGAATTTCAAGAGTTCAAGATTCCAAGATAAGTTATATAGTTAGGAATATTGTTAAAAATCATAGAAAGGCACTGACATCTTAATATCTATTTTATTCGTGGAATGGAATCCACTTCGTGCTCGTTAAAGGGATGGAACCCTAAGTAGGATGGAACCTACGAAAATCTAGTGGGACATTGTTTTGTATCCACTAATTTTAATTCAAATGATTTTACAAAATTATCTTGTTTTCAAAATGATTTCAAAACTTTCCATTTAAAAGATTCAAAACTCTCTATCCTGATTTTAAATAATTTTAGCCTAAAAAACATCTTTATTTTCAGAGTCAAAATTACTTCTGATTTTAAACTATCTTTTCAAATAATATATTTAACTTTTAAATTATTTATACTTTGATTTAAATTATAGTTAAATAATATGTATATATTGGTCTTTATATTTACTTATGTATTTTAACTATAGTTAAGTATATTTATAAAGTTTAAAATAATTTTAATATAAGATAGAGGTTATTTTCAAAGAAAATCAAAACACCAAAAATCCCTTTGGGATGTCGACATGCCCAAGTACCCCATGTCGACATAGTGTCAGTTGGTTTCAAAATTCAAATTTCAAAAGAAGTGTCTATTCGCCATAACTCTTCATGAATGGTCATGGTTGTTGCTCTTCTATAAATAGGGGTCAGTTTCAATGAATTTTTAATCACTTTTTTCTGGGTTTCACTCCTCTTCTTCTTCCACATTTCTTAATACAAAATCATACCATTACTCTGCCGAAATCAACATCGAATCATACTCGATTACTTCTAGTGTGATTCTCCATCACTATCTCTACAAGATCCAAGTGCTAATCTGAGTTATAGACTTTTTGTAATCAATCGAGCGAGAGAAGGTGTGATTGTAGCCCTGGAAATCAATTGGGTGAACTTGTTGCCCCGGAAATCAAGTATCTCTACTGATGCAGCAGCGGATAACAAAAATGATGAATCGGTGAAAGTAACGATCGATGGAATAAAAGATACCGAATGGCCCAAATCCGTTGATCCAAAGATACCGGATTTTAGCTATCTCAAACACGTTGATCGCACACGATACCGTGTTTAAAGATCTACGATTCTTCGTACGTTGATCTAGCGCATTAGATACCGTGAATCGGCTTCAGCGATTGTTGATTCAAGAGCACTTGAATACCGAAGGTGGAGATAGGAGATCACACTCAACTACCAATTGAAGAAGTGGCACAAAGCACACAAACAAATTTTATTCAAAATCAACTTAACTATTACAAATGACACCACCATCCCTATTTATAGGGTTACAAACATACACGCCTAAAAACTTGACAACACTTAGGTCATGAACGACCTAACATAGACCAACGACCTACGACCTAAAACAATGCGACCTAAAAACAAACAAGTTTACAACACACGCTTACATCACAAAACATCCGACCTAAAACAGGCTTGCGACCTACGACCTAACATAGGTCGTTAACGACCTACAACATTTCAACACAACAAAATACAACATCACACAAGGTCGAGCGACCTAAAAGATACTCGGCAGCGATCCATCTTGAGCGACCTAGAGAAGCGGCTTCAGGAAATCTTCGAGCGACTTAAGTTGAGCGACCTAACTTCAAATGGCTTCAGTGAACTTGCAGCATACACATCAACGACCTAACTTAGGTCGTAACCCGCTTCCGCGACCTAACATAGGTCGTATCACTTCTCCGCGACCTAACTTAGGTCGTATCTCCTCTCTGCAACCTATCGTAGGTCGTAACCCATCTTCGCGACCTAGCATAGGTCATAACTCATTCTCGCGACCTAACTTAGGTCGTAACTCGTTAGGTCGTTTGAGTAACTCGGAGCGACCTATAGGAATTAGTAACTCGCTAGGTCGTTTGATCGCCTTCTTCTTTAACTCGTTAGCTCGTTCCAGCATGATATATTCCTCGTTAGGTCGCACACGACCTAAAAGCACGTTAGGTCGCTCGCGACCTAAGACTTGGTAATTTTGGGCTGCATCATCCTCCCTTGGTTGAAAAAAATTCGTCCTCGAATTTGCGCTTTCCTCTTCCACAACAAGTTCATCTCCATAATAAGGAATAAGATGTTTAACATTAAACACGTCAGAAGTGTACACATCCTCCGGCAGCTTCAACCTATAAGCATTTTCATTGATCCGTTTCACAATCTTTATAGGACCAATCTTTCGAGCTTTAAGTTTATTGTATGCTCCCACTGGAAAACAATCCTTCGTTAGTACAGCATATACTAAATCACCTTCATTAAATTCAACACTCCTTCGTTTCAAATCCGCAGATCGTTTATACTTTTCATTCGTTTTCTCCAATCGTTCCTGAACGATTTTATGACATTCTGCCAATCCATCAACAAAATCAACAGCCCATTTAACTGTCCCCTTTGGTTGTGGTACTATCGTCAAATCCAACGGTCCCTTTGGTAAACTTGAATACACTATCTGAAATGGACTAAAACCCATACTACGGTTTATAGCATGATTATGTGCAAATTCTGCTTGACATAACTTCACATCCCAACTCTTCAGATTATCCTTCACAAGGCACCGCAACAAATTTCCCAACGATCTGTTCACCACTTCCGTTTGCCCATCTGTCTGCAGATGATAGGCGCTACTAAAATTCAGCTTTGTTCCAACCATCTTTCACAAACTTAACCAAAAATGGCTTAGAAATCTAGTATCCCGGTCAGAGACAATGGATTCACGTAGCCCATACAATCGATACACCTCTTTAAAGAATAACTGAGCAACACAGACGGCATCAGCAGTCTTCTTACAAGCGATGAAATGTGCCATCTTCGAAAACCTATCCACTACAACATATATCGAATCATTCCCCCTCCGAGTTCTTGGTAACCCCAAAACAAAATCCATACTGAGATCAACCCATGGTCTAGTCGGCACGGGTAAGGGCATATACAATCCCGCATTCGTCGCTGTCCCTTTAGAAACTTGAAAAATATGACATCTCTCCACAAATCTTTCAACTTCTCTTTTCAACGAAGGCCAATAATAAGATTGAGAAATCAATTGTAAAGTACGATCTCTACCCACATGACCTTCCTCATGCAACTCCTTCACAATCTTCATTCGTAAGCTACACTCCGGTACACATAATCAATTCCCCTTAAAAAGAAAACCATCCACCATTACAAACTCATCCGTCTTCCCCTCCTTGACTTCATCTACATACTTCTCAAAGTGAGGATCATCAACAAATAATTCTGGCAATACATCAAAACCCGTCACTTCAACCTTCATTGTAGTCAACAAATGATTCCTTCGACTTAATGCATCTGCCACTCGATTCGTAATTCCTGACTTATGCTTCACCACAAATGTAAATTGTTGTAAGTAGGCAATCCACGAAGCATGCCTAGCTGCAATCTTGTCCTATCCTTGCATATGCTTCAACGCCTCATGATCAGTATATAAAACAAATTCTTTATGAAACAAATAATGTCTCCAATGTTTCACAGCTTGCACAATAGCATAAAATTCCACATCGTAAGTATTATATCTCATCTTTGCTCCCGATAACTTCTCACTGAAATATGCAATAGGATGTCCTTTCTGACTCAACACCCCTCCAATTCCAACCTTCGATGCATCAGTATGTAATTCAAACAACAACTGAATATCTAGCAACACTAGAATTGGTGCTGTCGTCAAAAGTTCCTTGATTCTTTCAAAAGCAAACCCTACTTCCTCCGTCCATGAAAATTGCTTCCCCTTCATACAATCAGTAACTGGTGCCATCACGCTACTGAAGTGTGGAATAAATCTTCGGTAGAATGATGCTAAACCATGAAAACTTCTAACTTCTGTGATTGTCCTGGGTTGTGGCCAATTTCTGATTGCTTCAACTTTATTCCGATCCACCTGTATACCTCCTTATGAAATAACATATCCCAAAAATAAAACACTATGCGTCATGAACACGCATTTCTTCGTTGCAGCATAAAATTGTTCATGTCGCAGTATCATCAACACCTCTCTCAGATGTTGCAAATGTTGTTCTGTGCTTTTACTATATATCAGTATATCATCAAAGTACACCACCACGAATTTCCCAATAAATGGTCTAAAGATTTGATTCATCACCCTCATAAATGTACTCGGTGCATTCGAAAGACCAAACGGCATAACCACCCATTCGTACAATCCTTCTCTCGTCTTGAATGCTGTCTTCCATTCATCCCCTGGTCTGATTCGAATTTGATGATAACCACTCTTCAAATCAATCTTCGAAAATATAGTAGCCCCGCTCAACTGATCCAACAAATCATCAAGCCTCGGCATCGGAAATCTATATCTGACAGTGATTTTATTGAGTGCCCTGCTATCCGTACACATCCTCCTTGTTCCATCCTTCTTCGGCACTAACAAAGCTGGCACCGCACAAGGACTTAAACTTTCTTGTACACGCCCCTGTTCAAGCAACTCTTCCACTTGCCTTCTCAACTCTTCATGTTCCTTTGGACTCATTATGTAATGTGGTCTATGAGGTAACACAGCTCTTGGAACAAGATCAATTTGATGTTGAATGTCTCTCAATGGTGGTAACTCCGTTGGTAGCTCCTCAGAAAATACATCGTCAAATTCTCCCAGCACTGGCTTTACTTCTTCAGGAATCTCAACCACTTCATTACTCTCATGTCCAATCAACAAGAATACTTCAGGCTCCTCTTCTACCTCCTTAACAAACTCCTTCAAAGATAACAGAGTTTTCAGCTCTTCAATCTCCTCCAACTTGTTTTCTTCTTGTTGTCGCTTCTTAGGAACTAGAGTGATTTTAGTACTTTCAAACATGAAACTATAACTGTTAGTACGACCATCATGTTGCACAGCCCTATCATATTGCCACGGCCTCCCCAACAACAGATGACATACATCCATATCCACAACATCACACCAAATTTCATCTTTGTATTTCTTTCCAATTGAAAAATTAACACAAGCTCTTCGTCCAACTTTCACCTCCCCACCTTTCCTCAACCAAGCTAACTTGTAAGGTTTCAGATGCTTCTCTGTTTTCAAGGCTAACTTCTTCACAGCTTCTGTAGAGATGATATTATCACAGCTACCCGCATCAATAACAAACTTGCAAACCCTTCCCAAGATAGTGCATGTTGATTGAAAGATGTTACTCCTCAAACAGCTCGTTTCCTCCTCCCGTTTTGGTGTTAAACATGACCTTTTCATCATTAATGAATACCCTTCATCTCCCGACACATTTTCTTCCTCCTCATCATGTAGTGAATTAGAACATTCAGCTTCTACCTCATCTTCCTCTGCCTCAGCAATCATCGTTCACTTCTTTGGCTTCGTACATTCATTGCTTTTGTGACCCATCTCCTGACAATTGAAACATTTGATACCACTATTGATTCTGGTCTTAGCAACTTCATTAACAACCGGTTTGTAACAGCCTTCGAAACATTCGCATTGCTACTAGCCCTTTTCATTGGATTGTTGGAATTTGTAAACACACCACCACCTCTCCTTCCTTGCTTCTCCCAAGCGATAGCTTTTTTATGTGCTTCAGCAACAGATCTAGGATCAAACATATTCACCATATCTTGAATCTACATTCTCAACCCTCCAACAAATCTAGCTGTCAATTGCTCCTCCGTCTCCATGATGTCATTCCTCGCAATTAATTGATAAAATTCATCTACATAATCATTCACAGATTTCGTTCCCTGTCTCAGATTCTGCAATCGTTGATACATAAGAGACTGATAGTTATACGGCAAGAATGTAGCTTTCATCAACTTCTTCATCTTATCCCAAGATTCAATCTTTGACTTTCCCATCCTTTCCCGCATAAGTTTAGTTTGCTGCCACCATGCCATGGCTCTCCCTTTCAAACGAGTAGCAACCAACTTAACTCTTCGATGCTCAGGAACCTCCTTAAAGTCAAAAATTTCTTCCACATTAGACAACCAATCCAAAAACTCTTCAGCCACCATTCCACCCTTGAATTCTGGAATTTCAGTTTTCATCCCCGACTCCCATCGTCGATCTTCCTCAACATCCCGATATGCATTTCGTGCTAGGTCTCGATCTCATGAATGAACACTACCTCTACCACCATCTTCATCAAAAACAGATGTACTTCGATAACGATCTCGACCTCCCCCATTTCTATGATCTCGCATATCTCTTCCACTTTGTCTGTCATCATCACGGTATGGTTCATGTTCAAACTCACGTGGAGTTCATCTCTCTTCATCTCTATACTCGTGATGTTCTCTTCTCAATGAAACTGAAGATTCTCTTCTTCCTCGATAAGCTTGCAGCGACACCCTCCTCGCTTCCGTAACCGATGGTGAAACTCTGTTTCCTCCATGGTTCGAGACTGGCGATCTTCTCATTTGTCCTTGATTCATATCATTAATTAGTTTCTCTAACTTCCCAATGCCTTCATCAAACTTTTCATTGATGTGTTGTTCCATTTGCTCGGCTTCTTCTCTTCTATACAACGCTTCAACATTCTGATGGCGATTAGCTCTTCTCGGCGGCATTTTCAAATCAAACAATCTTCAACTCTCGGCTTATTCTTCAAATATGATGTATGGCTTTCAACTAGCTCTCGGCTCTAACTCCCCTTAGTTCGGCTTTGCTTGATGTAGTTCGGCTTCACTAACTCCTCAAACTCTTCTATAAGAATTGGCTCCAAGACTCGGCTTAGCTATGATTGGCTAAGTCTAGCTCTGATACCAAATGAT
The DNA here is from genome assembly GCA_030737815.1 of Allium fistulosum. Lineage (NCBI taxonomy): Eukaryota > Viridiplantae > Streptophyta > Magnoliopsida > Asparagales > Amaryllidaceae > Allium > Allium fistulosum. Next base: position 1,025,274,256 of record CM060906.1, read on the forward strand.
GCAGCAACGAATAACAAAAATGATGAATCGGTGAAAGTAACGATCGATGGAATAGAAGATACCGAATGGCCCAAATCCGTTGATTCAAAGATACCGGATTTTAGCTATCTCAAACACGTTGATCGCGCACGATACCGTGTTTAAAGATCTACGATTCTTCGTACGTTGATCTAGCGCACTAGATACCGTGAATCAGCTTCAGCGATCGTTGATTCAAGCGCACTTGAATACCGAAGGTGGAGATAGGAGATCACACTCAACTACCATTTGAAGAAGTGGCACAAAGCACACAAACAAATTTTATTCAAAATCAACTTAAATATTACAAATGACACCCCCATCCCTATTTATAGGGTTACAAACATACACACCTCAAAACTTGACAACACTTAGGTCGTGAACGACCTAACATAGACCAACGACCTACGACCTAAAACAATGCGACCTAAAAACAAACAAGTTTACAACACACAATTACATCACAAAACATCCGACCTAAAACAGGCTTGCGACCTACGACCTAACATAGGTCGTTAACGACCTACAACATTACAACACAACAAAATACAACATCACACAAGATCGAGCGAGCTAAAAGATACTCGGCAGCGATCCATCTTGAGCGACCTAGAGAAGCGGCTTCAGGAAATCTTCGAGCGACTTAAGTTGAGCGACCTAACTTCAGATGGCTTCAGTGAACTTGCAGCATACACATCAGCGACCTAACTTAGGTCGTAACCCGCTTCCGCGACCTAACATAGGTCGTATCACTTCTCCGCGACCTAACTTAGGTCGTATCTCCTCTCTGCGGCCTATCATAGGTCGTAACCCATCTTCGCGACCTAGCATAGGTCGTAACTCATTCTCGTGACCTAACTTAGGTCGTAACTCGTTAGGTCGTTTGAGTAACCCGGAGCGACCTATAGGAATTAGTAACTCGCTAGGTCGTTTGATCGCCTTCTTCTTTAACTCGTTAGCTCGTTCCATCATGATATCTTCCTCGTTAGGTCGCACACGACCTAAAAGCACGTTAGGTCGCTTGCGACCTAAGACTTGGTCATTTTGGGTTGCATCATCTACCCATAGGATTGTTATTCTGGAGGGTGTACCTCGTAGCCTTAAAACCGAGGGTTGTAATTGTTGAATTGGTTTTGAAAGGAAATCCGTACTTAGTTGTGCTGGACTGGAAGTAGGGTAACTCCGAACCAGTATAAAATAAGGTGTGTTCTTTTCTTTACTGCTTTTACTTTATATTTGCATCTGTGTTTGATTCTGTGTTCATATCTGTGTCTTATTAGTGCATACATTGTTAACAAATTAAGATAAACTCAAAAAGATTAACAAATTTCTTAAAACACTATTCACCCCCCTCTAGTGTTAATTCTAGCCTTAAGATCCTTAATCCGCATTTCTCACATTTGGTATCAGAGCTTTGTTTTCAAAAGTTTCATTATCTGAATTTTGAAAATTTTCAAAATGGCTACTAACACTAGTACTGCTATTACCACCAACACTAGTTCATTTGTAGAAGGTCAGTCTACTGCCAGACCACCACTTTTTAATGGGAGTAACTATGCATATTTGGCATGTAGGATGAAAATATATTTACAATCTGTAGATTAGAAACTTGGAATATCACACAAATTGAATATTCTGAACCCACAACTAATTTTGCACAGTGGACCACTGAGCAAAAGACTGTTGCACAAAATAATTCTAAAGCAATGAATATTCTGTTTTGTTCACTTGAAAGAAATGAATTTAATAGAGTGTCAGTTTGTAAGTCTGCATATGAAATCTGGAAAACTTTGCAAGTAACTCACGAAGGAACAAGCAAAGTTAAATAGACCAAAATTTCCATGCTCACAAATCAGTTTCAGTTATTTAAAATGAATACTAATGAGTATATTTCCGATATGTATAGTCGATTTCAAGATATTGTGCATTCTTTAATATCTTTAGGAAAGGAATTTTCAGAAGAAGATCAAGTCAGAAATTTTTTGAATTCTCTCACTCCAGAATGGGATCAAAAGACACTTGCGATTGAAGAGGCAAATGACTCAGTACTTTAAAGATAGAAGAATTGATTGGAAATCTAATGTCGTTTGAAGTTCAAATGATCGGGAGAAGAGAAAGCAAAGCATCTGAAAAGAAATCAATGGCATTCAATGCATTAACCGACGGATCAGATTCTAACAGTGATAATGATGAAGAGATAGCATTTATGACCAGGAATTTTCGGAAATTTCTGAAATACAGAAAGATGAATAATCTCAAGAGAAACAACTTTAAGAATTCCAGTAATCAGACTACAGTACCAAACTTTATAAAATGCTTCAACTGTGACGAATCAGGTCATATCAAAAGAGACTGTCCGCATCCAGATAAGCAAAACTCTCCTACAAACAATGATTCTGCAAAGAAAGGAAACGTGCATTCACTGCTACTCCAGATGACTCTGACTCATCCTCCAGCGACGATGAACAGAAGAAAGATAATTCAAATCTGTGTTTCACAGCAATTCTCGATTTAGTCGATACCAAAGACACAGACTTTGAAAAAGGTACACGTTTACAATACATTGGCTAAAATTGCATGCTTGAATTGATTGATTGATTGGTTGTTTTTGAATTGATTGATTGATTGATTTTGAATTGATATGTTGTTTGAATTTTAAAATTTATTTTCTATTTTTTACTATTATTTTATTATTATTTTTATTATTCTTGACACATTCTAAAATATATTATAAGTACAATAATATTTCAGAAATATAGACATTAATAATAATATTTATATATATATGTATATTAGACAATTTAGGAAAAATCATGTCATGAAAATTCAAAGCCACATGTCGACATGGCCCCTACCATGATGTCGACATGCCTACATGAATTTGAATTTCAAATTTTGAATTCAAATGTTTGAATTTCCCTTCACCTTTTCACTTCATTTATTTCTCTGAAAAGATATCTTTTGACCAGAGAATATGTCCTTTGAAAGTCTATTTATTCACTATCTTTTATCATAGCTTTTCACTTTCATTTTCAAATTCAAACTCTCTCTTCATATCTTCAAGCTCTCTACTCTCTACTCTAATGGCTTCTTCAAGCAACCCGTCAACCATGAGAATTTCCAGAAAAATCAAAGAGCAATTATTCAATGATCCGGAGGTAATTAAAGCATACATCAATTATGCTAATTATGCCAAAGTCCATCCCGGAAAATTTGATATTTTTCAAGATTTTTCTTCTTATGAAATTGATTCTCTTTTTGCAAACAATGGTGTTTTAAGTCTTATTGACTCTTCTCAAAATGATTTTGTTTGCTATCCTAATCTTGTCAAAATCTTCTATGCTAATTTAAACCGTGGTTTTTATATTGGAAATGAGAATGAAATTTGGAGTAATGTCAAAGGCACTCAAATTGTTTTGAATTGTGACCTTTTGGGTACCATTCTCAATTGAAAAAGCACGGGAATGGATCTTTCTAGTTTTCAAATCGATGAACATGATCGTGAGACATTTCATCATATTTTTGAAGGAGATGAAAACTTTGAATTTAAGAATCGAAACTTTCGTCCTAAAGCAAGAATTGTCAATCTTCTCTTACAACATACTTTGACCCCAAGATCGGGAAATTTTAACAATCCTACTTCAAAAGTGTGCAAAGCACTTTTTGATATTTTCGAAAATTATGATATCAATTGGGCGCAAGTTATTTTGGATGAACTTCGTCCTAAAAATTTTGAAATGGGAGAAAACACTTTATATCATGGAATTTACCTTACTTGGATTTTCAACTATTTTGGAGTAAATTTCAAAGGAGAAGAGTTTATTTCAAGAAAAGTTTTTAATATCTCAAACATTTCTCTCATGAAAATCCCATATGTTTTTCAACCTTATGAAACCCTTACTGAAAAAGGAAGAGCTTTTGGCTCATGAGGAAATGGAAGAAGAGGAAGAGGAAGAAAGAGAAGAAGGGGATGAAATGGAAATTGAAGAAGAAGAAGAAGAAGGTGAAACCTCTTTGGAAAGCATCGAATATCCATCCAATCCTTCCAACAAAACCCTTCTCAAAAACCAAAAGATAATTGTGGAGAATCAAGGGATTTTAAAACGATCCGTTAGTAAGAAGTTGGATAACATTTCTTTGAAGATGAACAAGTTCTTTTCAAAAGTCAGCAAGAAACTTGGACTATCTTCATCATCTTCATCTTCTAACTAGTTTTATCTTTTAGTATCTTATTGTAGTTGTCTTAGTTTGTTTTTTTTTCCGAATGTTCGTGTAATTCATTATGCTTAATCTTTGTATTATCGTAATGAAATTGAATTTCCTTTCTGTTATCTAGCTTATCTTATCTCCTGAATAAATGTTAGTATATTATATAAATTTATATACATATACACAATTATTCACAAAATCAAAGTTGTCATAAATTTTCACTAACCCATGTCGACATCCCCTAGTAGGCCATGTCGACATATACTGGTCAGAAGTGATTATTGATTTTGAATTTGAAAATTGAATAACTACCAAATGTCTATTCATTTCAAACGAATTTCTACACCTATATATACCTTTTTCTTCCAGAAATCTTCACTGAAATTTATTTCTCATTATCTATATCCTTCATTTCTTTCTCTAATTCAATTATGGCCAATCCTATTCACAATCTATCTGAAAATCTTGAAGAAACACTCAATTCATTCAAGAATTTTCTCACTTTTATTCTACGAAACAAGCGTCACTTGGAGTTGAGTCAAATGTAGATGATCAAGGAGCAAGAAAGGCATTTCGATGCAATACGATGGATGATCTCCTCTCTACACAAGGATGATAATGAAGCACATCCTCCTGTCTCTCTCACCAATGACAATGAGAATTGGGATGCAATTAAAGCAGACCCTATATTTGGAGAAGATGGATAGGTAGATGTTCCTCGAAACGTTTAATTTTCTTTCTTTGTTTGATTTGTTTGAATTAATGTGTTTGATTTAATTTGGTTTGATTTGATACTTTGTGTGGATTGATTTTATTTGGTTTGAAGTTTGATGTGTGAAACATATATATACACTGAAATGAATATAGTCTTTAATTAAGTTATTATGCTCATAAGTATCATTATTTCTTAATCTATATATTATATATTCCATTGTATAGTTTATCAGTATAGGTACTGAAGTCCAAGAATAAGGGGGAGTAAGTTTTTATTGATGATAAAGGGGGAGAAATATAAAATAGGGTAGTTAGGCATAGATTAAGGGGGAGTTGTTAGTTTTAGGGGGAATTATTAGGATAGAAGGAATATTTTATAAAAAAAGGTTGTCATCATCAAAAAGGGGGAGATTCTTAGTCCATGAGATGATGAGATGATGGTTTTGATGACAACAACCTTAGAATAGATTATAAAATATAAATACTAACATTACAAGTTTAGATATATATGTATATGCAGGATCTAACCATGCAGATATCAAGAATGAAGACTGTACAGTATAGAGATTCAAGATATAGAGATAGAAGACTCATGAGTATCAAGAATTTCAAGAGTTCAAGATTCCAAGATAAGTTATATAGTTAGGAATATTGTTAAAAATCATAGAAAGGCACTGACATCTTAATATCTATTTTATTCGTGGAATGGAATCCACTTCATGCTCGTTAAAGGGATGGAACCCTAAGTAGGATGGAACCTACAAAAATCTAGTGGGACATTGTTTTGTATCCACTAATTTTAATCAAAATGATTTTACAAAATTATCTTGTTTTCAAAATGATTTCAAAACTTTCCTTTTAAAAGATTCAAAACTCTCTATCCTGATTTTAAATAATTTTAGCCTAAAAAACATCTTTATTTTCAGAGTCAAAATTACTTCTGATTTTAAACTATCTTTTCAAATAATATATTTAACTTTTAAATTATTTATACTTTGATTTAAATTATAGTTAAATATTATGTATATATTGGTCTTTATATTTACTTATGTATTTTAACTGTAGTTAAGTATATTTATAAAGTTTAAAATAATTATAATATAAGATAGAGGTTATTTTCAAAGAAAATCAAAACACCAAAAATCCCTTTGGGATGTCGACATGCCCAAGTACCCCATGTCGACATAGTGTCAGTTGGTTTCAAAATTCAAATTTCAAAAGAAGTGTCTATTCGCCATAACTCTTCATGAATGGTCATGGCTGTTGCTCTTCTATAAATAGGGGTCAGTTTCAATGAATTTTTAATCACTTTTTTCTAGTTTTCACTCCTCTTCTTCTTCCACATTTCTTAATACAAAATCATACCATTACTCTGCCGAACTCAACATCGAATCATACTCGATTACTTCTAGTGTGATTCTCCATCACTATCTCTACAAGATCCAAGTGCTAATCTGAGTTATAGACTTTTTGTAATCAATCGAGTGAGAGAAGGTGTGATTGTAGCCCTGGAAATCAATTAGGTGAACTTGTTGCACCGGAAATCAAGTATCTCTACCCAGAGGATTGTTATTCTGGAGGGTGTACCTCGTAGCCTTAAAACCGAGGGTTGTAATTGTTGAATTGGTTTTGAAAGGAAATCTGTACTTAGTTGTGCGGGACTGGATGTAGGGTAACTCTGAACTAGTATAAAATCTGGTGTGTTCTTTCCTTTACTACTTTTACTTTATATTTGCATCTGTGTTTGATTCTGTGTTCATATCCGTGTCTGATTAGTGCATACATTGTTAACAAATTAAGATAAACTCAAAAAGATTAACAAATTTCTTAAAACACTATTCACCCCCCTCTAGTGTTAATTCTATCCTTAAGATCCTTAATCCGCATTTCTCACAGCGGAGACTTACAAGGAAAGGCTAGTTGCAAAAGGATTTCATCAAATTCAAGGTGTTGATTATGATGAAACTTTCTCACATGTAGCCATGCTTAAATCTATTTGGATCATGCCAGTTATCATTGCATTATATGATTGCAAAATGTGGCAAATAGATGTAAAGATAGCTTTTCTAAACGGTGATTTAGAAGAAACCATTTATATGTTGCAGCTCGAAGGTTTTGTGGTCAGTGGGAGTGGGAGAAAAGCATGCAAGTTGTTGAAGTCCATTTATGGACTTAAACGAGCTTCAAGGAGTTGGAACAAGCGTTTTGACAAAGTAATCAAACAGTTTGGCTTTTATCAGAACATGAGGAAGTGTACGTATACAGAAAGGAATAGGGCAACGCCATCATATCCTTAGTACTTTGTGTTGATGATCTATTATTGATTGGCAATGACACTTTGTTGTTGCAATCGGTGAAAGCTTGGCTTTTTAAGAATTTCTCCATGAAGGATTTGGAAGAAGCAGCCTATATACTTGGTATAAAGATCTGTAGAGAGAGATCTAAGAGGCTTTTTGTATTGTCCCAACTCATGTACATAACCACCATACTGAAAAGGTTTGGTATGGAGAATTCCAAGCATAGAAACGTTTCAACACAATTTCGAATCATCCTTTCTAAGAAGGATGTTCCTCATACCAATGAGGAGAAGGAGCGTGTGAAGATGATTCCTTATGCCTTAACCGTAGAATCCATAATGTATGCTATGCTATGTACTAGACCGGATGTGGCATACACACTATAATGTATAAGCTGGTATCAACTAATCCCAAAGAAAAACATTAGACAATTGTGAAATGTATACTTAAGTACTTAAGAAATACTAAGGACGTAATCTTGTTATATGGGAATAAAGACCACTGTAACAACCCTAAATTTAACTAACATTATTTAGAGCATTGATTTAGATAAATAAAATAAAATAATGGAAATGGCTAAGAGGGTAGAGATTTGATAATTACTAAACGGTCGTTCCATAATGAATGAATAATAAGATTGACTAAAACATAAGTAAGAATGAGGAAATTATGATAATGGAAAAATAGAAAATGGTGTATTCTCTAAACATATACCTTTACATTTTCTTCCCCTTCATTTCATTTTACATTCAAATAAACAAAAGAAAAGAAGGCCGGCCATTTCTAGGAGCATTCAAGAGAAGATAAAACCGTGAATCAAGTAGAAATATTAAGAGAAATCAATCTAATACGAATCTCAGCCTTCTTAATCCATTCAAGGTGAATAATGACTATGCATCTCACATATTATGTGATAGTTTCGATTTTAAGTGTAAATCTGTTTCTTTTGCTTATGTTATGTGATATTTTAAGTGATTATATGCTTTTGGTAAATATTTAGATTTTTTTTATAAAATTAATCAATAGGTTTAAGAAAAAAATGTATAATATTACACCCAAATGGCTTAAGATATTGATATGATGTTAGAAACATTATTTTAGAAGTGGGTTTATAATTTCATAATTTTCCAAGCAAGTATGGATTTTCTATGAGTTTTCTATGTAGAGAAATTGGTATATTTCGTGTTTTAACTATTAAAAATAATTAAATAAGGTTTTGGACCCTGAAATTTTTATAAGATGAATCATATGGTTAGTAAGATTTATTGTGATTTTTGGAGATTTGTCCCGGGTGCTTATGATTTAATATGAATTATTTAAGCTAGAAAGGCTTAACTAAATATTAATATATACATTAAGGGTTTGTAAATGTTTTTGGTGATAAAAATGCTCCTCGGTAGATTTTTGAAAAGGTTTTGAGTAAAATAATGTTATCCAATAGTATTTTGACAAATAATTAGAGTCTGGTGAAAAGAAATTACTTTGGCAGCAGTGGCAGCACCGAGTGGAAATTCTACCAATCAAAATAAAAGAAAATTCAACCCGAACTGGAAGAAGCAGGGTAAAGGAAAACCTGGAGGCAATAATGCAGCTCGAAAATGTTATGTGTGCCAGTAGGAAGGACATTTGGCTAGACAGTGTCCTAGAGGTGGAGCTCCGAAGCAGAAACAGATTGGACCCATTGCTCCGATAGTTCAGAAGTCCTTATGTTTCAACTGTCAACAGCCTGGGCATATGGTGAAGGCTTGCCCACTTCTTCAGAAAGCTCAGCAGAACAAGGTGATTGCTATTGAAGGTGGACTGTCAACTTCTTCTGATAGGAAAGGAAAAGGCGTTCTTGAAGGTACTGTGCTTTTAGATGGCATTTATGTTAGAGTTTTGTTTGATTCTAGTGCTTCCCTTAGTTTTATTTCCTTGGAATCAGTTGAGAAATTTCATCTTACCCCTAGTATTGTGGACCGCCCTATTTTTGTATCCAATCCTATAAGGGGAGTAACCAAGTTAGACTTGATCTGTAAGGGTCTAAGAATTTCTTATCTATCCCATAGTTTCTCGTGCGACCCTTATGTATTGGATTTTAAGGGATTGGACCTTATTTTGGGGATGGATTAGTTAGACAAGCATAAAGCTGTTCTGATTTGTGAAGAGTGAACAGTTTCTTTGGAAACTGGTCTGGGTAGGATTGCGAGAGTGACTTACGATAGTTCAGGAATCCACGTGGGTAGTCTTTTGCATGGGATTGAGGCATCTCAAGAAGAAGTAGGAACCATCGAAGTTGTCAGAGACTTTCCGGATGTCTTTGAAGAAGTTAAAGGTTTGCCTCCGCATCGGGAGATTAAGTTCCATATTGACTTAGTTCCAGGAGTAATACCGGTGGTTCAACCAAGTAGAAGGATGGCTCCTAGAGAGAGAGAGAGAGGAATTGGTGAAGCAGACTCAGGATTTCTTGGAGAAAGGATTGATCAGACCTCGTCGTTCTAGCTTGGGTTCTGTTGTGGTATTTGTAACCAAATCGAATGGGTCATTAAGATTTTGTGTAGACTATCGGGAATTGAATAAGGTGACCATTAGGAATAAGTACCGCTTGCCTCGTATTGACGATCTTTTCGATCAACTTCATGGGGCTACTGTGTTCTCTCAATTGGATTTAGCATCGGGTTTTCATTAGCTAAGGGTAGCTGAAGACAGTATACCCTTGACTGCATTCAGAGGACCCAATTATTTTTATGAGTGGCTGGTTATGCCTTTTCGGCTAACCAACGCTCCAGCTTATTTTGTGGATCTGATGAACCGTGTCTTTCGGGATGTGCTGAACAAGTTTGTACTTGTGTTCATTGACGACATTCTCATCTACTCCAAATCAGAGGAAGAACACAAGCGACATTTGGGAATAGTATTGGAAACTTTGAGGAGACATGTCCTGAAAGCTAAATTTTCGAAGTGCCATTTCTGGAAGTCAGAAGTAAGATTTTTGGGACACATCGTATCTGGAGAGGGTATTTCTGTGGATCCGGCCAAGGTAGCAACTATTCTAGAGTGGAAGCAACCGCAGACTCCTACGGAAGTTCGTGGTTTTCTGGGATTAGTGGGCTACTACAGGAAGTTCATCCGGGATTACTCCAAGATTTCTTCTCACTTGACCAAACTGACTAGGAAGGGAGCGAAGTTCAAATGGACCCCTAAGTGTGAAGAAGCATTTCATTATCTGAAGGCGAGGTTGACAAGTGCACCTGTTTTGGATATTCTGGATGGGAGAAGTAAGTTCAAAGTCTATACTGATGCTTGTAGAGTAGGGCTTGGCGCTGTTTTGATGCAGAATGGAAGGGTGATTGCGTATGCGAGTAGGCAGTTGAAGCTGCATGAGAAGAACTATGTTACGCATGATTTGGAATTACTGGCTATCGTCTTTGCTCTGTAGATATGGAGGAATTATCTGTTGGGTGAGAAGTTCAAGCTTTTCACTGATCATCAACCTTTAAAGTATCTTTTCTCCCAAAAAGATCTGAATCTGAGGGAGCAGAGATGGGTAGAGTTCTTGGCATCTTATGATCTGGACATTCTCTATAATCCGGGAAAGGGGAATGTGGTGGTTGATGCTTTGAGTTGGAATGCATTATTGGCTGTTACTGAAGTTACCCCGTCTCTATAGGAAAGAATCATGAGTAATCAAATGAAGGACAGAACTCTAGAAGAAATAATTTTTGGAGTCAAGGAAGGTCGATATTCGGATTTCAAGATAGACGGTCAAGGAGCTTTGAGAATTAATGAACGTTTGTGTGTGCCGGATGTGGATGGGTTGAGGCAGGAAGCTTTGTCAAAGAGTCATCGCTCAAGGTTAAGTATTCATCCGGGGATCACAAAGATGTATAAGAATATGAAAAGAGTATTCTGGTGGCCGGGCATGAAGAAGGATATTGCTACCTTCGTGAATGGATGTGCTATCTGTCAACAAGTGAAGGGTGATCAGCAGAAGTCCACGGGATTGTTGCAGCCTCTGGAAGTCCCAAAGTGAAAATGGGAATTGATATCAATGGATTTCATCGATGGGTTGCCAAGGTCCAGGAAAGGAAATGAAGGAATATGGGTAATAGTAGACAGGCAGACCAAAAGCGCCCATTTTATTCCAGTTAAGGCAACCAGAACTGCAGCTTCTTTAGCAGAGATTTTCTTGAAGGAGATCATTAGGTTGCACGGAGTTCCAGTCAGCGTAGTGAGTGACCGTGACCCAATCTTTACCAGTAAATTTTGGGAAGCTCTGTAGACAGCTCTGGGAACGAGGTTGAGTTTAAGTACAGCTTATCATCCCTAGACCGACGGTCAGACGGAGAGGTTGAATCGCATTCTGGAAGATATGTTGAGAGTTTGTGTTCTGGATTTCGGTGGATCTTGGGAGGACCATCTATACTTGGTGGAATTCTCGTACAACAACAGTTATCAGGAAAGCATCGAGATGGCACCATACAAAGCTTTGTATGGAAGGCCCTGTAGATCACCATCTTGTTGGGTAGAATCGGGAGATTGTCTTATTCTTGGTCTAGATTTGATTCGGGAGGCATCTGCGAAGGTTGAGCTGATCAAGAAAAGGATGAAGGCAGCCCAGGATCGTCAGAAAAGTTATGCGGATAAGAGACGGAGGAATTTGGAATTCGAAGTTGGAGATTTGGTATTTGTCAAGGTTTCCCAGATCAAAGGAGTAATCAGATTTGGTAAGACTGGAAAACTATCTCCGAGATATATTGGACCTTTCCGTGTTCTCGAAAGTATCGGTGCTTTGGCCTACAGGATTGAATTACTGGTCGGATGGCTGGGATTCACAACGTATTTCATGTTTCTCATTTGAGGAAGTATGTGTACGACCCATCAATGGTTGTAGAACCAACAGTTCAGGAAGATGTGGAGGTCGAACCAGACTTGACTGTGGTCGGGCGTCCAATTCAGATTGTAGATCGAGATGAGAAGGAGCTCCAGAACAAAGTGGTGAAGCTGGTCAAGATTCAGTGGGGCGAGGATCCTAGAGATTGTACCTAGGAAACTCTAGATAGTATTAGGAGGGCCTATCCTGAATTGTGTCAAGATAGTTAGATTTGTTTGTTTGAATGAATTGTTTGCTTTGGTTGTTAATATATGGATGATGTATGCTTTATTGTTTGAATATAAAGTTTTTGTTGGATTATTTAAATTATCTTTACTTTTAAATTTCGGGGACGAAATTCTTTTAAGGGGGGAGGAATGTGATGACCCGAAATTTTTAGGCAAGTAATAATGTGATAATCTTCTTTTATAAATTATTTTAAATGATCCAAAACTTATTCTTCTTTTCAAACAAATAAAATATGTATTTGTTTGTATATATATAAGTAGATTGTAAAGAGAATTTGGATTTGAAATTCATAATAAATATCTTAAAAATAAATTGGTTCTAAAAACTCTATATTTTAACGTTAGTGTATATATATGATTATTTATTTAGTGTATGATTAGTTTTAAATCATTTTCTTTAAAGGTTTTATAAATATAAATAAAAGGAAGGTTTAAATATAAAAACATATTATATATATAAATATATAACTAAATAGGAAATATAATATGAAATTTTTATAAAAACATTAAGGCATGCAAAAAGACAAGTGTAGGCTAATGTGACATGCAAAATACAAGTGTCATTAATTTTCTTTTTATTTTAAAATAATAAATAATAATAACAAGGCTATATATGTCTCTACTTCTACTCTCTCTTTTCTTTTCTATCTTACATTTTTCAAATCAAAACCTGAGATAAGCTAAAAACCAGATAAAAATAAAAAATAAAGCAAACAACCTCTTCCAATTTTCAATCTGAAGCAAAGCAAAAAAATCAACTTCAAGTTCATCTCAACTGAAAGTAGATCAAGCTTCCAGTTCAAAAATCAAAAGCAATTAAAACACAAAGCTCAACTCAACTAAAACAAGAAGATCAAGATCAAAGCAGGCACCAGTTTTTCAAGAACTTTGTTCTCTGTTCAAAAACTATCTACAGTGAGTAAACATCACTTTGAGAAAGCTAAATCTACTTTATTTCTGTGTGCATGTAAGATCTAGTAGTGGTAATGACTTGAAAATGTTTTGCATGGATGAAGTGCTGTGTGCATGTCTGAAAATAGATAAACATGCCTCTGTTTTTGGATTCAACATACTAAAATAAGTTCAAAAATTCAATTCTCTTTTCCCAATCTCTTTTAGGTTATGATCTTTAAAAGAAATGTGTTGTATTGATGAAATCTTATTTTTAAAAATGGTTTCAAGTGAAATTTTTCAATATTTATCTGGGAAAAAGAATTTACAGTGGGAATTAAAACATATTATAAAAATCGACCATCATGATTTCTTGTTTCACTTATATAATCTAATTTGATTTTTAAAACTATGATTTTTGATGATAATTTCAAGATTTTTAAGTTAGTATTTGTTGAGATATTGCTAGATGAACGGAATTGGTTTTTTGGAAAATTCCGGCGATCGAAGGATGGTGGGGTGTCGTGATCGTTGCTGGAGGTAGCGTGGAAGTTGGAGACCATGGAAAAATTGGTCGGAGTTCTTTTAGTTCACCGTGGTGGCGCGACGAAGAGGAACAATGGTTTAAAACCCTGATCGAATCGATGTTAGTGTTGAGGTAAATGCTACTTCGTGGTCGCATCGGAAGGGGTTGGAGGTAAGGGAAGAGGAGCGTTGATCTATGGCGAAGGTCTGGGTTGGTCGGTGGGGTCTCTGATGATCGGAGGAGGAGGTGCGAGGTGGATGTTGGCAATGGGTTTTGTCCCTGTGTAACTCGACTGGTTCGATTTTGATTTGGCTTGGTCGAAGCGAGATCTGGGTGACCGAAAGGATGGTGAGGATCGTCGGCGACTTACTGGTGGTAGCGGCGATGATCGGAGCGGCGGCGATCGTGCGTGCACGTGCACGGTGCACTGGGTTTTGTGGTTTTTATGTAGGATTTGGGTAGGATCAGGTATACGAGTAAGGATCGGGGAAGAAAGAGTTTTGTATCGGGTTGGGCTCGAGTTTTTACGCGAGTGAACTAACAGGTTTAAGAAGAAGAGAAGAAAGGAGGAGGATTCGTGGGCTTGGGCCTGCACATTTAAAAAAAATGAAATTTACCAAGTTTTTAAATGAGAAATTTTTGAAAAAGTTTCAAAACCAATTTCAAACCAAAGATTTTGAAGTTAAAATGTTTTGAACTTAATTTGTTTTGATTTAAGATAATTATATGTTAGGTTAATTTTATTTTAATTAATTCCTAAGTTTATTTAAAATAAAATTTAAATGATGTAATTAAGTGGATAATTAAGGAAAATGTATTCAACTTTAATTAATCAAGGCCTTAAGTGAATTTACAAGTTAACAATTAATTAATTCCAAATATTTGATTTAAATAAAATAAATGGTTGTAATTAATTAATGTTAATTAAGCAGGATTATAAGTAATTAAATATTTTGTGTAAATTAAATTAATTGGAAATTGTGTGACTAATTAACCTTGCTTATGAATGATTAATTTGAATTGAATGCTTTGGATTATTTAATATCTCTGGTATGTAAATTATGATATTTCTGTGATATGAAATGCCTGGATTGAACTGGTGATAAATGTGAATCATTTATTTAAATAGATATCTGTGTGATGAATTTCTGTATGCATATGTCATTCTGAAGTAAAGTAAATTGTTTTACTTAAACAACTTGGCCTTAAAAGATGTCGTTTGGATTTCGATGAGACCGGGATCGGATACCAGAATTGTTATCTGAAAACCACATCGATCCAAAATAAACGATAGGTCGTGAAATCTCAAGTGAAGATTGGGAATGAAGATTCAGAATGCAAGGGCTATTTGTCATTAACTCTGAGGGTGATTCCAAAACGAGTGTAGTGAAGATAGTGCCATCGGTTCCGTTCGGACCCGGAACAGACTTGTATGGACAAATTCTATCAGACCATCGTCATTGGAGGACGATGAGCATTCCAAGATATGTGTGCTATAAAGGTAATCGTAGCCTCAAGCCTCATTAACCGGGAATGGCTAAAACAGGGGAGGTGCAGCAAGGCTAAGTGGGTAGCACCTAAGTAGGATAAGATTTTCCCTGGTCTAGATGTCCCTTTTTATTCGGCTGTATGGGCAGTTGTTGACCACAACCGCGGGGTTGTCTTATTCGGACTATCCAGTAAGGGGTTGCTCCGGTCTTGAGTTGCAGGGGATCAGGGGGATCCTCGGTATTCTGATCTAGACCAGGTACTGTGACGGGCAGTACCCCAGTAGCCCTACCATTGTATGGAATCCAATCTCCAATAAGTGCCGTACGTTTTGATTGTGCCCAACTATGTTGGAACGTGAGATGTAAGCATTCCAACTATTTTCTATTTTACTTAAAAACCCTAGACAATATTATAATATCAATGGATTTCCTTTCAAATGTTTTGGTTATCGTAAGGTAAAAACCCGACATGTTTATTTGTGGCGTGGTCTTACGAGATACCTTTGTTTTCAAATGATTTTAAAAGTTAAACAACTTTAACCCGTTTACTCACACCAGACCCATGTCTGACCTAGAGTTTATTTTCTATTTTCTTAAACTCTTGGGTACTCAAATTTTTATGAGTAGCCAAGTGATTAGGTTAGCTTTGACGAATTTTGGGAAGGACTTAGAGCAGGAGACTTGGCGTATCTATATGTATCTATTCCGCTGTGTTAGTATCTCTGTGTTGTATTTTGGGTTGTAATGTATCGATAGGTCTTCACAGCTGTCTTGTTTGATGTTATAATACTGTGTAACTCTGATGTATGATGGATATTATGTAATATTCTATGTGATGTAATATATTTTCTTTGTTCCGCTGTGAGATTATGATATTGTTTAGTTCTTTCTTTCTATATATTCTTTTTCTACCTATTTCTTTCTTAATGATGATACGTCTTTCTGTGGAATGAAAGGCGAGCGTCACAACTATAGAGTTGAATATGGATGATGTTTGAATTTTGACCATTACCATGTTCAATAAGTCCAAAGTGATATAGTTTTGACGAAGAGAATTGGTGTAAATAAATCTCATAACCGGGTAATGATTAATTAAATTAAAATTGGATTTTACCAAAACTAAGTAAGTGACAAATTTGGTCAAAATGTCACACCACCTGCTAAATGACATGTGAACGTTAACATTTAAATAGTTCGATGTTAATTGTTGGCCAAATTCACACCTAACGAGTCATACAACCGAAATGATGATTTCTCTTGAGACCAAACGATTTAATTAGCTTATAATTATTACAAATTAATTAAATTAATTAATATTTATGTAATATTGATTATAAAATTTTGAATATCATTTGAGGAATAAATATTATTGTATGTATTTGTAATAATTATAAATATATCGATCGATATGCGATATCGACAAGCAATTAAATCAAATTTAATAGTAATATTTAGTTGGACCTAAATGGGCTATTAGCCTATGATATTATAATGATAATTCGACAACAACATGGATGTAGGAGGCAGCTAATAACGGGCTAGGGGTACTTTAGATGGATGGCTCTGATTTAGGGAGAATGGGTAAGAGATATAATCCACCTTTCTCTCTATTCCTTCTACTATAAAAGGACTCCTATCCTAATGCAAAAATGATTTTTTTAGCTACCATTTTCCATCATTTATGGCCAAATTTACCTGCATTGGGGGCTCAAACAAATTCAGCTCAATCAATTTAAAAGCAACAACTATTGGATAGTAAATGGTCCACAATTCAAGGATTAACAGTCTGTCGAATCGAGAAGAGTTTCAAGGAGGGAGATTCATCATTATAAGGTGTACCTCAAGGCATTGGTTTTGGTATGTGTTTACATATGACTTATGATTACTGTATAATATTATATTGTTTGTTTATATGTCATTATTTTATTGTTAGTTAGGTGAGATTGTTATAAGTATCAATGTTGTCACATATTAGATTGGTTATGTAGATGTATATTATTTAAAAACACCATTTTTTATAGATCGAATGTATACACAGCCAAATAAATTTATTTTAATTACTATTCTTTTACTAGTCAATTAATATATATATATATATATTATATAAACATGTCATGTAAAATAAATTAAATGAATTATATTTAATTGTGTCATCATATCATATTAATAATTGATCGTATATTTTATATATGCATATTTACACTAATTATAATTTAGGTAACAACAAATAAAACTAATTCTGCATATACAAGTTGAATAATTCATACAAATATATTATATGTTTAAAACTTTAATTTTAAATTTTATAAAATTATTTCATCATCATGAAATGGCCGAGAGAGGAAGGTCATGCTCTGATATTTTTTCAGAGGGAGATGATGGAGTGACCGTGGGAAGATCATCAAACTCTAAATCTGTGTGTTCACTGAAAGATTCAAATTCTGTGTGTTTAGAAGTGGTTCAGGCTGTGGAGGGCATTATTGTTGATGATCATGGGTTTAATGAGTTAGAAGGTAGAAAACCATCAAATACATATGTTCTTACTTTTATCATTGGAAGTGGTGTTGTATTATCTGTTGATGGTTATGTGGCAGAAATTGTTTCTCAGTATGCACAGGATATGATTCTATTAGAGAATGGAAGTGGTGTTGTTTATATAGATGGTGGTTTTGATATATTTCAGTGTGCACAGGATACTTCTGTTATAAATGCAGGTGATTCAGGTAGATATTGGAAGTGGTGTTTTTGCAGATGGTGTTTATGAGGCTTGTGATATAGCAGTGTGCTCAAATTCCTTCAACAGCAAACAAGGGGATCCATAATGAGATTAGAGTTGGTGGTTATGAGGCTAGTGATATATCACAATGTGCACGAAATCCTTCAGCAACATTTTTAGAATTCCAACATGAGAGTGGAGGTCGCTTTGTTGTGATAAGAGATTTTTCAATATATACACAAAGTACTCCAGCAGTTAATTTAGTGATTCAAACTGAGATTGGAATTAGTTCTTTGGTTGAGAGATTCGGATAGTTATGCAAGTTAATGATATCGCAGTGGATTCTTTTGTTTCAACTAGAATATCTACTGTTAATGATAGTGAATGCAATACTGATAGGTCTGTTTTTCATAATACTAGGGGTTTTTTTATTTATATTGTATTTTTGCCTTGAATATCTAAGAAGATCTTCACCATCTACTATCCATGCTTGTGTTTCTACTCATACACCCAAAGTTGGTAAAAGATTTAATTGGAGTTCATCAACAGTAAACATTAGAAGTCCTCGATTGAAACTTAAAGCTTCTTTGTTTTATGCATGAGGGCTGATGGCTTTTTGGGGGAGTTTTTATGGTGATTGTTGCTTTGGTGACTGTATGTATCTAGAGCAGTTGCGATATGTTATTTGGAGGTTTTATCAGGTTTGGTCGTTGAGGCTGTGGGAGTTGTTTTAGTAGGCTGCTCAATTCTTGGAGTCATTTCAGGTTTTAGATTCTTGTTAGAATAGTTTGTTTAGGGAGAGTTTTTAGTTTCATAGGCTTTTGGAAGGGTTCTATTTTTTTTTCTTTTTGTATGGGGAATTTTTGCTACCAACTAGGCTTGTTGGCAGCTCCTTTACTTTTGATGATATATATGTACATGTATGCTTTCCTCTATTTTAGAGGATCACACATTTCTCTCAAATAAAATTATTTCTCATCACATTATCTCTTTCCACAAATCCCATAATTTAAAAATTAAAATTTGTATTTTTAAAAAATCATTGATATGTGTGGCCGATATTAAATAATCAATTAAAAATTATTTTTAACTTAGAAAATTATAGAATTTTTTTCTTAACCTTAAAATATCTTGTTTGAATTTTTGAAAATTTAAATTTTGTAAAATATATTTCAACAATATTTTTAGCATTATTTTAATGCTTTCTAACTAATTAATATATAAATAATTTAATGATATAAAATTATAGTTAAAATTTTCATATGCTATGTATTCGATTCATAATGCAATCAAAGAATAATGAAAAATATTTATTTTATTTAGTTTTCATAATTGATATATATATATATATATATTTAAATACATATATATTTATAAATACTTTAGATGTTATAAATATAAGTATATATAGAAACATACATACATACATACATATGTTTATGTATAACTTTTTTACTGTAAAATATACATGTATATTTTATTTAAATAAAAAACTTTATATATTTTGTATATATATGTTTATATATTTATATAGTCATTTATTTAATTAATATCTAATTTAACATATATATATATATTAGTAATAGTTTACATATATGCAATTCATATATCTGTTATGTATGTATGCATGTATATATATATATATCTATATTGTTTTAATATTTATTTAAATAACAAGTTTATATACATACATATATTTGGACAACATACAATACATATCAGATGAGTTAACATGTCCGTTGCGATGCAAATCTCAACATCTATATACGGGTAGTTATACCTTGCATGGATTATTATGTTACACATGCACACATGTACATATATGTATATGATACATATGGGTACCATTATATTTAATTGAATATAAATTAAATAAAATTCCATCTATTATTTGTAAATTTAAATGAAATAAGAGATTTTATTTAAATTTAATATAGAAATGTTCTAAATAAATTAGACTTCGTAGGCCTAATATAGATCCAATAAGGAATTTTTTTTGAAACTCGCCCATATCTTCCGCAGCGGGTTGGCCTAGTTCCAACAGCTTTCCACTAAAAAAAGTGTACATGCTCATGTTCATCCAGACTTTATCATTTCACTTAAGTAATTGGCAAAAAATTAGTGATTTTTATCTTCAATATAAAAGCATTATATTTAAATGAACTTTCGAAATTTTAAAAAATAATAGTTTGCCACTCCCATCAAAATACATAATACATATAAAAACAATCTGTCTATAACGACCCGTAATTTAACCTCTTTAAAATATGGATACTTAATATATTTTTAAATAATTAATAAATGTATTTTATAACTCTAATAAAAATAGTTTTAAATAATAACAAGTGACGGTGTCATAGTTTTCAAAATTTGTTTACAAAAATATTTAATTCGAAGAAAAATCCAAAATGTGACCAAAAATTGGTTTTGACTTTTTGACTTTTCGACTTTTCGTCGTCTAAAAGTTGTCGGGAACATTTTGAACTCTAGTGTAAATAAATTCACATTCATTTATATATAAGATAACATATTAGAATTATAAATATATTCTTAGGTTTAGGAAATTATAATGCGACATTTTATGTAAGTATACAATAAAAATGTTCATGAAAAACATGAAATGACATATGAAAAAACATAAGGAGACATAAGTACACTTAAGTTTTAAATGCATGTTGGTAAGGGGGAGACAAGGTTGATTATGTGGCAAGCATATGTGGAGGGTAGGTACTTTAGGGCCTTTTAGTAATTTGGTTTGTTAACATTTT
This sequence comes from Allium fistulosum, assembly GCA_030737815.1. NCBI lineage: Eukaryota > Viridiplantae > Streptophyta > Magnoliopsida > Asparagales > Amaryllidaceae > Allium > Allium fistulosum. The sequence continues at coordinate 1,025,294,985 of CM060906.1, forward strand.
ATAAAAGCAAAATTTTCAATTTTTATTTCATTTATCATCTCCATTTCCACTTTTATAAACTCTTTAAAGTTTCAAACTAGTTTTAATGGCTTTCAAAACTTTTCTCAAGTTCAAAAATGTTAACTTTTCCTTTTAAATCTTGTATAAAACTTGTTTAAACTCTTCCATCTTCTTTTTCATCACTTTATCATCAAAAACAAGCCCACCATCACCAAAACCTCTTTATGGCTAAACCTAGACATTTTAGAGCCGAGCCCATCTTGATGTTTTTGGCTTAAAGACTTCATTTTTCTAAAGTTTTTGCAAAGATCTAGGGGTTTTAAAGTTTGAGTACAAGCTTGGTTGAAGTTAGTAAGCTATTATGTGTAAAAACTTACCTTTAAAATCCTAACCTTTTAAAACTTCAATATTGTTTGTATACTAGTTCCTAATAGCTTGTTGTGAATGTATTACCATGTGATGGAGGTTAGTATGGATTATTCCTTGAAAGGTTATCACCTTGATAGTTTAGTAACTGAGTCAGTAAGCAATTTTGGAAGTTGGTAGTAAATGTTAGCGATATTGTTAATAATTGTTTTCTACATGTTGTATGATAGTTTAGCAACTTGGTTATGTATACTTATGTTATATGATGTATGGATGAAAATAAAGTGACATGAAATTAGTTGTCGAAGTGTCCATATAGCGATTATGGCTATATCGGCACTTTCAACAAACATATACTAAATGAAATCTTTGATTTACTTCTCGAGCTTGGGTTTTGTATTACTAGTTAATAAAGTTGTTGAATAATGGTGATTTCAAATATTTTAATAAATATTTTTAAACATTTAATTAATTATTTAATTAATAAGGATTAATGCTAATTAATTAACTTGTTAATGATGTGTTTTGAATTTAATTAATTTCTTTGTTAATGATGTTTAAAATTAATTAACATTTTATCGAATGATTATTAAGTTTAATTAATCTCTTGAATAATGATAGTTTAAAGTTAATTAATAACTTTAATTATTGGTGTTTAAAAATTAATTAATCATTTTTAATTAATTACTTTTAAAGTTAATTAATTAATTTAAATTTAATTAATCTTTTCCATTAATGATATTTTAAATTAGTTAATCGTTTTTAGTAAATGATGTTTTAAAAATCAACTAATCAACTTAATTAATAAGATTTAAAATTAATTAATTAATTTAATTAATGATGTTTCAAAGTGATTAACCCTTTTTATTTATGGGTATTTATTAATCAAATTAATTAATGAAGTTTAAAGATAATTAATCATTCTTATTAATGTTAGTTAAAGGTAATTAACCAATTTAATAAGGAGGTTTTAAGTGATTAAATATTTTTTGATAATGGTGTTTTAAAGTTAATAAACTATTTTTACAAAGTTGTTTAAATATGAAAAACTTGTAATGAGAAGCCCAAGCACGAATTCGATTTTAAAAAGTAAAAGTTCGATTCGATTATGGAGGAGAAATTTCCATATACGTTATTGCTTATATGAAAAGAATTTAGTCATAAATTAGTTAATAGTTTCCGACTAATTAATATATAAATAATTTAATGATATAAAATTATAGTTAAACTTTTCATATGCTATGTATTCGATTAGAAATGCAATAAAAGAATAATAAAAAATATTTATTTTTATTTAGTTTTAATAATTGATATATATATATATATATTTAAATACATATATGTTTATAAATACTTTAGATGTTATAAATATAAGTATATATAAATACATACATACATATGTTTATATATAATTTTGTTACTATAAAATATACATGTATATTTTATTTAAATAAAAAACTTTATATATTTTGTATATATATGTTTATATATTTATATAGTCATTTATTTAATACATATCTAATTCTATATATATATATATATATTAGTAATATTTTACATATATGCAATTCATAAATTTGTCATATGTGTGTATATATATATTGTTTTAATATTTATTTAAATAACAAGTTTAAATACATACATATATTTGGACAACATACAGTACATATCATAATACATGATTTTTGACAGCCTCTCTCCCCTGTCATGGCAGCCTCTCTCCCCTGTCACATCCCCACCATTCCTTCATCGTACCTCAATCCTACCTCGAGCCATGCTCCCACCAGCCCATCGCCATCCCAACTCCCTCCCTCCCCACCTAGGCCTCCTGACCCCTCCTCGGATCATTCGACTGCCACGTTCTTGACCCCCAACCCCTCAGCAGCCCCCTCCACGTCCACCCCATCCCAACCAGTCTGGACTTCTTTGTTCAAGCAGAAACCTAGGAATGCTGGGAAGTACACGCCGGTTGAGATGAAGCCTACTTTCTCTGACGGTGCCTTAGACCTTCCGGCTGGCATAGTTGAAGCAGGATCCCAAATCTGGAGCGAGTATCTCGTGGGTTTCTTTTTAGACACGCCGTTGTCCTTTACTTCAGTGGTGCAAAAACTCAAGCAGGTTTGGAAACTTAAAGGATCTGTGAAGATCAAATCTGATGGTGTCATCTTTCTTTTCCTGCTTTCTTGCGAAGAAGACAAGCTAAGTATTTTAAATGGGGATCCAATTATTATGAAGAACAAACTCTTTATTGTCAAGCCTTATGATTCCAAAATTAGTAACGTATGTGGCTCCGTTCACTCTGTTCCAATATGGGTTCTGTTCCACAACATCCCCCTGTTTGCCTGGACTCATGTTGGCATCAACTGGCTTTCGAGTAGGTTAGGAAAACTACTGTGTATGGACTCGATGACTGAAAGCCTTGAGAGACTCCATTTTGCTAAATGTTTAATTGAAATACGCCCAGACAACGTTTTAGTAGATGAGTTTCTAGTAAAGCTTGCTGATGGTGGAACCCAAAAAATCAAAGTTACTTACATGTGGAAACCTTTAATCTGTACAAACTGTGTTTCTTTTGGACACTCTAATGAGAAGTGTGAAATGCAAGTGCCTCCTGACCCTCACACAACCCATATGAACCATACCAAGCATGACAGAAATGTAGCTAAAGTCCCAGTGAAGCATAAAGAAGTGTATACGGAAAAGGCGCCTTTAAGGTGGCATAAAGTAGGCAGATTTAACGGTAGAAAAGCGCATGTTCCTCCTACTTTCTCTGCTAATCCCGTAGTGGTTACTGTTAGAAGTCCATTTAAGGCTTCTAACATGGTTGGAGCCTCTAAAGCTATGGAAGGTGTCGATGAAGATGTTTTCTTGGAAACCAGTAAGGAAAAACAAAAGAAGGAGGTCATCACAACTGGAATAGAAAGAATAGAAAGCAGTTCAGAACAAAATGATAAGTCCATAACTCAAAAGCCAAAAGAAAACGCACGTGCAGAGGAGCTCATGATCATAACTCATAATAAATTTGACATTTTGAACGACCAGGGTACTGTGGAAACTGAAGAAATAATGCAAGCTGTTCCACTTAAGGAAATTGCAGCAAAAAGTTTGTGTTCACCGAAAATAGCAGTAGCAAATTCATTAATCACTCTGGGTAATGTTAATAATCATGAAGAGTATGATTCCAACGCTATGCATCTACATGAATCCACTGTGTTCGGTCCAATCCCAAACCAGCTTTCAAGTTTCACTGATGCTTCCAACTCATCTTCCAGTGTCATTAACGCCATCCCCCTTCCTATCCCACCTGCCTCAAGCTTTAAATCTAACTGTCCTTCTTATCTTGTCTCCCCTTCCACTTCTAGCGAAAATCAAATAACCATGCAAACTTCCCCATGCAAATCACATTTCATTGTCACTTCTCTCCCTAACTCAGCTCTCCATCTCAACGCCTCAGACACGTCATCTCCCTTAGCCTATGAAGCCAAATCTATCACGCATGATTGTGTGCACGTGCACACGAAAAACCCTATCTCTACTGACACAGCTCCTCTTGTCCTCTCGCAAGCTACCGATACATCTTCCACTTCAGTCCCTCACCTCTCTGTGATTGAAGTTCCTCAAACCAACGCGATTGATAACTCTCATCAAATCCCTTCCCCTACTGGTGGGTCTTCCTCCATCGCCGTGTTACTGCAGGCTGTGCACGGTGTGCCTGACAAGGATAACCCCTACAGTCATATCTCCCCTCCCAAAGCCTTCAGCCCGTTGCCTGATTCCTCCTCCTCTATTCTTGGCCCCCCACCATCCTCATCCAACTCTGTCCCTACTGCCAACAACATGAATTCCCCCCTATCTGCATCCATCCCCGATTTTACGAAAACCTCTGGTGCCCTGACAAGGCAAATGAAGAAAGCTTTAATAGAATCCCTTGAGTTTACTCAATGACACACAATATATGCGTTTGGAACATCCGTGGAGCTCATGATGACTCTAAAATCCATCTTTGTAAAGAATTGATTACTCAACATGACCTGAGTATTCTAGCAATCCTTGAAACCAAACTGAACTCTGCTCTTTCTCGTAGAGCAGCCAACCTAATTATGCCAAACTGGAAGATAGTTCACAACCTCGAACAAGCTCCTTTTGGTCGCATCTTAATAATCTTTGATCCGGCTGTCCACCTCCTAACCCCCATCGTCTCCTCTACTCAATTCATCCACTGCCATAGTAAATTCATCCCCAATAACACCTCATGCTACCTAACCTTTGTTTACGCTGAGAACGCGGCTAACTCCAGGGCCACCTTCCTTGCAACCCTGCCTAGTTTAAGACAGAATACCCATCCTTGGGTGGTATGTGGCGACTTTAACTGCTCCCTTAGCCTTCTGGATAGAACTGGCGGCTCTCCCCTCTCCCTTGCTGAAATTAAACCTCTCAATGACGCTATCGAAGATGCTGAATTGATTGAAACTAAAGTCTCTGGCGCTAGATACACTTGGAACAACAAGAGAAGACATGGTGTTAGAACTTATTGTAAAATCGACTACGCATTCTCAAATCATGTTGCTTTGACTGCCTGGCCTGCCATATTTAACCACATCCCCAATCCTTCCCTGTCCGATCACTCGCCCCAAATCATCCACATGGGTGGCGCTGTCATGAGAGGAAGTCCTCATTTTAAATTTTTTAACTCCTGGACTAAAGAACATGATTTTTTTGATATAGTGCGCAAAGTTTGGTCCTCTCCTAACTTTGGTAACCCTATGCTTGTTTTACAGAAAAAACTCAGGGCTACGAAAGAGGCTTTGAGAGCATGGGCCAAATCGAGATTTGGGGATGGCAGCAAGCAATCGACCATCTGGAAACATAAACTTCTGAAGATTCAAACAGAAATGCAACAGGATCCCAACAACGTTAGCTTGGCTTCTCTTGAAACTACCACAGCAAAGCAATATCAGCTGGAACTTCAGAAAGAGCTGGCCATGATCAAGCAAAAGACGCGCTCTCGATGGAATGAGGAAGGCGATCTAAACACTGCTTATTTCCACGCAACTCTTAAAGCGAAACACAGTCGTGAGAACATCCATAGAATTGTGGACTTGAATGGTAAAGAACAAACGAACAGAACTGACATCGACAAAGCGTTCATTGATTTTTTTGCTCAACTCCTTGGTAACGATGGAAATTTCAGCCCTAGTATTGACGATATAGACCCCCTGATCCTTCCGAAGCTCAATCAACATGACCATGCATATCTTTGCAATACAGTTACTGAAACTGAAATTAAGGATGCCATGTTTTCTCTTAACTCATTCTCTTGCAGTGGTCCGGATGGCCTCAATGCATTTTTCTACACGTCTACCTGGTGCATTGTAGGTCGAGATGTGTGCCGAGCAATTAAATCAGTCTTCAAGAACTCAAGGATTATGGACACATACAACAACACTAATATTGCTCTCATTCCAAAATCTCCCACTGCCGAGACTGTTGCTGATTTCAGGCCAATCTCCTGTTGCAACGCGATATATAAGTGTATTTCGAAGATTATAGCATCTCGCCTGAAGGCGGTTCTCCCCAACATCATTTCTCAGAATCAATCCGCTTTCCTCCCGGGCAGAAACATATTAGATAATGTCTTACTATCTCACGAACTCCTCAGAGGGTATGGGTGTAAAAACAAGTCCCCTAGAGCGATGATGAAATTTGATATCAGTAAAGCTTTTGATTCTTTGCAGTGGGATTCGCTGGTCAGAATTCTTGGTTACATGAACTTTCCGGCCCATTTTATTGCCTGGATATATACTTGCATATCTACGGTTAACTACTCCATCGTCATAAATGGTTCTGCGAAAGGATTTTTCAAAGGAAAGCAAGGCGTTCGTCAGGGTGACCCGATGTCCGCATATCTTTTCATTACAGTTATGGAACTACTAACCCGCATGCTCGACAACTTAGTTACCAATGGATTGTTCCAACTTCACCCAAGATGTAGAAAACCACGCATAACCTCCCTTATGTTTGCCGACGATCTCGTTGTCTTTTGCAAACCCGATCCTATTACCATTCACTCCATTATGCATGCCTTGGAAGCTTTCTACAGACAAACTGGTTTGAAAATTAACCTGGTCAAATCTGAGATTATGCTAGCTGGCCTTAATGACGAGCAAACTCTCTCCATTCTCAACACCACGGGATTGCAGCCCAACGTTAACACGGCAACCTATCTTGGAATCCCTCTCGCAACTTCCAGGATCTCTTCCAGACAATGTTCCCCTCTATTTGCTAAAATCATGTCTAAACTGGAGTGTTGGACCTCCAGATCTCTGAGTCAAGCAGGCCGTGTTACCTTAGTCAAATCGGTTATTTTCGCAATGCAGGTCTATTGGGCTAAGACATTCATTCTTCCTCTAAAACTAATCAATATGATCAGAACTGCTGCCATGAGATTCATATGGAAAGGATCCATTCACGGGAGGTTCACCACCCCGATATCATTCAATCTTATTGAGAGACCCCTTCGTAAAGGTGGTCTAGGAATCTATAATATTGCAGTCTGGAATAAGGTAGCTCTAATTAAACACTTTGATAACTTCTTAAACAAGCGAAACAGCCTCTGGGTCCTATGGTCAGAATATAACGTTATTAAAAGAAGGGATTTCTGGAGTATGCAACCCCCTCAAAACATAAGTTGGACTTGGAGATCAATCTTTAAGTTGCGTAATTGTATCATCCCCTACGTCCAATGCGGCATAACAAGCAGTGTCCAATTCTGGAACGATCCTTGGCTTGAACACGGTTGCATCCTTCGCACGAAGCTTACGTATAGTGACATCATCCAATCTGGCATTCTCCCAGATTCCAAGGTCATGGACGTGTTTAGCAATGGTCATTTTACGCTCCCCAACACCTCGAATCAGGCTGTTCGTTGCATATGGAACCAGATCATAGCCTCTGAGGTCCCCCTATCCCGCAACCACAATGTTCACTGGAAAGGTATAGGTAATGTTTTCAAAAACAAGCCCATGTACATGTTCATGAACGGGCATGACAATCTGGTTGATTGTAAATGGCACAAAAGAGTTTGGTTCAGGGATAACAATGCTACAGAAAATCTCCTATTCTGGAAAGTAATCAATAATGCTTTGCACACCCGTGTTAAGCTGTTTACCCGAGGTATGGACGTGCCAATTCACTGCGCTTTCTGTAACTCTGAACCGGAGACAAGAGACCATATATTCTTCGAGTGCTCTTTCGTCTTACGGATGTGGTCTAAGTTATTACAAAGGTTAGGTTATTCGGATGATCAGCTGTGGTGTGGGAATATTTGGAATGCACTTCTCAAAATCTCAGATATGAACGTTAGCAGGAATAGGTTTCTCTTCTTTGTTCTAAAGAAATTCCTAACTAATCTCTGGAATGAAAGAAACCATCGTATATTTCAGCCAGAGAGTGTCCGGAATGAAGAACTAATCTTCTGTCATCTCTTCTCCAATTTGAAAGCGGGGTTGAGCTCTGCGAAGTATGCTATCGACCCGGGGATACTAGCTGCTTTTTGATCGGTGTGCAGTCCTGTTACTGCTCTTTTTGTTTGCTGTTTGTGTTTTTTTTCCCCTTTTCTTTTTTCTTTCTTGTCCTGTATTGGTGCACTATGTTGCCTCTGTCGTTTGCTTTGTTCCTCGCTCGTGTGTGTGGCATGTCCTTTTTCTTCTTGTATGTTTTCTCTACAGTGCATTAATAAAGTGGTAGGGGTCCACTCAACCCCGTCGGCTATGCCAAAAAAAAAAAAAACATACAGTACATATCAGATGAGTTAACATGTTGTCCATTGCGATGCAAATCCCAACATCTATATACGGGCATGTTATACCTTGCATGGATTATTATGTTACACATGCATACATGTACACATACACACACACACACACACACACATATATATGATACATATGGGTACCATTATATTTAATTGAATATAAATTAAATAAAATTCCATCTACTATTTGTAAATTTAAATGAAATAAGAGATTTTATCTAAATTTAATATAGAAATTTTCAAAATAAATTAGACTTCATAGGCCTAATATAGATCCAATAAGGAATTTTTTTTGAAACTCGCCCATATCTTCCGCTGCGGGTTGGCCTAGTCCCAACAACTTACCACTAAAAAAAGTGTACATGCTCATGTACGTCCATACTTTATCATTTCACTTAAGTAAGTGGCATAAACTTAGTGATTTTTATCTTCAGTATAAAAGCATTATATTTAAATGAACTTTTGAAATTTTTATAAATAATAGTTTGCCACTCCCATTAGAATACATAATACATATAAAAACAATCTGTCTATAACGACCCGTAATTTAATCTCTTTAAAATATGGATACTTAATATATTTTTAAATAATTAATAAATGTATTTTATAACTCGAATAAAAACTATTTTAAATAATAGCTAGTGACGGTGTAATAGTTCTCAAAATTTGTTTACAAAAATATTTAGTTTGAAGAAAAATAAAAAATGTGACCGGAAATCGATTCTTGAATTTTCGACTTTTCGTCGTCTAAAAGTTGTCGGGAACATTTTGAACTCTAGTGTAAATAAATTCACATTCATTTATATATAAGATAGCACATTTTAGAAATATAAATATATTCTTAGGTTTAGGAAAATATAACACGACATTTTATGTATGTATACATTAAAAATGTTCAAGAAAAACATGAAATGACCTATGAAAAAACATAAGGAGATATAAGTACAGTTAAGTTTTAAATGCATGTTGATAAGAGGGAGACAAGGGTGATAATGTGGCAAGGCATATGTGGAGGGTAGGTACTTTAGGTCCTTTTAGTAATTTGGTTTGTTAACATTTTATAAAAGCAAAATTTTCAACTTTTATTTCATTTATCATCTCCATTTCCACCTTTTCAACTTTGATAGTTTAGTAACTGAGTTAGTAAGCAATTTTGGAAGTCGGTAGTAAATGTTAGTGATATTGTTAATAATTGTTTTCTACACATTGTATGATAGTTTAGCAACTTGGTTATGTATACTTATGTTATATGATGTATGGATGAAAATAAAGTGACGTGAAATTAGTTGTCAAAGTGTCCATATAGCGATTATGGCTATATCGGCACTTTCGAAAAACATATCCTTAATGAAATCTTTGATTTACTTCTCGAGCCTGGCTTTTGTGTTACTAGTTAATAAAGTTGTTGAATAATGATGATTTCAAATATTTTAATAAATATTTTTAAACATTTAATTAATTGTTTAATTAATAAGGATTAATGTTAATTAATTAAGTTGTTAATGATGTGTTTTGAATTTAATTAATTTCTTTGTTAATGATGTTTAAAATTAATTAACCGTTTTTTCTAATGATTATTAAGTTTAATTAATATCCTAAATAATGATAGTTTAAAGTTAATTAATAACTTTATTAATGGTGTTTAAAAATTAATTAATCATTTTTAATTAATTACATTTAACGTTAATTAATTAGTTTAAATTAATTAATCTTTTCCATTAATGATATTTTAAATTAGTTAATCCTTTTTAGTAAATGATGTTTTAAAATTAACTAATCAACTTAATTAATAAGATTTAAAATTAATTAATTTAATTAATGATGTTTTAAGGTGATTAACCCTTTTTACTTATGGGTATTTACTAATCAAATTAACTAATGAAGTTTAAAGATAATTGATCATTCTTATTAATGTTAGTTAAAGGTTATTAACCAATTTAATAAGGAGGTTTTAAGTGATTAAATCTTTTTTGATAATGGTGTTTGAAAGTTAATAAACTATTTTTACAAAGTTGTTTAAAGATTAAAAACCTGTAATAAGAAGCCCAAGCACGAATTCGATTTTAAAAAGTAAAAGTTTGATTCGATTATGGAAGAGAAATTTCCATAAACGATATTGCTTATATGAAAAGAATTTAGTCATACTCTTGGCACTAAACATTGAGGTATGGAAGCTTTTCACTATCTCAAAAGTTAAAATTATCGTCAAGACAATGCCTAGAGGTAACACTACCTTCACTTGCGCGACTTCATTTGTAACCCAGAAATAGTATAATTTTAAGTTGTCCATATACGATCATTTTGTTATCTTCGATAGTAAATTTGTCGACTATCGATTACCTCAGCCTTCTTTGTTTTTTGTCATTCTAAGACGATGTGTTGCTCACTTGAGCTTTGTTATCCTTTATCGAAAAGGACTAAACCCAAAGAGCGAGTGGAAGCTATGCTATGTAGGGTTGCTCCCATTAGGATATTATCACATCTACTCTAGATTTGGTTCGGATATTTGTGCACCAAGACGTGAATTACTCGGATTCTTGGTAACCGTTGGTGGGGTTCGGCTTGGAAGTGTCTGAGATCCATCGGAGCTCTCAAGTATATATTCTAGAGGTATACTTTTGGTAGGTGGTGCACCCTTCTTACCATTGTTGGTAAATTTCTTTTCCTTGTTGATTCGAACCTTTGAATTAGTTTCCCTGATTTGAATTGGGAAGAGTATAGCACTCTTCGTGATGTTAATTATTTGGATCCATTCTTTACATTTGGATGTTGTTCTTGTGATAGGAAACCCATTCCATGTTTGGCAGTATGGTCTCACATGTTTTTGTTTAATTACACTTATTGTTTAGATTTTTACTCATACCAGACATATTGTCTGACTCGAATTGTTTATTTTCCCTAAAACTCTCGTGTAATCATTTATATATGCGTAGTTTGAGAGTAGCAAATCTTATGGGCTCTTTTTAAGACGACATCCGAGTAGGAGGCTTTTATCTACTTAGCTATCTATTCTGCCGTTTATTTGGTTTGTGTATGTGTATTTTATTTCAACATGTGTAAAAGTAGATTGTTATAACTGCCTAAACTGATTGTAGTACTTTTGTGTAACTCTAATAACTCCATGTTAGGGAGTAGCCTTATGTACTATTTCACTATTATGATATATTTAACAATTTCTTTATGTGATTTTCTATTATGTTCATTTTATGTTACCCCGACAATTCATCTTTTAGACGCTTGGTCAATGGTACACGAATATCGTAGATGTATTAAGTGTCCTTCTCAGGAGTCAAAAATGTGGGTCGTCATAGTTGGTATCAGAGCTTCGGTTGTGCGAACGCCTTAGCTTGATTGGGATACAACTCATTAGTGATAGGGTGAGAAGAGCCCTAGAATGAGTTGATCTTGAGAGAGCTTTTGTTATCACCCATCCTCAATATTCATTTTAGATACTTTGGTGTTGTTTCTCTTTAACTATTTTGGTCCTATCTTTGTATTCTAATAATACATGTCATTGTTCAGGTAATTGAGAATGAGTACAAGAGGAAGAAGAGGGAGAGGTTCTGGAACCAACATGGCTGCAAATGACAAAGCTGCTAGAAATATGCCAGTTGTAGAGCAGATAGAAGAAGTAGTAGTGCAAGTTCAATCACCTCAGAAATTTGCTACTCTGTGCAAAAATTATATTGCTTTGGGTGGTAAACAATTCTTTGGTACTGAAGATATTCTGGGAGTCCAGACAAGGCTCTGCTCTTGTGAAAGGATATTCAGGGATCTTCAGTTGGAGGATGTAAGGAAGTGATTGTTGGGATCACGACAGCTTCAAAATTCAACAATGGATTGGTGGATTTCAGTGATAGTTAATACCCCGGAGGAAGTTTTTACCATGGCTCAATTTAAGGAAGTCTTCAAAGCTCAGTTTGTTCCAGTGGTGGGGAGGACTTAGTTGTTCAGGAGTTTCGTGGATTTGAAGCAAGGAGATATGACAGTGGCATAGTATGAGCATCGATTCAATGCATTGTCTCGCTTTGGACCAAGATTGATAGACATGCCACTTAAAAAGAATGAGATGTTCGTGGAAGGACTGAGGCTAGAATTCCATCGTGAGATGACCAATCATGTTAATGGTACCTTTAAAAATTTGACCAGCATGGCCTTGAGGTTTGAAACTTTGGATATTAAGTAAGGAGTTCAAAAAGGTGTAGTGCTAGTAGTTAGTGCTCAACCTTTATCAGTTGTCCCTATTGCAAACAAGCCGAATTTTAAACACAAAGGAGAGAAGCAATAGTCGGGAAAGAAAATCGGAGATGAAAACCCAACTCAAAAAAAGCAGCCTAACTTGGCTAACGTTCTTTGTTTCAAGTGCGAAGATGGGACACTTTGCAAATCAGTGTCCATATTACAATTACAGTGTGACGCCCCACCTCTGTACTCACACTAGCCAAGGACACTACGGGGTAATGCCGTCGACTAGCACGAAGAACAAGGCTGTTGAGGAGCGATGATCTGTGTAATTGCTTTGTGCGAGTACCGATTTGTCAGATAGTATGACATGCATTTCGTTTCAAGAGGAAATCCGACATATCAAATACAAACTCAAAGCTACCATATAGTGGCTATGTGACCTTCGAAAATAAATATAGAAACAAGCATAACACAAATCAGTCACATATATTCATATCACAAAGGCGGAAATAGATATGAATATAACACATAGAAGTGTACATCAAAGTAGTGGTCATACAAGATCCACTACATCACAAAAGAATAAGTACAAGTGCTAGACAAAAGAATAATTATACATCAAGGAGTCTCTATCTCGAATGTATAATAACAAAAACTACTAAGCTAAAGTAGTTAGCCAAAAGTTAGGTGACGACCCTGATAAGAAGTCAAGCAAAAGCATCTGAAATACTTTGGTCTGACCCGAGTATTATTTAAGAAGAAAATAATAAATGAATCAGTCTAGCTATAAATATCATATAAAATGAGATAGGATAAGAGATATCACAAAAACGTATGATAACAAAAATGCCATACTGTGACAAGTATACATAAGGTAACAACAAAAATCATACAATATCTCAAATATTCTCAAACACAAAAAATAATGTCATATTCTTTAAAATTATTCACCAAAACACAAATATTGACAAAACATATCAATGCCAATCGCAAAAATCGGTGAAACACAATTTCTAGAAATCCAGAAATCACAAAAAGGGGAAGGCCTATCACAAACGGGAGCATGAAAACTTCCCAACACGTGTGTCACAAACGGAACACTATTCCATGGTCGCTAACCATAAAGCCGGTGCAATGATGCAGTGCAATAACGGTATGCCCGAGGAACCTGAAACTCAAATGAGCTAGAACAACGGCACAGTGCAATATCGGTACGCCCGATGAACCTAAAACTCAAACATTTCGGAACAACGACGTAGTGCAATAACGGTACGCTTGATGATCTCGAAACTCAAATAATTCGGAACAACGACGTAGTGCAATAACGGTACGCCCGATGAACCGAACTCCATAAAGCCCGTAGGTCGCTAGCCTATAAAAATGAGACGAAGCTCAATAGAACGGGGTACAATCCCCCACGCGGACAAAGAGACATCGCACATCGCTAGTCTAAATCACAAAATGATCATCAATGATCGACAAGTGTAAATTACACTAAGCTAGTAAATAAATGAGTTAGGCTTTATGTCCCATAACCACTAGCTTAACTTAAATATTTACGAACAGATTGTAGACTTCCACTCGAAAATAAGTGTAAATTACACTAAGCTAGTAAATAAATGAGTTAGCCTTCATGTCCCATAACCACTAGCTTCACTTAAATATTTACGAACAGGTTGTAGATTTCCACTCGAAAATTGTCACGAGAGTTCAATCGAACAAGTACAAGAATTAACCGACAAAGTAAACGCAAGTGTTTCATACCACTTGGTTTGCTAAGTCGTTTAATTAGATTTCTCATACGAATGAGGCAAAGGTTTGTATATACTAATAGATTGGAAAACGATTTTAAAAACGAGCTTTGTATTTAAAAGTAGTGTTGAAATCGTTTTTGTGAAAGCGTTTGAGTATTTACTACTAGTATAGAAACCTTTGTATTTTAAAAGTGACAAATTACAGAAAACGATTGTAGAAACAATCGATCAACCAAAAATTCACATTCGACGATGTGAATCAAAACCATAAAAATCGATATCAAATCCATCAAATGGATATTCCTAAAAATCCAAAGAAAGAAGTCATCAAAGTCAATAATAAGTGATAACAACTAACCGAATCAACAAAAATCGATTAAAATTGGAAATCCACTAAAAAACAGCCGAAATAGGCAAAATGAACAGTTCCAGACGTCTGGTTTAGAATCCAGACGTCTGGATTAGGGTTCTGGAAATATTTCAGGAACCTTTCAGACGTCTGAACTCAAACCAGACGTCTGACAAGATGTATCAAACGTCTGACAATGTGCACCAAACGTCTGACAGTGTGCACCAGACGTCTGAAAGGTGGTATCAGACGTCTGGTTCTGTTTTTGCATTTTTTTTCTACGTTCTTATATTTTTTCCTCCAGTTATCAAAACCAGACGTCTGGACTTGAGCAACCAGACGTCTGGTCACCAGGTCTGGGCAACAATTTGCTTAGGCCATGATGGCCAAAACGATTCGGGAACGATCGGACGAGCAACGAAGACTAAGGATTTGTGCCAAGTGACAACCCAGCCTTATAGGCTCTTCGATACGCCCCAAATATCATGTCCAAACATCCATAGTAAGATTTTCATAAAATTGGACCAAAACACCAAAATTTGGAAAATTCACCAAATCAATTCAAATCAAAAGCAAATGAACATGCACAAATGTTAGGAATTCATACCTGACAACAATGAAAGTTATAGACGTAGATGTGAGTTAAAGAACCCACCTTTAAAACTCAAAGACACGAATGAGAAGCTTTTAAAACAAAGCAAGACCAATTCCTCTTCAATATACCTCTAGAATCTTCAATCTATTATCAAAGGTGAAGTTTTTCCTAAGTTAGGTTATAGGAATTTCTGTAAATTGAAGAGGGATAGAGATGGAGAAGATGAAGAGGATGCTTACCTAAGCTTCTCCTTGATTTTGGACTTGAATTTGTATTTCCTATACAAACTAGGGTTTTGGAATTCTAATTTCCAATATTTTCCCCCACTTTTACTTTGAGCTTGAGTTTTAGGAAATAGAATGAGTGAATGGATGAAGAGTAGAGGAGTTAGGGTATTATGATGGGTTAGTGGGCTGAAGCCCAAACCCAAAGCCCAAATAGAAAAATAGCAAAATTCTACTCAACTCCAAACATGTCGATGTTTATACTCAAAAAAGTTGTAAACACCATTTTGGACTCAATGGAAGTGGTCTCAAGTCCCAATTCGACTGTTTACAAAAATTAATATTTTGGACTTTAATCCGATTAACGATACTTTATTAAATAAAACATTTAAATATACAATCGTAAAATATGTGGGCTGTTACATGCAGCCAACCGGGACACATGAAGAATGAATGTCGTTACCCAAAGAAGAGGGCGCAAGGACAAGCTTTTACTATTAAGGAAATACCATCTACTTCTACGAAAAGGGAAAGCAAGTGTAGCAAGGTACATTATCTATTTATGATATACCCATTAGAGTATTATTCGACACAGTTGCTTCCCATAGTTTTATTTCAGTTGATCTTGTTGATAAATTTAACCCTAAGCCCATCTTTCCAAATAGTTCCCTTTGTGTGTCAAATCCAATTGGGGGTCCTACAAACCTTAACAATATGTGTTTGAATATGCCTATTTCATATCGAGATGGACACTTCTTTTCTGACTTATTCGTCCTCGGGTTCATGGGTTTTGGGTATTGTTAGGTATGAATTGGTTATCTAAGTTTGGAGCTATCATAGATTTTGTTAGTAGAGTGGTCCTAGTAAATGATGTAGTAGATAGAAGCATTGATATATGTTGTGAGGGGCCTAATGAACTTTTGAATAGTTTTCTCTATTTACTTGAAGTGGCTAAAGAGGAGATAAAAGATAGACCAACTGTTTGGGACTTTAAGGATATATTCAGTGAATTGCAAGGTTTACCTCCTCATCGTGAAGTGGAGTTCCGTATTGACTTGATTCTAGGAACGACACCGATTGTACAACCTCCTCGAAGGTTGGCCTTGAAAGAAAGATGGGAATTAGAGAAGCAAACGTTTGACTTATTGTAGAAAGGTTTGATCTAGCATAGCATTTCAAGTTGGGGATCACCAGTAGTTTTTGTTATAAAGGAGGATGGTTCTCTAGGTTATGTGTAGATTACTGAGAGTTAAATAAGAGGACTATCAAGAATAAGTGTCCTTTACCAAGGATAGATGACATGTTTGATCAACTCCATGGAGCTTGGGTTTTTTCTTAGCTGGATCTTGCCGTCGGTTTTAGTGTGCCCTTAACAGATTCTCGAACTCCTGATAGTTTTTATGAGTGGTTAGTCATGCCGTTCGACTGACTATGCACTCGCTTATTTTGTGGACTTAAATGAATCGGCTATTCTGGATTTTCTTAATAAATTTGTCCTCTTCTTTATTGCTGATATTCTTATTTATACTAAGACGGAGGAAGAGCATAAATATCATCTCCGAGTCACTCTAAATATTTTAAGAAGTCATGTGTTGACAGTAAAGTTTCTAAGTGCCATTTCTGGAAATCCAAAGTTAGGTTTCTGGGGCACGTAGTTTCGGAATAAGGCATTTCAGTGGACCCAGCTAAAGTAGTTGTGGTTTAAGACTGGAAGAAGCCCGAAAATGCGATAGAGATCAAAAGTTTCTTGGGATTGGCTGGTTTTTATAGAAAATTCATCAAAGACTTCTCGAAGATTGCTTCTCATCTGACGAAGTCGACGAACAAAGATGCTAAGTTTGTGTGGACACCTAAGTGCGATCAAGCATTCAATGAATTGAAGGAGAAATTGACCAGTGTTCATGTTTTGACTATTTCAAATGGGAACGAAGAGTTAACTATATACACAGATGCTTGCAGAACCAGATTAGGAGCAGTGTTAATGTAGAATGGGAAAGTCATTGCGTATGCAAGTCGACAGTTGAAACCACATGAGAGGAATTATACTATACATGATTTAGAGCTCTTGGCATTTTTCTTCGCATTAAAGATATGGAGGCATTACCTTTTGGGTGAAAAGTTTGAGTTATATATGGATCATAAATTTTAAAGTATCTCTTTACTCAGAAGGACTTAAACTTAAGACAACAACATTGGCTAGAGTTTCCAGCGGGTTATGATCTTGAGATTTTGTATACACCAGGGAAATCTAATGTTGTAGTTGATGCACTAAGAAGGAACTATGCAATTTTGGCTAATATGGAAGTTCGTCTAAGTCTTATCTGATGCATTGAAAATAAACAGCAGAGGGACGTTCGTCTTTCTCAGATAGCTAGAGCTGTCAGGGAAAATGTTTCACTAGAGAAGTGGCTAGGATTCATGGTAGATGACCATGGCGTTCTAAGAATGAACGGTCGGTTGTGTGTTTCAGATATGGAAGGAAATAGGCAGGAAGTTCTGACAGAGTCTCATCATTCTAAACTAACGATACATCCAAGGGTCACTAAGATGTATTAGGATATGAAGCGTACTTTCTGGTGGGAAGGGATGAAAAGAGATGTTGCTATATTTGTCAATAGATGTGCTAACTGCCAGTAGGTAAAGGGAACTCACCAGAAGGCAACCTGAGTGCTTCAACCACTTGGGACATCGAAGTGGAAGTGAGAGCAGATTTCTATGGATTTCATCGATGGATTACCAAGATCAAGGAAAGGTAATGAAGGAATTTGGTTTATCGTTGATAGTTAACCAAGAGCGCTCACTGCTTACCAGTCAAGGCAATAAGGACGGTTGCTAGTTTGGCTGAGTTATATGTTGTTAGACTTCATGGAATTCCATATGGTATTATGAGTGGTCGGGATCCGATCTTCACAAGTCATTTTGGAAAGGTTTTGCATAATGTACTTGGGATTAACTTGAGTTTGAGCATAGCTTATCACCCTCAGGCTGATGGGCAGACCGAAAGGGTGAATCTTGTTATGGTAGATTTGCTTCGAGCTTTTGTCCTAAACTTTGGAGGTTAATGGTAGGACCACTTTCTATTGGTTTAGTTTACTTATAACACTAATTTTTAGGCAAGTATTGGGATGGCGCCTTTTGAGGCATTGTATGGAATGCCTTGTAGGTCTCCTTCTTGTTGGGTGGAACCAAGAGACCGCTTAGGATTTGGACTAGATATAATTCATGATTCCACGAATAAGGTAGATTGGATTAGAAAGCACTTAAAGATAGCTCAAAGTTTGCAATTGCAGATGTGAGATGTCAAGATTTGGAGTTCGCATTTATGGACTATGTATTCATCAAAGTTTCTCCGATAAGAGGCGTGATTCAGTTTGGAAAAGGAGGAAATCTAGCTCCAACTTTTATTGGATCTTTTTAGATACTTAAGAGGATAATAACTCTTGCATATAAAGTGGGAGTTACCGACTAGATGGTCGGGCGTACATGATGTCTTTCATGTATCTCATCTACGTAATTATGTACATGATCCTACTTTGATTATTCCGCCATCTCAGTAGGAGGATGTGAAAGTTGGGCCTCACTTGACCATTGTAAGATGGCCTATTCGAATTGTCGATTAGGATAAGAAACGATTAAGGACTAAGGTTGTGGACTTGGTCAAAGTACAGTGGAGTGAAGATCCTAGAGATTGCACTTGGGAGATTGCAGATAGTATAAGGGAAGCTTACCCTGAGTGTATGTTAGGATAGTGTTTGTTTGTTCGTACGAATTATGTATGCATTGTTTGTGATATAGTTTCTTATTGTGTATATGTTGTATGGGTTTCAGGATATATGTATGTATGTATGTATATGTATGTATGTATGTATGTATGTATGTATGTATGTATGCCCTTTTTGAGTTATCCCCTTAAGTGTAAATTTCGGGGACAAAATTCTTTTAAGGGGAGAGAGTGTAACGACCCATAATTTAACCTATTTAAAATATGGATGCTTAGTATATTTTTAAATAATTAATAAATGTATTTTATAACTCAAATGAAAACTCTTTTAAATAATAACTATTGATGGTGTAATAGTTTTCAAAATTTGTTTACAAAAATATTTAGTTCGAAAATCAAAAATGTGATCGGAAATCGATTCTTGAATTTTCGACTTTTCATTGTCTAAAAGTTGTCGGGAACATTTTGAACTCTAGTGTAAATAAATTCACATTCATTTATATATAAGATATCACATTTTAGAAAAAAAAAATATTCTTAGGTTTAGGAAAATATAATACAACATTTTTTGTAAGTATACAATAAAAATGTTCAATAAAAACATGAAATGACCTATGAAAAAACAAAAGGAGACATAAGTACACTTGAGTTTTAAATGCACGTTGGTAAGGGGGAGACAAGGGAGATGAGGTGGCAAGGCATATGTGGAGGGTAGGCACTTAATGCCTTTTAGTACTTTGGTTTGTTAACATTTTATAAAAAGTAAAATTTTCAATTTTTATTTCATTTATTATCTCTATTTACACTTTTATAAACTCTTTAAAGTTTCAAACTAGTTTCATGGCTTCCAAAACTTTCAAACTAGTTTTTTCCAAAACTTTTTTCAAGTTCAAAAATCTTAGCTTTTCCTTTTAAATCTTGTATGAAACTTGTTTAAACTCGTCCATCTTCTTTTTCATCACTTTATTTTCAAAAACAAGCCTACCATCATCAAAACTTCTTTATGGCCGAACCTAGACTTGTTAGAGCCGAGCCCATCTTGATGTTTTTGGCTTAAAGACTTCATTTTTCCAAAGTTTTCACAAAGATCTAGGGTTTTTAAAGTTCTAGTACAAGCTTGGTTTAAGTTAGTAAGCTATTATGAGTAAAAATCTTACCTTTAAAATCCTAACCTTTTAAAACTACAATATAGTTTGTATATTAGTTTCTAATAGCTTGTTGTGCATGTATTACCACGTGATGGATGTTAATTTGGATTATTCCTTGGAAAGTTGTCACCTTGATAGTTTAATAACCGAGATAGTAATCAAATTTGGAAGTTAGTAGTAAATCTTAGTGATATTGTTAATAATTGTTTTCTACATGTTGTATGATAGTTTAGCAATATGGTATGTGTACTTATTTATATGATGTATGGATGAAAATAAAGTGACATGAAATTAGTTGTCGAAGTATCCGTATAGCGACTATCGCTATATCGACACTTTCAACAAACACATCCTTAATGAAAATTTTGATTTATTTCTCGAGCTTGGTTTTTGTGTTACTAGTTAATTAAGCTGTTGAATAATGATGATTTCAAATATAATTAACTATTTTAATGAATATTTTTAATTTTTAATTAATTATTTAATTAATAAAGATTAATGTTAATTAATAAACTTGTTAATGGTGTGTTTTGAATTTAATTAATTTCATTATTAATGATGTGTAAAAATAATGAAACATTTTATCTAATGATAATTAAGTTCAATTAATCTCTTAAATAATGATAGATCAAAGTTGATTAATAATTTTAACTAATGGTGTTTAAAAATTAATTAATCATTTTTAATTAATTACTTTTAAAGTTAGTTAATTAGTTTAAAAATAAATTATTCAACTTAATTAATAAGATTTAAAGTTAATTAAGTAATTTAATTAATGATGTTTTTAAGTGATTAACTCTTAAGGGTATTTAAAGTTAATTAATCAAATTAATTAATGAAGTTTAATCATTCTTATTAATGTTAATTATAGATAATTAACCAATTTAACAAGGAGGTTTTAAGTGATTAATTCTTTTTGATAATGGTGTTTTAAAGTTAATAAACCATTTTTACAAAGTTGTTTTAAAGATTAATAATTTGTAACGAGAAGCCCAAGCATAAATTCGATTTTAAAAAGCAAAAGTTCAAGTCGATTATGGAAGCGAAATTTCCGTAAATGATATAATCATACTCTTAGCACTTAACGTTGAGGTATGGAAGCTTGTCACTATCTCGAAAGCTAAAATTATCGTCAAGGCAATGCCTAGAGGTAACATTACCTTCACTTGCCCGACTTCATTTTTAACCTAGAAATAGTACAAGTTTGAAATCGACGAATAGTAGCAGGAATATGAGGTTTACTGTCTATACACGATCATTTTGTTATCTTAGATAGTCGGTTTATCGACTATCGATTACCTCAGCCTTCTTTTTTTTCATCATTCTAAGACGATGTGTTGCTCGCTTGAGCTTTGTTATCCTTTGTCGGAAATGAATAAACCCAAAGAGCGAGTAGAAGCCAAGCTATGTGGGGTTGCTCCCATTAGGGTATTATTACATCTACTCTAGATTTGGTTTGGATATTTGTGCACCAAGATGTGAGTTACTCAGATTCTCGGTAACCGTTGGAAGGGTCTGGCTTGGACATGTCCGAGAGCCATCGGAGTTCTCAAGTATATATTCTAGAGGTATACTTTCATTAAGGGAGGTGCACTCTCCTGGTCATTGTTGGTAAATTTCATTTCCTTGTTGATTCGAACCTTCAAGCTTGTTTCCCTGATTTGTATTCGGAAGAGTATAACACTCTTCGTGATGTTAATTACTTGTATCCATTCTTTACATTTGGATGTGTTCTCGTGAAAGGAAACCCGTTCCTTGTTTGCGACATGGTCTCACATGTTTTTTTTAATTATACTTATTGTTTAGAGTTTTACTCATACCAGACATATTGTCTGACCCAAGTTGTTTATTTTCCCTAAACTCTCGGGTACTCATTTATATATAAGTAGTTCGAGAGTAGAGGGTCTTTTATGGGCTCTTTTGAAGACGGCTTCCAAGTAGGAGGCTTTTATCTACTTACTTATCTATTCCGCAGTTTATTTAGTTTGTGTATGTGTATTTTGTTTCAGCATTTGTGTAAAGGCAGATTGTGATAACTGCCTAAGCTAATTGTAGTACTTTTGTGTAACTCTGATAACTCCATGTTAGGGAGTAACCTTATGTGCTATTTTACTATCATGACATATTTAATAGTTTCATTGTGAAATTTTCTGTTCTTTTCTTTTTATATTACCCCGACAATTCATCTTTCAAACGCTTGGGCAACGACACACGAAGACCGTGGATGTCTTAAGTTTGGTTCTCATGAGTCAGAAAGGTGGGTCGTCATACTGTCCATGATTATAAAAGCTTATATATCAAAATGGACTTATACATGGAATATTTCTTCAATGTAAAAGTTTGCTGACTTTTTATCTGCGATTTAAGTCCACTAGAATGGACTTATACAAGGAAGATGCCTATAATATATTTTTCATAAACATATACAAACATTTATCCAATGATTTTCCCAATTTCCCAATTAACTAAATAATTTGAAAATTTCTCTGTATTGAAATTATAGTGCTCATTTTTGATGAAAGTTGCAAAATTTCACTGCAAGAACTTATATTTGAATCAAAGTAGAGCAGGTGGGAAATTTCATACCTTGGTGTAGGAAAATTCTAGCAACAATTGTTTAATTTCATGAACTGGTCCAACAATGAAGGTGAAAAGTGGTGGTGAAGAGATGAACAATGACCATCTCATATATTCTCCTCTTTCTCAGAAACTCAATATCAAACTCATCAATTGCACGAAAATAAACTTCTACCTGCTCCTAGATCTTTGAACTCTTCCCCTACTTCGACGATATCATCGCCGCGGTCACATCGACAGTTTGAGACTATCTAGGTGGTTTTTTTAACCTGCTATGGTTCTTTGTACGAGCGTAGGAGGCGAGCTCTTCGGTGGTGTTGGGGCAGGCATATCAACATCCAGTAAAAGTAATCAAATGCCTCATCGATCCATCCATTCCTAGGACACCAAATCAATCATAGCCATCCAAGAAACCACATTCCTAACCGGAGATATCTCAAAAACCCAAACTACCATTTCCATCTCACCACCCTCCAGCAACCCCTTCACCAAAGCAGTCCAAGAAAGGATACTACTCACCCCCATCTTCTCCCACATGCTCCATGCAAATTACACCTTTGCACCCAAAGTAAAACTTATCAAATTGTTCAAGAAATGCAACCCGCGATGCCAGTACAGCCCACACTTAACCGCGTACCCGTGTATGACTATAACGGCCTGGAATTTCAGACACTTCGATGTATATATCTGAATTATTTAAATATTTGAATCCTGGATTAAATGTTATTAAAATGATTTAACAAGTATTTTAACCCCCTTTTAAATCATAACTAATGATGGTAAACTTGTTTTGGAAAAATATTTACAAAAATATATGCCTTGGAAAAATATCGATAATATGACCGAAAATCGTTTTATTGATAAATAGCTATTTTATCAATGTAAGTTTTTCAAACTTTCTACACATATCTAAGTAATCACTATGGAGTTAATTAGCAACTAAAAATATTTTCATGTTTGTGGCTAACTACATAGGAAAATGAGCAAATGACGAAAAAGAGCAAAAATGGAAATAATTAACTCTTAAGCTAATATTTAATGAAAAAATTAGCCACTAATTAAACACTCTCCTCTTCATAAAGCATGGAATGTTCTAGAGTTCTATTAGGATAAGATATGATATTATGGTAAGGGTATAATAGTAATTAGCCTAAAGGATAAGTGACATAAAGCAAAAGTAAGCATAAATGGAAATGCTTAAGTGTTAAGCAAATGAAAAAGTTGATGTGATGGGAGGTAAGCCTTCCAAGGGGGTTAGAGTAAGCTTATGCTTCACCATTTGAAACCTATAAGTAGAGGGGTGATGTTTACTTAATAATCAAAAATAATTTCCTAAGCCTTAAATGAAGTAGGAGGGTTGAAAATGGTGGAAGTGCTTAAGCACTAATCCACTAATTACTCTCTAACTTTTTCAAAAGTTAACCAAATCTTCTCTAATCTCTTTTAAACTTTAGCTTTAGGCCTAAGACATCATGGAAAGTATGATTATAAAGTAAGAAAAGGGAGGAGGTGAGAGTAAGAGGGGGATCCATGATGGGCCGTGAGCTTGGAGGAGGAAGAAGAAGGTGGTGGCTTTGGTTTGGAAATGCTAAAGGTTGAACCTTTAGGCTTGTGTTGATGGAAGGAGGTGGTTCTTTGGTTCTTATAGCTTTGTGCTTGGATAGGCATGGGTCTAAGTAAGTTATCTCACTATCTCTTAAGTACATAATATGTATATATATGTTGTGTGCAAATTATAAAGTTAAAGTGACATTAGCTAAGTAAAGTTATAAACTTTGGACTCCTCATGCTTTTGAAAGAAAATGATAACTTTATATCGTATAACCTCACATTTATTACCCTCTTAAACATGTGGCATGGCTTTGACTTGATGTTTAAATGGTTGTTTAACTTACGTGTAAATTGAAGTAAGTTTGAAAGTGTTTGAAGCGAAAATAGTCGTTATAAGTGCACTTCGGAATCCCTTGTTTTCGGGAATTTCTATAAATAAATGGAAAGATATTATTAAGGATTTCTTTCCATGGTTTTTAAGTACCCAAATCGTAGTACTTACTAAAAAGTATCAAGTCTATCATTTGTTTAACTGGTTAAAACAAGTCGCAAAGATTGTTTTTTAAAATGTTGTTTTAACAAGAACTTTTTATAGCACATATAAATGTTGTAGTAAGTCAATTATTGCTCTAAATGTTTAAAATGCGACTTTTTGGCTAGTTTTTCATGATTTAAATGGTTTCTAAATTCTTTTCTTTATAAAATCTTTTTAAGGAAATTCTTATAAACTGTATTTGAGTGTGAAAAAAAGAGTAGAAATTTAAATATAGTCTTAATGATTATTTACGAATTTGGAAAGCAAAGTGCTGTAAAATGTAAAACAATTTTTTTAATCAAAATTTTAAATTAGTTATTTTCAAGTAATATTTACATAGATATTTAAAGCCTATTTACAATATTTCTAAAGTATTATTTGAAATATATAATTTTTGGCAAAGGTGATTGAATAGGCTTAACACTAATAAGCCGATGAGTAAACTTGTCTTTTTGTGAGATTTAAGAATGAGGTGTCTAGGCAAGGCTTGGAGCAACCAGTGCCCAAACTTACATGGCTTAACTCTTGAATGAGGAATAGTGCAACTTAAAATGTCGGAAATGTTTTAATCTTGTTGTTTACTTACTTGTTTAAAAAAAGTAATTAACTTTGCTTAACTCTAAAAGCCGACGAAGTAGGCTTATCTATTTCTGAGAGTTAAAGATGATGTCAAGTAGGGACAGAGAAATAGATTTCTAACCTACCGGGCTACCCTCTTGAACAAGGAATAGTTAAGTCGGGAATGTCAGTAAAGAGTAAAGTATACAAACATTGATTTGTATAAGCAACTGTTTTAATCGATTAATCGACTATTGAACTACACTTATTATTAAACTTAGACCTTTAAAAGGATGTTTTAAAGATAGTAACAAGTAGGGGAATGGTTTTGGGTTTGTTGACAATATGTTAATCACATTCGTCTTTAACCCCTTTTGATTTTACTTGTGAATGTAAATAGATCTTTAAGATAATGTTTTAAAGATAAGCATAAGCGAAATGGTTTTGGGTTTTTTGTGAAAATTGTTAATAACATTCGTCTTTAACCCTTTTTGACTAAACTTATGAATGTAAATAGAACTTTAAAAGAATGTTTAAAGATAAGCAAAAGCGAAATGGTTTTGGTTTGTAGTGACAATGTTTGAGTAACATTAAACCTAAACCTTTTAAATGGATTTGTAAAAGTACTTAGATCCTTAAAATGGGTATTTTGAAGGAAATTATAAGGAATCTTTTTGAAAAAGATAGAAAATGTATTGGTTCAAAGTAAGAAATCTTATTAATGATTTGTGAATATACTTATACCAATTAGGATAAGTATATGAATACTTTTTGAAGTATAAAAAGAGTAAAGGTTTAAAGTAAGAAATCTTGTTAATAATTTGTGAATATACTTATACCATTTGAGATAAGTATATAGTTACTTTTTGAAGTATTGAAAGAGTACAAATGAATAAGAGAAATTCATAAATGATGTTTTATTATGTAAAAGAAGTTTCACTAATAAAAGAGGTTTTAATTAATATAAGGTTAATTACACAAAAAGGGATTAGAAGTCGCTTATGTGACTTGATCGTGCTTTGTGTGACTTGATCGTGCTTTATTTGTTTCCTCGTTTATGGAAAATATTTATTTGTATACTTAGCACTAAAAGCCGATGAAGTAGGCTTTTCTATTTTTGAGAATTAAGACTAATGTTTGAGTAGGGATATGAGCAATAGAGTTCTAATCTATTGGCTTCACTCTTGATCGAGGGATAACGTGAGAGGAAAATAGCGAAAACGTGACAAGTACATGAGACTTGGTTTCCATCTGTGATCGTTTTCATTTTAATTGAATGATCAAATTTGTCAATTCAATCTTGGAGAGATCGGGATCGGTGAGTGTTTACTTATCGAAAACCACTTCAAGGCCGAGACACGTGTTCTATCTCTTAGAAGTGGATTGGTTCTAGATACGGGAATTCATGTGGAGATTCGAGATCTGCTTAAGATGCTCGAACACATTAAATGTTCGTGATCTATTCAGGATGTGGGAATCCATGTGTGATTTATAGATCCGTTGAGATATGGGAATCCATGTGTGGTTCGACATCTAATCGGGATGGGAGTATCCAATCTAGCATTCGTATTTTGTTCGAGTGATGAAGACTCATGTGGAAGATGCCGAACGTGACCTCGACATCGAAAATGGCTAAAAACAAAGTAGGAGCATAGCTTGGGGTATTGCTAACTACAATAGGATATTATCACTCCAGATCTAGAGATGCTTATCGATGTTGTGCATGAATGATTGTATTCAGGATCACATATATAGACGTGGACCAGTTATGTTCACCTTATGGTATATTCTGTCTAGAGATATACGATGCTTGGAGGTAGTTTCTGACCCTTGTGCAGGAGATTGGATTTTGGCTCGACCGAAGGGATCTTCATGGAAAATCCATTACGTGAACATTCCTTATCGGATTTGATTGTACTCCTATTATGCTGCTAAATGTAACCAATGTAACCATTGCAGCTATGTTGTAACATTTATATTCTACACCCTAGACATTTTCTATTATGTCACCCTTTGTAACTACTAGATGATGGTTCTTTTGAGGGGATAATCGTTATGGCATTCCATGTAGTCTCAAAAGTACCGTTATATGTTGATCATATATTTCTTAGGTTTCTCACACCAGACCTATGTTTGACGCTTGGGTTTTGTTTTCCCTAAATTCCTTGCGTACTCTTTCGAATAGCTTGAGAAAGGCAAGTTTTCGTTGATGTTCATTAGAGCTCGAGAAGACGAGCTGGATGTTTCACTTACCGTAGCATTCTTATTTTCGCCGCATTACTATATTGTACATATCAGCCTTTGGGAGGACAGGTTGTTATAACTGTCCAGGCGGATGATGGTACTTAGGTTTGTAACTCCAAGATTTATATATCAGAGTAACCTTTTGTACCATTTCTTTGATATTATATATTATCATTCCACTGTGAAATTCTGATATTGTTTTCTCTTCTTCCTGGTTCGTTTTTATTTTTCTTTTTATCTCACCCTAACAATTTCTCTTTTCAGCACTTGGATTCTCGACACAGGAATACCATAGATATATTAGTGTCGACATTTGAGGGTCGAAAAGGCGAGTCATTATAGCTTGGTATCAAAGCTGAAGGTTAAGTAAGAACCTTGGCTTTGGTGGGTATGACTCATTAAGAGAGAGTAATGGAATGCCCTAGCATGATTTGAGTGTGTTATACATATGAGAGCGTATCTATAATTATTATAAACGTACACCTTAATGAAAATTATAACTGCGAAAACTAAAGATCTTATATAGGGTAACTTATACAAGTGAATTGTTAATGTATAGGTTAATTAATGTTGGAGTTATTAATGTTTTTCTATTATCCCTCGTTAATTAGTTTAGTTATGCTGGGCAGTTAATGGGCACTAACTATCATTTGTTGATTGTTGATTTGTGCTTGACCAGTTTATAGGCACTTTACCTTTTTACTGCATGGGTTGGGTAAATAGTGTTGAGGGTGCATTGAAACGAACAAATTATGAATTTAGTTTCACAATTTGACTATAGGTGTTCGGTGATAACGTTGGGTTAAAATTTTAATTTAGTAAAAGATGTTTATTTTAATTTGAGGAAAGATAAGATATTTTATAAATAAACATTTATGAAAGAATTTATATAAGAAAGTAATTTTATATAAGTATGGTTTATAAAACATGTTTATAAACAATACGAATTTAATTGATATTTTGAGAACTTAAATCCCGGTGTGTTTGAAATTGCTTTTCATGATTTTGGAAAAATAATAGTAGTATTATTTAAATGTAAGTATTTGGGAAATTGGTTTTATGAAATCAGGATCATGATACTTAGTAATATTTACGAAGTATTTGATACCGTTTTGAAATGATTTTGGTTAAGTACGAAAGGCATAAATTGGATGTACTGAACTCACTCCTGTCGCTTGAAAATAACTATGGCGATGACATTAACATCATTAGCGTTCATTTTTATGTTTCTAAGTGGGGGATGTTATGGGATTGTTTTAGTAAAATGGATTTCGATTTGATTTCAAAGGTATGATTTGACATACATGAGATATATGTATGTATTATTATTTTTAAATAATTTGAAATAAAACATGGGTGTTTAGTTTTAAAGTTTCTTTGGAAAGAGATCTGATATGAACTTTTTAGTGTAGAAAATTTTACATGTAGGGTGCCCAAGTGGTAGTGGCATAGCCCAAAATAAATGTTGGAACTTTACCGGTTTTCCCTTTTTGGGGTAAAGTATGTTTACTAAATTATTAAAATATGTTAAGATATTTTATGGACACATGTAGCCTGTGAATTAGGATTATATGGTGTGTGCATCTTGTTATGATATGTTGTTTGGTAGTTTTCAATTATCAAAATGAAATGGGATTTTCGACAAACAGAAACTTCCGAATAGTTATAGAATTTGAAACTAAGTGTTTTGTAAAAATATAAATATGAGTTTATATAACATTTAAATTGAGAAGTTTGTAAGTTAAATCAAGTTTAATTGGTTAAACATACTTGTTAAGTAAAACAAATTTGATGTTCGTATATACACTTAGGATGTCGTGGAGTATTATATGATTATGAACTTAAGTTGTATAACTACTTATAAACTTGAAGTTATGTTTCATTAAATGATTCATAAATGATCTTAGTATGAATAACATACTATTTAGACAAATGAATGTGAAAAAAAGGATACATACGTAAGTTGTATGTAGTTCGTTTTATTCGCATGACTGTTCTTGGTCCAGTATTTGAGTACATTATTTCATGGTGGTTTACACCGATCCTAACAAGAATTGTTCACTAGATTCTTGACGGCGAACACTTGATATGGATTCTTGTTGTAATCCTTAAGTTTTCTATCATAGTATATGGCTATGTAAGTTGAATGGGCGCTTCTAATCGAGGAACTTGATTGGAGTCCACACAAGAGAGGTCAAGTGATCTATACTAGTTGAGAAGTGAAATTTATGTCATCGAACAAGTGATCAGAATTGATACTATGTACGGATGATATATGTGCATCGTACGGGATTTAGTGTTTGCATACTATGTTTTGATTTCCTTAGGGAGATTTTAATTAATGACTCTTCGATTTGTTCTAGGGTGGCATGAATAATCATCTAGGTAATAACCTAAGGCTGTTGAGTAGAAGGTACACTAAGTAGATCGATTATCACCCTTGTGTGATGAGAGGATTTTGAACTTGAGCAAACCATGAGTCTTACTTGCTAGTGGTTGAATACTATTAATTATTGCTATGTTGATTGTTTCTTTTGTTGCTCATGTTGAAATTTCGACGACGAAATATTCTAAGTAGGGGAGAATGTAACGACCCGGAATTTCGAACACTTCGTATTTAAATATCCAAATTATTTAAATATTTGAATCTGAGATTAAATATTATTAAAATGATTTAATAAGCATTTTAACCCTTTTTTAATCATAACTAATGATGGTAAACTTGTTTTGGAAAAATGTTTACAAAAATATATACCTTGGAAAAATATCGATAATATGACCGAAAATCGTTTTATTGATAAATAGCTATTTTCTCAATGGAAGTTGTTCAAATTTTTTACACATGTCTAAGTAATCACTAAGGAGTTAATTAGTGACTAAAAATACTTTCATGTTTATGGCTAACTAAATAGGAAAATGAGCAAATAAGGAAAATGAGCAAAAATGGAAAAAATTAACTCTTAAGCTAATATCTAATGAGCACATTAGCCACTAATTAAACACACTGCTCTTCATAAAGCATGCATTGTTCTAGAGTTTTATTAGGATAAGATATGATATTAGGGTAAGGGTATAATAGTAATTAGCCTACAGGAGAAGTGACATAACGTAAAAGTAAGCAAAAATGGAAATGCTTAAGTATTAAGCAAATGATAAAGTAGATGTGATGGGAGGAAATCCTTCCAAGGGGGGTAAGAGCAAGCTTATGCTTTGCCATCTGAAACCTATAAATAGAGGGGATGCATTCACTAAATAATAAAAAATAATTTCCTAAGCTTGAGATGAAGTAGGAGGGTTGAAAATGGTGGAAGTGCTTAAGCACTAATCCACTAATTACTCTCTAACTTTTTCAAAAGTTAACCAAATCCTTTCTAATCTCTTTTAAACTTTGGCTTTGGGCCTAAGACATCATGGGAAGAATGATTAGAAAGAAAGAAGTGTGAGAAGGTGAGAGGAAGTGGGGGATCCATGATGGGCCGTGAGCATGGAGGAGGAAGAAGAAGATGGTGGCTTTGGTTTGGAAACGCTAAAGGTTGGACTTTTAGGCTTGTGTTGATGGAAGGATGTGGTTCTTTGATTCTTATAGCTTGATGCATGGGTTAGGCAAGGATCTAAGTGAGTTATCTCACTATCTGTTAAGTACTTGTGTATATATGTATGTCCTATGCAAATTATAAAGTTAAAGTGACATTAGCTAAGTAAAGTTATCAACTTTGAACTCCTCATGCTTTTGAAAGCAAATGATAACTTTATATTATATACCTCACCTCTATTACCCTCTTAAACATGTGGCGTGGCTTTGAATTGATGTTTAAATGGTTGTTTAACTTGTGTGTTAAATTGAAGTAAGTTTGAAAGTGTTTGAAGCGAGTATAATCGTTATAAGTGCACTTCAGAATCCTTTGTTTTCGGGAATTCCTATAACTAAATGGAAAGATATTATTAAGGATTTCTTTCCATGGTTTTAAGCAACCTAATGGACATACATACTAAAAATATCAAGTCTTGAATCATCTGTTTAACTAGTTAAAACAAGTCGCAAATATTGTGTTTTTCAAAATTGTTTTAACAAGGACTTTTAATTGCACTTATAAAGGCTGTAGTTAGTCACTTATTGCTTTAAGTGTTTAAAATGCGACGTTTTGGCTAGTTATTCATGTATTCTAAATTCTTTCCTTTATAAAATCTTTTTAAGGAAGTTCTTATAAACTGTATTTGAGTGTGAAAAAAAAGTAGAAGTTCAAATATAGTCTTAATGATTATTTATGAATTTTGAAAGCAAAGTGCTGCAAAATGTAAAACATGTTTTAAATCAAATTTCTATATTAGTTATTTTCAAGTAATATTTTATATAGATATTTAAAACTTATTTACAAGTATTTCTAAAATATTATTATATATATAAGTTTTGGCAAAGATGATTGACTAGGCTTAACACTAAATGGCCGATGAGTAAACTTGTTTGTCTGTGAGATTTAAGAATGAGGTGTCTAGGCAAGGCTTTGAGCAACCAGTGCCCAAACTTAACTGGCTTAACTCTAACGGAGTAGGCTTATCTATTTCTGAGAGTTAAAGATTCTTCTCGAGTAGGAATGGAGCAATAGAGCTCTAGCCTACCAGGCTTCCCTCTTTAACGAGGAATAGTTAGGTCGGGAATTTTGGAAACAAGTAAAGTATACAAACATTGATTTGTATAAGCAACTGTTTTAACTAGATAATCGATTGATCCACTATTGAACTTAACTTATTGAACTTAGATCTTTAAAAGGGTGTTTTAAAGGTAGTAACAAGTAGGGAAATGGTTTTGAGTTTGTTGTGACAACGTGTTAATTACATTAGTCTTTAAACCTTTTTTATTTTACTTGTGAATGTAAATAAATCTTTAAAAGAATGTTTTAAAGATAAGAATAAGCGGAATGATTTTGGGTTTGTTGTGACAATGTTTTAATAACATTCGTCTTTGACTCTTTTTGGCTATACTTATGAATGTAAATAGATATTTAAAAGAATGTTTTATAAGCAAAAGCAAAATGGTTTTGGGTTTGTAGTGACAATGTTTGAGTAACATTAGTCTTAAACCTTTTGAATGGATTTGTGAAAGTACATAGATCCTTAAATGAATATTTTAAAGGAAATTATAAGAAAGGAATATTTTTGTAAAAGATAGAAAATGTACAGGTTTAAAGTAAGAAATCTTAGTAATGATTTGTAAATATACTTATACTAATTAGGGTAAGTATATGAATACTTTTTGAAGTATAAAAAGAGTAAAGGTTTAAAGTAAAAAATCTTGTTATAATTTGTGAATATACTTATACCATTTGAGGTAAGTATATAAATACTTTTTGAAGCATTGAAAGAGTACAAACGAATAAGAGAAATTCATCATGATATTTTATTAAGTAAAAGAAGTTTTACTAATAAAAGAGGTTTTAATTAATAAAAGGTTAATTAAACAAAGAGGGGATTAGAAGTCGCTTATGTGAATTGATCATGCTTTGTGTGACTTGATCGTACTTTATTTGTTTCCTCGTTTATGGAAATCATTTATTCGTATACTCGGCACTAAAATCCAATGAAGTAGTCTTGTCTATCTTTGAGAATTAAGACTGATGTTCGAGTAGGAATATGAGAAATAAAGCTCTAACCTATCGGCTTCACTCTTAATTGAGGGATAGTGTGAGAGAAAAATATCAAAAACGTGACAAGTATACGAGACTTGTTTTCCATATGTGGTCATTTTCATTTTTGTTGAATGACCAAATTTGTCGATTAAGTCTTGGAGAGATCGGGATCAATGAATGTTTTACTTATCGAAAACCACTTCAAGGCTGAGATACGTGTTCTATCTTTTGGAAGTGGATTGATTTAAGATACGCGAATCTATATAGAGATTCGAGATCTGTTTAAAATGCTCGAACACATGTAAATGTTCGTGATCCATTCAGGATGTGGGAATCCATTTGTGATTCTGAGATTAGTTAAGATATGGGAATACATATGTGTTTTCGACATCCTAATCAGGATGGGAGGATCCAATCTAGGATTCGTATTTTGTTCGAGTGATGAAGACTCGTGTGGAAGATGCTGAAGTGACCTCGACATCAAAAATTGCTAAAAACAGAGTAGGAGCATAGCTTGGGGTATTGCTAACCCATGACAGGATATTATCACTCCAGATTTAGAGTATGCTTATCGATGTTGTGCACGGGAATGATTGTATTCGGGATCACTTATTTAGACGTGGACCGGTCATGCTTTCCTTATGGTATATTCTATCTAGAGATATAGGATGCTCGGAGGTAGTTTCTGACCCTTGTGTAGGAGATTAGATTTCGGCTTGACCGAAGGGATCTTTGTGGAAAATCCATTACGCGAACTTTCCTTATCGGATTTGATTGTACTCCTAATATGCTGTTGAATGTAACCAATGTAACCATTGCAGCTATGTTATAATATTTATATTCTATACCCTTTACATTTTCTATTATGTCACCCTATGTATCTACTAGATGGTAGTTCTTTTGATGGGATAATTGTTATAGCATTCCATGTAGTCTCAAAAGTACTGTTATATGTTGATAACATATTTCTTGGGTTTCTCATACCAATCTTATGTCGGACACTTGGGTTTTGACACTTGGGTTATGTTTTTCCTAAATTCCTCACGTTCTCTTTCGAGTAACTTGAGAAAGGCAAGTTATCATTTAAGTTCATTAGAGCTCGAGAAGACTAGCTGGAAGTTTCATTTACCATGGTATTCTTATTTCCGCTACATTACTATATTGTACATATCAGCCTTTGGGAGGACATGTGTTATAACTATCTAGGCTGATGATGGTACTTGGGATTTGTAACTCTGAGATTTCTATATCGGAGTAACCTTTTGTACTATTTCTTTGATATTATATATTATCGTTCGGCTGTGAGATTCTGATATTGTGTTATCTTCTTCCTTGTTCAATTTTGTTTTTCTTTTTATTTCACCCTAACAATTTGTCCTTTTGGCACTTGGATGCTCGGCACATGAATACCGTGGATGTATTAGTGTCGATGTTTGAGGGTCGAAAAGGCAGATCGTTACAGCTTCATATCAGAGCTGAAGCTTAAGCAAGAACCTTGGCTTCAGTGGGTATGACTCATTAAGAGAAAGAGTAATGGATGCCTTAGCATGAGTTGAGTGTGTTATACATATGAGAGCGTATTTGTAATTGCTATAAACATATACCTTAATGGTAATTATAACTGCGAAAACTAAAGATCTTATATAGGGTAACTTCTATAAGTGAATTATCAAGTATGGTTTAATTAATTTTGGGGTTAATAATGTTTATCTATCATCCCTCGTTAATTAGTTTAGTTATACTCTTCCAGTTAATGGGCATTAACTATCATTTATTGATTGTTGATTTATGCTTGACTAGTTTATGGGCACTTTATCTTTTTAATGCATGAGTTGGGTAAACAATATTGTAGGTGCATTGAAACGAACACCTTGTGAATTTGGTTTCACAATTTGTCTATAGGCATTTGGGGATAATGTTGGGTTAAAAGTTTAATTTAGTAAAAGATGTTTATTTTAATCTGAGGAAAGATAAGATATTTTAGAAATAAACATTTGTGAAAGAATTTATATAAGAAAGTAATTTTATATAAGTATAGTTTATAAAACATGTTTGTAAACAATAAGGATTTAATTGAGATTTTGAGAACTTAAATCCCGGTGTGTTTGAAATTGTTTTTCACGATTTTGGAAAAATAATAGCAGTATTATTTAAATGTAAGTATTTGGGAAATTGGTTAATGAAATCGGAATCATGGTACTTAGTAATATTTACGAAGTATTTGATACCATTTTGAAATGATTTTGGTTAAGTACAAAAGGCTTGAATTGGATGTACTTAACTCACTCCCGTCGCTTGAAAATAATTTTGGTGATGACATTAACATCATCGGCGTTTATTTTTAGGTTTCTAAGTGTGGGATGCTACAAGATTTTTTTATTAAAACAGATTTTGATTTGATTTCGAAAGTATGATTTGACATACAAGAGAAATATGTATGTATTATTTTTTCAAAATGATTTGAAATAAAATACAAGGTGTTTAGTTTTAAATTTTTTCTTTGGAAAGAGATCTGATATGAACTTTTTAGTATTGAAAAGTTTTATATGTAGGGTGCCACAGTGGTAGTGGCGTAGGCCAAAACAAATGTTAGAACTTTACAGGTTTTCCTTTTTTGGGGTAAAGTGTGTTTAATAAATTATCAAAATATGTTAAGATGTTTTACGGACACATGTAGCCTATGCATTAGGATTATATGGTGTGTGCATCTTGTTATGATATGTTATTTGTTAGTTTTTAATTGTCAAATTGAAATGGGATTTTTGATAATTTTTGACAGTCAGAAGCTTTCGAATCGTTATAGAATTTGAAACTAAATGTTTTGTGAAAATATAAATATAAGTTTATATAACATTTAAATTGAGAAGTTTGTAAGTTAAAACAAGTTTAAAAACATACTTGTTAAGTAAAACAAATTTGATGTTTGTATATACTCTTAGGATGTCATGGAGTATTATATGAATATGAACTTAAGTTATATAACCATTTATAAACTTGAAGTTATGTTTTATGAAAGGATTCATAAATGATCTTAGTATGAATAACATACTATTTAGACAAATGAATGTAAAAAAAAAGATATTAGTGTAGTTAAGAAACCAATAGCATACATATGTAAGTTGTACATAGATTGTTTTATTCGCATGATAGTTCTTGATCCAGTATTCGAGTACATGATTTCGAGGTGGTTTACATCGGCCATAACAAGGATTTTTCACTAGATTCTTGACGGTGAACACTTAATATGGATTTTTGCTATAATCCTTAAGTTTTCTATCATAGTATATAACTATGTAAGGAGAACGAAAGTTTCTAGTCGAGGAACCTGATTGGAGTCCGCACTAGAGTGGTCAGGTGATCTATACTAGTTAGGAAGTGAAATTTATATGATCGAACAAGTGATCGGAATCGATACTTTGTATGGATGATATATGTGCATCATACGGGCTTTAGTATTTACATACTATGTTTTGATTGCTTTAGGGAGAGTTTAAGGGATGACTCTTCGATTTGTTCTAGGGTGGCATGAATAATCGTCTAAGTAATAACCTGAGGTTGTCGAGCAGAATGTACACTTAGTAGATTGATTATCATCCTTGTGTGATGAGAGGATTTTGAAATTGAGAAAACCGTGAGTTTTTCTTTCTTGTGATTGAATACTGTTAAGTATTGCTATGTTGATTGTTTCTTTTGTTGCTCATGTTGAAATTTCGAGGACAAAATATTCTAAGTGGGGGAGAATGTAACGGCCCGGAATTTCGGACACTTCATATTTAAATATATGAATTATTTAAATATTTGAATCTCGGATTAAATATTTAAAATGATTTAATAAGCATTTTAACCCCCTTTTAAATCATAACTAATCATGGTAAACTTGTTTCGGAAAAATGTTTACAAAAATATATACCCTGGAAAAATACAGATAATATGACCGAAAATCATTTTTTGGTAAATAGCTATTTTCTCAACGGAAGTTGTTCAAACTTGCTACACATGTCTAAGTAATCACTAAGGAGTTAATTATCAATTAAAAATATTTTCATGTCTATTGCTAACTAAATAGGAAAATGTGCAAATAAGGAAAATGAGCAAAAATGAAAATAATTTACTCTTAAGCTAATATCTAATGAACACATTTAGCCACTAATTAAACACTCCTCTTCATAAAGCATGGAATGTTCTAGAGTTTTATTATGATAAAGTATGATATTATGGTAAGTGTATAATAATAATTAGCCTAAAGGAGAAGTGACATAAAGTAAAAGAAAGTATAAATGGAAATGCTTAAGAGTTAAGCAAATGGTAAAGTATATGTGATGGGAGTTAAGCCTTCCAAGGGGGGTAAGAGTAAGCTTATGCTTCAACATTTGAAACCTAAAAATAGAGGGGAGATGTTCACTTAATAATCACAAATGATTTCCTAAGCTTGAGATAAAGTAGGAGGGTTGAAAATGGTGGAAGTGCTTATGCACTAATCCACTAATTACTCTCTAACTTTTTCAAAAGGTAACTAAATCTTCTCCAGTATCTTTTAAACTTTAGCTTTGGGCTTAAGAGATCATGGGAAGCATGATTAGAAAGTGAGAAGTGGGAGGAGGTGATAGGAAGAGGGGGATCCATGATGGGCCGTGAGCATGAAGGAGGAAGAAGAAGGTGACGACTTTGATTTGGAAATGCTAAAGGTTGGACCTTTAGGCTTATGTTCATGGAAGGAGGTGGTTATTTGGTTCTTTTAGCTTTGTGCTTGGGTTAGGCATGGATCAAAGTGAGTTATCTCACTATCTCTTAAGTACATATTGTGTATATATATATATGTTGTGTGCAAATTATAAAGTTAAAGTGACATTAACTAAGTAAAGTTATAAACTTTGGACCCCTCTTGCTTTTGAAAGTAAATGATAACTTTATACTATATAACCTCACCTCTATTGCCCTATTAAACATGTGGCGTGGCCTGGACTTGATGTTTAAATTGTTGTTTAACTTGTGTGTTAAATTGAAGTAAGTTTGAAAGTGTTTGAAGCGAGAATAGTCGTTATAAGTGCACTTCAGAATCCCTTATTTTTCAGGAATTTCTATAAATAAATGGAAAGTTATTCTTAAAGAATTCTTTCCATGGCTTTTAAGAATCCTAATGGAAATACTTACTGTAAAAATATCAAGTCTTAAATCATTTTTTAAGTGGTTAAAACTAGTCGTGAATATTGTGTTTTTCAATGTTGTTTTAACAATGACTTTTTATAGCACTTATAAATGCTATAGTAAGTCACTTATTGCTTTAATTGTTTAAAATGCGACGTTTTGGCTAGTTATTTGTGATTAAAATGGATTCTAAATTCTTTTCTTTATAAAATATTTTTAATGAAGTTCTTATAAAACTTATTTGAGTATGTAAAAAGAATAGAAGTTTAAATATAGTCTCAATGATTATTTAGGAATTTTGATAGCAAGTGCTGCAAAATGTAAAATATGTTTTTAATCAAACTTCTAAACTATTTATTTTCAAGTAATATTTTACATAGATATTTAAAACATATTTACAAGTATTTCTAAAGTATTATTTTATATATATAAGTTTTGGCAAAGGTGATTGACTTGCCTTAACACTAATAAGCCGACGAGTAAACTTGTATGTTTGTGAGATTTAAGAATGAGGTGTTTAGGCAAGGCTTGTAGCAACCAGTGCCCAAAATTTACCTGGCTTAACTCTTGAAGGAGTAACAGTGTAAGTTGAAATGTCGAAAACATGTTAATCATGTTGTTTAATTACTTGTTTAAAAAAAGGTAATCAACTTTGCTTAACTCTAAAAGCCGATGAAGTAGGTTTATCTATTTCTGAGAGTTAAAGATTGATGTCAAGTAGGGACAGAGCCATAGAACTCTAACCTACCATGTTTCCCTCTTGAACGAGGAATTGTTAAGTCGGGAATGTCAGAAACGAGTAAATTATGCAAACATCGATTTGTATATGCAATTGTTTTAACTAGATAATCAATTAATCAACTATCGAACTTAACTTAAAATTGAACTTAGTCTTTAAAAGGATTTTTTAAAGATAATAACAAGTAGGGAAATGGTTTTGGGTTTGTTGTGAAAATGCGTTAATCACATTCATCTTTAACCCTTTTTTATTTTACTTGTGAATGTAAATAGATCTCTAAAAGAATGTTTTAAAGATAAGCATAAAGGAAATAGTTTTGGGTTTGTTGTGACAATGTGTTAATAACATTCGTCTTTAACCCTTTTTGACTATATTTATGGATGTAAATAGATCGTTAAAAGAACGTTTTAAAAATAAGCAAAAGCGAAATGATTTTGGGTTTGTAGTGATAATGTTTGAGTAATATTAGTCTTAAACCATTTGAATGGATTTTTGAAAGTACTTAGATCCTTAAAATGGATATTTTGAAGGAAATTATAAGTATGGAATCTTTTCGAAAAAGATAGAAAAGGTACATGTTTAAAGTAAAAAATCTTGTTAATGATTTGTGAATATACTTATACAAATTAGGATAAGTATTTGAATACTTTGAAGTATAAAAAGAGTAAAGGATTAAAGTAGGAAATCTTGTTAATAATTTGTGAATATACTTATACCATTTGAGATAAGTATAGAAACACTTTTTGAAGTATTGGAAGAGTACAAATTAATAAGAGAAAGTCATAGATGATGTTTTATTAAGTAAAAGAAGTTTTACTAATAAAAGAGGTTTTAATTAATAAAAGGTTAATTAAACAAAAAAAGGGATTAGAAGTCGCTTATGCGACTTGATCATCCTCTGTGCGACTTGATCGTACTTTCTTTGTTTCCTCGTTTATGGAAAAGATTTATTTGTATACTTAGCACTAAAAGACAATGAAGTAAGATTGTCTACCTTTGAGAATTACGACTAATGTTCAAGTACGGATATGAGCAAAATAACTCTAACCTATCGACTTCACTCTTGATCGAAGGATAGTGTGAGAGGAAAATATCGAAAACGTGACAAGTACACAGGACTTGGTTTCCATATGCGATCGTTCTCATTTTCATTCAATAACCAAATTTGTAGATTCAATCTTAGAGAGATTGGGATCAGTGAGTATTTTACTTATCGAAAACCGCTTCAAGGATGAGATACATGTTCTACCTCTTGGAGATGGATTGTTTCTAGATATGAAAATCTATGTGGAGATTTGAGATCTGTTTAAGATACTCTAACACATGTAAATGTTCATGATCTATTCAGGATGCGAGAATTCATGTATGATTCTGAGATCCGTTGAGATATGGGAATCCATGTGTGGTTTCGACATCTAATTAGGACAGGAGAATCCAATCTAGGATTCGTATTTTGTTCGAGTGATGAAGACTCATGTGGAAGATGTCGAATGTGATCTCGGCCTCAAAAATGGCTAAAAATAGAGTCGGAGCATAGCTTGAGGTATTGCTAACCCATGACAGGATATTATCACTCCAGATCTAGAGTATGCTCATCGATATTGCATGCGGGAGTGATTATATTCGGGATCACATATTTAGACATAGACCAGTTATGTTTACCTTATGGTATAATCTATCTAGAGATATACGACGCTCGGAGGTGCTTTCTGACCTTTGTGTAGGAGATTGGACTTCGACTTGACCGAAGGGATCTTCTTGGAAAATCCATTGTGAAAACGTTCCTTATCGGATTTGATTGTACTCCTAATATGCTGTTGAATGTAACCAATGTAATCATTCCAGCTATGTTTTAACATTTATATTCTACACCCTAGACATAATCTATTATATCACTCTATGTACCTACTAGATGGTGGTTCTTTTAAAGGGATAATCATTATGGCATTCCATGCAGTCTTAAAAGTACTGTTATATGTTGATGACATATATCTTGAGTTTCTTATACTAGACTTATGTCTGACGCTTGGTTTTTATTTTTCCTAAATTCCTTGTGTGCTCTTTCGAGTAGCTTGAGAAAAGCAGGTTTTCGTTGATGTTCATTGGAGCTTGAGAAGATGAGCTAGGTGTTTCACTTACCGTAGTACTCTTATTTCCGCTGCATTACTATATTGTACATATCATCATTTATGAGTCAAGTTGTTATAACTGTCCAGGCTGATGATGGTACTTAGGTTTTGTAACTCCGAGATTTCTATATCGGAGTAACCTTTTGTACTATTCCTTTGATATTATATATTATCGTTCCGCCATGAGATTCTGATATCGTGTTCTCTTCTTCCTTGTTCGTTTTCTTTTCTTTTTATTTCACCCAAACAATTCGTCCTTCCGGCACTTAAATGCTCGACACATGAATATTGTGGATGTATTAGTGTCAACGTTTGAGGGTCGAAAAGGTAGGTCCTTACAATGACTCTATTTCATAATCCTTCAGCTTAGTAAGTGCATTGATAAAAAAGTCAATGAGAAATTATCAAGTGTGGTTGAGTGAAGCATCATGGCGAACACATTGTGAGTGTGATGTGGTGATTACATTCAAACGTAGGAATAGATTAGAAGTTGAACTAGTTACTTTACAGGATGATTTTCATGTGGATTTTTTGATTTAGGGAAGGATTTAGGATTTTTAGGAGGGAAAGGGTTTCGGTTTGTAGAGAGCATGGTTGGAGCAGCAGCCACTTGGCGGCGATGAGGGAGGAGATTTTTGTTTTAGGATTTTGGGAAATAATTCGAGGATGAGAGAAGAGGGAAAGAATTTAAGGAATTGGCGGCCATGAAAATATAATTGAATTTAATTTAAGGTAGCTCGCTTTCAATCCGTTATATAGGAAATCACTACTTTATATAAAGCAAATTAAAACAAATAATGACACCACTGAATAAAGTGTTATCTATTGTCGTTATGAAAAGCAACATTTCTTGTAGTGACTTTTCTCTCCATTTGGCTTCCTATTTATATGCCACTCTCTACTCCATTTATTTTGAGACCTTTTTCTTTTCGTCCTCCTGCAAATTTTGACCAGTAAAACCCCATTTAAGTCCAAAAGAAATCCAAGCTCAAATCACACTAAAATCCTTTGATTTGATCGCTGATGGTAAAGCAGCTTGGAATCCAACAACTCTAAAACTTGGAATTTGATTCAAGGTTAATTTCATAATTTCAAAGTGAGATCTCCAGGCCTTGGTGAAAGGTATTCAACATGTTTACCGATTCATTTAATATTATTATCTATTATTGTATTATATTATGTGTTATTAGATTATCTTACGAATCCTGTGCATCGATGTTCTGTCACATATTGGATGGTTGAATATATTGGTACATTTATATATTAAAATTAAAAAAATATTTTGTATGTTTGGTGGTATTAAACCCACAGCCTAAAAAGGTAAAAGAAAAACCATTTTAATTAAATAATATTATATATGATTTTATTAATTAATAAATTATATCCTCAAGATTATCATATAATTATTATTTTTAAATCTTCAAAATATTGGTTTTGCACAATAATAATTCAACAACATTTTTACTTTATTTTAATATATATTTATATTTATTATATATTTAAATATTAATATAACTAGTTATTTAATTAGAAATTGATTATATATAAATAAATAAAAATATATATATTAATATAATATAAAATTAATTACAAAATTTTATTTAATAACATTACATAATTCTGAAATATCGAAAATAATTTTTTAATAATTAATTCGGTTGATTTTTAAATTATTTTATAATTTTGTATTTAAAAATTATTTTATAAATCCAGAAAAAAAAATTAATTTTATGCCATGAGCTCCAAGTCAGCTAGCATCAATTTTATAAAATTTATAAATATATGCATATATATATATATATTTATGTATATGCACATGTGTTTATGTACATACA
This sequence comes from Allium fistulosum, assembly GCA_030737815.1. Lineage (NCBI taxonomy): Eukaryota > Viridiplantae > Streptophyta > Magnoliopsida > Asparagales > Amaryllidaceae > Allium > Allium fistulosum. The sequence continues at coordinate 1,025,338,077 of CM060906.1, forward strand.
ATTATTTATTAATTAAAATAAAAAGAATTAATTTTGCTCTCAGGTTTGCAACAATAATTAAAAAATAAAATATTATTTTATATTAATTATTAAATGATTTTGTTATTTAATAAAAATGAACATTTGTACAAATACAACTTAAATATTTTATATAAATTATTACAATTATTATTTCCATATATTTATATATAAATATACGATTGTATTTTATAAATGTATAATTATATATATATATATATATAATTTGATGCATACAACATAAATATATACATATATATATATATATATATTCACTTAGACAACACATAGGATACTATAGGGGCTAACATGTTCGTTGTAGTGTAAATCCCAACATTTATACACGGGTATATCAAACCATGCATACTTTATTATGTTACATGTGCACACATATATGAATATGATACAAATATTCAAACAAAATACAAAATAATATAAAGTAAAATTTTATTTATACAATAAAGATTTTATTTTAAAAAATTGGAAAAGTTCTAAATGAATTAGACTTTATATGCACAATAAAGATCCAATCTGGTACTAAAACTCACTTATTTCTTCTACTACGGGCTGGCCCAGTTCCAACAGGGGCTTCTTTTGACCAAAAACAGAGGATTTAGAAGGTGATGGTAATCTCTTAAGAAAACCTAAAAACTAGTCTTCTAAATTCACAAAATTCATTTGCTTAGTAAGAACTTAAAATATGCTTCTTCATGTCATTTTCTATTCTATATTCTCAAATCAATAGCAAATGACCTCCAATCCCTCTCAAATTTGGCAAAGGTCTTAAAACAACCTAGGGGAATGGAAAAGCAACTCAAAGTTGATGGAAGATGAAAAAAGGTAGATATGTAGTTGGGCCATAAGCACTAAAAGAGAAGGGGAGGTGGCCAAGTGCAAAATGAGCAAAAGGTTGGATCTTTTGGATGTTTGGATGAGGTAGGAAGTGTTATTGTGTTCTAGGTGGCTTGTGCTTGTGTTTGCTTGGTTTTGGGGGTGAGTATACACATTATTTGATTGTATATATTGTGTTATATATGTTATTTATAAATATAAAGTTAAAGTGAACTAATAAAGTTATAACTTTGGACTGTACTTGCTTTTGAAAGCAAATGACAAGTCAATATTGTATATTGTCACTTCTATTACCCTATACAATATGGCTTTGACTTTATGTTTTCATGTTTGGTTTGGTTATATGTGAAGTTGAAGTGTGTTTGAAAGTGGTTAAAGAGAGAATAGTCGCTATAAGTGCACTTTGAATCCCTTGTGTTTTAACTTGTGTTAAATGGTTATATATGAATATACTATAAAAGAATATATCTTTGTTGTTATTTACACTTAGAATAGTGCATAAAACATCAAGTAAAAGATTTGAAAAATTATAGAAATGATAGAACAACGTTTGAAAGGTTAGAAGCAAAATAGTCGCTATGGATGCATTTTGTAAATGCCTTGTGTTCGGTGATTTTTAATATGATTTTCAAAGATATATTTAGGGGTTTCTTTGCATGGATTTCAAATAAAATAAGTTAAGTACTTACTATAAAAAATTTGATTTTAAATCGATTGTTAACTAGATGGAAACTGGTCAAACATTTAGTACTTTAAAACTGGTTTCGTGGTAAGAACAGGAAACTGCTACATTTTCTAGGTATTTCTAAAGTTTTGACAGTGGTTATGTAATGTTCTAATATGTTGTTTGAGACTTTAAAGAGTTTAAAAGTGTTATTTAAGTTAAGTATTTTTCCAAGATCTTTTTAGGAATTTTTAGTAACATAAATTAGAGTATCTTGAAATTGGTTTTAAGTTTAAATATATTTTTAATAATTATTTATGAATTTTTAAATTAAAGGATTATATAAAACATGCTTTTTATGATTTTTGTTAAATTTGAAATTAGTTATTTATAAGTAATATCTTATGGAGATATTTAAAACCTATTTATAAGTATTTTTATATTTATATAAGTTTGGAAAGTAAGTTAAGTACTAATAAAAGGATAGAAGTGGTTTTGTTATAACCTTAAATTATAATGAATGATTTTCAAAAGTTACTTAAAAGAATATAATGAATGGTTTTTGAGAAGTTAATTAAAAGAACGCTACATTTTTAAATATGTGTGGATGTAATTAGATCTTTGAAAATAATGTTTTAAAGATGATATAAAGTATAAAATGGTTTTGTGTTTGTAGTAACAATATTTTAATAACATTTGTTTTTAACTCATTTAATTATACTTTAGAAAATGTGAAATCTTTTTTAAAATTTGTGAATATTCTTATACCATTTGGGATAAGAACATGAATACATTTCTAAGTATTGAAAAGACTAGAAATGAATAGGAAATAATAGGTACATGTATATATCTTTTGTCAAGGTATTTTAAATATACACACATAGAGTATTTACAAAAAGTGTTAATTAAAAGAATTGATTAAATAAAAGGGGATTAGGATTTATTTATATGACTTAATCGTGCTTTGTGTGTTTACTTGTTTATGGAGTATTTAATCTTATACTTGGCGCTAAAAGCCGACAAAGTAGGCTTGTTCTATCTATGATAATTGAGAGTGATGTTCGTGTATGGCTCAGAAGCAAACATGCTCTAACCTACCAGCTTCACTCTTGATCGAGGGATAGGGTAATTTGAGAAGGTCGTAAACATGATAAATATACGAGGTTTATGTTTCCATATATGATCGTTTTCATTTGGTACTTGGTAGTCGATTAGTCTACTATTGAACTTGACCAAATTAACTTAAGAAGTATATAAAAACTTAACGACTTCATACGGTTTGATATCCCCTAAGGTGGACTCATTATCATGAAACTTCTTTTTCTTTAAGAATGTATATATACGAGATCCCCTAAGGAGGACTCATTTGTATCATTCACTTACTTCTAAAAGAACTGGAATTGAGTTAACTGAGAATTCACTGATTTGGTTTTAAAGAGGATCGGATAAGTATACTTATGTATTCCTTACCGAATAGCATATCAAAACCAATATACGAGTTCTATGTTTTGAAAGCGTTATGGGGTGAAATGTTATAGATTTGAACTATTTATCTTAAGGTTGATTCTAAGGGAGAGTTCAACGATAACATTTCAAAGATGCTAGTGAGGGTACTATCTAACTTAAGGTTGATTCCAAGAGAAGAACAGAGTTAAAATCCATCAGACAACTTATGCTACAATCATTGAAGATATTCAAGATCTGTTCAAATGATGAAGACTCTGTGATGAGATGCTGAATGCGACTTCACCATGGTAATGATAGAAAACAGAGTAGGATGGATAGCCGGGAGTTTAGCTAAGCTAAAAGGGTAAATCAACTCTATATCAGAAAATTCTTTTGATTAGTTAGCGCCAGGAGTTGATGGTATTCGGTATCACATGTTCGAGCGTGGACCAGCTATGTTCTCCTTATTGGTATATTCCATATGGGGATATATGACCCTCGGTTGCTAGCTTCTGGCCCTTGTCAGGAGGCTAACCTCGATGTACCAAGGTGACCTCCACGAAAATCGAAATGCGAATATATCTTAGCGATTTTAGTTGTATTTCTAATATAGTTGTGTTATGAGATGCAAGTAGCAGAGCTATTTTTTGATTTATATTCTATACCCTATATCTATTATATCGCCATGCGTACTTATTAGATGGGTTCATTTTTCTAGGAGAATACCATTCCAGTGATTTGGGTGGTTAAGAAAGATATTGTTATATGTTGATCACATATTTCTTGACTTTCTAATACCATATTTATATCTAACTCATGGTTTTATCTTTCCCTTAATTCCTAGAGTGCTCTTTCGAGCAATATAAGAAATGCAGGTTTTAGTTAGATATTCTTTAGAGCTCAAGGAGTTGAGCCAGACGTTTTCACCTACCGTAGTATTTTTATTTTCACCGCACTACTATTATATATATATATATATTAGCATTTGTAAGGATAGGCTATTATAACTGTCTGGGCTGATGATAGTACTTAGGATTGTATCTTTGAATTGCTATGTATCTTAGAGTGATAGTTTGTACTGTCTTTTTGATATTATATGTTATCGCTCTACTGTGAAGACGTTTTGTTATCTTCTTTCTTGTTCTTTTTCTTTTTATTTTACCCTAATAATTTATCTTTCTACCACTTGAGTGATTGGCACGTGAATATCGTAGATGTATTAATTTCGACATTTGGAGGTCAAAAAGCGAATCGTTACAATAAACCTATAGATTTTCTTGAAAGACATGATTATCATAAGATATCGACCTTCCACATGATCTATTTGGATGCACTTTATTATACCAAAATTAAATCGATAATTATGTATAACTATGCACTTTATTGTATAACCTCACAATTGAAACCCCATGACATCTAATAATTGAAGAAGATGTTTAAAAAAATCATATTCTAACTTTCATAGTGCTAACATGATCTTGCATGAATAGTGCTAACAATGCAATTATATAAAATACTAATCATTGATCAATATTCTCCATATTATCGAGTCAAAAATAAATTACAAATAGAAATTTGTGAATCTCATTCAATTATCTCTGCACCTATATGTGAAACACATAAGATTTATTTTATTGGGAAGGGAATGATGCGACTCTATAGGTGGAAATGGATAGTGATAGAGTTATTAATGCCCATAAGTTTAATTACGCAATTAGAATTATGTAACTGTGACTCATAACTAGTCTCATTCAAGATAATGGTAGGTGATTTGGTTTTAAAGTTTTATTTATATTTCTTTACATCTTCATGAGATAAGAACAAAGAGTTACATTATCACATATTAATATAAATCTTTGCAGTTAGTGTCGTCTTGATGGCAATTACAAAATCATGGTATTAGATCAAATACCTAAAAGAGAATTCCTATGTATTCTTAATCAAAGGTATATTGAGAAAAGGATGTCTATGTCCGGGTATACAATTGTGCATGACATCCTTTAATATGAAAATAGTGCATTACCCATGACTACATAGAGACACCAAGTGGTTACATATGTGTTCTCTTTAGCGAACATAAGACTACTCACTAAGATAAGTATCTAGATTAAACATAAAATTTCATGTGATAATGTTTAGTAGTTTTCTAACTTGAGAATATTGTTAAACATAAAGTGGTGAGCACACTTTTATTATGGAAAATCACACAACTCAATCATGTTATGACAACAGTAGGGTGTGCGATAAAAATATGAAGCAAGGTACGGCTCAGTAGATGATTTGTCCCTTTTGATAAATGAGGGTTAGTGTCAGTATAACAAATAGAGTCACAACAACCTTAGCCAAGGTAATACTGACAGGGACATGTTACCTATAATGAGGTCATGTGAGCCCCAAAGGTGCGTACTTTAATTATTTTTTATTCTCATTCAAAACTTTGGAACCTTAGAAAGTTTAATCCATAATTCAAAGTCGAGATCTCTACAACTCACAATGCCAATTCCTACTATAGGAACTCAGTGCCAAGTTATGGCCACCTCAGTTGATTTCATTTACTGTAAGACCAAAAATTTGACACTGCAAATATTAAAGTAATTAAAATGAATTTTTAATAATATAGTAAATTATGTGGTGCATTTACAACTGTTGCGAAGGTATCTCCGAGATGATCAGTTTGATATTTAATTTTGATGGATTTGGAGTTACAGTTTGCAAAATAGAGATGTTATAGTATTTGAATAGAGATGTATCCACTCTTAGGTACGGTTACATACAACTAAACCCACCTAGTTGCCAATATAAATAATGCCTAGAAACCCTAGAGAGCGGTCGTCACATCAGTCCTCTCTTCTCTAATCCAAAACTCTTCTTAATCTTACCTTAATGGTGGACGGTTTTTGCTAGTTAAAAATTGTTTTAAAAATCAAAGTGTACAATACGCATCGAATCATTTGTTGTTTCGAAGCTTTTGATGAGGCGAATTAATGGAAAGTGTCCTTTGTAATGAAACTGTTCGATTCAAAGAAAATCATGGTCAAAGATCACTCCAATCGAGCCCTAAATGTTGAATTGGGGGTTACTGATTCGATGACTGATTGAGGTGCAAAATCATAATGCTCGATGAGAGGAGTCTGGATCTAGTTTCAATTTGGATAATGGACAAGCAAGGAGACCAGAATTTGCCTTGAAAGGCATAGTGGCTCTAATATGAGGGTGGCAGTTACGACAACCGTAGGTGGTAACGTAAGGTGGAGGAGGTGAGGGGGTTCCAGTTGTTGTCGATGTTCATGCTATTGCGGTCGAAGTTGAAGGAATTTGGCCGGTCAAAGAACATCCAAGTTCAAACCACGGCTTACATCAATGACGTTTACGAATAGTAATTCAAGGAAGTGGTTGGCTAAGGTAATCTCAGAATATGTCAAAAACAAAAAAGTAAAGGTTGTAGGAATGAAGCTCGAGGTTGAGTAGGACAGGGAGACTATAACCCATCTCGATGAGGAAGTCGTAGGGCCAAAAGGGTCATTGATTGAAGCTATTCAAAGACCTAAGCAAGTCAGTTAAGCTAGAGAAGCAAATACCACCAAAATCAAATCGAGTCCGCTCATCACAGAAATCACCTTTTGCTGGAAGAGAGGGAGCACCTAAAAAAAGAGGTAGCTGAGCTGAAAGCGCGGCAGGAGAGCATGAAATAGAAACCAAAGAAGGAAAAGGATGATGCTCTCATGCAGGTTCATGACTACTATGAAAAGTTGCTAGATACTTGTAAGGAGAGAGATGAGATGGTAATTCGTGCCAAAGGTGTGGATGAGCAAGTCGAGGCCGCAAAATTTAAGGAGAAATTTGAGCCGATCATCATCAACTACAATGCCAATATAATCAAATTAAAAAATATGGAGTGGCTTAACAAGGATAATCCCAAGGCTCTAGCCTTGGCATGAGAGCAGATAATAGAAGAAGAGCAGGAGTCCTTGGATGGAGGCAAAGTAAACTTGGAAGAGTTGGAGCACGAGCTTTTGAATGCAAACGAGATCAATGCACTTAGAGTTGGTGAGCTCATCCTACACCGGGAGCTAGCTACCACAGTCCAAAAGACCAAGGTGAAGGTTTCGAGACTATGCCTCAAGATGCAGCAACACATCTCACCCTTGGGGCTTAGACCGCTTCTATTTCTCCATTGGATCCTCTATAATCCAGATACACCTTAGATGCAAAAGACAACCATTTTGTCCCCTATTCTGGAGGGGAATTCTGATGGCACTTCGGCTCATACCAAGTCTAAGTCAGTTGGAGGTATCTAACCAACCTCACCTATATTTGAGAAGGCTCACATGACATCGGTCGATGTTCGCTAATCTCTCATTTTATGTTTCTTAACTTTCAAGTTAGCCAGCCATCGTTAGACTCCCTGAGGAAGGTCTCCTACTAGGGCACCAAGCATTAGTAACTGAATCGGTGGTCATATCTGACTCCCAAACCATTCTGAACATGCCAATAGTACGACCCCCAGACCTAGTGCATAAATGATCCATGACCTAGGTTTGAATGCTTTTCCAAACTCCAGGCATTAGTTGTTGGAGCGAACGATCTCATTCTACCCTTGCGTTTTCACTCCTGCCATTGAGTCATGGGTTGAAAGAGTTTGTAGGCATCTATCTCCGGAGGTTAGGAGTAGTCCTGCTTCGAAGGTCTAATCATGGACCGTGGAAGTTTGGTTAGCATCTATCTCTAGGTATCAGCACACCAGCATTATATATATATATGAAGATTCATTCATATTCAACATAATCCACAATTGTGGTTAGACTGGGATGGAGTAACATATTTAGGAAGTCATTTCATCTTTAAGGAAATGACAGATTCTGTCTTATTACATCAAACTTGACTGAATTTATACAATGTTGGATCTTTAAGTGAAATATCGTCGCAAGTGTTCACCATTCCATACCCACGGGAGTGAAATCCTATCAACAGTTGCTGGCTTAAACATTATGTCTTCAAGCTTGTGTTCAATTGCATACAGAACTTCTCAGCTCAGGCCTATGTTCACGAGGCCTGGGAAGATTCATTTGAGAACGAGATCGCCAATCTCAAAGATTTGACCCCTGATCTTAGTATTGTAATATCGGGCGACTCTTTTTTGATGTGCGGCTGCTCTCAAGTCAACTTCATCACACTTCTCATTGATCACGTTGAGAGACTCTAGTAGGAGTTCCTCGTTCAATTTGGGATTGAAATGAATCACTCGATGAGAAGGTACTTCGAGTTCAGCTGGAATCATGTCCTCGATTAGTAGGCTAGGGCAAATGGAGAGTGGTCGGTTGTGGACTTGTGGGTCATTCTGTAAGCCTAAAGTGCTAGTGGTAATTTGTCGGCCCACTTGCCCTTAGTCTTTTCCAATCGGTTTTTAGAATGGACTTAATTATTTTGTTCGAAACTTCTGCTTGTCCATTCACTTATGGATTTACTATTGCTGCAAATCTCTTCTCGATATGATGCCTACTTCAGAAGTCTTTGAACTCGGCATTGTCAAATTAGGTTTTGTTATCAGAAATGATCATTTATGGGACCCTAAAGCAGCGTATGATGTTTCTGACTATGAAGTTGATCGCCTTCTTAGTACTGATCATGGCTAGCGGCTCTGCTTCGACCCACTTCGTAAAATAGTTGACTGCAACGATGGCATATTTCGTGCAACCTTTAGACATCGGCAGCATAGTAATAATATCTACTATCACAATGTACAAGGCTAGGGATTGACCGTTTAGGTAATCTCTGTTGGTCGGGCTTAAGGAATTTTGCGAACCGCTGATATTGGTCACACTTCCTGGTAATCGACTCCGTCTTGGTTGACAGTTGGCCAAATGTATCCATAGCGAAGAATCCTCTTTACTAGGGGTATTCCCCCTAATGTGGTCATCGCAAGCTCTCTCGTGCACTTCTCTAAGGACTCGCTTGACTTTTTCATTGGCAACACACTAAAGCAAGGGGATCAAGAATCCCTTCTTATATAGAACTCCTTAAATAATAAATCTTGAAGCTTTGCGAAGGAGCTGCCATCGCTCGACCTTGCGGTCGGGAAGGATTCCCTTCTACAAGTAATTCTTAGTCGGGGTCATCCATGACTCCTTTTTAGACTCATCCTCTAAGATCCAATCGACATCCATATGATCGATGCTCGGAGCTGATAACACTTCCACCGGGACCAGGCCCATGAGTTGCGCATCTCCTGAGCTAGCCTATTTGGGCAACAAATCAACCTTCGCATTCCCCTCTCTGGGAATATGCATTATCGGGCAGTACTCAATATCATTATGCAAATCAAGGGCTCTATTCAAATATTGTGCTACCCTTGCCCCTTTGCCTAAAACTCTTTTCTCAATTGGCACACCACCAGTTAGGAGTCGCAAAAGATGAGTTTTGACCCCCCATTCTTTCACAATTTTAAGTCCTGTGATTAATGCCTCGTATTTTGCTTCATTCTTTGTTGTAGGAAATTCGATTTTAAGGGCGTAATGGATTGAATGTTCTTTAGGGGTTAACAACATAACACTTTCCTGAAAGAACGCTCATTGGATGCACCATTGGTGTACATCTTCTAACCAGCATTCTGCTCCCCAAAGTATCATTATGCATAGTGTACGCGGCTATGAAGTTTGTCAATGCTTGACCTTGGATTGCCCTCCGGGGATGATACATTATGTCAAATTGGCTCAATTCAATGTTCCATTTCAACAGCCTTTCAGAAGTCTCAGGTTGTTGCAAGACCTGTCTCAAAGGCTGGTCAGTAAGAACCTTGACCAGATGAGCCTGGAAGTATGTATGGTGTTTCCTCGAAGCTATCAATAGGTAGTACGCCAGCTTTTCCAGCTTTAGGTAATTCCTCTTCGCTCTTGCCAACCGCTTGCTAATGTAATACACCGACCTATAGATTGAGGATTCCTCACGTACAAGTACGGCACTCAAAGCGTGTACTTACACTGCCAGGTAAACAAACAAATCCTCATCTTGTAGGGGCTTTAACAGGATAATGGGTCTTTCCAAGTGATCCACCAAAGCCTATAAAGCATCTATGCACTCCTACATCCAAGCAAAATTTATGTTCCCTTTCTTGAGGATATTGAAGAAATGGATGCATTAATCGATGGCTCTAGAAATGAAACAACTTAGTGTGACCACCTTCCCATTCAAACTATGTACATCCTCTATCGAATTTGAGACTTCGATATTTATTAGTGTCTGAATCTTCTCCAATTAGCCTCTGTCCCTCTCGAGTTCACTATAAAACCTAAGAACTTCCCGATGCAACCCCGAATGAACAGTTCAGTGGATTGAGCTTCATTTCATACTTGAAGAGTACACCAAACAACTTTGCAAGCCATCAATACGATTCATCGGTTGCCATGGCTTTACAAGTATATCGTCTATGTAGACTTCCATTGAGTGCCTAATCTATCCCTTGAACATTGAATTCACTAACCTTTTGTAAGTTACTCCAGCATTCTTCAAACCAAAGGACATAACAAGATAACAATAAAGTCTCAGGTCGGTGGTAAAGCTAGTGCATTCTTGGTTTGGTATGGGCATTGGAATTTGGTTGTAGCCAGAGTAGGCATCCATGAATGATAGCAGTTCATGTCCAACGGTTGAGTAATCTACTAGCTAATCGATTTTCGGGTGCGGGAAGCTGTCTTTCGAAAATGCCTATTCAGATCGGAATATATGACACACATTCTCTACTTCCTTTTCGAATTCTTCACCAGGACTGGATGATACCCATTCCAAGTACCAAGCATCATTGATGAAGCTATTGTTCTTCAGCTTATCCACCTCTTCCTTTAGTGTAGTGAGTCTCTCCGAACCCAGGCTGCGACGTTTATGTTTCATGGGAATGCATTTGGGGTTCACATTCAATGCATGGCACGCTATCGCTTGTGATATTCCACAAATGTCGGAATGCGTTTAGGCAAACATATCTTGGTTTTCTAGGAAAAAACCAGTTAGTTCCTTCATTATCCTTATGCCAAGTTGAGATCCGATCTTCAGGACTCGTGTAGCATCGTTCGGACCAACTGGGATGTTGATCGTCAACTCTGCTTGAGCCCCCCTTCCATCCTCTGGCTCTTTTCTTAGATCCATATCCTTGTGGAGCAAACTGTGTTGCCCAAGCCAGGGCTTACGCGGTGATTACTATGCGTCCAAAGACTTGATGCAAAGAGCCTTCCCCATGTCCTTCTCTTTTTCACGTCGTCTTGCCTCTTTCAACTTTGCGACGTAGCATTCACGTCCAAGCCCTTAGTCTCCCTGCACAACTCCCACTCAATTTTCTATCAGAAATTTCATCATTAAGAACCATGGAGCAATGGCCACTCGACAGCTAGGGTCGGTCGGTCCAGAAATGCATTATAGGCTGAGAAAATATCCAATACAAAGAAGGTCACAACCCATACTCTCTTTTGGTCACCTTTTCCCAGTACCACGGGAAAAATTCACACACCCAATGGGTTCAATCGCTATCTAGTTAAATCCCTAGATACGAGATTTACACGGTTTCAAGTTTTTGCCTTCTAAGAGCAATGGTCATAAGCTTTCTTAAATAGAATGTTGAATGAACCACCACAGTTAACTAGCACCTTTCTCACAATAGCCGGCCCAATCATGGACGAAATCACCAAGGGATCTAATATTGGGGCTTTGACTTCATCGGTGTCCCATTTCCTAAAAACTATATCATCAGTCATTGTTTTGAGCTGCTTTTTCGAAGCTCCGTCTTCGATGGCAAACCAAATCTCACTATTAACGTGCTTCAAAGCACTATCATATCTTTCCAATTCATTCCAGCTCTTCTCTACTGGATGTGGTATAACGGAAATATTGTTGATGATCAATTTCTTTTCAAGCTGCTTGGGCTCGTCCTTACCAGGCCTGGCTTATCCCTGTTGGAACGAAGCTCCTTAGGGTTTAGAACTTCCTTGCCCACCATCCCGCAGGACTTTGACAAACTACTGTAACTTTTCTTTCATATCAAATCTTCGATCACATCACGTAAGTGCCTACAATCGTTTGCATTGTGACCATGGGTTTCATGGAACCTACAGTACTTTTTAGATTTCTTCTCCTTCTCGGTCGATTCCCTCGGAGTCGGCTTCTTGTATTGCTCTATATCTTGAGTCGCAAGGTATATATTCTCAATTGAATTGTTCAGTTGGGTGTAATTGTCATACTTTAGAAATCCACGGCATATATAGGAATCAAACTTTCGGTCTCTGTTTTTGTCATCATTCCTTCTTTGGCCACCACTTTTATCCTTAATGTTAACATTAATGTTCCTGAAATTCCCTCCAAACTACTTCATATCAATATTGCTCTGAATAACTTCTGCCGATTTCCTGGCACCGACCTTCCTGATGGTGGTACTTGTCTCTTCCAAGCGCAAATACTGGTTTTCATTTCTGTTAAACACATGCATCGTCGGCGGAGGTTTCATCTTTAGCCATCTCCTAAAAACAGTATAAGGATGAATCCCCCTTATTGGTGCCAATAAAATTATGTCTTCTTGAGCATTATTGAATTTTGTCACAACTATATGGAATATGTTCAACGAATCTTTCAACGACTCTCCAGCTTCTTGGAAAAGGTTCAACAGTGACATTACGTCCTTAGGATGAGTGTTATTTAAATGAACCCAATAAACTTTTTCTCCAATAGAACAAAACACGATATGGATCTCGGTGGAAGCTGGGTGAACCATATCGTCGCAACTCCTTCAAGGAAAATTAGGAAATAATGACATCTCACGGCATCAATTGCCCTGGCGGAATCCATGTGCCAGTCATACTTCATCAGATGCTACCCTAGATCTGTCTTTCCATTATATGACACCATTGTTGGCATCATGAACCTCCTAGGAAACTCCTCATGCAGTATCTCCTCAATGAATGGGTTTTGGCTAGGGGAAGAGCCCCATTCATCGTTACTCCGATGCTGAGCTTCATTCGCCAAATTTCTCACTATCTCGGCCAAGTACTCCATCTCTAGGATCCACTAAACGATGATAATCTTGGTCTACCCCGAGCGTTTTTCCTGGAAAACGCTCTCAATTAGGTTCACGATACACAGGTTCTCCTAACTCTAGGAAGACCGTTCATTGCAGTTATACTAGTTTGGTTTCTATGTAGCGGATCGACGACGATCGCCTGATCTTCAACATTTTTGCCATCAACAGCATGACAAGACCTAGTTTCAACATTATCACCCAGGACATCAACTTGCTCATCCACCAAGTTGATTGGTGGTTCGGTACTAATCCCTGCTTGGGGTTTGGTACAGACCCCCAAACTCTGGCTATGCCCACATCTTTTGCCTTGGAACGTTGATCTCTTTTTTAACCATCCTCTGCTTTCCTTCCTTATGCCTCTATCTGGATGATAAAGAACTGTCATCCTTTGAATTGGAAGGCATCGACTCCTTCCTGATTCTTCTACGGCTACAGGTCGGTTGATTCAACAAGTTGGTGCTCTCTTGTATTGGTTGCTTCATCTCATTATGATTCTCCTACAGCTTATCCTCCATTTATTTCATCATACGGTCCATTTTAACCCTCATTATCACCCCTAAAGGTTTCTGGATTCTAGCGGTGGTTGGTTGTGCAACTTCTTTGACATGTCGAGGTTCAATGTTCTCGGCATTGCTAGCAGCTTTAGAAGTGGTGATCGATCTCTTTATAGGGTCATCGTTCAAAGTTTCTTTTTGTATATTTCATGGAAAAATGAATAGTTCTGAATGCAAAAAATGGATTGATCTCTCAGATTAAAGCAATCCAACAGTATATGATTGATCCAAGTATGCTTAGAATAACTTTCTCAGTGAAAGCATCAAAATATTTATACCAAAATATGGCATAAGCACCCAAGAAATTATAGTAGAGGAACAAATGAAGAAATTAAATGAAAATGAGTAAAAACGAGATACATAAACTTTATAGTGGTTCGGGTAAACGTTGCCTACGTCCACTTAACTTTGGTTCTGATAATATTGTTTTTTACAAACGCTGTTCTTGGGAATAGGTAATAATCCTTAGGATTATATGTAGTTTGTGTAAATTCGTAAATAATTGAAAAAGTTCCCTCATAATGTCCCTCTTTACCCCTATTTATAGCCGAAGGTCAATGACAATCCCTCCACCACGTTTCTAGCTACGTTCTCCATGTTTAGGAAGAGAAGTGCTGGAAGATCATGGCCACAGCAGCAATAGTTGGGGATCGATATCGATCCATAGTTGGGGATCATACCGACCCATAAGATAGCTTTATGGATCGTCCTCTTGGCCTTAAATAGGAGTGAATTGTTTGTGCCTTCATGTCTTCCATCTTGATTGCTCTACTGGAAACCTTTTCTAGGTGAACTGCTTGGACCGGTGGTGTGATGGAGTTTTTGGCTTCAAGTATTAGGAATGCTTGATTGTTATTGCATGCGAACAGTCCATTAAAGCTTGAAACATGATGAAGTCACCATGGGTTGGATCTAGATGGGTGATAATAGTGAAGTTGTGGGGGTCGGTATCGAACATCAATTCTTCTATTTTATCGCTTCTTGATCTTGGTCTTTGGATGCATGTGGCTTCAACCTTCAGTTAGAAGCTAGTTGTTGTACTTTAGGCTTGTAATCCTAGTCATGCTTAGCCTTTGGATTCTCTAGTTACCTCTTTGGGCTTTCTGCCTCGATAACTTTCTAATTCGACTAATCAGTTTAGCCCAAAATATGGCCTAGTCAAAAGGCTGGTTAACACTTGCCCCCCAAAATACATCTTGTTTTCTACATGATGTGCTTTTAATCAAAACAAGGTGGGATTCCTGCATCAGATTCCAATATATATTTCGAATTGCTGTTATTTTTCTCCGATTATTTTGGTAAAGCATAGTGTATTTAACCATTTGTTACAATGCTTGGCTCGGCTCGCGCCCGTCGACATCCGGCACTATAAAAGTTAGAATATTCTTCTATAGTTCATCATTGCAAATTCAAAAGCTTTCAATAGGTTTCCACCTTGGATTCTATAGGTTTGAATCCATTACCTCATGATTTCAGTTGTCAAGCATCAGTATGCACGTACACACGTACATAGGTCGTTCATTGTTTGTACCAAAATTGGGCACAACACTCTTCGGAAGTCTTTGAAGAGATAAAGTGAAGAAATTAAATGGAAAACGAGGAATTATCTAACAAAAACTCCAAATCTCAGAGATGAAAATAATTAAAATGCAAGGAGACACAAGAATTTAGAGTGGTTAGGCGTATTGCCTACGTCCACTATGAAGTAGTTTGCTTTATTGATCTTTCTTTGATGTTTTACAATTGATTTCAGCAAATTACAGCGAATGACAATGATTTGCAGCAGTGAAATTCGTTGGTAGCAGCAGCAATGGAGTTCAAATCTGGATCTGGCGGATTCTGGGCGTTGGAGATCTCAAAGAGGAAGAAGAACCCCTTTTCTGTTGGCTTTGGGGGTCTATTTATAGGTGTAGGAGGCTGGTATTTCACTCAGATCTCGGGAGACCCTCTCTAGCACATGACCAGGCCCGTGCGCCCAAGCCGGTGAAGTTTCGGTCCGATCCGTGATCGATACGAACTGATTTTGTATCGATCAAGATTTCATCCAATGGAGTCGAAATTTGGCGTGGACATTCTTTAGCATGCACGTAGTCTTCTGTGAAAATTTCATAGCATTTGGACTTGTAGATTAAGAGATATGATCGATACGAAATGAGATTCTTGGTTGGCTGTTTCGTTCGACTCGCTCTGTTCGACTTGCTTTCGTTCGACTCGGTGATGTGGCACTTGAATCTTTGGATCACTCTACCTTTGATGCTATTTTGAGCGAGTCAAAGTGTGCACTGACTGAGCGAGTCGAAGTGTGCACAGATTGAGCGAGTCAAAGTGGAGTGTCCTGAGGGATTCGAACAAAGGCTCCGTGATGGACACGAAGCGGTCATTTTTCGATCGATTCGAACAGTGGCTTTGCCAATGGAGTCGAACTCAATGGAGTCGAACAGTGGTTCGAGCGGAGCGAGTGGAAGTATGGCTCGAAGCGAAGCGAGTCCAAGTGTGCACTTCCGATGGATTCGAACGGAGCGAGTCGAAGCAGGCTCTTCTGAGGGATGCGAACGGAGCGAGTCGAAGCAGGCTCTTCTGAGGGATGCGAACGAAGCGAGTCAAAGCAGGCTCTTCTGAGGGATGCGAACGGAGCAAGTCGAAGTAGGCTCTTTTTTAATCAATTTTGCATCGGTTGTAACTTGAGCATACGAACTCGGATTGACCTGAGATTTGGAACGTTGACTCTCACAGCTTAGCTTGTCATGTTGTATCATTTTAAGCTCGATCCCGACTTGGACAAACTTTGTCGATACCCATAGTGAGCCTGTGTATAACCGATTTCTGGGATGGATCGTCACTGGTTTACTAGTCCATTCCTTGGTGTCACGGCCTTGCCAAAAGGCAGGATAACATTTGCCCCCTAAAGTACGTCGTGTGGAAACATGATGTGCTTTGAAATGCTGTAGTCTTTATTCTGAATAGTTATCATCTTTCCGATGAAAGCTGTAACCTTCGACTGTTTTTCTTGATAATGTAAACCGTTGACTTGTCAAATGTTGTACCCTGTATTGTTGAAACCGATTGCTGGATGCTAGTGATTAGCCATTTGTTGTTGTAATCATTATTAAATGAGTTTCTTATTCCTATAAATTTGGAATATTGAATATTGGTCCGACATACGTGCATATATGTTAACCTGACTCTCATTGACGTTTGTACGTTCACGAGTCGTTGTCAGTTTATTTTATACTGAATTCCGTATCGATCCTTTCCTAAACCGATGTGAAACTCATTGTAATAACGCTCGATGGTTGTTTTTGAATGTTCCTTCGTAACGATCCTCTCCTGAATCAATGTGAAGGGTTGAAACATCGAAGATGATTTCTATTGAATTTAGGGATGCGAATTGAATATTTTGAATCGATGGAGTTGGCCTCTGGAAGCCGTGATTCGATGGGTTCGAACTGACTGTTCGTATCGATGGACGCAGGGTTCGATGGATACGAAACGCTTGTTCGGCTTGATGATGGATTCGAACTGCTTGTTCGACTCGGTCTTGGATTCGAACTGCATAGGAGTCGGAGTCGAAACGCACATGAGACAGAGTCGAAATGTGCAGGAGACAGAGTCGAAGGGGAGACGGAGTCGAAATGTGTAGGAGACGGGGTCGAAGGTGATCGATACGAAGTGTGGTTTCGTATCAATGGAGTCGAAATGATTGCTTGTATTGCTGCATCGGAGATGGATTCGAAGATAAGAGATACAAGAGGAGCTTCGCATCGACGCACTGGAGACGGAGTCGAAAAGCGTGTTCGAATCCACCGGGATGTGAATCGTTTATTCCTTTTGCTTTCGAGTCCATATAAATACTCCGTACTTAGCCATTTTTTCACTTTTCATTTCTGTTTTCCTACCTCACTTTCGTATCACTCTGAGACTCGAGACAACAAAGAAGAAAATATTCTTGCCTTCGAACCAATTCATACCTTCAATTACTCGAACTAACTGACAGATTTAGGTAATCTACTAAGCGAATCCAACGCGTAAACGATGAGACTCGATTTTTAACACCAAATCGACCAGAGTCGTGATCGATCGAAAATTCCTTGGCCTCAGCTTCGCGTCGATCTGGAGTAGGGGTTTCGAGATGATGAGACAGAGGCCTTCATATCGATCGATGGTTGAGCTTTGCATCGAATCGAATGCTTTGAATACGTAGATTGATACGAAGGGGTTGTGTCTGATCGATTCGAACTTTTGGCCTTCGATCGATTCGAAGTGGATGGCTTCGGATCGAGTCGAATCGGCGGCCTTCAATCGAGTCGAAGTGGATGGCTTTGGATGGAGTCGAAGCGGCAGCCTTCGATCGAGTCGAAGTTGAAGCGGCAGCCTTCGATCGAGTCGAAGTGGATGGCTTTGGATCGAGTCGAAGTGGCAGCCTTGGATCGAGTCGAAGTGGGTGGCTTTGGATCGAGTCGAAGCGGCAGCCTTTGATCGAGTCGAAGCGGAGGCTTCGAAGCGAGTCGAGCTGTGCAGCCCTGGGACCGATACGAACGTGTCCCTGAGTGATCAATTCGAACTCGAACCTTAGCGAGCGATTCGAACTTGGACCTGAGTGATCGACTCGAACTTGAACTTTTGATGATTGATAATGAACTTAATTTCGACGATACCGAAAACTCTAGTGCATTTGAACACCTAACTCGGACGAGCTTCAGACTTGCATAACTGGACTTAATCTTTTCACCGCATATCTGATTGCCTATCGAAGCTTGTCGATGGAACTGGAACTTATCAAAATGATAACACACTTTAACTTGGACTGATAGCTAATAACTGGATGGTACGGTTGTGACGGTCAGCGATGACGGTCCTTTCGACTGGATTCCAAAGTCTCGTCGTTTTCATGTTTTCTTAAATCCTGTAGACCCTCTCAAATGATATACAGTACTGCACAGCACACTCACACACTTTACACTGGGGGATGCATGAGCGTTATTGTCAGTTTACCAATGATTTTTTATAAGCTAACTAGTCTTGGATCCTTCAAGTTCTCAACAGCCGGAACTCCCGAGTTCTATTCCTCCAACCATAGAGATACCGGTTATTGAAGCCGAAGTTATAGAGCCACCTTCGGATGAGCGTCTAGGTGCCCGGTTCGTTTTTCGCTCGCAAGATTTTGTACTGTCTGGTATCTCCGAGGATATGCTAGGATGGATTTGTTTAAGGCACGGTTTGTCGCTTGACGACGTGTTATTGCCTGGGCCAAATGACAGGCCACATGATCCCCCAAAGGGGTTTACTGCTTTCAGCCATCACGCTTGCACAGCGGGGATGCTTCCTCCCTTCAATCAATATATAAGGGAGATGTTATCATTCCTTGGAATAGCTCCATCTCAGCTACACCCCAACGGGTATGCTTTATTGAATAGCACCTTCATCCTATTTATGGAGATCCTTTTTCGACCACCGAAGCTGATCGAGATCAGATATTTATTTAACATCAAGAGCCATGGAGACAGCCCTTCTTTTACCTTTTTGGAAGCGGTCAGGAACTGCAATATTGTACTGGGCTCTTGGGGAAGGCTAAGTTACTATAAAACTGAATGGTTCTACGTTCGGTGCCCCCCTGGATTTGCTAAACGATGGTTGGATAGACGTAAGTGTTGTCATTTTTCTCTTGAATCATCGAGATATTATCAACTGAATTCAAAACTGACATATTCCCCCTCTTTTATAGCCGCAATCTCTCGACCTAACAGTGCATACTTCAGAGAGCTAGTTCGGATCCTTCAAGCGTTTCCGAGCGAAGAGAGGCATATTGACTTGGTTCTGTCTGACAGAAATTTGAAGACTGTCGGGCTAGTAGAACGAAGGTAGAGCATACAGCTGGAAGGGACATATAGAGTGGTCCCGAAGAAACGGGTGAAGTGCAAAGCACCCGCAGTCGTGATAGCCGAAGAAGTTGATCCAGAAAGAACGCCTACCGATACCGAGCTCCCAGCTGGGCCTTCTTCCGATGTCTAGGATTCAGGAGGAAAAAGAAAAAGCAAGGCTGCTGCTCACAAACACTCTAAATCCGAGAGATTTAAATCTATGGTCGTGTCCTTACCCTTCCCGGGGATTAGAATTTCGGAGGCTCCTCCCCCGCAAGTAGAGAGTTCTTTTGCGGGGCTTGCCGATATTCCGATTCCGGATTTTGAGTCGTCTCAACATGACGTCGGGATGGAGGAGCTTGATAATGCTCTTGAACTGAGCAGGTCGCTTGCTACGAGTGTGGCCAACATTTCCAGTTGGTCGGGGGGTTGCACATGCATACACTTCACTACACCACATGATTCACAACTGTAAATCGTCCAACTTAGGAAATCATTAACTCTTCCTTCGTTTTTCATTTTCAAGTACTATTTCTGGAAGAGGATCGATGCTCGGGAATCTCCGCTCAGCCCGAAAGGCTTCTTCTTATTATGAGTCCCGTAGGAGAGACTCGGATAGAGATCGCGATCGCGAGCACTCTAACCAAGATAGGTACGGGCGTGATAGGGATAGAGAATACAGACATCGGTCTAGATCATGCTCTCCTCCTCCTAGACTTCCGTCTCCACCCCCTGTTTTTGTTCCACACCCACCGGAGCCTCCTCGTCATAGGCCGTCTTCTCATGCTTCTAGATCTGAGACTCATCTCCAGAGAGTTGAGACCATGTCTTCCATAATTGCAGAGCAGGTCCCTGCTGAGCCCACAGGAGAAGGGGCCCTTAAATTGGCCCAGATGAAGAAGGATTTTTTGAATATTTGCTTTGATGGCTATGTCTTCCCACCTCACTTAAAGAGAATTCCATCTGGAGTGGAGAATACGGTGCATGATTACGTTCATGACATCTACACTCAGTACAGAGAGTGGGAAAAGGCTGCAGAAAAAGCTTCCAAGATTACCTTTGAGCGAGCCAAAGCGCTTGAGAAGATGGAGACCGAGCTCGCTCAAAGGGATCAGATCATTCAAGTGCTCACTGCTGAGGCCGAGTCTTCTCGGAAATTGGAAATTGAGGCCACCAAAAAATCTGACGAAGCGAAGTCGGCAATGGATAGGTTGGGGCAGACACATGTTGCCCTGGTGGAGGAGATGGGCCACCGGAACACTACAGTTACCGCCGAGCGGGACGCGGCGGTCAAGGAACTCAATGAACTCGAGGCCAAATTCGGCGACGTGGCCAAGGAAAAAGATGATGCGAACAACGCAGCCCATGAGGCGTGCGAACAAGCTGTTCTGCACAGGGGTGAACGGGATGCGGCTGTAGCTAAAGTCCACAAGGTGGAGACTGATGTCGAGGAGAAAGTGAAGTTGACCGAGTCCAGGCTAGAGGCTGACATCGAAGACCTTCTCGTTGTTTACAACACTAACTTGCTGAGGCACAGGGGTCTAGCCTAGCTCGATGATTTTTCGACGCATCTTTACAACGCTTGGGGCTGACTGGTTGAGGAAGAGAAGGAGGCGCATCAGGGCGAGTCTGTGGATGAATTTGAACTCGAGAATCGCATTCTGACTGAAGATGAAAAGAAGATTCTTCACGAGTCAATGATTCTGCATGAGAAGGAAAGACTTGGCGCCCAGCACTTTGAAGTGGGAGAGGGTTCTGGAGTTGACCACCATGAAGCAAGTCTTGAAGTTCCCGCGTCAACCCAGCTCGAATCCTTGTCTGCGGTCGATCCCCAGGCCGTTCCTGCTTTCAATCCAGATCAGCCGTAGATGTCTCCGGCTGCAACGCAAGTCACTGATGCCGCTCTGCCGCCTACGAGTCAAACTGAGGGAGGTATTCTGAACATTCCACCTATCTCTCTTAAGTTGAAATCTTCGATCGAGTTAAGTTCTAACGGTTCTCTTATTCTTTGTCCAGTGATTGATGCTACACCGGCCATGCCTCCTGCTACTCAAGAATCATATCAAACGTAGGAGGCTATCGTGACCGAAGCAATCACCATAAGTACAGCTGCCCCGCTTGACGATATGCAGGGGAGTATAATTATGTTTGATGAGCAGCTGATGGACGAACTCTTTCGTCGTCACGGCGATCCTCTTGCTGACTTGTCATCCGTCATGAGTGGAACTGATCCTGCTACAAGCTCTTCAATGCCGACTGCTGATGCTCCCAGTGGGGCTCGAGCAGTAACTGAAGAGGAGATGTTCGCTCAAATCGACGCTGAAATGGCAGCAGTGGCTCATGGTGGCAGTTTTGGAGGTGGGATGGCAGCACCGGGACCTGCTCCGCTTAGAATGATATCTCCTGGTGGTACTGTTTTCATCACCAGCATGCCCATTCCACCTTCCGTACTTGATCCGGTTCCTCCGACTCCGCCCGTAGGGAGCATTCCTATCCATTCGAGTTCGGAGGAGGATATTGATATCATGCCCTCGCTTGAAGACCAACCGCCGAAAAGCAAAGGCTCGAAGAGGAAGATTAGCGGTGGCTCTAGTGGGTCTACACCAAGAAGGAAGCCAAGGAAGAAGAAAGATTAAACATGCTTCCCCGGTTTATTTTGACTTGCATTTTGTTGGCCGTGTATAGATGCGGGTTCGGCCCCTGCTAGTAGGAATTTTTTGGAACAAACTTGTATACGAATTTCTCTTATGAGTAGTGGAAATGAAACTTTTTCTTTTTGAACTTCTTTGCGCCTTTGTTTAAGTATTTCAATGTCTGAAATGTACTTGTAAAGTTTCAGCTTTCGAGTCAAGTTTGTTTATTGTTTGCCAAGTTTGGAAACTGTGGGCATGGTTCGGGATTGGGAAGCAAGTTGAATTTTGACGTCGCATCATTTCAGTCCATGGTCGATGCTTAAGTCCTGCCCCCCAGCCTTGTGGATGAGTTGTAGAACATCAGTCAGCGATTGCTCTTTACTTATAACATGTTGAGTTTAGTGCCACCGAACGGATGTCTGAGGCAAGCGAAGATTGAGTAATTCACCCATGCTTGTTTGATTGTCGATGATCATATCCGCACTCCGGGGATTCCCGTTCGTTTATCGGCGGTTGGTCACGCCGGCTTAAGTTTCAATCATATGTCCATGATCTGGGAACTTGGAATTGATGTTTATACTCCACTTCGTGCTATGGGAACTCGGAGTTGATTGTTTATACTCCAATTCGTGCTCTGGGACTTTGGAGTTGATGTTTATACTCCGGTTCGCACTTTGGGAACTCAAAGTTGATTGTTTATACTCCGACTCGCACTCTGGGAGTTTGGAGTTGATGTTTATACTCCGCTTCGCACTATGAGAACTCGGAGTTGATTGTTTATACTCCATTTCGCACTCTGGGAGTTCGGAGTTGATGTTTATACTCCGACTCGCGCTTTGGGAGTTCGGAGTTGATGTTTATACTCCGACTCGCGCTCTGGGAGTTCGGAGTTGATGTTTATACTCCGACTCACGCTCTGGGAGTTCGGAGTTGATGTTTATACTCCGACTCGCACTCTGGGAGTTCGGAGTTGAATGAACGATTGTCGTGTATCAATTCTTTCTTGACTTTGATGTGATGGCTGGTCCCCGAGCTTGGGTTTCACTTAGCGAGTGATTGGTTTCATTGCAGTCACTCCCTATTTGAATAAATTCCACCATATGGTGGAACTTAGCTCTTCGTGCATAGTGATGATCATATGAAGCATTTCAAGTAAATCACAACTCTGACTCGAAGAGATTGCATTTTATTGCTGAAATAAGAAAATATGGCAAAGTCAGTTGCCTTATTACAAATTCTTATTTCGAAATGCAGAAACAAATTGCAAAATGGAAAGTAGACTAAATGGATAAAGATAGCCTGTCATGTGTAATAGCGGCGAAGGCTCTCGCTATTCCAGGTTCTTGACAGAGTAAGACCGTCGACGGTCGATAATTTGAATGTGCCATCTCCGAGTCTTCGTTCAATAACATACGGTCCTTCCCATGTCGGCTTCATATGCGAAGGAACCGGATAGACTCTTTTTAAGATGAGATCGCCTAGTTTGAAGGTTCGCGGACGGACCTTGGCGTTGTACAATCGGGCGACTCGACTTCGATGTGCAACTGCCCTCAAATCAGCTTCTTCACGCTTCTCATCTAGTAGATTGAGAGATTCAGCAAGTAATATAGCATTTGTCTTCGGATCATAGTATGTCACACGATGAGAAGGTACTTCTAGCTCAACTGGAATAACGGCTTCTGAACCATAAGAGAGAGAGAATGGAGTGTGGCCGGTCGCAGTCTTGTGGGTTGTTCGGTAAGCCCATAGAGCCATAGGAAGTTCATCGACCCACTTGCCCCCGACCTTTTCTAGTCGTTTTTTCAGAATGGATTTTATAACTTTATTAACTGCTTCGACCTGACCGTTTGCCTGAGGGTGTGCAACTGCAGAGAATTTCTTTTGGATGTGAAATCGTTTACAGAAATCTTTAAATTCAGCACTGTCGAATTGGGTTTCGTTGTCCGTAACAATGGTGTGTGGGAGACCGAATCGACAGATGATGTTGCGAACCACCAAGTTGATTACTTTCTTCGTTTTTATGGTAGCAAGAGCTTCGGCTTCAGCCCATTTTGTAAAGTAATCAACTGCGACGATGGCGTATTTCGCACCACCTTTTGCCAGAGGTAGAGCTCCAATGATGTCGATGCCCCACATTGCAAACGTCCATGGGCTAACCATTTGCGTTATCTCGATAGGAGGAGCTCTAGGAATTCGGGCATATTTCTGGCAACTATTGTTTGCGCCAAAATTGGTCACAAACCCCAAATGTCGTGAAAGCACCAGTTCCCAATCACAGATCACAGATATCAAATATGTAGAGAAATAAAAATGAAGAACTCTCAGAAAAATTAGATGAAAGCAGGAAACAACACAGAATTTATAGTGATTCGGCGATCTTGCCTACGTCCACTCTCAAGTTGATGATTTTATTGATGTTCACTTGAAGATTACAATTTCTTATAATGTAGTACAACTGATTTTCTGAGCTAAGTCTGAACCTAAGGAAGCAGTGGTGATTCTGAGTAAATCTCGCAGAGTCTGGGCACACTTTAGCTCTTAAAATTGTCCGACCCCATTTCTGAAAGACCAAGGGCTCTATTTATAGGTGTAGGAGGCTAATATTTTGCCTAAAATTAGGGAGACTACTTCTGGCACGTGTGGGGGCCCATGCGCCCGCGTCCAGGAAATCTGGGCCTGCTTCGGGATCGATTCGAATCGATCAAAAAATCATCCAATCGAGCTAAAATTTGGTGTGGACGTTCTTCGACATGTACGTAAGCTTCTGTGAAAATTTCATAGCATTTGGATTTGTAGATTGCGAGATATGGTCGATTCGAATTGTCATCCTTGGCAGTTTGCTTTCTTCGACTCGATTCATTCGAATCGATAGGCTCGACTCGATGGCCTCACGTGCCTTTGCGATGACGTGGTGCACATTTCCTGGGTCAATCCACTTTTCACTCCAAGTCGACTGGGTCGACTCCGTGTTTTTCACCGCTTTGACTTAGTGGGTTCGAGGGAATGGATTCGAACAGATGTTCGTTCGTATCGATCGCGATATATAATAGTCGATCGATACGAAGTCGTTGCAACAGGATGGATTCGAAGCAGGGTCACTGGATGGATACGAAGTGGAGTGACTTCATGGATTCAAAGGACTTCAACCTGAGGGATACGAAGTGGAGTGGCTTCATGGATTCGAAGGACTTCAACCTGAGGGATACGAAGTGGAGTGGCTTCATGGATTCGAAGGACTTCAACCTGAGGGATACGAAGTGGAGTAGCTTCATGGATTCGAAGGACTTCAACCTAAGGGATACGAAGTGGAGTAGCTTCATGGATTCAAAGTAGCTTATCCAGTCTGATTCGAACGAATGCTTGTTGATGGTTGCGAACTATATGGAGTCGAACCAATGGATACGAACTGAGGTTGCACTGATGGATTCGAATAGAATCTCTGCCTATGGATTCGAACTTAGGGTCACCTCCTCCAACTTGCATCGATGATATCTTGAGCGTACGAACTCGGATTGACTTGAAACTTGGAACGTTGCTTTTCATAGCTTTGCTTGTCGTGTTATATCAATTTAAGCTTGATCCGAATTCGAAATTTTTTTATCGATATCCATGGTGAACCTGCGGTGTAGCTGATTTTTAGGATGGATTGTCATTGATTTCTGGTCAGTTTCCTAGTATCACGGCCTTGCCAAAAGGCGGGATAACATTTGCCCCCCAAAACATGCCTTGCGATTGGAAGGTGTGTTTTGTAATTCCATAAGCCGGATGTTCATATCCTGTTGATGACCTGCAAAGAAATTAATAGTTTTATCTGACCACGAATGACGATCGTTCGGGACCGTATGTCATTCGAGGTGATATGGGACCTTTCGAGGTCGGATGCCGTTCGCGGCGAACAAAGAAAGGGGACCATTCGCGGTCGGATACCGTTCGCGGTAACGAAATGGGACCGTTCGCGGTCGGATGCCGTTCGCGGCAAACAAAGAAATGGGACCGTTCGTGGTCGGATGTCGTTCTAGACGAATTGTGACCGTTCGCGGTCGGGTGCTGTATGAGGCAGATTTTGACCGTTCAAGGCCGGGTGCCATTTGAGGCTAATGGTCACCATTTGAGGTCGGGTGCCATTCGAGGCTAATGGTGACCGTTCGAGGTCGGGTGCCGTTCGAGGCTATTGGTGACCGTTCGAGGTCGGGTGCCATTCGAGGCGAATTAGTGTGCCCGGGGGGGACTTAGTATTATCAATATCAGGTTCTCATTTGGGTGAATTTCTGAATCAGCGATCGTGGCGGTTCGTCGCCATACAAGGTGTGCTTGTGGACCGTTCATGATCCAAAGCATACGTAAGTAACTTCTTTTACAGAATTGCAAATATCAAATTAACGTTCACAGAAATATCCAAACAAACAAAGTCTAAATGTCCAAATCAATATGAAACAAAAGCAAAGCAAGGATGTCAAAGTGTAAATTCTCACTACGAAACGGTCAATCATTCAGAGCCTGCCTGTGGATCGTTCGCGATCTCATACATGTGTAAATGGTTTGATGGTGTTAGTGAGAAGTTTACGACTCGTTCATCGTTATTTAAATCAATTGATAACCATACGGTGCCTCGGCTCGGGGTCACCCTAGTTGATGTAGACGGTTGTCGCTCTGGTTCAACCGCTGGAGCTCGCCTCCTCACATAATTGAAGTAGCCTACCGTTCCTGATATGCCCTTCTACCTCATCCTTCAAGTGTCTACAGTCGTTCATGCTATGTCCATTCAGCTCGTGGAATAAGCAATATTTGTCTGACTTTCTCTCGTCGGTAGTTGGATCCCGTCGCATTGGTCTACGATAGGCAACTTGCTCTCGTGTGTCTTGGTAGATTCGCTCCAAACCCTCGTTCAGTTCTGAATAGGTGGTAAATCACGGCTCCCTCTGTTGCCATTTTGACCTGTCATCGTTTTCTTCAGCCTTTCGCTTCCCTTTACCAGTCTCTGCACCTTTTCCAGGTGAATTACCGCCTCTAACTACGTAAACATCGATTTCTTCTTCTCTCTCCGTACGAGCATCCTCTAATCGCAAAAACTTTTCGGCTTCATGATAAAACTCTCCCAAGTCCGTAGGTGGATCCTTAGTTAGTGAATTCTTGAACTCCGTGCCATCAGATATTCCAGATACAACTGCCATCATGACCATAGATGGATCTAGTCGATCCACTAATGCTGCTGCCGCATTAAATCGTGTCAGGAAACTCCTCAAAGATTCCCCGGCCTTTTGTTTTAGAGTTGCCAAACTCATCATGTTCTTGGGTCTCGAAATATGAACCCTGAATTGTCTCATAAACTTTTCTATCAAATCTGTCCAAGTCCCAATAGAGCCACTCGCCAGTTGTCTAAACCATAGCGTTGCGATGTTCGTCAAATACAATGGAAAGCACCGGGCCATGACTTCCTGTGATGCTCCCAGCACTTCCATGTGCCTCATATACTTCGTTAGATGGACTGCTGGATCTGTCCACCCATCATACATTTCCACCGATGGTAGCTTAAAGTCTGGTGGATTCCTGGCCTATCTGATCGTAGGAGTAAAGGGACTCCTATGTACATCCTCCAGATCTCTATTGACTAGTCCGCCTCTCATGGCCTGTCTGACCATCTCTGCCAACCTGTCGTTGTCGTCAGGCTGTGATCTTTGAGTGTTACCTTCGTTCTGCCCCCTTGGCTGAGCGTTCATCCCTCTATTGCCACCAGGTTGCTCGGATGTCCCTGAATCTCTTCCTGAGATTGGATCAACATGCTCTAAGTGTGTGCCCCCAAACTCCGGCACTGCGCCAGATGGTCCTGCTCCGTTCTGGATTCTGGTTGCTCCCTGATTTTGCGCTCCAAGTTGTCCAATCTATTGAAGCCAATTCTGGATCATTTCCTTCTGTCTCTTCATCATTGTCTCCATCTCATCCCTAGTGATGAAGATCGATGCTTGGTTTGCCCCCGAGGAAGCCTCTTGACTCCCTTCATGCTGACTTTGCTCCCGCCTTTGTCTTTTACTAGTTTGCCTTGTCATATCTTCTCAGATCTAAGCTCTTAAGTCTTCAAATTCAACTTCTAAATGATAGAACTCCTGGATTAGCCTTCTCAGTGAAAGCACCAAAGTGTTTGCGCCAAAATTGGTCACAAACCCCAAATGTCGTGAAAGCACCAGTTCCCAATCACAGATCACAGATATCAAATATGTAGAGAAATAAAAATGAAGAACTCTCAGAAAAATTAGATGAAAGCAGGAAACAACACAGAATTTATAGTGATTCGGCGATCTTGCCTACGTCCACTCTCAAGTTGATGATTTTATTGATGTTCACTTGAAGATTACAATTTCTTATAATGTAGTACAACTGATTTTCTGAGCTAAGTCTGAACCTAAGGAAGCAGTGGTGATTCTGAGTAAATCTCGCAGAGTCTGGGCGCTCTTTAGCTCTTAAAATTGTCCGACCCCATTTCTGAATGACCAGGGGCTCTATTTATAGGTGTAGGAGGCTGATATTTCGCCTAAAATTAGGGAGACTACTTCTGGCACATGTGGGGGCCCATGCGCCCGCGTCCAGGAAATCTGGGCCCGCTTCGGGATCGATTCGAACTCCATTCGAATCGATCAAAAAATCATCCAATCGAGCTGAAATTTGGTGTGGACATTCTTCGACATGTACGTAAGCTTCTGTGAAAATTTCATAGCATTTGGATTTGTAGATTGCGAGATATGGTCGATTCGAAATGTCATCCTTCGGTAGTTTGCTTGCTTCGACTCGATTCGTTCGAATCGATAGGCTCGACTCGATGACCTCACGCGCCTTTGCGATGACGTGGTGCGCATTTCCTGGGTCAATCCACTTTTCACTCCGAGTCGACTGGGTCGACTCCGTATTTTTTGCCGCTTTGACTTAGTGGGTTCGAGGGAATGGATTCGAACAGATGTTCGTTCATATCGATTGCGATATATAATAGTCGATCGATACGAAGTCGTTGCAACAGGATGGATTCGAAGCAGGGTCACTGGATGGATACGAAGTGGAGTGACTTCATGGATTCGAAGGACTTTAACCTGAGGGATACGAAGTGGAGTGGCTTCATGGATTCGAAAGACTTCAACCTGAGGGATACGAAGTGGAGTAGCTTCATGGATTCGAAGGACTTCAACCTGAGGGATACGAAGTGGAGTAGCTTCATGGATTCGAAGTAGCTTATCCGGTCCGATTCGAACGAATGCTTGTTGATGGTTGCAAACTATATGGAGTCGAACCAATGGATACAAACAAAGGTTGCACTGATGGATTCGAATAGAATCTCTGCCTATGGATTCGAACTTAGGGTCACCTCCTCCAACTTACATCGATGATATCTTTAGCGTACGAACTCGGATTGACTTGAAACTTGGAACGTTGCTTTTCATAGCTTTGCTTGTCGTGTTATATCAATTTAAGCTTGATCCGGATTTGGAAAAAAATTATCGATATCCATGGTGAACCTGCGGTGTAGCTGATTTTTAGGATGGATTTTCATTGATTTCTAGTCAGTTTCCTGGTATCACGGCCTTGCCAAAAGGCGGGATAACACCTATCACATTTCTTTGCATAGTCCGATGCATTGTGATTCACGGTCGGCCAGTAATATCCGTAGCGAAGTATTTTCTTGGCAAGTGCTTGCCCCTCGGTGTGATTGCCACATTCTCCCTCGTGCACATCATGGAATACTTGTTTAATTTCATCGTGAGCGATACACCGGAGTAGAGGGACTGAGTATCCCCTTCTGTACATGAGTCCATTCTGGATGGTAAATCGTGAGGCCTTCCGAAGGACTTGTCTCTTTTCACTCCTGCGCTCCGGCAGGGTTCCGTGCTCAATGTAGTTTCTGAGTGGGGTCATCCATGAATCCTTTTCGGGAACGGTTTCGCATACCCTGTCTATTTCTTCTCGGTCAATGCTTGGGGAGGATAGCGTCTCCACAGGAACGAGTCCCATCTTCTGAGCTTCACCTGTGCTGGCTAACTTCGCCAATGAGTCTGCTTTTTGGTTGCGCTCTCGAGGTATACAATAAATGGCATAGTAATCAAACTGATTTAGTACGTCCTGAACTCGAGCTAAGTAAGCAGCCAACCTTCGATCTCTTGCTTGATACTCTCCCCGTACTTGACACACAACTAGTTGTGAATCACAATAAACTTCCACTGCGATAATTCTCAAATCTCTAGCAAGTTTCAAGCCAGCTAAGACGGCTTCATATTCAGCTTTATTATTGGTTGCATGAAAGTCAAACTTCAAAGCGTAGCATATAGATCGGCCTTCGGGGGTTTCGAGTACAACACCAGCGCCCGAACACCGGTTGTTTGATGCACCATCAGTATACAGCTTCCAGACGTATTCGGGGGATTTTCTAGTTTCGGGCAAGCCCTCTGGAACGGTAAATTCAGCTATGAAATCAGCGAGGACTTGTCCTTGGATTGCTCATCTTGGAGTGTAAGTAATATCAAACTGACTCAGTTTGATGTTTCACTTGAGTAACCTACCAGACGTCTCAGGCCGCGACAGGACCTGTCGTAACGGCTTGTCGGTGTAAACAACAATGGGATGTGCCTGGAAATACGGTCGAAGTTTTCTTGATGCAATTACAAGGCAGTAAGCCAACTTTTCTAGCTTTGGATAGTTCCTTTCAGTCCCAGTCAATCGTTTGCTGACGTAGTACACTGGCTTATATATCCCGTCTTCTTCTCTAACCAAGGCAGCGCTGATAGCGTTTTCTGATATCGCCAAGTATGCATATACAACTTCTCATGATCAATAGGCTTTGACAGTATTAGAGGTGTGGATAGATGTTGAACTAGTGCTTGGAAAGCGCCCTCGCACTCCGTGGTCCATTCAAAGTTACGTTTTCCTTTTCGGATCAGATCGAAGAAGGGAATGCATTTGTCAATGGAATTTGAAATGAACCTGCTCAAAGCTGCTACTTTTCCATTGAGACTTTGGACTTGCTTTATAGTCTTTGGATTTTCAAGATTTTTGATAGCCCAGATTTTTTCAGGATTAACTTCGATCCCTCGAGCGTTGACGATGAACCCAAGGAATTTTCCGGATGCAACTCCAAAGTGACATTTCAGTGGATTTAGCTTCATCTTGTATTCCTGAAGTATGTTGAACATAGTTTCTAGGTCTCTAACATGGTTGGTGGAGAGTCGCGACTTCACAAGCATGTCGTCTACATATACTTCCATTGTTTTCCCAATTTGATTGGCAAACATCCGATTGACCAATCGTTGATAAGTAGCCCCGGCGTTCTTGAGTCCGAATGGCATAACCTTGTAATAGTAAAGTCCCAAATTGGTTACGAAGCTGGTATGTTCTTGATCGAGTAAATGCATCAGTATCTGATTGTAGCCAGAATACGCGTCCATGAAGGATAAGAGTTCATGCCCAGCTGTTGAATCTACTAGCTGATCAATTCTGGGAAGCGGGAAACTGTCTTTGGGACATGCTTTATTCAGATCGGAATAGTCGACACATGTTCTCCACTTTCTGTTCGGCTTTCGGACGAGCACGAGATTGGGCACCCATTCAGGATATAGGGCATCCCGAATGAACCCGTTCGCTTTAAGGGCGGCAGATCTCTCTGGATCCATACCACGCCTTTTCTGTTTGACCGGGACATGCCGCGGGTCAATGTTCAGGGTGTGGCTCGCGATGTCCGATGAGATCCCACACATATCGCAATGAGTCCAGGAAAATACGTCGAGATTTGCCCGCAAAAATTCAACCAATTCCTCTTGAGTTTGCTGGCTTAGCTGAGATCCAATCTTTATCATTTTCGAATCATCGTTATTGTCAACTGGGACATCAATCGTCAGTTCGGCCGGGGATGCTTGACTTTCTTTAGATTCTCCTTCGTCTTCAGTTTCTCTCGGGTCAAGATCCTTGAGGAATTGGCTGGGGTGCCCCGACCTAGGCCCGGGCGTTAATTGTCAATTATCGGTAAAACGGACGTAGAGAGATTCCTCCACGCCCTTTCCTTTATCCTTTCGCTGCGCCTCCCGCAGCTCAACAACATAGCAGGCTCTGGCAGCAGCCTGATCTCCCTGAATGATTCCTATTACATGATCAGTGGAAAACTTTAAAGTCAAACACCACGGGGCGATGGCTGCCCTGAATTCAGCGAGGGTCGGTCGGCCTAAGAAGGCATTGTAAGGGGAGTCTATGTCCAAAACAATGAACTGTAACATCCGTACTCTCCGACGTTCTCCAACTCCCAACTCTACTGGCAGTTCCACCATTCCAGTGGGTACAATAGCACTTCCGTTGAAACCATGGACTCGGGATTGACAAGGCTTCAAGTCCGTGGCTTCCATTTTCATTTGATCATAAGCTCGCTCGAACAAAATATTCACAGAGCTTCCACTGTCAACCAAGATCCTTTTCATCCAAGCGGGACCTACTTGTGCTGAGATGAATAATGGATCGATAGTAGGGGCTTCGACTTTATCAGCGTCTCTGTTCCTGAACACGATGTCATCTGCCATCATTTTCTGTTGCTTGGCCGAAGCCCCTTCATCAAAACTACTACAACACTCGAAGTCTGCATGCCTGATAGAACTGGCATACGACTCCATTTTCTTCCAGCTTCGATCTGCTGGATGAGGACCACCACTTATTGTATTGATAACCAACCTCCCGCCGGTACGAGCGGGCTCCTCCTGTCTTTCCTGATTCGGTGCACGATTCTGATTTGATGGGCCCGCACTACCAGATTGCGGCGCCCGCACATACTGATCCAGCTTCCGTTCACGTATCATTTTTTCAATGAGGTCTTGTAAGTGACGACACTCATTGGTGTTGTGGCCATAACTCTCATAGAATCTACAGAATTTTCCTGTTTGGATTTGTCTTTCAGTTGGTTGTTTCAGGGCAGGTTTCTTGTACTGCATGGTATTGCAGGTCTGCAAATACACATTTTCCAATGACGTGTTCAATGGAGTGTAATTATCGTACATGGAAGCTCTACGCCGTGGACCACAATTCTGATCGCGTTTTTTGTTTTGATTTCCATTGTCCCTCTGCTGATTCTGTTTACTTTGGATGTTCAACTGAACTTTTCCAGAACTATCTTCGGATTGTTTAACAGCGATGTTACTTTGGACTCCTTCGATGTTGGGCCCTGCGTCATCCTGCTTCCTAGACTGTATCGCATCCTCCCTTCTCAAGAATTGGGCTGCCTTGGAATAGAAATCGTCCAATGACGCAGGTGGTTTTCCAGCTAACCAATTTCCGAACTCGGAATCAGCATCAATCCCCTTAGTCAATGCCATCAGGATAGAGTTATCATTGGGATTTCTTATTTCTGTACATGCAGCATGGAATTGCTCCAAGTAACGTCTAAGTGTTTCTCCGGGAGCTTGTGTAACATTAGACAGAGTGTTAACGTCTTTAGGCCTTGCCACGTGCATACGGAATTGTTCAACAAACTTTGTAGCCATCTGATCAAAATTAGAAATGGATCATGGTGGCAAGCGAGTAAACCACATGGTAGCGATGCCCCTTAGGAAATGGGGAAACTACGGCACTTTACTGCATCATCAGCTCTCGCAGCATTCATCAACCATTCGTATTTCAGGATGTGTTGATTGGGATCAGAACTTCCTTCATAAACTGGCAGAGCTGGCATCCTGAAGCGCCGAGGTGGTTCAGCATATAATACATCATCAGTGAAAGGGGTATGACTCCGGGAGATTCCCCAGTCGTCATTACTGAGACCCTAACTTTCACGGATCATTTGATGTATCATCGCTGGTATATCTGGCATCCGGATACTAGGAGCATGCTGCGCCAAGGTGTGGTCGGGTTCCACAGCGCGAGTCTGGACCGGACGCGGTCGTCGGTCCGCGCCTCGCCTCCTTGGTTCAACATCCTGAAAGACATAAGGCTCAGGAGTTTGTTCCCGTTGGTTACATCGAGGATCAGCTTGGTTTCCAGCATCACCTCCTCGTTCGGTTGTGGTGGTGGTAGCAATGTTGCCTGTGACATGATAAGGAGCGGCCCCTCCTCGGGATGAAGGTCCTATATGATGACTAGTGGATGGTCCAGGTCTGGGTTGTCCGAGATTCGAAGCAGGTTGGTGTCCCGTGGCTTGGGTGTAGCTTACACCTAGCCGTGGGCGTGTGGACCGGGTTTGGCCATCAGAGGAGGCTGAACTCTCTATGGAGGAATAAGAACCTTGGTCTCTTCTGGATCTTCTGTGCCTTTGGTGATTTAGCTGATTGGTCAACTCTGCGTTGGCGTGCAATTGTTCAGTTAGCTATTGTCGACTCTGGGTCAATTCTTGGAACAGCGTCTGGAACTCTTGTCTAGTAACAGGACCTGTTGGACCTAAAGGTCCGACGGCATTTTGATTTGATGGAGGCAATTGCACGGGATTCTGCGTGTCCTGGCCTCCTTGATCGGCAGCAGTAGAGGTAGTCCATGTACTTACCATGGTGAGGTGATGAAAGTCCTTTCCTAGATCTGATGCAAATCTGAATAGAATGGAAAGGCTTCAAAGTTCTAGATCTGGATCTTCTTCTTGGATTTATGCAATCCGATATAGATAGGAGATCCAAAGAGCGGGAGAAAAATTGGGTTTTTCTCAGTGAAAGCACCAAAGTGTTTGTACCAAAATTGGGCACAACACTCTTCGGAAGTCTTTGAAGAGATAAAGTGAAGAAATTAAATGGAAAAAGAGGAATTATCTAACAAAAACTCCAAATCTCAGAGATGAAAATAATTAAAATGCAAGGAGACACAAGAATTTAGAGTAGTTCGGCGTATTGCCTACGTCCACTATGAAGTAGTTTGCTTTATTAATCTTTCTTTGATGTTTTACAATTGATTTTAGCAAATAACAGCGAATGACAATGATTTGCGGCAGTGAAATTCGTTGGTAGCAGCAGTAATGGAGTTCAGATCTGGATCTGGCGGAGTCTGGGCATTGGAGATCTCAAAGAGGAAGAAGAACCCCTTTTCTGTTGGCTTTGGGGGTCTATTTATAGGTGTAGGAGGCTGGTATTTCGCTCAGATCTCGGGAGACCCTCTCCGGCACGTGACCAGGCCCGCGCGCCCAAGCCCGTGAAGTTTCGGTCTGATCCGTGATCGATACGAACAGATTTCGTATCGATCAAGATTTCATCCAATGGAGTCGAAATTTGGCGTGGACATTCTTTAGCATGCACGTAGTCTTCTGTGAAAATTTCATAGCATTTGGACTTGTAGATTAGGAGATATGATCGATACGAAATGAGATTCTCGGTTGGCTGTTTCATTTGACTCGCTCTGTTCGACTCGCTTTCGTTCGACTCGGTGACGTGGCACTTGAATCTTTGGATCAGTCTGCCTTTGATGTTGTTTTGAGCGAGTCGAAGTATGCACTGACAGAGTGAGTCGAAGTGTGCACAGATTGAGCGAGTTGAAGTGGAGCGTCCTGAGGGATTCGAACAAAGGCTCCATGATGGACACGAAACGGTCATTGTTCGATCGATTCGAACAGTGGCTTTGCCAATGGAGTCGAACTCGATGGAGTCGAACAGTGGTTCGAGCGGAGTGAGTCGAAGTATGGCTCGAAGCGAAGCGAGTCGAAGTGTGCACTTCCGATGGATTCGAACGGAGCGAGTCGAAGCAGGCTCTTCTGAGGGATGCGAACGGAGCGAGTCGAAGCAAGCTCTTCTGAGGGATGCGAATGGAGCGAGTCGAAGTAGGCTCTTTTTTAATCAATTTTGCATCGGTTGTAACTTGAGCATACGAACTCGGATTGACTTGAGATTTGGA
Source organism: Allium fistulosum (assembly GCA_030737815.1). Taxonomy (NCBI): domain Eukaryota; kingdom Viridiplantae; phylum Streptophyta; class Magnoliopsida; order Asparagales; family Amaryllidaceae; genus Allium; species Allium fistulosum. The sequence continues at coordinate 1,025,373,968 of CM060906.1, forward strand.
ACGTTGACTCTCACAGCTTAGCTTGTCATGTTGTATCATTTTAAGCTCGATCCAGACTTGGATAGAATTCATCAATACCCATAGTGAGCCTGTGTATAACCGATTTCTGGGATGGATCGTCACTGGTTTACTAGTCAATTCCTTGGTGTCACGGCCTTGCCAAAAGGCAGGATAACATTCATCATGCTCCAACTAGGTACATATTCATATTTCTGTTTACCCCATGTATATACACATGCCTGCATGCACAAATATATATGTGCATTTTTTTTCTTATATGGTTCGATACCAATCCCTACTTTGGAATCGATACAGATCCAATATTTCAAGAAATTAGGCTATGAATTCACCTACTTTCTTGGGTTCGGGTTATAAGACCCGATCCTACACTTCTCTTCTACTCATTTTTTCTGCTTTTGGAACTTCAACCTTAAGTCACTATTAAAACCATTTACCCTAAATCAGAGTACTTAACGCCACTGTTGCCTCCAAGCATCACCGCCCTAAACCTCGACTTCAACCCTCCATCCCCGTTACACTCCCTATAGCCGATTCAAATTTTGAGTTTTATTCCTTCACGAATTTCAATTCTTGCTTCCCTAGGTAGGTAACGATGTTAGAAGGTGGGTTTGACCATGGGTTCTTGTCGCCGGCCACACTTGAGATGGAGAATAAAGTAGCGGATTTTCAAAGGCACGGTGAGGGTTGGTGCCGACCCTACACTTTGAAAATTTTAGCCACACCATCTTCGATAACTTTAAGGGAATAATCAAAGTTTCTCAAGTGAGATCTCCCGAGTTTGCGTCATTGAATTACATATGTATGGTTGACGACGTGAAGTTCGTCGGGACGGTCAACGATGATAGTCACTTTAGACAATAGACTAGCCTTCAAACAAACTGTCGAACAACATTAGATTATGACACTCCACTACACTATACAACACCGTAAATCATACCACACTTACCGGGCTTTTACTCTGGTATAGGGACATAGCTTTTAATTTTTCTAATATCACTTGTTTGTTGAGTTTTGATAGCTATGGATCTTAGACACTCCAAGTGTCTCTCCATGATGATTACAGGTCCATCAACTTCAAAATATGCCAAATCAGATACTGAGTCATGTTCAACCATAATCTCTATTGCAAAACATACACCATCAACATATGTATCTCAGCCTACTAATCAGCAAGCTGAGCACCCTTCCCAAGAGACCCCTCCTAAGCCAGTTGAAGGTCGAAAGTTGAGGCTACTACAGATAGTCTCGATGATACAATTATTTTAGATGATCTTATAGATTCTACCACCTCTAAAATCGAAGAAGGGGCTCTTAATTGAATATGCGACGGACATGGCATCCTGTTCGAGGACATGCTAGTTCCTACGCATCATCAACGGGCACACCACCCCCTAGCAGAATACACTTCATGCAATCGGTATATGTGCCTTGCAGGGTGTGTCCCACCATTTAATCAATTCATTCGATGAGTTCTGAACTTTATGAGATTGGCTTTGGTGCAGCTGCATCCTAATAGTTATGCCTTCCTGCAATGAAGAGATCTGATATTTGTACAGCTTTAAACATCGAAAAGGAAACCCTTTCCTCATATATTTGTAACCCTTCAGAGGTTGCAGGATTGTCATAGGCACTTAGCATAAACTATGCTATTTCAAGGATGATTTTTCCTTCATACATTGTCCGCCCGAATTTGCACAGAGGTGGCTATTCAAATGTAAGTCTTGCTCCTTTGATTTTTATACGAGTTCGCTTTATAATTCTATCTGCTCAAATCATATTCCTTTATTCTTTCAAATGTACCCAAAAGGCCTAGTATCGCGGCCTTTATAGGCACTATTAGGACCCTTCTTGCGGATTCGACTGCTAATAAGGAGGTGAGAACACTCCTTACTGATGAGAACCTCCTGGCCTACAATTTCCTAAAAGTGTGCCACAACATTGGTCAAATTTTGATGGCTACCGATAAATATAAGGATGACTCCTCGTTTGGGAATAATAGCAAGGACCCAATGATACCCCCAGTCCAAAGTTCTGTGGCCATAGCTGAAGAAGTACATAAGCATGTCGAAGAAGGTAAAGGTGGTGGAGCAGGCCATGATGATGTCGATGTAGGTCATGAGCCTTTTGGCGACTTTGGCAATTATGACCAGGAATTTCTTTTAAGGAAGTGACCCATGATAAAGATTGTTACAAAGCAGACTCTTACATTGCCCCTCCTACTACTGTAATAAAAGAAACTCTAGCCCTTCATTCTGATGACATCTACGAGGGCTTTAGTCTAATTCTGGATGAATTTGGTTCTTTTGGTCTAGGCAACATGAGTCTTAGGGATATCAACTCCCATATCTGTCTACAAATTGACTTGCCCACAACCCATGTAGGGGAGATTACCCCTTTCAACAAAATTCAGACTCACGGTCCATTGGGGGAACACTAGGGGGAATTCACAAGCACACAGACGCACTACATTTTGCTTTGTTTGCATTGTGTTTTTCGTTCTGTAAGAGTAAATTCATTTAAATTTAATTTGCTGGTTCAATGGAATAGAGGACTATGTTTGATTCTCTTGAGAGTTAGATAGGAAAGCATAAGAGGCGCAATCTGCATAAACACTCTCACGACACCATCCATGACTCAAACACCAGCAGGCATTCAAGTCGGGATCAAAGGGGATGCGATAAGGGTTATCACTGTCACAATTCATCTTGAAGGCATAGATCTAGGTCGCCTCTGCCCAGAATCTTGGACAAGTACTTTGAACAACCCGATGACATTACACCTGAGGATGTTTCTTGTGTCCCTACTTTGGTTTCCCACTCCATAAAGAAAATGGTGTTGTCTTACGCTTATCGGCAATTTAAGTAGCCATCCAAACTCATTGCCCCTGACCTCTCTTGCCATAAGGCTGGTAAGAAAGTTATAGAGCCTCCAGTTGTGGTGATAGAGCAACAAGGTCGATTCCAATCCTCATACGGCTAATTTGAAACTTCGTTTTTCAAAAATTAGTTTCAACACAGTAAAGCTTACAGCGGATCTAAAAGACATCCCTCAGTATATCTAATTTCAAACCATGGCTTATGTCAATGACGTTTACAAATAATACTTCAAATGGAAGAGGTTGGCTGAGGTGATCAAAAAATATGCCAAAAAAACATAGAGGTTGCTAAACTGAAGCTCGAGGCTGAGCAGGATAAGGAGACTATAATCCATCTGAATGAGGAAGTCATAAGGCTAAAAAGGTCGCTGAATGAAGTTGAGCAGAAAGTCAAAGACTTGACCAAGTCAGTTAAGCTAGAGAAGCAAAACTACCAAAGTCAAATCGAATCCCCTCACCATAGAAATCATCTTTTGTCGGAAGAGAAGGAGCGCCTAACAAAAGAGGTAACAGAGATGAAAGCACAATAGTAGAGCATGAAAGACCAATGGAAAAAGAAAACGAAGAAGAAGAAAAATGATGATGCTCTCATGCACGCTCATAACTACTGTAAAGAGTTGCTAGATGCTTGCATGGATAGGGATGAGGTGGTAGTTCATGCCAAAGGAGTGGACGAGCATGTCGAGGCCGCAAAGAGTCAATTTAAGGAGAAATTCGAGCCGTCATTATCAACTACAATGCCAACATAATAAAATTTAGAAATGTGGAGTGCCCTAACAAGGACTATCCCAAGGCTCTAGCCTTGGCATGGTAGTAGATAGTAGGAGAAGAGCGCGAGTCTTTCGATGGAGGTGGACTAAAATTGGAAGAGTTAGAGCGCGAGCTTTTGAATGCAAACGATATCGATGCACTTAGAGTTGGTGAGCTCATCCTACACCTGGAACTAGCTACCACTGTCTAGAAAATCCAAGGTAGAGTTTCCAAGACTGCACCTCAAGATGCATCAACACATCTCACCCATAGAGCTTAAACCACTTTAATTTCTCCATCGGATCCTCCATATAATCCAGATGCACCTTAGATGCAAAAGAAAACTATTTTAACCCATATTCTGGAGGGAAATTCTAATGGCACTTTGCCTTATACCAAGTCTAAGTCAGGTGGAGTTATCTCATGGACCTTACCCATATTTGAGAGGGCCCACATTACAGTGGCTGATGTCGCTAATCTCTCTTTTTATGTTTCTAAACTTTCAAGTCAGCCTGCTATTGTCACACTCCCTGAGGAAGGTATCTACCTAGGGCAGCAAGCAACAATGATTGAATCAGTGGTCGTGTTTGACTCCTAGACCATTTCGCCCCTTGGAACTTGTGCACAAATGATCTATGCCCTAGAAGAGGAGATGACTGGTGACCTCCTAGGTATTATGGATGATGAGGATGTTCTCATAACTTGTTCTTCTAAGCCTTGTTCAGGGACCACATTGTAGGAGATGCTTCAGGCCAAGTTCTATCGGCTAAGGAGAGCTCGAAAGAGCCAGTTGAATTTATTCCTCCTCCTTTGTCCATAGCTCCACCCGACCAGACTATCTTTGCTTTGGTCACTCTTCCCACGCCCGAAAGCACTCAAATTGTACCCGTGGAGTCTTTACAAAGTACACCTTCTAATGGTGAAGTAAACGGGGGTAGGAGCAGAAGAAATCTAGAGGAGCCTAGTGCACACTCCTGTAGAGGGGAGAAAAGGAAACTTAAGCAGCAAAAGTGATTATTTACTCCCCTTATTGTAAGGCAATTGTTTGTACCAAAATTGGGCACAACACCCTTCAGATGTGTTTGAAGAGATAATATGAAGACTATAAATGAAAAAGGAGGTAGATATAACAAACACACCAAAAATAATCAGAAAAACAGCAGAGAAACACAGATTTAGAGTGGTTCGGCTTGTTGCCTACGTCCACTATGAAATGGTTGACTTTTATTAACTTTTGCTTGCTGGTTACAACGAACTACAATAGTGAATTTCGAGTACAATAGTGACTTTTCAGTACAGCAATGATTTCGGCAGAGTTTGGACGTCAAAGAGCCAAAAAAAAGTCCCTTTTCTGTAGGTTTTGGGCTGCTATTTATAGGCGTAGGCTGCAAATATCTCGCTTAGATCTCGGAAGACCTCTTCTCTCATGTGGGTGGGCCCACACGGTCGATCCCATGATATTTGCACTCGGTCCGTGATCGATACGAACGAATTTCATATCGATCAAAATTTCGTCCAATCGAGTCGAGATCGATCATGAACATTCTTGAGGATGGACGCAAGCTCCTGTGAAAATTTGGTGGCATTTGGACTTGTAGATTTTGAGTTATGATTGATGCAAGTTTGGGTTTTCTGAAGGCTGTTGAATTTGTATCGATGCTGTTCGTATCGATAGCGTTTTATCGATAGTTGTACACGTGATGTCTAATGACGTGTCGCTTGCTTTTAGGATTGATCCATATTTCATGCCGAACAATCGAGTCTTTCCTATATATACGCCTCGTTCGTATCGACCCAGTTTTGCTCTGTTCGTATCGATCATAACTTCTCTATTCGTATCGATTGTAACTGCTCTGCTTTGTTCGTATCGATTGTAACTGCTCTGTTCATATCGATCATTGGTCGATCGATACGAAGTAGTGGCTTTGTGTGATTTTGATGGATACGAAGTGAAGTTGGTTGATCGATACGAACAAGCTGGAGATGATGGATGCGAAGAACGCCGCTATCTATCGATATGAAGTTTAGCGATCATGATGGATACGAACTACCGCTTATTTGATGGATACAAATGGGATGGTTGCAAGACTATGGATACGAAGTGGGCCAACTCCGATGGATACGAAGGAAGCCGCCATTCGATGGATTCGAACAAGGCCAATGCTGAGAGAAGTAGACCGATGGATATGAACAAGTTTACTTCCCTAGCTCGCATCGATCATATCTTGAGCATATGAACTCGGATTGACTTGAAATTTGGAACGTTGGCTTTTATTGCTTTTCTTGTCATGCCATATCAATTGTAGCTCGATCCGAACTCAAACAAAATTTATCAGTATCCATAGTGAACCTGCGTATAACCGATCTTCGGGACGGACTGTCCTTGGTTTCCAGTTAATTTCTTGGTGTCACGACCTTGCCAAAAGGCGGGATAACATTTTCCCCCCCAAAGTATGTCTTATGAGAACACGACGTGCTTTGAAAAGCTGCAATCTTCATTCTGAATAGTTTTATCCGACTCGTTTTAACGGTTGTTGTCTTCTCGTCAAAAGCTGTGACTTTTGATTGATATTTAGAAATATAGATAATGGACTGTTGATTGCTAATTGCTGTACCATGTACTGTTGTAACCGAGTGTTGTAATTGTCACCAGGTGAGCATCCAATTCCTTTGAATTTTAAAAGTTGGATGTTAGTCCGTCATACATGCACATATGTTTACCTGACTCCCGTTCATGCTTGCACGTTCACAGGTCGTTGTCAAGTTTTTTTTTGCATCGAATTCCATATCGATCCTCTCCTGAATCGATGTGAAATTCGAGTTGTAACAATACTTGATGGTTGTTTTAGAGTGTCTCTTCGTATCGATCCTCTCTTGGATCGATGTGAAGAGTTGCAAATTTGTTTTCGTATCGATGGATGTGGCTCCTAGTGGTCTTCAAAATGATGGATACGAAATAGGCATTTCGTAGTGATGAAATTTAGTGATTCAAGTAAGGCTTTGTCATAAGTTTCGTATCGATGAGATTCGAATTGATGGATACGAAACATATGGTAACTTATTGATGGGTACGAAGTGATCATCTTCGTATCGATAAATGGCTGATGGATACAAAAGCTTCACCTCAGATCAGCCGTTGATGGATGTGAAGGAGGTTCCTGAATCGATGGCCAATGGATACGAACATGCCACTTCATATCGGTCATAGTGCAGACCTCTTCGATCGGTCAGTTTGTACTGGGATACGAATTGACATTTCCTTTGGGTCGAACCGATATAAATACTTTTTTAGACTTAGAAAAATTTCGCTTGCTTTTCATTTCTTCTGCACTGCTTTGTATCGCTCCAGACATTACAGAATTGAGAAACCGCTTTTGCCTTCGAATCGAACTGATTTCTAATCCTTCCACCTAATTACCAAAACTAGGTAATTAAAACATGAGTTTGTATCAAAAAACGATGAGACTTGAAATTCCGTGCCGCCCCACTTGCTTCCATGACCGGTTCTGACGAAGTGGTTTCGGAAGGCGATCGTCATGAGGTCGAGGAGGGAGGAGATGCCATCTGAGTGGTTTTGGAGAAGATGAAGTGTGGCCTTAATTTCGTATCGATGGATTGGGGAAGAAGACGTTTTGTTTCGTATCGGTCTCAACTGGAAATTTCGTATCGATCTCCTGCCTTAGATTTCGTATCGACCTTTGATCCTTGGATTTTGTAACGATTACCTTCACTTCGATCGCCTGCCCCTTTAATTTCATATCGATTGTGGAACAACAACTTAGTATCAATCACTTCAGATTGATATCGATACGAAGCCAATAAACCACAATCGATGCGAAGTTGGTACCTCTTTATGAAATTGATAACTTTGGATTTGATCGATACGAAGCTGAGTCGTCTGATCGATACGAAATTGATAACTTTGGATCGATATGAAATGGATGTTAAATGATCGATACGAAATGGGTGTCTTTTTAACGATATGAAATAATTGGCTTTTATCGATACGAAATGATCATTTTGGATCGGTTCGAAGTCGTTGGCTTTGATCGATACGAACTGAATGTTCTCGGACCGATAAGAAGCTAAGGTCTTTGTAATGAATGATCTAAGTTTTGACTTTGATGGATACGAACTTCATGCAAAATTCGAACACTTGACTCCAACAAGCTTCTGCCTTGCACACCCGGATTTGACTGTTAAACTATATATTTGACTGCCCTTCAAAGCTCGTCGATGGAACTGTAACTTGACTGAATTTAATAAACTTTAACTTGGATCGGTCCCTAAAGTCTGGATGGCATCGTTGTGACGGTCAGCGATGACGGTCGCTCAAATTGAATTCTGAAGTCTCATCGTTTGAACGTTTCTCAAACTCTGTAGAATCTTTTAAGTAACATGTAGCACTGCACTGCACACACGTTTATGCACTTCACACTAGGGAACACACGGGCTTATTATCATCTAATGATGGTTTTTGATAAGTTGATTAGTTATGGAACCTACAAGTTCACAGCAGCAGGAGCTTCAAAGTCCACCTCCCTTACTAATAGAGAAACCGGTCATCGCGGCCGAAGTTATAGATCCAGCTCCGGACGAGCTGCCAGGTGCCAGGTTTATCGGGAACCCACAAGATTCTGTTCCATCCAACGTCTCCGAAGATACGTTGGGGCGGATATGCCTAAGGCACGGTCTACCGTTGGATGATGTCTGATTACCGGGACCAAATGATAGACCGCATGCTCCCCCAGAAGGGTTTACGACTTTCAATCGACATTCGTGCACAGCTGGAACACTTCCCCCATTCAACCAGTACATTCGGGAAGTGTTGGCTTTTTTCAGAATTTCCCCCTTATAATTACATCCCAATGGATACGCGCTGCTGAACAGTCTATTCATTGTATTCATGGAGCATCTTTTTCACCCCCCGACCCCGATCGAGATCAGATATCTGTTTAATGTTAATAGTCGGGGAGACAGTCCTTTGTTCACATTTCTAGAGGCAGTTGGTAACTGCCAAGTGTTGGCCTGATCCTGGACCAGACTTAGTTATTTCAAAACTGAGTGGTTCTATGTTCGACACCCTTCAGGGTTTGCTAGTCGATGGTTAGCCAGACGTAAGTGCTGCACTTGCTCCAGTAGTTAACGAGATAGCCATAGTTGATGTTGAAACTAATATCGTATTTGCTTTACAGCTGTAATTCCATGACCCAAAGGTGCTCACTTCAAAGAAATAGTGCGAATTCTTCAAGAAGTGCCGAGCGAAATGAGAGATTTGGACTCGGTGCTAACAGACAGAAACTTGAGGATCGTTGGGCTAATCGAACGAAAACAAAGCATAAGACTTGAAGGAGTGCTTAGGGCAGCCCCGACGAAGCGGGTGAAGCGTAAAGCGCCCAGGGTTGTAATAGTTGAGGAGGGCGATGAAGAAAATACGCCTACGAACGATGAACCTGTAGCCGGGCCTTCTGACAGTTTTCAAGGTTCAGAGGGAAGGAGAAAAGGCAAGGCAGAAGCACACAAGCGTCACAAATCCTCGAGATGGAAATCCGTAGTTGTGTCCCTGCCAGCCTCCGGTGTTAGAATTTCGGAGGCTCCTCCCTCGCAAGTAGAGAATCCTTTTGAAGGACTTGATGATATTCTGATTCGGACTATGTGTCACTTCAACACGACATTGGATTGGAGGGGCTTCAAAGTGCTTAGATTTAACAGAGTCTCTTCCCATAAGTGCGGCCGACATTACTGGTTGGTTGGGGGGTAGCACACACATATACACTTCACGGCACTACACAGTTTCCAGTCTTAAGTTGTTTGCCTCGGGAGATTACTTACTCCGTTTTTCATTTACTTTACAGATACAATGAATAGGCGAGATACTATGCTTGGAAGTCTCCGCTCAGCACGCCATTCATCGAGTTCATATTATGAGTCCCGCCGAAGGGAGGATGATAGAAACCGCGATCGCGGTTATTCCAGCCAAGAGCGTTATGAGAGGGATAGAGATAGAGACAGAGAATATAGATATCGATCCCGATCTCGTTCTCCACCTCCTCGATTCCCTACACAACCTTCTACTCTCAGCACACATCCCCCGGAGCCTCCACGCCAAAAACCATCTTCTTACGCTTTGAGGTCTGAGTTTCAACACCGCAGGACCGAAGCTACAGCTCCCACTGTTACTGAGCAGGCTATTACCGAGCCTACGGGGGAAGGAGCGATAAAAATTGCCCAGTTGAGAAAAGATTTTCCGAACATTTGCTTCGATGGCTTTATCTTCCCTCCTCACTTAAAGAAAATCCCATCTGAGGCTGAACAAACGATGCACGACTATATCCATGATATTTATACCCAATACAAGGAATGGATGAAAGCCGCGGATAAAGCGTCGGTGGTGGCTTTTGAGCGAGAAAAAATAATTGAGAAGTTAGAAACTGACCTCGCCCAAAAAGACAGTATTATCCAAGTGCTCAATGATGAAGCTGAATCCTTTCGGAAATCTGAAATAGAGGCCACCCAAAAAGCTGACGAGGCCACTCAATCTATGGAAAGAATGCGACAAATGCATTTCGCCTTGGTGGAAGAGATGGGCCATCGAAACACCATAGTCACAACCGAAAGGGATGCTGCTCTGAAAGAACTCAATGAGCTCAAATCCAAATTTTCCGAGATCATCAAGGAAAAGGATGACGCAAACAAAGCAGCCCAAGAGGCGTGCGAGAAAGCGATGGTGCTCCGGGACAAAAAGGATGCGGCTGTACTTAAAGTTCGAGAGGCCGAGGCTGAGGTTGAGGAGGAAGTTAAGATGGCTGAAGCCAGGTTAGAGGAAGATATTGAAGATCTTCTCATCACATACAATGCCAGAGTGCTGAAGTATAGGGATATGACACACCTATATAACGCTTGGGGCCGATTGGTGCAGGATGAAAAAGCTGAACAACAAGCGGAATCGGTTGATGAGTTCGAGCTCGAGAACCGGGTGTTGAACGAAGATGAACTGAAAGTTCTCCATGATACAACAATCTCATATGAAAAGGAGAAACTTGGTACTCAACGCTCGGAGGTTGGAGAAGGCTCTGGTGTTGAGCATCATGATATAAGTTCCGAAACTCTTGCACCGACTCAGCCTGAATCCACACCTGTGGTTGATCCTCCGCCCGTTCCTGCTTATAACTCGGATCAACCGCAGTTATCTCCAGCCCGCGAGCAAGTCTCCGAAGCCGATACGCCACCCGCGAGCCAAACTGAGGAAGTTACTCTGGACATTTTTATGCTTAACCAAAATCGAAAGCATTACTTTTGATGAGCAGATGATGGAGGAACTTCTCGGTCATCAGAGTGAACCCTTTGCCGATTTATCATTCGTTATGGGTGGAAGTGCACCAATGACAAGTTCTTCGGCCCCAACTACAAGAGTCCCCGGCGATGCACAAACACTTCATGAAAAGGAAATTATAGCTGAAATCAACGCTGAGATGGAGGCAGCCGTGCGGGGCAATGGCTTAGAAAGTGGAATGGCGGGACCTGCCCCAGCCCCTTTGCGGATGATATCTCCGGGAGGAGCAATCGTTGTGACAAGTGTGCCTATCCCACCTCCTACTGTTGATCCTATCCCTCCGACTCCGCCTTCAGGTAGCGTTCCAATACATTTGAGTTCAGAGGAGGAAATTGATATAATGCCCCCGACTGGAGATAGGCCGCCGAAAGGCAAGGGCTCAAAGAGAAAACCAAGTGACAGCTCTAGCGGGTCTACACCGAAGAAGAAACCGAGAAAGAAAAAAGAGTAGATACATCTCTTCGGCTCATTTCTGAGTAGATAGGAATTTATTTAGCTTTTGTTGGCCGTGTATAGATGTAGGTTCGGCGCCTGCTAGTAGGATTTTTTGGATAAACTTGTACTTAATTTTCTTCCATAAATAGTTGAAATAAAATTCCATTTTGTCTTCAACTCAATTTTCATTTATTTGCTTAAGTGTTTCAGCATTTGAACTCCAGTCCGGTACGCTTGTGAAGTTTCGACCTTTAGATGGGATCTGAGTTTATTTGTTAACTCCTGAAATCACGACTATGAGTTATGACCAAACGTTAAGCCGGACCTCGATGCTGCACTGTCTCAGTCGGTGATTGGCACTTAAGTATGCCCCCAGTTTAAGGGATGAATTGTAAAGATGAGGTGGCAATTGTATTTCGCCTTCAACACATCGAACTTAACGTCGTTGAATTGATGCTGAAACAAGGAAATTCGAGTGGTCGAATCGCACTCACTCATCTATCGACGATTGCATCCACACTCCAAGGATTTGCATTTGTACGTCGGCGGTCGGTCACGCCTGCTTAAGTTTCAAGGATATGTCCACGCTCTGGGGACTTAAGTTATTTTATGGGCGGTCACTCACACCCACTTGATACTTAGCATTTCGTCCATACTCTGAGGACTTAAATTAGTTTGCAGGTGGTCAGTCACACCCGATTCGCGTTTACACTTCGGCCCATGCTCCGGGGATTCGGAGTTGTCCTACGGGTGGTTGATTCCCACCCGGTTTGTGTTCAAACTCCAATCCGCGCTCCGGGGACTTAGAGTTAATTGCTGTCAATACTCTGGTTCGCACTTTGAGAATCCGGATTTAGTTGAAGTTTGTACCCCAGTTCGCACTCCAGGAATCTGAAGTTAGTTTATGTTTATACTCTAGTTCGCGCTCTGGGAACTTGGAGTTGGCCGACAGATGGTCAGTCACATCTGCTCAGGCTTTAGAATTTCGTTCGCACTCCGGGAACGATGACTCTATCAGGATTGTGGATGGTCGGTTCGCATCCACCCTGAGTTAACCAGCGAAATCGTTAGATGGACGGATCTATCTTCCTCAAACTTGGTCAAGATACGGGAGAAGTCGTTAGGTGGATGGATCCACCCTCTTCGAGACCGCATTTGTAAGTTTATACTCCAGTTCGCACTCTGGGAATCTAGAGTTAATTAAAGGATTATCGTGCATCGATCCTTTTTTGACTTCGGTGTGATGACTTGCCCCCGAGCTCGGGTTTCACTTAGCGACTAACCGGTCGTATCACAGTCACTCCCTATTTGAATAAATTCCACCGTAGGATGGAACTTAGCTCTTCGTGCATTATGATACTCAAATGATGCATTTTATAAATCACTGCTTTGGGTCGAAGAGATCGCATTTTATTGCTGAAGTAAGAAAATATGGCAAAATCGGTTAACTTATTACAAATTCAAATTTCGAAATGCATAAACAAATTGAGAATGAAAAGTAGACTGAATATATAAACAGAGCCTATCATGTGTAGTAGCGACGTAGACTCTCGCTGTTCTAGGCTCTCGGAAGAGTGAGACTGTAATTTGAATGTGCCATCTCCGAGCTTTCGTTCAATAACATACAGCCCTTCCTAGGTTGGCTTCATATGTTAAGGGACTGGGTAAATTCTCTTGAGGACGAGATCGCTGAGTTCAAAGGTTCGGGGTCGGACCTTGGCATTATATAATCGGGCGACTCGACTTCGATATGCAGCAACCCTCAAATTAGCCTCTTCAGGCTTCTCATCCAATAAATCCAGAGATTCGGCAAATAGTATAGCATTTGTCTTTGGATCATAGTATGTCACACGATGAGAAGGCACTTCTAATTCAACTGGAATAACGGCTTCTGAACCATAAGAAGGAGAGAATGGAGTGTGGCCGATCGCGGACTTGTGGGTTGTTCGGTAAGCCTATAAAGCCATAGGGAGTTCATCGACCCATTTGCCCCCGGCCCTTTCCAGTCGTTTCTTCAGAATAGACTTTATAACTTTATTTATAGCTTTGACTTGTCCATTTGCTGAGGGTGTGCAACCGCAGAGAATTTCTTTTGGATGCGAAATCATTGACATAAATTCTTAAATTCAACACTGTCAAATTGAGCTCCGTTGTCTGTGATGATGGTATGTGGGAGATCAAATTAGTAGATGATGTTACGCACTACAAAGTTGATCACCTTCTTTGTTGTGATTGTAGCAAGGGGTTCAGCTTCCGCCCACTTGGTAAAGTAATCAACTGCTATGATGGCGTATTTCGCACCACCTTTGGCTAGAGGTAGAGAGCCAATAATGTCAATGCCCCATACTGTAAACGACCATGGACTGACCATCTGAGTTATTTCGATAGGTGGGGCTCTTGGAATTCGAGTGTGCTTCTGACATCAGTCACATTTTCTGGCGTAATCCGATGCATCGCGATTTACGGTCGGCCAATAGTATCCATATCGAAGCACTTTCTTGGCAAGGGCTTGCCCCCCGGTGTAATCGCCACATTCTCCTTCGTGCACATCATGTAATACGCGTTTGATTTCATCGTGAGCTATACACCGGAGTAAAGGAACAGAGTATCCTCTTCTATACATGACTCCATTTTGAATACTGAACCGCGAAGCTTTTCGAAGAATCTATCTCTTTTCACTCCTGCGCTCTAGCAGGGTTCCGTGCTCAAGATAATTTTTGAACGGAGTCATCCATGACTCCTTCTTGGGAATTATCTCAAATATCCATTCTGTCTCCATTTGATCGATGCTCGGGGAAGCTAATGTATCCACGGGAATGAGTCCCATTTGTTGTGCCTCACCTGTATTGGCTAACTTTGCTAATGAATCGGCTTTCTGATTACGCTCTCGGGGAATGCAATAGATGGCATAATAGTCGAACTGATTTAGTATCTCCTGGACCCGAGCTAAGTAAGCAGCCAGTCTTCGATCTTTGGCTTGGTATTCCCCCCGAACTTGGCATACGACCAACTGCGAATCACAATAAATCTCCACGGCAATGACCCTTAAATCTCTGGCGAGTCTCAATCCGTTAAGCAGGGCTTCATACTCAGCTCCGTTGTTGGTCGCATGAAAATCAAACTTTAAAGCATAGCATATAGATCGACCTTCAGGAGTTTCAAGCACAACTCCGGCACCCGAGCAATGGTCATTTGATGCACCATCAGTATGCAACTTCCAGATATATTTGGGAGATTCACTAGTTTCAGGCAAGTCCTCTGGGATGGTAAATTCAGCTATGAAATCTGCTAGGACTTGTCCTTGAATGGCTCGCCTTGGAGTGTAAGTAATATAAAACTGACTTAGTTCGATGTTCCATTTGAGTAACCTACCGGATGTCTCAGGCTGTGTAAGGACCTGTCGTAATGGCAAGTCGGTGTAAATGGTGATAGGATGAGCCTGGAAATACGGACGGAGCTTCCTTGAGGCAATAACTGGACAATAAGTCAACTTCTCTAGCTTCAGATAATTTCTCTCAGCCCCGGTTAGTCGTTTGCTAATATAGTAGACCGACTTTTGTACTCGATCTTCCTCCCGAATTAGGGCAGCACTGACCGGATTTTCTGACACCACCAAGTAAATGTACAATTTCTCATGATCAATAGGCTTTGACAGAATAGGCGGTGTCGAGAGGTGTTCGATTTGCGCTCGGAATGTGCCCTCACATTCTGTAGTCCATTCAAAGTTCTGTTTCCCTTTTCTGATCAAATCGAAGAAGGGAATGCATTTGTCAATGGATTTTGAAATGAACCTGCT
Source organism: Allium fistulosum (assembly GCA_030737815.1). Classification (NCBI taxonomy): domain Eukaryota; kingdom Viridiplantae; phylum Streptophyta; class Magnoliopsida; order Asparagales; family Amaryllidaceae; genus Allium; species Allium fistulosum. The sequence continues at coordinate 1,025,389,178 of CM060906.1, forward strand.
CAATGCTACTACTTTCCCATTGACGCTCTGGACTTGCTTTATAGTTCTCAGAGTTTCCAGATTTCTGATTGCCTAGATCTTTTTGGGATTGGCTTCGATTCCTCGAGCGTTGACGATAAACCCAAGGAATTTTCCTGATGCGACCCCAAAGTGACATTTCAATGGATTGAGCTTCATTCTGTATTCTCGGAGGATATTAAACATTGACTCCAGGTATCTAATATGATCAGTGGAGAATCATGACTTGACTAGCATGTCGTCCAAGTATACCTCCATGGTTTTTCCAATCTGGTTAGCGAACATTCGATTAACTAACCGTTGATAAGTTGCCCCAGCATTCTTGAATCCAAAAGGCATAACTTTGTAGTAGTAAAGCCCCATATTCGTTATGAAACTGGTATGCTCCTGGTCAGGCAAGTGCATGGGTATTTGATTGTAGCAAGAATACGCATCCATGAAGGATAAAAGCTCATGCCCAGCTGTTGAGTCTACGAGATGATCGATCCGGGGAAGTGGAAAATTGTCTTTAGGGCAAGCTTTATTCAAGTCTAAGTAATCGATGCACGTTCTCCATTTCCCGTTCAGCTTTTGGACAAGTACATGATTTGACACCCATTCCGGATATAATGCATCTCGGATAAACTAGTTCAATTTGAGTTTTTCTACCTCTTCTTTAAGGGCAGCAGATCCCTCTGGATCCATACCACGCCTTTTTTGTTTGATTGAGACATGCCGCGGGTCAATATTCAATTCATGGCTCGCGATGTCCGGCGAGATCCCACACATGTCAGAGTGCGTCCGGGCAAACACGTCAAGGTTTTCCTAGAGAAATTCAACCAATTCCTCTTGCATCTGTTGGCTTAGCTGAGATACAATCTTTATCATTCTAGAATCGTCATTATCGTCGATCGGAACATCAATCGTCAGCTCGGTTGGGGAAGCTTGACTATCTTTACTTTCGTCTTCAATTTCAGTATCTCTCGAGTCAAGATCCCTGGGGAATTGGTTGGGGTGCCCGGGCCTGGGCCCAGGCGTCAATTTTCAATTCTCAGCAAAGCAGACGTAGAGAGATTCCTCTACGCCCTTCTCTTTTTCTTTCCGCTGAGCCCCCCGCAGCTCCGCAACATAACAAGCTCGTCTAGCAGCCTTGTCTCCTTGAACAACTCTGACTCCATTGTCGGTAAGGAATTTTAAAGTCAAACACGAAGGGGCGATGGCAGCCCTGAACTCGGCCAGGGCCGGTCGGCCCAAGAAGGCATTGTATGGTGAATCTATATCCAACACAACAAACTGTAGTATCCGGACTCTCCGGCGTTCTGCGATTCCCAATTCCACTGGTAGCTCCACCATCCCAGTTGGAATTGTCGCACTTCCACTGAAGCCATGGATATGGTACTGACAAGGCCTCAGATCCTTTGCTTCCATTTTCATCTGATCATAAGCTCGTTTAAACAATATATTTACTGAGCTTCCATTGTCCACCAGGATCCTCTTCATCCAAGTAGGACCTATTTGGGCTGAAATGACAAGTGGATCAATGGTTGGGGCTTCGACTTTATCGGCATCTCGGTCTTGAAACAAGATGTCATCAGTCATCGTCTTATGTTGCTTGGCCGGAGCCCCGTCTTCCAAATTACTACAGCATTCAAAGTCTGCATGCCTAATAGAGTTAGCATATAACTCCATTTCCCTTCAGGTTCGATCTGCCGAATGTGGACCACCACTAACAGTATTTATCACCAACCTCCTGCCGGTATAAGCGGGTTCCTCAGGTCTTGCCTGATTCAGTATATGGTTCTGATTCGATGGGCCCGCACCTCCAGATTATGGCGCCCGCACAAACTGCTCCAACTTTCTTTCCCGTATCAACTTTTCAATGAGTTCCTACAAGTGACGGCACTCATTCGTGTTATGGCCGTAGCTTTCGTGGAATCTACAAAACTTTCCTGTCTGAATCTGTTTCTCCGATGAGTGTTTCGGAGCAGGTTTCTTATACTAAATGGTATTGCAGGTCTGTAAATACACATTTTCCAATGACATGTTCAAAGGAGTATAATTATCAAACATAGGAGCCCTACGTTATGGACCACGATTCTGATCCCGTTTCCTATTTTGGTTTCCATTGCCTTTCTGTTGATTCTGTGTATTTTGTATATTCAGTTGCACTTTTCCGGAACTCTCCCCGGATTGTTTAACAGCAACATTGCTCTGAATTCTTTCCACACTGGGCCCTACGTCATAATTTTTCCTAGACTATTTTTCACCTCCCTTCTCAAGAATTGGGCTGCCTTGGAATAGAAACGGTCCAATGACGTAGGAGGTTTTTCGGCCAACCAGTTGTCGAACTCGGAGTCAGGGTCGATCCCCTTAGTCAGTGCCATCAGAATCGAATTATCATTGAGGTTACTAATTTCAGCGCATGCAACATGAAATCTCTCCAAATAATGTATGAGTGTCTCTCTAGGAGCTTGAGTGACACTAGACAAAGTATTAACATCTTTCGGCCTTGCGACATGCATGCGAAACTGCTCAATAAACTTTGTGACCAATTGGTCAAAATAAGAAATAGATCGAGGTGGTAAATGGGTAAACCACATAGTTGCTATGCCCCCTAGAGAGATCGGGAAACTTCGACACTTAACTGCATCATCAGCTCGTGCAAAAATCATTAACCATTCATACTTTAGGATATATTGATTAGGATCAGAGCTCCCTTCATAAACGGGTAAAGTCGGCATCCTGAATCGCCAAGGTGGTTCAGCATAGAGTATCTCATCAGTAAAAGGGGTATGACTCCGAGAGATTCCCTAGTTGTCATTAGTAAGACCCTGAATTTCACGGATCATTTGACGGATCATCGTCGGGATGTCAGGCATCTGGACATTTTGAGCATGTTGGGCCAAGGTGTGATCGGGTTCCATAATGCAAGGAGGGGCCGGTCGCAGTTGACGGTCCATGTCTCGCCTCCTTGGTTCTATGTCTTCAGGGACATAATGCTCAGGGGTATGGTTGTGTTGGCGGTGGGTCGGATCCATTCGGTTTCGAGCATCAACTCCCAAATCAGTAGTAGTGGTAGTACGATTGTCAATAATATGATATTGGGCAGCACCTCCTCAGGAGGAGGGTCTAGTCTGATGGCTGGTTGATGGGCCAACTCTCCGTTGCCCAAGATTCAATGTATGCTGATGCCTAGTGGCCTATGTGTAACTTTCGTCCAGTCACGGGCGCGTGGATCTATGATGGTAGTCAGAAGAGGCTGAACTTTCGATGGATGAATAGGAAGCCTGATCCCTTCTGGATCTTCTTCGTCTTTGATGGTTTAGTTGGTTGGTCAATTCTGCGTTGGCTCGCAGTTGCTGAGTAAGATGTTGCCGGCTTTGAGTAAGCTCTTGCATTAGCATTTGAAATTCTTCCCTGGTGATAGGGCCTTGCGGATCTGATGGTCCGGCAGCATTCTGGTCGGCAGGAGGTAGTTGTACGGGGTTTTGTCTGTCCCGTCCTTCTAGATCTGCGGCAGTTGAGGTAGTCCTGGTGTTAACCATGATGGGTAGCGAAGTTCTTTCCTAGACTTGATTCAAATCTGAATAGGATGGAAGAACTTTAAACTTGAATCTGGATCTTCTTCTTAGATTTATGCAATCCGATATCGATAGTAGATCCAACGAGCAGGAGAAAAACTGGGTTTTCTCGGTGAACGCACTAGTGTTTGTACCAAAATTGGGCACAACACCCTTCGAATGTGTTTGAAGAGATAAAATGAAGAATATAAATGAAAAAGGAGGCAGATCTAACAAACACACTTAAAATAATCAGAAAAACAGCAGAGAAACACAGAGATTTAGAGTGGTTTGGCTTGTTGCCTATGTCCACTATGAAATGGTTGACTTTTATTAACTTTTGCTTGTTGGTTACAACGAACTACAACAGTGAATTTCGAGTAAAACAGTGATTTTTGAGTACAACAATGATTTCGGCAGAGTCTGGACGTCAAAGAGCCAAAAAAGTTCCTTTTCTGTAGGTTCCGGGCTGCTATTTATAGGTGTAGGCTGCAAATATCTCGCTCAGATCTTGGAAGACCTCTTCTCTCACGTGGGTGGGCCCATACGGTCGATCCCATGATATTTGCACTCGGTCCGTGATCGATACGAACGAATTTCGTATCGATCGAAATTTCGTCCAATCGTGTCGAGATCGATCATGAACATTCTTGAGGATGTACGCAAGCTCCTGTGAAAATTTGGTGGCATTTGGACTTGTAGATTTTGAGTTATGATCGATGTAATTTTGGGTTTTCTGAAGGCTGTTGAATTCGTATCGATGTTGTTCGTATCGTTAGCGTTGTATCGATAGTTCTGCACGTGATGTCTAATGACGTATCGCTTGCTTTTAGGATCGATCCACATTTCATGTCGAACGATCGAGTCTTTCCTATATATATGCCTCGTTCGTATCGACCCAGTTTTGCTCTGTTCGTATCGATCATAACTGCTCTGTTCGTATCAATTGTAACTGCTCTGCTTTGTTCGTATCGATTGTAACTGCTATGTTCGTATCGATCAATGGCCGATCGATACGAAGTAGCGGCTTTGTGTGGTTTTGATGGATATGAAGTGAAGCTGGTTGATCGATGCGAACAAGCTGGAGATGATGGATGTGAAGAACGCCGCTTTCTATCGATACAAAGTGAAGCGATCATGATGGATATGAACTACCGCTTATTTGATGGATACGAATGGGATGGTTGCAAGAATATGGATACGAAGTGGGCCAACTCTGATGGATACGAAGGAAGCCGCCATTCGATGGATTCGAACAAGGCCAATGCTGAGAGAAGTTGACCGATGGATACAAACAAGTTTACTTCCCTGACTCGCATCGATCATATCTTGAGCATATGAAATCGGATTGACTTGAAATTTGGAATGTTGGCTTTCATTGCTTTTCTTGTCGTGCCATATCAATTGTAGCTCAATCCACACTCAGACAAAATTTACCAGTATCAATAGTGAACCTACATATAACCGATCTTCGGGACGGACTGTCCTTGATTTCCAGTTAATTTCTTGGTGTCACGGCCTTGCCAAAAGGCGGGATAACAGCAATAGGATTTTCTTTTGTCTTGGCCAGCTTTTTGCTGATTCAGCCTTTGCTTTTTTTGATTGTCATGTTAATAATACTTTGGTTTTCTTTCTAGAATCGGTGTTGACTTGTTTGAATTATGAGAAATGCACTTGATAATCTTGTTTTAACACTTGTGAACCATTTCTCCATCGTCATTTGGCCAAGTCATTAAACCATCTTGTTTGTTTTTGGTCAGGTTATGTCTGTCCAGTAAATACAACCGAGTTTGCTTTATTTCCATAAGGGCAAAGTAATAACTAAGAGCATTTATTTCTGAGCGCCTTTGTCTGACCATGTTCAACTGTAGGATTTGATCGAGTTTCCAACACTTGGAATGGTGGTCTGAGCATCCTTCTTCGAGATGTTTGAACTTGATCATGCCTAACTCTAGGCATAATTGTTGTTGTTCACTTGAGACGGTGATTTAGGCATCCGTTTTCAAGATACTTATTCTACAACTGTGCCTAACTCCGGGCATCGATCGTGGTTCGAATAAGATCTCACCGGATTCCTAGCGTTGATCTTTCACCTTGCCATTCTATGGGCAAGGTTTGGATGCTTTGTTATACCTCGAGTATGAGCTGTTGGGGCGAACTGTCTCATTCCGCGCTTGTGCGTTTATACTCCCGCCCTCAAGTTATAGGTTGAAGGAGTTAGTAGGCATCTATCTCTGGACGCCAGGAGTAGTCTTATTTCAATGGTTCGATCATAGATCGCGAAAGTTCGGTTGGCACCTATCTTTGCATACCTGCATATATATATGTAGATTTATTCATATTCACCATAATCCACTATTTATGGTTGAATGAGGATAGAGTAACAAATTTTGGAGGTCATTTCGTCTTATATTCACATAAAATGGCTAATTCTGTCTTGTTACATCGAATTTGACTGAATATTTATAAAGCCATATATTTAAGTGAAATAGCATCGCCGGTATTCATCATTCCATGTCCCCTGGAGTAAAATACCATCAATGGTTGCTAGATTGAACATTCCGTCTCCAAGCTTGTGTTCAATTGCATACATAGCTTCCCAGCAAGGGTGCATGTTCAAGGGCTTGGGAATATCCATTTTAGAATGAGATTGCCAATCTCAAAGGTCCGACCTCTGACCTTGGTATTGTAATATTAAGCGACTCGTTTCGATGTGTGACTGCTCTCATGTCAGCTTCATCAAGCTTCTCATCAATCATGTCAAGAGACTCTAGTAAGAGTCGTCATTTTCTCTGGGTTGTAATAAATCAATTGATAAGAAGGTACTTCGGGTTTGACTAGAATCATATCCTCCAATCCATAGGCTAGGGATAATGGAGAGTGGCTACTTAAGGACTTGTGGGTCATTTTATAAGCTCAGAGTGCTAGTGGTAATTCATCGACCCACTTGCCCTTAGCCTTCTCCAGTTGATTTTTGAGAATGGACTTAATTATCTTGTTCACAACTTCTACCTATCCATTTTCTTATAGGTGCGCTAATGCTGCAAATCTCTTCTCGATATGATGTCTGAGGTAGAAGTCTTTGAACTCAGCACTGTCGAATTGGGTTCCGTTATAAAAAAATATTGTTTGTGGGACCCCAAAGCAACAGATGATATTTCTGACAGCGAAGTTGATTGCCTTCTTAGTTGTGATCGTGGCTAGCAGTTCTGCTTTGGCCCACTTCGTAAAATAGCCGACAGCAACGATGGTGTATTTTGCTCCACCTTTGGACATGGTAGCACACTAATAATATCTATTCTCACACTGTACATGGCCAAGGATTGACCATTTGTGTAATCTCTGTTGGTCAGGCTCTTGAAATTTTTGCAAACTATTGGAATTTGTAACACTTCTTTGTGTAATCGGCTACGTCTCGGTTGATAGTTGGCCAAAAGAACCTATAGCGAAGACTCTTATTTGCTAGGGTTTGCCCCCCAGTATGGCCACTACAAGCTCCCTCGTGCACTTCTCTGAGGACTTGCTTGACTTCTTCATTAGCAACGCACCTAAGTAAGGGGACCGAGAATCCCTTCCTATATAGTATTCCTTCTTGAATAATAAATCTTAAAGCTTTGCAAAGGAGCTATCGTCGCACCTTCTTCCTATTGGGAAGGATCCCCTCTATAAGTAATTCTTAATCGGAGTCAACCACGACTTCTTTTCAGACTCGGACCCCAAGATACAATCGACATTCATCTGATCGATGCTCGAAGCTGATAACACTTCCACCAAGAGTTGGCCTATGAGTTGCACATTCCATGATCTCACCAATTTGGATGGTGAATCTGCCTTCGCATTCTCCTCTTTAGGAATATGCATTATCGTGTAGTACTCGATATCATTAAGCAACTCAATGGCATATGGAGCTAGCCTTGTCCCCTTTGCTTAAATCTCTTTTCTCACCTGGCACACTACCAGTTGGGAGTCGCAAAAGATGTGTAAAGTTTTGACTCCCAACTCTTTCACAATTTTTAGTCCAACGATCAATGCCTCATATTCTGCTTCGTTATTTGTTACAGGAAAGTCGAGTTTCAAGGCATAACAGATACTTCTTCGAGGATTACCAACACAACACCTACCTCGAAAGAATGCTCGTTGGATGCATCATCGTTGTACATCTTCCATCCAGCATTCTGCTCTCCAGATTATCATATCACACAATGTAATTGGCTATGAAGTCTGCCAATGTCTGGCCTTCGATTGCCCTTCGGGGATGATAAGTGAAGTCATGTTGGCTCAATTCAATGTTCCATTTCAAAAATCTTCCAGAAGTCTCAGGTCGCTGCAAGACCTGTCTCAAAGGCTGGTCAGAAAGAACCTTGATCGATGAGCCTGGAAGTATGGGCAGAGTTTCCTCGAAGCAATCAACAGGCACTATGCTAGCTTTTCTAGCTTTGGATATTTCCTCTCTTCTCCTGCCAACCACTTGCTAATGTAATAGACTGGCCTTTGGATTCAATATTCCTCACTTACAAGTGTGGCGCTCAAAGTGTGCACCGACACTACCGAGTAATCAAACAAGTCCTCGTCTTCCAGTGGCTTTGATAGGATGTGGGTCTCTCCAAGTGATCCACCAAAGCATAAAAAGCATCTCCATACTCCTGCTTCCAAGAAAAAATTTCTTCCCTTTCTTTAGGATCTCGAAGAAAGGGATGTATTTATTAGTAGTTCTAGAAATGAAACGGCTTAATGCGGTCACCTTCCCATTCAAACTCTGTACATCCTTATCAACTTCGGGACTTCGATATTTTTTAGTGCCTAAATCTTCTCTAGATTAGCTTCTATCCCTCTCGAGTTCACTATAAAACTTAATAACTTCCCCGATGTAAACTTGAATGAACACTTCAATGGAGCACCCAGTCTATTCCTTGAACATTGAATTCACAAACCTCTGGTAAGTTGCTCCAGCATTCTTCAAACCATAGGGCATAACAAGATAACAATATAGTCCTAGGTCGGTGATAAAGTTGGGGTGTTCTTGGTGTTGAATGGGCATTGGAATCTGGTTGTAGCCAAAGTATGCATCCATGAATGATAGCAGTTTGTGTCCAACGGTTGAGTTACTAGCTAATCGATCTTCATGTGCGAGAAGCTATCTTTCAGACATGCCTTATTTAGATCAGAATAGTCAACATATGTTCTCCACTTCCCATTGGACTTCACCAGGACTGGATTGGATACTCATTTAAGGTTCAAAGCATCATGGAGGAAGCCATTGTTCATCAGCTCATCCCCATCTTCCTTCAGTGCTGTGGATCTCTTTGGACCTAGGCTGTAGTGTTTCTATTTCATAGGAATGCATTTTGGGTTCACATTAAATGTACGGCACGCTATCTCCGGTGATATTCCAATACATATTGGAATGTGTCGAGACAAACACATCCAGATTCGCCCAGAGAAAACTAGTTAATTCCTTCATCATCCTTATGCCAAGTTGAGATCTGATCTTTAGAACCGGCGTGGACCATCCTGACTAATCGGGATGTTGATCGTCAACTCCGCGGAAGCTGCTCTTGCATCCTCTGGCTCTTTTCTCGAATCCATATCATTATGGAATCGACTGTGTTGCCCAAGCCAGTGCATAGACAGTGGTTGGTATGCGTCCAAAGATTTGATGCAAAGAATCTTCCCCACATCCTTTCCTTTCTCATGTCGTCTTACCTCTTTCAACTTCAAGGCATAGCATTCATGTCCAAGCCCTTGGTCTCCCTGCACAACTCCCACTCCATTCTCTATTGGGAATATCATCATTAAGCACCACAGGGCAATGCCCACTCGAAAATCAGCTAGGCACAGTCGGCCCAGAAATGCATTATAGGATGAGAAAATATCTAGTACAATGAAGGTCACAACCCACACTCTCTTTTAGTCACTTTCTCCTAGTACCATGGGCAAATGCACACATCAGATGGGTTCAACCGCTATGCCGCTAAATCCCTGGATATGAGATTGACATAGTTTCAAGTCTTTGCCTTCCAAAAGCTTCTAGTCATAAGCTTTCTTAAATAGAATATTGACTAAACCAGCAAAGTCAACTAGCACCTTTCTCATAATAGCCAGCCCAATCATGGACGAAGTCACCTAAGGATCCAATATTAGGGCTTCAAATCCATCGACGTCCCTATTCATTAAATTGATATCATCAGTCATTGTCCTAAGCTGCTTTGTTGGAGCTCTATCTTCAACGGCAAAGCAACTCTCACTATCAATGTGCTTCAAAGCACTCACATACCTTTCCATTTTATTTCATCTCTTCTCTACTAGATGTGGTCCTTCAGAAATAGTGTTGATGATCAATCTCTTTTCGATCTGCCTAGGCTCGTCCCCACCAATCCTGGGTTATCCCCATTAGAATGGTTGTCTTGGGGGTTGGAAATTCCTTGCCCGCCATCCAGTGGGACTTTAACAAACTGCTGCAATTTTTTCTTTCTTATCAAATCTTCGATCACATCATGTAAGCGTCTACACTCCTTTGTGTTGTGACCGTGGGTTTCATGGAACCTGGAATACTTTCTATATTTCTTCTTGTTCTTGGTCGATTCCCTTGAAGCCGGCTTTTTGTATTTCTCTATACCTTGGGTCGCAAGGTATATATTCTCAATCGAATTGTTTAGCTCGGTGTAATTGTCGTACTTCAGAAATCAAGGGCATCTCTGGGAATCGGACTTTCGGTCTCTGTTTCCGTTATCATTCCTTCTCTGGCCACCACTTTTATTCTCAACGTTAACATCAATGTTCTAGGAATACCTTTCGGACTGCTTTACATCAACATTACTCTGAATAACTTCTACCCATTGCCTAGAACTAACCTTCCTGGTAGTGGTACTTGCCTCTTCCAAGCATAGGAACTGGTTCGCTTTTGTTTAAAACACATCCATCATTGGCAGGGGTTTCATCTTTAGCCATTTCCTGAAATCAGTATAGGGATGAATCCCCCTTGTCGTTGCCATCAAAACAACATCTTCTTGAGCATTACTAACTTTTGTCAAAACTACGTGGAATTTGTCAAAAAAATCATTCAAGGACTACCTCGCTTCTAGGAAGAGGTTTGATAATGACATTACATCTTTAGGACGAGTGGTATGTATATGGAATTGCTCAGTAAACTTTCATGCCAACTGATCAAAACACGATATAGATCTCGATGAAAGCCGGGTGAACCACATCATCGCAACTCCTTGAAGTAAAATTATGAAACAATGACATCTCTCAGAATCAGTTGTCCTAGCAGAATCCATATGTCAGTCATAGTTCATCAGATGCTGCCTCGAATCTATCTTTCATTATGTCATGACATTGTTGGCATCACGAACCTCCTAGGATACTCCTTACATAGTATCTCCTCGGCGAATTGGTTTTGGCTAGGGAAGAGTCACATTCATCATTACTCCGATGCTAAATTTAATTTACCAATTTTCGCACCATCTCAGCTAAGTACTCCAGCTGTGCAGGGTCCATTGAACGACGGAAATGGTGGTTTACCCCTAGAGTTTGGCCTGGCAAACACTCTCGATTAGTTTGACAATACTAGGATTCTCCTAATTCTGGGAAAATCGTTCATCATACAGTTCTATTAATTTGGTTTCTACATGGTGGATCGACAGCGGTTGCTTGATCTCCAACATTCTGGACATCAATAGCACGACCAGACCTAGTTCCACCATTATCCCCAAGACACCAACTTGCTCATCCACAAGTTGATTGATGGTTTGGTACCGATCCCCGCTTTGGGTTTGGTACCGACCCCCAAAATTTGGCTACGACTAGTCCTCATCTTTTTCCTTGAAACATCGATCTCTTTTCTGACCATCTTTTGTTTTCCTTCCCTATGCCTCTGTCTGGATGATGAAGAACTTTCATCCTCTGAATCAAAAGGGTAAACTCCTTCCTGCTTCTTTTGCGGCTACGGGTCAATTGATTCAGCAAGTTCATGCTCTCTTACATCTGTTGCTTCACATTATCGCGACTCTCCTACAGCTTATCCTTTATCTATGTCATCATATGGTCCACTTCAACCCTCGTTATCACCTCTGATGGGTTCTGGATTTCAATAGCGGTTGGTTGTGCAACTTCTTCAACATGTCGAGACTTAATGTTCTCGGCATTACTAGCAGCTCTAGAAGCGGTGGATCGATCTCTTTCTGGGGCCATTGTTCAAAGTAGCTTTCTGTAGATTTCATGGAAATCTGAGTAGTTCTGAATACAAAAACAAAGAAATGGATTGGTCTTTCAGATTGAAGCAATCCAACAGTAGGTGATTGATCCAAGTATCCTAAGAATAACTTTCTTAGTGAAAGCACCAAAATGTTTATACCAAAATATAGTACAAACACCCAAGAAATTATAGTAGAGAAATAAATGAAGAAATTAAATGAAAATGAGTAAAAATAAGATATACAAACTTTATAGTGGTTTGGCTAAATGTTGCTTGCGTCCACTTTACTTTTTTGTTGGTTATATCATTGTTTACAAATGATGTTCTTGGAGATCGGTATGGAAATTCATAAACAACTAAATAGGTCCCTCAAAATGTCCCCTTCTACCTCTGTTTATAGTTGAAGGTCCCCAAAAATCCCTCTACCAATTTCTTAGCTACATACTTCATGTTAAGGAAGAGAAGTGCTTGGAAGATCATGGCCATGTCAGCAATAATCGAGGATCGGTACCCATCCATAGTTGGGATTAGTGCTGACCTATAAGATAGCTTGATGGATCTTCCTCTTGGCCTTGAATAGGTCTGAATTGTTCATACTTTCATTCTTCCATCTCGATTGCTTTGTTGGAAACTTGTTTCTGGGTGAATTACTTGGATCAGTGGTGGAATGGAGTTTTGGCTTCAAGTATTAGGGATGCTTGATGTTATTGCATGTGAATAATCCATTAAAGGTTGAAACATGTTGCAGTCATCATGGGTTGGATCTAGATGGGTTGATGGGCGATAATAATGAAGTTGTGTTGGTCGGTACCGAACCTCGAATGGGGATCAATACCAAACCTCGATTCTTCTATTTTATTGCTTCCTGATCTTGGTTCATGGATGCGTGTGGCTTTAGTCTTCAGTTGGAAGCTAGTTGATATGCTTTAGGCTGTAATCTTGGTCGTGCTTGGCTTCTGGATTCGCTAGTTATCTCTCCAGTCTTTCTGCATCGAAATCTCTCCAATTCAACTAATCGGTTTTGCCCAAAATATGGCCTAGCCAAAAGGCTAGATAATACAAGGTTAAAAATTATAGTTTAATCATTATATTTTCTTTAATTGCAAATTAGACCCTAAAACTTCTAACCTCTATATCTTTTACATATAAAACTCATGCGTAGTTCCTTCCGTTTGACTCATGGTGGAATATTCTTGGACAATTTGACGCTTGGTTTGCTAATTTTGGAGGTTGTTTGCAAAAGCATATTGTTATGGTTTACTTAATTTGATTAATTTAATTTTTTAAATTATGAAATACAAATCTGGTTATCATAATATTTTGGATGTGTGGTGCTCTAATTGGATAGTTATTATTAGTTGTAATATTTTTGGGATGTTTAACTATAATTAACTTTGATTTGAATTAGAAAATAATTAATTGAATAAAATGGTTAATAATGAAAAAATAGGATAATAGATGATAAATAAGGTTATTTATAAACTTTGAATGGTATCTATAAATAATAATGAATTAACGAATTTTACTAAGGTTAAAGTATAGGATTTAATAAGGTTATTATTTATGAATCATAAGGTAAATTCATAATGAATTATAATTTAAATCGAGATTTGTGGAGTTCATTATTTTAAAAAAGATTTTAAATAATAATAATAATATGAATTTCAATGAAAATAATGTTGTTTTGTGTAAATGACAAAATGTTAATTTTATGGTATTCATGGTAGGAAATATTACTATTATTATTTGATTAATAAAATAAAATGTTATTTTCCAAATAACAACAACAACAACAATAATAAAGAAATATTACCAAAAGTGTTTAAATAATTACTATTTTTTAGATAAATAGAAACAAAAATGAGTTTCGATATTTCAAAATAAAATACTGTTACTTTTGGAATTAATGTAATAAATTGGTTTTGGAATGTATCAAAGAGGTTTTAATATATATAATTATTTTGAAGTGAAATAATAATACTTTTGAAAAGCAATTTTAAGAAAGTTACTATTTTTGATTTAAAATGTGATGTTTATAACTATTTAAAGAAATAGAAGTATATAAAGGGTTTTTCAAGCATATTACCATTTTTAAAAAGATTATCATTTTTTCGATATATATAAATAAAGGATATCTTATAACAAAAAATAATAAAAGTGATTTTATAGTTAAGAGAAAAACGATGGTTGTAAATATAATGCTTTGGATGGTTGTTGTATTTAGTTAATTATTCATTTGAATTATCACATATGTTTGTTTTATGATGATGGAATCGCATTAGGATGTGGATACAATATTTTACCTTTATGCTACCAGACGATGGGTACTTGATTATGGTTATTTTGCGATTGATGTTGTGTTACTAATATTAAGTGGATTAGTATATATTTAACGACTAAGTTGTGTTACTAATATTAGATTAGCACACACTTGATGATTGATGTTGTGTTGCTATTATGGAGTGATCTGTACACATTTGATGGATTATACTTACAATGATGATAATGTAAGTAAGTATATTTGTTTTGTTATTTTTTATTTAATGTTATTTTTTATTTAATGATTAGGGTTGGCATTGGGTGTTGTTGATGTTCGATGGATGTGTGCTATTATTGTTGTTACCTCATATGATGATTTGTTGTGGTAGGTGAGTAAGAGTACTATTTTATCCTTACATTGGTTGCCTTAGTTGCAATGGTGGCATGGATGCCATAATTGCAATGTGCCAACAAGTATTTGGATGCTGGAGAAGAGTAGAAATAGAACTGTGTGTACTTGATCCTTCAAAAGGGGTGCATAAGCGGCCTTTTCCTTTGCAATAGCCATATAATCCCTAAGTTAGGCTGGACTGTATGTAGTTAGGTGATGGAAACTAGAAATGGCATTAGAATCGACACTAGGGATTTTGTAGTGTGAACATTTACATTCAATTCCACCGATACCTATAAGCGATGAGCCATACCTGTAAACCTTGCAGTACATGCACCAAGTGTATAATTAGTAATTCTTTGTCATATGTTGGAATTGAACCATAATTGGTAATGGGAATATTGTTAAACACTTGTAAGAATATATGTAAGCATTTGGATTTGAGTTGGTAAATGCACTAGCCAAGGAGTTTTGAGGGGTAAAAGAATTTAGTTTTAGAAGTAAGATATTATAAGACTAGAAAATTTCCAAGAAGTTATTGAAAAAAGATTTTGTTTTGAAAATCGAAATAAAATTTTTTGTTAATAAGGGAACATATGAACTTATATTATGTTTATATATAAGATCATAAGTATTTGAAGGATTTTTCGAAAAGAGATTTAAAAAGATTATTTCAAAAATAAGTGGGATTTGTCTGTTTAGCACATATATTTTTAGATGAAAAATTAAATGACTTGTGATTTAAAAATGTTGAATATATATATATATTACTATATGATTTAAAGAGTTGTAAGTGGTTTTCTAAATTTAAATGAATATGGTTAGTAGCCAAAGTGAGTTCTAAAGAAATATATACACGATATATTATTTAGAAGTGTTAAAACAAATTTTATTTATAAAATAAGATAATATATACTTATATATATATATATGATAAAATGGCTTAAAAAATATATTTGAAATGATGTTTTGAAATGAAGTAAGAGTATTTTTAAAATAACCCTGATTTAACTAAAATCTAAATGTATTTATAGTGGCTAATTTAAATTATTGAAGTAAAAGGAAAATAATTGGCGTTGAAGTTAAAAAATAAAACCAAATTAAATGTTTGATGAAAAGATTATATTTTATGGCTTTTGAGTAAATGAGGTTTTTTTGGATAAAACAATATTTTGAAAAGTAATGATATTTTCTGAAAAGGCAAATAGAAGTTTTTGTATTTTAATATCGTGATGACTTTCTACCGGTAAGTCTTTTTTACTATTACTTTAAAAGTATGAAAAATGAATTTCGAAATTGTAAAATTAGGAATGATTTGATTGGTTAAAACTAATAAGACAGAGAAGGGTTATGCACTAGAAGCAGCCCCAAGTGCAAATATGTCACCACGCGCTATAAAGAATTTAGATGATGGATTTCGATAATGGATTTTGAGTTATTGAGATAAACCAAATTTGGGAAATTGAAAAAAAAATTGATTGTACGAATTGAGGAAAGAGTATTATGGCTATCACCTATAAAGGATGCATAGATGATTCTATGAGAATGGAATTTGCAAGGTTTGATTATGACTTTGAGTGAGGAGTGGATGTATTCTTTCAATCATCGCTTGGATTGAAAAGAGACTATCTATTCAAAGAATTTTTTTGGAGTAGCGACTTAAATGTGCAGAGTTTGCATATATGATATAATCGATTTTTTAACTCTATTTCTATCTTAGGTTAGAATTCCACTTACGTTTTGGATTTTGATAGCCGTGGTTATATTGATTGAATAAAATAGAATTTCTCCTGTTTGGATGCTAGCTTAGGTGTAGGTTATAGAACTTAGGATGGAATGTATGGATAATTGAGGAGGTGATACTTTGAGTATCAAACTTACTGGATATTTGGAGAAGTGATATCATCAGCATAATGATATCACTTATGTTAGATTGGATATGATGGAAGATATGTTATGTTCACTAGGTTAATACATAAATTGATTTAGATATTCTTAGGTGAAAGAAGGAATAATATGGTGACTTGAGTTGTTTATATTTGTTTGGGCAAGACACCGTCCACATTGAGTTGTCTTACCTTAGCAATCCGAAATATGAATTGTGGAAAGTACTAATGGATGATTTAAGTGTTAGTATGTGCATTTTGGAATGGTATGGGAGATTGCAATTTTGTTTGGGCACGTTTGTGCTAGGGCTACCCATTGTTATGCATTGTAGCGTCATATTTGAGATGGTAGCATGGACTGTAAAAGTGGTATACATGCACATACATTTGTGGTTGTTGTTTTGGAATGAGTTTATGCCAGTAGTAGAGTTTGTTAGATTTAGTTAGGGATAATTCATTTTTGGTCAAGGGTATTTGAAAAGTGGGGAAGTAGATTTGATTCTTTTAATTTGACTCCATTCAAAACGTTTTCCCATTTAGTTAATTGTTAGTTTAGTTAATACCTAGGTTTGGTTGGATGATTGCTTGCATTTTTTGCTGTTTTTACATATATTACTCAATATCGGTTGCTTTGGATGATTGTTTTAGTTATGTTATGACTTTATTATTATCTTTACATGTTTTATATGTTATAATTTCATAATTTACTGATATATATAGTTACCATATGCTACTTTGATGTTATTATTTGTGCATGCATATAAAATTTATATGATCACACTAAGATTCTTGCATCATACTTTATATGTCAGATTATGTCATTCATATAGGAGGGTCCAAATGTTAGATATTTGCACATATAATGCCATATATCATCTGCATACATATTTTGATGTTGTGTTATTAGTTTCATTTCATAGATTATACAAGCACCATCTAGGGATGTGTGTGTATGTGCTAATATAACTCGTAAAATTATTTAATAAATTTGATTTTAAATTTCGTATGTTGTGTATGGATGCTTGGTTTGATTAATTTCTTTGTTATGTGGGTGATTGTTTGAATGAATGATTGGATGATTGGCTTTGCATGCTTATATATTTTTGTGCTACACATTATGATACGTGATTCAAGAGAGTACGCTACAATCTTTGTCCCTTAAGAATTTCGAGGATAAATTTTTTAAGGGGGGAATTGTAATAACCTAAAAATTCAGTAATATTATAGTTATATATTAATAATATTAAAGTGTTGAAATAATTGGATTTAATTTGAAAATAATATAAATTATATTTTAAGAGGGATAAAATGGTCATTTTTTCAACTTTGGAATTTGACAATGAATCCAATGCCATTACGACCATCTTATTTTTCTAGTTTGCACAGTATTTTGGGTTGTCATTTGGAGTTCATATGAAAGAGTTATGGTCGAATTTGTGTTGAGCTAATTGGGCACCAAAAGTTTGGATTCAAACTTTAGTGGACCATTGTTTTCCCTCCGCTTATATAAATGAAATCTCATAATTTCCTCTTTTAATTTTAGAATCGATTGCTTGTTTCATACTCCATCTTCCTTTTTATCTGAAAAATTCAAATAAATATATCTTCCTCGAATTTCAATGAAATCACATGAAGTATATGGCATTGTGAAGCTATCAAAGAGGACTACACACCCATAATAATTTGGAGATGAAATTCTAGAGCATGGAGGTGAAGCAGTCCAAATAGCAGAGACTCGGAACTGAAAGGAAAATTCGGTGAGTGATTCATGGTTTCCTCTCTTTATATAATGCAATCTTGGTCGAATAACGATGATTTGTAGTTTATTTATTAGTGTAGATATACCTTTATAAGCACTTTAATTTTGATTGAATGGCTGTTTGGGAGGGAATTTGGTAGAAATAGTAAATATAAAACCATCTTTCACTCAATTCTTGTAATTTAATGAATATATCATAAATCTGATGAAATGAATTATAAAAACCGAACATAGAAACGTAGGGTTAGGTGCTACAGACATTCTTAGGTGACAAAAGGCAGAATGAAGGCAAATGGAGGTGATACGACATCGTGGAACAACCAAATCTATGGCTAGGAAATTCCACATGGGCCGGTCCATCGGTCAGTACAAGCGGTCCTCGATGGCCTATTCTAGGCGCAGGTTGAACCTGACCTAGATGGGCCTATATAAAATAGTATTTATCGATTCAAGTCTTGTTCCTCTTGTTTTTTGAAGGTGTTTGAAGGCTATTGATGAGGCAAGTGGTGACGTTACGAATTCATGTAAATGTATGTGATGAATGATCATTGTTTGAGACAGGTTTGTATATGTTTATGATATGGAATCGTGATAAGATGGTGATGTGGACGTGGATATGAATGAGTCTATGGTGCAAGTAGGCTGTCCAAGATACGGATACAGACCTATGACATAAGTTGGTGGTCTAGGTATTGCATTGCTCTCCTATAGTACTTTGGTAGACCAGTGTGGAGGATGGATGGTAAGCGGCCCTGTAGTGCAAGAGGGAGGTCCAGGGAGTGATCTAGTTTTTGTATACGAGGACAACAAGAGACCTTGTAGCACATGAGGATGGTCCATGGAAGTGATACCTGTATACTATTAATATGATGGTGGACAACATGTTACCCTATAGCGCACGAGGTGGGTCTAGGGAAGTGAATATGTATAGATGTGATACAATATGACTAGATCTACATGATAGTTAAGTATGATGTGACCAGTACGACATGAGATGCCTAAGCGTTAGACTCATGTCATGTTAAAATACTAATTTATTAGTATATACAGAGTAAAGTATGGTTCACTTAACAGACTTATGTTTGACCCACTCATATTTTTCCTTTTTATCGATATATCCAGGTTGATAGAGTATGGAGACGAGATGGTATGGGAGATAGGGGTTCATTTGTCCATTATTGTATATGATGTAAATAGGTGTTATGACTTGGATTTGATTATGTGTATGGATTGGGTTTATTTGTATTGTACAGACATATGTATTTGACAGCTAGACATTTTATGGTGATGTGATTGATTATGGGTATTGTGTTATATTTTATTTCCTTTCACTGTAAGACTCTGAAAGTTATTAGTTAGATCTATGTTTGCTTATTTTTGTCACAACCCAATGACTCATTCTTTATGGTTCTTGAGGTGCTGACATCGGTTCGAGCATTGAACCCGAGGGTCAAAAAGGCAGGTTATTACAGGAGGGTTGTAAATGATTTGACATCAGGTTTAGTGAATATAATGATGTCATCTACAAGCATAAGTTTGATATGAGGAGGGTCTTGCACATAGGTTGTAGGTGCATTTCTTTATTAAAAATTGCATGGTTGAGGAGGAGATTTAATAATTCCGTAAGGACGATAGATAGGTATGCAGACACGGGATCACCCAGTCCGATGAAACAAGTTTTCCATGAAAATATCTTTTGGGTTCCCCATCGATGATGATAGAGTAATGAGGTGTTGAAATGCAAGCATATATCCAAGTCAAAAGGGGTAGGCAAAAATTACTTTTGGATAAGACAACAATTAACGATGGCTAATGAATATTTTCAAATGCTTTATTTATGTTAATTTTTGCAAGAAATCTAGGAGAAATATTGGCCTTTGCATAACTCTTTATGATCTCTTGAGTTAATAAGAAATTATCACAAATGCTTCTACTATTTAGGAAAGCATCATGATTGGGGGATATTATTTTATGGAGAAATTTTTTCATACGAGTTAAGACAATTTTGATTATATATGTGTGTGTGTGTGTGACAGTACAACAATTCATTGGTCTTAAGTCACTAACAGCAGTAGGCTGTACTTTCTTAGGAATAAGAGCAATATTAGTTAAGCTAATGCCAGATAGGAGGAGCCCAGTCTTGAAAAAATGATGTAAAGTTTTTAAGAAGTCAAAGGAGATGGTATCCTAGCATTTAGTTAAGAAGAACACATTGAAGCCATCAGGCCTACTGTAGCTTTGTGTATTGAGACCGAATAAGGTTGTTTTATCTTAGTTCCTACGACTTGTTTATTGAGGTCTTGATTTTCATCGAGAGAAAGTATTGGCAGATTCAAAGAATTTAGCAAAGAGAGGTTGACTTGCATAGGATTAATACTACCTAGTATAGCAGTGAAATAATGAATGAAAGCGTGTGCTATATTATCACTATTGTTATGTGAGTTCCTATCTAAATTTTTAATTCTATATATAGTATATTGTGCTGCTTGGCTTTAAGGCACTTGTGAAAATGCTAGTATTATCGAAACCGAATGTTTCATTCAAATAACCTTTTTTTTGTTTGGAAACCTCACTCTCAAGATTGAGAAAGTAACAGAGTTCTTTGCTAAGTACATATTATTGTTTAGAAATAGTCTGATTGGATGGGTCAATGATAAGTCTATTGTGAACATCGGCATACTTCTTCCTGGTGTCTTATGATTTTTGGGCGCCTCTAACAAAAGTGTTTTTTGCTCCATTCTTAGGAAACTTTTGAGTCTCTTTAGTCTATACTGTAGACAGTGCATTGGGTCTCCAAAAGTGCTCTGGTTCCAAGAGTTCTAGAAGACTGAAAGATAGTCGGTTTGATTTAGGAAAACGTTGAATTTAAAATAAGGGAAGATTTTTCTTTTATTTGTGTCCTACTTGTTAGTCCTTGAGAAGGATGGTTTTGATGACAACAACCTTAGGACTTGTTATAAAATATAAATACAAACATTATAGTTTATATATATATATGCAGGATAACATGCATGTACCAAGAATGAAGACTGTAGAGTATAGAGACTCAAGACTGATGAATTTAAAGATCAAAGATATCAAGATTGAAGACTCATGAGTATCAAGAAATCAAGTTATCAAGAGTTCAAGATTTTAATAGTACAAGATAAGTATTGAGTCTAGAATTATGTTAAAACTTCTTGAAAGCGCTTACATCTTTATTCAAAATTTATTCGTGGAATGGAATCCACTTCGAGCCTATTAAAGGGATGGAACCCTAGTAGGATGAAACCCACGATAATATCTAGTGGAACATATAGTGGTCCTATTTTGATATCCACTAATTTTATAAAAATGTTTTTCAAAAATATATCTCTTATTTTAAAAGTTTTCAAAACCTTCTTCTCAAAAAGACATCTCTCTTGTTTGAAATATTTTAGCCTCAAAACTATCTTTATCATTTTTAATATTTTGATTTCAAAACTGTCATTGATTTTAAACTATCTCTTGTTTTAAATAATTAGCTTTAAAATATTTACTCAGATTTTAAATCACTTTATAGATTAAGATATTATATTAAAATTTACTTTCTAAACTCTTTTATATGTTTAAACTATATTTAAATATATTTACAAAGTTTTAGAAATTGTTTTGACAAATTATAGAAACCAATTTTAATAAGAAAATCAAAATCACCAATTTTTCCTAGCACATGTCGACATACCTCAACCCCCCATGTCGACATGGCGCCCGTTAAATCCAAAATTCAAATTTTCAAAAGAAGTGTCTATTCGTCGTATCCTTTCACGAATAGATATGGTTGTTAATTTCCTATAAATACCAGTAGTTCTAAACGAATTTATCATCAGATTTCACTTGTTTTCTCTTCTCTTCATCTTCCACATTTATCCTAAAGAATCCCAAACTATACTCTGCCGAAATACCAAGTGAATCAAACGTGATTATCTCTTGTTTGATTCTGCCACTCTCTCCATAAGATCTCAGTGCTATTCAGGGTTATAGGATTATTTGTAAATCAAACTGTTAAGTAAAAGGTGTGGTTGAGCCTTGAAATCAATTGGGTGTGATTGTTGCCTCGGAAATCGATTAGGTGATCTTGTGGCCTGGTAAATCAAGAGAGTTTGCCCCATACTCGAATATAGGAGGGTGTACCTTGTGGCCTTGAAATCGAGGGTGTAATATGGGAGATTATTTTTGATAAGAAATCCGTACGTTTGTGCGGGACTGGATGTAGGGTAATACCGAACCAGTATAAAATCCTGGTGTGTTCTTTCCTTTACTGCTTTTATTTATTATTTGCATCTGTGTCTGATTCTTTGATTATAACTATGTCTGTGAATTGCATTTGTTGGTGATTAAATTTACATAAGTTTCAAAAAGATTTAGAAAATCCACAAAACACTATTCAACCCCCCTCTAGTGTTATTCCAGCCTTAAGATCTGTAATCCACATTTCTCACATTTGGTATCAGAGTAAGGTTTTCAAAGTTTTCATAATCTGAATTTTGAATTTTTTTTTAAAATGGCTATTTTTGGGGATTTTGTTAACACTAGTTTAAAACTGTTCAAATCATCATTGTCTCATAAGTCTGCATATAGTTATTATAGAAAACCAAGTTATCTACCAAGTTTTTATTCTGTGCAGAAAGAAAAAAAATGTTATATGGCCTTTGCAGAATCAATACTCAATGGACAAATTGTGCAAATCAAGAAGAATAAGTGGATACTTGATAGTGGATGTTCAAGACACATGACTGGTACCAGATATGCTGAATGATATTATTTATAAAGATGGAGGATTGGTTAATTTTGGGGACAACTCAAAAGGATATGTGATTGGCATCGGCATTCTCGGTAACTCTAAAACTCCTACAATTTCTAATGTTTTATTAGTTAAGAATCCAAAACACAATCTGCTTAGCATTAGTCAACTTTGCGATAAAGAATACAAGATTAAATTTGAAAAAGATAAGTGTCACATCGAAGATAATAATTCAAATATTATATTTGAAGGAATTAGGAAGAAAAATGTTTACATCCTTAGTATGAAAATTTCAAATGATAACTTATGTCTTTTGGCTAATACAAGTGACCCTTGGATTTGGCATAAAAGATTTGGTCATTTAAATTTCAAACTGTTATCTAGGTTATCAAAACTTGACTTAGTTAGAGGTCTTCCCAAGTTAAACTTTAAAGTAGATAGTATATGTGATGCTTGCCAATTAGGAAACTTAGGAAGAGTTCTTTCAAATTAAAAGATATGATTTCAACTTCAAAACCTCTTGAGTTACTTCATCTTGATTTATTTGGTCCATCTCAAATTCAATCAATAAATCACAATAAATATGTCTTTGTAATTGTAGATGATTATTCTAGGTTTACATGGACAATTTTTATGAAACATAAAAGTGATACTTTTGATTCATTTAATTTTTTTACAAAAAGACTTCAAAACCAACTTTCTTTAAAAATTATAACTATTCGTAGTGATCACGGTGGGGAATTTGAAAATGAAAATTTTGAGAGATTCTGCAATAAAAAGGGAATAACTCATAATTTCTCTTTTCTAAGAACTCTACAACAAAACGGAGTGGTAGAACGTAAGAATAGAACGATTCAAGTGTGTGCTAGAACAATGCTTTCTGATAGTAACTTACCTAAAAACTTTTGGGCTGAAGCAGTCGCTACAACTTGTTATATATTAAATATGATTTTAACTAGACCATTAACTAATAAAACACCATATGAATTACTTTACAATAAGAAACCCATAGTAGCTTATTTTAAAGTTTTTGGTAGTAAGTGTTTTATTCTTAATACAAAAGATAATTTAGATAAATTTGAACCTAAATCCGACAAGGTATCTTCATCGGATATTCTAATAGAAGTAAAGCATTAGAGTTTATAATTTAAGAACTAACACTATTGAAGAAACAATGCATGTATCTTTTGATGAAAATTTTAAAGATACTGTACAAATAGAAGATAAAGTAGATTTTGTAACTTTAAATAATGAACCTAATGAAACTAATTGTGAAATCATTCAACCTAATAAAAGAATTAGGCTATTAAAAGATCATCCTATAGAAAATATACTAGGAAATATTGAATCTATTGTTAGAACCAGAAATCAACTAAATAACATGAGTAATGTAGCTTTTATATCAACTATTGAACCTAAAAATCCAAAGGAAGCATCATCTGATGATTCATGGATTCTTGCTATGCAAGAAGAATTGAATCAGTTCACCGGAAATGATGTTTGGGAACTTGTTCCTAGACCTGAGGATAAAAGTATAATTGGAACAAAATGGTTTTATAAAAATAAAATGAATGAACTTGGTGAGGTCGTGAGAAATAAAGCTCGATTAGTCGCACAAGGTTATTGTCAAGAAGAAGGAATAGATTTTGATGAAACCTTTGCACCCGTAGCAAGATTAGAAGCCATTAGAATTCTACTTGCTTTCGCAAATTATAATAATTTCAAATTATTTCAAATGGATGTTAAAAGTGCTTTTCTAAATGAATTTGTTAAAGAGGAAGTTTATGTTGAACAACCTCCACTCTTTGAAGATGAAAGATTTCCAAACCATGTTTTCAAACTTAAGAAAGCTCTATATAGTCTGAAACTAGCTCCTAGAGCATGGTATGACAGACTAAGATATTTTTTTACTACAATCAAATTTTGAAATTGGTAAAATAGATAATACTCTTTTCATTAAAAGAAATAAAAATGATATTCAACTAGTACAAGTTTATGTAGATGATATTATTTTTGGTTCAACTAATCATGAAATGGATAAAGAATTTTCTGAAATAATGACAAAAGAGTTTGAGATGAGTCATATGGGTGAACTTACTTTCTTCTTAGGTTTACAAATAAAACAATTAGATAATGGTATGTTTATTAGTCAAGAAAAATATGCTAGGGATCTAGTGAGTAAATTTGGTATGACTACTGCGAGTGGAAAACCCACTCCCATGGCAACCAATGAAGCTTTAAATAAAGAAGATCTTTCAAAAGATGTAAATCAAAAACTATATAGGGGAATGATTGGATCACTACTCTATATCACTACAAGTAGACCTAATATCATGCATAGTGTTTGTCTCTATGCAAGATACCAATCTCAACCCAAAGAAACTCACTTAAAAGCTGTGAAACGTATCATATGATATGTTCAACATACTTTTGACTATGGTTTATTTTACCCTAAAAATGATTCATTTGATTTAATTTCTTATTGTGATGCTGACTATGCTGGTTGCAAATCTAACCGAAAAAGTACAAGTGGAACTTGTTACTTTTTGGGGCATTCTCTGGTTTCATGGTTTAGCAAAAAGCAAAATACCGTTCTTTATCAACAACTGAAGCAGAATATATCTCTACTGCTTTGGCTTGCTCCCAAGTTATTTATATGCAACAAACTCTAAAAGATTTTAGATTAACAATTTCAAAATCACCAATTTATTGTGATAATTATAGTGCAATAAATTTGTCTAAAAATACTACTCATCATGCTAGGACTAAACATACTGATATCAGACATCATTTTCTCAGAGATAATATAAGTAAAGAGATTATTTCTCTTGAATTTATCAACTCCGAGAATCAAATTGCTGATATTTTCACCAAACCCTTAAATCAACCTATATTTACTAAATTAAGAAGAGAACTAGGCATTTGTTCAATAACTGAGATATAGAATATAGATATAGTAACATATATATACAAGAAAATCAAATTTTTCATAAGGATGTCGACGTACCCCTACCACCCATGTCGACATACAACGGCAAAATTTTTATAATTTGATTTTCCCACTAAAATCAGTTTAGTAGTTGTACAACCTATGTATTTCGAATTTTTCTGTCATCTCACTTTTCTTTCTCTGAAATAAAATTTCTGTAAATTAAAATTAATGGTCTCCTCCACTAAATCAAACCAAATTGACACCATTTCTTTCCCTTCTCCTCATTCTGGTCCATTCCAACGCACTACACTGGCACGTGTGATAAAGATTGAAGAATCTATGAAGGATGCCATGCAAATGTTGACTGAATTTCAAGTTGTGCACTAAGGATGGCAAAAGAACAAGAAAAGCAAGGCAAAATTCTTCGGAATTTACAAAAATTCCTAATAGATAATCACGCAAATCCTATTGCGATTGAAGAAGATTCTCCCAACATTCACGTGCATAATCCTTTAGAGCACAGCGAAGAGGAAGTAGAAGAGGAAGAAGCACCTATGGAAGAAGACGACAACGTGGTCTGTGTAGGCGAAGTTTGTTTTGACAAAGATGGGAATTTGGTTGAACAACGTGGAAACTTTTGTTTTCATTATCCAAATTGTTCGATTCACAAATCTCCGATTGTCAAAAACTCTTGTTAGTATTGTTATTCTATAATTTATGTACTTAAATATATTTGTATGTTTACGTTTCATATATACATGTAAATATAACATCATATATAATAAAATATTTGTTTCACTTATTATGCTTCCTTATTAGTATTTAATTTAAATAGTATTAGATTAAGGGGGAGTTTAGGATTAGTTTTTGTTGATGACAAAGGGGGAGAAAAATAAAATAGAGTAGTTAGGCTTAGATTAAGGGGGAGTTATTAGTTTTAAGGGGAGTTATTGTGAAGGAGAAGTATATTTTATAAACATAGGTTGTCATCATCAAAAAGGGGGAGATTGTTAGTCCTTGAGAAGGATGGTTTTGATGACAACAACCTTAGGACTTGTTATAAAATATAAATACTAACATTATAGTTTAGATATATATATATATATGTATATGCAGGATATAAACATGCAGGTACCAAGAATGAAGACTGTACAGTATAGAGATACAAATCTGATGAATTTAAAGATCAAAGATATCAAGATTGAAGACTCATGAGTATCAAGAAATCAAGTTATCAATAATTCAAGATTTTAATAGTACAAGATAAGTATTGAGTCTAGAATTATGTTAAAACTTCTTGAAAGCACTTACATCTTTATTCGAAATTTATTTGTGGAATGGAATCCACTTCGAGCCTGTTAAAGGAATGGAACTCTAGTGGGATGGAACCCACGACAATATTTAGTGGAACTTATAGTGGTCCTATTTTGATATCCACAAATTTTATAGAAATGTTTTTTAAAAATATATCTCTTATTTTAAATGTTTTCAAAACCTTCTTTTCAAAAAGACATCTCTCTTATTTGAAATATTTTAGCCTCAAACTATCTTTATCATTTTTAATATTTTGATTTCAAAATTGTCATTAATTTTAAACTATCTCTTATTTTAAATATTTAGCTTTAAAATATTTACTCAGATTTTAAATCACTTTATAGATTAAGATTATATATATATTAAAAATTACTTTCTAAACTCTTTTATATGTTTAAACTATATTCAAATATATTTACAAAGTTTTAGAAATCGTTTTGACAAATTATAGAAACCAATTTTAATAAGAAAATCAAAATCACCAATTTTGCCTAGAGCATGCCGACATCCCTCGACCCCTATGTCGACATGGTGCCCGTTAAATTCAAAATTCAAATTTTCAAAAGAAGTGTCTATTCGTCATATCCTTTCATGAATAGATTAAATACCAGTAGTTCTAAACGAATTTATCATCGGATTTCACTTGTTTTCTCTTCATCTTCCATGTTTATCCTAAAGAATCCCAAACTACACTCTGCCGAAATACCAAGGAATCAAACTTGATTATCTCTTGTTTGATTCTTTGCCACTCTCTCAATAAGATCTCAGTGCTATTCAAAGTTATAGGATTATTTGTAAATCAAACTGTTGAGTAAAAGGTGCGATTGAGCCTTGAAATCAATTGGGTGTGATTGTTGCCCCGGAAATCGATTAGGTGATCTTGTGGCCTGGTAAATCAAGAGAGTTTGCTCCGGACTCGAATACAGGAGGGTATACCTCGTGGCCTTGAAATCGAGGGTGTAATCTGGGAGATTATTTTTGATAAGAAATCTGTACGTTTGTGCGGGACTGGATGTAGGGTAACCCCGAACCAGTATAAAATCCTGGTGTGTTCTTTCCTTTACTGCTTTTATTTATTATTTGCATCTGTGTCTGTTTCTGTGATTATATCTGTGTCTGTGAATTGCATTTGTTGGTGATTAAATTTACATAAGTTTCAAAAAGATTTAGAAAATCCACAAAACACTATTCCCCCCCTCTCTAGTGTTATTCCAGCCTTAAGATCCGTAATCCGCATTTCTCACACTACTTAAGTGATAAAGGGTTATGGTCAGAAATATTGGGGGTAATGAATATGTTGTAAGGTTAGGACAAACGGAGATAGCTTCGAAGTTTAGAAAAGAATGGTCAAGCATGTAGAAATTTCAAGGAGAGGAATGGGCTTTATTTATCCATGTGTAGATTGGCCCATAGGTTGAAGATGGAATCCGTTGGAGGAGGCAATACATTGGGAGAGTGGTGCAGTTTGTTGTAAATTAAGAGAGATTCCACCATGTTTATGAGAAGCATTGTGCATGGAACTAAAATCACCTATACAAAGCCAAGGGATATTCTGATGAAAGGAAGGAACAAGATCAAGAAGTGGTTTTTTGAGAAAGGGAGAATTGAATGCATAGATAATTGTTGAGAGGAAGGAAGTGTTAGAGAGAAGGTGGATGACTTTAAGGTAGATAAGTATTTGACTTTGCCTAAGCTTGATTATGTTGAAAATTATATCATCTCGGTGGATGATGTTTCTACCATAAGGTGCTTCTATTAAATCATTTTTATTTTCCAGAGGGGAGACTTTTTTTTACAAAAGAGTAGGAATTTTGTTTCATCAATATTTATTTCAAGGACAACAAGGATGCCAAGTTTCTATTTAGAAATTAGTCTTTTGTTTCCATTTGTTTGACAAGAAGGTCTACAGCCATTACATTCCAAACTCCAATACTATTAATTGACATTTCTAGAAGACTTATTGGGGAGATTGGCATTTTTCCTAGTATAACTTTTGATGCAGCTTGGATGGCAGAAAGAGAGGTGCAAGGGTTAGTATTTGAAACAAGTGAAGAGGAGGTGTGGTTGTGTGTGAGTCAAGTGCAGAGAAGAGATGTTGTTGTGCATGTTTGGTTTTTCATGCACATCATGTGCATGTTTGTCTATATAATGTAATAAAGAGGTGCGATGAATGAATGGCATTATAAACTTTTACATGGTCAGGGGAGGAGCATGATCATGTAATAAGATTTGGCTTTTAAGTTTGTAACAAAAGGGTAGTTTTCTTCAATTTCATATTCAAGAAGTGCAAAATCGTATGATGTTGAAATTTGGAGAGCTTTGGAGGATTTGAGGGCATTCGATGGTGAGAGGTTGAGATTTCCATATGGATTTTCATTATTATAATGAGCATGCAAAGGAAACTATTGAATTTCAAGAAGTAGGTGAGGAAAGACAGTTTTTAATGGGGGCATTTATTTTTTCATGAGGGAGTGTATATGTGGCAACTCCAGGATGAGAAGCAATGGATTTCCATGCAGTGTGTTCTCTATTACTTCAATCACATTACTTGAGTTGATTCCTTGTTCTCTTTTGTCTGATATGCCACTTTCCCTAAACACTATTTCTTCCCTTTGTATTTAGTATTAACTCTATCAGTTACTTGTAGTTTTCATTAGCATCCTAGTGTATCTTTCCATTCTTAATAGCAATAGCACAAAATTTTGTGGCATGATCAAATATCTTACAAATTTTCCAAATTAAAGGCTTCCAAGAGTATTCATGTTCAATCTAGGGCATTTATCACTCATTTCACCCACTTGATTGCAATCTGTAACTCCATATCGAGTATGATTTCAATGAGGTAATTGCATATTCAAGTCTCATTAGTTTTACGGTGGACTCATCAAAACAGATTAATTTACCCAAGTGACATGCTATCTAATTGATGCCTAGTAAAGTCCATGTCAAAAGTGGAATTTTATAAAGTGCATCCATATTGGAATGCTAGGAATTTGAGATTGAGCACTCTTGAAAGATGGATTCCAAGGCATAATGATGAACATTTGGCCATGGATGAAGATAGGATTTGCTTGAGGAATACATTATTTGCCTTCATCACACGAAAAGTTCAAATAAAAGTTATTGTTGTGGAATTTGACATCTAGGTTTTCTTTAAGTCTCCATATTTATTCAAGTGAGACTTAATGGTCATAAACGATAATTTCTCACCAAAGAAAAATCCAACAAATTAGTTTTGCCAAAATTTACCTTCATCCTTGACTTCTTGTGGTGGCGGGATTGGCTTGCCTTCAAATGAGATTGTGAAGTGCTTAGATATCAGCGTCCAGCGTTTTTAGGATTATTTTAAACAATGAAGGCCAGATTGAATTTTTTATTGCAAGAACAGTTGACCTTTCAAAGGCAGACTTTTCAACTACCATAGGATATGAGGAGGAAACTTGCATTGGAGGTTTTGCTTATGCCCGAAATCGTGTTAAAGGATCAGAAAGGAAGGTTCGGCAAGGGGAAGTGCGTCAGGTGGATTACTTGTTGGAACATGAGTTAAAAACACAAATAAGGATAAAATTGTAATTTTATATAAAATGACAAAATAGTAAATTTTCACAAAAATTAAAAATAGGTGTTGGGACTTATTCCATCTTGTTCGGAATGTCGTTTACAGTTAGAAATATAGTACTTGTCAAATTTGATAAAGTAGATCAAAATTAGTGGAAACTAAACCAAGTGGCATTTTTTTAATTATTAATTTTAGAATTTAACCTAATAACCCTAGTTTTCAGTTATAAATAAGACCCTAACAATCACTCCTCTTTATCGTAAACCTTAGCCGCCGCCTCTTTAAATCTATACATACTTTTCTTTTTTTTCCTCCTCCAAAACTTCTTAACATAAACTTTAATTAGTGGCTAAAATCTTTCGTCCAAATTAAAAAGAAAATCAAATAAAAGAGAGAAAGAGAGAAAAAAAGGATCAAAAAGTGGAAGATTCAAATTAAAGGGAGGAAACACAACTAGGCGAAGAAGAGACGCAACAAATTCGAATCAAATTAAAAGAGGAGACTCTACAAATGATTATTTGACGTGAGTGGGTTGATTACGATGATATGATGTTTTATAAGTAGTTAAATTTCTTTATACTCTACTTGAATAAAAAATACGATTTTTGTAATTTGGGTAAAACTTTCTTCCTAGAGTTTATTAAAAATTTATAATTTCAATTATGAATCTAAAAGGGTAGAAATGATGGAAAATCCCTAAGTGATAATATGATAAATTAATTATTGAAGAAAGGGAAAAGATAGACTAGTGTAAGCCATCTATAATTCTATGGATATAAATATTTATAAAGTTTGGGAAAATTCTGGATAAAGAAAAATAATGGAATACACCTTTGTGATTAACTTGAATTAATTCCATTTAGTTAAAAATATACAAAGATTGGTGATCTAAACACCCGTGGTAATTAATTGAAATGTTATCTACGATTGTAAGATAAACTAGCTGAAGCTATATAGACACACACACACACACACAAAAATAGAAACCATACCAAAACAGTATTAAAATAAATCTTATTTGCATATTCGAATCCGAGAAGAAGACGAACAACAATAAATTAAACAAACAAATTATCAAATATGGAATATTCATAACCAGACGTCTGAAAGGTTAACCAAATGTCTGAATTCACTTCTAGACGTCTGAATTTCAGAGGTTTTGAAATAGAAAAGAAACAATTCAAAAATGACTCAATTCAGATATGTAAATTCTTATTTAGACGACTGAATCAAAGTTAGATGTCTGAATAAGGAAACAATACGTTTGAATAATGAAACCAGATGTCTAAATACCTATGATAAAATTTTGTCCAGGGGAATAAGATGTCTGAATTATTTTTAGACATCTAAATTAATTCAGCAAGCCTTGATTGAACTTGGAACTGGTGCAGACCAAGTAGGATGAATCGAGAAAACCTGTTCCCAATTTCTCAACTTTTAGGAGTTCATGTGGCTGCTTGGAGCGGAGCAATAGGGGGTATCAGTTCTACACTGGATGATGTACATAGGTCCACACTTCATGGCGTGTATAGCATGGAACACTGCAAGGCGTGTGATTGCAGTGTAACTAGAAGCTCTTATTGTTTCAGGGGCATGCCCAGTCACATGTTCAACATGTTGGATAGCGGAGACGGGAGATGGAGATGTCCACAATAGTAGGGCTATATGGTCGGGTAATGGCTGAACCTATAAGGGAATCATTATAAGCAATTTCTTTAGCTTCAGGTTGACTGATAAAAAGCATATGACACATTTACCATTAAAAAGGTGACATAAATGCTTCAGTAGGCAATAAATTATCGATGTCGTATACTAGGTGCGAGCCCAAGTATTGCGATGTTCGCATGCAATGTATATGTGCGATTTAAATTGTTCACCATTGAGAATGTTAACTCAATGTGGGTTACCAGGTTATTTATCAAAAATGTATACTAGGAATTAACATAGAGCTATTTAGTGTTGGTTTTTCAACCTTTGGGTGGAAACCTTTATAACTTTTGATATAGGTGTACCCAAGGTTTGTAGAATAACCAATCATTTATATGTAATACATGAAAACAAATGGACACCCTAGGTTGTGTAAATTATAGATGAATTTAATTGCTTGTGAACATCATACACTAGTAATACAATTTATTCATCAGATTTTGTCTGATCCCCTCCTTTTCCTACTCTTCATATCTACCATAAGTGGTCAGGTTGGTAGGTGAAGCGTTGACAAGGCGCATGAGTAGGTGACTTGGTGCGTTAGAGATTTATTTCACTTATAGTTACTCCACTATGTACTTATATTATGTTATCAGTCAGACTTTTATTATGATATTTTTTAGAGACTTTATCTTTGTTAGGTACCGTATGTACCACTGTTATTTTAAGACTGTTTTACTCTGGGTTATTTTTAGTATTTATATTTTATTTCCGTCCGCTGTGTGACCTGAAAGTCTAGAATGTTCAAAATTTTATCTTAGTCCTGTATCATGTAACTCTTAAAAACCCGATGATTCTTTCTTTTTGGCATGATGCAAGTACAAATGCCATTTTATGCCCTGAATCAATGTGTTCGAGGGTGCGGGTTGTCACATCGAAGAAGGTAGAGTAGGTGGTGGAAGGGGAAGGTTGAGTGGGGGCGTGAACGGAGTGGTTATGGTAGAGCTGAGTATGGAGTGTTCGGAGGAGGGAACATGGCATGAATTGGTATGATGTAGGGTAGTGGTAGGAAGTACGTGATAGAGTTAAGGGCATGCCCAAGTGGCAATTATGTAATTTTGTTACATATATCTCACTCGATAACCAATCTTTATCAAAATAAAAGTGTTTTCTTTCTATCGTATACTTGATATAATATGTTATATTAATTAATTTTATTAAAAGTATATTTAATAGAAAATATGTAAATGGTATGTTTTGTGATAGTAGTAAAATGTGGTGTAACCGTGAGTGATTTATCACAATGAATAAACATACCATTTTAAATATTTCTAGTCAAGATGTATCAAGATCGGATATCGATGCATCCGTTGAGACTAGAGTACGTAACACTCTCCTAATATTGGGCAGTGTATTACTCATGATTGTTGGGGGCACTAAGAGGTTATGTACCGATAGTTATTGGATGACTATGGAATGACTCGTTCAATAGTTTAATGTTGGTTAAAACAACTATGGTCAAAAAGAAATATCGATGTAACAAAATTACACGATTCTTTCGACTTGAGACTAGTGTTGATCTTCAATGTGCAAGCTCTACTTTGATTATAGTTAAATCATGGCATGGCGTCCATTGAATGACTATAGTTTGGTTGAATGGAAGCATTAGAAGTGAGACACTATTCAACAGAGGATTCGTCTCTTCAGTTATATAAGTTAGCATCACGATCAACTAAAGTCAACTCAAAGTCAAATCTTTGGCTAGAGAAGTTCAATTAATAATAATTGTTATTATTGAACCATGGACTTTTTGTTTGTACTATAGAGTTGAATATGGATTATATTCGAATTTTGACCATTATCAAATTCCATCAGTCCAAAGTTATATAATTTTGACGAAGAGAATTGGTGTAAAATAACAGTCACTACCGGGTAACGCTTAACAAAGTAAAATTGGATTTTACCGTAAGCAAATAAGAGAAAATTTTGGCCAAAATGTCACACCACCTGCTAAGTGATGTGTGAATGGTAATATTCGAATAATTCGATATTAATCGTTGACCAAATTTACACCTAACAAGTCACACAACCGAAACATTGAATACTCCTTTGACCAAACGATTTAATTAATTTGTACTTGTTATAATTACATAAATTAATTAATATTTGTAAAATACTAATTATAAAAAATTATTTTGACTTGATGAATAAATATTATTAGATATGTTTATGGTAGTTATAAATACATCAATCGATATACAATATCGATACGCGTTTAAATTAGATTTAAATGCAATTTAATTTGTTCGAGTTTTAAATGGGTTTGAAGACCATATGGGTGCTGGTGTGTTCAACCATGATGGAGCATGATGGGTGTGGCCATGTGATGGAAAATAAGGGGCTTGATTTGATAAGATAAATGAAGAGAACAAGTAAGAGAGCAAAGTGGATCCGAATCCTAACTTAGTTCTTCATTCTCTCCTCTATATAAGCAATATTACCCTCACTCATTCATAACTTTTATGAGCCTCCATTATCATTTATTTATGGCCAAAATTATACTCCATCTCTACCTCCATTTCTAAATCTCAATCGCATCAAATAGTTGTTATTCAATAGTTGGTGACTACTACCTTGTTGGATTGGAAACTAGTTCAAGGAGTTGATCTCATCATTTCAAGGTGTACTAATAGGCTTTCGAGATAAGGTAATTTTCTGATTTACAATTATATAATAATATCTAGATAATTTATATATCATATATATTTGTTAGTTAAGTGACGGTTCTATTATATCAATATATCATCACATCCAAAATGGCTGTTTATTTTATAACTTGTATATAATTTTTTTTATGTATACGTCTCTAATAATCACGGCTAAAAATTTTAAAAAACTGATTCATTTGTTTTAATTAATTAACATACATTATTTAATTATACTAGCTTCATAATTCAAATATTAATTCTTATAGTATACAAAATATAGTTTTAAAATTTTAGACGAATAATTTTATACTTAATGGACTTTTGGAATAATTAAAAACAATTTGACAAATATATATTTATTTTAAATATTATTTAAATCGGTTTATTCTATAAATAAATAATATATATATATATATTATATAATATATGTTTTAAACTTATAAAAATTAAATTTACATCTAATAACGCTTTCGACAAATAAAAATTATCATTATATATAATTTAATATTTAAATCATAGCCAAAAATTAATAATTAAATTTGAAAATCCTTAAATAAAATATTAAAATATCTTTAAAATTTTCTTTTGAAAATAAATTATAGATTTATGTATATTTATTTATTTTTACATGCATCTTTTGGTATCTTAGTTTTGTTGTGGGCCTTTGTTATGGTTAATTATGGTTGAATTGTTGAAATTCATGATATGAGTTAATCCATACTCGATGTTGTTTGCACTCTTATTGATGAAGTGTTATTTTACATGTTATAGTTTAGAATGCATAATTGAGGAAGCATATTTTAATTTGAAATTTTCTTTCAAAAATAATTTTTTATTAATTTCCATAGGGAAATTAATATATATAGATATATTAAATTAAAATAAACCAAGTTTTGCCGTGAGCATTATAATAGGCATATATTTATTATATATACTATATATATATATGTATATATCTCATTTAAGTATAATTATATATGTATGTATATATATATATATATTTATTATTAAATTATTTACAAGATATATATATATTATAAGTTTATTTAAAAAAATTAATTTTGATTTCAAATTTATATTAAAATAAATAAATAATATTTAATATAATTCTAAAATAATTTCAAATGCATACATATAAATATGTATAGATATATATATATTATAAATTTCATATACATATATTTATAAATAATTTAAAAATAAAATATGAATATAGGAAAATAAGCACAAGGATAAACTTAGAAAAAAAATTCGGTTGAAGAACAGCAAGTTTTTTATTTTGACCGAAGGACAATGTAATTTATAACTAGCATTATGTATAGTGTAAAACAAAATATTGTGCTAGCTATAACTAGCATTTTGTATAGTGTAAAATTGAATATAATGCTAATTATAACCAGCATTTGTCCTTCAGCCTAAAAATAAAACTTGATGTCTTCAGCCTAATTTTTTTTTCAAAATTTGTCCTTTTCCCTAGTTCCCTTATACACACACACACAATATATATATATATGCAATATTTTGTATACATAAATAAAGTATACAAACATATATTTGGTCGATATATTTATATACTGGATGAGCTAACACGTCCGTTGCGGTATAAATCCCAACACTCATATATGACCATGTTAAACTTTGCACGGATTGTTATGTGACATATGCACACACATGTACTCATGTATATGATACATGAGTATACATATTATAATATTAATTACTTAATATAAAATTATATTATAATTTTAAATAAAATAATGATTTTAATTAAAAGAAATATAGAAATGTTCTATATAAATTAGACTTCATAGGCCCAGAAAAGATCCAATATGGTAAAAAAAATTGAAATGCACCAATATCTTCCATTGTGGGCTGGTCTAGTTCCAACAATGGTATCATAGCTCAATATCCTATATGGTCTAAATTAGTCATGTTAGGGTTAACCGATTAAGTCTACAATTGTAACGACCCAGAATTTTAGTTATTTAAAATTAGAATATATAATTAATTTTAAATATTGAAAAGTTAATTTTATAGGTTAAATAACTTGAATTTCAAATATAGCAATTTATTGGATAGTTTAATTGTTGAATTTAATAATTAAAATTGTTTAAATAATTGATTTTGGGTTTTAAGCTGGCTAAAAATAATTTCAAAGCTTATTTAACTTCTATTTAATAAGAATGAAGAACATAAAACTTTTAAACTGGATTTAAAAGTGATTTAACTGATTTTGAAAATAACTCGTTTTAATTAACGAGTGAAAAAGGCCTTCCGAGCACAGTCTTGGATTTCGACAAAACTAATTTCGTTGGATCTGTAATAGTGAATTATATTATGCCGTCAAATTTTGTAGCAATCAAACATATCGTTTGGTCGTGCGAAATCAAAACGCGTTGAAATTAATACTGAAAATTTAATATAATAATTGGGTTCAAAAGGCAATCTTCTCCATACAATCAAATTAGGCCTCGGAACTAGTTCCATTGCATCTGAGATAGGGGTATAACATATAGAACTTCAAGCGGCACGCCTCGATTGGGGTCCGAATTTATATAGCTAGATATTTTGAATTTTAAATAATATATTTTCTTCGATTTAACGATGCATTGCTTGACCATTCACATCAGCCATACTCTCTGCTCATTCCCGTACAAGCCCATACGATATTTTCCATCATTCCACCCTTATATAAACACTGTTGAGAAACAGAGGAAAAAAAGTTGAATTCAAAAATTAATTTCTCAAAATCTAATCGATAAAAAAATATGAAACAAGATTTAAAAATTATGGTTTGATGAAAGCTTCCTGTTGATACGGTTTTTGTGTTGTTCGATCATGCTTTGGGCAGTGGCTGTTTGGGAAGGCAAAATTAGGGTTTGGGATTTGGGAGAATTGGATCGTCGATTGGCGAAATGGAGATTGGATTCAAACTCGTGGGGAAGAGTGGCACCTAGGCGTAGATTTTATCCAGCAACGACACTGTGTTTGGTCAAGTGACCTAGTGGTGCTCGCGTGGATATGGTATAGGTCCCACGTGGAGAGGGAGGCCTTCGAGCATGGTTCTTAGTTCGAGCAGGTGCGGTTCGAGTAGAGCTAGCCGATGGCGAAGTCCTTTCATCGAACGGTGGTCCAAAGCTCTGTATCAGTGCTTTGTCGTGCACGTATCAATGAGGGCTGTTCTTTTCGTGTATAGGGAATCATTTGGGGAAGAAGGTAGGAGCAGGGGAGGGCAATGTTGTAAATACTTTAAAGTTGTTTTGATTTAAATTAATTTTATTCGATAAAGTATAAAATTCATAACTCCTTCATACGAGGTCCGATCGAGACGAAATTTTTTGCATTGCTCTCGTATCGATGAGAGCTTAGAAATGGAACTTGTTTGGATGAATCTAGAGACTGTTGAAATTTAGGCTAAAATTGGACGTCGTTCGATTTTAGTTCCAACCCAGAACACCTCGGCGACAACAGAAAATTTATGTGAGTTAATCTCACCTTTTTGGATAACTAGTATAGTATATAGTTGATAAAAATTGCTGAATGATTGTTTGGTTAAATTATTATATTTATTAGTTGGATTGAATATTCCCGCCTATTGGAGCGAATGAGACCCTATTACGTTCCCGTGTAAGAGCGGATGACCCTTTGTATACGAATCCTATCTAGAAGCGGTTGATTTATATTTTATGATTGGATAATGTTTGTGATGCAGGGAAGGAGGTTGGAGTGATCCATCGGGATTCCTCGCTATTATTGAATCGTTGCAATAATATTTTTTTATTGGATTATTGAATAATAAATATGATTGTGGACACAATGATTATGACGTCATTATATGTTTGAAAATAAAACCCAGTAGTGATAAGAAAAATCAATATCGATATTGGTTAAGTGTTGGGTGGCTATAGGCCTCAAATTAGTATTTAAAAATACTATAAATTACCGATTTAGTCGGAATTGGTTGTTGTGACGAGAAACGATTTTTTTTAAATCTGAAATTTCGGAAATATCTTGTTTTAAGGATTATCTATTTAATTATATTAATATTGTTTAAAAGTTATTTAATTTTAATAATATTATTTTAAGGTTATTTAATTATAGTAATTTTGTTTTAAAGTTATTTTATTATAGTAATATTTGTTTTGAAGTGTTTAATTAAATTAATATAGTAATCCTTTCGCTGGTCCATAAAATATCTTTACAAAAATGGCGACCTTTCTTCGGCGATGAAATTCTCCTCATACTTTTGTCTCTTTCGCTGGTCTTCATCTCTCCGATCCACCTTCGCTCTTCGCATCGCCGCACCTCTCTTTCCCTTCGCCTCGCCTTCCCCTCAAGCTCGCTTCTTTCCCTGAACCCCAATCTGCTCTGTCTTCAACCAGATCTGGGAATTTTTTTAATGCTTTTCCTTCTGCCCCCCTACGAACGATGCCGCTAGTTCTATCTGAAGCCGATTTCCCCCCTTTGCTCGCTTCCAATCCCAGTTTTCCGTTAGCCTCTGCATCCCTTGGTTCTAATATTGTTGTAACGATGGCCAATCCTTGTGCTGACCTCCTCGCATTGCTTGGTGAAATGCCACCTTCTGTTCCGCCAGTTTCCGGTAAGACAATGTTGATTCCTAGCACCCCATTGTCTCCCTTGATTGCTGCCGTTGAATGTAGTCATCAGTGGATGGGAAATGAAAAATCAAATGACGGGATTACCTATGATGAAGGAGTATGTACTGCTGGTGTTACGTTTGTTCGAAACGTTAATGTTACTCAGACTGCTAATATTGTATTGGAGTATGCTCTAGTAATGTTTGTTATAATGTCGAGCTGCTTCCTGTTGAGATAAATGCTGACTTGGGTCTGGGTACATGTGCTCCTCCTGTGCTGAGTCAACAATTTTCCATCCCTGCCCTAACATGCTCAAAATCTTGGGCTTCTTGATTCACATCTCTGCCTCGTAATGCAGGCAACTACAAAACAATTGATTTTAAAATCATGGAGGAAAACAGAGTTATAATTCCACCTCCTGCTGTGATGCAAGCTGGTAATGACTATTGGTCGGATTATTTGGTTGGATTCTTTTTAGATCCTAGTCACCAGCTTCATGATGCGACAAAAGTTTGCCATAGGACTTGGAAGCTTCGTGGTGATTTACGTTTGTTGTTGGTTGACTCCATGTATTTTCTTAAGTTTTCCTCCGTTGAGGAACGCCGACGTGTTCTTGAGGCCGAGCCTTCTTTTTTTGATGGAAAACCATTTATTATTACTCCATGGACTCCAAAAGTTGCATGTGCTTGTGATCAGGTTCTTTCTATTCCTGTATGGGCTTACTTTTCACATATTCCTTCTGTGTTACAGCCCTTGATTGCTTTGAATTGGCTTGCTTGTAACGTAGGCAAATTGAAATGCTTTGACCATAATACAGGAGCACCTGAAAAATTGGTTTATGCGAAGGCACTAATTTAAATTACCCAAAGTTCCACTGCCTCATCCCCCGCTTAGGAAATGGGTCCCTAAGGCTACTAGCTCTGCCTCTCAGCCTTTCATTCCTGATATGCCTTTACCTGGTCCGGCTCCTCCTCCTTGTCCTGATGTTAGGCCTACCTCCCCTTCCGACATTGGTTTTATGGTTCCTTCTATCGACTCAACTGTTCCTGTAGTCGCTCCCGTTACTGAGCCTCCTCGATTGTACATTGTTTGGGATGAGTCCGAAGGGTGTTGGACTGATCTCAAATCTAACATGAGATATAACCCCATGGAGGATTCTTTTTTTTTAAATTTGTTTCTGGTGATCAGCTGGACCTCAAATGCCTTCGTTACAGTATTTCTGGTGATTCATTGGTGCTCGCCATGATTGGTCAGCATGCGAAAGGGAATGCTGTCATGTTAGCTGATACTACTTGGGACCGATCTTTTATACATTCTACTGATTCTATGGATTATGGCCCGTGTCTTGTTTTGCATTTTCGTCCTTATGCCTATATTGTTGGTAATGCTCCTAAGGTATCTGACCACGTGATTGCGGACGATGGTGCTTCTTCCTCTTCTGAGGAGACCTAGTCGTTGCGTTTCTATTAGTAGCTGTGGTACCTTTGTCACAATCATGTGCTGTATTTTCCTTTTTTTATTAGTAGATAAGGTGTTTCTACCATGCTCCTGTACCCAAATGCTTTTATTACGTTTGTAATAAAAAGTGTCAGTCCACTATAAAATCGGCTGGCCATGCCAGAAAAAATATTGTTTTTTAAAGCTGAATAATTATAGTAATTTTATTTTTAAGTTATTAAATCAATATTGTTTAAAAATATTTAATTATATTAATATGGTTTGAAAGTTAATTAATTATAGTAATATTAATTTAAGGTTATTTAATTTTATTGGTATCGTTTTAAAGTTAATTGTTTATAATAATATGGATTTAAAGAATTATCAAAATGTGATAAGGATAATTATTTAAGAATAATTATGGTTTGGAATTAATAACAAGGATAATTAATAAGATTTTGAAATAAATAATTATTATCCATAAAATGGAAAGACTAATTTTTTATTTTTTCTTAAACAATCTTTTATTTTAAGACATTTAAAGTCAATGATTTCCATTTATTTATAATGTTCATTGTTAATAATTATTATTATATAATAATGTTTGAAGTAAATGATTTTAATCATTTATAGAAGTTTTCGAGACTAAATAGAGTTGAAAGACTTGCATTTTATAAAGAAAATTATAAAATGGATTGAAGACGTAAGGAAAGTTTATTTGCAAGTAGAAAGAGTTTATAAATAGTTAGATATTTATAAACGAATTTTAGAAGCAAGGTTATAGATTTATAAAAGAAGTTTTATAAATGGTTTATGGATTCATAAAGGGTTTATAAGTGATTTTTGAAATGTAGAAGAAGCTTATAAGGGATTGAATTTTTTTAAAAGAATTATAAATGGTTTTTGGGAGGTTTATAAAATGATTTATAAACGGTTTGGAGAATTGTAAGGAAATTTATAAATGATTTGGAGTCGAATGATAAGAGAATCTTTCTTAGTTTTGTAAATATACTTATACTGTTGAGATAAGTATATAGATATTTTCCAAATATTGAAAATATAGAAATCAGTGGATATATCTTGTAAAAGTATTCCTATACAAGAAATTTACAAGTGGATTTTATTCGTAAAAGGTTTATGAAATAAGGCTAGTGACTGCTTATATGTTTAACCAATGTTAGTTTTTCCCTATGAAATATAATCTTTGTTTGAATGTTTGTTTATTTGATAGTTAAATAACCGACTATCAAATGTTGGCCGAACTATGTAATCCTTCTTAATTTTGGTGGTAAGGAAATATTCCCTACTTAACACCGAAGGATTTTAACTCGGGAAATATCTAGGGGAAACACAGAAATTATATGGTATAGTTATTGTTGGTGGTGCTATATTATACGTATAAACTCGTTTCGTTCTTCTAGGACAAATGATGAGGAGATCCGTCCACTTAAATAGTTAGGGAGTGATCCCGCCTCTTATGTATTGTCTAATTATTTCCAAAAGAACCGGTATTGAGAATTTTGGAAATAGCCGTTTGGTTTTTCTTAGAGCACCCAGGAAACAGAAGAGTTTACTCATAAGAGATGACTCGAACCCCGTGAACACTCCGAAAACCATATACGGTTCTAAGGAGGAGTTTCGTGATATATTAAGATGTTGGGATCCATGTGTGATTCATAACCCGTTGGGGTATGGGAATTCAGATGTTATTCCAAGATCAAATGGAGATGTGGGAATCTGTGTGAGATTCCAAGACCTGTTTGGGTATTCGAATCCATGTGGGATTCCATGATCTATTTGGTGGCGGTGCGTAAGCTGGAATGCTGGACGTAGCCTAATCAACGAGAATGACTAAAACTAGAGATAGGAGGCATGGCCGGCCAGTAAGGTTCGCAAACCCATAGGGTGTAGTCGGCTCCTCCTAGATATCACTTATAGTTGTTATGCATGCATGGGACGATGCACTCGGTCTTAGCAAGACCAACTATGTTTTCCTATGGTACTAGACTAGGGATGTATGTTGCTTGAGAAGGATATCTCTGATCCTTGCAGGAGGACCATTCCTCGATGTACTAAGGGCACCTCCATGGAAATCCTACACAATTAGCGAACACGCCTTATCAATTTTCGATTATATACCTAGTATTGTTGTGATGTACACTCACGAGCATCACATCTACTTGTTTATTATTATTTTCGCCTTTAGACATTATTATAATATAAATGTAATTTCTATAGATACTGTTTTAGTTATCGTAAGGTAAAAACCCGTCCATGTTTATGTGTGGCGTGGTCTTACGAGATACCTTTGATTTCAAAAGTTTTATTTAACTTTAAATCTAATTGGGTATGTTTTCTCACGCTGGTTTTCCAAACTAACTCGGGTGTTATTTTATTATAATGCTCAGGTCAGACCGAGTGTATTATACATTAGTTTGGATGCTTTGGAGCTTCAGGAGATGATTTGGAGGCCCAGAGACGTATTCACATCGATGGTTATTTTTCCACTGTATTCGTTGTTGTATTTGTCAGCAATTGTAAGGACATACTGTTATAACTATCCAGGCTGAAATAGGTTAGTATACTCTGATGTGTCTGTATATACATATATTATAGTTTGACTTTATGTAAAGTTTATCGTATATTATAGATTATTCATTCCACTGTGAGATTTTGTATTTTTAGTCTTTTTCTTATCTTCTTCCTTCTTTCTTTTTCTGTAATAATCGGGTTTTTCGATATTTCATTTCTCGGCATGTAACACATTGGACGTATTAGTGTCGGTTTTTGAGGGTCGAAAATCCTGGTTTGTTACAACAATCCAGTTTGTAGAGTGTCTAAGAAGGGTAGTGTTGATGGACTAGGTTTGGGTAATCAAGTATTCTGCTCTACCTGGCTCCAGCCTAGCCCGAACATATACATTGAAAGTGCACACGAATCTTGTATAATAAAACTTATATGTATATTCAAGTATATAATTTAAACTAAGAAGAGCTAACTAGCAGAGTATTAAAAGAAATGTAAATAAAAGCAATCACACCAGGATTTTTATACTGATTCGGACCTCCCATCCTATGTCCATTCCCAAAGCTCCCCTTCGAAATTTCTACTAACCAAATACTCTTTCTTTGCCTGGAGGATCAGGTATTAAATCAGTGAGTCTAACTTGAAAAACTTGTGTTCTTTTAACATAGATTTTGACTGCTAGTACAGATCTTTCTATAATCTCCCTTTTAGTGTAATGAGGGTAGGTACATGGATTTGCATGAAGTTTTAATCACCAAAGGCTGTGGTATATATTTTGGTGATATAGAATGAAAGTTTGAAATCAATGAGAGAGATTAGATTTTAGAGAGTTAGATAGAAGCAAGAGGTAAGAAAAATTGATTCTAAACTCAAGTCTTGAATATATTTACAGGTGATCAAGAGTCTCTTCCAATAATTATCTCCATTCAGAGAATATCCATTGTTGAATACTATATTGAAAAAGGAGTTGCTAATGGTGAAGGACAAGCGAATTATCTTTTTAAAAATTTGACTATTGCAGAAAATCAGACATTTGTAAATTATTGTCAAATGTCTGGCCGTAAATGTATTTTAAACAAAGAGAAAACACTTTAAAAATAGTTGTATTCAAATATCTGATTTTATTAACCAGACATCTGAATATTCACTCAGACATCTCCTAATATAGAAAAAATAAAAACAGAAAGTTCAAATTCAAAAGTAAAAA
Organism: Allium fistulosum; assembly: GCA_030737815.1. NCBI lineage: Eukaryota > Viridiplantae > Streptophyta > Magnoliopsida > Asparagales > Amaryllidaceae > Allium > Allium fistulosum. Next base: position 1,025,433,917 of record CM060906.1, read on the forward strand.
GGCCCTAGATGTCTGAAAATAATACTCAAACATCTTTTTGTTGTTGTTTTTGATAATAGAGAAAAATATAGTTCGGAAATCTATGTCGCCGGACGTCTGAGATAATGTCACAAAACGTCTGTCTTCCGGAGTATTTCAAAATCTTTTTTTTGAATTTGTTTTGAAAGCAATATAACTAGAGTGTGCACTGTGTTTGCTCATCGAACTCAAGGGAAGATTGTACAATGTAATCTAAGATACTGACACAAGTTCTACACTATCAAGTTTGTCGAAACAATATTAGAACTTTGTAAACTATTTTGAATATACTTTTATGATTATAAAAACCTTTGGAAAGTGATCTTACGAAATATAAAGTAATAAAAACTGAATATATAAATATTTTGAGATTAAAGCTAAAACATTAAAACCAAGAGATAGTTTAAAAACAAGAAATGATTTGGAAATTAATATGATTAAAAATAGTTTGTTTGAGTTAAGGCTAAAATATTTAAACCGAGAGAGAGATGTCTTTTTAAAAATATAGTTTTGAAAAAATCTAAAAATAAGTCATTTTGAAAATTTCGTGGATTCCATTCCACTAGAGAAGGTTGTGGGTTCCATCCCACTATTAAAGCTAAAAGGTGGATTCCATTCCATAATTAAAATCCGAATAAAGATTTTAGTGCTATTATGAAGTTTTAACATAAATCTAGACTCTATTACTTATCTTGATATCTTGAACTCTTGATAATCTTGATACTCATGAGTCTTCAGTCTTGATTTCTACAATCTTGAATTCGTCAGTCTTGAATCTCTATATTGTACAGTCTTCATTCTCAGTACCTATATATATATCCTGCATATACATATATATCTAGACAAAGATATTAGTATTTATATTTTTTTAACAAGTCCTAATGTTGTTGTCATCAAAACCATCATCTCAGGAACTAACAACATGAAGTTCATCTTAGAGTGGTGCTTGAGACGCCGAGGCATCATTAGCTGAAGGCGAAGTTTTCAAAGTGTCACTTTTGGAAGAAGGAAGTGAAATTTCTTGGTCATGTAGTCTCAGAGGTAGGGTTGTCAGTGGATCCGACTAAGATTGGAGCAATGAATAGTTGAAAGAGACCCGAGATAGTGACTGAAATAAAGAGTTTCCTTAGGTCGGTTGGTTATTATCGGAGATTCATTAAGAATTTTTCACAGATAGCAGCACCGATAACCAAGCTAACGAGAAAGGATGTGAAGTTTGTATGGACTGATAAGTGTGAGGAAGCATTCTAAAGTTTGAAACACTCATTGACCTATGCACCTGTATTGGTTGTTCCAGAAGGGAATCGGGATTTGGTGGTTTATACTGATGCGTGTAGAACAGGATTAGGAGCTGTGCTAATGCAAAGAGGTAAAGTGATTTCTTATGCTTCTAGACAGCTTAGACCGCATGAGGTCAGATATCCGACACATGATTTGGAATTGGCTGTAATGATTTTTGCATTGAAGGTGTGGAGACATTACTTTTTGGGAGAAAGATTTGAGTTATATACAGATCATAAGTCGCTGAAGTATTTGTTCTCTCAGAAGAAGCTGAACATGAGACAACAGAGATGGTTAGAGTTTATAGCAACTTACGATTTTGGGATTGAGTATACAACAAAGAAAGGCAATAAGGTTGCAGATGCACTTAGCAGGAAACATCAGAATGCAATGTTAGCGATGATTGCTGAGTGGAGAGATTTGGAAGGATTGGCAGATTGCAGAGTGTAGTGGAGATCTGAGGCTGCTTTAGTGGGGATACATTTGTATTATCCTGTTTGGAAGTTCGACAAGTGAATATCAAAAGGATTGCTTCTAAACAGATGGAGGATCCAGTGTTTGTAGAACGGATCAGGAAGTTAAGAGATGGAACCGAGAGAGATGACTTGAAAGATTTTAGTCTTGACCAGAATGGGTGGTTGAGAAAGAAAAGAAGATTACGTGTTCCGAGTGTAGGAAACATAAGGAAGGAAGTCTTGGAAGAATGCCACCGTTCGAAGTTCTCTATTCATCTAGAAGGAACTAACATATATCAGGATATGAAGAGAAGTTTCTTCTGGGAAGGTATGAAGCGAGATATTGGCTTATGTGTAAACCAGTGTTTGAATTGCCAGCAGGCAAAGGCCGAACACCAGAAGCCAAGTGGGTTGCTTCAACCGTTAGATATTCCAGTATGGAAGTGGGATTCTATTTCTATGGACCTCATTGACGGGTTACCAAGGTCGAACAGAGGAAATGAAAGTATATGGGTCATAGTGGACATATTGACTAAGTGTGCCCATTTCATTCCAGTTAATTCAACAAGGATGGCACCTATTTTAGCGAAGTTGTTCATGAATAATGTGGTTAGATTGCATGGAGTTCCTAGCAGTATAGTTAGTGATAGAGATTCCTTATTCACTAGCGAGTTTTGGAAGAGTCTACAGGAAGTTTTGGAAACCAAGCTCAAGATGACTACTGCTTACCATCTGCAGACAGATGGGCAAACGGAAAGAGTTAACAAAATCTTGGAAGATATGTTAAGAGCTTGTGTTTTAAATTTCGGGGGATCATTGGAAGTCCATCTGCATTTAGTCGAGTTTTCGTATAACAACAGTTATCAGACTAGTATTGGGATGGCACTGTTTGAAGCTTTGTATGGAAGGCCATGCAAATCTCCCGTTTATTGGTTGGAGACCAGGGATAGGTTGGTTCTTGGTCCATATTTGGTTAGAGATGCTACAGCAAAGATTGAGGTCATTCGGGCTAAAACGAAAGAGGCTCGGTCTAGGAGAAGGTTTATGCAGATAAGAGACGAAAAGATTTAGAGTTCTCAGTTGGAGATCAGGTTTTCGTCAAGGTGTCACCGATGAAAGATGTTATTAGATTTGTGAGATCAGGAAAGTTAGCACCGAGATTTGTTGGACCTTTTCCTATTGTTGAGAGGATTGGGAAATTCGCATATAGGGTTGACTTACCGAGTAGTTTTGCAGGTGCCTACGATGTTTTTCATGTTTCTCATCTCAGAAAGTGTGTTAGAGACCCAAAGACTACTATTGCACTGACTGTGCTAGATGACTTAGTAGGAGAACCGAATTTGACTATAGTGAGGAAGCCAGTTCGCATTGTTGCGAGAGATGAGAAGAGACTTAGAACCAAGGCGGTCATATTAGTCAAAGTCCAGTGTAGTGACGATGACAGCGACTGTACTTGGGAGGTTGAGAGCAGGGTTAGAGATACTTATCCTGACTTGTTTGATGGTATGTTTTACCTTCTTGTTTTATTTGTTGTGTACCTTATTGTAATTTCGAGGACAAAATTCTTTAAGGAGGGAAGTTTGTAACACCCTGTATTTTTGGTAACAATATTTTTGATATTTAATTAGCTAAATTAAATTAAATAATGTGTTGATTAGGGGATTGAGATTTGATTTTATTTAAGGTGTAGCCGTGCCATTTAACCAATGAATTAAGAAAGTTTTAAAATGAGATAGAATAGGGGTAAAATGGGAAAGAGGCCATTCCTATATCTATTCCCTTAGGCCATATATCTTTATACATTTATTTTCATTTCTCAAATTTTTAAAACCTTAAGGGCGGCCACTATTAACAAGAAAACAGGGAAGAAGATTAAGAAAAGCTAAAGGAAAAGCTAATTCAAATCTAATCCATTCAAATCTCAAGCTCCTTAATCTCTAATGCTAAGGTGAATAATGTTTACATCACAAATTTCTATTACTTTCGGTTTTAAGATGAATTCCGAATATTTTGCATTGATTGGCCATGTTTTGAATGATTGAATGATTATATATATACTTGTTGATGATTTATGTTTGTTCATATAGGTTTTATGACATGTTTTGATATGAAAACCCTATAAAATGACATCCAAATGCCTTGCGAATTTTTATGAAGACCGAAAATGATATTTTAGAGATGGCTTTCAATTTTCTGAATTTTCATGAAATTTATATGAACTTTCTAGTAAAGAAAATGTTGTTTTGGGTTATAAATTATTTACGGTTAAATAATAAATGGTTTGGGTCTGAAATTTTAGAAAACATATAAAAAGGGATTTTCTGGAATTTTGGTAGATTTTCCTAAGTGTTTTAATGGTTATATAATATTATTTAAGGTATGTGACTTAAATGTTTTATATAATTAAGGAAGGAGGAGGGGCTTTTGTAAATAAGTTTAAATTGTTAAATCTAGAAAGTCGGCAGCACTTTTGTAAAGAGAAACTGGCAACCAATCAGATTTAGACAAACAAGGCAGGTTAGGAACAAAAGAATAGTTTAAAAGAACAAATAATCATGTTTTTCACTATTTCGATGCTTTCGACACCAGGTTCGGCCTCCATTCCTTCGCCTCCGATATAGTCAAAATCAATGCACAGGGTATCAGGGAACTGGTACGTAGTGAATTGGAAGTGGGCGAAAGGTATAGGGTCGAGACCAGGGGGTTCCGAAGGGGTTGAGGCTTTGTTTTGATTTTAAAGGAAAATGCGCCTGCTTGCTTTCAACTAAGATGTTTTTGACTAGGTCAACTTTTGACCAAGTCAAAGGGTTTTAAAGATATGGTTTCGATTAGGTTGCACTTTTGTTTTAAATGATTGCTTTCGACTGAGTCGAAGCCTTTAGCTGCTGCTTCATACCTTTCGATCCAGATGGTTTCGAAGGGGTTGTTTTGTTTTCTAAAATTTGGCTATCTCTCTAGTGCTTTTGAAGGGGTGGTTCCGACGCCATCACTTCTTTTCTTAGGAAATAGTTTCGAAACAGGTGCTTTCGACTTAAATGATTAAATGACCCTTTTTCTTTGATTGAAGTATAACTCAAATAGTTTCGAAAGAGATAAGTTTTTATGGTTTCGTAAGGTGTTTCCACAGGTTTTAAATTGAACCCAAGCGCTTTTGAAAGAGTTGAGTTTTGATTCTTTCGAAAGGATTTAATGAATGGTTTCGAAAGGGGTGGTTCCCTAGGGTTTTGGCAGGGTTGAAAAAGAAGGTTTTTTCTATGTTTTCGAAAGGCAAGGTTTAAAAGGTTTTAAAGGAGGATGTCTAATGTTTTAAAGCTTTCGAAGGAAAGACTTTTAGTTGTTTGAAAGGGTTACTTTCAATGGTTTCGAAAGGGTTACTTTTTAGGGTTTCGAATGGGTTGATTAAAGGTTTTAAACAAAGTTTTCGAATATATTAAATAGGCGGAATAGCCCAAGTGTTTTCAAGTTAAAAAGGACTTTAACTTATTTTGAAAGGATAGGTATCCTTATTGAATCTTGTCAACATTATTTTGAGTAAAGTATATATAACATAGAAAAATAGCTTAGAGTAAAGCTAAAGATATATTTTCCTGGTATATGTATGATTCAAAGGACTAAATCATTTTGAAAAGGTTTTTCAAGGAAAATTTAAAGGGTAGTTAACCCTATGATAATGACTTGGATTAGAAGACCAGATAGGACTTGTGTAGGGTCGCACCCTATGCTCATTAGTTATTAGCCCCTAGCTAATTTAGTCCAGAATTACAATGTGTAGGGCTTAGTCACAAGTAATACTAAAATGTTGGTTACACACAGAATGGAATATTTATGTACAAAGGTAGGTTACTGGTAAGTCACAAAACCATTAGGATCAGTTAACCCTTGGAGATGTAAGTTAAGGATGGACCATACAAAAGTTTTGTCTAACAGTTGCTTAGACCATTTGTTATTGTATCTAGTAGGCCCGAGTCAGCCAAGGGGGCAGTAAGCCCAATTTGAGGACAATTAGTCCAGATTGCGGACAGTTAGTCCACTTTGTGGGCAGTTAGCCCAGATTCCGGACAGATAGTCCATTTATTATCTATTTTTAGCATAAATGATATTGTTGTTGTTATTATAATTAGTTTGATTAACCAGTTTGGTTGCAGGAAAGGATTGGCAAAATATATGTTTTGAAAAGGATATTAGTGAGGGGAGGCCCGTTTCGCTAAGTGGCGTGGTCTCACTCAATATCAGTAAACCGAAATGTAACAGAATTATTCACACCAGGCTTTATGTCTGACTCAAAGATTTTGTTTCCCCTTAAACTATCGGGTGCTCAAAATTGATTTGAGTAGGCCGAGGGTTAAGGTTTTTAGGTTTTTGTGTTTTGGTGAATAAAGCTTCCAAAGACGAGCAGGTGGCTGATGGATATCTAATTAGGAATTATAGATTATTTTGTTTATTTTTTTTCGTTGTGTATATTAAGTCAGATATGACTATATTTCTCTGATCAACCAAGGAGGCATCATCATATATCGCTCTTGGTGTATTATTGTAAATATATTTGATCAAAACCTGGGAAGCGTTATGGGATTATGTAACTTGGATATGAATTAATGTTTTGAAATGTAATCGGTAAACATGTTGTTTTGAAATCTGTGATTTTGTTCATATTCAAGTGCTTCTGATATTATGAATACCATTAGTATTACCATATTTTTTCACCAGAAGTTAATACTATAAATCACTACAGCATCTGCGGCGCTTAGCTTTTGGCCTCTTGATACGGGATGTTACATGAGGAGAGTGAATCTTCTGCTTCTTAAAGAAACATCGAAAACGAGAATTGTAATACTAATAATCGGTACTTAACATTAGAATAAGAAATACAATTTCTATTTTGAAATGTATTTTCACATAAAAAATTAGTTTATATGGGATTTATTTCTTTGAGTTCAAGATATTAGATCAAAGAACTCTCCATTTTAAACTAGTTGTAGTATATGAAATAAATAATCTATATTAAGTGAATGATGGACCTCCGAATTTAGTATAGTACTATTGTAATAGCGGAAATAGAGGGAGAGTGCCACGTAACATTTATTGACTGCATCAAGTTACAAAAAAATTTTGTACAAGGTACCATACATTATTTATGAAATTATATACGTTCTTTGGTGATGACTAAAAAATATACATAGTTTTATTTCAATGTGAATATTATGAATATTTGTTATGAAATATAACAAAAGTAGAGGTATTTGATGCATTGAGAAATATAGAAGTATCCAAAATTATTTGCAGTTAATTTGGAATCATAGATTAAGCTGTAGTTTTAAGAAACTTTTTTCTATGATTATGAATTATATAATGCCAGTTAATTATATCTCAAACAACTAATGGCTATACACTTATTTGATGGAAGCATCATAAGAGTTGATGGATTATTCGGATTGATACATATTTATGTATGCAATTGTAAGTCTATTAATATCAAAATGGTTCCATGTACTTCTTCATTTCCACTGATGGGTTACACAAAATGCATGATAAAATCATAGAATATAAAACAGATGTAAATAAAATAACATGCGACGGAAATGATTCGATTTGATCGAGCAGGTGAGTATATTGGAAAGAGTTTCATAAGTACCTAAAATGAATAAAGATTCAGTCTCAAAAGTCATTCCTCTTTATGATACATAATGATGTATCGATGAGGAATAATCAAACTTTATGGAAAAAAGTATGATTAATCGTGAATAAAGTTGAGTTAACTTCTTTTTATAAGGTCATGTACTTGCGAGTATTACGCAAGGTTAAAATTAATTTCATCTAAAGAATGGTTTGCAAAATCATACAAGATAATGGTTTATAAGAAACCTCAACATATCTTAAGCCAAGGAGTTGGGGGTTAGTATGAGATTAAAGACTGCACGTAATAATTATTCATAAGGAATCTTATATGAATCACCCCAAAAGGAGTTTGGGAACGACTGTTATTGGATGATCAATTTATGTTTTGAGCTAAGTATTGTATACTAAAACCAAATCAGTTTTATATATAAGGAAATTCATAAAGTGTTTATCAATACATATTCCATTGCACTATGAAACAACCATTGTTTCAAGAAATACCAACATCGTGGCGAAGGAATTTCCTTCAGAAATTATTGATCATAAAATGGATTTGGATATGATCCAAACATATTACATGGGATGAAATGAAATTAACCAAACCTAAACGAACATGGTGCATTAGAATGTCTAATAAATATTCTTGCACATTGAAGATAAACTATGAGTTTCTTATTAATGTCAAGTATAGATAATTCTCAACAGTCAATTAGACCATTAAGAATATTGCCTCTTGATAGTGTACGATGCATAAATCCGAAAAAGATTCCAAGTACATTATTAAAATATGATTTTGGTAGTTCTACCCAAAGGGGTATGATCCATTGACTATGAATGAGCCTTCAAGAGCAAGACTAATGCAGGTGAAATATAATGAACAACGTTAACAAGAATAACATCGTAAATTTCAATTGTTGAAATTTGCGTAATAGATTCGCTATTCAACGTGCTCAAGTTAATTAGGATTTACTCAAAAATTATAGCTTGGTATGACTTTGTGTTTGGTATATATTTGTTGAAATGGAAAATTCAATTCTAAATAATGATTTAGAATGGACTGTTTGCACATAACAACCAAAGTGTCTCAATGTCAGTGGGAGCGATACTGAGTTTGTGGGTTTTAGGATATGATATAAGAAATGATATGAATGTATCAATTTATAAGCATCGTAATTGAATAGGTATTTTGATAGAAATATCAAACAATTTGATTTTCGGTCAAAATGCCGAGGAAGTGTGTGTCCATAAGAAAGAACACTAAAAGGTAAATATGTATTTCTAGATTATAAATAAACAACATACTACTGATTGTTAACGATTTACTTATGTTAAAATTAGCAATGGTGTGACATCCCAGATTTTTGAGCTATTAAATTGTGGACATTTGATTCATTTTAAGTGTTCACTGAAGATTTTTAATTAATTTTGAAAACACAGAGAATCGAATTCAAATGTGTAAAACAAGTTATAGGTATTAAATATGGTAATTCAGTTATATTTGAATAATAATTAAATATTCGGGATTGGGATAAAAAGGTGAATTTGGGGTAAATGATTATAAAGATGTTGTTTAAATGTATTTTTAGGTTCGATTGGTTATAAATAATATTATTGGAATTTTAGATGAATTTTAAAGTGAATAAATTAATATTTCGGATTTTATATTAATTTTAAAAATGAATTTAATATTATTAAAATGCAACTTAATCAGATTGTGGTCCGGAATAAGCCAGAATGATTTTTAACATGTTTATGAATTTTATATGATTTATTGTTAAGTTAATAAAATTTTAAAAGTGAAATTTTAAGCGTTTTCGATAAATTCGGAAATTGCCCGATTTAATTGACGAGTTAAAATAGCCTTCCGGGGCGCAGTCTCGGAATTCGACGAAACCAGTTCCATTGGATCCGTAATAGTTTGTTATTATCGGATTTCAATTTTCGTAGCTATCGGAGTTGTCGTTTGATCGTGGCAGCTCGAAACGCATCGAAATCGATTTAACCGATTTAATTTTTATTTGATCGTTTAATTCCGTATCTCACGCATACGATCAAATTAGCTTACGAAACCTATTCCATTGTGTCCGGAACATGGAAAAACCCTAGGGACGCCTGGCGGCACATCAGATTTGGAGTTCGTTTGTAAATGTTCATTATTATTAAATTTAATATTAAATAAATAATGTTATACGTATATATTCACGTTTAAGGAACCCTAACCCTAAGACATTTTCCTCAGCCGCCACGATATACTCCAATGGCCGAACTCTTCCCACCTTCTCCCCTTAATCTCCACTCATCCACACAATGTTATCGAATGATTTCAACATGGAAGTTGAGGAGAGCGTCACGATCTACAAATCTGTACGGTTGAGATGTTGGTTAGTCGACTAGAGGAGGCGCTTAGGGGCCGCGTTTGGGTAGGAGTCATGCATGATTTTCAGTGCTTTAGGGAAGCCGAGCTTGGTCGCCTTCTGGCCATAGGCGCGCGCGACGTAGAGCGTCGAGGTGGAGGCGTTTGATCGACGTAGCGGCGATCGATGGTGGTGGGGTTCGAAGCCCTAGATTAGCCGATGTTGGGTTTCGTTCTTCCTGAAGTTGCGTTGCGTGAGGAAGATGGCTTCGGCCTTGTTTCTGAAACATGATCAACGGTCATGATTTGGTAATTAAAAAAAAAAAAACAAAATAAAAGAAGAAATTGTTTTTAATTTACAATTCAAAAGCTTTAAAATTTAATAACTTTTCCAAACGATTTCAGATTGCGATGAAACTGGATGTGTTGGAATCGCAGAGAAACGTACTACGTGATGGTGTAGATCCAGAATCATTCCGGGCAAGTAGGAATTTGGGTTAAATCGGACACCGTTCGGTTTAATTTGAATTTCGAACGCTCGCTGAAACTCAAGGTGAGTTTTTCTCACTCACATCTGGATGCTAGGCATTTTAAATAGTTAATACTTAAATATCTGTGTGATTGGTTGATTATAACTGTTGTTATCAGTTTGGAATGATATTATATTGAGATGTGCTAATATTTGTGGATGCAGGGAAAAACAGGTTGGAGGGATCCAACTGGATTCCTCGCAATGTAGCAATTATTTTATAATTGATAGTGATGCCTGTTTATGTATTGGGATTGATAAATCTGACATTAAATTGTGAATGTGATATTGTTGGATAAATGGTAAATCCAGAATTTAATTAAATGAGTAAATTGGGATTTAAGGGTAATCAAAGAAGTTGATAAATAAGGATTTAAAAGAATTTAAAATTGAATTCCGTTTTTGGAATGGAAAATGTAAATTGGTAAAAAAATTGGGATTTTAAATATTGTGGGAAATTTACCAATCGTTAAATGTGAAATATGAGTTTTCTGGAAATGAATTCTATGAAGTTATAAATTGAGTAAAATAATAGCGGTTTATCTTAATGATGAATAGTGATATCCGGAAAAAGTAAAATATGTTAAAATGAAGCTTCCGAATTTAAATGTACAATTTTAAGTGTTAATAGAATATTTTAAAATACCGTTTTCTTCATTGGGATTTTATTTAAGTAAATTGGGAATTTGGCTTCCATTGAAAATTCACCAAAATGTTTAAACTATATTTAAAAATGAATTTCCGGAAATGAAAAATTGTGATTTAACTTCGGATGAAGTCATAGCTAAATATGGGATTTGGGATTTATGTTGTAAAACATAATTGACATGAAATAAATCAGTGGATTTATATGAAAGGGTACTTTGGAATGTTTAGAAACGGGAAAGTGTTTCCCTGGGAAAACCAAGTAAATGTTTATAAAAAGATTTTATTTAACTAAGGTTAAGTTTTAAATCGTTTTAAAAGTATTTTTAAGAAATCGTTATTTTTACAGGGATAAATTAATAATTTTTAATACCGTAATAATTTGGGAGTATATTATTAATCATTTTTACAAATGGATTTATTTAAAAGTTGGTTTTAGCTTAAGTTGTTAAAATTAGCATTTTTCTTCTTATAACGCTATTTTGAATTTAGTTAAACTAAAACCCTTATTTTTAAATCAAAGTTTATGTGTTAATAACTAGTTTTCTTCACATATTTTAAATTTATATTTTGAGTAAATAAATAGAAGTAGTTTTCATATTTTAAAGTACATTTTAGTATAAAGTATTTTTAACTGTTTTAAATGCAAATTGTTTTATACTTGGTTATTTCCGATGGGAATAAATGGTAAAGAGATTTACCTTGTAAAGGAAGAGTTTGGAAAATTGTTTTTCAAAATGAGTTTTGAAATGTGAAAATATATCTTTTAAAGATATTAAAGAGAAAGAATAAATAATATGGAGATTATTTATTGTGTGATGGATGTGTATGGATGTTTGTGAACATTAATTGATAGTTAAATCACCGACTATCAATATTGGCCAATGCGCGATCGTTTCGAAGAGACCGGGATCGAGTTTCCGTATACCGGGATTCTAGGTCTGGAGACTCGAAAACCACTTCGATCCGGTTTGTACGTTTTGCGAAAACGATTTCGGAGTCGAAGATGGAGCAGTGAAGTGCAAGGGCTAGTCGCTACTAATCCTGAGGATATTTCCAAAATGGATGTAGTAGGAATAGTGCCTTCGGTTCCGTTCGGACCCGGGACGGACTTGTATGGACGAATGCTTTCGTGACATCGTCAGGTGGACGATGGGCATTCAAAGTGAAATGTGCTATAAAGGTATCGTTTAGCCTCAAGCCTCATCAACCGGGAATGACTGAAAATCAGGGGTTATGCAGCAAGGCTTCGTGGGTAGCCCCCACTTGAGAGTAAGGTCATCCCTGTCTAGATGTCCCTTTTATTTCGGCTTAGTGGTGCGGTTGCTGATCACAACCGTGGGGTGATTTTACTTGGAATTATCCAGTAAGGGATGATTCCGGCTTTGTGTTGCAGGGGAGCGGGCGTACTCCTCGGTACTGTGATCTAGGCCACGTACTGTGACAGGTGGTACCCCAGTGCCTAGTCATTCGTTGGAAATCCATTTTCCCTACGTGCCTTGTACGAGTTTTGTTTGTATTACCCACGTTGTGGCTAGTATGCTGGAATTTAATCATGTAACAATTTCAGCTATTTTAATAAGTATTTGTAAATAGACACTATTATAATATCAGAGGATTTTTATAAAAAGTGTTTTAGCTATCGTAAGGTAAAAACCCGACATGTTTATTTGTGGCGTGGTCTTACGAGATGCTTTTGTTTCAAAGGATTTTCGAACTTTAATAATCAGTTTGGATGTATTTATGATGCGCTGGTATTCCAGACTGACTCGGGTGTTATTTTATTATAATGCTCGGGTCAGACCGAGTATATTTCAGGATAGGTTGCTATGGAGCTCAGGAGAGGAGCTGGAGTCCGAGACGTATTTCTCGTACTTGTATTATTCCGCTGCTGTGATTGTTGAGATTGTTTGACTGGCTATGGTTGGTTGTATTGATATACTCTGATGATGATGTATTGTATATAAACAGATATAGTTTTGATTTGTGTAAAGTTCTGTTCTATATATTATATTTTACTCCGCTGCGACTGTGAGATTCTGATTTGGTTGGTTCTTTCTTCTTCTATCTACCTTCTTTCTTTTCCTACAATCTGTCTTTTCCGGCATTCGATCGTCGGCATATTATACTGTTGAGTATTTTGTGTCGATTTTCGATGGTCGAGAAGGGCGGGTCGTCACAGTTGGTATCAGAGCTTAGATTGGCGACAACCTAGGCTTTGGTGGGGAAATTTCTCATTTTCAATAGAGTCAATAGTACTCTATTATGAGTTGAGTGTAATAATAGCTATGAGAGCGTACTTGTTAGTGGATATAAAATTGTTTTTGTACTGTGTTGACTTATCGGTTGAGTGTTTATGAATTCTGGTCGGTGCGGGAAGTACAACCGTATCGATAGGGGTTTCTAAACTCTTAAACAAGATAAACCGACATAGTATTGTTTTTAAAGTGGGTAAATGAAATAATTTTACCCAAAATTGTATTTTGATATAAAAAGAAATAATTTTCTAAATTATTATATATATTGGATGTTTGTTTGGTTGTTTCTTCTATAATCAAATAAGAAATTAAAACATGATCTAAAATTTGAAATGATATATATAAGAAAATAAAAAGTTAAAATATTAAAATGGTTTATAACCAAATAGAGTTAACTCAATATGTTTTAAATAAGAAAAGTAAAAATTAAAATTTGATTTAAACTAGAATTTTGACCCCGGAAATTTTGAAAGGGATTTCAAATGGAATTAAACAAAGTTTTGGGAGTTTGACTTTGTGGAAATGTTAGAAATGTTTTCAAAAGCATTTGTAAGAATGGAGTATATTTTGGGGAAATATTTTTGAATAGAAATTGTTTTGAGGTGAATTTTGGAAGTGGAAAGCACTGAACTCACTTCAGTCGCTGGAAAATAATCCTGATGATGCTGGCCACATCATTAGAATTCATTTTCGAGTTTCTAAAGTGATGGATTGCTACCAAAATAGTTGGTTATGACATTGTTTGGACTTGTTTGGGAAAACAAGTGATTTTGGAATTTTCAAAGGAAAATTGTTTGGCAAAAGCAGTTTGTTTTGGAATTTGGTATTTGATTTGAATAGCAAAAGGGGAGTATGTTGATTTTTATTTCAAATTGGTTTTGAAATAAATCCGGGTAAATTGAATTCTGGAAATTCTATTTTATAATAAAAATGTGAAAGTTGAAATGATTCAACTATATAACTTATAAAGGAAAGTTGATTTAAAGAAGAATTGAGTATATATGGAATGTAAATTTACTTTGAATAAATGAAGGTGAATGGAATATATCTGGATTTAACTTATGATAAGTTAAATAAAATTAAGAATTTGAATTTGAATTAAATCTAAATGAATTAGAATTAAAGGGAAGTTGATATAAGGGTGAAATGTAAATGCTTATGATTATGCAAATGAATTCATATTCTTAAGCTATTAAGTGTTAAAATTTGACATTGTGATTATAAAAAAAATGTGGATTGGTTTGAAATGAACAATATAAACTTATAAATAAATAAGTTGATGAACCTAAATATGGAAAATTTGGTTGAAAACCCAAGTAAAATGGAATTATAATCACAAATGGAAAATAGTTGAATGGTATGGTGAATTCAAACTTAATCTGAAATGAAATGTAAAGTAAGATAAGGTAAGGTGAGATATAAAAGATAGAGTTAAGCTGAATATTAAAATTCAGTTGTGTTATGGATAAAAATGAATGTAATTAAATTCTTATTTAAAGTAGTAAAGGAAATGGTATAAAATTCAGGTTGGCTAAATAAAATTTAGATGAACTTGAATTAATTCGGGAAAGGAATTAAATTGAAAATGCATATATAATCTAGTTAACCTTGAATTAAATTTGGATAAGAATTTAATTAAATGGAAATTTAATTTAGTTGAAGTGATGTTGAATGAACTAAATGCTTACTCAATTAAATCTAAAATGATTGTTTGGGAATGAATTTTGTGTAAGCTAAATTAAATGGAAAGTATATGGTAATGAATAGAATTTTGATTGTTGGTCAAAATTTGAAAGGTAAATAAAATCCAGTTTTGGGATGGAATTTAAGTTTGGTAATAAATGTTGGAAGTGAGAATGAATAATGTAATTAGCTTATAATAGTGATGGTTTGAATTGTAAATAAAATTCAAATGAGAGAAATAATTTAAATGGTCTCTTTGTTAATAAAATAAATTTGTACATGGATTGGGTAAATAAACAAAGAGCATTAAAGTTGTAAAGGAATTGAAATTTGATTTGAATGAGAATCAAATGAAAATAAAATAAAATTGATATAAGAAGATGATGGAAATTTTGTGTAAGAACTTAAGTAACTTGGAAGAAAAACAAATGATTGTGAATGGGTTTATTTAAGTAATTCCGAATGAAATTTGTTAGGAAATAAATTGAAATGCAAGTGAAATGAGTTTTAAATTAATTAATGTGATGAGTTAAAAATATAAGAGTTGTAAATAACTCAGGAATGAATGGTATTAATATAAACCTGAATTGGTTAATGAAATTAAAATGTAAGGGAAAAATTTAATTTAACAATTGCATTGGAAAGAGAAGATACTTGGATTGTGAACCATGAAAATGGAATAAAATTTATATGAATCTAAGTTGGGATTAATTTTAAATGGTTATAAGCTTAAGTGGTGATTATTTTGCTTGAAAGACATGGAATTAGCATGTATTCGGAATTAAATTGTTTAACAAGCAATGGAATGAGTTTTGCATAAGTTAAACTGGATTGGAATCTAATTTAAAGAATTAGTATATGAATTCAAGTGAATTGGTTAAGAATAGCAAATGGAATTGATTTTGGATCAATTGGAATAAATTGCCGTTTAATAAATAATGTTTGCATATGAATGAAAATGGATTATAAAAAGAAATGCAAATACTTCAAATTAGAATAAGAATTTGATTGTGAATCAATTTGTAATTGAATTGAAGTAAATTGGTGCAAGTGATACGCATGTAATCAAATTGATGTAAATATGAATTGAGAATATTAAACTTGAATGCAAGTCATTCAAGAGAAAAAGAATGAAGTTTGGACTTGAATAAGAAATTGGAAAGGTGATTTAAATCTTTGAATTGTTGGTAAATATGGTTAATATTGTTAAACTATGAAGTTTGGGTTTGTAAAGAGGTTTTAAAATGATGTCGGAATTGTAAAATTGATAATTAAGGTGGTTAACATTGTTAAATTTTGAAGTTGCTTGGATTGGTTATGCAATGGATATGTTTGGCTTGCATTTATATTGGAAATGTTATGAAAATGCTCATATCTTTGAAACTGATGAGTTTGTTGAGTAAGTACAGGGACGGGAGGCGTTCGAGAGAGTTGGAGCGCGTATATGCGTTATATTAGCCGCTCGCTATTTAAATTTGCTTAAAAGGTACGCCTACGCAAATATAATTGGGAAAATGATATATATATTGTGATATATTTTGGTTTCCGGCCATGTGAGCCGATGTATATATATTTGTGTATCCTGCGATATCGCAGAAGCTCCTCCGTACAAAGGAGACTCCGCCAAAATTTTCCAAAAATTTTGGGTGTTAGAAATTTTTTGGGGTTTTGGGAAAATTTTAATAACTAGTAAAGTTATTTTGAAGGCGAGTGTTAAAATAAAGGCTTTAGAGTAAATAAAGAAAATGGTTTTGAAATGGAGCTGAAACTTTTTGGGAAAGTGAATATAAGCTTTTAACTAAGCAAATTGGGTAAGAAAATGAGTTGGGAAGTATATTTCTACCTTAGCAAATTTCGGGGACGAAATTTTTATAAGGGGGGAGGAATGTGACATCCCAGATTTTTGAGCTATTAAATTGTGGACATTTGATTCATTTTAAGTGTTCACTGAAGATTTTTAATTAATTTTGAAAACACAGAGAATCGAATTCAAATGTGTAAAACAAGTTATAGGTATTAAATATGGTAATTCAGTTATATTTGAATAATAATTAAATATTCGGGATTGGGATAAAAAGGTGAATTTGGGGTAAATGATTATAAAGATGTTGTTTAAATGTATTTTTAGGTTCGATTGGTTATAAATAATATTATTGGAATTTTAGATGAATTTTAAAGTGAATAAATTAATATTTCGGATTTTATATTAATTTTAAAAATGAATTTAATATTATTAAAATGCAACTTAATCAGATTGTGGTCCGGAATAAGCCAGAATGATTTTTAACATGTTTATGAATTTTATATGATTTATTGTTAAGTTAATAAAATTTTAAAAGTGAAATTTTAAGCGTTTTCGATAAATTCGGAAATTGCCCGATTTAATTGACGAGTTAAAATAGCCTTCCGGGGCGCAGTCTCGGAATTCGACGAAACCAGTTCCATTGGATCCGTAATAGTTTGTTATTATCGGATTTCAATTTTCGTAGCTATCGGAGTTGTCGTTTGATCGTGGCAGCTCGAAACGCATCGAAATCGATTTAACCGATTTAATTTTTATTTGATCGTTTAATTCCGTATCTCACGCATACGATCAAATTAGCTTACGAAACCTATTCCATTGTGTCCGGAACATGGAAAAACCCTAGGGACGCCTGGCGGCACATCAGATTTGGAGTTCGTTTGTAAATGTTCATTATTATTAAATTTAATATTAAATAAATAATGTTATACGTATATATTCACGTTTAAGGAACCCTAACCCTAAGACATTTTCCTCAGCCGCCACGATATACTCCAATGGCCGAACTCTTCCCACCTTCTCCCCTTAATCTCCACTCATCCACACAATGTTATCGAATGATTTCAACATGGAAGTTGAGGAGAGCGTCACGATCTACAAATCTGTACGGTTGAGATGTTGGTTAGTCGACTAGAGGAGGCGCTTAGGGGCCGCGTTTGGGTAGGAGTCATGCATGATTTTCAGTGCTTTAGGGAAGCCGAGCTTGGTCGCCTTCTGGCCATAGGCGCGCGCGACGTAGAGCGTCGAGGTGGAGGCGTTTGATCGACGTAGCGGCGATCGATGGTGGTGGGGTTCGAAGCCCTAGATTAGCCGATGTTGGGTTTCGTTCTTCCTGAAGTTGCGTTGCGTGAGGAAGATGGCTTCGGCCTTGTTTCTGAAACATGATCAACGGTCATGATTTGGTAATTAAAAAAAAAAAAACAAAATAAAAGAAGAAATTGTTTTTAATTTACAATTCAAAAGCTTTAAAATTTAATAACTTTTCCAAACGATTTCAGATTGCGATGAAACTGGATGTGTTGGAATCGCAGAGAAACGTACTACGTGATGGTGTAGATCCAGAATCATTCCGGGCAAGTAGGAATTTGGGTTAAATCGGACACCGTTCGGTTTAATTTGAATTTCGAACGCTCGCTGAAACTCAAGGTGAGTTTTTCTCACTCACATCTGGATGCTAGGCATTTTAAATAGTTAATACTTAAATATCTGTGTGATTGGTTGATTATAACTGTTGTTATCAGTTTGGAATGATATTATATTGAGATGTGCTAATATTTGTGGATGCAGGGAAAAACAGGTTGGAGGGATCCAACTGGATTCCTCGCAATGTAGCAATTATTTTATAATTGATAGTGATGCCTGTTTATGTATTGGGATTGATAAATCTGACATTAAATTGTGAATGTGATATTGTTGGATAAATGGTAAATCCAGAATTTAATTAAATGAGTAAATTGGGATTTAAGGGTAATCAAAGAAGTTGATAAATAAGGATTTAAAAGAATTTAAAATTGAATTCCGTTTTTGGAATGGAAAATGTAAATTGGTAAAAAAATTGGGATTTTAAATATTGTGGGAAATTTACCAATCGTTAAATGTGAAATATGAGTTTTCTGGAAATGAATTCTATGAAGTTATAAATTGAGTAAAATAATAGCGGTTTATCTTAATGATGAATAGTGATATCCGGAAAAAGTAAAATATGTTAAAATGAAGCTTCCGAATTTAAATGTACAATTTTAAGTGTTAATAGAATATTTTAAAATACCGTTTTCTTCATTGGGATTTTATTTAAGTAAATTGGGAATTTGGCTTCCATTGAAAATTCACCAAAATGTTTAAACTATATTTAAAAATGAATTTCCGGAAATGAAAAATTGTGATTTAACTTCGGATGAAGTCATAGCTAAATATGGGATTTGGGATTTATGTTGTAAAACATAATTGACATGAAATAAATCAGTGGATTTATATGAAAGGGTACTTTGGAATGTTTAGAAACGGGAAAGTGTTTCCCTGGGAAAACCAAGTAAATGTTTATAAAAAGATTTTATTTAACTAAGGTTAAGTTTTAAATCGTTTTAAAAGTATTTTTAAGAAATCGTTATTTTTACAGGGATAAATTAATAATTTTTAATACCGTAATAATTTGGGAGTATATTATTAATCATTTTTACAAATGGATTTATTTAAAAGTTGGTTTTAGCTTAAGTTGTTAAAATTAGCATTTTTCTTCTTATAACGCTATTTTGAATTTAGTTAAACTAAAACCCTTATTTTTAAATCAAAGTTTATGTGTTAATAACTAGTTTTCTTCACATATTTTAAATTTATATTTTGAGTAAATAAATAGAAGTAGTTTTCATATTTTAAAGTACATTTTAGTATAAAGTATTTTTAACTGTTTTAAATGCAAATTGTTTTATACTTGGTTATTTCCGATGGGAATAAATGGTAAAGAGATTTACCTTGTAAAGGAAGAGTTTGGAAAATTGTTTTTCAAAATGAGTTTTGAAATGTGAAAATATATCTTTTAAAGATATTAAAGAGAAAGAATAAATAATATGGAGATTATTTATTGTGTGATGGATGTGTATGGATGTTTGTGAACATTAATTGATAGTTAAATCACCGACTATCAATATTGGCCAATGCGCGATCGTTTCGAAGAGACCGGGATCGAGTTTCCGTATACCGGGATTCTAGGTCTGGAGACTCGAAAACCACTTCGATCCGGTTTGTACGTTTTGCGAAAACGATTTCGGAGTCGAAGATGGAGCAGTGAAGTGCAAGGGCTAGTCGCTACTAATCCTGAGGATATTTCCAAAATGGATGTAGTAGGAATAGTGCCTTCGGTTCCGTTCGGACCCGGGACGGACTTGTATGGACGAATGCTTTCGTGACATCGTCAGGTGGACGATGGGCATTCAAAGTGAAATGTGCTATAAAGGTATCGTTTAGCCTCAAGCCTCATCAACCGGGAATGACTGAAAATCAGGGGTTATGCAGCAAGGCTTCGTGGGTAGCCCCCACTTGAGAGTAAGGTCATCCCTGTCTAGATGTCCCTTTTATTTCGGCTTAGTGGTGCGGTTGCTGATCACAACCGTGGGGTGATTTTACTTGGAATTATCCAGTAAGGGATGATTCCGGCTTTGTGTTGCAGGGGAGCGGGCGTACTCCTCGGTACTGTGATCTAGGCCACGTACTGTGACAGGTGGTACCCCAGTGCCTAGTCATTCGTTGGAAATCCATTTTCCCTACGTGCCTTGTACGAGTTTTGTTTGTATTACCCACGTTGTGGCTAGTATGCTGGAATTTAATCATGTAACAATTTCAGCTATTTTAATAAGTATTTGTAAATAGACACTATTATAATATCAGAGGATTTTTATAAAAAGTGTTTTAGCTATCGTAAGGTAAAAACCCGACATGTTTATTTGTGGCGTGGTCTTACGAGATGCTTTTGTTTCAAAGGATTTTCGAACTTTAATAATCAGTTTGGATGTATTTATGATGCGCTGGTATTCCAGACTGACTCGGGTGTTATTTTATTATAATGCTCGGGTCAGACCGAGTATATTTCAGGATAGGTTGCTATGGAGCTCAGGAGAGGAGCTGGAGTCCGAGACGTATTTCTCGTACTTGTATTATTCCGCTGCTGTGATTGTTGAGATTGTTTGACTGGCTATGGTTGGTTGTATTGATATACTCTGATGATGATGTATTGTATATAAACAGATATAGTTTTGATTTGTGTAAAGTTCTGTTCTATATATTATATTTTACTCCGCTGCGACTGTGAGATTCTGATTTGGTTGGTTCTTTCTTCTTCTATCTACCTTCTTTCTTTTCCTACAATCTGTCTTTTCCGGCATTCGATCGTCGGCATATTATACTGTTGAGTATTTTGTGTCGATTTTCGATGGTCGAGAAGGGCGGGTCGTCACAAATGGTTTGGTTGTTTAAAACTTAATTTTAGATTTGTAAATTATATCTTTTACAATAAGTATAAAGGATGTTGGGAATGTCCCAAACTATATGCAAAGACATCATATTAAACTGTTTAGTATGGAACATGTAAGATGGATTCCTTATGCTTTAGCAATCGGAATTATCATACATGTTGTATTGTCAACATTATTATAATTGTAACAACCCTGTATTTTACAATTATTTTTAAATTGATATTTCCAGATTTAAAAAGCTTTATTTATGAAAAAGAATAAATTTTGTTATTTTAAATATAAACTTTGATTTTGATATGGATTAGAATTACAAATATGACTGAATAGAATAATTTTCCAAAAAGTGAATTTTGGTTAAAATAGTCAAACTTTGACTTTTAAATTTAAATTTTAAATATTTGAAATTATAAATTTTATCTTTTATTATGAAAATAGATTTAATAACATGAATACTGCTTTTCGTTTCGTTGAAAACGGAGTTAAATTGCAAAAGATATGTACATTTCAATTTTGAGTATAAATTGTTTATTTTGCAATTTTGTTATTTTAAATTGTATAAATTATATTTTTCTTTGTCATATTTTATTTTAATATTTGTTAATATGTTATTTTATGTATATTTTGTCTTTTAAATATTTATAAAGTGATGTTTGAATTTTTCCAAAGCTCATTGAATTTATTTTCTATTTTTAAAGGTAGTTTCCATTTTTCTGCTATTTTCTTCATTTAAATTATATTTAATTAAAATTTATTTATTCATTTTTATGTATGCATTTTTTTTTATGTTTTTATCTCTATTTATAAATATTTTTCATGTACATACAATTTTCCCAAAGTTCATTTCATTTATTTTCAAATTTTCAAGCCTAATTTACATTTTCTTTGTTATTTTCTTAATTTAATTATATTTAATTAATATTTATTTATTTATTTTTTTTTATTTACTATATTTTCGTGTTTTATCTGTATTTATACATATTTTACATGTATTTAAAATTTAAAAAGAAATGGTGGAAATTTGAAAGGTTTTATAACTCTTGTAACTCCAATGTCCTTTTATCTACCGACCTTTCATTTCTCAACCTCCTCTTTATTGATTTTTGGCCGTACCTTTACTCCATCTTTCAGCCACATTCCTCACTCTTTCTCACGAAAATTTTATCATCTTTCTTGAGAAAAAAACTCATGGCCATTTGTTTTACAAAAATTTGGTAAATTCTATCATCTTTCTTCTTGTTTTTATGATTTTTCTATTGATTGTTGCATTGATCCTTCTTGTGTTTTGCTAGGCCTAGCCTCTACCACCACCACCACCATCCTCTCCACCATCATTTGCAGCAGCTCCTCCTCCTAATCCTCTGCCATGATCATGCCATACCATTCCCTTGACCAAAATCCCACAAAAACTTGCACAAAACTCCTTAAAACATTGCCTAGACCACACATATCATCGCCTACCCTCCATATCTTGCTTTGGCCGCCACCTACTCCACCTCCACCACCAATAGACGACCTGAAACCCACTACCACACCTGTACCTAACCCCCTACAGATCTGGCCGTGCCTAAGGTTGCCTTGGCCGTGGCCTTTGGTTGCATGAAATCATGTTTGTTTGCCCTATAGTTGTAGTTCCATGCACACATACCTTTGCATCATCTTTTCCTATGTATGGACGACTTGTTGAACCCAAACCTGATTCAAACCTGATCCAAAACCCTTCCATTACAGTGCTTTTACAGCCCATTGCTGAAGCATATGAGGTAGAAAGCAAGTGCAAGCATTTCTATTTGATTCTGTGCAGCCTATTCTAGTGTAGTTTTGATCGTAGCTGATTTGAAACTCATCGTTGTTGTATTGTTTTGTTTGACTTGTATTCTAGGAATTTGATACTTTGGCTCCTCCACTCTTATTTGAATCGTGTTATCGTGCTTGTTTGGATCTCATTAGTGCATTCGTCGTTGTGTCTCCAGCACAAAACTGTGAGTTATTCTCACCAGACAGTTTTATACTTATATTAATAGTAAATTGATCACATGTGAATCTGTAATTGCACCACCATATTATATTTGCTATGTCACTATTATATGATGTTCACACCTGCTTAAACACCTGTTATATCATATGTTACTGTTATATTATGCTGTTTTGTTATTTTCATCAGTTAATCACACTGCAAGTTCCCTTTAGATTAGAATCACTATGGGTTGAAATGATACATACCCGAACGGACTTTAGAATAGGGAAAAATCGTTATGGGCTGAAATGATAGGCCTGAATGGTTTTTATTTAATTTATTTTAACTTGGGATTGCGGGTTTGAAATGATAGAACCCGGATTTTTCTTTTTAAACTGCGGATTGAAATGATACATATCCGTGTCACTTGACCTAGGCTAGAAAACTATATACAGGCCCGTGGTTATTTTATAAAGTGTTTTTGGATATTTTTAAGTATTTTAAAAATTTTAAATTTATGAAATTGACTTAAATAGATATTGAAATATTTTGAATTAAAGAAATTATGATTTTTCTATGTGTTAAAAATGTAATTAATGAATGGTTTAACTGGATTTTTGAAATATAACTTAAATTGGAAATTTGGAATTTTGGTTAAAAATGATATTTAAGTTATATAAATAAAATGGATATAAAATTTTATTTGGAAATGGTAAATATGATAATTTGATTAAATTTGAATTTAAGTGATTTATTAAAGTATTATTGATTTCCTATGAATTTAAGTGGTTAAATAAATGATTGTTTAAAAATGATCTTTTAAAATATAACTTGACTTGGAAATGTTAAATTTGGTTTTAATTAAAGGTTTAAGTTAATTAAATAAAATTGGAAATTTAATTAAATTTGTGAAATGGTAATTTAAATTTGAAGTGTTAAGTTATTTGTTGAAATGTGAAGAATTGGAAACTTTTACACTTAAATTTATTAAGTAAATTGTTGAAAATTGGATTTAATTATAAGAAATTTATTGTGAAAAAGATACATGTTAAATGATATGTAAATGAACATTTTAAATGTTAAAATATGATTTTTAAAATGTTTATGTGTTTTAAATTGAAGTTATTTAATTGCTGGAAATACACTAACACCTGAAATCTACTTTTAATAGCATTCAGAAATGCTATAGATTCTGTTTTGAACTAAAATTGTGTAAAAAGAGCTATTACAGCATTTCTGAAATGCTGTAGTTGCTGTAATTGAACTTATAGTCTAATATTGAACTCAGGCCTATTATAGCATTCTCTGGAAATGCTATAATGGTCTGCAGTCTTTGCTGAAACCAAATTTAACCCTTGTTTGAAATCTGAACTACCGCAGCACTTCTGAAATGCTGTCTTTTCTGTTTTGAACTATAATTCAACTAAAACTGAGTTTTAACAGCAGTTTTAAGTGCTGTCTTTGCTGAATTAAAAATGTTTTCAAATATAACTTGTAGCAGTTGTTTTTAAATGCTGTGAAATGCTGAAATTTTAATAATTAGGGTTTTTGACTTAGTAAACGAACTCAGAATGGTTTGAAACTTTGGAAATTGAATACTTGATTTGAAAGTATAATAATTACACTTTTAAAAGGGTTAAATGAATTATTTTGATTGAAATATAAACTATTTAAAGGTGATTTAAAATGATAGTGAATGAATGATATCTTTGAATTTAAAAGGTATCTAAAAGTTGAATATTTGGATTTGAACTGATAGGATATTTTATTATATTAAAATGATTTGAAATGAAGTTTTGTAAGGATATGATATTTTATTATATTAAAATGATTTGAAATGAAGTTTTCTAAGGATATGATATTTTATTATATAAAAATGATTTGAAATGAAGATTTGAAAAGAATGATATTTGATATATTAAAATGATTTGAAATGAAGTTTTGGAAAGATATGATATTTTGATATATTGAAATGATTTGAAATGAAGTTTTGAAATGATGTGATATTTTAAATATATGGAAATGGTTTGGAATTGATTTAATCTTTATTTTGATAAATATATGGTTTTGAAATGATATTTTATTTTGAAGTAAAGTATTGTTTTTAAAAGTTATAACCACGGGTTATAATAACGATTGGTTGGCAAAGAGACCGGGATCGGATATGGACATACTCTCTGTCGATACCGAAAACCACTTTGACAACTGTGTACGCGGTGGAGATTCCAGAATGAAGTAGGATGGTGACGACGTTCTTAAGGTATGTTACGTGGACCCAACTCCCGTGAGTTGGCATAAGGTGGCTAAAACAGGAGCGATTGACGGACCAAGGAGGTAGCACCTCTTATCGGACACACTTCTTCGATACCATTCTATTACTTGTGATTGATTTGGTGGCCACCCTTGATTTGGGAGTGTTGTTCGAGGTGGGCGGTAGTGGCTGCTATGCGTCACCACTAGTCCGGATGCGTAATTGGTATATCTACCCTGGCATTGCCTAGTTGTGCCGTGTCACCTACCATATCGAGCTTTACTACGATTATGATTTTAAGATCCGACCGCGTTAAGGTTCTCCATCCCCTTAACGCTATTTTCTATATGATTATACTTTACTTATTTAGACACTATTATAATAGCGAATATTACTACATAGTAGATATTTTAACGGATCCTTAGAGGATGGGCGGTCCCAAGCATCTTCTAAGTTACTTGTACCTTTATTACAGTTCACTTGAGTTGGTTTACATTATATAAGTATATATTGTCCTGACTCGAGTGTTTTGTGTTTTGCTTTACGCTCGGGTCAGCCTGAGTTATTCACAGATTTGGATTTCCACTCGCTTGGAGATTTGAATCGCTGGAGATTATCTGCTTGTCTTGTCCTATCTATTTCAGTTCTGTTGTCCTACTCAGCTTGTACTTGGTTATTTTATTGAGACTTCTGTTGTTCTCTATTTCTTTTGTTGTATCTTATGTAACACTGATATATTTATATAGTAGCTTCATGAACTACTATTTCTTTTACTTCCGCTGCATTATTTTACTCTGTGTCTGTGATCTGTGATTATATTTATTTACTGTATATTCTGAGATTTGCCAAATTTTATTTACAACGCGGTATTTTGAGCAATTCAACTCCGGCATGAGTGTCTACCTATACACTTATAATGGATGCGAATGGTTGAAAATATCGGGTCGTTACAGTTGGTATCAGAGCTTTGGCTTTGAGGCAAAACTTAGAATGTATGGTAAATTTATTTACAGAATCACTTTCGTTCGAGTTTGAATCTCTTCCTTTGATTCGTTTTCCTTTGAATTTTGGAACGTTCCCTGCGGTTCCGAAATTCATTCGTGTCCCTCACTATTCATCATCTTTTGATTCTGGAGTATCCCATGACTCCACTTCCAATGATCTTTATAGTGCATTGGCGAGACCGCCAATATTCTAATTTTCTTGTAAAAGGGTGAAAATTCTTTATAATCAGCATCGATTCACCAGAGATTTATATTTATCCTTGGTTTAGATGCTAATATCTTTTATTATTCCAAACTCTATCTCTTTAGATTGAAGGTAGATTTACCCCAGAAAATCCACATTTGATCTTATCCATTGAGTCACGGTTGACCCGGTTAAGGTTGTCCGCGATTTATCTAAGCTTACCCATCTCTCTACTCTGTTTAACCATCTTGCCTTTTGTTTCTAAACTGTCTCCAAACATTTTGAATCGTACTTGAAAATCTATGTTTTGTTTTATATGTTGTGTTGTTTGGGTTGTTGATGTTGATTTGGGTTTCCGATCGATTCGTCTGATCAACGCTATCGATAGGATTTCTAAAACACTTTGACAGAACAAACTGACACAATATTATTTTAAAATTTCGTTAATGAAATAAATTTGGATATATAAATTTATGGAACTTAATAAATTGATTTAAATTGATAATTTGAAATGATAATACTTGATTTATCATTTATTGTTCTACAAATGAATTTATAAATAGTTGTTTATAAATTTATTTGGGAACTGAAATGAATTTAAAAACAAGAAATTTAAAGAATTTAATTTCCAATTGTTTCAAACCTTGTGTTTAAATTTTTTTAAAAGGATATTATTTAAAGTATTTTGAATAAAAATTTGTCTCTAAAGGATTTTAAAGTTTAAAAAATTAAGTGCTCTTCTCTTTGTCGCTGGAAAATAATTTCGGTGATGACTGCAGCATCATCGACGTTCATTTTCGAGTTTCGAAGTGAAGAGACTGTTCTGTAGTCTTGCTACAGCTTTGTTTTGGAAAATCTAATTGATTTGAATTTCTAAATATGACTGGATTATAATATATATAGATATATGATTTAAATTTGATTTGACATATTATATACATATATTTATTTATCTCTTAGTGGTTTGAAGGGAATCGAAAATTTAATTCTTACATTTTATCTTAAAGAATAATTTCAGTTATAAGAAGAAAATAAAAATTTGAATAAATGATTCAAACTTGAGATAATTGAATTGGAAAGTTTTACTTGTATAACACACAATTTAATTCCAATATAACTTACCTAAATTACACAGAAGTTGAATATGAAATTGGATAATATACAATATAGAAAGGATTTTTATAAATAAAATTTGAGTGGTTATAATAAATGTTATACACTTAAATTTTTGTTATAAAAGATTTACAGAGGTAAATATTGAAAAAGGAATCTAAAGAGATTTTATTTAAATAACTTAATAATCAAATTGATTTAATATGGAACCTTAAGTCTAACCTAGAAATTTTAATAAAGGTTATTTCCTGAAATGAATATGTTGTATAATAAATAATGTATCTTTGAATAGATAAAATAAAATACATTTGAATTAGACATTTTGTAATAAAGTTATTTAACTTGAATTCAAAGTTTAATTGATGTCTAAATGAATAAATGTGTAAAGAAATTTGATTGTTATATTTGCTATATAAATATTTTATTTATGAAATAGATATGTCTTGAAAAATGAGTAATTATGATTTAAAGAGTTAAAATGTATTTTAACATCACTAAAATTTGATAATTGAGAATTTGGTTTCCAAATGGAATAATAAGTGTAACTTATTAAAGGAATATCTATTTATGAAATGGGTATTTTAAATAAAGAGTTAGGCTATGTGTTAAATTAAGAGTTAAGTAAAATAGTGAAATTTTGACTTAATAAACGAAGTATAGTTTAATTTATATATTCTATTTATAAAAGTTTGTTTTAATAAGTCATAAGTTAAATGATATCCAAATGAATATTTTTGAAATTGAACTGATTTGAAATACTAATATATCTACTGTAGCATTTTATAAGTGCTGCTATTTTGAAAAGACAATGTTTTGGAAATTTTTATAATTAAATGAACTTAGAAATGTTACAACTTTAAAATGAATATTATTTGACCTTGAATTAAAATGGTTTAAATGAAGATTTTTTAGGGTGTTATGATTTTCTAAGTATTATGTTTTTTTTTAAAAGAATAACTTTTCCAAAGTGTTATGATTTTAGTAGTGTGATTTCCAAATGATAAACATCCCTAAATTGTTATGATTTCAAAGCATTATGGCTTTAAATTTATTATCTTGTTTTTTTTTCCAAACTATCTTTTGGTTGTCCTTATTTCTCTTATCTTGTTACAGAATGGGAAGGCTATTGCTTATACCAGTCTATTTAGAAATCTTTCTATAATCTTTGTTACTCATCTGGATCTGAACACTGTTTTTCCATTCATAGACTGTCGGTCAAGTGAAAAAGGAGATTCAAACTCTAGGGGATCTTTTTTCGTGCTTATATTCTTGATTTGATCACCTCCATCTTGTTAGACTTACCTATAACAATAGTTATCAGGTGTAATTCCAATCTTCTTATCATCTTGTCTTAATTCTATTTCATTCTATCTTTTTCTGTGCTTTCCCGTACCTCGTTCCTTTTCGGGGACGAAAAGCTTTGAAACCAAGGATCTCTTCTCCATGCTATTAAGTAGACAAACGAATTAAGTAGTTGTAATAAAACATTTTATTGAAAGTAAGTCGACTTGTACTTATCACAAATACCGCACTTCGGGAACGTGATGAATACAATGGGGTTAATTTCGATAAGCGAGTCACGATAATATAAGCATATGGAACGTATATTCATTTGTAAATCTTTACACCCTGAGGGTGATCTTATTCGGTACTATCCAGCAAGGGGTACGCCAGTCTTGTATTGGCAGGGGATCCTGGCGAGGTCCTCGATGTTATTTTATCTAAAGATGCACCGTGATGGGCGGTACCCCAGTAGCCCAGTCATTTTTTGGAATCCATTTCCCAATAAGTGTCTTTGGTCTTAGTTGTATACCTATTATGTTGGAATTTAATTAATGTAACAATTTCGGTATGTGAATTATTTACTTGAAAACCCTAGACATTATGATAATATCATGGATTCTATGTAAGATGTTTTGGTTATCGTAAGGTAAAAAGCCGTCCATATTTATGTGCGGCGTGGGTTTGCGAGATACCCTTGATTTTCAAACCGTTTATAAAAGTAAAAATTAAGTTGTTTTAAGTTTACTCACACTAGACCCATGTTTGATCCAGAATTTTCTTTTCTTTTAAAACTCTTGGTACTCAAATTTTTATAAGTAGCCAAGTGATCCAGGTTTCTCACACATTTTCTTTGTTATTTTCTTAATTTAATTATATTTAATTAATATTTTTTTTTTTTTTTTTTTATTTACTATATTTTCGTGTTTTATCTGTATTTATACATATTTTACATGTATTTAAAATTTAAAAAGAAATGGTGGAAATTTGAAAGGTTTTATAACTCTTGTAACTCCAATGTCCTTTTATCTACCGACCTTTCATTTCTCAACCTCCTCTTTATTGATTTTTGGCCGTACCTTTACTCCATCTTTCAGCCACATTCCTCACTCTTTCTCACGAAAATTTTATCATCTTTCTTGAGAAAAAAACTCATGGCCATTTGTTTTACAAAAATTTGGTAAATTCTATCATCTTTCTTCTTGTTTTTATGATTTTTCTATTGATTGTTGCATTGATCCTTCTTGTGTTTTGCTAGGCCTAGCCTCTACCACCACCACCACCATCCTCTCCACCATCATTTGCAGCAGCTCCTCCTCCTAATCCTCTGCCATGATCATGCCATACCATTCCCTTGACCAAAATCCCACAAAAACTTGCACAAAACTCCTTAAAACATTGCCTAGACCACACATATCATCGCCTACCCTCCATATCTTGCTTTGGCCGCCACCTACTCCACCTCCACCACCAATAGACGACCTGAAACCCACTACCACACCTGTACCTAACCCCCTACAGATCTGGCCGTGCCTAAGGTTGCCTTGGCCGTGGCCTTTGGTTGCATGAAATCATGTTTGTTTGCCCTATAGTTGTAGTTCCATGCACACATACCTTTGCATCATCTTTTCCTATGTATGGACGACTTGTTGAACCCAAACCTGATTCAAACCTGATCCAAAACCCTTCCATTACAGTGCTTTTACAGCCCATTGCTGAAGCATATGAGGTAGAAAGCAAGTGCAAGCATTTCTATTTGATTCTGTGCAGCCTATTCTAGTGTAGTTTTGATCGTAGCTGATTTGAAACTCATCGTTGTTGTATTGTTTTGTTTGACTTGTATTCTAGGAATTTGATACTTTGGCTCCTCCACTCTTATTTGAATCGTGTTATCGTGCTTGTTTGGATCTCATTAGTGCATTCGTCGTTGTGTCTCCAGCACAAAACTGTGAGTTATTCTCACCAGACAGTTTTATACTTATATTAATAGTAAATTGATCACATGTGAATCTGTAATTGCACCACCATATTATATTTGCTATGTCACTATTATATGATGTTCACACCTGCTTAAACACCTGTTATATCATATGTTACTGTTATATTATGCTGTTTTGTTATTTTCATCAGTTAATCACACTGCAAGTTCCCTTTAGATTAGAATCACTATGGGTTGAAATGATACATACCCGAACGGACTTTAGAATAGGGAAAAATCGTTATGGGCTGAAATGATAGGCCTGAATGGTTTTTATTTAATTTATTTTAACTTGGGATTGCGGGTTTGAAATGATAGAACCCGGATTTTTCTTTTTAAACTGCGGATTGAAATGATACATATCCGTGTCACTTGACCTAGGCTAGAAAACTATATACAGGCCCGTGGTTATTTTATAAAGTGTTTTTGGATATTTTTAAGTATTTTAAAAATTTTAAATTTATGAAATTGACTTAAATAGATATTGAAATATTTTGAATTAAAGAAATTATGATTTTTCTATGTGTTAAAAATGTAATTAATGAATGGTTTAACTGGATTTTTGAAATATAACTTAAATTGGAAATTTGGAATTTTGGTTAAAAATGATATTTAAGTTATATAAATAAAATGGATATAAAATTTTATTTGGAAATGGTAAATATGATAATTTGATTAAATTTGAATTTAAGTGATTTATTAAAGTATTATTGATTTCCTATGAATTTAAGTGGTTAAATAAATGATTGTTTAAAAATGATCTTTTAAAATATAACTTGACTTGGAAATGTTAAATTTGGTTTTAATTAAAGGTTTAAGTTAATTAAATAAAATTGGAAATTTAATTAAATTTGTGAAATGGTAATTTAAATTTGAAGTGTTAAGTTATTTGTTGAAATGTGAAGAATTGGAAACTTTTACACTTAAATTTATTAAGTAAATTGTTGAAAATTGGATTTAATTATAAGAAATTTATTGTGAAAAAGATACATGTTAAATGATATGTAAATGAACATTTTAAATGTTAAAATATGATTTTTAAAATGTTTATGTGTTTTAAATTGAAGTTATTTAATTGCTGGAAATACACTAACACCTGAAATCTACTTTTAATAGCATTCAGAAATGCTATAGATTCTGTTTTGAACTAAAATTGTGTAAAAAGAGCTATTACAGCATTTCTGAAATGCTGTAGTTGCTGTAATTGAACTTATAGTCTAATATTGAACTCAGGCCTATTATAGCATTCTCTGGAAATGCTATAATGGTCTGCAGTCTTTGCTGAAACCAAATTTAACCCTTGTTTGAAATCTGAACTACCGCAGCACTTCTGAAATGCTGTCTTTTCTGTTTTGAACTATAATTCAACTAAAACTGAGTTTTAACAGCAGTTTTAAGTGCTGTCTTTGCTGAATTAAAAATGTTTTCAAATATAACTTGTAGCAGTTGTTTTTAAATGCTGTGAAATGCTGAAATTTTAATAATTAGGGTTTTTGACTTAGTAAACGAACTCAGAATGGTTTGAAACTTTGGAAATTGAATACTTGATTTGAAAGTATAATAATTACACTTTTAAAAGGGTTAAATGAATTATTTTGATTGAAATATAAACTATTTAAAGGTGATTTAAAATGATAGTGAATGAATGATATCTTTGAATTTAAAAGGTATCTAAAAGTTGAATATTTGGATTTGAACTGATAGGATATTTTATTATATTAAAATGATTTGAAATGAAGTTTTGTAAGGATATGATATTTTATTATATTAAAATGATTTGAAATGAAGTTTTCTAAGGATATGATATTTTATTATATAAAAATGATTTGAAATGAAGATTTGAAAAGAATGATATTTGATATATTAAAATGATTTGAAATGAAGTTTTGGAAAGATATGATATTTTGATATATTGAAATGATTTGAAATGAAGTTTTGAAATGATGTGATATTTTAAATATATGGAAATGGTTTGGAATTGATTTAATCTTTATTTTGATAAATATATGGTTTTGAAATGATATTTTATTTTGAAGTAAAGTATTGTTTTTAAAAGTTATAACCACGGGTTATAATAACGATTGGTTGGCAAAGAGACCGGGATCGGATATGGACATACTCTCTGTCGATACCGAAAACCACTTTGACAACCGTGTACGCGGTGGAGATTCCAGAATGAAGTAGGATGGTGACGACGTTCTTAAGGTATGTTACGTGGACCCAACTCCCGTGAGTTGGCATAAGGTGGCTAAAACAGGAGCGATTGACGGACCAAGGAGGTAGCACCTCTTATCGGACACACTTCTTCGATACCATTCTATTACTTGTGATTGATTTGGTGGCCACCCTTGATTTGGGAGTGTTGTTCGAGGTGGGCGGTAGTGGCTGCTATGCGTCACCACTAGTCCGGATGCGTAATTGGTATATCTACCCTGGCATTGCCTAGTTGTGCCGTGTCACCTACCATATCGAGCTTTACTACGATTATGATTTTAAGATCCGACCGCGTTAAGGTTCTCCATCCCCTTAACGCTATTTTCTATATGATTATACTTTACTTATTTAGACACTATTATAATAGCGAATATTACTACATAGTAGATATTTTAACGGATCCTTAGAGGATGGGCGGTCCCAAGCATCTTCTAAGTTACTTGTACCTTTATTACAGTTCACTTGAGTTGGTTTACATTATATAAGTATATATTGTCCTGACTCGAGTGTTTTGTGTTTTGCTTTACGCTCGGGTCAGCCTGAGTTATTCACAGATTTGGATTTCCACTCGCTTGGAGATTTGAATCGCTGGAGATTATCTGCTTGTCTTGTCCTATCTATTTCAGTTCTGTTGTCCTACTCAGCTTGTACTTGGTTATTTTATTGAGACTTCTGTTGTTCTCTATTTCTTTTGTTGTATCTTATGTAACACTGATATATTTATATAGTAGCTTCATGAACTACTATTTCTTTTACTTCCGCTGCATTATTTTACTCTGTGTCTGTGATCTGTGATTATATTTATTTACTGTATATTCTGAGATTTGCCAAATTTTATTTACAACGCGGTATTTTGAGCAATTCAACTCCGGCATGAGTGTCTACCTATACACTTATAATGGATGCGAATGGTTGAAAATATCGGGTCGTTACAATAATCTACTTATGTTTTTGACACATGAAGTAAATATCAAATCCAAATTAAGATCACTAAATGATAGCTTAGAGTATTCTCAAGTATTTATGAAATACTAGAGAATTGTTGTAGAAACAACAAACCCCTTATGAAGGAGTGTACGAACTCAAACTTCATGAGTGGTATTGAGTATAATTTTTCAATATCAAATTCATGTTCAAACCTTAATTAAGAAGCTTTAACTTGGAAATGTTCCAAACGAAAGGTTGTGGTTGATTCAATGAAAGGCCATGTACATCGCCTTGAATTGAATCGCAATAAATGCAGTGTATATAAATATAAATGCACAAATTTATAACTGATCTAGGGGTGATTCCAAGTGTTAAGAATACTTATCATTTTATATGATAACAACTTAATAATAAGAGCTCATTATAGGTTGAGAAACATATTCTGAATAGTTCCACATGATAAAGGTATCTATTAGTACCAGAGAGAGTTGATTGACAGAGTAGATAATTAAAGAAAATAGCAGACCCATTCGCGTAGGGTCCAACTCGATCAATTCTCATCCAACCGATCAAAGGGATGGATTTGAGATTCCATAATTAGTTCTAAGTTCAAGTGGAAGATTGATAGAATTGAGGGTATGCTCTAGGGACAATTCTATAATTTTTTACATATATCGAACTCGATAACCAACCTTGATCGTAATAAAAAGTGTTTCCTTTCTATTATATACTTGATGTAATATGTTATATTAATTATTTAATTAAATTAAAAGTATATTTAATAGAAAATCTATAAATGGTATGTTTTATGATAGTAGTTACAATGCATTGTAACTATGAGTTATTTACCACAACGAAATAAAACATACCATTTTAAATATTCCTAGTCTAGATGTGTCGAGACTGGATACCGATGCATCCATTGAGATAGAGTATGCAACGCTCTCCAAATGTTGGGTAGTGTATTACTCATGGCTACTAGGGGATACGTACTGATAGTTATTGGATAACTATGTAATGACTCACTCGATAGTTTTCTACCGGTTAATATAACAAGGTCAAATAGAAAATATTAATGTGAAAAAATTATACACGTCTCTCTGCTAGTTCAATCAAAAACAAGCTGTAATATATGTATATACATACATCAATCAAAGTATACTAACCTAGTTCAGCCTGGATAGTTATAATAACCTGTCCTCACAATTGCTGATAACCACAACCATGAATACAACGGAAAATAACTATCTACGTAAATATGTCTCTGGGCCTCCAACTCGTCTCCTGAAGCTCCAAGCATCCAAACTAATCTGTAATATGCTCGGTCTGACCTGAGCATTATAATAAAATAACACCCGAGTCAGTCTGGAAAACCAGCATGGGAAAACACATTCAACTGGATTCAAAGTTATATAAAAATCTTTGAAATCAAAGGGTATCTCGTAGGACCGCGTCACATATAAACACGGACGGGTTTTACCTTACGATAACCGAAACATTTTCTATAGGAAATCCATTTATATTATAATAATGTATAGGGGTCATGTAAAATATGAATATAGCTGAAATGCTTGCATCTCACGTTCCAACTTATTTAGTATACAACTAAAACCGTAAAGCTCGTATTGGAGAATGAATTCCAACTAATGACTGGGCTACTGGGGTACCGTCCGTCACAGTACACCTTTGGAACAATGTACCGAGATCGTACCTAATGACCCCTACCAACACAGGACCGGCCTACCTCTTACTGGATAGTATCGAATATGATCACCCCTCCGTTAATTTGTCCCGAAGCATAAAAATGAGAGATGATAGCGACTCTAGATAGGGATGATCGTACCCTACTTAGGAGCGACCTACTTAGCCATGCTGCATCTCCCATTTTTAGTCATTCTCGGTTGATGAGGCCTGAGGCGACAATTACCTTTCAAGAACATTTACACTTAGAATGCTCATTGCCTCCAATGACAATGTGCTGATAACATTCATCCTTATAAGTTCGTTCTGGGTCTGAACAAAACCGAAGACACAATTCCTACTACATCCATTTTGGAATCACCCTTAAGATTAGTAGCGATTTCCCCTTGCACTTCACATCTCTTTCGTCGATTCCATGTTCTTCACGATGTCTTCACTTCGAAACTCATTCGTTGGATCGAAGTAGTTTTCAGATAACATATCTAACCCGGGTCTCTTCGAAACAACGTTCGATAATACCCAGTAAACTCAACCCCGGTTCTTTAGGAAATAAATAGTCAAAGATAAGATCAGAGATCATCTCCTAACCGTTAGTGGATGGATTTCTTTATCATTGTCCTAGGAGAATGAAATGAGATTTATACGCATTGTACAACATCATCAGAGATGACTGTGCCATATAGCTCACATGTTTCTCCTAGATATTTCCAAAGTTACATTTTGGGTCCAATTTCGATAGTCGGTTATTTAACTATCGAATAACAAACATTCAATCTGGGATTTATTTCATAAGGAAAACCAACATTGGTTAAGCATATAAGCAATCACTAGCCTCCTTTAATAATCTTTATCCATATAATTACTTTGTAAATTACTTGTATATTAACACCTTTACAAAGAAATACTCACAAATCCTTATTATTTCAATACTTAGAAATACCCATATACTTATCCCACGGTATACAAAATCTAAAAATGATTTTCTTTTTATTCGATTCTCAAATCATTTATAATTTCCCTTACAATTCTCCAAAATCGTTTATAAACCATTTATAAATCTTCGAAAAACCATTTATAATCCCTTTATAAAAATTCAATCACTTATAAGCTTCTTATACATTTCAAAAATCATTTATAAACCCCTTATGAATCCATAAACCATTTATAAACTTTCTTTTATAAATCCATAAACCCATTTCTAAAATTCGTTTATAAATATCTAACCATTTATAAACTCTTACCTTGCAAATAATCTTCCTTAAGTCTTCAACCATTTTACAAAAATCCTTCATAAAGTCCAAGTCTTTCAACTCCATTCATGGTCTCAGAAACATCTACATAATTTTAAACCCTTTTACTTCAAAAACACCATTATACAATAATGTTTATTGACAAAAATTTATAGATAAATAGAAATTATTTACTTTAAAACATCTT
Source organism: Allium fistulosum (assembly GCA_030737815.1). Classification (NCBI taxonomy): domain Eukaryota; kingdom Viridiplantae; phylum Streptophyta; class Magnoliopsida; order Asparagales; family Amaryllidaceae; genus Allium; species Allium fistulosum. The sequence goes on from CM060906.1 coordinate 1,025,471,066, forward strand.
AAAAATAATAACTAATAATTTCAAAATATTTTTTAAGAAATAATAATAATTATTCTTTACCATTTTATAAATAATTATAATTAAATTTCAAAACCTTATTAATAATCCTTATTGTTAATTTTTAAACCATAATTATCCTTGAAATAATTCACCTTTCAATTTATTAACCTTTTTATAAATTCTTAAAACATATTAACTGTAAACAAATAACTTTTAAACAATATTAAAATAATTAAATAACCTTAAAATAATATTAATGTAATATTATAACTTTAAAACAATTGTAATATCTTTAAATAACTTTAAAAAAATATTATTATAATTAAATAACCTTAAATTAATATTATTATAATTAAATAACTTAAAAACTATATTAATATAATTAATTAACTTAAAAACAATATTAAGAAATTCAATTTGGTAACCCTTAAAAAATATTTTCGAAACCCAGTTTTGGATTTTAAAATTGTTCCTTGTCTGAAAATCAATTTTCGATTTAAACGGCAATTTATAGTATTTTTAAAATACTAAATTGAGGCCAATAGCCACCCAACACTTAACCAATATACATATCGATTTTCTATCACTACTGGGTTTTAGTTTTCAACATACAACAATGTTATAACCATAATGTCCACAATCAGGTTTATTTTTCAATAATCCATATAAAAATATATTATTGAAATAATTCAACAATAGCGAGGAATCCTATTGGATCCCTCCAACCTGTTTTTCCCTCTGCATCACAAATGTTATATAATCATAAAATAAAATCAACCGCTTCTAAGGATTCATTTACAAAAGGTCATCTGCTCTTACACGGGAACGTAATAGGGTCTCATCCGCTCCAATAGGCGGGAATATATCCAAACCAACCAATCAATATATTAATTCATCCAACAACTTTTTTATCAACTATATATTATACCGGTTAACCAAAAAAGTGAGTTTAACTCTCCGAAATTTTCTGTTGTCGCCGAGACGTTCCGGTTTGGAACTAAAAACGGCATCTGATTTTAGCCCAAATTTTATTAGTCTCCAAATTCGTCCAAACTAGTTCCATCGCAAATCTTTCATCGATACGAGCGCAACGCAAAAAGTTTCATCTCAATCAGACCTCGTATGAAAGAGTTATGCAATTTTAAGTTTTCAACTATTTTTAAATAAAATAAAATAAACTAATTATATATCAACTTGTTACACTTATACCCCCACTATTCTTGCCCAATTTGAATTTGCCGCTCATGTATCATACTTCACCAAGGCAGCACCTTTGACTGGCCATCGCTCCTTCCTCCCTCCACGAAATGTCCTGAAACCACCACCAAACTCCATCTCTCCTCGAGCTCCACGACCTCGACCCATCAAAACCTAACCCGAGCATCTATATAAAAAAGTGACCATGCCTCCTTCCCTTCGTCCGTACACACACTAGAACCCCCCACACTCAATTGCGACAAGCCCAACCTCGACCGTAGGTGACATTCCATCCCCTGAACCCGAATAACTACTCCATTGCTCGAATCGATTGGTATATTTTCAAACAAACCAAGCCCTAGTTTCATACTCAAGTTTAAAGCCTACTGGAACAACATCACACCATAAGCTTCAGCTGTACCCGTCCATTTCTGATTTAAATTCAAATTGATTTGAATTTTTAAAGCAAATGTTTACTTAGTTTTTTTCTCTTCTGGTTTCAATTAATTAAACGAGAGGGAAGAAGCATTTAAAGGAAGATGGGTACGGTCTTGAACAGGTAGGGGTGTGGGGGTATGGTAATGGTGATGGGTCAATGATTGTATGGTCAAATCTAAGTAAAAATATTATTTAAATTCAAAATATCTAGATATGTAATTACGGACCCCAATCAAGACGTGCCACCTGACGTACTATATGTTATACCCTTATTCCAAACGCAATGGAACTAGTCTCGAGCCCTAAATCGATCGTATGCAGAAGATAGCTTTCTGAACCTAATTATTATATTAAATTTTCGATATTAATTTCAACGCATTTTGATTTTGCACAACCGATACATCTGATCGCTATGAAACTTGACGGCATAATAAAATACGGATCTAATGAAACTGGTTTTTCAAAATCCGAAACAGTGCCCCGGAAGGCTATTTTCACTCATCAATTAAAACGAGTTATTTTCAAAATAAGTTAAATCAATGTTAAATCTAATTTAAAAGTCTTATTATCTTCATTCTTATTAAATAGAATTTAAAAGCTTTGAAATTATTTTTATCCAGCTTAAAACCCAAGATTCGATGATTTAACAAATTTCAATTATTAAATTCAACAATTTAATTATCCAATAAATCGCTATATTCAAAATTCGAGTTATTTAATCTATAAAATTAACTTTTCAAAATTTAATATTTATTAAATATTTCAATTCAAATAACTAAAATTCTGGTTTATTACATTCTATCCCCCTTAAAATAATTTCATCCTCGAAATTACCAAGGTAAGAAAAATGCCCAAACCCATTAACTTTTCAAAACTAATTAGTTTAAATAACTTACCAAATCTTTTAAAGTCTTTAACATTCCAAAATCGATTTTTTTAAACCTTGTTATTACTTTTACCAAGTTTCTGAATTCATTCATAGGTCCTAACTAATATTATCCATTTAATCATTTCTAGTTATAACTCAAAATCAAATTTTAGTTATCAAAAAATTCTTCAAAATTTCTCAAAAAAAAATTTAACGCCTAAAATTTATGAAAATTTTCACCAGCATCTCTTTTGCGCAGCTAGATTAGAACAACTACAAATCACCACTACGAGTCCAAACCAACAAAAGAAAATCAAAGCCAAGTGGCTCAAACATAAAACCATCAAACCAAGTAACAATATAAACATGTACCTTTTTGTTGGGCAACCAAATTTTACTTTTGAAATCAAAGGCATCAAACTTGCTCTTGCCTTTATATGCCTGCATCTTATTTACCAATTGTTGTCCTGCCTTTTGGCAAGGCCGTGACACCAAGGATTTGACTAGAAACCACGGACATTACGTCCCGAAGATCGGTCATACACGGGTTCACTATGGATACTGGCAAATTTGATCCAAGTCCGGATCGAGCTACAATTGATATGGTGTGACAAGCAAAGCTATGAAAGCCGACATTCCAAATTTCGGGTCAATATGCTCAAGTTATGGATCGATCAAGGGTCATGTACAAGACCTTATTTCATATCCATCATAAGCCATCCTACTTCGTATCCATACAGCTTTGTATCCATCGAACTTCATCTATCACTTTGTATCCATCTCCATCCTTTTCGTTCCCATCGGCCCACAAGCATCAGTTTGTATCCATCCATCAAGGCCCTTCGGTTCGTAACCATCAAACAAAAGCAGCAAGTTTCATATCGATCAGTCACTTTATCGATACGAAGGAGAGAGCCAGGTATCGATACGAAGAGCACATGCAAGTATCGATACGAAAGCAACATACAAGGATCAATACGAAGAGGAAAATGTCAACCAAGAGAAGCGGTCACTCAACATGAAATATAGATCTCCCCTGAACTATCGTTCCATGTCATCGAGACACAGCTGATCGATACAAAGGTCTATCGATTTGAAGGTATCGATAAGCACGCTTCAGCCAGTTGTAAAACCAACCTTGGATCGATCATAACTCAAAATCTACAAGTCCAAGTGCTACCAAATTTTCACAAGAGCTTACTTACCACCTCAAGAATGTCTCTGATCAATCTCAGCCCAAATGTACACCATTTTGATCGATACGAATGGAATGGGGATCGTTCCCAAATGATCCCTGACCGATCTGGTGGGCCACCCACATGTGAGAAGGAGTATTCCGAGTTCAAAGGCAGATATTTCCAGACCACACCTATAAATAGCACCCCTACGCCTACATAAAAAGGACTTTTTGACTCTGCTACGTCGTTACGCTGCCATAACTCCATTGTAACTTGAGTTTTAGAGTAATTCACTGTTGTAATCAGTAATAATTAGCAAATCATTCAAAGTGGACGTAGGCTACAACGCCGAACCACTATAAATCTCTGTCTTTTTCTATATTCTATTTGCTTATTTTGGCGTGTTTGTTAGATTAGCCTCTTTTTACATTTACATTCTACATTCTAATCTCTTTAAATACGTCCGAAGAGTGTTATGCCCAATTTTGGTATAAACACTTTGGAGCTTTCACTGAGAAAACCCTGCTTTTCTCCGATTCGTCGGATCTACTGCCGTTGTTGGATTGCTAAAATCTAAGGAGGAGATCCAGATCTATCATCCAGTAGTTCATTCCATTCTATTCAGATTAGTCCAGATCTACGAAAGAGCTACGTCAACCATGGTTAACACCAAAACTGCTTCAAATGATGCTAATCCGGAAGGAAGGGATAGGCAAAGTCTCACGCAGCTGACTACCACAGGCCAGACATTAGCTGGAGCTTCAGATCCACAAGGCTCTGTGATTAGAGAGGAGTTCCAGATCCTCATGCACGAGCTAACTCAGAGTGTCAAGAGCTCACATAGTAGATCCATGCCAACACAGAACTTGCAAACTAGTTGAACAAGGAAAGGCGAAGGAGATCTAGGAGGAATCATGTCTCACATTCCTCGACTGAAAGCTCAGCTTCATCTGACTTCAACCATAGATCCACGCACCGACGGCTGGATGGAAGTTATGCAAAAGCCTCCGGGCATCAGCGTGCTTTAAATCTCGGACAAGCCAGGATCGGTCCCTCTACAGGGCACTAAGCTGGACCCTCCACCCGAGGAGGGGCGCTTACTTATCATACCATTCATGACCATGAAGCTGCTGCCGCAATGAATATGGAGGCTGAGATCAAGAACCGACCAGATCCAACCGTTCGTCAACACGTTCATGCTCATGAACCCTATGTTCCTGAAGATCGGGAGCCAAGGAGGTGAGTAATGGACCGTCGATAGCGCTTGGACCATCATCGCAACATGGAACCCGACCATGCCTTGGCCCTGAACATCCAGATGCTTAACATTCCAACCATGATCCACCAATGATCCGCGAAAGTCAAGGTCTTACCAACGACGATTGGGGAATCTTCCAAAGTCATACTCCATTCACCAATAACATTCTTTTTGCTGAGCCACCTCGTCGGTTCAGGATGCCTACCCTACCCATGTATGAAGGGAGTTCAGGTCCCAAACAGCACATCTTGAAGTACGAATGGCTCATGAACGCCGCTCGAGCTAATGACGCGGTCAAGTGTAGACGTTTTCCTATTTCCTTAGGGGGAATCGCAACTATGTGGTTTACTCGTCTACCACCCAAATCCATTTCATCTTTCGATCAGTTGGCTATGAAGTTTGTTGGGCAATTCCGTATGCACGTTATAAGACCGAAGGATGTTAACACCTTGTCCAATGTCACTCAAGCTCCAAGAGAGACTCTTAGACGTTATCTGGAAAGGTTTCATGCTGCTTGTGCTGAGGTCAGCAACCCCAATCATAATTCTATTCTGATGGCATTGACTAAATGGATCGATTTTGATTCCGAGTTTAGCAATTGGTTGGCTGGGAAACACCCTGCTTCGTTAGAACATTTCTATGCTAAGGCGGCCCAGTTTTTGAGGAGAGAAGACGCTTGACGATCTAGGAAGCAGGATGATGCGGGGCCCAGTGTTAAAGGCGTTCAGAGTAATGTTGGTGTGAAACAGACCGGTGAGAGTTTCGGCAAAGTACAATTGAATATTTAGAACAGAAAAGGTCAATAGAAGGGTAACGGAGGTCAGGGAAAGAAGAGAGACCTGAATCGTGGACCGAGACCCAGAGCTCCCATTTTCGACCTATATACCCCTTTAAACACATCGCTGGAGAATGTCTATCTGTAGACTTGTAATATCGGGCAATACAAGAAGCCGACTCTGAAACTGTCACCGGAGAAACAAATTCAAACTGGGAAATTCTACAGATTCCACGATTGTTACGGCCATAACACGAATGAGTGCCGTCATTTGCAAGACATCATTAAAAAGTTGATTAGAGAGAGGAAGTTGGAATAGTTTGTTTGGGCTCCGCAGGATGAAGGAGCGGGCCCATCTAACCCGAATCAAGGTGAAGGCCAACCTAGGCCCGAAGAACCCGTGCGTACTAGTGGGAGATTGGTGATAAATACAGTGAGTGGTGGTCCTCATCCAACTGATCGGAGCAGAAGGAAATGGAGTCATATGCTAGTTCAATTAGGCATGTGGACTTCGAGTGTTGTAGCAATTCTGATGTTGGGGCCCCGACAAAACAACAGAGAACGATGACAGACGACATTGTTTTCAGAAACCGAGATGCTGACAGAGTCGAAGCCTCCACTATAGACCCATTGGTTATTTCAACCCAGGTGGGACCTGCCTGGATGAGAAGGATCTTAGTCGACAACGGAAGTTCTATGAATATACTTTTTAAGCGCGCCTATGACCAGATGAGAATGGAGGCGAAAGATCTAAAACTGTTTTAGTCACGCATACATGGTTTTAAAGGAAGTGCAACTGTACCCGTTGGGATGGTCGAATTGCCAGTTGAGTTAGGTATTGGAGATTGCCGGAGAGTTCGGATGCTGCAGTTTGTTGTGTTAGACATTCATTGCCCCTATAATGCTTTCTTGGGACGATCGGCCCTTGCTGAATTCAGGGCAGCGATTGCCCCATGGTGTTTGACTCTGAAATTCCCCACTGATAACGGGGTCGGAGTAGTGCATGGTGATCAAGTAGCTGGATGCGCCTATTATTTACCTGAGCTGCGGGATGCGCAGCATAAAGAAAAAGGAAAGGGCGTAGATGAATCTCTCTGCGTCCGTTTTTCAGAGAATTGATAGCTAATGCTTGGGCTTAGTCCCGGGCACCACAACTAGTTCCTTAAAGATCTTGATCCCCGAGATAACAATGATGAGGAGGAAGTCAAACACTCATAGGCTTCCTCGACAGAGTTGATGATCGATGTTTCGATCTACGATGAAGATGATTCCCGAATGGTAAAGGTAGGATCTCAACTCAGTCACCAAATGATACAGGAATTAGTTGATTTTCTCCGAGCAAACCTTGATGTGTTTGCTTGGACGCATTCAGACATGTGTGGCATCTCGCTGGACATTGCGAGCCATGCATTGAATATTGACCCGTGGCATGTCCCGGTCAAACAAAAAAGGCGCGGTATGGATCCAGAGAGATCTGTCGTCCTTAAGGAAGAAGTAAATAAACTCAAGTCGAATGGGTTTATCCATGATGCATCATACCCAGAGTGGGTATCAAATCCAGTACTTGTCAGGAAATCGAACGGCAAATGGCGCACATGTGTAGACTACTCAGATTTAAACAAAGCATGCCCCAAAGACAGTTTTCCACTTCCCAGAATTGACCAACTGCTGGATTTGACAGCCGGACATGAGCTCTTATCTTTCATGGACGCGTATTCCAGCTACAATCAAATACCAATGCACTTGCCTGACTAAGAACATACTAGCTTCGTTACCGATTTAGGGCTCTATTGCTACAAAGTGATGCCATTCGGACTTAAGAACGCTGGGGCAACCTATCAAAGGCTTCTGAACCAAATGTTCACTAACCAAATCAGGAAAACCATAGAGATATACGTGGACGATATGATCGTGAAGTCGCGACTGTCCATCAATCATGTCAAAGATTTGGAAATAATGTTCAATATGCTCCGACTATACATGATGAAGCTCAATCCGTTGAAGTGTCACTTTGGAGTTGCATTTGGAAAGTTCCTTGGATTCATCATCAACGCTTAAGGAATTGAAGCCATTCCTGAGAAAATCTTGGAGATTCAGAATCTCGAAACTGCCAGAACCATAAAACAAGTACAAAGCCTCAATGGAAAGGTGGCGGCCTTAAGCAGATTTATCTCTAGATCCACAGACAAGTGCATCCCTTTCTTTCATCTGATCAAAAAAGGAAAGCGAAACTTCGAATGGACAGAGGATTTGAAGGCGCATTCCAAGCACTAGTTCAACATTTGGCGACTCCTCCCATTTTGTCGAAGCCGGTTGATCATGAGAGATTATACATCTATTTGGCGGTTTCGGCAAACGCGATCAGTGCTGCATTAATTCGAGAAGAGGATCGGATCTGATGACTGGTTTATTATATCAGCTGTTATCCCGCCTTTTGGCAAGGCCGTGACACCAAGAACTTGACTAGAGACCAAAGACAGTTCATCTAGAAAATCGGTTACACGCAGGTTCACTATGGATATCGACGAATTTTGTCCGAGTCCGGATTGAGCCAAAATTGATGTGACACGACAAGCGAAGCTATGAGAGTCAACGTTCCAAATTTCAGTTCAATCCGAGTTCGTATGCTCAAGTTATGGACGATGCAAAGTTGGATGAAAACCAATCACCGGTCGACTCGCTTCCTTCGACTCGCTTCGCAACATTCAGAAGTGGTAGCTTTGACTCGCTTCCTTCGACTCGCTTCGCAACCATCAGCAGTGACTGTTTCGACTCGCTCCGCTTCGCCTCCATCAGATGTCTTCTTCGACTCGCTCAGTTCGCATCCCTCGGGAAAGCATACTTCGACTTGCTCCGTTTGCCTACTTCGACTCACTCCGTTTGCCTACTTCGACTCGCTCCGTTTGCCTACTTCGACTCGCTCCGCCTTCCCCGCTTCGACTCCAATACAGGATCACTCTTCGACTCGCTCCTCTACGACTTCATCAGAAAACCACACTCCGACTCGATCTACTTCACATCCACATAACAGAGCATGGCAATCGAGGTGAACAAAAGCATAGTCATCGATACGAACGAAGGGACTCGCATCGATACGAACTGGACTGGTTCGTAACCGAGTCGAACAAAGCGAGTCGAAGGAAACAGCCTACCGAAACCCTCATTTCGTATCGATCATATCTCCTAATCTATAAGTCCAAATGCTACGAAATTTTCACAGAAGACTACGTGCATGCTAAAGAATGTCCACGCCAAATTTCAACTCCATTGGATGAAATCTCGATCGAGTCGAAATCTGCTCGTGTCGATCACGGATCGGACCGAAACTTCACGGGCTTGGGCGTGCAGGCCTGGTCACGTGCCAGAGAGGGTCTCCCGAAATCTGAGCAAGATACCAGCCTCCTACACCTATAAATAGACCCCCAAAGCCAACAGAAAAGGGGTTCTTCTTCTTCTTTGAGATCTCCAACGCCCAGACTCCGCCAGATCCAGATCTGAACTCTAGGGCTACTGCTATCAACGAGATTCACTGCTACAAATCATAATCATCCGCTGTAATTCATTGAATTCACTTGTAAACATCAAAGAAAGATCAATAAAATCATCAACTTCAGAGTGGACGTAGGCAAGATCGCCGAACCACTATAAACCTTGTGTTTCTGTCTATCTCTCTACGTTTTAAGTTCATTATTCTTCACTTTTTATCCTCTACATTACTTAAATCTGATATCTGTGATTATATACCGCTGATTTGTGTTCATACACTGGTGCTTTCACGAAATTTGGGGTTTGTGACCAATTTTGGCGCAAACATCAGCAAAAGGCTAACTGGGGCAGAAAGAAACTACCCGAAGGTGGAGAAACTTGCTTATTTTCTCGTCATAGCCTCGAGAAAGCTTGGTTCATATTTCCAAGCTCACCCGATCACAGTCTACACCGACCGGCCGTTACGATAGGTCCTTACACGACCTGAGACGTCTGGTAGATTGCTCAAGTGGAATATCGAGTTAAGTCAGTTTGACATCGCTTATACACCAAGGCGAACCATTCAAGGACAAGTCATGGCGGACTTCATAGCCGAATTCACCATTCTGGAGGACTTGCCCAAAACTCGTGAATCTCCCAAACACATATGGAAGCTATATACTGACGGTGCATCAAATGACCGTTGCTCAAGTGCTAGAGTAGTACTCGAAACCCCAGAAGGTCGATCCATATGCTATGCTCTAAAGTTTGACTTCCGCGCAACTAACAATGAGGCCGAGTACGAAGCTCTACTCGCTGGACTCAGACTTGCCAAAGACTTGGGAATTATTACTGTGGAGATTTACTCTGATTCACAATTGGTCGTATGCCAATTTCGAGGAGAATATCACGCCAGAGATCGGAGATTTGCCACTTACCTTACTCGGGTCCAAGAAATGTTGAATCAGTTCGACTACTATGCTATCTATTATATACCCCGAGAGCAAAATCAAAAAGCCGATTCTTTAGTGAAACTGGCTAGCACTGGCGAAGCACAACAAATGGGACTCATCCCCGTTGAGACACTTACCGCTCTGAGTATTGATCAATTAGGGATGAACTGGGTGCAAGAGGCAGCACCCGAGAAGGACTCGTGAATGACTCCATTCAGAAACTATCTTGAACACGGAATCTTAACCGAGCATAGAAGCGAGAAAAGACAAATTCTCCGAAAATCTTCATGATTCATTATACAGAATGGAGTTCTGTACATAAGAGGGTATTCTGTTCCTTTACTCCGGTGTATCAACCATGATGAAATCAAACGAGTGTTATACGATGTGCATGAGGGAGAATGTGGTGACCACACTGGGGGCAAGCCCTTGTGAAAAAGATACTCAGATATGGATATTACTGGCCAATCGTGAATCGAGACGCATCGTCTTATGCCAAGAGATGCGATAGATGCCAGAAGCATGACAGGATTCCAAGAGCCCCGCCTACCGAAATCACTCAAATGGTCAGTCCATGGCTGTTTGCTACATGGGGTATTGATATAATAGGGTCTTTATTTTTGGCCAAAGGTGGTGCGAAGTACGCCATCATTGCAGTTGACTACTTTACTAAATGGGCAGAAGTTGATCACCTTGCTACTATCACGACGAAGAAAGTAATCAGCTTTTTTTTGTGCGACATCATCTGTCGTTTTGGCCTCCCACACATGATTGTAACCGATAACAAGACCCAACTCGATAGCGTCGAGTTTAAAGATTTCTGTCAACGCTATCGCATCCTAAAGAAGTTCTCAGCAGTAGCCCACCCTCAAGCAAATGGACAAGTCGAAGTTGTTAACAAAGTTATCAAGTCCATTCTAAAGAAATGACTAGAGAAGGCCGGAGGCAAGTGGGTCGATGAACTTCCCATGGCCCTATGGGAATATCGAACTACCCACAAGTCCACAACCAGCCATACTCCGTTTGCACTTTCCTACGGCTCCGAAGCCGTTATTCCAGTTGAACTAGAAGTACCTTCTCACCGTGTGACCTATTACGATCCAAAGACGAATGCCATACTACATGCAGCATCTCTGGATTTATTGGATTAGAAGCGTGTAGAAGCTGATTTAAGGGCAGCCGCACACAGCAGTCGAGTCGCCTGATTATTCAACGCTAAGGTCTGACCTAGAACCTTCAAAGTTGGCGATCTCGTACTGAAACGAGTTTATCTGGTCCCTTTGCACATAAAACCGACATGGGAAGGACCGTATGTTATTGAGCGAAGACTTGGAGACGACACATTCGAATTATCAACTATTGACGGTCTCACTCTACCGAGAGCATGGAACAACGAGAGTCTCCGTCGCTGTTGGGCGTATTCTCACCACCGAACCAACTCGCTTCCAAAGCCTAGCCGAATCAACACCAATCCTCTACTACCGAACCACTCCCCACCGGACCACTCACTGCCGAGCCAAGGCCCTACCGAACCACTACCTACCGAGTCAATCACCTACTCCCACCACCGGACCAGGGCATCGTCGGACCAACTCACTTCCAAAGCCTAGCCGAATCCACACCAATCCTCTACTACCGGATCAATCCACGCCTCCCCCCATGGCCGAACCAAAGCACGACCGAACCAACGTTGCTAGGCTAGATTGCATCAGCCCAGGCCCACCAGCAGCTACATACATCCAAGACTCCTACCCCCAACCTCACTCTATAAATAGAGGGGCAAGGGTACAACAATGGGGGACAAGTTGGAGAGCTGAAGAACGGACAGAACTTTCAAACAACTTTCATACACTTGTAATCAAAGCTTTGTACTTGTAATCTGAACAATAAAGGAGAATAAGATATAAAGTGAATGTAGGCACATTCTGGCCGAACCACTATAAACCTGTGTGTCTTTTATAGTTTAGTCCCTACTTTTTACATATTTGCATAAAGTATCCAAATCACTAAGAACAACAGAAAATCGACTAAATCATACGACTTGGAGGTGTTTGCCCATTTTTTGCGCAAACATTTTTGGTGCTTTCATTGAGAGCTGAACTCCGGACTTCAGCTTCTCCCACTTAACCTTCTTCCTAACAAGCATCACTCATTGCTTGGAAGACATGCCTCCCAAGCAGAAGAAAGATGTTAACAAAGGAAAAAACATCGCAACCAGCAGTATTCCAGATCCAGTGGTCACAGATCAAGTAAATCATCCCATTCCAACAGCAGTACCAAATGGAGGTCAGGCAAATCCGACAAACCCTGCCACGGGACCGCCGACAGCAATTACTAGGGCAGATCTAGACAGGGTTGTGGCTGAAGTGACTAACCGCTTCACATCCCAACAGGAAGCCTTGGTGAACCAACTCATGTCACGCTTAAGGGATGCTGAAGAGTCCAACCGCAACACTGAATCATGGGGTGAGTCCCAGTCTGGAGGATCTCGGAGGCGACAAAGATCTTCCTTCTTCGAAGAAGCTAACGACAGAAGCAGCCATGGTAGGAGCCGAGACCGAACTCAGCCCGAAGTTGGACCCGAGGAAACGCTTGGAACCGAACCCAACGGGGGAGGTACCAGGCGGAGGTCAACTATAGCTGAGCCTGTCATGCTGCCTAACCACGGAAACACCAATGAACGGGGCCGAGCTAGAGTCCAGCCCGAAGTTGGACCCGAGGAAGTGCTTAGAACAGAACCCAGCAGGGGAAGATCAAGGCAAGGGCCAACTGTAGCTGACCCTAGCATGCTCCCAGAAGACCAAAGACAGCCACTGGAAAATTTTAGGAATGATAGACGATACCATCCCTACAGGTCATCTGGACGGAATCAATCCCACAGAGAAGAACCGAACTCATTTCTATCTGCTCCAAATTCTGATGAAAGGATGGCACGCTTGTTCAGAGAGTGCGTCCAACGGGATCAAAGAGATCGAGGGATAGGCGCTAGGGTAACCAGCCCTTTCGCCCGCAACATCGAAATTGCCATCACCCCCCGAGAATGGAAAATGCCAATAATGGAACCTTACAAGGGAACCTCTGACCCCGTTGTACACTTACAGAGATACACACGGCATATGCTCATGAGCGGAGCAACAGAAGGAGTACTGTGCAAATGCTTTCCGCTATTCTTAGCAGATCTAGCTACCTCCTGGTTCTGCCATCTACCCCAAGGATCCATCAGCTCATGGGAGATGTTGAAAGAAAACTTCATCAGCCAATTCCACATTCATGTGGAGCAACCAAGGACGCTTATTCCTTATCCAGTATCAAACAGAAACCTGGAGAGAAAGTGCAGCAATATCTAACCCGATTCAATGCCGCAGCGGCCGCAGTCCAAGATGCCGATGAGAAGATTATCTTAATGGCCCTCTGTAGTGTTGTGCATCCGGATACTAAATTTGCTAGAAGATTGACCAAAGAAAAACCAGCTACTTTACCCGATTTCTTCCATGAAGCTGGGAAATATATGAGACTTGAAGACGCTGCCACTGAGAGGCAGACAGGGCAACAAAATAAGACAGCTTACGGCAACACGCCCGCTGTAGCAAAGGACGTTCAAAGAAATGACTCTAGAGACAATGCTGGGGGCAAGAAGGGAGAAAAGCGTCTATATCGGCCAGGACCGAGATTTGACGCTTACACCCCTTTGAATGAAACGATCGAAAACATCTTCTTGGCCACTCAAGACGAAGTTAAATACAAACGCCCCCCGTACAAGAAGGAATCAGATAACGCAATTAAGTCTGGAAAATTCTGTCGCTTCCATGAATCCCATAGGCATGATACCAATGAATGCCATCATCTCCGGGACTTGATTGAAGAACACATCAGAAGAAAGAGACTAGAACGCTATGTAAAAGGTCAGGATAGGACTCCAGCTCCTGCTAATGAGAACCCAAGGCTACCCTCCCCAGAAATGGGCAGAGGAAATCGCAACACCAGTGGCTCTAGTCAAGAGAAGATAGTGGTCCATACCATCTCGGGAGGGCCACACATCGCCGACGGAAGCTGGGCAGAGATGGAAAGGTACGGAAAGTCACTTAGAAACAATGAAGAATGCGTTAATTCTATTATAGAAGAACGCCACTCGAAGCGGATAGAGAATGATGACATCACATTCAGTAGGCGTGACCTGGAGGGAAGGCAGTACCTTCACACGGATCCCATGGTTATCTCTGCCCGGCTCGGTCCAGCCGAAGTTTTCCGAATTCTAGTAGACACAGGAAGCTCAGTGAATATCCTATTCAAGCATGCATTCGACAAAATAAAGCTGTCAATAAAGGATGTTTTTCCCTGTAATAAACCACTACACGGTTTCACTGGAAATGCGAAGATGCCCCTCGGGCGACTGGACCTCTTTGTTGAAATTGGAAGTCATCCCCGCTCCGTTGTGCGGAAACAAACATTTGTGCTGATAGAAAACCACTCGGCCTACAACGCCTTCCTAGGAAGACCAGCCTTGTCTGACTTTCAAATTGTCCTGGCCCCATGGTGCCTGAAGATGAAATTTCCAACGGACAATGGAATAGGGGAAGTAGAGGGAGACCAGGACATCGCTCGAGATTGCTATGTAGCTGAACTTCGCAATAACCGCAGGAAGGATAAAGGGAAGAGTGCAGAGACTACCCTCTGCACGAAAAATTTGGAAGCATAGCAACTAAAGAAAGCCCCTCCTCTTCGATATACCAGTAACCCTTTCAATGAATTAGACCCCAGGGACAAAGAGGAGGAGGCCACTGCCGAGCCTGCAGAGGCTATGGAATTTGTATCTGCGGACAGACACGACTCGAGTAGACTATTGAAAGTCGGGTCCCAACTAAAAGCAGAATTGAAGGAACAACTCATTGATTTTCTCCGCCACAACTTGGATGTATTTGCATGGACGCACGCTGACATGACTGGAGTCTCCCCAGACATAGCATGCCACGTACTAAACATCGATCCTACCAAGGCACCAGTAAAACAAAAAAAGATAAGTATGGGGGCAGAACGATCGGCAGCCCTCGATGAAGAAGTAAAGAACCTACTTGCCAATGACTTCATACGAGAAGCCATCTACCCAGAGTGGATCGCTAACCCGGTACTAGTAAAGAAGGCTAATGGGAAGTGGCGAACATGCATTTACTTCTCCAACTTAAATGACGCCTGCCCGAAGGATTGCTTCCCACTTCCCCGAATCGATCAGCTTGTGGATAGCACAGCCGGGCACGAACTCTTATCTTTTATGGACGCATACTCAGGATATAACCAAATTCCTATGCATGCTCCCGATCAAGACCACACTAGTTTCATCACTGACCGGGGATTGTACTGCTACAAAGTAATGCCTTTTGGACTTAAAAACGCAGGAGCCACCTATCAGCGCCTCGTCAAAAAGATGTTTGCGGGGCTAATAGGACAAACTGTGGAAGTTTATGTGGATGACATGCTGGTAAAGTCAAGGAGAGACGACGATCACGTAAGCCACCTGGGCGAGATGTTTCAAGTACTTCGCCAATATGGAATGAAGCTGAATCCTCTAAAGTGCTCCTTCGGAGTATCATCAGGAAAGTTCCTGGGATTCATCGTCCATGCCAAAGGAATTGAAGCAAACCCTGAACAAGTCCGAGCTCTGAATGATATCAGGATACCTTCTACCCGAAAAGAAATGCAAAGCCTAAATGGGAAGGTGGCCTCCCTGAGCAGATTCATCTCTAAAGCAACTGACAAATGCATCCCCTTCTTCGAAGCTCTAAAGAAAGACAAAGGAAAGTACGAATGGGCTGACGAATGCTTAACAGCTTTCCTTAACTTAATCGAACACCTCCAGAGACCACCAGTACTCTCAACTCCGAACAAAGGTGAAGAGCTATACCTATACCTTGCTGTGTCATCTCATGCTCTAAGCGCCGCCTTGGTGAGAGAAGACAAACGCACGCAGCGGCCAGTATACTTTGTAAGCAAGAGGTTTACAGGGGCGTAAGCCAGATATCATAAACTTGAGAAACTAGCGTACTGTTTACTAATCACATCACGGAAGCTGCGTCACTATTTCCAATCTCATTCCATTAGAGTTCTGACTGATCAACCACTAAGGCAGGTACTCCATCGTCCCGACACTGCTGGGCCACTACTTAAATGGTGCATTGAACTAAGTCAATATGATATCACCTACCATCCTCGCACCGCCATCAAGGGACAAGCCATGGCCGATTTCATTGTCGAATTCACTACCAACAAAGGTAAGGAGCAATCGGAAATAGCAGAAGACATCAAGTGGAATCTCTTTGTGGACGAAGCATCAAACGAACAAGGCTCTGGGGCAGGTGTGGTAATAATCACTCCCAGTGGAAATAAGCTACACTATGCTCTAAAGTTGGAATTTGCTGCCACCAACAACGATGCAGAGTATGAAGCAGTGATAGCTGGATTAGAACTTGCCTTAGAGATTGGAGCAAATTCTTTATGTCTTCATAGTAATTCTCAACTTATTGTAAATCAAATACTAGGAGAATTTCAGGCTCGAGAAGAACGACTCATAGCATATCTAAAGAAGACCAAGCTGCTTCTCGATCAATTGGATCACTTTTTAATCAAACACATCCCTCGGGAAGAGAACCAAGAGGCCGACGAATTGGCAAAGCAAGCTAGCATGAGAGATGACACTATTTCTGGAGCAGTGGCCATCTCAAAGCAACTGACCCCGAGTTTTGAGCAGGCAAGGTTTTAAATCTCGGATTTCGATCACGTCTCGTCTCGAAGAATTTAGATAGCTTATCTCGTATCGGGTGAGATCTCGAACGAGATGAGTGCATCTCGGTCATCCATCTCGGATTTACATCTCGGTTTCTAAAATTCATTTCGGAGTTATCTCGGAGTATATGTCATGTCGAAAATTAGTTTTCATACACGTAAATTTATAATACTAGTTACTACCTTAAGGAAAACACTATGCACTTACCTTGAATATATCACACGCTTATCATTAGTAATTTAGTATGGAAAAATATCACTTGTATCATGTAAAATAAACAAATAACTAGATTTCATGAATAATGTTCAATATAATATCATATAAGATAAAGTAGACAAGAAACAAACCATAACATATGCACCTTTACTTTGTTTGATCATTCACTTAACTTTCCTACACAATATAATGTCTCATTTCTACCTTTTATGATTTATAGTGCTGCAAGGGAAATCATAATTTTATAACTTCAAATACAAAATTCTACAAGTAGAATTAAGATATTCTATGTCTGATTATAGTATTTAATTATTAGCAAACAAAATCTCATTAAGCAACTAATAGCATAGATATTTCAAACAAACGTAGAAAATAGCATACATAGTACAAACAATTTCAAACATTTAGTAATATTATAAGAAAAGCCAAAAAATAATGTATGAATGAACATGTAATCATCAAATGAAATTAATAGATGAAAGAGAATTCCTTTATTGCTTAAAAATAAGCCTTGAGGAAAAAAATTATAGCACCAAAGACTAAATGAAATCAAATTGGGAATCCATTTAGAACATAAAGTTAAATAAGTGAAGCCCAAAATTTATAGCCACAAAAAAATAGGGTTAGGAAAAAAACTCAAGAAAGTGTCGAAAAAAGAAAATGAAATCGGATGTAAATTAATTTGGATCAGAAACCTAAATGAAAACCATAAAATGAAATACTTACCATAATCGATGTAGATTTTATCATCTTCTTACACTCGTCACTTCCGTAAAATAAGAGACGAAGATTAAATGAGATTTATATAAGAAATAAGGGTTAAAAAAAGTACAATTAAGAAGGCTTAAATTAAGGTAAAGGATGAGCTAACCTAATACGGAAAAAGAGTTGATTTTTTCCAAAATTCAAAAATTCGGCCGATATCTCGCTGTTAAATCTCGTCCGAGATACCGGATGAGATACTAAAATCTCGTCCGAGATTTGAGTCAGACGAGATTCAAACGAAATTAGTTGTTTCGAATCGCCCAGCCTTGAAAACGAGATCTCGGCCGAGATCTCGACCGAGATGAGCGAGATTTAAAACCTTGCGAGCAGGTGAATCTGATAGCTGCAATTAAAGAGGAAACTTGGATGACTCCCATCCAAAAATACTTACAAGACGGCACACTGCCCGACAAGCGTAACGAAGTCAAGAAAATCTTGAGGAGAGCTTCCCGCTACACAATACAAGAAGGCACCCTTTATCGGCATGGCTTCTCTAACCCTTTATTAAGGTGTGTCGCTAGAAGGGAAGCAAAGGAAATCTTATCCAACATCCATCAAGGAAGCTGCGGAGATCACACTGGAGGGCAGACTCTGGCAAAGAAGATACTCCGATATGGATATTTCTGGCCCACATTAAACAAAGACGCCTTAGAGTTCGTCAAAAAATGTGACAGATGTCAGAAATTTGCTAAGATTCCACGGCTACCAACAACTGAGATTACTCAAATGACCAGCCCTTGGCCCTTTACAGTATGGGGAATTGACTTGATTGGCGAACTGCCAATGGACCGAGGCGGAGCCAAATATGCTATAGTGGCAGTCGACTATTTCACCAAATGGGTGGAAGCAGAACCCCTAAATAAAGTATCTTCAGTAAAAGTTATTAACTTCTTGATCAAAAATGTTCTATGCAGGTACGGAGTCCCACTTAAAATCATATCGGACAATGGACTTCAGTTTGACAGCGAGGAGTTCGCCAACTGGTGCCAAGAGCATGGAATTCACAAAAGCTTCTCATTTGTAGCTTATCCCCAGGCAAACGGACAAGTCGAAGCTGTCAACAAAATTCTCAAAACTCTAATCAAAAAGAAACTTGAAAAGTCAAAAGGCGCTTGGGTGGATGAACTTCCTACGACACTGTGGGCCTATCGCACATCTTTCAGAACATCAACGGGGCATACTCCTTTCTCTTTGGCATACGGATCGGAGGCTATGCTCCCAGTTGAAACTATAGTGCCTTCCCACCGTAGGATCCACTATAACCCAGAAGAGAACGAAGAACTCCTTTACATGTCTTGGATCTAATTGAGGAAAGAAGAAATGATGCAGCCCTCAAAGCAGCAGCTCACAAACAAAAAGTGGCAACGCAATACAACTCCAAAGTCAAGCATCGTAGCTTACAAAAAGGAGATCTTGTCCTCAAGCGAATCTTCCCGCGCCCCGGAGTGCTAGATCCAATCTGGGACGGACCATATGTAATTCATAAAGATCTCCACAACAGAGCTTATATTTTGTCAACAGTGGACGGAGAGGTGTTCCAAAGGGCATGGAACATCCAACACCTTCGTCGATACTTTTCTTAACTTGTACTGCCCATATGAAGTGAATTAACAAAGAGAATCGGTGGACGTAGGCATTTTCGTGCCGAACCACTTTAAAAACTTGTCTCTTTTTAACTTGTTCCTTTGTATCTTGGCTGCTTGTTAACCTTATCCTTTTCTGTTGAACGAAATCCTATGTAATGGCATTTCCACTCAAGACACATCACGGCGCGACTTCACCTGGACAAGACCTAACAGGTACTATGCGAATCTATGCCCTCGCCAATGAGACACTTTTGCTCCAGCATCCCTCTGCTGCGGGTTAACTCATTGCTCGCGGTCGGCCCTTAAAGCCAACTGTAATGAGCCGATTATAAGCCGCTGAGTAAGCCGACCATAGCCTAGACAGCTCATTACGGCGTTTGGCTCGCCGGCAACCGTGAACCTACTTTAAGCCCCAACATAAGGTGTGGCCAGCCAAGGGTAGTTCATGGTTGACGATCGGCACCCACGCTAGCCAGCCACGGTAAATCGAATAATACCCACGATTATGGGCCATAATGGACCGGGTAGTTACTGTGCGCGATCTCGGCTCCGAGTGTCTTAAGTACGGCTGTGGTAAAAAAGATAAACTCCCCGCGGAGGCGTAAGATGGGTGACAAATGTCTCCAAGACCCACAGCTAGGGAAAGTGACTACAAAACCCGTTTGCCTCGAACTTAAGCACATCGCAGGCCTTCCGTGATTGGAAGTTTTACTTTTTCTTATATTTCTATCTTATTTAAAAACTTTCCTCCTATCCTCTATAACGATCCCTAAAGTACAGGACACAAAGTAGGAGACGCACACCGATGGGGATAAGAACTCATGACAGGTCAATCAACTACATTCCATACTCAGTCATATAAGACATTCAAAGCTACCATCTACAACTAAGACATGAAGGGCGGTATTTTCTTCCCTTGTAAATAAATACATAGCTATAATTTATTCGCACATCACATTAACTTTGCACGGTATGAAATTATATCTTAAGCAAGAAACTGGCATCAAACACGATGAAATCACAGGCATGTGCACAGCTGTATTTCTTATGCAACACATAAAAATAACTAAGGCAGTCAAATATGACAGAATCAGCTTAAGTTAAAAATTATAGGCTAAGAATAAAATCGTTTGTTGCCAATAACATAATTACAGCCTAAAAGTTACATTAATGTTTTAGAGCTAGCGTAGACAGCAATGTCAAACAAACCAAAAAGACATCCAGGTCAAGTCAGGGAGTCAGCTGCATCGGAGCTTCACCTCTATCCTGCCGGCCCTCCAAGATCTACTTAGCCATGGGATCGGCACTCTCAGCATGCTGGCTGGAGGTAGTCAGTACCTCAGAGGTCTTGCCTGTCCAATCCAGAAGAAGAATCCATTAGATAAGCGATAAGCAGTCCGGTTACAAAAAGCTAAAAGAGAAGACTTACCAGCCTCTGCTCCTTGATCATCATCCTCCAACTGCACACCAACCTCCTCAGCAACAAGCAGCCGCATACCCTCTTTCACCGCCACCTTCTCCTCCTTGGTAAATTGAGCCGTAACCACATCCATTCGAAAGGCCACGCCACCCTCTTTATCTGCATCGGACTTAGCCTCCTCCAGGGCCCTGAGATAAATCCTGGCCATGACTCGGGGGTAATCATCCATCCAAGATAAGCTGCCCTGTTTCCAAGTGCGAAAGTATATATCTTGAAGCATCTCATCCATTATCCCCTCATTCTCCTCGAACTCCCTTATACGGTCCTTAGAAGCCAACAACTTTGCAATGGTGGCGTCCCTCTCCGATTGGTATCGTGAGCAGTCAGCCTGATAGGTTTTTCTCATCGCCTCCATCTCCTCCTTCAGCTTGGTTTGAGCAAGCTCCGCAGCCTCAAGTTTCCCGGACAACTCCTGTACCCGCTCGAGATTCGCTTTTCGAACCTCATTCACCGTTGCAATAGCCATATCAATCCGTTCCTTACAAACGGCCTCCATTTTCCACATCTCTGCCCTGCTGACCTCTTCCATGGTCTTCTTTAATTGCCTAGATGCGATCTCATGTTGAGAGATCTGGATGGCTTGATCAGCGAGTTGTTTGGCCTGGTCGGAAACCATTAAACGCAGTCGAATGTTAGCACTGCTGATTTCTTCTCCAGCCTTAACCAGTCAAGCATGATGCCCCATCAGCTTCCTGGTTTCCTCAGCAACCCGGTCAATGTTTGCCTTAGCTTCGTCCCCTAAGGTTACAACCCGAGTGGTAAGCAAATCAAGGTCCGGGGACTTGGCCTCGTTAAGCACCCTTACCATGGGATTACGAGGGAGAAGGTGCTCACCAGTAGCCTCATTAAAGGAAATATCGAGAGAACCCGGATCCAGGTCCGGGTGACCCGCAAACGAATTACGAGCCAAGCCAGGATGGTCTATCGGGGTAACGGTAGGATTTTCAGACGGGTGCGGGGAAGGAATAAGCTCAGTATTCTCCTCTGTGGTGTCCTGAAGAGGCTGAGGGTCAGGTGGAGATTCCAACAAGGAGCGACTCCTCTTCTTTCTTTGGATATCCTCTTCGATAACTCCAAGAAGAGGACGGTAGCCGACTACGTCTCCAGGGCAGTTAGTCGGAGACTTTGGCTTAGTGGAAGCCCTTAGAAGCTTATATTGTTCAAGACGGTGCCGAACGCCCGATGTCTTGGCCACTTTACCTGATCCTGGGACAAAAACCAAGTGTTACAAGCAGACATTGAACTATAATTCAAGAGTCAAGTTAGGAAAAGTAAGGACACACTTTAGTTATACAAACCCTAGGGAGGAGTGGGATACTGCAATAAGTCCTGGATCTCGTTCCAGGACGGGAGCTGACCATAAAATATTCCTAAGTCCTTATCATAAATGGAGTCTGCAGAAGTCAAAAATTCACCTTGAGTCGCGGGGGCTGCCTCAACTAGAACACTTTTGGAAGATGAGTCGGCGCCGGCTCCGGCCTTGTCAGCTTTCTTAGGCTCCTCTACCAGAGCCGGTTCTTCCTCCAGCCCTTCGAAAGCTAGGCGGAAAGCATCGTCTGTCCACTCCTGGATCACACCTGCTTGCTTAGAAGACAAAGCCCCAGCACCATCACCACTCCGTCCATCGCCACCATCATCGCCACTCTGTCCATCACCTTCTCCACCACTTCCACTCTTCGCCTCACCTCCTTCACCCTCGCCTCTTTCCTCCTCCTCCGGAACGTCTGGACATGTGCTGGGGAGGTTCCATCGGATTTCTTAAGTTTCTTCCCCCCGGCAGTTGGATGCTTTGAGAAGGGTTTCATTTTACTGCTCTTTGTCGTAGCCCCTCCTTTAGCTTTGGCGGCCCTCTCCTCAGCTGTGTCTGTCTGCTTGACCACAGACTGACGTGGCAGAATCAGGTTGAGCCCCAGAAGAGTAGCGTTCCTGATCAAATAAGAAGCCGCGCTCTCCCCTTCCGAAATGGCTGATATTTCCTCAGCCATCCGAACCAGACGATCGTTCTCTACAACCGCAAAGCCACCTATCGCTAGCAAGAAATAAAGCACGTAAGGAGTAGTATGGTAGTCAGAACAAAAATCATAAATGAGATTCAACTTACAGCCAGAGGTGAAGCGGAGGAAGGAAACAAAGTCATCTTTGACAAAAAACCATTCCTTCTTGAACATGCTGAATTTCGAATATAAATCCAGGACTAGCTTGAAGGACACAACCGACTCTAAGCTAACATACGGAGACCCCTTCTTGTAGCCTCGCAAGTTGTACAAGTACCGGATTTCCCGGTTGGAAGGAGGACGCTTGTATCTCCTCTGGAAGATAATAAACAAACTCACCAAGATAGCATAGTAATTAGGCTGAAGCTGGAAAGGAGCCACCTTCAAGTATGTGATGAAGCTGACTATCCAGGCATTAATCGGAGGGATGGCACCACACATGCAATGATACCTGCTGTAAGCAAAATATCCTTCTAAGGGGTTATACGGCATCACTCCGTTCCCCGGCAACCTCATCTGCACTCTATCAATCCCAAAAGATCTAGATATAGCGTCAAGCTGCTCATCTTTGAGGGAGCTGGGAAAGCAGTCGAGCGGTGAGTTCAAGAGCTCTTGTGGACCGTACCCGTCCACTAACGATCTCGGGGTAGGTCCATGTCGCCCCGGTTCTGCCTGGGCTGGGGGCACGATGGAGGACTCTCCTTTATCCTTAGATTTCTTTTTATCAGAACGGGTTTCTACTTTATGAGACATTATCTGCAAACACGAGAAAACATATCATCAGAACAAGGAGTATAGAAATATAAACAAGCAAATACCTAACAGTCTGGAGTCTCATTTATAGTTCAAAACATAAAAGTGCCATTCGGTAAGTCGAGACTTGAAGTTCATTCGGCACTTAAGCTCCTTAGGAGATCATTCGGTAATTCAAGCATAAAGGTTATTCGGCGGAAGAGAAGCTCACATGGTCCGGCAATCAAACTGGTTCGGTGAAATGATTGATTCGGCAGGCAAGAATTTGGTTCGGCTATTTCAGATAGTAGGGAATAACGAGAGCATAAGGCCCTTACTTATAGGCAAGCATAGGATAACTGGACCAGCTGGTTCGGCACTTGGGCCGAATGGGAGAATTCAAAAAAATAAAAATAAAAAAGAGAACTGAGGAAAACAAAGCGCGACATATGCAGGCATATGCCCCACTTTGGGGGGCAAATGTTGGGCGTATTCTCACCACCGAACCAACTCGCTTCCAAAGCCTAGCCGAATCAACACCAATCCTCTACTACCGAACCACTCCCCACCGGACCACTCACTGCCGATCGAAGGCCCTATCGAACCACTACCTACCGAGTCAATCACCTACTCCCACCACCGGACCAGGGCATCGCCGGACCAACTCGCTTCCAAAGCCTAGCCAAATCCACACCAATCCTCTACTACCGGATCAATCCACGCTTCCACCCATGGCCGAACCAAAGCACGACCGAACCAACGTTGCTAGGCTAGATTGCATCAGCCCAGGCCCACCAGCAGCTACATACATCCAAGACTCCTACCCCCAACCTCACTCTATAAATAGAGGGGCAAGGGTACAACAATGGGGGACAAGTTGGAGAGCTGAAGAACGGACAGAACTTTCAAACAACTTTCATACACTTGTAATCAAAGCTTTGTACTTGTAATCTGAGCAATAAAGGAGAATAAGATATAAAGTGGATGTAGGCACATTCTGGCCGAACCACTATAAACCTTTGTGTCTTTTACAGTTTAGTCCCTGCTTTTTACATATTTGCATAAAGTATCCAAATCACTAAGAACAACAGAAAATCGACTAAATCATACGACTTGGAGGTGTTTACCCATTTTTTGCGCAAACAGTCGCTATTACACATGTCAGGCTTTTATTCATTTAGTATGCTTTTCCTTTGAAATGTGTTTATGCATTTCTGAATTTGAACTTGTAATAAGGCAACTGACTTTGCCATACTTTCTTATTCCAGCAATAAAATGCAGACTCGGCAAGTCAGAGATGCGATTATTGAAATGCGTCATGCGACCGTCACGATGTAAAAAGAGCTAAGTCCCATACTACAGTAGGACTCATTCAAATAGGGAGTGATCATGATCCAGCCGATCACTCGTTAAGTGAAACCCCAAGCTTGGGGGCAGACACATTTAAGTCAAAAAGAATTGAAACACGACAATCCTCTAACGAACTCTAGTTCCCAGAGTGCGAGCTGGAGTACAAATTCCAAATCAAAGCTCAAGGAGGATAGACCCGTCCATCCACGACTTCGCTTGCCATAATCAAGGTGGATGTGATCCGACCATCTGCAACATTGACCAACTCCTCGTTCCCAGAGTGCGAATGAGATCCTAAAATCTAAACAGATGTGATTAACCATATGTCAACTAACTCTAGATTCCCAGAGTACGAACTGGAGTATAAACATAATCAGGTGTGACTGACCACCCACCAACTAAATTTGGTCCCGAGAGCGCGGACCGGAGTATAAACAACAAATAGGTGTGACTGACCACCCATCAACCAACTCCAGATTCCTGGAGTGTGAACTGGAGTATAAACATCAACTAACTCTAGCCCCGAGAGCGCGGACCAGAGTATAAGCATCAAACGGGTGTGACTTACAGCCCGTACATCAGCTCATGTCCCTAGAGCGTGGATGTGATTCTAAGTATTAAACAGGTGTGACTGACCGTAGTTGAATAACTTATGTCCCCAGAGTGTGGACATAATTCTGAATGCTAAACGGGTGTGACCGACCACCTATAAAACAACTTATGTCCCCGGAGTGTGGACGTAATCCTAAACATCAAACGGGTGTGACTGACCACCCGTACATCAACGCATGTCCCCGGAGCATGGATATAATTCCAAGTATTAAACAGGTGTGACTGACCGCCCATAAAATAACTTATGTCCCTAGAGTGTGGACATAATTCTGAATACAAAACTGTTATGACTGACCGCTCGTAAATCAACCCTATGTCCCCGAAGCGCGGATATGATTCCAAATGACAAGCGGGCATGAGCGACCGCCAACATGCAATTTCAATCCCCAGAGTGCGGATGCAAGTACTAGCCGATGAACAAGTGTGATCGACCACTCTAATTCATTTCACTTTAACTTCGT
This sequence comes from Allium fistulosum, assembly GCA_030737815.1. NCBI lineage: Eukaryota > Viridiplantae > Streptophyta > Magnoliopsida > Asparagales > Amaryllidaceae > Allium > Allium fistulosum. Next base: position 1,025,497,169 of record CM060906.1, read on the forward strand.
TCCGACTTAGTTAAATAAAAGTTAGGAAAGGCGAAAAATGACTGCGGACCAACTACTTCAGTTTATCCCCAAGACTGGGGGCATAACTCAAGTACGAGCCGCTGATCGAGACAGTGCAACATTGAGACTCGACTCGACGTCTGGTTATAACCCAAAGCCATGACTTCGGAACTTAATGACCGGACTCGAGTTCGACTCGAAAACTAAAACTTCACAAGTACATTAAATGGAAACGCAAGTGCTGAAACACTTAAACAAACAGACACAGAGTTATGCTGAAAAATAAAATGAAGTTTTATTTCCACTATTCTCTAAAAAAGATAAGTACAAACTTATTCGAAGAATTCCTATAAGCAAGGGCCGAACCTGCATCTATACACAGCCTACAAAAAGCAAAAGGAAGTCCTATTCCAACTATCTACCAAAAGAGAAAAAAAAGAGCAGGTCTATGCCTTTGATATTTTCTCCTTCTTGCTCTTCTTTGGCATAGACCCGCTTGAACTGTCGCTTGGATGTCTCTTCAAGCCTTTACTTCCTCGGCCTACTTTAGCTGTTTTTTCTTCGGCCGGGAGGATTACAGTTATCTCCTCCTCGAAGCTCACATGAACCAGAGCATCCTCTGCGTGCGAGACCAGAGAGATGCTGGCACTTTCCACGTTGGAGGAAGGAGGCGAACCGGTATTGATGATAGTGCCACTAGGAGAAATAACAAATATCGGGACCGGGCCAGGACCCGCCATGCCACAAACTCCACGATTCAGCTCGGCCTTAATCTCTACCATTATTTGATCGGCCCACTCCACATGAATGCCCATGGGAATACTGCTGGTTGGACCAGAGGAGCCAGTTATGATCACATCTTCGTTGTAACACCCCGCATTTTTAGATAATTAAATAATCAAATAACGATGAATAGTGAAAATAAACATTTTTGGAAATTTTAGAATATGGCCTCGAAACTTATACCATTGTGTTCGTGGTGATTTTCTGATCAATTTCCATGTATAACTTGTTGAAATTCGAGTTAATATGAAGAAGTTACGAGAGAAAAAATAAATCAAGGTTAATCGAAAAAAAAAGAAATTAAGGCCTACGGGTCGACTCTCAAACACACAGGTCGACCCGCATTTTGTCCTGGACGACAATTGATCAAGGTACGTGCCAAACTTATTTAATTCAATTTTTGTGCAATCTAAACCATTGTTTTGTAAATCCAACGATTCGCAGCAAGCCTGTGACGTGGTTGCATCAGATTCAATCCTAAAATCCGACGGTCTTAGATCCCCAAACTCCCCTATAAATAGAACCCTAGGCCTAGCTATTTCTCACAATCAAATTTTCTCCCAATTGGGTTCATTGTCTGAGGCTGAACCCTAAATAGAAAATATTTTTAGGGAAAAGATCTTCTTAATAAAAATATTAGACGCCTTAGAAGGGGATACAAAAAGGCCATGGAGCAGAGCTAAGGACGACAAGTAATTGGATTTAAATTGTATATCTTTTACGTTTATGATATATTGTCGTTGGATTCTCGTTAAATATGTTAATTCTGCATTTATTTCAGTAATTAGTCTACTAATTAGTTATGTTGAAACTGTAAATTTTATAAGAGAACTTATATTTAATTATTATTTATATGGAAAAGAAAGAAAGGAATCCAATTAAATATGAATAATATTAGGCTTAATAGTTATAGAGAAAGGCATAAGCCTAAAAGTAAGAAATTTACAGTAAATTATGCTAAAACGGAAGAAATAAACTAAAGGGGAAAAATCTAATAACTTGATTTGGAAGTTAGTGATAGATTAGTTAGTTGGTTTAGAAAAGGCAATACATTTCCATAATTTAATATTGTAAGAATAATGATAAACGTGATTGCAAGAATAAAAGCAAGAAAAATGGAATTAATGCAAATTAGAGACATCACTGTATTTTGCATTACCCAACAATTAAAGAAATAATAAAAGAAATATCTTACAGTTACGAATTGTTGTTTATAGCATTATTTAGTATTAAAATTAAAATATGAAAATGGTTTTTTAGCATAGTTTTTGTAATCAACCAAATAGAATAGAACTACTTCCTAGAATAAAAGAGAATAATGTGAAGCGTTAACGAGATTAAAGAAGAAGAAATAATCAAGTTAATATTTGACAAGACTAGAAATAATAAACAAAAGATGTGACTAGATCTGCATTTACTGCGCGGATAATAGAATAAAAGTGAAGCAGTTATTATGATAAGTAATTTATGACAATTGGACGTAGTCCCAAGTTAAGAGGTCATATAATATAAGAGAACTAAAAAGAATACAGTATCATAATAAAAGAAGACAAACTAGAATATAAGAGAAACACTTGCAATTACATTTATAACATGTAAGTTGTCAAAGAAAGAGAAGAATATAGAAATAACATTTGCAAGTATAATTGTAACACGTAGGTAATAATTAAAAAAAGAAAGAAACAAAAGAGGCTTATTTTATCAAACTTAGATCTTGGATTAAGTTAATAAGCAAAAATAATAGTAGTGGCCAATACCGGCCGATGTGCACGTAAATGTGCATATATTTACAACAATATTTTATCTATTTTTATTTAAATAAATGTCATATTTGGGTATTTTAACATGTTTAAAACCAAAATTCAATTATTTTCAAATCATCATATATTCATCTACATACAGGGGCAAAATAGTCATTTTTGTGCATGTGTTAATTTGGGACTTTTTACTTGGACATTTTTCATAATTTTTATAGGAATTTGGATGCATATGGAAGAGGGTTTCATGAAGATATATGCATGCACAATGGACTACAAAGGAATGAAGAGGAAATAATTCATGCTCATGATCATGGAGGACCCCACCCACTTACCTAAATCTACAATTAGAAGCTAATGGACAACTAAGTGGAGGTTAAAGCTTCATGCATATTTAATGATGGATTAATTAGAGGTTAATGGTTACTTGGAGGCCACACTTCCTAAAGGGCATTTTTGGAAGCACCCTAAAAATTGAATTAGGGTTTTATGCATGTATAAATAGCCCTCTTATGTACATGTAAATATTTTCTTACCTTTCAATTTACTTAGGAAATTAAGCAAGCAAGTTGTAAGCTCAATGTTACATGAAATAAAAATGGTTTCCTAGCCTCTTTCTCTTTTCTTTTCTACATGCTTTTATTTACTTTTATGCTCATTTTTTCTTATGCTCTCTTTCATTTCATGTTCATAGCTTAGATTTACATTTATGCACTTAGTTTAGTTCATTTCCTTCTAGTAGTTAATCTTCTTTTTCTTTGTTTATTTTCTACTTTATTTTATGTTCGATGTTGAAATCTCTATGTATTGAAATGATAACACAAATGAGAGGCTAAATCCCTTTAATTTAGGAGTAATGAAGCTTTCTTTTATCATGTAGATTCAACATAATTTTCTATGTATGATCTCTTTTGTGCTTCATGAGAAAATGGATGTTTATGTTTGTTTGTGTTTTATGTTGAATTTGATAGCCTTCTTTGTTCATAACAAATTGGTTATGCTTATCTCATTAATCACAAATTGCCTCTTCACCTAAATATGATCATGGCAATGAAGTGAAGTTTTAATCAAAATTTGATGACCAATGTTACTAATTAATAGTAAATAGATCATGCTTAAACTAGATTTTGGTTTCATTTTCTATGCCATGTTTCATGAGATTTGAAAAAGTAGGACTAGATTTGTATTATAGTTTGATGGTTTGATTTGTGTTAATTAATAACTCAAATAGGTCATGCTTATGATAAATACATCACTAATCCTACTTAGATTAAAAAGAGATCATCATTTGAGTTTACGTTGATTTATGTGAAAAATATAAGAAAGTGGATTTGCCTCTAAATTGAATTTTAATCACATGGTTTTTAATCTCAACATTTGCTTAGTTTTCTAGTTTTCAAAACAATCTACACCTTTGGTTTAATTTGATTGATTAGAAAATTTTAAAATCTTAAAAATTCCCTACGGATCGACCCGTACTCGCCACGTACTAAAATTGTACGCCGCGCGCTTGCGGTAATTTTAATTCAAAACTTATCGGCGATTTTCTAAACCGATAGAAAATTCATCGTTAAACAAGTTTTTGGCGCCGTTGCCGGGGAGTTTGCTTTGATTTTAATTTCTGTTCTTCGAATTATTTTTGTTTGATTTTTGTGTGTTTTTGTTTTGTCTGTGTTTGCATTTAAAAAAAAATATTGTGTGTTTGTTTGATTTTTGTGTTCATTTGTTGTTTGCTAGTTTTTCTATTTGTTTTGCATTTCCATTGCTATTAAAAATAATAATTATACATACAAATTCAAAACAAAAACAAAATTATTTTATTTCCTTTTCATTTTGCATTTCATTTTCTTTACAATTTTTTTTACTTTTTTACAATTTACATATCTTTTTTTTACAATTTGAACACCTCTGTCATATCCCATTGCCCACTAGCCAAAACAGTTTGTCACTCAACTGTCAACCCAACCCCACCACTATTTCATTCCCTACTGTCCTAATATTTCAATCATATTCTTGAAATCGACACACCATCTCACTACCCATTACAACATCACCACTTATACTGCCTTAACCATAAACAACCATCAATTCTGCTCTCATTCCACCCACTGTTGCAGAGAAACACCACGACTTCTCTCCACTCAAACCACCAACTTGTTTGACATTCACTATACAGACAATAGCATACACCTGAGCATCACTTCAACACCATTCATACACTTCCACCACATAACCAGTCCATCAACTCAACACAACCACCCTTGAATATCTGTACTGCTCCATCACCACCCATCTACACTGCCATACTGCCATCACATAACCAGCCAACATAAACAATCACTGCTGCTTCATCAATCCATACTTCTTCACTACTGTCAAATATCCAAACTACCTTGTGCCTTCCATATCCCTTAACTCCACTGTCAAATCCAATACAACAACTAACTTTCATCTCTTCACAACCCACTGCTACGTCACAAACATACATCCTTTCTACCACATCATCACAGTTTAATCACCACAATCATACAACTACAAATTGCCACCACCCCTGCCAATCTAACAACCATCTCATCCATACCATACACACTGTCTTGCTTCTACCCACTGTCTATAACCTACCCCTTGCTTCTCCACAAAATCATACTTCTCCACCACAATTCCCACAAACACACTCCAACAACCAGTACATACTGTGCACTGTTGCAGTTCATCCAAACTGATGCACATTGCCTCTCATCACCTGAATATTACCTGTCAACATTACCTGTCAACATCAGAGCCTTGCACTATGATCAAACTACACTGCAATATTACCTGTCAACATCAGCAAACATTCCCTCTTTCATTTACAAACTACTGCAGTTCTAACTCAATTCCATCATCCAGTTGCACTTCAAAAAAAAACTAACCACTGCCAAACATACCCATTGTGCAACTGTGCACCAACATATCACCACCAGAAAATCTCAACAGCAATACCTCCTTCTTGCTGCCTGTAGTCCATACAACTACAACTCCACTACTTCAAATTGCTAACTGCTACCAGACATTTGCCTACCTCTCTGATTCAATCTGCTTCATCAAACTACACCGTGCACACATCAAACCATGCACATCAAACTCATACATCACACACTTACATCAAGCTCAAACAATCCTTTTAGCATCACTCACCAATATACCAATTATTGCCCCTCCCATGTACACAGCCAAACCACCAGCAAACAACGTTTGCAACTACAACGAACCCCATCTGACACTCGAAAACAAACAGCATCCCCAAATCATTCAAGTTCAACAATACTTCCCCCCATCGCGACAAGCTTCTAGGCATCGCGCCTCTAACTCCAGCTTCCATCGCCTGAAACAGCCAACGTACCTCGAACCCCCAATTCACCAGAAATCATCGCGAGCATTTAATCAACCACTGCACCAAATCAAACGCTAGCCATCGAATCTGCAATCGCCTTGAACACGCGACTCTCTCCGCAACCAAAATCTAACAATTGTTATGGCAATTCGACAATTGAACCACCGCAATCGACCAGACCACAAACTCAAGCAAATCGCCTGTCAACCACCTCAGCCTCTTCAACCGAAACACCGAACACCACAATCGTCTTCTATTCCTCCCCAAACCAAATCGTGACCTCTCCAGCAACCCGCACCTATCTTCGAAATCTTGAATCGAATAGTCTTTGCAAATTTGATTTCTATTCGGCGAATTTACTTTGTTTTGACTTTGCGGATTTGAATGCTTGAAATTTGGACTTGGAATTTGTTAATTTGGTGAATTAAAAATATAAGCAGAAGTGTTACATGTACGAAGACCAAAATTGTTGAGTTTCGTAGGCCGGGTTTGCATATCTTGTGGCTGTGGTTTTAGTTAATTTTTTTTATTTCTTTTGTGTGGTTTTAAATTTTTTTTTCAATTTGTTTCTAGCTCACTTTTTAAAAAAAGTATATATTTTGTTTTGTTTAAATTGTTTTTTAGTCCAATCCTTAAAAAAAGGTTTTTCTTTCTTTGATTTTAGTTTTGTTTCATCCTTTTTAAAAAAAATTCAAGTAGTTTTGGTTTGTTTTAAATTATTTTAAGTGCTATCCTTTTAAAAAATATTGTATATATCTATTTTTCATTTCAGGTTGCGAAAGCAAAATATCAACAGAAGAAGTGCTTGCCAAAAATAATTGCTTGCCTGCTTGCTTAAAAAATTATTGCCGCTTAAAAATAAATTGCCAATAATCTGTACACTCTGGAATTGCGCTTTCATCACTAGTTTTAATTTGATTTGCATTGTTGGTTGCTTGCAGTTGCATTTATATATAAAAAAATTAAAATCCAAAAAAAACTTCATTTTAGTTGCATTGTAAATCACGTTTAATTTTTGTTTTACATTCATCTCATCTTGTTTTATTTTCTAAGAGCAATACCCCAATTCACATAAGGTGAGGGATTTCATCACACTTTCCTTAGCCCACAAATCGCATTCATCGTAGAATTTGACTAATAATAAACGTTAGACATTCGACTTAAGGGTGTCGCGAGCTCATCTAGGGGTTAATTGTATCTTCACAATTTTTTTCTTTGAACAATTTTATTTCTTGGTGTCTAGGCTACGGCAGAGAAATAACCATTTATAAATATTACGGTGATTCGTAAATATTATAGTGGTTGTTCCTCTGAAGGTACTTAAACCTTCGGTTAGCATTGCTACGGTGATTCGTGGTGCACCGATAACCCCTGCCCGTTACCTGGCTAAGAAATATTTTGTTGATTTAACACAAAGTGTGATTATACAATTTTGGATTAGGTGCTATTAAGGACAGAAAACTGTAATTAAGTCCTTTGCATTCATTTAGTTGCATTAGTTCATGCATATTTAAAAAAAACAAGAAAAATCCAAAATAAAATTTGTAAATTTTACTTAACTTAGTTTTTAATCCAAAAAAAATCCTTTTTCCTTTCCTTTGAAATTTTTAAATAAAAAAAATCCAAAGAAAAAAAGAAAATCTTTTCAAAAAAAATTAAAACAAAAATCAAATTCCCATTTTCTAAAAACAAAAAAAACTTTTGGCAAATATTTAAAAATTCAAAAACAAAAACATATAAAAATTTGAAAAGCAAAAATAAAAAAAATCAAAAACAAAGAAAAAAAATTCAAACTTTTCTTTTCAAAAATAAATTTCACTTAGTAAATAGATTCCTTTCTTTTAAAAAAAACAAAAACAAAAACAATTTTTCACTTCATTTTCCAAATCTTGTTTCATTTTCTAAACTCATTTCTAACTTCTTTCTCTTCTCGACTTTCACTTGTGCATGAGTACTTGGAGTCATGACACAATAACAAATCGTTGGACTCGCGACTCAACAACTAACCGTTTAACTCGAACAAACGATCCTCCCAAAATGGCGAACGAGAATGCCCCTCGAGCTTTTATGGATAGAATCTTTCTCGATAGAGTTTCTATTCCGTCTTGCATCACGTTACTCACCCCTACGGGTAACCACTTCGAAATTCACTCGAACAATATTTCCACGCTTCCAAAATTTGGCAATTTAGAGCACGATGACCCATACATCTTTTTGATGAAATTTGAACAAGTTTGCGCAACCATAAAACTCCAACAACTTTCCGATGACGGAATCAAACTTCGATTAATCACATTTGCTCTTACGGATTACGCTGAAAAATGGTTATACAGCTTACCATCGTAATCGATTAAAACTTGGGAAGAATTCGTAAAAGCTTTCTTACCCCTTGGAAAAAATGAGCCGAATCCGAAACGAAATTGTAAATTTTCATCAATTCAAGGGAGAACCATTTGGAAAATATTTTGAAAGATTCAAAGTGCTTTTGATAAAATGTCAACACCATAACTTTAAAAAATGGACAATTTTCCAAATCTTGTACGATGGACTCGAAAACAGCTCACGGACCATGCTCGAATCAATGTGCCAAGGCAACTTTCTTGCCCAACATCACGACGATGCTTGGCAATTTCTTGAAAACCTCGCCGAAAGTCGTCCCAATGGGAACGTTCGAACGAAAAATCAATTTACTCACGATCGAGTGCACACTCGATAGGATCTTCTTTTGCTTTGGAAGCTATGATCGACGCAATGATTAAAAATTCGATAATGTTTTCTCATCAAATCAAATGAACCAAGCTTCCCAACCGATGTGTCATAGATGCAACGATCCTAATCATATAGCCGATCAGTGCCCTAATTCTGTCGAACAAATCAATGCTTTCAATAAAGCCAAAAACGACCCGTTTTCTCCAACGTACAATCCTGGTTGGAGAAATCATTCGAATTTTGCTTGCAACCAAAACAATCCCAACATGAATACAATTCGTCCCAATTTTCAAGCATTTCCGAACAATGCTTCGAATCCTCCCTTTCAGCCCAACCATTTTCAACCAAACTTTGCGGGTCCATCTCATAATCAACCACAACAATCAAATTTTCAGCCAAATGCTGCTCACCCTCCCCAAGACAATATACGTTTAACTTCGCTTGAGAAAACTCTTGAAACGTTGGCTAAAGAAACTACTCAAAGTCTTCAATCAAACGGCAATTTGCAAAAATTATTGACCTCATATATGCAAAACACAAACCAATCGATTGCAAAACTTGAAATGAAAATGAGTCAATTAGCCACGTCTGTAAGTGAACGCAAACGAGGAACATTCCCAAGCCAGCCCCTTCCAAATCCCAGAAATTAAAATGCAAATTCAAATCAAGCCCATGTTCAAGATAGCAACGTCACCCAATTAAATGCTATCACAACTTTACATTTCGCTAAAGAAATCGATAATCAAGTCGTTAACCCAAACGATTTACTGGAAACCTCTCTCGAAGCTTCAAACAAATCAGAACAGAACGTGGAGCCAAACGTTGAATCAAATGCCGGTCAAAATTCCTCTTCTACTCGAGTAGACATACCTACCGAGTATCGTGTTCCATTTCCACATCGTCTTCAACCAAACAAATACCCATACCAAATGGAAAAGATGTTGGAAATTTTTAAACAAGTCAAAGTTAACATTCCGCTTCTTGACATCGTTCAGCAAGTCCCAACGTACATGAAATTTCTTAAGGACTTATGTACCCAAAAGCGATACACTCAGTTGGCCAAAAAAGTCTTTTTAGTTTTTGTGAAGTCTTGTCTCAATCCATACCCGTAAAATACAAAGATCCTGGCTACCCTATGATTTCGTGTACAATTGGAGACAAGACGATTAACAAATGTTTGATTGACTTAGGCGCGAGTGTCAACTTGATTCCATACTCCGTGTATGAACAATTAGGCTTAGGTGAGCTCAAACCCACAAAAGTCACGCTTCAATTTGCCGATCGCTCCATTAAGCATGGGAGAAATCAAGGACATGCTCATTCGAGTAGGGCAATTCATATTCCCCGTTGATTTTATCGTTCTCGAAACACAATCCATGACAAATCCCACGAGTCAAATTCCATTGATTTTAGGCCGACCATTCTTAGCCACCTCAAATGCCTTAATCAATTTTCGCAACAGCTCGATGAACATCTCTTTTGAAAACATGACTTTGGATCTTAATATTTTCAATCTTGAAAGCCAATCGAATGAACCTCGTGACCAAACGTTGGAAGTTAGTGCCATTCACGAAAATTTTGAAAACGAGACACTTGACCTTAACAACGAACGCGAAGCTGAATACGAAAAATTGTTTCACGAAATCCCTAACGAAATTGAATATACTCTTCCCTTTGAATCGCTTCCAGTTGAGTTCGAATCTCAACCCAATTCTTTGATCGAGCGACTCTCTAAGTTGGACCCCAAACCACTTCCCGATCACCTTAAGTATGCATACTTAGGTGAAAATGAAACTTGTCCTGTCATAATTTCTAACGATCTTTCTCTTGACCAAGAAGCTTCTCTTCTCTCTATTTTTTTGAAAAACAGAGAAGCAATTGGGTAGTCCATTACCGATATTAAGGGAATTAGCCCTGCTACTGTCCAACATCGCATTCACTTAATTGACGAAGCCAAACCCACTCGTGATGCACAACGGAGGCTTAACCCAAAAATGAAAGATGTGGTTCGTGATGAAATTATTAAGCTCCTTGATAACGGTATCATATATCCTATCTCCAATAGTTCATGGGTTAGCCCAATTCACGTTGTACCAAAAAAGTCTAGGCTAATTGTTGTCAAGAACGATTCAAAAGAACTTATTCCAACTCGCACTCAAATGGGTTGGCGTGTTTGCATTGACTATCAAAAACTAAATGCCGCAACACGTAAGGATCACTTCCCTCTTCCCTTCATTAACCAAATGCTTGAACGTTCAGTTGGCCACGAATTCTACTGCTTCCTTGATGGTTATTCCGGCTATAACCAAATTCCAATTGCTCCTGAAGATCAAGAGAAAATGACTTTCACGTGTCCATTTGGTACCTTTGCTTATCGACGTATGCCATTCGGACTTTGTAACACTCCTAGGACTTTCCAACGATGCATGGTTGGCATTTTTTCGGACATGATTGAACGCTTTCTAGAAGTTTTTATGGACGATTTCTCTACCTTTGGTGATTCTTTTTTCGATTGTTTACATCATCTCGAGTTGGTTCTAAATTAATGTAAGGAAAAACATTTGACTTTGAATTGGGAAAAATGCCACTTTATGGTCAAACAAGGGATAGTCCTTGGACATATCATCTCAAATAAAGGCATTGAGGTAGATAAAGCGAAAGTTGACGTAATTGCAAATCTACCCATTCCCTAATCTGTTAAGGATATTCGATCATTTCTACGACACGCTGGCTTTTACCAACGCTTTGTGAAAGACTTTAGCAAAATCGCTCTTCCTTTAACGACTCTTCTTGGAAAAGACGTTCCTTTCAATTTTAAATCTGATTGTATCTCTTCTTTTGAACGTCTCAAAAACAAACTCATTTCTGCTCCAATCATTTGCGCACCCAATTGGGATCTCCCATTTGACATAATGTGTGATGCTTCTAACTTTACGGTTAGTGCTGTCTTAGGACAATGCATCAACAAAATCCTTCATGTCATTTACTACGCGGGTATGACTTTGAACGACGCTCAACTCAACTATACAACAACCGAAAAAGAGCTTCTAGCTGTCGTTTTTGCGCTCGAAAAGTTTCGACCTTACTTGATAGGTTCACACATCATGGTCTACACTGACCATACTGCTCTTCGGTACCTTTTTGCCAAAAAGGTTGCAAAATATTGTTTGATTCGTTGGATCCTTTTACTTCAGGAATTTGACCTTACAATCAAAGACAAAAAGGATCTGATAACGTCATAGCCGATCACTTGTTTCGTCTTCCGAACGCACCATCTACTTTGCCAATCAATGAAAACTTCCCTGATGAACAACTTCTTTCAATTTCTATCGATCCATACTACGCTGATATAGTGAACTACTTAGTCACTAAAGAAACTCCCTCATCTTGGTCCAAACAGGACAAATGCAAATTCATGTCCCAAGTGAAGTATTTATATTAGGACGATCCATACTTGTGCAAATATTGTCCCGACCAAATCATCCGACGTTGCATTCCGAATAATGAGATCAGGAGTGTTCTTTCATTTTGCTACGATCAAGCGTGCGATGGACATTTCGGTCCTTGAAAAACTGCAGAAAAGGTGCTTCAATGTGGTTTCTATTGGCCTTCTCTTTTCAAAGACTCGTTTGAATTTTGTAAAACTTGTGATCGATGTCAAATGCTTGGACGAATTTCTCGACGAGATATGATGCCTCGAAATCCCATTCTTATGATCAAAATCTTTGATGTTTGGGGTATCAACTTTATGGGACCTTTTCCCAATTTTTTTGGAAACTTGTATATCCTTCTCGTTGTCGATTACGTCCCAAAATGGGTCGAAGCCGTTCCTTGCAAAACCAACGACCATAGAATTGTTGTGAAAATTCTCAAAGAAAACATCTTTTCGAGGTTCGGCACACCTTGCACAATAATCAGTGATAACGGGACCCATTTTTGCAACCGTTCTTTTGAAACTTTAATGAAGAAATACTCGATAACCCACAAGTCATCCACTTCGTATCATCCTCAAACTTGTGGCCAAGTTGAAGTTTCAAATCATCAAATAAAACAAATCTTGGAGAAAACTGTTAACAAAAATCGAAAAGATTGGTCTCAAAATTTGACCGACGCGCTTTGGGCTTACCGTACTACTGTTAAAATTAACCTTGGGATGTCCCTATTTCGTTTAGTTCACGGTAAAGCTTGCCATTTACCCGTTGAAATCGAACACAAAGCATTGTGGGCAATAATGAACTTAAACTTTGATCTTGAGAAAGCTGGCGAAAATCGAAAACTACAAGTCAACGAACTAGAAGAACTTAGGAACGACGCGTATGAAAACGAGAAAATTTACAAAGTAAGAAAAAAAGTTTTTCATGACAAGTCAATCCTAAGGAAAAAGTTTTTGCCTAACCAGAAAGTTCTTTTATATGACTTAAGACTTCATTTATTACCTGGGAAACTTAAATCGAGATGGACCGGACCAATTGTGGTACGAACCGTTTTTCCACACAGTGCCATAGAAATACAAAACCCTAGGGATGGATCGATTTTCAAAGTCAACGGTCATCGTTTAAAACCTTTTTTGGAATTGCCAATTAACCAAGAGGAGGAGCTCATGATCCTTCATAAGCCAAGCTACATCTAGTAAGAATGTTAACCCTCTTTTGTAAATATGTACATATTTTTTCTTGTTACACTCATTATATCATGTACTTATTGTGCGGACACAGTAAAAATTAAGTGTGGGGGGGTCTCATTTTCACTTTTTTAAAAGTTTCATGGCATTTGTGAATTTTCATTTTCTTTTAACTCAAAAAAAATATCAAAATTTCTAAATCTCAAAAACATTTTCTTTTTAACATTTTGATTTATTTTTGAAGAAACACTATAGGATAAGTATAAGTTTTAGTCAATACATTGAAATTTTTGAAAATTTATTTGTCTTAGCAAAAATAAAAATGAAGTTTGATTACAAATAACAATGGTTTAACTAGTCTATAGGAAGGTCCATATGTGTTAATTATGAAGTATATTCTAATTGAAAATCTTCGTTTAAAAAAGTGGTAAATTTAAAGTAAAGGATATAACATTTTTATCTTCTAAGTTAAATGGTGGTAAGATGATTTTGCAAAACTCTCTCTTTCTAAAAAAATAGAAAAAAAACACAAAAAATATATAAGTAGACAAAAAAACATTTGTATATATGTATATATTTTTAACACCTAGAGTCACGTGTTCACACTCGTGTCTTCTCTCACCATGCTCTATACCCTTCTCACGTAAGCCCGAAAGGCAGTGCACGATCGATATATCTGGCCTCATTTTATCTGAGTTAGGTGTATGTATATAAAAATTCTTTTTAATAACGCCTACAGTCGATAAGTGTTCACACTTGTGTGTTCACTCGCCATGCTCTGTATTCCCCTCACATCAGTCCGCAAGGCAGTGCATGGGTAATATATTTTGCCTCAGTTTACCTGAGTTAGGCATATGTAAATATTGTTAATATCAAAAAAATTTCAAATAAGAGAGAGTAAGCAATTGAAATCTAGCACTATTTTTACTTATTTGATTTAACTTGTTATTGAAAAGAAATGAGAATACCATTTTGACAAACTTTGATAATCAACTAAGGATCCATTTCATAATTACATTGTGTTATCAACCGAAATAACTAACCAAACTATAGTCTATCTGTTATGACAACTTAATTTTTATTGGAAATTTTGATAATTAAAAGGACTTAAATTTCTTGATATTGACCAGAACTTATATTTAACTTATTAGTGTCAATTTGAAAGTAAATCCGTCATATGAAAATACTTTCAAAAACTTGCATTCATCCCATTGTAAATAAATCTTGCATTTTGTAAATGTTTTCACTTTGCATTTGGATTTTGTAGGTAGTATCCGCTGAAAACCCTCACGAGATAATACTCGTCCTACTGGGGACACCCAGAGGTTTAACGGCTTGTTGCATATGCTAAATGCAATCATGCTCCCTACAAAAACGGATTTATCTTAGTTTTCCTTTATTCGAGGACGAATAAAAAGATAAGTGTGGGGGTATTTGATGTGCACGTAAATGTGCATATATTTACATCCATATTTTATCTATTATTATTTAAATAAATGTAATATTTGGGTATTTTAACATGTTTAAAACCAAAATTCAATTATTTTCAAATCATCATATATTCATCTACATACAGGGGCAAAATAGTCATTTTTGTGCATGTGTTAATTTGGGACTTTTTACTTGGACATTTTTCATAATTTTTATAGAAATTTGGATGCATATGGAAGAGGGTTTCATGAAGATATATGCATGCACAATGGAATACAAAGGAATGAAGAGGAAATAATTCATGCTCATGATCATGGAGGACCCCACCCACTTACCTAAATCTATAATTAGAAGCTAATGGACAACTAAGTGGAGGTTAAAACTTCATGCATATTAAATGATGGATTAATTAGAGGTTAATGGTTACTTGGAGGCCACACTTCCTAAAGGGCATTTTGGGAAGCACCCTAAAAATTGAATTAGGGTTTTATGCATGTATAAATAGCCCTCTTATGTACATGTAAATATTTTCTTACCTTTCATTTTACTTAGGAAATTAAGCAAGCAAGTTGTAAGCTCAATGTTACATGAAATAAAAATGGTTTCCTAGCCTCTTTCTCTTTTCTTTTCTACAGGCTTTTATTTACTTTTATGCTCATTTTTTCTTATGCTCTCTTTCATTTCATGTTCATAGCTTAGATTTACATTTATGCACTTAGTTTAGTTCATTTCCTTCTAGTAGTTAATCTTCTTTTTCTTTGTTTATTTTTCTACTTTATTTTATTTTCGATGTTGAAATTTCTATGTGTTGAAATGATAACACAAATGAGAGGGTAAATCCCTTTAATTTAGGGGTAATGAATCTTTCTTTTATCATGTAGATTCAACATAATTTTCTATGTATGATCTCTTTTAGGCTTCATGAGAAAATGGATGTTTATGTTTGTTTGTGTTTTATGTTGAATTTCATAGCCTACTTTGTTCATAACAGATAGGCTATGTTTATATCATTAGTTACGAATTGCCTCTTCATCTAAATATGATCATGGCAATGAAGTGAAGTTTTAATCAAAATTTGATTCATAATGTTACTAATTAATAGTAAATAGATCATGCTTAAACTAGATTTTGGTTTCATTTTCTATGCCATGTTTCATGAGATTTGAAAAAGTAGGACTAGATTTGTATTATAGTTTGATGGTTTGATTTGTGCTAATTAATAACTCAAATAGGCCATGCTTATGATAAATACATCACTAATCCTACTTAGATTAAAAAGAGATCATCATTTGAGTTTATGTTGATTTATGTGAAAAATATAAGAAACTGGATTTGCTTCTAAATTGAATTTTAATCACATAGTTTTTAATCTCAACATTTGCTTAGTTTTCTAGTTTTCAAAACAATCTCCACCGTTGGTTTATTTTGATTGATTAGAAAATTTTAAAATCTTAAAAATTCCCTACAGATCGACCCGTACTCGCCACGTACTAAAATTGTACGCCGTGCGCTTGATGTAATTTTAATTCAAAATTTATCGATGATTTTCTAAACCGATAGAAAATTCATCGTTAAACACCGACAACATTCCCTTTCAGGTCTAGGACTGATGGTCTCAGACATAGGTGGGCTGGGCTTGCTGATTATGGTAAATAAGTAGCCAACGGAATATGAAAAGTAAACCAAACGCATAATAAAAGTTTAGACTTAGGGTCTAATAAAATGGTAAGATGCATTTGGAGCAGCCCAAAGGATGAAGAGCCTAACGAAGCAGTTCATCACTGATTTCAGTACCGAAGGATCACGTCCAACTTAGTTATCTTGGGCTAGAAGGAAGTACGAGACTTGAATGGGACGTGAGAATACTCTAGGATGGCCCTCTGGGGTAGGCCTAACAAAGCTTCACCTCCGGAGGCAGTTCTGTAGGTGTTCCATCAAGAGAGTATGCCTTGACTGCTTTTGCATTGCAAGCCTAACGAAGCGGAGCTTTATAGGCAATCAAAAGGTTGATGATGGAGTAGGATATTCGTATGACACCATACTCCCATTTACGAGTAGGTTTTGGCGGGCAGGACCCAAAAGGACGGTCGCATGCGGAGATCAAGCCATCATCAATCAGAGCGAGTTGGGAAAGACTAGAGTTAAACCAACAAGCCAATGATTCTTTCACTATCGAGACATTGGATGAGGGGCGTAGCGAATTGGATGTTTAGATTGTTTGCAGTAGGACACAACCACTTAGCTCTTGAGTGGTCTTTCGATTAGTTGAGGGGGGCTGTGTGGGGCCATAGCCATGATGAGAAAAGAGACATACCAAGTAGAATATCTGTATTGTAGACCTAATGAAGCAGACCTTTACAGATGTATAAAATCCACAACCGAGTTCCGTACAAGGTAGATCTTGTTGGCGAGATTCAGGGAGTAGACAGAACGATTGCGTATAGTCCTTAAGGTACGCACTGGGTGGTACATTATGGATGTACGAGCACTTGTATAAGCTAGTGCAGACGCAGTTTTATGTTTTCATAGTAGACGACAGAACATCTGTATTGTAGGCCTCACGAAGCTGTCCTTTACAGATGTAGCTACAGTACGCTCTAGTAGCAAGACCATGGAGTCCTTTTCGAGGAGGATACGGAAGGTACTATGGGTAGTACCTAAGACCAATGCGGTTTTTGGGCATGTAGCTACATATATACATTGTTTATTAGGTCTTAATCTACTAGGGAGTAGATGTGTACGATTCACGCATAGAGGCGGGAGTATTATAAACCCAATAACCCTAATATAGCAGAAAATGGAAATAGAACGATATATGTAGAAATTTTCCAGCTTTGAGACACTTTCTTAGAAAGTGTTATTACCTTGGTGAGTATTTACTTACTATTATATTTTAATCAGTTCCATTGTGAGATATCTATTTGAGCTCTGATATATTTATATTTGCCTATTTGCAGGATACCAGATACCCAACTCGGGCTTCAGTAGGCTTGGATTTTAGAATTTATGTGAAATCCGGACCCACTGAAATTCGGGTTGTTACATTCGTCCAAGTTGAAAGGCATTTCAATGTTCGGATCGCTTTCATGGCTAAGGAGCGCATCCAATATTTGTTCATCAAACATGCAACTGCCTTCTTGCGTCTCCCCAACCGATGTAGCAACCGTTGTAATTGTGGCCTCCGTCATTATAGCCTCCTGCTCATGATGCATGTATTGAGTCGCAGGAGGATCGATCGATGCAACATCTGCAACTGAATAAAGATAGGAGAAAATATTAGTGACATCTTTTGATAGTGCTCCTACATTTGGATGAATGGAAGAAGTATTCAGAATACCTTCCTCAAATTGACTCGTATGCCGGGTCGATGTGCCTTCAGAACCGCGTTCATGTACTGGAGATAGGTGCGGTTGGTCAGGATCATATTCTGGAATGGATGGCTGATCAATAGCAGAAGTAGGTTCAGATTGAGAGACTTGGATCGCTTTGGAACCTACTCCTCGGTGCTTAACTTCGGAACCTTCTCCAACGTCCGGATACTTAGCGGCTAACTTCTCCTTTTCAAGAGCGACGGTAGTGTCATGTGTTAGGAAATCCAATCTACGGTTTCGATGACAACAACTATACAACGGAAATCAAATATATATATATATACAGGTACTTGTTAGAACAACGTCACTAGAAAGATAAGAAATAGGCCCAAAGGACACTACAAGAGACTACAAGTCGATAGGAACAAAGAAGCACAGGAACAAGAAAACTAAAACTGATATGCACAATATCAGACGTCTGGGTGCACAAGCTAGACGTCTGAATCAGTTCTCTGGAACAACAAACAGTCAAAACCAAACGTTTGGTATTAGCACTCAGACGTTTGAAAATCTACCATATTCAAAAAATATATGGTATCAGACGTCTGAGATATATACCAGACGTCTGAATTCAAACTCGGATTTCAAATAAGAACTTCAACTGCCACATTCGAATGGACATCTTCGCTTCTCTTCGCTGCAACTCTTCATCATCAACAGAAGCAACTGTAGAGCACTTGTTAATGGACATAACTACTTAAGATACCCATCTACAACTATATATAGCATCAAGAATAAAGAGAAAGTACTTACCTTACATACTTACGCTTTCTAATTCTATACTATATTCTTGACCTCTACACTCTAGCCATCTTTACTTGTATTCACTCTTCCATATACTCAGTTCTTCATAGACAATATTCTTGAGAGATACATTGGAAGCAATTGTACTAATTAGTCAACATCCGTGTTATACTAGAACACACATTTGGCAAGAACAACTCATTGTAACCAAGCATATTCCTCCGGGCGAAGCGAGGGTTTTTGATAGTCGAATTCCGAAGGGAAGCTTCGGAACTGGACGTAGGACGGGAGGTCCGAACCAGTATAAAATCCTGGTGTGCTTATTCTATATTTACTTAGATTAATATTATTTTAGTTGCATCATATATTTTGTCACATATACTTGCATGTACACTACACGATCCACCCCGTAGACTTATATTTGGTATCAGAGCAAGACATATAGAATTTTTAATAAACGTACTAACATAATTGAAGAAAGTTTACATATTTCATGTGATGAAAATTTCCTGAACAAACATACTAATAACGATGAAGAAATTATTCCTATAACAAATACAACAAACTCATCTAATAATGAGACAAATGCACAAAATAATACTCTAGTGTCACCCCCTAGAATTCTAAAAGACCATCCAAAAGATAATATTATTGGGGATCTTAATTCCAGAGTAACTAGAAATCAATTCAACCAAATAAGTCATATTGCATTTGTATCAACTTTTGAAACAAAGAATTATAAAGAAGCTTCAAACGATGATTTTTGGATAATAGCCATGCAAGAAGAATTAAATCAATTTGAACGTAATAATGTTTGGGAATTAGAACCAAGACCAGAAAATCAATCAGTTATTGGAAGAAAATGGGTATTTAAAAACAAAGCAGATGAAAACGGAGATATAGTTAGGAATAAAGCATGTTTAGTCGCTCAGGGTTATAATCATGAAGAAGGTATCGACTATGACGAAACTTTTGCTCCAGTAGCAAGACTTGAAGCCATACGTACATTACTTGCTTTTGTAAGTCATCACAATTTTAAATTATTTCGAATGGACGTCAAAAGTGCGTTTTTAAATGGTTTTATTAAAGAAAACGTATATGTTGAACAACCTCCATTATTTGTTCACGAAAAATATCCCGATCATGTTTTTAAATTGCACA
Organism: Allium fistulosum; assembly: GCA_030737815.1. NCBI lineage: Eukaryota > Viridiplantae > Streptophyta > Magnoliopsida > Asparagales > Amaryllidaceae > Allium > Allium fistulosum. The sequence continues at coordinate 1,025,517,119 of CM060906.1, forward strand.
AAGCCCTATATGGGTTAAAGCAAGCCCCCCGTGCCTGGTACGAACGTCTTAAAAATTCATTTAATTACTTCTGAGTTTAAAATAGGTAAAATAGATACGAATTTATTTATTAAACGAGAAAATAACGACATCTTAGTCGTACAAATTTACGTAGATGATATTATTTTTGGTTCAACTAACGAAAATCTTTGTTCTCAATTTTCAAATATTATGAAAAGTGAATTTGAAATGTCTCACATGGGTGAATTAAATTTCTTTTTAGGATTACAAATAAAACAACTTGAAAATGGTATTTTTATACATCAAGAAAAATATTGTAACTATTTATTACGTCGCTTTGGAATGGATAAAACTTCAAGCAAACCAACATAATGAGTACTAGTGTTCACTTAGAAAAAGATGATAATGGAAAAGATTTTGATGAAAAATTATATCGTAGTATGATTGGCTCCTTACTATATTTGACGGCTAGTCGACCCGACATTATGATGAGCGTATGTCTTTGTGCCCGATTTCAAGCAAAACCAAAAGATTCTCACCAAAGATTTGTTAAACGTATCTTACGATATTTATCTAGTACTAGAGATTACGGTTTGTTTTACCCTAAAAGATCATCATTTGAACTTGTTTCATATAGCGATGCGAATTTCGGTGGATGTAAAACAGATCGTAAGAGTACTAGCAGAACGTGTCATTTTATTGGACAATCGTTGGTTTCATGGTTTAGCAAAAAGCAAAATTGTGTATCTTTATCCACTTGTGAAGCCGAATATATTTCAGCGGCCTTAGCATGTGCACAAGTGATATACATGCAACAAACGCTTAAGGATTTCGGAAAAGTTATCGATAAATCACCAATATATTGCGATAATACAAGTGCAATAAATTTATCAAAAACCCTGTAAATCACTCACATACTAAACACATAGATATATGACATCACTTTTTACGCGATAATGTAGACAAAGGAATTATTACATTAGAATACGTAAACACTAAGAATCAAATAGCAGATATTTCCACAAAACCACTAAATGAACAAACGTTTGTTAAACTACGACGCGATTTAGGAATATGTTCTCTTAATGATATTATCGGCTAATTCTGAGTTTCATTTGTTTATTTTTGGTTAAAAAAATTTAATCCACAAACAAAATCTTGTAACACTAACCAACAATTTTTTAGAATGTTTATTTATAACTTTTTACAACATGAATAAATAGCTCCTACTTTTACAAATAAAATATAGATTTTATTGGTTCCTTTTAAAATAAACAAAAGCAAAACAAAAACATGTCTTTCGACAACTCTCACCTCTCCTTTTCAACACCAACCACGGATAGTTCAGCGGATACCCCTCATCGACTCCCTACTCCTACACCAGGTCAAGAGCCGACCTATAAGTGGTCCTCCTACCACACAGGATTCACTCCCGACAAAAAACTATACTTCGAATAAAAAGTCACTGCAAGACGATTAAGTTTTTAGGAGCAAGTTGCGATCAAATTTTGCAATTCACGGAAGAAGGATGTACATGAACCTCTTCTGATTCCTTGCAATTCTCTGGATCCCTCTTCCTCTTATCGAACACCTTCGGATCCTTCACCTAGACAATTCTCTGGCTCCCCAAAGACCAACGAACGTGGAAACATTTGGTCTCCACTCAAGCCATGGAAGGATAGCAAGTCTAAAGATCGCAATGCTTCATCGTCACCTAAATAAATATACTTATTCTCATTGTATTTTTATCTAAGTATATTTTTATTCTTCTTCATAAATAATAATATTATGTTTTATTAAAATCAATCTCTCGAAAAATAAGCAACACCCTTCAAAACTAGGCTATTTTTAGACAAACTGGCCATTTCAGACGTCTGAACAATGCTATCAAACGTCTGACACTCATGTCACACACAATTTTTCAACATCGTGCATATATCAGACGTCTGATATAATCTTCCAAACATCTGAAAATACTTTCTGCCTCATAAAAAAAAGGGCAAGAGCCTATTTTCAGACGTCTAAAAATGGTTCCCAGACGTCTGACTAATGTTTCTGCCTTCTCAACATAAAAACAAGGCCAATTTCAGACGTTTGTTTTTACTTCCAGACGTCTGACAAAACTCTCTGCCTTCTGAAATTTCTAACTCGATCTCTTCCAAACGTCTACCACCAATAACCAGACGTCTGATCTTATTTACTATCTTCAAACTAGGTTAAATCAGATGTCTTATTCACCTTCCAGACGTCTGAAATTCAATCGACACTCTTAAGTAACATGCTAACGTCTATGTTTTCTTTTTCTCACTTTCATTTCATTTCGTATCTTCTGCAATTTCAATATCCTAAATACTCAAAGTTGTTTTTTCCTCCAAACACGATCGAATCTCATGGCACCCAAAATGAAAACCCTAAAATCTCTAAGCGCAAGCAAGACCAAGCTACTTCATCCAACCCGAAAATTTGCTCTGACGATCAAATTGAGAGATGGATGAATCGCGTACCTCATTCAATCAAAAGATATGAAGACATTCAAAAGAAGAAGCTTCATACAGGTCGTTTCTACAATTTGCTCAAATTTCCTATGTACGACTTGGATGAAATATGCGAAAATGCGGGGTTACATCAGTTGATCTCCTTCAACTCGAATAATATCCAAATAGACTAACTTGCTATATTCATATTCTATGCTAATTTAGATAGCACAGTAGTTTGGAATACCGATAACGACAATAATTGGCTATGGTCAAGTATTTACGGCAACACTATTAGACTAACTCCGGGGATCATAGGTCGAACTCTCAGATGTTCCGACACCGGAGAAGATTTATATAATATTCCAGATATGCATTTCAAACCAAGAGATAATATCACACATCAAATATGGGAAGATGAAATGCCTAGATTTGCATCAAAATACTTAAGACCTAAGGCGAGACTTCTCACTAGAATGATAATCAACACTGTCATTCCTCGCCTTGGTAGTCATGAGCAAATCACAGAGTTAGAACACAAGGCTTTATATGCTATCTTCAATGGAACAAGGGTTAATTGGGCGAAATTCATATTTGATGAGCTCAAACACTATTGGACTCGATCACGCCCATCCACCATCTACCCTACATACATCATGCGTCTTCTGCAGGCTCACAACATCCCTTCATATTTATCAACTTTTGAAGAGATTTCTCCAAATATGCATTTACCATAAAATCCTCCATATTTTATACCATTTGAAGAATTGACGCAACGACGTCAAGCGTGTCAAGCTATGCCTCCACCCTAACAACAACCTGAACAATAACAAGAGGAACAACAACATCGCAAGCATACTCCTCCTCCTCCTGCACCTTTTGATTATTCGTGCCAAGACGAGATTTTGGAGACCCGCACTGAGACGAATCCAAATGAGAGTATTCGCGACTTAACTCTCCAAAATCAACTCATTCTGTCAAGGAATCAAAAAAATTTGGCTAAGCGTATCGATAGCTTTGAAACAACGTTTGCTTCACGCCTAGCCACAGTTGAAGAATCGCTTTCAACTACACTATCAGTTCTAAAAGAGGTTCTTCAACGAGTTCCTGGTCCTACACCACCTTTGGAAGATTGTCCAACTCCAACGCCTTCTCCTCCTTTGTCAAAACACTCTAAACTTTTTGAAGAGGAAAAAGAACCTCTCCAACAAACTCTGACATCTCCAAAAAAACAAGCTAGCTCTTCCAAGAAAGAAGATGAAGGAGATGATCAAGTTAAAACTTCCCCAAAAAACCCTTAGTTTTTAGGATTCCATCTTTTGTATTATAATAATAATAAAAAATCTATGCATGTAATCAATCAATTTGTTTAATGAAAAGTGCTTTTTGGTTTGCTATTTCTGTTTATATTGATATAACCTTCCTACAATTGGTACATATTTCATGTTATGAACATGTTCTCTAAATTAAAAAGATATTAACACTTATTGATAATGCCAAAGGGGGAGAAATAATGGAAAGCACATATTCAGGGGGAGATTTATAAAATTATATCTAAGTACATTGTATAGTTGTCATCATCAAAAAGGGGGAGAATGTTAGGAAACCCAATCTACGGTTTCGATGACAACAACTATACAACGGAAATCATATATATACAGGTACTTGCTAGAACAACATCACTAGAAAGATAAGAAAGAGGCCCAAAGGACACTACAAGAGACTATAAGTCGATAGGAACAAAGAAGCACAGGAACAAGAGCACTAAAAATGATATGCACAATACCAAATGTCTGGGTGCACAAGCCAGACGTTTGAATTAGTTCTTTGGAACAACAGACAGTCAAAACCAGACGTATGGTATTAGCACTCAGCCGTCTGAAAATCTACCATATCCAAAAAATATACGGTATCAGACGTCTGAGACATATACCAGACGTCTGAATTAAAACTCGAATTTCAAATAAGAACTTCAACTGCCACATTCGAATGGACATCTTCGCTTCTCTTCGCTGCACCTCTTCATCATCAACAGAAGCAACTGTAGAGCACTAGTTAGTGGACATAACTACTTAAGATACCTATCTACAACTATATATAGCATCAAGAATCAAGAGAAAGTACTTACCTTACATACTTATGCTTTCTAATTCTATACTATATTCTTGATCTCTACACTCTAGCAATCTTTACTTGTATTCACTATTCTATATACTCAGTTCTTCATAGACAATATTCTTGAGAGATACATTGGAAGCAATTGTACTAATTAGTCAACATCCGTGTTATACTAGAACACACATTTGGCAAGAAAAACTCATTGTAACCAAGCATATTCCTCCGGGCGAAGCGAGGGTTTTTGATAGTCGAATTCCGAAGGGGAGCTTCGGGACTAGACGTAGGACGGGAGGTCCGAACTAGTATAAAATCCTGGTGTTCTTATTCTATATTTACTTAGATTAATATTATTTTAGTTGCATCATATATTTTGTCACAAATACTTGCATATACACTACACGATCCACCCGGTAGACTTATATCATGGAGGACTTTCAGTTCATCTCCAACAAGTATTTGATTTTCTAGCTCTAATTCATCGATGGTTGTTGTGTTGCGAGCCACCTTCTTGTCCTCCAAAAGACGGCTCCAAGCCTTATATAATTGAAAAGGGTAATCATCGTCGAGCCAAGTTAGATTGATGTTTCTCATAACATTGACATTGTATATGACCAGGAGATCTTCAAACTCATTCTCCATCCTGGCCTCCACCGCTTTAATCTCATTTTCAATTCTGGCCTCGGCTTCTTGAGCCTTTAAGTTTGCCGCATCCCTTTCATCCTTAAGTGCCACCGCTTGTTCGCATGCTTTCTGAGCGGATTTGTTGGTCTCATCCTTCTCCTTAATGACCTCAGCTAACTTTGCCTTTAACTCCTCAAGCTCCTTGAGCGCAGCATCTCTCTTTGCCACAATGGTGGTGTTCCTATGGCCATCTCCTCAACCAAGGCCAAATGTGTCTGTCGCATTCTTTCCATGGATTGATTATCCTCATCGGCTTTCTTTTCAGCCTCCATTTCTGACTTCCTTGAAGATTCGGCCTTGTTTTTAAGTACTTTGATTATACGGTTCTTCTGAGCGAGATCAGTCTCCATTTTCTCGATTATTTTTGCCCCATCGAAGGCCACCACTGAAGCTTTCTCCTCAGTTTTCACCTATTCTCGATACTGATTATAGACATTGTGTACATAATCATGTACCATTTTTTCCATGTCATTGGGGATTCGCTTCAAGTTCGGAGGGAATACGAATCCATCAAAGCAGACATTTGGAAAAAAAATTCCAACTTAGCAATTCTGATCGCTCCCTCTCCAGTGGGCTCGATAACTGCTGGTTCTGTAGCAGTAGGAGCTTCCGCCTCTGTCCTTCGACGTTGCTCATCAGATCTCGAAGTTTGAGGAGGTACTATTTGACGTGAAGTTTCTGAAGATTGCCTTCCGGAGCCGGAGGGTTTGGAAGAACCTTTGGGTGGTGGCGATAGAGATTTGGAGTAGCGCCTACTTTGGCGTTGCCTCTCCCTCTCCCTTTCATAATGGTCATGCACTTGGCTGGAGCGGCCGTGACCATAGTCCCTTTCAGTATCACATATTTGAGGCTCAGAATAAGAACTAGAAGAATGGCATTTAGAACGCAGACTGCCGAGCATCAATCCTTGCCTCACCATTGTGTCTTTAAAATGGAAAGAAAAGCAGAATTAGTTATCTCCTGAAACTAGAAAACATATGGTTAGAAGTTGTGTGGTGCCGTGAAATGTGTGTATGCATGTGCAAACCCCCTAACCAACCGATTGTGGTGGCCTCGCTCGCACAAGTTGGCTCCCCTACATCTAAAGCACTTAAGCCTACATCAGTTTGCGATGGGGAGTGGATTCCCTCTAATCCAAAATCTTGAAATGAAGTCAAGTCATCGGGAATAGGGATATCTGCCAATCCTTTCAGCGAACTCTCCATTTACGGAGGAGAAGTCTCGCGACTTATAACAGTTGCGGCGGGCTAAGATACTACAACAGTTTTACGGCTCTTGGATTTGTGGGCGAGAGCCTTGCCTTTTCTTTTTAATCGAAGACTCTATGAAGGTGCAACTACGGGCTCGTCCCCAGTTGGCACACTCTCGTCATCTCCATGATTAGTAATTACGATTCTGGGAGTTCTTCTTCCTCCTTGCCTCATTGGAACCATTCCGGGATTTCCTACAAGCCTGATGCTTTGATCTCTATCTATTAGCCCCACGGTAATCAAATTTTCATCTGTAAGGACTTCATCAATTTCTCTAAACTCGGCTGGCACCGACTGGAGAATCCTTACTATCTCTTTAAATTAGGCTCCTTCGGGTCGCGGAATCAAAGCTGTAACATAAGCACAATGTTAGACTCAGCATCAATTAATCTTATCCGGTTAATCGACAAAGAGGTTCGAGAACTTACGTCTAACTAGCCACTATCTGGCAAATCCCGGTGGACACCGAACGAAGAACAATTTGGTTTTGAAGTAGCTTAGTATACTCCAGGCTCCTGCCACTACTTAGCAATTTCTGACTGCTTCCAGAAAGATAAATGAAGGGTTGTCCATGCGACTTTTAACGTTGAAAAGAAACCTGATTTCCTCGAGTCGGAGGTCTTAAAAGATGCTCCAGAAAGATAATGAATAAGCTGTTGAGCAGAGCGTACCAGTTTGGATGCAATTGAGATGGAGCGATCCTCAAGAAGAACAACACTTCTTGAATAAACTGATTGAAAGGAGGCAGTGTTCTAGCTACACACATGAACCTATTGCAAGCCGTATATCCTTCTGGGGGATTGTGGGCTCTGTCTTCTGGCCCGGGCAGTAAGACATCATTTATTGACAATCTATGCCTTAGGCAATCCTGCCTAACATGTCTTTAGAAATTTTAGAGCGGACAAAATCCTCTGGATTTGGGATGAAAGCTACACCTGGCAATTCGTCCGGGGCCGGGCTAACTACTTCAGCCGCGACAGTTGGCATTTCAATTATGGGAAGTGGAGGACTCTGGATATCCTGCAGCTCAGAGCTTTCGGGATCCATAGCTATTAAACTCAATAAAAATCATCATTAGATGTCAATAAACCCGTGTTCCTCCCTGTGTGAAGTGAGTGATCGTGTTGTGCAGTGTAGTGCTACATAATACTTAAGATTTCTACAAGTTCGAAGGATGTTAAAACGACAAGACTACAAGATTCAACCGTAGTGACCGTCATCGCTGACCATCACAACCATGTCATCCTGACTTCGGAGGATGATCCATGCTAGAGTTCGTCAAGTTTGTCAAATAAAAGTTCCATCGACGAGCTTTGAAGGGTAGTCAAATGTGCAGTTTAACGGTTAAGTCCAGATATGCAAGGCTGATGCTCGTCGAAGTCAAATGTTCGAATATGCAAGAGTTTCGTATCCATTAAGGTTCAACATGGATCGCTCCTCCAAAAGCCAGATTTCGTATCGATCAACATCCAAAACTTTGTATCGATCACCAGTTGTTACTTCGTATCGATCGTTCCAAATCGATGCGCTTCGTATAGATCCCAAAACCTTGGCTTCGTATCGATCACCCCAGACTGCTCCACTTCATAACGATCCAAGGTAAGCTCAAGACAAGCAGCCACGTATCCATCTACCTCCATCGATTCGAAGCCCCACCGTTCCAGATCGATACGAACCACTTCCCACCATTCCAATAACTACTTCATATCCATCGCCTCGATCGATAGTTCTTCTTCTCCATGCTACCACAAGTCCATTGCTCCCTCCTCGACCTCACTCCAACCAACTTCTGGCATCAACAACGCCGGCATCGACAATGACCAGGGATGGAGCGGTGTTAAGATTCGAGTCTCATCGTTTTAAGATGGATTTATTCAACTAATTACCTAGTTTAAAGTGACTGGTTTAAGGATTAAAGATTGTTGCTTTGGAGACGAAGACTTTACTGTTCTCTTCTATTTCCAATCGATACGAAGCGGATATGAAAGCAATGGCAAGTGAGAAAATTTGGCTAAGTACAAATGGTATTTATATGAGTTCATACCCAAGGGAAAAAGATGTTTCATATCCCAGTTGTTATACCGAGGTAACTGGTTACCTCCATCGATACGAAGGCAGAACTTCGTATCCATCAACGCAAGTGTATCCAGCTAGTTCGTACCCATTTGTATATCGATACGAAGCATTTCAAAGGACCATCTATTTCGTATCGATAGCCGTTGATACGAAACATGCATTCCAGCTTCTCAAATCGATCGAGGAGAGGATCGTTACAAAGGGATGACTTAAAACAACCATCAAACGTTGTTACAACTCGAATTTCACATCGATCCAGGAGAAGATCAATATGAAACTCAACTCAAACAAAAACGAAAGAACTTGACAACGACCCGTGAATGTGCAAATGTGAACAGGAGTCATGTTAACAGACGTGCATGAATGACGAACTAACATTCAACTTTCAAAATTAACAGGGATTGAATGCTCACCTGGTGACTATCAAAACAGTGAACAACAAATTGCTAGCTCTCGACACTCAGTTACAACCAAACACTGCATGATCATTGGCAGTCAATAACACAACATTTATATTACTTGAAATCAATCAAGGGTTACATCTCTTGATGAAAAGACAATGACTTTTCAATGAATCGGATAGAACTTCTTCAGGATAAAGAGTGCAGCTTTTTAAAACACGTCTGTTCACACAGGACGTACTTTGAGGGGAAAATGTTATCCCAAATATATAACCACAAATACTAATTTGAGGCCAATAGCCACCCAACACTTAACCAATATACATATCGATTTTCTATCACTACTGGTTTTTGTTTTCAACATACAACAATGTTATAACCATAATGTCCATAATCAGGTTTATTTTTCAATAATCCATATAAAAAGATATTATTGAAACAATTCAACAATAGCGAGGAATCTTGTTGGATCCCTTCAACCTATTTTTCCCCCTGCATCACAAATGTTATATAATCATAAAATAAAATCAACCGCTTTTAAGGATTCATATACAAAAGTTCATCCGCTCTTAAACAGTAACGTAATAGGGTCACATCCGCTCCAATAGGCTGGAATATATCCAAACCAACTAATAAATATAGTAATTCATCCAACAATTTTTTTATCAACTATACATTATACCAGTTAACCAAAAAGTGAGTTTAACTCACCGAAATTTTCTGTTGTTGCCGAGGCGTTCCAGTTTGGAAATAAAATCGAACGGCATCCGATTTTAGGCCAAATTTCATTAGTCTCCAAATTCGTCCAAACTAGTTCCATTGCGAAGCTTTCATCGATACGAGCGCAACGCAAAAAGTTTGCTCTCGATCGGACCTCGTATGAAAGAGTAATGCAATTTTAAGTTTTCAACTATTTTTTAATTAAATAAAATAAACTAATTATATATAAACTAATTACACTTATACCCCCACTGTTCTTCCCCAATTTGAATTGGCCGCTCATGTACCCTACTTCACCATGGCCGCACCTTTGACTGGCCACCGCTCCTTCCTCCCTCCACGAAATGTCCTAAAACCACCACCATACTCCATCTCTCCCTGAGCTCCACGACCTTGACCCATCAAAACCTAACCCGAGCATCCACATAAAAAAGCGACCATGCCTCCTTCCCTTCATCCGTACACACACCATAACCCCCCACACTCAACCGCAACACGCCCAACCTCGGCCGTAGGTGACATTCCATTCCCTGAACCCGAATAACGACTCCATTGCTGGAATCGATTGGTATATTTTCAAACAAACCAAGCCCTAGTTTCATACTCAAGTTTAAAGCCTACTGGAACAACATCAAACCACAAGCTTCAGCCGTACCCCTCCATTTCTGATTTAAATTCAAATTGATTTGAATTTTTAAAGCAAATGTTTACTTAGCTTTTTTTCTCTTCTGGTTTCAATCAATTAAACAAGAGGGAAGAGGCATTTAAAGGAAGATGGGTACGGTCCTGAATAGGTAAGGGTGTGAGGTATGGTGATGGTGATGGGTCAATGATTGTATGGTCAAATCTAAGTAAAAATATTATTTAAATTAAAAATATCTAGCTATATAATTACGAACCCCAATCAAGACATTCCACCTGGCGTTCTATATGTTATACCGTTATTCCGAACGCAATGGAACTAGTCTCGAGCCCTAAATCGATCGTATGTAGAAGATAGCTTTTTGAACCCAATTATTATATTAAATTTTCGATATTAATTTCAACGCATTTCTATTTCGCACAACCAAACGATACATCTGATTACTACGAAACTTGATGACGTAATAAAATACGGATCCAATGAAACTGGTTTTTCAAAATCCGAGACAATGCCCCGGAAGGCTATTTTCACTCGTTAATTAAAACGAGTTATTTTCAAAATCAATTAAATCACTGTTAAATCTAATTTAAAAGTCTTATTATCTTTATTCTTATTAAATAGAATTTAAATAAGATTTGAAATTATTTTTATCTAACTTAAAACCCAATATTCGATGACTTAACAAATTTCAATTATAAAATTCAACAATTTAATTATCCAATAAATCGCTATATTCAAAATTCGAGTTATTTAATCTATAAAATTAACTTCTCAATATTTAATATTTATTAAATATTTAAATTTCAAATAACTAAAATTCTAGGTCGTTACATTCTATCCCCCTTAAAAGAATTTCGTCCTCGAAATTACCAAGGTAAGAAAAATGCCCAAACCCGTTAACTTTTCAAAACTAATTGTTGAAATAAAATACCAAATCCTTTAAAGTCTTTAACATTCCAAAATCAATTTGTTTAAACCTTGTTATTACTTTTACCAAGTTTCCAAATTCATTCATAGATCCCAACTAATATTATCCATTTAATCATTTCAAGTTATAACTCAAAATCAAATTTTAGTTATCAAAAATTTCTTCAAAATTTCTCAAAAAAATTTCTAACGCCTAAAATTTATGAAAAATTTCGCCAGCATCTCCTTTGCGCAGCTAGATCAGAACAACTAAAAATCGCCTTTACAAGCCCAAGCTAACAACAGAAAATCAAAGCCAAGTGGCTCAACCATAAAACCATCAAACCAAGTAACAAAATAAACATGCACCTTTTTTTGGGCAACCAAATTTTACTTATGAAATCAAAGGCATCAAACTTGCTCTTACTTTTATATGCCTGCATCTTATTTACCAATTATTATCCCGCCTTTTGGCAAGGCTGTGACACCAAGGATTTGACTAGAAACCATGGACAATCCATCCCGAAGATCGGTCATACATAGGTTCACTATGGATACTGGCGAATTTGGTCCGAGTCCGGATCGAGCTACAATTAACATGGTGTGACAAGCAAAGCTATGAAAGCCGACATTCCAAATTTTGGATCAATCGGAGTTTGTATGCTTAATGTATGGATCGATCAAGAGTCATGTACAAGACCTCATTTCGTATCCATCATAAGCCATCCTACTTCGTATCCATACAGCTTCGTATCCTTCGAACTTCATCCGTCAGTTCGTATCCATCTTCATCCTTTTCATACCCATCAGCCCACAAGCATCAGTTTGTATCCATCCATCAAGGCCCTTCGGTTTGTAACCATCAAACAAAAGCGGCATGTTTCCTATCGATCACTCACTTGATCAATACGAAGGAGAGAGCCAGGTATCGATACGAAGAGCACATGCAAGTATTGTATGAAAGCAGCATACAAGGAACGATACGAAGAGGAAAATGTCAACCAAGAGAAGCGGACACTCAGCATGAAATGTGGATCTCCCCTGAACTATCGCTCCACGTCATCGATACACAATTGATCGATACGAAAGGGGATCGATACGAAGGTCTATCGATACGAAGGTATCGATATGCATGCTTCAGCCAGTTGTAGAAGTTGCAAAACAAACCTTGGATCGATCATAACTCAAAATCTACAAGTCCAAATGCTACCAAATTTTCACTGGAGCTTGCTAATTACCACCTCAAGAATGACTCTGATCGATCTCAGCCCAAATGGACACCATATTTGATCGATACGAATGGAATGGAGATCGATCCCAATCGATGCCAAATGACCCCTGATCAATCTGGTAAGCCCACCCACGTGTGAGAAGGAGTATTCCGAGTTCAAAGGTAGATATTTCCAGACCACACCTATAAATAGCACCCCTACGCCTACAAAAAGGTACTTTTTGACTCTGCTACGTCGTTACTCTGCCGCAACTCCATTGTAACTTGAGTTTTAGAGTAGTTCACTGTTGTAATCGGTTATCAATTAGTAATAAACAGCAAATCATTCAAAGTGGACGTTGGCTACAACGCCGAACCACTATAAATCTCTGTCTTTTTCTATTTTCCGTTTGCTTATTTTGGCGTGTTTGTTAGATTAGCCTCTTTTTACATTTAAATTCTTCATTCTAATCTCTTCAAATACATCCGAAGAATGTTGTGCCCAATTTTGGTACAAACACCAATGATATCCAATCATATGATTCAAAGTCATATTATTCTGCAATTTCAATTTTCAACATTTGCTTTACTAAAGCCCGTACGATGTGCATATAGCATCCATACGCATAACCAATCCGATCGCATGTTCGATCACACGATCTCACTTTCGAACTAGTATTGTTCACACGACCATTCTAGTGCGGACTCAGGTCCAGTTCCTTGATTAGAAATCGACATTCTCCTTACATAGCGATATACTATGATAGAGAATTCCAAAATCAATCAAAAATCCATATTCAGTGTTCGCCATCGAGAATCGAGTGATAAATTTTATTCGGATCGATGTAAATTAACTTGAAATCATGTACTCAAACCTGGATAAAACTGTTATGCAAATAAAATAATATACGTACAACCCACGTATTTATTTCAATTAATTCTTAACTATACCAAATTCGTTTTATTCACATTTACTTCATTTACATTCAATTATTCACAGTTATTATTCACATTGCTTTATTCATATTTATTATTTACTTAGTATATCCTTTTAATATTGATATCATATTCGTTTTAAATCAAATCCAATTTCATCTAACTCAATTATTTTTTCTTCCAATTTCAATATTACATTTTTATTGACCAACATTCTAAAACCATATTCACTCACTAATATAATTAGTTCCTTCACTAATTCATTTCAAATCTTGATCAATTTCTTTCAAAAATTATTTTATTTAACTTAATTTAAGTTAAATTTCATTTCAAATTTGGTTTTCTCAACATTTATTCTCAACAAATTAAAACATTGTTTTAACTTACTAATTCTTGAAATTTATAAGTTATCAAATTATTTATCATATTTTCAATAAACACGTAATTGAAAATCCCCAAAGTTCAAACACCTTATTCTAATTCATTTCAAATCATTTTGGAATAATATAGATATAAATAATTTCCTTGGTGTATCAATTTATTCTTTTGGATTTTAGATTCTAAACTAGTCTTACTAAAATAAAACTCCAATGGTAGCAATTTCTTGGAAACCCAAAAATGAACGTCGATGATGTAGTAGTCATCACCGATATTATTTTTCAGCGATCGAAGTGAGTTAGTGCTTTCTATTCCTTTAAAACCCTTTTTTTAAAATATTTCCATTCAAAAAATATTTCCCATATAATACTATTATTATTTTCCAAAATTTTGAAAAACAATTCCAAAACCGAGGGATTGGTGTAAAATATGATATTGGAATAATACTTTTTGTTAACCCAAAAAATGGATCAACACCCTAGATCAAATGTGAAAGCACCAGTGCAGATAATCAGAAGAACAAATCTCAGATAAACTATAAACAAATTGCAAAAGTAAGAAAAGAGATGGAATATTTATAGTGGTTCGGCTGACTCTATCCTACGTCCAGTTTAATCAATCTTTATTATGTTTATACTAGTTGAATCTCTCTGGATATAAACTAGTTAATCCTTAGATCTAAGTTACAATGAATAGGAATAAGTCACAAGTACAAAAGTTAACTGGAGAATCACAATAACCACCTTGTTGACTATTGTGAGGGAGAAGAAAGTTGAAGAAGTGAAGGAATTCCAGTAGAATAATGGAAGCTCTCTCTCTGGAAAAAGATCCATCTCTAGTTGTAGGTAGGTGAGTATTTATAGGAAAGTTCAGTGGGTATTGGGCCAAAAGTCCAAGTGTAGAAGAGTCCAATTGTTACATCAAGTCATCACTAAAAATCTCAAATCAATCTAAGTCATCTCTATGGATCCCTAGCTATCCATAGGGGATGGATCGCTAGCTATCCATAGGGGATGGGTCGCTAGCTATCCATCAACTTAGCATATTTTTCTACCAGAAGCCTTTACTTAGTGCCATGAAAAAGCTCGGAAAGTTTGAGGGAAATCCGACCTATCTTGATGGATCATTGGCTATCCATAGGGCATGGATCGCCTGCTATCCATAGGGGATGGATCGCCAGCTATCCATAGGGGATGGATGGATCGCCTGCTATCCATATGGGATGGATCGCCAGCTATCCATAGGAGATGGATCGCTAGCTATCCATCCACTTAGCATATTTTTGAGTGATCTTTTTAAGTTGTCCTCCTATCTACTATTTAAGTTCCTTTTCCAAATATCAAGTCGTTTGGAGTTATTTTGATCATCTGTCTTTATGGGTCATCTGGTCCAGAAGAATCATCCATAACTCGCTCAAATCTTAGTGAAATCGAACGAAACTTTGTAGGAACACTCTAGGGGGTGTTAGGGGCCCACCATAAAAATTTGAGGTGGTGGGGCCCACTCTAGTTGGGTCGCTAGCGATCCATCAAATCAACTCCAAATGACTTCAATTTTTTGAGCCTTCTCCTATGTTTTCTAAATGTTCTCCCAAAATTTCAAGTCATTCCGACTTCGTATGAGTTATGTAGGTCCATTTTAAGTTAGCTAATTCTGGCCAAACAGCTCGAATCAGATGAGTCTTCACTTCTTGAGCTAGATTGTTTGGCATGCTATGAAACTTGGCAAGTGTGCTTAGAAATGGTAATGAATTATGATGCGAGAGGTTTGGAGGATCCATGAGCAAGCCTTATGGATTGCTAGCGATCTATAGGTGATGGATCGCTAGCGATCCATCACCTTAGCTTATTTTGGCATCTTTTTCCTTGGGCCTTTCTCTTATTCTTTTTCTGGTGCTTTTGATTGATCCTTGAGTTATTATGGCATATTCTGAATGTTCTAACTCTTATTGAATTTTGATGGGTTAAAAACCCAGTTAACACTTGCCCCCCAAAGTACACCTTTTGAAGAAAGGTGTGCTTTGTTTAAGAACAAGTTCCTATCTCTAGTCTTCGATGATTAAACTTTTTAGCTGCTTTAGCCTTGGTGAATCGTCCAGTTCCTTCGGATTCTCTTGCTAATCACAAGTTGCTCCAAACCAGCTACATCCTAAGACTCTAGACTCTACCCAAGTGTAATCTATACATCGCAATCATTCCATTTTCATTCGAAGTTATTACATCACATATCTATAATTAAATCACATGCTTCTAATTACATTGCATATTTCCAATTACATCACATATCTCCATTTACACATGTCCCTAATTGTCCCATGTTCATCCGGGATTTACATCATTATCGCTCAAATTTAATTAAGAGTTATGATATCATAAATCACATCATATATCTAAATCACATCATATCACACCATACATCATATATCAAAGTCATCTAGTGTTCATCTAGGATTCATCCGTTTTATTCCGTTTATAAGGCCTTCAAATCCTTTTTGCAAAATCAAATTTGTTTTAAGGTTTAGTCTCTCCAGATCGTTTAATGTTTAGTTTAGTGCACGATCTCTCTAGATCGTTTAATGTTTAGTTTAGTGCACGATCTCTCTAGATCTTTTAATGTTTGGTTTAATGTGTGATCTCTCCGGATCATTTAATGTTTTAAGTTAAGGGGACGATCTCTCCGAATCATTTGTTTGTTAAGTTAAAGGGGATTAAGTAAGCCCATCCGCTCACTCTCCGGTGAGGGGACTTACTTCTTGCACTCTGGTCCCGTCTCTCTGGTTGGGACTCTGTGGCATTCGACATCGTACAAGTCCATCCACTTGCTCTCCGGGAAGGGGACTTGCACCTTGCACTCTGGTCCCGTCTCTCCGGTCGGGACTCTATAGCATTCAAAATCAGTCATCGTGTATGAATTTTACAAAATTCAAATTTCAAATCAAAGCAAACAAGTAGAAATTAAATAAGTAGAAATCCTGAAGGTTTTATCCCAGACATCCGACTCAGAGCGTGGCAAGGGACCAATCTAGGTTTTGTGCACATCCAAGCGGTCTGAGATTAATATCCTAAGCAGTCATCCCAGATATCCAACTCAAATCGCGACTAGGAACCAATCTAAGTTTAGCAAACTTCTAAGTGATCTGGGGTCATTATTGCTTTTACCACCACTATACAAAAAGGAAAGTGCAAAGAAAAAAAAGAAACCAAAGAAAAGAGTAACAGTCGGATCTGTCTTTCCATCCATCCAGGTTACGGGATTATCTGTCTTAACCCCGATCCATGGGCATTCCTTGAAGCATTTACTATGGGTGGTGGCTACTCCGGCTGTGCTATTACAGCTCTGTTCCTTACGTACTGTGATAGCTGGTTATTTCAAACCAATTCTTCTATTAGATCACGAAGGTGTCGGCACTCATTCGTTTCATGTCCGCCCAGCTCATGGAAGATGCAAAACTTTCTAGATCATTTCTCTCGATCAGTGGGCTCTCTTCTCGGAGGCTTCCAATAGGGTATTTTCCCCCATAGTGTCTAAATATATCCTTTCTATGGTTTCAGTCAACTCAGAGTAGGAGGAGAATTTTGGCTCCCTCCTTTGTCGTTTCGGTCCCCTAGAATCATCATCGGCTTCTCTTTTCCCTTTGTCTTTTCCAAATCCTACTCCAGAGGATCGCTTGCCATCCACAGCGTAAATTCTGGCGTCTTTAGCTTCATCTTCAGCGTCAGCATCCTCTTGACATAAATATCTCTCAGCTTCATAGTAAAACTCAGCAAGATCCATTGGTGGATCTCTCTTAAGTGCAGCCCTGAAGTCGGTCTTGCTTGTAACTCCAGACACTGCCGCCATCAAAATCACTGATGGGTCCGGCCTATCAACCATAACTTCCGCTGCATTGAATCTTGTTAAATAACTTCTCAAGGTCTCCCCGGGCCTTTGTTTCACATTTTCCAATGTCATTACATTCTTAGGTTATGCGACGTGAACTCGGAATTATCTTAAAATCTGCCCACTAACTCGGTCCACGTGCTAATGGGCCCATTCTCCAGCTGTCTAAACCACATTGCCACCAAGCCTATTAAGTATAATGGGAAGCACTGCCCCATTACTTCCTTAGAAGCACCCAACACTTCCATATGTCGAACATATCTCATTAGATGAATCATTGGGCCGGTATTTCCGTCGTACATTTCCAACACGGGAAGCTTGAAATCAGGAGGGTTTCTCGCGTTTCGGATATTAGCAGTAAACGGGTTTCTGTTCACATCTTCCAAACCCTGATCTCTGGGTCCTCCTCTGACCAACCTTCTTAATAGTTCAGCAATTCGATTTTCACCATCCAATGAAGGTCTTCGTCCAAAAGCGATGTTTTACCCCCGCCTTGGCAAGGGAAATCTGATGCATACTCCATTGGTTGCACACTAGTGTTCTGCCCTACTCTCCTTGTCTCATTCTATCCTTTGCTCCTCCGAGGTAGCCCTGGCACATATTCCTCTGCCGGTTGCACTCTAATATTCGGATTAGCTCACATACCATTGTTCCTCGAGTTTCAACAGTCACTCCATTGTTGGCCCTTTCGGTGCCAGTTCCAATATTGATTTGATAATCGGTGCTGATTTCCATGCTGACTCCGGTGTTGCCCCTAAGTATCGGTTGCTCTTGGCATGGAGGCAATGTTCCATCTTGTTCTAGTCCAACTCTAGCAGCTCCTGTGTTATTTCCCAGGGTCTGAATTCTTATAGCTCCTACAGTTCCTTCTTATCCCAACCTTTGGAAGAATCTCTCCATTATCTCTTATTGCCTAGCCAAGATACCATCCTGCATCTCCTTCATCAGCCTTTACATTTCTTCTCTAGCTACATAGTTGTATTCGTGAGAACTTGAGGATACTTCCTGACTGCCCCCAAGCTGTGGTTGACTTATTCCAGTTTTAGATCTAGTATTAGGCCTCTTCATTTTTCCTCCAATCACAGATTCAAACTTCATGTTTCCGGATCTACCTTTGTTCTCAGTGAAAGCACCAAAATCTTAACCCAAAAAATGGATCAACACTCTGGATCAAATGTGAAAGCACCAATGCAGATAATCAGTAGCACAAATCTCAGATAAACAACAAACAAATAGCAAAAGTAAGAAAAAAGACACAGAATTTTTAGAGTGGTTCAGCTGACTCTAGCCTACGTCCACTTTAATCAATCTTTATTATGTTTATACTAGTTGAATCTCTCTGGATATCAACCGTTAATCCTTAGATCTAAGTTACAATGAGTGGGAATAAGTCACAAGTACAAGGGTTAATTGGAGAATCACAGTAACCACCTTGACGACTGTTGTGAGGGAGAAGAAAGTTGAAGAAGTGAAGGAATTCCGATAGAGTAATGGCAGCTCTCTCTCCGGAAAAAGATCCATCTCTAGTTGCAGGTAGGTGAGTATTTATGGCGAAGTTCAGTGGGTATTGGGCCAGAAGTTCAGGTGTAGAAGAGTCACAGTTGTTACACCAAGTCATCACCAAAAATCTCAAATCAGTCTGAGTTATCTCTATGGATCGCTAGCTATCCATAGGGGATGGGTCGCTAGCTATCCAACAACTTAGCATATTTTCCTACCAGAAGCCTTTACTTAGCGCCATGAAGGAGCTCGGAAAGTTTGAGGGTGATCCGACCTATCTTGATGGATCGCTAGCTATCCACAGGGCATAGATCGCTAACTATCCATAGGGGATGGATCACTAGTTATACATCTACTTATCATATTTTTGAGTGATCTTCTTTTAGTTGTCTTTCTATCTTCTATTTAAGTGCCTTTTCCAAATATCAAGTCATTTGGAGTTAGTTTGATCATCCGTCTTCATGGGTAATCTGGTCCAGAAGAATCATCCATAACTCGCTCAAATCTTAATGAAATCGTACGAAACTTTGCAGGAACACTCTAGGGGGTGTTAAGGACCCACCATAAAAATTTGAGGTGATGGGGCCCACACTAGATAGGTAGCTAGCGACCCATCTAGATGGGTTGCTAGCGATCCATCAAATCAATTCCAAATGACTTCAATTTTTTTGAGCTTCTCCTATGTTTTCTAAATGTTCTCCCAAAATTTCAAGTCAATCCGACTTCGTATGAGTTCTATAGGTCCATTTAAAGTTAGTTAATTTTGGCCAAACAGATCAAATCAAATGAGTCTTCACTTCTTGAGCTAGATCGTTTGGCATGCTATGAAACTTAACAAGTGTGCCTAGAAATGGTAATGAATCGTGATGCAAGAGGTTTGGAGGGTCCATGAGCAAGCCTTATGGGTAGCTGATGGATCGCTAGCGATCCATCACCTTATCTTATTTTGGCATCTTTTCTCTTGGGTCTTTCTCTTCTTCTTTTTTGGTGCTTTTGGTTGATTCTTGAGTTATTCTGGCATAGTCTGAATGTTCTAACTCTTGTAGAATTTTGATGGGTTAAAAACCCAGTTAACACTTTTTATTGAAACAAGGACTTTGTGTTTAACTATAGAGTTGAACATGGATGATATTGGAATTTTGACCATTACTAAATTGCATATATCCAAAGTTATATTGTTTTGACAAAGAGAATTGGTGTAAAATAACAGTTACTATCGGTTAACACTTAAAAAAGTAAAATTGGATTTTACTGAAACCAAGTAAGCAATAAATTTAGCCAAAATGTCACACCACCTGCTAAGTGACGTGTTAACGTTAATATTTGAATAGTTCGGTATTAATCACCGACCAAATTACATCTAACGGGTCACACAACCGAAACGTTGAATACTCCTTTGACCAAACGATTTAATTAAGTTGTAATTGTTATAAAGTAATTAAATTAATTAATATTTACAAAATATTAATTATAAAATTTTATTTTTATTTGATGAACAAATATTATTGAATATGTTTATAATAATTACAAATATATCGATCGATATATGATATCGATACGCGTTTGAGTTAGATTTAAATGTAATATAGTTTATTCATGCTTTAAATGGGTTTAAACCCCATATGTGAGCTAGTGTGTTCAGCCATAATGGAGCATGATGGGTGTGGTCATATGATGGAAAATAAGGGGCTTGATTTGATAAGATAAAGGAAGGGAATGGGTACGAGAGAAAAGTGGATCTGAATCCTAACTTATTTCTTCATTCTCTTCCATTTATAAGCATCAATACCCCCCACTCATTTATAACTTTTATGAGCCTCCATTGTCATTAATTTTTGGCCAAAATTATACTCCATCTCCACCTCCATTTCTAAATCTCAAATCAAATATAACAGTTGTTATTTGATAGCTGGTGGTCATCAGTTCAGGAGCTAACACTTTAATGGATTGGAAATTAGTTCAAGGAGTTGACCTGATCGCTTCAAGGTGAACTAATAGGCTTTGGAGATAAGGTAATTATCTGATTTACAATTACATAATAATATTTAGATAGTTTATTTGTCATATATATATATATATATATTATTTAGGTGATGATTCAATTATATCAATATATCATCACATTCAGTATGGTTGTTTGTTTATATACTTGTATATAATTTTTTTACATATATTCCTTTGATAATCATGGTTAAATATTTAGAAAATTGACTTTTTTATTTAAATTAATTAATACACATTATTTAATTATACTAGCTTCATAATTCAAATATTAATTCTTATAGTATACAAGATATAGTTTTAAAATTTATACAAATAATTTTATACTTAATGAACTTTTGGAATAATTAAAAATAATTTTACAATATATATATATATATATATATATATATTTTAGATATTATTTAAACGATTTAATTCTATAAATAAATAATATATATTATATCAAATATGTTTTAAATCTTATAAAAATTAAATTTACATCTAATAACACTTTCGATAAATAAATATATAATTTAATATTTAAATCATAGCAGAAAATTAATAAAAAAATTTGGAATCTATTTTAATTATATAATATATAAATAAATTATTAAAATTTCTTTGAAATTTTGATAGAATATGTAAATTTGAAATTTTCTTTTGAAAATAATTTTTATTAATTTTTATAAGTTTCTATATGGAAATTAATATATATACATATTTAAAATTTTAAGAAAACCAACTTTTGCCATGAGCATTATAATAGGAATATAATTATTGTATACTTTATATACATATACATATATATATCATTTTTTTTGGCATAGCCGACGGGGTTGAATGGACCCCTACCATTTTATTATAACAAATAATAATACAAGCAGAAATAGGGGATATATAGGATGTTTATCAACTAAGAAAACTGGAGAAAAACTAGTAAAATGAAGGTGCAAGAACTAAGGACAAAGTCTTAGCAACAACCGACAACCCAACAAAATAACTGACTCAGAAGAATAAAAACGACTTGAAACCGCTGAGCAGAAATACTCATCACCAAATTGTGTAATTGTATATGTCCAAAATGCAAGCATAAGGAACAGAACTCCCTACAGTATTAGCAAACAGAAGCACCATGCAGACAAAACCGCACCATAATGCTAATGAGGCCAATAAAGCAAAAAGAGCAACTGGACTGTTGGAGAAGGACCATGGAAACCAAATAGCATACACTATTGCAAACAATAATTTACCTACTCAAAACAATAACCACAAATACATACATACATACATATATATATATATCATTTAAGTATATGTATTTATTATTAAAATATTTACAATATATATATATATATATTCATCATATGTTTATTTAAAAAATCAACTTTGATTTCGAGTTACAGTAAAATAATTAAATAATTTTTTAATATAATTTCAAATACATATATACATACATATATATGTATAAATATATGTTATTAATTTCGTATACATATATTTATTTATATATTTATAAATAATTTCAAAATAAAATATAGATTTATATATATATTTGCACTATTTTGTATACATAAATAAAGTATATAAACATATGTTTGGACGATATATTTATATACTAGATGAGCTAACATGTTTGTTGCAGTGTAAATCCCAACATTTATATACGAACATGTTAAACCTTGCACGGATTGCTATGTGACACGTGCACACAAATTTACACATGTATATGATATATGTATGTATATATTATAATGTTAATTACATAATATAAAACTATATTATAAATTTAAATAAAATAATGATTTTATTTAAAAGAAACATAAAAAATTTCTAAATAAATTATACTTTATAGGCTCAATGAAGATCCAATATGGTAGAAAAAATTGAAGTTCACTCATATCTTCCATTATAGGTTCGCTCAGTTACAACAGTATGGACGTGATGTTTGGTAAGGATAAGAGGGGAGAGGTGGACATAGACAAAAGAAATATCTTCTTTTGTGTTATTTTCAACGGTTATTTAATAATAGATAATGTTGTATGTGGTATTGTATTCATGTTTGAACGAATAAATATACGTGAATTGAAAGATATCGAATAATGAGATTTGGTTCTACATATGGAGGACTCTTGAAAATGTATGGGGTGGACCATATGGAGAGGTCCTTTGTAAAGGGCAATGGAGTTCAAATTATAGAACAACTTAATGGATTGGCTTAAAGATAAGCTAACCGATGTTGTTTTGTAGTCTGCATGGAGATTAACGCAAGAAAGAAAGACATGGATTGATACAGGGAAGATGGAGATGCAAAACAGAGTAAAAAATCCACTAAGTATATAGATCGATACTTGTTTAACAACGGTTTTTCTATCGGTTTAGAAAATCGTCGATAAATTAAAATTAACTACAAGCGCATGGCATACAAATGTTAGTACGTGGCGAATACGGGTCGATCCGTAGGGAATGTTTAGATTTTAAAATTCTATTCAATCAAATTAAACCAAAGTTTGAGAATTGCTTAAGCAAAAAATGTAAGAAAACTGACAAAATAAAATTGATAAAAATATGAGAGTTTGAAGGCAATTTAGAGATAAATACACTCTCTAGATCACATAGTTCAACAAAATATGAAGTTATGATCTCTCTTTTTTGGTCATTAGTGAATTTAATTGATCTGCTTATCATAAGTATGGAATGTTTATGCTATTAATTAGCCCAATATAAACCATCAAAGTATAACACAACCACTAATACACTTTTAACTCTCATGAAAAACGACAATAAAGTTGAAAGTAAAATCTATTCTAAGTATGGCCTATTAACTATTGATTAGAAATATAGACCATCAATTTTTGATTTTAAAATCACTTCATTACCAACATCATATGTAGATGAAGAGGTAATTTGTGTTTGTTGTTTGTTTAAGCATAGCCTATTTGGTGTCAACAATATAGGCTATCAAATTCAAAGCCAAAACAATAAGTTAAACCACATCAAATATTTCCACTAAGCACAAAAAGAGAACATAAATGATCAAATGTTGAATCTACATACTAGAGAGCTTCATTACCCCTAAATTGAAGGGTTTTAGCCTCTCATATTTGTGATCATATCAACAAATGTAGAAAGCAATATGAAACTAAAAAGAGGAAAATGAAAGCTAATGAAAAAGAGAACTAATCTAATTGCATAAAATAAAATCTACACTACTAACATGAAACGAAAGAGATAAACAAGAAAATACTTAAATTAAAATTGCATGAAAATAAAATTACATGAAATAAAATGGCTAAGTAGCCATGAAATGAAAGAAGAGCTTTGATTTATTTTTCATCCTAAACTAAGAGGCTAAGAGGAAGAGAGGAGGGTTACATAAACATATGGGTTATTTATACATGTTTTAAAACCCTAATCCATATTTTTAAGGAATGCCCAAACTACCCTCTAGGAAGTGTAGCCACCAAGTTATCATTAGCTTCAAAGAATCATCCATTAAGTGTGCATGAAATTTTAGTGGCCATTAGCATGTGTATTAGCTTCTAATTTGTACGTTAAGGTAGGTGGGTAGGTGGGGTCCTTCATGATCATGAGTTTGAATTATTTCTATCTTCATTCCTTTGTATCTTCTTTGTGCATGCATAGTCCTTCATGAAACCTCTTTTAAAATTCATTAAAATTCTTGCAAAACAACATAGAAATTTCCAAGTAAATTTTCACAAATTAATATATGCACAAAAATGACCGTTTTGCCCCTATATGAAGGTGAATATATGACGATTTGAAAATAATTTGATTTTTCGTTTAAACATGTTAAAATACCCAATATGATCATTTATTTAATTAAATTCGATAAAATATGGAAGTAAAAATATGCACATTTACGTGCACATTAAATACCCTCACACTTATCTTTTTATTCGTCCTCGAATAAAGAAAAACTAAGATAAATCTGTTTTCATAGGGAGCACGATTGCATTGAGCGTATGCAACAAGTCGTTAAACCTCTAAATGTCCCCAGTAGGACGAGTGTTGTCTCGTTAGGGTTTTTGGTGGATACTACCCACAAAATCCAAATGTGACATGAAAATATTTACAAAATGCAAGATTTATTTACAAAGAGATGAATGCAAGTTTTTGAAAATATTTACAAATGAAGGATTTACTTTTAAATCAACACGAATAAGTTAAATACAGGTTTTGGTTATTGTCTTGAAAATTTAAGTCCTTTTACTTGTCAAAATACCCAACAAAAATCAAGATATCATAACAAATAGACTATAGTTTAACTCGTTGTTTCGGTTGAGAACACAGTGTAATAATGAAATGGATCCTTAGTTGATTATCAAAGTTTATCAAAGTGGTGTTTTCAATTCTTTTAAATAACAAATCGAATCAAATAAGTATAAATAGTGCTAGGATTTCATTGCTTACTCTCTCTTTTTTTTGAAATTTTATTGATATTTACAATATTTTACATATGCCTAACTCAGAAAACTGAGGCCAGATATATTACCCATGCACTGCCTTTCGGACTTATGTGAGGGGAATACAGAGCGTGGCGAATGAACACACAAGTGTGAACATCTAAAGATTGTAGTCATTATTAATAAAAGAATTTTTATATACATACACCTAACTCGGATAAACTGAGGCCAGATATACCGATCGTGCACTGCCTTTCGGGCTTACATGAGAAGAGTACAGAGCATGGCGAGTGAACACACAAGTGTGAACACATGACTCTAGGTGTTAAAAAATATATACATATATACAAGAAATATTTTTGTTTTTTTCTGTTTTTTTTAATAGAGAGTTTTGCAAAATCATCTTAGCACCATTTAACTAGAAGACAAAAAATGTTATATACTTTTATTTAAATCTACCACTTTTTTAAACAAAGATTTTCAATTAGGATATACTTCATAAATATCAACATGAATCTTCCTATATACTAGTTAAACCATCGTTATTTGTAATCAAACTTTATTTTTGTTTTTGTTGAGACAAATAAATTTTCAAAAATTGTAATTTAATAACCAAAACCATATATTTATCCTATAGTGCTTTTTTCAAAATTAAATCAAAAGTCTAAAAAGAAAATTTGTTTTTGGGTTCCTTTTTTTCATTTTTTTCATTTTTTAGGAAAGAAAAATGGAAAAATAAACCATGAAAATTAAGAGAAAACGAAAATGAGCTTCCCCCCACTCTTGATTTTGACTGTGTCCCCATAGTCAACCTAAGTGAAAGGAGAAATGTAACGACCCGGTATTTTGGACCATTCAAATCGACAATAAATCCACACATGTCTGACTTGAATAATTCAAAATAACAGATTGTAATAAAAATTTGGCAAAACTCAGCATATGCAGTAAATAAATCAATCACATAATCACAGACACAGAGTAATACAATAATACGCAGCGGAATAGATAAAATAGTAGTTCATGAAGCTACTATATAAACATCAGAGTTAGAAATAAAATACAACAGAATATCTCAAATGCAGTGAAGTCTCCAGTACAACAGATGACTTCTCTGAACAAATCAACTAGAAGAGCTGAAAGCTGAGGCGATAGTTGGATCTCCAAAGGAAGCTCCAAACTCCAAGGGTGAGTCTCAAATGCTGTATCACTCGGTCTGACCCGAGCGTAAAGCAAAACACAAAACACTCGAGTCAGGATTAACATTCTTATATAAATAAATCCAACTCAAGTGAAATATCAATTGAAATACGAGTAACTTAAAGGATGTTGGGATAACCATCCTCTAAGGATCTTCAGAACTATCTACAAGGTGGAAATATACATTTTAACACCGTGGTCATTTCAATTAAATTTATACTTCAAAACCCAAATATCATTTCATTTCAAATATATCCATTTTCCAAAATAGTATATATATATATATATTAAATGATTTAAAAAGTAAAGTATTTAATTTCCTCAAGTCTAGCAAATCGATTCAAATCAACTTCAAATTCCAAATTCAAATTTATTCAAAGCTCAATTCATCAATTTAATTCATTTCTAAACAGATCATTTAAATTTTCAATATATTTCAAAGCTTTAATATTCAACATTTTCAAAGTTAAATTTAACAGTTTCATATAGCTCTTGATTTAACTTCATTATTATTTAATCAGGGAATATTCACTTAATAAATTCAATATCATTTAACTACCCTTAAATTACATTTTTACTAAATATTTCCTTAAACTTTAGTTAAACAAAAAAAATTCATTAGATTACTTATAAATCAAACTCAAGTTATAAATCATATCTTACATCTCAGTTTCAATAAGTTTCAAATCGGTTTAATTTAAATAAAATTCTTTATTGAATACAATTTCAACTAAATTCAAATTATCTTTCTAACCTTAACTTATTCAAATTATTACCAAAATCTATTTTGAAATATATTTTAAACACTCAACATATTATATGTATTTAAATCAATCATTCCCATTTATATATAATAATTTAAGGCTCAACATTTATTAAAACCATATATTTCTTTCCAAAACCATAGAATTCATTTTTAAAATATTTATATATATGGACCAACGGTGTCTGTATATATATTTATCATATGGTTAAGTGATACGGATATTTATCATTTCAATCCGAAATTTAAATATATACGGGTAGATATCATTTCGACCCGTAATCCCAATTTCAATTCAAATGAAAATCGCTTGGGTTTATCATTTCAACCCATAACGAAATTCTCCTATTCTAAAGTCCGTTCGGGTATGTATCATTTCAACCCATAGTGAATTCTAAACTAACAGGGAACTTGCAGAGTGATAACAGATACTAAAAAAATATATAACAGCAGGCATATATCATCAGTATAAATAACAGATACGGGTGTCAGATGTCACAGGTGAACAGATATAAATAATAGTAATAACAGGCATATAAATATTATATACTGGTGTCAGATGTCACAGGTGAACATATACAGATAATAGCATATATACAGTAATGTAAATAACTACAGCAGCATATTTCAATTGTCGTTTCAATTGAAATCAGATTTAATAAATAAAAGGACATTAATCGTGAGTGATTGCTCACCTTTCGAGGTTAGAGAGATTCGACAATGGAATGAGTTACGAAATCCAAAGCAACGCTAGATTGGCACGAATTCGACGGACAGAGCTGATAACAGAATTTGACGAGAACAAATCAAAACCGGATTGAAGAAGATAGATGGTATAAATGAACATATATGTAGCTATATATACTATTTACAATTCATATACAACTTAAAATTTAAATAAACACATAACTTGTATTTAAAATCAAATCTTTAACTTAAACACATAGAAAAATTAAGTCAATATACTATGTACATACCAAAACCATACTCTAAATTCTCAAACACATATAATATATATATTTCAAAATCCACATTTAATTCAGAAATAAGCTTATATATGCAAGCTACAAATCACAATATAATTTATACTTAAAATCGAAATGAATTTGCCTTATTCCAATATATATAAACTATCACTTCAAATAATAAAACCCACATTTTAAAATAATATGTTTCCCAGGATAATTAAAATTTATATTTACCTTTCAACGCATAATAAAATTCAATGTAACACATCTACATGAATACAAATCGACTTCCATATATCCACCTCAGAATACATAAGACATAGGCATACTAGTATATAAATGTACATATAGATATACTATGCAGGTTAAAACAATGTGCAGACACAAACAATAGCTTCTACTAAATGTATTTATCAGACTCCAATTTATTATATAAACAACACACATACATTAGAACTTTAAGGTTTATATAACTGGTATAGATTCAAAATTATTATAAAACTGTCGAAAACTATGTATGTTAATATAACTCATGCAAACCGATCCTATAAAACACTAATATACATGTCATATGCAGACTCACATATTATCTCTAACACAGCCTATATATATATATAGATAACGACTCAAACAGACTTCATAAACTGGTATGAACTTATATTTATAACCAACATTTTCATGCAGACCTGCTTTATATACTATATACTTTATATTTTCAGAACCAAAGTAAGATAGAACTGACTAAAGTAAATTACAAAATCAACATATAAACACCTAAAGTAACGTATCTAAATTGTTTTATGAATGAATATATATAACATAAGCAACTAATATAAACCTCTAACTTTAAGAAATATAACTTGTACTGTAAAACAGAACCCACTTTGCACTAACAAAATTTTAAACCATAATATAATATACTTTACACGTAAAACCAATTTATAATAGAGCATATCATAATATACTTTTAAAACCATATTATAACATAGAAAACTTTTTTTTATAACTTAACAGATCAATAAGCCTTGTATAAATATATGGACATAACGCATTTTTGACAAAAGCTTACCCACATAAATATAACTAGTATATAAAATAATAAATACTTATCTCACATATAAAAGCATGCATTGAAGGGACCTGAAGCCATCAGTGGAAGTTCGGCCATGGCGTTCGGTGATTGGGGCAGGGTGATCAAGGTATCGGGTTTTGTGTGGCTAGGGGAAGTGAAGGCCGAAGGTGAGGGGAACGATGAGGGGTTGGGCGAGGCATGGGTGCTCTCGGTTGGCCAGTGGTGGGAAGGTTGCAACTCGGGCGATTGAAGGCGAACTGAGCGAAGGGGATGGATGCGGAGTCGATCTGGGTTGCTTTTGTGTGGCCGAGGTGGTGAAGTGGATCGGGTCTAAGGCAAAGGTGATGGGCTTGAGTTGAACGGTGATGAGAGGAGCAGCGCGTGGCCAGGCAAGGAGGTGAAGGTGTGTGGAGGGAAGACGTGAAGGACTGGTAGGGGAGGGTGCGCGAATCTGGGTTGTAGATTGGGGTGAAGACGAGGCGAGTAGGGAGGAATTGTTGGAAAAATATTATCTGGTTAGAGAAGGATAAGGAACGAAAAATGTGGAGGAGGAAGACTAGAGGAGCGCCAGCACGCAAGTTTGCAATATAAATGAAGAAATGAACAGGCACACAAATGAACCGTTCAAAAGAATACAACTTATACCAATTCATACGTTTAGATTTTCAAAAAAAAATAGTATGGAATGGAAATGGTCACCCTGGAATTTAGCTGGAAGATTAAAGCAATTGATGGTTGCTTGGATACCACGGTTACAGTTTAAAAAGGGCAAAGAGAAATAAAAAGTCACGGATTCGGTACCGATACAATATATAGTTTGATTGTTTTCGCCGTGTACCGGACCTCAAACACAGAAATGAATATACCGTTAAGATCAACACGATGAGACGATCAAAACGGTACACAGATATTAATGGTACGATCGTCCGATCAAAAGTCAATAATCGGTACCGAAAAATGCTGCTACTTTACCAGAAATAAGATAAACGGAGCAGTAGAAGTCCAAATTTGGAAAAACGAATTCCGCAGTCTGATTCAGAATGATCTGAATAAATTTTCTCCTGTTGACATATTTTGGTTTCGGAAAACTTTTAAATTCACTTTTATTAACCGGTTTGATTTGAAATGAAATTTCACAGGAAAACAAACTTCAATATTATCAAATGAAAATTTTCCAGTTGCTATATTAAAATAGACGTATTCTAAATAATAAATTTTTATTTTCAAATTTTATTATTTAAAATTTTACAAAATTTCAATTAACTACGTTATTAAAACCAATCAAAATTTATGGGTCGTTACAAGAAAAATAAAATACAAACAAAACCTGTATTTACATGAAAAAGATTATTAGTTACAAGACATCAGAAAGTATGTCGTTAAAAGATTTCAAGGTTGAATGTTGATTTTGAAAAACGAATGTCGTTTTATTAAAAATCGTACGAGTTGTTTTATTTTCGATGATTTTCGGGGTTGATAGAACAATTAGTTGAAGTTCAAGTTTATCTTCACCAAATTGAAATTCAAACTTATCATTGAAAGCTTATTCAAAATTATTGATTTCAAAATCAAAATGGTGATTTAATTCTTTCCCTTCAGAATTTGGCAACTTGTTTTCGAAAAATCCCAAAAAATCATGTTCATTAAATTCGTCTTCCTTCGTTGGATTATCAACAACTTTATTCAATGTAACAATTCAAAATCCAAAGTTGTTGTATTCAATTTTTCAGAACAAGGAAGATCGAATTTTAAATCGAGTTTCACACCCTCAAATGAATTGATGTCCAACTCAATTACCGTATTTTCAACAACTTCATTAAGATCGTCATTTTCAATTTCAAAAGTTGTTATTTGAAAATCGTTGATTTGGGTAAAAGATGGATTATCACTCGACTCTTCACACGTTGGGATTTGATTTTACTTCTTGCGTTGTTTCATATATGATTCAACCAACAAATTCATGTGATCATCGTAAATTTCATCCATTTGCTCAACAAAATTAAATTTATAATTATTAACTTGAAAATTTTCACTTTGAACTTGTTGAGGACAAAAATTGTCAATTTCAATAAACGATGGATTATTATTTGATTCTTCACAAGTTGGGATTTGATTTTGTTTCTCATGAAATTTTTTATAGGTTTCATGCAACAAATCCTCATAATCTTTTTCCATTTGCTCAACTAAATCAAATTCATGATTATTGATTTGAGAATTGTCAATTTGAATTTGTTAAGAACAAAAATTTTCAATTGCACCATTATTGAAACTATTCCCATGGCCAAAATCATTTGAAAAGTGATTCACATTTCCATTGTGATTTTGAAATTCATTTTGAAGTTTGAAGTTGAATTGGCATGGGTTATAATCAAAATCATTAGAATTTGGAAGTGAATTCAAATTTTGATTATTTTGAAAACTTTGATATGAGTTATCGCACAAAAACAAATTACACAACTCATTCATCCTCTGATTATTTTGTGTAGTGAGTTCAAGTAAAGACGAAATCGATTCAATGCATTTTTCAAGAGTTGAGGGTTGGTCATCATTTTGAAAATTTTGTTATTCTAAATCAAATTGTTTATACAATAGTCGTTGTTAAAATATCCATAAGAATTTGGATTGAAATTATATGGATTATATGAATTTTCACAACTATTGTAAAAATCTTACGAATAGGGAAATTTCGACATTTTCAAAAGCTCTTTTTTTTATTTTTTTATAAAGGAAAATTATTTACCAAAAGGAATTATTTTGTCAAAAGGAAAATTTGATTTTTGTTTTGTTTTTGGATTTTCAATTTTTTTTTGAAAAGGTTTTTAATTTTTTTTGGATTTCTAAAAAAAACTAACTTAAAAATACTTTGGATTTTTGATTTTGATTGAAAAATTTCAAAAGAAAGGATTTTAAAAAAATTAAGGAATATTTATAAAAAAAATTTTAGTTTTGGATTTTGAAAAAAAAATCGTTGTTTTTTTTACATATGTATGAACTAATGCAATTAAATTAATGCAAGGGCTTAAAAAATAGTAGCTCCTAACTCAAAATTGTATAATCACACTCTGTCTTAATTCAACAAGATAGTTCACAGCCAGGTAATGGACATGATTTATCAGTGTACCACGAATCACCATAGCAATGCAGCCGAAGGTTTAAGTACCTTTAGAGAAACAATTCAGTATAATATTTAAGAATCATCGTAATATTTATAACTGATTATTGCTCTGCCGTAGCCTAAACACCAAGAAAGTAAATTGCCAAAAGAAGACAACTTGTCAATATACAATTAAGATCTATCGATGTCTAACCGTTATTATTAATCAAAATTCTAAAATGAAATGCAAAATAGAAATTAAACGTGTATTAACAATGCAACTACAAATGGATTTTTTTTTTAATTTTCTTTTTTAAATGCAAGCGGTCAAAACAAGTAAAAACAATAGATAGGGGTTAAAATTTGAAAAAAAATGTTTTTTTATATAAGCAAGCTAGCAATTTATTTTTGGCAAGCAAAGAGAAGCATGCAAATGATTCTTCCTTATCTGCTTCTGTAACCTAAAAATAAAAACAAGATATATATACAATTTTTTTGGATTTTTAATATATAATGACGGAACTTAAAACAAAACAATTGAAAAGAAAATAAATAAAATAAAAAGAAACTTGTTATTTGGAAACAAAAGAAACTAAACTAAACTAAATTAAACTTATTATTATATTTTTTTGAGAAATTTTTCTTTTTTTTTGGAAAGAACACAAACACACTAACCTAACACAACCACTTATAATAAAAGAAAATTACACACACGTCCAGGCCCAATAAATCAGCCTGTTTCGTTATTTTATTTTGTAATAATGATAACCCTTCCTATCTTCCCACTTAACAAAACAAGACACACTAAAAAGGAGAAAAAAATTATGAAAAGCGAAAATCAACAAATTGGAGACTTGCGATTGGAGGTCCGAAGCGCTGGAAGCAATTTATGGTTTCTGATCGTTGGTATTCGGGTTTAGGGTTTACTTGCAGTTGGGTTTTGGGTTTGAAGTCGCGATTGGTGATGGATGAAGTGACGAGGCGGTTGCTAAGAGTTTGGGTGAAATTGAATCGGAGGCAGCGAAGTTGATTTTGGTTAGGAGGGTAGGCAGCAGTTTGTGGTTAAGTGATCTGGAAGTGAAATGGTTTTCGGGCAATTGCAGGGGGTACGCTCTGGAATTGGGGAGGAAATGCTGATGATCACGATTGGGATTTCAGGGAATTGGATGCCGATTGTGAATGCAGTTTGGGTTGAGGATGAAAGGCAAACGATAGTTGGAAATATGACGTTGTGGATGTGCACTGATCAGGTTGAAGTTATGGCAGTTTGTTTTATTTTCTTTATCGTTGTTTGGTGAAGTTGATGCACTGATCGGGGGAGCACTAGTTTCGATTTTGGGGTAAAGTCGGTGGGATGTTTCTGTTTGTGTTGGTGGTAGAATTCGGATTGTTGATTGGGTTTGAAGTGGTGGTTTGTGATGATGTTATTGTGTCAGGTGATGAATTTGACAATGGAACCAAGGGCGATGAATGATGTAGAGGTGAACAGAAGTGTTGTTTGGAGGCTAGGTAGTACTGCAGTACAATGTAGTTGTATGTGGTTGTATCAAATGCAATTTTGTAGTGAATGGTTGTGTTGCTCTGAAATGTTGGTCAGGTAGGTTAGGTATGGTCAGGTAAGATGTAGTTGAATGGTAGAACTGCTTTGTGAATGTTGCAGTTTTGGGATAAAGTAATGTGATGAGGAGTTTTGTTGTATGGGTTGTATTACTTGTATGACTGTAACAGGGAGACCGTATTGATTTAGGTGTAGTAGAGAAGTGATGTATGTGGATGGTGAGATTTTGATGTAAGGTGATGGTTGATAGTAAGGAGCAACAGTTCGCTGGGTATTTTTTGCTTTGAAGTGAGATGGTGAGAGGATTGTGGAGCTGTTGACGGTAGATTATGTTTTGGGGAAGTGATAGGCTGTTGTGGAAGGATGACGATGAGGAAGTGCATGGGCTACATTGTGTATATGTGCACTATTTTGTTGTTGAAGAGGGTGGTGATCTGGGTGCACTATTTTGTTGTTGCAGAGGGTGGTGATTTGGGTAGATGCAGTTTTGCATAGGGAAATGGATATGCAAATGTAAGTCAGTGGTATTTGATGGAAGTAGATGGAGTGAATGGTTATTGATGTGTGTTGTGATAGTAGTTTGGTTATGCGAGTGTGGGGCAGTGTGAACTTGGGGGGTTATGGCAGAGTTAGGCAGTGAACATTGATGTATGATGTGTCGGGAAGGCTGACGTTGACTGCGGGTTTGGGTGTGAGAGAAGTGAGGGGAGTTGATGGTTCTGGGTATTGTGATATGTGATGCAGAGGTCAATGGATATGTAATGACAGCAGAGGGTGGGTAGTTATGGATATGTGATGCAGAGTGTTTGCAGTTGTTGGAGTAATGACAGGGCAGGGGGTGGATAGGCAGTAGTGGTGGTTGAGTTTGAAGTTGAAGTTGGTGCAATGTATTTAGAGGGGATGATGGCAGTGTTTTGACTGTTTGTAGAAGTTGTTTGCCAGAGAATGTTGTGAGGAAGTTAAGTGGTTGATGGAATAGATGTTGAACAGAGGTGATGTGGGGGCAAGGGCAGAAATAGTGAATAGAAAATGCAATGTAACATTGTTTTTGTTTTTTTTAATTAGAAATTGTAAAAGCAATGTAAAAAAATGTAAAATGTAAAAAAGAAGGAATGTATTAAAAGATTTTTTTTCTTTCTGAATGAAATTGTGTATGTTTTTATTCTTTTTTTTATATGCAAAAAAAACAGCAAATCAAATGCTAACAAAAATCACACACAAACACGCAATTTTTTTTTATTTTTTTAAATGCAAACACACACACATAAAATAAAAACACACAATGAAATCAAATGAAAATAATTCGAAGAATAGAAATCAAATCAACTCCCCGACAACAGCGCCAAAAACTTGTTTAACGATGGTTTTTCTATCGGTTTAGAAAATCGCCGATAAATTATAATTAACCGCAAGCGCACGGCGTACAAATGTTAGTACGCGGCGAGTACGGGTCGATCCGTAGAGAATTGTTAGATTTTAAAATTCTATTCAATCAAATTAAACCAAAGTTTGAGAGTTGTTTAAGATAAAAATGTAAGAAAACTAACAAAATAAAATTGATAAAAATATGAGAGTTTAAAGGCAATTTAGAGATAAATCCTCTCTTTAGATCACATAGTTCAACAAAATATGAAATTATGATCTCTCTTTTTTGGCCATTAGTGGGTTTAATTGATGTGCTTATCATAAGTATGGAATATTTGTGCTATTAATTAGCACAATATAAACCATCAAACTATAACACAACCACTAATACACTTTTAACTCTCATGAAAACTGACAACAAAGTTGAAAGTAAAATCTATTCTAAATATGGCCTATTAACTATTGATTAGAAATATAGGCCATCAAATTTTGACTTTAAAATCACTTCATTACCAACATCATATGTAGATGAAGAGGTAATTTGTGTTTGTTGTTTGTTTAAGCATAGCCTATTTGACATCAACAATATAGGCTACCAAATTCAAAGTTAAAACAAAAAGTTCAACCACATCAAGTATTTCCATTAAGCACAAAAAGAGAACATATATGATCAATTATTGAATCTACATACTAGAGAGCTTCATTACCCCTAAATTGAAGGGGTTTAGACTCTTGTATTTGTTATCATATCAACAAATGTAGAAGCAACATGAAACTAAAAAGAGGAAAATGAAAGCTAATGAAAAAGAGAACTAATATAATTGCATAAAATAAAATCTACACTACTAACATGAAAAGAAAGAGATAAACAAGAAAAGATTTGAATTAAATTTGCATAAAAATAAAATTACATGAAATAAAATGGCTAAGTAGCGATGAAATGAAATAAGAGCTTTGATTTATTTTTGATCCTAAACTAAGAGACTAAGAGGAAGAGAGGAGGGTTACATGAACATATGGAGTATTTATACATGTTTTAAAACCCTAATCCATATTTTTAGGAAATGCCCAAACTACCCCTCTAGGAAGTGTGGCCACCAAGTTATCATTAGCTTCAAATAATCATCCATTAAGTGTGCAGGAAAGTTTAATGGCCATTAGCATGTGTATTAGCTTCTAATTTGTACATTAAGGTAGGTAGGGTCCTTCATGATCATGAGTTTGAATTATTTCCATCTTCAATCCTTTGTATCTTCTTTGTGCATGCATATTCCTTCATGAAACCTCTTTTAAAATTCACTAAAATTCCTACAAAAAAACATAGAAATTTCCAAGTAAATTTTCACAAATTAATATATGCACAAAAACGAGCGTTTTGCCCCTATACGAAGATGAATATATGACGATTTGAAAATAATTTGAATTTTGGTTTAAACATGTTAAAATACCCAATATGATCATTTATTTAATTAAATTTGATAAAATATGGAAGTAAAAATATGTACATTTACATGCACATCAATACTGATCCATGATGGATTAGTACTGAGCCATATTTTGGTGGTAACTTGTCATCTGGATTAAAAGTGAAAGCAAGGATCGAGGACACAAGAGAATAGAGCAATTTTGGTTAAGTGTGTGGGTTGGTATCAACCATGATTGATTGGTACCAATGCATTAGGATTGGTACTGAACCATAATTTGCCTCAGGTGAGTGCAATGAAGAAGGACATGGCGCTATATGAGTGAGTGAAGCAGGATTTGGCCAAGGGGACCGATCGGTACCGACCTATAATGGATCTGTACCGATCCATAGTGGCAACTGAGAACAAAGAGGGTTGCTTTGGCTTGGAGTTAAGGTTATTCTACTATAGTTCTAGCTTGGGTGACTTGTAAGGGGAAATTGTATGTGCTACTATCATTATCCGATAAGGAGATAGGTTGATGTACATGTCTTCGAGTTGGATTACCTTAAGGATACCTTTTACTAGGTGCAGAAGCTCATCAGCAAGAGACTGCTAGTAGCGCAAATGAGTCTGTAATTAGTAGGGTTGACACAACCTATACTAGGTAAGGATGCTTACTAGCAAGTGGCTACTAGTGGTACCTCTGAGTATGTCGACCAGTACAGTCGTACGAGTGGTATGTCCGTTAAACCGGCAAGAGTCATTGCATCCCTAAGCCACCATACGAGCGAGGAGTTTAGTTGATGGTTTCTATGGTTGTCCTTAATAATGATAGGTATTATCGAGTCCGATACCCCAACACCGTAGTATATGCTAAGATAGAATGGCATACCCCTTACATAGTAGCCTAACATAAGATGTTTATATGTGCTAACTTGTTAGGTATAGGAGAGGGTGAGGAATGACTTTCCATACCATATTTCTCTTATTTTATGATATACTAAGTTTATATCTATTGTGTTGAGCTTGTAAATCACTCATGCCAGACAGTTGTCTAACCCGAGATTATTTGTGTTTGTGTTTCTTATAACTCTCGGGTACTCTTAAATGAGTAGATTGAGAGTCAAGTGTGATGGTAGCGCATGGAACTGTACATAGAACGGGCTAAAGGCTTACACTTTTCTCATCTACTATCATATGGAGATACTATTTATTCCGTTGTGTAGTGTTTTGGATTTGTCATCACTTTTGTATATATTAGAGATGGTTTTCATATCATGTAGTCTTTTGTGTACTTTATATATATCGAACCATATACGTTCTGTGATGTATAACTTATGAACAATGCTGCACTCTGATGATGATTATTTTACGTTCATTTGATTTCAATATCGTCTCGCCTGTTTAATCTATGTTCTATATTATATTTTGTCTATGCTACGTGAGATATATGACAGGTTGTCGATTACATTATTTCATCATTTCTTCATGACGATCTTCCCTAAATTGGTTAGGTACCATTACAACGCTACTGTAACATCCTCCTACTTGGAGGTCCAAAACTAACAGCTAAGGATGTTGCCATCATCCATAGTTATTAATCTTCGGCGATCAAACACGGCGATATTAAGTACATTGTACACAAAAACACAAGAATATGGAAAAAATTTAAACAACAAATAAAATCCACATTCCATTTCAAGATATTTCAAATTGATTACATAATCCCAGTTCGCAGCCAACGTTCAGATAACATATAATAACAAAATATGCCAAGAGCGACATAGAAAGATGCCCCCTTGGTTGATCAAAGTACATCGTAAGGCATTAAAACAGTTTTTCTTTACAATCAAATATACAGCGGAAATAAAATAACTTTAAATAACTATTTTCCTCTGCCTCATGCACGCCTTCGGAAGCTTTATTCGTCTAAGAGAAAACCTAAAAACCTTTAACTCTCAACCTACTCAAAATCAATTGAGTACCCGAGAGTTTAAGAGGGAAAAAAACTTTGAGTCGGATAAAAAGCCTGGTATGAATAATAATCTACTATCTCAAACCATTAAATATCTAGTGACACCACGCCGCTTAGCGGAATGGGTTTTCCCCTCACTAGTATCGTAAAACATTTACAAAACCATATGTTGTGCTTCCTGCATCCATAATGGTTAAAACATAATATTTCAAAGCATTACGATGACATACAATACAAATAAACAAATTCTGGATTACCCATCCCCATTCATTCTGACTATCTGTCTCAATTATAGTTTCTAGGTTTTACTATTAACTGGTTAAGTGTTGAGGGACTATCTGCCCAATTACTTAGTTTTCATGGGATCACTAAGAACCTATTGGTAACTCTAATATTATATTTCTTATCCTAGTTTTCATGGATTAACTAGAAACCTATTGGCTAACTGCCAATATATTAATCCACGTATAGTTTTCATGGGCTAACTACAAACCTACTAGCCCCTGCCAGTATCAAATCATAGTTTTCATGGGCTAACTATGAACTTGTTGGCCCCTCCAATATCATACAGTTTTCATGGGCTTACTGTAAACCTATTGGCCCCTGCCAATATCATTAAATTAAGAATTTAACATCTGTTAAGTTATATTCACTACTAGGTCAACCCACCCGGTTATTCTACCCTTTCCCCAAAA
Source organism: Allium fistulosum (assembly GCA_030737815.1). Lineage (NCBI taxonomy): Eukaryota > Viridiplantae > Streptophyta > Magnoliopsida > Asparagales > Amaryllidaceae > Allium > Allium fistulosum. Next base: position 1,025,556,791 of record CM060906.1, read on the forward strand.
TACAGTTATGGGTTACTAACAATGTGAATAATATTTCCAAAATCTTTATTTATGCCATGGTTTTTCCTTAAAAATGAGGATGGGCTATTATTTTTGAAACCTTAAAACATCACTTTCGAAACCCCTGGATGACCATCTTCAAAAGCATAGAAAACCTCTTTCCAAAACTCTAAGAATATATAAACCTTTCGAAACCAATAAGAGCTTTCGATGGTATCAAGAAAAACATTCTTTAAAACATAGGTTTCGAAACAAATGAAATACCCTTTCAAAAGCATTAGGTTTTACTCTTAAAACATCATTTGGGTCAAGATGGTTGTATGCGAAAGTATCTCTTTCGAAACCAAAAAACCAGTTTTAGTAAAAATTGGTGGTTTCGGAACCACCTTAGTCGAATGCAAAAGATTTTAAAAATCAAAATTTTGAACGTTTGAGTCGAAACCCCCTTTCGACTCCATCTCCTTCGAAACCCTAACCCCTTTCGAAAGTAATCGGGAAAAAAGATTGGTTAAATGTAAAAACAAGGGCAACCCTTCGAAAGCATTATTGGACAATATGGTCGGAAGGTTGAGTACCGGCTACGCTTCGACTAGGTCGAAACCAACCCATTTCAAAAGTTATTACTTTAGTATTAACATGGAAACCTTCTTTGAAAGCTAAACATACACCCTTTCGAAAACAAATGTTTCGGGTAAGTCAAAAGCTTTTAAGTAAAACAAGGCAAGGATTTTAACATATGAAAACAAAGCATGGTTTCGACCTCATCGGAAGCTTACCCTTCGACACCAAGGCTTCTGCCTATCTTCCAATCCACTATGTACCTTCTAGGAGATACTATGTGTATTGGTTTCGATTATGAAGGTTTCGACTATGATGGTTTCGACTATAATGGGGCGGAACCGAAGGAGTCGGATGGTACTATCCAGTAAAGGCGAAACATCTTTTTCTGATTTAAAGGCTGAATTATAGCAACTTTTAGTAATTTCTTTTTAATAATTGGCCTATTTGGAAATCATTGATTGGCTGCCAAAAAGCTTTTCAAATACTTTTCTTATATAACTGGCACTTTTATACCAGATCTTAATCAACGGATTTTAACGTTAAAGTCTTTCCATATACTAAAACTGACATTTGCAGAAAAGCTCCTCTTTCTAAATAATTTATTTCCCCTAGTAAATCAATTGGGAAAAATCCCCAAAAATCTCATAATAATCATGTTACCTTAAAATTTTAGACCCAATTTCTTCCTCAAATTCGCAAAAGAAATATTTAACCAAATTATATCATATTTTCCATCAAAAATTCATAATAAAATTTCCAAAACTTAAAAAATTCTGAAAATCAAAACTCATCTCCAAAATCATGTTTTACTTGACATAAAAATTTTCCATGGCATTTCAAAACCAATATCTCATGGTTTTACTCTTAAAACCATACGAATTTTTGCATTTAAATAATTGTTTAAATCAAACAATCCATAACTTTTAGCATATCATCATCCAAAATCTCATAGAATCAAAATAACATTCAAATTGAAAAATCATAGGATTTTAGAAACAAAAAAAGATGGACTGGATAATTATTCACCTTAGATTTGATAAGGAACTTGAGATTTGTTGTTGATTAATCCTTCCTAGCTTGATCCTTATCTTTAGATTAAAATTTCTCCTTCCATTACTTGCTAATGGCTGGCTTTAGGTTTATGTTTTAGATTTTTGTTTGTGACCGTGAGAAAATTAAATGTGAATGGACAAAATGAGAAATAATAGCCGTGTAGAATAAGGAGGCTATTTTACTAATATGCCCATGTGTAAGTTAATTAACCAATAACCCAAATTAAAGCTCATTTATCTTATGGTTAAGTACGGCCCTATATGTTTTATTCAAATCTCAATCTTCTTATCATCATTATTCTATTTAATTTATCTAATTAAATCTTCTAAATAATGTTATCAAAATTAGGGATGTTACAGGCTCCTCCCTTAAAGAATTTCATCCTCGAAATTCATTAAGGACTAAATACCAAACATAGTAATCATCTGTAACAACTCCTAACAACCATACTAGTCTAACTGACTAGCAAAAATCTATATAAATCTAATATAGACATACCCTCAAAGCAAGTCAGGATAAGTATCTTTAATTTTGTCCTCGGTCTCCCAAGTACAGTCCTTCTCGTTGTCGCACCATTGAACTTTCACCAACCTGACTGTCTTGTTCCTTAATCTTTTCTCATCTCTAGCTACAACCTGAACTGGTTGTCTAATAAAAGTCAAATTAGGCTCTACCACTAAGTCATCCAATCCTGCTGGAGGACTGGTAGTCTCTAGATCATGCACATACTTACGAAGATGAGACACATGAAATACATTATGGACACCTACCAAACTCTCGGCAACTCTATTCTGTATGTGAGCTTTCCAATCCTTTTTATAATCTAGAATAGACCAACATATCTCGGGGCTAACTTCCCGGACTTTCCAAATCGTACCACCCTTCATAGGTGATACCTTAATGAAAACCTTATTCCTAACTGAGAATTCTAGGTCTGTGCGTCTCCTGTCTGCATAACTCTTCTGTCTAGACTGAGCTTCATTCCTCTCTTAGATTAACTCAATCTTCTCTGATGCCTCTCAGACCAAATCCGGACCTAAGACTAATCTGCCTCCAGTCTCCAACCAACATGCTGGTGATTTGCATGGCCTTCCTTACAAAGCTTCAAACGACGCCATTCCTATACTAGTTTGATAACTATTGTTATAGCAAAACTCAACCAAGTGTAGGTGATCTTCCCAAGATCCACCAAAGTCCAATACACAAGCTCTCAATAAATCTTCGAGTACTTTGTTGACTCTCTCTGTCTACCCATCTATCGGAGGGTGATATGTCATACTCATGTTAATCTTGGTACCCATTACTTCCTGTATACTCTTCTAGAATTTACTAGTAAACAAAGCATCTCTATCACTGACTATACTACTATGAACTCCATGCACTCTAATTATGTTCTTCATGAACAACTTAGCTAAAACAAGTGCCGCCTTGGTTGACTTAACTGGAATGAAATAGGCATTTTTTGTCAATCTGTCCACTATAACCCATATACTTTCATTACCTTTATTTGACCTTGGAACCCGTCTACGAAATCCGTGGATATCGAGTCCCATTTCCAAATTGGAAACTCTAAAGGTTGAAGCGATCCAATGGGCTTCTGATGTTCAGCTTTCACTTGTTGACAGTTTCCACACTGTCTAACCCACAAGCCAACATCCCTCTCCATGCCTTCCCAATAGAAGTTCCTCTTCATATCCTGATACATCTTGGTTCCTCAAGGATGAATCGTAAACTTGGATCAATGACATTCTCTAAGAACTTCCTTCCTTAAATCCTCCACATTCGGAACACACAACCATCCTTTCTTTCTTAGCTATCCTTTCTGGTCAAGGCTAAAATCCTTTAAATCATCGATCTCTATTCCAACCCCAAGTCCCCAGATCCTCTTCAGCTAGTACTAGATCCTCCTTCTGCTTAGAAGCAATTCTCTCAATCAATACTGGTCGGACTTCCAAACAAGACAATCTAGCGGAACTCTGGCTAGAACCAGGAGTTGTTCTTAACTGCACTCCACAACCGGCCAAAGCTTCTAAATCTTTCCACTCTGCCAACATAGCTAACACCACATTCTGATGTTTTCCACAAAGAGCATCTTCTACCTTATTACCTTTTCCTGGTGTATACTCTATACCAAAATCATAAGTTGCGAAAAAATCCAGCCACCTCTATTGTCTCATATTCAACTCCTTCTGAAAGAATAAGTACCGTAAAGACTTATGATCGGTATAAAGTTCAAATATCTCTCCTAAGATATAATGTCTCCAAATTTTCAATGCGAAAATCACAACCGCCAACTCCAAATCATAAGTAGGATATCTTACTTCATGCGGTCTAAGCTACCTGGATGCGTAGGCAAAAACCTTACCATTTTGCATCGATACTGCTCCTAATCCAGTTCCGCATGCATTAGTATATACCACCAACCCTTGGTTTCTGTCCAGGACTACTAACACGGGTGCATTAGTCAACAAATGCTTTAACTTAAGGAATGCTTCCTTACATTGGCCAGACCAAACAAATTTCACCTCCTTTCTGGTTAGCTTAGTTAAGGGTGCTGCTATCCACGAGAAATCCTTAATGAATCTCCGGTAGTAGCCAGCAAGTCCAAGAAAACTTCTGATCTCAGTCACTGTCTCTGGTCTCTTTCAATTATTAACAGCCTCGATCTTATCTGGATCGATTGACAACCCTTTCTCTAAAACCACGTGACCAAGAAACTTAACCTCTTTCTTCCAAAAGTGACACTTGGTAAACTTCGCCTTTAGCTTATTCTACCTCAGCGTCTCAAGCACCACTCTAAGATGAACTTCATCCTCCCTCACATCCTTAGAGTATACTAGGATATCATTTATAAATACTAGAAAAGACCTATCCAAGTACTCTTAGAAGACTCGGTTCATCAAATATATGAAGAAAGCTGGTGCATTCGTCAATCCAAATGGCATCACCAATCACTCATATGAACCATATCTAGTTTGAAATGCTGTCAAATGAATACTATCCTTTGCCACCCTTAACTGATGGAAACCTGTTGCTAAGTCTAACTGGGAGAATACTCTGGCTCCATTCAATTGATCGAACAGATCATCTATTCTAGGCAAAGGATATTTATTCCTAGTTGTCCATACATTCATCTTACGATAGTCTATGCACATCCTTAACGACCCATCTGATTTCTTCACAAACACCATGGCCGCTCCTCAAGGCGAACTGCTTGGCCTGATAAAATTCTTTCCTTCTAAATCCACTAACTGCACCTTCAATTCCTTCATCTTAGTTGGTGTCATTCTGCTAGGTGGTCTACTCACGGTTCAGCTCCGAGCATAAGATCTATTCTAAACTCAACAGCTCTTTTAGGAGGTAATCCAATGACTGGCTCAAAGACATCTGGAAACTCTCTTGCTATCCGAACCTGACTTAACTCATCACCTTTCTCCATAGCATTAAGCAAAGCACTAACAATCCGGTCAGTATTCTCTACTGATAATATCACTCAATTATGACTATCAGGGTGTCTTAGTGATATCTTTCTATCATGAAAAAATATTCTAGCCTCATGCCTACTTAACCAATCCATTCCCAAAATGATCCTGAAATCTATGAAATTAATAACATACAAACTGCATGCAAATTTATGACCTAACAAATCAAGTTCTAACCGATCACATCTCAACCTCAGAGTTGCATACCCTCCTATAGGATTCGCAACCCTTAAGGAAGTAACAAAGTAGGTGGGTTCTAGGCATAATCTATTAACTAAATACTGAAGTATAAATGAATGTTATGCACCGGTATCAAAAAGTACTCTAACAGAAATACTCTGAATCAAAAGCGTACCTTCTATCACAGTCATTCCCTTATCTGCTGCAGTACGCCTGGCTGATCCAATAGCAAAAACCTTTCCTTTGTGCTCCCTAGCTGGCTCTGGACACTGATTCTTGTAATGCCCAACTTGATCATAGTTGAAGCATTGCACATTCTTTTTAACTTCGGCCTTCTTCCCATTTCCTGACCGACATTCATTAGCAAAGTGACCCTTCTTATCACACTTATAACAAACAACCTCAACCTTCGACCTCTTAGTTGTGTCTCCCTTCGTTTTGAAGAACTTCCTCTTCTTCCCTTGAGAACTCTGGATTTCCACTGACTTCTCTTTAGCTAGATCAGCAAGCAACTCCTCATGGAGAATAGCCATCTCCACCACAATATTACAAGGATTACAGACATTTGTCTTGGTCATTCTAGCAAGCCCGGGCCTCAATCCCCGAATGAACTTCTCATTCCTTTTGATGTCAGTATCTATAAGAGCATACACATATCTAGACAGCTCTTCAAACTTAGTAATACACTCAACAACTGACATCTCTCCTTGCACTAAATCCATAAATTTCCTCATCAGCTCAAACTTGGCAAACTCAGATACAAACTTCTGATCAAATCTCGTCTTAAAATCATCCCAAGTTAACTACTCTTCCAGCACTTTGGCGGTAACATTATTTACCAGTGCAGTGCTGACCCTTGTAACTTCCTAGAGGCCAACTTTCTCTTTTATCCGTCATTAAGACCCATATTAGTAAATATTCGCTCACAATGCAACAGTCAATTCTGAACCTTTACAGCACTTTCTGTTTGCAAGAATGGATTCCTACCCAAACTGGTGTAATCTATACTCAACAAAGCAATATTCCCAACTGGAGCCACAGGATTAGCTCCTCCTACATTTCCAGCAACTCTAGCAGTAGCTCCAGCTTGCATTAAACCGGCAAAGAACTAATACATTGCCCCCATATCTACTGGTGGATTTCCAGCACTCACATTGGCTTCTGCATTTTGTTTGCTAGCATTAGCCGGTCGACCTGGGTTTCTCCTATTAGTGGGTCGAGCATTTCCATTAGTTGTGGTGCTTCCTCCATCGATATTTCCTCTTTCGTTTCCTGCTTCCATATCACCTTTCTCATAAATCTGCATATGAGCCATAGTAAGATACAAAAGAACGGTCTAAGAGAGCGGGGTATACTTACTTATATATATAACTATATATATCAAATACAAGTAAGTTTTTATAGCGTTAACTCAAATCCTAATCTTATTACCTGGTTCAATGGATTATGTTTGGAAAAATCTTTTAGGTTTAAGTTTCTTTTAAAGTTTCATGAACCATGCTCTGATATCAACTGGTAACATCCCCCTACCGGAGGCCCAAAACTAACGGCTACGAATGTTGCAGTCATCCATAGTTATTAATCTTCGACGACCAAATACAGCAATATTAAGTACATTGATACACAAAAACACAAGAATATGACAAAAAAATAAACAACAAATAAAATCCACATTCTATTTCAAGATATTTCAAATTGATTACATAATCCTAGTTCGCAGACCACATTAAGATAACATATGATAACAAAATACGCCAAGAGCGATATTTGAAGATGCCCCCTTGGTGGATCATAGTACATAGTAAGGCATTAAAACAAATTGCCTTTATAATCAAACATACATTGGAAATAAAATAACTTTAAATAACTATCTACCTCTCCCTCGTGCACGTCTCCGAAAGCTTTATTCGTCTAAGAGAAAACCTGAAAACCTTTAACTCTCAACCTACTCAAAATCAATTGAGTACCCGAGAGTTTAAGGGGAAAACAAAAACTTCAAGTCAGACAAAAAGCCTGGTCTGAATAATAATCTACCATCTCAAACCATTAGATATCTAGCGAGACCACGCCGCTTAGCGAAACAGGGTCTCCCCTAATTAATATCCTCAAACATTTACAAAACCATATACTATGCTTCCTGCATCCACAATGGTTAAAAACCTAATATTTCAAAGCATTACGATGATATGCAATACAAATAAACAAATTCTAGATTAACCATCCCCGTTCATTCTAACTATCTGTCTCAATTATAGTTTCTAGGTTTACTATTAACTTGTCAAGTGTTTAGGGACTATATGTCCAATTACTTAGTTTTCATGGGATTACTAAAAACCTATTGGTAACTCCAATATCATATTTCTTATCCTAACTTTCATGGGCTAACTAGGAACCTATTGGTTGACTGCCAATATCTTAATCCGGATATAGTTTTCATGGGCTAACTACAAACCTACGGGCCCCTACCAATATCAAATCATAGTTTTCATGGGTTGACAATGAACCTATTGGCCCCTGCCAATATCATATAGTTTTCATGGGCTTACTGTAAACCTATTGGCCCCTGCCAATATCATTAAATTAAGAATTTAACATCTGTTAAGTTATATTCACTACTAGGTCAACCTAACTGGTTATTCTACCCTTTCCCCAAAATACAGTTATGGGTTACTAACAATGTGAATAATATTTTCAAAATCTTTATTTATGCCATGGTTTTTCCTTAAAAATGAGAATGGGTTATTAGTTTTGAAACCTTAGAACATCACTTTCGAAACCCCTGGATGAGCTCCTTCGAAAGCATAGAAAACCTCTTTCCAAAACTCTAAGTATATATATACCTTTCGAAAGCAATAAGACCTTTTGATGGTATCAAGTAAAATGTTCTTTAAAACATAGGCTTCGAAACAAATAAAATACCCTTTCGAAAGCATTGGGTTTTACTCTTAAAACATCATTTGGGTCAAGATGGTTGTATGCGAAAGTATCTCTTTCGAAACCAAAAAAAACAGTTTTAGTAAAAATTGGTGGTGTCGGAACCACCTTAGTCGAATGCAAAAGATTTTAAAAATCAAAATTTTGAACGTTTGAGTCGAAACCCCCTTTCGACTCCATCTCCTTCGAAACCCCAACCCCTTTCGGAAGTAATCAGGAAAAAAGATTGGTTAAATGTAAAAACAAGGGCAACCCTTCGAAAGCATTATTGGACAATATGGTCGAAAGGTTGAGTAGCGGCTACGCTTCGACTAGGTCGAAACCAACCCATTTCGAAAGTTATTACTTTAGTATTAACATGGAAACATTTTTCGAAAGCTAAACATACACCCTTTCGAAAACAAATGTTTTGGGTAAGTCAAAAGCTTTTAAGTAAAACAAGGCAAGGATTTTAACATATGAAAACAAAGCATGGTTTCGACCTCATCGGAAGCTTACCCTTCGACACCAAGGCTTCCGCCTATCTTCCAATCCACTATGTACCTTCTAGGAGATACCATGTGTATTGGTTTCGATTATGAAGGTTTCGACTATGATGGTTTCGACTATAATGGAATGGAACCGAGGGAGTCGGATGGTACTATCCAGTAAAGGTGAAAAATCTTTTTCTGATTTAAAGGCTGAATTATAGCGACTTTTAGTAATTTCTTTTTAACAATTGGCCTATTTGGAAATCATTGATTGGCTGCCAAAAAGCTTTTCAAATACTTTTCTTATATAACTGCCACTTTTATACCACATCTTAATCAACGGATTTTAACGTTAAAGTCTTTCCATATACTAAAACCGACATTTGCAGAAAAGACCCTCTTTCTAAATAATTTATTTCCTCTAGTAAATCAATTGGGAAAATCCCAAAAATTAGAGAAATGCTAATTAATCATGTAATCTAACATATTAAAATTTTAGACCCAATTTCTTCCTGAAGTTCACAAAACAAATATTCAACCCAATTATATCATATTTTCCGTCAAAAATTCATAATGAAATTTCCATAATTTGGGAAATTTTGAAAATCGAAACCTATCTCCTAAATCATGTGTTACTTAACATAAAAATTTTCCATGGAATTTCAAAATCAACATCTCACGGTTTTACTCTTAAATCAATACGAATTTTTGCATTTAAATAATTATTTAATCAAACAATCCATTACTTTTACCATATCATCATCTAAAATCTCATAGAATCAAAATAACACTTAAATCTGAAATCATAGGATTTTAGAAACAAAAGGAGATGGAATGGATTATTATTCACCTTAGGTTTTATAAGGAACTTTAGATTTATTGTTGATTAATCCTTCCTAGCTTGATCCTTACCTTTAGATTAAAATTTTTCCTTCTCTTCCTTGTTAATGGCTGGCTTTAGGTTTAGGTTTCAGATTTTTGTTTATGACCGTGATAAAATGAAACGTGGATGGAAAAAATGTGAAGTAATAGCCGTGTAGAATAAGGAGGCTATTTTACTAATATGCCCATGTGTAAGTTAATAAATCAATAACCCAAATTAAAGCCCATTATCTTATGGTTAAGCACGACCCTATATGTTTTATTCAAATCTCAATCTCCTTATCATTATTATTCTATTTAATTTATCTAATTAAATCTTATGACTAATGTTATCAAAATTAGGGATGTTACATCTACCATATGATGTATTCCTACTTTATAATGATATTTGGGTAACCAAGGTGGAGGAGGTCGTCACTCTATGTTTACCAGTATTAGCGTAAGAGTAGCTAGTTTTCTATTGCTTCCGTATGATGATAGGTGGCATGATACCGACTTATGTATAATCTCTTTTCCCATTTTGAATCCATAGTAGGAATTATTTACCAAACAAATATTGCAATTAAAAATGTCATGGATAGTATACTTACAACATATGCACCAGAGCATGACTTGGAACTTACTCGGTTGTTTTTGTTTCATTTTATTGGTAACATGTTCTTCGGTAATAGTAGCAGCATTGGTGTGCAAGTTGGTTACATTGAGATTATGACTGTTTTGGATTTTGATAGAACTATCATGTACGACTATGGTACTGCTATATTTCCTACTTGTACCACTATTAGGAAATGGAGTATGTTGTTTTGGGTTCATAGGTTTCATTGTTTGTTTTCTATGAGTTATTGCAGTATTAGTGTTTTGAGTATTCTTGCAACTTCCACCTCGTCATAGTGACTTTGCATGCTTTTGCCTTTTTTCACGTATATTGTTTTGGTGTACGGTTAACAGAAGAAGAGGGACAATGAATCTCGTCATGTATATTCAGTTTCCTATAACCAAAAAGGACTCATAGAGGGTAGTTGATATGATATATGTTTGATGATAGTGATTCAATAGACCATGACTTCATTTAAGTAGCTAGGATGCTTGGCATGAATCAATTTCCATTGGTTTCATAACCTCCTGCTTTTTATAGTTATAGATATCTGGTGAGAGATGCTGGAGGCAGTTACATGACAATAATGCCATTCTCGATGATCCACACCTCCACACATATTGTTGTATGATTTACAGATCGGATTTGCTGACTAAGATGAGAGATGTGGGTTAGTGACCAATAATGAGATTCATCATTATTGGACCAACATACTAGGACTTTGGCATAAATTTCATATTATATTTGGTGATACCATTACTCATGCAGCCATAATAGATTTTGTCAGACCATATGCTAATGCCATGGGATAGTCCCGCTAGTTATCGACGATCTCACATAGCCGAATCAGGAGTATCATATCCTTGATCACATTTTGACAGCAAGTCATTTTGTTTAGTCGACAGCAGTTCTTACTTCTTTTAAGTTGATTGATATGTTGATGTATTTCATCCTCCTACACACAATCATCACCACAATCCCACTGATATATCATATACCAACTTAAATGATATGTGGATGGCGCTATGCCATGCTGGTTATGTGGAGCATAGGATTAGCATTGACTATTATGAGGATATGTTGGGACGATAGGGTAAGCAAGCATAAAGTGATATCTTACAGGCATAACTATACGCATAGGTATGGGTAGCGGAGTCACATTATCAGGAGAAGACACAAGCATAGGCTCGACTGCATGCTAAGTTAGAGTTGGAACTGAAGATATTTTCTTATTATAGGATGTATTTTAATCGGCTATCTGGGAGAGTGTCGAATCGAAGGTTTTTCTATTGGTTAGAAAATCACCGAAAATTTGTAATAAAAATGACCGCAAGCACAAGGCATACAATTTTAGTACGTGGCGAGTATGGATCGATCCGCAGGGAATTGAAGTGATTTTAAAATTCAACTCAATCAAATTAACCCAAATTTGCAAGTTTATTTTTGAAACTAAGAAAGATAGCAAAAATTAAACTAGACAAAAGTGAATACAAATATGAGATTAAATGACAATTCCCTTTTCATGATCACATAAATCAACATAATGAAATTATTATCTCTCTTTTTTGGGCATTTTTGGATTTAGTTGATGTGTTTATTATAAGTATGCTCTATTCATGCTATTAATTAGCCCAACAGAAACCATCAAACTTTAACACGCCATCCAAACCACTTGTTAACTCTCATGAAAATGATAATGGAATTAAAAATAAAATCTATTCTAAGCATGATCTATTTACTACTGATTAGTAATATAGACCATCAAATTTTGATTCTAAGATCCACTTCATTACCAAAATCATATGTAAATGAAGAGGTAATTTGTGTTTATGTTTGTTTAAGCATAGCTTATTTGGTGTCAACAACATAGGCTTTCAAATTCAAAGTTAAACAACAAAATTTTACCACATCAAAAAATATCATGAAGCATAAAGAGAGATCAAAAATTAGCAAATATATTGAATCTACATGATCAAGAGAGCTTCATTACCCCTAAATTAAAGGGGTTTAGCTTCTCATATGTGTTATCATTTCAATAAATGTAGATTGCAACATAAACATAAACAAGAGAAAAAGGAGAGCTAACTAAATTGCATGTAAATAAATCTACTCTACTTACATGAAATAAAACTATAGTAAGTACATAAAGTAAAGAACAATAATTAAAAGAGCATGAAATCAAATTTCATAAATAAAATTACATAAGAGAAAAAGGCTAAGAAGCCATGAAAGAGAGAAAGAGAGTTTATGTTAGAATTTTTGGCTACCACTAAACTAACTAGAAGGTGGTAAGAGCTTCATTACATGAAACATAAAGGGTATTTATACATGCCGAAAACCCTAATCCATATTTTAGGGGACTACCCAAAATGCCCCTTAGGATGTGTGGCCATCAAGTTATCATTAGCATGTAATTAATCCTCTATTAAATGTGCATGTGCTTTTAATCTCCACTAACATGTGCATTAGCTCCTAATTGTAAATTATGATAAGTGGGTAGGTGGGGTCCTCCATGATGCATGAATTGATTTATTTCTTCATTCTCTTGTCTTCCAACCTTTGTGCATGCATACATACATGAAGCCTCTTCTAATTTCCATCCAAATTCCTACAGAACAATATAAAAATGTGCAAGTAAATTTTCTCAAATTAAATCATGCAAAATTATGATTTTGCCCTAAATGAAGATGAATGAATGATGATTAGATGACAACTGAAATTTTGATTTAAACATGTTAAAATACCCTATGTGCTCATTTATTAATTAAATTAGACTAAATACGGAAGTAAAAATATGCACATTTACGTGCACATCAAATACCCTCACACCTATCTTTTTATTCATCCTCGAATAAACTAAAACTAAGATAAATCCATTTTCATAGGAACACGATTGCATTGAGCGTATGCGACGAGCCGTTAAACCTCTAGGTGTCCCTAGTAGGATGAGTGTTGTCACGTGAGGGTTTTCAGCGGATACTACCCACATAATCCAAATGCAATATGAAACATTCCTAAATGCAAGATTATTTACAAAGATATGGATGCAATTTTTTTGAAAATATTTACAAATGAAAATTTTACTTTCAAATTGGCACAAGTAAGTTAAATATAAGTTCTGGTCATTATCAAGAAATTTTAGTCCTTTTACTTATCAAAATGTCAACCAGAAATTAAGTTATCATCACAATTAGACTCTAGTTTGACTAGTGGTTTTGGTTGATAACATAGTGCAACTATGAAATGGATCCTTAGTTGATTATCAAAGTTTTTCAAAGTGGTATTTTCATTTCTTTTGAATAACAAGTCAACTCAAATAAGTGAAAATAGTGATTGGATTCAATTGCGTATTCTCTCTTTATTTGAAAATTTATTGATATTAACAATATTTACATATGCCTAACTCAGAAAATCGAGGCCAGATATACCACCCATACACTGTCTTGCGGGCTTACGTGAGAGGAATACAGAGCATGGTGAATTTACACATAGGTGTGTACACCTATCGACTACAGGCATTATTAATGAAAGAATTTTTATATACATACACATAACTCAGATAAATTGAGGCCAGATATACCGATCCTGCACTGCCTTTCGGACTTACGTGGGAAGGGTATAGAGAGTGGCGAGTGTACGCACAAGTGTGTACACCTATCGACTGTAGGTGTTTTTTTTCACAAAAACCATCTTTTTTTTATGTTTTATATCTAATTTTTTTGAACAAGAGAGAGTTTTGCAAAATCGTCTTAGCACCATTTAACTTAGAAGAACAAAAATATTATATCCTTTACTTTAAATCCACCACTTTTTAAACAAGGATTTTCAATTAGGATATACTTCATAGTTATCACCCATGAACTTTCCTATATACTAGTTAAACAATCGTTACATGTAGTCAAACTTTATTTTTATTTGACAAATAAATTTTAAAAATTTATATTTAATGAACAAAAACATATACTTATCCTATAGTGTTTCTTTAAAAATAAATCAAAATGCTAAAAAGAAAATTTGTTTTGGAATTTTTGTTTTGTTTTTTTATTTTGGAATTTTTTTAAAAGTTTTGGAAGAAAATGCAGAAAAATAAACCATGAAAAAACAAAAATAAAGATGAGACTCCCTCCACACTTGATTTTGACCGTGTCCCCACAATCAACCCAAAGTGAAAGGAGAAAAATAAAATAAAATAAAAATATGACCTATATTTACATGAAAATGAAATGATTATTATTTACACAACATCAGAAAATATATCGTTAAAGAGTAAATGAAACGGTCTTCCAAAGACCAATTCATTTATCTCATTAAGTATGAGAGACATAGCTTAAGCACAGAAAACCAAACCACAAAAGATTTCAAAGTTGAATGTTGATTTGAAAAAACAAATGTCATTTTATTAAAAATCGTATGAGTTGTTTTATTTTCGATGATTTTTGGGGTAGATAGAACAATTGGTTGAAGTTCAAGTTTATTTTAACCAATTTGAAAGTCAAGTTTATCAATGAAAACTTCTTTAGAATTATTGATTTCAAAATCAAAATGGTGATTTAAATCTACCCCTTCAGAATTAAACAACTCATCTTCGAAAAGTCCAAAAAAATTGTGTTCACTAAATTCGTCTTCCTTTGTTGGATTATTAACAACTTTATTGCATGTATCATATTCAAAATTTAAAGTTGTTGTATTCAATTTTTCAAAATCGAAAAAGGAAGATCGAGTTTTAAATTTGGTTCCACATTCTTAAAAGAATTGAAATCCAATTCAATCACCGCATTTCAAGAACTTCATTAAGATTGTCGTTTTCAATTTCAAAAGCTGTTATTTGAAAATCATCAATTTTGGTAAAAGATGGATTATTATTTGACTCGTCACACGTAGGGTGTTGATTTTGTTTCTCACATTTTTTCATCTATGTTTCAAACAACAAATCGTGTGATCTTTGTGAATTTGTTCCATTTGATTACCATTTGCTAATCAAAATCAAATTTATAATTATTAATTTGAGAAATTTCAATTTGAAATTGTTGAGAGTAAAAATTGTCCATTACACCATAATTGAAATTATTCTCATTGCTAAACTTATTTAAGTAGTGGTTTACGTTTCCATTTCACTTTGAAATTCATTTTGGAGTTCGAGGTTGTATTGGCATGAGTTATAATCAAGGTTATTTGAATTTTGAAGTGAATTTAAATTTATTTATTTTTTGAAATCCTTGACTTGAGTTATTGCACTCATTACTCAAATTATTCATCATTTGATTTCATGGTTCAAGTAAGGACCAAATTGTTTCAATACTATTTTCAAGAGTTGAGGGGTGGTCATCATTTTGAAAACTTTTTGGTGAAAAATTCGAATTATTTGTTCAAGAGTAGTTATTAAGATATCCATAAGAGTTTGATGTGAAACTATATGAATTATATTGATTTTCGCAACTATTGTAAAATTCTTGCGAGTAGGAAAATTCAGACATTTTCAAAATGTTTTATTTTATAAAGGAAAAATATTTACCAAAAGGAACTTATTTTTCAAAGGGGAAATTTGATTTATTTTTCTTTTGGATTTTCAGAATATTTTATATGTTTTTGTTTTTCTCTTTTTAGTTCTCTTTTATTTTTGTTTTTAAAAAGAATTTATTTTTTTGGATTTTTGTTTTTCTGAAAAAAATTAACTCAACTTTTTTTGGATTTTCAAAAGTAAAATACTTGTTTTTTTTGAATTGTTTTTTATTTTGATTGATAAATTTCAAAGGAAAAAAAATTAAAACGAATTTTTTTAATTTTTTTCAATAAAAAGCTAAGTTAAGTCAAATTTAAAATAAAATTTTGGTTTTTAATTTTGAATTTTTTTTCTTTTTTTAAAATATGCATGAACTAATGCAACTAAATAAATGCAAGGACTTAATTACAAATGTTCTATCCTTAGTAGCTCCTAACCCAAAATTGTATAATCACACTCTATCTTAATCAACAAAATATTTTTTAACCAAGTAACGGACATGAGTTATCGGTGCACCACGAATCACCGTAGCAATGCAACTGAAGGTTTAAGTACCTTCAGCCAAACAAATAGTATAATATTTACGAATCACCGTAATATTTATAACTGATTATTGCTCTACCATAGCCTAGACACCAAGGATATAAATTGTCGAAAGAAGACAACTTGGCAAGATACAATCAAGCCCTAGGTGAGCTCGTGACTCCCTTAAATCCAAAGTCTAACCGTTATAATTAGTCAAATTCTAAAATGAAATACAATTTGTAAGCCAAGGAAGGGGTGATGAAATCCCCCACCTTATGTCGATTTGGGTGTTGCCCTTAGAAAATAAAAATAAGATGATATGAATGCAAAACAAAAAGTAAACATGAGTTAGCGATGCAGCTACGATTGAAATTTGTTTTTGTTTTTTCTTTTGAAATTTATTTCTTTTAGAATGCAAGCAACCAACAATGCAATTTAAATAAAACTGGAGATGAGAGCACAGTACCAGAGCATGCAGAATTATTGGCAATTTATTTATTTTTAGTAGAAATTTTTTTTGCAAGCAAGCAAAGCGGTTATTTTTGGCAAGCGGGTCTTCTCCTTTTGAATTTCTCCTTTTGCAACCTGAAAACATTGAATATGATTTATATATATATTTATATATATATATACATACTTATATCAAGGAAGAAACTTAAACGAATGAAAACAAAACAAGTTTATTTCTATCAAGGAAGAATTTAAACAAAACAAAACAAGACAAATGAAAAAAAATTGAAACTTGTTTTTTTTCTTTTTTTAAAGAGAACAAAAACTTAAAGCTTAAAAAAATTAAATAAATAAAAAGAAGAAAAAGGAAAAAAAAGAAAGAAAAATGAAGAACTCAAAACACAGCCCATCCCAATACACAAAACTACCGCCACTTCACTAATAAAACTTGTTCCCTTTTCGTAATTTCCCGATTCAATTTCCCAATTTCAATTCTCAAAATTAAAGTGTTAGTTTTTTCAAATTTCCCCGATTCAATTTCCCAATTTCGATTTTGGCTCGTGTTCGTGTTCGATTGAATTTGTCCAACGGTAATGGGGTTGTTGATTTGCTGGTCGTGGTTGTAGGAAGTGGTTCAGGTTGGTGTAATTGATGGTTTCGGGTGGTGTTGTGTTAGTATGGAGGCACAGAGATAATTGGGTGGCTGTTGTTTGTGGAATGTATGAGGTTATGGAATGTGTTGAAGGAGTCTGATGTGCTTTCAGGTGGTATATGTGCAGATGTGCACAATTGTGATGTGCACACTAGAATGTGCACTGAGAAGTGTTTTTATGGTTATATTGGTGTGACAGAAGTAACATATATGGCAAGGAAGATATGTAACAGAAGTGAGATGTTTGAGGATGTTTGTATAGCCAAGCAGAGTGGCGGGGGTGAAATGTGGTAGTTTGTGATGGTGGAGGGATGGTTAAAAGGTTGTGTGGAAATTGTTGGTTTGTTTGTGCTTTAGGACTAAGTAGGGAAGGTAACTGGCTGATGATGGATGATGTAGTGATGTTGTATTATGGCAGGCTGAGGGATGTTGATGTTGTGAATACAAGACAGAGGAGGATATGAATTTTTGAGGATGTTTGTATGGCCAGGCAGAGTGGCAAGGGTGAAATGTGGTAGTTTGTGATGGTGGAGGGATGGTCAGGTGGTTGTGTGGAGATTTTTTTATGTAGTTGCAGTGGTGACTGGTAAGTTTGACAAGGAGCAGCAGTTGATAAGGATGGAGGAGCAAGCTGAGAAGTAGTGGACTGAAGCAAGGCCAGTTGTATGTAATGTTGTGAATGGTGCAATTATACAAGGCAGAAGTGATGGGCAAACAGAAGTGTGATATGGCAGAGGAATTATGTGCACAGTGGTGCACAGGATTATGTGTTGTTGATGGAGGAAGTTAATAGTGGTGGTGGTGGTTAATGGTGGCGGCCGCAGTAATTTGGTGAGGTGGTTTTCTGGGGTGATAAGAGATGGATGTAGTATTTGATGTGCAGGGGTATTGAAGATGTGGCCGGGGGGTATTTGAATGTTACAAGTTACCTGTTGAAGATGAGCACTGCAAGTATGTTTGAAAGGCAGCAAGTAGATGGTTGAAAGGCAGCAAGCAGGTTAAATGGTTGTTGTATTGTGCAGGGTGGTCAGGGTGGTCAGGTTGTTGTGCATGGGTGGTAGTTCAATGGAGAGTTTTTGAATGGCTGTAGGAGTGTTGTGGGGGTGTGGTTTGTATGGTTATGTTGTAGGTTAAGTTTGATGTTGAAGTGTGATGACAGAGTTGATCTGAGGTGGTTTAAGATATGGGAGATGAAGTATTGCTATGGTGATGGGCAGTGGGATGGTTTGTGAATGTTATGTGGCAGTGTTGTATTGATGACAGCAGTTATATGAAGTGGAGATTGCAGTGTACTAGTAAGGCGGGTTTGTGTGATCATGGATGAAGTTTGCAGCAGTGGTTATGGATGAATTTTGCAGCAGTGCAGTGGTTATGGATGAAGTTTGCGGCAGTGTTGCAAGTTTGTATGTGGTGAAGTTTGTATGGGTTTTGATGTTTTGAGAGGTGGTTGAATGCTTTGTCAGGTGGTAAGGAACCAGTATGATGGTGTGGAAGTGATTATGCATAGTAAAGAGATGATGCAGCAGTGTTGTTTTGGGATTGTTAGGGAGGTGTGCAGTGATTGGCAGCAGGTGACTGGGAAGTATTTTTGCTATGACGGTGAAATGCGGTATTGTTGAAAGGCAGCAGGTTTGTTTGAGTGGCAGTACTGGTGCAGTAAGTAAGTGGAGAAGCAGGTTGATTCTGGTGTGGGTGGAAGAAGGTAGGGCGGTTGTGGCGACGTAGGTGATGTATTGGTTATGGAGTGAGTTGTTGTTATGAAGTGATGGCTTTGTGTAAGCAGAAGTGGATGGCAATGGATGGTTTGTGATAGAGTGAGGTGCACAGATATGTGCACAGTTGCACAGTGATGTGTGTGCACAGTGAGTACGAAAATGTACGCAAGTATGCAGCAGGTTCGGGTATTGCTGTTGTAGTGGTGATGTGAGAATAATGTGGAAGGGATGCAAGTGATGGTAGTGTGTTGATGACAGTGGAAGTGGAGATTCTAGTATGAAAGAGCAGTAGTGATAAGGAGAAAATGTAGAGAGTATGGAAGAGCAGTATGAAAGTGTAGTGTTGATAAAGAGAAAATGCAGAGAGTATGAAAGAGCAGTATGTAATAAGCAATGGAGTAACAAAGAGAAGACGTAGAGAGTTGGCAGTAGTGATAAGGAAAAAATGTAATAAGAGAAAGAAAATTGTAATTAACAAGCTTTTGGAAAATACGAAATGGAATATCTTTTTTTTGAAATGAAATTGTGTATATTCTCTTTTTTAAATAGAAATGCAAATAGAAAACACAAACACACAAATGAAATGACAACAAAAAATACACACAAACACACGAAAAAAAAAAATCTTTTTAAAATTTACAAATTAACACACAAGGTCAACACACAATAAAAAAAAACAATTCGAAGAATAAAAATAAAATCAAATTGCAATTCCCTAGCAACGGTGCCAAAAACTTGTTGAATTGACGGTTTTTCTATTGGATAGAAAATCATCGAAAAATTGTACTAAAAATAACCGCAAGTGCACGGCGTACAATTTTAGTACGTGGCGAGTACGGGTCGATCCGTAGGGAATTGAAGTAATTTTAAAATTCTACTCAATCAAATTAACCCAAATTTGCAAGTTTGTTTTAAAACTAAGAAAGATAGCAAAAATTAAACTAGACAAAAGTGAATACAAATATGAGATTAAATGACAATTTAAAGGTATTCCTTTTTCATGATCACATAAATCAACATAATGAAATTATGATCTCTCTTTTTGGTCATTTTTGAATTTAGTTGATGTGTTTATCATAAGTATGGTTTATTCGTGCCATTAATTAGCCCAACATAAATTATCAAACTTTAACACGCCATCCAAACCACTTGTTAACTCTCATGAAAAAAGATAATGAAATTAAAAATAAAATCTACTCTAAGCATGATCTATTTACTATTGATTAGTAATATAGGCCATCAAATTTTGACTCTAAGATCCACTTCATTACCAATCATATGTAGATAAAGAGATAATTTGTGTTTCTGTTTATTTAAGCATAGTCTATTTGGCATCAACAACATAGGCTATCAAATTCAAAGTTAAACGACAAAATTTTACCACATCGAAAATTCCATGAATGATAAAGAGAGATCAAAAATTAGAAAATATGTTGGAACTACACGATTAAGAGAGCTTCATTACCCCTAAATCGAAAGGGTTTAGCTTCTCATATTTGTTATCATTTCAAAAAATGTAGATTGCAACATAAGCATAAACAAGAGGAAAAAGAGAGCTAACTAAATTGCATGTAATAAATCTACTCTACTTGCATGAAATTAAACTACGCTAATTGCATAAAGTAAAGAAAAATAATTAAAAGAGCATGAAATCAAATTGCATAAATAAAATTACATAAGAGAAAAAGTCTAAGAAGCCATGAAAGAGAGTTTATGTTTACAATTTGTGGCTACCACTAAACTAACTAGAAGGTGGTAAGAGTTTCATTACATGAAATATAAGGTGTATTTATACATGCCTAAAACCCTAATCCATTTTTTAGGGACTGCCCCAAAATGCACCTTAGGAAGTGCGGCCACTAAGTTATCATTAGCATGTAATTAATTCTCCATTAGATGTGCATGTGCTTTTAATCTCCACTGACATATGGATTAGCTCCTAATTATAGATCGTGGTTGTTAACCCGCCTTTTGGCAAGGCAGCATACAGGCGGATTTAACCCAATCGACAACACAATGATCAAAGCTTGATTTTCACTTATAATAAACATGATCACGAAGCCAAAATATAGCATAGTCGATGAACAAACAACACAAGATGTTTAAAACATAGTTTCAACAAAAATCGAGTCGTTTCAAGTTGCTTGGAGTTGGCTCCGAGTCATCCCTAGGCTTGCTTCGATTCACTGGAGGGTTTACTTCGGGTCATAGAAGAGCTTGCTTCGGGTCTTTGATGGGGTAGCATGTTTACAGGTTACTTCGAGTCACTATGTCACTTGCTTCGGTTCAAGGAGGCAACTGCTTCGAGTCACAGCCACGCATCAACCTTCGTATCCATCCTCATGTCATTCGTATCCATCCCACGAACATCCATTCGTATCCATCCACTTAGACCACCTAGTTCGCACCCAAGTGACCATGCCAACCGGTCAACAAACAAAAACCCTACTGGTTTCATATCAATGTAATTCGTACCCATCATGTTGCACTCGATCCCATTCGTATCCATTAGAGACTACTCACTTGTATCAACGCATGTTTCGTATCGATCCATTTTAACATATGCCTCGTATCGATCACCTAGGCCATCGATACGAAATTGTTATGCACTTCATATCGATCACTTTTCACCGATACGAAACCAACATCAAGTGATCGATGCGAAGGCTATATGCCAGCATCGATACGAAAAAAATACGTGATCGATACAAAAGACAATGCACATGATGGATACGAAATGTATGGTATAAAGGAGGTTACACTGAAGCCATACGAAGTAAGCACGTTCGAATGAGGAAGTGGTCAACTCGGCATGAAAAGTGGATCGATCCTAAAAGATAGCACCGCGTCATCTAGCAATCACGTGTATCCTATGGATACAAACGAGATCGATACGAGTTCAGTAGCATACAACAAACCCAAACTTGCATCGATCATATCTCACAATCTACAAGTCCAAATGCCACCAAATTTTCACAGGAGCTTGCATACAACCTTAAGAATGTCCATGATCAATCCCAACCCAAAAAGAGCAATTTTTGATCGATATGAATTGGGTATGTATCGATCATGGATCGAGTCAAAATGTCAAGGGATCGATCACGTGGGCCCACCCATATGAGAGAAGGAGTCTTCCGAGATCTGGGCGAGATATTTGCAGTCTACACCTATAAATAGTAGTCCAAGAGCTTCAAAAAAGGCATCTTTTGGCTCTTCTACGCCGATACTCTGTCGGGATCATTTTTGTAACTCGGTTGTACTGTTGTAGACCTCTATAACTAGCGAGTTATAATCAATAAAACAGCAACTCTTCAAAGTGGACGTAGGCTACAACGCCGAACCACTATAAATCTTGTGTTTCTACTGCTTTCCTTTTTAAGTTTTGAGTGTTCTTCATATTTATATTCTCTACATACTTGCTATCTGTGATTGTGAACGGGTGCTTTCATCAGCAACTGGGCGTTTGTGACCAATTTTGGTGCAAACAGTGGTAAGTGGGTAGGTGGGGTTCTCCATGATGCATGAATTGATTTATTTCTTATTCTCTTGTCTTCCAACCCTTATGCATGTATACATATATGAAGCCTCTTCTAATTTCCATCGAAATTCCTACAAAACAATCATGCACAAAATTACGATTTTGCCCCTAAATGAATATGAATGAATGATGATTTGATGACAATTGAAATTTTGGTTTAAACATGTTAAAATACCCTATATGCTCATTTATTTAATTAAATTAGATAATATATGAAAGTAAAAATATGCACTTTTACGTGCACATCAGAGAAGCGATGACAATGACAATGACTAGCGTCTTAGTTCATGTCCACATAGAATTATTAGATTCATGTTTTATATACTCTTATTTATGTATAGTGTTACTGTGATCACCATTTGTTTGCACAATTTGTTACTTATTATGTATTTCTATTTTTGTATGTTGTGAGAATGACCATCTTTTTCATGTACTCGTGATGTATTATGCATTATGTACTTTGTTTTATATACCTTGTTACAAAGATCATCTTTTCCATGTCATAATGTCTATCTATGTTGTGCGTATAATAGTAATTAACATAGGATTCTCATATGAAGACATACCTTCATATGTACTATAGTCATTATTGATTTGTCTTCTAATGTATTGTATCCATTATTAATTTGTCTTCTCATATTCTTTAGGTTATAGCATAACGCAAGAGATGAGTCATAATTAGTCAGTGACTTGCCTTCTCATGTATTGTACCCACTATTGAGTTGTCTTTTCATGTGTTGTAGCCATTGTTGAGTTGTCTTCTCATGTTCATTAGCCTTTAGCATACTACCACGCAATGATTCATAGTCAATCGATGACTTGTCTTCTCATGTACTATAGCCATTATCGAGTTTTTATAATGTTATAAATATTACCTCCCCAATAAGCTTTTAACACCACAATACTAACTTCTAAAATTCATTATTTCTGGATGGTAGATTACAATCATGTTTATCTTCCTTCATCATACTTCAACAATGGTCCGTTAAACCACGCCTCGAATTCGGCATCCCTTGAGCCACAAACCGAGTGAAACATTGGTATGTAAGAAAGACACTATGAAAATTTAAAGAAAATGAGAGGGGGCTATCGAGAATTAAAAAGGAAGAGCAAAGACGATAACAAAAATAATGGAGAATACAATTAAAATGCAGACCAAGATGACATGAACAATGTGGCCAGCAATTGGAAAGAGAATAAAAGATTAATTTCCTCCAAATTACTATAGATGTAGTGTGTCGGTTTTTCTTTTTGTCATTAAAAATGGAAAACATCAGTTGTTGTCACTTTAGATGCTCCAACTTTCTAAACGATTGTAAGTTATAAGAGTGGATTGATGATCCATTACCTCAACAAGCCATTGATTACACTACGGAACTTGAAAATGAGATAGCATCGTTGTGGAATAGTCTTAGTTCACTACAATTTCAAGGTGATCATAGACACCACTAATTTACAACATTGTGCCATAGTGTGTGTATGTCATTGTTGTGCATGTTTGTGTTATGGTTGTTGTCAGTAATTATGTTATTAATTACATTTATGTGGGGCTATATATGTTTGTGTCATGGTCGTTGTTTTTAATTATGCTCATGTATATCCATTAAATATGGTTGTGTTGGATTAGAAAATATATTGTACATAGAAAATACGTAGTACTTGAAAAATACATATAACTTAAAAATACACAGAACATGGAAAATAAAACTTAGAAAATATATAGAACTTAGAAGATAAATAGAAATTAGGAAATGCATAAAAATTCTCGAAGTGAACATGCCTTAATCGCACTTAAATTTGTATTATAGTTGACCTAAAGTTCATATAAAGCATATTCACTAAATCTTTTATGGTATTTGAAATGATAATGCGAGTCGTAAGTTGTCATAGACAAATTAGAAACATTTTCCTTTTATTTTTTCGGTTATAATTATGGTATCTTCGACAAGCCCTACTTAACAGGGTGTAAGAACTCCTAGTTCTGTATACCTACTCCTTAACCTACAATCCAAATAATTGTTGTAAGACTTGTTAACTATAATACATAAATCTTGACTAATCTCATCTTTTATATGTTCTTTGTATGCTTTTATCAGCATCAAATAATCATGTAGAGTCCAAGAAAAGTTTGCCATTAATATTTTGTGATTTTTTTTTCACAAAACATACATTGAAATATTTAATACATGTTTCACTTATCTCCATGATATTTTCAATGGCCGTTAAATTGTATAAGTGTCGTACATCCATGTTATATGAAAAAACACACTTGTGTTCTTTAGCATCCGTCACATTGAACACGTGTCGAACATCTCGATAAGAACAAACACACTTGTGTTTGTATTGAAGCAAATTAGATACATGTTTAACATATCCGTGTGATATCTTCACTATGCATTAGATTGTAAATGTCTCGAACATCCACATTAAGTGAACAAATGCACTTGTGTTTGTTTTGAAGCAATCTAAATACATGATTCACTTATCCGTGCGATATCTGTCCATTAAATTTTACATATGGTGAACATCCACTCTATATGAACAAATACACTTGTGTGTGTTTTGAAGCAAACTAGACGATTCTATAAGTAAATCTTTGGGGAGATGGATTCACACACAATAAAGCTATTTTTACACAAGATTGTTTAACAAAAATGGAATCCTATTATAACTATTATAATCCAAGCATAGAAGAAATGATTGGCGAAGAAGTTCACAATCAAGCTATTATTTTTGATACTCAACAATTTATGCATGGGCACTCTTATTTCTTTGGCAAAGGCACTTCCAACAACCACCAAGGTAACGTTTCTGGAAAAATTAACCATCGATATAAGAGAGACAACAAAGATGAGCATGATAGATTGACAAAGGACTACTTCATCAAAAACCGTGTCTAGGATGTTTCATTGTTTCTTCAAGAATTTTGGATGGGTTTGGATATTTTCTACAAGATTTATTTATAATTCTATAAGAAGAATCAATATATTACTTATAGACTATATGGGGCACATGAACACAGAATTAGGGCTGTCAATGGATACTCGAAAAATCTGAAATCCGTCTGCATCAGAAAAGCGGATGAATATCCAATATCCGGAAAAATAGATGTAGATGCGGATACGAAGACATCCACATCCAAAAATTGTCCTTCCAGTTTATGTCAAGACTATAGTTCAAATTATGTGTATTTTAACGTAGTAAATCATATTCATTTATTATTTTATTAAGTTAGTGGTTTATTATATACACTTAATGCTTATTAACTGCTAGAAACTATTTATTATCATCATATTTGTTAATTTTTAACACTTTTATAATCAATGAGATTGAAAAATATTTATGTAAACTAAAATTTTCTTTTTGTAATTCTTGATTTATCGATCGTTGGCTAATATGGTAATTATCTGGTATCCGTCTGTATCGGTGGATGTGGATATCAGATATCCGAAAATGATTCCGGATGCTGATCGGATATGGCACTATCCGCATCCAAAAGTATCCGTTGACAGGACTATCCGGAATTCTATATCAAAATTTCAGCTGCATTACGAAGGAGAACAACCCGATGAAATCAGTCTTGCATCATCAACAGTGACGGAGTGCATGAAGGAATTGTGCAAAACTACAATCAAGGTTAGTTTTGGGTACTTATGCACACCAGGTCAAAATGATATTGTTAGGTTGCTAATAAGAGGCAAAGCAAGGGGTTTTCTTAGTATGTTAGGTGGTTTGGACTACATGCCCGAGCTTGGAATAACAGTCTTATTGGATGGAAAGGAATGTTCTTAAGCCATAAAAAGTTACCTATCATGATTCTATAAGTAGTTGCATCCAATGACTTATGGATTTGGTATGCCGTTTTTGGAATACCAGGTTATTTAAATTATACAATGTTTTAAAACAATCTTACTTATTCTCGGAGCAGTCCAATGGGTTACCATCATACTTGGAATATAAAGTTGGTGATATCGTGCATTGAATGGGCTATGCCTAGAGGATGGAATATACCCAAAGTGCATAATATTAATCGAAGTGTTCAAGTATAGCGACCCGCCGTTCCGTACCCTTTAAGTTGACAAATAAACCACACTTGTCTAACCCAAATTGTACAAAAGGCGAATAACTAGGAGTGAAGAAGAAAAGGAGGTAGAAGAAACAGAACAATAACACATAGAATCTCACAATCGCAATGGACAAAATATAATATATATAATAGCATATTTTTATACAAAAGAATCTGTAACTGTTAATATACACACAATCATCAAAGTACACAATCAACAATCAATCTAGACAGTTATAATAACTTGTCCTCACAAATACTGAATATACAGCATGACTCACACAGCGAAAATAAAATCAAGTACATGGAAAACGCCTGAGACCCCTCCAGCACTCCAGCACGTCTCCTGTGCTCCATAGTATCCTAGCCTGAATTTGTAATACTCGGTCTAACCCGAGCATTATAATAAAATAACACCCGAGTCAGTTTGGAAAACTAGCCTAAGAAAACACACTCAATTTGAATTATTACCGTTATCAAAAATCCTTTGAAAACAAAGGTATCTCGTAAGACCACGTCACACATAAACACGATGGGTTTTTACCTTACGATAACCAAGACATTTTATATCAAAATAATCTGATATTATAATAGTGTCTATAGAAAGTAAACTATAAAATAGCTGAAATGCTTGTATCTCACGTTTCAGTAGAGTTGGGCACAATCAAAACCGTACAGTGCTTATTGGAGAATAGATTCTATACTATGATAAGGTAAGGAACTACCTTCCGATGGTGCATCTCTAGATAAAATACACTGGGGGTCTTACAAGAACATCTTGTACCCCTGCCATACAAGACTGGCCTAGCACTTGAATACTAGTACTGAATATGATCACCACTAATGGGCCCCGAAATGCATACAAATGAAAGATAATGATGATGTTAAATGTCCACTCTAGATGCGTGATGATCCTACCCTAATGGGAGCGACCCACTTGGCCTTACTACATGCCCTGTTTTTTCATTTCCCGGTAGATGAGGCTTGAGGCTACGTTTACCTTTTTGAATAGCAATTCCACTTGGAATGCTAACACTGCCTTCTAGGCAACGATGCAATGATAGCATTCATCCATACAAGTTGTTCTGGGACTGAACAAACCGAATCTCCTTCAGGATCACCATCTCCATTATCTTCACGATATCATAATTCGTAATGCATAAATCGGATCGAAGTGGTTTTCGGATAATTAAATCTGATCCTGATCTCTTCGAAACGATTAACGAATTTGGCCAGATTTGGTAGTCGGTTATTTAACTATCAAATTTCACACAAACAATCACTAGGCCCATATTTAAATCTTTCAAAAATATTTACTTCAAAATATCTTTACAAAGATATCTATTAATATCTTCTAGTATATTCAATAATTGAAAACAATTTCAAATACTTATATCCATAACAGGATAATTTCGAATCATATTAATACTTAGAAATATTTTCTTCCAAATCCATTTATAATTCAACACTTTGAAAATATTTCTATAATAAAATCTCGTAGTTAAAACATTCCAAACCCTTCCAGTCCAAAACTTAGGAAATATTTATAAGTATATTTTCCTAAAATCCTTCCATTCCTTAACTCAATTATAACGGATTCTATAAGTTTTCAAAATTCATTCAATAATTTCCTTTAAAGTTTCCAAGATCGATTACACTTGTATATAATTCCAACTACCCATTTCTAATTTCCTTTATGAATTCTAATCCATTATCGAAGTTCTCGTATTCCAACATTTTAGAAGCTTACTCAAGTTTCCAGAATTCCATTACAAGATTTCCCAAATAAAAATCATATCCGTTAAATAAACCCCATTTACAAATCTCGAGAGGATTTATAAATAATTTCAATCATTTCAAATATATATATAATAAGTGCTTTTAAATAATAATTTATTTTTAAAACATGTTTAAGTAATTATTTAAAATTATTAAACACTTTAAATAACATCGATAATTCATTTCCAATTCATTTTTAAATAAAACCAATTCGGCTTACAAAGCTTATTATAAAAATTTGAATTCATTTAAAATTAATATTAGATATTCCAAAAATCCACTTCTCGAAATATTTCAAACTAAACCAGCTTTAACTATATAATTTAATAAGTAAAAGTCCCGTTTAAAACAACCTTAATGTCTCGATAAAAAAATTATTTTTAAAATTCAACGTGACCATTCTTATATTTATAAAACCCTCTCGATTTATTTCCAATCGATTTCCATTTCTAATTCCACAACTATTCCAAAATCCAAAAATAGAATCCACTATCTTTCCCCTAAATCGATTTTCGTATCTCACTTTAAATCCTTATAGTGGATTTATATTTCCAACTTATCAAATGATAATCATTTCACTTTATTTATAAACATCGTTTATAAACTTATAAACTCATTTCCGGTGGTTTTCTGTTAATAACAGATTTATATTAAACAAATCTTATTTATAAGTCTGTTTCTATTTTAAAACCCATTTAGAAATTTATTTCTAATAAAACCAATTTTATTCCAAATCCATTCAAAACTCGATTTGAACTTCCATTTAATTTTTTTTAGAAATATCACTAAATCTATTGTTCCAAATTGCTTATATAGATTAATTTCAAAATATTTATTTGAAAACACTTTGTAAAAATATTCAAGTGAATTCCTAAGTTAAATCTTTTATTTAATTCACTTTCATTGCTTATCAAATATTCCAAATCAATATAAATAATTTTATTTTCACAAATTTCCTTTTTAATTTCTTTTTAAAATTCAAAAATATTCTTTATGGTATTTAAAATACCAAAAAAAGGCCAGTGCTACTATAGCATCCAATAAATCAAATCACACAACAATCCAAAACAGATTATTCAGTCACATCATATATCGTTATATATGAAAAACAATCAATATATTTGAGGAATCCAGTTAGATCATTCCAACCTGTTTCCCTGCATCCATAGGTGTTATATAACATAAAATACCAATCTCATTCGATGCGGGATATCACGGTATTATAGGGTCATCCGGTATTATGCCGGGCGCATAGTGTCTCATCCGCTCCAATCGGCGGGTATTTATCCAACTACTAATATATATATACCCACACCATTCAACTGATAATAATATATCAATTCAACCAATCATCCAATAATAAATTTTCAATTGTTATAAATTAAATCTAGTAGTTCAAATGAATGAGATTTGCTCACCTTGATTTTTAATTTGCAATCCATTCCAATTTTAAATTAAATTGAACAGTATTCAATTTAATTTAAAATTCTAACTATTTCCGTTTGACTCCAAATTGATTCCATATTGCAGATTTCGCAGCTACGAATCAAAAGCGACTGATTTCCGTGATTTTGGACCTCGTATGAATGAATTACGATTTTTATTAACATCAATAAATATTAACTTAAATTAATAACAGTTTAAATTTTAAATTACCCTCCTCCGAATGCCTTAGAAAAATCGCGACCATCAGTCGAACCTTCCGCCTACCACTAGTCGCGTTCAGCCATAAGCAGTCGCGCCTCCTTCGATTCAGCTTACACTTGCCAAATCTGCAAACCTTGGCCGTTCGACCCCACTTTCTCAAAGCAGAACACGGCCCAGTCCCAGCCAACGAATGCTTGACTTCCCCTCACCATTACCGTTGCTCCGACCCATCAGAGTCCACCGCGACCTCGACCTCACCTACCCTGCACTCCACCGTGCTGCCCATCGACCTTGCTCGCAACCTCACCTCCAGGCGCTCGCGCCGCCACTCTAGTGCTTGCCCTCCAGGCCGAGCCTCCCTCGAGTGATCACGAATTGGTTTTGATTTTGTTTTTCTTTTTTTCTTTTTTTTCGATTTCGTGATTCGAACTGAAGAGTAGGGAAAAAGGAAAGCTCGTGATTTAAAGTTGAAAGGGGACGGCGTGATTCAAAGCTAGGGAGCGGTGTGTGCAGAAATAGGGTTTGACTTTTACTGTTTATAATATTATTTAATTAAAAAATATCTTGTTTATTATAACTTAAAATCCCAAACTCCTATCAAGGTGTGCCGCCTAGCGTTCCTAATGTTATACCCCTATTTCGAACACAATGGAACAAGTTTTGAAGCCTAATTTGATCGTATACTGAAGATAGCTTTTTGAACCCAATTATAATATTAAATTTTCGATATTAATTTCAACGTGTTTCCATCTCGTACGATCAAACGGTAACTCCAACTACTACGAAATTTGAAATCGGATAATAATACACTATTGCGTATCCAATGGAACTGGTTTTGTCGAAGTTCAAGACTGTGCCCCGGATCGCTATTTTAATGCGTCGATTAAATCGACGATTTCAAAAATCGATGAAATTACTTGAAATTCCAGTTTTAAAACTTACTAACTCAATTCTAATTCAAATAGAATTTATATCAACATTAGAAATCATTTCGATTCAGATTCAACTCGAATTTCAATTATTCACCATTTCCGTATTATGATAAATTGCTATATTTGAAATTTAAAGTCATTCTAAAATTTCAACCAAAATCTTCATATTCAAAAATCAAATTATATTCCAAATCAATATTTAAAACCATTCAAATATTTAAAATCAAACGACGAAAAATCTAGGTCGTTACATCAAGGCTCTAAGCAATGATAAAGAAGGATATTTCACAGAGAAAGTGGAAAGTTGCAGAAAGGACGTTGAACGTACTTTTAGGATTTTGCAAGCAAGGTTCTAGATTCTATGAAATCTTGCTTGATTCCATGAAGCCCAAGTTCTTTTTGAGATCATGTATACATGCATAATAATACATAACATAATCGCCGAGGATGAAAGAGACGGTTATAAAAACCAATGCAACAATTACCCTGACATGTTCAATGGCTCAATAATAAGACCCCATGGGAACCTAAACTCGATAGAGGAGTATATTGCAATACTTAGTAAAGGATATCGAGGATCAAGCAAGAAAATTTGCGTTATGTGACCAACTAATCGACAACTTATAAGCATAAAAAGGGGGAAATGCTAGGACAATGCATTAGTAACTTGTTTGGGTAAAATCTAAGTACCATTAGTTATGTTTTCTATAATTTTTTATGGTTGCAGTATGTGGTGTTTTATCATTTTCTTTACTTATGCAAAATTTATCAAACAAAGATGTTTAGTTGAGAATAAAAGACATAACTTGAACGAAATGGAAGTACAAATACAACATGGTTCATATAAACCATAAAAATACAACATAGATCAAACAAATACTAATAGACCATAAATAAAAGAACTATTTTCATCTCTAGAACCACCACTTCCGCTTTTTCTTTCACTTCTATAGAGTTCTAGTTCCTCTTGAAAAACATTTCATGTTGCATACAAGATAGCTTGCTGAAGCCTCGCATGATAAGTTTAATCATGTTCTTCTCCCTATGCCTAGCCTCCTTTCGCTTTGCCGCTGCTTCCTTCATCACCCGGTCTTGTATAAGCATTTATTGAAATTCGTTCCTTGATTGAAGTCGATTTTCCTTCGAAGTATGTCTTCTTTCTCTATTTTCCAAGATAAAATTATTCTGTGCCTTCATGAATCTTGCAAACTCTATCATTGTTATAGACTTATTTCTACTAAATGGACTGTAACAACCTGTACCTTAATGGGCCTAAATTTCGACAAATATCGAAACCCAAGTCCATCAAAGCACAGATCATTGGATTTGGTACCTACAAATAAGTGTGAGCATTATCATAGATTAATAGAATGCTAAACTCATATAGGAAATAATAAATAGGATAAGAATATTGATTATGACTACTACCTTGGAATTAATAGTATTCCTTGGGTAGCAGATTGCCACATCAGCATCAAGCATGAGAGGAAAGAAGACTTCTCCAACAACTAAACACATCCAGCTCTAGTGACATGTTCCTCTAAATCTATCATGTGAGTTGTAATGAGAAGGGGGTCAAAACAACATTCTGGTGACTGGAAAATCTATAAACTATCCATAACATAAATTTGTACCGATTGGTTTCCATTTAATTGTTATGTCTATTAAGATTAGAAATTCTAATCTAACCTTGAATTGCACACATGATTACTTACCTACCCATTCCCAAGGTATGAAATACCAACGAAGCCTTAACAACCACCCAATACTTCCATACCTATTTGCCATTTGATAGTTCTAAATATGAAGCGGGCTTCTACTATCGCCACATAATACTTTTGAAAGAGAAATAGGTAGATTTTGCCATTTAAGACCCTAATCGCGGTAGACTCTGTCATTTAAGACATATTCCCAAGGTGGACTTCTAGCGTCGTCATTATTGGTCTATTGGTCATAGCTATAGAGACCTTTGACCACTATCTATGGCCTTATAATTTATAATAGTCATACTACTAGCGCATCTATGGTTATTAAGTCTTAGCAATGTGAGAGACTGTACTCAAGCCACTTAATACCTCATTAACAAGGACTATGAAGACTTCTGACCATCTAACACCTATTTATAGGTATGCCTTTACCATTTAATACCTAACCCCAAGGTGGACTCCTCACCGGTACTATCTAGCTGGCATTGCTTGGAAATCCCAATAGGCTACTTAGTACTTCTTTTATAGGAGAGAGACGAATCCAGATCAGTCACTTAGTATCTCAAACCCGAAGTGAACCCTTCCTAAAATATCTATCATCACTCTTAATTATAAATATGGAATCTCATTAGGTTACTTCTTTTGGTGGAGAGGCAGGCCCTAAGATAGCCACTTAATACCTCAATATTGAAGTAAACCTTTTTAGAGATATGCATCACCGCTCCTAATTCCAAATTTGGACCATTTAACACTTTTCAGTTAAGAAAATAAGTCCAATCTCTCATGCTGTCATAGGTTCTAGGATTAGTGATATCTCACATTAGTAGTAAATGCACCCGACTGCTTGTAGTCAAAAAGTGAAGAGTAGTCTTCCATCGAGTGACTGTATTGACCTCGCATCACTAACCTACTAAGTCCAATTAACCATCATAAGTCTTTACTTATACTATCTTAGGTTGACATTGGACTTAGCTTCCTAATTCCTGTTTGCACAAAAAATGGACAAACACCTCAAAGTTGTATGATTTAGTAGATCTTATGTTGTTCTTAGTGATTTTGGAGGTTTATGCAACTATATGAAAAACAGGGGCTAAACTGTAAAAAGACACGCAGATTTATAGTGGTTCAGCCAGAATGTGCCTACATCCACTTTATATGTTATTTCTCTTCTTTTATTGTGATTACAAGTACAAAGCTTTGATACAGGTAAAAGAAAGTTGTTTGAGAGTTCCTTCCGTGCTTGAGCTCTCAAAACTTGTCCCCCATTGTTGTACCCCTGCCCCTCTATTTATAGAGTGAGGCTGGGAGCAAGGGTCTTGGATGTATACAGCTGCTGGTGGGCTTGGGCTGATGCAGTCTGGCCTGGCAACCTTGGTTTGGTATAGCTCTGGCCCAGTTGTAAGTAGACGGAGTTTGGTTCGGTAGGACTTCGGTAGGACTTGGTTCGGAGGTGAAGTGATCCGGTAGTATTTGGTTCGGTGGTTGGTTGGATCGGTGGGGTCGTGGAGAGGAGTTGATTCGGCAGTGTTGGTTCGGCGTTGAGTTGGTGATATGGTTCGGTGAGGCTTGGATCGGTGGGGTCGTGGAGAGGAGTTGATTCGGCAGTGTTGGTTCGGCGTTGAGTTGGTGATATGGTTCGGTGAGGCTTGGATCGGTGGCTTCGTTGGTTCGGTAGGATGGAGTTAGGCTAGTCCGGTAGGAGTTGGTTCGGTAGGATGGAGTTTACCGAATGGACGTGGCGGGATGAGAATGCCGGATGCGTTTCTATTGGGCATGGGAACCGAATGAAGTTCTGCCGAATGGGCCCTGGAGATTGTCAATGCCGAATGACTTTTAGGTAATCCTGGGTGGATGCATCTTGCTTTTTGGTCTCGAGGTCTTCTGGGTGAGAACACGCCCAACATTTGCCCCCCAAAGCGGGACATATTCTCGAATATGGCGTGCTTTGTTCGATACTTTCATTCGGCCCTTGGATACCGATCCAGATGGTCCGGTCCTGTCCTCTTGTCTATAAGTAGGGACCATATGCCTTGGCTATTTCCTACCTACCGTACTAAACACTTGTCTCTGCCGGATCAGACTCTTACCCTCGCCGAATCAAAACGTGGTAGCCGAATCAAACATTTGGTAACCGAATCAGATCTGGTAGCCGAATCAAACATTTCGCCGAATCAGTTACTTTGCCGAATCAGGTGAGTGAATATTCTGCCGAATGATCTTGCGTTCGTGCGTTTGTATGCCGAATGGACTTGGTCCTCCGATACCGAATGACATATAAACGTTTAATACCGAATGGGATTATTGAGTTGTTGTACTGAGTAAACATGTGTTTTATACTTTGAATTTTTAAGCGAAATTCCAGATTATGCTGCTTGTATGCTCTAACGATATACCTTTCCCATGATTGCAGATAAATGTCTCGAAAAGTTGAAACTCGATCAGATAAGAGGAGATCCGGGGGTGAAGGAGAGTCCTCGGCCTTGCCCCCAGCTCAATCAAGATCGGAGCGTCATGGGCCCGCCCCGAGGTCATTAGTGGATGGATATGGTCCCCAGGAGTTGCTGGATTCCCCGCCTGACTGCTTTCCTAGTTTTCTCAAAGAGGAGCAACTCGACGTTATATCTCGTTCCTTCGGGATTGATAGAGCCCTCATGCTGCTGCCGGGTCCAGGAGTCATGCCATACAGTCCTCCCGAAGGATACTTTGCTTATAGCAGGTACCATTGCATGTGTGGTGCTATCCCGCCTCTCAACGCTTGGATAGTCAGCTTCCTCACGTACCTGAAGGTGGCCCCATTTCAGCTTCAGCCCAACTCTTACGCCATACTGGTGAGCCTTTTCGTTATTTTTCGGAGGAAGTATGGTCGCGCTCCCTCCAACCGGGAGATCCGGTACTTGTACAATTTAAGGGGCTACAAGAAGGGGTCCCCATATATTAACTTGGAATCTGCTGTGACCTTCAAGCCGGTCCTGGACCTTTATTCCAAATTCAGCATGTTCAAGAAAGAGTGGTTCTTTGTTAGGGACGACTCCGTCTCTATCCGGCGCTTTACCTCTGGATGTAAGTTGATGCTTTTACTTATAATTTCTATCCTGATTGTGATGCTTCTTCTCATACTTTCTCATTTTTGCTAGCGACAGGTGGCTTTCCTGTTGTGGAGACTGACCGCCTGGTTCAGATGGCGGCGGAGATAGAAGGCATTCTTGGGAAATACAGATCATCTGCTTACTTGATTAGAAATGCGATCCTTCTAGAATATAACTTGATCCTTCCGCAGCAGTCTGTAGTTAAGTTGAGGGAAACGGCGGAAGAGAGGGCGGTTGCTCAGGCCAAGGGAGGCGTTGCGGCAGAGGGTGGAAAGAGAAAACCATTCACGAAACCTCCAGCCGTTGGAGGTAAGAAACTTAAGAGGTCAGACGGTCCTTCTCCCAGCAATTGTCCACTTACTCAGGGGGAGATAGACGCGGAGGAGGAAAGAGGTGAGGCGGAGGGCGGAAGTGACGTTGAGCGTCTTGGTGACGAGGGTGGCGATGGACAGGGTGATGATGGTTCCAGGGCTCTGTCTTCTGGGCAAGTAGGCGAGATGCAAGAGTGGACGGATGATGCTCTCCGTCAAGCTTTTGAGGGGTTGGGTGATGATCCGGCTTTGGTAGAGAAGACCGGGGAGGCGGACAAAACCGGGACTGGTGCAAGTGAGTCTTCTCCGACTATTCCGGCCAAGGTGTCTCTGACGACTCAAGGTGAACTCTTGACCCCTGCATGCTTCACTAATGATAGGGACTTAGGAATATTTTATGACCCGCTCCCGTCCTGGAATGAAATCCAGGACTTATTGCAGTATCCCACTCCTCCCCAGGGTTTGTACAGCCACAGCTGTGTTTCTTTTCCTTTTCTAACTTGTAACCTACCGCGTTTCTTGAATCATATAGTAATGTAAGATTATGACATTTGTTCTTTATATCAGGAGCAGGCAAGACGCCCAAAGCTTCAGACCTTCGACACAGGCTCGAGCAATATAAACTTTCCAAAATTTCTGCTAAGCCGAAGCCCCCAGCCCAACGCTTCGGGGATGTAGTCGGGTACCGTCCTCTTCTTGGGGTCATCGAAGAGGGTATTCAGCAGAGGAAGAGGAGTCATCCTTTATCCGAAACTTCGCTCGGTCCTCAGCCTCCGGCTCAGCCTATTCATGACATTACTGAGGAGGGTAGCGAGTTTGTACCCTCTCCACACCCGTCCGGAAACCCTTCTGTTATTCATATCGACCGTCCCGACTTGGCCCGTAATCCCTTCGCGGGTCATCCTGATCTGGATCCAGGTTCTCAGGATATTACTTTTGACGAAGTTACTGGTGAACACCTTCTCCCCCGTAACCCCATGGTACGAGTACTTGACGAAGCCAAGTCCTTAGACCTCGATCTACTCACCACTCGTATAGTCACTATGGGAGACGAGGCCAAAGCTAATATTGATCGGGTGGCAGAGGAGGCCAAGAAGCTGATGGGGCATCACGCTCGGCTGGTTAAGGCCGGAGAGGAGATAGGGAGCGCCAATATCCGACTTCGATTGGTGGTCTCGGATCAGGCCAAGCAGCTTGCGGATCAGGCTATCCAGATTTCTCAGCATGAGGCTGCTACTGGGCGATTGAGGAGAACCATGGAAGATGCCAGTCGGGCCGAATTGCGGAAAATGGAAGCTGCTTGCAAAGAGCGGATTGACATGGCTATTACCACGGTGGATGAGGTTCGGAGAGCGGATCTCGAGCAGGTGGAGGAATTGTCCGAGAAGCTTGAGGCTGCAGAGCTTGCTCAAGCTAAGTTGAGGGAAGAGATGGAGGCGATGCGGAGGTCCCTTCAAGCTGATTGCTCGAGATACAGACTGGAGAGAGATGCTGCCGTGGAAAGGTTGTCGGCCTCCGATGCCCGGATGAGGGAGTTTGAGGAGAACGAAGGAATGATGGATGACATGCTCCAGGACATGTATTTCCGGACTTGGAAGCAGGGTAACCTCTCTTGGATGGATGATTATCCCAGAGTCATGGCCAAGACATATCTTCGGGCTTTGGAGGAGGCTAAGGCTGATGCAGATAAAGAGGGTGGAACGGTCTTCAGTATGGATGTGGTCACTGCCCAGTTCACCAAGGAGGAGAAAGTGGCGGTAAAGGAGGGTATGCGGCTGCTTGCTGCTGAAGAGGCGGGTGTGCAGGTAGAGGATGACGACCAGGATGGTCAAGAAGCTAGTACCGGTAAGTCTTCCTTTCTAGTCTTTCTGTTAACTTGGTTACTCGTCACTAATGAATCCTTTTTATGACCGGACAGGCGGGCAAAAGAACAAGGACAAGACTTCGACGCAACCAGCTCCATGACTGAACCTGAAAAATTCTTTTTGTAGGCTTGGCATTGTTGTATCTGTTAGTCTTAAGACAGTAGAGTAACCTCTAAGTTGTAATTCTTGCTACTTGTAATAACATTATTCTTGACGTGTACTTTTTTAGCTCAAGTTGATTTTGTCATTTCTTGAATATTTGTTGCTATTTCGACATATCGTATGAGAAATGTAGCTATGTATATTCTTGTAATTAAATTGTGTTTGATGTCAGATTCTGGTTTTAAATCATAATCTCATGACTTGCAATGTTAGCGTGTGGTGTGAAAAAATCAAATTATAGTCATGCATTTGTACATAAAGGAAGAAAATACCGCCTTTCATGTTCTGTTTGTAAATGGCAGTTTCGAATATCTTGTATGACCAAGCATGGAAAGCAGTTGACTGCCCTGCCATCTGATTGTGAATCTCTGCATCCATTGGCGGGTATCTCTTACCCTGCATCCTGTACTTTATGGTTTGTTATAGAGGATAGGAGGAAAGTTTTTCAAGTAAAATTGAAATATGTGAAATAGTAAAACTTCCAGTCACGGAAGGCCTTCGATGTGCTTAAGTTCGTGGCAAACGGGTTTTGTAGTCACTTTCCCTAGCTGTGGGTCTTGGAGACATTTGTCACCCATCTTACGCCTCCGCGGGGAGTTAATTCTTTTTTACCACAGCCGCACTTAAGACACACCGGAGCCGAGATCGCGCACAGTAACTACCCGGGCCATTATGGCCCGTACTCATGGGTATTATTCG
Source organism: Allium fistulosum (assembly GCA_030737815.1). NCBI lineage: Eukaryota > Viridiplantae > Streptophyta > Magnoliopsida > Asparagales > Amaryllidaceae > Allium > Allium fistulosum. Next base: position 1,025,595,581 of record CM060906.1, read on the forward strand.
ACTTACTGTGGCCGGCTAGCGTGGGTGCCGATCGTCAACTGTGAACTGCCCCTGGCTGGCCACACCTTATGTTGGGGCTTATAATCGGTTCACAGTCGCCGGCGAGCCTAACGCCGTAATGAGCTGCCTCGGCTATAGTCGGCCTTCTCGGTGGCTTATAATCGGCTCATTGCAGTTGGCTTTAAGGGCCGTCGCGAGCAATGAGTTAACCCGCAGCAGAGGGATGCTGGAGCAAAAGTGTCTCATTGGCGAGGGCATAGATTCGCATAGTACCTGTTGGGGCTTGTCCACGTGAAGTTGCATTGTGGAGTGCTTTGAATAGAAATGCTATATGCTCAGGATTTTGTTCAACAGAAAAGGATAAAGTTTAACAAGCAGCCAAGATACAAAGGAACAAGTTAAAAAAGAGACAGGGCTTTTTTAAAGTGGTTCGGCACGAAAAAATGCCTACGTCCACTGATTCTCTTTGTTAATTCACTTCATATGGGCAATACAAGTTAAGAAAAGTATCGACGGAGGTGTTGGATGTTCCATGCCCTCTGGAACACCTCTCCGTCCACTGTTGACAAAATATAGGCTCCGTTGTGGAGATCTTTATGAATTACATATGGTCCATCCCAGATTGGGTCTAGTGCTCCGGGGCGAGGGAAGATTCGCTTGAGGACAAGATCCCCTTCTTGTAAGGTACGATGTTTGACTTTGGAGTTGTATTGTGCTGCCACCTTTTGCTTGTGGGCTGCTGTTTTTAGGACTGCATCATTCCTTCTCTCCTCGACTAAATCCAAAGACATGTTGAGGAGCTCTTCGTTTTCTTCTGGGTTATAGTGGATCCTACGGTGGGAAGGCACAATGGTTTCAACTGGGAGCATAGCCTCCGATCCGTATGCCAAAGAGAAAGGAGTGTGCCCTGTTGATGTTCTGAAAGATGTGCGGTAGGCCCATAGTGCCGTAGGGAGTTCATCCACCCAAGCGCCCTTTGATTTTTCGAGCTTCTTTTTGATCAGAGTTTTCAGAATTTTGTTGACTGCTTCGACTTGTCCGTTTGCTTGGGGATATGCTACGGATGAGAAGCTTTTGTGAATTCCGTGTTCTTGGCACCAGTTGGCGAATTCCTCGCTGTCAAACTGAAGTCCATTGTCCGATATGATTTTTAGTGGGACTCCGTACCTGCACAGAACATTTTTGATTAAGAAGTTGATAACTTTCGCCGAAGATACTTTATTTAGAGGTTCTGCTTCCACCCATTTGGTGAAATAGTCGACTGCTACTATAGCATATTTGGCGCCGCCTCGACCCATTGGCAGTTCACCGATTAAGTCAATTCCCCATACTGCAAAGGGCCAAGGGCTGGTCATCTGAGTAATCTTGGTTGTTGGTAGCCGAGGGATCTTAGCAAATTTTTGGCATCTGTCACACTTCTTGACGAAATCTAAGGCGTCCTTGCTTAAGGTGGGCCAGAAATATCCGTATCGGAGTATCTTTCTTGCTAACGTTTGCCCTCCGGTGTGATCTCCGCAGCTTCCTTGATGAATGTTGGATAAGATTTCCTTGGCTTCCCTTCCGGCGACACACCTTAATAATGGGTTAGAGAAACCGCGCCGATAGAGGATGTCTCCTTGTATTGTGTAGCGGGACGTTTTCCTCAAGATTTTCTTGACTTCGTTGCGCCCGTCGGGTAGTGTGCCATTTTGTAGGTAGTCTCGGATGGGAGTCATCCAAGTCGCTTCTTCGGTTGCAGTTATCAGATTCACTTGCTCAAAACTTGGGATCATTTGCTTTGAGACAGTTACTGCCCCGAAGATGGCGACGTCTCTCATACTTGCTTGCTTTGCCAATTCGTCGGCCTCTTGGTTCTCTTCCCGAGGGATGTGTTTGATTAAGTAGTGGTCCAATCGGCTGAGAAGTAACTTGGTCTTCTTTAGATATGCTATGAGTCGTTCTTCTCGAGCTTGGAATTCCCCTAGTATTTGATTAACAATAAGCTGAGAATCGCTGTGAAGACACAAAGAATTGGCTCCGATCTCGATAGCAATTTCTAATCCGGCTATTACTGCTTCGTATTCTGCATCGTTGTTGGTGGCAGTGAACTCCAACCTTATAGCATAGTGCAGTTTATTTCCCCTGGGAGTGATGATTACCACACCTGCCCCCGAGCCTTGTTCGTTAGATGCACCGTCCACAAAGAGATTCCACTTGATATCTTCTGTTATTTCCAGTTGCTCCTTATCCTCGTTGGTAGTGAATTCTGCAATGAAATCAGCCATGGCTTGTCCCTTGATGGCGATGCGAGGGTGATAGGTGATATCATATTGACTCAGCTCAATACACCATTTAAGTAGTCGCCCGGAAGTGTCAGGACGATGGAGTACCTGCCTTAGTGGTTGATCGGTTAGAACCTTGATGGAATGGGATTGGAAGTAATGACGTAGCTTTCGTGAAGTGATTAGTAAACAGTATGCTAACTTTTCAAGCTTAGGATATCTGACTTCTGCCCCAGTAAACCTTTTACTGACGAAGTAAACTGGTCGTTGCGTGCGGTTATCTTCCCTTACCAAGGCAGCGCTTAGAGCGTGAGATGACACAGCAAGGTATAGGTATAATTCTTCGCCTTCGCTTGGGGTCGAGAGTACCGGTGGTTTCTGGAGGTGTTCGATTAGGTTAAGGAAAGCGGTCAAGCATTCGTCCGTCCATTCGAACTTTCCTTTATCTTTCTTTAGAGCTTCGAAAAAGGGGACGCACTTGTCCGTTGCTTTGGAGATGAATCGGCTTAGGGCAGCCACTTTTCCATTTAGGCTTTGCATTTCCTTTCGGGTGGAAGGTATCTTGATGTCCCTTAATGCTCGGACTTGTTCAGGGTTTGCTTCTATCCCTCGGGCATGGACGATGAATCCTAAGAATTTTCCTGATGACACTCCGAAGGAGCACTTTAGTGGATTCAACTTCATTCCATACTGTCGAAGTACCTGGAACATTTCGCCCAGGTGGCTTACGTGATCTTTGGCTTTCCGTGATTTTACCAGCATGTCGTCTACATATACTTCCATTGTTCGTCCTATTAGCCCTGCGAACATCTTGTTGACGAGGCGCTGGTAGGTGGCTCCTGCATTTTTAAGTCCGAAGGGCATCACTTTGTAGCAGTACAAACCCCGGTCGGTGATGAAACTAGTGTGATCTTGGTCGGGAGCATGCATAGGAATTTGGTTATATCCTGAGTATGCATCCATAAAAGACAGGAGTTCGTGCCCGGCTGTGCTGTCTACAAGTTGGTCGATTCTGGGAAGCGGGAAACAATCCTTTGGGCAGGCGTCATTTAGGTTGGAGAAGTCAATGCAGGTCCGCCACTTCCCATTAGCCTTCTTTACTAGTACCGGGTTGGCGATCCATTCTGGGTAAATAGCTTCTCGTATGAAGTCATTGGCGAGTAGATTCTTTACTTCTTCATCGAGGGCTGCTGATCGCTCTGCCCCCATACTTCTCTTTTTTTGTTTTACAGGTGCCCTGGTAGGATCAATTTTTAATACGTGGCACGCTATGTTGGGGGAGATTCCGGTCATGTCAGCGTGTGACCAAGCGAATACATCCAAGTTGTGGCGGAGAAAATCAACGAGTTGTTCCTTCAATTCAGTTCTCAGCTGCGACCCAATTTTCAGTAGCCTACTTGAGTCGTGCTTGTCTACAGATATAAACTCCATAGCCTCTGCAGGCTCGGCGGTGGCCTCCTCCTCTTTGTCCCTAGGGTCTAATTCATTGAAAGGGTCGCTGGTGTACCGAAGAGGAGGGGCTTTCTTTAGTTGCTATGCTTCAAGGCTTTTTGTGCAGAGGGCAATCTCTACACCTTTCCCTTTATCTCTCCTGTGGTTGTTGCGAAGTTCGGTTACATAGCAGTCTCGTGCAATATCTTGGTCTCCTTCCACTTCCCTTACTCCATTGTCCGTTGGAAATTTCATTTTCAGGCACCACGGGGCTAGAACAATCTGGAAGTCAGATAGGGCTGGTCTTCCTAGGAAGGCGTTGTAGGCCGAATGGTTCTCTATCAGCACAAACGTCTGTTTCCTTACAACGGAGCGGGGATGGCTTCCAATTTCAACGAAGAGGTCCAGCTGCCCGATGGGCATTTTCGCATCTCCAGTGAAACCGTGTAGCGGTTTATCGCAGGGAGATACATCCTTCATTGATAGCCTCATTTTGTCGAATGCGTGTTTGAACAGGATATTTACAGAGCTTCCGGTATCTACCAGGATTCGGTAAACTTCGGCGGGACCGAGTCGGGCAGAGATGACCATGGGATCCATGTGAGGGTACTGTCTTCCTTCTAGGTCGCGTTTACTGAATGTGATGTCTTCACTTTCTTTCCGCTTTGGGTGGCGCTCTTCTATAACCGTATTGACACAGTCTCTATTGTCTCTGAGCGACTTCCCGTATCTTTCCATCTCTTTCCAACTTCTGTCTGCGATGTGTGGACCTCCTGAGATGGTATGGACCACTATCTTCTCTTGACTAGAGCTGCTAGCGTTGCGGTCGCCTCTGCCGGTCCCTGGTGAGGGTAGCCTTGGGTTTTCACTGGCAGGAGCTGAAGTCCTGTCTTGACTTTTTACATAGCGCTCCAGTTTCTTTCTTCTGATGTGTTCCTCAATCAGATCTCGGAGATGATGGCATTCGTTGGTATCATGTCCGTGGGATTCGTGGAAGCGGCAGAATTTTCCAGATTTCTGTGCGCTATCTGATTCCTTCTTGTATGGTGGGCGTTTGTATCTAACTTCGCCTTGGGTGGCAAGGAAGATGTTTTCGACGGTCTCGTTCAAAGGGGTGTAAGAGTCGAATCTTGGTCCTGGCCGATATAGGCGTTTTTCTACTTTCTTGCCCCCAGCATTGTCTCTGGAATCATTCCTTCGAACGTCCCTTGCCACAGCAGGGGCGTTGCCAGGGGTCGTCTTACTTTGCTGCCCTGACTGCTCCTCAATGGCAGCGTCCTCAAGCCTCATGTATTTCCCGGCTTCATGGAAGAAATCGGGTAAAGTAGCTGGTTTTTCTTTTGTCAATCTCCTAGCAAATTTAGTGTCTGGATGTACCCCACTGCAGAGGGCCATTAGGATAAGCTTCTCATCGGCATCCTGAACTGCGGCTGCGGCGGCGTTGAATCTGGTTAGGTATTGCTGCAGCTTTTCCCCAGGTTTCTGTTTGACGCTGGATAAGGAATAAGCGTCCTTAGGTTGCTCCACATGAATGCGGAACTGACTGATGAATTTTTCTTTCAACATTTCCCATGAGCTGATGGATCCTTGGGGTAGATGACAGAACCAGGAGGTAGCAAGATCTGCTAAGAAGAGCGGGAAGCATTTGCACAGCACCCCCTCTGTTGCTCCACTCATGAGCATGTGCTGCGTGTACCTCTGTAAGTGTACAACGGGATCGGAGGTTCCTTTGTAAGGTTCCATTGTTGGCATTTTCCATTCTCGGGGGGTGATAGCAACTTCGATATTGCGGGCGAAAGGGCTGGTTACCCTAGCGCCTATCCCTCGATCTCTTTGCTCCCGTTGGACACACTCTCTGAATAAGCGCGCCATCCTTTCATCAGAATTTGGAGCAGACAGAAATGAGTTTGGCTCTGTTCTGTGGGGTTGATTCCGTCCAGACAACCTGTAGGGATGGTATCGTCTATCATTCCTCATATTTTCCAGTGGCTGCCTTTGATCTTCTGGGAGCATGCTTGGGTCAGCTACAGTTGGCCCTTGCCTTGATCTTCCCCGGTTGGGTTCTGATCTTAGCACTTCCTCGGGTCCAACTTCGGGCTGAACTCTAGCTCGGCCCCGTTCACCGGTGTTTCTGTGGTTAGGCAGCATGACAGGCTCAGCTGCAGTTGACCTTCGCCCGGTACCTTCCCCGTTGGGTTCAGTACCAAACGTTTCCTCAGGCCTAACTTCGGGCTGGGCTCGGTCTCGGCTCCTACCACGGCTACTTCTGCCGTTAGCTCCTTCGAAGAAGGAAGATCTTTGCTGTCTCTGAGATCCTCCAGACTGGGACTCGCCCCATGATTCAGTGTTGCGGTTGGATTCTTCAGCGTCCCTCAAGCGTGACATGAGATGGTCCACCAAGGCTTCCTGCTGGGACGTGAAGCGGTTAGTTACTTCAACAACAACTCTGTCCAAATCTGCCCTAGTAATTGCTGCAGGCTGTTCTGTGGCAGGAGTGGTTGGGTTAGCCTGTCCTCCATTTGTTACCGTTGCTGGAGGAGGAGGATTCACTTGATTTGCGATAGCTGGATCAGGAAGGCTACTGGATACGATGTTTTTTCCTTTGTTAACATCTTTCCTCTGTTTGGGAGGCATTTTTTCCAAGTGGCGGATGATGCTGTTAGGAAAACTTGTTAAGCGGATGAAGCTGAAGCTTCGAGCTTCAGCTCTCAATGAAAGCACCAAAAATGTTTGCACAAAAAATGGACAAACACCTCAAAGTTGTATGATTTAGTAGATCTTATGTTGTTCTTAGTGATTTTGGAGGTTTATGCAACTATATGAAAAACAGGGGCTAAACTGTAAAAAGACACGCAGATTTATAGTGGTTCAGCCAGAATGTGCCTACATCCACTTTATATGTTATTTCTCTTCTTTTATTGTGATTACAAGTACAAAGCTTTGATACAGGTAAAAGAAAGTTGTTTGAGAGTTCCTTCCGTGCTTGAGCTCTCAAAACTTGTCCCCCATTGTTGTACCCCTGCCCCTCTATTTATAGAGTGAGGCTGGGAGCAAGGGTCTTGGATGTATACAGCTGCTGGTGGGCTTGGGCTGATGCAGTCTGGCCTGGCAACCTTGGTTTGGTATAGCTCTGGCCCAGTTGTAAGTAGACGGAGTTTGGTTCGGTAGGACTTCGGTAGGACTTGGTTCGGAGGTGAAGTGATCCGGTAGTATTTGGTTCGGTGGTTGGTTGGATCGGTGGGGTCGTGGAGAGGAGTTGATTCGGCAGTGTTGGTTCGGCGTTGAGTTGGTGATATGGTTCGGTGAGGCTTGGATCGGTGGGGTCGTGGAGAGGAGTTGATTCGGCAGTGTTGGTTCGGCGTTGAGTTGGTGATATGGTTCGGTGAGGCTTGGATCGGTGGCTTCGTTGGTTCGGTAGGATGGAGTTAGGCTAGTCCGGTAGGAGTTGGTTCGGTAGGATGGAGTTTACCGAATGGACGTGGCGGGATGAGAATGCCGGATGCGTTTCTATTGGGCATGGGAACCGAATGAAGTTCTGCCGAATGGGCCCTGGAGATTGTCAATGCCGAATGACTTTTAGGTAATCCTGGGTGGATGCATCTTGCTTTTTGGTCTCGAGGTCTTCTGGGTGAGAACACGCCCAACATTTCCCTTTTTATTTAAGGCAATAAGATTTACCTTAAATACATATCTACTCATAAATCTTCTTTTAATGTTCATAAATGTCAATTTGTCCATAAAATCCTAACGGACATTTCCTAAGACATTTATGTATGATTACTAATTTCAAATGAGTAATCTTTTTATATCTATTCCATTTTATCAGTCTCATTAATCCATTTGTCTCTATTAATTGTAACCCTTAATTTAATATTATTCATTGTTTCACATTAATTGCCCATTAATTTAGGTTGCAATCTTTCATTTTCTATTAATTAATTAATAGGAAATCCTAATTTATTTCCACTAATATGAATTACAACCATTTCTATTTCTAACTTTTCGCTTCCCTAAATATAATAATAACTAACAAACGTTATGCATAAGTAACGCACGAATAAATGTTGTTCTTCTTTATTAACGCAATAAATATGTATAAATTACCTAATAAAACTACTTATTCATAACCAAATATATTCTAGTCATAAATATGTAAACTAGAATATACTTTCCATATTTAATTTGCTGGCATTAAATTCCTTAGGAAGATTTTCCACTATGATTTCCATAAATTGGTTTTACAAAAAAACGAAAGATTGACTCCATTTGAAATTACAAGGAATGGATAATTTCTTTTTAATTGGAATAGACGGTGTAAACAATGAAGAATAAATCTATACTTTACACATCTCTTCCCATTTTATTTGTGGGTATTCCTTGTTAAATCAGACGTTGACTTTTTGGATGACAAGTGGAAAAGGTAAACAAATTTGTAAAAATCAAATGGATGTTCTTCCCACAAATTAAACTATGGAAAATCTACAACATAGCACAAATTCGGCAATAATCCAAAAATCCTATTTTACACCCAAGTACAAACCTGGAATAAAAATATACAACATTCAACTTTTAAAATCTTTGGAACTGATTTCCGAATCTAGGTGTTACCATATTTCAAATTAGATCTAACACAAGAATATATAGGCAACGGTTTTCTACATTAATTTAAGCCTACGATTCACAAATTAAATTGATTTAGGCATAAAAATAAAAAGTATTCCAATGGAATAGATTTAAAATCATAAACAATACATAAAATTTTCAACTCGCCTTTTAAAAGCAATCCAAATCTCCAAATCTGAAGTAGAACCTTTGATTCATCTCCAAATCCTTTTTAATCCAAGAAATATGTATAATGTTTGCACAAAAAATGGGCAAACACCTCCTAGTCGTATGTTTTAGTTGATTTTATGTTGTTTTTAGTGATTTGGGTTATTTGTGAAAATATGTAAAAAGTAAGGGCTAAACTGTAAAAGACACACAGATTTATAGTGGTTCGGCCAGAACGTGCCTACGTCCACTTTATATGTTATTTTTTCTTTTATGTTTAAATTACAAGTACAAAGCTTTGATACAAGTATCTGAAAGTTGTTTGAAAGTTCTCTCCGTGCTTGAGCTCTCAAACTTGTCCCCATTGTTGTACCCCTGCCCCTCTATTTATAGAGTGAGGCTGAGGGCAGGGGTCTTGGATGTACATAGCTGCTGGTGGGCCTGGGCTGATGTAATCTGGCCTGGTAGCGTTGGTTTGGTATCGCTTGGTTCAGAGATGGTTGGAGGGTAGAGTGGACCGGTTGTAGGTGATTCGGTGCTAGGTGGTAGTACCTTGGTCTGGTTTGGAGTTGGTCCGGCAGTGCATGGGGAGGTGCTGGTCCGGTAGAGTGTTTGAGGGTGACATGGGTAGTAGCTTGTAGAAGCTTGGTTCGGTAGTAGCTCTGAGAAGCTGGTTCGGTAGTGGCTCTAAGAAGCTGGTTCGGTAGTGGCTCTGAGAAGCTGGTTCGGTAGTGGCTCTGAGAAGCTGGTTCGGTAGTGGCTCTGAGAAGCTGGTTCGGTAGTGGCTCTGGGAAGCTGGTTCGGTAGTGGCTCTGGGAAGCTGGTTCGGTAGTGGCTCTGGGAAGCTGGTTCGGTAGTGGCTCTGGGAAGCTGGTTCGGTAGTGGCTCTGGGAAGCTGGTTCGGTAGTGGCTTTGAGAAGCTGGTTCGGTAGTAGCTCTGAGAAGCTGGTTCGGTAGTGGCTCTGGGAAGCTGGTCCGGTAGTGGGTTGGTTCGGCTGAAACTCTCCCAACACTTGCCCCCACAAAGCATGGCATGTGCACGCACATGGCATACTTTGTTTTTTGTTCGGCCATTCCTATCTGGTTCGGTGTACCGAACCATTTGGTCCGGTCGTTTATATCTTGCCTATAAGTAGGGGTCTGATGCCATCGTTATCCCTCATTAGCCGAGCCAAACCTTCGTCTTCGTCAAACCCAAGCGTGTTAGCCGAATCGAGCTTTCAACTTTTGTCGAACCATGTGAGATCTCCTTCTACCGAGCGTGTTATTGCCGAATGGGCTTAGGAACATGACTTACCGAATGGGCAAGAGGGGAATGAGTATCGAATGATCCTTCGGTTATGACCGAATGAACCTGGTGCCGAACGAACCCTCGGTTTTAAACGACCGAATGAGTCTGGTGATGTTGGTTACCGAATGAACCTCATGTTGGAAATGCCGAATGAATTTGTACTGCTGAATGACTTTACGTGTTTATAAGTGGAACTCTAGACAATATACACTTGTTCGTTTGACCCTCTATATCCCTTGTTCTAACAATGTGCTTTTTCGTGCTGCAGATAATGTCTCACAAAGTGGAAACCCGATCAGAAAAGAAGAGATCTACGGACAGAAGAGAATCTCCCGTCGTGCCCCCAGTTCAGCCGAATCCAGAACGACATGGGCCCACCCCGAAATTGCTAGTGGACGGGTATGGTCCTCAGGAACTTCTGAACTTGCCTCCTGATTGCTTCCCTAGCTCACTCAAGGGCGAGCAACTTGATGTTATATCTCGCTCTTTTGGGATCGACCAAGCGCGCATGCTATTGCCGGATGCGGGAGTGATGCCATATGATCCTCCCGAAGGATATTTTGCCTACAGCAGATACCATTGCATGTGTGGTTCCATCCCGCCTCTCAATGCCTGGGTAGTCAGCTTTCTCACATATCTAAAGGTAGCTCCATTCCAGCTCCAGCCCAACTCCTATGCCATTCTGGTGAGTCTCTTCGTCATCTTCCAGAGGAGATATGGGCATCCTCCTTCCAACCAGGAGATCCGATATTTGTACAACTTGAGAGGCTATAAGAAGGGGTCACCATACATCAGCTTGGAATCGTCCGTATCCTATAAGCCGGTCCTGGATCTATACTCCAAGTACAGCATGTTCAAGAAGGAATGGTTTTTTGTCAGGGATGATTCTGTTTCTATTCGGCGCTTCACCTCCGGATGTAAGTCAAAGCTTTATTTTCAATTCCCGTTCTGGTTGCAATGCTCCTTCTTATATGTTTTTATTTTTTGCTAGCGATAGGTGGTTTTGCGGTCGTGGAGAATGATCGCCTGGTTCAGACGGCAGCAGAAATAGAAGCTATTACTGGAAGAGATAGGTCGGATGCTTACCTGATCAAGAACGCTACACTTTTGGAGCACAACTTGATCCTTCCACAGCAGTCCGTGGTCAAGCAGAGGGACACGGCCGAAGAGAAGGCTGCCCAAGCTAAAGAAGGGGCCGAGTCGAAGAGCAGCAAAAGGAGGCCCTTTCCGAAACATCCGGTTGCCGGGGGGAAGAAGCTCAAAAAGTCTGACGGTCCCTCTCCCGGCACATGTCCGGATATCCCGGAGGAGGGAGATGTGGAGGAGGAGCAAGGCGGAGATGGGGGAGAAGGCGCTGGAGGTGGCGATGGTGTCGGGGTTTTGTCTTCTGGGCAAGTAGGCGAGATGAAAGAGTGGATGGATGACGCTTTTCGCCAAGCCTTCGAAGGTTTGGAGGAAACGGAGAAGTCCAAGAAAGCTGATAAGGTTGGGACCGGTGTCGATTTATCTTCCGGGAGTGCTTCTACTGAGGCAACTTCTGCGGTTCAAGGTGAACTTCTCTTTGCTCTTTTTAATTCTTGAATGATGGCTCAATATATGTTGGTGACACTTGGTTTTCATTCCAGAAGCGGGCAAAACGGCCAAGACCTCAGATCTTCGGCACAGGCTTGAACAATACAAACTCCTCAAAGCTTCCGCCAAGCCGAAGCCTCCTACTAACCGTCCTGGAGACGTAGTCGGTTATCGTCCTCTTCTTGGAGTTATTGAAGAAGATATACAAAAGAAGAAGAGGAGTCGATCTACATCCGAATCTCTTCCTAGCCCTCCGGCCCCACTCCAGCCTATTCATGATATTGAGGAGGAGGACACCGAGTTTATACCTTCCCCCCATCCGTCCGAGAATCCAACCGTCATCCCGATAGATCATCCTGGCTTAGTTCGCAATCCGTTTGTGGGTCATCCGGACCTGGACCCGGCATCTCATGACATTTCCTTTGATGAGGTTACTGGTGAGCATCTCCTTCCTCGTAATCCTATGGTACGGGTGCTTGACGAAGTTAATTCCCTGGACCTTGATCTGCTTACTACCCGGGTCGTAACTCTGGGGGATGAGGCTAAGGCAAATATTGACCGGGTTGCTGAGGAGACCAGGAAATTGATGGGGCACCATGCTCGATTGGTCAAGGCTGGGGAAGAGATTGGAAGCGCCAACATTCGGTTACGGTTGATGGTTTCCGACCAGGCTAAACAACTCGCCGACCAAGCCATCCAAATCTCCCAGCACGAGGCCGCGTCCAAACAATTGAGGAAGACTATTGAAGAGGCCAGTATGGCGGAGTTGCGGAGGATGGAGGCCGTCTGTAAGGAGCGGATTGACATGGCCATTGCCACGGTGGATGAGGTTCGGCAAGCGGACCTCGAGCGGGTAGAGGAACTATCGGGGAGACTTAATGCCGCGGAGCTTGCTCAGGCCAAGTCGAAGGAGGAGATGGAGGCGATGAGGAGGTCCCTTTAGGATGACCGTTTACGGTATCGATCAGAGAGGGATGCTGTTGTTGCCAAGTTATGGGCTTCTAAGGTCCGAATGAGGGAGTTCGAAGAGAACGAGGGGATGATGAATGGGATGCTCCAGGATATGTACTTCCGTACTTGGAGGCAGGGTAACTTGTCCTGGATGGATGATTATCCCTGGGTTATGGCTAGGATCTATCTCAGGGCTCTAGAGGAGGCCAAGGATGAGGCGGATAAGGTGGGTGGTGTGGCCTTCAGGATGGATGTGGTTACCTCCCAGTTCACCAAGGAGGAGAAGGTGGCAGTGAAGGAGGGCATGCGGTTGCCTGTAGCTAAGGAGGCAGGTGTGCAAGTAGAGGATGATGATCAAGATGATCAAGGAGCAGATGTTGGTAAGTCTTCCTTTCTAGTCTTTCTGTTAACTTGGTTGCCTATCATTAATGAATTCTTTCTTTGACCGGACAGGTGGACAACAGGACAAGGATAAAACTCCGAAGCAGCTGGCTCCTTGATTAGACCTGGATATCTTTTTGTAGACTTGACATTGTTGTATATGTTAGTCTCAAAATAGTAACGTAACTCTTAGGTTGTAATTATGCTACTTGTAATAATCAACATTATTCTTGACGTGTAATTTTTAACTTAAGCTGATTCTGTCGTTTTCGAATATTTTTGCCACTTTGACATGTTGTATGAGAAATATAGCTATGCATATTCCTGTAATTCAGTTGTGTTTGACGTCAAGTTCTTGTTTAAAACATCATTTCATGTTTTGCAATGTTAGCGTGAGGTGTGAATAAATTATAGTCACGTGTTTACACATGAGAGAAGGAAATACCACCCTTTATACTTTGCTTGTAGATGGCAGCTTGGAATGTCTTGTGTGACCGAGTATGGAATGCGGTCCAGTATCTTGCTGTGAGTATCCGCTTCCATTAGCGAATGTTTCTTGTTCTGTGTCCTGTACTTCAGGGATTGTAACAGAGGATTGGAGAAAAGTTTTTTTTTAAATAAAATTGAAATATGTGAAATAGTAAAACTTCCAATCACGGAAGGCCTTCGATGTGCTTAAGTTCGTGGCAAACAGACTTTGTAGTCACTTTCCCTAGCTGTGGGTCTTGGAGACATTTGTCACCCATCTTACGCCTCCGCGGGGAGTTAATTCTTTTTTACCACAGCCGCACTTAAGACACATCGGAGCCGAGATCGCGCACAGTAACTACCCGGGCCATTATGGCCCGTAATCGTGGGTATTATTCGATTTACTGTGGCCGGCTAGCGTGGGTGCCGATCGTCAACCGTGAACTGCCCCTGGCTGGCCACACCTTATGTTGGGGCTTATAGTCGGTTCACATTTTCCGGCGAGCCGAACGCCGTAATGAGCTGCCTCGGCTATAATCGGCCTTCTCGGTGGCTTATAATCGGCTCATTACAGTTGGCTTTAAGGGTCGTCGTGAGCAATGAGTTAACCCACAGCAGAGGGATGCCGGAGCGAAAGTGTCTCATTGGCGAGGGCATAGATTCGCATAGTACCTGTTAGGTCTTGTCCAGGTGAAGTCGCACTGTGGAGTGCCTTGAATGGAAATGCTACATGCACAGGATTTTGTCCAACAGAAAAGGATAAAGTTAACAAGCAGCCAAGATATAAAGGAACAAGTTAAAAAAGAGACAAGGTTTTTAAAGTGGTTCGGCACGAAAATGCCTACGTCCACTGATTCTCTTTGTTAATTCACTTCATATGGGCAGTACAAGTTAAGAAAAGTATCGACGGAGGTGTTGGATGTTCCATGCCCTCTGGAACACCTCTCCGTCCACTGTTGACAAAATATAAGCTCCATTGTGGAGATCTTTATGAATTACATATGGTCCATCCCAGATTGGATCTAGTGCGCCGGGGCGATGGAAGATTCGCTTGAGGACAAGATCTCCTTCTTGTAAGGTACGATGCTTGACTTTGGAGTTGTAGTGTGCTGCCACTTTTTGCTTGTGGGCTGCTGCTTTGAGGGCTGCATCATTTCTTCTCTCCTCAATTAGATCCAAAGACATGTGAAGGAGTTCTTCGTTCTCTTTTGGGTTATAGTGGATCCTATGGTGGGAAGGCACGATGGTTTCAACTGGGAGCATAGCCTCCGATCCGTATGCCAAAGAGAAAAGGAGTATGCCCTGTTAATGTTCTGAAAGACGTGCGATAGGCCCACAGTGCCGTAGGGAGTTCATCCACCCAAGCGCCCTTTGACTTTTCGAGCTTCTTTTTGATTAGGGTTTTCAAAATTTTGTTGATGGCTTCGACTTGTCCGTTTGCTTGGGGATAAGCTACAGATGAGAAGCTTTTGTGAATTCCGTGCTCTTGGCACCAATTGGCGAACTCCTCGCTGTCAAACTGAAGTCCGTTGTCTGATATAATTTTGAATGGGACTCCGTACCTGCATAGAACATTTTTGATCAAGAAGTTAATAACTTTTGCTGAAGATACTTTATTTAGGGGTTCTGCTTCCACCCATTTGGTGAAATAGTCGACTGCCACTATAGCATATTTGGCCCCGCCTCGGCCCATTGGCAGTTCGCCGATTAAGTCAATTCTCCATACTGCAAAAGGCCAAGGGCTGGTCATTTGAGTAATCTCAGTTGTTGGTAGCTGAGGAATTTTAGCAAACTTCTGGCATCTGTCACATTTTCTGATGAAATTTAAGGCGTCCTTCCTTAAGGTGGGCCAGAAATATCCATATCGGAGTATCTTTTTTGCCAAAGTCTGCCCTCCGGTGTGATCTCCACAGCTTCCTTGATGAATATTGGATAAGATTTCCTTGGCTTCCCTTCCAGCGACACACCTTAATAAGGGGTTAGAGAAGCCGCGCCGATAGAGGGTGTCCTCTTGTATTGTGTAGCGGGAAGCTTTCCTCAAGATTTTCCTGACTTCGTTACGCCCGTTGGGTAGTGTGCCATTTTGTAAGTAGTCTCGGATGGGAGTCATCCAGGTTGCTTCTTCGGTTGCAGCTATTAGATTCACTTGCTCAAAACTTGGGGTCAGTTGCTTTGAGATGGCTATTGCTCCGGAAATAGCGCCGTCTCTCATGCTAGCTTGCTTCGCCAATTCATCGGCCTCTTGGTTCTCTTCCCGAGGGATGTGTTTGACTAAGTAGCGGTCCAATCGACTGAGAAGTAACTTGGTCTTCTTTAAATATGCTATGAGTCGTTCTTCTCGAGCCTGGAATTCTCCTAGTATTTGATTAACAATAAGTTGAGAATCGCTATGAAGACATAAAGAATTGGCTCCGATTTCTAAGGCAAGTTCTAATCCAGCTACCACTGCTTCATATTCTACATCGTTGTTGGTGGCAGCGAATTCCAACCTTATAGCATAGTGCAGCTTATTTCCCCTGGGAGTGATTATTACCACACCTGCCCCCGAGCCTTGTTCGTTTGATGCACCATCCACAAAGAGGTTCCACTTGATGTCTTCCGCTATTTCTGATTGCTCTTTACCTTCATTGGTAGTGAATTCGGCAATGAAATCAGCCATGGCCTGCCCCTTGATGGCGGTGCGAGGATGGTAGGTAATATCATATTGACTTAGTTCAATGCACCATTTAAGTAGTCGCCCAGAAGTGTCGGGACAATGGAGTACCTGCCTCAGCGGTTGATCAGTTAGGACTCTGATGGAATGAGATTGGAAGTAGTGACGCAGTTTCCGTGATGTGATTAGTAAACAGTATGCTAGCTTCTCAAGTTTAGGGTATCTGACTTCTGCCCCCGTAAACCTCTTACTTACAAAGTATACTGGCCGCTGCGTACGGTTGTCTTCTCTTACCAAAGCAGCGCTTAGGGCGTGAGATGACACAACAAGGTATAGGTATAACTCTTCGCCTTCGCTTGGGGTCGAGAGTACCGGCGGTTTTTGGAGGTGTTCGATTAAGTTAAGGAAAGCGGTTAAGCATTCGTCAGTCCATTCGAACTTTCCTTTGTCTTTCTTTAGAGCTTCGAAGAAGGGGACGCACTTGTCCGTTGCTTTGGAGATGAATCGGCTTAGGGCGGCCACTTTCCCGTTTAGGCTTTGCATTTCCTTTCGAGTGGAAGGTATTTTGATATTTTTTAAAGCTCGGACTTATTCAGGGTTTGCTTCAATCCCTCTAGCATGGACGATGAATCCCAAGAACTTTCCCGATGATACTCCGAAGGAGCATTTTAGAGGATTAAGTTTCATTCCATACTGGCGAAGTACTTGAAACATCTCGCCCAAGTGGCTTACGTGATCGTCGGCTTTCCTTGACTTTACCAGCATGTCATCTACATACACTTCCATAGTTTGTCCTATTAGCCCTGCAAATATCTTGTTGACGAGGCGCTGGTAGGTGGCTCCTGCATTTTTGAGTCCGAAAGGCATTACCTTATAGCAGTACAAACCCCGGTCAGTGATGAAACTAGTGTGGTCTTGATCGGGAGCATGCATAGGAATTTGGTTATATCCTGAGTATGCATCCATAAAGGATAAGAGTTCGTGCCCGGCTGTGCTGTCTACAAGTTGATCGATTCGGGGGAGTGGGAAGCAATCCTTCGGGCAGGCGTCATTTAAGTTGGAGAAGTCAATGCATGTTCGCCACTTCTCATTAGCTTTCTTTACCAGTACCGGGTTGGCGATCCATTCTGGATAGATAGATTCTCGTATGAAGTCATTGGCAAGCAGATTCTTTACTTCTTCATCGAGTGCTGCTGGTCGTTATGCCCCCATACTTCTCTTTCTTTGTTTTACGGGCGCCTTGGTAGGAACAATATTTAGTACGTGGCATGCTATGTCAGGGGAGATTCCGGTCATGTCAGCATGTGACCATGCGAATACATCCAAGTTGTGGCGGAGAAAGTCAATGAGTTGTTCCTTCAACTCATCTTTTAGTTGGGACCCGATTTTCAATAGTTTACCCGAGTCATGCTTGTCTACAAGTATAAATTCCATAGCCTCTGCAGGCTGGGCGGTGGCCTCCTCCTCTTTGTCCCTGGGGTCTAATTCATTAAAAGGGTCGCTGGTATACCGAAGAGGAGGGGCTTTCTTTAGTTGCTATGCTTCCAAACTTTTTGTGCAGAGGGCAACCTCTACACTTTTCCCTTTATCCCTCCTGTGGTTGTTGCGAAGTTCAGTTACATAGCAGTCTCGAGCAACGTCCTGGTCTCCCTCTACTTCCCCTACTCCATTGCCCGTTGGAAACTTCATCTTTAGGCACCATGGGGCCAGGACAATTTGGAAGTCAGACAAGGCTGGCCTTCCTAAGAAGGCGTTGTAGGCCGAGTGGTTCTCTATTAACACAAATGTCTGTTTCCGCACAACGGAGCGGGGATGACTTCCAATTTCAACAAAGAGGTTCACTTGCCCGAGGGGCATCTTCGCATCTCCAGTGAAACCGTGTAGCGGTTTATTGCAGAGAGAAACATCCTTCATTGATAGTTTCATTTTGTCGAACGCATGCTTGAATAGGATATTTACTGAGCTTCCAGTGTCTACTAGAATCCGGAAAACTTCGGCTGGACTGAGCCGGGCGGAGATAACCATGGGATCCATGTGAGGGTATTGTCTTCCCTCTAGGTCACGCCTACTGAATGTGATGTCATCACTCTCTTTTCGCTTCGGGTGGCGTTCTTCTATAACAGAATTAACACAGTCCTCATCGTTTCTAAGCGACTTTCCATATCTTTCCATCTCTGCCCAGCTTCTGTCGGCGATGTGTGGTCCTCCCGAGATAGTATGGACCACTATCTTCTCTTGACTGGAGCCGCTAGTGTTGTGGTTTCCTCTGCCTATCTCTGGTGAGGGCAGCCTCGGGTTCTCATTGGCAGGAGCTGGAGTCATGTCCTGACCTTTTACATAGCGTTCTAGTTTCTTCCTTCTGATGTGTTCTTCAATCAAGTCTCAGAGATGATGGCATTCATTGGTATCATGCCCATGAGATTCGTGGACGCGGCAGAACTTTCCAGACTTCTGTGCATTATCTGATTCCTTCTTGTACGGTGGGCGTTTGTATCTACCTTCGCCTTGGGTGGCAAGGAAGATGTTTTCGACTATTTCATTCAAAGGAGTGTAAGTGTCGAATCTTGGTCTTGGCCGATATAGGCGCTTTTCTCCCTTCTTGCCCCCAGCGTTGTCTCTAGAATCATTTCTTCGAACGTCCTTCGCTGCAGCGGGCGTGTTGCCGTGAGCTGCCTTATTTTGTTGCCCTGACTGCCCCTCAGTGGCAGCATCTTCAAGCCTCATATATTTCACAGCTTCATGGAAGAAATCGGGTAAAGTAGTTGGTTTTTCTTTTGTCAACCTTCTAGCAAATTTAGTATCCGGATGCACACCACTACAGAGGGCCATTAGGATAAGCTTTTCATCGGCATCTTGGACAGCGGCCGCTGCGGCATTGAATCGGGTTAGGTATTGTTGTAGTTTCTCTCCAGGTTTCTGTTTGATACTGGATAAGGAATAAGTGTCCTTGGGTTGTTCCACATGAATGCGGAACTGACTCATAAACTTTTCTTTCAGCATCTCCCACGAGCCGATGGATCCTTGGGGTAGATGATAGAACCAGGAGGTAGCTAGATCTGCTAAGAATAGTGGGAAGCATTTGCACAGTACTCCCTCTGTTGCTCCACTCATGAGCATATGCTGTGTGTATCTCTGCAAGTGCACAACGGGGTCAGAGGTTCCTTTGTAAGGTTCCATTGTTGGCATTTTCCATTCTCAGGGGGTGATAGCAATTTCGATATTGCGGGCGAAAGGGCTGGTTACCCTAGCGCCTATCCCTCGATCTCTTTGATCCCGTTGGACGCACTCTCTGAACAAGCGTGCCATCCTTTCATCAGAATTTGGAGCAGATAGAAATGAGTTCGGTTCCGTTCTGTGGGATTGATTCCGTCCAGATGACCTATAGGGATGGTATCGCCTATCGTTCCTAATATTCTCCAGTGGCTGCCTTTGGTCTTTTGGGAGCATGCTAGGGTCAGCTATAGTTGGCCCTTGCCTTGATCTTCCCCTGCTGGGTTCTGATCTAAGCACTTCCTCGGGTCCAACTTCGGGCTGGACTCTAGCTCGGCCCCGTTCATTGGTGTTTTCGTGGTTAGGCAGTATGACAGGCTCAGCTACAGTTGGCCTCCGTTCGGTACCTCCCCTGTTGGGTTCGGTTCTGAGCGTTTCTTCAGGCCTAACTTCAGGCTGAGCTTGGTCTCGGCTCCTACCCTGGCTGCTTCTGCCGTTAGCTCCTTCGAAGAAGGAAGACCTTTGTTGTCTCTGAGATCCTCCAGATTGGGACTCGCCCCATGACTTAGTGTTGCGGTTGGACTCTTCAACATCCCTTAAGCGTGACATGAGATGGTCCACCAAGGCTTCCTGCTGGGACGTGAAGCGGTTAGTCACTTCAGTCACAACCCTGTTTAGATCTGCCCTAGTAATTGCTGTCGGCTGTTCCGCGGTAGGGGCGGTCGGATTCGCCTGACCTTCATTTGGTACTGCTACTGGAGGGGGACGATTTACTTGATCTGTGACCGCTGGATCTGGAAGACTGCTGGTCGCGACGTTTTTTCCTTTGTTAACATCTTTCTTCTGTTTGGGAGGCATGTTTTCCAAGCAATGGACGATGATATTAGGAAGAAGGTTAAGTGGAAGAAGCTGAAGCTTCGAGCCTCTGGCTCTCAATGAAAGCACCAAAAATGTTTGCACAAAAAATGGGCAAACACTCTCCAAGTCTGGTAGAGTGTTTGAGGGTGACATGGGTAGTAGCTTGTATGAGCTTGGTTCGGTAGTAGCTCTGAGAAGCTGGTTCGGTAGTGGCTCTGAGAAGCTGGTTCGGTAGTGGCTCTGGGAAGCTGGTTCGGTAGTGGCTCTGGGAAGCTGGTTCGGTAGTGGCTCTGAGAAGCTGGTTCGGTAGTGGCTCTGGGAAGCTGGTTCGGTAGTGGCTCTGGGAAGCTGGTTCGATAGTAGCTCTGAGAAGCTGGTTCGGTAGTAGCTCTGCGAAGCTGGTTCGGTAGTGGCTCTGGGAAGCTGGTCCGGTAGTGGGTTGGTTCGGCTGAAACTCTCCCAACATATAAAAAAGTATATACATATATTAGAATTACAGATCTGAGAAGAGATTTGAGATTAGAAGAGAAAATAGATACAAATATATAAATTATCTCAAATATGTGTATAATTGATTCTCTTCTCTTCTCCTTTTCATTTGATTTCTACTCTTCTCCAATATGTATGAATATAGATATAAATATCATATTTTTATAATTCAGAAAGAAAGTGGAGAAGAAGAAGTATCAGAGCTTCACTACTGCCTCTAGAAAAATATGAGAAGAAAAGAAAGGGTTAGGCCTGAATTTATAGGCGTAAGAATCAATCTCAAGCTTCAGATCAAAATATATTAAATCTGGACCGTTGGGCCTAGGCTAACCCTAGCTGCCACATAAGGAGCGATCGATCGCCCTCTAAGTAAGGTCAACCGCTCATAGTGGCAGGTCGACCTGTGTGCCCGGGTTAATTAATATAAAACATTAATTAATTCTAATCGAATTATTTCTATTTCGAATTCGTTTTTTGTTCGTAACTTCTTTGCCTGGACTTCGGTCGCAAAACTTCAAATATGAAAGTTGCTCGGAATTTTGCCATGAACGCAATGGTGCAATTTTGTTAGTAAATTTCATTTTTAGAGCCAAATTAATTAACTTAATACTAATTAAATAAATAACACCAAATTATGGGGTGTTACATGGATGACCATCTACAATTCCAAACAATGGCGATCTTTTCTGAGAATAAGGGTCAATACCTAGACTAGAATCAAAGTAGTTCATTTTCCAAGCTTTGTTCTGCTACTCATGGATAAACTTGTTTTGATTCTTCCACTTTGTAGGATAGGAAAATAGTTCGAAGCATTTTTTGAACTTGAATGGATGACCAGACTGAAGATGATAAGCCTTATGAGCCTCTTCATTCTGGAACATAGCAAAAATGGATGAAAAAACAATAGATACTCATAATTTTAGATGAAAATGTTAAGCACGCTTACAATGTCGGAAGGAGAAAACACACTTCATTCTCTTTTCTCTAGTCTAGACTATATTGCCAAATAATTTGTAATGTAGGATTCATGACTCGATGACCTCCTCTCAATGAAGCCCCAAGTCCTTGGCACTTTTTACAGCAAATTGTAAAAGTCCATCTTTTACCAAAACTTCTTACTTTTCATGCTATTCTTTATAATATTGTCATTTGAAATCCTAATCCAACCATTTTCAAGCATTTTGCATATTGTTCGAGAGTAAATTTCACTTGCTTCTTCCTCATTTCAATCGGTTCCATTTCATCTTCAGTGCTCTCAACCTCTTCGATATCTTCAATTCCATTGCCGCACCACCGCCAATGTGATTCTTATTATGAGGTCCTTCTAATATATGCTTAAATTTTTTGACTAATTTTGGTACTCAGGAATTTAGGGAAATTAGATTT
Source organism: Allium fistulosum (assembly GCA_030737815.1). Lineage (NCBI taxonomy): Eukaryota > Viridiplantae > Streptophyta > Magnoliopsida > Asparagales > Amaryllidaceae > Allium > Allium fistulosum. The sequence goes on from CM060906.1 coordinate 1,025,617,302, forward strand.
CATCAAACCCTACTTCATTTTCCTCTTTATCTTTGTCATCGTCTACTCCACCTCCTTCCATTTTTGCTTCTTCTTGTTCTTCATTAGCACATTCGTTTTGGACATCAACAGTAGTGCTTGGTGCATTATTTGATAAGAGAACTATTTTCCTAGGTTTCACATAACATCTCAATCTCGAGAATCTGGTTGTTAAGCACTAACTTAATGACATCATGTTTGAGCACTAAGTGTATGACGTTGTTATTGGTCACCTTGTATCATCAATGACAAGAATGAAGCATGTTCTTCGTATTATTAGTGAACATCAAATTGATGAGGACAGGTTTGTGGTACTATTATCGTGGCACAGTAGAATGTTAATACAGCTGTTGATGAGGGATGTTAGGTGAAGCGTTGGGAGGTTGAGAATGATAGACGTTTGATATGCACATTAATGTGCATATATTTACATCCATATTTTATCTATTTTTATTTAAATAAATGTCATATTTGGGCATTTTAACATGTTTAAAACCAAGATTCAATTATTTTCAAATCATCACATATTCATCTTCATTCAGGGGAAAAATGGTCATTTTTGTGCATGTGTCAATTTGAGAATTTTTACTTGGACACTTTTTTATGATTTTTATAGGAATTTGGATGCATATGGAAGAGGCTTTCATGAAGATATGTGCATGCACAAGAGAATACAAAGAAATGAAGAGGAAATAATTCAAGCTCATGATAATGGAGGACCCTACCCACTTACCTAAATCTACAATTAGAAGCTAATGGACAATTAAGTGGAGGTTAAAGCTTCATGCACTTTTAATCATGGATTAATTAGTGGCTAATGGTTAATTGGTGGCCACACTTCCTAAAGGGCATTTTGGGAAGCACCCTAAGAATTGAATTAGGATTTTATGCATGTATAAATAGCCCTCTTATGTACATGTAAATATCTTCTACTCTTTCAAATTAGTTAGGAATTTAGAAATACAAGTTGTAAGCTCTATGTTTCATGAAATAAAAATGGCTTCCTAGCCTCTTTCTCTTCTCTTTTCTACTTGTTTTTCTTTACTTTATATTGATGTTTATTTCTATGCTTTCTCTTATTTCATGTTTTGTAGTTTAGATTTATATTCATGCAAGTAGTGTAGCTTTAATTTTTATGCAAATAGTTAGTAGCTAATCTCTTTTTCTTTCTTTGCTTAGTTTCGTTTCTTTGCTTTTTAATGTTGAAATTTACAAGTGTTGATTTGATAACACAAATGAGTAGCTAAACCTCTTCAATTTAGGGGTAATGAAGCTCTCTAAATTTATGTAATTTCAACATTTCTATTGTTTATGATCTCTTTTATTTGTGCTTCATGAGAGTGATTTTGATGTAAGTTTATACAAGTGGGTTTGATAGCTTATGTTGCTTTTGTAAATGAGTTATTCTTATTCAACTCAAACACAATTTACATCATCATTTGCTAATTAATTTTTGATTTTGAAATGAAAGTAAAAACAAACTTTGATGATCTATATTACTAATTACAATAGTAAATAGATCATACTTAAAATAGTTTTTGCTTTGGCTTCATTTTCATGAGAATTTATAAGTGGTTTATTTGTTGTATTATAGTTTGATGGTTTAAGTTATGTTAATTAATAACATAAATAAACCATACTTATGATAAATGCAACAAATATCACTTAATATCAAAACTAGAGATCATAAATTATTTGTTTGTTGATTTACAAAAATATGAGAGTGGATTTGCCTCTAAATTGTTCTCTAATCTCAGTCTTTAATCTCATTTTAATTCTAGTTTTAGCTTCATTTTGCTTATAGTTAACAATTTCCTCTCCATTTGGTATAATTTGATTGAATTGATTTTTAAAATCTAACAATTTCCTACAGATCGACCCGTACTCGCCACGTATTAACTTTTATACGCCGTGTGCTTGCGGTTAATTTTAATTTGAAATTTATCGGCAATTTTCTAACTCGATAGAAAATTCATCGTTAAATAAGTTTTTGAGGATTCTCATTTTCATTTTTTTTAAGTTTCATGGCATTTTTGAATTTTCATTTTCTTTTAACTCAGAAAAAAAATCAAAATTTCTAAATCTCAAAAACATTTTGATTTATTTTTGAAGAAACACTATAGGATAAGTATAAGTTTTGGTTAATAAATTGAAATTTTTGAAAATTTATTTGTCTTAACAAAAATTAAAATGAAGTTTGATTACAAATAATAATGGTTTGACTAGTATATAGGAAGGTTCATATGTGTTAATTATGAAGTATATTCTAATTGAAAATCATTGTTTAAAAAATGTGGTAAATTTAAAGTAAAAGATATAACATTTTTATCTTCTAAGTTAAATGGTGCTAAGATGATTTTGCAAAACTCTCTCTTTCTAAAAAATATAAACTTAGTACCGACCCGAGTCAACCAGTACCGAGACAATTATATCGGGTAGTAACGCTGGTATGAACTTGGAACGTGCTGGAATGCCAGGAGCAAACGATGCTGGGCCTAGAAATGAAAATCGAAATGTGAATGGGCAACAACCGGATGAGTATGTATCAGAACTTCTCCGTAGGAATAGAGAGCGGAATGAAACCAGAGGAGCAGATCAGAAGTTAAGGTGCAGCAAGACGTGTACGTGCTAGAGTATGTGCTGGAGTTCCCTTATAGGAGCAGGGGGTAGAACATCTTTTTTGGTTAAAGACCTTCATTGGACGGTGAAAATCGAGTTGCTGAATTGGTAAGGAGAATAGTTAGAGGTGGACCCTCAAATCAGAGTTTGGAGAATGTAAATAGGAATCCATTCACTTCTAATATCTGGAATGCAAAAAATCCTCTCGATTTCGAGCTTCCGGCGCTGAAAATGTATAATGGAAAGTCGGATCTGACGGTTCATCTAATGAGATACATCCAACATATGGAGGCGTTGAGTGCTTCTGAAGTGGTAATGGGATGTTGCTTCCCGTTATACTTAACGAACTTGACGGCGATGTAGTTTAAACAATTGGAGAACGTATCCATTAGCACGTGGACCGACTTAGTGAGTAAGTCCTTGAGATAGTTTAGAGTTCATGTCTCACGGCCGAAGAATGTGATGACGCTATCAAACGTAAAACAAAGGCCAGGAGAGACCTTAAGAAGCTATTTAGCAAGATTCAACACAGCAGCTGCAGTAGTCGATAAGTCGGATCCATCAATAATCTTAAAGGCGGTGGTATCTGGAGTCGCTAGCAAGACTGACTTCAAGGTTGCACTAGAAAGGGATCCACCAATGGATCTTGCGGAATTCTATCATGAAGATGAGAGATATTTGAGCAAAGAAGACGCTGAAACTGAGGATGCTGAAATTAATGTTGTGAATGATAAGGGACTGTCCGGAACGTGAAACAGAAAAGGAAAAGGAAAAAAATGAGTTGACAATGACTTTGGGGAACTGAAATGACAAAGGAGGGAGCCGAAATTTTCTTCCTGCACTGATCTAACTGAGACCCCGGAGAGGATATATCTAGACAGTATGGGGAAAATCCTCTATCAGAAGCTTGCTAGAAGAGAGCCCACTGATCGAAAGAAAAGATCTGGAAAGTTTTGCACTTCCAAGAGCTGAATGGACATGAAACAAACGAGTGCCAACACCTTCGTAATATGATAGAAGATCTAGTTCGGAGCAACCAGTTGCAACAATACGTGAGGAACCAAACTGCAATGGTGCAGCCGGAGCAACTATCATCTACGGCGAATGCATCAAGGAACAATAAGGGATCTAGTTCGAGACTCGAAATCCCATGATCGGCATGAACGTGAGTCAAATCTGATTCCCGCGCTTTTCTTCTTCATTTTTTTTCTTGCATTTTACTTTTCGAATTAAGCAATAAAGACAATAATAATCTCGGGCCGCTCACACGTGTACGAGATCCCAAACGGTCCTTAGGCATGCTCTGAGTCGGATACTTGAGATGACTATTTAGAACGATAATAACCTCAGACGCTTACATGTGTACGAGGCCTAGATTGGTCTCTAGGCATGCTCCGAGTCGGATATCTGAGATAAACACTTAGGATTTTTGCTTATTTGCTTTGATTTGATTTGAATATTTGAATTTTGAAAAATCCACACGAATGTGATGATTGATATTGATCGCTTTAAGTCCCGTCCGAAGAAACAAAGCCGAAGTGCAGGGTGCAAGTCCCCTCACCAAAGGGCGAGTGGATGGACTTGTACACAATATTAATCCCTTTAAGTCTCGTTCGGAGAGACGAGACCGGAGTGTAGGGTGCAAGCTTCCTTGTTGAAGAGCGAGTGGATGAGCTTGTAGGAAAAGTAAGCCCCATCACCGGGGAGAGAGCGGATGTGCTTGCTTGATCGTTGAGTTCCTATGCCGGAGAGCAAGCGGACTTAGCAAGGATCTGGAGAGATCGCATGTTAAATTGAATGCAAAACGATCCGGAGAGATTGAACCTTAGAATAGATACAAATTTGGTAAAAGAATTTGAAAACCTTGGAATTAGAATAAAATAGATAAATCTCGGATGATCACGTAACGATTTTGATATGTGATGTAAAAACTCCGAATGAAATCGGAATGATAACTGAAGTCCAAAAACTATAAGAGGTCTAAAGCAACCTCTGACTTGCAAGAGAATCTGAATGAACTGGATGATTTACCAAGGTTAAGATCAACGGATAGCCGGAGAACTCAACTATCGAAGAGTGATTACTCGAACTTGTTCTTAAGTAAAGCACACCTTACATTCGAAAGGCGTACTTTGGGGGGCAAATGTTAATCCGCTTTTGAGCAAAAGCAAATTTCAACTGGATTTAGAAGATCAAAACAAGAACGGAACGATTCGTAGACTTGAAAGTATAATCAGAAGAGCAAGAGAATTGAACTCAGGAGCTTTACGAGGAGAATTGGCTATGTCCCAACTCAGTGCTAAGTCATTTAACTCGATACCGAGTTGTTTTGCCAATTCATCTCACCCCCAAAACTTCATGCAACACTTGTACTACTTCTTCGATTCGTTGTCAAGTGGTTTTTCAAGGATTTTACCAATTTTTTTGAAGATTAAAGGGCAGACATTGAAAAAAGCAGAATCAATATAAATAGCCAGAATCAACTCAAAGCTAAAGGAAAACGATGTGGAACAACTCATTACGAAGAAGAAAAGACGACCCAAAACTCGAAGTCTGAGAAGCTCGAGTAAAAACAACTCGGTGCCGAATTGTTCAACTCGGTATCGAGTTGTCTTTTTGGCTCGGGGGTCTTGTGCTACTCCGAGCCAACTCCAACACCTCAATGCCATCGTGCCTCTGACTCCAACACCTCAATGTCATCGTGCCTCTGACTCCATTCTATATGTTTCTCTATAAATACCGACCTACCTGCAACCAAAAAAGAATCTGATCTCTCTACCATTTGAGACTTCTTCTTTTTCACCTTTAACATCTCCTCTGTTAGAGTCACCTAGGAAGCTAATATTTGCTGTTCTAGGACTTAGATCAACAAATCTCTATTACCAGTGACTCTCAAACACTCTAGAAACTCTATTATAAATCTGAGAATCACTAGATGGGATCGGATCTGATATAACTAGTTGTAATCCGAAAAGAGAGCAACTAATAAAAGAAAATAAATTGGACATAGGCCGAATATTATATCGAACCACTATAAAAATTCTAAGATCTCCCTTAACTTTACTGTTTTATTTTATTTTGAATAGAATTTTATGCTTTCATGATGTTGATCCTTTTTTGAGTAATCAACGATTGCAGTTTTTTCCACACAAAAGTTGCAATTAATCACATAAATTTGCGTTCTTTTTCACAAAAAATTGCAAATGCTTGCCAAATGAATATATTCAATACTGCTGCACCAACGGTACGTGAAAATGAAATGTTATTGGAGTATCCGCATTTTTTATATCTTTGAATACAAATATACACGTAATTTTCAAGCACTATATCGCATGTGTGCATTGAATTATATAAGCGAACTCAGCAGGCAATTCGCTAATTCTATTTAGAGATGACATACCCATCAAAGCATCAATCAGCTTTCTAGCTTTACCAAATCTCCAAAAATACACATCACAAAACCACTATAAAATAAAAAGAAAAAAAATAATATAACACACGTTATGATAATAAATAACAATAAAGAATAAGACGATGAAACATTCGATCCTATTTTAAAAAATTAGCTATCATCTGCTATTGGCAGGTGCGGGCTTCTTCCCAAGACTAGCAAGCTCTTCAATCAACTTCCTCTCTTCACTACTTATCCGCTTTGGTATCTCAACCTGAACTCTGACCAACTGATCCCCTCTCATATTCTTCTTTCCAAGGTAAGGAACTCCTTTCTTCGCCATCACAAGTGTCGTCCCCGGCTGTGTACCGGCCGGAATCTTCAAATCCACCATCCCATCCACAGTCGGAACTTCAATCTTTGTTCCCAATATCGCGTCTATATAACTCACCTGCTTACAAACAGTGCTCAGATAACGTATTGACAAAAAAAATACTTGCTTATACAAATTACTCAAAAAAAAAGTAGTTATATGCATTTATTTACCAACTTATTATCTAAAATAAGCTAGTTTTAACCCGATCATACGTGCAACTATGACTTGTAAAAAAATGGCAATACTATGCGCAATTTAAACTGCACATGTGCATGTACTTAACTGCCCTAGCATTCTCGCATGCACGGTTCAAAGGAGCACAAAATATTATCAGCTTTTATCCCAACGCATAGTTGCTACGTCACATGCACATATCAAAATTGCGCATAGTACTGTCAAATATTTTTTCGCAATCCACAGTGCTCATATACTAGGCAGATCAAATTTGCTGAGTTGTTTAATAACTGGGCTATAACTAGCCTATTTTGATAATGAGTTTTTTTTTTAACTAGCTTATATAATTAACTTAAAAAAACCTATAGCACTCACCTTACAAGTGCACAAAATATTTGTGCCGTCTCTTTTCAGCACAGGGTCCGGTAGAACTTCGATAAAAACGTACAAATCTCCGGGCCCACCACCGCGTCTTCCGGCACTTCCTTCCGACCTAACCCTAAGCCTGCTTCCGGAGTCTACTCCAGCTGGAACTTTAAGGCTTATCTTTTTGGCTTTACGAACTCTGCCGTCTCCTCTGCATGTGTTGCACGGGGTGGAGGACTCGCCTGTTCCGTTGCACGTGGAGCAGGTCATGACTTGCTGGAAGACGCCAAGAGGGGTACGGGCCGAGGTCATGACCTGGCCCTGCCCGTTGCATGTGCTGCATTTGGTGGGCTGGGTACCGGGTTTGGAACCCGACCCATCGCATGTGGAGCAGGGCTCGAGGCGGGTTATCTCGATTTCTTTCTCAATGCCGAAGATTGCTTCTTGGAATTTTAGGATGAGGTTGTAGGTCTCGTCGTCACCTTGGACTGGACGGTTGCGGGCAGCCCGGCCCATTCCCCCTCCTCCCATGCCTTCAAATAAGGATTCAAAAATGTCGAAGGGGCTGCTGAAATCCTGTAATGAAAGTTATTTGACAATCAGTGTTTAACTAGAAAAGTTGCTGAGTAGACTGCTTATTAGCTCAGTTCCTCTGTCCTCCAAAATAACAAATGAATACATAGTGGATGCTTATCATATATGATGAACTGGATGCTCACCGACCATTTTTGAGAAAATATACTTATCAATCTTAATAGAACTGGTACATATACTTACTGATCCTAGCTCCTTACCTATCATGATAGTACCAAAGTACAGGTGCTTATAAGTTGCCAATTAGTTTTGACTAATTTTTGGAAGGATACATTTTTAAAAGGGAACTTATTTTTGAGGATCAGATAATGCTATGTGGTCAGTGGAAATAATGCCAAATCCTCAATAACCAACTGTAAAACTAAGTACACCATCAAATATGATTGAGAGAGGTAATAAATACTATGGCTATGTACAGATTTTCCCAGTGGGTTAAAACATGCTATTTTTTCTGTGAAATTTTGTAGTTAACTTACTCCTGTGCCAAAACCAGAGCCCTTGAGGCCGGCTTCTCCGTATTTGTCATACAATGATCTCTTCTCATCGTCTGATAATACCTGCATGAAGAAATATTCAAGACACATAATACTCCTGCTAATGTTTCTTTATAGAGTATACATGAAGAGTTAGTTATATCTAACCTCATATGCATTGCTAATATCCTTGAACTTCTGTTCCGCTCCAGCTTCCCTTAATAATAGAGATAAACAAATGATTGATCACACAGAGTTGCCACATATAGATAAACACCAACTCTCTCAATAGTGTTACCACAGCAAAGTACTGTTACTAAATTATGATCCTATAACTGCTTTGTTATTATATGTCATGGCTTCGCTGTTAAGACCACTTATTTGTCAAATGACGTTCCAACGGCAGGCGTAATAAGTTAATCATGCTTTATATTTTGTTAGAATGCCAGATGTATTATAACATTTTCAAACTCTAGCAATTAAAACCAACCAATAGTACAGCAAATCGAAAGATGCAGAGAGGAACATATAATTTAATTGTGAAAAGCGACTGTACCATAGTCTGAATATCATTCATGCAACAAGAGTTTATAATATTTATATTTACAAATGAATGATGCATGGTGTTAAAGAATAGTAAGCGTGCAGAAAGCAACTTCTAACCAGATTTATGTTATGCTGTTTTGTAAAAAGATGACAGCAAATTTGAAGTCTTATATGAACTCATATTCAACCGTGTGTAAAACCTTATAAGCTGAAACGTTGACAGATGCAGAATATACCAATAACATACCTCTATTCAAATTATTATATGTATGCAATATATATGAAACATAATTTTTTTACTCACTTGTTTACATCTGGATGATAACTCCTAGCGAGCTTTCTATAAGCTGTCAAAAGAACACCATAATAACTCATCAAGGAAACCAGCATAAATAGATCCTTAGAACACATTACATGACAAGAAAAATAATAATCAAGTGAATCATCTTTCAAGTGCAAAATTATATACATATATGCATGTATCTATGTATGTGTGTGTATGTAAGTATTGTAACAAAATTCATACCTTGCTTTAGAACGAAAAAACTGAAGAGAATAATATGACCAATAGTGTACATATAAACAAAAGAAATTTTGATTGAAGATACATACCGCTCTTTATTTCTGATTTGCTAGCATTTTTAGAAACACCAAGTATAGAATAGTAATCCTGAAACAATTGGTCCAATATCACATTAATTGAGACCAGTTGCAAAATTTATAGGTGCTAAAAAAAAGGATCAAAGAGCACTTACAGCATTAGCCCTAACAATTAGCCTAGATCCTCTAAATCTATTCAAATTTTGGGATGGTCCACGTTTATCGAAGGCAGATGGAGAAACTTGAGAAAAGAAGCTTGTGTGTAAGGATGCCAAATACTTTTCTCTGTTTAAGGTATTAATGATAAATCAAGAAAGTTAGTTCATCTTTCACACTTTGTATGGGAATTTGAAAACACGAAATATTTAGCTCTCAAAGGTAAGTCATAACAAGAAGAAAATTTGATATCAACACACGCACACCGACCCACCCCCCCCACCCCCCCACCCCCCCACACACACACCATACACAATAACACCATTCTGAATATATTTAACAAATCCAAGAACCTACCAAAATGGTATTCGGAGAAAATAAAAAAATAGCTCTGATACATACTGAAGGTAACTCTGATTGAAACTGTTGCATCATGTGAATAATAATGGGCCGATACAATCCAAATACTGAAAAGGCGTAATATTTGCTTTGGAATTAAATAGCATGTATGTCACTTACGAAAGTCTGGTAGAACTGGAGTTGTAAGAAAAACAACATGCCATAACTTGCTGAGCGGGAGTACTATGTTGCAACTGTGGTCTGGCACCCAATTGTGGCACACATGAACCTCCACATGGTATGACTGCCATTTTGCCTACAAGTGTACAGTATATAAGAAAATGTCAAAATAGCCCGGGTGAGCAGCACAACAATACTACACTCAGCAAAGAATATGAAGATTGGGCAATTTTTTTCAAACAAGATATGCTAAGGTTTGATCTTACATTCACCAAATCTCAGACATATCATGATGAAAAGAATCTTGCAGATAATATAAAAGAACATGTTGTATAGTTATCAGCAACTTTCGTAAATGAAGAAAAAGAATGCAAAATAATGCTCAACGCTATGCTACTGTCCCTTAAATAAAGTCTCAAAAGGTGTTGATCTCAAGTCGTAAGACTTCTAACTTGAGTTGTTGAAGAGGTCTTGAGTTCGACTCTTAGACATATGCTAGACCCAATTTTTTTTCTTCTAATTCTTATATATGTAAAAAGGTGTACCCTTGTACCAAAATAATTAATAACACATTATTTATCTTATTGCAAAGTCAAGCCCACTGGTCTCTTCATTACCAAAACAATAAGCAAATGTTACCTATAATAAAACCAACCTTACATCCTGGGAGGAATTTTGAAAGACAGCTTATTCTAAGCAGAAACTGAAACAAATAAAACATCTTGTTTCCCTAATCCTAAACTTCAGAAATTAGATGACAATAGCACAAAAGAAACGAAGACACGATCGACCGGACGTATAAAACAATTCCAACTATTCGTTGCACATCTTACTTGATTTTCAACAGATAAAATAAAAACATTTTATTCACAATGCTTCAATGATTGTACTTTCTTCCTCATCTTATTTCATTTTTAGCAAATGGATGGGATGAACTCTTAACCAAAGTTATACCTTATAAAGAACTCAGGGTTTGCTACTGCCAGCGTATAAATAGTTATCCACTTGTAGCAATCATTCCTATTTTGAAATTGAAGATTCTAATTTCTGTTCATAAGATTCTAATTTATGTCCATAACCACACAGTCAGTCCAATAGGTGAGCATTACGAGCTGTCTTGGCCAAATGAATGATAAAATAAATGCTGAAGCTCTATTTTATTGAGTTATCTAGACAGAACTGAAGGGATATGGATTTGACATCAGAATAAGACAAATCAATGCATTTTCAATGATCTCGAAGTCAAGATTCAAGCACGACTAATGGAATATTTGCTTAATTAGAAAGGTTGGTTCTCAAGGTGACCCCTTCCACCCTCTATGAGTAACCTAGTTTGCTGAATTCCACTCTTTTTTGAAACAAAACTTCATATCTAACAATGACAGGTTCAATCCATTGTGCCGTACATCAAAAACTGTTCTGGTCCATCCAAAAATATTAAATATTGCAAACAAGCACTATATCAAAGCAAGGTAGTCGATAGCGAATAGCGCAAGGCTTGCGCTATACGCTATTTTGCGTCATGCGCTATAGCGCGCGTTATTTTGTTTGCTTTTTTACATTTTGCATATTTTTACAATTAATCAAATATATCATGCCTATTCAAAATTTAATGTTATTTTTTGTAGATTTTGTGTCATATCCAAACCGTTCAAGACTCCAAATATAAACTCTACCATACTTCATGCATGTATTAAAAAATTTGATGTAAAATGCAATTATTAGAAAAAAGTTGATGATTTGTACATTCAAAATAATTGATAGATATAACATATTTGTCTTATAGGCTTTGAAATTTATTCTTATATTTGTGAGTTGTGAATTTGTGACGAGATAAAATTTTGTAAAAAAATGCATGGAAAATACGATTTTGCATAAAATGCATAATATTTTTTGTTGACGAGAACTAAGAAAAAATATAAATAAGAAAAGTCACAAATTGAAAATATGAAGGTCAAGCGAAAATAACATACCATAAAGTCTACAACGACAAGATTCAAATAAACTAAGTCAAACATCCTCTATTTCTTCTTCTTCTTTCGAGTCATAATCTACGTTGTCTTCCTTCAAATCACCTTCAAAGTTAACATCTTCTTCATTATCAACATACATAGGCTTTGAACTAGAAGCTAAAATATTTCCTTTTCATTTCAACCTAGTTTGGTGTTGTCTAATTTTGTGTACCCTTTCTCCAACTTCCGACATCCGTGATACATTACCCAAAGTCAGTGTATCATTCTCAAAAACCAACTCATCTTCTACATCTGAATTATCCTCTTTCATGAAACCAATCATCCACTCATTTGAATTGTCTCTATCTACTAAAAAAGTAGAAGATCCACCACATCCCTTCGCTTGAAACGATTTTTTAAAGTTTGATTGTACTTGATAAAGACAAGGCTTTGTAGTGTTTCATATTCAAGCCTATTCCTTCTCTTGCTATGGATCTAGTTCAAAAACATATTTTGGGCCAGTTTTGGGATTTATTCACTGTACATACTTAAAAGAGAAAAAAAACAAAATAGCACGTTATTTTGGGCTATGCGCTATTTTGCGCTTTGACAAAATAGCGCGTTATTTTGCAATATAGATGACACATGCGCTATTATAAGTCAAATAACGCACACTCCGCGCTATGCGCTATAGCGTATGCTATGATAACTCTATATCAATGTCTGACCACAGAAGCTTGGCAACCCATTGCAAAATGGAATATGCACAATACTCCAAACCACAATCTTAACCTTGCTAAACATTTTACAAGCACGGCGACAAACTTCGAACCTAACAAGTAAGAAAATCGAACGTGTAACCTTACTGTTTTGTCTATAAGGTTTCCTTCGGCACCAATTCCAAAAATTGGAAACAAAGTCCATCCTCAGGATAGTCAACATAGATCCAACTTCCTAAACACTCAATGTCACAGATGTGCTAACTATTTCAATATGAATATCAACTTTTCCAACTAAATCACTAAACTGAGTAAAGATGAAGATTGCTGAACTAAAAGATAAATGGGTAATCGGTCAAAATTTATGATACCTGACCTCAGCATGGCTGCAAAAAAGAATATGTACAAGCTGAATTTCCAATTCAATAAATTAACTCTTTGTTAGGGGATTTATTGCAAAAATGAATCCGGGTAAGAGCAAAAGAAGAAGATCCCAGGCGACTTTCACCTGCTTGACAAAATATTCCTCTTTCTGTCTCTACATTACATATTTTGCAATTTGAGGTAATAGCTTGGACTGGGCTTCTATTCTGGCCTATATGAGGATGGCCCAATCAAAGTTTATATTTATATCCGTTTTCTTTTTTACCTAGATCCATTTGTTATTTCAGAAATATCAATTTTGTAAGTGAAAGTTTTAAAAATGAAATATAAATATTGTAGGAACTTGATAAATTTTAGCAAACAGTAAAACATAGTAAGATTCAACTCAACAACTTTACCATACTTTCACCAAATTTCAAACATATTCCCATCAAGAAAACTTGAAGATAATAAAGAAGAAACAATCAAACAGGTATCACTATCTCCCTTAAATGAAGAAAAATAATGAAAAATTATGCGCAATACTTTATGCTATGTGAGTATCCCTTGAAATAATTTACTAAACGACTCGGACTTAAACCCAATGCCATAATAACAAATTAAATTGTCTTACCATGAAGCAGCTAGCCACTTGGTGTCTTCATTACCAAAAAAATAAGCAAATATTACTAATGCCTATTACAAAACTTATACACAGAGGAATATTCAAAGATAGAAATTTATATTAGGCAGGTAATGAAACAAATAAATAATGTAGACTAGCAGCAAATCCTTGCTTTCCAGTCCTTAACTTTCGGAATTTAGACAACAATAGCACAAAGGAAAATGAAAGCGCACAGTCCATTAGACATGTACATCAATTCCAACCGCGACTTCCACATTTTACTTATTTTAACAGGTTGAATAATGTAGAACCAGGCATGTCGCTTCATAGAACCATGCTCGTGTATTTAAAATGGCAAATTAAAATGCTATTTTTCTAATTATATTTTACTTTTACACGTTCTAATAATTAGACATAATTGACCCCAGCAAACACAAAACCTCCCTCCCTCCCTTGCACTACCCCCCCCCCCCTCCCCCCCTCCCTCCCTCTTTTTTTGAAGGAGAAGAAGAAGAAACAATATTTCATGTCATTCATTCTATGTGGTCTTTCTACTTGATTGATGATTGATCCTAATTGAAGGAGCATATCAATTTGTAGGTTGGTGAATACAAATGATGATTAGAAGAGCAAGGTATACATGCTCACCGTGCTAGTACCACACGTTGTTTTGATATTCACAACCCAAGGTCCTACGTTAAAATGTTTGCTTTCCATTCTCACTTTCAATTAGGTTTTGTAATCAATGAAGTGTAAACAATTTTTTTTAAAGTTGACAGATTTGGGCTGGTCAATCAGATCCACTAACATACATACATACATATTATATATATATATATACATATTATATATATATATATATATAGTGATAGCAGGGCACTCATTTTGGTGTCTCGGGATTGAACCCAAGACCTCTAGAACCACGATCTAGACTCCTTATCGAATTTACTTCTCCTTTTAATGGTCATTCTATTTTATTTGAACTACTCAAAAACCTAAATTTCTTCCTACTACAATTTTATCATAATTTTTGACTTGATACTTCACCTTGTGTTCTCGATAAACATTGTACTGTAAAGAGCTCAACCAATGTATAAACTTGGTAAATATTTCAGTCTAAGACGGCAGCCATGTTCAAAATTGAAGAAAAACAATCTAATTTTTACGGCAACATATTATCCTATTGCAGAAAGTTCCCAACGTAATCTATATATTTCTCCAAGTCAGATATTCTAGATATAAATTGACGCTACCAAATTACCAAAAACTTGCAACCATCATCAACTAGCTACCGTAGTCAACAATAAAGGAGTGAACAAAACAACACCAATAATAGCAGCAATCTCATATTCTTAACCCTGTCCAAGGATTTAAAAAATCAAAACAGTGCAAAATTTGAAAGACTGGATTTGGTTCAAATTACCGCAGCATACCATTCACGTTTGAATAAAGAAACAAAAATCAATAATAGGGAGATCATAATCACAATAAAACAAACTTATTCATCTGTAGAAAGCTAAATTCATAAAGAGAATATACCTCAAATAATCTGAGAAAGTACTAATGGTAAACAGAATTAGAAAAGAGGAAGCAACCAAATAGATATAGGCGACCGAAAATGGACAGAGGCAGCTACCAGAAATGAGAAATAGATACAGGTCACAAAATTTGCGAGCTGCTATCCTTGAGAACTGAAAAACCCTGAAATTTGCTGCGGTGATAATGGATAAGATTTCTCTGTATATATGAAAATAAATGTGGCAATTGAATTTTCTAATCAGGCTATTTTTCAAAACTAATCAATATTTTAGAACCATTTTCAACCTGACTACCTAATTTAACCTTTCCCTCTTACGAAACAAAGGTTAGGGCATCTCCAACCCAAAAATAGGTTATGTTATTAAAAAAAACAACAAAACTTTGACGGTGAACATTTGACAATTTAAATCAAACGTGAACAAAAAAAGTTTAAACATTACATTGAAACTAATGTGTAACCCGTGCGTTGCACACGACAATGTTGTTAAAAAATATTATATATATTTTAATTATTGCTAAAATATATTTTTATTATGTAATATGTAATAATTTATTGTGATGTATTAATAATAAATTAAAATGACTTGCGACGCTCAGATATAAGGTTGATGTTCAATACTCGCTAACTATGTATCTCTGTAAAAATTAATGTCCTAACTCAAAAAAATTATAAATTATAATTGCTAATATTGTATATTTAAATAATTTATGTTATGTAATACATATATATATACACACATATATATATACATATATATATATATATGTGTGTGTGTGTGTGTGTGTGTGTGTGTTTGAGTGAATACGTAATTTCACCAGTTTGTTAATATAATTGAATTTATTTGAATAATTTGAATTAATGATCGACATAACTAATTAAATATAAGTAGTTAATGGGGAAAAAGTTAAATTAAGAAGAGCATATATCTTATAGTTAGCTTATCTACATGTGAACTTTTTTTGAATTAGACATGAACTTTTATTCATTTTAAGTTTCCATTTTTAAACAATTTTATCCTTGTAGTTAACCATATATTTCATGTTCCTGTAAAGGGTCATGCTTACAACTTTGATAGTTGTAAAAAAATGTTATGTAGTATTTAGTTGAGTTATGAGTTGAGTATGGTTTGGTAACATGTTGAAAGTGAGAATGTTTGTATAATCTAATTTCTATCGGTTTAATCTGTGCGTTCACATCATGGTGTTGTAAAGTATAAAATTATCTTTTAAAGGTTGTTAAAAATGAAATTATATTATATAATGTATGATATATTTCTGAGGTAAACGAATTAGAAATTATAAGAGTTATTATTACTTACATATACATTTTATATTATTTGATTTAAATATCTTCATATATCATAATAAAGAAGAAATAATTTTATTATTTTTCTCATATACATGAATATTATATATATTGAAATCCTCTTACTTTTAGGATTTATTAGATGGATTAACAAATATTTGTTAATCACAGTTATTTCAATAGTTTAAATTTAGATTACATAATTAGTTAAATATATTGATTTGAATGTAAAATGTTAAAATAAAATTAAGAAGGGTTTCTAAATAATAGTAAAAAAATTAATTTTTTAGGTATTTGAAGTTAATAGAATTTTATAGTGTAGTGTATGATAGATTCATTTAGTAAATAAATCATAAATAAATTTGTTATTGTCATTAATCTACATAATTTAGGTTATGTGATTTACATATATTTGCATCTAAATGAATATTTTTACCAATTTATTGATGCGCTTATAACATTCATATTGAAAATTTCGTCTTTTAGGATTTATTAATAAATATTAGTTAATTAAGTTTATCAATTAATTTAAATTTTGGATTACGTAATTAATTCAAATATGTGGACTATAATGTAAAATTTTGGAAGAGAACCGTTAAATATTTGAAAATAATTATAGGTTCTTTCAAGTAGGTATTCAAATGTAAAATAATGTGTAAATTTCAATAGAATAATTATAAAGGGGTAAATCATAGAATTTTGAAAATAAAATATCCAGTTTGAGAGAATTAAGGAGAATAAAGATAACTCCTAGAATCAATGAGAGAGCTTTAAATTCTTCTGCTTTACTATTATTTAATAGATTAAGAAATTTTCTCCAATGCAAAGGTAATTGAACAAGCATTTAGCCTATCTTAAAAATCAACTACAAATAAGTACAACTAACATATATTAAATAATTATTTTATTGGATTCACATTATTAAATGCAATGTCTAAAAGTAGGCGTTGCATTTTATGGTAATTTTTTAACATGTAATCCTATCATGCGCTTCTATATCCTATATAAATTTACCCGAGGGTACGAGGGCTTGGATTAGCGAACGACTTTACTATATACCCTCCTCAGGAGTTTACCGGTCCGTCGAGTTCTCCTGGGTTTTCAGAAGAAAAAAAAACCTTTTACATTCTACTCAACTTCAGCATTGGAGATTTACTTTTTAATAAACCTGTAAATTAGTGATGTGTCATCAAGTTTACATTAGAATTAAGAGCATATCCAACTCAAAGATGATGTGATGTTCAAAAAAGTCTCTATGGCCGTGAGTATTTGACAATTCAAATCAAATGTGAAAGAAAAAGTTTAAATATTATGCTGAGATTAAGAAATTTTCTCAGTTGAAAATGTAATTGAACAAGTATTTTAGCATATCTAACGAATCAAATTATAAATAAGTGCAACTAATATATTAAATAATCTATTAGATTCACATTGTTAAGTGCAGTGTCTAGAAGTAGACATTGCACTTGACAATGTCTAGCTAATATTTTGACATATCACATTAACATTCTACTTAACATCAACACTGGATATTTACTTTTTAGTAAAACTGTAAATTAGTGATGTGCCATCAACTTTATTTTAGAATTAAGTATGGAATGGAGGCGAAGTACCTCGTTGTCTTCTTTTCGCTTTATTCATTTCGTCTATTCATCCAAAATTATTTCTTTCTTCTTCTTCCTCATCCTTATCCTCATCCAGTCTACTAGAATTCTAAAAATAAAAGGATTACGTGTGTAGTTAAGTGCACTAGGTTTTGGTGGAAGCATGCTTCATATTAATTTTAAACTAATTTCGAGTGTATTTCATGCTACGTTTTCTATTAATCAAAATTACAAACACATTAGTTTTCCAGTGATTTCAAACATTTGGTTAATTAGGTTGTATCAAACTTCTTATGAGTGTGACAACATATTTCCCTTACATACCAAGTAAAGTAGGCATTATTAGGGAAAAGAATTGGAGAAGCATAGTAGTTCTTCGACGTATTTACAATATTGATGTTAAAAAGGAGGAATATGCACCTACGAATTAGAACAAATACCGTCTTCACCATCAAAACCAATATCATGTTCTCCTCTATTTTGATTTTCTCCCTTGTTTTGTTTCATAAGAACAAGAGAGCATGAAATAAAGTGGTATCTCAAAAATTTAAGGCAATGCGTTCAGCAAGGGTAAAGTAGTCATTTTTTTTTTTTTAATTTTAGTGGAGTAAGAAATGCATAATTAGGAGTGTTGCTATAATTACCTTTCAAAAATACTATCAACTATAAGGCTAGTATGAGAATGGTAAACTTTATATTACCATTACTAATCACATTCGTACAATACAACTAAATACCTAACTTTTGGCCTACTTGGAGAGTAACCAAAAATTGTCCAAAACAAACCCAAAGAAAACGGTGGTCAAATAGAACTCTTCTGAGAGAACTATCCCTAAGTATTGTATATACATATGACCTATATACATCTAAACATGAGCAAGGTCTATAGGGTATTACTATTATCTCATCACGCTCTATTTCTGCACCTAACAAATTAGAACAATACATAATAGTGTCCTTACTATTGGAACAATACATACTATAAAAAGCGATGATACTAACAACGTGATAGACGAGCTTAGGGGTAAACAACACTCCATGGTCAATGGTGTGCAAGGTTTCCTCATCAAGGCCCAACCCAAAATGTAAAGTAAATCATAATGGTGCAACAATATTATATGCTAGCCGCCACACCTCATATCTAATTTCTAATTGTATACTAATTAACAATAAGTATAGGCATTGATAATTAGATTCCTATACTGATATCCAAGTGACGCATACTCCATCTGCTCCTCTTAGAGAATAAAAATATGGATTATGTGAAAGAGTTAGGGATATGATCTAGAGGCAAATTATGTAACTTGTTACATATATATAACTCTATGACCGATCTTGATCATTATAAAGGTATTTGATTCATGTTGTATAGTGATATAATCAATTAAATACATAAATTTAAAGTATATTAAAATAGAAAATCCTTTAATGATATATTATGTGATAATAATTACAATGAGTTGTAATCATGAGAAAATTATCACAATATAAAATAACAAAATATTTTAAATATTTATGGTCAATATGTTTCAAGAAAGGATATCGATACATCCACTGATATCAGAGTGCGCAACACTTTCCAAATGTTGGGCAGTGTATTATTCATGCCTGCTGGAGGCACCAAAAGGTTACATATTGATAGTTATTGAATAACTATGGAATGACTCACTCGAGCATTTCATGTTGCTTAATAATAACAAAGGTCAAGCAGCAAATCTCAAAGTGACAATATTATACAATTCTCTCGACTTGAGAATACCGTTGAACTTCAGTATGAATATTCTACTTTGATTATAGTTAAATCATGACATGACATCTGTTTGCGCCAAAAGTTGGACAAACACCTGATCAAATTGTAAGTAGATAACAAGTGAAGAAATAAATGAAAAACGAAGTAAATAGCACACAAGAATTTATAGTGGTTCGACAATACTCTAGCCTACGTCGACTTAAACTTTGTTAATGATTCCAGAGAGTTTTTACAAACTACGATCTTATAACTTGATGCTCACAAGTCATGAGAATCCAACAGAGTAACAGTGTAAAATCAAATAATTTAGAATGCCTTAAAGAAGATCTTGAATTTTTGATCCTCTCCTACTATATATAGAAGCAAATCAATGAAATAAGCTACCGAATTTGCTACCCACGTTCTCCACGTTCAAGAGTAGGTTCAGAAGTGAGATCATGGCTAAGTCAACATCTTGATGGTTAACTCGGTACCGAGTTGTACTTCACAACTCGGTGTTGAGTTATGAATCCTTCAGTTTTGTAAGTCTTCTAGCTTTACTTCTCCATTCCTTTAAGCGTAATTGCCTTGGTCCACTTCCTTTATCGTTATTCTTTGCTTTGTTTTTGATTTAGTCTTTAAGCTCCCTGAAATAACCGTGTTGGTTTGATTTCATGACTCGGTACCGAGTTGAAGGGCTCAACTCGGTACCGAGTTGACACTTAGATTCACGATTGGTATTTTTAGCTTTCACCACTTGGTTGTTTGGAGATTGGCAAGGTGTCTTCAAGTGGTAGGTAAGGTTCTGTATCAACTCTTTGGACTTCGATTGGATTTTGATCTCCAAAGTTAGGATTTAGGATTTCTGCTTCGCTTGGTGACCATTCAATGGTTTTAACTTGCCTAGATATAGCCTGGTTCAAAGGCAGGATCACACTTGCCCCCTTAAAGTATACCTTGTTGTTAACAAGGTATGCTTTGGATCAAGACAAGCCATTGACTTTAGATTCTAATCTGAATAAATATCTTCATCCTCTAAACTATATTTACAAAGCAGTATGTATTTTCTTGATTGTCACATCGCTTTGAATAGTTACAGATTTGTATCCTTTGGATGATATAAATGTCAAAGTTTTGTTGTTCAAATCTGTCATTCAGATTTTGAAAATTCTAGAAGTTCTTTCTCTTAGTTGGTTAAGTAGGATGGTTTCACTTTGATCGCCTTCATATTCATTGTTAATAGCCATCGATCTCATTTTCCCTTTTTTCCTTCCTTTTCTTTCTCCTTTCCTTTTTTAAAATATACAGTCGATATCAAGTTGTAAAGTATCACTCGGTACCTATTTTCATTGCTAATAATGGGGCTCGAACCAACACTTAAGCAAATTAGCTTCCTTTAATTCTTCACTTCGCATTTATTTTGGCTACAGACTATTGAACTCGAAGCTATCCACCATTGTTGTGACCTAGGGACTAAACATCATTGCCATTTGATTATTTTGCCACCGTGACCATCTAACGCCGCTATCAATGTCAACTCACCCACATCCGTCCCCAATTTCATTCAAGATCTATCTCAACCTCTTTGATTCCATCACAGCCTCCTACACCACCTTTATCCTAGGTAGGTGGAGCTACCATAGGGGTTGCTGATGTTAGTCTTTGGCCATCGACTGCACTCCATCGTGATGAACATTTCATCTTCCACCTTTGGGCAAACCATGAATCCACAGAAAAAACTAACTTGAATTTGGTGGTTATTGATTTGAAGTTGACCCGAGGCTTCCTTTCATTTTTCTTGAGCATGAATTGGGTTCATGCCAGCCTTCACTTGCTTCGGGTCAACTTGGTGTTCCACCCAGTCACAGCTCGAGTTTTTTTGTTTTGGGTTGGACTTTCTAACTTTGGCAAGGATTTGTAAGTACTTAGGATGGAAAATGGGATATTGAGAAGCACCATTGTCCTAGTGATTAAGTGATTCGACTTTGGTGCGAGAGGTCATAAGTTCGAAACTTGCGTAGCGTGATTCGAACATTTATTGACACATGATTTGTGGTTTATTGTATCAGTGACATGTTGTATCTAAGTACCATTACCAAAAAGGGGATATTTGAGTTCTCTTTAGTCGGGTATGAATTGATGGTTGAGCTTCGGTGGGAAGATTTCAAATAACGGTCATATCGAATGCGCTTTGTTATTCAGACATACCTCTTTGTTACTGCTTTAAATAGGCAATTCACTCCGGTGTCTCATTCTGGATAATGGTTCTGTTATCATAAATTGTAGGACAATTGGTAAAACTCGACACACAGTTTCATTGTTCGATGGTGCTCGTTTGCCAGCACGTGCGAGCTATCTACATAGAGTGTTCATATTCACTATGCTCTGGATATTGGACACACACTGAATATATTAAAATATATATCATTGTCCTCGTCAATGTATAAGATCTGATTGGTCAACACACGTTGACATTCGTTGGGTCTTATACATCGGCTACATAGGGTTTTATTTTATTTTAGCATGGAAATAAAAGTTAAATTTTATCCAACCTCGCTCATTTGTGAAGTTTTCAATAGCTATGGATTATAGACGCTCTTTGTGTATCTCAACGATGGATATGATAGAGTTAGGGGTATGCCATAAGGGTAATTCTATAATTTATTGTAAATTATTAACTCTCTAACTTATTCTCATTCGTAATAAAAGGTGTTTTCTTTCTGCTATATATTTATTATAATGTGTTATAAATAATTAAATGTTTAATTAATATATATTTAACAGAAAAAACATAAATGGTGTATTTACGGTAGTAATTACAGTTAGTTGTAATCTTGAGTATTGTATCACAATATAATAAACACATCATTTTATATATTCCTAGTCGAGATATATTGAGACTCGATATTGTTACATCCTTTGAGACTGTAGTACATAACGTTTTCCAAATGTTGGATAGTGTATTACTCATGACTACTAGGGGCACCAAGGGGTTATGTACAGATAGTTATTGAATAACTATAGAATGACCCGCTTGATATTTTTCTTTTGGTTAATATAACTAAGATCAAACAGAAAAAATTGATGTAACTAGTTTACACAGTTCTCTTGACTTGAAAATTCTGTTGTTCTTCAATACGAAAGCTCTGCTTTGATTATAGTTAAATCACGGCACAACGTCCATCAAACGACTATACTTGGGTCGAGCAAAGTATTGGAAATGAAACACTATTCAAGAGAGGATTTGTCTCCTCGGTTATACGAGGTTAGTATCATGGTCAACTGAAGTCAATATGTCAAAATATATAGCCAGAGTAGTTCGACTAATATTAATTGTTATTATTGAACTAAAGACTTTGTGTTTGGACTATAGAGTTGAATATGGATGATACTAGAATTTTGACCATTACTAAATTCCATAAGTCCTAAGTGATATAGTTTTGACGAAGAGAATTAGTATCAATAATTGTCAATACCGGGTAATGCTTAATAAAGTAAAATTGAATTTTACCAATACCAAATAAGCGATAAATTTGGAATGTCACATCACCTACTAAGTGAAGTGCAAACGTTAATATTCGAACTGTTCGATATTAATCGCTAACCAAATTTACACCTAGTAACACAACTAAAACATTTAATACTCCTATTACCACATAGATTTAGTTAAATTATAATTGTTATAAATTAATTAATATTTATGAAATACTAATCATAATTTTTTTTAAATATGTGTTGAACAATATTAAATAATGTGCATATAATAGTTATATAAACACTAATCGATATACGATATCGATACATGTTTAAATTGGATTTAAGTGCAACAAATATTATTCGGACTTGAAATAGTTTTAAGGCTCAATTAGGGCTTGGTTTAGGTAGCTATAGGGTAGCAATAGAGGGCCGACCATGAGATTGCTAGAGAAGGAGGAATTTTGAATTCAAAAAAGAAAGAAATGGTTAGAGAAATAAGGGGATCTTGATCCTCATTTCACTCTCTAGTGTCTCTCTTATATAATCCTTCTAACCCTCACTTTAGCAATGACTTTTTGCCTCACTTCTTGCTGTTATTCTAGGCCGGACACACACCCTTCAAAGCTCCAAAATTCAAATGTCAAAACATCAAATTAAAGTTGATTCGTTCGTCGATGGTAAAGCTATTCGGGAGCTAGAAACTTCTGGACTTGGAATTTGATTGAAGGAGCTAATTTCAACGATGCAAGGTGCGAATTCTAAGCATTAGTGAAAGGTATTTCTAATTTATTAATATTTACTTTAAATAACATATGTCTATTAGTTGGCAATTATAATGAATTTGTATATCTATGTTTTGTCACATATTGGATAGTTGTTTTTATGTATATGTGTGTGTATAAATTAGTTCATATATTAAATCATATTGCCCATGGCCATGTTTAAAAACAAAACTAAAATTAAAATGCATTTATAATCAGTTTTCTTTTCATTAAAAAACCAATAGGTTAGAAAACTATATATATATATATATATATGTACGTAAATATGTATGTATGTATGTATGTATGTGTTTTATATTTTATAAAAATTATATCTACTTATATATGCTCCTGGATTTAAAAACAATTAATTTATATATATATATAATCCGTATAATATATATATATATAAATATAAACCTTTCATTTAATTTCAAATTTGTTTATGGAATTAATATATATATATATATAAATTATATAAAATGTAAGTATAAAATTTTATACAAAATATATATAAAATGTAAGTGAAAAATCCAAAACAAAAATATTATTTTAAATTTGGGTCAAGAGCAATTATGGTATGCATATGAATTTTAATTATCATTTTATACATTATAATATATTTACATGTATTTATTTATATATACACATATAATATAAGTTTTTAAATTATAAAATTTATTATTATTACCTCGAATATACATATATACATTAATTTCACATATTTATTAAAATCCATTTTTTATATTACTATTCAAATCATTTTACTATCTAATTATATTTTATATATACATACATATATAATTCTAAACAAATGTATTATTTAAACCTTATTTTACAACTATTACATTATAATATATACAGTTATATATATATTACATATACACAAATATACATTTAGACAACACATTTGTATATAAGAAGGGCTAACATGTCTGTTGCGGTGCAAATCCCAACATATATATTGGACATGTCAAACCATGTGCACATTATTATGTTGCACGTGCACATACACACATATGTTTATATAACATACATATATACTATATAACATAAACTATACAAAATAAACATTATTTATGAATTAAATAAAATATTGATTTTATTAAAAAGAAAATTTAGAAAAGTTCTAAATAAATTTAGACTACATATGCCCAATAAAGATCCAAAGGGAATTTTTTTGAAATTTACCCAATAACCCCGCTGAGGGCTAGCCCAATTCCAATAATGGTTCATAGCCCAATAACTTATGCGGTCTAAATTAGTCATGTTAGGGCTAACCAATTAAGCTCACAACCCAGTTAATTAGCAGGGTGTCTAGAAAGGTAGTGTCGAAGGATTGGGTTTGGGTAATCAAGTGCCCTGCCCTACCTAGCTACGGGCCTGGTCCAAACAAATATGTGAGCACAAAGTTTGCTCCTAATAGAAAAGGTCCAATTCGAATTAGGCCTTGGGCTAATTTTCAAAATTATTTTGAAAATCAAAAACGTAGATTTTAGATTTAAAAGTTAAATTTAAAATAAGACATATATTATAAAAGTTATAATATAATGAAAATTTTCAAAGTGTTTGAAAATAAATATAAGTTAACTTTGAAATTATTTTATTAATAAGATTAATAAAAGAAATAAATTAATTAAATAAGTTAATTATATAATATACATAATGCATGTATATAATATATAATGATATATGTTATGCTGTCATGAAATGTTTTAGACAATATAAGCATACATATATGTATATAAAATAATTTTTGAAGTTAATAAAATTTAACTAAAATTGTTTAATTAAATAAATTAATTAAAAGTTAGTTAATAAATTAAAATACATACATATATATAATATATGTATATTACTATAAAGGTTATAATATATAAATATTCAATGTAATATGTTAAGATTGAATAATATATAGTTAATTAAAGTATTAATTAACTAGTTAATAAAATGTGATTTAATTAATATAATGTTATACACAAGATAATCATATAAGTTAATAAAAATGTAAAATTATATAATAATGAAGCTTATATAATATGAATGTATAAACTAAAGGTGGAACGTTAAAGAAACTCTAAATAGACCTGAGGAACAAATACATACATAAATATATGTAATAGTGATTCTCGACGTGTCCAACGCTTGAATCACGAGGGTATTTTATATGAAATACATTATTCCATAAGTCGATAAAACTTAATATAATATATTGAATATTATGAATCTTTAATATAATTTTGTCATCTATTATATATATTAATAAATTACTTGCATACTCCTTAGTTATTGAGAAAACTCAAGCTAGGGATGATATGTTTAGTATTATTAATATATTAAACAGATGAGGTAAGATAATCATATGTATTTATTGAGAAAACTCAAAGTACATATGCTTTACTCAGGCCTTTGCAATATGGTAGATACGAGTGAATAATTTCATATCAATTTGTTGACTAAACTCGAGGTCGAGGTGAAATTAGGACAAGATACCACGGGTAGGAGTTGTATATGATACATCCGATAAGGAGTTATCTATCGTCTGTGGAGCTATGACTTGTTGTGCAAACTCAAGGTCTGGATTCCAAGACAGACGAGTCTTAGCACCTATTAGTGAAGTCGAAAGACTTCTATGTTTCTACTTAAGGTTTTTCGAAACATAAAAAACTAGTAGGAGCTTGTTATAAAAATGAAAATAAACTTTAACCTTACTAATATTATATGAACATCTACTATGATAATATCCTAATAATCTACTAATTAAAACTTGCAGAACATGTCAACTCCAAGACTGTTTAGTGAAAACGACAAACTAACTGGACCAACAACATGTCGATTGGCAAACAGCTATAAAGATAGCGTTGACATACAAGCATCTTTAGTCGTCTACTTGTACTCCTATGACCAAATCCACTAATAACGCTGACCCTAAACTGCATATTGCTTATAATAAGGTTTTCATACTGTTAAAGGCAGGGTGTCATCTTCGAAGATTTCTAGGAAGCAAAAGAGAGAAGGTAAGAAGAATAGGAAGAGTAAGAAGACCGATGACAAGAGTGAATGCCACCATTGTCATAAGAAAGGTTATTGAAAAAGGAACTATCCTAAGTACCAAAAAATTGTTAAAGAAAGAAAGCAGAATGGTTCTTTAGCTCCATCAGATACATTTATGATTCGAAATTATTTTTCAATTAATAAAATGTCTTGGGTTTTAGATACTAGATCTAAAACTCAGATATGCAATTCGTTACGGGGGCTTAGGAACTGGCACTGTATGGCAAAAGGATAGATGAGGCTCCAGGTTGCGGATAGATCTATCGTAGATGTAGCGGCGGTATGAGATTATCATTTATGTTTGCTCATTGGTGTTTTTTTTAAAACATACTTTCATAGGCTAGGGATGTAGGAGGCCCGCCCTAACCCCACCCCCTTTTCAGCTGGGTCCCCACGGTGGCACTTTTCGATCCGGCGGATTTTATATCTTTCAATAGGGTTGATATTAAATAATTGCTATTTTGTAAAAGACTTTATTTCTAGAATTATGTCTGTTCCGAGATTGTCTGAGACTGGATATATATTTCATTGTTTAAATAATATAAGAACATTAGTTTGAATGGAAATAAAATCTACGATGTTGTTCTTGAAAATGGCATTTACGCGATCAATACGAATTATGTTTGTTCTATGAGTAATTCTTCTAATAATATAAATGATAATTATCTTTAGCATTGTAGGCTATGTCATATTAGAGAGAAACGACTGCAAAAACTAAAAACCAAAGGTTTTCTCCCGTCACTTGATTTTGAATCATTTGACACGTGTGAGTCGTGTCTCAATGGTAAAATGACCAAGCACTCCTTTAGTGGGAGCAACGAAAGAGTCGTTGAACTCTTAGGGTTAGTATATAGTGATGTATATGGTTTGATGCCTATAATCGCCAAGGATACCGGTTCTTACTTTGTTACCTACACTAATGATTTCTCAAGATTGGGATATGTGTATCTTATGAAGAAGAAAAATCCAATGTTTGTAAGAAATTTGTTGAGTGTAAGAATGTAGTTGAAAATCAGATGAACCGAAAGATAAAAATTCTTCAATCCGATCGAGGAAGTGAGTATGTTGGACAGGAACCCCAATAGTGCTTAAAAGGTAATGGGATTATTTCTTAGGTTACTCCACCCTATACTCCATAACACAACGGTGTGTCAGAGTGAAGGAACCGTACCCTATTAGATATGGTTTGTTCCATGATGAGTAAGGCTGAGATACCTCCGTCCTATTGAGGATATGCACTAGAAACTACATCGCATATGTTAAACTTGTTGTCCACTAAATCTGTGCCTAAAATACCATATGAGATGTGGTGTGGTAAGAAACCCCAACTCAAGTATTTGAAGGTTGTCTGGTCTACATTAAGAACATTGGTCTAAATAAACTAGAGGAAAGATCGATACTGTGTAAATTTATAGGATAACCCAAAAACTCAATGGGATATATATTCTACAATACCGAGGAACAAAAGATTGTTGTCTCTCAACATGCTAATTTTTTGAAAAGAAATTTCTGTCAAAGGAAATTAACATCAAGGTTGCACACTTGGATGAGATCCAAGAAGTTAACACTAAAACCAAACCAGTAGGAGAACCGAGTTCACCCATATATGAAAACACGCAATATATTAGGTCTAGTAGGGAATCTCATGCACCAGAAAGATACTACAGTTTTCTCATTGATATCGAGAAGGAGGGCTGTGTCTTAGATGATGACACTCCTCTATCTTTCTAATAAGCACTGTAGAGTAAAGACTCCATACTCCGGCTTGATGAAATCTGAGATGGATTCCATGTACGAAAACAAAGTGTGGACTTTGTTGAATGTACCCGAAAGGATAAAACCCATCGGAAGAAAATGGTTTTTTAAGAAAAATCTATATGCAGATGGAGAAGTAGAGACTTAGAAAGATAAACTAGTTGTGAAAGGAATTCGTCAAATTCAAGGTATTGATTATGACAAGACCTTTAGCCCATAGCCATACTTAAGTCCATTTGGGTTATGTTGGTCGTTGCTGCATAAACTACGAAATACGACAAATGGATGTAAAGATGGCATTTCAAAATTGTGATTCGGAATAAATCGTCTATATGTCGTAGCTAAGGGTTTTATAGTCAATGGGAGTGAGGGCAAGGCTTGCAAGTTGTTGAAGTCCATTTACGGACTCAAATAAGCTTCAAGGAGTTGGGACAAGTGTTTTGATAAGGTAATCAAACAATATGGTTTTTATCAGAACACAAAGGAAGTGTGCGTATATAGAAAGGAACAGGGCAACACTATCATATTCTTAGTGTTATATGTTAACAATCTTCCATTGATTGGCAATGACACTTTGTTATTGCAATCAATGAAAGCTTGGCTTTCCAAGAACTTATCCGTGAAAGATTTAGGAGAAGCATCCCATATACTAGTTATATATATCTATAGAGATATATCTATGAGGCGGTTAGGATTGTCTCAATCCTTATACATAGACATAATACAGAAAAGGTTTGGTATGGAGAATTCCAAGGGTGGGAATGTTCCAACGTAGTCTGAATCATCCTTTTTAAGAAGGACGCTCCTCATACTAATAAGGAGAAAGAGCATATGAAGAGGATCCTCTATGCTTCAGCCATATGATCCATAATGTATGCTATCATATATGCTAGACTGGATGTAGCATATGCATTAGTATGCGTAAGCCGATATCAGTCTAATCCTAGAGAAAAGCATTGGACGGTCGTAAAATGTATACTGAAGTATTTAAGAAGTACCCAAGACTTATTCCTTATATATGGGAATAGAGACCTCCTAATAAAGGGGTATACTGACTCTAGCTTTTAGAGTGACATTGATGATAGTAAATCGGTGTCTTGTTATGTTTTCACGCTTAACGGCGAGGCCGTTAGGTGGAAAAATTCCAAATAAGAAATGGTTGCTAATTTGATGATGGAGGACAAATACATCACCCTCAATGAAGCAACTAAAGAGGCAGTCTAGATGCACAAGTTTTTAAGTGAGCTAGGAGTGATTCCCGATACTGAGAACCCAAAGGCATTATTCTGTGATAACAGTGCGACAATACAGATCGCAATAGAGCCTAGAGCACATAAGAAGTTACAACATATTCTTTGCAAGTTCCACCTTATCATAGAATTCGTTGAGAAGAAAGATGTCATAATACAATGGGTAGATACCAATGACAACATAGCAGACCCATTCACTAAAGGTTTAAGTCGGTCGGTTCTTGAGAAGCTGATCGAAGGGATGGAATTGAGATTCCATAGTTAGCCCTAAGTGAAATTGGGAGATTAATAGAGTTAGGGGTATGCTCTAAGGGTAATTCTGTAATTTATTGTAAATTATTAACTCTGAAATCAATTCTTGTTCATAATAAAAGGTGTTTTCTTTCTAATATATTTGTTATAATGTGTTATAAATAATTAAACGTTTAATTAAAATATATTTAATAGAAAATCCATAAATGGTGTGTTTGTGATATTAATTACAATTAGTTATAATCATGAGTATTGTATCACAATATAATAAAAACATCATTTTAAATATACCTAGTCGAGATGTATCGAGACTAGATGCCAATACGTCCATTGAAACTAGAATATGTAATGCCTTTAAATATTGGACAGTGTATTACTCATGACTGTTGAGGGCACAAAGGGGTTACATACTAATAATTATTGGATAACTATGGAATGACTTGCTCGATAGTTTGCTATTAGTTAATATAACTAAAGTCAAACAGAAAATCTCAATATGGCTAATTTAGACAGTTCTCTTGACTTAAGAATACTGTTGATCTTCAATATGAAAACTCCTCTTTGATTATAGTTAAATCATGGCACTTTGTCCATCGAATGACTATAGTTGGGCCGAGTGGAAGTATTGAAAGGAAACACTATTAAAGAGAGGATTCGTCTCCTCAGCTATATGAGGTTAGTATCACGGTCAACTAAAGTCAATTCAAAGTCAAAATATATGGCCAGAGTAGATTGGTTAATAATAATTGTTATTATTGAACCTAGAACTTTGTGTTTGCACTATATATTTGAATATGGATGGTACTAGTAATTTGACCATTACCAAATTCCATAAATCCAAAGTGATATAGTTTTGACGAAGAGAATTGGTGTAAATAATTGTCACCACTAGGTAACGCCTAATAATGTAAAATTGGATTTTACCATTACCAAGTAAGCGATAAATTTATCCATAATGTTACACTACCTGCTAAATGAAGTGTGGACGTTAACATTCGAATTGTTAGATATTAATCGATGACCAAATTTACACCTAAGAGTCACACAACCGAAACGTTGAATACTCCTGTTACCACCTAATTTATCCGATTTGTAATTGTTATAAGTTAATTAAATTAATTAATATTTATGAAATATTAATTATAAAATTTTATTTGACATGCATCGAACAATATTAAATAGTGCGCATATAATAGTTATATAAACACTAATCGATATACGATATGGATAAGCATTTAAATTGGATTAGATGTAGCAAATATTATTCGGGCTTGGAATAGTTTTGATGCCTAATTAGGCTTGGTTTAGGCAGCTATTGAGTAGCAATAGAGGGCTGACCATGAGATGGCTAGAGAAGGAGGAATTTTGAATTCAAAAGAGAATCAAATGGTAAGAGAAATAAGGGGATCTTGATCCTCATTTCATTCCCTAGTCTCTCTCTTATATAATCCCTTTAACCCTCACTTTGGAAATGACTTTTTATCTCTCTTCTTGCTGCTATTCTAGGCCAGCTACACACCCTTCAAAGCCCCAAAATTCAAACGTCAAAACATCAAATTAAAAGTCGATTCAATCGTCGGTAGTATAGCTATCTGGGAGCTAGAAACTTCCGGACTTGGAATTTGATTCAAGGAGCTAATTTCAACTTTTTAAGGTATGAATTATAGGCATTGGTGGAAGGCACATTTTTAATTTATTATTATTTAATTTAATTATTATATCATATGTCTCTTAGTATTATAACAAATCTGTATATCGATGTGTTATCACATATTAGATGGTTGTTTATATGTGTATATATATGTATAAAAATTTTGGTTCTATACTATATCATATTGCTCAAGACAATGTTTAAAAAAACTCAAAATTGAAATGAATTTATAATCAGTTTTCTTTTACTTATAAATTAATATATTAGAAAACAATATATATGTGTGTATATATTATATGTTTTATATCTTATAAAAAATTCTATATAATTATATATGCTCTTAGGTTTTAATTTATATATATATAATCCATACAATATATATAAACTTTTATTTAATTTCAGATTAACTTATGCAAAACAAACTCTTTTATTCCCTTTTCCATGGCATCTGCTCCCCTTCCCATCCTTTTCCCATCCCATCCCATCTCAAATTATGCTTCCCTCTCTCTACCCATACTTCCTCCTCCTCGTCCACCTGATCCTTCCATACCTCTATCCATCATCTCGATCGTTCCTCCTCATATTCTCCCTCCTATCCTTCCTTTGCCTTCCACTCCTCTTCTCCCCAACCCTATTGTTCCTCGGCCTGCTGGTCCATCCTTCTATGTTCATCCTCCTCCTTCTTCCCTTATTATTGACTCCTTCTCCCCTTGGAGCTACCTCTTTAAGAAACGTCCCAAGAATGCTGGGACATACAAATCACAATCCTTTTCTCTGAAGTACACTGATGATAGTGTGCTCGTTATGTCGCCGGAAGTCCTCTCTGTTGGCTCGAATTTTAGGGAAATCATCTAGTTGGATTTTTCGTTGACAACAACTCGTCTTACACTATGATAGTGCAACACCTGAGGCTGATATGGCATGGGCTTGAAGGTATCAAAATCAGATTTGATGGCAACATGTTTTTCGTTGAATTTGTGGATGAGGAAAAAAGAAGGAAGATCCTTGAATCTGACCCTGTCATTATAAGTGGTAAATTATTCATTATTACGAAGTTGCATCCCACCATTGACTATGTGAAGGAGGAGATAAAGTAAATTCCACTACGGGTTCATTTTAGTAACATCCCTTTTGCTTCTTGGTCTTTATTTGGAATTGACTGGTTAGCAAACCATATTGGTAAAGTGATTTGTTTCGGTGAACCCACTAAAAGGTTGAATAGGTTTGAGTTTGCAAAGGTCGATTGAGATTGAACTAATGAGATTATTGTCGGATCAAATTTCAATTCAACTTTCTCCGGGTAAGATAGTCACTATGAATGTTAAGTATAACCGAAAACCTTACATCTATACTTATTGTAAGGTCTTTGGTCACACTCTTGAACTGTGCTCCAAAACTTCTCATGTTGGAAATATTTATGCTATTGAGAACACTAGTAATTTAACTGAAGCTAAGGATCAGTTGATTAATAAAGTTGGAACTACCGATCAAGTCTCTAGGGAACATATTGGATTACTATCAGAAGGAATAAGAGAAGAGTAGTTAATAAAGTTTTTAATGTGCCTACAAATAGCGCTTCTACCAAGAATGATGGTGCAATAAATGATCATGAAGATTTATCAACTGTTGAGAATGTTGGTGCTTTTAATCTACTGAAGGGACACTTGGTGATATTGGCAATTGCAATGTATTGAATGATGATTCAGGCACAACTAAAATTAAGTCCAAATGTTTGCAAATAAATGACATGGTTCCTAGCAAGGACTCAGTTGTGCATGTTGTAGAGCCTTCCTCCATTGATTTGAATACTGAAGAGCAAGATGAGGTGAACACAAATGTGCAGGATGATATGAACACTGATAGAGATATTGGCCTTCAAGCTGTTGTGCAAGATGATTTACAAGCTGAGGGTAACTCTGATGTGCATGTTTATGAACACTCTATAGTGCACCCTTCTCCCACTTAACCTGATCCAACCAATGTGCAAGTCATCCCACCAAACCCAAATATAGTATCAACCAATCTAAACAAACACTCCATAATTGTTGTGCATTCCACTCCCATTTTATTTGCTTTAACCATTCCTAAGTACATCCCCTCTAACCCTATCCTCTTGTTACAACCTGTGTCTCTAGTTGGTAGCTCTTTTGCTAGTGCTATTAACACCAAGGTCCTCTCCTCCACTTCTAACACCTCTCCTGATCCTTTCCCTACCGCTCTACTTTCGAACCCTTTTGTTGCTCTTGATGCTTTACGTTGTGATGACCTTATCCCTCCTCTAACCAGTATTCCTTCCACATCCTTTCCTGTCACACCTATTTCCAATGTTACAGCCTCCATTCCACTTACTAGAAGTAAGAGAAAATAGCTTGAAAGAGAGAAGTGTCTGGCACAATTCTCCATTGGTGACATTCAACCATTATCCAAACCTCCTTTTGAAGCTTTCTCTAGTGGTTTCAATAATTGCTCCATCACACAAGTCCACTCTCCACCAACCACACCTACCACTCCATTCAATGATGAACAAAATTGGCTGTTGGAACATCAGGGGAGCAAATGACATCTCTAAATAAATTGAAATTCATGAATACATTGATACCAACAATCTCCATTTGGTTGCAAATTTTGAAAACAAACTCAATGCTGGAAACATCATGCAAATATGCCACAACATAAAACCCAGATGTAACGTGCTTCATAACCTTTAGCATGCTTGTTTTGGTAGAATTCTTATCCATTTCATCCCTAACACCTTCTCTCTCTCTTTGAACTCCACTCTTCCTATCAGATTTGCCACTTCTCAGTCACCCACATTCCAGACAATCTAGTTTTTAACTGCTCTTTTGTCTATGCACATAGCTCTCTCATACCCGAAAATGAATTCCTATCTGATCTTCATCTCCTAAAATCTAGCATTCCTTGGATCATTATTGGAGACTGCAATTTCATGCTCTCCTCACCCGATAGAATGGGTGGTAAACCCCTAGTCATTAACGAATTAATTCCTCTACAATATGCCACTCATCTTACTGATATATCTGAAACTCCCTCCTTTGGTTTGTTTTACACCTAGAACAACAAATCTAGGAGTGGCATCAAGACTTACAGTAGACTGGATAGGGCCTTCGTTAATGCTCCTACTTCTAATTTATGGCCTAACCTATTTGTCACCGCTTTGCTTCCTAACATATCAAATCACTCCCCTCTTGTCATCACTTTTGGTGTCCCTTCTATCTCCCTCCCCTCTAGCTTTAAATACTTCAACAATTGGGTAGATCAGCCCAAGTTCCTCCAAATTGTCTCCAATGCAAGGGCTTCTCATGTGTTTGGCAATCCCATGTATGTCCTTGAACCAAAACTCAAAATAATTAAAATGGCCTTTAGAGCGTGGAGTAATGATGTTTTTGGAAAGGGAGAAAAATCCTCCTTTTTAAAATTAAAACTAAATAATATTCAAACCAAACTATT
The DNA here is from genome assembly GCA_030737815.1 of Allium fistulosum. NCBI lineage: Eukaryota > Viridiplantae > Streptophyta > Magnoliopsida > Asparagales > Amaryllidaceae > Allium > Allium fistulosum. The sequence goes on from CM060906.1 coordinate 1,025,652,639, forward strand.
TAATAACCCTTTAAATATTGATATTTCTATGCAAGAGCTTATCACCACCGCCGCCCTAATGTCAGCCCATAGAGATGAAGCTTTGATGCTAAGGCAGAAAAACAAGAACAAATGGATATTATGGGCGATAAGAATACTGCTTTCTATCATCGGTATCTCAAGTCTAAATACGATAGATCAACTGCTCATTCCGTTAAGGAGGATAATGGCAATATTAACTCTGATCAAAGCTCTATTGGGAATGCTTTTGTCGATCATTACAAGAGCATTTTTGGCTGCCTCCCTAATAATAACATTAACCAAAGCTTTCTTCCGTCCTTACTTTTCAACAAGCTGTCTGATGAGTAGGTAGCTCTTGTTAGCTCTGAGTTCACTCATAAGGAAATTAAATCTACATTATTCTCTATTGACATTAACTCCTCTGGTGGTTCTGATGGATTTATTTCCCACTTCTTTATCTCTACTTGGAGCATCATTCACTATGACTTCTATAAAGCCATTGACAATTTTTTCAGGACCAACAAGATGCTCTCTGCCATCAACACTGCTGTGATATGCCTTATTCCTAAAGTCACTGATCCTACTTTTGTCTCTGACTATAGACCCATCAGTTGTTGCACCACTGTCTATAAGTGTATTTCCAAATTACTTGCTTCTAGGATTCAAGCTGTGCTTCCTTCTCTCGTCTCTATCAATCAATCTGCCTATGTTTAAGATAGAAGCATAGTTGACAATATCCATCTTTCTCATGAATTAGTTGCTGGTTACAACAAGAAATTCATTAGTCCTAGATGCTCAATTAAATATGATATTAAGAAGGCCACTGATACTACAAGGTGTGAAGCTGTCACTACCATTCTTAAGCTCATGAACTTCCCTACTAATTTTATCCACTACATACACACTTGCATCTCCTCCTCTACCTTCTCTGTCAATGTCAATGGTCACCCTCATGGCTTCTTCAAGGGGCAGCAGGATTTGAGGTAGGGTGACCCCATCAGCTCCTATTTATTCATTATTGTCATGGAAGCTCTAACCCTTACTCTTCTTAATGAATGTAATAATGGGATCATTGAGTATCATCCTAAGTGTAGAGATCCTTTTATTATTAGCCTCTGCTTTGCTGATGATCTGCTTGTGTTCACTAAACCCTTATATTCATCTCTTAACAGTCTTATTGAGGCCCTTTACTCCTTTTACAATGCCACTGGCCTAAGGGTGAACTGCCATCATGATTGCTAGCATGAGTAAGGTGCAAAGAAATATTGTTGCTTCTGCCTACAACCTCCTCCATATGACTCAGAGCATTCATTATCTTAGAATCCCCCTCACTTCCTCTAGAATCAATAAATGCCATTGTTAACCTCTTTATGAGAAGATTACACAAAAGCTTAGCTCCTGGCATAACAAATACCTCAGGGCTGCTGGCAGATTAACCATTGTGAACTCCATCATCTTCTCTATTCAAGTGTATTTTTCAAGATCTTTGTTTTGCCTAAAATGCTGCTGTGTATGATAGAGATCTTGGCCCCGCTTTCTATGGCACAGTTTCCTTTTCTCTACGAAGCAAATCCTAATGCTTACTTTATGCTTAAGAAGCCTATTCATGTTGGAGGTCTTGGTATTAAGTGTATGATCACCTGGAACATTGTTGCCACTTCTAAGCACATTGACACTCTCTTCTTTGGCAGATCTAGTCTCTGGAAGGAATGGGGGAAACATTTAATTGGTAGCAAAGACTTTTGGACCATGAGTAAACCATTATCCTCTAGTTGGCTTTGGAACTATATTCTTGCCTGTAGGAGCAGATGTCTTCACCTAATTTCCACTAACATTAGTATCAGCTCCTCTATTAGCTTTTGGAACTCTCCTTGGTCAGGACCTAGAATCACTTTGAGCAACATTCTTACTTATTAGAAGATTGCCCAATCAGGCATTCCTACTCATGCTAAGCTAAGTAGTTACATTAATGATAATGTTATTTGCCTACCTTATAATAGCAACCCTTCCATAAATGCAATATGGTCCTCAGTTAGCTCCACCAAGCTGATCATGTCAAACTATGTTGGTCTCTCATGGGGTAAGACAAAAAAAAGCACTACATCAACCTTGTTTATGGTGGCTTGACTAAAACCAATGATATTTGTACCTGGCATGCCAGGAATTGGAATAAGTACCAATGCCACAATGATAACTTCCTTCTTTGGAGGGTGATCAAGAATGCTATCCTCACCAAGAATCATCTATGTCACATGGGGTTCCTCAACTCTACGCTTTGTACATTCTGTGATAGTGGTGTTGAAACTAATGTGCATATTTTCCTTAGCTATCTGATTATGGCTAAACTTTGGAATGATCTTCTCCTAGCTGCGGGCATTCTTGGCAGCTGCCTTGTTAGCGAATTGGAATGGCATACGATGTTCATCAACACTATGAGGAAAAGCTTGAAGACTCATGTTTATCATTGCTTGATCAGGAAGTCCATTAAGGTGGTTTGGAAGGAAAGGAGTGGGAGGGATTTTAATGGCAAAGTCAACACTAGCATTGAGTTGCTTCATGATATCATGTCCATCTCTAGGGCTTCCATTCATTTGCATGCGCATAGCTTTTCTTTTGAACTAGGTGATATCCTCATTCGTAATACTTGGGGCCTGGATTGACTGCCTCTAGATTGTGTTGCTTTTGTTTTCCCTTGGTTTTTCTGTCTCCATTGTTGTTTGGTGTGTGTGTTTTGTTTTTGTGTCGTGGTTTGTTCTTATTGGTGTTGTTCCTCTATGTGTCTGTTTATTCAATAAACAGAGGAATAGGTCCTCTATAAAAACCTAGCTTGCATTGCAAAAAAAAATTAGTTTATGCAACTAGTAAATAAATATATATATTTTTAAATTTTATAAAATGTAAGTATAAAATTGTATACAATATATACGGTTAGTTTTGTTTCCAAAAATAATAAAATATTTACATGTTTTTCCGTATGAATTTTTTTTTAAATTATTATTTCAAATCGGAAAAAAATCTAGGCCACGAGCATTTATGGTATGTACATGAATTTAAATATTATATACATTATAATATATTTACAGGTACTTATTTATATATATATAATATAAATATACATAGTTTTTAAACTAAAAACAAATATTATTATTACTTTTGAATAGACATATACACATTAATTTCATATATTTATCAAAATCCATTTTTATATGTTAATATTCAAATCATTTTACTATCTAATTATATTTTATATATACATACATACATAATTTTAAACAAATATATTATTTAAATCTTATTTTATTTATATTACATTATAATATATACAACTATATATATTATATACACATATATACATTTAGACAACACTTTTGTATACAAGAAGGGCTAACATGTCTGTTGCGGTGTAAATCCCAACATATACACACATGCATATCAAACCATGTACACTATTATGTTGCACGCGCACGTACTCACATATGTGTATATAATACACATATATACTAGATAATATAAACTATACAAAATAAAATATTATTTATGAATTAAATAAAATACTGATTTTATTTAAAAAGAAAATGTAGAAAAATTTCAAATAAATTTAGACTACATAGGCCCAACAAAGATCCAAAAGGAAAAATGTTTTACTCAATTATCCCGCTACGGGCTGGCCCAATTCCAATAAGGTAAAGATCCATCGACATCAAATTTATTTTAGTCCCCGATAGAGTCAGATTTCACTTAGACATCTTTTATGCCGCCTACTTCGTCATACTTCTAGCCACAATCGCCTCATCATTCGAAAGGGGATCTCTGGAGGTATTCCTTTCAGGATAGCGAATGAGATGTTCACGGGTATTGCCCCTAACCTTGATCTTGGGGGTGATATATTTCTAGATAACCCTTTGGACTCTCTTGCATCCAGGCTAGATGAAGCATATGTTAGGCATGGCATCCCCTTGAAGACATTCTTGTTCCAAAGCCTTTTCGTCTGGCCCACAACCCGCCCAATACTATACTGCATGTAATCGGTACATGTGCCTATCTGGATGCATCCCTCCTTTTAGTCACTTCATCTGGCTCATGCTTCAGTTTATGAAGCTTACCCCTGCCCAACTTCTCCCAAATAGTTATGCTTCACTATATAGCCTGTATATGGTCTTTCTCCATCATTCGGGCAGGGTGCCAACATTAGAGGATATTCATTATATATATGTCTTCAAAAAGCGAAAAGAAAATCATTCTCTCAATTATCTAAAGCCATCTAAGGGATATCATATCATCTTTGGTCTTTCGAACAAGCTCAGTTATTTCAAATACGAGTACTTCTTTATGCATTGACCTCTTGGCTTTGCTCAGAAATGGCTATCAAGAGGTAAGTTCTACTATAATATTTCATCATAATGATGCAAATCCATCTGGATCCCTAATATCTTTATTTCATAATTTTTCAGTGAAGATGCCTAGCAATACAGCTCCGGTGAATACTCTCCGAGATTTTCATGCTATTCTCGTCGAAGAACGGGAGATGGTATATCTATTGATGAATGAGAAATGTGTCACTTCAATCTCCTGGACCATAATCATCGTCTAGGCCTCGTGTCAAATGTTCGTGAAAATGTTTAACTCGCTCAAGAGGTTAAAGAGAACCTAGATATTCTCCTCATTCAAGAGCCTTTGATTAATGCAGAAGAGAACATGGAGGGAATCCTAAATGATGACATCATCGAAGGAGGAGATGGTGGTGACAATGACGATGGTGATTGTGATAATAAGGACATCTGTGATAAGGAGGAGGTAAACCTCAATCATGAGTCTGCTAATGAGACGACCGATGACGATCAATAGCCACTCATTCCCTATTGTCCAAAGTTAAAGATTATCTCACCTCATCCAGTTCCACAGCCACATCAGGCTTCGGTTGAAGAAGAGACACTAATTCCTCCATCTGGAGACATATCAGGCTCATTTGGGAACATACCATATTAAATACCTTCTTGCGATCTTGACAACATCAACCTTGGTGATGTTGGCTCCCCGATTCGTCTACTCACCGATGTGCCCACTACCGCTATAGGGGAGATAATCCCAATTAGAAAACTTCAAAAGCACGGTCCATAAGGGGCACTTGGACACATTAATGCTTCACAACACTTTGAATCATCACACGTTCACATTGCATGTGTTATCCTTTAATTTCTAGATCTTAACTTAGCTATATTCTCATTTAAAATTCTATGGATTGCCAACATATCTTTGAAGACCTTCGAAGCAATGGTGTTGTATTATCAAAGGCCTGGTGCATCACATTGACATCGCAAGTCATCTAATGAGTCTGATTCAGATAGACATCGTAGAAGAGAGCAAGAGAGGCAAGACAGGGATTGCAAGCATCATGAAGACCGCCATAGAGGGTCGGCCTGAACATCTCCTACTCAACATAGGGCTTGCTCTCCTTTCCTATCAGTATGATCAATACTCGATGAGACCTGACCCGTCCCTTCAATCCAAATTCCTACCACTCCCACTTTGTTGCCTCCTGCCATGCAACTGATGATATCTTCCTATAAATCCAAGCAACACATTCCACCATATAGGTCCGCATATTCTAAACCATCTAGACAAAGATCTAGCAAGGACCAAGCTACTTCCCCTGCTTCTATAGCAATTACCGAATCTATTTCCAACCCATAGCCCGCAAGCATTTCCTAAAATATGCTTTGATGGGTGTTTGCGCCAAAAATGGTCACAAACCCCAAATGTCGTGAAAGCACCAGTGTATGAACATAGATCAACAATAAATGATCACCAATCACAGATCTAAGTGATGTAGAGGATAAAAAATAAAGAATAATAAACTTCCCCGAGAAAGAAATAGACAGAGACACAAGATTTATAGTGGTTCAGCTATCTCCGGCCTACGTCCACTCCAAAATTTAATCTCTTATTGACTTTCCTTGTTGGTTACAGCTGATTACAATGATTTACAACAAAGAAATTCGAGTACAACAGTAGCTTAGTAATGCAAAAGTGTTTCCGGCAGAGTCTGGACGTTGGATAGCCAAAAGATCCTTTTCCTGTAGGCCCTGGGGTGCTATTTATAGGCGTTTCATGCAAATATCTTGCTCAAACTTTGAGAGACTTCTTCTGGCACGTGAGTGGGCCCACGCGATCGATCCCGTGAAGTTTCGGCTCGATCCGTGATTGATACGAACGTAATTCGTATCGATCAAGATTTTGCCCAATGGAGTCGAAACTTGGCACGAACCTTCATTGGCTTGTACGTAAGCTCCTGTGAAAATTTCATAGCATTTGGACTTGTAGATCTCGAGATATGATCGATACGAAATGTATTGTTCGCGTGGTACTTTGTTCGTATCGATCAATTTCGTATCGATACCGGACCGTATCGATACAGTGCATGTGCTTGCCGATGACGTGGCACTACTTCCAAGGCTTGATCCACTCTCCATGCCATGTTGAACGTTTCTTCCCTCAAATTGTGCACATTCTTCGTTCGCATCCATGCTTCGTGCTCATTCGTATCCATCTGTTTGCATTGGTCACGTTCATGTCCATTAATCTGTATCCACTACTTCGTATCGATCATGTGACCTGATCGATACGAATTTGCATCGAGTCGAACAACGTCGAGTTGAACAACATCGAGTCGAACAGCCCCGCATCGAACAACATCGAGTCGAATATCATCGAGTCGAATAGCATCGTATCCTTCTCCCTGATCGATACGAATTCCTTGTTCGTATCCATGGGTATCGATACGAAATGCATGGATACAAACAGTATCGATACCAAACCTGTTTCTTCCAACATTGATCCATCCACATCTCGAGCATACGAACTCCGATTGACCTAAAATTTGAAACATAGCCTCTCCTAGCCTTGATCATCGTTCCCAATCGATCCCGCCTTGATTGGAGCTCGATCAAATTTTGACGACATCGATCACAGCCTTGTTCCCACTCAATTTCCAATCCTGATATCCATCCTTTTCCAGCTAATTTGTTGATATTCCAGCCTTGACCAAAGGGTGGGATAACATTTGCCCCCCAAAACATGCCTTGTGATAAGAAGTTGTGTTTTGAAGGGTTCAGAATCCGATATCCAAAGTCCATAGCCATATCATCCAAGTGCATCGTTCTTGACTGCTCCGAGTCGATGTCTGATTCCAAATCCAGTAACCAAAGCCTTGTCCAATAACCAATAACCGAATCCAGGACCTCTCCGGGCCGATATCCAAATTCGTAACCTCTCCGGGTTCTTGCCAAGCACAATCCACACCTGACGACCGTGGTCCAGTGTCCCTGGACGCTGAGTAATGCCATGGCTTAAGTCCTAAGCCGAATCCTGGTTGCTCCGGACCCTTGCCGAGCATAGTCCATACTCGACGACCTGAAATAGCAACCGATAATATAGGGCCTAAGTCCTAAGCCGAATCCTGGTCGCTCCGGACCCTTGCGAGCATAGTCCATACTCGATGACCTGAATAAGCCAATTCGCCACGTTCGGACGAAGAGACTTACCCCTTGCCAGGCATAATCCATACCCGACGACCATTTACCAAAAACCAGATGAAAACCCAATCAAAATCCAATCCAAATCAAATCAGAAAACCAAAAATCCACATCCGAAATCAAAACCAATATCCAAACATGAAAACAATCATCCAAATGAAAGTCCAAACCAGAAAACAAACAACATCGGGAGATCAAACCAAACTCCAAAACCAAGCCAGAAAAAAACAAATGTCCAAACCAAAAGAAGAAACAGATTTCACAAACCATAGCGTCGCGGTTTATCGTCAGTCAGAGCATGCCTAGGGGCCATCTCCGTCCCCGTACATGAGTAAATGACTTGGCCGTTTGCCAATAGTTCGCTACTTATTTCATATCATCCTTGTCAATTGATAACCAACCGACCATCATTCTCGGGCTTCGCGCCATCATTGTTTGAGGTGGACGGTGGTTTCTCCTGCTCCACCGCCGCATTTCGAGCCCCGACATATTGTCGCAACTGTCCACTCCTTACATGCTCCTCGATTATGTCCTTCAGATGCCTGCAACTGTTGGTATCATGTCCGTCTAAATCGTGAAAAATCAGTGCCTCCCTGATGCCCTTTTACGTTCTGAGGGTTCTCTCTTAGCTGGCCTTCGGTAGGGAAGGCGATTCCGAGTCTCCATGAATATCTGTTCCAGCGTCTCGTTTAATCCTGTGTAAGTGGAAAACTTTGGTTCCCTCCACCGCTTCCTAGCTTTTCCTAATTTGTCATCCAGCTTCCTTTTTTCTTTATCTTTATCTTTATCCGAGCCTCCGCTGGATGGCCCACCATCCTCAGCCGCGTTCACCTCCTTTAACTTCATATCTGAACATGCATCTTCCTGCCGAAGGAATCTCTAAGCTTCGTGAAAGAATTCCCCGAGATCCATTGGGGGTCCCGTATCAGTGACACTTTGAAATCTGAATTCTCTCTGACTCCTGATACTGCCGCCATTAAAACCATCGATGGATCTGGCCGATCCACTGAAGCAACCGCTGCATTGAACCGAGTTAAGAAAGCTCTGAGCGATTCGTCTGTCCTTTTCTTTACTGGTGTTAGTGTCATCACATTCTTCGGTCTTTTAATATGAACCCGAAACTACTTCAGAAACCTATCCACCAATTCTATCCATGTCCTAATAGATCCTTCTTCCAGCTGTCTGAACCACATAGCAGCTATATCCGTCAAGTACAGAGGGAAACTTTGGGCCATAACCTCCTCCAATGCCCCCAGCACTTCCATATGTCTTGTGTACCTCATCAAGTGGTCAATCGGATCAGCCTTGCCATTGTACACCTCTAGCATGGGTAGCTTGAACTCTGGTGGGTTTCGAGCCATTCTGATTTCACGAGTAAACGGACTCCTGTTTACTCCTTCCAGATCCCTGTTTGTCAATCCTCCGTGCATAGTTCGCTTGATAATCTCCGCCAATCCAGCGTTGTCCGTCAAGGGCTGCCCCTCGTGTCCCTGAGGGAATTCCGGTACGTATTCCTCATCACATGCTCTTGCATTCCTGCCAGCATCTTGTTGTGTAGTGTCAACTGGAATTCCTCCGTGAATCGGTCCATTGTTGCCAGGTGGCATGCCCCCAAGCCTGGATCCATCCAGATTTGCAGTTGTGTGCTGATTAGGGGTTGCGCCTTGTTGAGTTGCTCCATTCGACTGCCTGTTGGGTCCTTCCGCTCCAGCTCTGTGGATCTGAACTCCTGAAGCTCCAGCTGTTCCTGCTTGTCCAAACTGTCTGAGAAGGTTCTGCATCATTTCTTCCTGCCTTTTCAGAAATTCTTCGTGCATAGCTCCCATCATCATCTCCATCTCGTCTCTGGTAATGAAAGCAGAAGTCTGATTAGCCCCTGATGATGCCTTCTGGCTTCCTTCATGCTGACGTCTCTCGGCTCTCTGTCTTCTACTTGATTGCCTTGTCATAGCACTTTAGATCTGAACCCTTAAGCCTTCAAATCCGAATTCCAAATCTGGTATAGCGGGTGCTAGTTCAATTCTCAGTGAAAGCAATGGGATTAAGTTTGTTTACAATTTGAAGGATATATTTCATCATGTTGGCTCGGAAGTCACGGCTTGTACGGGTGATGGCTATGATCAGTATTACAAGTGGAGGAGGCTTGTGGAAGCTCTTTCTGAGGTTAATGTGGAAAAACCGATGGCTCTCCAGAGGAAGGAGTTAATAGAGAAAGATAATAAGCATATCATTGATAATTTGGATAAGGAAGTTAAGAATCTTAGGACATCTCTGCCAGTTGTGGAGAAAAAGTTATAAAAAGGGAAAAAGTCTTTCGAAAAATAATCTAAAAGGCAACAAAATCAGGTTGAAGCTGCACATTATAAGAGTCATGCCCTTACTTTGAAAAATGAAAAGCTTTAAAAAACTGTTGATGAGCAAAGCATTAGAAATCTAAACCTTATAGGGTGTGTCATAAGTTGAGAAGAAAGAGAAAGATGAGGCCCTCGCCCAACAAGAGTATGTGTTGTGGAGCAATACTGGATGCCCAAAAAACATAAAAGGAAGTCGAGCTCTAAACAAAGACTGCCGAGGACCGGATCAAGTCCCAAATTGAGCCTACTTCAGTTTGCCTCTATGTGAATGTCATCAAAGATGGGCATTTGTGGTGGCTCAACAAGGGGTATCTCAGGGCCTTAATTATGGCCTAGGAGGAAATACTTAAGCAGGAATGGGAACACTCTACCGGTGTTGAGGTCGATGAGGAGATGTTAAATTACAATCTCCTAGAGGATAAAGATTTGGAAGCTCTTGCGATTTTTAAAATTCTGTTAAAATCCAAGGTCATTGCTCGAGCTGGTGTGTCTACTGAGGTCCTTCCCGAACCTAGTTCCAAAGGTTTGGGTGAAAGTTCCACTCTCATTTTTAAGGGACCCTCAATAAAGACTTTAATGTTAACGGTGACTACTTCTGGTGCATCACCTCTTCCACATTAGAACCTCTCCTTACTGAACCTGTTATTCCTTCTCCTGATATTACTACGATTTTTCAACCACTATAGTGACTATGCGAATTTCAACTGCTTTGACATCTTCAACCGACGTACACTACAATCCCAAGAAGCCCAATTATACAAAGTCATAGTCTATTCCAAAACCACCCATCTTACTCTTATCATGGAGGAAACTGTAAGGGGACTCCTTCACACATGATCTTCACTTCTCCTAGAGGTATATCATTAACTTCCCCTATGTTCGAGAAAGTTCACATGACACCAATCGATGTCTCTAATTTATATTTTTCACTTTTTCAAGTTTCAGCACCACCCGCTCTTGCTCCCTTACCAAAAGGGAACTTATCTTTAACCACTCAAGCTTTAATGATGGAATCGGTTTACTATGTCTGCCCCCACTCATATTCCAACCTGTTTGGCTGGTCCCATCCCAATCCTAATGCTAAAATGATACATGCTTTAGATCAAGAGGTTGTGGAAGAGCCTAAGAGGCCAACATAACTTAGGGGGACGAAGATCTAGTTATTATAAGGGCCACTGAGCATTCATTTGGGCCTTTAGTATAGGAAGTGAAAAGCTTACAAGTTAAGAAAGTCTTAGATGAAAAGATCGACGACATCCCTTCTCCTCTTTTAGTTTTTTACCTATACCACAAATTGTCATCCCCGCTTCTGCTTCTGTAACGGGTAGCATTCAAATTAATGTTCTCGAGTCTTTGAGGAGCTATTATGACTGGAACACTGACCCTAAGGGCTATCTGTCTGGGGGAAGAATGAGTGGTAAAATTGGTAAAAGGCATGTTACAATTTATTCTAAGGAAAAGAAGGATAATAAGAAGAGGAAGAAGATGAACACCTAGTTGTTGTTTTCTCATGTTATCATTTGTTTGTTTTAGTTCTTTGTTTGTGTACATAAGCTGTTATTATGTGAGCATGACTCCCGCTTTTGCTTGCAAAGTTTGTTAGTTGTTTTTAAAATAGTTTTCTTTCATATTTCCTTCTTATTCTAGCCTATGTCTTAGCTTAATTATATTTATTGTGATTATATCTGGATCAGAGCAATGTTGTCATTCACTGTAACTCTATAAGCATGAATTCTTCTCGTGTTGCTTAGTTGTATGTCATCTTTTATTGTTGCTAAAACATTATTCCATTGGTAAACAAAATCATAATTGATCGGCTAACACCATAGTCTTCTTGGCTTATCTACTTTTGGACATTCATACTTGATCTCGCCTATCTCTAGGCGCTGATCATTAGTGTTCATCAAATGTGGCATTTTTAATGTCTATCTCTGAACATCGATATTTGATCTCGCATGTCTCTAGGCATTGATCGTATTTGGAAAGGGAGTTTTAATCTCCTGTCAGGTCCTATCTATGGGACCTAATGATTAAGACGCCTAACTCTCAACATCACAATTATACCTTGCTAATCTTCGGGCTACGGTCTTTGACCTTTTCCTATCTCTGAACAATGGCCACATGTTAGGATTATAGGGTGAATCATCACGGTCGACCCTAATGTGATTATACTCTCGCGATCTGATCATGGATTAAAGGAATTAGTTAGTACCTATCTTTAGGAACCTAGAAACCTTCATTTTCAAAACGTAGAGCATTCAATTCTGCTGTTGTTCACACAAAATAAAATTAGGCTATTGAGAATATGGTTCCATCGATCCTTAGAGCTAATTCATTTTATAAACATAAGAATAGTAGATTCTACCTTATTACATCAGATCTTAGTCAGATATTTAAAAATATACAATTAAGCAAAATAGTGTTGTAGGTGTTCGCTATTCCATGCCCTTGGAAGTGATATTCCATCAACATTTGATAGCTTGAATGTTCCATCTCCAAGCTTCTGTTCAATGGCATACAAACCTTCCAAATTAGGGCCCAGAGCAGCTGGACCAGAAAAGATTCGTTTAAGAATTAGCTCGCCGATCTCAAAGGTCTAATTCTTAGCCTTTGCATTAAATTGTCGTGCTACTCTTTTCTGGTGAGCAGCGACCCTTAAGTCAGCTTCTTCACGCTTCTCATTGATCATATCAAGAGACTCGAGCAAGAGTTCCTCATTTGCCTTAGGGTCGTAGTGAATTTGTTTGTGGAATTCCCAATTAATAAATAATGTTCTTCACTTTCACTATAAAGTTGATCAATTTCTTTATGGTGATCATAACAAGCGTTTTTGCTTTGGCCCACTTTGTAAAATAATCCACTGCAATAATTGCATATTTTGTGTACATCCGCAAGGATCTTTTAAACTTCCTCGTTGGCAACACACCATAGTAGGGGAGAAGAGAATCCTCTCATGTATAACACTCCTTCTTGAACAATAAATTGTGATATTTTTCCCAGGAGTTTCTTTCATTCATTTCTTCGGTTCGGGAGGGTTTCTATAAGCAAGTACTCCTTGATCAGAGTCATCAATGACTCCTCTTCCATTTCGGCCTCCAAGATCCAATCGACATCCATCTGGTCGACGCTCGAAGATGATAAAACCTCCATGGGAACCAATCCCATAAGTTGCACATACCTAGACCTAGCCAATTTGGAAAATGAATCAACATTCGTGATCTCTTGTAAGAACCAACCTTGGAACATGCCTAAATTTCGACCATGAAAAGGCTCATCGAAACTTAGATCCATTCTAAGGTTGGTTGTTAGTTGGAAAAGGAAGTAACAGTATAGAGCAATAAATATTTTTTAGAACTCATAGCAGATGGAATAAACTATAATAGCAAATTGTTCCCATTTATTTCAAAACCATTGCAATGTCATAATATAAAGCATCGTCAAACAGATAAGTAAAATCGGTTACATCGTTTATCCAAAATACATAGTTAAAACATAAAATATCATAAAAGATAATAATTGTTGCCATAAGTTTAAGCCACTCGACCTTCAAGCATCGTTACCATCATCAGTCCGTCCTTAGTCTTTGTTGTAACGAGGACAGAGTCAAAACAACAAATGTCTAGTGAATAAATATCTCGAGTCTTACCGTTTCAATACTTGGGCAATATATTTTAAAATAAGAATATGTCTTGTGTATATAAAACCATTTAATACTTATTATAAGGAAAGGATGCGGGTCCAAAATTAGCCATTTAATACCTTCTATTCCCGAAGCAGGTTTTTAAATCCCATAACCCAAATCCCACGTCATAAATATCTAACAACGTGAGAGATAATACCCAAGTTACTTGATACCTTTCATCGGAAAATAGACAGACTCTGGCCATTCAAGACCTCAATTGAGGAAGACCCATCATTTAATACTTATTCCCAAGGCGGACTCCTTATCGGTGACTATATTGCTGACATCACATGGAACCTCTTGAGCCACTTAATACTTTATGGAAAGACGAACCCTCAGTCAGTCACTTAATACCTTATCCCGAAGCAGACCCCGGTCGAGATTCCACCTATCGTGCCTAATAACTAGCCCCTTTACCATTTAATACTTAATTTGGAGAAAAGAGGAGGGCCCTCAAACAAATAATTAATACCTCAAGACCCCGAAGCAGGCCTTTTGTATTATGACCCATACTCATAACGATGTCTCATATTACTCCGACTATTCGTTGGAACTGGTAGCCAGATTAGCTGGGCATATTTACCCTACAGAATTTGAGACTAACCTCACGCCATCATAAATATTTATTATAGGAGATGTCTTACATCAGCCCCAAAGTCGCACTGTTGGTAGCCAGATTAGCCGGGTAAACTTCTGTGTGTCTTTTGACTGACCTCACTTCCCTATGGCTTAGCCATAATTTAAATACTCTCCGTATATAATACTCATCTCACCATTTCATAATTAAGTCCTTATAAGGAATCTTCCTTATTATGCCTTAAAGTATTATTTACCTTCTTAAGGAGGAATTAGCGACAATTATTACCTAATTAACTACGCAATTATACGTTATAGTTACACGTTTATTATGCTAATATAAAAAAATTCATGCCTAATAACTTCTAAGCGTGCGGTTCATACGCCCTAAACTAGCGTTAAATGTCAATTCCTTTAATCAAAATACTAATACAAGTCCTTTTCCTTTGGATTTCCAAGATTTCAATATTCACAACAAGGATTAAATATTCATATCCAAAACTGCAATAAATAGACTTGTAAATAGAAATAAAAACCCAATTTATTACATTAATTCAATGGACTATCCTAAACAATAGTAATTGCAATTCTAACTTCATACTCTATTCAACTCCTCTTTTACACAGAAATAAATAAAGGAAGTTTGTATGGAATAAGTGGTGTAAACTACGAATATGATTCGTGCTCTACACCCTTATTTCATTACTGAAAACTCACAATTTGAATCAAAGAAGGAGGAGAAGTGGAATAGACTATGAAATTATCAAAAATTGTAGAAACAACATAAAGTCCATCAAATTGACATAAATAATTGAGAATCTCTATCTAGAATTGACATTTTGAAATAAATTTAGGGGAATTTTATCTATTTTGTTTTCACAAAATCCATAAGAAATATTCAAATCCATAGATATATACTAATCAATTACTGAAATAGAAATACAAAGGTTTACACTCACAGATTTTCCTTGGCTTTTCTTGTATGGATTGCAATGCCAAATCAACTCTTTTCTAGATCTCCTTCTTTTGATATATATACACAACAAATGATATGTATATGTAATTTTGTTAGATTCAAAGAAGTTGGAGGAGAAGTGAATAGATTAAAAAATAATTAGAAAATGAATAGAATCTTTACCTGAATTCCTAATTGAATTCATGAATCTAACTGAAGAGAGAAAATGGCAAAGGTTCAAGGAAATCCCTAAATATTTATGAATAAAAAGTGGAGAGGTTAGGGTCCCATTTATAGGAGTTGTAACGCACCAGAACCGTAGGATGAAGTTAAGTGAAAAATGGATAAATCTGGAGCATTTAAATGTGGAAAAACCCTAGCCGTCACCATGAATAGGGGCCGATCGCCCCCCTTGACCTGTCGACTGCTAGGTGTCGACCGCTTGGGTCGGAGGTGTCGACCTCTCCACTTATTTGGAGTGCATTGATTTCTTTTCGTTGCTCGTTTGTTTTATTCCCTAATTAACTTTTAACGTTGATTGTTTAACTTAATGTTTAACTTAACCCCAAGTAAACCTATAGTTAATTTTTGAAATTCAAACCCTAGATTTAAATACTCATTTGAATTTGGATTCGAACTAAATTAATTTAAATCTGAAAACTTTAAACACTCATAACTTCTTTGTTTGAGCTTTATTTTCAGCATATTATATATGTAAGCAGATCAAAATTTTGCCATGAATGCAACAAAATAACTTTCGTGGTCAAATTCCAATTTTATAAAATTTACATTTTCAACCTTACCTTATTTTATTTAATTCACTCAATTTATTTATGGTTGATTTTACGGAATGTTACATCTCCTCTTTGGGAATATGCGTTATCATGTAATACTCGATGTCATTCAGTAGTTCCGGTACCTTCATCGAGGAAGGCGCGAGTCTTGCTCCCTTGGCTTGAAATTTCTATTTTACTCGGCAGACCACCAATTGAGAATCATTGTATATGTGCAATGTTTTAACTCCTAATTCTTTTGCAATTTTAAGTCCTATGATTAGTGCTTCGTACTCAGCTTCATTATTCATTGCAGGAAACTCAAGCTTTAAGGCATAACCGATCGTTACCTAGATCACTCCTGCCCTAGAGTAACTTTCATTGGATGCTCTGTTCGTATATAATTTCCACTGAGCAAGTCGTTCCACATCTTCCTCTGTGTCTCCATCCTAGGTGGTAAACTGACAATGAAATTAGCCAATCCCTGTCATTGTATTGCCCCCTTCGGATGGAAAGTTATATCGTATTGACTCAATTCTATGTTCCACTTCAGTAGACTTCCCAAAGTCTTGGGTCGGTGTAACACTTATGTCAAAGGTTGATCAGTTAGCACTTTAATCGGATGAGCCTGGAAGAAGGATCGTAACTTCCTTGAGAGCAGTAAGCTAGCTTCTCTAACTTTGGATAGTTCTTCTCTGCTCTAGTGAATGACTTGTTGTAGAAATACATAGGCCTTTGGATTTTAGATTCTTCTCGCACCAGAGCAGCACTAAGCGAATGAACAGATACCGCCAAATAAACAAATAAGTCTTCTCCTTCCAAAGGCTTTGATATGACTGGTGGCCTATTTATATGATCAAGTAAGACCTGGAAAGCTTTTTGAACTCCTCTATTCAAAAAAACATCCCTTTCTCCATTTTTGGGGCATAAAAGAATTTCACACTTATCTGTCACTTTTGAGATGAACCGATGCAGCGTAGCTACTTTTCCATTCAAGTTTTGCACTTCCCTCCTTAATCTCAGGGCTTTGATATCTTTCAATGCCTTAATCTTCTTCGGATTAACTTATGCCCTTTGAGATTACTATGAAACCAAAAAAATTATCCGATGTAATCCCGAAGGAACATTTTAATTGATCGATCTTCATCCCATATTTTTAAAGTACATCAAACATCTCCGAGAGGTCTTCATATGGTTCCTGATCGCTGGGACTTCACTAGCATATCGTCCACATAGACCTCCTTTGAGTAGCCGATCTGATATTTGAACATTGAATTTAACAATCTCTGGTAGGTAGCTTCTGCATTCTTCAGACAAAATGACATGACATAGTAACAATACCGCCCTAGGTCAATGATAAAACTGGTGTGTTCTTGGTCTTGAACATACATTGCTATCTGATTGTAGCCGGAATAAGCATCCATAAAAGATAGCAACTCATGTCTGGTGGTTAAATCCACTAGCTGATAA
Source organism: Allium fistulosum (assembly GCA_030737815.1). NCBI lineage: Eukaryota > Viridiplantae > Streptophyta > Magnoliopsida > Asparagales > Amaryllidaceae > Allium > Allium fistulosum. The sequence continues at coordinate 1,025,669,981 of CM060906.1, forward strand.
ATCTTTGGTAGCGGAAGCTATCCTTCGGGCAAGCCTTATTCAAGTCTAAATAGTCGATGCATGTTTTCCATTTTCTATTAGGCTTTTTGAACAACACTGGATTTGATATTCATTCGGGTACAAAGCATCATGGATGAAGCCATTGGCGTTTAGTTTATCCATTTCCTCTTTTAATGCAGTGGATCGCTCCGGACCCAAGCTACTCCTTTTCTGCTTCACAGGAGGTTATCTAGGGTTGACATTTAATGTATAGCATGTTATCTTCGGCGATATTTCACACATGTTGAAATGCGTCTAGATAAATACATCTAGATTTTCACAGAAGAAACTTGCCAACCTCTTCGTCATCTTCACACTAAGCTGAAATCGGATCTTTTGGACCAGAGTAGGGTCATCCTGATCGATTGGGACTTCAATCATTAGCTTAACTAGGGCCACCCTTTCATCCTCTGGCTCTTTCCTTTAATTAATAGATTGGTAGAATTTACTATGCCTCCGAGCCAGGGCTTAGGTAGTGGTTGTTATGCATCATTTGGTTTGATGTAGAGAGTCTTCTCCACATCCTTTCCCTTCTCGCATTGCTTTGCTTCTCTCATCTCCGCAATGTAGCATTCATACCCCCTATCTGATCTCCTTGAATGGTACCTACCTCGTTCTCTATCGAAAATTTCATCATTAAGTTCCAAGGGGCTAGGGCCACTCTGAAATTGGCAAGGGCTGGTTAGCCCAAGAAAGCATTATGAGCAAATTACATATTTATCACAACGAAGGTCTAAACCCGCACTCTCTTACGATCACCTTCACCATGTACCATCGACAAATCAACACAACCCACATGCTCTGTAGCCTCTTTGGGAAATCCCTAAATGCGGGATTTACATGGCTTCAGATCTTGGCTATCCATCTTCATATGGTCAAAGGTTTTTTTAAATAGAATATTGACTGATCTCCCACAATTGATGAGAACTCGATTCACAGTTGTCGGCCCAATCATGGCTGTAATCACCAAGGTGTAAAGCATCGATGATTCTGCCCCATCTGCATCCCGATTTCTAAACACTATATCATCAATCATCAACCACGGCTGCTTTGTTGGAGTTCCACCTTCTACAGTAAAGCAGCTCTCCTGCACAACATGCTTTAATGAAATCCCGTACTGTTCCATCTCATTCTAACTTTTCTCGGTTGGATAAGGTTTGAAGATTATGGTATTGATAAAAATTCTTCCCTCAGGCTGCCTAAGCTCCTCTACACTAAGGCCAACCTACCTCCGTTGGGCCATCTACCCCTAGGGTCCACCGTTCACCTTTCCATCATTCTGCACATATTTTACATATTGTTGAAGCTTTTTCTTCCTAATCAAGTCCTCGATCACATCCCACAAGTGTCAACACTCATTAGTATTATGCCTGTGGATTTCATGGAAGCAACAATACTTCCCAGACATCTTCTCTCTTTCAGTCGATTCCCTCCGAGTTGGTTTTTTATAGCTCTCTATACCTGGTGTGGCAAGGTAAATGTTCTCCATAGTGTCATTAAGCGATGTGTAATTTTCATGTTTATGGTATCTCGAATGTTACTTAAAGTTTATTTTTCTACCTCTAGTACCCTGATTTCCTCTTTTCTGATTGTTGTTTTTATTCCCAATATTGGCAGGAACATTCCCGACGCTCTCACCGGTATGTTTCACAACAACATTAATCTGCACTCCCTCGATAGATGGCCTTCTACCAGCCTTTCAATGGCCATATCCGCCTCTTCTAAGTGCCGATATTAGGTTGCATTCTTATAAATCTCCTTCATGGTTGGTGGCGATTTCATCTTCAACCATTTACTGTAATATGTATCCGATGAATTCCTTTGATCAATGCCATCAACACAATGTCCTTTTTGGTATTGCTCACTTCAGTTACAGCTGTGTTTAATTTACTCAAGAATTTTTTTAAAGACTCTCCAGGACTCTAGAAAATATTAAATAAGGCCATCACATCCTTAGGACGAGCAGCATGCAACCAAAAATGCTCCACAAACTTTATAGCCAACCAATCAAGAAAAGATACGGACCTCGCCAGGAGTTGAGTGAACCACATCATAGCCACACCTTCAAGAAATATTTGGAAACATTTGCATCTCATAGTGCTTATTGCCCTGGCACCATCCATATTCCATTCGTACTTCAAGAGATGCTGACGTTCCATTGTAAGACGACATCATGGGCATTACGAAGCTCCTAGGATACTCTTTCGATAAAATCTCGTTAGTGAATGGATTCCTACTAGGAGAAGAACCCTAATCATCTTTATTTCTATGCTGGTTCTTATTCACCAGCTTCCTACCATATCAATCAAAAATTCCAGTTCAATCGAATCAACCGGATGGCGATTATCAAGTCCTACCCTGAATGTTTAGCTCCGTAAATGGTCTTAGTTAGTTCTATGATATCTGGGTTCCCCCCTCTTTGGGAGAATCATTCGTCCAGTCGTTTGACTTCTACATTTTCTGTGTTATAGCTCAACAATAGTTGTTTGAACTCCACCACTTTGGCTGCTAGCAGCATAAATAAGATCAACATCAACATTATCTTGCAGCACAACATTAGAACATCGATCACAACTTGGGTCCTTGGGTCGGTATCGACATGTAAAGTTGGCTCGGTAACAAGCTGACCCTTGTCGACCTAAGTTTTTCCAGTTCCAATGTTTGAACTCCCAACTTCCTTCCTCTTCATCTTCTGTTTCCCATCTATGTGGTTTCTATTTCACGAGGAAGAACTCTTTTCTTCTAAATCAAAAGATGATAACTCCTTTCTACTCCTTTTATATTTCTAGGAAAGCTGGGTCATCAAATCCATATTCTCTTTCATTTTCTTTATCATATCATGCTGGCTTTCCATTAGCATTTTGTTTATTTCCATCATCATCCTATCCAAATCAACCTTAGCTACCATTTTTGGTGCACTCTGAATTTCTATAGCACCATGTTAATTGGTCTCTTCTATATGTTAAGAGCCATCATTCTTGGCATCATTAGTGGGTGTGGAATTAGTATACTTCTTACTGGTGTTTTTGGATGGCATAACTTTCTGGGATACAATGGTAGACATTTTGGAAATATAAGTAACCAAGGATCATCAAACAACAATTTTTAGATCTAACTCATGGATTGTAGCAATCCAAAGGTTCAAGATAGATCCAAGTAGTGAAAATTTAAAGCACTCTCAATGAAAGCACTAAAATATATGCTTCAAAAATTGGACAAACGCCCGATTAGATTGTAAGTATAGAATAAGTGAAGAAATAAATGAAAAGCAAAGTAAATATCATACAAGAATTTATATTGGTTCGGTAATACTATGACTACGTCCACTTAAACTTTATTAATGTATCCAGGGAGTTTTTTCCAAACCGTGATCTTACAACTTGGTGCTCACAAGTTAGTGAGAATCCAACAAAGTAACAGTGTAAAATTAAATAATTCAGAATGCCAAAAAGAAGATCTTGAATTTGTGCTCCTCTTCTCCTATTTATAGGTGTACATCAGTAAAATAAGCTCTGGTATTTGCTACCCTTGTCCTCCACATTCAAAAGAAGGTTCAGGAGGGAGATTGTGGCCAGGTCAACAGCTCGATGGTCAACTCCGTACCGAGTTGTACTTCACAACTCGGTGCCGAGTTATGAATCCTCCAATTTCCTAAGTCTTATGGCTTTACTTCTCCATTCCTTTTAGCGTTATTATGCAGGTCCACTTCCCTTGTCATTATGCTTTGCTTTGTATTTGATTTAGCCTTTAATATCCCTAAAATAGCTATGTTGGTTCAATTTCATTACTCGATACCGAGTTGAAGTGCTCATCTCAATACCGAGTTGACACTTAGAGTCACAATTGGTATTTTTAACTTTCACCACTTGGTTTGTTTGGAGATTGGCAAGGTTTCTTCAAGTGGCAGGTAAAGTTTTGTATCAACCCTTCTAACTTCGATTGGATTCTAATCTCCAAAGTTAGGTTCAGCATTTCAGGTTCGCTTCCCGACCATTTAATGGTTTTGCTCACCCAGATATGGCCTGATTCAAAAGCAAGATAACAACGTCCATTGAACGATTATATATGGGTCTAGTTAAAGCATCAGAAGTGAAAAACTATTTAATAGGAAATTTGCCTCCTTAGTTATATGAGGTTAGTCTAACGGTTAACTGCAATAAACTCAAAGTCAACGTCTCCGGCTAGAGTAGTACGATTAATAATAAATGTTATTATTGAACCATGGACTATGTTTACCGACTAACCAAGTTGAATGTGGACACTATTGGAATTTTGACCATAACCAAATTCCGTAAGTCCTAAAGTGGTATGGTGGTTACGAAGAGAATTGAGGTAAACAATCAGTACCGCAAGGCACCGCTTAAATTGTAAAATTTGATTTGACCAATGAAGATTTATTAAGCGATAAATTCAGCCAAAGTACCATACCACTAGCTAAGGTGACATGTGTGTTGGATCTGGGCTAGCAAGCAGTGGGTTAAATGGGTGAATTTCGATTTATTTTACTATTTTGGATTTTATTAGACCTATGAAGTCCATTTTGACTTAGATCTGATCTAAATTAATTTTTTTTACATATAATCATTATTCTTTTTATAAAGGTTTAGTTTGATGTTATATTTATATTATAATATGTGTATGTGTATGTGTATGTGTGTATCATATACACATGTACATGTATGTGCACGTGTAACATATATAGTGGGCATGGTTTAAATGCCAGTGGGATTTACATCACAACGAACATGTTAGCCCCACCATATACATATATGCTATCTAATATATATATATATATATATATATATATTTGTGTGTGTATGTATGTATTAACGTGAAATAAAATTATATTCATATTTGAATAAATACATATAATAATGTAAAAGTATATTATACACGTATATACACATATATATACACCTAAAATAAATTTTATAACATGGATAATTTAAAATTCAAATTTCAAATTTCAAATTTTAAAACTGGATCTACATAATAATATCTTGTAATCTCAAATTTAAAATTTAATTTTATTAATAAATTATATTATATTTATGTACAGAAATGGTATTTTCTTTTTTTAAACCAAAATACATATATTTATTTATATACTAAAAGTTAATATTTAAATCATTTATAATATAAAAATTATGTTCTATAAATAAATATGTAAATAAATAATATATATATATATATACATATGTGTGTGTGTCATTTTGACCAAATTACTTTTGACAAAATCAATTTTTTTTATAAATCCATTTGAATTTGCTTTTGTTTTTCTTTAATTAAAAATTAATGTCCATGCAGAAATAACTAGAAACTTTTTTTTCAAAAAAATAATTTTTACCATGTATGTAGATATATATATATATATATATATTTATGTGTGCTTATGGTATATTAAAGTCAATTTAATGTATTATATTTGTAATATATATATATAATTTGTATTTTAATATATATATATAAATTTAATTTAATTTTGAAATAATAAGATTTATATAATTTAACAACAAATTTACATATATTATATACATATGTTTATATAATTTAAAAATCAACTTTTGTTCAAAACCTTTTTAAATTCATTTTTTTATTTTTAACCAAAAGCATATATTCATATTTATATATACATACATATATTAATTTATAATAACAACAGGTTTATCTATGTAGTTAAAGCGCTTAATGGTTCTATAGTGGTGGAGGTACAAAAAGTTATAGCGGGGATAAAGCGGGGATATAAATGAAAAGCGGAGGTGCAAAAAGCTTCATGACATATAAAACCAAATGTTTAAAGTTAATTTATTCTCATTCTCACATCATTTGTGTAGGAAAAAGAAATATTATTTAATCTTATATAACAAAATTGAAGAATATCATGATTTATGCAGACTAGATTTGGAGATTAAAATAGATTTCTATCTTATATTGAGCATTTATACCTTAAAATTGGGTCTTTAACCTAACTTTGTTGATTTTGATTTAAAAGAGAAATAATCAAATCAACATTTATGTATTAATGTTGCTAAAGAAGAAGCTAAAAAACCTTAATTTTGTGGATGTAGCGGAAAATAGTGGTGCTTAAACTGGATCCACTGTTTAATAGCGCTAAATTGAAATAGCATAGCGGTCGAAGAGCGGTATGCATTATAGTGAGGATTTTACAGGGCTTTAACTAACAAATGTTATATATATATATATATATATATCTGTGTGCGTGCATGCATATATACATGTTCTAGATTGATAGCGCATATATATAAAGATTCGTGATATATACATCTAACTTAGCCATATATGAATCAAAATATATGTATATGTGCGTGTGTAATTTGGAATGTTACCTCAACTATAACCTAACAATAACACCTTGAATTCTAATCTACTAAAGTCCTTCAATCTGAATCCAATCTCTTCCAAAAAGCGCTACCGGACTAAGAGATCTACGCACCTTATTTCCATTTGATTATAATTTGTGTTTTTAAATTTGAAAATTATGGAGGAGGGGATTTAGTGGTTTTGGCCAAAGGTATGGAGAGGAGAGAGCAAAAAAGTAAAAGAAAAATGAAAGGTAAGTGAGTTTAAATAAGAAATGAGAGAGAGAGAGCAAATTGCGGATCCGGATCCACTCTTTTCTCTACCAATTCAAACCCACAAAAATCAAATCAAAACCCCCTTCCCCATGCCTTGGCTGGCCATACCATCAGCCCATATGGACCTCCATTCCGCTTCAAGCCACATCAAAAAATTCACATTCAAATCAAATTTAAACGTATATCGATATATGTATATACAATTTTTATATATGCACTATTTTTATTACTGATTAACACAAATCAAATAAATTGTATAATTAATTTTTCTCAAATACTAATTAAATTTATTTAATTTATAACATCTTTAATTTAATTAAATCAGGTAGAAGTTGGAGTATTCGACATTGTGTTTATGTGACTCCTAGGTGTAAATTCAGTCAGCGGTTACTATCGAACAATTCGAATATTAATATTCACACGTCACCTTAGCTAGTGGTGTGACATTATAGCCAAATTTATCACTTATCCAGTTTCAGTAAAATCCAATTTTACTTATTTTAAGCAGTCATCGGTAGTGACAATTATTCACACTAATTCTCTTCGTCAAAATTATATTGCAATATGACTTATGGAATTTGGTAATGGTCAAAATTCCAATATCATCCACATTCAACTTGTATAGTCCAAACACAAAATCCTTGGTTCAATTATAATAATAATTATTAACCAAATTGCTATGGACAAAGACTTTGACTTTGAGTTGACTTTAGTCAACCATAATACTAACTTTATATAACCGAGGAGACTAATTCTCTATTGAATAGTATTCCACTTCCAATGCTTCAGCTCAACCCAACTATAGTCGTTCGATGGAGTATATGCCATAATTTAAGTTAATCAAAGCAGGCTTTCCACATTGAAGTCCAATGGTATTCTCAAGTCGAGAGAATTATGTAATATTGTCACATCGATATTTTTGGTTTGACCTTAGTTATATTAACCAACAGAAAACTATCAAATTAATCATTCCATAGTCATCCAATAGCTATCAATACGTAACCCATTTGTGCCTCCAATAGCAATGAGTAATACAGTGCCTAGTGTTATGTACTCTAGTCTCAACAGATGTATGTATATCCAGTCTCGATACATTTTGATTAGAATATTTAAAACGATATGTTTATTATATTATGATACATTGCTCATGATCATAACACTTTGTAATTACTATCACAAAATATACCATATATGGATTTTCTATTAATATATTTAAATTAAACAATTAATTATTAAAACACATTATAACAAGTATATAGTAGAAAGAAAAACACCATTTATTTTGAAAGAAATTTTATTACGAAGTTAATAATTTACAATAAGTTATAGAATTGCTTGTAGGGCATAACCCTAATTCTATCAATCTCCTACTTGCACTTGTGACTAATTATGTAATCTCAATCCCGTCTCTTCGATCAACTTGATGAGAACTGAGCAAGTTATTCCTTTTGTGAATGGATCTGCTATCTTATCCTTCATAACCACTCTTTGTATCACGACCTCTGTCTTCTCAACGAATGCTCTGATTGATAGAGTCAGGGGTATTCCCTAGGGGAAATTATGTAAATTTAATATAAATTATGAACTCTACAATAAAATCTCGTTCGAAATAAATAGTGTTTTTCTTTTTATTATATACTTTATATAACGTGTTATGTTATATTTATTTACATATATTTAATAAAAAATCCATAAATTGTGTGTTTTATGATAGTAATTACAATCTGTTCTAATCATGAGAAATTTATCACAATATAATAAACACATCGTTTTAAATATTCCTAGTCAAGGTGTATCGAGATTGGATATCGATACATCTATTAAAACTGGAGTACGTGACACTATCCAAATGTTAGGCAGTGTATTACTATGGCTGTTGGGGGCATCAAGTGGTTACGTACCGATAGTTATTGGATAAATATGGATGGCTCACTATTGCTTAATATAACTAAGGTCCAACAGAAAATATCGATGTGACAACATTGCATAATTCTCTCGATTTGAGAGTACCGGCAAGCTTCAATTCGGAAACTCCACTTTGATTATAGTTAAATCATGGCATGGCGTCCATCGAATGACTACAATTGCATTGAATGGAAGCATTAAAAGTGAAAAACTATTCAATAAAGAATTCGTCTCCTCGGTTATATAAGGTTAGTATCCCGATCAACTGAAGTCAATTCAAAGTCAAAGTCTCTGCCCAGAGCAGTTCGGCTAATAAAAATAATTATTATTCAACTAATGACTTTTTGTTTGGACTATACAAGTTGAATGTGGACCATGTTGTAATTTTGACCATTTCCAAATTCCATAAGTCCTAATGTAATATAGTTTTGACAAAGAGAATTGGTGTAAATAATTATCATTATTGGGTACTGCTTAAATAAGTGAAACTGGATTTTACTGAAGCTATGTAAGCGATTAATTTGGCCATAGTGTCCCACCACTATCTAAGGTGACATGTGAACATTAATATTCGAATTGTTCAATATTAATCACCGACCGAATTTACACCTAAGATTCATACAACTGAAAATTTGAATACTCCAACTACCACTTGATTTAACTAAATTATAATTGTTATAAATAGATTAATATTTGTGAAATATAAATTATGAAATATTATTTGATTTGTGTTGAAAATAATGCGTACATAAAAGTAGTATACACATGTATTGATATACGATATCGATGTACGTTTAAATGAGATTTAAATGTATTTTTGTTTGATCGGGCTTGAAGTGATTTGTAGGTCCATATATATGGCATGTTTGGCCAACTACACATGGAGGAAGGATAATTTGATTTGAGTGGGGTTTGAATTGACAGAGAGAATAGTGGATCCAGATCCATAATTTGCTCCTACCATTCTCGCCTATTTAAAAACTTTTAGTCCCTCACTTTTGATGTCTAGTTTTTGCATCATCTCTTCCATCTGCTGGCCGTAAGCGTCCTATACCCCATTTACATCAAATCAAGCCTCAAAATAGAAATTCAAACAAAATCAGTGCATCGACGTGCAGCTCTTTCGGTTTGGTAGCTCTTTCTGGAAAAGATTGGATACTGATCCAAACAGAGTTCGATCGATTCAGCATTCAATGTGTAAATATTAGGCCATATTCAAAGTAACCTTTATATTTATATTGTATGTATATTTGTTTGATGTTTATCATCATTCATATATGCTTCGATTAGACCATGATATCAGAAAACCTTATACATATGTGTTATCAACCTAGATTATGCATATTCAAATATATTATTAAAGAAAATTATATATGCTCATATGTATTTTCAGCCAACAATGAAACTTTAAAAACTATTAAGTTTTTGGATTTTAAAATTATTTAAAAGGTTTTGAAACAAAAGTAGTTTTTTTATATAAATGTAATATGATATATATATATATGAATTCAGATTTAAATCATATACATACTATTATTTCAATTTTTTTATATATATTCTTATTTATAAATCAGAACATATATTTATATTAAATATAATTCATTAATCAATTTAATATATACTTTATAAATTCATATAAGTATATATATATATAAATATACATATAGAATTATATCTATAGTTTAAAATTTGTTATGAAAAAATATATTTTATAAATTTTCGTACAAAAATTGTTTAATTAAAAAATACAAAATTAATCAATCCAGAAGGATTTAAATAATAAAAAATTCAATATAAATATATATATGGCCAAAATACATATATATATATATATGTGTGTGTGTGTGTGTGTGTGCATATGTAATATTTACTACATATTTAATTATATAACCTTTATTTAATATTAATATTTTGAGTATTAATTTATATGTATATATGAACATAAATATTAAAAAGAATTATTTTTATTTCTGTATATGCATATTAGATTTCATTTTTTCCGAATTCAATAAATTAAATTTAAAATTACAAAATATATTTAGATCTAGATTTGAAATTTTAATTTTAAATTCAAATTCAAAATTATCTAGACTTATATTTATAACCATTACTACTTTTACAACATCATATATATAATTATAAATATGGTTTTATATCATATTTAATTATATATATATACACATGACAACACATGTATATAGAGGGACAAACATGTCAGTTTGATCAGTATGTGAAGTATAACTTACTTGATATTCTTAAAAGATAAGGATGACCAGATGCAACTTTGTAAAGAGTTCATTTTGATATTGTAGTAAGGGTTTCATTTGAATGGTTTAACCATTTAAAAAGGAAAGAAAATGTATGAAAGTGGATGTAAGGTAAGGCACGGTTGGGTGAAGATAGTGAATGATCACTTCCGCTTCATAAGGAAACATCGAAAACGAGAATTGTAAAATAATAATAATAGATACTTAACCTTAGAATGAGAAATATGATTTCTATTATGAAATGTGTTTTTTATAGAAAACTGTTTTTATGAGATTTATTTCTTTGAGTTCAAGATATTTGATATAAAAACTCTTGACTGTAAAAGGGTTACAGCTGATGGAACAAAATAGCCTATATTAAGTGGGTGAATAAGGCTATGTATTTTGCATGCAATTATAGTAGTGGCAGAAATAGTGGGAGCGTGTTATATACCACTTATTGGTCACATCAAGTTACAAAAACTGTTTTCGTAAAACATATCAAAAATTATTTATGAAATAGTAATTGTTTTTCTATGTTGACCGAATAATCGATAGAGTTTTATTTCAATATGAATATTATGAATATTCGTTATAATAAAACTATAATAGTGATATTTGTTATTATAACAAAAGTGATGCATTAGAAATACAAAAGTATTTGAAATTATTTGCAATTATTTAGGAATTATAGACTTTGCCACGATTTTGATTGATAATTTTTTGATTATATGATTATGAATCATCTGGTACTAATGAATTATATCTCAAATAATAAAGGGCAAAGCACTCATTTAGTGGGAGAGAAATAAGAGTTGATGAACTCTTCGAAATGATACATATCAATGTATGCAATCATAAGTCTAATAATTCCAAAACGGTTCCACATACTTCATGAAATTCACCAATGAATTATCATATATATGAACATTTGATACACATGTAGTATGTATGATAAGTTCCTAGAATATAAAATAGAAGAAATAAAATAACATTCAGAAAAAATAAAATGATTCGATTTGATCAAATAGATGAGTATATTGGAAAGGGTTTCGAACGTACCTAAAAATGAGTAAAGATTCATTCTCGAAAGTCACTTCTCCCTATGATACATAATGATGAATTGATAAGAAGTAATCAAACTTTGTTGAACAAAGTGTTAGGAAATCAAATCCATGGTTTTAATGACAACAATTATACAATGAAAATCAAATGTACATATATATGTATATATACAATAACTTGCTAGAGCAACATCACTAGAAAGACAAGAACAAGGTGCAAAGAACTATACAAGAGACTACAAGTCGATAAGATCAAAGAAGCAACAAGAAACATGCACCAAAAGGACATGCACAGTTTTCAGACGTCTGAGTGCACAAGTCAGACATCTGAAAATATCCTCTGGAACAACAAAACAGACAAGACCAGTGTTGGGTAGATTCTCACCACCGGTCCAAAGCTTCGCCGATCCAACCTGCTTCGCATGCAACGACCATGCCGAACCAACTCATCCCCATGCTCTACCGAACCAGCTCACCTCCCATGCTCTGCCGAACCAGCTCACCTCCCATGCTTCGCCGAACCAACTCACCTCCCATGCTTCGCCGATCCAACTCACCTCCCATGCTTCGCCGAACCAACTCACCTCCCATGCTTCGCCGAACCAACTCATCCCCATGCTTCGCCGAACCAACTCACCTCCCATGCTTCGCCGAACCAACTCACCTCCTACCACCGGACCAAACGCTGCCGGACCAAGACGTGCCAGGCCAGATCACATCAGCCCAGGCCCACCAGCAGCTACATACATCCAAGACCCCTGCTCCCACCCTCACTCTATAAATAGAGGGGCAGGGGTATGACAATGGGGGACAAGTTTGAGAGCTCAAGCACGGAGAGAACTTTCAAACAACTTTCTTTTACTTGTATCAAAGCTTTGTACTTGTAATCAAAACAAGAGAAGAGAAATAACATATAAAGTGGACGTAGGCACATTCTGGCTGAACCACTATAAATCTGCGTGTCTTTTTACAGTTTAGCCCCTGCTTTTCATATATTTGCATAAATCACCCAAATCACTAAGAACAACATAAAATCTACTAAATCATACAACTTTGAGGTGTTTGTCCATTTTTTGTGCAAACATTTTTGGTGCTTTCACCGAGAAATCGAAGCTCGAAGCTTCAGCTTCATCCGCTTAACAAGTTTTCCTAACAGCATCGTCCGCTACTTGGAAAACATGCCTCCCAAACAGAGAAAAGATGTTAACAAAGGAAAAAACATCGCATCCAGCAGTCTTCCAGATCCAGCTGTCACGAATCAAGTAAATCGTCCTCCTCCAGCAACAGTAACAAATGAAGAACAGGCTAACCCAACCACTCCTACCACAGAACAGCCTGCAGCAATTACTAGAGCAGATCTGGACAGAGTTGTGGTTGAAGTAACTAACTGCTTCACGTCCCAGCAGGAAGCCTTGGTGGACCATCTCATGTCACGCTTAAGGGACGCTGAAGAATCCAACTGCAACACTGAATCATGGGGCGAGTCCTAGTCTGGAGGATCTCAGAGACAACAAAGATCTTCCTTCTTCGAAGGAGCTAACGGCAGAAGTAGCCATGGTAGGAGCCGAGACCGAGCACAGCCCGAAGTTAGGCCTGAGGAAACGTTTGGTACCGAACCCAACGGGGGAGGTACCGGGCGAAGGTCAACTGTAGCTGAGCCTGTCATACTGCCTAACCACAGAAACGCCAGTGAACGGGGCCGAGCTAGAGTCCAGCCCGAAGTTGGACCCGAGGAAGTGCTTAGATCAGAACCCAGCAGGGGGAGATCAAGGCAAGGGCCAACTGTAGCTGACCCGAGCATACTCCCAGAAGACCACAGGCAGCCACTGGAAAATATGAGGAATGATAGACGATACCATCCCTACAGGTCATCTGGACGGAATCAATCCCACAGAACAGAACCAAACTCGTTTCTATCTGCTCCAAATTCTGATGAAAGGATGGCGCGCTTATTCAGAGAGTGAGTCCAACGGGAGCAAAGAGATCGATGGATATGCGCTAGGGTGACCAGCCCTTTCGCCCGCAACATTGAAATTGCTATCACCCCCCGAGAATGGAAGATGCCAACAATGGAACCTTACAAAGGAACCTCCGACCCCGTTGTACACTTGCAGAGATACACACAACATATGCTCATGAGTGGAGTGACAGAGGGAGTACTGCGCAAATGCTTTCCACTCTTCTTAGTAGATCTCGCTACCTCCTGGTTCTGTCATCTACCTCAGGGATCCATCAGCTCATGGGAAATGTTGAAAGAAAAGTTCATCAGCCAGTTCCGCATTCATGTGGAACAACCTAAGGATGCTTATTCCCTATCCAGTATCAAGCAGAAACCTGGAGAGAAGCTGCAGCAATACCTAACCCGATTCAATGCCGCAACGGCCACAGTCCAAGATGCCGACGAGAAGCTTATCTTAATGGCCCTCTGTAGTGGTGTGCATCCGGATACTAAATTTGCTAGAAGATTGACAAAAGAAAAACCAGCTACTTTACCCGATTTTTTCTATGAGGCCAGGAAATATATGAGGCTTGAAGACGCTGCCACTAAAGGGCAGTCGGGGCGACAAAATAAGGCAGCTTACGGCAGCATGTCCGCTGTAGCAAAGGACGTTCGAAGGGATGCTTCTAGAGACAATGCTGGGGGCAAGAAGGGAGAAAAGTGCTTGTATCGGCCAGGACCGAGATTTGACGCTTATACTCCTTTAAATGAAACGATCGAAAACATCTCCCGGGACACTCAAGAAGAAGTTAGATACAAACGCCCCCCGCACAAGAAGAAACCAGATATCCTAAACTTGAGAAGCTAGCCTATTGCCTACTAATCACATCACGGAAACTGCGTCACTATTTCCGATCTCATTCCATCAGAGTTCTGACCGATCAACCACTAAGGCAGGTACTCCATCGTCTCGACGCTTCTGGGCGACTACTTAAATGGTGCATTCAACTAAGTCAATATGATATCACCTACCATCCTCGCACCGCCATCAACGAACAAGGCTCGGGGGCAGGTATGGTAATAATCACTCCCAAGGGAAATGAACTACACTATGCTATAAGGTCAGGATTCACTGCCACAAACAACGATGCAGAGTATGAAGCAGTGATAGCTGGATTAGAACTTGCCTTAGAAATCGGAGCCAATTCTTTGTGTCTTTATAGCGATTCTCAACTTATTGTAAATCAAATACTAGTAGGATTCCAGGCTCGAGAAGAACGACTTATAGCATATTTAAAGAAGACCAAGTTGCTTCTCAATCGATGGGATCACTATTTAATCAAACACATCCCTCAGGAAGCAGAACCCCTAAATAAAGTATTTTTAGCAAAAGTTATTAACTTCTTGATCAAAAAATGTTCTATGCAGGTACGGAGTTCCATTCAAAATCATATCGGACAATGGACTTCAGTTTGACAGCGAGGAGTTCGCCAACTGGTGCCAAGAGCATGGAATTCACAAAAGCTTCTCATCCGTAGCTTATTCCCAGGCAAACGGAAAAGTCGAAGCCGTCAACAAAATTCTCAAAACTCTAATAAAAAAGAAACTCGAAAAGTTAAAGGGCGCTTGGGTGGATGAACCTCCTACGGCACTATGGGCCAATCGCACGTCTTTCAGAACATCAACGGGGCATACTCCTTTTCTCTTTGGCATACGGATCGGAGGCTATGCTCCCAATTGAAACTATAGTGCCTTCCCATCGTAGGATCCACTACAACCCAGAAGAGAACGAAGAGTTCCTCCTCATGTCTCTGGATCTAATTGAGGAAAGAAGAAATGATGCAGCCCCCCAGGGCAGCAGCTCACAAGCAAAAAGTGGCAATGCAATACAACTCCAAAATCAAGCATCGTAGCTTACAGAAAGGAGATCTTATCCTCAAGCGAATCTTCCCGCGCCCCGGAGCGCTAGATCCAATCTGGGACGGACCATATGTAATTCATAAAGATCTTCGCAATGGAGCTTATATTTTGTCAACAGTGGACGGGGAGGTGTTCCAGAGGGCATGGAACATCCAACACCTTCGTCGATACTTTTCTTAACTCATACTGCCCATATGAAGTGAATTAACAAAGAGAATCAGTGGACGTAGGCATTTTCGTGTCGAACCACTTTAAAAAACTTGTCTCTTTTTAACTTGTTCCTTCATATCTTGGCTGCTTGTTAACTGTATCCTTTTCTGTTGAACAAAATCCTGTGCAAATAGCATTTTCATTCAAGGCGCTCCGCAGTGCAACCTCTCCTGGACAAAACCTAACAGGTACTATGCGAATCTATGCCCTCGCCAATGAGACACTTTCGCTCCGGCATCCCTCTGCTGCGGGTTAACTCATTGCTCGCGACGGCCCTTAAAGCCAACTGTAATGAGCCGATTATAAGCCACCGAGAAGGCTGACTATAGCCGAGGCAGCTCATTACGGCGTTAGGCTCGCCGGCAACTGTGAACCGACTATAAGCCCCAACATAAGGTGTGGCCAGCCAGGGGCAGTTCACAGTTGACGATCGGCACCCACGCTAGCCGGCCACAGTAAATCGAATAATACCCACGATTACGGGCCATAATGGCCCGGGTAGTTACTGTGCGCGATCTCGGCTCCGATGTGTCTTAAGTGCGGCTGTGGTAAAAAAGAATTAACTCCCCGCGGAGGCGTAAGATGGGTGACAAATGTCTCCAAGACCCACAGCTAGGGAAAGTGACTACAAAACCCGTTTGCCACGAACTTAAGCACATCGAAGGCCTTCCGTGATTGGAAGTTTTACTATTTCGCCTATTTCAATTTTACTTAAAAAGCTTTATAACAACCCCTAAAGTACAGGATACAGAGTAGGAGATACTCGCCAATGGGTGCAGGGACTCACAATCGGATGGCAGGGCATTCAACTGCTTTCCATGCTCGGTCATACAAGATACTCAAAACTGCCATCTACAATTAGAGCATGAAAGGCGTTATTTTCTTCTTTTGTGTACAAATACATGACTATAATTTGTTCGCACCACACGCTAACATTGCAAGTCATGAAATTATGTTTTAAACCAGAACCCGACATCAAACACAATTTAATTACAAGAATATACATAGCTATATTTCTCATACGACATGTCAAAATAACAACAAACATTCAGAAGACGACAAAATCAGCTTAAGTTAAAGAATTACACGTCAAAAATAAGACTATTTATTACAAGTGGCAAATTATTACAACCTAAAGGCTACTTCACTGTTTTAAAACTAACATATACAACCTTGTCAAATCCACAAAAAGAGTCTTTCCAGGTATAATCAAGGGGCCGGCTGCATTGGAGTTTTATCCTTGTCCTGTTGACCACCTGTCCAGTCAAAGAAAGGATTCATTAGCAATAAGCAACCAAGTTAATGGAGAGACTAAAAAGGAAGACTTACCAGCACCTGCTTCTTGGCTATCCTGATCGTCGTCCTCTACTTGCACGCCTACCTCCTCAGCAGCAAGCAACCGCATACCTTGCTTCACCGCCACCATCTTTATCTGCATCGGCCTTAGCCTCCTCCAAAGCCCGAAGATAGATCTTAGCCATGACCCTGGGATAATCATTCATCCAGGATAGGTTGCCCTGCTTCCAGATACGGAAGTACATGTCCTGAAGCATTTCGTCCATCATCTCCTCATTTTCCTCAAACTCCCTCATCCGGGCCTCGGAAGCCGACAACCTTTCAACGGTGGCATCTCTCTCCGATCGATATCTCGAGCAGTCTACCAGAAGGGATTTCCGCATTGCCTCCATCTCCTCCCTCAACTTGGCTTGAGAAAGCTCTGCAGTCTCAAGTTTCCTAGATAGCTCCCCTATCTGCTCAAGATCCGCTTTCCGAACCTCGTCCACCGTTGCAATAGCCATGTCGATCCGTTCCCTGCAGGTAGCTTCCATTTTCCGCAGTTCAGCCCGGCTGGCCTCTTCCATGGTTTTCTTTAGTCGTCCATAAGCAGCCTCATGTTGAGAAATCTGAATGGCCTGATCAGCAAGCTGTTTGGCCTGATCTAAAACCACCAATCGAAGTCGGATGTTGGCACTCCCAATCTCCTCTCCAGCCTTAACCAGCCGGGCATGATGCTCCATCAGCTTCCTAGTCTCCTCCGCCACCCGATCAATATTAGCCTTGGCCTCGTCTCCTATGGTAACTATCCGAGTAGTAAGTAGATCAAGGTCTAAGGACTTAGCCTCATCAAGCACCCGTACCATGGGATTGCGGGGAAGAAGGTGCTCACCAGTAACCTCGTCAAAGGTAATATCGTGGGAACTTGGATCCAGATCAGGATGACCCGCAAATGGACTACGAGCCAAGTCAGGACGGTCGATATGAGTAACGGAAGGGTTTCCGGACGGGTGCAGAGAGAGTGCAAACTCGCTATCCTCCTCTGTGATATCATGAAGAGGCTGAGCCGGGAGCTGAGGACCAGGTGAAGGTTCGGATAAAGGACGACTCCTCTTTCTCTGCTGAATACCCTCATCAATAACCCCGAGAAGAGGACGGTAGCCGACTACATCCCCGGAGCGATGGGTCGAAGGCTTCGGCTTGGCGGAAGTTTTGGAAAGCTTGTATTGCTCAAGCCTGTGCCGAAGATCTGGGGCCTTGGATGTCTTACCTGCTCCTGATATAAAGAACAAGTGTCACAAGCTTACATCACTATATAATTCGAGAAGCGCGGTAAATTACAAGTTAAAAGAAGAAAGAAAGCACGTCTGTTATACAAACCCTGGGGAGAAGTAGGATACTGCAATGAGTCCTGGATTTCATTCCAGGACGGGAGCGGATCATAAAATATTCCTAAGTCCCTATCATTAATGAAGCATGCAGGAGTCAAGAGTTCACCTTGAGTCGTCGGAGCCACCTTGGCTGGAATGGTCTGAGAAGACTCGCTTGCACCGGTCCCGACCTTGTCCGCTTTCCCGGTTTTCTCTACCAAAGCCGGATCTTCGTCCAGCCCCTCGAAAGCTTGGTGGAACGCATCATCCGTCCACTCCTGAATCTCGCCCGCTTGCCCAGGAAGCAAGGCCCCGATGCCATCTCCACCCTCACCTCTTTCCTCCTCCACGTCTTCCTCCCCCTGAGTAAGTGGACAATTGCTGGGAGAAGGACCGTCCGATCTCTTAAGTTTCTTACCTCCGACGGCTGGAGGTTTTGTGAAAGGTTTTCTCTTTCCACTCTCTGCCGCGACACCTCCCTTAGCCTGAGCAGCCGCCCTCTCCTCCGCCGTTTCCCTCAGCTTGACTACTGACTGGTGTGGAAGGATCAAGTTATAGTCCAGAAGGGTCGCGTTTTTGATCAGGAAGGTAGCTGATCTATCCCTCCCGGGGATAGCTTCTATCTCAGCCGCCGTTTGAACCAGGCGATCGGTCTCCACCACCGCAAAGCCACCTATCGCTAGCAAAAATGAAGACGTATGAGAAGAAGCCTCGCAAACCAGAATGGAAATAAATAAAGTGTAGACTTACATCCAGAGGTGAAGCGCCTAAAAGAAACTGAGCCGTCCCTGTCGAAGAACCACTCCTTCTTGAACATGCTGAATTTGGAATACAGGTCCAAGACCGGCTTGAAGGTTACAGCCGACTCCAAGCTGATGTATGGGGACCCCTTCTTATAGCCCCTCAGATTATATAAGTACCGGATCTCCCGGTTGGAAGGAGCACGACCACACTTCCTCTGAAAAATAACGAAGAGGTCACTAGTATAGCATAGGAGTTGGGTTGAAGCTGGAATGGGGCGACCTTTAGATATGTGAGGAAGCTGGCTACCCAAGCGTTAAGAAGAGGAATGGCACCACACATGCAGTGGTATCTACTGTAGGCAAGGTACCCTTCAGGAGGTTCGTACGGCATAACTTCTCTCCCTGGCAACAGCAAGTGCGCCCTATCAATTCCAAAAGATCGGGAAATAACATCAAGCTGCTCCTCCTTGAGGGAGCTAGGAAAGCAATCAGGCGGGGAGTTCAGAAGTTCCTGAGGGCCATACCCATCCACTAGTGATCTCGGGGCAGGTCCGTGACGTTCTGGATTCGGCTGAGCTGGGGGCACGGCGGAGGAACCTCCTTCGCCCCCGGATTTCTTTTTGTCTGATCGAGTTTCCGCTTTACGAGACATTATCTGCAAACACAAAGAAGAACGTCGTTAGAATAGATGAAGTAAAGGAGCAAGTGTCTGCAGTCTGAAATTTCAAGTGAAAAAATCAAGTTTATCAAGTTCATTCGGCACCCAAAGTGAACGTTCATTCGGCACCTAGAATCAAGTTCATTCGGCATCCAGAGTGAATGTTCATTCGGCACCCAGGGTAAAGTTCATTCGGCACCCAGAGTAAATGATCATTCGGCACTTAGAGTACGTAAATTCGTTCGGCAGTACTTGATTCGGTATTCTGAAGCAATTCGTCAGAGAGCTTGATTCGGCAGGAACGTTTGGTTCGGCTATCTTGAATTGGAAGGGAATAACGAGAGTATACAGCCCCTACTTATAGGCAAATATAGGATGTCGGACCAGTTGGATCGGCGCTCAGCGACCGAATAAGAGGAAACAAAGTAGGCCATACGCCAGCATATACCCCACTTTGGGGGGCAAATGTTGGGTAGATTCTCACCACCGGTCCAAAGCTTCGCCGATCCAACCTGCTTCGCATGCAACGACCCTGCCGAACCAACTCATCCCCATGCTCTACCGAACCAGCTCACCTCCCATGCTCTGCCGAACCAGCTCACCTCCCATGCTCTGCCGAACCAACTCATCCCCATGCAACGACCCTGCCGAACCAACTCATCCCCATGCTTCGCCGAACCAGCTCACCTCCCATGCTTCGCCGAACCAGCTCACCTCCCATGCTTCGCCGAACCAGCTCACCTCCCATGCTTCGCCGAACCAACTCATCCCCATGCTTCGCCGAACCAACTCACCTCCCATGCTTCGCCGAACCAGCTCACCTCCCATGCTTCGCCGAACCAACTCACCTCCCATGCTTCGCCGAACCAACTCATCCCCATGCTTCGCCGAACCAACTCACCTCCCATGCTTCGCCGAACCAACTCATCCCCATGCTTCGCCGAACCAACTCACCTCCCATGCTTCGCCGATCCAACTCACCTCCCATGCTTCGCCGAACCAACTCACCTCCCATGCTTCGCCGAACCAACTCATCCCCATGCTTCGCCGAACCAACTCACCTCCCATGCTTCGCCGAACCAACTCACCTCCTACCACCGGACCAAACGCTGCCGGACCAAGACGTGCCAGGCCAGATCACATCAGCCCAGACCCACCAACAGCTATATACATCCAAGACCCCTGCTCCCACCTTCACTCTATAAATAGAGGGGCAGGGGTACGACAATGGGGGACAAGTTTGAGAGCTCAAGCACGGAGAGAACTTTCAAACAACTTTCTTTTACTTGTATCAAAGCTTTGTACTTGTAATCAAAACAAGAGAAGAGAAATAACATATAAAGTGGACGTAGGCACATTCTGGCTGAACCACTATAAATCTGCGTGTCTTTTTACAGTTTAGCCCCTGCTTTTCATATATTTGCATAAATCACCCAAATCACTAAGAACAACATAAAATCTACTAAATCATACAACTTTGAGGTGTTTGTCCATTTTTTGTGCAAACAACCAGACATCTGGTAGATGCACCCAGACGTCTAGAAATCTACCCAATACAAAAATTATATACTACCAGACGTCTGATACAAATACCATACGTCTGATTTCAAACTTGAGAACAAAAATTATACAGCCTCAGACGTCTGATATAAACATCCAGACATCTGAATTCAAACTCGGGATTGAAATTTAAACTTCAACTGCCAGATTTGAATAGACGTCTTCGCTTCTCTTCGCTGCAACTCTTCATCATCAACAGAAGCAACCATAGAGCACTCTCTAATGGATGCAACTACTCAACATACCTATCTGCAACTATATATAGCATCAAGAATCAAGAACACAACTGACCACCTTACAACTCGACTCTCTATCTTGATCATCTCTTGTTCTAATCATCTACTTGCTATCCAATCTGAAAATCTAAGATCATACACTTCTATATTCTCTCGAACAATATTGTATTCAATCATCCAAGAGATATAGGAAGTTCAATTGTACTATATAGTCAAAATCCGTGTAATAGAGAACACATAGTTGACAAAAAAACTCTACTATTGTAAACCTATTCCTCCGGGTGAAGTGAGGGTTATTTGGTGAAAGGAAATTCCGAAGAGGAGCTTTGGGACTGGATGTAGGATGGGAGGTCCGAACTAGTATAAAATCCCGGTGTGCTTATTCTATATTTACTTATATCAATATTATTTTAGTTGCATCATATATTTTGTCACATATACTTGCATATACACTACACGATCCACCCCGTAGAACTAACACAAAGTACGATTAAAGATGAGTGAAGTTGAGTTAACTTCTTTTGGTAAGGTCGTGTATTTAAGAGTAGTACACAAGGTTAAAATTAATTTTATATAAATAATAGTTACAAAATCATACAAGTTAAGGATTTATATGAAACCCTAACATATCCTAGGTCAAGGAGTTGGTAGGCTATGCAATTCAGAAGGCTACACGGTACATGGGGGACCTTGTATGGATTACCCCAAAAGATTTTTGGGAACGATCGTCACTGAATTACAAATTTATGTTTTGAAGATAAGTTTCATAAACTTAAACCTAATCAGTTTTATATATATCTAAGGCGATTTTATAAAATGTTTATGAATACCTATTCCATTACACTTAGAAACAATCATTGTTTCAAGAAATACCAAATTCCTAGCAAAGAAATTTCTATTAGAAATTATTAGTAGTAAAATGGATTTGGATACGATCCAAAGGTGAAACTAATTACTTGGGATGAAATGAAATTAACCAAACCTAAACAAACACAACGCATTAGGGTTTCTACTAAGTATTCTCTCATATTGAATATAAACTATGATTTTCTTATCAATATCAAGAATATATAATCCTCAGTTATCAATTAAAAAATTAAGAGTATTGACTCTGCCATATGGTATGATGCACAAATCCAATAGGATTCCAAGAATGATATCAAAATATGATTTTGATAGTTGTAATTGAAGGGATATGATCCATCCATTGCAAATTTGTCTTCAAGAGAAAGACTAATGTAGTTAGAATATAGTGAGCAACATTGATAAGAATAACATCATAAATTTCAATTATCGAAATTAGCTTAACAGATTCATCATTCAACATGCTCAGGTTGAGTCGGAATTTATTCACAAAATTATCGTCCGGTATGACTTTGTATTTTGGTACATATGTGTTGTAACAAAAATTATAAATACTAATTTAGAATAGACTGTTTTCACATAACTACCAAAGTGTCTCAAAGTTAGTGGGAGCGATATTGATTTTATGGGTTTTCAGATATGATTTAAGAACAGATACGAAAGTATCGTTCGACAAGCATAAGAGTTGAACAAATGTTTTGATAGAAATATCAAATAGTATAATTTTCAGTCAAAATGCAGAGAAAGCATGTGTCTAGAAGAAAGAACAATAAAAGGTACATAGATATTTCTGAATTATTAGTAAACAACATATTGCTGATTATTAACGATGTACTTATGTTAAAATCATTTCTAATTTGGTTGTTTAATACTCGATATTTGATTTATAAATTATATCTTTTGTAATAAGTATAATGGATGTTGGGAATATCCTAAATGACATACAAACACACCATATTAAAATGTTTAATATGGATCATGTAAGATGGATTCCTTATGCATTGACAATAGGAACTGTCATACATGATGTATTGTATACACCATCCTATTTAGCAAATGTAGTTGATACGTTACAAAATCCAAATTAAGATCGCTAAATGGCAGTTTAGAGTGTTATCAGATATTTACGAAATACCATAGAACTATTTACAGAAACAACAAACTTCTTTTGTAGGAGTATTTAGAACCAAACTTCATAAGTGATATTGAATATAATATGTAACTACTAGAATCATGTTTAAACCTTAGTTAAGGAGCTTTAAGTAAGAAATGTTCCAAACCAAAGGTTATGGCTGATTCGAGAAAAGTACATTGCCTTGAATAGCTCCACAATAAAAGCAATGTATAAATATCAATGCACAAATTGATAATTGAGCTAAGGGTGATTCCAAGTATTGAAAATACTACATCATTGCTTGTTATAAGCAAATTTTCCACAGTCTCCGAACAGACTCGAATGGTCGAACTGGATTAAGGAACAGTGAAGAAATGGATACAAATATTTAGAAAAACATCACAAGATGATAGAGTAAAGAAATACAAAAAAGATAGACATAAATAGGAACAAACTTCAAACTTGGTAGGCACATGTCGGGCCTGAGTTACGCCTGGAGTAAGACCGAGGAAAAACGAAGGAAAACCTGAGTCAAGCTCGAAGTGAAGAAATAAAGGAAGGCACAACTCAACATTGAAGTTACCTCGGCCCAAACCCAATGCAAGCCATAATTCAACCTGAAAGAACCTCAACTCGGCACCAAGTTGAGGTCCACAACTCGCGTTCGAGTTAGGGAGTAATGGTCGGGTTGGTTGCAAGCTTTTTTAGGGAGCGACGTGTGAACGTGGAGAATGCGTGGAGCTATTTTTGGAGACTATCTCTAAGATCTTCATCTAGGGGAAATGCACTTGGAAAAGGACTTTTTTGCTTCTTCCTTTTGAACTCTTGATTTCGATGAGATGTGAATTACACTTTGTTGGATTCTTACCAAGGTGTAAGCAACCAAGTTGTAAAAACAGCTTTATAAAAACAAAGGATAATCAATATAAAATGATCAAGTGGACATAGGCCACAATATTTGCCGAACCACTATAAAAATTGTGTGTTCTTCCCTTGCTTTTATTCTCTTCTTTTCTATTTTTCATATTCGATATTTTGTTTGGTGTTTGTGCCATTTTTGATCAAAACATTTTGGTGCTTTGACCGAGAGAACTCGAATTTAAAACTTAAAACTTGAACTAGAAGAGAGTAAGAGGCCATCTACATGGGAAGCTTTGATCGGAGGAAGTTAATAAGAATAAGGGAGCAACTAGAAGGTGTCCTCAAGATCAAACCCCTCATCCATCTATGTAAATAGAAAAGAGATGGAGAGAATGATGATGGAGATGTAAGATAGGATGATAGCTCACTAAGAGGAAATGCTTAATAGATTCTTCAAAAGAATAGAACAACGACGAACATCTTGAATTGCTGGAAACTGGAATTAGCACTTGAAAGGCGGAACAAGTGCACTTGGAAATGGGGTAGAGAAAGCAAGAGCCAACCCCTTGGAAATCCTTCAACTCGATACTGACCCAAGAGTTTAATCGGTGCCGAGTCAAGGGTACCGAGGGCATGATGGATGCAGAAGTCGGGCAAGATGGAGCATGCCCAAGGAAAGAGTTTGAGATACGGAATGCAATTTAAAACGTGAATGTACAACAACAGGAGTTGGAGCCAGGAGTCCTCGTAGGAACAGGGGCATGATGAAGATATGTATCAAAGACTTTCACTGGATGATAATGACAGAATTGCAAAGATGATAAAACAGGTACTGAGAAGTGGACCCTAAGAATGGAGCTTGAAGGATGTGAATAGGAATCCATTCAACCAAAACATCCTATATGCAAGGAATCCACCTAATTTTAAGCTATCGGCATTGGAGATGTATAACGGAAAGAGGCATCCGACCGTTTACTTGATAAGATATATCTAACATATGGAAGTGTTCGGTGCTTCTGAGGAAGTAATGTGATGGTGCTTCCTATTATATTTGATAGGTTTGGTAGCAATGTCTTTCAAACAACTGGAGAATGGGTCCATAGCATGTGGATCGAACTGGTAGACAGATTCATCAAACAGTTTAGAATTCATATAACATGACCGAAGTGTAGGATCGATTTCACCCAAGAGGGGAGATGAATAGGGTGATACTAATAATAATAAAAATTAATGTGGATATATATAAAATAATTGTAGCACAGATAATAACAGAATAATAAAGGCAGAAATAGAACAACATAGATTTACCCAGCTTCGGTAAATTCCTGCTTACGTGCTGCCCCCAAGGTTTCTGCTAGAAATTAAGAAGTCGGACGCTTACACATGTAAACTTGCGACACCTGCTATCGGCTAACCTAACTTTACGCTTAAAACCCTGCCACAACTCAGCCACTGAGTTGCGAATCTCAAACTACGCCTCGTAGTTTGTCCCTAGTCATATGACTAGAAAGTTACAAAATTTTAAAAGAAAAATTACAAAATAAAACTAAAAACAAAACAAAATAAAAACAAAACCCTATATTATCAATAAATCCCAAATACAAATAAAATAGATCGGCCCAAAAGAAATAAAAGAGTTCAGCCCAAAGGAAATAAAAGAAGTTGTCCCTCTTTATCTTTTTATTCTTATCTGCCAATTCCTTTTGCTTTCGTTCAGTCCTTCATTCGTTTCTCTTTCAAAAATTTAGGGCTTTGCTTTGTTGAAGCCACTGCTTGAAAAATGATGCTCGAAACCTTTGCTGGTATGCTTTTAATTCACTTCGAGGCTTCCTTGATTAGTTGAATTGTTCACGGCTGCTTCAAAATTGTCGAGCTTGAATGTTAAAATGGTGTGTGATTTTTCCCTTTTTCGATATTTGATAATACTCGACTTTGATTCGAGTTATTGGCTTGTGATTTATTCCAATGCCTTGCTCTGATAATTGCTTGAACTCGAATGCCCTTTTTTGCTGATGTTTATTTGGGAATTTATAGGGTTTGAATCCCTTATTTTACATTCGTATAATTTCGGTTTGAATTCTTCACATGATTTGCTCTGCTATTGATTTTTGATTGAACGATGTGATTAATCTTGACTTGTTCATATCATATGTATACTTCATGAATTTGAATTTAGGTCCGTTCTTTTCTCTTTTGACTTCTATGATTTCGGCACTCCGAATTTTCCGTTCATATCATATGTATATACATACATATATATATATATATATGTATGTATATATGTGTATAATTATTGTGCCTTTGTGTACATTCTGTCTGGAGCAGTTCTCTCTGGTTCGGTCTTGGCTTTACTCTAAGTCTGGTTGTCTTGATGCATTGCATCATGTGCTGCCTTGCGTCTGACCATATGCATATGTTGTTTAGTACTCCTGAAGCTTGTTCATTGCTGGTGTGTTGCAGTCGAATTCTGGTTGTTATATTTGTGTACTTTTGAGTTGGTTTTCATATTGCTTTGGGTTGTTTGGAATTACATGACCAGTTTGCTTGAGTCTGTTGCTTCGAGCCAGTTTATGTTGTAACTGGACTTGGATATAGTATCATGTTGAATTGCTTGTCAAGTTATAGTGACCTGCCTCGAGTTCGAATGGTCTGGTTCATGTTGTTATTTCATGTATGCTGTCATGTGAACCATTTGACTGTTGAGGCTGTGTTGCTTGATTGCTTTGATCAAGCATTTTCACTTGAGTTGAATCCACCATTTGGTTGGGTTTGACCTTGTGCTCACCTGTCCCTGCAATCTTATCAAGTGTATATCGGTGTGCAAGGCATTATGACATGTACATTGATGCACTATGCATGTTACAAGTTGTTCGTGTAAGATGAATTCAAAATAAATGATGATGAACAACCCAAATAACTGAGGCAAATAAAATTTTCAAACACACGCTTTTATTGTACACTGCAAAATATTTCTTCTTCAATTTTGCTGCATTAGTGTTTATTTTGCAGATAATTCAGATGCTAGATACAGACTAGAATAGAGTTGAAGATAAAAATACGAGTGTGAGTGAATATGTAGTGAGGTGACATTGTAAATTGAAAAATGTGTTGTAATTGAAAATGTGTTGTAACTGAAAATGTATATAGATAGTGAGAGCTCAAATTTGTACTATTCAAAATTGTAATAAAATATTTGTTTAAATAAAATATTTGTTTGAATATGAATTCTGTGTTATTTATTTTATTCATCAAATATTTATTTAATTATGTGAAAAATAAAATAGTACAATAACAAATACATTTAAATGAATATATATATATATATATGTTTATTATCATCAAACAAAAAACATATACTAGCATATTCAATATAAAGAACGTGATGATTCTTTCGAACCGAAGCAGAGGACCATAGAGACCCTACGAAGTTACCTAACTAGATTCAATGCGGCAACCGCTGTGGTTCATAAGCCGGATCCAACGATTGTTCTAATTGCTGTAGTATCAAGAGTTGCTAGTAAGACCGATTTTAAAGTTTCTTTGGAGGAAGATCAACCAGTGGATCTAATGGATTTTTATTATCAAGCAGAGAGGTATTTGTGCCAGGAGGACATAGAAACTGAAGGTGCTAATGTGATTGTTATGAGCGATGGAGGACCATCAAAAATAAGACATGGAAAGGATAAAGGAAAGCGGAAAGCTGATTACGGCTTCAGAGGTCCAAAGCGGTTGAAGTGGGAACCAAAGTTTTCCTTCTACACTGAACTAACAAAGACCCCAAAGAGGATCCATTTGGATACTGCAAACTAGATTTTTAACTAAGCAGAAATCAAAAGGAGTTAGAACATCGAGATGAAGACGAAAGGACTTGAAACTTGGCATGCATGTCTAGAAAAGGGAAAGAAGAGATCCCAGAAAGTTTCATCCTAAGATTGCATAAGGGAACAACTTGGCACCGACTCATTTCATTCAGTGCCAACTCATTTTTTGACCTCGAATTAATTCATCAACTTTATGCGACCTATTCTCTACTTCCCCAGAGTATGCCTAAATGTTTTCATGAGATTTTGATGACCTATCATCAAGTTTGAAGAGGGAACAACTGAAATAGCCAAGCAATTCAAGCGATGTAGGAACTATCACCAAAGTCAACCAAATTACTAGAGAAAAGGAATAAAACACATCTACTCGAAAATAGGAAGGAGGTAGAAAAGGAGCGGAGTTATTTCCACTTAAGGAAATGACTAGGTACCAAGTCATTTGACTCAGCAACGAGTGATTTATTTCACTTAGGTGACTCCGAGTATTCTTGTACAACTTCGAACCGACATCGGGACTTAGCTTTAACTGAACTTCTGACCAACACGACTGTTTCCCCTATAAATACTAACCATTGAGCAATAAACAGGATCTGGTTTTTGGCCATCACTACACGGAAGTTGTGCCTCTTCTTCATCTTCTTTCTCCACACAATAATCACCAAGGCAGTTATTTTGGGTAATTTTAGGACTTAGAATCCATCCAACCCATGTACTTATGAATTATTCTCTATCAAATATCTTATAATCTCAAACAAACGGCATCAAAACTATAAGCAACAAAGCTATAAAGTGGATGTAGGCCATATATTGCCAAAGAAATATAAAATCTTATGTCTCTCTACATTACTGTTATTGTCCTTTTATTTCAACTGTTATCTGCTAGATCTAGGTCTCACAAGTTCCCTACAATCTATTCTTGGGTGTTGATCCATTTTTGGCATCAACATTTTGGTACATTCACTAAGAATATTGGACCTAGACTTTGATCTACTTTGGATTGCATAAAATCCAAAAGTTAGAACTGGAAAATTTGCTTGGAGAAATTAAAGAGTTGGTATTCCAATAGCTCCAAGGAAAGGAAAACCTACATCTGGAAGATCTGTAGGAGCAACCGTTGGTGGCGATGAAGCAAACACCTACCAAATGGAAGTAAACAATGGAAGTACGCTGCTCAGATCTTCCACTCAACAAGAAGTTGTCGCTAAAGAAGACTTAATCATATTATCAATGATCTAAACTAGAAATAACTGATAGTTAGAAAGCTGTCATGAATAAGATGAATGCATTTCTAACTTTGCAATCGCCAACAACAAGAGATGGGAAACATCTCCTGTAATAGAATAAGAAAATTCCTCAGTTTTAGGTCTAAATCGAGGGATGAAAAGCAAAAATAGAAGGAAGCAACTGCCGAAGTTTCAAGGGAAGTTGCAGGAGGAAGTAGAGGGGTTCTCCCTGTAAGGAGACAGGATGGTGCCGATAGAAAACAACTTGACGCCGACCCAAATTTTTGGGTGAACACTCCATATGAAGGTGACACCATGCTCGTTTCAGACTCGAAAGAAGATATGAAGCTTGATGGTGGAGACATAGGATTGAATACTAGTGTTAATGGCCAAAATGCTAGAACTGGAGCACAGACAGTTGTGGTAAGACCAACTGCACACCAACGGAACGTTGCAGGAGTAGTTCTCCTAGAGAATGAAGAACCTAGGCTTCAGTTGGCAAACCAAGATCGTTTACGGAGTCAAACACTTGGGGTAGCCCGTAACAACCGACTTGTAGATAATCGCGCCATCGAAGAGTATATCTCCGACATGGTCAAATGATTGATGGAGGAAACCAGGAGTAGGAAAAACGAAGATTGGGATTCTACGTCAAGCCGAACCCCCTTTATCGTGAATGTCTTGAGAGAAGAATATCCTCGAAGTTTTGCTATGCCGACTATGCCATCATAAAATGGAACAACGGACCCTAGATGGCACTTGTTTAAACACGAATGGTATATGGATGGAGCTAGAGCTGCAGATGCCATTTGTTATACGTGTTTTCCTATCTTCTTGGAAGGAGTCGCTTCCATGTAGTTCAAGAGACTAGCATCATATTCTATTTCCACTTTTGATGATTTAGCAAGAAAGTTTCTGGAACATTTTAAACTTCACACTGCATGACCAAAGGACGTGATGTCCTAATCTGGCTTTTCCCAAAGGCCCAATGAGTCATTGAAAGCTTCTTGAACCGGTTTAACATCGTAATTACTAAGGTGAGCAATCCAAAGGAAGATATAATATTTATGGCTTTGGTTCGTGCTATTCATCTGGATACGAATTTTGGTAAATGATTAAAATAAAGCAACCAAATACCATGGAAGAGTTTCATTGAAAGACGAAACGGTTTCTAAGGCTGGAAGAAGCAAGTATGGTCGAAGGCAGAACCGTCGATGAGCAACCGAAGGAAGTGATTTAGAGTAATGTTGCAGTTAAACAGGATGGAAACAGCTCTGCAATAGCTACAGGAGGTGTAGGAAAGAATGCAAATCAGAAAAAGAGAAACCATAATTCTGGTAGGCGTGACAGGAACGGAAAACATCTAAGGCTTGAAGACTATACACCATTGAATGGCAGCTTAGAAAACATCTACCTTGGCACTCAAGGAACCGAGCAATACAACAAACTGCCCAAGAGGGAAGCGTCCGGATAGCAAAAGCGATCAAGGAAGTTTTGCCACTTCCACGAGACTCATAGGCATAAAACAAATAAGTTTTGACACTTGAAATACTTGATTGAGGAATTGATAAGGAACAATAGGCTCCATCAATACATGATGAAACCATAAAACCTGATCAACCTGCTGGACCACAAGTACCGAAGGCTCAAGGAAATCAGTTCGAACCCGGCGAAGAAGGGCCTAGATGTGTGGATCTACGATTAGTTATAAACACCATCACTAGAGGACCTCATCCAGCATAGAAGAGTTGGGATGAAAGGGAACGATATGCCAGTTCTATGAAGCATGCCCCTTAGGAGAATCACTACACTGTTGAACATGGATCTCTGGCTAAGCAATAAAGAATGATTACTGATGACATCGATTTTCAAAATCAGGACACTGAAGGTGTTGAAGCACAAAATTTCAACCCAATGGTAATAACGGTTGGGCTCGGTCCATCAGTTATGCATCGAGTTTTGGTCGACGGTGGTAGTTCGGTTAACATTCTATTCCGAAAGATGTTTGACCAGATGAAAATCAACATGAAGGATGTAACTGCCTACCGAATGAAGATTCAGGGATTTACAGGTGAAGCAACCAGTTAGGATGATCAATCTACTTGTGGAACTTAGAGATAGAGAATGTAGAGTGGTCTTTATCTAGATATTTGTGATCGTTGATGAGTATTTTGCTTACAATGCTTTCTTAGGTCGACCGGCCCTCACTGATTTTAGAATCTCTTTGGTTCCATGGTGTCTCATGGTGAAATTCTCAATGGAGAATATGACATGAGTAATAAGAGGAGACGAAACCACTACTAGAGAATGCTATGTTGTAGAATTACATGAATCAAAGCGTTGTGAAAAGGGGAAGAATGTGGGGACGACTCTCCATATTCTTGAACTTCAAGCATAGCTACTATAGAACCACCCTTGGCTCGAGGACCATAGTCATTTCGACGAGGCTATGGACCCTAGAAAGAAGAGTACATGGGAGGTACGAGCATCACTGGTGAAGTTTAAGGTGGCTATCCCTATCGATATGTATGACCCAACTCGGGTCTTGAAAATAAGTTCGCAGTGGGGAATCAAGATGCAAAATGAATCTATAAAATTTCTTCGTGCCAATCTGGATGTGTTCACTTGGACGCATTCTGATATGTGTGGGGTATTGTCGAAGGTAGCATGTTACACACATAATATCGATCCCATGTTCACACCGGTAAGGCATAAGAGATGCAGTTTGGGTCCGTTGCGATCCACTGCATTAAAGGAGGAAGTGCATAAGCTATTGGCCAATGGCTTCATCCGTGACGCAACATATCCTGAGTGGGTGTCAAATCCTTTGTTGGTCTGGAAATCGAACAAAAAGTGGAGAACTTGCATCAACTACTCAGATTTGAATAAGGCTTGCTTGAAGGATAGCTTTATATTGCCTAGAATCGACCAACTTGTTGATGGAACTATAGGGCATGAACTGCTCTCATTCATGGATTCCTATTCAGGTTTTAACCAAATTATGATGCATGAGCCTGATCAGGAGAATACTAGTTTCATCACAGACCTGGGGCTATACTGCTACCGTGTAATGCAATTCGGCTTGAAAAATGCCTGAGCTACTTACCAAAAATTGGTAAACACAATGTTCAAAAACTAAATTAGACAAATAATGGAAGTGTATATGGATAACATGCTAGTGACATCACGAGGGGCCGAAAATCATCTGGATGATCTCTGGGAGAAGTTTGAGATCCTCCGGAAATATGGAATGAAACTGGACCCACTGAAGTGTTTATTTGGTGTTGCCTTAGGGAAATTTCTCGGATTCATAGTGAACGCAATGGGCATTAAGGCCAATCTAGAGCAAATTTCTGCATTATGAAATGTTAAAGCCATGATGATGAAAAAGGAGTTACAAAATTTGAATAGAAAGATCGTAGGATTGAGCCGCTTCATATCCAGAGCGACGGGTAAGTGCATACCATTCTTTGATGCATTGAAGAAAGGAAAGAAAAACTTTGAGTGAATCAGAATTACCATACCGCTTTTAAAGAATTACCGCAACACATGGAGACACCATTGGTACTGCCCAAACTAACGGACGGAGAAGATCTGTTCATTTACTTGGCAGTGTCTACCCATACAGTAAGCATGGCACTGGTGCATGAGGAAACTAGGATTCAATGACCCATATACTACATTAGCAAGTGGTTCACCAGGGCTGAACGAAACTACCCGAAGCTAGAGAAGTTGGCATACTACTTGGTGATAGCATCAAGGAAACTACGGCCGTACTTCCAAGCTCGCCTAATCAAGGTGTTGATGAATCAACCCTTGAAACAGGCGTTATACCATCCTAAGACTTTAGGATGGCTTATGATGTGGAACATCAAGTTAAGCCAATATGATGTAACTTATCATATCCAGATGGAAATTAATGGACATGTGTTTGCTGACTTCATTGCTGAATTCATGATTCGAGAAGAGGAGGAGGAGGACACTACGTTCATAGCATCACAATGGATGTTGTTTGTCAATGGTGCATTAAACATATTCTTCTCAGGAGCGGGAGTTGTGCTTGAAACTCCCAGAGGACGGTCAATCTGTTATGCTCTAAGGCTAGAATTTCCTGCAACTAACAACGCGGAGTACGAGGCATTAATAGCAGGATTAAAGATTGTGAAGGAGCTAGAAATAAAAGCTCTGCATATCTACATCGACTCTCACCTAGTCGTCTATCAGGTGAAGAGAGAATATCAAACTAAAAGAAATTGGGTGATGAGCTTCCGCTTGCTCTATAGGCTTATAGAACGACACATAAATTAGCGATCGGACACTCATCGTTCACTTTGGCATATGGTTTAGAAGTTATGATACCAATCGAACTGGAAGTCCCCTCTCATCGCAAAAGGCACTTCAATCAAATAGAGAACAAGCAGCTCCTACTCGAATCACTTGACCAGATTGATGAGAAGCGGGAGGAAGCCGAATTGAGAACCGCTGATCACCAGAAGTGAGTGGAATGATATTTCAAAGCCAAGGTTCGCAACTGCACCTTCGAAGTGGGAGATCTCATCTTGAAATGGATCTTCCCAGGTACAACAGCGCTTGGCCCAAACTGGAAAGGAGCCTACGTAATCGACCAAAACTTGGAGACGGAACATACAAGCTAGCAACAGTCGACGGAATCTCGCTTCCACGTGCTCGGAACAGTGACTCGCTGTGACACTAGTACATTCGATATATATATATATGTATTTCTTATTTTCCAAAATAAGCCGTCCAGAGAGACTGGAGGCATTGTAAATAGGTAGGACTTTCCTTTTTCCCCTACTTCTTCAATAAAGCTGGCTTCTTGAACTAATGGAACCGAATTCTTGTAAGCAAACCGCCGAGTCGATGGGGAAAATGGACTAAAACTGCTGAATCGATGTGGAAAATCAATCCAAACCATCTGAGAATCGGCGTTGCTTCAGCAACGTTGGGAAGGTTCAAAAATCAATCCAAACCTTCTGAGAACCGGCGTTGCTTCAGCAACGTTGGGAAGGTTCAAAGCCACCGGGTCGACAGGGAAAATGGACTCATACCACTGGATCAATGGGGAAAATCGACCCATGCCTTTTGAGAACTAGCGTTGCTCTGGCAACATTGGGAAGGCCCGTATTCCCTGTGTGCCACATAATAAGCTGTATGTTGCTTGTTAAACCAATGGGACTGCGTTCTTGTAAGCAATCTCTCTGTGCGCCATACAATAAGCCGCATGATGCTTCTTGAACCGATGTAACCATGTTCTTATAAGCAATACCCCTATGTGCCACCAAATAAGCTATAGACTGAGAAAATACTTCTCACTCTCTGGACAAGAAGTATGGACTCCTAAAACCGCCGAGTCGACGAGGAGAATCGACTCAAATCGCCGGATCAATAAGGAAAATCGATCCCAACTTCATAAGTACCAGTGATGCACTGGCAATACTAGGTAACTTTCCCATTTTCTATTTATTAGTTTTACCTTGGTAACACCGAGTGATTGTTAAAATTTCTAAGTACCGGCCTTGCTTTGACAACATCGAGAATGTTTTCAATTGCCGGATTGATGGAAAATCAATCTTCATTTTCCAAGGATTAGCATTGCTTCGATACATCAAGAAAATTCGAAACCACCGAGTCGACGGTGAAAATCAAACCAAACCGTCGGATCGACCATAAAAATGGATCTCGGTCTTTTAAGTACCGGTGTTGCCCCAATAATGTTGTGAGATGATAAATCACTAGGCTGGTTGAAAAGTTAACTCATAGTTGTCAAAAGTTGACATCGCCTGGAGATAGGTGGCGACAGAAGGGACTGAACGCTCAGAATCAAGCAACGAAACCACAAGTTCCTGGAGATAGAAGCTATCACGCAATTCAAACCGAGGGCAAATAAATTCCCAGAACACCTGGTCTCTCATCGAGTGCTTAAATCTGGCATTCGGAGTAACCCGTCCTGTGGAGTGGGGGGTACACACTCATACATGGTCGAGAAGAGCTAAACTGAACAGTTGTGGAGTTGGCTAAACCAAGACACGCCATAATTCTGTTACACTGAAAGGAGCATATTAGCAGTCACAACTGAACTAAGTAACATAGTATGCTAAATAACTGCAGAAGTGTTATTTACAAGCACAGAGCTGCAGTAAATAAACAAGTTACACTATTTACATGTACAGAGCTACAGTAAATAAACACGTCATACAAAATAGCGGCATATAATATGGGAAATTGTAGAGTAGGCAATCGTATTATATATACATGTAGAGGTGCACAAACATGCACAGTACATAGAATGCAGGAAAAGTACATAAGAGAGATTACAATAGAAAAGCTAAATCTTTCATTACTAATATCCTTTTATATAAGTAGTGGGAGCCATTCCTGCACGATATCGGTTTGTTTTAGACATCAAGAAAGCTAAAGTACAGACTTGTCCAATGTAGCAACATCACACAACAAAAAAGAAACAAAGTACATACTTGATGTACACGTCGACACAAAATGCAAAATGCATAGCTGGCACACATACTACTATGTCTTCCCTTTCTTCCCGGTCCGGCCACCTTTCCCAGTATCGCTTGGACGAATCTCTAAATTTGACCTCCTCTTTCTTTCCTTGTTGAGGGCACTGCCTTCCTTAAGTGCATAGAATCTCCTCCTATGGCGGGACTAGATACCTTAGATTCTCCTGCAACCATGCCACCATCCTTCAGCTTTCGGACCTTGATTGTAGTTGGAGTCTTTCGCTTTGTCTCTTCCTTCTTCTTTTTTGCTTGTTTCTCTTCCTTCTCCTTCTTAAGTCTCTCCGCCATCGTCTTTATGTCAGTTGGGTCCGACCTGCCTGTGATCATCACATTAGCTTCTTGAGACACGGAAAGATCCTCCTGGTTCTGCAATGCTCCTATCCGCTTGGAGTCTGGTCCAGGATTGAAGTTCGAAACTGGAATTGAACTTGAAACCGCTACCGAGATAGTAGTGGAAGCGGTAAAGATGGCGGCGGCTTTTGAGTCTGGGTAGCTGGAGGCAGAGACGAGAGAAACGGTAGACCCACAAGTTAGAAAACACAGTTGTATAGTTTAGTAAAGGACTCCAGATAAACTGAAGCTTTTGCAACACTGGAGAAAAGAGAGAAATACCTGAGCCCGAAGTCTGATCATGAACTTCAACTTCGAAGCCCCCTTCGATGGTTTCCATTTTAGTAGGCATAGGGCTGTCAACGGATGCAAACGGATGTCGATATGGCCGTATCCGCATCCGAATCCGAAAATTTAAATCCGAATCCGCATCCGATATCCGCGGATATATGAGAATTAACATCTGTATCCGCATCCACGGATATTTTTCGGATATCCAAAAATATCCGCATCTGAAAAAAAGCGGATATTTCTAGATATCCGAAAATATCCGAAATATCCACATCCGAAATTGAATAAGATTTTTATTATACTAATATTTTTGAACTAAAACAATTACTTTCTCAAATGACAATCCACACACTACAATACTAATCAGTTTTTCAAATGAAAAAATGGCAACACATATAATATCAAACAAGTTTACACGATATTACATCAATTCAAATGATAAAATAACAACAACATAATGACAAA
Source organism: Allium fistulosum (assembly GCA_030737815.1). NCBI lineage: Eukaryota > Viridiplantae > Streptophyta > Magnoliopsida > Asparagales > Amaryllidaceae > Allium > Allium fistulosum. Next base: position 1,025,707,250 of record CM060906.1, read on the forward strand.
ATGGCAATACACATAAAATTTCGGATCGGACGGATGTTTTTCGGATACAGATATGCCCATATCCGCATCCGCATCCGGTTTTCTTTTCGGATATCGGATATCTGCATCCGCTTTTCGGATATCGGATAATATCCGTTTTTCGGATACGGATCCGGACGGATTTCGGATTTTTCGGGTATCCATTGACAGGCCTAAGTAGGCAGCTCAATAACTGGGAGAAGGTAAAGCTCGTGCAGAGCTTCAAAAGCTAAAAGGGTACCGACGGTTGCATGACCGAGCCCGAGCCCGAGCCCTGACGTGGGAATGGTCACTGCTGGCTCTTGAGATTTGGAAGCGGATGTTTCATCTTGAACAGAAGAACTAGGGCCAACAAAAGCCATAACAGCAGCCCCGACAGTGGCATTCTCCATCTCTTCTTTTAGAATCTCCTTGCCGGATGCAAGAAAATCCATGTCCTCAGAGAACTGAGATAGGGGGCCAAGAGTTCTTCTTTGGAGCGCAGGTCCCGGCTCGCTCTGACCTGATTAATACTTCTTCCCAAACAATGGCGAGAGTTCGGGGTTAGTTATCTCCTAACCACCTTAAACTCCCCTTGTTCATGACGATGCAAGCATAGAAGTATAGCACAGTAGCGTCCATTTGGGTCGTCATTTCGGCGTGTTGTTTTTGAAGATCTGAAAGTTCCGACCGAGTGACCAAGTGATCAATTTCGATGCCCAACTTATCAGATTCAATCTTTTCTTTCTCCTTGGCCAATTTTGCATTCTCCTCATGAAGTCGAGTAAGTTCTATGGCCTACCCGATGAGAATCTGATCTCGGGCTTTGATGGCATTTTCTCCCTTAGTGACACTCTTTCAATTTAAATGGCTCCTTATGTGCGTCTTTAAGCTGATCTTCAATTACAAGGACTGCTCTTTCATGTGCCCAGGTCGCTTCCTTTAGCAACTTGTCACTTGTGGTCTTTCCCTTCAAGGCCGCATCTCTATCAATCTTCAGCCGAGCTATTTCATTATCACGATCCTTGAGCATTCGGTCGTGATCATCCCTTTCTGCCTCAAAAGAAAGAATTTGCTGGTAGTTAGCTCAATTCACATCAGAAAGAGCTCGGATTAGACGTTGCCACTCAAACCCAGCCTCCAAGTCCTCGTGGACTGTCTCAAGATTTCAAAGTGAGTCAACTTTGTTCGTGGGCTTTATATTATGATCAAACTTAACCCAGTGCAAGAATAGATGTGGGTAAGCAAATTGAAGTTGAGATGGGCCCGGCGGAAGTGTGTACTTCTCACTACACTTAGAATAAGTAGGAGTAGCAGTGGTAGTTATGGCCCGAGAGGATGGGATTTCCTGCATTGCAGCAGTCTGAACCTTAGTGTAAGGAGGAGTGATGGATGATGTAGTCCCACAACTATCATGGGAGTCCTTGTGGCACTCATGAATATCACCAGGGACATCACCTTCACCATCCCTTCTTCTCTTCTCTCCCTCTTGCAGTCTCTCTCGAGATGGTGGGCCTCGTCATCGACTTCTCTATCTTTTCTTCTCCTTCTCTCATCGATTTCGCGGTAAGGGCTCTGCGCTAGATCTAAGTTCCAATCTCTATAAGATCTAGAATTTTGATATAACTGATTGAATGGTCCATAACCCATGGAACCTGAAATGAGAAAAAGAACAGAATTAGCGTTGGAACTTCAAAACTTTACTTAATGCAGAAATGCATGTCCATGATCCTAAAATAGAGTGTGTAGTGCCTGACGACCCCCTATATACTCTACCAACCATATTGGCATGGTTTCAAAGTTGGAGTCTCTCCGCCTTCGCTTATGAAACCACCCGGAGATAGGGAGATATCTGAACCAATCTCGCCTAGCATCTCACTAATTGTGAAGTCTCTGTATTTGCTCAAATTAATGGAGGTGTCTCTTAGAGAGCGCGAATGTGTCGTATCTCCCATCAGAGTTTCTGAAACTTGGCCTCTAATTGATCGAGAAGTCTCAACAATTAACTGTTCTGGAGAAGACGTGATAGGAAGTTTGGGATTCATTACTTTAGTAATTAGTAGTTTTGGAGGACGCGAGTGAGGAAGATCGGGGCTCATTCCCGGCAATTCACTGTAAGATTCATCGCCTTCCTCAGTGGCGTGAAAATCAATTTCATTGTCATTGCCCGCAGCCTCATCCTCCTCCTCTACAACCATGGTTGTTTCCCTTCTCTTCTCTAGATCAACTCGTCTTCCTTCGAGATTGGGGACATCCTTCTTATTTCATTCCTATCCCTCGAGATATCTTCTCAGCAGACAGATCAGTCTCAACATCGGGGGCTTCTTTAGGTTGTAATTCACTCGACGGACCAACTGTACCTCCCTGAGCATTCTCGTTGGAACTATGTAACGACCCTTATTTTTAATGATAAAATATTTAAATAATTGATTTAAATATTGAATCGTTAATTAATTGACGGTCCCAAAAATATGATTTTTAGCATACGATCAAATCAGGACTCAAGTCCAATTATGTTGAGTTCGTCTCAACGCTGCGAGTTAAAATGAGTATAAGGATCGCTATATTTGAAGATCGGATGGTTCGATGGTCGAAATGATCTTGAAAAGCGTGGAAGTATCATCTCGGAGCATTGTCTCGAATAGCAATGAAATTTATACTATCGGGATTGGAAAAATGAGGTAATGTACATTGATGGGTTTCGTTGCGATCGGACATACCGTGTGATCGTGCGAGCTTGAAACGTATGACCGTTTATTTGATAATCAACAAACAATATTATATTATTACAAATAAGCTAAACCATCATCTCTCTCTTTAGCAGTTACTGTTCCATTCAAAGGAATGGCCGCCACTTCTATTTCATTTCAAAAATCAAAATCTGGTGATTCAAGCCACTAAAAATCACGAGATTGGATTCGTTGGACTCGAGGTGAGATAGGCTTCAAATCCATGTAGGTGCTGAAATATGCGGTTGCACTTGGCCGAGATCCACCTTTTAGCTCGAAACCAGGGTTTCACTTTATGGACAATGTAGGAGGAGTTAGGCAATGGGGACGGGACCATTGAGTTTCTTTACATGAAGTGCACCTTCCCACGCGATTTGGTCAAATCCGATCAACCATAGCAATTTGCGTCATGAGCAGGTCGAGAGGAAGAGAGGCACGTACGTGAATTAATAGGATGAACCGAGCTTCGTCATTTCGATGCCGGGGCGGAGGGCTTATGCATCGTGGCATGTAAGTGACAACGGATGTAGATTTCGTTGAGTATCTATCGAGTTAGAGAGGAGAGAAGGTAGTGAGTTTGTAGGTTATGTCGTATCCATGCATATATAGGAATGTGCAAGTTTGGGGAAGAAAGATTAGCAAAGGTAATTTGTTAAATTGTTAATTAATTATGTTAACTAATTATTTATATAATCCAATTTCTTATAATACTCATACCTTTTGCATACGAGGTTCGTTTTGGACGTCGTTTCTTGTGTTGCACTCGTGATGGAGAGCTCTAAGACTTGGTGATGGTCTAGTAATATTTGGTTGAGGTGAGTGATATTGTCTCTTACCATATTATGATTATTAGTATAGTATTAAAATGACGTTTTTAGATGATTTCTAACTTTAAAATGTGATTTCTAAAATACTTAAACCTATATCTTATTTAATAAAAGAATTAAAAGTGTTTTAAAATGGCTTTACATTAAATATCACATTTTCCCATTGACACACTTTTTCGACGATATTGCTTGATTTAGGCTATTTTTGGTATTAATCTTGCATTGGTTGCTTGGATGTATTGTATTGTGTTATTATAGATGTATGTAGGCTATTAGAGATGTTTTTATGCTTGTTGGTTGCATGTATGATTGTTTGCTTAGTTTGGTTTAAAACGTCGTTCGTAGGCGATATGGTATTAGAAATATCCCATACGATAGGATTTCGTGCATGCCGGTTGATATAAAGACGGAAGATGGATTTGGAGATGTGCTTCGAATTTCGGGATGGATGCCGGACGTTTTCATTTTGTTTGTATTAAACCACTTTTGGTTAAGTACACAACCAAAGTGTTCATTATCAACTGCTCTGGAGTGGTCAATATCTACCACTATTAATAATGGTCTATTTGGCCAATTTTGACGTGGATGATGGAGAGACTTCGAGGAGCATGATGCATGGTTCATTCATTTGACGTTCAATTTTAATGTTATGGCTCTTCGATGAGTGGTTTTGGCAGTGAAGCGAAGATGGGATTCTTTGACGCGATGACTTCACGATTCGACGACGACGATGATTCTGTGATGGGAAGTGATGGCTTCGATGATGGATGGCTACACTTTGGAATGCAGAGTAGTCGGGTTAAAGGGACCGTGGAGGAAGATTTTGGGATGCACAATGACATTCTATGACCGACGATAGCTGTCTATAATAGTTTCCAACCACGACGATTTCAGACGGGAGTTTTAAGGAAAGTTCCAGGATGTGCTCTCCTAGTGATGATGTATGCAAAAGGATTATTGATACTCGAGATGATGAGACACCCTTGTGAGATAACAGTATATGAGGATGTGATTAGAGTCTGTTGATGTTAGGACCTGATCTTCCCGTACCTTAGAGTTCGTTGACATTAGCACCTGGGTAGGGTTATGTACTATAGTCCGTTGACATGAGGACATAGTGATGATATATCAAAGTTCATTGACATTAGAACTTGTCTGTACCCTGATGGATCGAGTGGCCACGGACGTTGAGTAGTCCTTGATGACAAGATAGAGTATATGAGTATCATGTAACCAATGCACTGAGTGAGTGAATGTGAAGATGGATGATAGATGCTATGTTTGCTTGATTGTTTATCACCTTAGGGATGTCACATAATGTAAATATATTCGATGCAGATATCTAGACACCCTTAGTACTTTGATCTATAGTACATCCATGATGACTATGATGTAGAGTAGCATATATTCAATGTCATGTGCTAACTCTATGGATGCAGGGACATGTCAGGTATGATTCTCTATACTCTCTATTCCATATACTTTTATAATGTTCTGAGATTATTTATCGCTCACACCAGACTGTTGTCCGACTCGAGATTTTATGCTTTTCTTCTTATTAACACGGGTACTCTTAAATGAGTAGACTAGGTAGCAAGTGTAAACAACACTTGGAGCTGTGCAGATGGACTAGCAGAAGGTGACACTTTTTCATATTTATATTTTGGAATTATTATTATTTATTCCGCTATGTGACATCGTGGAGCCTTGACAGTGTTGACTAATTATTGTTAGAGATAGTTTATCGGTTGAGTTTATTTATCAATTGTATAAACTCTATTACTGTTTTGCATAACTATAGGAGCCTGTGTACTCTGATTCTATGGTCATGTAGTTATTACTGTCTCGCTTGTTTTATATCTATGATGATTATTATATTTTATCTGATGTGCTATGAGATATACGATAAGTTATGTGATTGTTTGATGTTTTCTCTCTTCTCTTATATTCCCTTCTCTTCTTTTCTATTCCCCTTCTTTGCTTCTATTTCTTTCCTTGATAATCATCCTATATCGACCGGATGCTCCAGCATCGCACTATTCGGTTATGTGAGCATCAGAAGTGTAGGGCGGTCATCACATTTGGTATCAGAGCTTGGGTTACGTGATTAACCTGAGTTGATAGCGTGATCTAGTAGAGATAGGGTAGGAGTTGTCCTTTAGAGAGGATCGAGAGTATATTTATATACGAAAGAATGCATATTTATTATATATTTTGGTTTTCAAAACTATATAGTAGTATATATAGTATATAAGTTATATATTGCACACACAAGTACCATTCATGCAGCTTTTCTTTATGAGAGACTGATCATTCTTATTATATATTAAGAGCGATCTGGCATATGAGAAATGCTGTTATTGATTCCATCTTTAGAGAAGAGGAGTGGGCAGGATCGAGGGCCACTAAACCCAATTTACGGAATATGTTTGCAGAGACTGTGTGAATCATTATTCTGGAATGCCCAGTTGCTCCAAATGATTCTGGTGCTCAAGTGTAGATGCCTAGAGTCGACTTTGCCAAGCTGTGTAAAGACTACCATGAGTGTAGGAGGCAGACCATTCCTTGGAACGGAGTTGGCTATTGAGGTATAAGACAAGATGGGTATTTGCGAATGGATCTTTGATGACTTGGAGTCAGATGACACCATGTGGCAAAAGTTGACCTCTAGTTGACCTCTAGATGACTCCAGGGATGAACGATGAACTGGTGGAGTAACCTTATAGCTTCGATTACCAAGGAACATTTTACTTGAGATCAATTCATAGTTCGCTTCAAGGAATATTTATCTCGACTTTTCAAAAGGTGTTGTTTAGGAAGTTTGTCGACTTGAAGTAGGGCGATATATATATGTTGGAGTATATGGTCGAATTTGATGTGCTGTCAAAGTACGATCTATCTTTTATTAATACTCCACTCAGAATGAATAAGAAGTTTATAATTTGGTTGAGCGATCATCTTGGGAAGCAATTGATTAGTTATATTGACGAGAGCTTCAAGAAGTTGATCGAAAAGGCTTTACGAGCCTATACCTAGTGTAGAAGGATTGTCGCGAACCAGTTAAGTAGGGATAACCCATGGAAGCACATGTATTGATTGCCATTCTGATTTCGTCGAGTGCTCCATCGACGAAAGAGAAGGGAAATGGCATTACCATTTGAGGTATGCTCTCCACTTATGGCGTTTCCATACATATTTTATTTGACCCCGAGGTTTCAAATTCCCTCATATCCTGTGATTTGGTAGATAGAATGAGATTGAGACCTGAGATAGTTAACTGACCTTTTAATTATGATGAACCCTGTTGGGGTTGCAACTAGCCTATACATGGTTTGTATAGACTTTGTCTTATCAAGTCATGCATGTTTGGTTCTTTGTTATTGATTTGTTTTGGGGTTTAATTGGGTTCGGTATTATGCTCTGGGAATTGACTAGCTGAAGGGGTGCATAATAGTGGTGGATTATGAGAGGCCGTTGGCGACTTTAGGGACAGACGATGAGCGAAAGGTAGTGTTCGGCTACCCACCCGATGATGAGGTGATGGTTAGCTTTCTATATTCGCTTGATATCCCATATGACGAGTTGCCACCTGTTCCTGTAGCTAGAGAGCATCCGGACACATTCGATGAGGTGACCGGATTACCATCGTACATGGTAGACTTCCGTATCGATATGGTTAGATGTGCTAGACCAGTATTTATGCCTTTAAGGCATATGATGCCCAAAGAGCAGAGGCGACATAAGGTACAAGCGGATGACCATTTGAGGCGAGATTTCATTCGTAGGAGCATATTTGAGTGGGATGCACCTATGGTGTTCGCCGCCGAGGCAGATGGCTCTTTGAGGTTGTATGTTGATTGTCGTGATTTGAATGAGATGACGAACAAATATCCACTTCCGCTTATTGATGGCTTGTTCGATTAGCTCTATGGTACGAAGGTGTTCTCTCAGTTGGATCTTGCAACGGGGTTTCATCCACTTAGAGTATCTGGAGAGTGTGCCAAACTCATCATTTCATACGATACCTTGATTTTTGATTGGTTGGTTATGTCGTTCGGGCTAACCAACGCGTCGGCATGCTTTGTTGATTTCTTGGACCGTTTTCAAGAGATCACTTGACTAAGGCCATGCTTATGTTCATTGATGATACTTTCATCTGTTAATGTCGGAATTATGGATCTTAAGGCTTAATTAAACACTAGAGCGGTGAATAGTGTTTTCTAACTTTATGAAGTTCTTTTTGATTCTTTTAAGATTATATTAATTATCATAGAATAAACAATCGCAGATTTAAACAGAGACAAATATAAATGCAATAAAGTAAAAGTAGAGAATCATAGGGATCACATCAAGAATTTTATACTGGTATGGAGTTACCCTATATCTAGTCTCATACAATTTCTTGTACAGATTTTTTTTCGAATGCCAAACTTTCAATGGGCAGAAGGCAAACCTAATACAATTTTGATTTCAAGGCTACGAGACACCATCTAGATTTTCTAAGCTGTGGGTACACTCACTTGATTTTTCTCGGGACACAAGCACACCCACTTGGATTTCTGAGACACTAAGCATCTTACCCAATTGATTTAAATCAGAACGCAATCGCACCCAATCAACTATAACTAAAGTTTTAATGATTTTTTCCAAAGACAATGTTTGATCATTTTAATAGAAAAGTTCTGATTGTATATTGATAATTCTCATTTAGCAATTTATTCATGTTGATTTTTCTGCACTTTTTCAAAATAGAAAAATAGATTCTATAATGCTTACGCAGGTGCACACTGGTCATCAGTAAAGGTCATTTAATCCTTATGCAGGTACACACTGGTTGCTAGTAAAAGTTTATTAAACAAATAATACTCTCTGTCTTATAAGTATATCAATTAAATTTATTAAACATATAATACTTTCCTTGTCTTTGTAAGTGTATCAATTTAGACTTCTGCACAAATTCTTTAAAAACGATATTTAAGAACAATAACAATAGTAATAGAGAGGAAGTTGATATGCTACTGCATAGTTTTTGGGTTGCTCTTAAAAAGTAACTTAAAAAAATTTACCATCACTTAAACAAATTGAAACATGAATAAGTGACATCTCTTCATTATCATCTACATGCTTTGACCCATTATAAAGAAGGTAAATAGGTAGTTCAAAATAAAGGGGTACTTATAAAAGACGAAGTGAAGTAGTGATTCTTCTAAATTTCAAGTTAAAGAGACTGAAATTTAGATTTCCTAAATATCAAACTATCAAATTAAAAGAAATTTATAGTCTCCAGATTCTTTCAAACACTAATTGGTGCACTTTGGAATCAAAGTAGAGAATTTACACACTTTATATCACCAAAAATATCCTCACCTCTATCATTTTCAGTCTATTCATTTACAAAATAACTTTTGGAACACTAAATGAAATAATAGTTCTTACAGAAATAATCTATCAGAAGGATCCTTAAGTAATGGCTAATTTTTAAGCTCAAATAAAATATATTCACCTAGCTTTATTTGCGGTTCAGTGAAAAAATCAATTGAAAATCTGAGTAAAACCATGATTAGGTAATAGTATAAGAACTCTGATACTAGTACCACATTTTACTTGTTACAGAAATGTGATGAAGTCAATTTGCACCTTTGTGATTAGGAAGACTTATAAGGGCAGTGAAATAGAAAATTATTTAAAAATGACTACGACATAGCAATCAGCGTAAGGAAATATATTTAAAGTTATAGTGCAATGGTTCCAATGCTAAATTTAAAGGAAAATTGTTTATTTTTCTGCACTCAATAATGAATCCAATGAAATTAAACGATTAAGCATATCAAATAATCCAATGAGTACTCAACAATTAGGCAGGGGAAGAAGTTTAGCTTAGTCCATTAATTTTTATTAGAATGCGAGCGGTATTCTTTCAGTGTTCGACCTATTCATACTCTTGTTAGTGTAAATAAGCAGTCCATACAATTCTCACTAGATTATATATAATATATAAATACTACAATAAAGTTGTGTATTAGTCAATTGTTAACATCTTTATACTAATTTTTCATCCATCAATGAAGACAAACTAAAAGAATTAAAAATCACATAAAAGATAATATACCTTATTACAGCTACATATCATTTGCTTCACTCCAAGGGTGAAAGCCAACATATTATCCTTAGAAATACCAGCTTCAAAACCACCCGTAGTGGAAACAATGATGAAAACAATACAGCCAGCCTAGGATGTCCCTGCAATCTTGTTCCTGATGAAGTCACGATGTCCAAGAGCATCAATGACAGTGCAATGGTACTTGGTCATTTCGAACATCCCAATGGTGATACCTCTTACATGTTTAGCTTTAAGTTTGTCCAGCACCCATGCATACTTGAGTGACCTTTTGTTCAACTCAGCTGCTTCCTTTACGAATCTTTCAATCACACGCTTGTTAAGGAAACAAAAAAGGTCAGTTTCACTGTCACCACAACAATATGGATTGACCTGAAATATACATGTAGAGTACTCATATATTGTAAAAGATGATAAAATATTCATTAGCCAAAAGAGTTATCGGTTTTACATTTTCTTTTAATAAATTTTGTGAGCCTTGACGTGGATTTCTACATGAGATTACCTCATATCGTGTTTATCTACACCTGAATCCATAAATTATGAGATTTCAATTGGTTTCTTGGAATACCAAAATCATTAACATGTAAATATCTTCTTGTATGTTAATTGCTAATCTAGTAAGAATGAAGCATATCAAGTGTCGATCACAAAATACTCTAAAAAGGAGGATAGTACAAGTAGGCCAACAAGAACACTTATTTCCATTTGAGTACCCAATTTTGCATGTGCGTGATGAAGTTAATATACAAGAATGAAAAACATGGTTATATGGTTTGTAATGAAACAAAATTATTAGGAGTTTCATATCCATTCATAACCTATATTCCCCAAGAACTTTCCTGTCCACCTTTAAGGGCTAAATCATAAACATTCAATCACACTCTGACACCATAGTCAAACAAACTGGAGCACTGTCAAACAAGCTGGAGCATCTGATAACATCATAGTCAAACAAACTAATAGGTTGCCACCAATGTCAAACAACCTGGAGCATCTATAACATCATAATTTGTGCTCACGCACCTACCTTTTGTCCACCCCTCCACCATGATTTGTGTGCTAACCTAGGTAGCTTAGGTTATGGTGGTGCATGAGAGGTTATTTTATATTTTATTTTTTTCCCTTTATTTAATTATAATGTGTCTTATCATGTTTATATTTAAATTAATCATGGTTTATTACTATTAATACTTTACTTAGCTTACCATATGGCATGTGTACATGTGTGTGCATATGTATATGGGTGATACAAAAAAGTACACAACATTTTTGATGACTTTTTGATACTATGAAGGCATGAAGACTAGCATTTGTTCATTATTTGTAAAGTGATTTTGTGATACTATGAAGGCTATTAAGAATGCTTTCTCAAGAAGTCACTCCTCGTTTACCACATCTCCACATGTGCCAACATTCCACATAATCTCTTCTTTACTTAGTTCTTAAGGCTTTCGAAACTACCGTCCTCTCTTCATGACATCATGCATGACATTGTTAAGGGATTTAGTTTGCCATAAACCATGAAATTGTTTTTAGTTCTAATTAATTATAAATTAATATATTAGGCAACCCCAAAAATTTTGAACAACTTATATCGAGTAAAAAGCCTTTTTATCGATATAATGATTTTCAGTCACATATTCCTTCAAACTATTTATTTTTGTAAACATTTTTCTAAAACAAGTTTATCATCATTAGTTATTAACTAAAAGGAGGTTAACGAGGTTATAAAATCAATTTAATCACATTAAATCCAAGACTCAAATATTTAAATAATTCAGATATTTAAATATGAAGTGTTCGAAATTCCGGGCCTTACATTCTCCCCCACTTAAAACATTTCAACTTTGAAATTCCAACACGAACAACACACAAAAGAAACTAAAACATAATAATACTTAATAGTATTCAAAACTTACTAACGAACAAAGCTCATAGTTTGCTCAGGTTCAAAAACTCTCTCATCACATAAGGATGATAATTAATCTACTAAGCGTATTTGCGCTCAATAACCTCAGGTTAACACTTAAACGATCATTCAAGCTACCCCATAACAAACAAAGAGTCATTCCCTGAGCTCTCCTTAATCCAACAAAGCATAATATACATATACTTAAGTCTGTATGATGTGTATGGATCATCCATATGCAATATCCAATCTGATCACTTGCTCGATCACACAAATTTCACTTCCAAATTAGTATAGATCACTTGAGCTCTCTAGTGCGGACTCCGATTAGGTTCCTTGATTAGAAACTTCTATTTCCCTTAAATAGCCATACAATATAACATAAAACTTTGGGATCATATCAAGAATCTATTTCAATTATTCGCCATCGAGAATCAAGTGAAAATCTTTATTCGGCTTGATGCAAATCACTTAGAAATCATGTACTCGAATCCTAGATCAAGAACATTCATGTGAATAAAACGATCTTCGTATAACTTGCTTATTTTATTCCTATGGTTTCTTCAACTATACCATTTTCTTTTATATCACATTCATTTTACACTAGTAGTATATTTCATTCAATACTAAAATCATTTCAAAAAACATAACTTAAGTTTATAGACATTTTATAAAGACATAACTTTGTTTATAAAACATTTATAAAAACTTGCTTCAAGTTATTACTCGTATAATACTCTACTACATCCTAAGAGTATATGAAAAACATCAATATTTTACTTATTTAAAATTCAGATGAAGGCCTAAAATAAATCTGGGTCTTATAATTAAGTCAATCTTTCAACCTCTTTAACCGTCAGGTTAGGTAAGTAGCTAGCACGAGCAGGACACTGATATCCAAACTTAGATCTAGAGTCTCCTTATACATCCTTAAGATAAAGAAGTTTATTAGTTGACACAATAACATGGAATGTTCTACTTAACATGAATGTTCAACAAATTTAAAATTTGTTTTAGTTTACTACCTTCTCCATTAAAGAGTTATATAAACTTATCTTTATATTTTTAATAACACATAACACCAAGTTCTATAATGATCCAGAAGTTTCAGAATAAGCCGAAAATCCATTTCGTTCTAACAAATGAAAACTATCAAACAATCATATCATAACAAGATGAACATTCTATACTATCCTAATGCATATATACACGTGTCAATAAAATAAGTTATCAAAGTTTTACTTATTTATTAAAGGCCCTTTTACTAAAAGGGAAAATAAGAAAAGGTTTCATAACTATTTAGGCTATGCCACTACTACTTGGGCTCCTTACATAGTATACATATTTTAAAGAAAATTCATATCAAAAATTATATTACCCAAAATTACTCCGTATAAAACTACTTTATATTTTAAATCTAATTTCTTTAAAAAACCTTTAGAACTAAACACTCGGGTTTTATCTCAAATCATTTGACATAATAATATATAAATATATCTTTTGCGTATCAAATCATACTTTTGGGATTATATCAAAATCACTTTTTTTACAAAGGGTATCAAATATTTCATATAATATTACTAAGTATCATGATCTCAATTTATAAACAAATTTCCCTAATATATACTTTAAAATCCATAAAAAGATATACGAGTAGAACGAGTAACACCAAAATGATACTAAGGAAACAGTTCCTACCAAGTCGTACCATATATTCCCTTACTAAGAAGGGTAATGCCCACAAGAAGTGCTCACCAACCGAACACATCTCTTGCTCATTTATAGTCACATTCGAGCCACTCAAACTAGATAAAATAAAAATACTTTGTTCCTGAATCGATTCACCGATTCTAAGTGTATCCTCAAACTCAAACAAATCAAAAATCTCTTTCAAAATATTAGTATTCACAAACACTTTCAAATAATAATGCTATTATTTTCTCCAAAATCTTAGAAATCATTTTCACAAACACTGGGATTTAAGTTCTCAAAAGATTAGTTTAAATCCTTTTTGTTTATAAACCATATTTTATAAACTATACTTCGAAAATTTATACTAAACTTCTTTTATTAAAGTAAACTTCTACCCCCATGTCATCACCAAACGCCTTATAAACAAACTACGAAACTCAATTCATAAGGTGTACATTTCAATGCACCAATTAACTACTTTCTACCCAACTAATGCAGTAAAATGTAAACTGCTCATAAAATGGTCCATGACAAATCAACAATCAATAGATGATATATATGCTTATAAACTGGCTAAGCACAACTATTCAATTTACAAATGATAATAATGCTCATAAACTAGCCAAGCACTAATTAATTAACAAATGACAACAATGCTCATAAACTGACCAAGCATATGTAATTAATTAATAAATGATAACAATGCTCATAAACTGGCCGATCATGATAAATCAGACTATAAAGGATAGTAATGCTAATAAATCGGCCAAGCATGGCTAAAATAATCAATGAGGGATAATGAATAACCATCATCAATCCCTTCATTAATTACACTACATTTTAATAATTCATACTTATATAAGTTACCTATATAAGATCTTTAATTTTCATAGTTGGAATATGTTTAAGGCATGAGTTTATAACAAATACAAATATGTTCTCATATGTATAATACACTCAACTCATTCTAGAGCATCACTTACCCTATCTCTAGTGAGTTATACTTAACAAAGCAAAGGTTCTTGCTTACCCTCAACTCTGATACCAAGTGTAACGACATGCCATTTCGACCCTAAATGTCAATACTAATACATCCATGGTATTTACGTGCCGAGCATCCAAGTGACGGAAAGACAGATTGTTAGGGCAAATAAAAAAAGGAAAAGGAACAAAGAAGAAAGAATACAACATCATAATCTCAGAGCATAACGATAATATATAATATCAAAAGACAGTACACAGTGCTACTCTGATAGGTGCACCAGAAATAAAATACTATGATAGGTGCAAGCATCCAGCTCGACTCCTTGGGCTCCAAAGGATATCCAACTAAATCTCACCTTTCTCAAACTGCTCAAAAGAGCACCCAAGGAATTAAGGAAAAGCTAAAACCACGAGTCGAACATATATCAGATATGAGAAACTTAAGAATTATATGATCAGCATATAACAGTATCTTTTGAGACTAACCGAATAACCGGACTGGTTTTCCCCCCAAAACAACCAAACCCGTTTAATAAGCCTATATGGCGATATAATAGATTGTGTCTAGTGCGTAGAATATTGTAACCTAAAAAATGAATCAACACCCTGGTTTGATTTTGAAAGCACCACTGACAGGGCAATATCACAGATCTCAGATATAGAAAAAGAACAATAAAAGAAAGAAGAGAGAGAATTTTTATAGTGGTTCGGCTATTAATGAAGCCTACGTCCACTTTATAGCTTTATTATAGATTGATTGTCGTTACAGGAAGTTTTTGATTATAAGACTTTGATTATCTTTAAGTAGATTGAATCCCCAGAGTTGGAATCCATTGGAGAATCACAGTGAATCCCTTTGGAGATTGTTGTAAGGGAGGTGGAGAGTGAAGAATAATTCCAGCAGAGCTTCAGCAACCAGCCCAGAGAATATCCCCTTTAGGTTGCAGGAAGGATGGTATTTATAGAGATCATAGGACTTCTGGGCTAGGCCACTTCATCGATTGATTGCAGGTAGGTATAGAACGACCTAGGGGAGGTTTAGCTCGTGAGCTGAGCCAAAACCATGGGTCACTACCGACCCAAAGAGTTGGCTCATATGCGAGATAATGACTTAGCCATTGAATTTCTTGGTTGCCTCGTTGAAGACGCGTGGAGAAGCATGGGTTGCTAGCGATCCATGATGTATGGGTCGCTAGCGACCCATACACTTAGCATATTTTTTGACATACTTCTTCCTTCCTTCTCTTCTTTCATGCAACAAAGCGACCTCTCACTTAGCATGGATCGCTAGTGATCTATAGGGCATGGGTCGCTAGCGATCCAAGCACTTAGATGTCTTTTGGAGTTTGAGATGTTTCCATGGTCTTGTATTGTCGTTGCTTGCGTAGTTTCGTTGCACGTTGTTCCATTTTGATGGTAGTTTACCAGCTGTTTGCACTCAACTGCTGATTGGGCTAAAAGAATGCTGCTCTCTTCGTTTACTCGATCTCAGTTGTTGTCTCAGTAATATAGCTTGGCTCTCGCTAACTCCTTGCCCATGCCTCTCTGGTTCGAAACCATCCTAATGTCGCGGGATTATTTTATTTCCTGTTGGATTCCGCTGGGTTAAAAACCTGGATAACATTTGCCCCCCAGAGTACGTCTCTGTTGTAAACAAGACGTGCTCTGGAAGTTATAGCTTTTAATATCTATCCGTCGATTTCCGAATGATTGCATCAGAGTTTTACGAATACGTTGCAGGTCATACCGTTAGTCATTTAGCTTTGATCTTGACGGATATTGCTTGCCGTAATGGATCAAATTTCTTCAGGTTGTTCCCCGGCGTGCTTCGAAATAATGAATAGGTGTCGAAGCTCGAGTTTGAGAAAAGTCTCCCCCAACTTTATAGGCCGCTTGCAATCCATGTGAGACGGGTCACTAGCGACATGACCACTAGATGGGTCGCTAGCGATCCATGATGGATCGCTAGCGACCCGATGACTTAGCATAATTTTGCTTTGGTATTCTTTTCTGCCTATACATACAACTCGAGCCGATCCTTCCTCTTACTTCCTACGCGACCCGAATTTGCTTTCCTACGACCAGAAACCCTTAGTGATTTGATCCATCTTGCTTCATTCGATCCATTGTTTCCTCAGATCTGTCTTGTTCAATCTCTTGGCCTTGATTTCTAGCCACACTTCCGTGCTTCATCAGTTCGCCTTGAAACCCTAGCTCGGCTTTGAATCGTTCCAACCCATCTCCTAGCCCACCAGCGGTCCATCCATATCTCATTGATTCTATGTCTTTGATCACTCATGTGTTCTTGAATTCAGTTAGAGGTCGTTCGCTTAGTTGGTTTGCTAATTACTGTGTTTTTGTATCCATTTGCAATGTTGGTCATGAGAAGTTCGAGTTGATTGCAGTTTAACGGGTCAGATAGCCAATCGAGTCTTGAGTTCTCTCCCGGGACGACGTTCGGGCTTTGGCTCAATGCTTGACGCGTTTTGCTATCTTTGGCCATTAGACTAAAATTGACTTGTGCCCAGTTTCGTAGATGTTACTGTACGACATATCACCAGTCAATCCTGATTCTTCCAGAGAATTTGGGCTTATCATGCTTGCTTGTTGCAGGCTCGACGTCCCTGCAGTGAGATGAGTTTTCTATGTCGCTTCGAACAACGGATTTGTTATCAATCATTGATCGATAAATGGTAAGTGTACAAGAAGTAGAAACAAAATAAGAAAATGAAGTGACACGGGAAATTCTTTTCTTCTTCCACTGCGAGCAGACTATTTACACTGGATAAGGCGTTTGCAGTGTTTTGAGCACCGAGTTTATGCCATATAGATAGCACACTGCAGTTGCCCTAGTTCACACTTGAAATCCGACATGTCGATTATAAGTTAATGTTTCTTTGGAATTCAAGTATGGTAGGGGAAGCTATTAGTTTAGGATAGATTTACCTGACCGTTTCAGATGCAAGTTCTATTATTTAGAATGAAGCAGCCATCCATACGTCGTAAGTCAAGCGGGGGAAGCCCGGCACTCTCAGAAGCCGAGTCATCATCCACTTCGTAAGCTCAGTATGGCCAGTTAGTCCTGGTTGGATCAAATGCCTCCCAACTTTAGAGTTCTACTTAATCTGTCTGAGAGAGATTCGTCGGTGGTTTCTGCCAAGGTTCTTCATAACATTTGTGCGCAACACGGAATTCCTGAAGATGACGTGCGTCTGCCAAAGAAGGACGAATTCACACATATGCCTCCCTCGGTGTACACCGCTTGCCACCGATACACGTGTTTGAATGGAGCCATGCCTCCCTTTAGTGACTTTCTGTGTGAGACTCTTTCGAACTTGGGTATTGCTCCATTTCAGCTTCATCCCTATAGCTATGCCATCTTGACTTGCCTACATGTTCTTTTCATGCGGTTGTTCAACCGCGCTCCAAGTTTTGATGAGTTGCGGTACTTTCTGGAGTTCAAGAGGAGAGATGACTATCCCTCCTTGATCATAATCGAAGCCCAACTGGAAGATCTTCCTGCGCTTGCAAAGGAACTTTTCGCAATTCAAGATGCGGTATTTCTTTTTCAGATGCCCGAGGGGTTCAATCATCGGTGGACGGTAGGGGGTAAGTGTTCTTTTTTTATTTATCAAGCTCTAATGCGTTGCAATGGAGTTTCTAACTAGCTATTTGCCTCTTGCAGTTATTCCAAGGCCAAATACAGACGTGTCTCTTGATGAAGTTTGTTAGACTCTAAAGGCCATCGATGCCGAGGAGAGGTGCGTTAAAGTGTTACTGACCGATGAGAACTTACGTCGGTATGGGTTACTAGCTCCGGGTAGATCTGATATTCAGGTTGAAACTCCCTCTCGTGCCCGATCCAGGGTTCATACAAGATCTACTTCTTCCTCCCATGATTCCGGGGAAGGCGTCTCTCAAGGGAGAGAGAGCCCATCCGGAGAATTAATAGATGAGGCCCACGAGGGAAGAGACGCCATTGCAACGAGATTAAGCGGCCCAGTTAGAATGCCTCCAATTCTAGAGGAAGAAAAAGAAGAGTTCAATCATAGAGAAGGCAAGGCCGCGTTGGACTCAGAAAAAGAAGGAGAGTTCGAGAGTAGTAGTGATGAATCTACTGCAAATGATGATCTCTTCGCAGAATCTAATGATGAGGACTTGGAATCGTGTGACGAAACTTCGGGTATGAGCCCCGTTCTTTTGAGCTCGCTTCTCCCTGATAAAAGCGATAAAGCTCCAGAGTTCGGAAGACATCGAGACTCTCCAAGTAAAGACATCAAAGTGGAGTTTGGGGATTTCAACGACGTTTATGTTGACTTTGATGAGCTCATGAAAGAAGATTTTAAATTTGATACGGTGCCTCCCTGCCTGGGTGATATCACACCAAAAGTTAGCCCGGTTCCACCCACAACAGCCGAAGTTAGTCCGATTCCACCTACGACGGCCGTCCATCCTGGTTCGTGATGACGTTTTAACCCTACGTTAGAAGCATACTACACATTGCACTAGGATTACACTCATTTCCATTTATGCTTTCATTCTTGTTGTGTTTATTTTTGTGCCTCTAAAATTTTTTGTGTATGTTTTATGCCAGATATGATGAGACTGAGGATGAGGTTTTTATGATGACTTCGAAGAGTTTACTGACTCACAGCGGTATTCCAAGCGCACCTCCGGCCATCATCAATTCCGAGAAATGGAGGAGGAATATAGGAAGTGGAAAGAACTTGAAGCTAAAACCCGCCACCAGAAAGAAAGAGATCGAAGCTGATCGTATAAAGGTGGGTATGAGAAGAGGAGACCTTTCGAAGAAAGGGATGAACCATCGAAAAGGTCGAAGTTTGACCATCGCCCTCATTCTTCAGAATTTGCTCCAACACATTCTTCCGTGGGTCAGGAAATTCCTATTACTTCTGCCCCGCTTCCACCTTCGACGCATATTTCGTCATCTTCTATTGTTACTGCTGCCCCCGGTGCTTTTTGCCACCACTAGAGACCTGCCTATGTTCTTCCTTTAGGTCCCCCTAAACTTGAGGTAGCACTTCCTAGTTGGTTCTTGAAAGGGGTTAAGTTCGACCACGATCTACGCCCAGTCCGTAAAGATTCATATATGCCGCACCTTCAGGCTATTCAGAGTAACTTTGAACAAGCCGAAGGATGGGAGACACTCTATAAATAATTAGCGGATACGAATCGTAATAATTATTAGGAGATCCTCTCTTTTGAATCGGAGAATGATGACTTTGAGAGAGCATTGGCCGATCGTGACGCCAAGATTAAGCAGTTAGAGAAAGAGAAAGCAGCGGCGCTGCAATAGAGCAAGTGAAACACCAACTTGCTGAAAGAGGTAAAAGAAGCGCATGCCCAAATAGAGATCGTCTATAGGATGAGATAAAAAAGGCACATGCAGAGGAGGAGAAATTAAAATAAGAAGTGACTGTTTGCGGCGCGACGATTGAGGCTCAACGGAAAACTATTGCCGATCACAACCTCATCGGCACAACAAAACTATCTTTGATCAAGCCGAGGCCATTGCCAAGCTACAGGCTCAGGTCGCACAGCTCAGAGCCAACAAGTCCGCCGCTGAAGTTGAGAAAGCCGCTGTGAGAGCGGATTATTTGAAAATCCAAAATGCTTTTGAAAGAAAGATGGAGAAACTTGATGCAACCATCCTGAATTTTTATGTTAACTCCTTGTTGCATCAAGGAAGTCTCAGCTATCTGGGCCCGAAGTTCCTGCGCACTCTTGCATTGGTATAGGAAGAAATCTTGTCCCACTTTTTTGATAGCGGCGATGTCTACACCGAGCAGGAGTTGGAGGACGCTTATCTGAATGAATAGTCAAAAAACACTAAGAGCAAGAGGCTACCGATACTTCGTTGATGACCGCTGCCGAAGCGCTCATCAAGCCTTTTATTTCTAGCGCGGGCGAATCATCAGAGTAGCCTCATGACTTGCCAACGAGTTCAGGACTTGAACCTCTCCCTAAGATAGTGAAGCCATCAAAAAAGGGTGAAGGTGATGAGTTTGAGGTCGTTATTCTTAACCGTTCCTCCAGTGTAGGTAATGTTCTTGCCTCCTTTGAATTTTAGAGTTTCAAACTTATGCCACAAGAGCAGGAGGAATTTAATGCTTTCATTTTTGATCTTATAGGTCCATCTACTTTCCCCGTTGACGTGCCTGCTTCTTTGGTGCCCGAACCTGTCGCCATTTCCACATCTTCCATGGTTGTTTCTGTTCCTGTTCTAGCTTCCATGTCTACGTCTGGCTCACAACCGGGGCCAGAGGCTAAAAAGATAGCCGCATTTCATGGCCTAGACGACCCTTCCATGTCTTTAGAAGGCGACATTATAGCGGTAGAGGCCAAGGAGCATGAAACTCAGTCGGAGCAGCCCTAGAAGACTCAACTCGATCCGATCGTCGTCAAGAAGGAAAAGGTGGATGCGATCAAGGCCTAAAACGGCTCCTAGAAATCAAGAAAACGCAAGGGGAAAAGAGGCTCTTCTGAGAAGACTAGAGGAAGAGGAGTACATTGCCACTGAAGTATTCGTTGATATCACCGACAGTGATAGCACTCCTGAGACGAGGCAGAAGCTGCCAACAAAGGGTGGAAAGGCAAGCGGAGGAAAGAAGCATTGAGTAGCTCGTATGAAGACTACTTTGATCTTGGTTCTTTTTTGAGTCATTTTATACAAGTGCAGAGTCTGCACTGTGTTTTTGCTGTGGAGTCTGTATTTTCTTTTTGTTGGCCGGTGTTGTGTGGGTACGACCCCCACATTTAGACCATGTGTAAAGAAAATTATAGGCAATATATTGTCATTTTGACTATACTCTTATCTGTATGTCCGTACGTGTTCTGTATACTTGTGCTTGCTTTATTTCATACTTTTCTAATTCTGTGATTACAGCCAAAGCCCTTCGTTCGAATTAACAGAACTTAGAAATTAACAGCACTTTTGGAATTAATAGAACATTTGAAATTGACAGATCTTAAAGATATTTTATTAACTTTTTTGTTTTAATTTTTTTTGTTTGGAGTGATAGAACTTGTGAACTTATTGTTTTCACGTGTGATTGTTCAAGTACCGATGTATGCCCCAGTTCATAGGGCTGTTTACTTCAAATAATTTTGAAATGACCGAAAACTTAAGGTTTAGATAATTCTTATATCAAACTTGAAATTTGGCTAAGTCGCGGCTTGATTTTCCTTCTTTTGGAAGTTTTGCAACTTTAACATGTAATCCCAGTTTCTGGCGATGTTCTGGTAAGTATGCAATTTATGCATGTTTGAGAGGTGCACATTGCATGGGTTAATTGAGGGCGGTTTTAATCATTAAGTGTTTATAGTTGAGGCTTTTCAGTTGGTTTATAACACTCCAATTTCGTTGGAGCTGTTCTCATTATTCTCGATTATAGGAGTAGCTCGCGCTAGTTATGAGATGCGTGGTCTATGGTGCTCCTCGGCATTGCCTATCTTTGGGCCACGTGAGGAGCGTGTGTTTTAGTATTCCCCAACGCTGCCTATCTTCGAGCAGTGTGAGTGGTTTAAGCTTTAAGAATCATTGTGCGATTTTTCCTACTCCTAGGATTTGCCTATCTTCGGGCAGTGTGAGGAGTTAGTGTTTTGGAATTTAGTGCGTGGCTTATGGAGTGCGCGGCTTTTCTTCTTTCTCAGTGTTGTCTATCTTCGAGCAACATGAGGAGTTATTATTTTAGTGCGCGGCTTATGAGATGCACGACTTTTGTTTTTCCTAGGTGTTGCTTATCTTCGGGCAATATGAGGAGTTATTATTTTAGTGCGCGGCTTATGAGATGCGTGGCTTTTGTTTTTCCTCGGTGTTGCCTATCTTCGGGCAACGTGAGGAGTTATTATTTAGTGTGTAGCTTATGAGATGCGCGGATTTTGTTGTTCTTCGGTGTTGCCTATCTTCGGGCAACGTGAGGAGTTATTATTTTAGTGTGCGGCTTATGAGATGCGCAACTTTTGTTCTTCCTCGGTGTTGCCTTTCTTCGGGAAACGTGAGGAGTTATTATTTCAGTCTTCTCGATGTTGCCGGAGCAATACCGGCTTTTAGAAGACAAAGACCGGGTTCCACCGATCTAACGGTTTGAGTTGATTTGCTTCCGTCGACCCGTCGGGTAGTTATTATGAACACAGTTTTGTTGGTTCAAGAAGCAAGCTTTATTAAGGAAAGTAGGGCAGTTTTTGCCTATGTACCGGGATGGCTTATCTGCTGGAAAATAAAAAATACATAAGATAGCATTCAGACAAAGTAACGGCGAAGCGATTTTCTATTCTATGCCCTGGGAACTTGAGTTCCGTTGACGGTTGTTAACTTGAAAGTCCCGTCTCTTAGCTTTTAATTGTGACATATGGTCCCTCCCAGTTTGGTCTGAAGGCTCCCGGAACCGGGTAAACTCGCTTGAGCACAAGATTTCCCACTTCGAAGGTTTGATTGTGAACATTGGATTTGAAGTACCATGCGACCCTTTTTTGGTGGGCGACAGTTCGCAGCTTTACTTCTTCTCTTTTTTCATCAACCATATCTAGCAATTCGAGTAGGGGCTACTTGTTTCGTTTTTGATTGAAATTCTGCCTTTGGTGCGAGGGGACTTCTAATTCGACAGGATTCATTGCTTCTGAACTATATGCTAGGGCGAACGGAGTGTGACTGGTTGCCGCTTTGTGGGTAGTTCTGTAAGCCCATAGTGCGGGTGGAAGTTCATCAACCCAGTTTCCTTTGGCTTTTGCTAGTTGCTTTTTGATAGTAGACTTGATGATCTTGTTTATAGCTTCCACCTGCCTGTTTGCTTGTGGATGAGCCACTGTAGAAAAGCTCTTTTCAATTCGGAAGCGCTTACAGAAGTCTTTGAACTCGACACTTTAGAATTGGGTTCCATTGTCGGTGATGATTTTTGCGGCACACCAAACCTCCAAATAGTGTTTTTAGTAACAAAGTTAATAACTTTCTTTGTGTTTATGGTGGTTAACGGTTCCGCTTCGGCCCATTTTGTAAAATAATCTATGGCAACTATAGCATATTTGGCTCCTCCTCTTACTATTGGCAGGACGCCAATCAAATCGATCCCCCATATTGCGAACGGACATGTGCTGACCATCTATGTTAGCTCCATTGAGGGAGTTCTCTTAATTTTGCCGAACCTTGGCAGCGATCGCAACTTCTGGCGTGATCTACGGCATCCCGATTTATTGTCAGCCAGAAGTACCCGTATCGAAGGACTTTCTTCGCAAAGGTCTGCCCCTCAGTGTGGTCTCCGCATTCCTGTTCATGTACCTCCTTTAGGATTCGTTGTGCTTCGTCATTGGTTACACACCTAAGAAGGGGGGTTGAGTATCTCCTTCAATAGAGTATTCTACCCTGTATCATGAACCGTGGCGCCTTTCGAAGGAGCTTCTTCCGTTGATTTCAGTCAGTTGGAAGGGTTCCTGTAGTAGATAGTTCTTTATCGGTGTCATCCACTTATCTAGTTCGATAGTGGTTTCGAGAATCCAGTCGACGTCCATTTCATCTATGCTCGGGTTGGCCAGACTTTTGATTGGGACTAGTCCAAATGACGGAGCTTCTCCTGAACTTGCCAGTTTAGCCAAATAATATGCCTTAGTGTTTTGCTCTCGTGGGATGTGAGTGATGGTGTAGTGCTCGATGTCGCTTAGCAGTTCATGTACTTTGGATAGGCACGGGGCAAGATTCTGACCATGCGCCTGATACTTCCCTTTTACTTGACAAACGACCAGTTGTGAATTACTGTATATGTGAATAGCTTTTATTTTGAGCTCCTTCACAACTTTCAGTCCAGCGATCAGTGCTTCATATTCTGCTTCAATGTTTGTGGCGGGGAATTCCAAGCGCAAAGCATAGATAATGGCTCACCCTTAGGGGTTTCAAGCACTACTCTTGCTCCCAAACAGAAGTTGCTGGATGCACCGTCGACGAAGAGCTTCCATTGCATGTCTATTTCTGACTGAACTTCCTCCTCGTCATCCCGTATAGTAAATTCGGCGATGAAGTCGGCCAACGCTTGCCCATTGATGGCTTTTCTTGGGTGGTATGTGATGTCATATTAACTTAACTCTATATTCCACTTGAGTAGTCATCTGGAAGTTTCTGTTCGGTATAACACTTGCTTTAAGGGAAGTTCAGTCAACACTTTAATTGGATGAGCCTGAAAGTATGGTCGTAACTTCCGGGGCTTGATCAAGAGGCAATATGCTAGCTTTTCTAGTTTTGGGTAATTCTTCTCAGCTCCGGTGAATTGTTTGCTAATGTAATACATAGATCGCTGGATTCTCGCTTCTTCCCACATGTGAGCGACGCTCGATGCATTCATGGAGACTGCCAAATAAATGAATAGGTTTTATCCGTCCGCTGGCTTTGATAAGATTGGGTGAGCTTCCATGTGTCATAGCAATTCTTCGAAGCTGTTTGACAAGCCTCACTCCATTTGAAGTTTTTCTTTCCCTTCTTCAATGCATCGAAGAACGGTATGCACTTGTATATAGCTTTTGAGATAAATTGGCTCAGTGCTGCGACTTTTCCATTCAAGCTTTGAAGTTCCTTCTTATTTCTTGGGGCTTGGACTTCTCGTAGTGCTGTTATTTGCTCTGGGTTTTCTTTGATGCCTCGGGAACTTATTATGACCCTAAGAATTTCGCAGAGGCTACTCCGAAATGACATTTGTGTAGGTTGAGTTTCATTCCATGCTTCCGGAGTATTTCAAACATTTTAGCAAGATTTTCTAGATGGTTAGCAGCTACCCGAGATTTGACCAACATGTCATCCACATAGACTTCCATAGCCTTTCTGATCTGACGTTTGAAAATAGTATTTACTAGCCTTTGGTATGTTGCCCCGGCGTTCTTTAACCCGAAAGGCATTACTCTGTAGCAGTACAGTCCCAAATTGGTGATGAAGCTGGTGTTTTCTTGATCTAGCTCATGCATCAGGATCAGGTTATAGCCGAGTATGCATCCATAAATGACAGCAATTCATGCCCCGCTGTTCCATCCACAAGCTGATCGATTCTGGGGAGTGGGAAGCTATCTTTTGGACAAGCCTTATTTAGATCTGAGAAGTCAATACAAGTTCGCCATTTTCCATTAGTCTTCTTGCCTAAGACTAGGTTCGATACCCATTCAGGGTAAGTTGCGTCCCGGATGAAGCCATTAGCCATCAACTTATCAACCTCCTCTCTCAATGCCTTGGACCGTTCGAGGCCCAAGCTGCGCCTTTTTTGCTTTACCGGTGTGAATTTGGGGTCAATATTGAGCGTGGGGCAGGCAATTTCGGGTGATACCCACACATATCGGAGTGTGTCCAAGCAAATACGTCCAAATTAGTGTGGAGGAATTTGGTTAGTTCTGACCGCATCCTGTTTCCAAGCTGCGATCCAATTTTTAGGACCCGCGTTGGGTCATCCATACAGACTGGGATAGACACCATCAATTCTGCTGGTGTCGCCCAATCCTCCCCTAAGCTCTTCTTTCTAGGGCCCTTAGCCTTGTCGAATCGGTTATGTTCCCCAAGTCAGGGGCGGTTCTGTAGTTGCTATACGGAGGGTTCACGGATGTGGAGGGTTTTCCCCACACCTTTCCTTTATCCTTTCTTCTTGACTCACGCAGTTCTGTGATGTAGCATTCTTGGGCGGCGCTTTGGTCTCCTTTCATAATCGCTAATCTGTGCTCTGTAGGGAACTTCATTGTAAGGCACCATTGGACCAGTGCTATTCTGAAGTTGGCTAATGCGGGCTGTCCTAAGAAGGTGTTGTATGCTAACATTTCATCTACAATCACAAAAGTCTGAATGAGGGTGACCCTTCACTCACCTCTCCAAGCTCCACAGGTAGGTCAATTGTTCCCACCGGTTGTTTGGGTTCACCGGTAAACCCCTGAATCTTTGTTTGGCACGCGAATACACTTTTCATGCCAACCTTCATTTGGTCGAAAGTACGTTTAAAGAGTATGTTAACGGAGCTGCCATTGTCAACCAACACTCGCTGAGCTACAGCAGGTCCAATTCCTATCGTCACTACCATCAGATCGGGATTTGGAGCTTCGATCCCCTCGGTGTCTCAATTTTGGAACACGATATCGTCATTTAAGACCCTTTGCATCTTAGTTGGAGTTTCGTCTTCCACAGCTAAACATGATTCCTTCGGAGCATGCTTCAACGAACTTGCATATCGCTCCATTTTTCCCCAACTTCTTTGCACGGGATGTGGTCCCCTGGATATTGTTCCGATAATAAGCCTTTGGTTAGTTCGTTTCGACCCTTCTTCGCTGGTTCCGGCTTGATTCCTTCGTTCTCTTAGGTGCGAAGGAGTCGTAGATTGATCGGGGTTTCATAGTTGTCTTACGTACTGCTGGAGTTTGTTATTCTGAATCAGTTCCTCAATGAGATTCTTTAGGTTGCGGCATTCGTTCGTATTGTGGCTGTGTGTCTCGTGGAAACGACAGAATTTCCCTGAGCGCTTCTGCTGCTCAGTCGCCTCCTTTCTGGGTGGCTTTTTGCATTCCTCGGTCCATTGAATTGCGAGAAAAATGTTTTTCGGTGTGTCACTTAGGGGAGTGTGGCCTTCGGGCCTAAACCCTTTGAGCTTTTTACTACTACCATTACCATTCTTCTTATTGGAGTTTTGACCTTTTCTCTTTGAATTTCTGTTTTTCCCGTGGTTCCTTCAGCAGTTCGGGAAGTGTGCGCATTTTGATTCATTGCTACATCGCTTTGCTTGACATTCACCGGTTGCACACTAGTAGACTTCCTTTCCAATTCCTGTGCTTTCTCCAACCATAGGTACTGACTTGCTTTACGATTGAAATCTTTCTTGGTGGTAGGTTGCTTCATCTTAATCCACTTTCCGAATTCAGTTTCTGGGAATGACACAGACTAATGCCATAAAAATCATGTCTTCATTGGGGTTGCTTACTTCCGTCACCGCGGTGGTAAACCTGTTCATGAAAGATTTCAGTGATTCGTTATTCCCTTAGAACAATCCAGATAGGGACATGACGTCTATTGGTAGCACAATATGAAGTTTGAACTGATTAAGGAACCTTGTCACCAGTTGGTCAAAAGTAGAGATAGATCTTGGTGGAAGCCTAGATAACCACATTGACGTAACCTTTTCGAGAAAGATAGGAAAGCATCTGCATCGAACAGCTCAAAGGCATTTGCTCCATCCATATACCAATTGTATTTGTTCAAGTGAGGTTTTGGGTCCTTTTCCCATTATAGGACGGAATAGTTGGCATTGTGAATTTTTCTGGATATCTCTCATTCAAGATTTCCTCGGTGAAGGGAGCCTGACTTGGCACAGATCCCCATTCATCATCTCTTCTATCTCTACTCTCCTCCATTAATGGTTTAACCATGTCTATTATGTATGCCTCTGATGTCTGGTAGTCTTGAGGACGGAAATCAGTCACTACGTCAAGTGTTTGACTTTGCAAACGGTCTTAGTGAGTGGGCTGAGACCTAGGCTCTCCTATCTTCGGAAGAGCCACTCCTGCAGGGTCCCGCTGGCTTGCGGTTGGTCTCACTAGAGCGGTTTGGGTATTCCTTGCACTATCAAATACATTGGCATTTTTTAAATTTGTCGTCTTGCTCTCCGTCCTCTGAGTTGGAAAAATCCATAGCTATGTCTTCTATGGGGGTCTTTGCCCCTTGAATAAAATTCAGAATAGGTTGCCTTATGGCGAATGGAGTATTGCATTTCTGCCTACGTTAAGTCCTGTTGTCACTCTTTTTTGTGGCTATTTTCTGTTTCTTCTATGTAGACCAGAAACGAGGAATTCTCATGTTCCATAGAAGTCGCGGGTTCTAGCATAGTCCTTGGAGCGGGATTTGACTGTAGGGTTAGGAGAGCATTAAACTTATCCATTAGGGCCTTTTAGCTACTTTCCATTTTTTGGTTGATCTCATCAACCATTTTATTTAACTCATCCCTGGTAACAACTTCATGCTGATCGGAGGAGGCTGGAGCCTAATTCGCTAAGTTAGTGCCATTCACTTTAGTTTGTTGGGGATTAACATCTTCTCCAGCTACTACTCTCCTTATGGATCTTCTAGAGGCAGTTCTTCTTCTTTCAAGGGCCATTGATTCCAAACAGTGGATTCTTCAAGCAAAGATTAAGGATTTAACTTCTAGACCTATGGGATCAAAAGTAGATAGCTAGATTTGGATCCTGAGTTGGATTTCTCAGTGAAAACACTAAAATGTTAACCCAAAAAATGGATCAGCACCCTGGTTTGATTTTGACAGCACCAGCCCTCTTCTGACAAGGAAATATCACAGATCAGAGATATAGAAAAAGAATAGTAAAAGAAAGAAGACAGAGAATTTTTATAATGGTTCGGCTGTTAATGAAGCCTACATCCACTTTATAGTTTTATTATAGATTGATTGTTGTTACAGGAAGTGTCTAATTACAAAACTTTGATTGTCTTTAAGTAGATTGAATCCCCAGAGTTGGAATCCACTGGAGAATCACAGTGAATCCCTTTGGAGATTGTTGTGAGGGAGGTAGAGAGTGAAGAATGATTCCAACAGAGCTTTAGCAACCAGTTTGGAGAAGATCCCCTTTATGTTGCAGGCAGGATGGTATTTATAGAGATCGGAGGAATTTTGGGCTAGGCCACTTCATCGATTGATCGCGGGTGGGCATAGAATGACCTAGGGGAGGTTTAGCTCATGATCCGAGCCAAAACCATGGGTCGCTAGCGACCCATAGAGTTGGCTCGTATGCGAGCTAATGACTTATCCATTGCATTGCTAGCGACCCATAGAGTCGGCTCGTATGCGAGCTAATGACTTAGCTATTGCATTACTTGGTTGCCTTACTGAAGACACATGGAGAAGCATGGGTCGCTTGCGATCCATGGTGTATGGGCCACTAGCGACCCATACACTTAGCATATTTTTTGACATACTTCCTCCTTCCTTCTCTTCTTTCATGCAACAGAGCGACCTATCACTTTGCATGGATCGCTAGTGATCTATAGGGCATGGGTCGCTGGCGATCCAAGCACTTAGATGTCTTTTGGAGTTTGGAGTTTGGAGTTTGAGATTTTTCCATGGTCTTGTATCATCGTTGCTTGCGTAGTCTCGTTGCACGTTGTTCCGTTTTGATGGTAGTTTACCAGCTGCTTGCAATCAACTACTGATTGGGCTAAAAGAATGCTACTCTCTTCGTTTAGTCGATCTCAGTTGTTGTCTCAGTAATATAGCTTGGCTCTCGGTAACTCCTTGCCCTCGCCTCTCTAGTTCGAAACCATACTGATGTCGCGGGATTATTTTGTTTCATGTTGGATTCTGCTGGGTTAAAAATCCGAATAAGAAATATAAATCAAAAGGTAGCTGTGCTGCTTGCATCTTACAACACACAATATTAGAAGTACAACTAAAATCGCTAAGGTACATTCGCATGTAGATTTCCGCGGAGGTCTTCTCAGTAAATCGAAGTTGGCTTCCTGACAACGGCCAGAAACTACCTTCCGAAGCCATGCATATTTCTAGACAAAATATGTCACAAAGGAAATCATATCTGGTCCACGCCCAAATATATGATACAAAATAGCAACAACTCCCACACACCGCAACCGAAAGCATCTCTAGAAATTTGGAGTTGATGTACCCTTTGGGTTAGCTAAACCCCCTAGCTATGCACCTACACTGTTTTTTATCATTATTGATGGTGAAGTCACATTTAGCATCTCAACACACACGTCTTCATCACCCAAACAGATCTCGAAAATCTCCATGGATTTCAGCACAAGTCGTCCGAGAATGCTAATGTTGATCTCTCCCTTGGACTTAACCTTAGGATAGACAGTTCAACCCTATAGCATTCCACTCCAAAACCACTTCCAAAATATAGAACTCACATATGAGTTTTGAAGTGGGTTTCAGTAAGTAGTACACTTATCCGCTCCTGGAGTATTCAAAACTAAATCGATGAAATTCTAGTTAATTCAATTCCAATTCTTTAAGAAGTAAAAGAACGATATAAAGGAGTCCTCCTTTGGGGATCTCGTATATATGTGTTCTTAAAGCGAGAGACGTTTCACACTAATGAGTCCTTCCAAGGGAATCTTAGATTGTATGAAGCTGTAGCCTTTAATATACTTCCTAAGTTAATTTGGTCAAGTTTGATAGTCGACTAATCGACTATATAGTATGAAATAGAAATGATCGCATATGGAAATCAAGTCTCGTACACTAATCACATTTCCGAATTTCTCAACTTATGTTATCCCTTGGTCAAAAGTGAAGCCGGTAGGTTAGAGCATTGTTTGCTTCTAAGTCCTACTCTAACATCATTCTCAACTCTTATAGATAAAACAAGCCTACTTTATCGGCTCTTAGTGCCAAGTATAGGATTAAATACTTTCCGTAAACAAGTAAACACACAAAGCATGATTAAATCACACAAAGCACGATTAAATCACGCAAAGCACGATTAAGTCACATAAGCGACTTCTAATCCCCTTTTTATTGAATTAATTCTTTTATTAATTAAAACTTCTTTGTAAATACTTGTATATATATTTAAAAGGGGGAATTAGGGAAAGGACAAACTTTAAAAAAAATAGACTGAAGGACATGAAGTTTTATTTTTAGGCTGAAGGACAAATGCTAGTTATAATTAGCATTATATTCAACTTTTACACTATACAAAATGCTAGTTATATCTAGCATTATATTTAGTTTTACACTATACAAAATGCTAGTTATAACTAGCATTGTCCTTCAGCCTAAAAAACAAAATTGTTGTCCTTCAACCCAAATTATTTTCTATGTTTGCCATTGTGCCTATTTTTCTATATTTAAAATACCTTTACAAAAGATATATACATGTATACTACTATTTCAATATTCATTTATACTCTTCTCAATACTTTAGAAATGTATTCACATACTTATCTCAAATGGTATAAGAATATTCAAAAATCTCTTATCAAGATTTCACATTTTCAAAAGTGCATTAAAATTGGTTAAAAGCAAATGTTAGTAAAACATTGTTACTATAAGCCCAAAACCATTTTATAATTGTAATTATCTTTAAACTCTTCTATTTAAAGATCTAAGTATATCTACACTTATTTAACAAGGTAATGTACTTTAATTAACTTCTCAAACCCATTTATTATAACTAAGTGTTATAACCAAAACCACTTTTATCCTTCCATAAATTACTTAACTTTTCCAAACTTATATACATTAAAATACTTTAAAAATACTTATAAGTAGGTTTTACATATCTATATAAAATATTACTTAAAAGTAACTAATTTTTAATTTTAACAAAAAGCATGTATAAAATAACATTTTTTATATTTAAAAGCCTTTACTTTAAAAATTCATAAATAATTATTAAAAATATATTTAAACTTAAAAACACTTTTAAAATACTCTAGTATAAGTTATTAAACTTCCCTAAAAAGTTTATAGAAAACTAATTAATTTAAATATGATTTGCAAACATTTTCTTTAGAACAGCTTATAACAAACATGCTTCAGAAAGTGTTGCAAATAGAAACAGAAAAACTTTTCTGGTTTTCCAAATTCAAATATTGCATTTATAAATGCTATCTAAAGTTTTGGATAGAGAACAATATGACAAAGTGTAAATTTTGCGGTTAGTTTTCACTAGTTAAGTAAATGATATAAGATCCAATTTTTTATAGTAAGTAGTATACTTAGACTACTTAAAAATCAGTGAAAGAAACCCATAAGAATATCTTCCACAATTATAGTAAAAATTCCCGAAAATAAGGTATTTTCAAAGTGCTCATATAGCGACCTTTTTGCTATAACTTTTGCCACTTTGTTCAACTAGTTCTATAACTTTATAAACCTTGATATTTTTACAGTAATAAGTACACATGATTTACTTATTAAAATAATAAATAAACCCCTAAGGATGTATTCCAAAATTATATTAAAAATCATCGAACACAAGGTTATTTCAAATTGCTTCCATAGCAACTATTTTGCTTCTAAATTTTACAACTTTGTTTCACATGTTCTACAACTTTTCACACCAATTCCTTGCTTTCATATACACTTACATATGTGTAGAACACAAAAAATATATTATATCACAATATATTAATATATAAACAATTTGAACAAGTTTAAACACAAGGGGATTCAAAGTGCTTTCATAGCGACTATCACTATATGTACCATTCCATATCCATTCCAATTTCAACACACAATCTAAATAACCATCTATACACAACGTCAAGGCCAAGTCACACATCATAAAAGATCAATGAAGTGATGATATACATACTAGAGTTGCCATTTACGTTCAAAAGAAAGTAAGGTCCAAAGTTACTTTATTAATTCACTATAACTTTATATTTAAACACAACAAATATATCACAAAATATACAATCAAATGGTGAGTAAACTCACTTCATAACCAAGCTAACACAAGCATATGCCTTTAAAAATTCAAGAACCCTTCCTACTATCACTAAACATCCAAAAGACACCAACTTTCCTTCCATTTTGCACTTGGTCACCTCCTCCTTCCTCCTTTTGCTCACGGCCCAAGCCTGATACCCTCTTTGTGCTCCTTTTATTCATGCATCATATTTTTTTCCTTATTTGCTATGATGTTCTAATACCTTTGCCAAATTTTGAGAGGGATTGGAGTTCATTTGATATGTTTTCTAGGATTTAAAAAGAGAAAGAAGAGGCATAAAGACTAGCTTTTGTGTGTAAGGTGATTTTTTGATATTATGAAGGCTATTAAGAGGACTTTCTCAAGAAGTCACCCCTATTTTACACCACCTATTTCTGGTCAAAAAGGAGCACCCCCCATGTGCCAACTTTCCACCTAATCCCTTCTTTACTTAGTCCTTAAGGCTTCCAAAACAACCCCTCTCCCCAAGACATCATGCATGACATCACTAAGGGATTTAGTTAGCCATAAACCATGAAAATACTTTTAGTTGCTAATTAATTACATATTAATACATTAGGCAAGCCCAAAAAGTTAAAACAACTTAGATCGAGTAAAAAGCCATTTATCGATAAAATGATTTTCGGTCACATTATCGATATTTCTTCGAACTATTTGTTTCTGTAAACATTATTTTCAAAAATAAGTTTACCATCATTTGTTATTAATTAAAAGGGGGTTAACAAGGTTATAAAATCAATTTAATCATATTAAATCCAAGATTCAAATATTTAAATAATTCATATATTTAAATACGAAGTGTTTAAAATTTTAGGTCGTTATACATGTCCTCCTTGGGTCCACCCTTATGCTTATTTTAATTTTGGTTAGTTCCCTTCTTTGGTTCATCTTCCTTAACTATAATAGCTATATTTCCATTGATCGATTTCAACCAATCCTTCAAATTTTTCTCCAAAAGGTGATTCAATGCCAACTCTTTTAGTGGAGAATTAAGACGTTTAGCAAATTTCAATGCCTTCTTCACTACGATGTTGATCAATTCAAATCTGAATCTTACCAACTCATTGAATCGACCACATAATCACTCATAGTTAAACTCCTTGCTTCAGTTGGATAAATCTTTCTAGTAGCAATTCCATCTCTGCTCGGAGAAGAATTTAACCTCAAATCTCATTTTGAAGTCTGCCCAAGTGATGGCGTCCTCATTCACTTTTGAAGTAACTACTTCCCACCAATTTTCCACCTCCCATAGAAGATGCTAGGCCAACTGCCTTTTCCTTTTAGAAATGTTGCTTAGGCCTAATAAACTGAAGATCTTCACATAATAACCCCACCACACCTTAGTTATCGAATAAGGTTCAGTACCGACATTGGCTTTCCCATCCAAACTTGAGAAATCCCTACAGAGCTTTAGGGAATTCACTGCTTGTGTTTGTTGGATGGTAACTACCTCCAGAGTGGCAGTAGTATTATGAATAGTAGGAGTTTCTATGGAGTCTGACCAATCACTATCAAGAACCTTCAGAACCACAAAAGAATGTTCACCCTAGGGATGTCCATGACATCAACAATGGTGCTAGTACTAGCTTTGGACTCCACCTACTAGGATGGTTAGCATTGGTTTATGTTCCAATTGAGTTACTCATTTTCAACTATCTAAAAAGAAAGTACGATTATTAGCAACTCCTAATAGATGGTGAATAGAACTGGAATAGCAAATCGGGTATACACATGTACTAAACTCATATATATATATATATATATATATATATATATATATAATACGCACTCAACACATTTCTAGTCTTTTATTTAAGGAATATTTTGCATTGATGTCAAATGTAACAACCCATCATTTTTGACCTTCTAATTTGCATAACCCGTGATGTATAACCCAAAAACGGAAAATGACGTGTCGTTGATGATTAATAACAAGAGACAAACAATAAATACACTCTATCTATATATCTTTCTTAACTCACAGTGGAAGGTAACAATATATAATATAGTCAAACATTACAAAATCCCAAACTGATAGATACAATGTATATATAGAAGTCACACAAAATCAAATCCAATCCAGATACATATATATAACTCCAAATCAATGTCATATGATTATTTATATATATGTCTATATACATAAGTAATGTCTTCGTCATATGCACCATCAAGCATCACTTGATAGAACACATATCTTTCCATTAACCTAGTGATGAAACAAAAAGGGAAGTATAGAGAGGTCAGACTATAGTCTAGTGAGTGGTATACGTCTACTTTACTATATACTCTAATCATTCCCAAATAATACTTAGACAACTATGTTAAACAATCATATCTTAGTCCTTCACCTACATCCAACAAGTCAGCAAAACAACACAATAAACATGGCCAACTCGTAAAACAAGGTCATAGTCCAATACAATTACAGTGGTCAATGATATGGTCTAACCCGTATATAGAGCTAAGCCCATCCTATTGCATCAACACATGCTTGAATCACCAAATGGACACGGTTTCATATACGGCTTATAGATTCTTTTCCATACTAGAACACACACCACAGAAAATACTCGGATACCGAGCGATCGTGTTACTATGATAACTAATAGAGGTCTCAAAAATCAGCACTCAAACAAAACACTAATAGAAATCAACTATCCATATGCATATATCCATATATATATATATATGTGTGTGTGTGTGTGTGTGTATCAAATATACATACACACACATACTTCTATATATATACACACACATGTAAACATCCAATCCAATCAAACCAGAAATCTCTTTAAAATGTCACTCAAACATCGCCTGAAAGCCCAAGGAAAAAGCCTTGAAATGATCAGGTCAACCAAACACACAATGACCTCATTGGGTCAGGGTTATACTGATCTGATGTTCAGCCATCTATGGACCAATAATTTTATAACCGGTGGATTGGTGGAGGCTTGAGGCAGAGCCTACACAACTTCTGTCAATTTCTTGAGTTATATTTTATTTGTTCTGTTTTTTTCTTTGTTTCTCTCTTATTGATTCAATTTTCAATCCATATTATTCGAAATTTAGATATGTTTCTTCACTACCTTTTTACTTCAATTTCATCAAAAGATTTATGTAAGAATCATTTCAAAATTGCTCCAAAGTTGGTATTTATAAACTAGTTTCAAGAATTTATAAATACCCTTTCTTAAATACATACTTTAAAATATACTTAAAACTCATTATAAATTCATGATAAAAATTATATTATGACCTGAAACAGTATAAAATTTTTATAAAGAAAGTTATTATATTTTTTGAAAAAAAAACCTACTCCAGAGAGTAGAGCTAGAGAATTTGGTAGGCCCCGCCCCAACCGATCCCCCTTTTTAGCTGGGCTCTCATAGAGGCACTTTTCAATCCGGAGATTTTCAACTCATTTTAAAGGATTATTGCATGCCCCGCAAATTATAAGCTGCTAAAATTATCATATTTTTATATGCATTTATAGTGCATGTTCTACATATAATCTATTTTCTTATCCAAAACACTATTTTTCAATATATTATCAAATATCACATAATAAATCATACAAAATATATTTTAATTCTTATACATTCTCTAAAATGTATAAACATATTTATAAAATCATTTTATATGGTTTAAGATAGAAAATTGAATATACTATGCACATATGTGCCTCAAATTTACTTCCACCGCCTCTCACATGTATTCATATACAATATATATATATATATATATGTATGTATGTATGTATGTATGTATGTATGTATATGTATATGTATATGTATGTATGTATATAAATGCAACAAATTTCGATTATGTTCTCTTATCCGTATAAATTATTGTCATAACTTCAAATTAAAATAGTTTGTGCATTTCAATACAATTTATTAGCCTCATATCACTAATATCCAATATTCCATTGCTTGGCTAAACATTGTTAAATCACCATTTTGTGTCGATTATAAAAATCAAATCCCATCTAATTTCAGATTATATCACTTTTGTTTACTATAATATTTTTGTATTCATCCATATTAACACCAAACTCTAACCCTAAGCCATAAACATCCTAGAACTAAGAGAGGTTAAATAGTTATATCATAAACTATGCGAGAACCACTCACAGTGATTAGAAATCCCTTAATTTGCTCACTGTCTAGAATTGATCTCTGCTCCAAATCCAAATACTTGTAGATATAATTTATATTAGACAATAGCCCTTGCCTTGCTTTTCGATTTGATGGTGAATTATCAGTTTTTCTCCAGCTTTAAAGGAGATAATTGAATTTGACTTGAGATAGGTTTTTGTCTTTATAAGCGAAGAAGAAGAGAAATGAAAAAAATACAATTAGAGAAATGTTTTAAAGTTTTAAAAGTGAGAAACAGCTTGTTATAAATAGGAAAAGTAAGGTATTCGTTCATCCAATGCTCGGCTTAGCCCAATTTAAAATTTGAAATTCTGATTTACAAAAACGCCCATAATTTCTTTACCTAGACTCTAATTTGGACAAACTAATATTCAGTATACATCAGAAAAATGAGATAGTCATAATGGAACCATTTTCATTCCCAAGGTCAAAATTTTGAAAAATGAAGATTTCTCCCTTTGGATCAAAATTATAAAATTTACTTCATCATTTAAATTATCAAAAAAATACGAGTGCATAGCCGTAGAGAAGAAGGAGGCCTGAGAAGTCCTTTACCGAACCCCTCATTATACACTAATGGATGACAAGCTATAT
Source organism: Allium fistulosum (assembly GCA_030737815.1). Taxonomy (NCBI): domain Eukaryota; kingdom Viridiplantae; phylum Streptophyta; class Magnoliopsida; order Asparagales; family Amaryllidaceae; genus Allium; species Allium fistulosum. The sequence goes on from CM060906.1 coordinate 1,025,744,716, forward strand.
TGAAGGGACTATTCCATCCCCCTCCAACGTAGCACCATGGATGAAGAAGTCAACTAAGTACTTGAAGTGTTGCATGAAGGCTTATAGGGATCACGCCAGGGGAAAAGCTTAGCAAAAAAAGTTGTTCGACAAGAGTATTATTGGCCAACAATGATCGAAGATTTAATGTATAATGTCAAGAAATACGACCGATGCCGTTGATCCATGAAGATCCCAAGGCACTTCCCAAACTTGCTAACTACCATAACCTTCCCTTGATCGTCCATCGGTGATGGATTAACTTGATTAGAAAACTCCCCAATGAAAAGGGAGGATACAGCCATGCCATCGTCGCCACTGATTATTTAATGAAGTGGTTCGAGATTGAGCCCTTAACTAGGGTCACAACACTTAAGATTCTTAATTTTGTAATCAAGAACATAGTATGTCATTTGGGAATCTCAAAGAAGACCATCAACGACAATGAAATCCGGTATGAAAGTTGACTATTCCATGGTTTTCGAGGGAGAAATGGAATTGAGGTGTTCTCCTCATTTGTCGCCCATTCTAAAGAAAAAGAGAAGGTGGAATCAGTAAAAAAAACCACCAAGTCAACGCTAAAGAAGTGCCTCACTAAAGCCAAGGAAAATTGGGCTAAAGACCTACCGCTTGTGCTTCGGTCATACAGGACCTCAAGATGACTTCAACGGGACACTCTCCCTTCCTATTGGCCTATGGGTACGCAGTCATGCCACCTGCAGAAGTGGACGTCTCATCTTCAACGTGCCTCACCCATGACCTCGAACAGGATGAAGAACTCATCAAATTGGGGCTTGATGCCTTCGAAGTAAAAAACAGAGGTGTTATTTGATATTTGAACCAAGCGACATTTCGATGGATATAGACTACGAAATGATGAAGAAATAAAGCAAGAAGCTTAAGAGGCACTAAGAGTGCCAAAGTTTGAAGACCTAAGAAGATAGAGCCGAAATTTAACTAATCAAATCGGTCGGTACCAACCCATATGATACTGTACCAAATGATAAAGAAAAATAGAGGACCCACACCACTTAGTGTTACAACCAAAGATCAAGGCTGAACAAAATGAAAAGATCATAAGGTGACATAGATCGGTACCAAACCATAAAGGTCATTACCGAACCATAGCCTTTCAGGACTTTGAATAATGAAGCTAGGAGAGGCTTGTATTATGCCAAGGAAAAAGTCAAAGGTGAAGTCGATGCCATTGGTTGGTACCACCCCTATAGGTTGGTACTGAACAATATTGATCGCTGGAATTGATTCGATTTGACCTATTTTTCATGCTAGAACTTTGGATTTGGAGGTATTTGCTCATTCAAACTAGATCTTATGATTTTCATGCTCTAATTCGTCTATAAGTAGAAGGCTAACACTAAATAGAAAGAGACTTTTGGAACTTTTGATTCTAGTTTGGAATTACAAGGAGACTCTACCCTTTTGAAGGTCAACTTTATCCTAAATTGAATTTGATGTAAAACTTGGTTGTAATATCTAAAGTGGTCCGAAATAATATTGATAGTGGATGTAGGCTTCAGATTCAAGCCGAACCACTTTAAAATTTGTGTCTTCTTTCTATTATCTTTCGATTCTTAGTAGTTTAAATTTTTGTTTTCAATTGATTGGGATGTTTGTCTGTTTCATGTGCAAATATTTTTGGTGCTTTCATAGTTTCACTTAGAGTTGAACTCAGGCATAGATATATTGATTTGAAGAAAGCCTACTATCAGATCTAAGAAGAAATTGATCCAAAGAAAGAGAAGGATAAAGTTGCTACTAAATCCAGAGCTATAATTGAAGAGAGAATAAAGGACCACGGCATGGAGATGAAACTACTCAACCAACTCACAAACTTCGAGTGCACGGAAGTAGAGATGAACGCTAAGTTGGATAGGATAATGGCTGAGATAAACAAGAAAACGATGGGGACTCAACTTATTATTATGATTATTTGATTTATAATTGTTACAACGCTTGTTTGATATCTCTGCATCAGTTAAAACAATTTTGGGTTATTAGATCTGTAATGTCGTAGATCTTAGGCTTGGTCCACCACAACTCAATGTTAGATGGTGGATTAGATGATTGAAGGTGACTGGATAAGATTTGGATAACATCTTTCTATCCAAAAGTGCTGCAATAATTCAGTTCGGCTAATTTGGTTCAGTGTTATAGTGTTTCAAACTTGTCTTCCATTACTATTCATCCATAGGGTAGTTATAGTCATGAGGATGTGAAGGAGTATATGGTCTTGTCGATTCAACTCGATAGGGGTTGGTTCGGTGAAAGTTGAATCGATTCTATAGGAGTTGTTTCGACAACACACTGTTGGACCATTTTTCCGATTCAAACCATTCCTTACTAGACCGTTCTTAATATTTTATTCCAAATTGATCTTTTTTGTGCCATAATTTCTTCATTTTATGTCGGAATTGAGTAAAACCTAGACGAACAACTTCATATCGTCAAATAGAGCACTCAATTGCCCTTGAATATTCAGTTTGGGTGCAGTAGATAGTAGCTCTCCAAGGTGTGGGCCCAAATCAGTTATATTCTATCATTTAGGTTGTGAAAGGTCGTATTGTTATTTGTGGGATATAAATTAGTAGATCATTAATGTGACTAATGTGTAATTAATTAGGCATTTTGTTTTATCACCTTTGGGTATAAGAAAGGTTACATGGACATGCAGGGTGTAAATTGCAAAGGAATAAATATGCATGACAAGATAACACAATAATATACAAGCATGTATATAGCTACACACATGCACACATATAGATATTGGGATATATATATATATATATATATATATATATATATTGTGTGTGTGTTATACTTACATATACATATGCTAAATTCTTATGTATATTAGAAATATAAATGCCGACATGTGTACATATATTTGAATATACTATAATATATGTATATGGTTTGTGTACAAATACTAATATTACCACGTACACACACACGTGTGTATTTTAAGAGTAATTAAAATTTAATGCATATTTAAAATTGTTGACTATATAGATTATATAGATTTGAATTATATATATAGTTTTCTAATTTCAATTAGTCAAAAAGATTTTTAATTTAAATTTCAAACAAAAGGATTATTTCAAGATATCTTAAATTCAAATATTTAAATAAATAAATATAATATAAATAATTCAAATATATATAAACTTCTGAAGATAAATGTAATATTTTTTCAGCCTACAATTTAAATAAAATTATATATGTAAATGTAATTATATATTATATTTTAATTTGATTTAAAATATATAATGGTCGATTATAATACTACATACACACATACATATATATAATAAATACTATTCATTTGCAATATGTTTTAAAGTTTTAAATTTATATCCTAATTATTGAATAAAATTATTTGTATGTTTGACAATATGTGTATATAAATTTAGGGCTAGGTGACATATGTAAATATTGGATGTGAGAATAAATCTGAATAGATCTTGGCCTTTGTGACACCTCGATTCGTGTTAATCTCCTAAATTGCTTGAATCACCACTCGATGTTGTTAGGATAGAGTGAACCACTTTAATTCAATTTTATTTATTGTTATTTAGGAGGGAAAAATAGGTTTGGCCTAGGGGAGGGAGCAAGTTAATGGTGGTGGCCAAGGAAGAGAGGAGCAAGAAGTAAAAATTAAAGTGGAATCGATGTGGAAGTCTTGGCTTTATTGGAGAGAAAAAAGTCTATCCACCTTCCTCTCTTTAATTCCACCTATATCTGAATCTAATATCTAGACCACACCTTCCTATGGTTGGTCATACATGGTCTCTTATAAGGACAAAAAAATCACAAAGCATATTTAACTAATTATCGATATTTAAAGCCCTATTAAACATACATCGATATCGTATATCGATATATGTATATATAAGGTTTACATATACATCCAAATAATTATTAATAGCACCCAAAAACTTTCTAGGAGCTACCCCACTAAATAGAAACACCATAAATATCAAATAAATTAATAGTTAATATTTCTTAAATATTAATTAATCAAATTAATTGATAACACTTTATAAATTAATTAAATCGTGTGGTATTTCAGATATAATTTCCATGACTTGGAGGAGTGAATTCAATCGACGACTCATGTTGAACAACTTAAAAATTATCGTTTGCACATTATCTTAGCTAGTGGTGCGACAGTTTAGTCGAAGTCATCGCTTACAGATTTTATTGGTAAAATCATGGTTTATATAATCTTAAAGAGTACTAATACTGACAATAATTTACACATGTTCACTTTATCAACACTGTATCACTCTAGGATAGTATTGGTCAAAACTCCTCAATTATCCACATTCAACTTGATCAGTCCATAAAAAAGTCCATGGTTCAATAATAACATTTATTATTAACCATTTCTCTTTTGCCAGTGATTTTTACTTTAAGTTGACTACAGTTGACCGTGATATTAACTTCATACAACCGAGGAGACAAATTCATTGTCGAATAGTGCTTCACTTCCAATACTACAACTTGGACCCAACTATAGTTTCTCGATGGCCGTCATGCCATGATTTAACTATGATCAAAGTGGGTATACATATTGAAGTTCCACAGTATTCTCAAGTCGAGAGAACTATGTAACATCGTCATGTTGAGATTTCCTGTTTGACCCCGTAGATATCAACCAAAAGAAAACTCGGTTGAGACATTCTATATTTATCCAATAACTATAAGTATTTAACCCCTTGGTATCCCCATTAGCCATAAGTAACACATTACGTAAAATTTGAAGAGCGTTATGTACTATGGTCTCAATGGATGTGTCATATCGAAACATCATGACCAGGAATATTTAAAAAAATTATTATTATATATTATGATTAATAACTCACGATTGCAACTATTTGTAATTGCAATCACATAACATTTTAATTAAGGATTTTCTTATTAATATACTTTATATCAATTACTTTATATATTCACATCACAATATAACAAAATATATAAAGGAAGACAAACACCTTTATTACGAACAAGATTGATTAGTGAAAAATTACATAATTGCCCCTAGGATATACCATTAACTCTTGCAATCTACCATTTGCAATTGGGGCCAATTGATTCTCAATCTCATTCCTTCAATCAGTTTCCTTAGAACTAGTTGGGCTAGTCCTTTTGTGAATGGGTATGCTGTACTATTTTTATTATCTGCTCTGTCAATTAACACCTCTCCTTCGTTGAGAAATTGCCTTTATCATGTGGAACTTCCAGAGTATGTTTCTTGACTTCTTATGAGCTCTTGGTTTTTTCGTGATCTACACCATGACATTGCTATCATAAATAATGTAGATCTTAACATTTAGAATCATCCTAGCTCATTTATAAATGAGTGCATTTCTGTATACTGCTTTTATTATGACACTATTTAAGGCGATGTACTCAACCTTTTGGTTGAATCAACGACAACCTTTCATTTGGAACATTTCCATCTTAAATCTCTTTAACTAAGGTTAAACATGAACTTAGGATTGTTGTACTATATTTGATACCACTTATGAAGATCAAGTCTGAACACTCCTTCAAAAGGAGTTCGTTGTTTCTATAAAAATTCTCCAGTATCTCATAAATGCTCGAGTCCGTTCTTAACTACCATTTAGTTATTTTATCTTAGACTTGATATTCCTTTAATACACCTGGTGTATAAGCGAGATCTAATACACCACACAAAACAACATATGTGATGACCCCTATCACTGATGCATAAGGGATCTACATTATATGTTCCATATTAAACATTTTAATATGGTGTTTTTGTATATAGAATGTGACAATCCCAATATCCATTTATACCAAGTATAAAATAAGTCTTTGTCAAATCCTTCATCAAGAACTAAACAACCAAACTAAATCAATTTAATCTCGCTACATCGCTAATAATCAGTAATATGTTATTTTATCATAGCATTAGAATTGTTTTACTATCTTTTAATTTTCTTTCTCAAGAACATACGCTTTCTCTATATTTTAACCAGAATTCAAACTATTTACATATCTGCCAAAATAATTGTTTAACTCTGATGATTACTGAATGCCATGTTATATCTACTCTAGGATCATATCCAAAACATACAAATCATGTTATCGCTCCTATTGACTTCGAGACATTTTGGTCGTTATGTGTAAATACCCCCTTTGAAATCATTATTTTGAAGTTTTATTTCAACATCAATGTGCCAAAACTCAAAATCAAGTTCTACGATAATTGTGTGCAGACTTTGAATGGACTTAAGCATGTGATTAATGAAGTTACTTTACTAATTTCAAGGTTTGAAATTGATGAAGTCATTTCCTATCAACATCTCTTTATATAATTGCAACCGCATTGATGTTCTTGAAGACACATTTGCAGCCGAATGGGTCGTATCCTTTCGGATACAACTATCAAAATCATATTTTGATAATGTGTTAGGAATCTATTATGTATTTAAAGCATCATGCCATATGGAAGAGTTTACGCTCTTCATAATGTATTTGACAATTAAAGAAATTATTATTACTGATGGTTCTTTTTCTTAAAATTAATAAGAAACTCATATTTTCTCTTTATTGTGTGAGAATTCTTATTATGCATTCTAATGTGTTGTGTCTATTTTAAGCTTGGTTAATTTTATTTCATCTTATGCAATCAATTTTTATGTTTGAGCCTTTAGATCGTATCCAAGCCTATTGTAGTACCACTAATTTTAAAGAAATTCCTTCGTCATGAATTGTTTCATAGTATGATGAAGTAAGCATTCGAAAACATTTAAAGAACTATCTTTATATTTGCATAAAATTGATTCAGTTTTGCATTTACAAAACTTATGTCTGTAACATAAATTGGACAACCATACACCTTAAACTATTTATGATTAGGGTTTCTTATCAATTCATATCTTATATAAATATGATCTCATAAACTATGCTTTTGATGAAATTAAATTTGACTTATGTACTTACTTTTAAGTGCACATCCTTACAGAAAGAAGGTAACTCGACTTCACCATCATCCATCATACTTGTCCAACAATGTCCAAATGCTCCTTACATCATTATGTATTATAGAAAGAGTGGCTTTGAAATTGAATCTTATTCAATTTAGGTACATATGAAATTCTTTTTCAATATACTCACATATTCGATCAAATCAAATTATTTTATTTCCTTTGCATGTTATGTTTACTATTTCCGTTTTATATTTTATGAACTTATCATAGATAAATTACTTGTGTATCAAATAAACATGTTCATGTCTATGATAATTCATCAATAAATTAAGTGAAGTAAGTGGATCTGTTTTTGATATCATTAGACCTTGGATTTAATGTGTGTGTATCCAAATTGTTTATTAACTCCTTTTTCACTTGCATTAATGGGTGCTTTGCCCCTAATCATTAGTTTACCTTTGCCATATGATTCACAATCATATGATTAAAGAGTTATTTCATAAGGATATGGCTTAGTCCATAATTTCAAAATAATTATACTTTTTTTGGACACTTCTGTATTTTCTATATCTAATGCATCACTATTGTTACAAAAACAAATACCATTATTATAACATATTTATTTAATGATTAATACTCATAATATTCATGTTAAATAAAACTATAACTATTTTCAATCGATACTAAAAAATGTTTATTATTTCATAAATAATGTTAGATGTATATACGAAGACAATATTTTTAACTTGATGCATCCACTAATAAGTGTCATATAGTATGCTCTCATTATTTCTACCATTACAACAATAGTGCATGAAATGTAGAGCTCCAATCAATCACTTGTTATATGCAATTTATTTCTTCTACTAGAACTAGTTTACAGTCAAGAGTTTTAGATCAAATATCTTGAACTCAAATAACTCTTATAGAAAATGATTTTCCATATGAAAACACATTTGGAATGGAATCCTCATTTCTCATTCCATATTAAGTATCCACTGGTATCTTATACATTACTTATTTCCGTTATCTTTTCATAAAGTAGAGGTGACCATTCACTCTCTCCATCTCAATTGTATCTAAGTTACATCCACTCTCGTACATTAGATTTCCTTTGCAAATAGTCAAATTATTCAAAAGGAAACCTATACTACAAGAATAAACCAAAATATTCACAAAAGTTAATTTTGAACATCCTTAACATTTAAGGATATCCTATAAGTTGCACTAAAGTAAACTGATCAAACAAAGATTTTAGTGATTGAATTCCTAGGTTTGACTAGTAGTATTTGTCTATGTTTCTTTCAACATACCAATATTCTCATTATATTTAATCGTATTGACATACGATCTTGCACTATGGTTCATTTACTAATTTTGGAATGAATAATTTCATCAAGATTTTGTATACTGTAATTTTTCACCATACAACATTTATATGTATTTGAATATAGATAAAATATCCATATTCTTGTATTGCTTTAGAGTTCAAAACTCATAAAAGACAATACACAATCTCGGGAAAATAAACACTTAAGTGACCAAGGTAGGAATATATTTAGTAGTTATATAATTTGGTTCTTGCATGGGTCTGAAGTGACAACAAGCCAAAAGACTTACTAGTAAGTATATGTCATATTTCTTTGCCAATACTAATTCAGTTCACTTATATATTTTAATTGATAAAACAATTTTATCAATTTCATTAATTTATCAAAATTTTAATATAGATATGTTCTTACAATAATAGAATGGTTAAATGTATTCATTTTATTTTCCTAATAAGGCTCCTACTAGATTCCTCTATTGCATGTTAGGATTCCCTTGCCTTGGGATTTTTAAAGTCTGCTCAAAAAATCATAGGCTTGCAAGCGATGGATAACTCTTTATCGATTGTGTCATGTACTCCTAATCTTGGTCATTGCCCTAATCTAAACCTTGACCTTGAGTTTTTCTCAATAAACCAAGAGAGACTATTTAATCTAACCTATCATTTCTCGACGGCCTAAGTATAATGCATGTAATGACCCACAAATTTATCAGTTTAATAAATTATATTTGTTTTTAAATATTCGAATATAATTTATTTAAGCATAGATTATGATGTTCTAAACGATAATGATGGTGATCTTATTTTGAATAAGTATTTACAAAAATATAAACTTTGAAGGAATATCAATAAAATGGTCGAAAATCGTTTTATAATTAAACAGCTCTATAATTATCAAAAGTCGCGCACGGAATTGGTTACATACACTTATTTATCCATTTAAACAAGAATATGAAATAAAATTTATTTATTTTATTTTTGGGAAATACAATGTACTTATGACATCATCAATAATGGCGTCATATTTAATAATTGACTTAGGAATTTAAATTGAGATTTAATGATTTAATAATTAGTAAAATAATTGTTTTAAATGATAATGATTCATTTTAAATAGTTATGAAGTGATAATAAATCATTTATAATAGTTTTATAAAGATATATATTTGACGTGAAATTATAAGAAAAATTGGTATCGCTATATCGATGCAATAGCACTTTCTGAAACAATTGTTTAATATTAATTTATATGGTTTTTATAATTCAAATGAGATCATTTTCATTGATTAAAAATAATAAGTAATAAGTTTTTAAATTTTCTTTACATTTATATGTAAATTAATTTATAAGTGAAAATGTGACCGGGAATCGACTTCCCGATTTTCCACGGTTTAAAAAACGGAAGTTATTTAAAGTTGTTGCAACCTTGTTTATATGTCTTATGCATATATATAACATACATATGCATACCCTAACATATACAACACATATATACATACAAATACACACACACACACTTATACATACACACACACACACACACATATATATATATATTACAAAAGATCTAAGTTATTTTTACGTAATCTTCATCCTTAAGCAAACCAAAGTCAAACTCTTACACATATCAACTTACACACATGGCTACAAATATGGGGGGTACTTCGGCTATGCATGGTGATAGAGGAGGAATGTGTAGTGGTGATAAAATGGTGATGTGTATGCACATAAATACCATGATACTTTAGTTCACATTTTTACATATAAATACCACCCTCCATCTTCACTTTATTTGCTCATAATTTCCTAAGCTGCTTCACCTTTTTATACTCCTCTTTAATGGTTTCTCTACTTAGAAAAATTATGAAGAAAAATTAGCAAAAAGAAAATAAATTTATATAAGTACATATACATTAGCAGTCCACTTTAATACAAGCTCAAACCACTCCTTCCTCCACTATAAACCCACAACCACCACCTCCTACCACTAAGACCAAACCCATCTCCACTTCCAAGCTTAGGCCGAGCCCATCTCCACTTGCAAGCTTAGGCTGAGCCGATCCAAAGGTCCATGGCTCGATTCCATAGGCTTTGATTCGATCTTAGCGAAGCTGTTGCGAATTTTCGTGAAGTTAGAAACCAATGGAGGTGAGAAACTCTATTTATATTATAATATATTGGATGATATATATGTTTGACAATGCTTGGTTATGAATATTATGAACCATGTTTGGATATGATCATATGTTTGTTTGGATGTGTAAACAATTCACGTATAATACACATCAAATATCACAAAGGAAATCACTTTCATTTAATAAATGAAATGGTGTATATGAGATTGTTAAACCTCTTTAAAATGGTTTGTAAATGTTTTATAAACACTAAAAGCCAATTTGGTGAAGTTTGGACAATTTATAATAATTGAGTCAAAAATAGGCGCGTCGCGTAACGGTAGTTCGCGATTTCGCGCCGTAAATTTTTAAATCCACGTATACAATGAATCCGGAGTTGGAATTCTTTGAAATAATAAATTTTAAAACTCTTATAATCATATTTTTCAAACAAAAGAAAAGGATCAAGATTTTATTTAGTGAATTTTGGAATATGAGCAAATCAATTTTTCAAAATAGTCGTGGTTCGGTAGTTTGGAAACCAAAGCGGTAAATTCTATAAAATGGATATTTTAAATTCTTTAAAAATATAAAATAAATTCTATAAATATTTTAAAATATTCTAAAAGAGATTTGAGTTATAAAAATGGATTTCTAAACGATAGAAAAGTTGTTTTGATCAAATAAGCCTTAAAAGCACTATTCGTAGCACCATTCGCAACACTTTTTGCAGTGGTTTTTAATAACCTTTGAAATATGGCTTTAAACTTAAGTATTCTTTCCCAAATGTTTTATAAATGTCTTCAAACAAATAATTAAGTATTTTAAAGATAGTGTGGAGGTTTTATAATTTACTTTAAAGGGTTTAAATAAATGATTTAAAGAAAAGATGTTATAATTAAGTAATTTAATCTTGGCATTAAAAGCTGATGAGTAGACTGGATTTTTCTATTCGTGATATTTGGATGTGATGTGCTTAAACTAAGACGATGTTTAGGAGCAACGAGTGCTTTGGCTCACCTGGCTTCTTTCTTGGGCGAGGAATATATAAGGTCGAAATATCGAAAACGAAGCAAGTATAAAAGATTCAAATTTACAAATTCATACAACTTGGATTATACGGAATAACCTTTTTATACTTGGTATTAAATCCCGATAAGGGAGCCCATACTATCCATGTGAATTTAAAAGGTAATTCCACCGTTATTCGATGGATAGTGAAGGTTGAATACGGAAATTGATATTGAGTATAATTAATGTAATTTCTATCAAGCATTTTTACCCAATAAGGTTTTGCAATATGATTTATGAGAAATGATTTTGATTTAGTATTTCCAAAGTTAAAGAAAGGTTAAATGTTTCCATATATATTGGAAAAGAATATGATTTAAAGATTTATATCTCTAAAAGAGATATTTTATGTGATAAAAGATATTAATAAATCAAATGATAACCACTCTCAATCTTAACATCTTTTATCGATGATTGGTTTGAAGAAAACAAGATCGGATTTGAGTGATTCCTATCTGAAAACCATTTCGAACCAATTTACGCATTTGAAGCAGAAGACATGGAATGATAATAAATGGAATGAAGGGTTGCTTATCACTGACCCTCGGGGGAAATTTCCCATATTATATATATGTGGCAGTAGTACCTTTATTTTATCTTCGATGCAAGGGCTGCTCGCACTAATCCTAGAGGTGATTCCCGACAGGATGTAGTAGGAGAGTTCCTTTGGTTTATCCTATTCCTGGATAACTTGTATGGACAAATGTCTAACATTGCATTTCTAAAATACACATACATTAATTTTTACAAACGTACATCTGTTTGGTAGTGTACGAAGTAACTCTCTTACACTTAACACCCTTCTCTGAGACGTACTAGCTCAGAGGTTGTACATTTATGGAATCAATAGTGTGTGATGGAATTGGCAATGTGGTATTCAAAGTGAATATACTATGAGAAAGGAAATTGTTACTTTGGGCCTCATCACCCGAAAATGACTTAAACATGGCATGAGTAAGGCTATGTGGTTCGCAACCATTAGAATGTGGTCATCACCTTTCTAGATTACCCTCTATATATCAAGTATGTTGCGTATGCTATGACAGCTCTTGGATAGGTCAAGAACGACTAGAGTGATGTCACATTCAGTTCTATCCACCACCAAATGGGACTACGGGTAGGACGGTCTTGCCAGGTGCGGAGGATTCAAAGGAGTTGATCCTCAGTACATCCCTCTACAGATGTATTATATGAAAGGTAGTTACTTACCTGCTATGGTGTGGAAATCCATTCTCCAATAAGTGCCTTCGGACTTGATTTTAGAACCTATTATGCTAGAATTTAATCTGTGTAATAATTTCAACTAAGATTATATAAGTTTACTTGAAAAGTGTTTTCAAAAAGACTGTCATTAAAAATAAATTACCAGATTTTGTGTAGTAAAGATTTTGGTTACCATAAGGTATAAATCCATTCCGTTTTTATGTGCAACGTGGTCTTATGAGATACCCTTTGTTTTCAAATATCCATATTTTGAGCTTCTCACACCAGTCCCATAACTGACCTTGGGTTTATTTTCTTTTCCCTTAAACTCCAGCTACCCTATTTTTTTCGGATAACTAAGTAGGCAAGTTTAACTTGGAGCATTGTGATGGAGCTTGAAATCTAGAGTTGAGATGTTCCTATAGAAATTTCTCCATTTTCATTTCAGATGCATTAGTTTACTGATTGTATTCAGCATTAATAAGGACAGAAAATTTTAACTGTCAAGGCCGATTTATAAGATAAACTGTGATAAATGTATTTCAATTTTCTGCTATAAAGATCATATATATTAAAATAATATATATTATTCCATTCATGTAAGATTTTGTTTTGTCTTTATTTTCTTTAACTCCATTATATTCCGCCTTTCTAACACTTGGATTTGTGGCACATAAATTCCGAGGATGTGTTAGTGTCGATTTCTAAGGGTCGAGGAGGCGGGTCGTCATATTTGGTATCAGAGCTTAGGTTGAGCGAACACTTAGAATGAGAGTCTCATCAAAGATAGAGCTAGTAATACCCTGGGATGAGTAACTCATTAGAGATAGGTTACGTGAAACCCTAGAATGAGTTTGAGAGTATTATATAAGAGCATGTATTTGTTAATGATATATAAAAATGATTTGTTTTGAAATTATGGTAAATTAAATAATTTTGCCTAAGGTCATATTTTAAATATAAAGAATATACTGTGGAAAATATAGTTAGTTATGATATTAATTTCATGAATTGGATAATTGTTTTAAATACAAGTTAGTTAAATAAGGAATAAACATCTTGTGATTAGAATTTCATAGTTTGATTATAAGATGTTTAATAATGGTATTGAGAGGATTAAGAATAGGGGGAAAACCTAAGATTTGGATAATGAGAACATTTATCTAAATGGATTTTTTTAGAAAGGATTTTGAAAGTCGATGATAATAATGTTTGGAAAACATTTTAAAAAAGTCAAAAGGATTTTTGGAAAGAGATAAAACATTTTGATAAAGATCTTGATTTGCTTCCTAATTATTGATTAACCCTTGGTTTGAAAAGAAGTATACTTGTTAAGATAGGATAAATACTTAGTGTCTTCTTCTAGGTATTTGTGTTTATGTTTGTAAAATCCTTATGGAGGGAAATATTCAAAAGGAGAGACCTCAAGAGAAAATTAGGGTGAAAAGATGATATAATCATCCTTTCAACTGATGAGGAAGAACTTCTAGAGGAGGAATATGATCCATATACTCGTAGGGACAGAGATGGTTACCCGATAGTGGAATGCTTATACCTACCCTTACTCCAGAACTGGTCATAATATCTAGTGACGCTGAGGCTGCTCTAGCCTCGGAAGGAAGGAGGATCACTGACCCCACCAACCTGAAGAAGAACCCATGGAGGAAGAGTCTGAACCAGGGAAGGACCCAAATTATATAATGCCAAATGAATCAAACCACAATAGTGAGGGAAGCAATATTATATGGGAGATGGTTGGGGATTAAGTTATTTGGTGCAAGGAGTCATCAAGTTCATACATTCAGTGGGATAACATGGAAGATGACGACGTGAAAGCTGAGGAGGAATTTGATAATCCCGCAGAGATGGGAATACAAGGATTGTAGGAAGAAGAAATGTAGTAGTAAGTACCAGTCGGACTTAGACATATTCCATGGAATCAACTGTGGCTACCATTTGGGGAAAAGGAAGACGGGAATGAAGCCGACAACGAACAAGAGAGTAAGGTTAAGGATGTAGGGTAAATTTCATTAGAGTTCGGATATTGGAGTGCACCATCGGCAATAGATTTGGAATGATGATTGAGATTGTGGATGAAGACATGTTATATCTATCTAATATTAAGTATTAAGTAGTAGTTTATAAGTATGGCTTGTGGTAGGGTGATGTTGTGGTTGGCTAGGTATTTGTATTTGTGTTATGAACTTTCAGTATGTACCCAAGTAGGATTGGGATAACTTGAGGATGACCAAAGAAAGGATAAATGTAAGATAGAAAGATGTCATAACTATGATATTTCAATTAGATTTCATTCATTGCAATTATACAAGTCACTTAAGAAGTTTATAAGAATTCTTGATAAAGGAAATAAATTATAATATGAGGAGATTATTATAATTTTTGAATAAAAGATAATTTATCAATTTGATGAATTGTTTTGAAAATTGGTTTCTTTTAAAAAACTGTTAAGATATGTTTATAGAAAAGAAATGTCTTTATAAAAGAGTTTGAATCAAAGTTAAGATTTTATGAAATGTTTTCATAAAAATATTTTGGAAAGGTTAATAGGTACGTATAAGGTAAATGTATTTTTTCATCGCACGATTCTGATCTAAGATTCAATTGCAAACCTTTGAGGTGTTTACACCAGTCCGAAAAAGGATTTATCACTCGATTCTTGATGACGAACATTGACGAGGATTTATGGATGAATAATTGAGTTTTCTATCATAGTTGAGAGCTATGTAAGGAGAACTAAAATATTGATCGAAGTCCGCACTAGAGGATTAGGGGATCAATACTAGTTTGGAAGTAAAGTTGTGGATTCAAATAGTAGATCGAATCGTATATTACAGATGATCTATATACATCGTACGGGTGTAAGTATAAAAATAAATATTTTAAGCAAACACCTTTGGGTGTTGCGTTGTTATTTCGAGGATGAAATTCTTTTAAGGGGCAAAGTATGTAACGATATGCAAATTTATCAATTTGATAAATTAAATTTATTTTAAATATTCAAATATAATTTTTTTTAAACATAGATTACGATGTTTTGAAAAAAATGATGGTAATCTTATTTTGGATAAGTATTTACAAAAATATTTTTTAAAAAGGAATATCGACAAAATGGCCGAAAATCGTTTTATCAATAAATAACTCTATAATTATAAGAAGTCGCGCATGGAGCTGGATACATACGCTTATTTATCCATTTAAACAAGAATATGAAACAAAATTTATTTATTTTATTTTTAGAAAATAAAATGTATTTATGACATCATCGATAATGACATCATATTTAATAATTGACTTAGGAATTTAAATTGAGATTTAATGATTTAATAATTATTATAAATATTAAAATAATTATTATAATTATTAAAATAATTATTATAATTATTAAAATAATTATTATAATTATTAAAATAATTATTTTAAAATGATAATAAATCATTTAAAATAGTTTTATAAAGATATATATTTGACGTGAAATTATAAGGAAAATTGCTATCGCTTTATCGATATAATAGCACTTCCTATAAATAATTGTTTGATATTAATTTATATGGTTTTATAATTCAAATGAGGTCGTTTTAATTAATTAAAAATGATAAGAAATTATTTTTTTCAAATTTTGTTTACATTTATATGTAAATTAATTTATAAGTGAAAAAGTGACCGGGAATCGGCTTCCCGATTTTCAACGGTTTAACGAACGAAAGTTGTTTGAAGTTATTACAACCTTGTTTACATGTCTTGTGTATATATATAACATATACATGCACTCCCTAACATATACATCAACACATACATACAAATATACATATACACTTATACACACACACACATCACAAAAGATCTAAGATATTTTTACACAAACTTCATCCTTAAGCAAACCAAAGTCAAACTCCTACATACATCAACTCACACACATGGCTACACACATAGAGGCTGGGGGTACTTCGGTCGTGCATGGTGATGGAGGAGGAGGGTGTAGTGGCGATGAAATCGTAATGTGTATGCACAAAAATATCATGATATTTTAGTTCACATTTTCACCTATAATACCACCCTCCATCTTCACTTCATTTGTTCATAAATTCCTAAGCTTCTTCACCTCTTTATACTCCTCTTTAATGGCTTCCCTACTTAAGAAAATTATGAAGAAAAATTAGCAAAAAGAAAATAAATTTATATAAGTATATATACATTAGAAATTCACTTCAAAACAAGCTCAAACCACTCCTTCCTCCACTATAAACCCACGACCACCACCTCCTACCACCAAGGACAAGCCCGTCTCCACTTGCAAGCTTAGACCGAGCCTATCCAAAGGTCAAAGGCTCGATTCTATAGGCTTTGATTCGATCGTAGTGAAGCTATAGCGAATTTTCATCAAGCTAGAAACCAATGAAGGCGAGAAACTCTATTCATATTAGGATATATTTGATGACATATATGTTTGGCTATGCTTGGTTATGATGATTATGAACCATGTTTTGATATGATAATATGTTTGCTTGGATGTGTAAACAATTCATGTATAATACACATCAAATATCACAAAGGAAATCATTTTGCCTTTAATAAATGAAATGGTGTATATGAGATTTTTAAACCTCTTTAAAATGGTTTATAAAAGGTTTTATAAACACTAAAACCAAATTTGGTGAAATTGGACAAGTTATGAAAATTGAGTCAAAAATAGAAGCGTCGCGTAACGGGAGTTCGAGATTTCGCGCCGTAAAAGTTTAAATCCATTTATACGATGGATTCAGAGTCGAAATTCTTTGGAACAAGAATTTTCCTAACTTTTATAATCATAGTTTCCAAAAAAAAGAAAAGGATCAAGATTTCATTTAGTAAATTTAGAAATATGAGCAAATCAAGTTTTTAAAATAGTCGTGGTTTGACAGTTCGGAAACCAAAGCGATAAATTCTTTAAAATGGATATTTTTATTTCTTTAAAAATATGAAATAAATTATATAAATATTTTAAAAGAGATTTGAGTTATAAAAATGGATTTTTAAATGATAGAAAAGTTGTTTTGATCAAATAAGCCTTAAAAGCACTATTCGCAGCACTTTTTGCATCGGTTTTTAATAAATTTTAAAATATGGCTTTAAACTTAAATATTCTTTCCCAAATATTTTATAAATGTTTCCAAACAAATAATTAATTATTTTAGAGATAATATAGAGGTTTTATAATTTATTTTAAAGAGTTTAAATAAACGATTTAAAGAAAAGCTGTTATAATTAAGTGATTTAATCTTGGCTCTAAAAGCCGATGAGTGGACTGGATTTTTCTTTTCGTGAGATCCAGATGTAAGGTTCTTAAACTAAGGAGATGTTCAGGAGCAACCAGTGCCCTAGCTCACTTGGCCTCTTTCCTGGGCGAAGAACAGATAAGGTCAAAATACCGAACACGAGGCAAGTATAAAAGATTCAAATTTACAAATTTAATAAAACTTAGATTGTATAGAAATAATCTTCTTATATTTGGTATTAAATTTCAAGGAGGGAGCCCATGCTATCCGTGTGAATTTAAAAGTTGATTCCACCGTTATTCGATGGATAATAAAGGTTGAATATGGAAATTGATATTGAGTAAAACTAATATAATTTCTATTGACCCTTTTTACTCAATAAGGTTTTGCACTGTGATTTATGAGAAATGGTTTTGATTTGGTATTTCCTAAGTTAAAGAGAGGTTTAATTAATGATTCCTTATATATTGGAAAAGAATATTATTTAAAGATTTATATCTCTAAAAGAGACATTTTATGTGATAAAAGATATTAATAAATGAAATGATAATCACTCTCAAGCTTAACATATTTTATTGATGATTGGTTCGAAGGAACTGGGATCAGAAATGAGTGATTCCTATCTGAAAACCACTTTGAACCAACTTACGTATTCAAAGGTGAAGACATGGAATGATAATAAATGGAATGAAGGGCTGCTTGTTACTAACCCTCTAGGGAAATTTCCCATCTCATATGTATGTGGAAATAGTAGATCTAAGATGCAAGGGTTGCTCGCTACTAATCCTAGAGGTGATTCCCGATAGGATGTAGTAGGACATTTCCTTCGGTTTGTCCTGTTCTGGGACAACTTGTATGGACGAATGTCTGACATTGCATTTCTAAAATACACGTATATTGATTTTTACAAACGTACATCAGGTTGTGGTATAGGAAGTAACTCTCTTACACTTAACACCCTTCTCTAAGATGTACGAGCTTAGAGGTTGTACATTTGTGGAAATCAATAGTGTGTAATGGAATTGGAAATGTGGCATTCACAGTGAATGTGCTATGAGAAAGGTAGTCGTTACTTCGGGCCTCATCACCCGAAAATGGCTTAAACAGGGCATGTCGTAAGGCTTTGTAGTTCGCAATCATTAGGATGTGGTCATCGCCTTTCTAGATTACCCTCTATATATCAGGTATGTTGTATATGCTATGAGAGCTCTCGGATAGGTTAGGAACGACCAGGGTAATGTCATATTCTATTCTATCCACCACCAAATGGGTCTGTAGGTAGGCCGGCTTGCCGAGTGCAGAGGTTTCAAAGGTTTTGATCCTTGGTACATCCCTCTAGAGATGTACCGTATGGAAGGTAGTTCCTTACCTACCATTGTATGGAAATCCATTCTCCAATAAGTGCCTTCGGACTTGATTTTAGAACCTATTATGCTGGAGTTTAATCAATGTAACAATTTCGGCTAAGATTATATAAGTTTACTTGAAAAGTGTTTTCAAAAAGAATGTCATTAAAAATAATATTACCAGATTTTGCATAATAAAGATTTTGATTATCATAATGTAAAAACTCATTCCGTGTTTATGTGCAGCTTGGTCTTATGAGATACCCTTTGTTTTCAAGTATCCATATTTTGAGCTTCTCACACCAGTCTCATGACTGGCCCAGAGTTTATTTTCATTTCCCTTAAACTCAGGGTTCCCTATTTTTTCCAAGCAGCCAAGTAGGCATGTTTAACTAGGAGCATTGTGATGGAGCTTGAAGTCTAGAGCTGAAGATGTTCCTATAGATAATTTCTCATTTCCATTTCGGCTGCATTAGTTTAATGATTATATTCAACATTTATAAGGACATAAATTTTTAACTGTCCAGGCTGATTTATAGGATAGACTCTGATAAATGTAGTTAAATTTTCTGTTGTAAAGATCATATATATTAAAATAATATATGTTATTCAATTCATGTAAGATTCTGTTCTATCTTTATTTTCTTTTTACTCCATGATAAACTGCCTCTCCAGCATTTGGATTCGCGGCTCGTAAATACCGAGGATATATTAGTGTCAATTTCCAAGGGTCAAGAAGGCGGGTTGTCATAATGCATGTCCTTTAAGTTTTCTCAATGGATACATGCATATATCCTACCTCGTCCGGGCAATATATTAATAGTATTACACATAACAGCTCTAGCTTGAGTTTACTCAGAAACTAGTGCATATGCATGTAAATTACAATACATAAATAATAGAGGGCAACTATATTAATGATTCATAATCTTTAGTATATTTTGTGCAATGCCGATTTATGGAATAATGCATCTCTTATGAAATACCCTCATGATTCAAATGTTAGACACATCTAAAATCACAATATACGGACCATATTTATGTATTTATTTCGAAAATCGATTTGGATTTCTAATAGTTCCACTTATATTATATCATATATAATTATATAAGTTTAATTTATTTATAACTACCATAATTTAATTAATTTTTGTAATTTATATGTATCTTGTCAATTAAATAGTATTTGATTAATTTTATTTTTAATTTAATTATCAAATTTAATTAAAAATTTGAATTTTAGAAAATTTATTTTATTCAACTTAAACTATTTAAGCAAAATATTTAACAATAAACCTTAACTTCGCGCGTGTAGTTTTCTATGCAGCTTGTCCCAAGCCAGGATAAAGGAGGAGGGTTGTGATAGGCTTGGCGAGCCAACATAAAAACCCCAGCCTCTCTTATGGAAATGGAACCTAATTATATTTTGTTGGGGCGTAACCCTCTTAGTGACGCGCCATATCGAGGCTCGGGTATGGTGAAAAGTGAGCAAGGACTGGGTCGCCACTCCCTTAGTGGCGCGTCATATCGAGGCTCGGGTATGGTGAAAAATATGCAAGGGCTGGGTCGTCACTCCCTTAGTGGCGCGCTGCATCGACGCCCCGATGTAGTGATAAATGAGCAAGGGTCTTCGCACTTTACTCGGTGGGTGCGAAGGGTAAGGAAGCTAGTCGATGAAAGTAGGATTCGGTTAGGTAGTTGGAATGTAGGATCATTAACAGGAAAGCTAAGAGAGATAGTAGATACTTGACTAGGAGACGTGTAAATATTTTATGCGTTCAGGAGACCAAATGGACAGGCCAAAATGCGAAGGAGGTGGAGAACACATGCTTCAATTTATGGTACACGGGAAAAGAGTGTAACAAGAATGGGGTAGGTATTTTAATTGACAAGAACCTTAGAAACGGAGTGGTCGACGTTAGGAAACAAGGGGACAAGATCATCCTAGTTAAGCTGGTAGTGGGTGATATGATTCTGAACGTCATTAGTGCTTATGCCCCACAAGTAGGTCTAAGTGAAGCCGTCAAGAGGAATTTCTAGGAAGGGCTAGATGTCATGGTTAGGGATGTGCCTAGTAGCGAAAAACTTTTCATAGGAGGAGATTTCAATGGCCATGTTGGTACAACGAGTGGGGGTTTGAAAGAGTGCATGGTGGTTTTGGATATGGAGATAGGAACCAAGAAGGAGAAGAAATATTGAATTTCGCTATTGCTTATGACCTCATGATAGCTAATACCTTCTTTAGGAAGAGACATTCACACTTAATTACTTTTAGTAGTGGCCAACACTTTAGCCAGATTGACTTTGTACTTACTAGAAGAGACGACAAACGAGCTTGTGTAGATTGCAAAGTCATACCTGGAGAATGTGTCATCTCACAGCATCAACTTTTGATATTCGAGTTTCGTCTTCGAATACGTGTTCAACAGGGTAAAGGAGCCAAGACTAGTCGGACGAAATGGTGGAAGCTCAAAGGAGACGCCTCACGGGTGTTTAAGGATATAGTGATGGTAGTAGGGGTATGGAATATGGAAGGAGAAGCAAATCACATGTGGGATGAGATGGCAAGACGCATTCGGAAAGTGGCTACCGAGGTGTTTGGGATAGCGAAAGGAAATAAACGCAAACCTAAAGGTTCGTGGTGGTGGAACAGTGATGTGCAAAAGGCTATCAAAGAGAAGAAGGAATGCTATAAATGCTTACATCATCACATGAGCGAGGAAAACATGCAAAAGTACAAAGTGGTAAAGAAGAACGCAAAGAGGGGGGTGAGTGAAGCAAGAGGTCGGGCGTATGAAGATCTATATCATAACCTAAGTATGAAAGAGGGTGAAAAAAATGTCTACAGGATAGCTAAGCTCCACGAGAGGAAGACAAGAGACTTCAACCAAGTTAAATGCATCAAAGATGACAATAATAGACTTTTGGTGAAGGACGAGGAGATAAAAAATAGATGGAAAGATTATTTCGACAAACTATTTAATGAAGAAGGTGATACCACTACGATCGATATAGACGACTCTTCTGATGACACTTGCAGACATTTTGTTCGGAGAATTCAAGAATCCGAGGTAAAGGAGGCACTAAAACAGATGAAAGCAGGCAAGGATTGGGGCCTGATGACATCCCCATTGAGGTGTGGAGATGCCTTGGAGATGCAGGGATAACATGACTAAGTTGTTCAATAATATTTTCAAATCAAACAAGATGGCAGATGAGTGGAGGAAAAGCATACTAGTTCCAATTTTTAAGAATAAAGGAGATATCCAAAGTTGCACAAACTACAGAGGAATTAAGCTTATGAGTCATACAATGAAGCTTTGGGAGAGATTCATTGAGCATAGACTAAGAAGAATGACAAGTGTTTCAAAAAACTAATTTGGCTTCATGCCTGGCAGGTTGACCACAGAGGCGATTTTCTTGATAGGACAACTTATGGAGAGGTTTAGGGAGCAAAAGAAGGATCTACACATGGTATTTATCGATTTGGAGAAAGCTTATGTACGATGTGGTGGGCCCTGGAAAAGAAGAGAGTCCCAACAGGTGATATTACACTTATCAAGGATATGTACGATGATGTTGTGACTAGTGTCAGAGCATGCGATGGTGAAACCAGTGACTTTCCCATTAACATAGGATTACATCAAGGATCAGCTTTGAGCCCCTACATTTTTTCTCTAGTGATGGATGAGGTTACGAAGGGTATACAAGGTGATATTCCTAGGTATATGCTATTTGCTGATGATGTTGTGCTAATTGATGAAAGTAGGATTGAGGTTGATAGACAACTGGAGCTGTGGAGACAGACTTTAGAATCAAAGGGTTTTAGGCTTAGCAGAACTAAAACAGAGTATATGAAGTGCGGGTTCAGTAGCGTCAGGTCGAAAGATGGAGATGTCACTCTGGCTGGACAAATAGTTCCCAAGAAGGAATCATTTCGATATCTAGGATCAATGTTGCATTATAATGGTGAGATTGATGAAGATGTTAGTTTCAGAATTCGAGTGGGATGGGTGAAATGGCGACAAGCGTCTAGGATTCTCTGTGATAAGAAGGTCCCATAAAAGACTAAAGGAAAGTTCTACAAAACTGCAATCAGGCCTACGATGTTGTATGGTGTAGAATGTTGGCCTACTAAAAGCCAACACGTCCAAAAGATAAGCGTAGCAGAGATGCGTATGCTACGATGGAGCTGCGGTCATACAAGAAGAGACCGAATTAGAAATGATGATATACATGATAAACTTGGAGTAGCACCAATTGAGGAGAAGCTAATTCAACATCGCTAAAGATGGTTTGGACATCTTCAACGAAGGCCGCCCGAGGCACCTGTGCGTGTTGGAATTATATGCCGTGTTGAATGCTCAGAGAGAGGTAGAGGTCGACCAAGGTTGACATTGGAGGAAGTAGTAAAAAGGGATTTGAAGGATTGGGGTATATCCGAAGAGCCGGTGATGGATCAGAGCGAGTGGAAGTTAGTGATTCACGTACCAGAACCATTAACGTTGAGTTTTATAGGTTTTAGATTATATGACTAGGAAACATGAGCCTAAGATGTAGGTTTGGTATTTGACCAATATTACTACTAGTATCATTATCGCTATTAGTATTATTATTTTCATTCCTCTTATATATACATATACATATATATTTTTATTTTATTTTACTTTACTCAGTTATTATTATTAATTTACTTATTTGACTTTATTTTATTATTCTTATTGCTATTGTTATTATTATAACTTTTAAATTGATTTATTCATTTAGTTTTGGGTTCCATCTCTAGCCGACCCCAACTTGTTTGGGAATAATGGCTTAGTTGTTGTTGTTGTTGTTGTTTTTGTTGTATGTATACGAATTCAAGAATTCATTTTGTTTGGAGAATTAAAGAATCCGAGGTAAAGGAGGCACTAAAACGGATGAAAGCAAGATGCCTTGGAGATGCAGGGTTAGCATGGCTAACTAAGTTGTTCAATAATATTTTCAAATCAAACAAGATGCCAGATGAGTGGAGGAAAAACATACTAGTTCCAATTTTTAAGAACAAAGGAGATATCCAAAGTTGTACAAACTACAGAGGAATTAAGCTTATGAGTCATACAATGAAGCTTTGGGAGAGAGTCATTGAGCATAGACTAAGAAGAATGACAAGTATTTCAAAAAACCAATTTGACTTCATGCCTGGGAGGTCGACCATAGAGGCGGTTTTCTTGATAAGACAACTTATGGAGAGGTTTAGGGAGCAAAAAAAGGATCTACACATGGTATTTATCGATTTGGAGAAAGCTTATGACAAGGTACCGCGAAAGGTGATGTGGTGGGCCCTGGAAAAGAAGAGAGTCCCAACAAAGTACATTACACTTATCAAGGATATGTGCGATGATATTGTGACTAGTGTTAGAGCATGCGATGGTGAAACCGGTGACTTTCCCATTAACATAGGATTACATCAGGGTCAGCTTTGAGCCCCTACATTTTTTGCTCTAGTGATGGATGAGGTTACGAAGGGTATACAGGGTGAGATTCCTTGGTGTATGCTATTTGCTGATGATGTTGTGCTAATTGATGAAAGTAGGATTGGGGTTGATAGACAACTGGAGCTGTGGAGACAGACTTTAGAATCAAAGGGTTTTAGGCTTAGCAGAACTAAAACAGAGTATATGAAGTGCAGGTTCAGCGGTGTCAGGTCGAAAGATGGAGATATCACTCTGGTTGGACAAATTGTTCCTAAGAAGGAATCATTTCGATATCTAGGATCAATGTTGCAGTATAATGGTGAGATTGATGAAGATGTTAGTTTTAGAATTCGAGCAGGATGGGTGAAATGGCGACAAGCGTCTAGGATTCTCTATGACAGGAAGGTCCCACAAAAGCTTAAAGGAAAGTTCTACAAAACGGCAATCAGGCCTGCGATGTTGTATGGTGCAGAATGTTGGCCTACTAAAAGCCAACACGTCCAAAAGATAAGCGTAGCAGAGATGCGTATGCTACGATGGAGCTGCGGTCATACAAGAAGAGACCGAATTAGAAATGATGATATACGTGATAAACTTGGAGTAGCACCAATTGAGGAGAAGCTAATTCAACATTGCTTAAGATGGTTTGGACATCTTCAATGAAGGCCGCCCGAGGCACCTGTGCGTATTGGAATTATAGGCCCTGTTGAATGCTCAAAGAGGGATAGAGGTCGACCAAGGTTGACATGGGAGGAAGTAGTAAAAAGGGATTTGAAGGATTGGGGTATATCCGAAGAGCTGGTGACGGATTGGAGCGAGTGGAAGTTAGCGATTCACGTACCAGAACCATGAGCATTGAGTTTTATAAGTTTTAGATTATAGGACTAGGAAACATGAGCCTAAGACATAGGTTTGGTCTTTGACCAATATTACTATTAGTATCATTATCGCTATTAGTATTATTATTATCATTCATCTTATATATACATATATATATTTATTTTACTTTACTTAGTTATTATTATTAATTTACTTATTTGACTTTATTTTATTACTGTTATTGCTATTGTTATTATTATAACTTTTTAATTGATTTTTTCATTTAGTTTTGAGTTACATCTCTACCCGACCCCAACTTGTTTGGGAATAATGGCTTTGTTGTTGTTGTTGTATTTAACAATAAACCTTATAGTTTATATATATTTATCAATATATATATATATATATCAATATATATATATAATGTGACGACCTACCTTTTTGACCATCAAAATTCGACACTGAATACTACCACTGTGTTCAAATGTCGAACATCCCATCAAAAAAGGGAAGATTCTTAGGGTAAATAAAAAGAAAAGAACATAGAACGAAGAAAATCAGAATCTCACGGTAGAATCGACAACATATAATATGACTAGGACAGTAAAAAAAATCACCCCAAATATACAGAGTATATTAGAGTTAAAAAGAAACCTTCACTACGCCATAGATGACCTTCTGCAACATTTTTGCAAGGTGTTGCCAGCTAAAATGTTGCGATAGATATAAAATTTTGGTCCCACTACAACGTTGTATTTATGGTGTTACCTTAGCCATAAAAATGTGTTGCTCTAGCTAAAAAAGTGTAACACGATGCAACATTTTTATATAGTGTTGCTATAGATGTATTCAAATTAAAAAATTAATAAAATTAGCAATCCGCGTGAATACGATCCAACGGTCTACATTTAATCCGATTGTTAAACTGGATCACCGCTACAATTTGCTCCAAATTTTCGTTTTCCCGCTTTACTTTTCATATCATTTTCGTTCTCACCCCCAATTTCCAAATCCCTAATTTCCAAATCATATTTTCGTTTCTTTTTTTTCTTCCAAAAACAAAATCTCGTCCTTTTTTCAAAGTTTGGTAGTGATCTCAGACAAGCTTCGTTCCCATTTCGTTCTCACCTCCAATTTCGCTGCTGTTTGCCTACATGTCGAGCACCGTTTGCTTTGTTGTCGAGATCTGGAAATGTCTGTTCGGCTTGTGAATCGGCGATTGTTGTTGGAGTTAGGTCATGATTGGACTGGGTTACGGCAGTGGGTGATTGCAATTGAAATTTCAAGCGATGGAGGTGAGGCCAATGGTGATTTAAGGTAGTTCTGGTCGATGGGTTGCTGAAATTGCAGTTGGTGAATTTGATATGGGAGGCGCTGGTGGGTTCGCGATTTGGAGGAGTTTTTAACAGGTTGGTTTTCAGTTTGATTGGTGAGGAAGTTAGGGTGTAGGGGTAGTTCGGGTTGTTGGAGAAGGCAGGTAGGTGGTTGTTGTGATGGTGAAGGCATAGGGTTAGTGAGGAGATGCGAATTGGTTGTGACAGATTGTAGAGGAAGGGATTTGTTGTGCTATGTGCAGAAATGGTTCGAGTTCGTTAGGTGATAGGGGCAGGAATTTGTGGCTGATTGTAGCTGGATGGTGAATCTGGTTGTCGCAGGTTGTAGAAGTTGGATATGAAGGTGTGATGGAGGTTGAAGTATATGAAGTGATAGGTTAGAGCTTTGTTTGTTGTTGCGCGTTTGGGATGTTTTGGTTGTGAGATGGTAGTTTGGAAGAAAATGCAGTTTGCTGGTAGGGGTTTCGATAATGAAGTATGCAGTGGTTGAATGGAGTAATGAATGTGTAGAGGGGTTTTGATGTTTGTTGTAGAGGCTTGTTGGTATGAAATCGATAGAAGGTTGTTGTTGCTTGAAATGTAGCAGGGAGGAGTTTGGGTTAAGGCAGTTTGGATTGGTGAAAGGAAGTTGGTGGTGGAATGGTAGGTTGCTGTTATTGTTTTGTGGAAGGAAGGAATGGGTGGTTATGCCAGCGATTGTGATTAGGTGATTAGGCAACATGTTCGATGAAGGGTAATGTATTACTTATTAACACGCAACATGTTCGATGAAATGTCAATTTTTATTTATTATGGTTTCAGGTCTTTTACCAAGGTAGAGCTAAAAGCAAGGTTATTTCAGTTTTCACTGAACAATTTGCTAAGAATGATGGCTGGAAAAAGGTCGGATGATTCAGAAGAAGCCATGAAAGAGTTGCAAAAGTTAATCGAGGAGGTGTTCAAATTCGCAGGAGGTGTTCATTTGTGCATCATTTTACGTCGTTTCAAAGAAGGCTCAATCTTCCGAAATCGGATGAATCGGGCGGTGCCCCGGATCCCCGCCGGGACTGCGGTGCCCCGGACCCCCACCGGCGCTGCGCCCGGACCCGCTTCTCGGCTCGCCTTCGGCTCGGCACTCGGCTCGTTATATATTTGTCAGTGTCAGTGTCTGTATAAATTGAAACTGCATATGTAATGAGTGAACTGAGTGATGTAGTGAGGAATATCTGTATATGTAAATATCAGTGTTATATATCATTGAATTGTAAAATAGTGGAGTCAGGAATTTGTACTATTTCAAATGTTGAAATAAAATATTTATTTAAATAAATTACTGTTTAAATATCAAATTCTGTGCAATAGCATTTTATTAAATAAATATTTATTTTTATTAAAAAATCAAATATGCTCTACATTGTGGGCCCCATAAATTCAGAAAGTTAATATCTATACCAACATTTTGGAATGTTGCTACAAATACCTATGGGTGTTGCCATAGACCCAAATAGGGTTCTATTGCAACAGTATTACTTATGTTGCCTTAGATAGTCAAAATGTTGCCTTTGAGGTCTAAGGCAACGGCAAAAATTGCATCACCCTAAAAGTGTTGCCATAGACCTATGGCAACATTTTTCGGGCCTGAGCCAACATTTTTTTTGTGTTGCAGAAGGTCATCTATGGCGTAGTGCTTATTAGCTGGACAGTTATAAAATCATGACCTTACAATTGCTAATATGGATACTATATAATACACCGGAGAATAAAACACCACGATAGGTGAACCTCCAGCTCCTCTCCAATATCTCCATAACACCAAAGCCAACCTAAAAAAATAGGTCCGACCCGAGCATTATAATAAAATAACATATGGATTAGTCTGGAAATACTAGCGTGAGAAAACTCAAATAATGGGGAACATATAAAAGTTCAGTGAGATCACCCCGCTAATGCGGAATGAGTTTTTACCTCACAAGAATAACATCCATACAGGAAAGAGTAGAGATAAACAATAGGAAATACACCCAAATAAGAATGGGCATAAATAGTATTAAAAACCAGGCTTGAAAGAACGAAAGTAATCGAGCAAAATCTAAACTGGACAGAATGGATAAAACAAGATAACAGTCCAAACTTGATAGAATGGACAAAACCTATAATTAAACATCGTGAAGAGTGGTTGACTCTTTCTTTTGTGATTACTGAAAAATAATTCGAAGATTCGAGTCAAATAAGGAGATGAATTTATCCAACATAACTAGGAGGGTGCTCCCTCTTCAACGAAAGTATACATCTAGATAAAATATACTTGAGAGCACACGTGTCACTCTCGGGAACTTCCAAGCTGGACCTCGCTTCACATGAGCATCCGAATATTTCACATCAATGCATGCATGCCGACACCTCTCTAGATAGATGTGAACATACCTTGATGGGTGTGACCCACGTGGCTTGGCTCCCTCTCGCTCTTTGGTTTTAATTTTTTCAGGATTGGATACCAATGATCAAAATGAGCGATAAATCGTCTTAGAATGACAAATCACAACAATGACTTGAAGTGTGCACCTCCTTATCCGCGCTTTGGTTTTAGTCATTTTCGATAAAGGATAACAATGCTCAACGGAGCAAAACATCGTCTTAAAATGCCGAAAAATAAAGAAGATAGCATAATCGAAATTGGTAGTCGAGAAATCAATTACCGAGAATAAATACGTGATTTGTGTATGAGTATTAAATCACATACACTTACTACAAATGAAATGAATCAAATGCTTAAAACATTTGATTCGTACTTATGCTTGATTTTCACATTTCAATATTTGTAAAAACACTTTAAAACTATTCTTTAAATTGATCTTTTAAATGACGAAATTATAATACTAAGTGTATTAAAATAATGGTCTAAACAAAGGTCATTAAAACATTGTTTATTATAAATCCAAAATAATTTACACTTAGCTTTATTTTTAAATAATTCTATTTAAATACTTTTCATTTTGTAAACCTTCATTTATAAATTTAAAACAATATTTATTTTCCCAAAAGATAATAAATTTTTTTAAATACCTTTCATAAATTTATATAATGTCAATCTTCCCAGGTAATGATTTATTATACTCCTTTTACAATTTTGAAATCACATAAATTTTCCAAAGAAAATAAATCAAATTAATTTTTTTTATTTAATTTAAAATAACACTAATTATCTCAAAAGATAATAAACTACAATTATAATTCTCTTTTATAAATCTAAAACAATATTAATTATCTTGAAAGATAATTAATAAAATTTACAATTTCCTTTAAATAAACAAATAAATTATCGTAAATAAAATAGTTAATTACTTCCAAACACTTTCATCAAATCAGTTCATTTACTTTAAACTCGTTTATTAAATCAATTAACTAACTTAAAATATCATTTATCGAATGATTTATTAAATCCAAATAATCGTTAATTAAAATGAATAATTAATTTTCAAATATCATTAAATAAATTGATTAATAAAATTTAGAAGCTATTAATCAAAATAATTAATTAGATTCAAATAATCATTAGTTAAATTATTTATCATGTTTCAAATATCATTAATTAAAATGATTTAGTTAAATTCAAACATCATTAATTAATATGGTTAGCTAAATTTCAAAATGCTATATATTTGTTAAAATAGTTAATTAAATTTAAACAATCATTAATTAAAATGATTAATTAAAGTTCAATATCATTAATTAAAATGATCTATTTTAAATTCAAATCTCATTAATTAAAAATATTAATTAATTTCAAACATTATTAATAAAAATGATTAATTTAAATTCAAATAGCACTATTTAAAATGATTAATTACTTTTAAACATCATTAATTAAAATGAATATTAATTTCAAATATCATTAATTAAAATGATTAATTAAATCCGTTATCATTAATTAAAATAATTAATTAAACTCAAGTAATAATTAGTAAAAACGATTAACTAAGTATAAAACATCATTAGCAGCAATGATTAATTAAAATCTAAAGATTAACCAATTTAAAACATCATTAATTAAATTGGTTAATTAATTTTAAAATTGTTAGTTAAAATGATTAATTAATTTAAATTATCATTAATCAAAATGGTTAATGAATTTTAAACATCTATTTTTGTGAAAACACAAGCTCAAGTTCAAACACACATGAGTTTATGGGGTGATATGTAATAAGTGATGGTATAGCGGAAATCGCTATAACAACACATAAGCAATTAAATGGAATGTCATGGCTAATTTTAATTAAATATCAATATAAACAGCATGAGAAGGTAAGTAAATAAATAATTATTGGAAAGAAACCCCTTAGGGTCTCGCTACAAATGTTCCCTACAAAACAATGGTTATGGATAATATATATAATTATATGGTTTCATAACAATCAAATTAATATGTCATCCTTTTTCTAAACGGAAATTCAACTAAACAATCAATCAAACAATTTAACTAACATCCAAGCAATCAACAATAGTTTATAGCATCACGGCTATGATATAGTAAAATTGAATGTGAGTTAAACTCACAATGGTTCTAGTTTTCACTGAAACGTTCCGGTTTTGAACTAAAACTGAACGAGCGTTCGATTTTAGCAAAAAATTCCACTAGCTCCAAATCTAACCAAACTAACTCCAGTGCGTAGCTATCTTCACATTGAGTCCAACGCAAAAGTTGACGTTCGAATTGGACCTCGTATGCAAAAGTTATTCAAATTACAAGATTTCGATTTAATTAAATAACTTAATTAACATCATTACTTAATCTCTCTCCTATAATCCATCTTCCCCCTCTCCCTCCTATTCATAAATGTGCACAGACAACACAAACCTACCATGGCCATGCATTCCCAAGCAACGACACGGAGCTCCGGACCACCGTTCGACGAACGGACTTCGCCGACAACTTTCTTTTCACGCGAGCTTCTATCTACACCCCACCACTTCACCTCTGACCCAATCCTTCAAAATAAGACCTGAAACAGCCCCTAACACCTCCTACCCCATGACGCATTTTGCATCCCAAGGCCATAGGCGATGGAATTTTGCGGTATGATGCCCCTTGATACGAGCAACGCAATTACGGTCTTCGATTTTCCCTTCGCCTTCTCAAACTCCACAAATCTTGAGCCCTAATCCACTGCCATTAATGGTCCCCTCCCCAAAACGACCACACTGTATGTCTGATCGTTACGAAACTTGACAGCGTAAAATAATTTATTATCCTGGATCTAATGACACTGGTTTTGTCAAAATCCGAGGCAGTGCACCAGAATGATAATTTCACATATTTAAATATCGTTTTATATTTTCGATCCTATTATCGATAGTTATCCGATCTATTTATTTTTGTAAATAAATCTACAAATTAAATTCATTAATATTATTTATTAATTAAAAGGAGTTAAATAATATTATTAAATCCATTTAATTAATATTTAATTTATAATTCAAATATTTAGATGATTAATCATATTTGGATTCAAATTATTAAATTCCAAAAATTCTGTAATTTAAATATTTAAAATTAACTAAACATTTAAAATACAATTACCAAAAATTTTGGGTTGTAATATTCTCCACCCTTAAAAGAATTTCCTCTCCAAAATTCCCAAGAAGAAAATGTTTCCAAATCCCTAAGTTTAAAATTATTAATTAAAATGAGTTATTAAACTTATTAGTTAACATCTAAGATTTTCTTAAAAGTTCGGCAGTGTGTCCTTTGCATGTCTCGATCGGAACAACTACAAAATACCACTACGAGCTCTAGACCAACCAAAGAAAACAAAGCCAAGTGGCTTTCCATAATCAGGACATAAAATCATCAACCAATTTAAATTTCTAAATTTATTACATAACTTTTTGCAATTATTATAAAGTTTTGGCAAGCAATTTATTATCTCTATGTAAATGAAGGTGCACAAGAATAAAATAGCGAATCTCTTGCATACATGTACTTACGAAATCCAAAAGAGAATAAGGCTAACAAAAACAATATGATGTAACTCTACATGTAAAAATTAGCATGATATAAATCTACATGCAACTCTAGTATAAAATAAAACTACATACAACTAACAACAATGTCACAATCATATACGACAAAATACAGAGAATATTCTGTAATAAATGATGTGCATCCAACAATTTCAAATGATAAAATTAGATCTAAATGCCCGAGTTTTTAAATTAAAAATTTATTTTCAAAATTCTCAAACGGGAATTAAATCAAAGATCAAAAAATCAAAATGACAAGGAGAGGATTCCTCCCAATAAAGTATGGTGAAATTCTAGAATCAAAACAACATAGAGCATCCAGTAGTATTCCGGTTCCTCCAAAAACATCAACTAGAGTGAATAAATATTATCTCTTTCCCAAAATCATCAAAAAAAATTTCAAAATCACTGGGAGTTAGGTCCTAATAACAACAACACGAAATCCTTTGTTTATAAATTTAAACTTTATAAACAATGGTATATAAAATTACACAATCAATCAATCAAATTTAGTCAAATCGAATCAAATTCCGTATAGGAACAAATCGACACTATCAGTCAATCAATCAAATTCCATATGGAAGAACCTATCACTTAACATTATTTCAAAATCTAAAATGACTAACAAACAAACCTTAACTTAGATTCAAAACTTTCTTGATTGCCCGAAAATATAGATAATTCACGAAGCGTACCATTTTGCTCAATGGCTTTTGGTTATTGCTTAGAATACTATCCAAATTCATTCGGACAAAATTAAAAGTTATACTCTAAAATTATTGGTTTCTTAAATATACCAATTTTTTTTCTGAATTACAGTATTTTATTCAATACTAAAATTATTTATGAATTATTTCATAAATTTTCACCTAAGTTTAAAAATATTTTATAAAGATATTTCTTTATAAAACCTCAAAACAAAAACTTACTTTATCTTATTTATTTGTGTAATACTCCTCTATATCCTAAGAGCTCATACAAACGCAAATTTCATTTTACCTTTTTCCAAATATCTAGATGGGGATCAAATCAAATTATGGTTTCTTAAAACTGAGTCAACCTATTAACCTCTTTAACTTGGAGTGTTAAAATGAATGATGTTTTATGGGTTGACCCAAAAACTGCAAATAGTTTACACTACTTGGATGTTTTAAACAATTTTACGGTTTTAATAAAACAATGTTTATCAAAATCTTCCTATCCAATTTACCTTAAGGTGTTATAATGAATGATGTTTATGGGCTGGCCCAATAACACTAACTACTTAGATGTTTTAAATAAAATGTACGGTTTTTGGTAAAACAATGTTATCGAAACCTCTGTATTCAATTTAACCCAATTTAAACGTATGTTAAATTATCCCTATTATCTAAGGATAAAATCTCATTTATCAAAACAATATCTTATCATAAATACTTTTTACTTTGAAACCAATTCCCTTTAAGGGAACTTAAAATCTAAATACCTGGTTTTTCTTCTTCAAAAACTCATCTTTGAAATCATACTACATATATTTTTATATGAAATAACTTCAAACGATTTATTTATTAAAACTCACTTTTAGGTTCATTCGGATTTGAACCCATTTCGATCGCACAATGATAAAGAGAATAATTTACTAAGTAATCCACAACATTCGCCTAAGCAAACATCTGATCGTCACTTAAAAGATTATTCAGATTACCACCAAAACTAACGAGGCGATTTCCTCTGATTTATCCCAAAAAAAATGCATTCCATTTAAAATTTTGCTTCTTTTACTTTTAAATATTTCCAATTTTTTTAAACACCTTTTATAAGCTAAATCTATATAACATTTTCTTTATATAAAAATCATTTCATATTATAATAACTCTTCCTTATTATAATGTAATTTTCTTAAATATTTATTCTCTAAATATCTTATCCTACCTTTTAGATTATATTCAACAACTTTTTATTAAAGTTTAATCCTTAACCCACCATTATTAAAATGTGAATTTTTTAACTTAACATATTCTTCGAACACCTTATAGTTAAATTGTGAAAATTAATTCACAATGGGATTTGTTTATAAATTCAAACAACAAATGCTTATAAGCTAAACACAAATAATCAAAAATCAACAATTGGCAATCAACGCTCCTAATTTAATCGAGCATGACTGATCAAACAATAGTGATAATAAATAAATATTATCACATTCAAACAAACACACTCTATAACTATATAAAGTTTTGAAAATTATTCCTTTATATATAAAAAATATAATCCTAGGCAAAATATTTCAATTGCCAAATTTTCCAAAAATTCAATATCATGTCCGTTGGCCTTGATCGAGTGTTTAGAAAACCCTATCGACACCGTGGTGTCCCTCATATCGACCAGAATTCATAAAAACTCAATAGGCCAATCAACATAATACGTTTTTATAACATTAACAAATACATCTCAAATATATAATACTCCCAACTCATTCTACGGTGTCGCTTACCTCTCAAATATATCTCTTATAATTTGATGATATGATGCTGATTTTAATCGCACCTCTGTGAAATTTTGACTGGTGAAGCTTTATCGTCTTTGTGGGATTTTCGGATGATATTTTAATAAACTGCAAGACAATCTTTGGCTAACTCGAGTACTATTAAGAAGACTATTTATGAACATGTTTTCGCTAGGTTATTGGCCTCATTAGCCATGGCATACCTAGTTATATACTCAAAGGACATCTTGGCATTGATACTTCATCACTACCAGTAGAGGCACCTTTGATGTCGACTCCCCTTAACCCGGCAGTTCCCCAAAGATATTATGGAAACATTTGATTTGATATTTTAAGGGTGGGTGCTATAGGAAATCTGACATATCAAATACAAACTCAAAGATACTACATAGAGGGTCGCTCCTCAACAGCCTTATTCTTCGTGCTAGTCGACGGCATTATCTTGTAGTATCCTTGGCTAGTGTGAGTATAGGGGTGGGGCATCATAGGAACCCTTGCACTGCTATAATGTCTAGATGGGGACGTTCATCTCACATTTGATGGTTTCATCTGAATAAGGCAGCTAAAGCACTCTCTTTGGGTTTATAGACGTATATATCCTAGGCCACTATATGCCATTTTCTCCTTTTGTTAGTCATTTTAAGTAGTTTTGGGTTTGACTGTAGCATTTGTGCAATATCGCTCAAATAATATGCTTACTCCATACTTTTAACACCCCAGACCTTATAGAGTATATTACTTATATCTTGTCGAGTTAGCAACAATATTTTGTATTATATTGATTTGTTATTAACAGGCGAAGAAACAATTCAAGGTATGAATCAAAATACCCATAGGTCTTTATTTTTCAATTATGTATAATGACTTTATACATACATACAATAATTTGGTTGGTTTCCCTCATGCCAAGTTTTATGTTTAATATGTGTTTTGTCTATTTTTTCTTTTATGATACCTTTTGGGGATACCCATAAGTATGCCACGAGTTAGATTTTGGAGCTAGCAAACCAGGTTGTTGGTGAGAGAGTTAGTGGTATGTCCCAGAGGCAATTATGTTAGTTGTTACATTTATCTAACTCTGTAATCAATCATATTCGTGTTTTTTATTTATATACCTTGTTATATTGATTAATTAAGTAATTAATTTAAAGTATACAATTAACAAAATTCTTAAATAAAATGTCATGTGATTGTAGTTGCAAACAATTGCAATCATGAGTAATTAATCACAATATAAAATAACATTTTGTTTTAAATATTCCTAGTCAATATGTTTCAAGAAAGGATGTTGATTCATCCATTATAACCAGAGCATGCAAAGCTCTTCAAATATGGATAATGTTAGAGTTGACCAATCCCAGACTCTATATATCCTAAAGTATATAGTGTTTTCGAAGAGAACACGTGTAAATTATTATCACTATTGGTACCACTCAAGGTGATATAAAAAATGATTTTACCGAAAATATCTATAAGCGATAAGTTCGACCAAATTAAGACACCATTAGATAATGTGATGTGTAAATGCTAATATTTGAATTATATAATATTAATCGCTGGTTGAATTCAAACCTTCTAGTCATACAACCGTATTTATAAATTCTTCAAAATACCACATGATTCAATTAGTTTACAATGTGTTATAAAGTAATTAACTTAATCAATATTTAAGAAATATTAATTATTACTGTATTTGATGTTCAGAGAGTTATTAGTAAGCAGAGTTGCTCCTAGAAATGTTTTGCGTTCTATTAGTAATTATTTGGATGTGTATATGAAAGTTGTATGTGCATTTTTTGATATAGGACATCGATATATATTTAGAAGGCTTTAAAGATGTTTAATTACTTAGCAAGCTTCAAGATGTTTTTTTCCATGTAGGACACTAGAAAGGGGAGAAAATAATCTAGATATTTGATTTAGATTTAATTGGGGATCGAATATGAAGCTTATTTTAAAGAGTTGAATGACAAAAGGTTTCCTTCTCTCCATAAATACAAAACATGCTCATTAATTCATTTTGAATTGCTCCTTCCTCTTTCTATCTTTATGATCGCCTCTTTTTCTCATTTCCATTATGTTTGAACTAACTTTTCCCCCAACAATATCAAATAAAAATAAATTAAGCTGGCTCATTCGATTCTAGCAAGATCGGATGGTGATTCAAGGAGTCTAAGAGTCGATTCACAAAATAGGTGTCACGGAAGGCTAGATCTGGAAAGATAAATTCCTATTTTTATGCATTTATATGTGTTTACCCTTGACCTTAATTGATGGATGTAACACATGTTTAAATTGTCATTGTATCTTGTTAAAATTTAATTGGTTATCTTCCTTTTATGAATAGAATATAACAAAAACAATAAAATTTGATCTACTTATTTTTATATATTTATAAAGAAATCCTCTTATAAAATGTATTTTATGTATATTAAATAATATATATGTATATGTATATATATATATGTGTGTGCGCGCGCGCACGTTTGTCATCATTTATTTTGGCTATAATCAAACATGTATATTTATGTTTATCTAAAATTAATGTTTTGATTTTAAATCATGACATTTTGGTGTTTACTTAGTCAAATTGATAAATTTAAAATTTATTTTATTAATTATTTTTAATTGTTAGTTATATACATACATACATACAATTGATTCATAATCATATGGACATATATATATATAACCAAATGCAACATGTATCTATAAAATAAATACGATTGGATATGCAATATACAAATTACCTTTCATGATGTAAATCTAGATTTATTTAAGATTTTGTAATAAGGAAGGTGGAAAGCCCTTTCGTTTTCTTTTAATTCTATTTTGGTGTTTCCTTAATCATAGAGATAAATTTGGAACTTATTCTATTAATTGTTTTCGAATAATTCTTTTCATGACTTTAATTTATGTGATAATATATACATATGTTACATAGGCATATATGTCTCAACTATATACAATGTGCTATTATTTTGTATAAGGAACCATATACGTATATCATAGTATATTCAAACATGTGTATATACTTAGGCATTTATATTCCTAATATGCATCACATTTATATGCAAGTATAATATATACATACATGCATCATTCATATATACATACATACATATATATATATATATGCATACACTAGATATAAATCACCATGTTTATATATATATATATAGCTATACATTACTACACATGCTCATATACTATTATGTTTATTGGAGTTAGGTAGCAACAGCAGGTTAAAAGAAGTGAATTTCAATTTTTTTCCATTTTTAGAACTTACCGGGCTTCTGAAGTCTAATTTAATTTAGATCCAATCCAAATAATTTTAAATAAAATCTTTATTTTATTTATTAGTTTATACAAAGATTTAATTTTAATATTTATAATATATATTGTGTATCAAATACACATATACGTGTATAGTGAATGTGCAGCATACAGATGTGTACATAGTTATATGTGTCCATATATAAATGCTGAGATTTACACTGCAACAGTCACATTTTCTCCTTTATATACTATTTGTTATCCATACTTATTTTGTTAATTATACACACACATATACACATACATTTATACACAAACCTTTATATATCTAATTATGTTTATTCAGAATTGATCAATTCAAAAGGGATTTAAATTAATATCTATAATATTTGAAGATGTTTTAAATTTAAAATTAGATCTAGATCTAAGAGAGAGAAAATCTATTTTGAGTTTAAATTCAAATTTCAAATGTTAATATGTTAACCATACACACACACATGCATGCATATATATAATTCTAATAAACATCTAAAACATATTATATTTAATTTTAAAATTTATTTATAAAAGTTAACTAATAAACATAAATAACACATATTGAAAATTTAACTTTTTTTCCTTTTTCAACCGAATTTTTATTTGATGAAATAATATAATTTTTTAGTCACAAAATCCATGTAAGTTTTACAAGAAATAAATCCTTTTTTTAGCAATAAAATCTTATAGTAATTTAAAAAAAACATAAATCCGTATGGATTTAAAAAATGTTTTCTTTAACATGTATATTAATTTAAAAGGATTTAAAATAATAATAAATTATAAATTGTATTTTATAATGAATATATATTTATACATGGAAATTTTCTATTTTATTAAAATAAATATACATGTGTATATATTTGTAGATAAATTTTATGAATTATATATATATACACATACAGTAATTACTAAATACATGTTTGGTTTAATAATTGTTTAATAATTCATTTAATTTACAAGAAAATGTTTTTATATATATTTTAAATGGCCGATCATATTTGTTTATAACTTAAATGCATACAAGTTCTTTTTTCAATAAACATGTATATATTTATAAGATCATGCAACAAATATATATATATATATATATATCTGTGTGTGTGTGTGTTAAATCCCCGACTCTAATGGAAGGTCCACTAACCTATCTTGGCTTCCCCTTAACCTCATCAAGAATAAGGAAACAACACCGCCTGCCTTTGTATGAGAAACTGACATCAATACTTTCCTCTTTGTATTACATACACCTCGCACATGCAGGAAGGTCAACCATAAATAATTACATAGCCTTTGTTATGCAATTATACTTCTACACATCTTCATTCTTCCTAAATCTCTACTACAAATGATTGCGAAGGTTTTCAACCACTTTCTATGGTCAGGAGATCCTTTTTCATGACAACATATTCCAATTAAGTACTCCAAAATTCAAAAACCATTGGTTCAAGGGGGATTAGGTGTCATTAATCCAATTAAATGGAATCAAGTAGGTTATTAAATCAATTTAATCACATTAAATCAAAGATTCAAATATTTAAATAATTTAGATATTTAAATACAAAATGTTCAAAATTCCAGGCATTACACCCGTGTCCCACGCTTGAATTAAAAAGGGTCGATAAACAATTCTCCCTAGTAGGTACATTCGCTTAACGCTCGTCAACCCTACTATTATAGACATCTCCATTTCCTCTCTTCCATAGTCAGCAAACCAAAATATGTGAACGAGTTAATTACAATAACTATAAGAGCATCTAATTATGATACAATCGCATGCCACGTTGAGTATAACGTTATCGCATCATGAAACGTGAACTCCAAATCGTCATTTAAGTGGGAAACAAAATCCAGCACGTTCCACAACTTCATGCAGTTACGTGAGCTCTAGAAAGTCAAGGAAGTGGAAAATAATTTTTCAAAGCTATCCTGATTGGCCTGCACTAGGTCTAGGTTCAACCTGGGAAATTTATAGGCTATCGGTCGATTGAATAAACATGTCAGTCGACTGGTTCCCTAAGTATATTTTTTTCCTTTAAAGTGCTAAATCGGTCGATTGGACAACATTACTAGTCGGCAGTTCGACCTTGAAAATGAACTATTTCCTCGTGGGTTGTGCCGACGTTTTCTTTAACGTTTCCTCAAAGCAATTCAGTTGACAGGCCCTTATTTTCAATCGACTGGTTTTCCAAAAATTGGATTTTCTGTATGTTTTAAATTATTATTTTAATCCAATTTTAGTTATTTAACATTTGATCCTATATCTGAACTTCATGTATATTTGTAACAACCCGCATATCTATCGATTTTATATTTAAATATTTTATTTAAATATTTTATCG
This sequence comes from Allium fistulosum, assembly GCA_030737815.1. Classification (NCBI taxonomy): domain Eukaryota; kingdom Viridiplantae; phylum Streptophyta; class Magnoliopsida; order Asparagales; family Amaryllidaceae; genus Allium; species Allium fistulosum. The sequence continues at coordinate 1,025,785,796 of CM060906.1, forward strand.
TTAGTTGGATGTTAGTCCGAAAAGCTACTTTTTGCATACGGTCAAATTAGGACTCGAGACCACTTCCATTGAGTTCAAAATGACGTTTGCGATCTTTTTGAGTGTAAACTTCGTTATGTTTGGAGATAGTGAAATTTCGTTACTTTTTCCCGCCTTTGACTTTGGTTTGGACTGCACCTTCTTAATTCAGCCCAACCCTCTTCCTCACTTTATCAAACCCTTCAAGCTTTGTCAAAAATGGTGGTGGGAAAGAGAAATTAAAACTCCAAACTCAAATTATATTTCAAATCCAAGATTCAGCTCCAAATTCACGTGAAGAACATTGATTCAAGCTTGTTGGTGCTCTTGCTTTGCTCTCAAGTCTCATCTTCATCAATTTCGTGGAAAAGGTGAGATTTTTGATCTCACATCTTGCCTATAATTGTCATTGGACTGTTGGGAATGATTCCCTATCACTTTTGCATCAACATTTGCATTTGGTTTTTATTGGATCGGCAAAAAACCCAAATTTCTAGTGTTTTTGGTGAAAAACTGCTGTTAGGTCGTTCTGCATCATTAGCTCGTGCACGTGGAAAATTCACGGCCATCATACTCACGTGTCATGCCTTAAGTCGTAAGTCGCTCACGAGTTAAGCTATAGGTCGTTTGGCCTCTATGCAGTTAGGTCGCTCACGTGTCATGCCTTAAGTCGTAAGTCGCTCACGAGTTAAGCTATAGGTCATTTGGCCTCTATGCAGTTAGGTCGCTCACGTGTCATGCCTTAAGTCGTAAGTCGCTCACGAGTTAAGCTATAGGTCGTTTGGCCTCTATGCAGTTAGGTCGCTCGCGTGTCATGCCTTAAGTCGTAAGTCGCTCGACTTTGTTAAGTCGTAGGTCGCTCGACTTTGTTAAGTCATAGGTCGCTCGACTTTGTTAAGTCGTAGGTCGTGCCCGACCTATCCTCCAGTTAAGTCGTTCAATCCCTTAACTCGTTAAGTCGTATTCGACCTTAGGCCGTTAGGTCGTATAGACCTTAGGTCGTACCACTTTTAGGTCGTGAACAACCTTATGTCGCGCACCCCTTTAGGTCGCGTACCTTCTTAGGTCGCGCATCCCACTTAGGTCGCAGGACTTTGTTAAGTCGTAGGTCGTCTCCGACCTTACCCTTGGTCTTGTTAGGTCGCGTGAACCCTTAGGTCGTATGACCTACTTTTCCTTAGGTCGCTTGACCAGCCTGCCCCCTGGACCCCCGCGACCTGACCGGGCAGGTCGAACCCCGTACACCTCTGCGTAGGCGATCTTATCTGAAAAGCACTCAACAGAACTTCCACTTTGATGCATTTTGAGCTGATTTCCTTGGATTTTGTTCACGTCTTCGAATGTGAATTTTTGTGATAGATTGTTTCAACAATCGCTTTATGACTTGCCACGTTAAAGATATATGAAGGTTTCAATACTAGTAGTAAATATCAAAACTCTTTCATCAAAGCGATTTCAACACTATTTTAAATATCAAAAGTTCGTTTTCTCAAACCGATTTCCAATCTACTAGTATATACAAGCCTTTACTTCACTCGAATGAGAAATCGACTTAAACGACTTAGTAAAACGAGTGGTATGAAACGCTTGCGTTCACTTCATTGGTTAGCTCTTGGACTTGTTCGATTGAACCCTTTTTGTGACAATTTCCTAGTGAAGATCTACAATTTGTTCGTAAATATTTAAGTTAAGCAAGTGGTTATGGGACATGAAGCTAAACTCATATATTTACTAGCTTGGTGTGATTGACACTTCCTGATGATCATGACGATCATTTTTGTGATTTAGACTAGCGATTGAGCGATGTCTCTTTGTTTGCGAGGGAGACTATACCCCGTTTATGTGATGTTTCGCCATCACATATGTAGGGTAGCACCCTACGGTCTTCGGGCCATTCCTGTGTGAAAATTTAATGGATAGCTTCCATGAGATAGCTTCTCGTCATGTGTTTTACGCGTAGGTGAGTTTTCATGCTCCCATTCATGTGTTAGGCCTCCCCCCTTTTTTATGTGTTTTCTGGATTTCTTGTGATGATTTCTGGAATTTATGCTTCACCAATTTTCATGATTTTCATTGCTATGATATCAGTTTTTGTGCATTGGTGAATTTATGTGTTATTGACTTGTTATGAATACAAGTTTAGGGTATGATACCCTACTTTATCTTCGAGAAGATTCTTGTGTTATTGATTAATCTCTTGTTGATTATCATTTACATGCTTATGGTAGTATGCCATTATAGTTATTACATGTTCATGCCATGTCTATTACTTTGTACCATATCATCTGATATTTATAGCTAGACTGATCCGTTTATTATTTTCTTATAAATAATACTCGGGTCAGACCGAGATGTTACAGGTGCTTCTGCTTGACTTCCCTTCAGGATTATTCTGACTTTTGGCTAACTACTTAGATTAGTAGCTTTTGGATGTACACATTTGAGATATAGACTCTATGTAGTGTACTTATTCTTTTGTATAGCATGTGATGCTATTCTTTTGTATTATCGTGGATCTTTCTGACCACTACTCTGATGTACACTTTCATGTGTTATATATATTTATTCATATCTTCTTCCGCCTTTGTGATATGGATGTCTGTGACTGATTTATGTTATGATTACTTCTATGTTTATTTCCGAAGATTATATATAGCCACCGTGTGATAGCTTTGTGTTTGTATCGGTATGTCGGATTTCCTCCTTAAAAGATATGCATTCTATTCTATCTGACATATCGGTGCTCGCACAAAGAAGTTACATGGATGGTTGCTCCTCCACGGCCTTATTCTCCGTGCTAATTGATAGCACTACATCGTAGTGTTCTTGGTTAGCGTGGGTATAGAGGTGGGGCGTCACAATATTTGAATTCGTATAATCCCATTTTTGAACAATTATCTATATACCATGGACCCAAACCATGGAAATTGCAAAAAAAAAAGCCCCCAGATCTTTGGTGCTATGGATTTCTAACCAAGGTGAAGAAAAATACAAGTTTTTTGGCAAGGGTAATGGATCTATCGATCCATTATAAAGACCACTTTGCTCTCAAACTAAAGGATGATGAAAACCAAAGCATATTTGAGCATGGCACAACATTCTGGACCAACTCATGGATCGTCACTGATCCATCCCACCTCAGGATTTGATCAATCTTTGACCTAAACTCCTTCCTAACTAATGATTTCAAATAAGATCTAATGAATTTGAAGGCATGAAGCAACCCATTTTAGCTATAAACATGAGCCTATCTTCAACAGAAAAGGAGATTGATACTTTGAACATATGAAATTATGGGAAACTCCACCATTTTTTTACCTTAAGATAGAACTTCGAGAATTCATTGTATAAGTGGTAGATATAGCTTAAACAAGTAACAAAATTGATAAAGTGGACGTAGGATTTTCCGAACCACTAAAAAATAATGTGTCTCCATTCTTATTTCTTTCTAATTCTTTCTATTTTAATTTTCCCTTTGAATTTCTATCATTAGGGGGTGTTAGACTCAACTCATCTTGCAAATCTACTTATCAGCTCTATAAATATATAGGATTTATAAGCATAAGATATGATCAAAAATTTCTGGACTACAAAAACCAAGCACGACAGTAGTTGGGCATGGAAACACTTCCTAAATTTGAGACGTGCATTGCAGCTGTATGGACAATACCCATCTAAATCAACCACTCAATATAGCTTTTGGCATACTCCACGGGTGGCCAAGGGGCTAATACTATCTCAATCTTTAAATTCAATCAAAAATTGCAAATAGGAATTCTAGACAACGTAGTTATTTTTGATTATATTCACCATAATAATTTAGTCCTCCCTTATTACAGTTACACTGAAGTTAGAAAGCTACATGGTGACATTAAAGAGAACATGATAGCCTTTGATAGTACGGTTCCAAAATGGAGAGCACAAAGCAGGAAACACTCAATCGAAGTAGTTTGTAAACTACTAACAAACCACAACAGCAACAAAGATCCATGGTAGACCAGAACGTAAGACAAAATGAATAGCCATAAGAAGAATTTTATGATGTGGAGTGTACTAAAAAATGTAATTCCAATGCAAGAAAAACTCTGCTATATGAGGATGACAAAAATTTCTACATGCATGTTGTGTGGAAGCAAACACACATATATTCTTTGAATGCCCCTTTGCCTTCAATATAAGGCAAAAGATATTGAAATATGGAGGATATCATAGACCTAGTGAAAAAAGCACTAACGAATGTTATAATAATTTCATGGCAACAAGATGGAAAAATCTGAAGTTTAACATACTCATATGCAGCCTTAAAATTTTCACCATGGAAATATGGAGGGAACGCAATCATAGAATCTTTAGGAAGGAAACTGGAGTAAAAACAATGGTAGGAAAGGAATGTTTTCTGAGAATTAAAGCAAAGCTTGGGAGATGAAGGAAGGATAAAGTGTTGAAGGAAGAGGAAGGTAAATTAATTAGACATTGGGCATCGATCTCGGGACCATGAGAAGATGCTTCTAATTCCTTTTTTTCTCACTCCTTCGGTTTTTCCAACATTTAGGCCCCGTTTGGCTTGTCGTTTTGTGTTTTCGTCTATACAAAAACGCGTCCGTTGTATGTATAGTTGAAAAACAAACAATTTTGAAAAATGAAATTAACATATAAAATAGAAAACAAGTTTATTTTATTTTTCGTGTTTCGAGAGATAACAAAAGCACGGAGAACAATCAAACTCTTTCGTTGTCCGTTGGTCGTCCCAACGGCTAAGAATTATAAATTTCTTCTCTTATTTCTTGCTATTTCTTAGTGCAAATTGAAAACACAAAACTCAAAATACAAAATGAAACCAAACGGGCCCTTAATGACTCGTACCTTCTCTTTGTAATTCATATGTTGTTTTGGTATTAATAAAAGAGGCAAGGACCTCATTAAAAACCCTGCTTAATCTCCAAAAAAACAAATATATATCAATTCGTAATAAAGCAAAGATCTATTTATACTTGCATATATACATAGATAAATGTAAATATATGTAAATAGTGTAGAGATTACCAATGGATGTAGCCTTGAATATGCACATTGAATGTTAAATCCAATACTCTTAGGTCCAATCCAAACTCCTTTTGAATTTGCAATAGAAAAGAAAATAACACCTCCAATTAGAACTAGATTTATTTGATTTAAATTTAATTTGGAAATAATGGAGAGATGCCCTTGAACTTACAGCTAGAAGTGGGGAGAATAGAGGCACCGTCTAAACTAAAAATAAGAAGGGGTGGATTATTTAAATAGGCAAAAGGATGGGTAAAAAGTGGAGATCAAGATCTGCTAATTTACTTCTCCTTGCAAATTCAAAACCTGATTTTTCAAATAGAAATCTCCTCTCCCCCACCTTGTTTGACCAGCCATATATGGGCCTAATGGTCCCAGATAAGTCTCCAAAATCAATCAATATTTATTCATTTCAAACCAATTTAAAATATTTATCGATATCATATATCGATTCATGCATATATAACTTTATATATGTATTTTTATTAAATATCGGTTCAAATAAATTTAATAACTAATGTTTTATAAATATTAATTAATTTAGTTAATTATAACCATTATAATTTAATCAAATCGTGTGGTATTTTAGAGTATTCAACATTGCGATTATGTGACTCATAGGTGTAAATTCAGTCAGCGATTAATATGAACAATTCAAATATTAATGTTCACATGTCACCTTAGCTAGTGGTGTGACAGTTTGGTAGAATTTATTCCTTATACATTTTTGGTAAAATCAAATTTTACTATTTTAACTGGTCCTTGTTAGTAACGATTATTTACACAAATTCATTTCGTTAAAACTATATCACATTAGGACTTATGGAATTTAGTTTTGGTTAAAATTCCAATATCGTCCACATTTAACTTGTATTATCCAAACAAAAAATCATTGGTTCAATAATAACAATTATTATTAATCAAACTTCTCTGGCCAGAGACTTTGACTTTGAGTTGACTATAGTTGATTGTGGTACTAATTTCATATAACTAAGCAGCAAAAGAATTCTCTATTGAATAGTGTTTCACTTCCAATGGTTCAACTCAAACCCAATTATAGTCCTTCGATGGACGTCATACCATGATTTAACTATAATCCAAGTTGAGTGTTCACATTGAAGTTTAATGCATTCTCAAGTCAAGAGAACTATGTAATATTGTCACTTCGATATTCTCTGTTTGGCCTTAGTTATATTAACTGACAGAAAACTATCGAATGAGCCATTTCATGTTTATTCGATAACTATTAGTACGTAAACCCTTGATGCTCCCAGCAGCCATGATTAATACACTTTCCAACATATGGAGAGCGTTACATACTCTAGTCTCAATGGATGTATTGATATCCTATCTTGATACATCTTGACTGAGAATGTTTAAAACAATTGTTATATTTATTATGATAAGTTTTTCATGATTACAACACATTGTAATTAAACATATCTGTTAAACCAAAAATTGGTAAAACACCCATGAAGCCAAGAATAATGAGCCAATCCTTGATTCGAGTTCATATGTTGATACGACCAAGCATGATTTAGTTGATGTTAATTAAATCAAGAATAAGGTTAGCATTCAAGATTAAGTACGAGCGGATATCTTTAGGAAACAGATCCATAATGCTCATGGACTTTGTTAATTACACATTCAAAAGTCAATATGATTTCTTGGAACATAATATTCGAGATCTTTTAAGGTCATCCGGGACAAGATATTCGAGAGCCCTTAAGGTTACTTAGAATAATATATTCAAGAATCTATTTGGTCTTTAGGAATAGAAAACTCAATGTCCTATGTCATATATTCAAATGAGAGAGAAGATAAGTACTAAATGTGTGCATTAGCCCATTATGCATGTTAATGAACTAAATAAACATTCCTTATGTCCATAGTCCAATGTCCATATGTATGAGGCAAAATAGAGACTATGCATATAAACACTACTTTGGACTGAAGTTTATATGATCCCATGTGAATAGTATCGCATTTTCTTTAGGCCCAAAGAGCTTCATTATATGCATATTCGTGTTTGATAATGTCCAAAATGCATGATCATAGTAATAGGCATGCTTAAGTTCTTATTTATTTTAGTTGAGCATGGTTACAATCTAATTGGAGTTTTTCCAAAATCAATTTAGGGTTACAAGAGTTTATTATTTAGAGGAGAGAAAAGAAAATGATCACTCCCATCTTCATGCCCATTGGTCCGTATTTATAGGAGTTAAGGGATGCGGCATGGCTACCATGTGTCTATGCGACATGCTTCACCCCCGACATTATCCATGCTTATGGAACATGACATCATACTTCAACATTCACTCACTAAATGGTGAATTTTGGCGCTTAACATCCATCCCACCTTGATATTCTTCATTAATGACATTCAATATCAACATTGTATTGAGGATATGCGGCCACCATTGGAGTTTGATGAAGTGCGACATTACTATGGCATCGCATCAATAAGCAGTGACGTGATATTGGCAATGACTGCATTGATAACAAGTGTCTTTGATAGTAGAGGGCATTGATTATAGGTGGCTTTAATAATAGGCGGTATTGATGATAAGCGACATTAATAACAGGCAATATTGATGATAAGCGGCATTAATAACAGGAGGCATTGATAATAGGTAGCATTGAAGATAAGCGGCGTTAATAACATGCGACATTGATAATAGGCGGTATTGAAGATTAAGCAACATTAAAGATAAGCGACATCAATAAGAGACGACATTACTTTGAAGGGTGACATTAGAATAAGGCAACATGGGAGAGATGCGATATTAGTCTGGAGCGGTATTGATTTTTCTGGTTATATGGAAGAAGTGCTTCATTGATGGAATATGGCATGCGGTATTGTTTCCAGATTCTTTGGCACTATATCATTCATTCACCCTTATAAGCGGTATGCGGTGTTAGTGGCATCCAGTATTGCCGGCTTCATTGATGACCTGCGGCACTGCCTATTATTCTTTATGAATGAAGAGCAACATAGTTCCTTATCGTAGCCTTTGACGTTGCAGCCTTCCGACGTTACTTTTACCCTGTTAGTTTGTATGGGCTTATTGCCATATAGACGATTCACGACATGTTATTCTTCAGCATTATCAATTACCTTAAAATTGTTTAATTTCGACCTAAATGTCTTTGCTTTTATCCTTTGGGAATTATGTGGATAACATTTCCCCCATATAGAAGAAGACTTTTACACTTTAGTGTAAAACCATTAATTTCTTTGCTTTCTTGATTCCCCGTGAGATTTTCTTTCCAATCTCGTTTTCCTGTAAAGTGAATGATAACCTTCGTTATTAACTTTAAACTCAATATCAATTTCAAGTAATCCCCTTTTGGATTTGATTAATCTATAAGTAGGTATATATTGTCCATATTATCTATATGAATCATGATTATAATTTTGCTTTAAGAGATCAATAATAACCATAAATTTCAAACAAGTGCCCAGAAGATTAACTTGTAATATCATAGGAGGGAGCATCAGAAATTTTCTCTGGCAATATCATGAATAAAAGACCAGAAACCCGTCTAGCCACAATAGTATTCTGAGTAGGAAGCTAGAAAATTATCCGAAAAGATAACCAGAAAATCCATCTAATAATAATAGAAGACCAGAAATCCATCTGGCGATAATAAAAGACCAAAAATCCTTTTGGCAATAATAGAAGACAAGAAATCCATTTGATAATAAAAGAAGACCAGAAATCTACCTGATAAAAGAAGACTAGAAATCCATTTGGCAATAATAGAAGACCAGAAATCCAACTGATAGTAAAAGAAGACCAGAAATCCATTTGACAATGAAAGAAGACCAGAAATCCATCTGATAAAAGAAGACCATAAATTCATCTAGCAATAATAGAAGACCGGAATTCCACCTGACAATAATAGAAGACCAGAAATCCATCTGATAATAAAAGAAGACCATAAATCCATCCGGCAATGAAAGAAGACCAGAAATCCATATGATAAAAGGAGACCGCAAATCCATCTAGCAATAATAGAAGACCAGAAATCCATCTGGAAATAATAGAAGACTAGACATTCATCTGGCCATAAAAGAAGACCAGAAATCCATCCGACAAAAGAATACTAGAAATCCATCTGGCAATAAAAGAAGACCAAAAATCCATCTAGTAATAATAGAAGACTAGAAATCTATCTGATAATAAAAGAAGGCTAGAAATCCATCTAGCAATGAAAGAAGACCGAAAATCCATCTGATAAATGAAGACCAGAAATCCATTTGGCAATAATAGAAAACCAGAAATCCATCTGGCCATAAAAGAAGACCAGTAATCCATCTAATAAAAGAAGATCTAGAATCCAACTGGTAATAATAGAAGACCAAAAATCCATCTAGCAATAATAGAAGACCAGAAATCCATTTGGCAATTGAATTCCTTATACGGATGGTAGATCTCCATTTCCTTTGGAGATTGTTTTTGTCCATGTTTTATCATTCTTCCTCTAGAAGATTGCTCGACTTTGTTCTGAAGCACAAACGGCTTATTTTCGATAGATCTTCCTCTAGATGATTCTTTTTTATCCATTCTTTAGGATAGAGTTTAGATTTGGTGATGATCTTAACTTGGATCAAACCCTTTTATCACTGTCGTAGGTGATGGTTTAGGTCTGTTGTCTGATGCATTTGGTTAGCTTTCCTTAAGCAGAATCATAGACTTACCCAACCTCGCTCTAAGATGCGCTTTAGTGAGGCCTTTGATGATGGCACTAAAGGCTGGTTTGGTGCTCTAGGTGCTTGCAAAACAAGAGATATACCCGATCTCCCTCTATGAGATGCTTTAGTGAGACCTTTGATGACGGCACTAAAGCTTGGTCTGACAATTTGGGTAGCTATCTTAAGCAGAACCAAAGACTTATCCAACCTCCCTCTAGGAGTTGATTTAGTGAGGCCTTTGATAAAGGCTTGTCCAGTGCTTTGGTACAATAATAACAATATTGTTAACCGAACAGCTCAGGTCGTAGACTTTAACTTTAAGTTGATTATAATTGACTATGATACTAGCATCATATAACCGTGGAGACGAATTCTCCATTGAATAGTTTTTACTTCTAATGCTTCAACTCAGGCTCAACTATAGTCGCTCAATGAACGTTGTGCCATGATTTAATTATAATCAAAGTGGATTGTCCACATTGAAGTTTAAAAGTATACTCAAGTCCAGAGAGCTGTGTAATATAGTTACTTTGATATTCTCTATTTAACCTTAGTTATATTAAGCAATAGAAAACTATTGAGTGGATCATTCCATAGTTACCCATTAACTATCAGTATGTAACCGCTTGGTGCCACTAGCAAGCATGAGTAATATGCTACCTAACATTTGGAGAGCATTACATACTCTAGTCTCAATGGATGTGTTGATATCCTATCTCGATCCATCTTGACTGGGATATTTAAAACAATATGTTATTTCATTGTGATAAATTTCTCATGATTACAGCACATTGTAATTACTATCACAAAACATATCATTTAACGATTTCCTATTAATATACTAAGTTAAATAATTAATTAACATAACGCATTATAACAGGTATATAATAGAAAGAAAAACACCTTTTATTTTGAACTATATTTTATTACATAGTCAATAATTTATAGTAAATTACAGAATAGCCCCTAAGCCATAACTCTAAATTTATCGTTTTTACCATGTCACATTATGAATATCTACGATATATTCAATATTAACATTTAATGAATTTAATTAATATGATTACTTAAATAAATACAAAATATATTAAAATAAAATATGTTTTTATTTTAATAAATAGATTGGATATTATGCTAGTTAATAACATAAGCCCATTAAAATCCAAATATAGATTTTTTTTTTGAAATCTACTGTAATGACCTAGATTTCCGAACTAGTCAAAATCACCAAAAAATCTGCCCATTCTAAGACTTCGAATGAAAACTACCATTTTAACATACAATATTTGATAAAATATTCAACACTATTCAATGTATAGGATAGAATTTTAATTATACAACTTACCGGAGTAATCATTTAGATCTACATAGTGTGCTTATAATATAAGAAAACTCAAATATACAATAAATCTACCGCTGCACAACTCTGATGAGAATGACAACAATATCCTACTCCTGAAAACTCAACAAACATGTTAAATGCGGAACAAAATAGTAAGCAGGAAAGATACAACAACACAAGACAAATAGCAACCAATAAACACATAAATAGGAAAATGTTATATTATTATTGGGGCTGCATCACTACCACTTGTGACTACCTACGTACCCCTATCTAATTGGATACCCAATTAGATATAAGATCAAGCCAACGTAGTTCTCCTATTCACAAATAGGATTTAAGGAGCCTATGATGCAACAAACAAATATGCAATTCCCAAACTACCCACTTAGGCTTAATCTTCACATTTAGATTTTATGATATCTAATTAACTTTATTATTTTGAAAATATAATCATTTTCGAAAATAATTTCTTTGGACCAAACTTCCGATTTTTATTTCAAATCCTTTGAAATAATATATACATCTTTTGTATCAAATTATACTTTACTTCAGGATTTTAAAAAAAATCACTTTTGAAAACGGCATTGAATACTCTGTATAAAAGCATATAAAAATATATGCAACTGGATCAGGTGGTTTCTAGCCATAACAAGGCAATTGGGTCCCAGCCTTCCAAAAAAATAGATATGTATATCCCTTTATTTGTCGAGCGGACTATACCGAGGCTACTGAACATATGCACCTCCCTAGCTTACCTTTTTAGTTATGGATTACCCGAATCATCGGTAACATAACAAATCATTTTACATCCCAAAGTGATAAATCATTTTCACTAATATTCACAATTACTTTCAATCATGGTATTTTCATTTCCCAAATCCTTTTGAAATCATTTTCAAACACTGGGTTTTTAGTCCTCGAAATTCTCTTCATTTATAAAACACTTTTATAAACCATTTATGGAAATTACTTTTATATATAATCCCTTTAAAAATATCTGTTCTTAAAATATTTTTGTTACTTTCCAAAAGAAATCATTTAATTCAAAAGATAAAATATCTTTTATTTCCAAAATTATAATAAATATCTTTTATTATAATATCTGGTTAACCAATATTTTCACTAAATACCTTTCAGTCAAATCATGAAATATATCACAAGGTGTTAGCCTGCAAATATTTTCTACCCAATTTATGTCAAATATAAAAGGGTAATAGCTCATAAACTGGTCGAGCGTAAATCACATAATCAATCAATAGCAATAATACATAGTGAACACGTCTATTTATCCAATAATAATTAATCAACATATTAATTAATTTCAAAATAATCAATTTACTTTGCAAGCACGAAATGGGGATTTATTTTACTCAGTAAATGTCCAAAATAATCTATTTGATTTATAATGGCAGAACTGTGTTTTGTTTTGCTAATAAAATGACACTAATGAAATATAATTATTTAACTACGTAAAATGTAATTAAAGCAATAAATAATATTTTATCAATATTTTATACTTGTCTAAATGCATTGAATAATTTTACTAATGTGTTATATTGGTTAATACAAATCTAGCGTCGAATACCGCAGGTTAAACGGACTTCGTATTAGAAAATTAAACCTTTCTAAAGTTTAAACCTTTTAATTACTAAATCAAACTAATTAAATTTATAAACTAAATACGACTTAACTTATATATAATCTCACCAATTACCAAATAGGCCCAAAGCCCATACACACACCCTGGAGCAATACTCCCCCACATGCATGCATACAATTGAACACATTAAGGAGGACCAAATTGCAAATTATGTTGAAATGAATAGTACTCCTTTACTTCTTCCCAACACAATACACTACAACCCATATTCATTCTTCATCGCTTGGTACTCCATCATACATGCAAGACTCACGGCCTCGGTTCATTTTTCTTTCTTGTGTCTGTTTTCATTTTCTTTTCCTTTTTTTTAATGTGTGCTCTCTCCACTATATTTGCATGCGCCTGCTATGTATTGAAACCCACGACCATGCATTCCATAAGTCATGACCTACATACCTTCTCACGGCTCTCCACGCACCACCATTTCAAGTGTAACATGAACGGAAAATGTCGATCTCATCATCCTCTAGAACTCTTATGTTGAAGACTTTAGCTAAATCTTAGTGTGCGAAGAGTTATTGGAATAATTAAAATGGAAAGAAATGTGGGCTTTGGCATTTATATTTTCATGTGAAAATCAAAAAAAGTTGAAAAATGTACATGTCACCCTTTTCCTCCTTGTTGAAGTGATCATGCGTGCATACATATAGGCATAAATACTTCTAGGCCAAGTAAGCAAAAGTCAATAAGAACATGTGCAAGTGTAAGGATGGATAAGGGAGAAGTATAAGGATAAATGGTGTTGTTCTTTCATTAATATACAAAGATATGTGTAAATTTATGTGTTCCATCTTTGTTTCATGCATACTTCTTTTATAACAAATAAAAATATGGTGAAGTTTTTTTTACAAAAAACAATGCATAAAAATTCCCAGGAAACAAGTGTGCGTGCATGCAAAGGTAAGGTTGTGTGTACGTGACATACATATATTTTTGATTTTAGAAAATGTGTCCATATTTTGCTCTTTATAAACAAATTTCAAATAAACAAAATGGTTATATTATAAAAACCACTTTCCACTAAACCATGCAACAAACAAGTCCATATTTCATGGCAAGGGATAAAGAAATACGCATGTAACAAACCGGGAATTTCGACCCTCGAAAATCGACATTAATATGTCCACTGTATTGCATGCCGAGCAATCGAATGACAGAAGACCCGATTGTTAGGGGAAAAGAAGGAAGAAAGAAGAAGAGAAGAAGAGAAAACGAAAACGGAAATAAAAAGAATCTCGCAGTCGTAGCGAAACAATATATACTACAATCTCAATGATCTTTAAAAAAGAGAAACTATTATATACATACATCCATCAGAGTACAACAATAAATCAAACTCACCGGCCTGGACAGTTATAACAACCCGTCCTCACAAATACTGATGATTACAACAACAAAGCGGTAAAAAATAACATATACGTGAATATGACTTGAAGACCTCCAACTCATCTCCTGAGCTCCAATGCATCCAAAACAATCAGTAAATACGCTCAGTCTGACCCGAGCATTATAATAAAATAACACCCGAGTCAGTCTAGTAAACCATCGTGAGAAAACACACCCAACTGCCTTTTAAAGTTATAAAAACCTTTGAATCAAAGGTATCTCATAAGACCACGCCGAAAATAAACACGGACGGGTTTTTACCTTACGATAACCAAACCATTTCATATGAAATTCTCTGATATTATAATAGTGTCTAAGATACAAATACTTATTAACCATAGCCGAAATTGTTACATTAATTAAATTCCAGCATAATAGGTATACAACTAAAACCGTAAAGACTCGAATTGGAGAATGGATTCCATACAATGACTATGCTACTAGGGTACCGCCCTTCACGGTGCATCTCTAGATAAGATAACACCGAGGTCGAACCTACCGACCCCTGCCAACATAGAACCGGCCTACTCTTTACTGGATAGTACCAAATATGATCACCCCTCCGTTAATGGGCCTCAAAGCATACAAATGAAAGATAATATCGACTCTAAATAGGGATGATCATACCCTACTTAGGAACGACCCACTTAGCTCTGCTGCATCTCCCATGTTTTAGTCATTCCCGGTTGATAAGGCTTGAGACTACATTTTACCTTTAATATAGCACTTCCCACTTGGAATGCTAACACTGCCCTACAGGCAACAATGTAATGCTAGCATTCGTCCATACAAGTTCTTGGGACTGAACAAAACGCTTGAGAGCTCCGTCTTCACTTCCGTCATCTTCAAGATGTCTTCACTTCAAACGGTTGAGCTGGATCGAAGTGGTTTTCGGATAACCTATTTGATCCCAGTCGCTTCGAAACAACATTCGATAAATTCCGGTAAACTCAACCCCGGTTCTTTAGGAAATAACAGTCAAAGATAAGCATGGAGATCACCTCCTAACCATTAGTGGATGGATTTCATCATTATTTGTTCTAGGAGAATGAAACGATATTTATACGCATAGTACAACATCATCGGAGATGATTGTGCCATATAACTCATGTGTTTCTCCTAGATATTTCCAAAGTTATGTTTTGGGTCCAAATTCGATAGTTGGTTATTTAACTATCGAATATACAAACATTCAAATCAATGATTTATTTCAAAAGGGAAAACCAACATTAGTTAAGCGCATAACAACCACTAGACCCCTTAATAAATCTTTTCATTTATTAAATTCATCTTGTAAGTACTTGTATCAATATACTTTTATAAAGATATATTCACAAATTCTTATATTTTCAATGCTTGGAAAAGTATCCATATACTTATCTTAATGGTATAAGTAGATTTATAAAACAGAGAAAGATTTCCTTTTTATACAGTTCTCAAATCATTTATAAATTCCTTTATAAATTTCTGAAATCATTCATAAACTATTTATAAATCCTTAAACCATTTATAACCTATATATAAATTATTTTCCAAGTCATTTATAAAACTCTTTATGAATCCATGCAACGATTTTTAAAATTCCTCTTATAATTCTATAGACACATTTATAAAACTCCTTCACCTCATAAATAATCCCCCTTTAAGTCTTCAAACCATTTCATAAAACTTCAATATAAACACCAAGTCTGTTTATAAACTCTATTTATGAGTCTCGAAAACATTTATAATTAAATAAAATCATTCACATTAAAACTCTATTATATAATAATAATTATTAACCATAAACGTTATAAATAAATAATAATAATTAACATCAAAACATCTTAAAAATAATATCTAACTATTCCAAAACATTATTAAATATACAATAATAATTAATCTTTATCATGACTGTGAATAATAATAATCAACTTCCAAAATATTATTAATAATCATCATTATTAGTTTCATATCATATTAATTAGTTGGATAATTAACTTTTCAAAATAGTAAAATATTGATAAATATCTTTAAAACAACATTAAATACAAATAAATAACTTTAAACAATATTAATTATAAATAAATAACTTTAAAACAATATTAAATAAAAATAAATAACTTTAAAAAATATTAAATATAAATAAATAACTTTAAAAAAAGATAGATAACAAAGTTGGAATAAAATAGAAATTAAATCTTTTATAACAAAATATTTCTGAAACCCAAGTTCAAATTTAAAATTATTTCCTGTCTCAAAAACCCATTTCCAACTCAAATGGCAATTTATAGTATCTTTAGAATACTAATTTGAGGCCAATAGCTAACAAACGCTTACTAATATTAATATTGATTTCCTATTACTACAGGGTTTTTGTTTGCTTGGATAACAATGTAATAACCAATAGGGTTAACAATCGGTTTGATATTCCATAATCATTCAACAAAAATATTATTGAAAACATTTCAATAAATGGCGAGGAATCCCGTTGGATTCCTCCAACCTGTTTCCACCTGCATCACAACTCATATACATATCAATATATATATATATATATATATCTGTGTGTGTGTGTGTAAATAAACTCAACAGTGGTGTGGAATCATATTGGATCCCTCCAACCTGCCTCTCTGCATCACAAATAGTATATAACTATATAATATGGGTCATTCGCTACTAGGCGGGCATATATAAAGGGTAATCCACTCCAGGGGCGGGAATAAATCCAAACCAACTGATAAAAACAGTAAATCATCCAAACATCCAAACATCCAATTAATAATTTTTATCAACTATATAATACATTGGTTAACAAAAAAGGTGAGTTTAACTCACAATTATTCTAGTTGTCGCCGAGGCGTCCTAATTCCATCCAAATTCAAACGACGTTCGAATTCAGCTTAAAATTCAACAAGCTCCAATCATCACCAAACCAATTTCATATTGTAGTTTTCGTTGATATGATCCTAACGCAACTTTCTGTGTTTGATTCCGACCTCGTGTGAAGAAGTTATTCAATGTACAAGTTCGAATATTAATTTACATATTTAATTCACTAATTACACTTTAGTTTTAAACTAATTACCCTCTCCCTTAATCCATCTCTCTCGTTCGAAAATACTCAGGTCGCACACATGACGTCCCTCCTCCTTCATCGCCGCTGCTACCGCTTTCTGGCCATCGCCACTCGACACTAGATCACCATGCCGACCTCGATACGGCCTCCAGCATCGTCCACGCACCCCTAAACCTCGCAGGTGACGTTCAACCCAACCCAAAACCATGTCGATGTTCATTGCTTGATTTTGACCGCCACAGTCCATCGTTGACCACAAAATTAACCAAAACGCTGCCCTGGCCGTCCTCTATAACTTTTCTTTAGGTTCCATCGACGGTGAACGATGCGACAAATTTTGCCACCATAGATCTAACGGTTGCGGTTGATTTTCAATCGCCTCGTCGCAATCTGACATAATCCAACCATTGAACTTCCTCGTCTCGATGCCGCGAATATTTCTCTAGTTGAAGTCCTTGCCTGAAAATGCTTCGAGTGGTCCAAAACAATGACAGTCGTCGGATTCTGCTATGATTAAATTTGAAAAAAATGGCGACCTTTCTTTTTCTGGTTTCAGGAAAAATTTATAAAGAAGAAGGTAAGGCAAAAACTTGTAGGGTATGGTAGGGTACGACTGAAGCATGGAATGTAGGGAATTATTAAAATTGAGAATGTGCTATTTTATGTTAAAATATCTAGCAATAAACACCTCGAAAATTTTGAACTCCAGTCGAGACGTGCCGCCTGGCGTTCTATACTAAATACCCCTATTTTGAATACAATGGAACTAGTCTTGAGACCTAATTCGATCATTTACAGAAGAAGTTGGCTTTTAAAACCATTTATATTATATTAATTTCTATAATTAGTCTATAAGCATTTCAACTCGTACGACCACACGGTACGTCCGATCACCATGAAATTCAATGGCGTATAATAATTCACTATTGCGGATCTAATGAAACTTGTTTCGTTGAAATCCGAGACAGTGCCCCAGAATGCTATTTTCACACGTTATTTAAAACGAATTATTATAAAAACCAAATTAATTACTTTTAAATCAAAATTAAATGTTTACTACCTCCATTCTAATTTAAATAGAATTTCAATCAACTTTTGAAATCATTTTTATTCACATTAAATTCAGGATTTAATTACTTAAATAATTTCAAATATTAAATTTAACAATTTAATTATTAGATAAATCGCTATATAAGAAATTCAAGTTATTTAACTTATAAAATTAACTTTTCAATATTTAAAATCAATCAAATATTCCAAACTCAAATGGCTGAAATTCTGGGTTTACATTCTTCCCCTATTAAAAGAATCTCGTCCCTGAAATTTCTAAGGTAAGAAAAATGCCCCTAACCCATTAACCTTTTAAAACAAATTAGTTGAAATAGATTGCCAAATTATTTTAAGCCTTAACTTTCCAAAATCATTTCATTGAAACCCTGCTATTACCTTTTCTACGTCTTTAAACCCATCCATAGATTCCAACTAATGTCATTCTAAGTTATAACATAAACATCAATATTTAGTTATCAAAAATTTCTTCAAAAATCTTCAAAAAATTTCTAACTCTTAAATTTACAGAAAATTTCGTTAGTGTCTCCTTTGCGCGGCTAGATCAGAACAACTACAAGTCGCCATTATGGGCCCAAACTAAAAAAGAAAACAAAATCCAAGTGGCTCAATTATAAAACCATCAAATCAAATAACCATATAAACACATACCTATTTGTCGGGTGACCAAATTCTACTCGTGAAACCAAATGCATCAAACTAGCTTTTGCTTTTATATACCTACATCTTATTTACCAATGATATCCAATCATATAGTTCATAATCATATTATTTTGTATTTTCAATTGTGAACATTTACTTTACCAAAGCCCGTACGATGTACATATATCATCCATACGCAATATCAAATCTGATCGCTCACTCGATCACACAATTTCACTTCCGAACTAGTATTGTCTAGTTGACTCCCTATGCAGACTTAGATTCGGTCCCTTAATTAGATACCATCACTCTCCTTGCATAGCTATATACTATGATAGAGAATTCGAGAATCAATCAAAAATCCATATCCAGTGTTCGTCGTCGAGAATCGAGTGAAAAATTCCAACTCGGACAGATGCAAATCATCTCGAAACCATGTACTTGAATCTGGATCAAACTGTTACGCAAATAAAATAAAATAATATATGTACAACTTACGTATTTATTTCAATTAGTTTCTCCTTATATCCCATTCTCTTTCTATTCAGTTCTTTTATTTTTAGTTATTTATTCTTAATCATTATTCACATTGCTTTATTCACACTCACTTATTACTTAGTATATTCTTTCAATACTAATTCACTTAAAAATAATTCCATTAAATTTTACTTAAGTTTATTATAAACATTATATAAAACACTTCTCATGTTTATTATCACCTCATAACTTAAGTCCATAATTATTTTAAATCAAAGTCAATTCCATTTAACTTATTTCATTTATGCACATCATTATTCAATTTTATGAAACAACATTCCAAAATCATATTCAATTCACTAATTTATTTAATTAGTTCATTTCATTAATCCATTTCAAATTTGCTTTTCTTAACATTCATATTCAACAATTTTAAAACTTTGTTTTAACTTATCATTTCCCAATTTATAATTTTGCAAAAACTTATTTTGTCATATTTTCATAAACACTTAGATAAAAATTTCTAGAATTTTAAACGCTCTGTTTTATTTCAACTCTATTTTGAAACAGTACTATAAATAATTCCTTTGTATTCCAAACTATACTTTTGAATTTTAAATCAAAACTAGTTTTACCAAAACAAAATTCCAATGGTAGCAATTTCTTTCTTGGAAACCTGGAAAAGAACGTCGATGATGCTGCAGTTATAATCGAAATTATTTTCCAACGATCGAAGTGAGTTCAGTGCTTTCTATCTCTTTTAAATTCCATTTTTGAATATTTCTAAGCAAAACATTTTCAAAATAATATCATTATAATTTCTCCAAAACTTTAAAAACAATTTCCAAAATCATGGGATTTTAAATTCTCAAATTCTCAGCTTTTAAATCTTTTTTACAAATTATATTTATCAATTTTCCCCATATATAATTCCACTTTGGTTATATAAACCCATTTCTTAACTGTTTAACTTTGTTTATATTACAATAACAACAACTTTTATTAGAACATAAACAATAAACAACAGATGATAATAATCAAATATTATCATTCACTAACAACCAAACATACTATATATACTATGATAATTTCTAAAAAATTATTCTTTTATATATAAAAAATATAATCAAGGTAAAATTATTTTAATTACCTAATTTCAAAACAGTACCATGTCAAATTGCTCTATTCAAGTGTTTGGAGGTCCCCACCAATAACGTTAATTACTCGTATTGACTAGAATCCATAAGCCACTCAATAGATAACTAACACAATATAAAAAAAATTTATACCACTAACAAATATGCGCTTATATATACACTCAAACTCATTCTAGGGTGCTACTGACTCTATCTATAATGAGTACCCCACCAAAGCTAAGGTTCTCCCTTAACCTTGCGCTTTGATACTAAGTGTAACAACCCGGGATTTTCGACCCTTAAAAATCGACAGTAGTACGTCCACTATATTGCATGCCGAGTAATCGAATGCTGGAAAACCCGATTGTTAGGGGAAAAGAAGGAAGAAAGAAGAAGAGAAGAAGAGAAAACGGAAACGGAAACAAAAAGAATCTCACAATCACAGCGAAACAATATATACTACAATATCAATGATCTTTACAAAAGAGAAACTATTATATACATACATCCATCAAGTACAACAACAAATCAAAATCACCAGCCTGGACAGTTATACCAAACCTCTCCTTACAAATACTGATGGTTTCAACAACAAAGCAGCAAAAAATAACATATACGTGAATATGACTTGAAGACCTCTAACTCGTCTCTTGAGCTCCAATGCATCCAAAATAATTTGTAAATATGCTCAGTCTGACCCGAGCATTATAATAAAATAACACCCGAGTCAGCCTGGTAAACCAGTGTGAGAAAACACACCCAATTGGATTTTAAAGTTCTAAAAACCTTTGAATCAAAGGTATCTCGTAAGACCACGTTGCACATAAACACGGACGAGTTTTTACCTTACGATAAACAAACCATTTCATATGAAATTCTCTGATATCATAATAGTGTCTAAGATATAAATACTTATTAACCATAGCAGAAATTGCTACATTAATTAAAGTCTAGCATAATAGGTATACAACTAAAACCATAAAGGCTCATATTGGAGAATGGATTCCATACAATGACTGGGCTACTGGGGTATCACCCGTCATGGTGCATCTCTAGATAAAATAACACCGAGGTCAAACCTATCGACCCATACCAACACAGAACCGACCTACCCTTTACCGGATAGTACTGAATAGGATCACCTCTCCATTAATGGACCCTGAAGCATACAAATGAGAGATAATATCGACTCTAGATAAGGATGATCATACCCTACTTGGAAGCGACCTACTTAGCCCTGCTGCATCTCCCCAGTTTTAGGCATTCCCGGTTGATGAGGCTTAAGACTATGTTTTACCTTTAATATAGCACTTCCCACTTGGAATGCTAACATTGCCCTCCAGGCAATAATGCAACGCCAACATTCATCTATACAAGTTCCTTCTAGGACTGAACGAAATGCTTAAGAGCTCCGTCTTCAATTACATCATCTTCAAGATGTCTTTACTTCAGACGCTTCAGTTGGATCAAAGTGGTTTTTGGATAACCTATCCGACCCGATCTCTTCAAAACAACATTCGATAATTTCCGGTAAACTCAACCCCAGTTCTTTAGGAAATAACAGTCAAAGATAAGAGCGGAGATTACCTCATAACCATTAGTGGATGGATTTCCTTATCATTTGTCCTAGGAGAACAAAATGAGATTTATATGCATAGTACTGCATCATCGAAGTTGACTGTGCCATATAACTCACGTGTTCCTCCTAAATATTTCCAAAGTTACGTTTTAGGCCCAAATTCGATAGTTGGTTATTTAACCGTCGAATAAACAAACATTCAAATCAGTAATTATTTCAAAAGGGAAAACCAACATTGGTTAAGCACATAAACAACCGCTAGCCTCCTTAATAAATCTTTGCATTTATTAAATTCATCTTGTAAGTACTTATATCAATATACTTTTACAAAGATATATTCACAAATTCCTATATTTTCAACACTTGGAAAAATATCTATATACTTATCTCAATGGTATAAGTATATTTATAAAACAGAGAAAGAATTCCTTTTTATACAATTATCAAATCATTTATAAATTACTTTATAAATTTCTAAAATCATTTATAAACTATTTATAAATCCCTAAACCATTTATACCTATTTATAAATTGTTTCTCAAGTCGTTTATAAAACCTTTTATAAATCCATGCAACAATTTATAAAATTCCTCTTATAATTCTATAAACCCATTTCTAAAATTCTTTTATAAATATCTAACCATTTATAAAACTCCTTCACCTCATAAATAACCCCCCTTTAAGTCTTCAAACCATTTCATAAAACTTTCCTTATAAACCCCAAGTCTTTTTATAAACTCTATTTATAATTCTCGAAAACATTTATAATTAAATAAAATCATTTACTTTAAAACACTATTATATAATAATTATTATTAACCATAAATGTTATAAATAAATAATTATTAACTTCAAAACATCTTAAAAATGATATCTAATTATTCCAAAACATTACTAAATAAACGGTAATAATTAACCTTTATCATGACTATAAATAATAATAATAATCAACTTCTAAAATACTATTAATAATCATTATTATTAATTTCATACCATACGAATTATTTGATAATTAACTTCTCAAATTAGTAAAATATTGATAATATCTTTAAAACAACATTAAATATAAATAAATAACTTTAAACAATATTAATTATAAATAAATAACTTTAAAACAACATTAAAAAAAATAACTTTAAAAAATACTAAGTAAAAATAAATAACTTTAAAAAAAGATAGATAAAAAGGTTGGAATAAAATATAAATGAAATCTTTTAAAGCAAAATACTTCCAAAATCCAATTTCGGATTTAAAATCATTTCCTGTCTCAAAAACCCATTTCCAACTCAAATGGTAATTTATAGTATTTTTAGAATACTAATTTGAGGCCAATAGCTAATGAACGCTTAATCAATATCAATAATGACTTCCTATTACAATAGGGTTTTTGGTTGCTCATATAACAATGTCAAAGCCAATAGGGTTAACAATCAGGTTTGATATTCCATAGTCATTCAACAAAAATATTATTGAAAACATTTCAATAAATTGCGAGGAATCTTGTTGGATTCCTCCAACCTGTTTCCACCTTCATCACAACTCTATACATATCAACACACACATATATATATATATATACGTAAATAAAATCAACAGTGGTGGGGAACCCTTTTGAATCCCTCCAACCTATCCCTAGCATCACAAATAGTATATAATTATACAATATGGGTCATCCGCTACTAGGCGGGCATATATAAAGGGTCATCCGCCCTAGAGGCGGGAATAAATTCAAACCAACTAATAAATACAGTAAATCATCCAAACAACCAATCAATAATTTTATCAACTATATAATATATTGGTTAACCAAAAAGGTGTGTTTAACTCACAATTATTCCAGTTGTCGCCGAGGCGTCCTGATTGCATCCGAATTCGAACGACGTTCGAATTCAGCTTAAAATTCAACAAGATCCAATTGTCACCAAACCAATTTCATATCATAGTATTCGTTGATATGATCCTAACGCAACTTCTCGTGCTTGATTCCGACCTCGTATGATATACAAGTTTGAAATATTAATTTACATATTTAATTCACTAATTACACTTTAGTTCTAAACTAATTACCCTCTCCCTTAATCCATCTCTCACATTCGAAAATACCCAGGTCACGCATGCGATGTCCCTCCTCCTTCATCGTTGCCGTTACCGCTTTCTGGCCACCGTCACTCGACACCAGATGACTGGGCCAACCTCGATATGGCCTACAGCATCATCCACGTCCCTAAACCTCGACGGCGACGATCAACCAAACCTAAAACCACGTCGATGTTCATTACTTGATTTTGGCCGCCACAGTCCATTGCTGACCATAAAAATTCAATAGAACATTGCCCTAGCCATCCTCTATAACTTTCCTTTAGGTGCCATCGACTATCGATGAACGATGACAATGAATTTTACCACCATAGATTTGACGGTCGTGATTGATTTTCGATCGCCTCATCACGATCTGACACGATCCAACCATTGAACTTCCTCGTCTCGATGTCGCGAACATTTCTCTAGTTGAAGTCTTCACCTGAAAATGCTTCGAGTGGTCCAAATCGATGAGCGTCGTTGGATTCGGTTATGATTAAATTTGAAATGGCGAGCTTTCTTTTTCTGGTTTTAGGAAAAAATTATTAAGCAGAACATAAGGCATGCAGGGTATGATAGGGTATGGCTGAAGCATGGAGTGTAGGGAATTATTAAAATAGAGAATGTACTATTTTATGTTAAAATATCTAGCAATAAACACCCCTAAAATTTTGAATTCCAATCGAGACGTGCAGCCTGGCGTTCTATACCAAATACTCCTATCTGAACACAGTGGAACTAGTCTCGAGACCTAATTTGATCATATACAGAAGTTATCTTTTCAAACCCAATTATATTATATTAATTTCTATAATGAGTTTATAAGCTTTTCAAACTCGTACGACCACACGATACGTCCGATCGCCATGAAATCCGATGGCATATAATAATTCACTATTACAGATCCAATGAAACTAGTTTTTTTGAAATTCGAGACATTACCCCGAAAGGATATTTTCATACGTTATTTAAAACGAATTATTATAAAAACTAAATTAATCGATTCTAAATCTAAATTAAAAGTTTGCTATCTCCATTCTTATTTAAATAGAACTTAAATCATCTTTCGAAATCATTTTTATTCACATTAAATTTAGGATTTAATTACTTAAACAATTTCACATATTAAATTTAGCAATTTAATTATCAAATAAATCGCTATATTCGAAAATCGGGTTACTTAACTTATAAAATTAACTTTTCAATATTTAAAATCAATTAAATATTCCAAACTCGAATGACTGAAATTCTGGGTCGTTGCAATATGTGTGCTTATATTGTATATATTTGATTTTTCATTTGAAAAGTTAGATTATGCGGAACCCCACTGCAAAAAATTCCGTTCGAGTGCGAGCCGCGAGTGATAGAATTAAAAATACGATCACGTTCAACAATGTAAGACGATCACAAAATAATAATCATATACACAGGTTAAATAATTCTGTGAATTGTCAAAAGTACCAACGTTTGATGTAAAATACATCAAACGAAAATTTAATTATTTTCCAAATTAAAAATTATGGAAAAATCCTATAAACTAAACTAAAATTACGTCATTAAAACTCAAGTCAAAAATTGAAACATAGATTTTATTATAATTAAATTTAAATTCGAATATTTAAATAAATTCAAATTCAAATTCGAAGATTCAAAATTACGGGTCATTACGTTTACCCATTCACCCGCTACCAAACGGGCCAAACCCAACAATTGGATCTTTGAAGGCTTGGGGACCATTGTCTAGTCATCTTTAGTTATTTAGTTATTATTCATGTTAGACACTATCTTTCATGTATGAGGCATTGCCTTATAAGTTATTGTTTCATTTAATAGGTTTTATGTGTGAAGATGGTATATTCTAATGCATAATATTTCTGTATTATATTAATTTTTCCACTGTGAGTAATATTGTACTAGCTTGTAAGATATAGTTTTTATTTGTGCCATGCTTTAAAGATTTTCCACTTGCAACATTTGAGTATCTGATGCCCGTTGCAACGACCTGCCTTTTCGAACCCTAGAAGTCGACACAGATACAACCATGGTATTCACGTGCCGAATAACTAATTGTCGGAAAGACGGATTATTAGGGGAAAGAAAGGAGAAAGAAGATAAGAAGAAACTAAACAATCACAGAATCTCATAACGCAATGGAATAACATATATTAATCAAAATAATACTTTACAAAGTCATTTCAAAAATGATACATCGGAGTCATACTAATACAATTCTACCCTTGGACAGTTATAACAGCCTATCCCTACCTAACTGATACAAGATAGATATAATACAGTGGAAACAAGGTAATAACTAGTTATCGATGAAGCCTCCTACTCCAAGCTCCTCCAAAATGCATCCGTGGGAAAAACTGTACTACTTGGCTGCCCATAAAAATTTGAGAATCCAAGAGTTTTAGGGGTAGAAAATAAAACTCCGAGTCAGACATGAGACTGGTGTGAGTAAACTAAAACAAATGAATTATTATGTTTAAAACTCTTTTAAAATCAAAGGTATTTCGTAAGATCACGCCGCACATAAACCCTGACGGGTTTTTACCTTACGATAACCAGACCATTTCATATGAAATTCTATGATATTATAATAGTGCCTAAGATACAAATACTTATTAATCATAGCCGGAAGTGTTACATTAATTAAGTTCCAACGTATTAGGTTCTACAATCAAAATCGTAAAGACACGTATTGGAGATTGGATTCCATACTATAACAAGGTAAGGAACTACCTTCCGATGGTACATCTCTAGATAAAATGCACCGGGGTCTAACAAGAACATCTTGTACCCCTGCCATACAAGACTGGCCTACCACTCGACTAGTAGTACCGAATATGATCACCCCACTTTGGGCCCCCAAGCATACATGAGTAGATAGTAATCGATCTAGATTCGAAATGACAATACCCTAATGGGAGTGACCCACTTGGCCCTGCTGCATGCCTGATTTTTGTCATTTTCTGGTTGATGAGGCTTGAGGCTACGTTATACCTTTATTTACCACTTCCCACTTGGAATGCTAAACTTCCCTCCAGGCATTTGCAATACTAACATTCGTCTATACAAGTTCGTTCTGGACTGAAGGAAACTGAAGGCATTGCCTCTACTACATGCTTCTTGAGGAATTCCTCCCAGGATCAATAGCAAATAGCCCTTGCACTTCAAAGCTCTATTTTTGGTTCCATACACTTTAAGATATCTTCAGTTTGAAACACTTGAGTTGGATCGAAGTGGTTTTTCGGATAACATATTTGATCCTGGTCTCTTTGAAACAACTATCAATAATTTCCGTTAGACTCAACTCTAATTTTTTATGAAATAAACAAACAAGACATAAGAGTAGAGATCATCTCCTAACCTTTAGTGGATAAATTTCTTTATCATTTATCCTAGAAGAAAGAAATGAGATTTATATGCACAGTACAACATCATTGGTGATGACCGTGCCATATAACTCACGTGTTTCTCCTAAATATTTTCAAAGTTACGTTTTGGTCCAGATTTATAGTCGGTTATTTAACTATCAAATAAACAATCATTCAAACATTGATTTAATTCCATATGGATCCACTTAGCCTTAATTAATTAATCTTAATTAATAAAATCACTTTATAAAACTTGATCAAAAGATCTTTACACAACACTATTCCCAAAACCCCTTACTTCCCTTTTATACTTGGGAAACATTTATACTTATCTTAGCGGTATAAGTATATTATCAAAACATTTGGAAAAATTTCTCTTGTCAAATTTCTTTTGAAAACATTACTTACTATAAACCAACCCTCTTATCCTTTATAACAATCCCCTTTTAAAAGCTCACTTCATGATTCAAATAACTAATAAATTTCCAAGGTCAATTTATAAAACACTTTTATAAGTCTACAAGTCAATTTATAAAAAACCCTTTGCAAACCTCTAAAATCATTTATAAAACATTTCCCCACTTAAAACATCTTAGATAAATCTTCTTTAAGAAAAATCCTTTACAAAACATCATTTGCAACTCATCCTTTTAAATCACTTTAAATAAACCTTTTTACTTAGTAAAACCCATTTTTTATAAACAAATTATTATTTATAAATACCTTTATACAATAACAATATAACTTGAAAAATTATTTATAAACCTTAACCCCAAACTGAATAAAAAATTAGAGCTAGTTTAAAACCATACTTCATTATTTCAAAAAAAAAGTTAGCAAACCCATTAGTACTTTTTTAAGTTACCATTTAGTTTCAATTTCATTCCAAGTCACCATCAATTATTTACATAGGCCAACACACATGTAAATCAAATCCATTATCAAATCAAGGAATAACATATCAATACAACTCAACTAGCATATACATGTCCAAACAACATAATAGCAGTATGGTGATTTGTCCTGCTAAATATATATCCGAAACAATTCAATCAATTTATAGCAGAACATGGATTTATTCTACTAAACGCATGTCCATACAAACAACATTTACATTATAGCAGAACGGTGATTTATTCCACTAATAGATGTCCACACAAATCAAACAATCGATATTATACTCACTCACAGTCATATAGTTCCTTAACGATATCGACACTTGAATCCCTTGAATTCAAAACCATCTTTGAAAAAAGAAGTTTCTTTAAAACAATTTGACTCTCGAAAACAAAGGATATAGAACATAACCCTTTTAAAATGATTAATTGCACGTTAAACTCTTACTAAATCATAATTAATCTTTATTAAATTTGAACTTAATTCAATTATAAATTAATAAATAATTAAACCTTTAATAACTAATTAAACAAAAATTAACTATCATATAAATAATTTAAACCCTAATTTATCCTTTATTAATTATTAAAGTAAACCTTCATTAATAATTAAATTTCAGTTATTCTCATTAATTAATTAAAATAACCTTTAATTAAAACTTAATTAATAAGTTAAACCTTAAATAAATCATTTATTTTAAATTAAAGCCTTAATTAATCATTAACAATTGATTTATTTAGATAATTAACCATATAGTTAATTAATAATTAATTAAAAATAAATCATATACTTAAATTATATTTAATTAAAAATTAATACTATATAATTAATAATTAATTAAAATTAATCTTATCTTTAAAAGATAATTAATTAATAACTAATCATTACTAAATTAAAATTAATAAACATTGTTTAATCTTAATTAATTATTAATTATTTAAACTTAATTAATATAAATTTAATTATTAAATACTTAATTAAATTTATAAAACATCATTATTAAGTTTATAAAACAACTTCAAAACACTTTAAGTTAATAAACACTTTAAGTTTATAAAACAACTTCAAAACACTATAGCTATGGATACCCGTAATCTCAACTTGTTTTTATCTTTTCTTTTTAAACTTCACATTAAAGTTTACTAACTCTTTTTTTGAAACTTAATTAAAGTAAAAGTTTTGAAAAAACAAAACAAATTTAAAAAAATTTAACTTTTAAAAGTTTTAAACAAATAAACAAAGTTTCCAAGGGACTTGAATCTTACTTAACAACTTTGCAAACTAGTTTTCCACTAATCATCACATCCAAATACATTTACAATATCATAACCAAATCCACTTAAACAACATATCTCATGGTCACATACTATATTACATCCAAGTTCACAACTTTAAACCATACTAAGTGGACTTCAATTCAAGTCCACTTTTACCATCTCTATCAACCATAATCAAAATATCCAATACATAACCAATCAAGCATAAGGCAACATACATCATATAGTTCAAACTAATAACTTTAAACTAATGTTTACTCACCAAAAATTTTTAGAACTTTAAATGCTTTAGACTTGCAAAGCTTGGAAAACCGCATAAAAATCACTCAAAAATTGGTCATTTTATCCTCGATTTTTGGTCGTCTTACTTTCGGAATTTGGACAAGTTGAATAAAGAAAAGCTTTAGGAAATTATTTTCTCTACAATTTCGAAAAAAGAATCAAATTATTTCGATTTTTTGAGAGAGATATGGTCAAAAGAAAGAGTGGTATTTTCGGCCTTGATAATATTAGTCAAAAAATGAATTAGAAAGAAATGCAATTTTGACCTAAAAATATTCAAAATTTGAAAAAGTGGTGCAAATATAAGTTGTAGCCACTGGGATTCTATATGGTTTGAAAAACCAAAAATCTTGATTTGGAGTAGTATGGAGAAAGTTATTGCTGAATACAGTGGATGGAAAATGGAGAAGTTTTTAAAATGAAAAGGAGGAGATTAAACAAGTTTGAAATCATTTTAAATAAATAAAAACTTTGAATTTAAACTTTTGAATTTTTATGGAGAAGCCGATAACAAGTTTCTAAAACTTAGAAGGAAGATGAGAATGCTTTGGAATAAATAGAAAAATGAAAATGAAATGGAAATTGAAAAAAAATGTTTTATATAAAATGTAATGGTGAATTTACTAAACTACCCTTGTCCTTTGCCCTCCATTCTCCCTTTGCACCTCACCCAATTCTGGCAATACCTAGCCACCCTCCCCATCAAGTAAAAGAAAACATGCATTTATCTCCTTAGTACCATATGTTGGAAAAAGAATCTTTATATTATATATATTTTAACTTTTTAAAATAATTTTTTTATCTTATTTCTATATATACATACTTAAGTGTACATGGATATTCATATGTGTTCAAACATGTCAAACTAATTTGTAAATGTATGTACGTGTATATAAAAGTGTCACGACATTTTCGAAAAATTTTAGCCAATGAAAAATCAAAAATTCAAAAAACGAATTCCAGTCACATTTTCAATCTTTCTTCAAAAAATTATTTTTGTAAACAAATTTGAAAAACTATTTCACCATCATTATTTATTTTTAAAAATATTTTTATTTTAATTATATAACCTATTATTTGAATACTTAAAATTAATTAAATATCCATAAATCAAATTAGTGAAATTCCGGGTCGTTACATTCTTCCTCCCTAAAAAGAATTTCGTCCCCAAAACTACACCTCAACATAACCCAGAAAACACTTATCACTATACATCAGTTCGTATGATGTACATAGATCATTCTTATACAGAATATGATTCGATCATTACTCGAATACATAACTTTACTTACGAAATAGTATCGCTCACCCGATTCTCCAGTATAGAGTCTGATCAAGCTCCTTGATTAGGAACCTCTGTTCTCCTTATATAGCCATGTACTATGATAGAAAACACTGTTCCCATACCAAAAATCCTTATCAAGTGCTTGCTATCAAAAATCGAGTAATAGATCCATATTTCGAATGGTGTGAATCGCCCCAATCCACCTTACACACTTACTTAATTGGTTCTCCATAATACCAATTCTATTCAACTAAAATATTTATGAAAACATTTCATAAAACTAAACTTAGGTTCAACTTGTATAACACTCCACTACATCCTCAGAGTATATACCTCTATTTGAGTTAACTATTCCATTTTGCATTTATTTTCCTAAGAAAACTCAAGATCCAAATGCCCGGTCTTATTTCAAAAACTTTTTTTGAATTGAAACAATATATTTTAATCATAGAAAAAATATACATATATAGCCTGAGTAACTCCAAAATTATACTAAGGAACTAGGTACTACCAAACAGTATCATACACTCCCTTACCAAGAAGAGTAATACTCAAGAGACGTGTTTATCATCCGATCACATCTCTTTCCTAATTTTAAGTTATTTTCGATCCACTCGAACTAGTTAACTTAAAATTTTACTTTTATTTCAAAAATCATTTTTTGAAGCAATGCTTTACCTTTTTCCAACAAAGCATTTATCACCAACTTGCTTTAGGCTCGTTCGGGTTTGAACTTGTTTCGATTGTACAATGATAAAGAGAATAATTTACTAAGTGCATCAGAACGTTTGCCTGGGCAAACATTCGATCGTCACTTAGAAGATTATTCAGATCATCATAAAACAATCAAGACTCATCCTTTGAACCAATCAAAGAAAACACCTTATCCTTAACATTTTCAATCCTAAAATTTCCTTAACCCAATTGTTTTTCAAATAATATTATTATTATCTTTCAAAATCTTGAAAATCATTTTTCAAAATCACCTGGATTTTAATCCTCAAGTTTTAACTTAAATTCTTTTTAATTAAAAGACACCTTCTTATAAATTTAGTTTATAAATCAACTTTTATAAAACATTTTCCAAATATTTATTGCAAAAAATTCAAACTTTTTAATAAACATCTTTTATTACATCAAATTTTACCTTAACATTAATATCGAACGCATTATAGTCAAATTGTGAAACTTAGTTCACAAGATGTTCGTTTCAATATTTTACCTATTTCTATTTACCCACCCCATATCTTAAAAATGGAAGCTAATTATACACACTAATAATAGTCAATGCTCAAACTGGACAAGCATGACTAAACAAACCTTAATTGATAATAATAAAATATTATTATCTCCTAACAACCTAACTATACCATACCATACTAATTTTGAAAATTATTCTTTATATAAAATATATCCCGGGTAAAATTATTTCATTTCCCTAATTTCAAAACAATACTATGTTAGTTGGTCTTGTTCAAGTGTTTAGTGATTCTTATCAATAACGTTAGCTACACGAATTGACCAGAATCCATAAACCACTCAATAGATCAATTAACACAACATAAAACATTTTTATATCACTAACAAATACACAGTGATATATAAACACACTCAAACTCATAGAAAGAAATTCCATTACCTTATCTCTTAATGAGTTGCCCCACCAAAACCAAGGTACTTGTTAAACCTTGCACTCTGATACCATGCTGTAATGACCCGCCTTTTCAAATCCCAGAAGTCGACACTAATACATCCACAGTATTCACATTTCGAACAACTAAATGATGGAAAGACAGATTGTTAAGGGAAAGAAAGGAGATAGAAGATAAGAAGAAACTAAACAATCACAGAATCTCACCATCCAACGAAATAACATGTATTTATCAACATAATACTTTACAAAGTCATTTCAAAAATGATACATTAGAGTCATACTAATATAATTCAACCCTTGAACGGTTATAACAGCTTGTCCTTACCTAACTGATACAAGATGCATATAATACGGCGGAAATAAGATAATAACTAGCTATCGATGAAGCTCCTACGCCAAGCTCCTCCAAAATGCATCTTTGGATACTTGGTTGCCGATAAAAATTTGAGCACCTAAGATTTTAGGGAATGGAAATAAAACCCTAGGTCAGACATGGATTTAGTGTGAGTAAACTCATGCAACTGAATTATTATGTTAAAACCCTTTTAAAATCAAAGGTATCTCGTAAGACCATGCCGCACATAAACATGAATGGATTATTAACTTATGATAACCAAACCATTTGAAATTCTCTGATATTATAATAGTGCCTAAGATACAAATACTTATTAATCATAGCCGAAATTGTTACATTAATTAAATTCCAACATACTAGGTTCTATAATCAAAACCGTAAAGACACGTATTGGAGATTAGATAACATACCATGACAAGGTAAGGAACTACCTTCTACTGGCACATCTCTAGATAAAATGCATCGGAGTCTGACAAGAAAATCTTGTATCCCTGCTACACAGGACGGGCCTACCACTTGACTAGTAGTACCGAATATGATCACCCCACTTTGGGCACCAAAGCATACATGAGTAGATAGTAATCAATCAAGAATTGGAATGACCATACCCTGATTGGAGTGACCCACTTGGCCCTGCTGCATGTTCGATTTTTGTCACTTCCCAGTTGATGAGATTTGAGGCTACGTTTTACCTTTATTTACTAATTCCCACTTGGAATGCTACACTGCCCTCCAAGCATCAATACAATGGTGACGTTCATCAATGCAAGTTCATTTTAAGATTGAACAAAACCGAAGGCACTACCTCTATTACATCCTTTTCAGGGAATTCCTCATAAGATTAATAGCAAATAACCCTTGCACTTTAAAGCCCTATTTTTGATTCCATACACTTCAAGATGTCTTAAGTGTGAAATGCTTGAGTTGGATCGTAGTGGTTTTTCAGATAACATATCTGATCTCGTTCTCTTCGATTTTTTTTGGATAACTTCAGGTAGACTCAACCCCGGTTCTTTAGGAATAAATAGACAAGAGATAAGAGCGGAGATCACCTCGTAACCGTTAGTGGATGGATTTCTTTATCATTTATCCTAGAAGAACGAAACGAGATTTATATGCACAGTACAACATCATTGGGGATGAATGTGCCATATAACTTACGTGTTTCTCCTAGATATTTCCAAAGTTACGTTTTGGTCCAGATTTGATAGTCTGTTATTTAACTATCAAATAAACAATCATTCAAACATTGATTTAATTCCATATGGGATCCACTAAGCCTTTATTGATTAATCTTTAATTAATAATCACTTTATAAAACTTGATCAAATGATCTTTACACAACACTATTCCCAAAACCACTTACTTTCCTTTTATACTTGGGAATCATTTATACTTATCTTAGCAATATAAGTATATCATCAAAACATTTGGAAAATTTTCTCTTTTCAAATTTCTTTTGAAAACATTACTTACTATAAACCAACCCTCTTATCCTTTATAATAATTCCCTTTTTAAAAGCTCACTTCATGATTCAAATAACTTGCAAATTTCCAAAGTCGATTTATAAAACACTTTTATAAGTCTACAAGTCAATTTACAATAAAACTCTTTACAAATCTTTAAAATCATTTATAAAACATTTCCCCACTTAAAACTTCTTAGATAAATCTTCTTTAAGAAAAATCCTTTACAAAACATCATTTGCTACTCATCCTTTTAAATCACTTTAAATAAACCTTTTTACTTAGTAAAACCCATTTTTTATAAAAAAGTTATTATTTATAAATACCTTTATACAATAACAATATAACTTGAAAAATTATTTATAAACCTTAACCCCAAACTGAATAAAAAATTAGAGCTAATTTAAAACCATACTTCATAATTTAAAAAAAAAAAAGGTTAGCAAACCCATTAGTATTTATTTAAGTTACCATTTAGTTTCAATTTCATTCCAAGTCACTATCAATTATTTACATAGGCCAACATACATGTAAATCAAATCCATTGTCAAATCAAGGAATAACATATCAATACAACTCAACTAGCATATACATGTCCAAACAACATAATAACAGTATGGTGATTTGTCCTACTAAATAGATATCCAAAACAATTCAATCAATTTATAGTAGGACAGGGATTTATTCTGCTAAACGCATGTCCATACAAACAACATTGACATTATAGCAGAACAGTGATTTATTCTACTAATAGATGTCCACACAAATCAAACAATATATATTATACTCATTCACAATTATATAGTTCCTTAATGGTATCGACACTTGAATCCCTTATATTCAAGACCATCTTTGAAAAAAGAATTTCATTTAAAATAATTTGATTCTCGAAAACAAAGGATTTTAAACTTAAAACTCCCTTTTAAAATGATTAATTACACGTTAAAATCTTATTAAATCATAATTAATCTTTATTAAATTTTAACTTAATTCAATTATAAATTAAAAAATAATTAAACCTTTAATAACTAATTAAACAATAATTAACTATTATATAACTAATTTATACCCTAATTTATCCTTTATTAATTATTAAATAATAATTTAAACCTTCATTAATAATTAAATCTCAATTATTCCCATTTAATTAATTAAAATAACCTTTAATTAAAACTTAATTAATAAGTTGATCCTTAAATAAATAATTTATTTTAAATTAAAACCTTAATTAATAATCATTAACCTTATAGTTAATTAATGATTAATTAAAAATAAATCATATACCTAAATTAAATTTAATTAAAAAGTAATCTTACTTAATGAATAATTAATTAAAATTAATCTTATCTTTAAAAGATAATTAATTAATAACTAATCTTTACTTAATTATGATTAATAAACCCTGTTATTCGGTATTAATTTTTAATTATTTAAACTTAATTAAGTTTATAAAACACCATTACTAAGTTTATAAAACAATTTTAAAACACTTGAAGTTAATAAAACCAAATTTTGCAAAAATCGGATTTTTAAGCGAAACTGCATCCATAGCGACTATCGCTATGGATACCTGTAATCTCAACTTGTTTTTACCTTTCCTTTTGAAACTTCGCCTTAAAGTTTACTGACTCTTTTTTTTAAATTTATTAAAGTAAAAGATTTGAAAAACCAAAACAAATCAAAAAAAAAACTTTAACTATAATTTTTTTAAACGATTAAACAAAGTTTCTAAGGGACTTGGATCTAACTTGACAACTTTGCAAACTAGTTTGCCACCAATCATCATGTCCAAATACACTTACAATATCATAACCAAATCCACTTAAACAACATATCTCATGTTCACATACTATATCACATCCAAGTTCACAACTTTAAACCATACTAAGTGGACTTCAATTCATGTCCAATTTTACCATCTCTATCAACCATAATCAAAATATCCAACATATAACCAACCAAACATAAGCCAACGTACATCATATAGCAAATATACATTATATATTTCAAGCTAATAACTTTTAACTTTAAACTAATGTTTACTCATCAAAACTTTTCAGAACTTGAAATGCTTTGGACTTGCAAAGCTTGGAAAAGCACACAAAAATCACTAACAAATGGGTCATTTTCTTCATGATTTTTGGCCATCTTACTTTTGTAATTTAGACAAGTGGAAAAAATAAAAGTTTTAGGAAATCCTTTTCTCTATAATTTCAAATAAGGAATCACTTAATTTCGATTTGTTTTGAGGAAGATATGGTCAAAAGAAAGAGTGGTATTTTTGGCCTTGATATTTTGGGTTCAAAAATGAGTCGGAAAGAAATGCAGTGTTGACCCAAAAATATTCGAAATTTGAAAAAGTGGTGTAAACAAAAGTTGTAGTGACTGGAATTCTATATGGTTTGAAAAATAGAAAATCTTGATTTGGAGTAGTAAGGAGAAAGTTATGGCCAAATGAAATGGGAGGAAAATGGAGAAGTTTTTAAAATGAAAAGTAGGAGATTAAACAAGTTTGAAATCATTTTAAACAAATAAAAACTTTGAATTTAAACTTTAGAATTTTTAAGGGCAAGCCATTAGAAAGTTTCAAAAACTTAGAAGGAAGATGAGAATGCTTTGGAATAAATAGAAAAATGAAAATGAAATGGAAATTAAAAAAAAGTTTTATATAAAATGTAATGGTGAATTTACTAAACTACCCTTGTCCTTTGCCCTCCATTCTCCCTTTGCCACCTCGCTACCTCCTTCTACCTCACCTGATTCTGCCCACACCTAGCTACCCTCCCCATCAAGTTAAAGAAAACATGCATTTACCTATATGTTTGAAAAAGAATCTTTATATTATATATATTTAACTTTTTAAAATAAAAATCTTATCTTATTTCTATATATACATACTTAAGTGTATGTGGATATTCATATGCATTCAAACATGTCAAACTAGTTTGTAAATGTGTGTATGTGTATATAAAAGTGTCACGACATTTTTTATAAATTTTAGCTGATGAAAAATCAAAAGTTCGAAAAACGAATTCCAACTGCATTTTCAATCTTTCTTCGAACTAATTATTTTTGTAAACAAATTTGAAAAACTATTTCACCATCATTATTTATTTTTAAAATGCGTTTTATTTTAATTATAAAACCTATTATTTGAATACTTAAAATTAATTAAATATCCGTAAATCAAAGCAGTGAAATTCCAGGTCGTTAAACCTGTTTAGGGTTAATATTTGAGTGACAGAAGTAACGAATCTTTACATGGAGTTTTTAATTCTTGGATGTAAAGATAATGAATTTTCTCTATGAGTCATAAAAATATTCAAAGGATTGTAAATCAATTCTTGATAAAGGAGCGTTAAAGTACAAGCATAAAAGTTCACGTTTTTTTAACCCGGTTTAATATTTAGAGTCCTTTGGATAAGCTAAAATAATTTTTTTTTGCTTTTCTAAAAGCAAAAGTAAAAATGTTCGTATGAATAAACAAAAATTATCAACTTCTAAAAGTCCCATTTTAACTTAACTAATAAGCAGCATATTTTTGTTTTTTAACTAACAAAAGTAGTTTCATCAATAGAAAAAATTTAACGAAATTAAAATATTTAAAGTCCAAAAATTTCAAACAAAAACACACAATTTCAAATTTTTAGAAACTAAATTTTAAAACTCAAAAATTTCAAACTCAAAACTCCAATTTGCAAGTAGTCAACCAAAATTTCAAAATCCAAAATTTGAAACTCACAATTTCAAAAATAATTTCCAAAATTGAACTTCTAAAATTTCAAAATTCAAACTTTGAATTTCATTTTTAGGAAATTCTCAATAAGAAATTTCAAATTGAAAAATTAAAATTCAAGATTTCAAATTTAAACTTTTTAAATTTCAAAATTTCAAAATTGTTTTTTTAAATTTCTAATCCAAAATTTTCAAAGATTAAAATTGTTAGTTTGTTTATTGAAAACTCTAATTTAGACGTTTCAAATTTTCAACATTTGAATTATCAAATTTTCAAAATTTGAATTTTCAAGATTTCATGAGTTTTGTTTTCTTATTTTAAAATTACGAATTTGAAATTTCAATTTAAAAGTTTATATTTCAAGTTTTATACTTTAAAATTTCAAAGTTCAGATTATTAAATTTTGAATTTTCAAAATATGTGGGTCAAAATTTTAAAATTTTCAAAATTTGAACTTTTAGTTTCAAAATAAATGAAATTTCTAATTTTCAAATTTTGAATTTCAATATTACATTTTCAAAATTAGAATTTTCAGTTTATTAGATTTCAAACTTTTAATTTTCAAGATTACTAAACTAGTGGCTTAAAGTTTACAAATTCAAAATTTGAACTTTTAATTTCAAAAGTTAAAATTTCTAAATTTTATTTGGGGACTTCTATTAGCAGTATCATTTTGTCTATTAGTTGGTATAAACTAAGAGCATAATAGTCAATTTTATTTATTTTTGCTACCAGACAATAAAGAAATTTAAAATCAATTTTATTGGTAAAAAATAAGACTAAATTGTATTATTATTTTCCCTCTACTCTTTCTCGCACTCACTCATTTTCCCTTGTTCTATTCTCCTTCCTCTTTCAATCTGATTTTGGAATTGAAAAAACTACAATCCTTCTTTCTCTATTTATACGGGTAAATTTCAACTTCGATACCTTAATCTCCTCCATTCCTACTCATGCTACAATCATCGTTTCCTTTTAAACTTTCCACTCAAATCATAGATTTGGCAGTCGGCGTCATGGTGAGAATGAAGAAGACTCATGGGTTTACTACATTATCCAATAACCTGCTAGAGTAAGAAAAGTGAGTGTGGGAACAAACAATAAAGTTAACCTAAATTACAGTATAAGACACATGGATTTTCTACATTATTCCAAGTGGACTCAATCGGAATAATAATGTAATATTGGTTGGTTTTGGCCAGAATTTTGACCAGTCATTCACTCAAAGATTATAGCGGTTAACTTAATCGATGAACGGGAAACCCTAATTTATGCCTTCCCATGATTTTGATAACATTTCAATTAAATTTCTACCTACAATTATTTTAAACCCTAATTAACACATTCCAAAATTAATGATCATGATATACTTGCGTATTCCCAATCTCTAACATTACTTTATATGGCATATGTTTATATAATTTGTTTCTGATGTTATTATCCATGGATTTTCAAATTTTCTGTATAGTAGAAGTAGAAGATGGTGGGAAGAATGTGTGTGTCAGTAGAATAGAGATCTTAAGGCTAAATTAACACTAGAGGGGGGTGAATAGTATATAATGGATCATACGAATATTTTTCAAATTTTTTAAGATTCTACTTGGAATAATATAATTAATAATCATAGAATCAAAGTGGATAAAAGTAAATGCAGTAAATTTAAAAAGAAAAGAACACACCAGGTTATACTGGTTCGGAGTTACTTACATCCAGTCCCGAACAATTCCTTGTATGGATTTGTTTTCAACTAGTAAATGCAAATACAATCTTGATTTGAAGGCTATGAGACACACCCTCCAGTATCCCGACATGTGGGTAGAGTTATTTGACTTTTGGGATACAAGCACACCCACTAGATTTATGGGCTACTAAGCACACCCAATTGATTTACGGGCTACAAACAGACTCACAAGTATAGTAGTATGATAGAGTTTTACAAACTCAAATCTTCAATATTGATTACAATTGATCTTATAACTCTTGAATAGCACTTTGATCTTAATTTGAGTGAGAGAGTAGAGAGAGATCAAAAAGTAAACAATAGAGAATCAATTAAATGGATTTTGGATTTGATTTTGATTGAATTTGAGAAGAGTTTGAGTAGAATTTCATTTATAAAACAAGAGAGTAAAAAGAGGAGAGAAATATAAAAAATAGTTAACGAAAATTTGTTGGTTTAACCCCTATTTATAGAGAAACAACAGTCATGTCCATTCGCGAAGAGATACAATGAAAAGACACTTCCATTCAAAATTTGAATTTTAAATTTTTTGATAATAATAGAACTTAAAAACTAAATAAATTTCTATTGATACTTTATAAAGTCATTTAAGCATTGTTTATACACATTTTAATCATAATAAAACTTAAAAAAAATATTTTGAAATATTTTAATATATAAAGGATTAAATATAAATTTCTTTTGAGAAATAATATACAAAAACAATATATGAAGTATAAGTGAATATATATTAAAATCAAGGCATTAATGAATGTTAAAAGTATACTTTGAAAATTAAAACAAGAAACCAAAAGCTATATATAAATATAATAAATTAAAAGTATATTAAAATATAAAATACTTAAAAATTTAATTTCTCAAAATATGATAATTTTGTAAATAAATAATTAAAAGGTTAGAATTCTTTTGAAAGCTATGTGAAAAGATGTTTGAAAAATCATTTTTGAAAATAGGGATTATTTTTGAAAACCACAATATTAGAAAATCATTTAAAATCAAAGAATTGGTTTAAAAAACCTTTTTGAAAAATGAAGAGAGATCAAAGAAGTGCTATTAGGGTTTTAACAAAATAATATACGACTTTATAATTTATCTGGATATCTTGAATCTTCAATACTTATGAGTCTTCAATCTCTAACTCTTGAATCTCTATATCAACCTCTTGAATCTTCTTTTGATACTGTACAGTCTTCTTAATCAACACCTATCTAATATCTTGCACTATATACTATATAAAAACATTAGTATCTATATTTTATATAATCATATATGGCTGTTGTCATCAAAACCAATATCTAAGGTACTAACAATCTCCCCCTTTTGATGGTGGCAACCATGTATATAAAATATGATATAACTCCCCCTAAGTTACTTAACTTCCCCATATTATATACATACGTATATTTTATATATTTCTCCCCCTTTGTCATCAACAAAAATGGGTGAAAAATAAGAACTCCCCGTGAATAAAATACTTATAAACCAGAGAGTTAAATTCAATAAATAAGATTTAAATGCTATGCTAATGGATCATAAATGATATAATGAACATGATACTATAAAGATGTAATATGTGATATATAATGAGAAATAACGGGAATATATAATATGTGATATAATCAAAATGACATATAAATGATGATTAATGTATGATATGAATAATGATTAATATGTGATATAAATGATAATTAATATAAGATATAAGTGATATATTATGACATATATTAAAATATATAACGATAAATAAAATAATATAAACTATATTAGAATGCTAAGTAACGTGGATTTAACTATATATATGGATGATGATTAATAATAAATATTAAAGTCATTAAATAAGACAAACCAAATATAACTTAAACTATTTATTTAATTACTATCAAATATGAATATGGGATACTATAATCATTAAAAAAATAATGGGAATAAAATCTTAAGTAAGATGATAAATACATCAAAATCAATACCTAATGTATTTAAAATAATATAAACTAGATGATGTGTGTGTATAAGCAAAATTCAATTATAAGAGTATGGAAGATGATTTAATATAAATGTTATTATTGTATAAACCAAAGTATCCAAATTTTACAAAGAAATTTGTATACTAGATTTATTATATAAATTCATATATTTACATAACAAACCATATTAATTACGAAATTTATCATAGCCTACTCACAATGTTTGATAAGTGTAACTATGTATATGATCAAATATGGTTTTATAAACTCATTAACCTCTTTATTTAGTTTCTTTAAAATAATTCATCTTAACTTAAGTGTTAAAAATTCGAACTTCCATTACTACATTTATAAAATACTTAACTTGCTAATTAAAACCTATATATATATATATATATTAAATTACTTTTTTTAAATACTTATAAATATATTAAAACACTTTTAACTTACTTAAAAATATATCATAATAGACTATTAAAAAAATAACAAAGATTGAAAAGCTAAAAAATGAACATGTTTTGTATTAAAAGCCTTTTACTTTAGAATTTTATAATTAATTATTAGAAATGTATTTAAACATGAAATCAATTTTAAAACATTCTAATATAATTTAAACTCTAAAAAGATTAGAGGAAAATTCTTAATTTAAATATCATTTTTATACAATTTAAAGTTTCAAACAGAAAAGACAGCATTTCTAGAATG
Organism: Allium fistulosum; assembly: GCA_030737815.1. Classification (NCBI taxonomy): domain Eukaryota; kingdom Viridiplantae; phylum Streptophyta; class Magnoliopsida; order Asparagales; family Amaryllidaceae; genus Allium; species Allium fistulosum. Next base: position 1,025,828,729 of record CM060906.1, read on the forward strand.
CTTAAAAAGTTTTTGTTGCAAAAAGTATTCTAACGCAGGAACTGCAGCATTTATCAAGTGCAGCAAAACGTCTCTAAAACACCTTAATGTTTCCAAGCATTGAATTCTATCTAAACAATTCGCAATAGGCAAAAGGTGTTACAAAAGAAAAGACAACACTTCAGAAATGCTATCTAAAGTTCTGGGCCTGTTTTTAACATGATTTTGCAGCAACTTTGCGATTAGTTTCTGAGACTTAAACAATTGATTTTTGATCCCATTTTTCTACAGTAGTTAGTATACTTAGAGTAATTAAAAACCATGAAGAAAAATAATGAAAAACATAATAATTAAAAAAAATGAGACTCTACTAAACCTTTTATTTTTAAACACAAGTAGAGTTCTAAAATTCATTTATAATACTATTATATGTAATATAATCTTTACTGCTAATATGAGAATTTCATGAACTAATTTCAACCGTGTCTTTTTGGATTACCAATAATACCCTTGCATCTTTATCATCATTGTCGTGCTGATGTACTGGTATGTATAGTGTGAACTATGTGTGAGCTGAAGAAAAATGAGAACGGGTTATATTTTGTCTGAACAATCAATTTGTCATGGTCCTATTTGCATTTGTTATATTACTAGACCAAATGTTATAATGTTTTCATGTATTTTTTTCAAAAGCACAATAATTAAAAAAAGAGGAATCATTATCTAGGTGGCGAGATCTTAATGGAACATTTTAAATTTTTAGTTTTCATTTGAAATATCATTCCGATGGATGAGAAATCCATATGCAATGAGATGTTAACGAGCCTTTTATACTGATTTTTATGCTAAATTTATTAAGACGATAATTTGAATAAATTCCACTGGAAATTTGGCTATGTATGTTATTTTAAGATTTAATACGTGAAAAACTCTATTAAAAACATGTTTTAAATTACATTTTCAATTTTAATTTTGGTAAAAAAATTATTTTTTGAAAATTAAATTTGAACATTATTTGTATATTTCAACGATTAAAGCATTTTTTAAAATAAATATAAATATTTGTAAATTTTTTCGTAAATATTCTGAAATTTAAAAATAGTTTTTTTTGCAGTGAACCTGGAGAAAAATGTCTTTAAAAAAGTAACTTGAATTCTATATGATGAGACAAATTTATTAGTTTCAGCATTTAGTGAAGAATGAGAGATTAATTATTCATTCAGCTTCATCAATTTTTATTAATTGCCATGAGAAAGTTGTTGATTTAAAAAAAAGTGTTGAAGTGAGTATTAATAGTTACTTCCTACCCAACAAGGGTATCAATTGGCTATTATCATACAATTTGTTGCGTTATTGCTATCAGACAGCATCATCAGCCTTTAGTAAGCGGATTAAAGAAAATAAGAAATTGGAATCAGTTTGGGTTTTTAGTTTCTTAAATAATACTTCTAACATTTTTAGTGTTGCGCTTTTTGGGTATAAACTTAAACTTTTCAAAATGTACTTTTAAATTGAAATTACATTTAACATATGTAGATACACTCCCAACTGAGTTGGAATTCAAAATTTTACATTTTATTCTTTGATCAATTGCTCTTATCTTTTAATTAAAGTGCAAACTGTTCATACCTTAATTAAAATGAAAGTTTATCGTCTAAAATCAAGTCAATCAATTATATCTCAATTAAATTTTAAATTAAACTGCTTCTACCTTAATTAAAATGCAAATTTATGTATACTAAAACTAAAGCTGTTTGTTTGGATAAAAAAGGGCTGAATGCTAATCTCTAATTCTCTAATCTCTAATCTCTAATATTAATAAAGAAAATTCAATCAACCTGATTTACACGTCTTTTTGAAATTTCAAAATTACCCCTCTTTGTTAATGGAATCTTATCGCTCTTGCCGACTACCCATCAAGGTAATATTTTACTATCAATTTATTCTCGATATCACCAACAAAACAACTTGAAATGTGTTGTGACTACTAAAACATTTGCACTTAAAACACACATCAATTCAAAGTAAACATCTTTGGATATTAGATGCGCTTACGTGCGTTATATACTAGCGTGACATAATGCACTACAAGGGGAACAGTGATTTCCGACAGCTGAAAACCATCGGCGGCCGTCGGAAACCGTCGGCGACCGTCGGAAAAAGCCATCGGAACTGACGTCGTCGGGGAGCAGTACTTCCGACGGCTTCCGACGGAAATCGCCGTACATATTCTCGACGGCTTCAAACGGCTTCCTACGGATTCCGACACGTGTCGGTACCCGTCGGAATCCGTCGGAAAAAATGTCCTACAGGCCGTCGTCAGCCGTTGGAAGCCGTCAGAAATTTGCTACCTGCAAGCTGTCGGAAGCCGTCGGAAACCGTCGGAAATATGCTGTTTTTTTATACCGCTGCAAATATAGCCTTCCATCCACATTTCTTTTCCAAAAACTATTAAACCAATACTGCACAATCCAATATACAATATACCAACCAAATATCAAAACCCAAAGTACACAAAATTAATCAAACATACAAATTTATCAAATAACATCAAAATAAAATACATAATATACATAACCATTCCAACAACCCCAACAATAAGTGTTATACCATGTTATACATACACAAAATCATCAACATCCACATCATTACACAACCAAGTGTATAAAAAATAATCATACAAAACTAAAAAAATAATACCTGAAAACGGAAGAAAGCAATGAATCAATCTCCTCCAGATCCAGAGCCAGCCGAGGAAGGGAAGCGGCCACCAAACTGCTGCATGTACTCTAACAACTGTGTGGTCTGCATGGCATGTTGGCGGTTCTGCTCCTCCAGTTGGGACACTCTAGTCCGCAATTCTTCTATATCGGCTAGATCGCTCTGACCTCTATTCCGCCGACCCCGTCTCTGACTGCTAGCCTGCAATAAATATTAAATTTAGCTGTGTGATCTCTGTAAGTGTATGTGCATATCTCTGTAAATGAATAAAATTCAAGTTTATTGTTTTGAAAAGGTCCAAATAGCATATTTTAGGTATTCAAGATAAAATTATATATTCCAACATAGAATAGTGACTTAAATATCAAATTAGCAGTAAAATAAATTATTTAACACTTGATTGCCAAATCCGTATTGTCTGCCATGTTCTGTTGGATCCATAACGGACTCAAAAATAGCATCCTCCTCATCAGTCGTCAGTTGTTCTCGACCCGTATCAGCAAGGAGTTTCTGATGCTGCTCCATAAACTTTTCCTGCATTAACAAATAAATAACATCATATCTTATTTCATTATAGTTTAACAAGCAGAACAATTACTAATACTGCATAAAATAAAATATGCTTACATGGCTCTTGCTGGATTTATCAGTTCCGTCCGGATTTATATACTCGATAGCATGCGTACGAGTGAACACGTCCATATAGCCCACGGGACCATGCGCCCCAGCTTCCTGAAGTTGATTTTTACATACAATTTTTATACATTTAAAATTATATAGCATAAACTATTTACAATTATCATTCAGTAATTTTACCAACTCCTACCGATACTGCTGAAATGACTTCGACCCTCCGCGATAAGTGACGGGATTTTTATTTCTGTTTCTATCCGTCGGCGGCCGTCAGAACTGACGTCGTCGGGGAGCAGTACTTCCGACGGCTTTCGACGGAAATCGTCGTACATATTCTCGACGGCTTCAGACGGTTTCCTACGGATTCCGACGGCTTCCGACACATGTCGGTACCCGTCGGAATCCGTCGGAAAAAATGTCCTACAGGTCGTCGTCAGCTGTCGGAAATTTGCTACCTGTAGGTGTCGGAAGCCGTCGAAAACCGTCGGAAATCTGCTGTTTTTTTATACCGTTGCAAATATAGCCTTCCATCCACATTTCTTTTCCAAAAACTATTAAACCAATACTGCACAATCCAATATACAATATACCAACTAAATATCAAAACCCAAAGTACACAAAATTAATCAAACACACAAATTTATCAAATAACATCAAAATAAAATACATAATATACATAACCATTCCAACAACCCCAACAATAAGTGTTATACCATGTTATACATACACAAAATCATCAACATCCACATCATTACACAACCAAGTGTATAAAAAATAATCATACAAAACTAAAAAAATAATACCTGAAAACGGAAGAAAGCAATGAATCAATCTCCTCCAGACCCAGAGCCAGCCGAGGAAGGGAAGCGGCCACCAAACTGCTGCATGTACTCTAACAACTGTGTGGTCTGCATAGCCTGTTGGCGGTTCTGCTCCTCCAGTTGGGACACTTTAGTCCGCAATTCTTCTATATCGGCTAGATCGCTCTGACCTCTATTCCGCCGACCCCGTCTCTGACTGCTGGCTTGCAATAAATATTAAATTTAGCTGTGTGATCTCTGTAAGTGTATGTGCATATCTCTGTAAATGAATAAAATTCAATTTTATTGTTTTGAAAAGCTCCAAATAGCATATTTTAGGTATTCAAGATAAAATTATATATTCCAACATAGAATAATGACTTAAATATCAAATTAGCAGGAAAATAAATTATTTACCACTTGATTGCCAAAGCCGTATCGTCTGCCATGTTCTGCTGGATCCATAACGGACTCAAAAATAGCATCCTCCTCATCAGTCGTCGGCTGTTCTTGACCCGTATCAGCAAGGAGTTTCTGACGCTGCTCCAAAAACTTTTTCTACATTAACAAATAAATAACATCATATCTTATTTCATTATAGTTTAACAAGCAGAACAATTATTAATACTGCATAAAATGAAATATGCTTACATGGCTCTTGTTGGATTTATCGTCCTGCCATGTATATATGAAACAGTTCCGCCCGGATTTACATGCTCGACAGCACGCGTACGAGTGAACACGTCCATATAGCCTACGGGACCATGCGCCTCAGCTTCCTGAAGTTGATTTTTACATACAATTTTTATACATTTAAAATTATATATCATAAACTATTTACAATTATCATTCAGTAAATTTACCAACTCCTGCCGATACTGCTGAAATAACTTCGACCCTCCGCGATGAGTGACGAGATTTTTATTTCTGTTTGTAGAGTTTCTATCCGACTCTGCCTGTACATTCAAAATTTGATACATTATTTTTCAATCACGTCAAATTAATAATTCAAAATAATTTAGTATACTTGCCTTCGCCTCGTCCGTTTCCCAGTATCCCAACCATGCTTGCCATACGCTCTCCCCCATCCACCGTGGTTTCTTACCGGATTTCTTAATTTCGGATATCGTGTCCCTATAGTTCTTGCGCATCTTCTTCATCCAGTATCCTCATGCCAGCAGCATATCGTCTGTCTGGATGTCTATCATAGCCTGTGTTTCATGATAAAAAGTAAAAAAAAAGATTACACTGTAAACGATAAACAGTAGAAAATCGACAAAAACGGATTAAAAATGGAAAACAGAAAAATATACATACTAGGACATCCTGCCATATGCACTCTATGATGTGAGGAGGGATGTTATCCTACTTCGGCCAGCAAGCACTCATCCTACTCCGGTAAGAAGCTCTAGAAACATCCAACACAACCTTCGAGGGCAGTAAGTCGAACCCCCTGTTTTTAAATATGATACAGATAAGTACGTACGTATATAAAAAAAAAATAAGATGCTGAATAAAATTTAATTCTTACCCCTCTGCTCTAGGTACTAAAGAAACTACAGGTTGCTGTGATGCTTGCGATGGACCACTGCCATCACCTCCTGTAGATCGGGAAGAGCTCCTACCTCTAGAAGACATTACAATAAACTTGTGATGTATATACACATCATTTCAAAAGAGAATAATAACATGATAATGAAATATATTTCATACGTAAATGACATCAACGGTATAAATTGCTAAATTAATGATTGAAATGGAAATAGAAATGAAAGTGTGTTATACCTGATTCATAATGGGTCTCATGTTACGACGATAAGCAGATTACATTGCATTTTTAATAAAAATTGCTAAATAAATTGCAAAAAAAACATCAATTTCATAATACATCAAGGATTCAACTTAGTTCCATCAATTGCAAAAAAACAGATTCAGATTTATATCAGTCATCATTGTCTTCTGATTCAGATTCGGTCTCATTTTCTACGATATTTTCCTCTGCACTGTCAAACGCTTCTACCAAAACATTTGAGTCATCGATCAAAGGACCAAAATCTGTATGATCGTCTGTAATTATTATTTCGTTATTTTGCTCAAGATCTGCCTGATAAGCTTGTTCGTCCGGAATATTCTGAAAGCATTGCATAGGCAGGAAAATCACTTATAGTCCACAACAAAGAAGCAAACATACGAAAAATTTTCTTCTTGGACACATCGTATGTTTCTACTCCTTCGTTCCACAGTATTTTTAACTCCTTAATCAACGGTTGTAAGTATACATCGATTCCTTGTGTCAGATCGTCGGGGCCAGGAACGACAACAGTAAGAAACATATGTTGCGTTTTCATACACATCCATGGAGGTAAATTATACGGTGTGACGATAATGGGCCAGGATGAATATTTCGAACCAAATTGAGAAAATGGAGAAAAACCGTCCGTACATAATCCTAATCTAACATTTCGACTCTCCGCTGCAAAATTTGGATACGTATTATCGAAATGCTTCCATGCTTCTCCATCGGCCGGATGTGTCAACGTACCCTCTTCCTCCGTTCTCACACTATGCCATCTCATATTAGATGCAGTTACAGAAGATGCATATAATCTTTGAAGTCTTGGAGTTATGGGTAAGTAATGCATACGCTTGTACGGAACTTCCTTCCCCTTCTTTTTTCTTGGTTTGTATCTCTCCTGGTTACAAATTTTACAATTTCTACGGTTTGCGTCTTCTTTCCAAAACAACATGCAGCCTTTTAAACATGTATCTATTTTCTGATAAGGTAAACCAAAAGTCGACATAAGTTTTTTAACTTCATAGTGATTTTCACACATTAGATTATCGGGCGGCATATGTCTTTTTGCAGCTTGTACAACAGCCGTAAACCCAGCTTCAGTGATGTTGTATTTTGACTTCATCGCAATGTATTCTGCGATTACTGACAGCCGAGTGCCGCTTTTACAACCATCCCAAATAGGTTTCTTAGCAGCATCTAGTAAATCATAAAAAAAAATTGCTTCAATATTTGGTTCTTCAACATTTCCATCATCGTCGTCAACTTCAACCATAGGAAAAATTGATCGTGCTGCATCTTCGACCATATTTTCTATATGGGTCGTCCTAACTACAACTTCTCCATGCCGATCCCAAACATAATACTCGGGTATGAAACCGTTTTTGCACAAATGAACTTTCACAATATCTGTTAACAAATACTTCAAATGTCTACACCTACTACACGGACAACGAATTTCTGGATCGTTTCCATTATTACTTAAAGCGAATTCAACAAACACGTTTATACCATTATAAAAATCTTCTTTTATTGAGCCCCTCAATTTTTTTCTTTGGTACATCCATCTCCTCCGATCAACAAAATAATCAATCATTTTTCCTATTTGAGAAAATTAGAAGTTCAAAATTTAATATTTATTTTCAAGAATACAAATTCGAAAAAGATTATTTTCATGGTCGTATAATATTTGAATTTAAAGAACAACTTCACAAATTTAAAAATATTTTCAAATAGGGCACATTTTATTTTTTAACGTATCGATATAAAAAATTGTATAATTTTTTTTCCATGGTCAGGCATCCTATACTTCCCATTACAAACACAGTAAGCATTTACATTTCGTATATTACTTCGTCTCAAACGATTCAACAAAATTTGGCAGCATTTCCCTTTTGTTCCATGCATTGTACACAAATGCGTGTACGCAGGAAACAAAAAAGAAAAGTTAGGCCGAAATTTTATGAACCGTTTGAGACGAAGTAGTATACAAAATGTAAATGCTTACTGTGTTCATAACTTGTCCAATACAGGGACAAATCCAACAAACATTGTACCAGATGAATATAAATGGTCGTTTTTTGAAAAAAAAAACTATTTATATAACGATCATGTACAACATTAGTCAGACGGGGCCAAAAACTGTCTAAGGGACATTAGTTAATTAAATGTGCGCATTTTACGAAAAAATACAGTTTTACTAACTGTTCACATTTACAAAAAAATATTTTAATTTAACACATTTATTCGACGTATTCCATCAACTTAAGGCTCGTTCGACGCATTTTTGTTGTTGTTGCATAAGTCAATACGTGCACAATATAATATTCCTAGCTCGTGCATTCATTTTATCTTAGTCCAACTAACATAATACAATGATAGCAGCGCTACACACATATACAATGGTACAACCAAGGCATATACAACGATTTCCATATACACGAACAAGCCCAAATTATACGTGTTTTTTACAATTTCACGATAAAAGATGAAATAGGTATATCATGGAATACTAGAAACTATTATAACACAATTGGAAACAATTTCAATCACCAATTAGCCCTAATTTATCAATTTATGCAAATCTAGAATTAGGGTAAAAACTCAATTTTTCTCGAAAATAAGAGATTATACCTTAGCTGGAGAGCAATAGACGTTGATTATGCAGCCGGGGAGGATCCGAAAGCTCGAAATTGATGATTGAAAGCTTGGGGAAGAGATTTGGAGATTTAGGGATTAATATTTTCGTATGAAAAGTAAGGAGGAAGAAGGCTCGGCTGAGCCTGTAGTTCGATAATTTCCGACGGCTTCCGACGGCCGCCGACGGCCCGTCGGAAGCCGTCGGAAATAGGCCATCGGAAGTCGTCGCTCCCCTCCGTCGGTATTTAGCTTTTTTCTAGTAGTGATGGTTTTTGTCACATTCATTATTTTAAATTAAAAGTGCATAATGAATTACATGTGTAAAGACACATGGCATCATGCGTGTATACAATGATTTTCGTAAATGACAAGTGTAATGACACATGTCATTTTGCATGTGTGCTACTATTTATTTATATGACAAGTGTCATATGATGTGGCACGTTCTTATTGATAGAAGGAACCTACAAATAGAGCCTTATTCATATGTTCTATATTCATTTAATTAATTTTATGAATCAAGTTAATGTATCATCATAAAGTTAGTAAGAAATAAAAGTGAAAGAAGTAAAATCAACATTTAGAAAAGTTGAAATCACGGATGAAGGTATTCTTTTCTATTTAGTACCTTGGTAGTTAAAGTGTCTATTGAATTTTATTAAAACAAAAGAATATGTTTCATTAATTTAAATTACTCAATTTTTTTTATGCAGTTATATATACTAATTGTTATCTCGAATATATTTTTATTATTGAAAAATTATTTAATTTAAAGATCATAAAAATTCAAATTTTGGCTCTAAAAAATATAGCAGTTGTAACTTGCTAAGTCTATATTCATTCAAAAATAATAAAATATTTATGATTCGAATTTTTGCTCCAAATTTTTAAAGAATCAGGTATATCTATCTTATATTTATGATAGATATACTATTTCATTATTAATTTATAATCTCTAAGATTTAAAACATATAATTATATTCAGTATTTTCTACCCTATTTTCAAAGTATAGAGTTAATTTTGTAAAAGTTTTACAAAATTTAAAAATTAGTACTTTTCTTTGAAATCATTTTTTTAAACTTTTAATACATAATATTAGTTATAATACAAATATAATTTTTTTAATAGACAAATAATTTAGGATATTCTACAGATAAATTCATAAGGCATTTCAAAAGTTAAATTGTCTTTTCAATTTGAAAACTATCCGTTAATTTCTTTTAGAGGGAAAATTTATTTTCTACTTATTTAAATCGTTTTGGTTATTTGGAACATAAAAGAATAACTAAATGTCTTTCTACTTGAAGTAATATATAAAAGTTTCGTTTCCTAATACCTTCAAATATAATGTTTGACTCATTATCTTTGATGTAGCAATTATCGTTTTCAAACTTATTTTTAAAATCCTTATCATATAGTTGACTAATACTAAGCAGGTTAAGTTTTAGATTCCTAACTAGCAAAACATTAGAAATAATAGGAGTTTAAGAGTTACCAACATTGCTGATGCCAATCACAAATTCTTTTGAGTTATCTCCAAAGTTTACCGATTCACTATGTTTATATAATATATCTTTCAAGATCTTCGGATTTCCAGTCATGTGTCTTGAATATCCATTATCCAGTATCCACTTATCCTTCTTGATTTATAATATTTGATTTTCAAGCATCTTTTTACCATTTGCTATATAACAAACTTGTTCCTGCAATTCAAAAACATATCTTTCCAAGAAATCAAGTAACTTTTCAAAACAGTTAGTTTCTATAAACATATTGGTTTCACAAAATTGTTTTTCTGCAAAATTGTTAAAAGTATTACTAGCCATTTAAACTTTTCAAAAATCAAATTACGAGTTTTTGAAAACCTAATGCTCTGATACTAAATGTGAGTCGATGGAATATGGATATTAAAGGCTAAATTAACACTAGAGGGGGGGGGGTAAATAGTGTTTAATGGATTATATGAATATTTTTCAAATTATTTAAGGTTTTACTTGAATGATAAAATTAACAATCATAGAACCAAAGTGCAGATAAAAGTAAATGCAACAAAAGTAAAAAAAGAAAGAACACGCTAGGATTTTATACTCGGAGTTACCCTACATCCAGTCCCGCACAATTCCTTGTATGGATTTCTTTTCAACTACTAAATGCAAGTACAATCTTGATTTCAAGGCTGTGAAACACACCCTTCAGAATCCTGAACTCTGGATAGAGTCGCTTGATTTCCAAGTTATAAGTGACCCACTAGATTTACAGAACTAAGCACACCCAATTGATTTTACAGGCTACAATCACACCTACAAGTATAGCAGTATGATTTGATAGAGTTTTACAAACTCAGATCTTCGATTTTGATTACAATTGATCATATAACTCTTGAATAACACTTTGATCTTGATTTGAGTGAGAGTAGAGAGAGATCAATGGGTAAACAAAAGAGAACCAAATTAACGGAGTTTGGATTTGATTCTGATTGAATTTGAGAAGAGTTTGAGTAGACTTTCATATAGAAAACAAGAGAGTGAAAATAGGAGAGAAATATAAAAAGTAGTTAATGAAAATTCGTTGGTTTAACCCCTATTTATAGAGAAACAACGGTTATGTCTATTTGGGGAGAGATACGACGAAAAGACAATTCCATTCAAAATTTGGATTTTGAAAATTTCGGTCTATATGTCGACACACATAGATAGGATATGTCGACATATCCCTTTGTATTTTGAAAAAACACTTTATTTTAAATTGTTTTGAATATCTTAAATGTTGTAAAATATTTTGATACTTTGTAAAATCATTTAAGCATTGTTTATACACATTTTAATCATAATAAAACTTAAAAAAATATTTTGAAATATTATAATATATAAAGGATTAAATATAAATTTCTTTTGAGAAATAATATACAAAAACAATATATGAAGTATAAGTGAATATATACTAAAATCAAGACATTAATGAATGTTAAAAATGTACTTTAAAATATTAAAACATGAAACCAGAAACTATACCCAAATATAGTAAATTAAAAGTATATTAAAATATAAAATACTTAAAAACTTAATTTCTCAAAATGTGATAATTTTGTAAATAAATAATTAAAAGGTTAGAATTCTTTTGAAAGCTATGTGAAAAGATATTTGAAAAATCATTTTTGAAAACATAGGTTATTTTTGAAAACCAAGATATTTGAAAGTCATTTATCAAAGAATTGATTTAAAAAATCTTTTTGAAAAATAATGAGAGATCAAAGAAGAGTTATCAGAGGTTTAACAAAATAATCTATGACTCTATAACTTATCTGGATATCTTTTTTAAAGAAGACTTATTTGGATATCTTGAATCTTCAATACCCATGAGTCTTCAATATTTAACTCTTGAATTTCTATATCAACCTCTTGAATCTCCTTTTAATACTGTGCAATCTTCTTAATCAACACCTATATAATATCCTACACTACATATAACTTGATAAAAAAATATTAGTACTGTATATCAATTCCTTGGTTTAGAATTAAAAGCAGAGCACTTTTATTTTTCAAAATTTCGAATTTGATTTCAAGTTACGAATTTTGAATTTTTGAAATTCGTGTCATCGGATTTTAAATTTTAAAATATTCAAAAGTTGAATTTTTAATTCAAACTTTTAGTTTCAGTTTGAATTAAATTTTCTAACATATAAGCCAAAATTTTGCCATTTGAATTTTTTGATTTCTTAAAAAATAAAAAGACTTTTGAAATAAGCAAAACAATTTTGATTTTTGTTGCCAAAGAGGACCTCGGTGATTTTTTTTATGTGAGATGGGAAGTGTGGAAGAGGAAGAAGCTGCCGACATCTGATTTGTCAACTTTGTTAAAGAAGTTTGTTTTTGAAATGATAATTCAAATGTGTTGATGCCGACATGCAGTTTAATCACTTTATCGGGTTGTAAGTTAAGTAAATGAGATGCGGCCCACGTAGAGAATAGTCCCACGGATGAAACTTCGTCAATTTGCACGTATAATTTTACAGAGAGCAATAGAAACTTTACTCTTGTTAATTTCTTTTTATCATTTTCTTCAAAAAAAAATAATTTCTTTTTATCATGACACACTCTTATTTTCGATCAACGTCAGGAGTGGTTGAGCTAAAAATATTTCTGGCTAATCATTCACCAAACTAAGCAGAATAAATAAAATTAATTCATGATTCCTAACCACCTGCTATATCAATAAACACCACGCAAGTCATTTTACCTCGTTTCACAGATCGAATCAATGGAATTCCCTTTCGGCCACAATCGCCACCACCACTCCCGACCCGAGTCCGACCCGAATCAAGATCCCTACTCCTCAGATCCATACCCGAACTCCAACCCAAACCCATACCCCGATCCGAATCCATACCCTCCTCCCTCCCACAACCCGTATGGCTACCAGCCCCCTCCTCCCTCCGTTCAACACGTGTCTCACGACTATGGCTACCAGCCACAACCTCCGCCCGTCCAGCACGTGTCTAACGAGTACCGCCGTCCCGATTTGTCAAACGAATACGGTCGCCCGGAATTCGGAAATGAGTACGGACGGCCGACGCCACCCGTGCAGCGCGTGACACACGAGGTAGGCGGTCGCCCCGAATTCGGAAATGAGTACGGACGGCCGACGCCACCCATTCAGCACGTGGCGCACGAGGTAGGAGGTGGTGTTTACGGCAGTGGTGGTTACGGCAGTGGTGGATACGGAAGTGGAGGTTATGGGAACGAGATAGGGCCAGCTGGTGATGGGTTCGGATCGTCAGCGACTCACGTGGATAGGCCTGGGCCTGGGCCTGGACCTGCTGGCTTGCCACGTCAGCGTACGTTTAGGGTTTTTACCATGGCGGATGAGAGCTACTCACTTTCTGTTAGGAATGGGAAGGTGGTTCTGGCCCCTGCTAATCCTGCAGATGAGTACCAGGTTTTCATTTTTGTTCTGTTTTTACATGATTTCGGTTATATTATCTTATGATTATGTAATTATGCACAGAGATCTAACACTAACCATAAAATAAAGAACCTTTCTAGTTACGCCGAGAAATACCTCTACTGCAATTCACCCATTTTGATCTGTAAAGTATAGCTGACCGCACTGTTAATTTTCACCAGCAACATGTTGTAGCGCAAAAATTGCAAGGACTTTCACGCAACAACGAACCGTCAGACCATCTCCAGGAGGATGGCAACTTCCAGGAGGAGGAGGATGAAAAAAAAAAGAAAAAAAAAGTGAATTCCTCCCACTCTTCCAAGCAACGACTGAAAACAATCGTTCTCTAAGAAAAAAAATCTATAAAAGATGTTTATAAAACTGGTTATAGAGTTGTATGAGTTTCAAAAACTCTATTTCTTTCTTAAACGGGCTTAAACTCACATTCAAAAAATAAAATGAGAGAAACTTTTGTTTTTCTTTCTTCCTCGTGCTCAAATCAACATTGCCGGAGCATGAGAAATAAAGAAAAATGAGTTTCCCCCATTTTTCACCAAATCAGTCTTGCTGAAGACGGTCTCAAGCAAGTGAAAAAAAACTATCGAGAATAAATTTTAGAGCGGTAGTATTGGCACCATGTATCCACTGAAATATTACTGATTTCCATTAGCATATAATTGTTGATTCGATCTTTACTGCATTGAACATCTTTGTGCGAATGATCTTTGGGTCAGTAACATAATGTGATTTTATGTTATTTTGCACAATACTATCATAAAACATGTTTTCCTGATATATGCCAACTTATTTTTTTTTCTCAATTAGAGGAAGCAAGTTGTTTAAGTTTTATGCAGCTTGCACAATGCTGCATTATTGGAACGTTCCCTTTTCCACATTGAAAACTTTTTGAAACTCTAGTCTAATTTAATGGGTCTTTTTTTGTTAATTTCTTTCTTTTTTGTGTGAACAAGATATTCCCTTCATTGTTTAGCATTGTTTCCTGTACCCAAAAACATAGTCCGACGTGCAAAAATCATTCCTTATCAACTAATAAATTGATAGTGTTGACATGAAACACAAAATATTATCCAATATATGTAGTTTTTATTCTACATCCAGCTTTTCATTTCTCGACCATTGAAACATAAGTCGTAGGGTAGCAGTGCAAACGTCTTTTTTTAATCTTCTAATTTTATGTTGAATTCATATCAGTTCTTATTATTGGCTTGATCGCAGACGTCTTTAAAGCTTTCATTTCCCCCATATATCCCTTTCTTATGTTTTTCATGTCTTTCTAACAATTTCCGTATAAAGATTCCTTTTTTAGTCCATTTTTTATTATCAATTTATCTGATTACTCATATATTATAATGATGATTGTCTTTAACTTTGCTTAAACTTGGACTGCTTTCATCAATGGGTAGAATGTCAATCCCTGGTGGAATATGAGTGTATATTGCCTGCTCCTCCAAGTAAATCTTTTACATTTTCTCCTAGTTCATCTAGATTGTAAGTTGCAACATGCATTGGTATAGCTTGTATGAAGGATAGCATTTATGCGTGACATACTAATCTGAGTTTGTGATTTTCGCCATCATCCTCTTATCAATTCTTCACGTACTATTCACAAAGTGTTATCTTATTCGAGCCCCCTTTGGTCTTCAGCCAATGCGTGCAGCTAATCCTTTCCCCAGATCAACATTTAAAGTTCACATGGTAGTCAAGTTCAAATTGAGAATATAGTTAATTATGTTGCATTGGCTCAATGTTATGCTTGATAGTAACAACAGCCTAAATCCATTTCATTCCTTGGATTCTTTTTTATCATGTTGCTTGAGTATTTTATTGTTCATAAAACCTGATACAAATGATTTTCTCTTTTGTATTGATATACTGAACATTCATTAAATTATTTTTCATTCTTTGCATCGCTAATTGTTGATCGTCATAAAGGAAATTACAGGCCCCTTTACAGCACTGAATAAAGACAATACAAACGTGTTCTTGTTTTAATTATGAAATAACCCAAGAAAGTACAATTACAGCACTGGATAAAGGACATGAAATACAGCACAAGGGTGAAGGACGCAGAGCAACAACCAAGCTTCGCACTAGTGAACAAAGCCACGGGCGAGGCCATAAAGCACGCTGTGGGTGCAACACATCCGGTGCGTTTGGTCCCATACAACCCGGACTATTTGGACGAGTCGGTGCTGTGGGCCGAGAGCAAGGACACGGGGGAAGGCTTCCGGTGCATAAGAATGGTCAACAACATAGGGCTGAACTTCGACGCCTTCAATGGCGATCCGGAACACGGGGGTGTTCGCGATGGCACTGTGGTCGTTCTCTGGGAGTGGCTCCAGGGTAAGAATCAGAGGTGGAAGATCGTTCCCTATTCTGACTGAGTATCCATGGTCTCTCTACGTACTTAGCCTGCATGACTTTTGTCATCCCAATAATAATTAAGCTGTTTATCAGCCTCGGTTTAATATGTAAGTCTATGTTACTTTGATTGGGCAGCATTGTTGTATTTGTGAGCAGATGTTTGAACCGGTTCTTGCTGGTCGTATGTGTAATATCGTATTTGCATGCTTGATTTTAACCTTATCTATGTGCAAATATATTTTATATATACTTGTGGTGAAAAGTACGAAAGAATCATGTCATGGGTTCACCTTGCTTATCCTGACAGGCACACGCATCAGTTTCAATTAATTGTGCTGACATTCATCTTTTACTTGAATATAAAAAACTGGAAAAAGCACACGCTACCTCTGTTTTCTTTCCTTTCAAATCAAACAGAGCGATCATGGGGAAGCGGCTCTGCAGAAGCGAATTTTTAGGTCTGATTTATTTTAGCTACGTAGATTCATACGGATACCAAACAAAATATCTGATTGGCCCCATCAGATCTAGCCAATCTTATTTTTTTATACATGAAATAAAAAAGCCATTGCAATGGCAGGAAATACTAGTTCTGTTAAAGAGACAAAAAAAATAAGGTAAGTAAAGATCTGTCATAGAATGGATACCTTAATTTAATATTTATATTACATTCTAATTCCTTTCCCAAGAAAAATCTCGAATTGGATTCAAAATTGACGGGTTAGTGTGAACTTATCCATGCAGTTATGCACTTTTCAAATAGGAATCCATTTTCTAAAAGATCACGACTTTCGTTCTTTGGTGAGTCGTCCGAGATCCTTTCGATGACCTTTATATGGATCTGTTTATCCATCTCTACAGAATTTGAGTTTAGTCAATTCATTTGTGAAGAAGAGCCACACGATAATTTTGTTCAACCTAATAAAAAATGTGATACATAACTGGGGTATTTTGAATTATTTGTTGACATGGGCAAAGTAATGGAAAATATCTGAAATGACTTCAATATTGGACATTGAACATATAATAGTTCTGAATTGAATCTCTTTTAGAAAGAAGATCTTTTGTCTCAAGAGTAAGAAATATGAAAATAAGGGCTTGTGTTCGCAAAATTTGTGAAAAATATCAACTGATTCGTAAGCGCGGATGAATTATAATGATTTATTCCAATCCAAGACATAAACAGAGACACGTCAACAATTTTCCACTTTGCGTTTCACTGCTTAAAATTGTTGAGGAAATTGTGGACGTAATATTTACGTTCGACTTGTATAATATAAGTCGGACGTAAAATTTTACGTCCACAAATTTCTTATAAATACCATACCTCTCTATTTTTAAAACCATATATCTTCATTTTAATGAATCTTCTCAAATTGCATTTTCTAGCCAAAAACAATCTTTTTTCTGTAATTCTAGGTTGTGCACATTGTTCGCAGAAATTTATGTTAAAGAATTCTCCATAACTCAAAAAAATGAAATGAGAATTTATCAGAAAATTGTTGATAAATTTAACGCGTTCTAGAAAACGACTCAGTTGCTAGATGCGGTGGCTGCAAAA
The DNA here is from genome assembly GCA_030737815.1 of Allium fistulosum. Lineage (NCBI taxonomy): Eukaryota > Viridiplantae > Streptophyta > Magnoliopsida > Asparagales > Amaryllidaceae > Allium > Allium fistulosum. The sequence continues at coordinate 1,025,846,182 of CM060906.1, forward strand.
TACAAGCACGACACTAATCATAAAGAATTCACAAAAGGTGAGAAATTGCGCAATAAAAATGGGGTAGTTTGGGATTTTAGATTAACACAGTGACTGGTGACAACGATTGATGGACTAATCGAGTCAAGGTTATTTTTTTAATTTCTAACAAACTACTTTTCCTAATTACTGAATAATTTTTTAATTTGATATCAGAAAATTAATAACATTGTCACAAAATGAAGATCTGCAGCAATACCAGATCTGGATTATTTGAAGTAGATATTTAGAAATACCGCCACTGGCAAAAATGTTGTGGTCTCCACATAGGTTGATCCTCTTACAACTGAAACTGATGATCAAGTACAACCTAAGCTTCCAAGCACGTCATCAATATCCACTTCAAAAGACATTTGAAAAGAGGAGCCAATAGTTTCAGAATGGACCGATCCTTTAGTTTACCAACAATTTCAACAGATACAACCAGAGGACTTGGCTCAACCTGATCCGAACATCGATATTGATGCAAACAGTTCTTCTTCAATGCGTCGTTCTGTCAGCGTTCATTCTAGTACTTGTGCTAACCGAAGATGTACACAGCAGACATTTTACGACGGTGTTCACAAGATAGTGAAAATGATGGAAAGAAGAATGAAGTTCAAGTCGTCAATTTCTTTTGGAGGCAGTGAAATTCATCATCGTAAGTTGACGGATGCTACGGCCTGTTGGGATCAGTGCATGAACTTGGTCCAATATAACATTACAGAGATAACAAAATTATCCCTCGATAGGAATTTCCAAAGAGAATTGTTAATGTTGGACACAGATGATGTAACGCATGAGTGGATCGAAATAGAATTGAGAATACTACGAGAGCAACGTTGAATTTGTGTTATTTACATTTGTATTTTTAATTTCTGTTCGATGATTAGTAGTAAATTTGTATTAGAATTTGTATTAGAATCTGAAGTTGAAATTGAATTTGCATTATTAATTCTAAAATATTAATTTAATTAATTAATAATTGATAAACAACTAATTATTAATTAATAATAATTAATTAATAATTAAAATTATTATTTAATTATTACAAAATAAACAAATATTTTCAAATTACTCAATATTTTTTACATTCTAACCAACCTCAAATAAAAAAAGTTGCCCGCGAACGCTCTAACCTCTAACTCAATTTGTCCGCCAACATAATTAAAGAATTTCTTTTCCATAGTCATTATCCATTTTAGCTACAAATATTGATCATTGGATCATTTTGCCTTCATATGGAAGGTGTAAATCATTTAATGTTCATGATTTTTTGTGTCTATATTTATGTTCAAATAACATTTTTCAATATAAAAGTTGTGTTATTCTTTGCATCTGGATCCAAAATAAGTGTAGTTATTTGCATCTCTCCATTCTTTTTGTATTATTCTCTCACCAATTTCACCACCTTAGAATTCAACCTCCTTTCCTTCTACCATCGAAAGATCCATGATTTTTCCACATTTATCCCCTCGCTTCATATTCAAAAATCCTAATCCTACCAAAAACCCCAATTTCTATAATGCGCTCAACCTAATTCAGATGCGGGCACAATTATAAGAAGGTATGAACAAAATTGCTAAATTATACACTTTTTTTAAAATATATAATTTTGGTACTGTTATTTCAAAATTGATTGGCTGAAGTTTGAGTTAGGGTACTCTACAATTATATGGTTTTGTGATACGGAAGACCCATGCATGCACATGGATCAGCCATTTATGCACATCGCACCATAAAAATCCTTTCTTCTTCTAATTTTTCTATCTTCCTGTTCGTTTCTAAAAAATGAATTGATTGATTCATGGTAAAATCCCTCCGCGATGCATTTTATTCCAATTTTAACGAAGCGGGGGATCAAATGGGGTGAAAAAAAGAATAAAGATCCATACGAGTCCATAGACTTCTTTTAAAGATTTCAATCTAGAAAAAGAATTTATAGCTTATATTTCTGTTTCTATCATATTAATTATCATTTCAACGATCAACTTCTCCCATAATGATATCACAAAGCCATCTCGTTTCATGGATTAAAAAGCCTTTGGATTCTCCACTCAACACTATATAGGAATAACATATGCAGGAAATGTTAAAGTTATGAATAAATAAAGTTATTACAAATTTCTTGTCTTATCCCAGCACTAAAGGAATGGGCAGAATAGTCATTTGTTTTTATTGGTCCATGTGTCAAATGTTAGTTAGAAGAATCATGAATAAGAATGACAAAAATATATGAAATGAATAACCAGAAATTTGATAACTTCTTCTACATGTCCTCTCCCCATCTTCTTAATTATTTAACTTCTACAAAATGTTCAAAAATATAGACTCGATCAAATTAGTGCTTTCACTCATCCATCTCTTCCTGCCTTCTCTACATATTATCCTCCATTATGGTCAAAACCACTGCTGCTTGCAACCTCCTAATCGATGACACTCTTCAACACCATCAAACTTCCATCGACACCATCGCCACCTTTCTCTCTAACCAAGACTACTCTTCCCACTCAACACGTAGATATTACTGACATCAAAAGTTCTCTTGCTTCCTAACAACTAGTCATTCAACAACTCTCCCAAGCTATGGATGATCTCACCTTTAAACTCACCACTCCTCAAACTGGCTCATCTATCCAACCACCACCTCCTCCTCTACTCTCCAACCACTCCCCTAGCCCAATACATGTTCGTAACCCCAAATGCGACTTCACTACCTTCGATGGATCCAATCCTCCAGATTGGATATTTCAAGCTAAGCAATTCTTTACCTACCACTCCACACTCGGCATTTAACAAATTGATATAGCTAGTTTTTACATGTAAGGCCAAGCACTAACATGGATCCAGTGAATGCACCGAAACCACCAACCCACCTTATGGCAAGCTTTAACAAGAATCATCGAATAAAGGTTTGGACCTTCCTCTTTTCTCAATCCACAAGCCACCATCTTTAAACTTCGTCAAACATCCTCCATCGAAGAATATCAATCTCAATTCGAGACAATTAGTAATCGAATCACTGCATTACCACCTGATTCACTCTTAAATTATTTCTTCTTCGGCTTAAAAAACAAACATCAAAAATGAACTCCTCACTCTAAGACCCTAAACACTACCCAAAGCTATTGATCTTGCCAAACTCATTGAAACCAAAATTTATGATACTAAACAATTTCTCTAGCGATTTAATTTCAGTCGGCCATATCAACTACCTATACTTTCCTTGCACCAACATCAATCCCTCCATGCCCACCCAATAATGCAGCATACCCAATTCAAAAACTAGCCGAAACAGAGATGGAAAATAAGAGAGCACTGGACCTATGTTTTACTCACGATGAGATGTATTTTAGGGACATAATGTAAAATACCTTAGGTGCTACTTCCCGATGATGACAGTAACAGTAAACCGTACCTAAACTCCACCCGAACCGAAGAACCGAATTCACCGTGACCAAAAAATTCTTTTGAAGCACTTGTCGGCTCCAATCACCAATAATTGATTCTCCTTCAAGCTCTCATCAACAAGCGCTCTTTGGCCATCCTCATCAACACAGGCAGCACCCATAATCACATTTAACCACACACCATCGCCTTTCGCACCATTCCAGTTGACAGCCGCAGCAGCTTCTGGGTCACAGTTGGAAATGATGAGAAACTCCACTACTGAGGCATCCGCATGAACATCGATGTTGAGATAGATGGTACCCTTTTACCGCTAATTTTATTATTTTGTATTTAACCAATATCAATGCAGTATTTGGATTTCAGTGGCTAGAAACACTTGGGCCTGTCACTTTTAACCATAAAGAATTAACCCTTGAATTTATCTTCAACCTAAAGACCACTATGCTAACAGGCCTGTGCAACCCACCTAGGTCGAAATATCCTTACATCAACTTAAAAGGTGATGCAGCGGAAAATAACAGAAATGAATACAATGATGAAAGTAGCAATCGTTGGATTGAAAATACCAAACGCCCAAATCCGCTGATCTCAAAGATACCAGATTCTAGCTATCTTCATCACGTTGATCGTGCACGATGCCGTGAAAGAAGATCTACAATTCTTCGAACGTTGATCAAGCGCACTTGATACCGTGAATTGGCTTCAACAATCGTTGATTCGAGCGCACTCGAATGCCGAAGGTGGAGATAGGAGATAACACTCAATTACCAATTTAAGAAGAGGCACAAAGCACTCAAACAAAGTTTTATTCAAAATCAACTAACTTTTACAAATGACACAACCCCGCTATTTATAGAGTTTTACAACCCAGGTTGGCGACCTAATTCACGAGACTCACGACCTAAGATAGGTCGTTACCGACCTAACAGACGCGACCTAACCATTACAACATCAAGCGACTTACCACATGACAACATACGACCTAATATATACACAACGACATACGATTTAACAAACATAAGGAAAATTACAACACAACATACACGAGTTACAAATATACGACCTAACAGAATAGTTACAACACACGCGACCTAAGCTCCACGCGACTTAAGTCAAAGCAGCATATGCGGTATAAGGTCGTTAGCTCGCTTGAGCGACCTAAAGAAGTGGCTTTTGGAAATCTTCGAACGACCTAACTAGGTCGTAGGTCGCTGGTAACAGAATCTTCTTCACGCGGCCTAACTAGGTCGTAGGTCGCTAGTAATGACAGTAATGGTATCAAATTAGGTCGCTTGCGAGTTGCTTCTCCCTTCTCTCTTAGCTCGCCATCCCCTAGTTCCAATGCATGCTCTGTCTCGTTAGCCCGTAAGTCGTTAGGTCGCTCGCGACCTAAAATTTGCGACCTAGTGTTGTAACGCGCTGCATCATCCTCCCCCGGTTGACAAAAATTCGTCCTCGAATTTGCACCTTCCTCTTCCTCAACAAGCTCATCCCCATGATACAGAATCAAGTATTTGACGTTAAAAACGTCTGTAGTGTGAATATGATCTAGAAACATTAACTGATATGCATTATCATTGATCTTCTTCAAGATCTTTACTGGACCAATCTTTCGCGCTTTTAATTTATTGTACGTTTCCACTGGAAAACGATCTTTTGTCAACACGGCGTAAACCAAATCACCTTCTCTGAAGTTCACACTCCTTCGCTTTTTATCTGCCAATTGTTTATACTTCTCATTTGATGCAAGCAATTGTTCATGAACAGTTCTGTGGCACTCCTGTAATTCAGTCACAAAATCACCAGCTCGCTTAACAACTCCCTTCTGATATGGCACTGTCGTCAAATCCAACGGTCCCTTCGGAATTGCTGAATATACAACTTGAAACGGACTGAATCCAGTACATCGATTAACAACATGATTGTGTGCGAATTCCGCCTGACATAATTTCATATCCCAGCTCTTCAAATTATCTTTCACAAGACATCTCAGCAAGTTTCCCAACGATCTATTCACCACTTCCGTTTGCCCATCTGTTTGCGGATGATAGGCGCTACTAAAATTCAGCTTCGTTCCAACCATCTTCCACAAACTCAACCAAAAATGGCTTAGAAATCTAGTATCCCGATCAGAAACAATAGATTCAGGTAGCCCATGTAATCGATACACCTCTTTAAAGAACAATTGAGCAACACGGACTGCATCAACGGTCTTTTTACATGCTATAAAATGTGCCATTTTCGAAAACCTGTCCACCACAACAAATATTGAATCATTCCCTCGCTGAGTTCTTGGCAACCCCAAAACAAAATCCATGCTGATATCAACCCATGGTCTAGTAGGCACGGGTAAGGGCATATACAATCCCGCATTCGTCGCTGTCCCTTTGGAAACTCGACAAATATGACATCTCTCCACAAATCTTTCAACTTCTTTTCTCATAGAAGGCCAAAAATATGATTACGAAATCAACTGCAATGTACGATCTCTTCCCACATGACCCTCTTTATGAAACTCCTTCACAATCTTCATTCGTAAGCTGCACTCTGGTATACACAATCGATTCCCTTTAAAAAGAAAACCATCCACCAACACATACTCATCCGTCTTCCCCTTCTCGACTTCATCAACCACCTTGGCAAAGTAAGGATCATCAACAAACAATTCTAGCAACACATCAAACCCCGTAGCTTCAATCTTCATTGTAGTCAACAAATGATTCCTCCTGCTCAATGCATCTACCACGTGATTCGTAATTCCCGACTTATGTTTCACAACAAATGTAAATTGTTAAAGGTATGCAATCCACGATGCATGACTAGCTGAAATTTTCTCCTGCCCTTGCAGATGTTTCAAAGCTTCATGATCAGTATATAAAACAAATTCTTTATGAAAAAAATAATGTCTCCAATATTTCACAGCTTGCACGATAACATAAAATTCCACATCATAAGTATTATATCTCATCTTGGCTCCAGAAAGTTTCTCACTGAAATATGCAATGGGTCGTCCTTTCTGACTCAACACCCCTCCAATCCTAACTTTAGATGCATCAGTATGTAACTCAAACAACAACTGAAAATCTAGTAATACTAGAATTGGTGTTGTCGTCAAAAGTTCCTTGATCCGCTCAAAAGCTAATCCTGCTTCCTCTGACCATGAAAATTGCTTTCCCTTCATACAATCAGTAACTGGTGCCATCACGCTACTAAAGTGTGGAATAAATCTTCGGTAGAATGATGCTAAACCATGAAAACTTCTAACTTCTGTTATCGTCCTGGGTTGTAGCCAATTTCTGATTGCTTCAACTTTATTCCGATCCACCTGTATACCTCCTTCTGATATAACATATCCCAAAAATAAAACTCTATGCGTCATGAATACGCATTTCTTCATTGCAGCATAAAATTGTTCCTGTCGCAGTATCATCAACACTTATCTTAGATGATGCAAGTGTTCTTCTGGGCTTCCACTGTATATCAGTATATCATCAAAATACACCACCACGAATTTCCCAATAAATGGTCTAAAGATCTGATTCATCACCCGCATAAATGTACTAGGTGCATTCGAAAGACCAAACGGCATGACCAGCCATTCATACAACCCCTCCCATGTTTTGAACGATGTTTTCCATTCATCCCCTAGTCGAATTCGAATTTGATGATAACCACTCTTCAAATCGATCTTCGAAAAGATAGCAGCTCCACTAAGTTGATCCAACAAGTCATCCAATCTTGGCATAGGAAATCTATACCTCACAGTAATCTTGTTCAGTGCCTGACTATCAGTACACATCCTCCACGTTCCATCTTTCTTCGGCACTAACAAAGCTGGTACAACACAAGGACTTAAGCTCTTGTAACAACCCGGTATTTGCATTACCAATTAATAAATAAAAGTTAGGATTTTTATTTATTTTAATGAAGCATAAAAGGATTTGGAATAACAAAAATTTATTTGAAAAATGCTATTTTAATTAAATGGGAAATATGGGATTTAAAATGAGGATAAAATGTTATTTTTGGAAAGTTAAATATTTTAGGAGAGATTTTTAAACGGGTTTGGATAAGAAAAATGAGTTTTATAGACATATATGAACACTTAGACTAAATTTTGGAAATATGTAAATAACTCTCTTCTTATTGGGTTACTAAACCTAGCCCAATAACCCACCCTAAACCTCCTCTATAAATTATCTCAAACTCTCCTAACCTCATTCATTCATCCCTAATCAAAACCCTAATCATTTCCTAAAGCTTCTTAACAAAAATGGCCTCTATCTTCATCTCCTTCTAGTTTTAGCTTATGCAAGTCATTCTATGCAAAGGTAATGCAAATACCCACCTCAAATCCGTTTTTATATCTTTCTAATTTCTGAAATTTATTTGGTAACACATGTTTTATGTGTTTTTTTGATCTTATAGCCTCCTAATCATCTTTTGCTAACTTGGGTTGATACTATAGTGGTCTTTGTTGCTTTCTAGAGAGGTATATTGCTAAAAACATCTTCTAATATGTGTTTAATCATCTTTTGATTTCGGTAATCAGTTAGTAACACATGTTTTATTATGTAACATGTGAATCATAGCTCTTTGATCATCTTTGCTTTCATTTTGGGGTGTGCACATAAGGTGCTTATAATATATGCTAGCTGAAATTATAATTAGTTTATTGCTGTTAGTAAATTAGGCATATCTCATTCATCTTAAATCGGAATTAAGATTTTATTGATGTTCTGGAAAGCTTATTCTATAGCCTATAACTTTTATGTTTTGTGCTTTGCCTAATTTTGAGGTTTGAATGGTCGAAATCACGTTTGTTTGTCGCTGACCTGACAACAAACTACAGGGTTGAGAAAATAAAAACCTGAAATTGATTTGGCCATAAGTTACTCGTTTCTTATCCAAATATAATAATTTTGGATGTTCTGGAAAGCTTAGATTTAGGGCTAAAAGTTTCATGTTTTGAGTTTCATGAAATTTCGAAGTTAATTTCGTCAAAACTGTGCATTCTTACCACTGTCCCGAGAGCACAACGACAGTGATATAGAATTTAGATCTGAGAATTGTTTTAGTCATAGAATTTTCATCCCCGATCGGAATTTGACGATCTTGGTCATTCCGGAAATCTTAGAAACTAAGCTACAACTTTTAATTTATTTATCTTGTAAGAATTGGAAGTTTACTATGCCAAAATTGTGGGTTTTCATCTCTGGTCTGTTAGTGCATAGCTACAGGCCTTAGTCTCTTTGCTCCCGTTGTTTTCAGCGCAGAACCCTGGCTTTGCGACGCCATATCGGACTCGTCCTTTGTCGGATTTTATTGTTTTTGGTCTCGTTAAAAATATGAGGTCGAGATCTTCAACCATGCAAAGTTTGGTTTAGATCTGGGTGCATTAGATACTTTGTTTCTATTGCCGAAGTAGCACCCAGAAATTGTTTTACAATAGTGATCATTTTCAGTTATCGTCGGACCAACTTTGAAACATTGTCATTTCTTCGTTTTAAGTCGGAACCGAACGATTCTTATTGCATATCAAAGTAGGAGTACTTTTCTACGCTCCTGCAAATTTTTATCAAGATCTGAGTTCATGTGACCCTTCGACCATGTCGTCGAAGTGGGACCTTTGCACTGTTTTGACACAGTAGAGTTTTGTGATTTTTGTCCGACTTTGAGACGACGCCATTTCTTCGTTTCAAGTCGGAATCGAGTAATTCTTTTTGTGTTTTGAAGTAGGAATGTCGGACTACGTTCCTAAAATTTTTCATGCCATTCGAATTCAGTTTGCTGGTCCGAATAATTTTCTGAACTTGGGTTTGCGTCAGTTTTGGACTATTTTCCAACACTTGGAATATTTTCAGTGATTTTCTGGTTTTATCGATTTCTTTGAGATTTGTCTCTGAATTTCATACACGGGCCTTATAAGTTTTAAAAGGATTTTTCACTCCGAAATGGCTTTCGAAATTATATTATATAATATTATTTTTAATTAGTAAACTATTTACTCCATAATATGAGAGTTTTCAAAAGCCGTTTTAAAATGTTCTCAAAATCAATTATAAATCCGTTTCGAACCATTATTTTCTATAATAAAAATCTCACACTCGCTTTTAGCACGTCGAGCGAAGTGGAAAGGTGCTTAAACGGTTAGGAAATCTCCGGCCTATGGAACCGTGTGTATTTTCTTTCCGGTTAATCCCCGACCTATTCGATTGATCGTTTTGACCTTTGGGTCTAGTTTACCGATGATACGAGGTGGACTTTTTATTGTTTGGAATGTGAGCTTGCTATTGGTTAGTAAACCGTTTAGTGCAAACGTGGGGTATGGGACTCATTGTTAACACTTTACGGGTTCCTCTCCAAGAAGTTTGTGACACATTAGCCTCTGGGTAGCCAGTACTGGACCTCTGGGTCACCACGCCTCTGGACAACCGTCTTTGGACACCTGTTCTATGGAGCAGCTACTTTTTTGGCGTGTACCTCTGGGCCTTTATCCTTCTGGGAAGGATCTCGCCGTCTCGTGCGTTCCGCATCTGTGCGAGTGATCGATCACAACTCTACAGTACTTGGCAATAACGACTCCGGTCGGTGCACGTGCTATACTTGTATTATCTGATGATTTTTATATCCATTCGAGTACCGCCATTCGGTGTTGGTTCTATGGAACCATATGATGTAAGTGCGATTACCTTGTGGATTCACAGTGTCTCTAGACACTGCTTTTCAATGTTTGATTTCATTGACTTTTCAGTATATCCCCATTGCTCTTTGGAGCATCGAACTTTGCTTGGGCATTGATTACAGACTCTGGTCACTCTTGGGATTATTGCCTATGGGCAACTTTATATAGCTTTGGCTACGCCGATGATATGAGGCGATTTTATTTATTCAACACTTTGGTGCTGATATTCTCTTTGGAGATTTTTACTGTTGATTGATGATTAGGGACCGTCATTATATTCATGTGGTCCAAAATACTCTTCTCTTAGGAAAAGTACTGTTTTATTTATGTACCGCATTATTATATATCTCAGTTATTACTGATTGTTTAGCTAGCCTGACCCGAGTGTTTTCGCTCGGGTCAGACCGAGTTGTTTCAGATTAGGTCTCTGGACTTAGCTTCTGTGCTTCCGCTTGGACATTATCTGCTATGCTGATAGATAGTGCTTTTATTTGTCCACTATTCCGCTACTCTGTTATTATTCAGACTTTGATATGCACATATTTTTGACTCACATGTGTGGGCAGTGGCTTTGTACCCACTTATAGTATTTGGATCTGTATTGACGATGTATTGTTCTGGGATTTTATATCTGTTATGTGATTCTGTTCTGTGATGTTTTATTATTTATTATTATGCTTTGTCCTGATAGATCTTTAGCCATTTGTAATTTCGTTATAAGTATTTACCGAATACGTCGAACCACCTGATTGAGAAAAATTTAAATAGATTCCATCCTTTCGACGTATTCAGTAGATAGTTATAGCTTGATTAGAAATGGTCACTTCCACTATACTCTATTCTCCGCTTTAACAGACAGTATTACACCCGTAATACTCTTTGTTACGGTGGGTCTCAGAGTGGGGCGTTACAGCTCTCTTGTATGCGCCCTTGTTCAAGCAATTCTTCCATCTGCCTTCTCAACTCCTCATGCTCCTTTGGACTCATCCTATAATGTGGTTTATGTGGTAACACAACTCTTGGAACAAGATCTATTTGGTGTTGTATGTCCCTCAATGGTGGTAACTCCGTTGGCAGCTCTTCAGGAAATACATCGTCAAATTCTTCCAGCACTGGCTTTACTTCTTTAGGAATTTCAACCACTTCATTACTCTCACGTCCAATCAACAAAAATACTTCAGGCTCCTCTTCTACTTCCTTAACAAACTCCTTCAAAGATAGCAAAGTTTTAAGTTCTTCAATCTCCTCCAACTTGCTTTCTTCTTGTTGTCGCTTCTTGGGAACTAAAGTGATTTTTGTGCCTTCGAACATGAAACTATAGCTGTTGGTACGTCCATCATGTTGCACAGCTCTATCATATTGCCATGGTCTCCCCAACAACAAATGGCATACATCCATATCCACAACATCACACCAAATTTCATCTTTGTATTTCTTCCCAATCGAAAAATTAACACAAGCTCTTCGTCCAACCTTCACCTCCCCACCTTTCCTCAACCAAGCTAATTTGTAAGGTTTCGGATGCTTCTCAGTCGTTAATGCCAACTTCTTCACAGCCTCGGTAGAAATGATGTTATCACAGCTGCTCGCATCAATAACAAACTTGCAAACTTTCCCCAGAATAATGCATGTTGACTGAAAAATGTTTCTCCTCAACCAGCTAGAATCATCCTCTTGTTTTGGTGTTAAACAAGACCTCCTTATCATTAAATTGCAGCCCTCATCTCCTGACAACTCTTCGTCCTCCTCATCATGTGGTGAATTAGAACATTCAGCTTCTACATCCTCATCCTCAACCTCAGCTACCATCACTCGCTTCTTTGGCTTTGGACATTCATTGCTTTTGTGACCAAACTCCTGACAATTGAAGCATTTGATACCACTATTGACCTTGGTCTTAGCAACTTCACTAACAACCGGTTTTGCAACAGCCTTGGAAACATTCGCATTGCTACTAGCCCCTTTCATTTGATTGTTGGAATTTGTAAACACACCACCACCCCTCCTACCTTGCTTCTCCCAAGCTAGAGCCTTTTGATGTGCTTCAGCAACAGATCTGGGATCAAACATATTCACCATATCTTGAATCTGCATTCTCAACCCTCCAACAAATCTAGCTGTCAACTGTTCCTCTGTTTCCATAATATCATTCCTCGCAATCAATTGATAAAATTCGTCCGCATAATCATTCATTGACTTTGTTCCCTGTCTCAGATTCTGCAATCGTTGATACATAAGAGACTGATAATTATACGGCAAGAATGTAGCCTTCATTAACTTCCTCATCTTCTCCCATGTAGCAATCTTTGACTTCCCCATTCTCTTCCGTGTAAGTTTAGTTTGTTGCCACCATGCCATAGCCCTTCCTTTCAATCGTGTAGCAACCAACTTCACTTTACGATGCTCAGGAACCTCTTTGAAGTCAAAAATTTCCTCAACATTTGAAACCCAATCCAAAAATTCCTCCGCTACCATTCCACCCTTGAATTCTGGAATTTCAGTTTTCATCCCCGACTCCCATCGACGATCATCTTCTACCTCCCGATATTGATTTCGTACCTAGTCTCGATCTCGATAATGAATATTACTTCTATCACTCTCTTCGTCATAATCACGTGTACTTCGATATCGATCTCGACCATCAACATCTCTTCGATCACGCATGTCTCTTCTACTATGTCTTTCATCATCACAATATGGCTCATACTCAAACTCACGTTGAGTTCTTCTTTCTTCTTCTCGAAATTCATGGCGATCTCTCCGTGTTGAAACTGATGACTCGCTTCTATCTCGAACAGATTGTGGTGACACCCTCCTCGCTTCCGTAACCGATGGCGAAACTCTGTTTCCTCCATGGTTCGAGACCGGCGACCTTCTCCTTTGACTTTGATTCATATCAATCATCAATTTCTCCAATCTACCAATACCTTCATCCAACTTCTCATTGAATTTGTTGCTAATGCATTGTTCCATTTGTTCAGCATCTTCTCTTTTGTACAAATCATCAACATTTTGATGACGGTTAGCTCTTCTCGGCGGCATTGTCAAATGAAACAATCTTCAACTTAACTCAAATCTTTGCTCTCGGCCTGCACTTAGCTCGCACGGCTCCAACACTTCAAGCACTTCAACTAGCTCGGCCTAAACTTAATTGGCTTGGCTGAATTTGAATCAAACTCTTCTCTTTGGCTCCAAGACTCGGCTTAGCTATGATTGGCTAAGTCTAGCTCTGATACCAAATGATGCAGTGGAAAATAACAGAAATGAATACAATGATGAAAGTAGCAATCGGTGGATTGAAAATACCAAACGCCCAAATCCGTTGATCTCAAAGATACCGGATTCTAGCTATCTTCATCACATTGATCGCGCATGATGCCGTGAAAGAAGATCTACAATTCTTCGAACGTTGATCAAGCGCACTTGATACCGTGAACTGGCTTCAACAATCGTTGATTCGAGCGCACTCGAATGCCGAAGGTGGAGATAGGAGATAACACTCAACTACCAATTTAAGAAGAGGCACAAAGCACTCAAACAAAGTTTTATTCAAAATCAACTAACTTTTACAAATGACACAACCCCGCTATTTATAGAGTTTTACAACCCAGGTTGGCGACCTAACTCATGCGACTCATGACCTAAGACAGGTTGTTACCGACCTAACAGACGCGACCTAACCATTACAACATCAAGCGACTTACCACATGACAACATACGACCTAATATATACACAACGACATACGATTTAACAAACATAAGGAAAATTACAACACAACATACACGAGTTACAAATATACGACCTAACAGAATAGTTACAGCACACGCGACCTAAGCTCCACGCGACTTAAGTCAAAGCAGCATATGCGGTATAAGGTCGTTAGCTCGCTTGAGCGACCTAAAGAAGTGGCTTCTGGAAATCTTTGAACGACCTAACTAGGTCGTAGGTCGCTGGTAACGGAATCTTCTTCACGCGACCTAACTAGGTCGTAGGTCGCTGGTAATGGCAGTAATGGTATCACATTAGGTCGCTTGCGAGTTGCTTCTCCCTTCTCTCTTAGCTCGCCATCCCCTAGTTCCAATGCATGCTCTGTCTCGTTAGCCCGTAAGTCATTAGGTCGCTCGCTACCTAAAATTTGCGACCTAGTGTTGTAACACGCTGCATCAAAAGGCTAACCCAAATCGATGCAGCTTGCATATTTCTCCACTTAGACCTTAATTTCAGCCCAGCTCAAACTCCAATAGACCATCAACACCATATTAATTCCTAAATACAACACATTTTAGCCTAATTTTCCCTCATATTTTCCAAAATTGACGACTTACCCCCTCATCGTCTGTTTAACCACTACATTAACCTCCAAGCCAATCCTCAACCTATTAACGTAAAACTGTACCACTGTCAAGATTGTCAAAAACCAAATAGAGAACCAAGTCAAAAAAATGCTATGAGATCAATTAATTCAACTTTCCACTAGCATATGATTATTCATTCCATAAAATTTATTTAAGATATTGTGTAGAACTAGAATTCCTTGTACTCTTATTTGAGAATAAAAGGGAAGATTTTTTATTTGAGAACGTTCGAAGGATAAGAAGGTTTTTTGACTTGCCTTTTATTCTCATTCCCCGTTTTGCTTATTAAAAAGAATAGCTGTTTAGGGCATTTTTGCATTGATCATCATGCATTAAGTGCCATCACAATCATTGATCGATTCTCTATCCCCACGCTTGAAATGGTTGATGATCTTTTGGACGAACTACATGGGTCCACTTATTATTCAAGCAAGATCTTCAAAGTAGATATTTTTAAATTTGTATTCACCCTTCTTATATACCTAAATTGGCCTTCCACACTCATAATGAACACTACAAATTCGTGGTGATGCCTTTCGGCTTAAAAAACATTCCTTCAACTTTCCAAGCAACCATGTATGATGTCTTCTCCCATACCTTCAAAAATTTGTCATTGTATTCTTAGATGACATACTTGTTTATAAGCATCTTGGGACCTTCCTTTCTCTCACATACACACCGCTTTCTCCACCTTAACCCAACAAAAATTTTATGCAAAATTTTCAAAATTCGTATTTGAGCTTATCAAACTCTCTTACTTGGGCCATATTATATCCTGCCTCGAAGTTAAAGTTAACCTATCCAAAATTGATGTAGTTACTTCTTGGACAATCCCATTTCCCTTTTAACTGTCTATGGGTTTCTGGGCCTAACCGGTTATTACCGTCGATTTATGACAAATATTGCAAGCTCAATTACTAATTTACTCAAGAAGGAAACTCAGTTCCATTGGCCCAACAATGCCTATTTAGCCTTCTCCTAATTGAAAATTTCCCTAACCCATCACTTCCATATTTCACCCACCCCTTTAACATTTCCATCGAAGCTTCGTAAGCGGCCGTCGGTGCCGTACTCTCCCAACACCAAAAACCGTCGCCTTCTTCAATAAACGACTACCACCCTGATAAGAATGTGCCTCCAACTACGTTGGAGAAATATTTCTATAGGCCCCACTATTAAAAAATGGGATCAATATCTCATCGGCTAAGGTTCCTCCATTTACACTGACCACTAGAACATCAAACAAATACCCATGCAAACGATGCATACATTGAAGCAGCAAAAGTGGGTCTCCAAATTATCTATTTTGATTATTCGATCAAATACTAATTTGGTTCCAACAACACAATGGTAGATGGGTTACCTTGATGGTCAGCTGAAGCAACGCTGAATGCTCTGTCCTACCCTCATTTCCAAATAGGAGATCAAGTTCGCATAACTATGCTCCACGATGCACGAGTACAATAGCTCCTCCACTAGCAAATTTCTTCCACTTTGGCAAAACTATATATGCACGATGACCAGTTTTTCTAGGAGCTTCATTTCCATATTCCAAATGAAAAGGAACTGCAGTGCTCCCTTATTTCAACATGCCATGCTTTAAAGACAGGTGGCCATTCTGGAATCAAGGGCATAATTGCTCAAGTGGTTGGAAATTTTTACTAGCCAAGTCCTGCTCCTTCAATTTGCAGCTTTGTCCAAAACTACATCATGTGCTTGTAGTCAAAACCCGAGCTAACAACAAAGGGTTTACTTCAACCCCTGCCTATTCCAAAGCAAATATGGGAAGATATCTCCATGGACTTCATCACTCACTTACCGCCATCATCAAGTAAAACTTGCATTTTGGTAGTACTGGATCACCTTTCTAAATACGCTCATTTCATAGCACTTCCCAAGTCGTTTTCCGCTATCAATTAGCATATTACTTTGTTCAAGAGTATATTAGTCTTTATGGCTTCCCACAAACTGTTATGTCCGATCGAGGTAGAGTGTTTATGAGTTTATTTTAGAAAGGACTTTTCCATTTGCACAACACAAAATTGATAATGAGTAGCACATACCACCCTCAAAATGACGAACAAATGGAAGTCGTTAATCATTGTCGTGAGACATATTTATGACTACTACAAGAGATTTTCCATCATAATGGATAAAATGCTGGCCTTAAGCTGAATAATGGTACAACACATGCAAACATTTGTCCGTAGGGACGTCTTCTTTTCAAGCCATCTACAGGCGTGCTCCTCCCATCTTTTCTGTAATAACCCGTCCTGAACAGGGCCTAATTTTCGACCAGAAAAGGCCGATCGAATCTTAGATCCATTCCAAAACTGGCTGTTGGTTGTTAAAATTGATATAAAGAACAATACACAGAGCTATCTATCTACACATTCAGAATTTCATAGCGGAAGGATAAAATATAATATCAGACATAAAACCCATTTTATTTAAAATTCAAATGTCAAAAAATACGACACAATACCACATAACAACTCCCAATATCCGTAGTATGATATCCAAAATACATCATCATGTCTAAATGGATACATCAGAAAAAACAACATAAATAGATAGATAACTGCCATAAGTTTTCGTCTCCGCCACCATCTCCGAAATTTGCATCATCTTTGCTAACCTGTGTTGTGATGAGGAGGGAGTTAGAACAATAATGTTTGGTAAATAAAAATCTCGAGCCTTTCTATAATAGTACTTGGGCAGTATAATTTGAATAAGAATATGTCTTATGCATCCTAGCTATATTCTATGTAAATTTCATCAAATGCAAGTCCAAATCTATAACCTATATTTTCCTAATTCAACTCACTAACCCATCTTTAACTGTAGGCCAAAGGCCATTCCCAGTCCCACGCATCAACCATTAATAATGTCTTAACAATGTAAGAGATTGTACACAAGTCACTTAATACCATTTCAATAGGAACAAGGCAGACTCTGACCATTTAATACCTCATTTAGGCAGTCCACATCATTTACTACATACCCCAAGGCGAACTCCTCTCTGATACTATCTATCTAACATCTCATGAAATCTCATCAGGCTACATAATACTTCTTTATGGAAGAGGTGGACCCTATAATAGCTACTTGATACCTCAATGCCTAAGCATACCCTTCCTGAGATATCCACTATCATGCCTAACCGCTAACCTCGACCATTTAATACTTCCTAAATAGGGAGGAGGCCGGCAGTCAATCAGCAACTTACTACCTTCAATCCCAAAACATATCCTATGTATTATGACCCATAACCTAATCTATGACGTCTCACATTAGTCCGACTATTTAAAGGTATTAATAGCCAAATTAGCTGGACAAGTTTACCCTACAGAATTTGGGAATATCAACCTGTCCTTCGTGATTATTTATTATAGGTAATGTCTCTCATCGGCCCCAAAGTCACACTGCAGGTAGCCAGATTAGCTGGGCAGATTTCCGTGTGCTTTTGACTGACCTCGCATCCCTATAATTTAGTCATAATCTACACTCACTTAACATACCAACATACTCCTCACCGCCTTTCCTATTAAGGCATTATAAGGAAAACCCTTATTTCGTCTTAACTATCAATTTATTTTCTAGGGGGATTTAATGCTAATTAATAGCCTCTTTACTATGCAATTAATATGTTATAAATTATACGTCATTTATACGCTAGTGTGTGTGTGTGTATACGTGCCTAAGATATGACCTATTTGCGCCAAAAATGGTTACAAACACCCAATCGCAGATGGAAGCACCAATTCACAGTCACAGATCATAGATAGAGTATATGAAGATGATATAAATATGAAGAATAACAAAAATTAAAAAGAAAGCAGTAAAAAGACGAGATTTATAGTGGTTCGGCTGACTTTGGCCTACGTCCACTCTAGAAATTTCCTTTTTTATTATCAGAGAATTGATTACAATTACAATCCGGAGTTTTTGAAACAAGAATGGCAGAGTAGCCTGTTAGTAGAAGATGAAGGGAGACCGAATGAGAATCCCTTTTCTAAAGCCCCGTCTATTGTATTTATAGGCAAAACTCTGGTTAGTGGGCTTCCTCAGTGATATGGGCCCACCAAAACCATAGCCGAGCCCATATCCTTCATCACTGCCGACCTCGTGTTGTTAATATGCCGACCTGAAATTGCCTTGGGGATGACCCGAAGAAAACACACCGATGACCCGAAGCAAACCAATACCTGACTCGAAGTGAGTTGCTCTATGACTCGAAGCAGAATTCCTATGGCCGATCCTAAAACCCTATAGCCAATCCGGGTATTTGATTGCCGAAGCCTTCCCTTATGCCGACCCAGAGTCTATCTATAGCCGATCCCTTAGAGTGACGTAACATTCCGACCCCATAGACCTAATGCTGACCCGAAGAAGAGTCACAGCCAACCCGAAGCATGCCGATCCCATGCCCAAGCTCCTATGTCGATCCCAAAACCTATTGTCGACCCGAAGATAAACATGTGCCGACCCGAGTCAAGCTTCCACATGCCAATCCCATCTTGATGCCGACTCCTTAATTCATGCCGACCCGAAGTATGCTGGATGTCGACCCGAAGTTTATCACCGACCACAGGCAAGTATGCCGATCCCATCTTGCCCGAAGTATGCCTTTTCCTGACTCGAAGAAAACTGCCTGAAAACCCGAAGTAAATCCAAATGTGACTCGATGCAAACTCCAACCAACCCGAAGCAACTCAACTTTTGTCGAAATCCATATTCCAAGTATCTCGAGCATTTTGTCCATCAACTATGCTGAATCCCGGCCTCATAATCATGTTTATTATACATGATTGATCGTTTATCCATCATCTGGACCAATACCATCATATTCCAGCCTCGATAACCGAGCAATCGTTTGAGTTAAATCCGCCTGTCTTCGGCCTTGCCAAAAGGCGGGTTAACATTTCCCCCCAAAACATGCCTTGCTATTGGAAGGCGTGTTTTGACTAGCTTTAAATATGATATCCAAAGTCCATATTCCATCCATAGTCATATCATCCAATCCATAATCCAATCCATTATCAAGCAATTCCATCCAAGTCCAATAGCCAAATTCACGACTGTCCCGAGTCGTTATCCAATTCCGAATCCATTCCGAATCCATTAACCGAATCCACGATCTCTCTGGATCGTTTTATTAAAATCCAGGACCACTCCGGGTCCTGTCCAAATCCGAGACCACTCCGGGTCCATATCCAAATCCGGGACCACTCCGGGTCCATATCCAAGTCTAGGACCACTTCGGGTCCTTAGCCAAATCCTTAGCCGTTCAATGCCAAATCAATATCCATTTCACATCTTGGAAGTCAGCAATCAAATCCTACGATCTCTCCGGATCGATGACGGTCTCTCTAGACCCTTGCTAAGCTCGATCCAAACTTAACGATTGAATAGGCAGATCCTGTCGCGCTCCGATGAAGCAACCTATCCCTTGCACTCCGGTTCAGTATCCCTGAACATTAAGCGATGCCCTGGTCCTCCTAGACCGATCGTAGCCTCTCTGGGCTCTTGTTGGATCCCATCCTATCACTCTCCAGCAAAGGGGAAACAACGTCGAGTGTGCCGATCTTGTCGCTCTTCGACGAAGCAGCGTCACTCCCTGCACTTCGGTTCAGTATCCTTGAACATTAAGCGATGCCATGGTCTAAGTCCTAGACTGATTACAGCTACTCCGGGCTCTTGTTGGATCCCATCCCGTCACTCTCCGGTGAAAGGGAAACAATGTCAAGCGAGCCGATCCTGTCGCTCTCCGGTGAAGCGGCGTCACTCCCTGCACTCCGGTTCCGTATCCCTGAACATTAAGTGATCAATTTCCAACTGACTTCTAGTATCCATCTCTTAAATCTCTAGTTAGGGTGTCGTTCGATGCGAAATGTGACCATTCGAGGTCGGGTGCCGTTCGAGGCGAATTATGACCGTTCGAGATTGGATGCCGTTCAAGGAGAATTGTGACCGTTCGAGGTCGGGTGCCGTTCGAGGCGAATTGTGGCCGTTCGAGGTCGGATGTCGTTTGAGGCAAATTTTGACCGTTTGAGGTCGGGTGCCGTTCGAGGCGAGATGTGACCGTTCGTGGTCGGAGTTCAGTATTATCAATGTCAGATTTCACGTTCGAGTGAGTTTCTGAATCATTTGTCGTGGTGGTTCATCGCCATCTCAAAGCATGCCTAAGGACCATTTGCGATTCCGTACATGTGTAAGTGACTTAGCCGCTTTGGTGTAGGATTTATTGTTAGTTATTTAGTTTATGCCATCAAAAGACGACGACCTGTGCCCTTAAACTGGAGCTAGCTCCGATTTGTGGCAGATGGTGACTGCTCCTTTTCCATTACCGCTATCCATTTCCAAGCAAAGCCATCTGAATCCGTGCCCCCGGTTTCATGGGGAGTTATTCTAATCCATTCTCCTTGGTTGGGGTTGGTCCCCGGCTGATCCAATCAATACCTAAACCAGCTAATTTCCGCTCCAAGTTCAAGGTTCCAATTTCCAGCTACTCTAGCATCCATAGGTTGCTTCCGATCATAATTCACCTCTTGCCCTCAAGTCCTTGAGGGGATCCTGGATCATCCTCTTCCACGTGTGCATCCAAGTTCTGATCCATGGAAAAATCCATAGCTCCATCCAACATCCTGCTTGCTTCTTTTTCCTGGTTTTGATCCTGGATTTCCTCCTCGTTCTTTAGCATCCTTTCATGCACAACATCCATCATTATTTCCATCTTGTCCTTTCTCTTTGTCTCCTCATTGATTGCCTAGCCATTGCTTCCCAAATCCAAAATCCAAGCTCCCAAATCCTTGAGTGCTAGCTCTCTTAGTGAAAGCACCAAAATGTTTGCGCCAAAAATGGTCACAAACACCCAATCGCAGATGAAAGCACCAATTCACAGTCACAGATAGAATATATGAAGAGGATATAAATATGAAGAATAACAAAAAATTAAAAGAAAGCAGTAAAATGACGAGATTTATAGTGATTCGGCTGACTCTAGCCTACGTCCACTTCAGAAATTTCCTTTTTTATTATCAGAGAATTGATTACAATTACAATCCAGAGTTTTTGAAACAAGAATGGCAGAGTAGCCTGTTAGTAGAAGATGAAGGGAGAATAAATGAGAATCCTTTTTCTGAAGCCCCGCCTGCTGTATTTATAGGAAAAACTTTGGTTACTGGGCTTCCTCAGTGATATGGGCCCACCAAAACCATAGTCGAGCCCATATCCTTCATCACTGCCGACCCCGTGTTATTAATATGCCGACCTGAAATTGCCCTGTGGATGACCGAAGAAAACACACCGACGACCCAAAACAAACCAATACCTGACTCGAAGTGAGTTTCTCTATGACTCGAAGCAGAATTCCTATGGCCGATCCCAAAATCCTATGCCGACCTGGGTATTTGCTTGTGCCTATCTATAGCCGATCCCTTGGAGTGACGTAACATGCCGACCCCATAGACCTAATGTCGACCCGAAGAAGAGTCACAGCCAACCCGAAGCATGCCGATCCCATGCCCAAGCTCCTATGCCGATCCCAAAACCTATTACCGACCCGAAGATAAATATGTGCCGACCCGAGTCAATCTTCCACATACCTATTACCGACCCGAAGATAAATTCATGCCGATCCGAAGCATGATTCATGTCGACCCGAATACTGGATGCCAACCCAAAATTATCACCGACCCCAGGCAAGTATGCCGATCCCATCTTGACCCAAAGTATGCCTTTGCCTGACTCGAAGAAAATTGCCTAAAAACCCGAAGTAAATCCAAATGTGACTCGAAGCAAAATCCAACCAACCCGAAGCAACTCAACTTTTATCGAAATCCATATTCCAAGTATCCCGAGCTTTTTGTCCATCGACTATGCCTAATCCCGGCCTCATAATCATGTTTATTATCCATGATTAATCGTCTACCCATCATCTGGACCAATACCATCATATTCTAGCCTTGATAATCGAGAAATCGATTGAGTTAAATCCGCTTGTCTACGGCCTTGCCAAAAGGTGGGTTAACATGCCCTATACTAATCGTTAAATGACAAAACTTTAAATTTACACAATTCCAATTCTATATTAACAAACATACCATATATTCAACATTCTTAATTCAACAACAAACTTGTATAATAATAGAATCCATACCAAACTTATTTTATACTAAATAGTAGAATCATTATTTATAGAATTTTACAATTCAAATCCTTTTACGCTCTATTCAACTTCTTCATGTAACAATATAAAAGGGAATTGCCATTTAAATTACAGAAATATGCAAAGCAGCTACAAATAAAAGAATTCGTACCTTACATAACATTTCCTAACTTATTTATTTTCAAAACCCTTAATCAGATCCAGAAAAAGGACGAGAAGTGGAATAGAATGTAAAACATTAAAATTGCAATAACTACCAAATTCCACTACTTTAATATAGGATAATTATTTTAACTCAAGAATTGACATTTCTCTTTAGGGAAATTTTAGGGTTTTTGTGTGATGTTTTCGTGAACAAAATTCTCCAAGGCGTATACCAAATCCAAGTTATACTATATAATTACCAAATAAGAAAGACTATGATTTCAACTTATAAAATGTTCTTAGTTCTTTCCTTTTTGGATTTGTTTATGCCCGCTTTAAATTTCTTTCAGATCTCTCCTTTTAGAAATATACAATAATGGAATTGTATATGAATTAGATTCAGAATTTTAGAAATTAGAGGATAATAGAATTAGAAACTGAATAATAAACACCTAAAATTTCTTTGCTGAAAACCTAGAGAATCTTTTGAATCTTTAAAGAGAAAGACCAACAAAACTTTGCTTAGTTCCCAAAATAATTTATGAATAAAAGTGAGGGGGTTAGACTCTTATTTATAGTGGTTAGAAACCACCAGAACCATTGGATTTAAGTCGGTTTAAAATAATGAAATCTGAAACGTTCACGGTGTAAAAAACCCAAGTCGCCACTGCGATTACCGGTCGACCGCCAGCGGTCGACAGCCCTATGTAGCGATTGATCGGTTAACATATTTTGGAAATAATTTTTATTTCCGTTGATAATTTAATTAAAACCTTAACTAATATTTAATGTTAACTCTATTTTATCATTTATTTAACCTCCAAGACTAACAACATGTTGACCAAAAATTCCGTCAGCGAGAAAGAATGTCTATTCAACCTCAAAAATTGTGAGGGAGTAGGGTTTTAATGATGTTGTTAGCTTTGCAGTATATGATTGCGAATTAATAATGGAATGCTAGTAATAAAGAGAACGGATTTTATAGTGGTTCAACCAAAATGAATGTCTGCGCCCATTGTATATATCATTCTCACTATATATATATATATATATATATCTATTTTTACAACAGGTACATGAAGATGATGGAGAATGCTTGAAGATGATAAGAGTATGGTGGGAAGTGTTATCCTTTTAAGTTTTCTAAATTTGACCCTTGCTTGGTGAAATGCTTAGGGTATTTACATGAGCAAGCCTCCTTTGATCCGCGGTTGAGATTTCCTGAGGATATTCACAGTCCGTATGGCAGATCGAACCATGGGATGGTTGCCAACTGGAGGGTTGGTAGCGATACATGCATATATAGTGAAAAACTGCCTTTCTATACCCCGGTTGTCTTTTTTGCAGGATGTCAGGCACTCAGAGTTTGTTGTTTCTTTCCATGTCGGATGGAGCAGCTGGTAACTGGGTGGCTGCATTAGTGTTTTCCCAGGGTGGCAGGACTTTAGTAGGTATGCTTTTCCTTGCCGGTCTGGCTGTTCTATCTCCTTAAAGCCGCTTCAGGCATATAAATCGGTCGGCCCTTGGGTCGTTCGATTTCCATGGAAGCCCAGATTAGCTTGGCTGATGTGTCTATCTCCCTACGAACAATTGCCATGTTCTATTAAACCATTTGCGAAAATTTTGAGCAAAACTACTGTTAATTTTTGAATTTTAAACTTTAGCATCAACATTTTTTTAAATTTGAATTCTATTTAAATTAATTTGAATCCGAAAAATTTCAAACATTAATAAAAAAAATTTGAGCTCTGATTTCCAAATTTTACATATGGAAATTGATCAGAAAACCGCCACGAAGCAATGACACAACTTTCGTAGCTAAATTTTGACATTTACAAATTTCCATTTTTGTCCTTGTTACTAACTTATTAATTAATTGTTTTCTTATTAGTTAATTTCTTGTTAATTTTTACGGGGTGTTACATTCTCCCCCTTAAAAACTATTTCATCCCTAAAATCTCAAAGGGATGGGAACATAACGCACATTAAGCATCCGTGTTATACAACTAAGTTATCTACACAAACGTCTACTTAACCAAAAGTGCAATGAGATTATGTATGCAAACATATTGCAAGTGAGCTCAATCCTAGCTTGAATGCAAGTGTCGTGACATATAGGCATGTATGCAAACATCCTAAACATGCAAAAAAAAAATTCTATATGAGTGCAAAAGTGAGAGTAAAAAGTGTGGCAACCATCCACTACCATCCAATCTAGCAACCACTATGCAACCAAAACCAAATTTGGAGAGAGAAAGTATACCTATGAAAAGCTCAGGATGGGAACTTCTCATCTTCTCTTCAGTTTCCCATATGCTTTCCGTTGTGTTATCTCCCTATTGTACTCGAACCAGCCTAATTTTTTGTTGTGGAGCTTCCTAGTTTCGTACTCCATAATGCATATGCTGGCACGAGATGCTATCAACTCCATTTCAATCTCTCTCAATTGATCAGGGTCTACCACGGTGGCTATGCTATGAAAGCATTTCTTTAAGTGCGAAACATGAAAAACATCATGGACTCCTGCCAACTTATCCAGTAGTTCAACATGATAAGAAAATCTTCCTATCCTTGCTAAAATTAGGAAATACCTACCAAATATTGGTGCCAACTTTCTCGACTTTCCAAATCTTACAACTTCCTAAGAGGGAAAACTTCAACAAACACCATGTCCCCTACCTCGAACTCAAACTCCTTTATTCACTTGTCCGCATATGATTTTTGCGATCTTGTGAGGCCTTCATTCACTGCCTAATCAATTCTATCTTCTTTGAAGTTTCACGAATTAAATCCGGTCAGAGAAATTTTTTGTCGGTGGTTATTTACCAAGAATAAGGCAATTTGCATAGCCTCCCAAAAAGCACTTCAAAAGGTGCCATACCTCGCTTGCTGACTACTATTAGATGCGAATTCGACTAAAGGTAGGTTTTGCTCTTAATTTCCTCCAAAGTTGTGACAACCCATAATTTAAGTATATTTATATATATATAGGTTACATACTTTGCAAAAGAAAGTTAGTTGAAAAACAAAATTTTTCTTTTCTCTGAAAAACAGTGGTGTGTAGATAAATATGCATGTCTTTGTGCACGTGCACACTATTCCAGTATACTACCTGAGCAAGGAAAAATTGCATGACCTATTAGTATAGCTACATTAACCCAATTATAATGTATAAATGGCCTAGGCAGTCTTAGTCCTAATTTAAATAAACTAATATATATATATATATAATAAACATGGCAGCATGCATGGGTAGAAAATATAATAACTAATTAACACACACATTTGGTTAGACACATAAGTTTTATGCATAATTAAAATCATAAAATGCCAAGCCAGAATCATGCATAAAGTGTGTAAAGAAAATTGCCAAAAATAGTTAAGACAAGGAAAAAGGGAAAAATGGTAAGGAAGGAAAGTGGAGAGGGTGAGCTGTTGGGTGAGATCAGAAATAATGATGGGATTTCTGATGAAAATAAATTACCTAACTAACCTTAAAACCCTAATAACTCCACTATATACCTCATCACCTCCTACGGGTGCACATGAGAAAAACCAGAAAACAAAACATAGAAAAGAAAGAGAAGGCAGGCAGCAGTTAGGAGGTCAATGGCAGACTTAAATCAAGGCTTAGGAAGAAGAACCTTGGTGAGTAAACCCTCACTTGGCAAGGCATTAAGACCTATGGAAGGCAGCCATTTGACCTTTAATTTATTTTAATTCTGTTTGAAGTTTTTCTTGCATTTTTAGTCTAATCTTTTTTTTGTTGTTTCTAAAGATATGTGTCTTGTATTCCTTGGTTGTCATTTAACCTATGATTGATTGTTCATATATGATATATTTAAGGATAAATTGATGATAATTTAGATGTTTATGTACCTAGGAAATATTTTAGGATTAAGCATAAATTTATAAAAAAAAGTAAGGTGCAAGGCAGTAAGAGGAAGTGGTCCTCTGGCTTATGTCTTGCAACTGAAAAGATTGTTAGGATGCAATGGAATTTCCATGTGCTGAATCCTGATTTATCATTTGATGTTCTCTGGAAATAAGGTTGAAGTAATGAGAAAATACACTTTAATATGTGGGTGGACTATAAGGAGAACTAGAGTAGCACTTCACTTGGTAAAGTCTTTAGGCTATGCTTTAATCAAGGTATATCTCTAAAATAAAACTAACTTGAACTGATTTTTAAAGTATAAGTGATTGTTGAATAAATATATATAAGTGAATGAGTATTGATGGATGTATAGAAATTATTAGTATGTAGTGATTGGGGATAAAACAGTGCTGGGCATAAATCTGCATAGAAAATATGGGATGTGTGAGAGAACTTAGTAATTAAACTAAGGACATGGGTCACCTCTATCGGGTTGGGTAAGAGGGAAGTGGGTATGGCATAGTGGTTGGCTTGCACCAAGGTTGGGGTGTGAGTTTGCACATGGCATGATCATGTCCAAAAGCTTATAGTGCACTGAAAAGTAAGAAGCAGTTCCAGGCAATGTGCACCAATGCAACCATAAAATGTGATACTGGATCCTTTTGAAATGAATAACATGAAGTGAATATACATGCAAAATGTATAAATGCTGAAAGTATATGGGAATCTTGATATGCAGTCTCATATTGGTACTTTAGCTTAATGATATGGATGTTGCTTGTTTATGTTTGGGAATGCCTGTGTGATTTGCATGATGGCTGCTATGAATTTTTAAAATAAAGATTTATGTTAAGAAACTAGTCTGAGCACATATACATGTATTTAGCAGTTCCCTCATTTCACTGTAAGGATGCTTAAAAATGTGAACATGAGAAAGTGGTTTAATAATCCGAGTAAAACATTTAACTTCTGAAACAAAGGTGATATGGAATTAGTTCCATAAATCTTATGTATTGTCAATTGAATTTACTCATACCAGACTTTAGTCTGACCTGTTTGTTGCTTGCATCAAATGGGTGCTTCACTTACATGGTGAGGCAGGTCATGGGATGTCTGCAGGTAATGAAGAAGCTAAGTAAAAAGAGCAGAAATGTGATGCTAGGAAGAAATTGCTAACAACTGAAATATGGCTTTTGTTGAAGAATGCCCCTTATGTTTTATTTTAAAGACTTATATGTAATTAATGTTTGCAGTATGTTGAGCTTGATTATTATGTAATGAATGATTTTAGGGATTATTATGTGATGGAACCATTACTAGTAAAAGAAAAAGTATCATGAGTTGAAACTATATTCAGTGGAAAAGATAGATATGTTTAGCTTTACATTATAATTTATAAGCATGCAAATTTCCAGGAATTTAGCAGTAAAGTAATCATAGACCTGAAGCTTATACCTATTTAAACCAATAGTGAGAATATGCACATCAGACTGTTTTAAAAATTAGAATCCACTTACATATGAATTGAAGAAAAATTTTATGAGAGAAGGAATAACCCAAATTAAAATGTGTTTGATGATTTTATGAATGAATGAAACTAGTATATTATGATCAATTAGTTTAGGGAACTCACTAAAACAAATTAGTCTAACTGAAGACTGAGGTAGGCAGAGAACAGCTGTACATGACTATGTGCACACAGGTGCACAGAAGCATGCACAACTCATAGCTCATCTGTTTAAAAAGGCAAACCTTGCAAATTTAAAGTTAGTCCACATGTTATATCAAATACACAAATGCTAAATGTAGGAAAAATAAATGGGAATTGGTTAAAAAGAATTAAACAGAGATTTAACCTCAGTCTTACTACTATTACCTTTTTTATATAGACTGAGATACCCCATTACAGAAATACTCTGATATTAGAATTAAAATGAGCACAAAAATAGTTTTATAAAGTAATATATCAATATTTCTATATTGATCAAGTGGATCTTGGGAAACACATAGGAAAATATATACAAAAAAATATATAGTTGGTTTGTGAAAGAGTGCAACCCTGAATTTAGTTTTAAACTAAATTGAGTCATTCAAAATAAATGACAACTAAGGGTAGGGTTGCCTCAGTTGGTATCAGAGCCGTGTTATTAAATACATAGCCAATACAAATACTTGGTTGAATCTGTGTGCATTGTTTGTACTGTTTGCATTGGTTGTTTCATTTATTATGTATGAATGAGTTCACTACTAGTTTAAAAGTGAAGTAGTGAATAGGAATTAGAACTAACCATACTAGAAATGTTCAATAGAGGCCCAGAACAGTTAGGAGCAATCCCCAGGCTGCTGGAGAAAGGGAGGACAATCATGTTGAACAGGCAACTGGAATGGCCACTGATCCCCCAATGATTAACATGCAAGATTTTGTTAGAGTATTAAGGGATGGGATGGCACCTAGAGTAGATAATCCTCATGAGGAGCTGTCCAAATTGCTTAAAACATATACACATTTAGGAGGCAGTAGCTTTGATGGCACAGAAAATGTCATGGGTGTCCAGACATGGCTAAGAACAGTAGAGAGAATCTTTGCAGATATGCAGGTTAATGACCAGAGAAGAAGGCAAATAGCTTCAAGACAACTGAAAGGCCTTGCTTTGGATTGGTGGGAAGTGATCATTGCAGGTAGGCAAGAGCAAGAGATCACATGGAATCAGTTCAAAGAAATGTTAGAAGCCAGATTTGTCCCGGCATCAGCAAAAGCCTCATTACTTGAGGAGTTTATAAAACTTAGACAAGGATCTATGAGTGTCACTGAATACACTCAAAAATTTAAAGGGTTGTCCAAGTATGGAGCAGTATTAATCCCAGATGAAGTTTCAAGGAATGCAAGGTACATTCAGGGGTTGAATGCTGGGTTGAGTAGAGCCATGTTGCCCTACAAAGATAGAACCTTTAGTCAAGTTATGGACTTGACATTATCATTTGAGCAGCATGATAATGCCAGGGAAAAATTTAAGAATTTCAGAAATAGCAAGAAAGGGAAGAATAGAGCACACCCATATGAGAAGAAGAAGGGAGAAGCAATGAAAAAAGAAGGAAGTAAGGTGGCAAGCTCTGACAGTAAAAAACCTAAAGTGATCTGTTACAACTATGGAAAGGAAGGCCATAAAAAGACCAAATGCCAAGCACCCAAGTCAACTATTCTTAGGTGCTACAACTGTGGTAAAGAGGGGCATATGAAAAGGCAGTGTCCAGAAATGGCAAGGGTGGCTGTACTTGAGGGAAAAGGCAGGGCAATGGAGGCACCTAGCCAAGTGGAAGGTATATTATTTATTAAAAGCATACCCATATCAGTTGTTTATGACATAGGAGCTACCCACTCTTTTATTTCTTATGACATAGTTCAGAAACTGGGATTGATATGTATTCTTGTTGATAAACCATTGCATATTGATAGTCCCATAGGAAGTTCCTGTATTACTAACATGAAATGCATGCAAGTAGAAATATGTGTGGGTGGTCACATCTTTATTTCAGAATTATATGTGCTAAATTACCCTAAGTTGGATATCATACTAGGGATGGATTGGTTAAAAAGATTTCATGCTATTATTAATTTAGAAAATTCTACAATCTCACTACAACTCCATGATGGCAAAAGAATTTTGGTTATGTTTGAGGTAGCAAAAGCTAGGGGTCTGGGCAGGATGTTCAACTGGAAAAATGGTGAAGTTGAACCAAGCCTAGAAAAGATACCCATAGTTAACCAATACACTGATGTGTTTGGTGAAGTGAATGGAATCCCTCATAATAGACCAGTAGAATTTCAAATAAGACTTAAACCAGGGACAAGCCCTGTCATTAAGAAGCCAAATAGGATGGGTCCTAAAGAACTAATTGAGTTGAAGAAGCAAATTGAAGAATTAGAGCAAAAAGGCTTCATTAGGCCTAGTAGTTCAAACTGGGGATCACCAGTAGTATTTGTTAAAAAGCATGATGGTTCCTTGAGAATGTGCATAGACTATAGGGAACTAAATTCAGTCACCATAAAAAACAAATACCCTCTACCTAGAATTGATGATCTTTTTGATCAATTAAATGGTGCTAAGGTATTTTCTAGACTTGACTTAGCATCTGGCTTCCATCAAATGAAAGTGGAAGAAGAAAGTATTAAGTATACAGCTTTCAACACCAGGTATGGCTTGTATGAATACTTAGTAATGCCATTTGGTTTGACCAATGCACCATCCTATTTTGTGGATTTAATGAATAGGATTTTTAGAGACTATTTAGATAAATTTGTACTGATTTTCATTGATGATATATTAATATATTCTAAGTCAGCCAATGAACATGGGAAACATTTGCACATGGTACTAAGTAGACTAAGGCAACAAGGCCTTAAAGCCAAGTTTGCAAAATGTTCCTTCTGGAAGAATGAAATAAAATTCTTAGGCCATATAATTTCTCAAGAAGGAATTTCAGTACCCTAGTAAGGTCATGGAAGTGCAAGCATGGAAGAGACCAAGCAATGTTACTGGGATAAGATCATTCATGGGCATGGCTGGATACTACAGAAGATTTATAAAAGACTTTGCTAAAATAGCAACCCCATTAACTAAGCTAACAAGGAAAGACCAACTTTTCTTATGGACTGAGAAGTGTGAAGGGGCATACAACCAATTGAAGAAAACATTGATGGAAGCTCCAGTGCTGAAAATCCCAGAAGGCAATGATAATCTGGTAGTGTACACTGATGCATGTGGGTCAGGTATAGGGGCTGTTCTTATGCAAGATGGTAGAGTAATAGCCTATGCATCAAGGCAATTGAAACCAAGTGAGACCAAGTATGCACCACATGACTTGGAATTGGCAGCTGTGGTGTATGCATTAAAGCTTTGGAGGCACTACCTATTAGGAGCAAAGTTTGAGCTTTATACTGACCACAAAGCTTTGAAATACTTATTTTCTCAAAAAGATTTAAACATGAGACAACATAGGTGGGTGGAATTCCTTGCTGCCTATGATTTGGACATTATGTACACACCAGGAAAAGCAAATAGAGTGGCAGATGCATTGAGTAGGCAACATGCCAAGTTGGCTACATTGATGATAGAGGAGTTTAAAATGTTATTGGCACTAACTGATGTGGAAGTGGGAAATGTGGAAGAGCAAACTATGGTGATAGATGAGGACATGGAGCACTATGGCAAGCTCAGCCTCATCACAATAAAATCAGACTTAGTGGAAGAAGTGAATCAGTCTCAAGACATGGATGCATACCTAAGAGAGAAGAAGGAACTGTTAAGGAATGGTTCAAATATTGATAAGTTTGAATTGGATGAAAAAGGATTTTTGAGATACAAGGGAAGACTGTGTGTGCCTGGCACAGAAGCACTACAAAGAAAAATCATGGATGTACATCACAAGTCTAAGTACACCATACATCCAGGTGGTACTAAAATGTATCATGATCTAAAGAGAAGTTATTGGTGGAAAGGAATGAAAAGGAGTGTGGGTGAATATGTGGCAAGATGCATGACTTGCCAACAAGTCAAGGCTGAGTACCAAAGACCCAGTGGACTGTTGCAACCTCTGGAAATTCCAAGGTGGAAATGGGAAAGCATATCAATGGATTTCATTGATGGTTTGCCAAGATCAAAGAGAGGTAATGACAGTATTTGGGTGGTGGTAGATAGGTTGACTAAATCATCACACTTCATACCAGTAAAGAGTGATAGAAATGCACCAAAATTGGCACAAATTTTCATGAAAGAAATCGTAAAACTACATGGAGTTCCTACCACTATCATTAGTGATAGAGACACCATATTCACATCAAAGTTTTAGAGTAGTTTTCAACAGGCAATGGGGGTTGAGTTGTGCTTGAGCACAGCCTACCATCCCCAAACTGATGGCCAGACAGAAGTAGTTAATAAATTTTTGGAGGATCTACTTAGAGCCTGTGTACTTGACCATGGTGGTAATTGGGAAGAATACCTTCATTTAGCAGAATTTGCTTACAACAATAGCTACCAGAGTAGTATAGGGATGGCTCCCTATGAAGCTTTGTATGGGAGGCCTTGTTTGTCACCTGCTTGCTGGTTAGAGGTAGGTGATAGGGTGATGTTAGGACCAGATCATGTGAAAGAAACAAATGATAAGATCACACTGATCAAACAGAGAATGAAGGCAGCACAAGACAGAATGAAATCATATGCAGATAAAAGAAGGAAACCACTTGAATTTGAGGTAGGAGATTATGTGTACTTGAAAGTTTCACCTATGAGGAAGGTGTTGAGGTTTGGTAAGGCAGGGAAGCTAACCCCGAGATACATAGGGCCATATGAGATCATAGCAAGAATAGGAAAGATGGCTTACAGGTTGAGGTTGCCAGAAGAAATGAGTGGAATACATAATGTATTTCATGTATCACAATTGAGAAAATGTGTACATGATGAAGCTTCAGTGGTTCAGCCACAAAACCCAGTAGAAGTTAGACCAGATTTAGTTTATGAGAAGAAGCCAGTGGGCATTGTAGCTAAAGAAGATAAGAAATTAAGAAATAAAACTATTAAACTGGTAAAGGTGAAGTGGAGTCTAGACCCTAATGATTGCACATGGGAGGTTGAAGACAAGATAAAAGTCCAGTACCCTCAACTATTTGCAACTGACAATTAAATTAAAGGTAATTTATCATTTATGCTTGCATTCAGTTAATTAAACACAGTATTCAATGTTGAATGTGCTTGCTTGATATATGCTTTAGTTGAATTAAGAAATGTTAAATTGTGGGACACAATTTCTTAAAGGAGGGGTGTATGTGACAGCCCATAATTTAAGTATATTTATATATATATATAGGTTACATACTTTGCAAAAGAAAGTTAGTTAGTTGAAAAACAAAAATTTTCTTTTCTCTGAAAAACAGTGGTGTGTAGATAAATATGCATGTCTTTGTGCACATGCACACTATTCCAGTATACTACCTGAGCAAGGAAAAATTGCATGACCTATAAGTATAGCTACATTAACCCAATTATAATGTATAAATGGCCTAGGCAGTCTTAGTCCTAATTTAAATAAACTAATATATATATATATATATATATATATATATATATATATATATATAATAAACATGGCAACATGCATGGGTAGAAAATATAATAACTAATTAACACACACATTTGGTTAGACACATAAGTTTTATGCATAATTAAAATCAGAAAATGCCAAGCCAGAATCATGCATAAAGTGTGTAAAGAAAATTGCCAAAAATAGTTAAGACAAGGAAAAAGGGAAAAATGGTAAGGAAGGAAAGTGGAGAGGGTGAGCTGTTGGGTGAGATCAGAAATAATGATGGGATTTCTGATGAAAATAAATTACCTAACTAACCTTAAAACCCTAATAACTCCACTATATACCTCATCACCTCCTACGGGTGCACATGAGAAAAACCAGAAAACAAAACATAGAAAAGAAAGAGAAGGCAGGCAGCAGTTAGGAGGTCAATGGCAGACTTAAATCAAGGCTTAGGAAGAAGAACCTTGGTGAGTAAACCCTCACTTGGCAAGGTATTAAGACCTATGGAAGGCAGCCATTTGACCTTTAATTTATTTTAATTCTGTTTGAAGTTTTTCTTGCATTTTTAGTCTAATCTTTTTTTTGTTGTTTCTAAAGATATGTGTCTTGTATTCCTTGGTTGTCATTTAACCTATGATTGATTGTTCATATATGATATATTTAAGGATAAATTGATGATAATTTAGATGTTTATGTACCTAGGAAATATTTTAGGATTAAGCATAAATTTATAAAAAAAAGTAAGGTGCAAGGCAGTAAGAGGAAGTGGTCCTCTGGCTTATGTCTTGCAACTGAAAAGATTGTTAGGATGCAATGGAATTTCCATGTGCTGAATCCTGATTTATCATTTGATGTTCTCTGGAAATAAGGTTGAAGTAATGAGAAAATACACTTTAATATGTGGGTGGACTATAAGGAGAACTAGAGTAGCACTTCACTTGGTAAAGTCTTTAGGCTATGCTTTAATCAAGGTATATCTCTAAAATAAAACTAACTTGAACTGATTTTTAAAGTATAAGTGATTGTTGAATAAATATATATAAGTGAATGAGTATTGATGGATGTATAGAAATTATTAGTATGTAGTGATTGGGGATAAAACAGTGCTGGGCATAAATCTGCATAGAAAATATGGGATGTGTGAGAGAACTTAGTAATTAAACTAAGGACATGGGTCACCTCTATCAGGTTGGGTAAGAGGGAAGTGGGTATGGCATAGTGGTTGGCTTGCACCAAGGTTGGGGTGTGAGTTTGCACATGGCATGATCATGTCCAAAAGCTTATAGTGCACTGGAAAGTAAGAAGCAGTTCCAGGCAATGTGCACCAATGCAACCATAAAATGTGATACTGGATCCTTTTGAAATGAATAACATGAAGTGAATATACATGCAAAATGTATAAATGCTGAAAGTATATGGGAATCTTGATATGCAGTCTCATATTGGTACTTTAGCTTAATGATATGGATGTTGCTTGTTCATGTTTGGGAATGCCTGTGTGATTTGCATGATGGCTGCTATGAATTTTTAAAATAAAGATTTATGTTAAGAAATTAGTCTGAGCACATATACATGTATTTAGCAGTTCCCTCATTTCACTGTAAGGATACTTAAAAATGTGAACATGAGAAAGTGGTTTAATAATCCGAGTAAAACATTTAACTTCTGAAACAAAGGTGATATGGAATTAGTTCCATAAATCTTATGTATTGTCAATTGAATTTACTCATACCAGACTTTAGTCTGACCTGTTTGTTGCTTGCATCAAATGGGTGCTTCACTTACATGGTGAGGCAGGTCATGGGATGTCTGCAGGTAATGAAGAAGCTAAGTAAAAAGAGCAGAAATGTGATGCTAGGAAGAAATTGCTAACAACTGAAATATGGCTTTTGTTGAAGAATGTCCCTTATGTTTTATTTTAAAGACTTATATGTAATTAATGTTTGCAGTATGTTGAGCTTGATTATTATGTAATGAATGATTTTAGGGATTATTATGTGATGGAACCATTACTAGTAAAAGAAAAAAGTATCATGAGTTGAAACTATATTCAGTGGAAAAGATAGATATGTTTAGCTTTACATTATAATTTATAAGCATGCAAATTTCCAGGAATTTAGCAGTAAAGTAATCATAGACCTGAAGCTTATACCTATTTAAACCAATCGTGAGAATATGCACATCGGACTGTTTTAAAAATTAGAATCCACTTACATATGAATTGAAGCAAAATTTTATGAGACAAGGAATAACCCAAATTAAAATGTGTTTGATGATTTTATGAATGAATGAAACTAGTATATTATGATCAATTAGTTTAGGGAACTCACTAAAACAAATTAGTCTAACTGAAGACTGAGGTAGGCAGAGAACAGCTGTACATGACTATGTGCACACAGGTGCACAGAAGCATGCACAACTCATAGCTCATCTGTTTAAAAAGGCAAACCTTGCAAATTTAAAGTTAGTCCACATGTTATATCAAATACACAAATGCTAAATGTAGGAAAATAAATGGGAATTGGTTAAAAAGAATTAAACAGAGATTTAACCTCAGTCTTACTAGTATTACCTTTTTTATATAGACTGAGATACCCCATTACAGAAATACTCTGATATTAGAATTAAAACAAGCACAAAAATAGTTTTATAAAGTAATATATCAATATTTCTATATTGATCAAGTGGATCTTGGGAAACACATAGGAAAATATATACAAAAAAAAATATAGTTGGTTTGTGAAAGAGTGCAACCCTGAATTTAGTTTTAAACTAAATTGAGTCATTCAAAATAAATGACAACTAAGGGTAGGGTTGCCTCAAAAGTCCATGATGCAAGCTATTAACAAATCTTTTAAGATCCTATTCACCCTTTCAGTTTGAACATCGTTTTATGGGAGGTAGCTAGTGCTAAAATTCAACGAAGCTCCTAAAGCTGTCTACAAGCTCCTCCAAAATTCGATGGTAAATAAGGGGTCCTTGTCACTAACAATGGTAACTGGAATTCCATAAAGTCGAATCACCCCTCTGATATAAATTTCTGATAAAGATGGTGCGATCTTATTGCTTCTAACGGGAATAAAATGGGTGCTTTTAGTGAGTCTATCCATTTTGACCCAAATAGCTTCATTGCCTCTTTGGCTCCTAAGCAACCCATCTATAAAGTCCAATGATATATGCTCCCATTTCCAATCTCAAATGGTAATAACAATCCTCTGGACTTTCCTTGCTCAACTTTTATCCTTTAGCATGTCAAACATTTGGAAACAAATTCAACAACGCTCTTCTTCATCCCTAACCAATAAAAAATTCGCTTCATATCCCTATACATCTTATCTTCTCCGGGGTGAATGGTCATCCTTGAATGGTGACATTATGCAAGCACTTTCACCAGCACATTATCAATCTTCAAAACACAAAGGCATCCATCTCTCCTTAAACATTCTTTTCGTCAACCGCATATCTACTAACTTGGGGAAAATGTTCTCCTTTACTCAGCTTACCTAAAATATCTACTATCTCCTCATCCTTCTTTTGCTCAAGTCCAATGCGGTCCATCAATGCTAGCCTAACCTCCATTGCTGCTAAACATCTTCGAGTGGGTTTTGTTGGTGGTTGAAAGTTGAAATTCGAGAGGAACTCTAACTGCCTCCACCCATATATAACACCTAAGGTAGCATGCCTTTGGCTAAAGGTGTCGGTGATGACATTTCCTTTTTCGAGGGTATACTATATCCCAAAGTCATATGATGTTATAAATTCCATCCATCTCCGTCACTCAAGATTTAAATCTTCTTAGGAAAATAGGTATTTGAATAATTTATGGTCAGTGAACAGCTCAAACTTCTCTCGTAAAAGATAGTATCTCCGCATCTTTAAGGCCAAAACGATAGCTGCTAACTCTAAGTCATGAGTTGGCTATCTCTTTTCCCTTTAATTTCCTATTAGTATAAACTATCACCCTTTTTGCAAAAGAACTGCTCCTAGTTCTGTGCCACATGCATCCGTGTAAACTGTAAAAAGCTTCGTTCCATCGGGAATGGTAAGTACCGGTGCACTTGTTAATAGTTCCTTTAACTTCCCGAATGCTTCCGTGCATCTTTCATCCCATGCAAAAACTAGATTCTTCTTGGTTAAGCGAGTGAGAGGGACTGCTATTTTTGCAAAATTCTATATGAATTTCCTATAGTAACATGTTAAACCAAGAAAAATCCAAACCTTTGTGGAATTCTTCGAAATCTTCCAATCTTGAATAGCTTCTACCTTTGTGGGGTCTACAGCTAATCCATGTTCGAAAATAATGTGTCTAAGAAATCTCACCTCCTTCTTCCAAAAGTGGCACTTTGAACTTGGCTTTAAGTTGATGCCCTCTCAAAGTCCCTAGCATCTCCCTTAAGTGATTTTCATGCTCTCCTTCACTTTTGGATAATACTAAGATGTCATCAACAAACACTATGAAAAATTTATTTACTCCTAAATACTCTACTCATCAAATCTACAAACTATGCAAGGGCATTCGTCAATCCAAAAGGCATCACTTCCCATGCATAAAGTCCATCTAGAGTGCGAAATGCGGTCTTTGATTTACTATCTTTTGTAACTGATGAAATCCGACAGCCAAGTCCAAGTGGGAGAAGCTTTTGTCTCCCACAAACTGATCAAACAAGTTGTATATTCTAGTTAAGGGATACTTATTCTTCTTAGTCAACTTGTTGAGTTCTAATCAACACGTAGCCTTAATGAGCCTTCCGCCTTAGTGGCAAAGACAACAGAGGCTCCTCATTCTAAAGTAGTCCAACGAATAAATCCTTTCTGCAACAACTTCGAGATCTGCTTATCTAACTCTTGCCTTTCTTTAGAGGCCATGTTTTTTAATGGCAGAGCGACTGGTTTAGCACCCTTTCCCAAATCAATCCTACTCGATCTCCCTTCGAGGTGGAAGACCTAAGACTTCTTAAAAAATGTCAGAAAATTCTCAAACTACGGGTATAGATGAGAGCTCATCTTGTGATAGGCTTATTGAGTATAGATAGCTTAACTTGATTAAGTTTAGGGTGTATAGCAAACATATATATATATTGTCCCCTACAACTTTTAAACCATACAGCCCTCATATTGCAATCTAAGATAGCCCCATAGTACGACAACCAATCCATTCCTAAGATAAGTCAATATCCCTAAAAATCAAGAACATATGTTTTACAATTGAAATCGACATTACGTATGTCCACCACTAGGTCTTTAAAAATTAGAGAAAGACGTGTTGACCCTCCAATATGATTTGATACTAATATTGGGTTGTGGCAATTTGGGTTTGTAGACTCAAGGAGTCAACTACATTCCTAGCTATGAATGAATGCGATGCTCCAGAGTCAAATAGGGTACAGATTGTATTCCTAGAAACCTGTGCAGTAAAGCGCTCGGCAGATTCAAAGCGGTGGAGGTGCAAAAAGTCATAGCGGGGATACAGCGAGGATATAGCGGGATATAGCTGATGGCTCTAAAATAGCATATAAAACTCGTACTTAATGTTTTTACAAATATATAAATGGTAATTAAATGAAAAATTATCATTCTATTGAATTATAATTAATAGATAAATAATTTTAAACAAAAAACATGTGCGAATATACTTTAAATAAACATAATAATGTTATATAACATAATTTAATTTAGTAGAATATTAGAGTATTTTCATTTCTGAAAATATATTAAAAATTAAATCAAATAAATTAGTTCCATAATTTTTATAATGTATAAATGCAATTTTTTAATTCATTTTATTAAAGAAGATATAGCGGAAATAACGGAATATAGTGGGAATAACGGGATATAGCGGAAATAGCGGGGCTTAAAGCGGAAAGGCTATATTTTGGGGCTATATGGAAA
The DNA here is from genome assembly GCA_030737815.1 of Allium fistulosum. NCBI lineage: Eukaryota > Viridiplantae > Streptophyta > Magnoliopsida > Asparagales > Amaryllidaceae > Allium > Allium fistulosum. The sequence continues at coordinate 1,025,885,815 of CM060906.1, forward strand.
AATCGTAGCGGTAGAAATCCGCTATGAGATATAGCGGGGTTATAGCGGGGTAATAGTAGGACATTAACTACACAGCTAGAAACAAGAGTTGCACCTTCCATTGCATCCTTTCCTTGACCTCTCGATGGAGGTCTACTCGAGATAGGAACAACCTCAATGGCAAAGGCTTGCCCACTCAATCCTTCCTTCGCAAGCTTTGGATACTAATTCATAAAATGTCCCGCCTTGTGGCAGTGGTAGCATTTCCCCTTAAAAGATTCCTTCAACAAACTCACCCTACAATCCTTGGCTATATGTCCTTTCTTTTGGCATCTCCGACATACTATACTCCTTTCTTGAAATTTCCTTTCGACATCTTGTTTGCCCAAAAACTTCCCTTCTTAGCTAATCTTAGAGTTTGAGTATATCCTGCCTTATCTTTCTCCTTCTCCTTCGTGCTAACCATCTAAAGCAGCGCCATCTCAACCATCATCTCATATATAGTGCTAGTGGGTACTTGGTCGGAAGTAATTCCCTGAGTGGGGAGTTCAGTCCCTTAACAAATATCATGGCCATTTTCATGAGGTGTCAATCAAAATCATCCCAAACTTAACTAGTTCCGTGAATCTACTTATATACTCTTCAGAGTGGAGTCACTTTGCTTAAGCTGTATAAATCTCTCCAATTGAAAATTCACCTTATCCCTCGACATATATCATCACTCAAATCGATTTCTAAACTCATCCCAAGCAACAATTCTATCAACGTTCTCCTCCACCATAATCATCCACCAATCTAAGGTCTCTCCTTTAACGTGCAAAGCCGCCATTCTTCGCGTAATCTGGTCCTCCTAACCAAGCTGCCGAAATTTCCTCCCACAATCATTTATCTAAGCCTTTGTCTCCATGAACCCTTCTACTCTTGTATACACCTTTCCACCCGTGTTTTGGAAATCCATGCACATCTTAGAGAAGTCTATAAGGCGGGGTGCTGCTTCAGCAAGCGGGGTAACGGGTGCCGCTAGTGCAACTGGTTGAGAAATGAGAACTCACCCTACATGCCTCAGGTATTGTCAAAACCATTCAAGCATCCCTCGGGTAGTGGGTATCTCTTGCTAAGGGTTCCTAGTCTCAGAAAAATGATTTTAAGCCATAATCTACTATTTGTAGGCTAAACTTTTAATTATAATTTCCAAAGATAGTATTACATGTTGAAATAAAGGTTTGCCTAGTGTGTTTGCGTATGTTCAAAAATAGTGTGTGTATATAGTAGGGTTTCTGAAAAAACTTTCAAAAATAACAACTAACCTACTCATACGTATACCTATCCACATTGATCGGGAATCCTATGCTCTGACACTATATGCAACAACCCGCCTTGAAATGGGCCTAATTTTTGACCCAAAAAAGGCCCATCGAACCTTACACTCATTCCAAAGCTGGCTATTGGTTGGTAAAATTAATACAAAGAACAATACACAGATCCATATATCTACATATTTAGAATCTCATAGTGAAAGGATAAAATATACTATCGGAAACAATACCCATTTTATTTAAAATTCAAATGTCAGAAAAATACCACACAGCACCACATAACAATGCCAAACATCTGTAGTACAATATCCAAAATACATCATCATGTCTAAATGGGTACATTAGAAAAAACAACATAAATAGATAGATAAATAACTGCCACAAGTTTTCATCTCCGCCACCATCTTCAAAATTAGCATCATCTTTGCTAACCTATGTTGTAATGAGGAGGGGGTTAGAGCAACAATGTCCAGTAAATAAAAATCTTGAGCCTTTCTATAATGATACTTGGGTAGTATAATTTAAGTAAGAGTATGTCTTACGCATCCTAGCTATATTCTATGTAAATTTCTTCAATTGTAAGTCCAACTCTATAACCTATACCCTTTCCAATCTAACTCACAAACCCATCTTCAATAGTTGGCCAAAGGCCATTCCTAGTCCCACACATCCACCATTAATAATGTCTTAACAATGTGAGAGATAATACCCGAGTCACTTAATACTTTTTCAATGGGAAATAAGAAGACTCTGACCATTTAATATCTCATTTTAGGCAGGTCGCCGTCATTTACTACCTATTCCAAGGCGGACTCCTCCTCAATACTATCTAGCTGACATTGCATGAAATCTCATCAGACCACTTAATACTTCTTTATGGGAGATGCAGATCCTAAAATAACTACTTATCCTCAAACACGAAGCGGACCCTTCTCGAGATATCCACTATCATGCCTAGCCACTAACCCCAACCATTTAATACTTCCTAAATAGGGAGAAGGTGGGGCCCTCAATCAGCCACTTACTACCTTCAACCTCGAAGCAGGTCCTATGTATTATGACCCGTAACCCAAAATGTGACATCTCACGCCGACTATTCGTAGGTACTGGTTGCTCGATTAGCTGGGCAGGTTTACCCTACAAAATTTAGGACTAACATCGCGTCCTCCGTAGGTACTTATTATAGGCAATGTCCCATAGCAGCCCCAAAGTCACACTGCTGGTAGCCAGATTAACTGAACAGCCTTTCGTATGCTTTTGATTAACCTCACATCCCTATAACTTAGTCAGAATCTACACTCAGTTAACATATTATCATACACCTCATCGCCCTTCCTATTAAGGCTATATAAAGAAAACTCTTATTTCGCCTTAACTATCAATTTCTTTCCTAGAGGGGTTTTAATACTAATTAATAACCTATTTACTACACAATTAATATCTATTAATTATACGTTATTTATACGCTAGTGTGTATGTACACACACATAGATATATGTATGTATGTATGTATGTATGTATGGGCCAAAGATATTTTTAAGTGTGCAAAGATTACGACCTATACTAATCGTTAAATATCAAAACTTTTAAATTTACACAAGTCCAATTCCATATCAACAAACATACTATATATTCGACATTCTCAATTCAACAACAGATTTGTACAAAAATAGAATCCATACCAAACTTATTTTATACTAAAATAGTAGAATCACTATTTATAGGATTTACACTTCAAATCCTTTTATGCTATATTGAACTTCTTCATGTAAAATGAAAACGGGAATTTCCATTTAAATTACGAAAATAGGCAGTGCAAACTACGAATAAAAGAATCTGTACCTTACATAACATTTCCTAACTTATTTCTTTTCAAAACTCTTAATCTAATCCAACGAAAAAGATGAGAAGTGGAATAGAATGTAAAACATTGAAATTGCAATAACTACCCAATTCCTATATTTTAATATAGAATAATTGAGATTTTAACTCAAGAATTGACATTTTGCTTTAGAGGAATTTTGGGATTTTTAGCATGATGTTTTCGTGAACAAAATTACCGAAGGCATATATAAAATCCAAGTTATCCTATATAATTGCTAAAATAAGAAAGACTAACATTTCCACTTACAAAATGTCCTTAGCTCTTCCCTTTTTGGATTTGTTTACGCCTGCTTTAAATCTCTTTCAGATCTCTCCTTTTAGAAATATACAACACGGGAATGATATACGAATTAGATTAAGAAATTTAGGGATTTGAGGAGAATAGAATTAGAAATTGAATAATAAACACCTAAAATTTCTTATCTGAAACCCTAGAGAATTTTCTAAATCTTTGATGAGAGAGACCGACAAAGCTTCGCTTAGTTCCGAAAATAATTTGTGAATAAAGGTGAGGGGTCTAGGCTCTTATTTATAGTGGTTAGAAAGAACCAGATCTATCAGATTTAAGTTGGTTTAACATAATAAAATCTAGACCGTTCACGGTGTTAAAAACCTAGCCGCCACTGCGATTACTGGTCGATCGCTCCTACCTATGCGGTCGACCGGTTAACGTATTTTAGGAAGAATTTTTATTTGTCATTGATAATTTATTTAATACCTTAATTAATATTTAACGTTGACTCTATATTATCATACTTAACCTCCAAGTCCAACTACCATTAATTTTTGAATTTCAAACTTTAGCATTAATTATTTATTTAAATTTGAATTCCATTTAAATTATTAGAATCCGAAAACTTCAAACGTCATTAACTTTTTCGTTTAAGCTCCAATTTCTAAACTTTATATATAGAAATTAATTAGAAAATCGCCATGAACGCAATGACACAACTTTTGTGACCTAATTTCGATATTTACAAAATTTCCAATTTAGCCTTATTATTAATATATTAATTAATTCTTTTCTTATTAGTTAATTTCTTATTAATTTTTATGGAGTGTTATAGTTTCAGACTATATCCTAGGTAATAACACAAAAGAAGTTGAAGAATGGGCAAAAGACCAAACACACTTCTGTGGACATTGAAAACCAATCTCCATAAAGTGTAATAACCAATGGTGAGCCGAGCTAATAAAATATGTAGAGATAATAAATTCCTTATTGGTTCTAGTAGAGTTAGGGGTATGCCCTAGGGGAAATTATGTAATTTTTTACGTATATCTAACTCCATGACAATTCTTTTTCAAAATAAAAAATAATTTTCTCTCTATTATATACTTGTTATTTAGTGATATAAATAATCATGTAATTAATTTAAAGTATATAGATCGAAAATCCTTAAATGATATGTTATATGATAGTAATTATAAATTGTTGTAATTGGAGAATTCATCTTATTGAAATTAACATATTGTTTTAAATATTCCTAGTCAAGGTATTTCGAGAAAGGATATCAATTCAACCATTAAGTTTAGAGTATGTAACGCTCTACAAATGTTGAGAAGTGTATTTATCGTGGCTACTGGAGGAACCAAGAGGTTACATACTGATAGTTATTAAATAACTATGTAATGACTCACTTGAGAGTTCTCTGTTAGTTAATATAATTAAGGTCAAACAGATAATCTCGAAGAGTGATATTACACAATTCCTTGACTTTGGAATATTATGAAACTTTAATATGGACACTTTACTTTGATTAGAATTAAATCATGGCATGGCATCTATCGAACGATTATAGTTGGGTCCGAGTAGAAGTAATTAAAGTGAAACACTATTCAATACAGAATTTGTCTCCTTAGTTATATGAAGTTTGTATCACGGTCAATTATAATCAACTCAAAATTAAAGTCTCTGGCTAAAGTGATACGGCTAATAATAACTGTTATTATTAAACCAAGAATCTTGTGTTTGGAATTACAAAGTTGAAGTGGACGATGTTAGAGTTTTGACCAAAATAAAATTTCGTAAGTCCTAATGTGATATAGCTTTGACAAATAGAACTGGCATAAATTTTCATTACTAAAAGGTACTGCTTAAGTGTTTGTGAAATTTGGTTTTACCAAAAAGACCTGTAAGCGATGATATCGGCCAGATTATCACACCACTAGCAAACGTGACGTATGAATGATGATATTTGAACTTTTCAATGTTAGTCACTGACTGAGTTCATACCTCCGAGTCGCACAACCACATTTGTGATTTCTCTAAAAACCACACGATTTGATTAATTTATAAAATGTTATAAATTGATTAAATTAATTAATATTTATGAAATATTAATTATTGTTAATTTATTTGATGTTTTGGATATTGTTGGCAATTACTTAAAGACGTTCATAAAAGTTGTATTTGCATATATCGATCAGTATAAAACAAGGTTTAAATAATAATTACATAAAAAATTTATTTTGAAAATTTGTGCATTATGATTGTACTAGAGCAAACTATATAATGGTGAGATTAGGGAATCAATTAATTGAATTGATTGAAATTTAAAAAGGAATTAAAGGAGGAAGTTCATAAGAAGAATGGGAAAGGTTCCTTTAATTGTATTAAAATATCTTCTTATTTGATTTCTTTACCAAAGCATAACTTTTCTTCTTCTTCTCTATCATTCATGACCAAAATTTCTTCCAAGAAAACCTCAAAAACATTCAAATCAACATCAAATTAAATTAAAGAAAGGTAGTTCATACTTCTCATATAAGGTGGGATGCTGATTTACATGAAATATGAGGAGAAACCATAAATCAAAGTGTGATGAAGGGCAAGGTTTATTGGATAAATTTATAATTAATTTATGATGTTTAAAATAAAGTTTTCACATATATGTAAATTGTAGCCACTTATTAAAATAATTTTTTAAATTATTCTATGTATTGTGATTGATTGTGAATTCTACTTGTGTATGATTTTAGAAGTTCATGATTTAGTTGGATCTGAAATAACCAATTGTTGTGGAATTTATTTATTGAATTTTATTTTATATAATTGGCCATTGATTTGTCTAACCAAATAATTTATGTTTATTTCATTTTAGATTCGAAGCAAATCCACTTGTTTATTATTCTATTGTGTATTGCTGTAAATCTTCTTTATTTTAATAACTTACTCTTGTTGTCACTCTTATTCTTTTTAATCATGGATCAAATTTTAGTAGATTGAATCATAAGATTATGTGTGTATATATGTATATACATATACATATGTATATATACATATATATTAATTAAGTCTTCTTCATACCTTAAAATTAAAACTAAATTTTATTCGTTTGATTTGTATGTGTGTGTATGTATGTATGTATGTATATACATGTACATATGTATTCATTTATATTCTCGATGTGCATATGAGAATGTAACATGTATATGTTAGTATAATATTACACACACAATAGATAATATTCCCAATATCTGGATGTACATACACACACATGTTTATAATAGTTCATTTATGTTGTTATATATTTGAATGTATACTGATGCATTCCCAATGAAACATTTAGTTGAAATGTTAATATGTGTAATTAACAATATATATATATATATAATGAAATTAAATAAAATATGACTTTATTTAAAACTAGCTGGGATATAATATAACCTCTTTAGACTTCGTAGGCCCAATAGATCCAAAATAGGGAAAAAAATTGAAATCCACCTATTTCACCTACTTCCGACTTCTTCGGTTCCTTCAATTGGTATCAAAGCCAAAAAATCTATGCAGTCTAAATTAGTCATGTTAGGGCCAACTAATTAAGCTTCTCCATTTAGTAGGATGTCTAGAAAAGTAGTGTCTAGGTCGAGTTTTGGTAATCAAGTATCATGCCCTACCTAATTGCTGGTCTAGCCCGAAAGGTGAAGTGAACCCAAAGGTTATCCCTAATAGAAAAGACCCAATTTGAATTTGGGCCTTAAGCTAATTTTCAAAATCAGTTTTGAAATTAAAAAATAATTTAAAAGGCTAAATTTAAAATAAGAAATATATTATTAATGTTATAATATGTTTTTACAAAATTTTTTTGAAAACTTATAACTGAATTTCAAAAAATTATTTATTTGTTAATTAGAGTAATTAATTAATTAAATCATATATATCATTATATGTTACATTATCTTGAATTATTTAAGGTAACGTAAGTATATATATGAAGTTTTTGAAATTAAAATAATTAACTAATTTTTTTAATTCAATTAATTAATTAATAATTGATATAACACACCTATATAAAGATATATGCGTACAACTAAAAGTGTTATAGTATTCATATTCAATACAAAATGTTTAATTGAACAATATAGAATTAATTAAAAGTTAATTAATTAATATGTATACATATATCGATATATACACATAAATAAATTATAAATGTTATAGTCAATTAACTATCTTACATTGTTTATGATGAGTAATAAAATTTCAGAAATTTATATAAAATAAATTAAATAAATTAAAATGATTTAGTTAATAATAATTAAAATTAATTAAATAAGATTTAATTATTAATATACAAAGAATATTATATAAGTTAGTTAAATTATAAAAGGTTATAAATAGATTAAACCTTTATAATATGAATGTATAATATACGTGGAATTGTTAAGAAACCCGAATTAGATTTAAAGAATAAATACATATGTATAGTACGTATACCATGATTTCTGATGTGTCCGATACATGAATCATGAGGGTATTTCATGAAAAATACATTATTCCCTAAATCGATATCATTTAAAAAGAGTATATTAAAGATTATGAATCTCTAATATATATAAGTTGTCTTGTACCATTTATATATTAATAGATTACTTGCATACTCTTTTGTTGTTGAGCTTTCCTTAAGCTAGAGATGTTATGTGTAATATTATTAATATATTGACTAAACAGGGTAATACATGCACGTACTTGTTGAGCTTTCCTCAAGGTACATGCTTTATACTTAGGCCATCGTGGAATGGAGGGTACGAGTGAGTAATCTCATTTGATTTGTTGAGTTTTCCTCAAGGACAAGATGAGATTAGGATAAAGACCATAGTTTAGGAGTTGTAAATGATACAATCGATAAGGTATTATCCATCGCTGGCGGGTCTATGATTTATTGAGCTTTCCTCAAGATCAGAATCCCAAGCCAAGCAAGTCCTAACACCCATTAGAGAAATCAAAAGAATTATAAGTTTTTCTTAAGGTTTTGAGTAGCATAAAAATCTAGTGGGAGCCTTATTATAAAAATGAAATGATAACATTTAACCTTTCTAATATTGTAGGAACATTTGCTATATAAAGTTAATATAGTCTAAATCGATAAATTTTTGCAACAAATATAATTGATAAAATGTTTATCAGTTGAAATATACAATTAAACAAAATTAAAGATTGACAAGGAAATATAAGACATACTCACCTTAAATTTTTTGGCATGCTGTCGCTTCAAGACCCATACAAGAACCTAACTATACACTACTAAATACATTTGTAACTTGGTCGCTTAAGTCTTTATTTGCCTAAGAATTTGTTTGTTTTCATGAGTGTTGAACCCTTAACAATACAAGATATGGACATTTAACCCATATCCGATCACATGTAAATGTTATATGGTGAACGGTCGCAGTTCATAATGTATGGAACTTCAATGAAATTAGTTCATTGGAAATAAGATAATAAACCATTATGTGAAATCATATATTTAATACGATTGACTACAATATAAATATTTCCTTTGAATGGTTTGACCATTTTAGAAAAGAAAAACAAATGCACAAGAGTTAATGTAGCTTAGGCACAGTTGGGATATAGAGAGTGAATAGTCAACCCTACTTCAAAACGGACATCGAAAACGAGAATTGTGTAAAATACAAAAAGATACTTAATATAGCATGTGAAATGTGATTTCTTTTCCAAATTGTGTTATGATGTAGAAAATGGTTTTCTATAAAAGTCATTTCTACAAGTTTAAGATATTTGATTGAATATCTCGACTGTAAACTAGTTACTGTAAAAGAAATAAATAGCCCATAATAAGTAGTTGAACGGAGCTTCATAGTTTATATGCTATTATAGTAAAAGTGAAAATAATAGAAGTATGCTATATAATACTTATCGATGGATGCATCAAGAAACGAAAAATTATTTTAGTAAGTATAACAAATACTATTTATGAAACAATAATTAATTTCAGTGTTGACTAAAAGTGAATATAGTTTTATTTTATTATGAATGTTTTGAATATTTGTTATAAAATAATTCTATTAGAATAACGATATTTGTTGCATTAGCTACATAACACAAAATTGTCTATAACTTTTTACAATTTTTTTTGGGATTAAGGACAAAGCACATGTTTAGTGGGAGCAACATAAGAGTTGGTGAACTCTTCAGACTGGTACATAAAAATGTATGTAGTCAAAAATACAACAATACCAATGTTACACTATAATTTCCATAAAGTACAACTCACGAATATTTTGGAAGAAAGTTCTTCGGCTTGTAATTCTGAGACCTATTGTTTAGTTTTCAACGAGAGCTTGAGCTCCGAACTCAATAGCCGAGAGCATGTAATCCGAAAGTATGATTTAAAATGTCAGCCAAGATCATGACCATTATTCAGCTAAGATAAAAGGTTAGTCGAGGGAAACAATTGCCTAAGCCGAAAGCCTTTCAACAAGTATCAACAGTCAACGGCTCAGATAGCACCAAACTGAGATCAATGGTCAGGATAGACGAAAGGAATCAAAGAAGTGATATATAAAGGCATATTGTCAGCAATCCGCATCAAAGCACTTTTCAACTAGATGATGATAAGTGTTTGAATCAAAGTCGCTTATAACAAGATAGGTCTACAATCTAAGAAGAAGGCTTTTCGCCAATGGCACCACAACATATTGGCTATAAATAGGTAACAATCCTAAGGCACAAAGGGTCTTCTGGCACTAAAATAACTAACATAAAATCATATAGTACTTTCCTATATTAGAGCTCTATTCAAAAACTTATTATTGAAGGAAATTCTTAGATTCAATGTAATAAGTCTCTCGGTTATATATGGGTGACTAAATAAGGAAAGAACAATGGACATAGGGACTTTCAGTCCGAACCACTATAAATGTCTTTGTGTTATTTACTTTCTGTACTTTAAAGTCTTGGCATTTATTATCGTAACTCTGCAATTTGACATCTCATAACCCAAGTTTGACCATATCACGCTTTAGTATCCTCATAACCAAATTCAGCAATCAATTAGCTTCTGGAGTTATAACTTCGGACCTCAAGATGTTGGTGTAGAGAAATCCTGCTCTAACATTTTTGGCGCTAGATGAAGGGTCCGAACCTTCATCATTTGTTCCCCCTAAGAAAATCTAGTGACATCATCCCACCAACCATGACTAACTTTGAGAATGAGAAGCCAACTTCAAAGTTGCCTCTCAACCTTCGCATTCAGCTCATTGAAAAAGACAACAACAAGAGATTGGTTACCCTCATTTCGAAGAAAGGGAATGGTAAAAAATATGATCTTATTTATGAACTTCAAGCTTCCTAGATTGGAAAGCTTTCAAAATATCTCCAAGAATCACTTCATGAATCATCCCAGCACCGAAAGTTTGTTAAGGCCCTAAATAGTGAAACAAGGAACCTTTCCACTGAATTGCTGAAATATGAGGATTTGGTTCCTTTCAATAAGAAAGCCCTCCCAGATACTCAATATGGTGGGTTTTGGAAGAAGTTGAAGCGTAAACAGGTCTTTACCTTACTCAACCAGAGCTTGTCTTATATGTTCTTAGACACTTGTGAAGACTTCTCCTACCAGATTACTAAAGAAGACCCGAAGAGTGAGAAGTATTATGTCTATCATTTGATGAATGCACATGAAACAGAAAAATGCCCAAGCTTTCTTACAAGATCGAGAAGTTTATACAAAAAGCGAAGTTAACCAAATTTATTAAATATTAGTTTGAATATTTAGTTTCAAAATTATTTAAGTTGTTCCATTTTTATGACTCTAGGAGAATTCCATGTAACTCTTGCCAAATGAATGCATATGGCGCTTTTCTACAAAGATGAAGTTGCAAGAGGAATCCCTTTTATCAAACTCTCACGATCAAATGGAAGATGCCAATTTTATTAACATGCTCCACACGATTACAACCACTTTCTCCAAAGTTTCAACTATAAGGGGCACCCTATGGTTTCAGATTTCTTGAAGCTTAATCACCAAGTCTCGTTTTCTTTTTTTGGTGCATTCTTCTTCAGCATAACCCTGATTACCTAGTCTTTACTCTGAAGGTGCGTTCAAGTCTCGATATTTACGGTATCTATTTTGGTATGTCCTCTCCCTTTAAGAACTCTTGCATATCATACTTGCATTTAGGATTTAAGGATTGAAACTCTCCATTGATCTAATGAGATCAATGAACAAATTCATTTTTCCTAATATATATATATATATATAATAACAATACTAACTCCATCAATGATCTACTTTCTCAAACTCGATCAAACTTTTAACTAAACAATGCGATTTAAAAATTATGTGATTTCAAAAGTGTTTTGCAAAATGATTTGAAAGCACTCTTTCCAAAAGATTCATATTTCCCTTTTTCCAAGTCACAAATAGCTTTCCATATAGCTATTAACTTAAAATAGATTTTGATGGTCAACACCCGCTAAAAGAGGTTGTAGATGGCCGATACCCGCCAAAAGTGGTGTAGATGGCCGATGTCCGCCAAAAGTGGCTATAGGTTTGGACCCAACGATAAGTTGGTAGACCTCTCCATAAGAGCACCCCCACAGTGATGTGCTACAAAGTGTAAGGCCTTATAGCCTAGGTTTAAAAAGACATCGAAAAGTAGAATAAATGCTGATAGTGAGTCATGGACAAATGGAATCATGCGTTGGGAAGATCCCTAGTTAGATCAGAATAATGAGTAGATTCCCAATAATACTGAGCCATGGTCATGTAGTACCATGTGCTAGGTAGATTCTTAGCTAGATTAGAGTATTGGGTATATTCCCAATAATAGTGAGCCATGGTCAAGTAGTACCATGCACTGGGTAGATTCCTAGTTTGATTAGAATATTGGGTAGATTCCCAATGCAATGAGCCATGGACGAGAAGTGCTATGCGTTGGATAGATTCCTAGTCAGATTAGAAAGTTGGGTAGATTCCCAATTATAGTGAGCCAAGGACGAGAAGTACCATGCGTTGGGTAGATTCTTTGTTAGATTAGAATATTGGGTAGATTCGTAATAATAGTGAGCCACGATCAAGAAGTATCATGCAAAAGTTTAGGATTTGATGGATTCCCAATAAGATTGGAATCCAAAAAAAAGATTCAAAGTTAAGAAATCTAGTAGATTCATAATAAATAAGGAAGAAATTCTTGATTGTGCCACTGAGCTGGCCCTGGATGAGAATCCAACAATAGAACTCGGTTGGGTCCAAGACATGGTTTCGAAAAAAGTATACTAAGGGAAAAAGGTACCCCCACAAAGAGAAATTTCTAAAGCACACCCAAACAAAGTGATGACTTAAGAAATAAGATCGAAAGGAATAATGTTCTTTTACATATAGTTTGTCCAAGGAAATTTTACAAGGGATAAGCCAAGAAGGATGCCTAATTGAGTAAAGAAATGATAGTACCAAGACTGTATTATAAAATTAAGAGCATCAAAGGATAAAAGTGTGAAAATGAAAGGAAAAGATCCTCAGCAAATAAGTAAGCCAAGATGGTAATTCAGGGATCTCCAAAACAATCTTAGTATTCATGAATTCGGAAGGAATTTATTAACAATGTCATCCCTATCCTCCATCCTCCCCTTTATCGAAAAAGCATTGCGATGTCACTTCTCGAGGTCAGATATTGATTTAGGGCTCACTCCTCTTCGAAGAGAAGCATCTATTAATTTTTAGGCCTAACTTTAACTCAAGGAAATCACTCTTAATCTCAAAGGCCTTAAGGGTTACTTTTAGCTTTTGAAGTTTGGCTACCTTGTCCTCGTAAGATTGGTAAAGAGAAGCATAGTCTTACTAAGTTTTTGAGAAGTTTAGGCAAGGTACTCCCTAAGGAACATCGACATAAGATTAGTAAAGAGAAAAGACGAGAAATAAAGAAGAACTACACATTGGATACTCTAGTTTGGAATATCATATGAAAGTCACGCAGTATAAGGTTGGATGGAAATTTAAGTATTAAAAAGTCATCAAGAAAGTTTCGGTCAAAAAAATAAATTATACAAGCCAAAAGTTATATTATTACAAGGACAAGCTACAGATTGTTTTCTTTATTAAGCGTATTATCATAATGATCCTCTCGTACCTCCTTATTAGAAGAAGCCGTTTCCTCCTCCTCTATCAGGGGTCTTGGCTTTATCCACCACCATGGCCTAGATTTCTTTTTCCTTCTCACGTTCCTCATACCACTTAGCAAAGTTATCCTCTACTATGGTAGTGTTTTTCCCAAGATGGGCAAAAGAGAAAGTCATGTTTTGATCTCGATGGTGAGCATAAGTATCAAATAAAACTTGGAAAGCCCGTATGTTGGCCTCCCTCTCATGCTCATATCTAGCAATAAAATGTTCTTTATCAACCACCCCAGTCCTCGGCTTTCTCCAGTCTCTCGACCTTTTCTTTTAAGGCTTTCTCAAGGATCTCGATCTTACGGTCCCTTTCTCCCAAAGTTCTACCTGATTCCTCTACTTAAGTATTCGCCACTTGAGCTTTAGCTCTGAATTCTACAAACTCCTTTTTCATTGCTTCGACGGTAGCCATCATCTCCATTTTCAACCACCCATATTGAAGGGCGGAGATTTCTACCATAGTCTAGAATGAAGTAAACAGAGTAAAGACACATATTGAAATCGTATGCTTACACAAGAATTTTTACCTTGATGGTTTCCTGGAGGCTATACTTGATTGTTTTTTGGATTCCCGGGGCAAAGGTTGGAAGTCTAGCATGTGTTTCGGTAATGGCATTGAAGAGGTTTCCTTCAAAAGAAATTCTCGTAATCTCAATCGCTTGCTTGTTTTTCTCGGCAGTGGATCAAAGCCCTTCCCCATAGAGCTTTCAATCTTGGAAGACCAGGAAACCTTTTGCTTCTTCAAGCCAAGAGTACCTTTGTTAGAGGACAAAAAGGCGAACCTCTTCTTTTTCTTATCCAGGGAGCCAGCCTTCTTAGAAGAGGAAGTCACTACAACGAGAAAAAGGGATAAGGCTAAAATTAGAATCAAAACTAATTGATACTAGGAGCATGGAATAAGTTAGCTTAATGGTTGAAGTGTGGCACCCTTACTCTCGCTTTCCCCCGGACTGGATTCAGCTTCTTCCCTGTTATTAATGACTACGGTAGAAGCTTTCTTAAATTTTCTAAGGGATTTATGTTTGGCAAATGTAGCAGGAGAGGTATCAAGCCTTGAGTTTTTAATTTGCTTTCGGTAATAACTAAGTGTCGGTATCGCTGTAGAGATGGAATCTTCATGATCATCTTATACCTATCCTTAAATTGAGTGGTCACAGCTGATTCATCACTCTTCTCAGGTCTCTCTATTTGAAATATAGCAAAATGAGGAAGCATGGCATTATAAATAAAAAGGACATCCAAGGACATACTGGCATTATTGAAAGAAGTAACTATTCGATCAAAAGAGGCCTCGACAAAGAACCATTATCATGGTGTTATTTTACTAAATAGATCCTTTAAGGAAGAGGGCCGTAAGAATTTGAGAAAGTATATGGAAAATTCCCTAATGGACTTAGACTCAAGCAAATTGAACAGATAATTGATCTCGATCGTGAATATATCTCGGTAGCCTTTTTCAGAGTATAATATCTTTATAGCTGATAAGGTTGAGTAAGAAGTAGCCAAAAATTGAAAGGGATTAATGCGGTAGAACTCAAGAACCTCAACAAATAGAGGGGCTAAAGGTAAGAATCCCATGTTCTAGATGTTCTATGGACCACACAAAACACCCTGCTAAAGAGTTACTAAACTACATCTTGGAGCCAGGAGCGATTGCCCTAACTTCTATAATCCCATAAGAAGCCAAAATCCCATCAAGGTCTTGCTGAGCTTTAACAGAGGCATCCATTTCCCACCTAAGAGAAGAGGGCAATATACCTAATTATGAAATGAAAAATCAGCATTTTCCCAAGAACAAGAATTAAGCAGGTTAAAGCTAGCAAGAATCCAAATCTAATCTTTAGAAAAGTAGTAATTTTTTTTACCGGATTACATTAATGATCTTAGTAAGAATAATAAAGTTAAATAAGAAATGTACCAGCTTGAGAACGGATATCAAAAGAAGAATCAAAGGAAACTTGGAAATTACAATGGCGGTTTCACAATTTTGAATAGATAAAAAGAAGAGAGAAGGAAGAAAGATTGTTTATATTAAAAAGAATGGCACGGATTAAAGAGAGAGAAGTCTTCCTCACAATAGATCTCATTTAGCAACTACCCATAAGTGGAATGTCAAGAGAATTCCTCAGATGCCAGATCATCCTTGCACAAGAAAAGTGAGGCGCTTTTTGAAGATAACCAATCAAATACTGACACTTGGACTCACATTTAATGCAAGACCAGAACCCGTCTCTTCAAAGTCCAGTCCCTAATGATCATTCACAAATTCCTTACTACAAGTACAATTTTGACCTCATGGTCTCAAGTTAGACTTTTCCACTCAGCACTGAAATAGTTTTGCTTACCATGTAATATAGACAACTTCAAGTGGCAAGCCTAGTTTTTAGAAATCTTGACCTTACGGTCTCAAGTTAGATTTTTCCTTTCGACACCAAACAGTTTCACTTACCACTTAATTTAGATGGTTTCAAGTGGCGAACTTAGTTTTCAAAATTTTTTGATCTTATGGTCCCAAACTAAATCTTCACCTTTCGGCTATTAAAACCTTTAAATATTTACCACTTGAACAAAGCAACCAGCTAAGCCTTCACCTCTAGGCATCGATTTTAAATTATTTTTAAAACCTTTTAGAAGAGGTTAGATCTTTATGAGTTGCATAAGTGAATCAATGCTCTCGAAAGTTCTCAGAATACTATTTCGCTCAAAAGCTCAGAATAAACTTCATAATGGGGACGAAACAAACAAGCAATGTATTAAGCATGACATGACACTATTCTTTCCAAAGTCCACCTCATACCAACCATATGAGGTGAACTTTGGGGGGGGGGCAAGTGTTACACTATAATTTCCATTAAGCACAACTCACGAATATTTGGGAAGAAATTTCTTTGGCTTATAATTCCGAAACTTATTGTTTAGTTTTCAACAAGGGCTTAAGCTCCGGACTTAGTAGCCGAGAGCATATAATCCAAAAGCATGAATTAAAATGTCAGCCAACATCAAGACCATTGTCCAGCTGAGATAAAAGGTTAGTCGATGGCAACAGTTTCCGAAGCCAAAAGCCTTTCAACAAGTATCAACAATCAATGGCTCAGATAGCTGCAGATCAAGATCAACAGTTAGAATAGACAAAAGGAATTAAAGAAGCTATATATAAGAGTGTCATGTCAGCAATCCGCATCAAAGAACTTTCAACCAAATGATGACAAGTGTTTGAATCAAAGTCGCTTATAACAAGTCAGGTCTATAATCCAAGAAGAAGGCGTATTGCCATTGGCGCCACAACATATTGGCTATAAATAGGTGGTAATCCTAAGGCACAAGGGTCTTCTAGCGTGAAAAAGAACTAACATAAAATCATATAGTACTTTCCTATATTAGAGCTCTATTCAATAACTCATTAATGGAGGAAATGCTTAGATTCAATGCAATAAGCCTCTCGACTATACAAGGGTGACTAAATAAGGAAAGGACAGTAGACGTAGGAACATTTAGCCCGAACCACTATAAAAGTCTCGGTATTATTTACTTTCCATACTTTAACGTCTTGGCATTTATTATCGTAACTCTATAGTTTGATACCTCATAACCCAAGTTTGATCATATCACACTTTGGTATTCTCATAACCAAAGTCAGTAATTAATTAGCATCCGTTGTTGTAACTTCAGATCTTGAGGTCTTGGTGTAGACGAAATTCTACTCTAACAACCAAAAACGATCCCACATACTTCTTTTAATTCACAAACGAATTAACATAAAATGAACATGTGTATTTGATACACAAGCAATATATTTATGATAACCTCATTGAATATAAAATCGAAGTATATAAAACTTGTCATGAAAAGGAAAGAAGAATATTCAATTTGATCGAATAGGTGCAGATTTAGGGAGACTGTTCCAAAAGTACCTAGAACTAAATAAAGATTCAATCTCAAAACTCATGTCTCCCTATAATAATAACGATACGGTAAGGAGTAATCAGACTTTATTGAACCAAGCACGACCAATAATGAGTAAAGCTAAGTTAACTTATTTCAGTAAAGTCGAGTACTTAAAAGTAAGTACATACGGTTAAGGACAATTTCATCTAAAATAAAGTTAACAAAATCATACAAGATAAGAGTTGATGAAACAACCCCTACATATCCTAGGTCAAGGAGTGGACTTCTTATGTGAGTCGAGGCTGCACGTAACATTTACTCATGAAGGATCTTGTGTAAACCACCCAAAAGCAGTTTGGGACCGATTAATGTTGATTGACCAATTTATGTTATAACATAAATTCATAAACAAAAAACTTAAATAGTTTATACATACATTCATACATATACATATACATATACATATGCATATACATACACACACACACATATATGCAATTCATAAAATGTTTATGAATACCTATTCTATTGCACTAAGAAACAATTGTTGTTTCAAGAAACACCAACTTCACAATGAATAAATTTCCTTTAGAAATTAGTGGTAGTGAAATGGACTTAGATACAATCCAAAGATAAAACTGGTAACGAAGGATGGAATAAAATTAACTGAACTAAATAGACACAATACAATAGAACGTCTAATGATAAATTTTGCACATTAAAGAGAAATTATGAATTTTAGTGATGTTGAGAGAAAAACTTTCTCAATCTTAAGTAGGCCATTAAGAGTATCGAATCTACCATGTAGCATGATGTGCAAATCCAAAATGAATTCCAAGTACGTTATCAAAATATGAATTTGATATTGGTGCCTAAAAGGATATGATCCATCAGCTACTAAAGTAACTTCAGGAAGAAAATTAATGCGGTTTGAATATAAGCCATGTTGATAAGATAATATCTTAAATTTCAATTGTTAAAACTAACATAACAGATTAGTCATTCAATGTGCTTTAGTCAATTTACATTTCACTAAAAAAATTATTGCTTGGTATGATTTTGAGTTTTGGTACATATATGTTGAAAAAAATTCAAAACATTGATTTAGAATACACGGTTTGCACAAATGTCTCGAAGTCAGTGGAAGCGAAAACCGAGTTTGTAAGTATTGGATATGATTAAAGAAATGATATGAAAATGTTATTTGATAATCATCAAAGTTAAGTATTTTGAAAGAGAAATCAAATAATTTGAATTTCAGCTAAAATTCAGAGGAAGGTGTGTCTATAAGAAAGAATGTTAATAAGTACTAAAATATGTCTCCAAATCTATAAGTAAACAACAAACTTATGATTCTTAATGATGTATTCATATTAAGATCATTTCAGTTCGGTTTAATACTCAACATTGGATTTGTAAATGACCTTTTGTAATCAATATAAAAAGATGTTGAGAATGTCGCAAAATGACACACACACACACATGCATTATATTAAATTGTTTAATATTGAGCATGTAAGATGGATTCCTTAGCATTGGCAATAGGAAATACAGTACATGCCATATTATTTATAATGTCATACTTTGCTTATGTATTTGATACATAGAACAAGCCTCAAATTCGAATTAAGTTTACAATATATTTTGAGTGTTCTTAAGTGTTTATGAAATACTAGAGAATTTGTAACGACCCGTAATTTTCGATAATTAAATTTATTAATTAAATAAGTTTTGGAAATTAATGTTGTGAAAAATTAAAAATTTAAGATTTAATAATGAAAAGAATAGCTAGAATGTAATGTTAGTAATGTTAGTTTAAGGCAATTGATAACTATTTTAATGTAATTCCAATTAAT
Source organism: Allium fistulosum (assembly GCA_030737815.1). Classification (NCBI taxonomy): domain Eukaryota; kingdom Viridiplantae; phylum Streptophyta; class Magnoliopsida; order Asparagales; family Amaryllidaceae; genus Allium; species Allium fistulosum. The sequence goes on from CM060906.1 coordinate 1,025,905,152, forward strand.
TGAAATGATTGAAAAGTTATAATTGTTTGTAAATGGTAAATGAGGAAAATGAATTAAAGGTTATATTAATTGGTGAAATAATATGTAATTAATTGTAATTGGATAAAATCAGTGTTGTATAAATAGTTATAACATTTATTTGTAAATAATAAACTTATAAATGTGATGAAATTAAGAAAAAGGTGACAATTGTTATTTGTTACTTATTTATTTAATATGTTGAGTTAAATTGGAAACCAATTGCAATTAAATGTAATTAAATATTACGTTAATATGAGTTAAGACGATACCTGTAGAATGTGAATGTAATAAAATGTATAATAATATCAATTATATTCATAAGGCAATAATTGATTTAAATAATAAGAGTGAAATCAAGATAAATTAATTTATTTGGATTTCAAATTATAGTTAATGAATTTATTGCAATTGGAATTGGAGCGCTGTAATTAGCGCTATATTAATAGTTAAATTGATATGGAAATTTGTTTTAAAAGATTATAAATCACCAGGTAACCAGAAATGACAAAATTTGTTAATTATAAAAATTGAATTGAAAAGTGATTTAATTAATTTAATTATAGTTTATTTTATTAATGTGAAAATAGCTATTTTGACCACTGTCTTGGATTTCGACAAAACCAATTTCATCGGATCCGTAACGGTGAATTATTGTTTGATTTCAAGTTTCGTAGTAATCGGACTTGTAGTTTAGTCGTGTAGGCTCGAAACGCGTAGAAATCAATTTAATTGAAATCAATTTGAAATAAGCTGAATTTAAAACTAACTTCTTCATACGATGGAATTCGGGCTTGAAACCTTTTCCATTGAGTTTAAAAATATCGAAAACATCGATATATGGGATGACCATTTTCGTTTCAAAAGCGAAACGGGCTTTTCGGGTCGTTATTATCATTTCGTACCAATTCGATGTGTTCTTTCTTTCTTATCGGGCCTTGTCTATATAAATAGATTTTTTTTTCTAAAACCTAGTAGCCTTTCTATTTCTTATTACAGTACGTACAACTCCATCTGTTTGTTCCTCCTTCTCAGATGGTAGAAACCCAAATTTCTAGATTCAATTGCAAATCAAAATCGAATCGAAAAATTAAAACTCCTCAAACTATATCATATTATATATTTTTGGAAAGCTCTCGACGAGCGTAATCCACTGGTGCAATTCTTTTTTGCAATCGAATCACCATTTGTCTAGAAATCAATGATTTAGTTTTCGACGTCCATTTGCTAGGGTTTCGATCCGACGGTGGATCTTTGCCCGATCGACGATCGGGCAGCGGCGTTGGGAAGAGGGTGGAGAGCAGGTCATGGGGTAGTGGTCATTCGTCGTTAAGTGGTCGGAATTCGCCAGAAAAAGGGCTAGAGGCGTGCGGAGGATGTGAGCGTTCCTGGGGTTGTCGTGGCCGCGTGCAGAGAAGTTTGGGTCGGCCAGAGCTTGGCTCGACGTGGGTGGTCGTGGATCTTGTCAGAATCGATCATGGCGGCGGCCTTTGGAGATTGATTGCTGGCGGCCGTGCGTGTAGCAGTAGTTCGAACATGAGAATTAGGGTTTCGCGTGGGGTTGGGGTAGTGACGTGGTAAGCTGACATGTTATTTGTTTTATTATATTATTTATTTTCTAATTTAAATCGTCTAACTTCTAACTAGCATATCTTTCGCATACGACGTCGGATTTACACGCGGTTTGCTCCACTGCGATCGTATCAAAATTTCGGACACTATAGAGCTTGTTTGGTCAAATTCTGAGACTGTTTAAATTTTGGGCTATAATTGGATTTTAAATCAATTTGAAATCAAAGGTGAGTGTTTTGACCCACTCACAACTACTAAATTATCTTATGTTAGTTAAATTGAATTTATAATGTGATTAGAAATTGATTGGTTGATGTTTGATATATTTAAATTGTCATTCCAGTTAAATCTGACTTTTAGTGAATATTATCGCCATTAATTTAATATTAAATTCTAAATTGCCATTTAATTCACTTCATTGATATTCTGTCACTTGTTATTGTTTATTGATTTGTTTGAATGGTGATTGTGATGGATGTTGATTGTTGATATTGGATGACTGGATGTTGTATTTTTATATTGTTATAACACTACAAGTTCTCTATGGGTTGAAATGATACATACCCGAACGATCTGATAGATTAGGGAGAAATCTTTATGGGTTGAAATGATAGACTTGAGCGATTTCATGAATTTGAAGTAAAATTCGAGATTGCGGGTTGAAATGATATATATCCATAAATATAAAACAATTGTGGATTGATATGATATACATCCGTATCACTTGACGATAGGGTAGAAAATTATATACGGACACTAGATTGGTTAAATTAAATGATTTAAATCCTTAAATTTTGAATTCAGTTAAATGATACTTCGAAATAAAATTTGAATTATATAAACTGAATTACTTTGAAAATCCAAGCTTTAAATGTTGAAATTGGAGTTGGTAATGAATTGTTTGAAGAATAAAAATAGAAATTTCAAAGTTGGAATTTGAAATATAAATGAAGTTATTGAAATTGAATTATTGAAAATGTTTGAATGTTTTAAACTCTGACATCTATGAAATTAAAGTGCTTTAAAATTTTAGTTCAACTTGAATTTGAAATCGATATAAATTGAAATGATTTTTATGGGAATTTGAATTGAAAGAAAATTTAGTTTGTTGAAATCTGGATATTGTGACGCCCCACCTCTATACCCACGCTAGCCAAGAACACTACGATGTAGTGCTGTCAACTAGCACGGAGAATAAGGCTGTTGAGGAGCGACCATCTATGTAATTTCTTTGTGCGAGCACCGATATGTCAGATAGTATAACTTTCATTTCGTTTAAGGAGGAAATCTGACATACTGATACAAACTCAAAGATATCACACAGTGGATATATATAATCTTCGGAAACAAATATAGAAATAAACATAACACAAATCAGTCACAGACAATTCATATCACAAAGGCGGAATAAGATATGAATATCACACCTAAAAGTGTATATCAGAGTAGTGATCAAATAAGATCCACAATAACACAAAAGAATAGATACAAGTGCAAGACAATAGAATATGTATACATCAAGGAGTCTAATCTCAAATGTATACAACAAAACTACTAAACTAGAGTAGTTAGCCAAAAGTCAGATGATGGTTCCAGATAGGAAGTCATGAGGAAGCACCTGTAAAATCTCAGTCTGACCCGAGTATTATTTAAGAAGAAAATAATAAACGGATCAGTCTAACTATAATCATCAGATAAAATGAGATATAAGAAGAGATATGACAAAAACATATGATAACCATAAAGCCATACTATGATAAGTATCTAATCGAAAATCAATCCAGAGATTAATCAATATCACAAGAATCTTCTCAAAGATTAAAAGAATGTCATATTCTTAATTTAATTCACCAAGCCATAATAAATGACATACATATCAATGCCAACTGAACAAGGTGGTGAAACATAAATCCCAGAAATCAATAAATTAGAAATCCAGAAATCACAAGAAAGAGGATGGCCAATCCCATAAACTGAACATCGACGCACCTAGAAAGGTTCGCCCCATGTAAAGTCTAGCATCGATACACCTAGAAAGACGTACCCTATGCAAAGTCGAACATCGACGCACCTAGAAAGATACGACCCATGCTCTAACATCGACGCACCTAGAAAGATACGCCCCATGCATAAATAAACATCGACGCAACTAGAAAGATACGCCCCATGTAATGTCTAACATCGATGCACCTAGAAAGATACACCCCATGCAAAGTCGAACATCGACGCACCTAGAAAGATACGACCCATGCATAGACGAACATCGACGCACCTAAATAGATACGCCCCATGCCCCGACTTATTGAGCCGATTGCTCCACGAAGTAAATAAACATCGATGCACCTAAATAGGTACGACCCATGCGAGAAATAAACATCGACGCACCTAAATAGATACGACCCATGCGAGAAGTGAGACGAAGCTCAATAAAACGAGGAACAGTCCTCCACGTGGACAAAGAGACATCGCACATTGCTAGTCTAAACCATAAAATGATCGTCATCGATCATAAAAAAGTGTCGATTACACTAAGCTAGTAAATATAAGAGTTTAGCTTCATGTCCCATAACCACTTGCTTAACTCAAATATTTACGAACAGATTGTAGATCTGCACTAGAAAATTGTCACAAGAGTTTCAATATATGTGAATCGAAATCACACCAATGAGGTATAGACTAACCTTGAAGATAAAGAGATATGTGTGAATCGAGATCACACAAATGGTGTCTAGTCTAACCTCGCAAACAAAGAGACATCGCTCAATCGCTAGTCTAAATCACAAGAATGATCATCATGATCATAAGGAAGTGTCGATTACACTAAGCTAGTAAATATAAGAGTTTATCTTCATGTCCCATAACCACTTGCTTAACTCAAATATTTACGAACAGATTGTAGATCTGCACTAGAAAATTGTCACAAGAGTTTCAATCGAACAAGTCCATAAATTAACCGACGAAGTAAACGCAAGCGTTTCATACCACTTGTTTTGCTAAGCCGTTTAATTAGATTTTCTCATACGAATGTGGTAAAGGTTTGTATATACTAATAGATTGGAAAACAGTTTAAGAAACGAGCTTTGTAATTAAAATAGTGTCAAAATCGTTTTGATGAAAGAGTTTTGATATTTACTACTAGTATAGAAAACCTTTATATTTTTAAAGTGACAAATCACAAAACGATTGTTGAAATGAATCGAATTACATAAAATTCACGTTTGAAGACGTGAGTAAAGTCCAAAGAAATCAATCCCCAAAACCATCAAAGTAAGAAGTTCTGTTGAATGTTTTTCAGATAAGATCACCTACGCAGAGGTGTACGGGGTTCGGCCTAGAGAGGACAAAATGAGGTCTAATGACCTAAGGGGGATAGGGTCGAGCGACCTAACGAGGTACCATCCCGAAAGAGGAGTCATCAAAGTCTTAAGAAATGATAACAACAAATAGGAGACAACACGAATCGATTAAAGTTGGAAATCACACAAAATAGGCGAAATAGGCAAACAGCATCAGGTCGGTCGGCCGGCTTCAGGGCTCGGTCGACCGGACCCTGTTCTGAAAAATAGTTCGGGAAGCAGGTCGGTCGATTGAGCTCTGCAGCCGGTCGACCAAACCCAAAACAGAGAAGTGCTTAGCACTTTTGGAAGCAGGTCGGTCGACTGACTACAGAGCTCGGTCGACCGGACCTGTTTCCAGCACTGCCCAACTTATCAAGTTCATTGGCCGAATCTCGACCAAATTGCATTTTCGCGAGCAACGACACTAAGGATTTAAGCCTAACGACAACCCGGGCTTATAAGCTCTTCAATGCATCACAAAAATCATGATCAAAGATCAAAGTTTGGATTTTTAAAGAATTGAACTCAAAACACTAAAAATTGAAATATCACCAAATCAATCCAAACAAAAGCAATTGCACAAGAATAAGTGTTAGGAATTCATACCTAACAATCGAAGATAAATATAGATTAAGATGTGAGATAAAAATCTCACCTTTGAACCCAAACGAATGAAGAAGATGCTATGGAGCAATGGCAAGAGCAATTACTCTTCAATTCCAACTCAACAAGCTTGAATTCAAAGCTTAAAAAGAAGAACATTCCCAAAGTTAGGTTTAGGAATTTCTGAAATCAAAGAGAGAATGTGTTGGAGAAGAAGGAGATGAAGCTTACCAATGGGTTCTCTTTGAATTTGGAGCTAGAACAAGAATTTGCAAATGGAACTAGGGTTTTGTAATTTCTAATTCCTCTTCCTCTCCACCATTTTCAGTTTGCTTGAGGAAATGAAATGAAATGGGAGTGAATGGATGAAGAGTTAGAGAGCTAGGGGGTTAAGTGGGGTTAAGGGCTGAACCCAAACCCAAGTCCAAAGTGAAAAGTAGCAAAAATTCCACTAACTCCAAACATATCGAAGTTTATACTTAAAAGATTGCAAACAACGTTTTGAACTCAATGGAAGTGGTCTCGAGTCCTAATTCGACTGTTTGCAAAAAGTAGCTTTTTGGACATACATCCGACGAACGATGTTATATTTAAATAAAACATTTAAATATCAAATCGATAAATACGCGGGTTGTTACAGATATGGTCCAGATTTGTTGAAATGAAAGAAATAGCTTAACTTTGATATCAATTTTAAATTAATTATTTTAATATAAACTGTTTAAAAATTTATTATTTTAAAAGTCCTGATTATTAAGATTTTCAAACTATTAAACTAATTAAATCTATTTTAAACTATTTAAATCAATTTAAACTATTTTAACTTATTTTAATCTATTATAATCTATTTAACCCAATTTAATTTATTTTGACCTATTTTAAACTAATTAACCCATTTTATCTATTTTAAATCTATTTAATCTACTTTATATCTATTTTAAATCAATTTAATCTATTTTAAATCTATTTAAACTATTTTAATCTATTTTTAAACTATTTTAGAGTATTTTAACTATTTAAAAATTTATTTTAAACTATTTTAACTAATTTAAAATATTTATGACTATTTAAACTATATTTCTAAATTTTTAATGGTGCAAGGTTGAATTGTTTATATTTAAATCCTTGATTCAAAAGCAAATATGGTTTAATGATGTTATAACCTAAGTTGGGATTTGAAATAATAATTACTAGTGAAATGACATATTTGAGTGAATATGATGATTTTGAAATGAGGATTTAACCTATTTTGTAAATATGATTTCGAAAGTGAATATGATTTCGAAAGTGATATGGTTTGAATTGAATATAATATTTTGATATCAATTATGAATCGGTTTTGGAAATGTAAAAGAACTATCCGGTGTGAAATAAGCATTTGGTTGTTAAAGAGACCGGGATCAGATATTGTCATACTCTCTGCCAATACCGAAAACCACTTTAATAACTGTGTACGTGGTGGAGATTCCAGAATGAAGTAGGATGGTTTGGCGAACGATTCTGTATGAGGTATTTATGTAACCCTGACTCCCGTGAGTCAGCTTGATGTGGCTAAAACAGGAACCACGCCGGGCCAAGTGAGGTCACACCTCCGATCGGACACATTTCTTCGATACCATATTATGACTTTGTGATTGATTTGGTGGCCACCCCTTGATTTTGATTATGGGAGTGTGTTCCGAGGAGGGCGGTAGTAGCTGCTATGCGTTATCACCAGTCCGGATCCGCAAAACGGTAGTATCCTACCCTGGGCATTGCCTCGCGTGCCTTGTCACATGCCTTATTGCACCTTCTACGAGTTTGTTTTGTACTGTACCTATGGAGTGCCCCCTGGGTAAACCACCGGTTTGGTGGAGCTTACGGTACTGTATAGACTGCAGGAATATATAAAATGTGTTAAGGGGATATGGGTAACGCCTTAACGCTATTTTAATACTTTACTTTACTGTAGACACTATAATAATAGAGTATTGTACTATGTATGTAGATAGTTTAACGGATCCTTAGGAGATGTAATCCGGAACATCTCTTAAGTTATTGCACTCACGTTAGACACTGGATAGGAGAGGTCAAACCCCGTAAACATCTCTGATGCCGTTACACTCATATTTATTTACTATTGATTTAACTTACATAAGATCTTTTAGTTCCGACTCGAGTGTTTTGTCTTTTCAATTCGCTCGGGTCAGTCTGAGCTTTCAGTATATCAATGACTGCTTTTGGAGGACGAAGACGAAGATTTAGTTCTATTATTATTTATTATATTATTTCCACTGCATCATGTTGTTCCGCTGCATTTATTTATTTATTCATGTTGTATGTAACTCTGATCTGTATCGTAAAAGTATAATCAAATGTTATTTGTAAAACAGCTTCATGAACTGTTTATTTGATTATTATATTTTGTCATTCCGCTATGAGATTTTGTGTTTGTTTTATTTCTTTCTCTTCTTTTCTTATTTACCCCATAACAATCCGTCGTTTTGAATGGTTTGAGTCTGACGTGTGTGATTTATCGTCGATTTAAACCATCCAAAAAGTTGGGTCGTTACAGAATTGTTTATAGAAACAACAAAACCCCTGTGACGAAGTGCGTGGACTCGAACTTCATTAGAGATTCGAGTATAGTGCATCAATCCTAAATTTATGTTCAAACGTAATTTAAGAATTATAAGTTGCAATTGTTCCAAATAATAAGTAGTATATGATTCAACAGAAGACTACTACAATGTAAGAAGTATAAATAAATGCACAAATTTATAACTGAGCCGAGGGTGATTCTAAATGTTTAGAATCCCATGCCATTGCTATATGATAACAATGTCGTGATACAGTACATAAGAGAACCAAGAGCTCATTAGAAGTCGAGAGATATACTTCGAAAAGTTCCATATGATAAAGGCTGTTTATCGGCATCAAAGATAGTTGATTGATGTAGTAGATAACTAAAAAAATAACTTACCCATTCACCAAGGGACTAACCTAATTAATATTGAGAACTAATCGATGAGGTCAGAATAAGATTCCATAATTGACCCCATGTGCAAGTGGTAGATAGATAAAATTAAGGGTATACCCTAGAGGAAATTATGTAATTGTTACATATATCTAACTTTATGACCAATCTTGTTCAAAATAAAATGTGTTTTTTCTTTCTATCATATACTTATTATATAGTGATATAAATAACTAAATAACTAATTTAAAGTATATTGATGGAAAATCATTAAATCATATATCATGTGATAGTAATTACAATGTGTTGATATCGTGAGAATTTTATCATATTAAAAATAACATATTGTTTTAAATGTTCCTAGTCAAGAGGTTTTGAGTAAGGATATCAATTCATCCGTTGAAACTAGAGTATGTAAGGCTCTTCAAATGTTAGGCAGTTTAATTATCATGGTTATCGGGGGAACCAAGGGGTTACGTACTGTTACTTATTGGATGAATATTGAATGACCCACTCGAGAGTTCTCTATTGGTTAATACAACTAAGGTCAAAGGCAAACAGACAATCTTGAAGTAACAATGTTACACAATTCCCTTGATTTTAGAATGTTGTGGAATTTCAATATAGACGCTCCACTTTGATTATAGTTAAATCATGGCATGACATCCATCGAACGACTATAGTTCTAAGTAGAAGCATTAGAAGTGAAACACTATTCAATAGAGAATTTGTTTGCTCAGTTATATGGGGTTAGTATCACGGTCAACTGTAGTCAACTCAAAATCAAAGTCTGGCTAGAGCGATACGGTTAATAGTAGAATTTATTATTGAACCAAAGATTTTGTGTTTGGAATTACAAAGTTGAATGTGGACAATGTTAGAGTTTTGACCAAAATCGAATTCCATAAGTCCTAATGCTATATAATTTTGAGAAAGAGTATTCGTGTAAATTATCATTACTAAAAGGTACCGCTTAAGCGTTTGTGAAATTTGATGTTATCGAAAATGCATGTAACCGGTGAATTCGGCCAAACTATCGTACCATTAGCTAAGATGGCGTGTGAACATTGATATTTGAATTTTTCAATACAAATCACTGACAGAATTCTCACCTTTGAGCCGCAAAACCACATTTGTGACTTGTCTCAAAACCACATGACTTTATTTAATTTGTAAAATGTTATATATTGAATAAATTAATTAATATTTATGAAATATTGCTTTTTTCTAATATATTTTATTTTTGAATGTTGTTAATAATTATTTGAATGCATATATAAAAGTTATATTTGCATTTATCGATATACGATACCAGTATAATTTTAAACAAGGTTTAAATAATAAATAATTACATAAAAGTTTTTATTTAGCAAATTTACAAATTAAGAATGTGTTGGGTCAGACAATATAGTGGTGAGAGAAGGGAATCAATTAAATGTATTGACTAAAATTCAAAAAATAATTAAAAAAGGAAGTTTTGATAAAGAGAATAAGAAAGGTTCCTTTAATTCTATTAAAACAAAATCTCCTCATTTGATTTCTTTAATAGAACATAACTTTTCTTCCTCGTCTTTGTCATTCATCGCCAAAATTTCTTCTAGAAAAAACCTTAAAACAAATTCAAATCAACAACAAATTAAATTAAAGAACGGTGGTTCATCCTTCTCTTGGAAGGTGGGATGCTGAGTTACATAAAATCTAAGGAGAAGCCGCATATCAAGGTATGATGATGGTCAAGGTTTATTGGGAAAGTTTATAATTCATTTAAGATGTTTAAAATAAAGTTTTCACATATATGTTAATTGTAGCCACTTGTTAAAATTATTTTTAAAATTATTCTATGTATTGTGATTGACTGTAAGTTCTATTTGTGTATGATTATGAATGTTGATTGTAAAGATCCGCCTTTTCGACCCCCAAATATCGACACTAATATATCCATGATATTCTTGTGCAGAGCATCCAAGTATCGGAAAGATAGATTGTTAGGGTAAATAAAAAGAAAATAAAATGGAACGAGACAGAATTAACATACTATCATAATCTCACAGCAGAACGATAACATTCAATATCAAAAGACATTATAAAACTGTCATTCTAAGATACACAGCATTTTAGAGTTACAACTCTAAATACTATCATAAGCTTGGACAATTATAACAACCCGTCCTCGCCATTTCTGATATGTAAAATATAGTAATGCATCAAAAATAAGAATACTACGATAGGTGAAACATCTAGCTCATCTCCTCGAACTCCAATGAACATCAACGAAAACTTGCCTTTCTCAGACTACTCAAAAGAGCACACAAGGAATTTAAGGAAAACAAAAATCACGCATTAGATATAAGTCTAGTATGAGAAACTCAAGAAATATGTGGTCATATATAACAGTACTTTTGAGACCGTTTGAAAATGGTAATCCCCTCAAATGAACCACTCATCTAATAAGTACATATGGTGATAAATAGATAATGTTTATGGTGTAGAATATAAATAAAAAATAGCCATGATGCTTACATTGATCACACCACAACAATATTGAGAGTACAATCAAAACCGCTAAGGTATGTTCGCATAGTGGATTTTCCACGAAGATCTCTCTAATCAAGCCAGATCCGAACTCCATGCTCAATGATCAGAAACCACCTTCCGAGCATTGTATATCTCCAGATAAAATATACCATAAGGTAAACACAACTGGCCCACGTACGAACATTGGTACAAACCATGTGGACCGAAGTACCATCAACTCCCGCACACAACGTCGATAAGCATACTCTAGATATAGAGTTGATATACCCTATCGTGGGTTAGCTAAACCTTAGGCTGTGCAGCCTACTATGTCTTTAGCCATTTCCGATATTGAGGTCACCTTTGGCATCTCTCACACAAGTCCTCATCACTCGAACATAATACGAATCCTTAATTGAATCCCAACATCTTGAACAGATAATGAATCTCTATATAGATTCCTGCATAAGTCCTTCGACGAATGCTAACGTTGATCTATCCCATGGACTTACCTTAGAATAGACAATTCAACTCTATAGCATTCCACTTCACAACTGTTCCCAAAACAAAGAACCCGTATATTAGTTTTGAAGTGGTATACAATAAGTAAAACACTTATCGATCCTAATCTCTTTAAAATTAATCGATGAGTTTCTGGTAAACTCAATTATGATTCTTTTAGAAGTAAGCGAAAAATATATAAAGAAGAGTCCTCGAGGATCTCGTGTATATATAAGTTCTTAAAGCTAAAGACATTTCATACCAATGCTCTTCCCCAGGGTCTCTCAAAACATATGAAACCATGAAGCTTTAGATACTTCCAAAGTTAATTTGGTTAAGTCCGATAGTCGACTAATCGACTATCAAGTTCAAAATAGACGATCGCATGACCAAGTCTCGTATACTTATCACGTTTCCAAACTTTTTAACTTACACTATCCCTTGGTCAAGAGTGAAGCCAGTTAGGTTAGAGTACTATTTGCATCAAAGCGTTGCCTAGACACTTCATTCTTAACTCTCACAGATAGACAAACCTACTTCATCTACTTTTAATGATAAGTACACGACTAAATGCTTTCCATAAATGAGTAAACATACAAAGCACGATCAAGTCACATAAAGCACGATTACGTCACATAAGCGACTTCTAATCCCTTTTTTATTTAATTAATCCTTTTTTCTTTAAAACTTCTTTCATTAGTAAAACCTTCTTTTATCTAATAGAAACTCCATCTATCAATTTCTACTATTCACATGTACTCTTTTTCATACTAAGAACCGTATCCATATTCTTATTCCAAATAGTATAAGAATATTCACAAATCTTAAACAAGATTTCACATTTTCACAAGTACACATTAATGGGTTAAAAAATGTCTTTAAAATATTTTTACTACAAGCCGAAAACCGTTCCATTTATAACTATCATTAAAACATTCTTTTAAAGATCTAATTATATTACTACGTACAATCAAAAAGGGTTAAAGACAAATGTTGTTAACACATTGCAACAACAAACCCAAACCATTCCATACTTGCCAATTTTTTAAAGCATTCATTTTAAAGCTTTAAATATATCTATACTTATTAAACAAGGTAATAAACTTTTATTTAACTTCCCAAAACTATTTTGTTATAACATAAGTTTTATAATCCAAAACTTCATTTATTCCTTTATATAATACTTAACTTACCTTTTCAAAACTTATATACATACACACTTTAAAAATACTTATAAATAGGTTTGAAATATCTATGTAAAATATTACTTGAAAATAACTAATTTATAATTTGATGAAAATAAATAAAAACATGTTTTATATTATAAAACCCCTTTACTTTGAAAATACATATATAATTATTAAAAATAGATTCAAGCTTCAAACCAACTTTAAACTTCTGAAAAATATGTTAGAAATCCCTTAAAAGGATTGTGGAAAAATACCAAATTTAAATATAATTTTTAGACATTTAAAACCTCAAAACAACTTACTAACAACATTTATAAATGCTGTTAAAAGTCTTGTAGAAGGAACAACATAAAAAAGCATGAACTTTGCGACTGGTTTTCACCACTTAATAAAATAATTTAAGACTTGAAGTTTTTATAGTAAGTACTACCCTTAGTTTACTTAAGAAAAATGGAAAAAAACCCCTAAGAATAATTTCTAGTTTATTTATAAAAATTCACGAAAAAGGTATATTTCATAATGTATTTATAACCACCTTTTTACTCTAACTTTAGCCACTTTTGTTGACCAGTTCCAAAGTCTGTTAAACATTGATTTTTTTTCCAATAATAAGTACACATATAGTACTTATTAAAAATGAAAATAAATCCCTAAGGATGTCTTACAAATTAATTACAAAAATTCTTAAAAGAAAAGTATTTTAAAGTGCTCATATAGCGCTCTTCTTCTCGCTATAACTTTTTGCAACTTTGTTTCACAAGTTTACGAATGAGCTATACTTACATATTTTCCGGTAATAATATACTTATAGTACTTGTCAAAAAGGCAAAGAAGCCCCTAGGATGTCTTTCAAAGTTGACTTTGAAAATCGCCGAACACAAGGCATTTTCAATCCACCATAGCGACCTTTTCACTTCTAACTTTCACAACTTTGTTTCACAATTTCTATAACTTTCCAAATCAATTCCTTGCTACCCCCATACACCAAAAATCTGTAGATCACAACCAAAATAAGTTCTACCAAGTTAAGATCACAAATCTTCCATTAACACAAGTTAAAGTTAAGGGATATCAAAGTGCACCGATAGCGAGTATTCTCGCTTCAAACAATTTCAAACATACTTCAATTCAACACACAATCCAAAAAACCATTTAAACATCAAGTCAAGGTCATGCCACATGTTATAGAAGGTAATAAGAGTGATGTTATACAATAAAATTTGTCATTTCCTTTCAAAAGCAAGATGGTCCAAAGTTTATAACTTTAATTTGTTAATGTCACTTTAACTTTATATTTGCGCATACACATATACACATAATATATACATAAAAGATAGTAAGATAACTCACCCAAAACCAAGCCTACTACAAGCTCAAACACATAAAAATCAAAGAACCACTTCCTACCATCACCAAACCCCTAAGACACCACCTTTAGCTCCAAAATCACAACACCAAGCTCCCCCCCAATATCCATGCTCATGGCCTAATTGAGTTCATTGAGTTCTCCCTTTTTCTTTAACTTTCTTCCACTTTGACTTTATATCGATGCTTCCTAAGATGTTCGTAAAAGTTTGGTGGAGTCTGGAAAAGATTTGAGATAAGTAGAGAAAGATTACTGAAGAACAAAGTTGATTAGTGCTAATCCACTTCCACCATTTTTGAGTTTTTATTACATTTAAAGCTTATAATTTATGAAGTGTTTAACACACTTAAAACCTCTCTCTTAGCCACTTTGGTGAGCCAAAAAATCCCCCTATGTGCCTTGCATGCCTTTTATTTTACACCTGATCTTTTTAGCAAATTATCCTTTTTGCCCTTACATACAAATATCTATCCAATACATCATGTTGACATCCTCAACACTTTATTTTCCATAAATGTAAAAATATTTTTATTTCATATTATTGATTTTCTAAGTGTTTTAGTTGATGTAAAAAAGTTTGGACAACTTCCGATGAGTAAAAAAACTATTTAACGATAAAACGATTTTTGATCACATTATCAATTTTTCTTCAAAGTATATATTTTTTTAAACATTTTTATAAATCAACTTTACTATCAGTAGTTATTAATTAAAATAGGGTTAACAAGATTATTAAATCACTTTAATCATATTTAATCCAAGATTCAAATATTTAAATAATCCAGATGTTTAATATGAAGTGTCCGAACATTGATGATTTAATTGGATCTGAAATAACTAATTGTTATGGAATTGATTTGTTGAATTTGGTTTATATAATTGGCTAATGATTTGTCTAACCAAATAATTTATGTTTTATTTCATTTGAGATCTAAAGCAAATCATCTTGTTTGTTATCATATCGTGTGTTGCTATAAATCTTCTTTGTTTTAACAAACTTATTATCATGCTTATTCCTTTTAATCATGGATCAAATTTTAATAGATTGAATCATGAAATTATGTGTATATACGTATATACATATACATATGTGTGTATATATATATATGTTAATCAAGTCGCTTTCAAACCTTAAAATTGTAAACTAATATTAAAACTAAATTTACTTGGCTAATTTGTTTTAGATTAACTTAATTTCATGTTTCAAAACTAAATTTTTGTTTATTACATATATGCATGTACCTAAATATAAAATTTATGTTTCAGATCTAATTATGTCACTAGGATCAATAAATTAACTTTTAATTTTTTAATGATAATTATATGTCTTTTCAGATTTAGATATAACATAAACTTCTTTTGTTTTTCAATGGTTTGGATGTTTGTTGTAATTAAGTTTGAAATTCCATATATTATTAAATAAATTATTACATTTGTGATTGTGGAAGAAATGTAAAGTAGAATTACATTATGTGATTATTTCCATTTTTCTTAGATTTGAGTTAATTTAGTTGCAACATAAATGACCTTTCCATCTTCACTCTTGTAATTCAGTCTTATTTTAGTTGTCTACTTTATGTGAATTATTTTCATACCTATATATATAATATAAGTGGCAGCAAAGATTACATCTATGCATATATATGTCTAAACTATATATACGTGGTACCATCAATATGTATATACAAACCATATACATATGTTGTAGTATACTCAAACATATGTATATACTTAAGTATTTATATTCTCGATATGCACGTGAGAATGTAACATGTATATGTAAGTATAATATATAGACACACACACACAATAGATATAAATCCAAATATTTAGATGCATATTAGTTCATTTATGTTGTTATATATTTGAATGTATATTCATGCATTTCCAATGAAACATTTAGTTGAAATATGAACATGTTTAATTAACAATTTATATAATGAAATTAGATAAAATATGATTTTATTTAAAACTAGATTGGATCTATTGTAACCCCTCTAGGCTTCATAGGCCCAACTGATCAAGAATAGGAGAAAAATTGAAATCTACCTAATTCACGCACTTCCGACTAGGACTGTTCCAACAGGTTCTTAAGTCTTCGTGAAATACAACCTTACCATCATCACTTTCTCTGGCCTTCTTGCAATGAACTATTCAGGAAGTACTTTGGATCATTCCAAATAATTGTGAGCATCGAAATGGTGGCATCTAAACTTTACTTACCATACAATGCAAAAATCCATCCCATCTTCCGCATCTCCATTCTCAAGTTGTGCCCCAATTCACTTTCCACATCACCATAACCACTACCTTCTACACCCTTAGACTTTGAAGACAAGGCATGCACCAAGGGAGAGGCAATGATATGGAAGACTCTATGCAAGTATATGGCTCAACCACTTGTCCACATCGCACACAAAGCCAGCTCGCTTCATGGATTAAAAAACCTTGGATTCTCCACTCAGCATTTACGGAAATAATATATGTAGAAAATGCCAAAAGTTATGAATAAATAAAGCTATAACCAATTTCTTGTCTTGTCTTAGCACTAAAGGAATGATTAGAAGTAGTCCTTTGTTTTTATCGGTCCATGTGTCAAATGTTGGTTAGGAGAACATGTATAAGAATGGCAAAAATATATGAAATGAATATGCAAAAATCCGATAACTTCTTATTCTACATGTCCTCTCTTCTTCTTCTTAATTATTTTATTTATGCAACAAGTTCAAAAATATAGGCTCTATCATTCTTTCTTTTTAATGATTACAAATAGGGTTTATGTGACGATAATGAATGGAACGGTAGTATTATGTTGGAAATTAATTAATAATTATCTAGTTTCCAAAGTTATATAAATTAATATTTATTAATCTTCAAATCTTTTGAAATTCCACATTAATTTAATTTTCATTGCGGTCTTATTAATTTATAGGGGCGCATGCTAAATATTTAATAATGTATTTTATGCTAAATTTTGATTCACGTGATGATTAGTGAAATAAAGATTGACTCGTAACATCTTTCAGTATCAATGCACTGTAATAAAGAAAGATCATAATGTCTTTGAGTCATCAATGCATAAGATTTTAGTCCTCTCCTACTATATAAACAGAGATATCTTCACCATTTAGATATACTTATAACATACAATTTATTTTAGCAAGGGATAGCAATTCTAAGATTATAAAAACACCATTCCTGGCTATTTCTTAAAAGGAAGAAGAGCACCATTCTAAAGCTTCAAATCGGCTACTGGCATGGAGAAAGGTTAGTGATTTGTTTGATTATTTAATTGTGATTACATGAAGGTAAAATCCTTTTTTAGGTAATTTTATGTAAATAAAACCAATAAGTAGTATAAGAGCGAGGTTCTAACAATCTTATGCTATCCATAAATGAATAATTTCACCATGAATCTAAAATCAGTAAAAGGTTTTCAGCTAAATTTTGCCTTTTGTTTAGGCTGTCAATATTTTTTATGGGCCATTCGAGTTTGTTTAAGCCCTTAGAATCCTAGTTTTACAATTCAAGGAAATAATGTTAGGGCTTATAAATTTTATCAAAACACCGATAGAAAGATTCTGCAAAAGGTTTTGAATTTATGGCATAATTCTCTTTCGCTATCTGATGAAAACTCAATTTTGGTAAAATTCATGTATTTTGTGTTCAAAATATATGTGTCCATGCAAATCTGATTTAAGACCATTTGTTGATGTTTTGATATAGTTAAAAATATGCTGATTACTTATAAATTATTCATATTAATATTTGATTGAATATATTAAGTCATATAATGTAAGAAATTATTATTACGATTTAAGTCAAAGGCCAAACAAAGGCTACGACTACATGAGCAGATAATATATTTACATTAAGGTCTGTGTTTATTGTAATTTGGGTTGAAGTGCAACAAATGCTGATATTCAAATGAAACAAACATTAGAAATATTATAAAGTTGAATAGTTGATATTAACTCTATTAGTCATGGAATTTAAAGCTTAGGTGACAAACAAAGTTTTCAAACTTATTGAGCTATGACAAATAAATTAAAGAGAAAATTTCTTTAGAATTTGAATATTATATGATGATTAATAAAGATTATATAGCATTTGTATTCATTAAGAAATTTAGCAAATTATAAATTAATCAACAATTCATTATCGATCCTTTTTTATTATAGTTGTGTGTAAAAAATTAATTTTATGAACAGTTGCTCTTAACCTGTTGTTCCATGCTCAATCCTATGCCAAATTTGATGGCATTAACTTTTCTGAATAAGCAAATATTGTTCAGATTAGGAATTCTTGACCTAGACATGTCTATCATGAATGATGAACCCACTGTTATTACTTACACAAGCAGTGAGGATGAGATAGATGTTTATGATGCATGGTCATGATCTAATAGACTAGCACTAATGTTTATGCATATGTGCATAACACCTAACATTAAGACATCACTACCTAAAACAACAAAAGCAAAAGAGTTTCTGAACAACATCAAAGATCGCTTCCGTTCTGTTGATAAATCCCTTGCTGTGAAACCGATGGCAGATTTTCCATACTGAGGTTTGATCGCACTCGAACCATGAATGAGCACATAATTGATATGACCAATCTGGCTGCTAAATTTAGAGTTTTGGGAATGACTCTGAATGACTCTTTTCTCGCCCGTCCTTAATTTCCTTCCTTCTAAATATGGGCCATTTCAAATCAACTACAACACTATAAAAGATAAGTGGAATGTAAGCCGTTTGAAAAGTATGTTGGTTCAGGAAGAAGGAAGACTTAAGCAGCAGGGTGGCAATGTGACGAAAGAACATGCAGAAAATTCGACAACTAATGGGGCTAGTTTTAAAAAGAAGACTGGAAAGGGCCTCAACAAAGGTCCTGGACCATTTTATCAAGGAGAACCATCATTAACTGTTGGAAAGAAGGAAAAGAATGACAAGTGCTTCTTCTATAAAAAGAAGGGCCACTTCCAAAAGGATCGTCATAAGTGGAAAGCTTGGTTCGAGAAAAAGGGTAATCTTTTTATTAATTTTTGTTTCGAATCAAATCTTATAAATGTTCCTTTTAGTACTTGGTGGATTGATTCTGGTTCTGTGTCATATTTCGAATTCGATGCATGATTCATTACGGCCTACAAAACAAACCTAAACGATCATTATCACTACATGGGAAATAAAGTGAAAGCAAAATTGAAGCAATTTGAGTCTTTCTTTTGCTTTTGAGTTCTGGAGTGATTTTAGATTCAAAAGAAACCTTTTATGTTCCTACCGTTTCTAGAAATTTAGTTTTTATTTCCAAACTTGTTGTTGAAGGTTTTATGGTTGAATTTAAAAACAATGGTTTTGGTTTATTTAAGAATTCTATTAATGTTGGCTCTAGAATTTTGTGTGATGGTTTATACAAGTTAAATCTAAATAATAATTTTTAAATGAAAACCTTGTTACCATGGATCCTAATATTGGTATGAAACTTACACTTAATGAAAATAATTCCGCTTACTTACGGCATAAAAGATTAGGGCACATATCCAGGACAAGAATCGAAAGGCTTATTAAAGATGGAATGCTCCATAACCTGGATTGAGCTAGATATGACGTTTGTGTAGACTATTAAAGGAAAACAATCAAAACAAACAAAGAAAGGAGTCACGAGAAGCACCCAGCTACTTGAAATTATTCATACAGATATTTGTGAACCTTTTGATATTCAATCCATTAGTGGAGTTATTTTGTTACCTTTATCGATGATTATTCCTGTTACTGTGTTTTGTACTTATTCCATGAACATTCTCAATTTGTGAAATCTTGTTGAAATAGCAGTTGGAAGGCAATTAAACAAAAATGTGAAGATCATTGGGTCGGATAAAGGTGATGAGTATTATGGAAGATATGATGAGTCGGGGAAACGCCCTAGCCCTTTTGCTAAACTCCTTAAAAAAATTGGTATATGCACCCAGTACACATTGCTAGGATTAACATAACAGAATGGCGTATGAGAAAGGCGTAATCGTACCCTTATAGAAATGGTTATAAATATGATTAGTAAGACTACACTACCTACATTTTCTTAGACACATGCCTTGAAAACCGATGTACACATCTTAAATTGGGTCCCTGGTAAGTCAGTCCCAAAAACCCTTTTTGAACTATGGACAGGAAGGATACCCAATGTAAGACATTTATGTGTGTGAGGATGCCTAGCAGAAGCTAGAATTTACAACCCTCGTGAAAAGAAATTGTACATATGGACATTATAATTTCATTTTATTGGTTATCTACAAAAATCGAAGGTATATATCTCTTATACAACAAGAATAATAGAAACTGGTAGTGATAAATTTATTAAAGATGGTGAAGTCAGTGAGAGTGTAAAAGAAAGAGAGGTGAAATCAAGAAGTCCGTGCATAAATTCTTGTACCACTAGTTTATATTAAACATGTTCCTGATGTAATTGTTGAACCGGTCATTGACCAAATCAATAATGACGAACAACAAATGAATGATCTACTAATCGAACAATCAAACAAGGAGACTATAACCAATGAAGTTATTGAAGAACCATAAGAAATTACATTAAGAAGGTCTCAAAGAGAAATGAGATCGACAATTCCTAATGATTACGTGGTATACCTTCATGAGACTGAATTTAACACATGAAACATTGATGACCCAGTTTCTTATAAGAAAGCTATAAAAAGTAACGATTCTGATAATTAGATTGATGCCACGAAGAAAGAAATAAAATCTATGCATAACAATAAAGTTTGGAAGTTAGTTGAATGGCCATAAGGATGAAAAAATTAGGTGTAAGTGGATCTGTAAGACCAAACTTGACTCAGAAGGAAATATCAAATTACATAAAGCTAGACTTGTCGCAAAAGGTTTTAATCAAAGGGAAGACATTAATTATAATGAGACTTTCTCTCCAGTATCAAAGAAAAACTCATGAATAATCATTTTAGCTATGGTGGCTCGTTATGATTTAGAGTTGCACAAAATAGATGTCAAAACAGCTTTTCTAAATGGGAGTTTGGAAGAAGAAGTCTATATGGATCAACCATTAGGATACATAAAAGAAGGAATGGAAAATATGGTCTGTATGTTATAAAAATCATAATATGGTCTATAACAAGCTGCTCGGCAATGGTACATTAAGTTTCATAATATCATTACGTTTTTGGGTTCAAAAAAACACCGTTGATCGGTGCATATACCTAAAGATCAGTAGGAGTAATTTATACTTTTAGTACTATATGTTAAGGACTTGCTTATCGCCAGCAATGATCTTGATTTACTATCTGACAATAAGAAATACCTTTCCGAAAACTTTGAGATAATATATTTAGGCGAGTCATCCTTCATGATTAGAAATATCTTGAGATTTATCACGAGCAACATTGGGATTGCCTTAGAAAACTTACATCACTAAGGTTTTAGAGAGGTTCAGGATGCAAAATTGTAATTTTGTTAATGTTCCACTCCAAAATGGGGATAAGTTCAGTTTAAATCAATGCCCTGTAAGTGATTTGGAAAGGGTGCAAATGAAAACTTTGTCTTATGCTTCGCTCGTAGGGAGCTTGATGCACTCACAAGTTTGCACCGGACCAGACATTAGTTTTATAGTCGGGATGTTAGGCAGATATCAAAGTATCCCAGGTTATTATAATTGGAATGCTGCACAAAAGTGCTGAGGTATTTGTAAGGTACCAAAGACTACATACTTACATATAGAAAAACTAATCACCTTGAGGTAACCGATCGGACTCAGATTTTGGTGGATGCATTAACAGTAGAAGAATCACTTCGGGTAATGTTTTCCTTCTTACTAAAGTAGCCATCTCATGGAAAAGTGCTAAGCAGAGCGTAATTGCATTATCCACTATGGAGGCAAAATTCATATCTCACTTCGAAGCTACAAATCGTGGATAATGGCTGTGTAATTTTATTTCAGAGCTTAGAATATGGGCGCTATATCTAAGCAACTGAAAATATATCACGACAACATCGCAGCAATCTTCTTTTTGAAGAACAATAGGTATACTAAAGCAGCAAAGCATCTTGTGATGAAATACCTATCAGTGAAAGAAAAGTTCAAAAACATAAAGTGTCAATTGATCATATCAGTATTGATGGTAATATAGCAAATCCTCTTACAAAACGACCATCTCCAAAGACCTTTTTAGGACATGCCAAAAACATGGGTCTCGGATAATTTTATTAGGATTGCTATTTGGTTTAGTTGTATGACACTTCTTATTTTGATGTCAATGAAGATGTTTCTAATTGCTATCATTTATGTCTCTTAAGAAATGCATGTATATAATTATAAATTATTGTTTGATGGAGATTGTCTCACGTTAAAAGGGATATTATGAGTCCATTAAGATACTGTTAACTAGGTTTTTAACCAAGCAGAAATCATGAGGGACTAGAATGTTGAAACAAGAAAAAATGACCTGAAACTTGGTAGGGTTACTTAGAAGGACAAGAGGAAAGGCTCAAGAAAGTATAAGCCAAAAATAAGCTAAGTGGCTAACTCGGCTCGAGTCAACCCCCTTGACCCGGTACTAAGTCTAAATGTTAAATCTTAGCATCCTCATATTTTTGGCAAGTGGTCCCCAAGTCTCCCTAAGCATGATCAAGAAGTTTCGTAGACTTCTTGTGAGCCAATCATAAGAACTAAAGACGTGACGATCCAAACTGTAGGATAATCCAAGTCGTGGAAAAATGATAATCACTCATCAATAATCTACCAAATTACATAGATGACATCTAGATAAAGCAAGGAATTCAAAATAAAAGGACCTAGCAAAGTTGTGGCTAAGGATTAGAGTCGGGCCCGAGTCAAGGTCTTGATTCAATATCAAGTTTAAATGATAACCCAGGTCATCGAGGTATTTTTTGTACTATCTTGGGCCAGTCCCTGGACTTCTCTGGTAGCGGGCTTCTGATCTAACATGACTGCTACTCCTATAAATACAAACCATAGAGCAACCAAGAAAGGATCAGAATTGTGCTATCACTACATAGGAGTTATATCTCTTCTTCAACTCTTTACCCTTCGAACGGTCGCCAGGGCAGTTCCTTTAGGCAATTCTTGGACTTAAAACTCGTCTAACCCCTGTACTTGTGATTTATTCTTTCCAAAACACCTTGTATTATCATATAAGCGAGACCAAATCAATAATCAAAGTAATAAAGTGGACATAGGCTTATTTGATAGCTGAGCTATTATAAAATCTTTGTGTTTATTTACTTTCTTGCTATTTTTCTATTATCTTTGCTCTGCTCAACCATGGCGCTTTCATATCAAACTCCAGGGTGTAGATCCATTTTTTAAGTTAACGTTTTGGCACTTTTATTGCGAGCTGAACTCAGGCTTGGATCTATCTATTTACTTTGGATTGGATAGATTCAGAAGTTAGATTAGAAAAGTTTGCTTAAAGAAGGTTAGATATTTGATATTTTAATGGCTCTTATGAGGAAGACAACATCTCGAAAATTTGTTGGGACAACACTTGGTGTTGATGGAGCCAATCTCCAGCAAATAGAAGTGAACAATGCTAACAATCATGCTGGAAAATTAGCACCAGGTGCTTTTGCTCAACAGGAGGTTGTAACTAGAGGAGAGCTTAACCAAATGGTTAATCAACTTAACCAGAAGATGGCTGATGGTCAGAAGGCTCTCGTGGACAAGATTGATGTTTTGCTAGCACTACAACCACGAACTACACCAAGGACTAGGCCTTAAACTGTAGATGCTACGAAATAGGATAATTCCTTAGGCCTAAATAGAAAGGATGACAAACAAAAGCAAAAGGGGATAGTTGGTGGAGCGACTGGAATTTTTATTGAAGGTAATGGAAGTACCCCTCCTGCCGAAGGATGACTTATCGCAAATCCTAACCTTGGAGTGAAGGCTCCACAAGGGAATATTGCAATGCTTCTCTCCATTTCTGAAGATGACATGCAACTTGATGCGAAAGGGCTGGAATTGAATGGTGACATAGACAGGCAAAATGTCGGAAAGGAAGTTCAAACTACCGATGTAAAGCTAACCGCGTGCCAACGGAATTCTACAGGAGTGGTTCTTCCAGAGAACGGAGAATCTAGACTTCAGTGGCAAACCAAGCCCGTTTGCAGAGTTATACACTTGGCATAGCCCCTGATTTTCGACCAATGGACTACCAAACTAGTGAGGAATTCATTGTGGACATGGTCAAGCACTTGATGGAAGAAAGTAAAGACAGGAATGATGATGATTGGAGTTTTGCACCAAGCCAAAATCTGTTTACTGAAAATAGGCTAAGGGAATAATACCCCCAGAAGTTTATGATGCCTACCATGCCATCTTACAATGGGAAGGCAGATCTAAAATAGCACTTGTACAAGTACAGTTGGTATTTGGACGGAGTGAGGGCAACAGATGCTATCTGCTGTAGATGTTTCCATATTTACTTGGAAGGTGTTTCTTCTACGAGGTTTACCAAAATCCTACCAAGATCCAGTTCTACCTTTGACGAGTTGGCAAGGAAATTCTTGGAATAGTTTAGACTTTACACGGCACAGCCAAAAGACGTGATGTCTTTATCTGGCCTTTTCTAGGAACCAAATGAGTCACTAAAAACCATTATGAGCCGGTTTAATACTGTGGTTACTGAAGTGAGCAGTCCTATTGAAGATATGGTATTCATGGCTTTAGTTCGAGCTATCCTTTTAGACATAGACTTTGGAAGATGGATTAAGATGAAACAACCAACCACCATAAAGGAGTTTAACCGAAAGGCGAGTCAGTATCTGGATTGGAAGAGACAAATGCATTGGAGGGTGAGACCGCCAGTGTGCAGCCAAAGGAGATAGTTTGGAGCAATGTAGTGGTCAACAAGGATGGAAACAATTTTTGGTGCCACGATAGTAAATGCAGGGAAAGATGGAAATTAAAAAAGGAAGAATCAGAATAGTAGTAGCCTTGACGAGAATGGAAAGCAGATCGGGAACCTAAGACCCGAGGAGTATACGCCATTGAATGATAGCTTGGAGAACATCTACCTTGCAACTTAGGGAACTGAGCGATACAACAAGCCTCTCAGGAAGGAAGAATTTAAAAGATAAAAGCAATCAGGGAAGTTCCGCCGCTTCCATGAGACTCACAGGCATAACACAAATAAATGTTGGCATCTGAAGGACTTAATCGAGGAACTAATAAAGAACAATAGGCTCCAATGGTACATGAAGAAATTGCAAAATTATGACCAACCAGCTGGACCCTAGTTCCAGGCAATCAAGGAAATCAGGTGGGACCCAGTGGAGAAGGAACTCATCGGTCTAATCACATACTCGTCATAAGTACCATTTCTAAAAGACCTCACCCAGCACAGAAGAGATGGGGCGAGATGGAGCGATACGCTTGTTCACTAAAGCATGCTCTTAAGGAAACTTGTTATGCAATTGAGGATGGAACTCCATTTAAACAGTAGAAAACAATCACAAATGATATTGTATTTTGGAGTTGGGATAGTGAAGGAATAGAGGCACCATTATCGATACGATTGTAGTAACCTTTGGAGTCGAACTAGCAGTTGTGCGTCGAGTATTAGTTGATAGTGGGAGCTCGGTCAACATCTTGTTTTGACATGCGTCTGATCAAATGAAGATAAGCATCTAAGATGTGATTGCGTGCTGAATTAAGATTCAGGGCTTTATAGGAGAACCAAGGCAACTATTTGGGTTGACTGCCTTACCTGTAGAGCTTGGAGAAGGAGAACGAAAGGTGGTCCTTATTCAAATCTTTGTGATAGTCAATGAAATGCCTGCTTACAATGCTTTCTTAGGTCGACCGACCCTTGCTAATTTTAAAATAGCTATAGCTCCCTAGCGCCTTACAATGAAGTTCCCAATGAAGAATGGAGTTGGAGTAGTTTGGGGAGACCAAAGCATTAGAAGAGAATGCTACGTTGCTGAACTACGCGAATCTAAGCATCATGAGAAAGGTAAGAATGTGGGGAAGTCTCTCCACATTCTTGAATCGCAAGAATAGCAACTATAGACTGCCCCTGGTTCGGAGATCATAGTCGCTTTGACAAGGCTTTAGACCATAGGAAGAAGAGTCTAGGGGAGGAGCGGGCAGCGCCGGTAGAGTTTACGATTGCTATCCAGTTGCACATGGACAACCCGACTCGGGTCTTAAAGATAGGTTCACAACTTGGAGTCAAGATGCAAAATGAACTGATAAAATTTCTCCATGCCAATCTAGATGTGTTCACTTGGACGTGTTCCGATATGTGTGGGAAATCGTTGGAGGTAGCATGTCACACACATAATATCGATCCTAAATTTACACCAGGGAGGTAGAAAAGACACAGTCTGAGTCCAGAGCAATCCGCTGCATTGAAGGAAGAAGTGGATAATCTGTTGGATAATGGCTCTATCCATACGCAACATATCCTGAATAGGCATCAAATCCCGTGCTAACCAAGAAATCAAATAGGAAGTGGTGGACTTGTGTCAACTACTCGGATTTGAATAAAGCTTGCCCCAAGGATCGCTTTCCACTGCCTAGAATCGACCACTAGTTAATGGAACTGTGGGACATGAGCTACTCTCATTTATGGACACCTACTCAGGATATAATCAAATTATGATGCATGAGCCCGATCAAGAGAACACCAGCTTCATCGCGGACTTGGGATTGTATTGTTAACGCATGATGCTATTTGGCTTAAAGAGTGCTGGTGCTACTCATAAAAGATTAGTGAATGCAATGTTTAAGAATCAGATCGTACAGAAGATGGAGGTATATGTGGCCGATATGTTTGTGAAGTCACGAATATCTAGAAACCATCTGGATAACCTCTCATAAATGTTTGAAATCCTTCGGAACTACGAGATGAAATTGAACCCTTTGAAATGCTCATTCGGTGTTTCATCAGAAAATTTTCTCGAGTTCATAGTAAATGCAAGGGGCATCGAAGCTAATCCTGAGCAGATAGCTGCTTATGGAATGTCACAGCCCCTACAACAAAGAAGGAATTACAAAGCTTGAATGGGAAGATCGCAGCATTAAGTCAACTCATTTTTAAAGCAATAGACAAGTGTATACCATTCTTCAACATACTGAAGAAAGGTAAGAAGAAATTCTAGTGGAATTAGCATAGCTAGACGACCTTCGAAGTACTACTATGACACATGGAGACTCCACCGGTCCTATCCAAGCCAATAGAAGGAGTTGACTTGTTCATCTACTTAGTACTGTCCCATCATGCTCTAGGTGCAGCGCTTGTATGATAGGAAGCCAGTATTCAACGGCCTGTCTACTACATCAGCAAACACTTCAATGGAGCTGAATGGAACTATCGAAAGTTGGAAAAATTGGCATATTGCTTACTAATATCATCAAGGAAGTTGGGACTGTACTTTCAAGCTCGTCCAATTAAAGTGTTGCTAGATCAACCTTTGAAGCAAATACTTTTTCAACCTAAGACTTCTGGACGACTTCTAAAGTGGAATATTGAACTGAGCCAGTATGACATGACTTATCATCCCTAGAGGGCAATTAACGGACATGCATTGGCTGATTTCATTGCGGAATTCATCATCAGAGATAGAGAAGAGCAGGAGACCAAGGAAGTGGTATCACAATGAAAGTTGTTCGTCGATGGCGCATCAAACATTGCTTGGGAGCGGAAGTTGTGCTTGAGACTTCCGAAGGACGATAAATCTTCTGCTATCCCTTAAGGCTGGAATTCCTTGTTACTAACAACGAGACAGAGTACGAGTCAATGATAGTAGGATTGAAGATTGTGAAGGAACTGGAAATAAAAGCTATGCATACCAATAACGACCCTCAACCTGTCATTTGTCAGGCAAAGGGAGAATATCAAGCTAAAGGGGAAAATCTCGCTCCTGCTTGTCAAAAACATGGGAACTGCTCAACGACATTGAACACCACACGATAACCCATATTCCGAGGGTACAACACATGAAGGCTGATTACTTAGCCAAATTGGCCAGTTCCGGAGAGGCACAATCAATGGGATTGGTTCCAATTGAAGTGTTAACAACTCCAAGCATAGATAAGATGGATATAGATTGGGTTCTGGAGACTATGGAAGAGAAAGAATTGTGGATGATGCCAATCAAGAATTATCTGCTCAAAGGAATACTTCCCATAAACTAGAATGAACGAAAGACGAACCTTCGAAAGACACCGCGGTTTATGCTACGAGATAGAGTTCTATACATGAGAGGCTTCTCTACCCCCTACTAAGGTGTGTAACCAAAGACGAAGCCAAAAAGATTCTAATGAAGTCCACGAAGGCAGCCGCGGCGACTACACTAGGGGGTAGACATTGGCAAAGAAGGTTTTATGTTACGGATATTTCTAGCCACAATCAACCAAGACACAGCAGACTACGCCAAGCATTGTGATCGGTGCTAGAGATTTTCAAAGATCCCGAGAACCTCATCCTCATAACTTACGCAAATGGTCAGCCCTTGTCTATTCGCAATCTGGGGAGTCGATCTAACCGGTGTATTACCAATAGCCAAAGGAGGAGCCAAATATGCTATCATTGTAGTTGATTACTTTACCAAATGGGCTGAAGTACCAAGCATTGTAGTTGAAAATATGCCACCATTACTACTAAAAAAAGTAATTAACTTTGTGTAATGCCCCTGAATTTTAATTAACATTATTCGGGATATTTAATTGGATAAATTAAATATAATAATGTGAATAATTAGGGAGATGAGATTAATAAATTCATGGCCGTGTCTTAATGAATGAACTAAAATGAGACTTAACTAAATTTAGAAGGAGGAATTTTCCTAAGGGGTAAACTTGGAAATGGAGTTACATTTCTTAGTATATATCTCTTCCTCCACATTAATAAACTTTTACTTTCTCATTCATAACTCCTCACCTATATTTCGGTTGGCCATTAAAAGCTTTAGGAAGAGCAATAAATTGAAGATAAAGCTAAGGAATTAAAGCTAGGAAATTATCTCATTCTCCAATTAACTAATCAAGGTGAATAATCATGTTTATCATCTCGTTTTTCTCTATTTGGATCGGCAATGGGTTATACCCAATTCATGTTTGTGTTTGGTTAGGAAATAACCAGTTAAACCTTTGTTTGGATAAGACATAGGTGTTTTAAATGTTAATGGATTAATTAACATGTTTTTATTCGGTTTTAGTGAAATTTCGAGTTGTTTTGATCTTCATATGCTTTGAAATTTTAATATGTTAAAGAGAACATTTTAATTGATTTTCCAGAATTTTTCATGATGTTTTAATAGTTATATAAAACTGTTTAAGGAATGGGACTTAAATGTTTTGTATAATTATAAAGGAGAAAGGGCCTTTTTCAAATTTATCCAAATTTCCAAATAAGGAAAGTCAGAAGCAATTTTTGAATATAAAATTCTAGCAACCAATCAGATTTAGATAAACAAGGCAGGTGGGGTACAAAAGAACTGTTTAAATTACAATTTTCATTATTTCAACTCTTTCGGCAAGAGCTTCCGCCTCCATTCGAAACCTTCCGACAAGGTCGAAATGTAACAAACCTTTCGACTAGGTCAAAAATCAATGCACATGGTATCAGGCAACTGGTATGTAGTGAATTGAAGGGGGTCGAAAGGTTTAGGGACGAAAGGTTAAAACTTTCGAAGGAGATGAAACTTTGTTTTTGTTTTAAAGAAAATACGTCTGCTAGGTTTTGACAAAGAGCTTTCAACATTGTCACATGGTTTAAAAGAAAAAGATTTTGATTGGTTTGCTTTCTTGTTATAAATGAAATATTTCGACAACGTCGAAATGTTAGCTTTCGACAGAGTCAGATGCATAGTTGTCGCTTCCCAACCTTTCGACCCAGACGGAATCAAAGGTTCTCTTTTGTTTTATAAAAATTGCCACCTCTCTCCATGGTTTTCGAAGGATTGGTTCAAACACTAACACTTTATTGTTTTTGAATGGTTTTGAAGGGGTTACCTTCAATGACTTCGAAAGGTTTTGACGTCGAAAGGTTTTGGTTTCGAAAGGTTTTTGACTTCGGAAGGTTTTGACGTCGAAAGTTTTTGAGTTTCAATGATTTCGAAAGGTTTTGAGGTTCATTGCTTTCGAAAGGTTTATAAATGGTTTTATAGGGGGATACCTCAGGCTTTCGACTAGGTTGAAAAGAAACCTTCCGACAAGGTCAAAAGGTATGATTTTGTGATGCTTTCAAAAGGAAGTCTTCCGTAGGGCATAACTTCGGAGGGTTATTTGCTTTCGAATGAAACTTTTTCGAAGGGTTTTAAAGGGGTTTTCTTTAAACCAAGTTTTTAAGATCATTTTTGATTTACTTCCGAATGGGATATTCGAAAGGGCTATTTTAGCCATTTTTCCTAAGTAAAACATTGCTAATTTGAAGGGGTTACTTCGAAGGGTTCTAGCATAAAATACTTATCTTTGTTTGGATATGTAAGGGGATCCTTATATAAATTGGATGTTAGTAAACCTTGGGGACACTGGTGTGGGCTTAATGTTTTCAATACATAGTTTGGGGTTACAAATAGAAATATGCTTTCGAAAATATACATTGGGGCTATCAATGTGTTTTTATTTAATTTAACCTAATTGGGGCTACCAATTAGAATAGGTTAAATAGGTGGTATACCTGGGGAAAATAAGTAATCATGAGGATCATGAATTTTAATAAATAATCATGGGGATTAGGATATTTTAAATTGGCCAAGTGATGGGTTCTTGGTTAACCTAAGAAGACCATGGAATGTGCGGTGGATAACCCACATCAAATTTCTAAAGAAAGGAATGTTTTGCCAGAGGTGGTTAGCCTCGGGATTTGGCACCCAAGGGTTCATAGTCATCATAGGAAAACTATGGAGTGTGCGGTGGATAGCCCACACCATTTTTTATAAAACAATGTACGCTGGATAATCTGCATTTATTTTAAATGGATTTGGGACGAACAGTCCGATTAAATTATGACGGATAATCATTTAAAAAGTTTTAGAGGGGAACTCTAATAAATGGATTTTAGATGGGAAATCTAATAAATTTCTTTTAGATGGGATATCTAATGAATGGGTGGATAGGATATCCAATATATATGATTTATGGCTTTATTTCATTTTATGTTAAGACTAATCATTTTGGATGCAGGAGCATAGTAAATGATTTGCATGTTTGTTTTGGATACTAGTGAGGGGACAACCTGTTGTGCTAAGCGGGGTGGTCTCACTAGATATATATTTATGATAAGGGATGATAGGGGATTATTCTTACCAGACTTATTGTCCGACTCGAAGTTTGTGTTTCTCCACAAACTCTTGGGTACTCAAAATTAATTTGAGTAGTCTGAGAATGGGAGACTTTCAGGTTTTTGGATGAATAAGCTTCTAGAGACATGCAGGAGGCAGAGTTAGCTATATAGGAGCTATTTTGTGTTTTCCGCTTTGATGTACTAAGAACTGTAAAGTTCATATCTATTAGTTCTCTGATCATCATAAGGGGACATCTTCATATGTCGCTCTTATCATATTTTGTACATGTATATGTGATCTGAACGTGGTTAACGTTTGGGATTATGTAATAAAATCTAAATATTATTCATAAGAAATGGGAAATTCTGTTTTGTTGAAGATTAAAATTTTCATATTCTTGTGCCTCTGTGTTGGCAATTGTTTCAGGATTCCGATTTCGGTCACTCAGAAATAACACCTATGGATGATTGCAGCATCCGTAGTAGTTAGTTTTGGGCCTCCGGAAGCGGGATGTTACAAGTTGGTATTAGAGCATGGTTTATGTACTTAAAAGGAATTAAGCCTTAAAAGATTTTTAAAGCATAATCTAATTAATCTAAAATATGGCTGGGCTTGGGTAAGCATTATAATAACGTATGTGTACTTTGCTATAAATACATAAATATGTATTCCCCACTCTCTTAAACCATTCTTTTGTATCTTACCAAGATTGGATTTCAGGTAGTAGGAATGTAAGATATGGAGGCAGGAAACGGAAGAGTGAATCAAGGTAGAAGACGCACCGTAACAAGTGGAAATGTTCGACCCAATACTAGGAGCAACCAGGGTCGACAGGCAAATGCAAACCCAAATGCAAATGCCAATGTTGGTGTTGAGATTCCGCCGGTTGATACGAGGATAATGTATCAATTCTTCGTGAATATGATGCAAGCTAGAGCAGCTACGGGAGTGGCTGTAGGGAATGATGGAGGAGCTAATCCAGTGGCCCCAGTTGGCAATAATTATGCCAAGCTGAGCAGGGATTATGCTATTCTTGGAGGAAAGCCTTTTCTGGGTACCGAGGATGTAGTAGGAATGAAGAACTGGCTATTGCATTGTGAAAGGATATTTGTAGATCTCGGCTTGATGGATATGCAGAAGAGAAGACTCACTTCAAGGAAATTGCAGGGAGCAGCTTTGTTTTGGTGGAACGGAGTTACCATGGGAGAGCCAGAGGAAGACCTGACTTGGGCTGAATTTCGAAGGAGGTTCGAAGAAAGATTTCTATCAGAGGTTGCCAAGTCAGTATTGCTCAGGAAGTTTGCAGATTTAACCCAGGGGGATAGATCGGTGATTGAGTATGCTACTGAGTTTGATGAGCTGTCCCATTACGGATATGCTATAGTTGATACTGTCATTCGGAGGAATGATAAGTTTTTCAAGGGGTTGAATCCTGAGATCGCCAGAGCAACTATGCTAAACCTTCGGGATCCGTGTCATATTGTTCTTGAGATAGCTATTCGGAATGAAGAGATGCTTTGTACTTTTGAAAAAGGGAAACCAGCTGAGTTTCAGAATTTTCAGTGTAAGAAGCGGAAGTTCTTCAAGAAGAAAGGAGCCCAGATTGGGGTAGCAGCTAAGAAGAGCAAGGCTAATATTGGCTGTTAAAAGTGTGACAAGAAGGGGCACTATGCTAATGAGTGTCGCTCGGGTGATGGAAGTGTAGTTGCAGTGAGGCCGAATGTGAAGTGCTACAACTGTGGCCAGATGGAGCATTACAAGGACAAGTGTCCCGAGGCTGCTAAGGCTGGAAAGGGAAATGTCTTTGCGTTGGAACCATCATCCTTTAGACCAACGGCTGCTGAGAAAGGAAAAGCTGTGATGGAAGGTATGCTTATGATTCATAGTACTCCAGTTAGGATACTATTTGATACCAGTGCATCGCACTCATTTATATCTCAGTATTTGGTAGATTGCTCATGTCTGGAACCTTTATACCTTATTACTCCTTTAAGGGTTGCGAATCTTATAGGAGGGTATGCAACTCTTGGAATGAGATATGACCAGTTAGAACTTGATTTGTTAGGTCATATGTTTGCATGCAGTTTATATGTTTTTGATTTCGTGGGTTTCGGGATCATATTGGGTATGGATTGGTTAGATAGATATAATGCTAGGATATTTTTCTAGGAGGGGGAAATATCATTGAAGCACCCTAATAGCTATAACCGGGTTATTTACTTAGTAAGGTGTTTGGACGGAAACATTTATGTGTTATTGGGTGCTATGGGAACGGAAGCAGAGTTGAAGCAGATTTATGTTGCAAGAGAGTTTGCGGATGTGTTTGAACCAGTTTCGGGCTTGCCGCCGAAAAGAGCAATCAAGTTTCGGAAAGATCTCATGCTAGGAGCTGAACCCGTAAGTAGACCACCTAGCAGGATGTCATGTCACCAACCGAGATGAAGGAATTGAAGGTGCAGCTAGTAAGGAAAGAATTTCATCCGGCCAAGCAATTCGCCTTAGGGAACGGCCGGGTATTCGTGAAGAAGCCAGATGGGCCATTAAGGATGTGTATCGACTATTGTATGCTGAATGAGAGGACGATCAAGAATAGATATACTTTGCCGAGAATCGATGACTTATTCGATTAGTTGAGTGGAGCCAGAGTGTTTTCCCAACTGGATTTGGTGACAGGTTTCCATCAGCTAAGAGTGGCAGAGGACAGTATTCCTTTGACGGCGTTTAGGACCAGATACGGGTCTTAAGAATGATTGGTTATGACATTCGAGCTTACTAATGTGCCAGCTTTCTTTGTGGATTTGATGAACTAGGTTTTCCAAGAGCACTTGGATAGGTTCACGTTGGTTTTTATTGATGACATTTTGGTGTATTCTAAGAATGAGAAGGGTCATGTAGACCATCTTAGAATAGTGTTGGAGACGCTAAGGCAACATCAGCTGAAAGCAAAGTTTTCAAAGTGTCATTTTTGGAAGGAGGAAGTGAAGTTCCTTAGTCATGTAGTTTCAGAGGAAGGTTTAGCAGTTGATTTGGATACGATTGAAGCTGTTAACAATTGGAAAAGACCAGAGATGGTAAGTGAGATTAGAAGCTTTCTTGGACTTGCAGGTTACTACCAAAGGTTCATTAAGGATTTCTCATGGATTGCGGCATCCTTGACTATGCTAACCAGGAAGGACGTGAAGTTTGTTTGGTCTGACAAATGTGAGGAGATTATTCCTTAAGTTGAAACATTTGTTAACCAATGTGCCCGTGTTAGTAGTTCCTGATAGGAATCAGAGGTTGGTAGTTTACACCGATGCATGTGGTACCGGGTTAGGTGCAAATGCCGAATGGAAAGGCTATTGCCTATGCTTCTAGACAGCTTAGACCGCATGAAGTGAGATACCCGACTCATGATTTGGAGTTGGCAGCAGTAATCTTCGCACTGAAGGTGTGGAGACATTATCTTTTGTGAGAAAGGTTTGAGATATTTACGGATCATAAGTCTCTACGGTATTTATTCTCGCAGGAGTTGAACATGTAACAGCAGAGATGGATGGAGTTTGTTGCAGCTTATGATTTTAGCATCGAGTATGCACCGGGAAAAGGAAATAAAGTGGCGGATGCGCTTAGCAGGAAACATCAGAATATGGTTTTAGCTATGTTGGCGGAATGGAAAGACTTGGAAGCACTGGCTGCTTGCAGTGTGCAGTTGAGGTCGACTGCTGGATCTAGTTGGAATATCTCCATGATGTTTTGTTTGGAAGTTGGACTAGTTTTGATCAAACGAATTACTTCTAGGCAGTAAGAGGATCCAGTGTTAGTGGATAGGATTAGAAGGTTAGAAGCTGGAATTGAGATTGATGACTTAAAGGATATTATTCTTGACCTCAGAGGTTGGTTGAGGAAGAAGGAACAATTATATGTTCCAGATGTTGGGAACCTTAGGAAGGAAGTTATGAGGGAATGTCATCGATCAAAGTTT
Organism: Allium fistulosum; assembly: GCA_030737815.1. Lineage (NCBI taxonomy): Eukaryota > Viridiplantae > Streptophyta > Magnoliopsida > Asparagales > Amaryllidaceae > Allium > Allium fistulosum. Next base: position 1,025,940,453 of record CM060906.1, read on the forward strand.
ATGATTCATCCTGGGGGAACCAAGATCTATCAGGATATGAAGAGAAGTTTCTTTGGAAAGGAATGAAGAGGGATGTTGGCTTATGGGTAAAACAGTGTTTGAACTGTTAGCAAGTAAAAGCCGAACATCAGAAGTCAAGTGGTTTTCTTCAGCCTTTGAATATTCTAGTTTGAAAGTAGGACTCGATATCCATGGATTTTATTGATGGGTTGCCAAGGTCAAACCGGGGTAATCAAAGTGTATGGGTCATAGTGGACATATTGACCAAGAGTGCCTATTTCATTCCAGTTAGGTCAACCAGGAAGACACCTATTTTGGCTAAGTTGTTCATGAAGAACATCGTTAGACTGCATGGAATTCCTAGTAGTATCGCTAGTGATAGAGATGCTTTGTTTACTAGTGAGTTTTGGAAGAGCCTGACGAGTGTGTTAGGCACTAAGCTCCAAATGAGTACCGCTTATCATCCTCAAACGGATAGGCAGACAGAGAGTCTCCACAAGGTGTTGGAAGATCTGTTGAGGGCTTGTGTGCTGGATTTTAGTGGTTCTTGGGAAGATCACTTGCACTTAGTGGAGTTTTCCTATAATAATAGTTATCAGACTACTATAGGAATGACGCATTTTGAAGCTTTGTATGGAAGGCCATGCAAATCACCAGCATGTTGGTTAGAGACCGAAGACAGATTGGTCCTTGGTCGATACGAGAAAGAATGAAGGAAGCTCAGTCTAGGCAAAAGAGTTACGCAGACAAGGGGCGTAACGACATATAGTTCCTAGTTGGAGATAGAGTTTTCATCAAAGTATCGCTGATGAAAGGTGTGGTTCGGTCCGAGATGACCGGCAAGCTAGCACTGAGATATGTTGGACCATTTCCTATATCAGAGAGGATTGGGAGACTCGCATACCGAGTAGATTTACCGAGCAGTTTGGCCGGGGTGCACAATGCATTTCATGTTTCTCATCTTAGAATGTATGTTCATGATCCAGAAACTACTATCACTCCGATGCTACTGGAGGACTTAGTCGTGGAAGCGGATATGACTTCTGTGAGGCAACCAGTTCGTGTTGTGGCAAAAGATGAGAAGATGTTAAGGAACAAGACAGTCAGGCTGGTGAAAGTTCAGTGGAGCGACAACGTGAAGGACTGTACTTGGGAGACATAAGACATGATTAGGGCTACTTTTCCTGGGCTGTTTTAGATGGTATGTTCTATATAGGGTTATATAGAATTTGGCTGGTTGGTTATACTAGCTTTGCTTGCATGGGCTATATGCTTGTTGTTTTGTCCTTACTGAAAAGGTATGATTTTGTGATGCTTTCAAAAGGAAGTCTTCCGAAGGGCATAACTTCGGAGGGTTATTTTCTTTCGAATAAGACTTTATTCGAAGGGTTTTAAAGTGGTTTTCTTTAAACCAAGTTTTTAAGATCATTTTTGATTTGCTTCCGAATGGGATATTCGAAAGGGCTATTTTAGCCATTTTTCCTAAGTAAAACATTGCTAATTTGAAGGGGTTACTTCGAAGGGTTATAGCATAAAATACTTATCTTTGTTTGGATATGTAAGGGGATCCTTATATAAATTGGATGTTAGTAAACCTTGGGGACACCGGGGTGGGTTTAATGTTTTCGATACATAGTTTGGGGTAACAAATAGAAATATGCTTTCGAAAATATACATTGGGGCTAGCAATGTGTTTTTATTTAATTTAACCTAATTGGGACTACCAATGGGAATAGGTTAAACAGGTGGTATACCTCGAGAAAATAAGTAATCATGGGGATCATTAATTTTAATAAATAATCATAGGGATCATGATATTTTAAATTGGCCAAGTGATGGGTTCTTGGTTAACCTAGGAAAACCATGGAATGTGCAGTGGATAGCCCACTTCAAATTTCTAAAGAAATGAATGTTTTGCCAGAGGTGGTTAGCCTCGGGATTTGTCACCCAAGTGTTCATATTCATCCTAGGAAAACTATAGAGTGTGCTGTGGATAGCCCACACCAACTTTTATAAAACAATGTACGCTGGATAATCTGCATTTATTTTAAATGGATTTGGGATGGACGGTCCTATTAAATTATGACGGATAGTCATTTTATTAGTTTTAGAGGGGAACTCTAATAAATGGATTTTAGATGGGAAATCTAATAAATTTCTTTTAGATGGGATATCTAATGAATGGATGGATGGGATATCCAATATATATGATTTATGGCTTTATTTCATATTATGTTAAGACTAATCATTTTGGGTGCAGGAGCATAGATTTGCATGTTTTTTTTGGATACTAGTTAGGGGACAACCCATTTCGCTAAGCATCATGGTCTCTCTAGATATCTATTTATGATAAGAGATGATTGGGGATTATTCATACTAGACTTATTGTCTGACTCGAAGTTTGTGTTTCTCCACAAACTCTTGGGTACTCAAAATTAATTTGAGTAGTCTGAGAGTGGGAGACTTTCAGGTTTTTGGACGAATATGCTTCCGGAGACGTGAAGGAGGCAGTGTTAGCTATATAGGAGCTATTTTGTGTTTTCCGTTGGGATGTACTAAGAACTGTAAAGTTCATATTTATTAGTTCTCTGATCATCGTAAGGGGACATCTTCATATGTCGCTCTTATCGTATTTTGTACATGTATATGTGATATGAATGTGGTTAACATCTGGGATTATGTAATTAAATCCGAATATTATTTATAAGAAATGAGAAATTCTGTTTTGTTGAAGTTTAAAATTTTCATATTCTTGTGCCTCTGTGTTGCCAATAGTTTCAGGATTTCGATTTCGGTCACTCAGAAATAACACCTGTGGATGACTACAGTATTAGTAGAAGTTAGTTTTGGGCCTCCGGAAGCGGGATGTTACACTTTGTGACAAATAACATTATTTGCAGGTTTGGAGTACCATAAAAAATCATCACGAACAATGGAACTTAGTTCGAGAGTGTTGAATTCAAGGACTTCTACAAGCGTTATTGAATCTAGAAGAGTTTTTCCATGGTAGCGCTCTCATAGGAAACAGGCAAGTGGATGCAGTGAACAAAACCATCAAATCCACCATAAAGAAGTGACTAAAAAAAGCTAATGGAAACTAGGTAGATGAACTTCCATCTGCACTATGGGCTTATAGAACAACACATAAATCTACAGTCGGGCACTCACTGTCCGTCTTGGCATATGGTTCAGAAGCAATGATCCCAGTGGAACTTGAAGTCCCCTCTCATTGGAGACGACACTTCAATCAAAACAAAATGAATAGCTTTTGTTCGAGGCACTTGATGAGATCGATGAGAAGAGGGAGGAAACAAAGCTTAGGACCGTTGCTCACCAGAAACAAGTGGCATGATACTTCAACACCATGGTTCGCAACCGCAACTTCGAAGTGGGGAATCTTGTCCTGAAATGAATCTACCCAAGTATGGGGGCACTTGGTCCATACTGGGAAGGACCCTACATGATCAGCCAAAAACTTAGAGATGGAACTTTAAGCTTACAATAGTCGACGAAAATCAGATTCCCCATGCTTGGAATAGCGACTTGATGCGACACTAATTTTTTAAATATTTATCTATGTATTTACTATTTTCACAAATAAGCCACCCAACTACACAGGGGTATTGTAAATAGACAGGACTTGCCTTTCTTTTCACTTTATTAGTAAAGGGTTTTCGCTTCTTGAACCAATGGAACCATGTTCGTGTTAGCAACCCATTGAGTCGTCCGGATCAAACCGATGCAAACCACCGGATCTATGGGGAAAATCAATCCCTGCCTTCTGAGAACTGGTATTACTCTGGAAATATCGAGAAGGCCCCAATCCTCGCATGCATCAATTAGTTGTGCCTCGCTTCTTAGACCAATGGAACTGTGTCCAAGTAAGCATCATCCTTTTGCCACTTGAACCGATAAAACTGCAATCAAGTGCGCTTTGACTCTCTCGCTTCTTGGACCGATGGAACCACCCCAAGTAAGCATACATTCTTTTGCCATTTGAACCGATGGAATTGCATGCAAGTGTGCTCCACCCCCTCGCTTGTTGGATCGATGGAACCACATCTAAGTAAGCATTCATTTTTTCACCACTTGAACCTATGGAACTACGGTCAAGTGCGCTCCACTCTCTCGCTTCTTGGACCGATGGAACCACGTCCAAGTAAGCATCCATTCTTTTACCACTTGAACCAATGGAACTATGTTACCTATGCTCCATTCCTTTGCTTCTTGGACCGATCGAACCGTGTTTGCGTAAGCATCCATTCTATCACTGCTTGAACCGATGGAACTACGTTCAAGTACGCTCCACTCTCTCGCTTCTTGGACCAATAGAACCGCGTCCAAAGTAAGATCTCATTCCATTGCTGCTTGAACCAATGGAACCGCATTCAAGCACACTCCAAACCATCAATATTACTCTAGTAACTTCAACATTTAAACCAAATCTCCTAAAAACCGATGTTGCTCCGACAACATCGTGAAATTTATCGGTTGCAGGATTGGTAGAAATCAATACACACCTCCCAAAACTCAACGTCGCCCAGATATTGGCAATGTTGAAGGAAAATCCAAGGGATTGAGCTATCCGTAGGTCTCTAGAAGCAGAAACTAATATGTGGATAGAACTCAATACCGAACTTAGAGAAAATAAACCAAATCAAAGTATAGGGTGCTCGGAATCGAGAATTCAAACTACAAGTTCCCAGAGACAGGAGCTGTAATATAGGTTTGACTAGGGACAACTAAAGAGTCGCCAAGAGCATCCGGTCCCGTATCAAGTTCTCGGAGTAACCAGCCCCGTGGAGTGGGGGCATATACACACCAACACTTGGTTAAGAACAATCCAAATCACACCACAGTTCTGTTACCCCAAACAGAGAATTCTAGCAATCATAGCAGAGCTAAATATAATAGTACACTAAATAACTGCAAGTTACACTACTTACACCATTTACATTCATAAAATTATGGTAAATAAACACATCACAGCACATGGTACAACAATATATAATATGGAAATTGTGAGACTGACAATCTTATTATGTACACACACATGGTATATAAACAGGCATAATACATAGTATGTAAAGTGCACATAAGAGATTATAGTGGAAATGCTAATATTTTCTTACTTATATCATTTTATATACAATATCAAATAGCGGGGGCCGTACCCGCACAATATCGGTCTGTCTCAGACTCCAAAAAGTAAAAATGTAGAGTTTACTAATGCAGCAACAAAGAAAAAGATGCTAAGTACAGACTCTATACTTGTACAAGACTCAAAAAAGCAAAAAACACAATTCAAAAGGACCAAAAATACCCTACTCCACTAGCGCTCGAGCTCATCACGACTTCTTTCCGCCTTTCCCTCTTCCTTTGCTGCTCTTGCTTGGGCAGATCAAGATCTTCTTCCTGCTATCTTTAACAGTCTCTCCTCATTTATGGGGGCTGGACCCTTTTGACCCTCTGGTAGCCACACTTTCCTCCTTCGGCACCTTTAATGTGATGGTAGTGGGAGTCTTGCGCTTTAGCTCATCCCATTTCTTCTTCATCTGCCGTCCCTTTCTTTCCTCTTCCAGTCTACCTGCCATGGTCATCTTGTCTGTTGGTCCTGATTCGCTGGTGCTCACCACCTCTTCATCTGGACTATCTCACCATCACGATCTTTGATCCACTTAGCATGGTCTTCCCTTTCAGCCTCAAATGAGAGGATCTCCTGATAGTTAATGCGGTTAACATCTGAAAGGGCCTTCACAAAATGCTGCATATCACACCCGGCTTCCAAGTCCTCATAGATTGTCTCTATATTGCTGAGAGAAGTGGCCCAGTCGAGGGGCTTTATTTTCTTATCAAAGTTGACTCCCTTTAAAAACAGATTTGGAAAGGTAGCTTGAAAATGGGTGGAACCAACGGAAGCATTGCAACGATTCTTACTTGAGAAGATAGAATTGTTGGCATTTCAACAGTCCGAGCATCAGTACGGGGAGGAGTAATCGATAATGAGGGCCCGTGGCAGTCATGAAAGTCTCTGTGGCGCTTATGTACGTCATCGGGGGCACTACTCTCGTCATCTCCTTTTCTCTTCCCTTCCCTCTCGCACTCTCGCTCTAGGTAGCGAGCCTTATCCTCCTTTCTTTTCCTTCTCTCCTCATCCATTTCACAAGGAGGGTAGTGAACCAGATTAAAAGTTTTGCCTTGGCGAGAGCTGGTGTCTTGACACAACTGATGGTATAACCTACGTCCCATGGTACTTGAAATGAAAACAAAAATGAAGTTAAAACTCGAACTTAAGAACTTAACATGATATAGAGATATGTGTCTATGATTCTAAAGTGAAGTGTGTAGTATTGATGACCCCCTATATACTCTTCTAACCATATCGGTAGGGTTTAAGGGTCGAAGCCTTTTCACCATAGCTTACAAATGCACTTGAAAAAATATCAATTTTTGAGCCGATCTCGACTATAATTTTTCTAATGGAGATATCCCCGTGTTTATCTACATAGATGGCCACATCTTTTATGAAATCGAAAGTAGATGTATCTCCAGCAGAGGTCCCGGTAGCTTGACCTCCGGCAGACTGTGGGTTCTTGATAGCAAGATGTTTTTCAAGAGGAGAAATCGGGAGTTCTAGGCTTAATGCCTCAATGGTTAACAAGTCTGGAGAAGGCAACTTGGGAGGAGAAGGCAGCTTGGGAAGATTAGGGCTCATCCCCGACGACTCGCTGAAAGATTCATCCCTCTCTTCGGAGATATGAATGTCGCTCTCGTCACCGTCTGAATTCTCTTCCTCTTCTTTTTCAGCCATTGGCTGCTTCCCCTTGTTCTTTTAAAACGACTCGTCTTCTCCTTCGAGGATTGGAGACATCATGTGGGTCTCATCCCTATCCCCATAACATCCTCGCTGAAGGGTAAGTCAACGTCAACTCTAAGGGTCTCTCCAGGCTGTGCTTCCTATGACGGACCAACCATGTTTTCTTGAGCGTCCTCGTTGGAGTCACTAGCATAGGTTAAAGAATGGGTATGTCTCTTAGGGTGACTCAAAGTTGAGGGCTTGTCGTCTACAGCAAATCTATCAGGATGAAGTAAGTCGAACCGCCAGAGGTTCTCATTCGTCAGAAGGAACTCTACTGTGCTCTCGAAAGCTCTCACAGCCTTAAAAGTCTCAAGCATCGTTTTAAGCTCGTTGTTGCTTTCCTGCTTTGGGATGAATGTAATAAAACATATGAGAAACTATGAAATTGGAGAATCATTTGGAATGGCAAGAGCCAAGGAATCAAGACTTACTTCCAGACAGCCAGAACCGATCAAAGCCCTCTGGATGGCGAACAAAGAATAACTCATTCTTGAAACCCAAACGTTTGTTGTAGAGATCCTTTATGAACTTACATCCTCTCCAAGTTTATATGATTATGAAGGATGGACAGTCCTGCCTGCTTTTGAAGTGTAGGAGAAATATGATTTCATTTAGCCTTAGGAATGCCCAAGCCTGGTCATGAATAGAATGTACAGGGAGCTTAAGAGCGCATAACCGTTGGGATGATTTTGAAATGGCACCAACCCTAAATCTTGAAGCACTGCATATAAGAACCGATTGAATGGTGGCATGGCATAGTTGAGGCACATGTATCGGTTGCAAGCAATAAATCCTTCTGAAGGACTATGCACAAATTCAGCTCGAGTAGGCAGATGAAGGTCACCCTCGGGGATGCCGTGATGTATGCAAATATTTCCAAGCATTTTTAGCTGTTAGGATTGAAGGTGTTTGCTGTAAGGGTCAGTTAGAATTCTCAGTTCGAGAGGCAAGCGATCGAGTATAGGTCCTACTAGAACTAGCGAACCATAGAAGTCAGAAGTAACAGATTTGCTCGACACCATGGGAATGGATGGAGAACTAGGGCAGTTGTTGAATCAGCTTCTAAAGGCATTGATGCTCCATCAACAGACTTGCGATGTGTCGACTGGCACGTCATTCTAGACAATAAAACTCATTGATCATGGTCGGGTACGCTTTATTTATAATAAGAATTCCTGTGCAGTTAACACTTGCAATCTAAAGGAAGTCATTTTATGCTAACTAATCAGATTCTAAGTGTTAACGGAAGCAAGCGCAGTGTGTTATCTATATGGAATAAGTCTAGTGTCCTAAACACCATGAACAGGTCGTCCCATGTAGGTAGCTTGCTCGTGTTGAATAAATGATCCATATCGACCCTTGAAATCATTTTTCTATACTTACCTATTATCGATCGACGATCGATAATAGATCCGTTGTCCGGAGCGACACAAAAAGTTCTTTCTTTTCAAAGGCACTGGATATGTAGAAATGAAAAACAATGGCCATCCGATATGTCCAAACCTAAGGTAAATCATCATATCGGAGTCAATTTGACGATCTAGCTTTAGTCAATTACGTGAATAGAGATGGCCAAAACTAGGAAGCATGATTGTCTCCTAAGTCATACACATCTAAAACCCTAACCACACCGCCAACATAACATGCTTATATTCAACCATGGTCATCTCAAAACTGGAATCAACTAAAGAAATTGTCATTCCCATCGTCGCTAAAGCTCTAATTCACTATCGCCCGACCTTTAATTTAGTCAAGGACTTGACTCGGCCTAGGGTTTAGATGAATCGGGTTCAGGTCTTCCAAGAAATGGCTTTTGTAGCGGTGGCCGGCTCAGACAATGCCTAGAAACGTGTGGAGGTGGCGGATCTTGGTAGTGGAGTCGAAAGTTGAATGGTGGCCCTATTGATGCTTGAATCGGTTGGAGATGAGGATCAAAGTCGGTTAGATGGAAATGATGCAAGCAACGAGTGGCTAAGCAAAAGTGGTATAAGTAATGAAAATTTTACTTAATTTTTTTTCTTAAATTCCTAACTCAAGACGAGTTAAGGGTAGATTCAGAACCAAATTTACAGTTCCAACCAGGGTCAGCTCCAACTCATCACAATGGACCTACATACCGACTTAAAGTCTTTTGTAAATCTTGGAGCAAAGATTACATCATTAGTATAGAGGATTGGAGTTCAAATCAATATCAGAACAAATAGCAGCCAAAAGTCAACCAACTGAAAACAACATCTCGAGATGGAATCCAACGATCAACTGGGACTCACAGTATAATAGCTCAAGACTAACCTAATTCCAGTGCACACTTTATTTACAATGAAAGCATACTCTAGGGGGTAAATGTTAACTGGGTTATTAACCAAGCAGAAATCATGAGGATTAGACCGTTGAAATGAGAAGCGAACGACCTAAACTTGCTAGAGATACTCAAAAGGACAAGAGGAAAGACGCAAGAAAGTATACGCCAAAAATAGGATAAGTGGCTAATTTGGCCCGAGTCAACCCCCTTGACCCGATACCGAGTTTAAATGTTAAATCTGGGCATGCTCATATTTTTGGCAAGTGGTCCCCGAGTATTCCTAAGCATGATCAAGAAGTTTCGTAGACTTCTAACGAGCCAATCGTAAGAAATAAAGATGTGACGGTCCAAACTATAGGATAATCCAAGTCCTGGAAGAATGATAATCAAAACCTGTCAATAATCTACCAAATTACAAAGAGGACATCTAGACAAAGCAAGGAGTTTAAAACAATAGGACTTAGCCAAGTTATGCCTAAGGATTAGAGTCGGACCTGAGTTAAGGTCTTGACTTGGTATTATGTTTAAATGATAACTCAGACCGTCATGATATTTTTTGTACTATCTTAGACCAGTGCCTAGACTTCACTGGTAGTGGGCTTTTGATCCAATGACTGCTACCCCTATAAATACAAACCATAGGGAAACTAAGAAAGGATCGGGATTCTGCTATCACTACGCAGGAATTCTATATCTTCTTTAACTCTTTCCTCTTCACAATAGTCACCAGGGCAGTTCCTTTAGGAAATTCTAGGACTTAGAACTTGTCTAACTCATGTACTTGTGATCTATTCTTTCCCAAACACCTTGAAATATCATATAAGCAAGATCAAATCAATAATCAAAGTAATAAAGTGGACATAGGCTTTGTTAACAACCGAACCAATATAGTATCTATGTGTTTCATTTACTTTCTTGCTATTTTTCTATTATCGTTGCTCTACTCAAGCAGGGCTGGTGCTTTCATATCAAACTCCAAGGTGTAGATCCATTTTTTGGATTAATAGATACCCAATATTAAAGGCTTAGATGAATTGAACATTGATGTTGTATTACATGGAAGGGACCATACTCTAGAATAGCATGGAACCGCCATGATTTGCATTCGTGATTCATTTAATCTAAGCAAACCACATTTATCAAATATTATACAATTAAGGATGCCTAATATAATTATAAGACCAAGCATGAGACTACTGGAAATTAATTAGTAATTATTACTTTCCAAATTTATATAAATAATTATTACTCTCCAAATCTTTTGAAATTCCATATTAATGTAATTCCCTATTATATGGTCTTATTAATCAATAAGAGCACATGATAAATATTTAATAACTTGTTTTGGGCAAAATTTTGATTCACATGATGGTTAGTGAAATAAAGATTGACTCGTACCATATTTGAGTCATCAATGCATTGAAATAAAGAAAGACTCGTAATGTCTTTGAGTCAACAATGAAGAAGATTTTGGCCCTCCCATACTATATAAACAGAGACATCTTCACCATCCAGATATATTTATAACACCCAGTTTATTTTAGCATAGTAGAGTAATTTCGAAATTATAAAAACACCATTCCTGGCTATTTCTCAAGAGGAAGAAGAGCACCATTCTAAAGCTTCAAATCGGCTGCTAGCATGAAGATAGGTTAGTGATTTGTTTGATTATTAAATTGTGACTGCATGAAGACAAAATCCTTTTTCTTAGGTAGTTTTATGTATTCATCAGTTTAAATGGTCTATAAATCCTAACTGACTGGTATTTTTTTTCCTCAATCGTATATTTTGCGTTTATGTTTTCCTTATCTGGATCATAGCCACATACTATGATAATAAAGTAAAGTACACAACCATATACTATGATAATCGAGTTTTAAATAGTTAAAGGTACTTGCTAAATAAAACAATTTGATGTTTTGTATGGATACTCTTAGGATGTAGTAGAGAATTACACGAGTAATAAAGTAAATTTTTTATGAAATGATTCATAAATAGTTTTACTATTGAATGACATACTATTTGTATAAATGAATGTGATAAAAAAGTAACTGGTGTAGTTAAGGAATCAATATGATAAATATGTAAGTTATACGTAGATTTTTTTTATTCATATGATTGTCCTTGATCCATTATTCGAATAAATGGTTTCGAGGTGGTTCACACCGATCCTAACAAGGATTTTTCACATGATTGTTGACGACGAACACTTGATATGTATTCTTGATATGATCCTTAGGTTTTCTATCAGAGTATGTGGCTGTGTAAGGAGAACGGAGGTTTCTAATCAAGGAACCTGATCAAAGTCCGCAATAGATAAGTCAAGTGATCTATATTAGTTTGAAAGTGAAACTTTGATCGAGCAAGTGATCAGATAAGGTATTGCATACGGATGGTCCATGTACATTATATGAGCTTTAGTATATGCATACTATGTTATGTTAGTTGATGAAGAGTTTGAGGAATGAATCTTCAATTTGTTATGAGGTACCATGAATAATCGACTAAGTAATAACCTGAGGCTGTTGAGCGTAAGGTACGCTTAGTAGATTGTTTATCATCTTTGTGCAATAAGAGGATTTTTGAACTTAGGCAAACCATGGGTTTTGTTTGCTAGTGATTTTGAATATTATTGAGTATTGCTATGTGATTGTTTTCTCTATTTGTTGTGTTGAAATTTTGAGGACGAAATGTTTTAAGTGGGAGAGGATGCAACGATCTGAATTTCAGACACTTCGTATTTGAACTATTAAATATTTAAATCTTGGATTAAATGTGATTAAATTGATTTACTAATATTGTTAACCCCTTTTAAGTAATAACTAATGATGGTAAACTTGTTTTAGAAACATGTTTACAAAAATATATACTTTGAAGAAATATCGATAATGTGATCAAAAATCGTTTTATCGATATACATATTTTTACTCGACATAAGTTGTTCAAACTTTTTTACATACACTAAAACACTTAGAAAATCATTAATATAAAATAAAAATATTTTTCCTTTTATGGAAAATAAAATATTGATGATGTTATGCATGATGTATTGGATAAATATTTGTATGTGAGGGTAAAATGGTAATTTGATAAGGAGAACGAGGTGTAAAGTAAAAAAAAGCATGCAAGGCGAGGGGGGTCTTTTGGCTAGCCAAAGGGGCTGAATGAGAGGGTTTAGATGTGTTTACACTTTATAAAATCAAAAAACTTCAAATGAAATAAAAGAATTTAAACGGTGGAAGTGGATTAGCACTAATCCACTTTGTTCTTTACTAATCTTTCTCTAATTAGTTCAAACTTTCTCCAAACTCCACCAAATTTTCACCAACACCTTAGAACACCTTAAGAAGTATGGCTCTAAAGTCAAAGATGGAAGCAAGTGAGAAAAAAACCTCTTGTCCATTTATGGCTGTGAGCATGGAAGGGAGGGAGGTGGTGTCGGCTTGGATGTGCTAAAGGTTAGATCTTTAGGCTTTTGGGTGATGGTAGAAAGTGGTTCTTTGTTCTTATGTGTTTGAGCTTTATGTAGGATTTTATTTGGGTGAGTTATCTCATGACCTTATATGTATATTTTGGGTGTATATATATGTTTGTGCAAATATAAAGTTAAAGTGACATTAACTAATTAAAGTTATAAAGTTTGAACCCTCTTGCCTTTGAAAGCAAACGACAACTTTATATTGTATAACATCACTCTTATTACCTTCTATAACATGTGGCATGGCTTTGACTTGAGTTTAGATGGTTGTTTGGATTTTGTATTGAATTAAAGTATGTTTAAAAGTGTTTGAAGCGAGAATAATCGCTATAAGTGCACTTTGATATCCCTTAAATTTGACTTGTCTAAATAGAAGATTTATGATCTTAAATTGGTATGACTTATTTTTATTTTTCTCTATAGATATTTTGATGTATAGGACAGTAAAGAAATGGTTTGAAAAGTTATAGAAATTGTGAAACAAAATTGTGAAAATTAGAAGCGATAAGGTCACCATGGATGCACTTTGAAAATGCCTTGTGTTCGACGATTTTCAAAGTCAACTTTGGAAGACATCCTAGGGCTTTCTTTGAATTTTTATTAATTACTATAATAGTACTTATTACTGGAAAAATATGGAAGTTTATCACTTGTGAAAAAAGTTGCAAAAATTTATAGCGAGAAGAAGGTCGATACATGAGCACTTTGAAATACCTTGGTTTTGGAAATTTTTGTAATTAATTTGGAAAACATCCATAGGGATTTTGTTGTATTTTTAATAAGTATTATATATATACATATTATCGAATAAATCAAAGTTTTAAAAGATTTTAGAACTGATCAAACAAAGTGGCTAAAGTGGGAGTAAAAAGGTTGATATATAAAATTTTAGCAAATACCTTGTTTTTGGGAATTTTTATAAATAAATTGAAAAATATTCTTAGCGGTTTATTTCCATGGTTTTTAATTACCATAAGCATAGTACTTACTGTAAAAATTTCAAGTCTTAAATCAATTGTTAAAGTTGAAAACTGGTCCCAATGATCGTGCTTTTCTATGTTGTTCTTTGTTCAGGACTTTTAACAACATTTAGAAATGCTGTAGTAAGTTGCTTGAAGTTTTAAGTGTCTAAAAGTGATATTTAAATTCGGTATTTTTTTCCTAATCTTTCTAGTAATGTTTTTCTAACATATTTTGTAGTATTATAAAGTTATTTGAAGTTTAAATATATTTTATTAATTATTTATGAATTTTTAAAGTAATGGGGTTTTATAATATAAAACATGCTTTTATTTATTTTCATCAAATTATAAATTAGTTATTTTCAAGTAATATTTTACATATATATTTAAACCAAATTTATAAGTAATTTTAAAGTATTTGTATATAAGTTTGGAGAAAGAAAGTTAAGTATTTTATAAAGGAATATTTGGATTATAACACTTATGTTATAATAAATGGTTTTGGGAAGTTAATTAAAAGTATATTACATTGTTTAATAAGTGCAGATGTACATGGATCTTTAAAAAGAATGTTTTAAAGATATGGTTGAGTATAACTTGTTTAAGGCTTTTTATGACAACGTGTTAACAACATTCTTCTTTGACCCTTTTTTATTATACTTACGAATGTAAATAGATCTTTGGAAAGAATGATATAAAGATAAGCATAAGTGAAATGGTTTTCGGTTTGTAGTGGAAATGTTTAAGTAACATTAGCCTTAAACCTTTTTGAATAGATTTGTGAATGTAATTAGACGTTTTAAGTGGATATTCTAAAAGTAATAACAAGTATGGAATCTTTTGAAAAAGATAGAAAAAGTAAAGGTTTGAAGTAAGAAATCTTGTTAATGATTTGTGAATATACTTGTACCATTTGAGGTAAGTATATGAATGATTTTTGAAATATTGAAAGGCTACAAATGAATAGTAGAAATCAATAAATGGAGTTTTATTAGATAAAAGAAGTTATACTAATAAAAGAGGTTTTAATTAATAAAAGGATTAATTAAATAAAAAGGGAATTAGAAGTCGCTTATGTGACTTAATCGTGCTTTGCGTGGCTTAATTATGCATTGTATGTTTACTCGTTTATGGAAAGTACTTAATCGTGTACTTAGCACTTAAGCCGATGAAGTAGACTTGTCTATCCGTGATAGTTAAGAATGAAGTGTCTAGACGGGGCTTTGATGCAACCAGTGTTTTAACCTACCTAGCTTCACCTTTGACTGAAGGATAATATAATTTAAAAAGTTCAGAAATGTGATATATACCGAGACTTGGTTTCCATATACGTTCATCAATTTTGAACTTGGTAGTTGATTAGTCGACTATAAAACTTGAATTATCAAGTTGGGATGTATCTAGAAGCTCCACGGTTTCATATGATTTGAGAACCTCCTAGGAGGAGCATTGGTATGAAATGTTCCTAGCTTTAAGTGCTTATATATACAAGATGCCATGGTGTGGACTCTTCTTTATATATAGTTCGCTTACTTCTAAAAGAACCAGAATTGAGTTTACTGAAAATTCATTAATTTAGTTTTGAAGAGTCTGGGATTCGGTAAGTGTTTTACTTATCGCACATCACTTCAAAAATCATATACGGGTTCATATTTTGGAAGCGGTTGTGAAGTGAAATGCAATAGAGTTGAACAATCTATTCTAAAGTTAAGTCCAAGAGAGAAGTCAGCATTAGCATTCGTTAGCCAACTTATGCTTGGATTCTTGTATAGATCCGTGGACTATTCGAGATGTTAGGATCCTCATGGAGTACCTTGTTCTGTTCGAGTGATGAAGACTCGTGTGAGAGATGCCGAACGTAGCCTCAAGATCGGAAATGATAGAAAACAGAGTAGGGGCATAGCCACCAGGGTTTAGCTAACCTATAAGGTATATCAACTCCATAACTAGAGATGCTTATCAATGTTACGCATGGGAGTTGATGGTATTCCGAGTCACGTTTTAGATGTGGACCAGTTATGCTTTCCTTATTGGTATATTCTATCTAGGTATATACAATGCTCGGAGGTAGTTTCTGGCTCTTTTCTATGAGATTGGATTTGGCTTGACCAGAGAGATCTCTACAAATATACATTATGCGTGCGTACCTTAGCGGTTTTGATTGTATACCTATCCAATATTATTGTGTCATGAGATGCAAGTGGCACAGCTATTTTCTAATTTATATTCTTCACCCTAGACATTATCTATTATATCACGTTATGTATTATTGATGGTGGCTCTTTTGAGGGGATAACCATTACGATATTTTGTGTGGTCTCAAAAATACTGTTATATGTCGGTCACATATTTCTTGAGTTTCGCATACCAGACATGTGTGACACGTGGTTTTTTTCCCCTAAATTCCTCATGTTCTCTTTCGAGTAGTCTGAGAAAGGTGGCTTTTAGTTGGAAGTTCATTGAAGACCGAGGAGGCGAGCTAGATGTTTCACTTACAATGGTATTCTTATTTCCACTACATTACTATTATGTATATATCAGTATTTGTGAGGACAGGTTGTTATAACTCTCTAGGCCGATGATAGTTTTTAGAATTTAAGCTCTGAAATGCTTTGTATCTTAGAGTTACAGTTTTGTCCTATCTTTTGATATTACGAGTACATATGCACGCCCAGGTGGGCCTGCATTTAACCACAATGTGCATGCATTTTTATTTGTACCTGTGGAAGTAGATTTGATAGTAGCATCCCAACATTTGAACGCCGCCTAGGCAGAAACCGCTATTTTTTTGTTCAGACTGCAATAGCTTCTTCATACTTACTCGGAATCAGGCAAAACTTCGACCGATGAACTCCTACCTAAATTACAGACAATATGGTACACTCGAATACTTCATCTTGTGAATGCACACTGTAGTTCTCCAAGGGGACTGATAGTTTACTTAGAAAATAACATGGCACAACATCCTCTTATTTGAACTCCGCCTAGTTTAGAAGCCGCTATTTTTTTATTCAGACTGCTATATTTTCTTCATACTAACTTGGAATCCGGCGAGACTTCGACAGATTAACTCCCACCTAAATTACGGACAATATGGAACACTCGGATACTTCATCTTATGAACGCACACTGTAGTTCTCCATGGGGACTGACAGTTGTACTTAGAAAATAACAGGCTACCTGTAACGATCCTGAATTTTTGATATTTGAAATGTGAATATTTAATTGAGTTTAAATATTTGAATGATAATTTAATTTGAAATTCAAATATCAGAATGGATTTAGCGATTAAATTATTGAATTTAATCGATAAAATTGGGTAAAAATTTGAATCTTCAGTTTTAAGCTTATTAAAAATATTTTCAAGGCTTAGGAAATTTATATTGATAATTCTGAAGGTACTGGAACTTTCAGAATTGATTTTGAAACTGTTTTGTTCAGTTTTGAATTATATCGTTTAAATTGAATTTAAAAATAGCGGTCTGAGGCACAGTCTCGGAATTCGACGAGACCAGTTCCATTGGATCCGTAATAGTGTTTTATTATCGGATTTCAATTTTCGTAACAGTTGGAGTTGTTGTATGAGCATACGATATATATACGCGTTGGAATTTAAATCGAAATTTTGAATTGTGAAAACCAAGGCAATTTGAATTTGAAATTTTAAATATAAATAATATTGTTGCATTAAAATACTGTGTCAAGCCTTTGCAGACACGTAGAGAAATCTAAAACACGTGTTCCCCTGCCTTTTCAAATCACGTACAAGTGCTTCCCTTAATTTAACACCTGTCTTCATTTTGAACACGCGTCCTTCCAATTCAATACGCGTCCCCTTCCTCTTTCCAAAATCAAACAGCAAGGATTCAAAATTTATCTCTTTCAATTCAAAGATAATGGCCGAAGCCCCTCTTTCTCGTTCTAAAAACAAAAACAAAAATCAAAGAAAACGGCAACAACTCAAACCCTAATAACATCTTTCCCCTTCAATTCATTTCAAGGTAAATCGAAACCGAGTCTAGTTTTCTTCTCGTTCTAAGCGAAACCGAGCAACTCGCGTTCGAATTTGTGAGCAGTGATGGAAGCGTCAAGCTATTCTCGAACGAGGCATTGGGGGCGCGATCAAGATCTGGAGGTGACGCTGTCGATCTGAGAATCGTTTCGTGTGTGTTGAATTGGGAGGGTGTCGGTGCGGGAAAGAAGTCGAGCTCGCGTGGTGGTGTTGGTCTCGATCGCGATTGAAGGGACGGTGAGCTGTGACTGAGGCAGGAACGGGAAAAGGCGAGAAGAGATTGGGGTTAGCTGGGTCTTTGCCGTGAGGTATATCTGCAGTTTTCTTCTGTTTTTAATTCTTTTTATCTATTTTATTTAAAATACATATATATATTGGTATATAAATTTAAAGAAGGAGAAAATAATAATATGAAAGATATATATATATATATATGAATATATATAGAAAATATATATAGGTAAAATCAGGGAAAATATATATGGTTAGGTTTGAATTTCAATTTCCGATTTTAACAAGATATAATATGTTTTTATTGATCGTAAATATATTAAGTTAGTTTTAGCTTTTGTTTTTCAAGTAAATTTAAAAATATGCGGAAATAAAGTATAAACACTTCCAATTTAGTTAATACATAAAGTTTGGGAAATATGGGATTGTAACTAGTTGAGGAGTTTATATAAATAAAATATACATATACATATTTTAAATTCTACAAGTTTAATTTTAAATAATGTATTATAGAGGATTAATTTGTTTAAATAAAAATTATGTTTTAATTAATTTAAATTTAGCAAACGGAAATTATTGGTTCGATTTATTCGAATATTTCAAATATTAATAAAATCATATAAATTGTTATTCAAGGTCGAAATCTGAAAGGAAACAAGCTGGAGTGAAAATGGGATTGCAAATTAAAAGCAAAGGTGAGATCTTCTCACTCAGATTTAAAATTTAATTGCAGTTATTGATTGTGTTGATTGCTGTTTGGATTGTGATATTAGATATAATAGGATATATATATATTGCAATATATATATATATATATATATATTGGCATATGTATATATTGCAGTTGTTGATTTCCCGCCTTGTATAGCGGATGAGACCCTATTGCGCCGTTAGTAAGCGGATGATATTTTATAAAATCCCATATACCGCGATATTCCACCTCGAAGTGGAATTGGTATTGTGCTAACATCTGTGGATGCAGGGAAACAGGTTGGAGGGATCCAACGGGATTCCTCAAAACATTTGAATTAATTTCATATGTTCTGTGATTTATTATTTATAATCTGTGTATGATTATATCTGTGATTGAATGTGTTGAAGGCTATAATTTAGCCGAATGTATTTTTGGTATCGTTGGATACCAGAAATGAATATAAATTGGATTTTTAAATTAAAGTGGAAAACTTTAAATGAATTTATTTTTAAGAATGGAATTTATTTGAAAGAAGGAATTTTAAAGTATTAAAATGGATTGTCGGAATCTTATTGAATAAATTCCAAGATATGGGAAAAGATTTTAATAAATAGATTTTGAATAGTATTATTCAAAAGTTGGAAAATTTATTTGAAAATGGAATTTTAAAATGGTTTGGAAGATATAAAGGAATTTATTTAAAAGGAGATAAATTTGTTGAAATCCAATTGATAATTGATTTAATATTTGGAAATAAATCTTTGAGAAATCGATTTGGAAATTTATTTGGTATTTGAAGGAAAATTTATTTTTGTGTTGAGAATAAATTGAAAATCGATTTGTAAAATGATTTGGGGTTTGAAATCAATTTAGAAATCAATTTGAAAGTTGATTTGGTGTTGAAAATAAATATTTGGAAACGATTTGAAAATGGTGTAAAAGTGGATTTTTGGGAATGTAAATTTAGAATAGAATTTATAAAGGAAAGGGAAATTTGTTTAAAAATAAACATTGATTTATTTTTGAAGTGTGGAAATAAATTTACGGATTTGGAACGTAAATTTGAGATAAATCGATAAGGATTTATTAAATTGGTTTACATGGACCATTTTGAAGTGAAAGTGTATTTTCACTATAAAGCCGAGTATATTTTCCAAAGAGGCTTTTAAAAATATAAATTAAAAGTTCTAAGTGAATTTTTAAAAGATATATTTGGAAGTATATTCCGCGTAAGGAAATTGATTTGAAATAGATTTTCAAAAGTTGAAAGGTGAAATTATGATTTGAAATTAGTTTTCAAATGTGAAGTGTGGAAAATATATATCTCGTGAAGATATTTTGAAATTAAATAATTTGGGAAAATTATTTGAATCTGATGATTGTTGTGAATATTGTTGATAGTTAAATCACCGACTATCAATATTTGCCTTTGAAATGGCACTTGATTTGTTTTTTAAAACAAACGCTTATTATTCGGTTTAGCCGGGAAAGGACCTTTGTGTCAGATAACCCATTCCGAATAATAATACGACGATATGGATCGTATTGAAGACCGGTGGTGAAGACCGGGTATTTTTGAAAACGATAGGATGACCTATCGATTGTCTCTGCACCGTTAGCTACGATATTGAGATTTCCTTTGTGATGGGAAGTTTTATCGGGATTGTGAATATCCGGATTTGCAAGGACTTCTTTTGGAAGTGCCTTCGGTTCTGTTCGAACCCGGAACAGACTTGTATAGTTACGTGTCTGACATTACATTTTGAGATATAGAGCTGATTTCTTTCAAATACATTTCTGTTGGTGGCGGAGAATTTATTTTCTTAGCTTAATACCCTTCTCTGAGACGTACGAGCTCATAGGTTATGTAGTTGAAATTTATCAGCGATATATTCCCAATATGGTCATGTGGCATGCTGAGTGTTGCTGTGACGATGATCATTTATTGATCATTGTGATCAAAGCACGGCTTTGTGAAAAAGCGTAGCTTTGTGGACGAGACTTCGTCAGGGCCTCAACAACCCGGAAATGGTCGAAACAGGAATGTTGCGACAAGGTTATGAGGGTCGCGCCCTTTAGGGTATGTCATTTCCTTCTGGAAAGGGGTGGTATCATGGTATGGAGCCCAGATACTTACTCATGTGGACACATTTTATTTATTATGTGTGATGTTGACTATCGAGCGCTCGGATAAAGGTCCCAAAGGACCGGCGGATGACATATTCGTGAGTTACCTAGTTACAGGGGAAACCCGGCCTTGTTTGGCAAAGAGCAGTTTGTCTCTCGGGACGTCCAGCCAGAGGCGATCCCATTCGGCGGTAGGAAAGGAAGTTCCTTAGCCTGACCATTTGTTGGAAATCAAATTCCCAATATGAAATTGTATGGTTTTAGTTATAGAACCTGCCATTTACTAATGGTGGTCACCACTGTTTAGATGGTAGCTATAGTAGGCATAGTTCGGAATGTCTATGCTGGCTAAGATTAATATTATACTTTCGAAATGTTTTCTACACTAGACATTAATAATAATAATCCAATGATTGGCGTAGTAAGCATCTTTGACTATCATAAGAAGAAATCTCCTCCAATTCTGCGTTTGCATTGTGTGTGTGGCGGGAGGTCTTATGGTAGTTTCATTTTCCAAAAGCATTGCGAATCTGTCTTATTCTCTTTGTGAAAATAACTGTTTTACGATCTCACACCAGTCACCATGACTGACTCGGAGTTTATTGTTCCCTTCTAAACTCTAGGTGCCCATAATTTTCCACACGAACAACCTAGAGTTATTTTTATCAGGATATTCTGGAGCTTTGGGGATAAGCTGGATGGCGAAGCGTACTACCGTACTTGTTTTATTCCACTGTGTATTCTGTATGAGGACAGGTTTATATAACTGTCCATTGTTGTATCGAGTTGTATATTGACTCTGATTGATGTATGTATAAACTGATATAGTTCTTTGTTTAAAAGACTAGTGATTATCTATTATATTTTGTTCCGCTGCGATATGTGAGATTCTGATATTGTTCTGTTTCTGATGTTGTTCTGTTGTTCTTCTTTCTTTTCCTTCTATCTTTTCTTCTACCTATTCTTTTAAACCTAATGGTTCGGTTTTCCGGCATTTGATCGTGCGACATTTGATACAGTGGACGTATTAATGTCGACTTTCGAGCATCGAAAAATCGTATCGTTACATTTGGTATCAGAGCATCCGATTAAGCGACAACCCTGCTCTGTTGGGTGTTACTCATTAGAGATAAAGTCAGTAGTACTCTAGAATGAGTTGAGTGTAATAATAGATATGAGCGCGTATTTGTTAGTGAATATAAATTTTGTTTTGTATTGTGTTGACTTATCGGTTGATTGTTTATAGATTCTGGTCGGTACAGTCTAGCTAACTGTAATCGATAGGGGTTTCTAAACTCTTAAACAAGATACTCTGACATAGTATTGTTTTAAAATGGGGTAAATGAAATAATTTTGCCCAAAACTATTTTTGTATAGAAAAGAAATGATTTTCTATGAATTATTATCAATGTTATATGAAAAACAAATAAGAAATAAAATGATATAACCAAAGATTTGAAGTTAAATTCATTTAACAAATGAAATTTCTAAATATGAATTGAAAGATGAGGAAATGAATTCATATACGAATGAATTTGTAAATGTAATTGTAAATGAGACTTATAATTGAAATAGAATTCCAAGAAAATAATTGAAAATAAAATTCACAAATGGAATGTAAAATAAGTTGATAACTTATAAAATATTTAAAGTTCGATTGAAGTGAGATTCAAAGTGAAAATGAATGAATTTGTGAATAAACAAATGAGTTTACATTTGTAAATAAATGAATTAAAGAAATGGAATGAAATTTGATTTGAATAAAGTTGAATAAAATAAAATGGATTGAGTTTAAGTAAACTGATTTGATAATTTATTAATTCACCAAATAATGAATAGGAGATTGAATTAGTTAAATTAAAGCTTTGTTGTAAGCTAAATTTGAAGATAATTTGAATTTGTATATAAATTCAAGTAGTAGAAATAAATTGAATTTCCTTGATAAAGATAAAATAAATTCAAGATGAATTGAATATGAAAATTGAAATTCAAAATGAATAAGTGAATTTACTAATTGAATTAAATTAGTAAATGGGATAGATTTGATAAATGAAAATCAAATCAAGTATTGAAATGGAAACTGTTTACAAGGAAATGAATTTGAATTTTGAAGTGAAATAGCTTAAGTAAATATTGAATAAATGCTTGACTTAAGAAAATTTTTGTGAAAAGGTTTCAATGAAATGAATGAGAATATGAAATGTAAATTTTATTGAATGATTTCGATGAAATTTGTTTGATTAGTAAAATGCAAATTTAATTGAATGGAACCAATTGGAAATGAAATGGAATTGAAATAAATTGAATCGGTATCAATTTAAATTAGTTATGAACTAGAATGGATATTCTATTAAGTGAATATCGTTGAAATCTGAATAGAAAGAATTATCGTTTGACAAAAACGAGATTGTATAAATTCTATGAGTTAATAAAAGCAAATAGAAATTGATTTTTGTATCAATTGAAATAGATATGAGTTAGATTCACTTAGAAATGAATTAAATATAAGAAAGTGAGTTGTTAATCATTTGAATTGAATAGAAATTGAATGTGAATTAGATGGAAGCGATTTAAGTTGTATTGAAACCTTATGAATTGCAAGTAAATAAAATTTAAACTGAATGTTGAACTTTGTTTTGAATCTGTTGGTAAATGGAATTTAAGCTGAATATTGGAAATTTAATTTGATTTTTGATAAACAAAGTGAAGTATTGAAATAAAATTAGTAAGTGAAACTAATTGAAGTAATGACAAAGTAAATATGATTTAGAGATGAATTTGAATTTTTAAATCTTGAACTTAAGAAAGGAATGACAGATAAAATTCAATATTCAAAGTTGTAAATGAATTGAATTCATTTGGTAACGAGAAAACTACTTGAATAGAAGTAGATATGAAAACTTCTGTAAGAAAATGTGTGAAATGATTTTTGGAATCTGTAGTTGGATATGGTTAAATTGGATATACAGGTATTATAAGGCTAAGGAAAATTGGATTTGATTTTAAAGATAAATTTAAAAAGGCTCGACAAAAAGGTAAGTATTTGAATTCCAATATGAGATTTGGTGATTTTCTTGTCTAGCCGCTTGGCGTTTTCTTTTCTTTTTGAAATCTGATGGTTCATAGGGACGTTTTGTAGTCGTACCGTGTTAGCCGCGCAAAGAAGACGCTGGCAAAATTTTTCGAAAATTTAGAGTGTTAGAAAAATTTTGAGAAAATTTTGAAAGTTTACAATTTGAATTCAAATTTGAATATGAATTGTGAAGTGAATAAAGTAGTTTGAAAACTATGAAAATGTTTGGAAAGTTAGTTGAAGTGATAACAAATCTTTAATAAAAAGATTTGGGTTTGAAAATTTGTTAAAACAATTTGAATTTACGAAAATAAT
Organism: Allium fistulosum; assembly: GCA_030737815.1. Lineage (NCBI taxonomy): Eukaryota > Viridiplantae > Streptophyta > Magnoliopsida > Asparagales > Amaryllidaceae > Allium > Allium fistulosum. The sequence goes on from CM060906.1 coordinate 1,025,964,506, forward strand.
TAACGGGTATTGGATATTCTTCTTTACTTGTAATTTCGGGACGAAATTCTTTTAAGGGGGGAAGATTGTAAAGATCTTGAATTTTTGATATTTGAAATGTGAATATTTAATTGAGTTTAAATATTCGAATGATAATTTAATTTGAAATTCAAATATCAGAATGGATTTAGCGATTAAATTATTGAATTTAATCGATAAAATTGGGTAAAAATTTGAATCTTCAGTTTTAAGCTTACTAAAAATATTTTCAAGGCTTAGGAAATTTATATTGATAATTCTGAAGGTACTGGAACTTTCATAATTGAATTTGAAACTGTTTTGTTCAGTTTTGAACTATATCGTTTAAATTGAATTTAAAAATAGCGGTCCGAGGCACAATCTCGGAATTCGACGAGACCAGTTCCATTGGATCCGTAATAGTGTTTTATTATCGGATTTCAATTTTCGTAACATTTGGAGTTGTTGTATGAGCATACGATATATATACGCGTTGGAATTTAAATCGAAATTTTGAATTGTGAAAACCAAGGCAATTTGAATTTGAAATTTTAAATATAAATAATATTGTTGCATTAAAATACTGTGTCAAGCCTTTGCAGACACGTAGAGAAATCTAAAACACGTGATCCCCTGCCTTTTCAAATCACGTACAAGTGCTTCCCTTAATTTAACACATGTCTTCATTTTGAACACGCGTCCTTCCAATTCAATATGCGTCCCCTTCCTCTTTGCAAAATCAAACAGCAAGGATTCAAAATTTATCTCGTTCAATTCAAAGATAATGGCCGAAGCCCCTCTTTCTCGTTCTAAAAACAAAAACAAAAATCAAAGAAAACGGCAACAACTCAAACCCTAATAACATCTTTCCCCTTCAATTCATTTCAAGGTAAATCGAAACCGAGTCTAGTTTTCTTCTCGTTCTAAGCGAAACCGATCAACTCGCGTTCGAATTTGTGAGTAGTGATGGAAGCGTCAAGCTATTCTCGAACGAGGCATTGGGGGCGCGATCGAGATCTGGAGGTGACGCTGTCGATCTGAGCATCGTTCCGTGTGTGTTGAATTGGGAGGGTGTCGGTGCGGGAAAGAAGTCGAGCTCGCGTGGTGGTGTTGGCCTCAATCGCGATTGAAGGGACGGTGAGCTGTGACTGAGGCAGGAACGGGAAAAGGCGAGAAGAGATTGGGGTTAGCTGGGTCTTTGCCGTGAGGTGTATCTGCAGTTTTCTTCTGTTTTTAATTCTTTTTATCTATTTTATTTAAAATACATATATATATATTGGTATATAAATTTAAAGAAGGAGAAAATAATAATATGAAAGATATATATATATATATATATATGAATATATATAGAAAATATATATATAGGTAAAATCAGGGAAAATATATATATGGTTAGGTTTGAATTTCAATTTCCGATTTTAACAAGATATAAAATGTTTTTATTGATTGAAAATATATTAAGTTAGTTTTAGCTTTTGTTTTTCAAGTAAATTTAAAAATATGCGGAAATAAAGTATAAACACTTCCAATTTAGTTAATACATAAAGTTTAGGAAATATGGGATTGTAACTAGTTGAGGAGTTTATATAAATAAAATATACATATACATATTTTAAATTCTACAAGTTTAATTTTAAATAATGTATTATAGGGGATTAATTTGTTTAAATAAAAATTATGTTTTAATTAATTTAAATTTAGCAAATGGAAATTATTGGTTCGATTTATTCGAATATTTCAAATATTAATAAAATCATATAAATTGTTATTCAAGGTCGAAATCTGAAAGGAAACAAGCTGGAGTGAAAATGGGATTGCAAATTAAAAGCAAAGGTGAGATCTTCTCACTCAGATTTAAAATTTAATTGCAGTTATTGATTGTGTTGATTGCTGTTTGGATTGTGATATTAGATATAGTAGGATATATATATATAGCAATATATATATATATATATATATTGGCATATGTATATATTGCAGTTGTTGATTTCCCGCCTTGTATAGCGGATGAGACCCTATTGCGCCGTTAGTAAGCGGATGATATTTTATAAAATCCCATATACCGCGATATTCCACCTCGAAGTGTAATTGGTATTGTGCTAACATCTGTGGATGCAGGGAAACAGGTTGGAGGGATCCAACGGGATTCCTCAAAACATTTGAATTAATTTCATATGTTCTGTGATTTATTATTTATAATCTGTGTATGATTATATCTGTGATTGAATGTGTTGAAGGCTATAATTTAGCCGAATGTATTTTTGGTATCGTTGGATACCAGAAATGAATATAAATTGGATTTTTAAATTAAAGTGGAAAACTTTAAATGAATTTATTTTTAAGAATGGAATTTATTTGAAAGAAGGAATTTTAAAGTATTAAAATGGATTGTCGGAATTTTATTGAATAAATTCCAAGATATGGGAAAAGATTTTAATAAATAGATTTTGAATAGTATTATTCAAAAGTTGGAAAATTTATTTGAAAATGGAATTTTAAAATGGTTTGGAAGATATAAAGGAATTTATTTAAAAGGAGATAAATTTGTTGAAATCCAATTGATAATTGATTTAATATTTGGAAATAAATCTTTGAGAAATCGATTTGGAAATTTATTTGGTATTTGAAGGAAAATTTATTTTTGTGTTGAGAATAAATTGAAAATCGATTTGTAAAATGATTTGGGGTTTGAAATCAATTTAAAAATCAATTTGAAAGTTGATTTGGTGTTGAAAATAAATATTTGGAAACGATTTGAAAATGGTGTAAAAGTGGATTTTTGGGAATGTAAATTTAGAATAGAATTTATAAAGGAAAGGGAAATTTGTTTAAAAATAAACATTGATTTATTTTTGAAGTGTGGAAATAAATTTACGGATTTGGAACGTAAATTTGAGATAAATCGATAAGGATTTATTAAATTGGTTTAAATGGACCATTTTGAAGTGAAAGTGTATTTTCACTATAAAGCCGAGTATATTTTCCAAAGAGGCTTTTAAAAATATAAATTAAAAGTTCTAAGTGGATTTTTAAAAGATATATTTGGAAGTATATTCCGCGTAAGGAAATTGATTTGAAATAGATTTTCAAAAGTTGAAAGGTGAAATTATGATTTGAAATTAGTTTTCAAATGTGAAGTGTGGAAAATATATATCTCGTGAAGATATTTTGAAATTAAATAATTTGGGAAAATTATTTGAATTCGATGATTGTTGTGAATATTGTTGATAGTTAAATCACCGACTATCAATATTTGCCTTTGAAATGGCACTTGATTTGTTTTTAAAAACAAACGCTTATTATTCGGTTTAGCCGGGAAAGGACCTTTGTGTCAGATAACCCATTCCGAATAATAATACGACGATATGGATCGTATTGAAGACCGGTGGTGAAGACCGGGTATTTGTGAAAACGATAGGATGACTTATCGATTGTCTCTGCACCGTTAGCTACGATATTGAGATTTCCTTTGTGATGGGAAGTTTTATCGGGATTGTGAATATCCGGATTTGCAAGGACTTCTTTTGGAAGTGCCTTCGGTTCTGTTCGAACCCGGAACAGACTTGTATGGTTACGTGTCTGACATTACATTTTGAGATATAGAGCTGATTTCTTTCAAATACATTTCTGTTGGTGGCGGAGAATTTATTTTCTTAGCTTAATACCCTTCTCTGAGACGTACGAGCTCAGAGGTTATGTAGTTGAAATTTATCAACGATATATTCCCAATATGGTAATGTGGCATGCTGAGTGTTGCTGTGACGATGATCATTTATTGATCATTGTGATCAAAGCACGGCTTTGTGAAAAAGCGTAGCTTTGTGGACGAGACTTCGTCAGGGCCTCAACAACCCGGAAATGGTCGAAACAGGAATGTTGCGGCAAGGTTATGAGGGTCGCGCCCTTTAGGGTATGTCATTTCCTTCTGGAAAGGGGTGGTATCATGGTATGGAGCCCAGATACTTACTCATGTGGACACACTTTATTTATTATGTGTGACGTTGATTATCGAGCGCTCGTATAAAGGTCCCAAAGGACCGGGGGATGACATATTCGTGAGTTACCTAGTTACAGGGGTAACCCGGCCTTGTTTGGCAGAGAGCAGTTTGTCTCTCGGGACGTCCAGCCAGAGGCGATCCCATTCGGCGGTAGGAAAGGAAGTTCCTTAGCCTGACCATTTGTTGGAAATCCAACTCCCAATACGAAATTGTACGGTTTTAGTTGTAGAACCTGCCATTTACTTATGGTGGTCACCACTGTTTAGATGGTAGCTATAGTAGGCATAGTTCGGAATGTCTATGCTGGCTAAGATTAATATTATACTTTCGAAATGTTTTCTACACTAGACATTAATAATAATAATCCAATGATTGGCGTAGTAAGCATCTTTGACTATCATAAGAAGAAATCTCCTCCAATTCTGCGTTTGCATTATGTGTGTGGCGGGAGGTCTTATGGTAGTTTCATTTTCCAAAAGCATTGCGAATCTGTCTTATTCTCTTTGTGAAAATAACTGTTTTACGATCTCACACCAGTCACCATGACTGACTCGGAGTTTATTGTTCCCTTCTAAACTCTGGGTGCCCATAATTTTCCACACGGGCAACCTAGAGTTATTTTTATCAGGATATTCTGGATATTCTGGAGCTTTGGGGATAAGCTGGATGGCGAAGCGTACTACCGTACTTGTTTTATTCCGCTGTGTATTCTGTATGAGGATAGGTTTATATAACTGTCCATTGTTGTATCGAGTTGTATATTGACTCTAATTGATGTATGTATAAACTGATATAGTTCTTTGTTTAAAAGACTAGTGATTATCTATTATATTTTGTTCCGCTTTGATATGTGAGATTCTGATATTGTTCTGTTTCTGATGTTGTTCTGTTGTTCTTCTTTCTTTTCCTTCTATCTTTTCTTCTACCTATTCTTTTAAACCTAATGGTTCGGTTTTTCGGCATTTGATCGCGCGAAATTTGATACAGTGGATGTATTAATGTCTACTTTCGAGCGTCGAAAAATCGTATCGTTACACTACCACATCCCCATATTTCAACTCCACCTAGTGCAGAAGCCACTATTTTTTTGTTCAAACTGCAATAACTTCTTCATACTAACTCGGAATCAGGCGATACTTCGATCGATGAACTTCCACCTAAATTACGGACAATACGATATAGTTGGATACTTCATCTTGTGAACGCACACTGTAGTTCTCCATGGTGACTGATAGTTGTACTTAGAAAATAACATGCTATATCCCCACTTCAACGCTCACTGTAGTTCTCCATGGTGATTAATAGTTGTACTTAGAAATAACAGGCTACATCCTCATATTTGAACTCTGCCTAGGAAAAAGCCGCTATTTTTTTTGTTCAGACTGCAATTACTTCTTCGTACTAACTCGAAATCAGGAAAAACTTCGACCAATGAACTCCCACCTAAATTACGAACAATATGGTACACTCGGATACTTCATCTTGTGAACGCACGCTGTAGTTCTTCATGGGGATTGATAGTTTACTTAGAAAATAACATGCTACCACATCTCCATATTTGAACTCCGCCTAGTGCAGAAGCCACTATTTTTTGGTTCAGTTTGCAATAACTTCTTCATATTAATTCGGAACCCGGCGAGACTTCGACCGATTAACTCCCACTTAAATTACGGACAATATAGAACACTCGTATACTTCATCTTATGAACGCACTCTATAGTTCTCCATAGGGAGTGACAGTTGTACTTAGAAAATAACAGGCTACCACATCCCCATATTTGAACTCTGCCTAGTGCAGAAGCCGCTATTTTTTTTGTTCAGACTGCAATAACTTCTTCGTACTAATTTGGAATCTGGCGAGACTTCGACCGGTTAACTCCAACCTAAATTACGGACAATATGGAACACTCGGATACTTCATCCTGTGAACGCACACTGTAGTTCTCCATGGGGACTGACAGTTGTACTTAGAAAATAACAGGCTACCACATCCCCGTATTTGAACTCCGCCTAGTTCAGAATCCGCTATTTTTTTTATTCAAACTGCTATATTTTCTTCATACTAACCCGGAATCCGGCGAGACTTTGACAGATTAACTCCCACCTAAATTACAGACAATATGGAACACTCGGATACTTCATCTTCTGAATGCACACTATAGTTCTCCATGTGGACTGAGAGTTGTACTTAGAAAATAACAGGCTACCACATCCCCATATTTGAACTTCGCCTAGTGTAGAAGCCGCTATTTTTTTGTTCAAACTGCAATAACTTCTTCATACTAATTCAAAATTCGGTGAGACTTCGACCAATTAACTCCTACCTAAATTAAGGACAATATGGAACACTTGGATACTTCATCTTGTGAATGCACACTGTAGTTCTCCATGGGCACTGACAGTTGTAATTAGAAAATAACAGGATACCACATCCCCACATTTGAACTCCGCCTAGTGCAGAAGCCGCTATTTTTTTTGTTCAGACTGCAATATTTTCTTCATACTAACTCGAAATCCGACGAGACTTCGACCGATTAACTCCCACCTAAATTACAGACAATATGAAACACTCGGATACTTCATTTTGTGAACGTACATTGTAGTTCTCCATGGGGACTGACAGTTGTACTTAGAAAATAACAGGCTATCACATCCCAATATTTGAACACCGCCTGGTGCAGAAGCCGCTATTTTTTTTGTTCAGACTGTAATAACTTCTTCATACTAACTTGGAATCTGACAAAACTTCGACCGATGAACTCCCACCTAAATTACGGACAATATGGTACACTCGGATACTTCATCTTGTGAACGCACACTGTAGTTCTCCATGGTGACTAATAGTTGTACTTAGAAATTAACAGGCTATATTCTCATATTTGAATACTATTTCTCTATGAGATGTAAAAGGGTATATTTGGAATTTCAAAAAGACACCGAGTAAATCTATTCAATGAATTCTCTTTATTAGTAGTAAAGATATGTTATTGTTCCGCTATGAGATTCTGACATTGTGTTCTTTCTTTCTTGTTTTGTTTCATTTGCTTTTTATTTTCCCTAGCAACCTATTTTTCCCGCACTTGAGTGCTAGACACGTGAATACCGTGGATGTATTAGTGTTGACATTCGAGGGTCAAAAAAGCAGGTTGTTACAAAATCCTTTAGGATAGAAGATGAACTTCATGCTTGGATTTTCAAAAATCCAATGCTCTGCCCTAAGGCATATATATTGTGCAAAAAACATAATAGTCGTCAGTTATGATGCTAAAGCTAACTAGTACAATCATACAATGGTGGAAGAATCGACCGTTTTCTTGTATAATTTTGAGAAAACATTATAAAAGTTATTTCATTATATTTGAGTACATTATATAGGTTTTCAAAAGTCTTAAAATTTTACAATTTGAATCGTATTTCAGATCGAATATCTCTCGATTTGATTCGATTAATGGTTCAAAACTAAAGTAAACCATAATTTAGACTAATCATCTAATACATATTGAAGTGGAAAATATTATAACATTAACTTCAATTTACACTTCAAATTTATAGCTTTCTACAAAATATGAAGATAAAAAAGAGTCAAAAAGTCAAATTTTAGGTTTAAAAGTAAAAGCTCAAAAGTCAAATCAATTTTAATTATATAAATCATTAATAGAAAAGAAGAATTAATGCTTTTACATGCCCAAATGTCAATCAATAAACTACATAGAGCAATAAAGTAGCATACATGTATTTAGACATACAAAAGTACAAATCCCTTGAATCTACAATATACAATTTAAATTCAATTTCCATATAAAATTTGAACTTTGTGGCTAAAATCCTATTTTGAAAACCCTGGTATATATAATGTTAACTTGTTCGACAAAAAAAACTGTATTAGTAGGAAACAAATAAAAATATTAGTGGCGCTTTTATGCAAAATGATGGACAAGTGTCTTGAATTAGTTAAAGACATAACTACAAATGTGATACTAAAAAATTTGAAAATTATGTCATGATATTTTTTATTTCAAAATAATTATGTTCCATCTGCAATAATGGTAGGCTCAAACAAGTCGGTGGTTTAAAGAGGGTTACTCCTCTCCCTTTTTATGCTCCATTTGACATGATTCTTTTGAATAGAAGTAGTCTTTATTTTCTTGGAACTACTATCATTTATACATACAGCTCAACATTATTGTAACTAGAAATAAAAACTTAATAATCACAAGCTACAAAGCAAGGTCCTTATTCATGGTTAGTAATAGTCAAACTAAACTAGAACATGGAATGCTTAAGTGATATGACATAAGTAATAACTAATTTAAACTTTTAAATGAACTTATAACTAATGATGAACTTGAAACTATAACCTAAAAATAATATTTGAATCCACCTACTTGAGACAAATAATTTAAAAAAACTGAAACATAAAAAGTGTTAACTAGACATAAAACATGCAATGAACTGAAACCTAAAACATGCGATAAACTTGAGACATGAACTTAAGACATGTTTATCATAATTTTTACTTATTATAAATACTAAAAGAAGTAACCTATGGCTTAAACTCAAAAGCTCTATTATGTATATGGTTCCTCTTAAAAATTAAATATCAAGCAAATGACCGAAGGGTAGTAGCTTACAAACCAAAACATGCATCTCCGAGCGGGTTAATCAAAAGAATGAAGGTATTCGAGTATGATATAATTTTGAGGCTACATACTATCTTTAGCTTATCTTCCAAGACCTTCCTACGATCATTGTCTTAAGATACGACCTCAGCCCATTGTGATTAAGTATACTAACCAGGAGCACCTAACTTAACTTAAGAAACCAAAGCTATCTCCTTTTAAAGCCTAAAGTGTCTCAATACGAAACTAAGATCTATGGCTAAGATAGCCTCCTTCCATATTAATGACTCAGATAGCCTAAAGCTTATACAAAACATACGAGCTATAATGCCCAAAGCTATATATAGAAATGCCATATCAATAATTTAAGTCAACCTGCATGCAACTTGATAATGACACATGTCTAAATCTTAGCCCTACATGTGGATCAAGTTAGTAATCCAAGGAAAAAGCTCCACACAATGACAAAGCTACAAATCGTCTATAAATACAAAATGTATACCTAAAGTAAAAGGATATGAACTTTGAAAGATGAACAAGCTATTATTTAGATCTTTTGTAATCATACTTAAGCTTAAATATCATTAATGGTAGACATAGCCAATTAAGTCTTGTACAACTCCTTGTAGCTCATTTGATACAGTAACAAAGACTTGGCAACAATGGACATAGGGATCCCTTTCTGGACCTATATTCCCAGAGTCTATACATTCAGCGTCTCATTTTATTATTACTTTCGGCTCGAGCATTTTTCATTCGATTAAATATTGTTATTAAATGGTTTCTTCCAAAATTCGCTTCTAGAACTTTGGTGTGTTAACTTGTGATGAAAAATCATGCTAACATTTTTTGCGCTAGAAGGAGGTCCCCTCCAACCTCCAATCCAGCAAACTACTTCTAGTCACTTGATTCCTATCGACTTGTTATTTGAAAATGAAATCCTAGTCTTCAATGAGAAAGAATCCTTAGTCTCCGACAATGAAAAGATGTTTTTGAAATTCTTACCGAGAATGTAAATCAAACTACTAACGTAGGATCTGCCTCTCCGATTATGTCGACGAATAGTTTCGGCTGATGGTGTTCACTTTTATTGAAAACACCACCAAGTGCTTAAACAACTACTAAGCTGAAGTGAAGAAGACATTTGAAAATATAGAGAGAAGGGTCACTGCTATCATCGACGAAGAAAGCCAGCCTTCGACAGTTGGTCAAAACCTTAACAAAACATAAATGTCCAGGGAAGAACTTAAAGCCGAGTTTATAAAATCGTTGCTAATAAAACTAGGGCAGAAACGTCTTAGATGGCTAATGAAGTCTAAACAAAATGTGACGATCCACTAATTTTAACATCTAAATTCCATTATAAAGAATGTCGGGATATGCTTTCAGCTAAATTCGGATATTAAAGACAGTGGACCACGTATATATAAAACTATAAAGTATCTAAACAGTGAACGTAAAAAAGAAAACCTCATAGCGGAATTTAAACATCAATATATATGTATACATCTCATTTCAACAATCAAATATTTCATAAATCCAATACATCAAATAAAAAACATATTACAATACATCGATTATTAAAACAATAACTATATAATTTTGATGTAAGAGATATACCGAACCATCCTGTAGATATGACTTATCCTGACACTTTACTCCTTTTTGGACTGTGCCTAACCCTATACACTTCAGCCAAAGGCTCGAGAACTATTACATAGGAAAAGACTACCTAGGTATCCCTTTTGGGGGATCAAGCCCACGTAGTTTAGTTTTCTACTGTTCTCCTCCGTATAACAACTATACCACTCATGCAACCATAGTAACCAATGCAAACAGTACAAATAGAAAACAATATTCCTACTTATCCATCACAATAAAAATCATCATATAGGGCCAACAATAATAATAACATACTTAGTCATTTAACATCAACAACACACAATGCTAACCCCAAACATCAAATAGGAAAACAACAACATAAATATACTTATATACATCATTAATTATCAACTACAGTAGCACATCACTAATGTATGTATAAATTATCAAATGTGTACCAATCACTCCATAATACTGACACAACATCAATTATCAAATATGTAGTAATCCAATCAATCATTAGTAACACAACATCTTATCAAATGTATACTAACCCAATCACCATTAATAACACAACCTCAATCTTTATATAACCAAAAGCAGCTACCCGTCATCTAATAGTAATAATGGTAAACATCGCACACTCATCCTAATGCGGTTAAATCTTCATAAAATAAACATATGCGATAATTTAAATTAACAATTAATCACATGTTACATCCATCTAAAATAGTATATTTATAGATAAAGTTTTTTCTTAGGCATAAAATTATTTTTATTATTGTTTGTTATAAACTTACCTATATTTATTTATATCGAAAACAATAATAATCTTTCCGAAATGATAATATACTTCAAAAACTCTTTATATAGTCTAATTATTTAAAATCCATTAAAGTATCGTATTTTTCTCCAAAAAAAGTAATTTACATTAAACTACTTTTCAAAGCAATAATTCATGGTTTGACTTCAAAATAATGATATATATATATTGAAATCTCTTTAATATTTTCTAAAACAAGTTTACTATTATTTATTCCAAAAATAGTATTGCTTTATTTTAAATCACTAAAACACCTTTTTATTTCCATTCAAACCAAAATAGTAATTATTTTATCCAAAAATACTTTTAGAATATGTTTCTTTACTATTATCATTACCACTAAAAAATACCCTTTTATTTATTACTCGAGCAATAATAACGATTTCTACCATAAATAGCGTAAAATCATTCATTTTGACATTATCATAAAATAACATTATTTTCATTAAAATTCATATTATTATTTAATAGTTCTTATAAAAATATACTTCTCAAATCTCAATTTAGAATATAATTTTAGTTATTATTTATGAACTTCCCTGGAATTCAGAAATAATAACCTTATTAAATTCCATACTTTAATTTCAATATAATTTGTTTAATCATTGTTATTTACAGACGCCATCCTAAATCTATAAATAACTTGATTTGTCATTTATTTATCTAGTTTTCTCATTATTATTCATTTAAATTAATTATTTTCCAATTCAAATTAAATATTTATCATAATTGATCATCCAAAATACTGCAATCAACAACAATTATCCAATAAAGGAATAATGCAACCAAAATATTATAATAAACAAACATATATTCATAGAACATAACATAGATAAATAAATATGACTTTTCAGCAATAGATATGTATTTTACAATTTAGAATTAAATTAAATAAAATTAACCACACAATGCTCTTTTGATAATAGCCTCCGAACTTAACCCAGTGCCAAATCATTTGGAATTCCGCTATGAGTCTAGCAGAAGAAACCTCGCTTGAATCAAACTTTATATATGGAAGATATGGAGGTTAAAAGTTTCAAGGTTTAAAATTTAACTAAATATAAAACATGGACTTAACTGAAACATCTCACCAACTTCTACTATATTTTGTAAATCCTGAATCCCCTTTAAACATATCAGCTGCCACCATTGACCGCCCCCCTGTAACGACCCACATTTTTTACCCTCGAAAGTCGGCACTTAATACATCCATGGTATTCAAGTGCCGAGCATCTAAGTGCAAGAAAGGTTGATTATTAGGGTAAAATGAAAAACAATAGAGGGAAATACAATCACACAACGGAACGATAATATATAATATAACAAAGACAACAAAAGCTGTCACTGTAAGATACGTTGTACATCGGAGTTAAAAACAAACCTCATTAGCTTATGGGTAAAGCAATATGCGAATTGCCAGCAAGTGAAAGCCGAACATCAGAATCCAAGTGGATTGATTCAGCCTTTAGATATACCAGTTTTAAAATAGCATTTGATATCCATGTATTTTATTGACGGTGCCAAGGTCAAACAAGGGAATGAAAGTATATTGGTCATAGTGGATAGACTGACCAAGAGTGCACATTTCATTCCCGTTAAGTCAATCAGGACGACACCTTTGTTGGCTAAGTTGTTTATGAAGAATATTGTTAGGCTGCTTGGGATTCCTAGTACTATTAATCAATGAGAGAGAGGCATTGTTTACTAGCGAGTTCTAGAAGAGTGTATAAGAAGTGTTAGGTACCAAGCTTAAGATGAGTACCGCTTATAACCCTCAGACAAACACGTAGACAAAGAGTCAATAAGGTACTTGAAGATTTATTGAGAGCTTGTGTATTAGATTTTGGTGGGTCATGGGAAGACCATTTTCACTTGGTTGAGTTTTCCAATAATAATAGTTATCAGACTAAAGCTTTGTATGGAAGGCCATGCAAAACATTAGTTGTTAGAGACCGGAGACATATTGTTCCTTGGTCCAGATATGGTAAGAGACGCCATAGAGAAGATTGAGTTAATTCGAGGTAGGATAAGAGAAGCTCGGTCTAAGCAAAAAATTTACGTAGATAAAATACGTAAAGATCTTGAGTTCTCTGTTGGAGATCATGTTTTTTTAAATTATCTCCGATGAAGGGTGTGGTATGGCTTGGAAAGTTAGGGAAACTGGCACCGAGATATGTTGGACTATTCCTTAATATAGAAAGGATCAGGAAACTCGCGTACCAAGTAGAGTTTCCAAGTAATTTGGCAGGTGTCCATAACATGTTTCATGTTTCTAATCTTATGAAGTATGTGCATGATCCAGAGACTACTACTACTCTAACTATACTGGAAGATTTAGTAGTAGAACCAGATATGACTTTGGGAGACAACCAGTTCGAGTTGTAGCAGAAGATGAGAAGAAGCTAAGGAACAAGACAGTCATACTAGTGAAAGTCTAGTGGAGTGACAATGAGAAGGACTATACTTAGGAGACAGGGGACATGATTAGGGATACTTATCCCAAGCTATTATGATGGTATATTCTATATTTTTCGTGTATAGACTTTATAGCTGGTAGGATATACTAGCATTGCTTGAATGTTTGATATGCTTGTTAAGTAGTCCTTACCGAATTTCGAGGACGAAATTCTTTGAGGAGGGAGCCTGTAACATCCCTATGTTTTAGTTTAACATTATTTAGGATATTCAATTGGATAGATTAAATAGAATAGTAAATAATTAAGGAAAATGAGATTTGGTCATTAATAAGGTTGTGCCTTAATAAATGAACTAATGAGATTGTTTTGGAAAACTTAACATATAGAAGGATAAATGAGAAGGGAAATTTAAGGTATAGACCTATCTTATACCTTTTAAACCCTCTCTCCCTCATATCATTCTCATTTTTCAAAAACAAAAGCAATCTAACGAAAAACGTAAATAGACCGACCATAACCTAGAAGGAAGAAGCATGAAATCAAGAACAAAAAGTTTAGGGAAACTAAGCAACATCAAATCTCAACTCCAACATTTGATTTTATGGTGAATAATAAATGTTCCATCTCAATTTTTTTATTTTGAATTCGGCTATGGGCAGTATCTAAATTAGTTTGGTTATTTTTTCCTAGATATGGTTGTAGACTCATTATTTGGATAGAATAATGATTTATGGGAACTTTTATGAAATTATTGAAAGGGTTCTAAAGGAAAACAAAACATTTTAGTCTCCAAATGTTTTGATTTTCAGATATGTTATATAAAACAATATTCTGGAGATGGGTTTTTAATTTCATAATTTTCCAAGTTATATTAAATATTTTATGAATTTTCTAAGGAGGAAATAATTTAATTTTGGGTTTTAATTGTTCAAAATAATTAATATAGTTTTTGGCCCTGAAATTTTATATGGTAAAGAGAAGGATATTCTCGAATTTCTGTGATTTTTTTGGATTTTTCCTAAATGAAAATGATTTATTATGAATTTAATATACTAAATAAGCATTTAAATTAATAATTGATTAAGGATATTAATTAATTAAAGTTAATAAATATTTTGGAACTTGATAATGTTATGCGATAGTGTTTAGAAAAAAGAAAGGTTAAAGGTGTTTTTATCTAATAGAAATTGTACAAAAGTTTGGGTTTGGTAGAAAGTATATGCTTTTATTAGTAATAAATTAGTTTTTTGGATAATCACGGTAATCCCATGTCGCATGTATCCTTTCCGCAACTATAGAAGCGTCGCGTCCATGAGTGTCGACGTCGAAGTGAAAGAAAGCATAGGATAATTACGTTGGCAGTTATGGAATGTTTCTAAGTAGGACAAAGTCGACCTCATTGACAACTTAGCATCGGTGGCATTGGCACTTCATGATTCATCTAAAAGTGATGTTGCATCTCTTCGCCCATGTCTCGACTTCGCACTTATATATTTGCATCATAATTGCCAAAGTAAGTTAAGTACAAAACTTTTAATGACTTCGCTAGTCTTGTTGCCGCTATTTACCAGGGTCAACGATCCTATACGTTTGGTTTTCGGCAATTTACCAGGGTAAAGCTCCAGTTAGACAAATAAACTTCCAGAGATATGTAGGAGGCAATCTAGCAATTAGGATCTTTACCTATGTCTGTTATGTAGTTTGTTTTTTTCTATTTGGATGCAATGGCAAAGTTGTATAATTGCCAAGTATTTGACTCTGATCGACCAAGGTGTCATCTTCATATGTCGCTCTTGGAGTATTTAGTAATAATTATAATTTCTCTGAGCATGGGTTTGTGAATGGGATTATGTAATGAATATGAAATATCATTTATGAAATGAAATTTGAAGGTTGTTAAGAAAAAATGTGTTAATATTTTCATATTCATGTGCTTTCAATCATTGATATGTCTAACATAGTCACATTTTATCGCTGGGAATTAATAAACATGGATGACTGTAGCATCCATAACTGTTAGTTTGGAACTCATAATGGAAGGTGTTACATATACAGAAACATTTCACGACACTTGGAGATTCGCAATCCAATTAGGTTCCTTAGAGGATGAATAGGACTCCACTTGAGAAGGCCCGTTGTTTGAGATTGATGACAGGCTTATCTAGAGGCTTTTGGGCTGAAGCCTTATTGACTACAGCTCGTATTATAAATCGAATTCCATGCTCAGCAATAGATAGGAAATTTGAAGAGTAGAAGTAAAGAGGTAAAGTAGTGTATCTTGGATAATTTGGCATTTTGGTTTCCTTGTGTATATGCATCATCTAAGTGATGGCAAGTTGGAAGATAGAGCATGTAAGGGTATATTTATAGGATATATGGATAGAGTTAAAAGGATCGCATTTGGAATCCGATTTATAGGAAGATTGTTCATTCTAAACATGTTACATTTAGTGAGTCTAAAATGTTCGAATCTAAAGAAGATTTTCCCACGACATCAGTTGATTCTTCCACATCAGTTGATTCTAATAGGCTTGAGGAGATGGAAAAGGTTTCCACATTTTAGCCTAGTAGTAGAGTTTTAGCTTGTCACACCCAGATTTCAGGTATGAACAGGTCTAAGCAATCTCAAGTGGAATAAATGAAGCTTTCGCGAGTCAATGAGTTAGAGCCATCATCACAAAATAAAGCCATAGCAAGTCGACATGAACTAGCTATCAAGTGTTGAAAAAGGCAAAATTATCGCAAATTAAGGGTGAAGAGCCATCGTAAGTTAAAGATTGAAATCATCGCATATTGATAGGGATGAAGCCATCGCATATTAAAGGAAGAAGAGTCACTACGAGATGAGTTATTGCAAGTTGAAACCATCACATATCAATAAGATTGAAGTTATCATATGTTGAGGTTAAAGCCATCATATAATGGAGATAAAAGAGCCATCACATGTTATGATTAAAGCCATCAGATGCTAATAAAATTGAAGCCATCGCATGTTAAATGTATTGGAACCATTGTAAGATTAAATGATCAGAATTGTTGCATACCAAAGCTATAAAAGTCATTATAAGACAAAGGTATTAGAGTCATTACAAGTTAAAGCAACTAGGCTATCGCAAATTAATAAGCTAGGACATGGCAAGTTAATAGAATTGAGCCATCACAAGTTGACAAGGCCATGATATTGCAAGTAGGTGCACCAAAATGATCATAGATTGATGAACTCAATATATCACCTATTGAGAAAAAGACTATCGCATAATAAAAGCATCTAAGTTGTCGCAAGATGGAAATAATGTTAGTGCACATTAATAACATTGATAAAAATTAGTCTTTAATTGACCACGTGCAAACCTTAATTGGTTTAACCATTCCACAACATCATAAAGAAGCTAGAAGTGAATCATGCCACATATCAGATTGGTAATGTTAACCGGGTTTTTAACCCAGCTGAATTCAAAAGGAGTTAGAACATTCAAGCTAAGCCAAAACGATTCGAAACTTCACCAATAGGCCTAAAAGAACGACATAAAAGCCTCCAAGAAGTATAGACCAAAAATGGTCTAACCTTTCAGATCGCCACCGATCCAAATTGTTAGTTCATAGTGGTTCCATTCTTTTTGCATTATGACCTTATGCCTCTTAAGCTCATCTAAAAAGTTTAGTAACATTCCAAGCATCGAAGTCCGAGAAGTGAAGACTCATTCGATTAAGATGTGGTTCTATCTTACACATAGATGAATCATTATCAAACAAGTCAACAAGCAAATAACATGAAGAGCATCGAAACAAAGTAAGAAAGGCAGCCAAGTAGTCAAAGCATAAAAAATGCTTAACTATTTGGATCGGTACCGATCTAAATAGTTTGCTCCGATAACCTCCAAACTTCTTGGGCTTCCTCTGCGTAACGACTACAGGCTTTTCGCAAAGTGGCTCTGGCCCAAGTGCTCTCTAACTCCTATAAGTACCATCCCATCTACAACATGTAAGGGATCTCTAGATCACTGGCTGCTACAACTCTACTATTACTACTCTTCACTCTTTTTCTCCTACACAATAGTCACAAAGGAGTAGCTGAGATCCTCCGGTTGCCTCCAAGTAATTGTGATTCAGATCTAACTTAGGTGATTCAATCATATTGTAAACCAAATCAATCTTGTAATAGTAGTCGGCTAATGAAAGCTATAAAGTGGAAGCAGGCTTCATCAACAGCCGAACTACTATAAAAATCTTCTTGTCTCTTTTATATTTTAACTCTTTTTACATTTGTTCTCTATATTGTTTGCTCTGAGAAACAAGGCTGGTGCTTTCTCACTCAACCCAGGGTGTTGCTCTATTTTTTGGGTTAATATTTTGGTGCTTTCATTGAGAAATCGGTGAATTTAGGCATAGATCTAGTTTCCCTCTTTGGATCCGCCAAATCCAAAAACTAGATCCATCAAATCAAGGCTATTAAGTTTGAAGCTTACCGTTAAAGATCAATAGCGGGGAGAAAGAGAACTACTTTCGGAAAATCCATAGGAGTTGTTATAGCTGGAAAGAGACCAACCCACAACAAGTTGAAGTCAACAACACCAATAATCTACTAATTGGAGCAAATTCTAGAGCTAACATCGGAGATCAGGTGCCAAGATCTTCTACTCACCATGAACTCATCACTAAAGGCGAATTAAATAAGATGGTTGATGAAATCAACCAAAGATGGAGAACAACCAAAAAGCTCTTATGGAGAAATTAAATGCCCTCCTAACCTTGCAATCACTAGCTGCTCATAGAATTATGCCAAAACCCATGGCTATCACGGAGCAAGAAAAATCTTTCATTTCTAGCCTAAACAAAAGAAACAGAAAGCAGAAGAAGAAAGAAGTTATGGATGGAGCTGCAGGAATTATCATAGAAGGAAACACAAGCACTCCACCAACTACAAAGCAACCTGCTACAAACTTGAATCTAGGGGAAAACACCCCATGGGAAAATATAGTGGTGGATCTCTCCGAAACTAAAAATTGTGAGCAACTTGATGACAACAAGTTGGAAGAAAATGCTAATGCACTCAATACCAGAAGGAATGCCAAGATTGCCTATTCTCCACCAATCGCAAGCCAATGGAACTTCGAGGGAGTGGCTCTCCCAAAGACAGGAGAGCCTAGGCTTCAGCCCATGTACCAAGATTTTTTGCCAAATCAAACACTTGACATAGTCGCTGACAGTTGACCCATGGACTATCGGACCTTAAAGGCATATATCATGGATATGATCAAGCACTTGATGGATGAAAATAAGGATAGGAGAAATGTTGAATGGGGATCCGTTCGAAGATGGACTCCCTTCACTAATGGCATTTTGAATGAATGGTACCTTGAAAAGTTTACTACGCCAACTATTCCATCTTATGATGGAACTAGAGATCTGAAACCTCACTTGTACAAGTATAGTTGGTACATGGACGGAGCAAATGCTTCAAATGCTGTTCGATGTATATGTTTTCCTATCTTCCTAGAGGGAATCGCTTCTATGTGGTTTACTAGGCTCCCACCAAAATCCAACTCTACTTTCAATGAATTGGCAACAAAATTCCTTGATCAGTTTAGGCTTCACACAGCACAACCAAAAGATGTGGTGTCCTTTTCTGGCCTATTCCAGGGACGAAATGAATCTTTGAAATCCTTCATGGGTCGGTTCAACACCGCGATGACTAAAGTAAGTAACCCAAACGAAGATATGGTCTTCATGGCCCAGTTCCGCACTATCCACTCCGACACTAAATTTGAAAAATAGATCAAAATGAAACAACCTACCACTAGGAAGGACTTTAATCGAAAGTCAAGCCAGTACTTGAGATTGGAAGAGGCGGAGGAGCTAGAAAGAAAACCTGATAACCCACAACCAACCAACGCTGGCCAAAATAGCATAGCAGCTAACTAAGGCGTGAACACCTCCGGAACAGCTGCATGAAACGCATGGAAGGATGGGAACCAGAAAAGGAAGAACCAGAATTCCAACAAGTGAAATGGAGGTAACAAGCGACTCAAAGGCTTGA
Organism: Allium fistulosum; assembly: GCA_030737815.1. Lineage (NCBI taxonomy): Eukaryota > Viridiplantae > Streptophyta > Magnoliopsida > Asparagales > Amaryllidaceae > Allium > Allium fistulosum. The sequence goes on from CM060906.1 coordinate 1,025,984,002, forward strand.
AGCCCGAGGACTATACCTCGCTCAATGATACTCCAGAAAACATCTACCTTATGACACAAAGGACAGAGGAGTACAAGAAGCCGCCTAAAATGGAAGCAACTGAACATCAAAAGCATTCTGAAAAGTACCACCGCTTCCATGAAACACACGGTCACAACACGAATGAGTGCCGACCCTGAAGAACCTGATTAAAGAGCTAATTCGTGAAAAAAAGCTTCAGCAGTATGTGAGGAAACCACAAAATCCTGACCAGCCTGCTGCACCCAAGACTGGGGAACCAACCTGGAACCAGCAAAGAGGGATCCATACGGACCGACCAAAGACTCATCATCGGAATAATACCTGGAGGACCTAATACCGTGCGGAAGAGTTGGGGGAAAATGGAGCGATATGTAAGCTCATTGAAAGATGTTCTGAAAGATTCGTGCTTCGCGGTTGAAGATGGAACTCCTGCTACGCACCAGAGAACCCTAAATGATGATATAGTGTTCTGAAATCAAGACACTGAAGGAATAGAAGCTCCGACCCTCGATCTCATGGTCATGACACTAGGAATTGGACCAACCATGGTCCGACGAGTATTGGTGGACACTGGCAGCTCTGTCAATATTCTGTTCGGCCACACATTTGATCAGATGAAGATTGGTATGAAAGACATATCCACTTGTCGAACGAAGATCCAGGGATTCACCGATGAACCTAAGCGACCTGTCGGAACAATTGATTTGCCCATAGAACTTGGAAAAGGCGAGTGAAGGGTCATCCTCATCCAGACCTTTGTGATCGTAGATGAAATATCCGCCTACAATGCTTTCTTAGATCGGCTTGCTTTGGTAGGTTTCAGGATTGCTTTAGCTTAGTGGTGTCTAACAATGAAATTTCCAACAGAGAATAGAGTTAGAATAATCAAAGGAGACCAAATTATCGCTAGAGAATGCTACATTCCAAAGCTACGTGAGTCTAGAAGAAAAGAAAAGGGGAAGAATGTGAGGAGAACTCTCTACATTCATGAATCTACCGCATAACAACTATAGAGCCACCCTTGACTTAGGGACCGCAGCCGATTCGATAAGGCTTTAGACCCTATAAAGAAGAGTTCAGGGAAGGATCGGGTAGCACCGACCGAATTGACGGTGCCTGTCCCAGTCGATACGGATGACCCAACTCGGGTCTTGAAAATTGGGTCATATCTTGGAAATAAGATGCGACAGGAACTAATCAAATTTCTTCATGCCAAACTGGAAGTATTCGCTTAGACGCATTCTGGTATATACGGGGTGCCATCGGAGATTGAATGTCACGCACTCAATATTGATCCCAAGTATATACCAGTGAAAAAGAAGAGGCACGGCCTAAACCCGAACGGTCCAAAGCACTAAGAGAAGAAGTGGATAAGCTGATGGCAAATGGCTGTATTCGCGATGCAACCTATTTCAAATGGGTATCCAACCTGGTCTTAGTCAAGAAATCCAATGGAAAATAGCGAACTTGTATCTACTACTTTGACCTCAACAAAGCCTAGAATCGACTAGCTTGTAGACAAGACAGAAGGACATAAATTGCTATCATTCATGGATGCTTACTCGGGATACAAGCAGATCATGATGTACGAACCAGACCAGGAAAACACTAGTTTTATCACCGATCTGGGATTATACTGCTATAAAGTGATGCCATTCGGCTTAAAAATGCTGGGGCAACTTATCAACGACTAGTGAACGACATGTTCAAATATCAGATTTGGAAGACTATGGAGGTATACGTAGATGATATGTTAGTCAAATCGCACATAACCGCAAATCACTTTGACAATCTTGTCGAAATGGTTGAGATACTCTGTAAGTATAGAATGAAACTCAATCCACTTAAATGTCACTTCAGGGTAGCCTCTGGAAAGTTCCTAGGATTCATTATAAGTCCCAGAGGCATCGAAGCTAATTCCGAACAAATTACTGCTTTACGGGAAGTCGAGTCCCTATGGAACAAGAAAGAATTACAAAGCTTGAATGGAAAAGTTGCAGTGCTAAGCCGGTTCATCTCAAAAGCAACCGACAAATGTATACCCTTATTTGACGTGCTAAAGAAGAGAAAGAAGAACATCGAATGGAATCAGGTTTGTCAGACTGTCTTCGAAGGACTACTGTGACATATAGAGACTCTGCCAATCCTATCCAAGCCTATAGACGGAGAAGACTTGTTTATCTGCTTAGCAGTCTTGCCCCATGCATTAAGTGCCACATTTGTACGTGAAGAAGCTATGGTCCAACGACCCGTATATTACATAAGTAAATGGCTCATTGGAATTGAGAAGAATTATCCGAAATTGAAAACCTAGCCTATTGCCTCTTGATCGTATCTAGGAAATTATGACCATACTACCAAGTGCACCCGATCAAAGTACTAGCAGATCAACCCTTGAAGCAAGTGTTGTTCCACCCTAAGACCTCTGGACGGCTTATCAAATGGAATATTGAATTAAGTCCATATGAAATCACTTACCATCCTCGAAGGGCGATCAACTGATAGACACCGGAAGACTTCATTGCCGAGTTTACAATACGAGATAATGAAGAAGAAATTACCCTGAAAGTGGAGACACACTAGAGGTTGTTCGTCGATAGAACATCAAACAACTTTTGCTCGAATGCAGGAGTCATGCTCGAAAATCCCGAAGGAGATCCGTTTGCTGCACCTTATGCTTGTAATTCCCTGCAACAAACAATGAAGCAAAATATGAAGCATTGATAGTTGGACTAAAAGTTATAAAGGAACTCAGGATAAAGTCCATAGATATCTATAGCGACTCTTAGCTGGTCATCTGTCAGGTGAGAGGCGAATATTAAGCCCGGGGAGAGAACCTCGTGCTGTATCTATCCAAAGTGCAGGAATTGCTAAACGACATCGAGCACTACACTATAACTCATATCCCAAGGGAACAAAACATAAAGCCAAACTATCTAGCTAAACTGGCCAGTTCCAAAGAAGCTCAATCTATGGAACTGGTCCCAGTTGAAACTCTGACTGCTCCAAGCATAGGCGAGATGGATATCAACCGGATTTTTGAAACAACCAAAGAACCAAAGACATGGATGACACCGATCATGGGCTATCTACTCAAAGGAACACTCCCCATAGACAGGAATCAACGGAAAAAGCTCCTTTGAAAGACACCACGGTTTATAATACAGGATGGAATACTCTACCGAAGGGGATTCTTTACCCCCTTGCTGAGGTGTGTGACTGTAACAACCCGAAATTTAACCCATAATAATTAATTAGTTAATTAACGAATTAATTAAATGATAAAATAACTTTGTGAAATTATCAGAATTGAGCCACGGAGTTGCACCATTGTGTCCGTGGTAATTTTATGGTCAATTTCCATATATAGAACGTTAGAATCCGAGCTAGTATGGAGGAGAAACGAAATAAACAAGGAAACAAAAAATAATAACTATATTGGCTAGGTCGACCTAACCATCACCTAAGTCTACCGGCCAGTCGACCTAGGGGGATGAAGGTCGACCTGGCGGTCGACCCGCCCAATGTATGAAGCAAAGTAAATTGTTTTTTGAGGCAGTGCGATTTATACATGTCTATTTCATTGTTTTGGCTCATCTGGTCCCTTTGTGCTTCCATTTGATGGCTTCTATTCAGCTTATGATGTGGTTGCATCCTATTCAATTTCAAATCCAACGGTCTGAGATCCACTTCTACCCCTATAAATAAGACCCTAGGCCTAACATTTTTTCTCATTCTAGATTTTCTCCGCTTAGGCTCACCTTTTCAAGAAGGACCCTAAAGGAATAATTTTCCAAGGAGAGAATCTTTTTGATAAAAATATTTTAATACCCTCAAGTGGATCCGGGAAGACCAAAAGGGAAGAACTCAGGACCATAGGTGAGTGATTGTAATTATTTTAGATTTCTTTAAGTAATTTAAAATAATAGGGTTTCCAATAGTTGTAGTTTTACTACAATTTTTGGAATAACTTTTTAGTAGTTTATTTACTGTTTTTAGAATTATTTTCAGTCTATTTCTTTTAGCTATTTTTTCAGTTAATTTTAGTTTATTTCTGTTAATTATAGCTTTTCATTTATTTACAGTGTTTTAATTTATTTACTGTTATTTATGCGTTATTTACATCTTTTTCCTACGCTTTGGATTTTCTTTTATTTTTAGTTTTCTTTTATTTCTCCTTCTTCTTCGTGTATGGATTAGAATAGATGAAATGCGAAAATGTATTAAAATTATAAGAATACTGAAATAACGGAAGATAAGATGTAAATTGTAAAGGCTGTAATAAAAATGGAATTAAGACTGAAATTGAGCCTAATTATGATATTGATGTTAGAATTGGTCTAAATAAAGATAATTGGCCTAGTTATAACTTAGAATTATAACTAAAAAGAGTATAAGAAGAAAGAAGCTTATTTTTACACTTAGACTTTAGGTTAAGTAATAAGCATGATTATAACACAGGTTATAATAAAGTGAAGCTTATTTTAAGACTTAGGATAAATTAATAAGCACAGATAGTAAGAACCAAAGTAAAGGCTTATTTAAATCTAAGTTAATAAGCAAAGAATTAAAGTAGGACCTGTACCAAATAATATTCCCCTATTATTTCTATGGACCCGGTGTTTCACATAAGCCTGATGGAAACAAGGTGTCTCACATAACCCTGAAGTGAGACGAGGTGTTTCACATAACCCTGAAGTGAAACGAAGTGTCTCACATAACCCTGAAGTGAGACGAAGTGTCTCACATAATCCTGAAGTGAGATGAGGGGCACGCTTATGTTAATAACGGTAGTAAATGGTCAATAAGTGGAAGTCCAAATCATGGGGATTTGGGCAAGGGGTGCAACTAGATAGTGTTTGGATGACGGGCAAATACCAACAGCATTTCCCCCATTATTTCTATGGACATGGTTTTCACATAACCCTGAAGTGAACTGAGGTGTCTCACATAACCCTGAAGTGAGACGAGGTGTTTCACATAACCCTGAAGTGAGACGAGGTGTTTCACATAACCCTGAAGTGAAACGAGGTGTCTCCATAACCCTGAAGTGAGACGAGGTGTCTCACATAGTCCTGAAGTGATACGAGGGTCACGTTTATGCTGGAGCTTGAGGTAATAAGAAGACCCAATAGGTGGAACAACAGGTAACATGAGCATGATGGCGGTTACACGTGCGACTTTCATTTGGGTGCTTAGTAATCATTATGAGTTCTAAGCGCTTAGTGTGTGCCTTTCGTAGACACCAATGTCTACTGCATAGGGAGCTTTAGCGTCCGGTCCATAGTAGATTTTATGGAGTAGGAGGTCGATCAAAGGGTAGAATTAGGATTTCAGCCTAATTATAGGATTAGGAATTCAGCCTAATCAAAGTAGCTATTAAAGACAAGCGCAACAATCAAAGCTAATCAATCATGTTGATCTAGTTAATTTGTATTTATTTCTAGCTTATTCCTTTTTCTTCCTATTCTTTTTGTTTCCTTTCTATATACTAGAACTATTGTAAGGTCTATTACTTTTACTTTGCTAAAAGATTCTAGTAATTACTATCATTCACCAGTCTTTTAGTCTGACCCACTCCTCTATTTTCTCCTTTTTCCCCCCATAGGCAATCAGGGGCAAGAAAGATAGACCGTAGCTTCTTGGAGACTTGGAGACCCTATTATGTATTCCTTCTTTTTATTTCCATCTTTTTGTTCCTTTATTGTACTGGCACTGTATTGAGGGAAAGTTTGTGTTTGTACTCTGGTTTTTCTCATGAGACTAGGATTTTATTTTCATAAGACAATTGTATTTGGTATTTGGAACATATGTGGTTTGTTTGAAGCATTAATTTTTAAAATCACACATTGTTTTTAATTACTTCCGCTGTGTTATTATCTATCTATTTTGTCTTGTGAATCTTAGTCTCTGCTAGCTTTAGTTATACCTACAACACACCACATCTTTTAGTGTGTCCTTTTGGGTATACTAAGGGGTGCAGGGTGTTTCATTTGGTATCAAAGCCTAAGGTTACAGAATTCCTAAAAATTTGTTTTAAAAATGAAGTATTTTCCAAAATAACTTGTTTAAAAAAGTCTTTTTAGAAAAGAAAGTTTTAGAAATAGTTTTCAAGTATAAAAGAGTTTTTATAAAAGTTCCTTCAAAGGTCCAGTTCAACCTTTTTTCGATTCTTTCAAGCCTAAGTTCTTCTTTTCTCTGCATAGTATGACTGACTGGTTCCATAGAGTACGGCACCAAAGGTGCGAGGGTAAGTGCCCAATACAACACCGGTAGGTGGAAATCCCTTTAACCCACCTATATTAGCCAACATTTCTAAGGACTTCGCTAGTATAGGAGGTAGAACATTTTCTGTCATGGAGGATTCAGAGGAGACGCGAGCTAGGTTGGAGAATATGGAACAAAGGTTTAGGCGGTTAGGTTTTGGAGGACCAACAAAGTGGTCAACCTACATCTTGGAAGCAGAAGAGAGAGCTTAAGGAGGTTCCTACAAGCTCTAAGAAGCAGTAGAGGGAGGACAGAAAGGATAAGGACAAGGGGAAAGAAGGCGGACCTCAGAAGCGGATCAAGAAAAGTGGGAAATGTAATAACTGTGGATTGGTTGGTCATTACGCAAAGGACTGTAAGAATAAAAATATGAATGGAAAGTGTTATACTTGCGGACAGCCTGGTCACTTGAGTAGGAATTGTCTTCGAAAGACGGGACATGGAGCTAGTACACCGGTCGTAGATTCAGGCGTTAGACGCAGCACCTTCAGACAGCATTCCGGATAGAGGTAGGAAAGTCACAATTGAAAGTTTGATTTCTATTTCTGATTTTCCCATTCGAACTCTATTCGATTCTGGAGCATCACACTCTTTTATCTCTAGTTCTCTTGTGGATTGTTTGCACTTAGACATTTCTTATTAGTAGACCCCATTGTTGTTTCAAACCCTATAGGAGGATCGGCACACTTGTCTATGGTTTGTAGGGGTTTGAAATTTTTTATCCTGGGCATAGAATTTGACAGCAATGCCTATGTTTTGGGATTTTCGGGGTATGGGATGATTTTGGGAATGTATTAGCTATCCACATGTGATTGCGAGAAGAGAGTTGTTCGACTAGAGACATGCAACGGTAGGACTTTCGATGTTTCTTATGACCCGTAAGGGTCAGTTATGTTGAGCTTCCTTTATTCCCTCGATTCATCATCATCAGAGTTAGATTCGGTTCCCGTCGTCAGAAATTTTCCAAACGTCTTTGAGGGGGTTAGGGGACTACCCCTAAGAGAGAGATTGACTTCAGGATTTATTTGGCTAATAATGCTAAGCTAGTAGCATTACCCATGGCACCTAGGGAGAGGAAGGAATTGAGCAAGCAAGTTCGTGAGCTTTTGGAGAAAGGTTTCATAAGAAGGAGCATATCAGAGTAGGGAGCGCCAGTCGTCTTTGCTGCTAAGGCGGATGGTTCCCTTCAACTTTGCGCAGGCAATAAAGAATTAAATAAGCTCACGTAGAAGAACCGTTATCCACCTTCTAGGATAGATGACCTTTTTGACTAGATAGTTGGCTCTTTGGTATTCTCTCAGCTTGATTTAGCCACTGGATTTCATCAGCTTACGATCGCTAATGATAGCATTGATAAGACTGCATTTAGGACACCCGATGGATTCTTTGAGTGGTTAGTCATGCCATTTGGGCTAACCAATGCCCCAGCCTACTTCGTAGATTTGATGAGCCGCGTCTTTAGAGAAGTCCTAAATAAGTTTGTGGTTGTATTCGTGGACGACATTTTGGTGTTTTCCAAGAGTAAGGAGGAGCATGTTATTCATCTAGAGGAGGTTCTTTGTACACTTTGCATTCTTCAGTTGAAAGAAAAGTTCTTGAAGTATCACTTTTGGCATAAGGAAGTGTGTTTCTTGGGGTATAGAAAAGGTCTATACATGGAATGAGTTTGATAAACGGTTTTGTACATTTAGGCTCGAATTATGAAAATCCAAAGAGTGATAGGCATAGATTGGGGATGTACCATGGAAAAGAAGAAAACCTATGTGTAGATAATTGCAGATATTATAATTGTTTCATATAAATGGATTTATCGGTAATGCCTCAGAATAAATATAAGCATATAAGAGGAATAGGAATAAAAGACTTTAGTTTAGGTAGGGTACTCCTAAGGTAGTAAGAAGGAAAACCCACTTTATGTCTAGCCCAATAAAAAGGGAATGGTTGAAGTTAGAAAGCTGATAATACAATTGATAAGATTGAAAAAATTTCACTGTCTTTTAGAAAATGAATATGGGGTTTTTGAAAAATGGTATGAAATTTAAAATTGTTTTTATATGATATAAATTTTGTTAAAAGTGAGATTCTTTTTGAAGAATAATAACTTGCTAGTTTCTTTGTAGGAAAACAAAGATTTCAAAATATATAGACCTAAAGTTTATTAAGTATCGAAAACATAGGTTACAACATTTGTTGTTGTAATAAATGTTTTCGTGGAAAATAAAGGGAGCATAGACTATAACACTATTATTATGGTAGGTGACTCCCAAAGTACTTGTTTTTACATAGTATATGAGATTTACTAGTATTTATTTAAATCCATACACTAGTATTTTTGGATTGTAGCAACGATGTTTTATGCAACATCTGTTTTAACCCAAATAAAAATGTATTTAAAAAAAGATAATTTCTAAGAATTGAAATAAAGTGATTTGTAAAGTACACTTAGTATTTTAAATAAATATAAGAAAATGTTTTCTGGCTATGAATATATTAAAATAGTTTTAAAAATGAGTTTTTCTGAAAAGAAAAGAGTAAGTTAGATATTAGAAAATTTCTATCGTAAGAGAATATAAATTTAAACATACTTTAATCTATTTAAATGAAAAGAATAATGGTATAATTTTCTATGAAACCAATAAAAATGTTTTGTGCAAGTTACAAGGAATGCATGAAAGAGATATACAAGGCATGAGAGCACCATATTTTGTATAACCTATTTCGAAAAAATATAAAATAAGTTCCTTGTAATTTCACATAAACATGAAATCCTATTTTAAAAGGTTCATAAAAGATTTTAGCATTAATAATTTCTTATAGGAGAAAGTAGTTCCAATACATTAAGGTATGAGACCGTTAGGTGTAATAAGAAGATGCTCTGAAAAAACATAAGGATACTTTAAAAGGAAATGGTTTGGTGAAAAAAGAAAATAAGTTTTTGAAATGATAAACTTAATAAAAGTAGAATTTGAAAATTCAAATTTTATAGATAATTGAAAAGGTCTTTAAAAGAAAGCGAGGAATAAGTTTTGGACTTAGAATTTGAAAGTTTTTCCCTCTAGGTTTGGGAAATAATGTAAATTCAAAAAGATGTAAGGATGCAAAACTAGAAACATAAAATGTTAAGCAACCTAGTATTTTTAAATTCAGGAAGAACTTAAAGATAACACTTTTAAGAACAACAATTTTGGGACTTGAAAATTTAGAAGCCTTAGTTTTTGAAATGAGAAGATAAATACCAAACCAAACTCTTAAAAGTGGAATAGATAGGAATCATTTCCTAAGGAGTGACGGAAAAGGTGTAAGGCTACAAAGGAGACAGCAGTAATTACTTTTGGAAGTAATAACAGAGTTTCCCGTAATGCATATAGAGCACTAATGAGAACCTAGGAATGTTGATTCATGTGAGCAGACTAAAGAAGAATAGTAAAATGGAGTTAGTAAAATTGTAAGACACACATGGTTGAGGACGTGTATTTTTTATTTTGAAGAAACTTGGGAAAAGCATCTTCCTTTAGTGGAATTCTCACATGATAGTAGTTTTCAAGCTAGCATTAGAGAGGCACCTTTCGAAGCTCTTTAGGGAAGACCGAGCAAGTCGCCTTCATGTTGATTAGAGTCTATAGAAAGATTGCTACTTGGTCTCGACATGGTTAAAAAGACTTCGGAGCAGACTAATTTGATTAGGAGAAAATTCGTATCTCATATCCACATTCCTTTGATAATCAGTTTTCATAAATTTCTTATTTTCCATCTTTAGTTTTGAATAGGTTCTTTCCTTTATTATCCTTTGGGAGAGTAGAGCTTAGGATTCAACCTATGGATGGTAGAGTTTGATGTAAGCATGTTATTAGAACATGTTATGTATGATGTATGATGGTGGTTGCAAGTGTTTGCTAGTGGATGCTAATGGACGGATATACTTACACCAGGCACTATTATCTCTTAGGGATTGGCCCACTATGACACTAGAGCATATGCATATGGATGTGTGCATATTTTTATTTTATATTCCATGGTTGCTATAAATGGATGATTTTCACATGATTGTTGCATTTGAATGATGTTTGTAGCATGCATATAGAACTATCAGTTATCATTAGGGAATTTTCATTAATTTGGATACATGGCACGAACATCATTGCATAAAAGGAGATCAACTGAATCACTGGACTGCCTAATCTTTTGCATTAGTTAGGGACATTTACACTACACTAATTCCATAAGTATCATAAATTGCATTAGAAAATTTAAGGACAATGGATGAATGGATGATGGTTGAGTAGTTGGTTGTAGAGCTTGGATGAAAACATTAGTTCATTTTTTATCCTTAAGGAGGGGAGAATGTAACAACCCAAAATTTAACTAATAATAATTAATTAGTTAATTAACGAATTAATTAAATGATAAAATAACTTTGTAAAATTATCAGAATTGAGCCATGGGAGTTGCACCATTGTATCCGTGGTAATTTTCTGGTCAATTTCCATATATAGAACATCAGAATCCGACCTAGTATGGAGGAGAAACGAAATAAACAAGGAAAAAAATTATACGGGCTAGGTCGACCAGGAGGTCGACCTAACCATCACCTAGGTCGACCCGCCGGTCGACCTAGGAGGGTGAAGGTCGACTTGGCGGTCGACCCTCCCAATGTATGAAGCGAAGTAAATTTTTTTTTCTGAGGTGGTGCGATTTATACACGTCTATTTCATTGTTTTGGCTCATCTGGTCCCTTCGTGCTTCCATCCGATGGCTCCTATTCAGCCTATAATGTGGTTGCATCCTATTCAATCTCCAAATCCAATGGTTTGAGGCCCACTTCTACCCCTATAAATAAGACCCTAGGCCTAACACTTTTTCCAATTTAGATTTTCTCCGCTTGGGTTCACCTTTTCAGGAAGGACCCTAAAAGGAATAATTTTCCAATGAGAGAATCTTTTTAATAAAATTTTTTAATACCCTCAAGTGGATCTGGGAAGACCAAAAGGGAAGAGCTTAGGACCATAGGTGAGTGATTGTAATTATTTTAGATTTCTTTAAGTAATTTAAAATAATAGGGTTTCCAATAGTTGTAGTTTTACTACGATTTTTGGAATAACCTTGCTAGTAGTTTATTTACAGTTTTTAGAATTATTTTCAGTCTATTTCTTTTAGCTATTCTTTTCAGTTAATTTTAGTTTATTTCTGTTAATTATATATTTTCATTTATTTACAGTTTATTTACAGTATTTTAATTTATTTACTGTTATTTATGCGTTATTTACATCTTTTTCCTACGCTTTGGATTTTCTTCTATTTTCGGTTTTCTTTTATTTCTCCTTCTTCTTCGCGTATGGATTAGAATAAATTAAACGCGAAAATGGATTAAAATTATAAGAATATTGAAATAACGGAAGATAAGATGAAAATTGTAAAGACTGTAATAAAAATGGAATTAAGATTGAAATTGAGCCTAATTATGATATTGATGTTAGAATTGGACTAATTAAGGATAAGTGGCCTAGTTATAACTTAGAATTATAACTAAAAAGAGTATAAGATGAAAGAAGCTTATTTTTACGCTTAAACCTTGGGTTAGGTAATAAGCATGATTATAACGTAGGTTATAATAAGAAATAGAACAGAGCGAGGCTTATTTTAAGATTTAGGATAAATTAATAAGCACAAATAGTAAGAACAAAAGTAAAAGCTTATTTAAATCTAAGTTAATAAGCAAAGAATTAAAGTAGGACCTACCAAATAACATTCCCCTATTATTTCTGTGGACACGGTGTTTCAGATAACCCTGAAGTAAAACGAGGTGTCTCACATAACCCTGAAGTGAGACGAGGTGTTTCACATAACCTTGAAGTGAAACGAGGTGTCTCACATAACCCTGAAGTGAGATGAGGTGTCTCACATTATCCTGAAGTGAGACGAGGGGAATGCTTATGTTAATAACAGTAGTATATGGTCAATAAGTAGAAGTCCAAATCATGGGGATTTGGGCAAGGGGCGCAACTAGATATTGTATCGATGATGGGCAAATAACAACAGCATTTCCCTTATTATTTCTATGGACATGGTGTTTCACATAACCCTGAAGTGAAACGAGGTGTTTCACATAACCCTGAAGTGAGATGAGGTGTTTCACATAACCCTGAAGTGAGACGAGGTGTCTCACATAACCGTGAAGTGAGACAAGGTGTCTCACATAATCCTGAAGTGAGACGAGGGGCATGCTTATGCTGGAGCTTGAGGTAATAAGAAGACCCAATAAATGGAACAACATGTAACATGAGCATGGTGGCGGTTACGCGTGCGACTTCCATTCGGGTGCTTAGTTTTCATTATGAGTTCTAAGTGCTTAGTGTGTGCCTTTCGTAGGAACCAATGTCTACTGTGTAGGGAGCTTTAGCGTCCGGTCCACAGTAGATTCTATAGAGTAGCAGGCCGATCAAAGGGTAGAATTAAGATTTCAGCATAATTATAGGATTATGAATTCAGCTTAATCAAAGCAGCTATCAAAGACATGTGCAAACAATCAAAGTTGATATAGTTAATTCATATTTATTTCTAGCTTATTCCTTTTTCTTCCTATTCTCTTTATTTCCTTTATATATACTTGAACTATTGTAAGGTCTATTACTTTTACTTTGCTAAAAGATTCTAGTAATTACTATCATTCACCAGTCTTTTAGTCTGACCCACTCCTCTATTTTCTCCTTTTTCCCCCCATAGGCAATCAGGGGCAAGAAAGATAGACCGTAGCTTCTTGGAGACTTGGAGACCCTATTATGTATTCCTTCTTTTTATTTCCATCTTTTTGTTCCTTTATTGTACTGGCACTGTATTGAGGGAAAGTTTGTGTTTGTACTCTGGTTTTTCCGATGAGACCGAGATTTTATTTTCATAAGACAATTGTATTTGGTATTTGGAACATATGTGGTTTGTTTGAAGTATTTATGAAGTATTAATTTTTAAAATCACTCATTGTTTTTAATTACTTCCGTTGTGTTATTATCTATCTATTTTGTCTTGTGAATCTTAGTCTCTGCTAGCTTTCGTTATACGTACAACGCACCACATCTTTTAGTGTGTCCTTTTGGGTATACTAAGGGGTGTGGGGTGTGGGGTGTATCATTGACCAACGACGAAGCTTGATGAATCCTCAGGGAAGTTCATGAAGGTGACTGCAAAGATCACACTAGGGGCAAATCCTTGCAAAGAAAGTCCTCCGATATGGGTATTTTTGGCCAATGGTCAAGCACGAAGCATCAGATTATGCCAAACGGTGCAACCAATGCCAAAGGTTCGGCAAGATCAAAAGAACCTCTTCAACAGAGCTAACACAAATGGTCAGCCCATGGCCATTCGCAATCTAGGGACTCAATTAAATTGGTGTATTGCCAATAGCCAAAGGAGGAACCAAATACGCTTCGCTGTTGTTGACAACTTCACCAAATGGGCCGAAGTAGAACTGCTGGCCACTATTACCATAAAGAATTTATTAACTTTTTCAATAAAAACATTATTTGCAGGTTTGGAGTGCCACAAAAAATCATCACAGATAATGGGACTCAATACGAAAGCGCTAAATCCAAAGACTTCTGCAAATGGTTCTGAATCGAAAAAAGCTTTTCCATTGTTACACATTCGCAAACAAATAGGAAAATGGAGGCAGTAAAAAAGATCATTAAGTCCACCATCAAAAAAGGGCTAACTAAAGCTAAAGAGAATTAAGTTGATGAACTTCCACTTGCACTATGGGCTTACAGAACAATGCATAAATCTGCAACCCGGCACACTTAATTCACCATGGCATATGGTTCAGAAGAAATGATCCCAATCGAACTGAAGTCCCTTCTCATCGAAGGAAAAACTTCAATCAAAGGCAGAATGAGCAGCTCCCGCTTTAGTCACTCGATATGGTCGATGAGAAACGGGAAGAAGTCGAGCTAAGGACTGCCGCTCACCAGAAAAGGGTCGCACGACATTTCAACTCCAAGGTCTGTAACCGTGCTTTCGAAGTAGGATACCTTGTCCTCAAACCGGTCTACCCTGTACCGGGGGCATTTGGACCAAATTGGGAAGGGCCTTATGTGATTGGCCAGAAGCTAGGGGATGGCACGTTCAAGCTAACAACCGTTGATGGAACCCAAATTCCCCATGCTTGGAATAGCGACTCGCTGCGTCATTACTTTCTCTAGGACTATCTTATGTATTTCCTGTTTCTACAAATAAGCCATCCCAGGATACTGGAGACATTGTAAATAGGTAGAACTTTCCCAGCTCTAATTTCAATTGATGAAATCGCTTTGCTTTCTAAACTAATAAAACTGTGTTCACATAAGTAACCTGGTGAGTCAATATGGTCATCATAACCATCTGATCGCTACTTGAGATAGTGGAACCATGCTCAAATACGCCCCATCTACCTACCGAGTCGACGAAACCAAACCCAAACCGCTGATCAACAGAACTCGATCCCTGCCTTCTAAGAACCAGTGTTGCTTTTTCAACACCAGGAAGGCCTGAATCAAAGCCGCACATTTCGTAAGCCGTGCACTCTTGAATCGCTGATCGACGGAACTTGAACCCCTGCCTTCCAAGAACTTGTGTTGCTCTGGCAATATCAAGAAGGCTCGTATCAAAGTCGCGCACCACCTCTTGGATTATGGAATCACGTCCAAGCGAACACAATCACTTAAGCCGCGCATTACTTCTTGGTTCGCAAAACTACGATCGAACAAGCCTCGATCCCAACATGCACTTTTTTTAAGTCGCACACCACTACTTGGATCAACAAAACTGCATCAAAAGACGAGGAACTCTCATATTACAAGCCAAGCATCGCCTCCGGAGCTAAGAAAATAACACTCTAAAAAGCGATACGTGTGCACAATAGCCTGAACATCAGCATTACGACGTAATCACTTAACAATATTTCAAGTAATCAGTGTTCAATCACCAATCACTTAATGAAATTTTTAAGTGCATAAATCACTTGCCGTAAGGCCACTAAAAATCTTCATGGATACTCCAGCCAAAAATCAAAATGGGACATCTAAAACAAGGATAATAAAACCAGAAGTTCCCAAGGATAGGAGTTGTTGTATAAATCCGACCAGGGGCACCCAGTCTCGTATCAAGTGTTCGAAGTAAACAGTCCCGTGAACTAGGGGCACACACTCACCAACACTCAACCAAGATAGCAAATACTTCACGGTTCTGTTACCCCGAACAAACAATTTTGGTAGTAATTATGGGAATAAATAAAACAACATAGGTAAAATATCAACGACTACTTACATGTACAAAATCATGCTAAATAAAAAAACAGTGGTATAAAAAGGCAACAGTGCATGGAATGTAGATAAGTAGATAAGTGAAGTTACAACTAAAATTTCAACAGTTTTATTACTTTGAATGTTCTTCATGTACAATAACAAACTGCGGGCGTCGTACCCGCACAATATTGGCCAAAGAAAGGAAAATACAAACACCATCGTTGTAGTAAAAAGAAATGCGAAGTGCAGACTCTGCACTTGTACAAAAGCGACCAAAATGCAAAAGCTCCACTTCACAGATACACGGACAGTTGATAGCTTCTTATCACTACCTTCTCTATCGCTTTCTGAAACATTGCCACTGGCAGACCCTTCTTTGCCTTTGTTCTTGAGGGATTTGCGAGAACTCTTTGACGACCTTTTTTGCTCTTTAACCTTCTCCATCTTCACATCTACCATCTGCTGGTCGGTCATCGACTGCTCGTTCTTTACTTTATTTGGCTGGCTGGCTTGATCCACCTGTTCCCATGTGTCAGTAGCTGCCAAACCCAGCTTTTGAGATATAGAGGGGTCATCCAAATCATGCAGCGCTGCATTTGCTTGGAGTGCGAACCGGGCTGCGAGCCAGATGCGAAGACGATGGTAGATGCGATCAGAATAGCAGTAGATCCGACACCATGAGGAGGAGGTAATTTAGTAGGAAGAGAGGGTTGACTTATAATATCATAATAAAAGGTGGTTATCTCTACAATTTAATTAGGTATAAATTGGAAGTCTTCAAACATGAGAGAGAAAGAAAATTACCCACCGTGGGGGTCTGTTCATGCACCACCACTTCGAAGCCCTTACCATTGCCCTCTTTTGATGGCTATATAATAAAAGGAGAAGTAGAAACGATCCCCTCATCAGCGTGAAGATGTGAAGACGACTCACAAGGACCTGAAGGAAAATGCCCGGTTATAGCCATAGAGGCGGCCGTGGCATCAATAGC
The DNA here is from genome assembly GCA_030737815.1 of Allium fistulosum. Taxonomy (NCBI): domain Eukaryota; kingdom Viridiplantae; phylum Streptophyta; class Magnoliopsida; order Asparagales; family Amaryllidaceae; genus Allium; species Allium fistulosum. The sequence goes on from CM060906.1 coordinate 1,026,000,550, forward strand.
TTCTTGTTCCCTCTCCAGTCTCACGATTTCTTGGACCTCCCTTAAAGCTTGGCGGGACTCTTCATTCATATATGCTTGAACCAACTCCTCTTCGGTATAACCACCACCTATGTCTTGAAATCAGGCAAGAATCTCTTCCCAGACTATAGCAAGTGTACGAGGGAACGACGAAGCCAAATAACTAAGACTCCCCTGAATCACCATGGAGTTGACATAGAAGTCCAAAATAGTTACATCCAAGCCTTCCATCTTCTTTGTGAAGGTATCTTGAAGCTCTGAAAAGCTGGCATCCATGTTAGCCTTCTCTACCACCAGCTGTTTCTTCTCACCATCCAAATTTGAAACTTGTTCGCATAGAGAGGCAATTTCTTTAGCATGCTCGGCAATGGTTTCCTTCTGCATCTCAAACATCGTTTCGCTTATCCTCAACTTTTCTTTTAAAGCCACCTCATCCGTATGGCACTTCTTTATCTCATCTCTAAATATGATTGTGGCTCGGTCAGTGGATTCTTTTAGATCCTTAAGGAAAGAATCACCTTTGCTCTCCCTCTTGAGGGCATCATCTCTCTTTCTTTAGCCTCTCTATCTCCGCAACGCGATTTGCGAGCTGCTTCTCATACTCAACCTTTTCGGACTCAAACGAGAAGATTTCCTGGTAGTTGTTCCGGTTAACAGTAGACAGCTGTATGCATAATTTTTCCTACCCTTTGGCTTCCTCCAAACCGCTCTAAACTACTTGGAAATGGGGTGCATAAGACTCGGCATGAAATGACTTTAGATTGGGCTTATCAAGCACAACCCCCCTTAAGAACAAATTAGGGAATGTAGCTTGTAGATGTGGGGGACCAGCAGGAAGAATGTCAGTTGCAAGCCTAGAAATCTGGAGGGTGGCGGTCATGATAGTATAAGTGGAAGAGGTCACGACACTGAAAGTAGGGACATTTATCCCAGTGGAAGCATGAGGCTGTGAAGCGGATTCACGTTCTTAATCTCTTTTCAACCTCTTTGACGGATCTCCCCGCTCGGTCGAGCTCTTCCTCTTTTCTTAGCCACTTCTCTTGTCTCTGCCTTGATCTTTCTTAACATTGACTACGCTCTTCTGCCTCCTTCTCCTTCCCTCTATTCCTCTCTTCGTCAGTCTCTCAGGTAGCATGGTACCTTAAAGAGCATCTTTGCGAACGCTGAGACTCCAAAACTCGATCAAGATCTTTATAAAGACCATGAGACATGATTCCCGCAGCAAGCGATAAAATGGCTTTAGTAAAATGTGTTTGGTGAATTAAAACATCCTAAAAAATATATAAAGTGTGTGATCCTAATAGATTATGTTTTGTAGTTTAACGACCCCAGCGGAATACACAAGCTAGATCAGTCAGCAACTAAAGTCAGAACATTGCTTCCTGTAGGGATGATCTGAATAGAATGGGAAGGAAACTCTTCCAAAGTAAAGTCATCCATCAAGTCACCCATATTCACAAAACTGTTACTCATATATCCCAAATCAATGTTAGCACCTTCTGGCGGAGAGCTGGATACAGGCTCAGTCTTGGGAGATGTTCCCTCAGTTGGCTCTTTCAAAGAAGATGATGGTGAATGACAAAGGCTTAATTGCGAGGCCTCATCGCCTAATTTGACTCACCCTCATCAGTTTCCCAATCTATTTCTTCCTCATTTAGAGAATGCTCCTCACTAATTTCTCCTTCTTCCATCTCTTCAATAAATAGAGCCTTGCCCTTCCATTGAATAAACTCTTCCTCTTTCTCTTTTGGAATTGATGGCATTTTAGGTGGATTGTTGACCTCGACTTGAATTTGGATTTGCTCTCTGACCCATCAGATGGGCCATTTTCTTCATCATCATCATCTTCACCAGTCACAGGAAGAGGAAACAGAAAGTGTTTGGGCTTTAAATCAGGAAGGAGCGCTAATGAATCCAACGGATCTCCTAAGGTGTAGAAGCCTACATTGGCGAAGGTTCTCATCTGTGAGCAAGAATCTAATCGTGCGCTCTTGAGCATCGACCGCTTTCAAGGTGCTAAGAAAGGTGCCGAGTGCCAAGTCCTTGTTAATTTTTGAAAGAACGGCAAGGAATATATGACCATTCAGGAAACTAATTGCAATTAAAGGAAACTCCAAGCATGGCGAAGGAGACTTACCCCCGTAGTCCATAAACGGGTGAATCCTTTTGGACACTTAGAAAAAAAGCATGATTCTTACATGAAGGAACATTACTGGGAAGATCCAGTATAAGTTTCCAGCTATGCTACGCTTCAATATAAACAAGTGATGGATAGCTTCTCTCTTCTTGAACAATAGAAGATACTGTAGCTCGGCTAAGCTCGGGACACGATTAAGCATCCGCATGAACAGAACATATAAGCACGTCAACATGGCGTATCCATTTGGAAGAATCTGAAATGGGGCCAACCCTATGTTCTAAAGTGTCGTCATTAAGAAGTGATTGAACAGGGGCAATACACCATACATGCACATATATCGGTGGCAAGCTACATATCCAGAAGGTGGCCTATAAGCAAATTCTTCTCTCGATGGATACCATATTGTGAGCAAGTGCTTTGCAACATCCTTTGTGTAAGAATTGTAGGAGCTTTCTTCGGAGGATCAACCAAGACTCTTAAATTAGGAGGAGTGCGATCGACGACGGGACCGACTGGAATCAGACGACCATATTGACCTGAAGTTATGGAAGCGGCGGATCTAGCTGGGATCGACGATGACACTGCTTTGGAAAGAGGTAAGTTCCCCTCAACTGATTTGCACTGAGAAGATTTGCTGTCATTCTATATAAGAAAGCTTGTGTTCAAAATGGTCAAGTACGCCTAATCTTTAAACTATAAACCCTTGCATGGTTGACATTTGAAATCCAGGAGATTATTGACGTGTACCTACCACCGACCAGATTCTAAGTGTTAACCAGGAGTGTGTGTGACGTGTAATCCAAGTGAGAATGGGTCTGGTGTCCTAAACGCTTTGAACAAATCATTTCATGTAGACGGCTCATTCACACCGGAAATAGCGATCTGTATCACTCGGTAATTTCATTTCTTCTATACTTACCCGTTATCGATCAACGATTGATAACGGACCCGTTATCCAAAGCAACACGAAAAGCCCTTCCAATTCTAGGTACACCGACTGTGCAATGACATGACCAATCCGAAGCGAGTGAATATAGATCGATGGGTCCGAATCAAGTAAAGAATTCTCTACATAAATCGATTTTAGTTCTCTGGAAGGTGATAAAAGCATCAGCCGCACACAAGACGCTACCCTAGGCTATTATCTCCTTTTAGAAAAACCAAAATCAATCCGCAAGATGATATGGCGAGACCAACTGTGAAACCCGGTGCAAGTCAATTCTGACTCTATGGACGAAGATAGCAAAACATGTCGAGTACTAAGGCAAAACCCTAGCTTCGTTCCATGAAAAATTCAAGACTCGGTTTGCTATCTTCTTCCACGAAGTCACAATCAACTCAAATCTTCCATTGTATCCGTCACCTACACAATTCATCTCCAATCGCTAATGTAGTAATTTGCCAAAATCCAAGCTACCAACCTTCGAATTGGAGAAGATAAATCAATCTTTAGTTTAGGGAGACCCAAAACTAGGGTTTCACTCAGATTGGATCAGTAGTATTCGCGGAGGTAGAAGCTTTGGTGGTAGTTCCTTGCTCAAGTCATCGGCGACGGTTTTAGAAAGTGACAACTAGAGGTGCTGGTGGTGAAAGTCGACGAAGGTGATTCCTTGGTGGACCAAATGCTCGGATCGGCTCGACTAAGGGTTTGGATCGAATGAAGCAAGACTAGAAGCAAAGTGACTAGGTCGGGTTAGCTGGCAGATTAATAAAAAAATGTTCTCTAGCAAAAATTTATTCAAGTACTCGGATCGGTACCGATCTGACCTAATCGGATCGGTACCCTCTCAAATTATTTCGCCAATGTCACACCAAATTTCTCTAGCATGACCTCCTTGATGTTTGTATACATACCTAAAAAACTCAAGTTAAAATTATTGAGAAATCATGAGAAATGAAGATCCATATTGAAAGCTGAATAGCTCAACGACATATCACGAGATAGCTTAACACGATCAATGATAATCCTTAAAACGAAAACCTAGAGATAGTCAATTCTAGAGTACACCTTGTTTTCAACGAAAGCATACCATAAGGGGCAAATGTTAACCGGGTTTTCAATCCAGTTGAATTCAAAAGTAGTTAGAACATTCAAGCTAAGCCAGAACAATTCGAAACTTCACCAATAGGCCTAAAAGAACGAGATAAAAGCCTCCAGAAGTATAGGCCAAAAATGATCTAACTTTTTTGATCGGTACCGATCCAATCGGATCGGTACCCGATCTGAATTGTTAATACATAGTGGCTCCATTCTTTTTGCATTAGGACCTTATGTCTCTACTAAGCTCATCTAACAAGTTTGGTGACATTCCAAGCATCGAAGCTCAAGAAGTGTAGACTCGTCCGATTCAAGACGCGGTACTATCTTACACATAGGTAAATCATCATCAAAACAAGTCAATAAGCTATAAATTCACATGAAGAGCATTGAAACGAAGTAAGAAAGGCAGCCAAGTAGTCAAAGCTTCAAAAATGCTTAACTATTCGGATCGGTACCAATCCGATCCAAATAGTTTGCTCCGATGACCTCCAAACTTCTTGGGCTTCCTCTGTATGACGACTACAGGCTTCTGGCAAAGTGGCTCTGGCCCAAGTGCTCTCTAACACCTATAAATACTATCCCATCTGCAATCTAAAAGGGATCTTTGGACTGGCTGCTGCAACTCTGCCATTACTATTCTTCACTCTTCTTCTCCCACACAACAGTCACAAAGGAGCAGCTAAGATCCTCCGGCTGCCTCCAAGTACTTGTGATTTTGATCTAAATTAGGTGATTCAATCATATTGTTAACCAAATCAATCTTGTAACATCAGTCAGCTAATGAAAGCTATAAAGTGGATGTAGGCTTCATTAACAGCTAAACTACTATAAAATCTTCTTGTCTCTTTACTATTTCGGCTCTTTTTACATTTATTCTCTATATTGTTTGCTTTGAGAAACAGGGATGGTGCTTTCACACTCAACCCAGCGTGTTGATCCTTTTTTGGGTTAACATGTAATGTTCCATGTCAGCAACAATCTTGATCGTTCATCATATATGAATGCCATAATTCAAAGGTCTAAGGATATAATTCTTCTATAAATAGACATGTACCCCCTACAAAGAAGGGGTGAATTCTGAATTGTACTTGTTCCTAATTTTCACTTTCTCTCAAGCATAAATAAAGAACTAGAATTTGGGGTTCTAATGGCCGATTAGGTCAAATCCAAATTGGGAATTTGTGATTGAGTACTTGAACAATTACCTATTTTCATATTTGACATTTAAGGACATAATGACTTGCATACTTGTCCTAGAATCTGACATCTTGCATAGCTACCACTAGTTTTGTTGACTAGACATAAAAGTGAGGACCAAACCTTGGCATAACATTTTTAGTACTTTCACCGAGAATTGAATTCAAGGTGCAATTCTCTCTCACATAAGGACATTTGCCATGACCATTTCTCAATAAGGATCTTTAGAACCAAACTCGATTCATTCAATTTTTCATCAATATGCCATAGATTGGTGAAGAACAGGTGTTGAACCTAAGAAATTTGGCCCTTCAAACCTTGGCGAGAAAAAATAAAATAATCTAATGTGACCCAGATAAATGGAGCATAAATCCTTTTTACATGGAAAAAAGTTTATTTTTGCTTTGGTGACATAATTGGATAAGGAAAGATCAATCCAAAAGCAAAGGACAGATGATCCCTTTACTCAAACAAGAAGGGACATTCAATCTCAAGCAAAAGGGACCATATTAGAAATAGAAATGAAACTTGATTTTAACTAATTTTCTCAAAAATGGAGAAGTATAGTTAACACATCCTTTAGAGAAAAAAGCACTCTTAGACTTGAAAAAGGAAATGGGAAGAGAAGAGGTCCTAAGCCTGCGAAAAAAGCATAGAAATAAGCAAGGAAGTTGTACATCTATGAATCAGGGGGGAAATAACTACTCTTTGTGTCTTGCAAGAAGAAGATTATTTCCTCACTAAAGATAGATTAAATTATTGGGCCCCTAAGAAAAACATAAAATGAAAGATAGGAATGGACGAAGTGAATGTTGTTAATACCACAAGGCCAATGAGCATTAGGCTAATTACTGCAAGAGCACTAGCTGGAATCATTGATACTACATAAGACGGTGAGAACAATGAGAATTTATGGAATATGATCAATCAAGAAATTGAAAATATAATAGATAACACACTAGAATGACATGTTTTTCCAAGTGATGAAATGACATGTTTTTCCAATTTCGATCGATCTAGTGCGCCCGTGCTTCCATCCGACGGTTCCCATCGAGCCTATGACGTGGTTGCACCAGATTTAATCTCCAAATCCAACGGTCTAAGATCCACAAGTGACATTATAAATAAGACCATAGGCCTAGCTATTTTTCTCATTCAGATTTTCTCCATCTGAGTTTATTGCCTGAGGCTGGACCCTAAAAGGAATATTTTTCCAAAAAGAAGTTTTTTTAATTAAAATATTTTACACCCTACAAGTGGATTCAGGAAGGCCAAGGAAAAGAGCTAAGGACCACAGGTGAGTGCTTAAGTTATTATTTTAGATTTTTAAGTAATTTAAAATAATAGGGTTTCCAATAGTTGTAGTTTTTCTACAATTTTGGGATAACCTATATGCAAATTTATTTACAGTTTATTTTTAAGTAAAATTTAGACTTGCTTTCCAGTCTATTTTATTTTAGCTATTCTATTTCAGTTATAAGCAATTATTTACTGTTAATTGCAATTTTCCCAATTATTTACAGTTATTTACAGTATTTGCAGTTATTTACTATTATTTACATTTTATTTGCATCTATTCTACGTTGGGATTTATTCTGTAAATGTTAGTTCTTTTTAATTCCCTTTTTATGTGAATAGAATAAACAAAAGAGAATAATTCACTAATATGGACTATAATATAAGAATACTAAATTTACAGAAATTAGATGTAAAGTAAGAAGAACTATAATAAATTGGACATAGACTGAAATAGGCAAATTTAAGACATTTGCAAGCATAGTTATAACGTGTAATTAGAACTAAAAAAGAAAATAGAAGAAATAGCAGAAGTAGCTTGTTTTTAAACTTAGACCTTGGGTTAAGTTAATAAACAAAATTATAACACACTAATTATAATTAGAGACAACAGAAAAGGCTTCTTTTAGAACTTATATTTAAGTAATAAGTAAGCATAGCAGAGAAAACAGAAAAGGCTTATTCTAAAACTTAGGTTAAGTTAATAAGCAAACAGAGCAGAAATAATAGAAGAGGCTTATTTTAAAACTTACACTAAGTTAATAAGCAAAGATAGAAGTAGGACCTGTAGCGGCAACATTCCCCTTGGGACACACTTATGCTGTTTAGGGTAGATAAGTGGTCAATAATTAGAAGCTCAAATCAGGGACCCGTACCGGTAGCATTCCCCTTGGGACACGCTTATGATGTTTAGGGTATATAAGTGGTCAATAATTAGAAGCTCAAATCAGGGGATTTGGGCAATGGGCGCAACTAGATTTTCTTTTCTATGACCCGTATCGGTAGCATTCCCCTTTAGTCAGGAACTGGTTGTCTCACAACACATTTAGGTGAGGCTGGGCATGCTTATGTTGTTTAGGATAGATAAGAGGTCCAAAGAGGGAGCAACAGATAGCGCGAGCCTATGTTGGTCGAGCGTGCGGCCTTAGTGCAGGCTGATAAGTCATTATTGAGTTCCAAACGCTAAACAAGTGTCTTTTGCTGTGGGACCCACAGGATGGGACTAGCCCGCAGTAGGTACAACAGAGATAAAAGGCCGATTAAAGGAACATGAAGTTACAGGAAGTATTATTACATTTAGCCATTACTAAGCAAAGATACTTTCCAACTACTTCCTAAGTTACAAAAGAGCGTCTTGAATTTTCTTTTGAGAAAGAGGGTAAATAGTGAAGGTAGTTTAAAGAGAACTTCAATGCTGGGAGGAGTATTAATGGATGAAAAACCTCGGCGGTCCTATTCTTTGAAAGGAGAGAAAATTCTACCACACGGTAATTTCACATAATTTTTTTGAATTTCATGAAGGTATCAATCTTTTGATCTCCTAGAAAGATAAAGTCCAAGTTAGGGAATCATGCATATGCACCATGAAGATTACAGAGGAAACGATATTTCACTAGGTGGCTTTTCGATCGAAGAAGATCTTTCCATAAAAGTTATTTTTAGCTTAACAAATTTACCTAAAACGTCTTTTTGAATGGGGGGTATAGTAGAAATGGGTAGAGACTCAGAAACCTACATACCAAGTATAAATTAAAGCTGAAACTTCAATTGTAGAGTTCATGAAATAGAAAAAAATTCAGGTTATATTAAAAAGAGCATACAATCGAACATAAAAAATTATATTGGTTCATATAGAATATATCCCATATAATATTCAAAAACAAACGATCCTTATTATACTTTAGTTTTCTGGAGGAATGGAATCAACATATAATGGAGCAATGTTAAATTTAGGCAAGTTCCAACAATCTTCAGGATAAGGGTCTGATCCATGTTCATCAAGGTATCTATTATGAAGTCACCTAATTAAACCTCCGTGGTCGCTTCCTAAAAAAAAATTGATCATAGCGAGAATGATGTAAACTAAGTAAAGGCGTTCCATGAGTTTTTTTTGTCTTCAATAAGCATCCAAAAGATAGCTTTAACTTCCTTATTTTCTTTTAAGAAATTCGACTGGTAAAAGTGAGACTTTCGAAGAAGAGGTGTGAACCGTTTGTCCCTAAAGTTTCTAAAGACTCAAGATGTTTCAAAAGTCTCATATACATATTATTGACTCATTTATATCCTTGCACAGTTTTTTTCCTCTTTTGAGCCTTAAAATTTCATTCCTATTTTATCTGATTGAATCTCAAAGTAAGTTTTGTTTTTCATCATGTTATTCTAATAAAATATTTTTAAAAAAGTTTTAAAAATGAAATTCAAAGTAAAAAAAACTCGGAAGATGGATCACCTATGGAGAAGGTGTTAAGGGTTTTAGCTTTGTGGAAAGATCCTTCATGATTCGAGAAGGCAATTGACCAAATTTTTCTAAGCGGGACATGGAAGGAACACCAGATGGGTCTTGGTAAGAAGGAGTGCTTTTAGGTTTGGGCTTAACATGGAGAGAAGGAAAATCGGCAGTATGATCTGACTCGTTAGTGCCTTACTCCCCCCACCCATTCTTCCCTAGACAATCATCTCTATCTTCTCATGGCGGGTAACTCCTATCATTATCCTCACCCCCTTCATCATCATCATCATCAGTTTCTACTCCCTCCTTATTTTTCGATTCATCATTGTCAAACGGAAGATCAACAAGGACAAAGTGTTCTTCTGGATTAATGGGATCATCATCCCCAAATTTAGATAGATCTAAAGAAACCCGATCAAGGATAATATCGAATTTCTTCTTATAGTTAAACCTCTTTTGACAAAGAGAAGGTAGGTCCAAATCTAAGCATCGATTGACATCATCCTTGTATGCGGTGAATAGAGTTGCTTTTGAACATTGATCCTTCCATAAGGGCAGAATGTTTTATAGGAATAATGAGACTTTGGCTTTGCCATCACGCATAGAGGCATTCAACCTCCTTAATAAGGAATCATTCTTATCTAACTTCTTCTCAAAGGCAGTTGCCCTAGCCAAACTTCCTTTGAGCTCAATCACCTCAAGCTTAGCCTGTTTCATTTCCTCTTAAGATAATGAAAGTTCATTTTCAAGAGCTTTTGAGTTTTCTTGCAGTTCATAGGATTTCGTCTTTTCGAAGTCTAGGGAAGGTGAGATCTACGAATCTTAGTGGCTAAAGATTTATTGGTGACTTGAAGGTTGTCAATCTCCTTCCAAAGATTTCATCATGCCAGACAAAGAAGATTCTATTCTCGCAATAGCAATACCTCTTGAGAAGAGGTAGAAGAAGATTGCTAAAGAAGGAACAAATGTTTTCCAACCTAGAATGCAAAACATCAGAATTGAACTGGACATTAAACAAATATGGCTAAAAGTGGAATAAAATTTACCAAAATAAGTTTGTTCTAAAAGATGAAAGAGTACATCTCTTGAAAAAGAAGGAGGAGGCCCTATGGTTCCCAAAGAAGAAACAATAGAAGAATGAAGAATTGGTGCTAATAACTCTTCAAAGCCAGAAAGAGCAGAAGCTCTTGCACCAAAACTAGGTAAAGGAACATCAGCAAGAAATGAGGAATCAATACCTAGTTGTTTATGCAAAAATGCCAAGGAATCCTTTAGAGGATAGCTTGTTATATCAATGAGAGGGGGTGTAACACCTCACCTCTATACCCATATTACCAAAGAGTATTACTCGGTAATACTATTTGATAATAAGGAGAATGAGACAATATTGGGCTATCACATGTGAATATTCCTTTAAGCTAACACCGGTACGTATTTAAAATTCTCATATTGAGATGTATGTATTGGACATACATACTGTCTGATACCAACTGTAACACCCAGCTTTATACCCATATTACCAAAGAGTGTTACTAGGTAATACCGTCTAATAATACAGAGAATAAGGCTGTAAGGGGATTACAGACATGAATATTCCTTTAGGCTAATATTCGTACATATCTCAAAATCATACAACATTTACAATTATGTACTCGGTATCAGCAAAAAGCATTAAACACATGTAGCTTCTAGGACAAAACAATACACAATACAGAATAAATATAACTGAGATCACAGAGCCAGAATGCAGTGATAAAGTATACTATAACAATAGTAATATCCAAGGTGAGCAACAAAATGCTTGTCTAAACTTACCATCATCAAATATACATGTCATAGTCCAATAAATACATCATCATGAAAGAATTAGGTAATAAAAACTTGTAAGGAAACTATCATCCTAAAGTGTACGGTAGCCTCCAAAAGTTTCCTATATGTCAAGCTAGCTACATCGTTCATGGACTTGAAATATCTTAGACCGACCCAAGTATTATGAAATGATACATGGGTCAGACTATGTCTAAAAAGCAATGTCAAAGCATACAGGGTGATATATAATAAAGGAGTATCATATACATATCACATAAATAAGTATCATCCAACGACATCCATCTCATAAAAGAATATAACTGCTTCGACCATTAGTCCTAATGAGAGAAGAAATCCTAAGAAATTTATATACAAATTGATAGAATATGCAGACTCTATGTGAAGTAAGCATGCAAAACATTACGGCATCAATTATCTAATGCTATACACAAATAGTACTAGGGTAAGTGTAATTCAGGTAATAGTCTAACATGCAGCTAGCCTCTAATGTCTTATATAATCATCATCTCCCTAACGAGGTCATATCTAAGAACAGCCATCAAATGTGAATATACCTAAGTCAAACGGATGGGAAACTGACGTACATTAGCACTTCTCCAGGAAATGCTAAAGACCACAGCCAGTTTCCTATGTTCCCTTAGTTACTCCCAGAATCACTACAAATATATCCATTTGCATCATAAACATGCTGCCAGATTATGTTGTACATTGGTCACGATTCATACTTGCCATTGGTAACGGACTATTGGTCCTATGTGTCATCTGAGCGATTGCTCTAATGATAGCGATAACCCTCAGCCTCAAAACTCACACAAACGAAAACACGGATCAGGGGCACGACCTAGGAATTAGGACCGCTAGGAACTAGCCTATCTGGTGAGTTTTAATCATGTGCTCTCCATGGTGGCATGAACGCTATGATGTAGATTCAGATGCCTTCGACTCAATTTCCTAATGAGAGTGGTATTACATAATTAATTTCAACTCATAATCAACTCATAGTTCTTAGAGAGATAGCATCACTTGATTGTCAGACCTAATAAATCACCTCTGGACGATTTTCGACACCATTAACCTTTAAATAAGAAACATTTACTTACCAATAACTGAAGAAATAATACCGGAAGTTCCATATTGTATGGTTTTATAACCCCGTTTATTCAAATTCCTTGTTACACAAAAATCTAAATCTAACATAAAATTACTATAAAAAGAAATTTAATTATAGAAAAGTATATTCCTTTATTTCTAATGTGTTTATATAATTTAGTTTATCAAAATAATATTCTTACTATTTATTTGTTATTATAAATATACTCTACAATCTTCTTTATTTATTTCAAAAAGAAATATATATTTAAATAATGAACAATGTACATTTAAATTCATATTTATTTATTGACATTTCATATCATTTCCAAACACAAATTAAATTTTTGAATAATTTTTAAACTTCAAAACAATTTAATTTAATTTCTAAATTTTTACTTCTAAAATATGATCAGTGTTTAAGACCTTTATTCTATATTTAGTTTTATTTTATTTTTTATTTAATTTAATTTTTTCAGAGCATCACATAATACAGACTTCTCCTACTGCTAGACTACCCACCGGTTGATCAATGGCTTCACGACTAGTCCACCAATAAATGTTATAAATTATTATAGCTCCTTCTTCTAGTAATTCAAAATTTTATCTCCTTCCCTTATTTTCTTTGCTTCTTCATCCTCCCATCGAACCCATATTCATGTACAATGCTCAAATTCAAGAATATGGGTGAAATACGTTTCATTGTAAATAGGTTCACACTTTGCACAAGAACATATTTTTCATACACGCAACACAATACTCATTGTAGCACACCTGAAGTTGCTAAGCATCTAACTCCTCACTGTCTTCTTCTTCGTCTACCCGTCTTTCTCTTTTGCTGTAACTTTCCAGTGAACCCAAAACTTAAGAAAGATCTCAACTTTTTCTTTCCTAGTGGTGTAATGGGGGATTGAATAGGATATACTTTAATTTGGGACTTTTGGGAATTTATTTCTATTTTATTTTAATTTTAAAAGTTGAGGTTAGGGTCCTGATAATTTGTTTTGAAAACTTTGAAGCTGCAGGAGAATTCAAAAGTGATTAGAGATGGAGATTTATAAAAAATATGGAGAGTTCTAGGAAATTCTAGAATAGTGAAGAAAGGGATATTTTCTAAGTGTGGAAATGGACCAAATGGCATCATTTTCACTCTTTTAGTTATTTCTTTCTCTTCCTTTTTGTTACAATCTATTTTCCTTGTAATTCCAATTAGTTCAAACTTCCAAATAAAATTCATATTTGTTTTATGCGAGTGCTTAACTATCATTCCCTAATTTCTATAATTATTATTTTCCATAATTTAACACAATTAAATATTTATGCCATATTTACACTTTAAAGCCTAATTTCAAAAATAAATCTATAGACTCCTTTTACAAGTGAAATAATTATCCTTTTATTTTGAATTAAATTTCCAATCTTATTTATTTTTAATATTAGACTTTATAAAAATTATTTAACCACTTATAATATATTTTAAAAATCATTTTGACCTGTAAAATAACTAATACTCATTTATACAATTCAAAATTTATTTTAATAAATTATTTTCATACATTATAAATATTCCATATATTCCATTTATCTACACTTTTATATTTAAAACCCTTTTTATTTAATTAAATCTCCTTTATAAATCCTAACTATTCACTTCTCAACTTGGGTTGTTAAAAATTGTCCCTTTAAGAAAATTGCATCCTTTCAATTTCTCCTTAGGAAAACTCTCTAGCTAAGCTAATAACTTCTAGCTGAACTAATCCATTAACTGGTAAAATAAATAAACAATCAAGCAAAAGAAACAAGTAAACAAAACAAGCAACAATGGCATATTAGACTCTTCTGCATCAAGAAATAGCTTGGGATAGGTCCATGCCATATGCTATCTGGTACCCCCGTTACAATCCAACGGGTTGCCAGACTATTGCACCTTCACTAATGGGACCCTGTTGCTCCTTAGTTGTTGGACCTCTGAGTAGACTATATGAATCGGATGTTGCACATAAGTCAAATCTAGGAAATATCAAGCTCCTCTATGTGCCTCAGCTCTAAAACTATCTCGGTTCTCCTCAAACATTTCCACAAGAGGGAAATATGGAAGACATTGTGAATACCGGAAAACTGATCAGGAAGATCAACTCGATAAGCAACATGACCGGTGTGCTCAGTAATCGAAAATGGACCAACAAGACAAGGATCATGCTATCCCGACTTATTGAACCTCGTAGAACCCTCCAAAGGAGATATCTTCACAAAGACTAGATCACCAACCTCAAACTCGATATCCTTTCTCTTATGGTCTGCATAAGACTTCTACTAATTTTGGGCTTCTTTTATCCTCTATCTGATCAACTCTATCTTCTCGAAACCCTCCCTAATATAATTTGGACCGATAATAAATATATATCTCCAATCTCCAGCCAATAAGATGGTGAACGGCACGGTCTACTATATAAAAGCCTCAAACAGTGTCATATTTATGTTAGACTGGTAGATGTCATTGTAAGCAAACTCCAGCATATAGATACGATCCTTTTAGCTACTGCCAAAATCAAGAACACAAGAACAAAGCAAATCTCCCAACACATGATTAACTCGCCTTATTTGACCATCGATCTACAGATGATATGCAGTATTGAAGTTTAGCTTCATACCCAAAGCTAATGGTAGACTTTTCTAGAAGCCACTAGTGAATAATGGATCATGATCACACATAATGGCACTGGAAACTCCATGAAGTCTCACTACCTCCTTGACATAAAGCTTGGCCAAATATGGGGTAGTCCTACTTGACTTCACTAGTATAAAGTGCACTGATTTAGTCAGGAGATCAACAACTACCCACATGTTCTCATGACCACTTTTGGATCGAGGTAGGCTATCAAAAAAACCAATAGACACCTGAAAGGAATACAACATTAAAGAAATCTTACCTAGATTTCATATCGGGATTTATATAAGTGAACTACTATAGAATCAAATTCACTTATACCTGGCCTTAATTCCATAGAGAAATCTTTAATTGTTGAAGAAGACCACTGGGTCTCTGATGCTTAGCTTTAACAAACTGATAAGTCAGGTTCGAGATATAGTGATCAACTCATGATTGTTGGGCATGGTTGGAGGCTAGTTTGGTAATTCATTAGTGTATCATTATTTATTGGTATAGCATTATGTATGTTGAGGATGTTGAAATGTATGTATTGGACATATATCTTGTTATTATTTGATATATAGGAGGCATTTGCTTCATTTTGTAGACCCACATAGACTTGCGTATATTCTCTAGTATATATTGTTGCTGCATTGTTTATTCTATTTTCTTAGTAATTTATTTTATATTTTTGTTGTTCTATCTCGAATATACATGTGTTTATTGCTTTATGCTGATACAATGTACGTATAGATGAATGGTATGAATATTTTAAATACGTACTAGTGTTAGAATAAGGGAATATTCACATGTGATAGCCCAATATCACCTCATTCTTCATGTTATCAAACAGTATTACCTAGTAATACTCTTTGGCAATATGGACATAGAGGTGGGGTGTTATAGAGAGGGAGCAACTGGCATTGTAGTCGTAGTACCGTTTGGAGCAGAAATAACTAGGGTAGTGGAAGTTGAGACATCATCTTTAAGTTATTTAGGAGAAGGTTAAGAAGGAGACTATAAATGATCCAAACTTCTCCCATGTTTTTTAGAGTTAGCTACTAGAAAGTCATCACCCATTGCAGTAGTAAAGGATGACATAAACACTTTTGAGGAAGGAGGTAGCAGTGGTCTGTTATAAGTCATCGACAAAGAAACATGATCTATTGAATCCACACTTTTCAACAAAAGAGCTGGATCAACAAAACGAGCGTCTGTTAAGAATAGGAAAGCAATTAGAAGATGACTTCCAAATTATAAGAAAGTTCATGTTAATAAGAGTAACATTGCAACATCCCCCATTTTGAGGCTCGAAACTAAGTATAACAGATGTCGTTGTCATCCCTATTAATTTCCGATGGTAAAATGCAGCTACGTTAATCATATCAATAATATCAAAAGCACACAATTATGAAACTTTTCAAAAATAATTTAATAATAAACTTTCATATTTCATTTCACAAATAAGATTTCATATTCATTACATAATCCCATTTGATCCCACGTTCAGATAAGATATAGTTATAACAAAATACTCCAAGAGCAAAATATGAAGATGCCCCCTTGGTTGATCAAAGTCTAATACTTGGCAATTATAAAATTTTCCATTATATCCATTTAAGCAGATAAAACGACATAATGGAAATAAAAGCTCCTAGTAATTAATAGCTTGCCTCCTACACATCTCCGGAAGATCATCCGTCTAATTGGAAAATCTGAAAACCCTACTTCTGGTCTACTCTGATGAGCATTCGAGAATTCAACAGGAAAAACATAAACTTTAGGTCAGACAAACAATCTGGTATGAATAATAACCTACCATCACGAACCAAAATAGATATCTAGTGAGACCACGCCGGTGAGCGGAATAGGTTTTCCCCTAACTGGTATCTTAACCAAAACATATCAACTATATACTGTGCTCCTACATCCACGATGCTTAGAACATAATAAATAAAAATTTGAAATCATGAAACATATAATGGAATACCCATCCCAATTATTTGACTGTCCGTGTCAATTTCATCTGACTATCTGTCATAACTTCAAATGACTATCCATCTTATATTTATGTAGACTACCCATCTGACATGTGTACAATATATGGATTATCTATCCCCTACCATATAGACTACCCATTACACATGGTTTAATAATCTAAAATATGTGGATTTTCCATCACACATGTTTCATTCATTTTAAACTATGTGGACTATCCATCTTACAAATCATAGTTTTCCTAGGATGACTACGAACCCTTCATTAACCATATACAGACTATCCATCTCAAGCTTTGTGTGGACTATCCATCACACATTCCATAGTTTCCCAAGAATGACTATGAACCCATCACTTATCAATTTAATTCATAATTAATCTTATTCATCCAAGTGCCCATCCTATGTCTATTGGTATCCCTAATTAGGTTGACAACCCCTTAAACTTATAGCATGTCATAATAATACACATTATTATCCCAATATATGTGATGTGGAAATCATAAAACAAATGGCAAGTCAAATATAATATACATTTGTTTCCTCAATAAATAATGTCAAATTCAAAAACTTATGGTGTGTAGAAACATAAAACATTGGTATCCCAAATGAATAAGGTTGAAATCATGAAGTAGCTTATCGCAATTAATACAACAAAATATAAAATTTACGGTATTCCTACTGCAACAGTGTTGTCAAACCTCTATCCAAGGTTAGAAAACAAAACTTGAATTAACTTAAGTATATAAAAAATTTATGTTGAAATATAAGGTTGCCGACATACCTAAGATATAGGAAATCCCGCCCTTAAAACATAGTTTTAGTTAACATAGAAACATGACAACTTCGACCAGCAAGGCCTTAGTGTTAACATAGAAGAAATATGACATTAATGCCACACGCCATTGTCGCTAAAAACAATGAAATATTGGATGACGACATTGATATACCCCGACATAAAAACCTTATATCGGAAATAGTATTTGCGGCATTAATTTAAGGATGCCAAAAACATGCCACTTCGGCTATTATGCCGCATACATAGAAAAATTAGCAGCATCATTATGGCAAAGTAGATTGATACCGAAATTGATGGATTGCACCATAAGAACTCACGACATCATTTAAAACCTGGGTAAAGACTTGTAGCATAAAAACTCACGGCATTAATATCTCATATTCCCATGAGATGCAGTATTCTCATAACAACAATGTTGGATTTATGACCCAGTGCATCACATACTTACTATATAAATATCGCATGCATTGCTTCATGTCAATGCCGCCTATTTTGATATCGCTTATGACTATAAAGTGATACCGCCTATTGTTAATGTCGGACGTCACCGCATATTGATGGAATTGTCATAATTATTATAAAAACTGTTTTATTTATATTAAAAGCAATTTCATTTTACCAACTCTTATTCCTTGTCGAATTTCTATCGGTTGAAAACAAACTTTAGCAATTTCTTTTTAGAAAACTACTGCAAGTCAATTTTATACTTCCAAAAAAATTAATCAACTTATTAATTAATACCTTTAATGAATATTAATTTAGATGTTTTTTTAGCATAATAAATTCATAGAAATTCATAATCACTTGGGAAAATTCCCAAAATTCACCAAAAATCATAATTAACAAATTCATTCATCTATAAAAATTTTAGGGCCAAAATAATTATATAATTATTTTTAATAATTAAAACCCGAAATAACCACTATTTTCTCTTTAAGAAATTCATAAAATATTCATTTTAACTTGGAAAATTATGAAATTAAAAACCCATCTTCGAAATAATGTTTTATACAACATATAAAAAAATCAAATCAAGTAGAGATCAAAAACGTAAGTTTTATCCTTAAAACCCATCTAAATAATTTCATAAAAATTCCATAAATCATTATTCTATCCAAACAATGATCATACATCCATAGCATGACAAAAAAACCAAGAATAATTCAAAAGTTATCCATAAGCGAATTCAAACACAAGTAATAGAGATGGTTAACTATTATTCACCAATTGGATGATGGAGTTTAGTTTCCCTAAGCTTTGACTTTTGAATCCTTTGGCTTCCCTTTTGATTTCCTCTTCTCTACCTTGGTTATGGCCAGCCCCTCTAATATTTATGATTGTCTATGATTGTAAAAATAAGAAATGACTGATAGGGTAAGAGTTTAAGGGATAAAAGCAAGATCTTTTCCTATTTTTCCATTCTCATTTATTCTTTTTTACGTTAAGTTTTAAAACAATTTTATTAGTTGAAAATAAGGCCCGACCTTGTTAATTATCAAATCTCATCCCCATGTCCCACTACATTATTCTATTTAATCTATCTAATTAAATCTTCTAAATTATGTTAAGCTAAAATTAGGGGCGTTACGGTCTACCCTTCTTAAAGACTTTTGTCCTCAAAATTCAGTATGTACTACATAATAAGCATATCAAACATGCAAACAGCAGTAACAAACAACGCTAGTATATTCTACCAGCTACAAAGTCTATATGATAAATATAGTACATACCATCATAAAAACTCAGGATATGTATCCCTAATCTTGTCCTCTATCTCCCAAGTACAGTCTTTCTCGTTGTCACTTCACTAGACTTTCACCAATCGGACTGCCTTGTTCTCTAGCTTCTTCTTATATCTCACTACAATGCGAACTACTTGCCTAACAAAAGTTATATCCATTTATACTACTAAATCTTTCAATGCAATCGGAGCAATTATAGTCTCTGGATCATGCACATACTTACTAAGATGAGAAACGTGAAAAACATTATGGACTTGTAACGACCCGTTATTTTGGACCATTCAAATCGACAATAATCCACACATGTCTGACTTGAATAGATCAAAATATCAGATTGTTAATTTAAAATTTGGCAAAACTCAGCATATACAGTAAATAAATCAATCACAGAATCGCAGACACAGAGTAATACAATAATACACAGCAGAATAGATAAAATAGTAGTTCATGAAGCTACCATATAAACATCAGAGTTGAAATAAAATACAACAGAATATCTCAAATGCAGTGAAGTCTCTAGTACAACAAATGACTTCTCTAAACCAATCAACTAGAAGAGCTGAAAGCTGAGGCGATAGTTGGATCTCCAATGGAAGCTCCAAACTCCAAAGGTGAGTCTCAAATGCTGTATCACTCGGTCTGACCCGAGCATAAAGCAAAACACAAAACACTCGAGTCAGGATTAACATTGTTATATCAATAAATCCAACTCAAGTGAAATATCAACTGAAATACAAGTAACTTAAAGGATGTTTGGGATAACCATCCTCTAAGGATCCATGGAACTATCTACAATGTAGAAATATACACCATAACACTGTGGCCCCTTCAAATAAATTTATACTTCAAAACCAAGATATCATTTTCATTTCAAATATATCTCTTTTCCAAAATAATATATATAGGTTAAATAATTTATAAAGTAAAGTATTTATAATTTCCTCAAGTCTCAAAAATCGATTCAAATCAACTAAAATTCCAAATCAAATTTATCCAATGCTCAATTCATCAATTCAATTCAGTTCTCAATAGACCATTTAAATTTCAATATTTTTCAAAGCTTTAATATTCAACATTTTCAAAGTTAAATTTAGCAGTTTCATATAGCTCTTGATTTAACTTCATTATTATTTAATCAGGGAGTATTCACTTAATAGATCCAATATCATTTACTAGTCTTAAATTACATTTTTACTAAATATTTCCTTAAATTTATTTAAACAAGAAATATTCATTAAATCAAACCCAAGTTATAAATCATATCTTAAATCTCAATTTCAATAGGTTTCAATCGGTTTAATTATATAAAATTCTTTAATGAATACAATTTCAACTAAATTCAAATTATCTTCCCAACCTTAACTTATTCAAATTATTACCAAAATCTATTTTGAAATATAAATTTTATACTTAACATATTATATGTATTAAATCCATCTTAATTAAATTAAATATCATTATTAAATCTATATATATCATTACCATTTATATATAAAAATTTAAGAATCAACATTTATTAAAACCATATATTTCTTTCCAAAACCATAGAATTTATTTCCAAAATATTTATATATGGACCAACAGTGTCTGTATATAATTTCCTATCTATAGTCAAGTGATACGGATATTTATCATTTCAATCCGTAAATTTAAATACATACGGGTAGATATCATTTCGACCCGTAAATCCCAAATTCAATTCAAATGAAAATCGTTTGGGTCTATCATTTCAACCCATAACGATTTTCTCCTATTCTAAAGTCAGTTCGGGTATGTATCATTTCATCCCATAGTGAATTCTATACTAACAGGGAACTTGCAGAGTGATAACAGATAATATAAAATACAACAACATGCATATATCATCAATAACAATATAATATAAACAACAGGATATGGTGCCATATCCCACATGTGAACAGTTACAGATAATAGCATATATAACAATTTAAATAACTACAACAGCATATTTCAATTATCGTTTCAATTGAAATCGAATTTAATAAATATAAGAACGTAAATCGTGAGTGATTGCTCACCTTTCGAGGCTAGAGATGAACGAGAATGGGGTGTGTTACGAACTGGATCATGATCTAGACAGTCGAACAAATCCGAACAACAATTTCAAAGCGAGGTAAGCTGAAAGTGGATTGACGGGCAAAGCTGAAAGATAGGGATTGATGAGAACGGATTAGAATCATCTAGATAGAACATAATATATGATTATTATTATTTTATTGAATCAATATTTAAAACAAATAAATAAAATATATAATTAAAAATCATTATTCTTAAACACATATATTTAAGAGTCGGTATATTTTAAAATTTCAAACAATACTTAACAATATTTGTAAAGCAATAGAAGAAAAAAAATATTAAACACGCTATTTAGTAAACATGAGAACTTTGTAATATATATATACTAACTTTCAAATCAAAACAACTTTGTATGCAGAGATCTATGATAAAACAAAGATGTAATGCATGTATGTAGGTAGAATTGTGAACCAACCATATGTAAACTAAGGCATAATTCTTGAAATGAGCAATGTGCGTATACTATTATGTAAACTGTGATAAATGCATACCTATAAACAAGCGTTTTATACATGCTTACAATATAAATAATTTTAATAGAACCATTTATTTATCTCATATTATAATAATACCCTCTGTACTATCAAATCAATTATAACAATGGATATGCCAACTATATATGATAATATGCAAGTTACGCCCATATATGTTTATACTTATATACTAAATAACTAACATATAAGCCGATTGACAATAATACAAACTACTATATACAATAGTTAAGGTTCGAAAGTTTATTATAATTTATATATATGTATAAATATACATATATACCCCGACCTACAGGCTATAACATACCTATAATACAGTTCGTAGATATTTAAAACATATTCACACCATATATATACTAAATTTTAAACAGAACTTAAAGTTTTATTTAAATTAGACAACTATACATGTATAAAGGTAACCGTATGTATATGTCGACTATAAACGTGACTCAATATATGGTTATATAGATACAAAAGCAGATATTAACACTACCTATATATACTGCATCTATGTCAACTTACTTTAATATAAATTTATATACAATACAACGGATCCAATTTATATAAAACATATGATATATAACTGAGACCACAATACTTTGATTGTATAAACTTATATATTTTATATAACATACATATTATATGTACAAACTAGACTGAAGCTTGAAATAATATATCTATTGACCGAGCATATCATGTGATATATATACAAGGTAAATCTATGCAGTAGAGAGGTTTTGGGAGATGAAGAATGAAGGAAAAAGGCGGACCTGCTGGTGGCGAGAGCGGGCCGAAGTGAGAAGCGGAAATGGTCAGAAGGTGGAGGAGAAAGAAAGGAGGAGGTGGTGATGGATTCGTGGCTCAAGAGGAGGTCGGCTCTGGCCGATGAGGAGGAGGTGGCGAGTTGAGTTGTTCGCGTCCGGGTCGGCGAGGCTTGGGGTTGCGTGTTGAAGGTGGAAGTCGGTGACGTGGGGAGGAAGTGAAGCTTCGGTTGGAGTGGAGTTCGCATGCTACATGGAATAGTTTGAAACAGAAGAAAGAGAATGATGGTAGCGTGAAAAGAATGAGAAATGAAATATACTTGCCCCGGAAAATGTTTGCCTTTTCAGATTTTTTTTGACTTTTGGGAGTCAAAACTGTAGAATATAAAAGGACACAGGTTATATCTGTGATTAACACCGCAAGCTGAACCAGATGGAGGACACGGAATTGTAAATGGATCCAATTTGGCAAATCGTCCCATTTTGCATTCTGTTGATTCCCTCGCGCACCGGGCTCCGAAAAATACCAATGGATATATCACGGTGATCAGCGCGATGAGACGGACAAGAGGAAACAGAAATATCTGTGCCAGGACCTTCCTATCAAAAGTCCATACAGACCCTGATTTACGTTGTTATTCCGTACGAAAAAATCCAAACGGAGCTAGAAACGTCCGAATTTCGCAAAACGGATTACGCAGTCTTTTTCAGAGTGTTATAAATAAATTTTCTCATGTTGACACCTTTAGGTTTCAGAGCACTTTTAAATTCAACTGTTTTTGACTGATTTAAACTGAATTTCTAGCGACTGGTAAAACATCAAAATTACTCGACGAAAATTTGCCATTTGCTATGTATAAATGGATGCATAGCAAATATCAAATTTCTATCATTAAATTCTATTGTTTGATTTAAATGGTAGATTTCAATTATTATATTCAATAAATTCACCATTATTTAATTTCAAAATAAACTATATTCTAAATTAATATAATTGAATATTCATTGGTTTAAAATTTTCCAGTTCCTTAATTAAAATGTTAATATTAACCAATGCAGTATTAAATTCTCAAATTTCTCAATTTCTGAATCATTTAACTAATTTAAATTGAAACAAAATTTCACAGTAAAATAAACTTCAATATTATCACATGAAACTTTACTAGTTGCTATGTTTAAATAGACGTATCCCAAATAATAAATTTTTTATTTTCAAATTTTATTGTTTAAATTTTCAAAAAAAATTCAATTAATTAAATAAATAAATCACTAAAATTTATGGGTCGTTACACTCTCCCTCACTCAAAACTTTTTGTCCCCGAAAAGGAAGGAGGTAGAAGAATAGAACGACCAGAGATAAAAGCAGATTGAAAGTCAAGATTAAACAATTAATTTGAAACTATATAAATTTTACTTGAAATATTCATTTGAAAACTTCATTTGCAATTCACTTATCTTTAATAATTTAAAGCTTTTCAAAACCCATTTGTAAATTTCTTGCTTTCTTTATAAATGCCATATACAACTTTATAAATATATGAAAACTATTTGAGAAAAAAAAATTATTTACCTCATTACTTATATTTACAAAGAAGCTATTGAAAACATTAAATCCATAATTTATAAATTTTATCTCAAAATATCTTTCAACATTATTAATAAATCAATAATCATTTACTTTAAATATGTTTTATTTAATTAATAACTTCAAAAATATTTATAACACTAAAATTTTCTACTAAACCATGTAGTATATAAATAAACAATATTTAAAAAGGATATTAGTCAACAAGGAAAGGAAGGAGGATTTGGAAAACAGAATATAGGTGAATCAATAAAGCTGAGCAGATAAGGTAGATTCAAAATAATAGTATCGGGCATGAATAATTAATTTAGAACCATAACTGTTTTAATTTCAAATATTAATACAGAATTTCTTTGTTGGAATACTTTTATAATAAAATACCTTTATAATAAAATACTTTTATAACTCGATGTTGTAACAAGTTTATCCTTGTTCTTGTAGACTCTGGTAGTGCGTTGATCAGGCGCAAAACTAGAATTCTCCAGGTACTTAGTAGACCTGTTTCAACACCCAGTGAAAATACTGGAAAACTTTTAAAAATGATATGGAAAGTACAATCCAAACAAAAAACAACGAATCAAATCATGGATCGCAGATACACAATGGTTACGTCTGGGTCCCCCAGGAAACATCCGTACCTTTTAAGCAATCACTGCCTTGCGAATTTCGCTATGATAACAAAACTGTGGACCGCAGAATACATAACAATGGTTACGCTTGGATCCCCCAGGAAACATACATACCCTTTAAGCAATCTCTGCCTTGCGGATTACGCCACTAACACGACCATAGATCGCAGATACACAGTGGTTACGCCTGGATCCCCCAGGAAACATCCGTACCTTTTAAGCAATCACTGCCTTGCGAATTACGCTATGCAGTCGAGTTTGTAAGACCATGGGTAACGCCATGGAATTCGAAGGACACTCGAGTATCATATCCGGAAAACCAAACATCAGAAAATATCGATAGAATGAATCCACAATGTGGCCACAAAGCGAATATCAAGTAGAAGGCACTTTCCATATCTTTACTTCGAAAATATGTATCATATATAACTTTTCAAATCACTTTCAAATATCATACTTATATAAAGTCCATTATATATAAGATTTCATTTTCAAATCAAATACTTTCCAAAATCAATAGTATATCAAATCACACTTATATAGACTTCAATTATATAAGATTTCACTTTTCAAATTTTGAGTACCTTTTCAAATCCATAGTTTTCGAATCAATTTCATACTTATACAAACCAATTTTTTTTTATATAAGTTCGATAACTCCCAAATCAAGTATTTAGTAACACAAGGTTCTCAAATTTCAATTTGTTTCAATATCAATTCAGTTTCACAATCATATACAATTCCACCAAATTATTTCTTCTCAAATTAAATATCTTCAGTTCCAAAGTTTCCAAAATAATAACTTTAGAAAATAAATGCAAATTTCCAAATCAATATAATTTAAGTCAACCAATTCATTTCCAAAATCAAATGTTTTCAAAATCATCTTATACTTACATAAGGTCCATCTTATATAAGGATCAAAATTTTCAAAAAAATAAATTTCGCTGCATGAAGAGCCATATGGGATTGAATATCTTTGCTTACTAAAAGGTTTTGAATTTAGAATAGTTTTGTATACAAAATAGTTTGTAAAATAGTTTGTATATAAAATAGAATAAAATAGTTTGTTTAAGAAAAGTAAAAGAAAATAGTTTTTTTTTTAAAATGGTTTTAAATTGATAGTGGTTTTGAATAAAAGAAAATTTTCCAATTAAACTATAAAGATATCCAACCCAACAACTTCAAATTTAAGCGTCAAAATATATCAATGTTATTATAACATAAGATGTACATACGTCATCATTTCGCAAAATCACATTTGAGCGCTCGCTCGATCACACAAGTTCGCTTTCGAACTAGTATTGTCCATTCGACTTCCCTAATGCGGATTTCGATATGGTTTCTCGACTAGAAACCATCAGTCTCCTTGCATAGCCATATACTATGATAGAGAATTCTAGAATCAAGCCCAAAATCCATATCAAATATTCGCCATCAAGAATCAAATGAAAAATCCTAACACGAAATGGCGTAATTCACCTTGAACTTGTGTACTCAAACCTGGATCAAATTAATTATGCGAATAAAACAGCATACATACAACTTATATATTTATTCCAACTTGTTGAATATATAGTTTCATAAAGATGTTACTAAGTTAAAACATTTAAACTAAATTTTATTCAAAATATTTTGAAGACCAAATTCTTTTCAACACATTTCAAATCTAAATTTCATATTAGAAAAATTTAAAATTGCCTTATTCATTTACTTAACAAAACAGTTTCAACTTATTTAAACCATATTACTACATACTTTAACATACATACCAAACTTATATACTTTATATTTTTCAAAATTTCTTAGCTTTGAAAAGTTAACCTTGATTTGGAAGTGCTCGAACCTTCAAAATAGTTGAAGAAATCAAATTTCCAATCCAAGAGTTGGAAATCAACAACAAATCAGTAAATCAATTTCAATAGATAGGGTTATACCAAATCAAATCTGAAACTCGAGGGCTGAACACCGGGCTCACTTCAAATCATTTCAAATATATATACATATATTCTTCGAATATCAAATCATACTTCGAACTTTGAAATCATTTGTTTCATAAAATCACTCGCGTAGCAAAGCTACTGAAGTGGCCTATCCCCCACTCTGAAACTCGAAAATCAATGTCGATAATGCGTGCACTCATCATAAAAATTATTTTCCAACGACATAAGTGTGTTCTGGACTTCTAATTTCTCAAACTTCTTTTGAAATTTCTTCGAAATCATTCGGAACTCATTAAAATCATTTGAAACATTTCTTATTCGGAAAATACTTTTAAATCATATTATTATTATTATATATTTCAAAATCTTAAAACCACTTTTAAAACACCGGGGTTCAATTCACGAATTTCAAATTTAAAATCCTTCATTTATAAATCATTATTTTTATATAAATCAATTTCTTATATAATTTTCAAAATTTCAAATCCTTTCGAAACTTCAAATTCTTGTTTTAAAAGGGTATATAATCTTTATCGAAAACATTTCACTTTTATATATATGTAGAATAAAATCATACTTATCAAAATAATAATTTTGATATATAAAACAAATTCAAAATACAAACAAACCCGATTTTTCAAAAGATGATTTAAGAATGGATTTCAAACAAAGATAGAGATTCAAATTAGAGGAACTCTTAATCAAATAGAATTCTGATTCGAAGATAGGCTCGAACGAAGATGAGATAATTAAATTTCAAAATAGAAGATAGATATACTTATACAAGTTGCAGGCGACCTTAATCGGGTCAACCATGACTTCAGGAATATGATCGATGCAGAATTCCAAGGCAAATCGTCATTCGATCGCCAGAGGTAGAATTCGACATAACCAGAGATAGCAGCATATAAACCGAGGGATATATAAATCTCTGGTGAATCAATGCCAATTGTAAAGGAGTTTCACCCCCTTTACAAATCATTCAAAGATTTGCAGGATTGCCGATTTTTTTATAGAGATCATTTGAAGTGGAGTAATGGGATACTCCAGAATCAAAAGAATACAAATAGGGAGAGACAAGAATGAATTTTGGAACCGCAAGGAACGTTCCAAAGTTCAAAGGAAATCGAGTCAGAAGGAAGAGATTCAACTTGAGCGAAAGTGATTCTGTAAATAAATTTACTATATATGCTAAGTTTTTCCTAGAGCCAAAGCTCTGATACCAACTGTAACGACCCGTTATTTTGGACCATTCAAATCGACAATAATCTACACATGTCTGACTTGAATAGTTCAAAATATCAGATTGTTAATTTAAAATTTGGCAAAACTCAGCATATACAGTAAATAAATCAATCACAGATTCGCAAACACAGAGTAATACAATAATACACAGCGGAATAGATAAAATAGTAGTTCATGAAGCTACCATATAAACATCAGAGTTGAAATAAAATACAACAGAATAACTCAAATGCAATGAAGTCTCCAGTACAACAGATGACTTCTCTGAACCAATCAACTAGAAGAGCTGAAAGCTGAGGCGATAGTTGGATCTCCAAAGGAAGCTCCAAACTCCAAAGGTGAGTCTCAAATGCTGTATCACTCGGTCTGACCCGAGCGTAAAGAAAAACACAAAACACTCGAGTCAGGATTAACATTCTTATATCAATAAATCCAACTCAAGTGAAATATCAACTGAAATACAAGTAACTTAAAGATTGTTTGGGATAACCATCCTCAAAGGATCCATGGAACTATCTACAATGTAGAAATATACACCCTAACATCGTGGCCCCTTCAAATAAATTTATACTTCAAAACCAAGATATCATTTTCATTTCAAATATATCTCTTTTCCAAAATAATATATATAGGTTAAATAATTTATAAAGTAAAGTATTTATAATTTCCTCAAGTCTCACAAATCGATTCAAATCAACTAAAATTTCAAATTCAAATTTATCCAATGCTCAATTCATCAATTCAATTCAGTTCTTAATAGACCATTTAAATTTCAATATTTTTCAAAGCTTTAATATTCAACATTTTCAAAGTTAAATTTAGCAGTTTCATATAGCTCTTGATTTAATTCATTATTATTTAATCAGGGAGTATTCACTTAATAGATCCAATATCATTTACTGGTCTTAAATTACATTTTTACTAAATATTTCCTTAAATTTATTTAAACAAGAAATATTCATTAAATTATTTAAATCAAACCCAAGTTATAAATCATATCTTAAATCTCAATTTCAATAGGTTTCAATCGGTTTAATTATATAAAATTCTTTAATGAATACGATTTCAACTAAATTCAAATTATCTTCCCAACCTTAACTTATTCAAATTATTACCAAAATCTATTTTGAAATATAAATTTTATACTTAACATATTATATGTATTAAATTCATCTTAATTAAATTAAATATCATTATTAAATATATATATATATATATATCATTACCATTTATATATAAAAATTTAAGAATCAACATTTATTAAAACCATATATTTCTTTCCAAAACCATAGAATTTATTTCCAAAATATTTATATATGGACCAACGGTGTCTGTATATAATTTCCTATCTATGGTCAAGTGATATGGATATTTATCATTTCAATCCGTAAATTTAATTTCCTATCTATGGTCAAGTGATATGGATATTTATCATTTCAATCCGTAAATTTAAATACATACGGGTAGATATCATTTCGACCCGTAAATCCCAAATTCAATTTAAATGAAAATCGTTTGGGTCTATCATTTCAACCCATAACGATTTTCTCCTATTCTAAAGTCCGTTCGAGTATGTATCATTTCAACCCATAGTGAATTCTATACTAACTGGGAACTTGCAGAGTAATAACAGATAATATAAAATACAACAACAGGCATATATCATCAATAACAATATAATATAAACAACAGGATATGGTGTCATATCTCACATGTGAACAGTTACAGATAATAGCATATATAACAATTTAAATAACTACAGCAGCATATTTCAATTATCGTTTCAATTGAAATCGAATTTAATAAATATAAGAACGTAAATCGTGAGTGATTGCTCACCTTTCGAGGCTAGAGATGAACGAGAATGGGGTGTGTTACGAACTGGATCATGATCTAGACAGTCGAACAAATCCGAACAACAATTTCAAAGTGAGGTAAGCTGAAAGTGGATTGACGGGAAAAGCTGAAAGATAGGGATTGATGAGAACGGATTAGAATCATCTAGATAGAATAGAATATATGATTATTATTATTTTGTTGACTCAATATTTAAAACAAATAAATAAAATATATAATTAAAAATCATTATTCTTAAACACATATATTTAAGAGTCGGTATATTTTAAAATTTCAAACAATACTTAACAATATTTGTAAAGCAATAGAAGAAAAAAAATATTAAACACGCTATTTAGTAAACATGAGAACTTTGTAATATATATATACTAACTTTCAAATCAAAACAACTTTGTATGCAGAGATCTATGATAAAACAAAGATGTAATGCATGTATGTAGGTAGAATTGTGAACCAACCATATGTAAACTAAGGCATAATTCTTGAAATGAGCAATGTGCGTATACTATTATGTAAACTGTAATAAATGCATACCTATAAACAAGCGTTTTATACATGCTTACAATATAAAGAATTTTAATAGAACCATTTATTTATCTCATATTATAATTGTTTCCTGGAGATTTGACCAGGCAACTAGTGCTCGGCATCCAGGAGTACTCAACATCTAAGAGTACTCGGCATCCGGGAGTACTCGGCATCTAAGAGTACTCGGTATCCAGGGTTGTACGACATTAACAAGTGTTCGGCCAAAAGGCACGTTCGGCCAGAGAGCATCGTTTGGCCAGAAGGCACGTTCGGCCAGAGAGCATCGTTCGGCCAAAGGGATCGTTCGGCCAGAAAGCATCGTTCGGCCAGAAGGCACGTTCGCCAAAAGAGCATCGTTCGGCCAGAGAGTATCGTTCGGCCAAAAGGATCGTTCGGCCAGGAGCAACATTCGGGTAGAAGACATCGTTCGGCCAGAGGGCACGTTCGGCCAAAGGGATCGTTCGGCCAGAAAGCATCGTTCGACCATAAAGCACGTTCGGCCAGAGAGCATCGACCGGCCAAAAGGATCGTTCGGCCATGAGCATGTGGCTCGGCATCCAAGTGTTCAGCCTATTTGGTTTGGCATACGGCGACCACTCTATTTGGGCCAGGACGTTCGGCCGCCGAGCCCACCTGGGAAGTCAGCCCATCTTTGTCTATAAATAGAGGGGCAGGGGCATAGTGAAAAGGACCTTTTTTCAGGAACACTGGGGAGACTCTGCCATTTTTCAGACTCATCTTCTTTACTTAGCAACTTCATTCAAGTATCTGATCTACGAATTGTATTTGTAATCAATCATTAAGAAGATCAATAAAGTGAAAACTCAAAGTGGACGTAGGCAATTACGCTAAACCACTATAAATCCGGTGTTCTTACTTTCTGCATTTGAATTAGCATATTCTTCTTTGTTTAATTTGTCTTCATCATTTATATCTCTTCACAATCTTTCTCAACGAGGTTAGTGACCAATTTTGGTGCTAACACTTTGGTGCTTTCATTGAGAGTTGAATTCTCAGACCTCAAGGATCTGCTTTGAAGCTACTGGATTGAACAAATCCCCCAAAGAAGATCCGACTCATTGATAGGACATCCGTTGATTCTACTCAGAGTTCATACCAACGACTCTATGATGGGAAGACCACGTACCAGGTCAGCTTCTCATAATGCGGATGCCCATGAGACTGCTAGCGTACAACAAGCAGGACCTAGCAATCAGCCAGCGATTCCGGGTGTAGGAATTGCCGCCCAGGACCAGACTCCAGTTGTCACCAGAATAGAGTTCAACGACTTGATGAGAGAACTCAGGGAAAGCAGGAGACAACTAGGAGATCAGATGCAAGCTAACGTCAACCTGATGGCACAACTCACTCAACAGCAGCAACAAAATGCTGGGGGCAATCCCGTTTCTTATTCCTCATCTGACAGGTCAACTTCCTCTGATGAACCTCCCAGGCGCAGATGCCGTAAGACTGAAGTTGCGCGGGCAGGTGCTGCTGTTCAGACAGCTGGAGACCGTGACCAAGCAAAAGCTGGAAATTTAGGAATTGGAGTGCAGGTGGAGGTTAGAGGCCCAGACCATCAAAACGCTAACGATGTCGAACCTCAAGATGCACGTTTAGCAGATCGCCAGGAGAGGAGGCATCAGCATGGACAGTCGCGTAGAACAGACTCTAACCTCTCGCCTTCCATACAAACACCAGATCTGACAGCCATGGTCAGGCAATTGATGAAAGAAAACCAGGGCTTATCGAATGATGATTGGGGTGTATCAAGAAGTCATACTCCATTCACGGATATTGTGCTGCAGGCGGCGTACCCCAGGAATTTTAGTATGCCAACTATTCCTGCGTATGAGGGAAAGACTGACCCTAGACAACATGTCATGAGGTACGAATGGATGATGGATTCAGCTAGAGCAAATGATGCAACCAAGTGTAGATGCTTTCCGATCACTCTATATGGGATCGCTACTATGTGGTTTACCCGACTTCCTCCGCGGTCCGTATCCAATTTCGAGGAGTTGGCAAAGAAGTTTATTGAGCAGTTCAAAATACACACTACTCGTCCAAAGGACGTAATGTCTCTGTCAAGTGTAATCCAAAATCCTAGGGAGTCATTGAAGGAATATTTACAAAGATTCGATGTTGCGGCAACTAAAGTCAGTAATCCCAATGATCATGCAATTCTAATGGCTGTAATGAGAGGTGTGGATCCAGATTCTGAATTTGGAGACTGGTTGGCAGGGAAACCTCCGACCACACTAGAACGTTTTTACTCAAAGGCACATCAGTTCATAAGAAGAGAGGAAGCTAGGTGGGTAAGGCGAGATAAGGCACCAGGACCTGTCCAAGAATCCGTGAAAAGCAACATTGCTGTGAAGCAGTCCGGAGACAACACAGGAAAGGTCCAAGTCAATGTCCAGAATAAGCCTGGGCAGCCTAAGGAGTCCGGAGGAAGAAATCAAGGGAAGAAGAGAGAAGCGGGGAAGTGGAAGTCGAGAATTCCGAGCTACAACGAGTATACCCCGCTGAATGCGTCTCTTGAGAATATTTACCTCTCAACCTGCAATACCTTTCAGTACAGAAAGCCACGTCCAAAAGAGTCAACCGAGGAACAGAAACGGACTGGAAAATACTGCCGCTTCCATGAGACCTACGGGCACAATACGGAAGAGTGCAGACACCTACACGATGCCATAGAGAAGTTGATCAGGCAAAAGAAGTTGCAGGAATTTGTGAAGGATCCT
The DNA here is from genome assembly GCA_030737815.1 of Allium fistulosum. Taxonomy (NCBI): domain Eukaryota; kingdom Viridiplantae; phylum Streptophyta; class Magnoliopsida; order Asparagales; family Amaryllidaceae; genus Allium; species Allium fistulosum. The sequence goes on from CM060906.1 coordinate 1,026,033,684, forward strand.
CAGGAAGGAGGACAGGGAACATCCAACCCAGGTCGTGCTCCAGTTCCGCGTCATCCCGATGAACCTGCCCGGACTGTGGACAGACTGGTCATAAACACAATCATCGGCGGACCTCACCCTGTGGATAAGAATTGGCAAGAGATGGAGCGGTATGCAAGTTCCCTGAAGCATGCAGATTTCGAATGTTGTTCGAACACGGAGGATGGGACCCCTGCTAAGCAGCTACGCGTGATGATAGACGATATAGTGTTCAAAAACAGAGATGCTGACCAAGTGGAGGCCCCAACCATCGACCCGATGGTCATATCTGCGACAATCAGACCGGCTTATGTGAAAAGAATTCTGATTGATTGTGGAAGTTCTGTCAACATCATCTTCAAGAAGGCTTATGACCAGATGAAAATGGAAACAAAGGACTTGAAACCGACCAAAGCTCGTATACATGGCTTTAATGGTGCAGCGACCGATGCGGTAGAATATGTTGAGTTACCAGTTGAACTGGGACAAGGCGAATGTCGCAGGGTGCGAATCCTGCCCTTCGTAGTTTTGGATGTGGATTCTCCGTATAATGTATTCCTGGGCCGACCGGCCCTGGCTGAGTTTAGAGCAGCATTAGCCCCATGGTGCTTGACTTTGAAATTCCCAACCGACAAAGGAGTAGGAGTTGTTCATGGCGACCAGGCGACCGGTCGTGCATGTTATGTGGCAGAGCTCAGAGAGGCCCATCGGAGGGAGAAAGGAAAGGTTGCAGACATTCCGGTCCGCATCCTTAATAATGATGATTGACAAGTAGTGCCCGAGCCCTGGCTCGGGCATAATTCTCGGATCTTCAGAGACATAGATCCGAGAGATGACGATGAGAAACCCAGGGAAGAAAAGGCAGCGCCGACTGAATTAACAATTGACATTTCAGTCAGCCGAGACGATCCATCGCGAGTGCTGAAGATCGGATCACAACTCGGCCCCACAATGACTGAAGACCTTAGTGATTTCCTCCGGGCAAATCTTGATGTTTTTACCTGGGTGCATTCTGATATATGCGGGATTTCTCCCGCCATTACGAGTCATATGTTGAACATAGACCCGAAATACGTCCTAGTTAAACAAAAGAGGAGAGGAATGGACCCAGAGAGGAAGTGGACAAACTCAAAGCCAATGGGTTCGTCCGCGACGCCCTCTACCCCGAATGGGTATCGAATCCCGTGCTGGTGAAAAAGGTGAATGGGAAATGGAGAACTTGCGTAGATTATTCCGACTTGAACAAAGCGTTCCCCAAGGACAGTTTCCCGTTGCCTAGGATTGATCAGCTGGTTGACTCCACTGCAGGACATGAGCTGTTATCATTCATGGATGCATACTCGGGTTACAATCAAATCCCGATGCATATTCCGGACCAAGAACACACCAGCTTCGTTACAGATGTCGGGCTATATTGCTATGTAGTAATGCCCTTCGGACTGAAGAACGCAGGAGCGACTTATCAGCGTTTGGTGAATCGAATGTTCAAAGACCATCTTGGTAGGACGATGGAAGTCTATGTGGATGACATGCTCGTAAAGTCACGACAGTCAAACAACCACATTCGAGACTTGGCTGAAATGTTCGACATACTCAGGTATTATGGGATGAAGATCAACACTCTGAAGTGTTCCTTCGGTGTTGCGTCGGGGAAGTTTTTGGGATTCATCGTCAATGCTAGGGGAATTGAAGCTAACCCAAAAAAGATTCAAGCTATTCGAGATGTGCAAGTGCCTAGGACTATAAAACATGTACAGAGCTTGAACGGAAAAGTAGCTGCGCTAAGTCGATTCATATCCAGGGCCACGGACAAGTGCATCCCTTTCTTTGATATAATAAAGAAAGGGAAGAGGAACTTCGAGTGGACATCTGACTATGAGGAAGCATTCCGGGATCTGGTGAGGCATCTGGAGAGCCCACCAGTGCTGTCAAAACCAGTAGACCATGAGATGTTGTACGTATACTTGGATGTATCCCCACATGCGATAAGTGCGGCATTGGTTCGCGAGGAGGATCGAATCCAGAAGCCGGTGTATTATGTTAGCAAGCGTTTAACGGGGGCAGAAAGAAATTACCCTAAAATCGAGAAACTGGCCTATTTCTTGGTGATTGCATCACGAAAGCTGCACCCATACTTTCAAGCACACTCAATCAGTGTTTATACCGATCAACCCCTACGGAAGGTACTCCAACAACCAGAAACTTCTGGAAGATTGCTAAAATGGAACATCGAATTGAGCTAGTTCGATATCGCCTACTTGCCACGAAGAGCCATACAAGGGCAAGCGTTAGCAGATTTCATCGCTGAGTTTACCATACCCGGCGAACCAGATAATCACAATGTCATTCCCCCTGTTCGATGGAAATTGTACACCGATGGAGCATCAAACGACCGTTGCTTCGGTGCTGGCGTAGTCCTTGTAACTCTGGAAAATCGATCGGTTTGTTACGCTCTGAAGCTCGATTTCCCGGCTACAAATAACGAAGCAGAATATGAAGCACTGATTGCGGGCTTAAAGCTCATCGAAGAACTCGGGGTAAAATCAGTTGAAATCTTCTGTGACTCACAGTTGGTGGTCTACCAGGTGCGAGGAGATTATCAAACAAAGGGACAGAAGCTTGCCCCGTACCTTGTTCTGGTTCAAAAACTGCTGTTAAACCTTGAGCGCTATGACATTTCGCATGTCCCGCGTGAACAGAACAAAGAAGCCGACTTGTTGGCAAAATTCGCAAGCACTGGCGACGCTCAGCAAATAGGACCGTTTCCCATTAAGGCATTGCATGCCCCAAGTATACACGCAATGAAAGTTGATTCTGTGTTGGAAACAGGAATTGAGAGGGAATCATGGATAACCCCGTTCAAACTATACCTGACAACCGGGGCTTTACCAGAAAAAAGGAGTGAAAGACGACAGGTCCTTCGAAAGACCGCGCGATACGTGATGCAGGATGGATTAATGTATAGAAAGGGGTTCTCAGTCCCCTTATTGCGGTGCATCGCTTATGATGAGACCAAACGGGTCTTGAAGGAGGTACACGAGGGAGAATGCGGTGACCATACTGGGGGGCAAATGCTAGCAAAAGAGATCATCTGCTATGGATATTACTGGCCGACCGTAAATTGGGACGCTGCAGACTACGCAAGGAAATGTGACAAGTGTCAAAGATATGCAAAAATCCCGAGGACTCCATCAACAGAACTCACACAAATGGTCAGTCCCTGGCCATACGCAATCTGGGGAATCGACATAATCGTCTCTTTGCCTATATCCAAAGGTGGTGCGAAATACGCGGTAGTTGCAGTTGACTACTTCACAAAATGGGCTAAGGCAGAACCCTTGGCTACAATCACCTCTAAGAAGGTCATTAACTTCGTTGTATGAAACATTATATGCCGCTTTGGCCTCCCTCGCACCATCATCACGGACAACGGGACGCAATTTGAAAGCAGAGAATTCAAAGAGTTCTGTTTAAAGTATGGCGTCGAGAAGAAATTCGCCGCCGTTGCACACCCAAAAGCTAACGGACAAGTTGAGGCCGTTAACAAAATAATCAAGTCCATACTGAAGAAGCGCCTGGAGAAGGTCGGAGGCAAGTGGGTAGATGAGCTCCCGATGGCATTATGGGCTTATAGAACTACCCACAAGTCCGCGACCGGCCACACTCCATTCGCCTTGGCATACGGTTCGGAAGCCGTTATACCCGTGGAACTTGAAGTTCCATCACATCGAGTGACATATTATGATCCCAAGACGAATAAGGACCTCTTGCTGGAATCGCTGGACTGCATCGATGAAAAACGTGAAGAGGCCGAATTAAGGGCGGCATCACATAGGCACCGAGTCAAGCGCTACTACGACGGCAGAGTCCGCCCAAGGATTTTTGATGTGGGTGATCTCGTTTTGAAACGAGTTTTCCCGGTACCGTCGCGTATGAATCCCAGCTGGGAAGGTCCGTACATCGTTGAACGGAAGCTTGGAGAGGGAACATTCAAGCTAGCGACCGTTGATGGCGCGACACTCCCCCGAGCGTGGAACAGTGAACATTTGCGACATTATTGTTATCCCGCCTTTTGGCAAGGCCGTGACACCAAAAAGTTGACTGGAAAACTAAAGACAGTTCGTCGTAAGAGCTCGTTATACACTGTTTTACCATGGATATCAATGAATTTTTGTCCAAGCCCGGATCAGGCTACAACTGAAAGGACACGACAAGCAGAGTCATGAAAGCCAGCACTCCAAATTTCAAGTCAATCCGAGTTCGTATGCTCGAGTTATCACTAATGAAAAGTGGAGGAAGTAGCCTTAGGTTCGAATCCATCAGAACAGACCTTGGTTCGAATCCATCTGAAGTAGCCTTAGGATCGAATCCATAAGACTAGTCCTACGATCGAATCCATGGGCCATACATTGGTTCGAATCCACGGAGCATAACCCTACTTCAAATCCATCAAGCAAGCCATGGTTCGAATCCATCAGCACAGAGCCTTGGTTCGAATCCATTGAAACATTTCCCACTTCGGCTCCATCCCATAAGTTACTTCGAATCCACCCTATTGAGGCAGCTTCGAATCGATCAACCGTGATATACCTTGATCGATTCGAACGAACATATCTTCGAATCCACTACCTCGAATCCACTAAGTCAAGGCGGCTAGAACCATGGATTCGACCCAGTAAACTCGGAGAAAAAGATGGGTCAACCCGAGAAGCGCGCGCGCCACGTCACCATGCACACGCACCAAGCATCGATTCGACCCTATCGATTTAAAGGGATCGATTCGAACCAAGCGAGTCAACCGGAATGCATTCTTGCATCGATCATAACTCGAGATCCACAAGTCCAAATGCCATGATATTTTAACAGAAGCTTATGCACATGTTGAAGAATGTCCACACCAAATTTCAGCTCGATTGGATGATTTCTTGATCGATTCAAATGGACTTTGAATCGATCCCAAAGTTGGCCCGGATTTCCTGAAAGCGGGCATATGGGCCCCCTCACGTGCCAGAACTGGTCTCCCTTCAATTTAGGTGAAATATCAGCCTCCTACACCTATAAATAGAGCCCCTGGTCATTCAGAAAAGAGGTCGGACAATTCTAGGAGCTAAAGAGCGCCCAGACTTTGCCAGATTTATTCAAAATCACCACTGCTTCCTTAGATCCAAATTATAATCATATAATCAGTTGTACTACATCAGAAGAAATTGTAATCATCAAGTGAGCATCAATAAAATCATCAACTTCAGAGTGGATGTAGGCAAGATCGCCGAACCACTATAAATCTCGTGTTTATGTTCATTATTTTTGAATTATGATACTCTGTTTGCTTAGATTTGAGATTTGTGTGTGAATATTGTTGATTTATATTCATACACTGGTGCTTTCACGAGATTCGGGGTTTGTGACCAATTTTGGCGTAAACACTTTGGTGCTTTCACTGAGAACGCTAATTCAGGAGTTCTATCATTTAGAAATTGAATTTGAAAACTTAAGAGCTCAGATCTGAGAGGATATGACAAGGCAAACTAGTAAAAGACAAAGGCCAGAGCAAAGTCAGTATGAAGGGAGTCAAGAGGCTTCCTCGGGGGCAAACCAAGCATCGATCTTCATCCCCAGGGATGAGATGGAGACAATGATGAAGAGACAGGAGGAAATGATCCAAAATTTGCTTCAACAGATTGGACAACTTGGAGCGCAAAATCAAGGAGCAACCAGAGTCCAAAACGGAGCAGGACCATCTGGAGCAGCGCCGGAGCTGGGGGCACACATTTAGAGCATGTTGATCAAATCCCAGGAAGAGATTCAGGGACATTCGAGCAACCCGGTGGCAATAGAGGGATGAACGCTCAGCCAGGGGGGCAGAACGAAGGTAACACTCAAAACAGCCTGACGACAAAGACAGGTTGGCAGAGATGGTCAGACGGGCCATGAGAGGCGGACTAGTCAATAGAGATCTGGAGGATATACATAGGAGTCCCTTTACTCCTATGATCAGGCAGGCCAGGAATCCACCAGACTTCAAGCTACCATCGTTGGAAATGTATGATGGGCGGACGGATCCAGCGGTCCATCTAACGAAGTATATGAGGCACATGGAAGTGCTGGGGGCATCACAGGAAGTCATGGCCCGGTGCTTTCCATTGTATTTGACGGATATCGCAGTGCTATGGTTTAGACAACTGGAGAGTGGCTCCATTGGGACTTGGATAGATTTGACAGAAAAGTTTATGAGGCAATTCAGGGTTCATATTTCGAGACCCAAGAACACGATGAGTTTGTTGACTCTAAAACAAAAGGCCGGGGAATCTTTGAGGAATTTTCTGATGTGATTTAATGCGGCAGCAGCATCAGTGGATCGACCAGATCCATCTATGGTCATGATGGCAGCTGTATCTGGAATATCTGATGGCACAGAGTTCAAGAATTCACTAACTAAGGATCCACCTACAGACCTGGGAGATTTTTATCATGAAGCCGAAAAGTTTCTGCGATTAGAGGATGCTCGTACGAAGAGAGAAGAAGAAATCGATGTTTACACAGTTAGAGGCGGTAATTCACCTGGAAAGGGTGCAGAGACTGGTAAAGGGAAGCGAAAGGCTGAAGAAAATGATGACAGGTCAAAGCGGCAATGGAGGGAGCCGCGATTTACCACCTATTCAGAACTCAACGAGGGTTTGGAGCGAATCTACCAAGACACCCGAGAGCAAGTTGCCTATCGTAGACCAATACGACGGGATCTAACTACCGACGAGAGAAAATCAGACAAATATTGCTTATTCCACGAGCTGAATGGACATAGCACAAATGATTGTAGACACCTGAAGGATGAGGTAGAAGGGCATATCAGGAACGGTAGGCTACTTCAGTATGTGAGGAGGCGAGCTCCAACGGTGGAACCAGAGCGACCACCGTCTACATCAGCTAGGGGTGATCCTGAACCAGGACACCGTTTGGTTATCAATTGATTCAAATAACGATGAACGAGTCGTAAACTTCTCACTAACAACATCAAACCATTTACATATGTATGAGATCGCGAACGATCCACAGGCATGCTCTGAATGATTATTGACCGTCTCGTAGTGAGAATTTACACTTCAACATCCTTGCTTTGCTTTCGTTTCATGTTAATTTGGATATTTAGACTTTGCTTGTTTGGATATTTCTGTGAACGTTAATTTGATATTTGCAATCCTGTAGAAGAAGTTACTTGCGTATGTTTGGATCGCGAACGGTCCACAAGCACACCTTGTATGGCGACAAACCGCCACGATCGCTGATTCAGAAGTTCACCTGAACGTGAACCTGACATTGATAATACTAAGTCCCCCCCGGGCACACTCATTTGCCTCGAACGGCACCCGACCTCGAACGGTCATCATTCGCCTTGAACGGCACCCAACCTCGAACGGTCACCATTTGCCTCGAATGGTACCCGACCTCGAACGGTCACCATTTGCCTCGAACGACACCCGACCTCGAACGGTCAACATTTGCCTCGAACGGCACCCGACCTCGAACGGTCACAATCTGCCTCGTACGGCATCCGACCGCAAACGGTCCACTTCATCTATTGTAACATTCGATCGCGAACGATCACATTTTTTCCTCGTACGGCACACGATCGCGAACGATCACATCCTTCTTTCCACGTCACCCGACCGCGAACGGTCATAATTCGTCTAGAACGACACCCGATCGCGAACGGTCACAACTCGTCTAGAACGGCATCCGACCGCGAACGGTCCAATTTCTTTACCGCGAACGGTATCCGACCGCGAACTGTCCCATTTCACTATTCGCCATGAATGACATTCGACCGCGAATGGTCACATATCGCCTCGAATGGCATACGATCCTGAACGATCGTCATTCATGGTCAGATGAAACTATCAATTTCTTTGCAGGTCATCAACATGATATGAACATCCAGCTTATGGCATTACAAAACACACCTTCCTATCACAAGGTATGTTTTGGGGGGAAAATATTATCCCGCCTTTTGGCAAGGCCGTGACACCAAAAAGTTGACTGGAAAACTAAAGACAGTTCGTCGTAAGAGCTCGTTTTACACTGTTTTACCATGGATATCAATGAATTTTTGTCCAAGCCCGGATCAGGCTACAACTGAAAGGACACGACAAGCAGAGTCATGAAAGCCAGCACTCCAAATTTCAAGTCAATCCGAGTTCGTATGCTCGAGTTATCACTAATGAAAAGTGGAGGAAGTAGCCTTAGGTTCGAATCCATCAGAACAGACCTTGGTTCGAATCCATCTGAAGTAGCCTTAGGATCGAATCCATAAGACTAGTCCTACGATCGAATCCATGGGCCATACATTGGTTCGAATCCACGGAGCATAACCCTACTTCAAATCCATCGAGCAAGCCATGGTTCGAATCCATCAGCACAGAGCCTTGGTTCGAATCCATTGAAACATTTCCCACTTCGGCTCCATCCCATAAGTTACTTCGAATCCACCCTGTTGAGGCAACTTCGAATCGATCAACCGTGATATACCTTGATCGATTCGAACGAACATATCTTCGAATCCACTACCTCGAATCCACTAAGTCAAGGCGGCTAGAACCATGGATTCGACCCAGTAAACTCGGAGAAAAAGATGGGTCAACCCGAGAAGCGCGCGCGCCACGTCACCATGCACACGCACCAAGCATCGATTCGACCCTATCGATTTAAAGGGATCGATTCGAACCAAGCGTGTCAACCGGAATGCATTCTTGCATCGATCATAACTCGAGATCCACAAGTCCAAATGCCATGAAATTTTCACAGAAGCTTATGCACATGTTGAAGAATGTCCACACCAAATTTCAGCTCGATTGGATGATTTCTTGATCGATTCAAATGGACTTCGAATCGATCCCAAAGTGGGCCCGGATTTCCTGAAAGCGGGCATATGGGCCCCCTCACGTGCCAAAACTGGTATCCCTTCAATTTAGGCGAAATATCAGCCTCCTACACCTATAAATAGAGCCCCTGGTCATTCAGAAAAGAGGTCGGACAATTCTAGGAGCTAAAGAGCGCCCAGACTTTGCCAGATTTATTCAGAATCACCACTGCTTCCTTAGATCCAGATTATAATCATATAATCAGTTGTACTACATCAGAAGAAATTGTAATCATCAAGTGAGCATCAATAAAATCATCAACTTCAGAGTGGACGTAGGCAAGATCGCCGAACCACTATAAATCTCGTGTTTATGTTCATTATTTCTGAATTGTGATACTCTGTTTGCTTAGATTTGAGATTTGTGTGTGAATATTGTTGATTTATATTCATACACTGGTGCTTTCACGACATTCGGGGTTTGTGACCAATTTTGGCGCAAACAATTATTACATTTAGCATGTCTCTTTCCTGTTTTAGGCACAGTTATTTCCTGTATGTTTTCATTCAGTCGTAACTTAGTTTCTTTTTAGCCATGTAATCAAGCAGTTTAGTTGTTTTTCATTAATAAAGGCTTGAAGCCGTATTTTCCACGAATTACTAATGTTTCTATATCTCATAGTCGGGTGACGAATTACTCGAACTACATTATCCTGTACGATGTATGAACTCGTATAAACGACTTCAAACTCCGAGTCCCCTGAGCGCGGACCGGAGTACTCTAAGTCCCCGGAGCGCGGACTAGAGTATAAACGACTTCAATCTCCGAGTCCCTTAGCGCGGACCAGAGTACTCTAAATCCCCGGAGCGCGGACTAGAGTATAAACGACTTCAATCTCCGAGTCCCCTAAGCGCGGACCGGAGTACTCTAAGTCCCCGGAGCTCAGACTAGAGTATAAACGACTTCAATCTCCGAGTCCCCTGAGCGCGGACCGGAGTACTCTAAGTCCCCGGAGCACGGACTAGAGTATAAACGACTTCAATCTCTGAGTCCCCTGAGCGCGGACCGGAGTACTCTAAGTCCCCGGAGCGCGGACTAGAGTATAAACGACATCAATCTCCGAGTCCCCTGAGCGCGGACCGGAGTACTCTAAGTCCCCGGAGCGCGGACTAGAGTATAAACGACATCAATCTCCGAGTCCCCTGAGCGCGGACCGGAGTACTCTAAGTCCCCGGAGCGCGGACTAGAGTATAAACGACTTCAATCTCCGAGTCCCCTGAGCGCGGACCGGAATATTCTAACTCCCCAGAGCGTGGACTAGAGTATAAATGATTTCAATCTCCGAGTCCACAGATTACGGACCGGAATACTCTAACTCCCCAGAGCGCGGACTAGAGTATAAATGATCTCAATCTCCGAGTCCCCAGAGTATGGACCGGAGTACTCTAAGTCCCCAGAGTGCGAATTAGAGTATTAACAATCTCAATCTCTGAATCCCCTGAATACGGGTCAACTTATTATAAGTCCTTGGAATGCTGATTTAGAAAAAATTCTAAGTGTTCAAGAGGTATAGAACAAGGAGTATGCCGCTCCAAAGAATGTTCGAGCAACGCAAGAATGGACTGGGAAATATACAACTCATATGTGCTTGAGTTTTGACCACAGTTGTTCAGAAAGCTAAAAAAGTAAGAGAGTCGTTCAAACGACTAAGGAACTAAACTTTATTTAATAGTCCAAAATGAGGTTACACAGTTATCCCTCCAAAACTTGGAGTCAAGAACCCATCTATATAAACTACGGAGACAAAAGATAAAAGTAATTACAAGACTTGAGCATAATCTCGTTGAACGAGTTTAACGACTATTTCTTTGGTTTCTTCTTCTTGTCTTCCTTTGTTTTCTCGGACGATTCCTCTCCCTCATGCTTCTTCTTGGACTTCTTGCTTGCTAAAGAAGCGGAGTCAGGAGTGGGAGAAGGAACATTCAGCGGTTTGGACTTGCCAGGGAGGATGATCTTCAAAGGTCTATTCCGCGGGTCGGTAAGTTCCAGAATTTCAGGCTCAACTTTGATCTCGACTTTCTTTTTCTCCTCTTCGGCGAGACGCTCTTTAATGCTCATCTTCGAAGTATGTTCGGAGGCGCCAGTGATCTCGATTTCATAGCTCCCTTCAGCAGGAGTTGAAGTGTCAAACTTCTCATCATCTAGCGCTCCGATCACTTGAGCGTCAGGGCCAGGAGTTACTCCCGCATGAGCAACATCGCTTGCTTTTTCTGCCTCCTCCTTGGCGTCATTGCTCCTCGGAGTTGGCTCGGGGTCAGAGCAGCCTACATGAAAACATAAAGAATGAACATTAGAATGAATACCCACTGCTGGAAAGTAACAGATCTTTAAACTTCTAAAAAAGAAGAGTTTCCTACCGGGTTCTGGCTGGATATCAGTTGCGCGTGGAGTTTCACCCTCCAGAATAGGAGATAGCACATGAACGCCGAGCCCGGGATCTTCAGGATCGTAGCCGGCATGCTGCTCGAATAGGTCAAGTGTCGGCCGACCGGCCGGTTGAGTAGTAGGAGGAGCAGCAGAATGAGGAGCCGTAGTCTTAGCCCCAGATGGGCCAGCTTCATCACTTTTCTCTTTTGAAAGGGGAGAGCCTTTGCTATAAAGCACCAAAGCTGCGGATAAATCCACTGGCTCGTTCCCTCTAAGAAACTCCTTCACCAGGGCATCCTCATCAACCTCCTCAGAGCCCGACTCGATTTTCCTGATCTTCACTAAAGTTTCCCAGGCCTCGGCTAGGGATTCGAGATAGCCCTTGCCCAAGAATGTCAAGTCACAATGCATAAGGACGCGGGCGCCATACTCAGTAATCAACGGGTCAAACATACACTTGACCTCTTCCCTACCGGCTTCTGCGGTCGCCTCGAGGCGAGAGTCAATCTCCTCCGCAGCTTTTCTTTTGCCCTCCTCACGGGCTTCGTCCTTCATTTTTTCAACCCCAGCAAGTTCATCATCGAGCTTCGTTTTCAAGAGCCGAGTAGCAACGATTTCATCACAATATCGTTGTGACTCTTCTTGAGCAGCTACTTTATCCTCTTTCTCCTTGGAGAGTAATTCTTTCAACTCTCTGACTTGTATGGCAAGCGCGTCCCTTTCTTTTTGGATAGAATCTTTTTCTAAAGCAAGGGCACCGCTACGCTGGACCGCTTCATCAAGTTCCTTCTTGTGAGCCATCTCAAAACGAGTGACTGCCTCAGTAGTATCTTTTGCACTTTGCTCAGCGGCTTCCAGCTTCGACTTATACGAAGCGAGCTCTTCGTCTTGATGCTTGATGATATTCTTGTCACAGCCAGCCTCCAATTTTAGACGATCAATCTCATATTTTCGCTCAACAGACACCTCCGAGATCTTTTCAACCAAGTGTACAAACGCGTCATGTTGAACATAGACGTCGTTGTTACATGCAATGGCACTCTGCTTCACGTGCCCAGGGATATGATGAATAGCTGAGAGGAATTTCAGACCATGAAAGAAAATTTTTGGAAATTTGGCCTTAAGATCGACCATCTTTTCTGCTACAGATGGGTCAACCACAAGAGTAGGGGGAGGAGGCCTTGGAAGTTCTGCTCTCTTTCATTGCTCCCGAATTTGCCTTGTACTCGACGAACCGGAGTGTTGTTCTCGAGGAGCGTCGGGTTGGGACCCCTTCTGTGAAGACTTCTCTCTATCCTACTCAGTTGGAGGAAGAGGATCACGGGATTGTGAAGATTGGGAATATGCCTTCTTATGATAAGACGAATCGCGGGGACGGTTGTCTCTATCTTCGTAATCATCTTTGTCCCTGCATCTGCCCGAACCTGAATCCCGTCCGGGATGATGAAATATGGAAGAGCCGTGAAGGCGATCAAGTCTGTGAGAGCACCCCATGTCACCTACAAGGAATAGAGATAACAACGAGCTAAGAAAAATCCGGGAAATAAGAAAAAACTTGAAGTGTATGATGGAATGCGTATGTGCGTGTGTGTCCTAGTGTTCCCTCCAACAGACCAGTTCTTTTGTCTTTACTAATCAGAGTATTATCTCCCTAGACTGGGAGTTGAACTCCCGCATTGCCTCTAGCGAGCGGAGAAAACATGAGGGCTTCAGGATTGTCAAACCCGTAATTAAGTATATCGTCGGGGATGGAAAGATTCGACAAACCCCTTAGAGAACTTTCCATGTGCTGTGAGGAAGCCTCTTTCTCTGGCGGGATAAGCGTAACTTTTGAAGTTCTGCCAACTTTCTCCTTCCGTATCTTCTATTTTAACTTTTTCTTTCCCTTCGAAGGGGAGGATGACGTTTCAATATCGTGAACTTCGACTGTCGGATTCCAAGCGGGACCCACATTCTTGCCTTGAGTCTTAGGAGCTTCATCCTCTTTGTGCTCACCCTCATCGTGCGCATCGGGAGTGTGGCGCGATGACGATCCAGCTTGTTTTTTCCCTTTACCGGATGCTGGCTTGGGAATGGAGACGCCCTCCGGGAGGCTAATCCAACGACCAGGGGCTAGCAAGCCGAACCTCGACAATGATTCATTCGAAATGATGGTTCCGATGTCTCGTTCCTCGGTAGGAAGAGCTCTAATGGCATCAACGGCCTCAGAATATCCTCGGCCCTCCGGACGTGGGTTGATACCTGAAAAGATGAAACGAGGAGTTAGGAAAAGCATAACTCCAATTAAACACGAATGATGACTCAGCGAAGAGACTTACTGCCTTTAACCCATCTCCTCGCAAAACCAGGAGTGCAACGCAGGTAGAACCATTCCTGTTTGTACAAGGCGAATTTACTGCATGCTCCTGTCAAGATTTGGCATTTGTGGTACGGCTCGAGGAACATGAAGGAAGGGCTATCTTTCCGTTTCTTTATCATATAAATGTATCTGATGTCGCCAGAAGTTGGAGGTCTAGAGAAGACGGCCATGGAGAGTAGGTAGGTCCCATATAGAAACGCGTGACCGTTCGGATGTAGCTGCGATGGGGCAATGTCTATGTACTGCAACACGTCCCGAAGAAATGAATTGAATGGAGACACGCTGCCCATCCAGCACATGAACTTGTTGCAGGTGGTATATCCGACTGGGGGCAGGTGAGGACGATCGTGTCGCGAAGGAACTAACACATCGGCGAAAGGAATCCCATGGATGGAACATATTCGTCGAAATGCGACTTCATTGATCTTCGAAGCTTGTGAGTCGATCGATTGTCTAAAAGAATTGTTGCCTCCAGGGCATCGGGTGCTAAGTTATGGGCAGGGGAAGTCGACAGATTTGAAGTATCAGCGGCTTCTTGCCTTGATGACGGCCCAGGCCTATCAGATATAGTGGCGGAGGTAGACTTCTTAGACATCCCCAATAAATAATGAATCTGTCTAAGTACCTGTGAAAACTATACTTGAAAAATGTTCAACGTTAGAATTAACAACACGAATATTCCCCCCATGTGGTGTGTGAACTAGTGCAAGCAATCGTGTAAAAGCATTGAAAGTTTGAAGGTCGCGAAGTTGTTGATATAAAACTGAGCGTCAAGTCATCGTCTTTGAAGACCGTCATCGCTGACCGTCCCCAGAAGCCTGCCTTTTAGTGATTGCAATTCCAGATCCAGAAAACGTATGATAATCTAAGTTCAGATTTATGTTTACTGAAGCTAGGAAGTTAGTGATCCGGGTCAGCTTCACATATGCTAGAATGCTTGGGCCCTGTTTCTTGTTTTGCTATACGAGTAGATATAGTTAATAAGTGTTCAACATTTGCGACTAGTCGGCTAAGTCATTGTTCGGCTAAGTCTTTGTTCGGCAAAGTCATTGTTCGGCTAAGTCTTTGTTCGGCTAAGTCATTGTTCGGCTAAGTCATTATTCGGCTAAGTCTTTGTTCGGCTAAGCCATTGTTCGGCTAAGTCTTTGTTCGGCTAAATTTTGGTTCGGCTAAGTTGTTGTTCGGCATGTAAGTCATGTTCGGCCTCATTTTGTTCGGCATGTTTTAGCCTAAGTATGGTACGACGTTTGTGACTGTTCGGTTGAGACGACCATCGGCACACTGTCCTTAACAATGGCCTTATCTCTTCCTCCATCCACACCGAACCACGAGGGCAAATCGATCGGCAAGTCGTACCAGACCATACCGCTCGATGCCCCTAATCATCTCCTACTTCCTCCATGTTTCTCCTTCCTCCAATCTGGTCCGGCATAAAATACTTATGCCGAACCACAGTACGTCTACCAATGACTTCCTAGAAAACCCATCTCTATTCACTCTTCCTTCCACCCTCGCCGCGTGACTCTGGCAACTTTTTAGACACTTTAGTCAAGGCTCGATTTATCCCATCAATTAAGGGAGTTCGAGCGTAAAGACTGTATTTAGGTGAAAGGATCGGTACCTATTTTGTAAGGTGAAGACTTGGGAAGAATCGGCGAATTGTATGTTGGCTGGTAGCTTCGGCAGGTGCAAGGCAGAGGTGTTAGAAGTGTGAAAAAGGAAAGAAGGATGGAGGTGATGGCTTTTATAGGGAAAACAGAAGAAGTCGAAAAGGCTACATCCGGTGGAACCGGTCAAAGTCACGTCGTTCGGCATCGGCGTATAATGATGTCCTGCACTGAAGGATCGTTCGGTTACGAATGTCTTGTTCGGCATTTAGAACATGCTCGGCACACACCTAAACCACTGGAATTCTCAAAAAGGCATCTCCGTTCGGGGTTAGTCAAGGATTTAAAACGAGACGAGAAGGTTACATGACTCAAAGCGTACCATGTTCGGTCACGTGATACACTTTGGGGGGCAAGTGTTTCCTGGAGATTTGACCAGGCAACTAGTGCTCGGCATCTAGGAGTACTCGGTATCTAAGAGTACTCGGCATCCGGGAGTACTCGGCATCTAAGAGTACTCGGTATCCAGGGTTGTACGACATTAACAAGCGTTCGGCCAGAAGGCACGTTCGGCCAGAAAGCATCGTTCGGCCAGAAGGCACGTTCGGCCAGAGAGCATCGTTCGGCCAGAGAGTATCGTTCGGCCAAAAGGATCATTCAGCCAGGAGCATCGTTCGGGCAGAAGACATCGTTCGGCCAGAGGGCACGTTCGGCCAAAGGGGTCGTTCGTCCAAAGGGATCGTTCGGCCAGAGAGCATCGACCGGCCAAAAGGATCGTTCGGCCAGGAGCATGTGGCTCGGCATCCAAGTGTTCAGCCTATTTGGTTCGGCATACGGCGACCACTCTATTTGGGCTAGGATGTTCGACCGCCGAGCCCACCTGGGAAGTCAGCCCATCTTTGTCTATAAATAGAGGGGCAGGGGCACAGTGAAAAGGACCTTTTTTCGGGAACACTGGGGAGACTCTGTCATTTTTCAGACTCATCTTCTTTACTTAGAAACTTCATTCAAGTATCTGATCTACGAATTGTATTTGTAATCAATCATTAAGAAGATCAATAAAGTGAAAACTCAAAGTGGACGTAGGCAATTACGCTGAACCACTATAAATCCGGTGTTCTTACTTTCTGCATTTGAATTAGCATATTCTTCTTTGTTTAATTTGTCTTCATCATTTATATCTCTTCACAATCTTTCTCAACGAGGTTATTGACCAATTTTGGTGCTAACAATAATAATAGCCTCTGTACTATCAAATCAATTATAACAATGGATATGCCAACTACATATGATAATATGCAAGTTACGCCCATATATGTTTATACTTATATACTAAATAACTAACATATAAGCCGACTGACAATAATACAAACTACTATATACAATAGTTAAGGTTCGAAAGTTTATTATAATTTATATATATGTATAAATATACATATATACCCCGACCTACAGGCTATAACATACCTATAATACAGTTCGTACATATTTAAAACATATTCACACCATATATATATACTAAATTTTAAACAGAACTTAAAGTTTTATTTAAATTAGACAACTATACATGTATAAAGGTAACCGTATGTATATGTCGACTATAAACGTGACTCAATATATGGTTATATAGATACAAAAGCAGATATTAACACTACCTATATACTGCATCTATGTCAACTTACTTTAATATAAATTTATATACAATACAACGGATCCAATTTATATAAAACATATGATATATAACTGAGACCACAATACTTTGATTGTATAAACTTATATATTTTATATAACATACATCTTATATGTACAAACTAAACTGAAGCTTGAAATAATATATCTACTGACCGAGCATATCATGCAATATATATACAAGGTAAATCTATGCAGTAGAGAGGTTTTGGGAGATGAAGAATGAAGGAAAAAGGCGGACCTGCTGGTGGCGAGAGCGGGCCGAAGTGAGAAGCGGAAATGGTCAGAAGGTGGAGGAGAAAGAAAGGAGGAGGCGGTGATGGATTCGTGGCTCAAGAGGAGGTCGGCTCTGGCCGATGAGGAGGAGGTGTCGAGTTGAGTTGTTCGCATCCGGGTCGGCGAGGCTTGGGGTTGCATGTTGAAGGTGGAAGTCGGTGATGTGGAGAGGAAGTGAAGCTTCGGCTGGAGTGGAGTTCGCATGCTACAGGGAATAGTTTGAAACAGAAGAAAGAGAATGATGGTAGCGTGAAAAGAATGAGAAATGAAATATACTTGCCCCGGAAAATGTTTGCCTTTTCAAATTTTTTTTACTTTTGGGAGTCAAAACTGTAGAATATAAAGGACACGAGTTATATCTGTGATTAACACCGCAAGCTGAACCAGATGGAGGACACAGAATTGTAAATGGATCCAATTTGGCGAATCGTCCCATTTTGCATTCTGTCGATTCCCTCGCGCACCGGACTCCGAAAAATACCAATGGATATATCACGGTGATCAGCGCGATGAGACGGACAAGAGGAAACAGAAATATCTGTGCCAGGACCTTCCTATCAAAAGTCCATACGGACCCTGATTTACGTTGCTATTCCGTACGGAAAAATCCAAACGGAGCTAGAAACGTCCGAATTTCGCAAAAAGGATTACGCAGTCTTTTTCAGAGTGTTCTAAATAAATTTTCTCATGTTGACACCTTTAGGTTTCAGAGCACTTTTAAATTCAACTATTTTTGACTGATTTAAACTGAATTTCTAGCGACTGGTAAAACATCAAAATTACTCGACGAAAATTTGCCATTTGCTATGTATAAATGGATGCATAGAAAATATCAAATTTCTATCATTAAATTCTATTATTTGATTTAAATGGTAGTTTTTAATTATTATATTCAATAAATTCACCCTTATTTAATTTCAAAATAAACTATATTCCAAATTAATATAATTGAATATTCATTGGTTTAAAATTTTCCAGTTCCTTAATTAAAATGTTAATATTAACCAATGCAATATTAAATTCTCAAATTTCTCAATTTCTGAATCATTTAACTAATTTAAATTGAAATAAAATTTCACAGTAAAATAAACTTCAATATTATCACATGAAACTTTACCAGTTGCTATGTTTAAATAGACGTATTCCAAATAATAAATTTTTTATTTTCAAATCTTATTGTTTAAATTTTCAAAAAAAATTCAATTAATTTAATAAATAAATCACTAAAAGTTATGGGTCGTTACAGGACTCCTGCCAAACTACTTGGTTACTCCACTCGGTATGCGAGCTTTTCGATCCTCTCTATAATAGGGAACGAACCAACATATATAGGAGCCAGTTTCCATGACTTTCCAAATCGTACCACACCCTTCATTGGTAATACCTTAATGAAAACATGATCTCCAACTGAGAACTTTAAATCTTTACGCCACTTTTCTGCGTAACTTTTCTATCTAGACCGAGCCTCCTTCATCCGTGCCTGGATCAATTCAATCTTTTTTGTGGCTTCTCTCACCATATATACACTAAGAACCAATTTGTCTCCGGTCTCTAACCAACAAGCCAGTGATTTACATGGCCTTCCATACAAGGCTTCAAAAAGCGCCATTCCTATACCAGTCTGATAACTATTATTATTATTATAGGAAAACTCAACTAAGTGCAAATGGTCTTCCCACGACCCACCAAAATCTAGTACATAAGCTCTCAACAAATCTTCAAGTACCATATTGACTCTTTTTGCCTGCCTATCCGTCTATGGATGATAAGCGGTAATTATCTTAAGCTTGGTACCTAACACTTTTTGTAGACTCTTCCAGAACTCATTAGTAAACAAAGTATCTCTGTCACCAACTATACTACTAGGAATCTCATGCAGTCTAACAATATTCTTCATAAACAACTTAGCCAATATAGATGTCATTCTAGTCGACTTAACGGGAATGAAATGTGAACTCTTGGATCAGTCTATTCAATATAATCCAAATACTCTCATTTCCTTTATTCGACCTTGGTAGCATGTTAATAAAATCATGGATATAGAATCTTGTTTCCAAACTGGTATATCTAAAGGCTGAAGCAAACCACTTGTCTTCTGATGCTCGGCTTTCATTTGCTGGCAATTCAAACATTGCTTTACTCATAAACCTACATCCGTTTTTATACCTTCCTAAAAAAACTTCTCTTCTTATCCTGATACATTTTAGTTCCTTCAGGATAAATAGTAAACTTCGATCGATGACACTCCCTAATAACTTCTCTCCTTAGGTCACCAATATCTAGAACACATAACCATCCCTTCTTCCTTAACCATCCATTTTAGTCAAGACTAAAATCCATTAAATCATCAATCTCAGTTCCACCTTCCAATCTTCTAATCCTTTCGGCTAGCAATGGACCATCTCTCTGTTTAGAAACAATCCTTTTGATCAATATTGGTCGAACTTCTAAGCAAACTAACATGGCAGTATTCTGACTAGAACTAGCAGTTGATCTTAACTGCACACTACAAATAGTCAATGCCTCTAAATCCTTCCATTCTTCCAACATAGCTAACACCACATTTTGATGTTTTCTGCTAAGTGCACCAGCAACTTTATTTCCTTTCCCTAACATATACTCAATACCTAAATAATAAGCTGCTAAGAACTCTAGCCATCTCTATTGTCTCATATTCAACTTTTTTGAGAGAATAAATACCTCAATGACTTATGATCCGTCAATAACTCGAATCTTTCTCCTAAGACGTAGTGTCTCCACACCTTCAAAGCAAAGATCACAGCTGCCAACTCCAAATCATGAGTTGGATACCTAACTTTATATGGTCTGAGCTGTTGAGAAGCATAGGCAATCACTTTACCATTTTGCATTAACACAGCTCCTAATCTTTTCCCATATGCATCTGTATACACCACCAAATCCTAATCACCATCTGGCACAACTAACATTAGCGCATTGGTTAATAAATGTTTTATCTTCTAGAAATCTTCCTCACATTTACTAGACTAAGTAAAGTTTACGACCTTTTTGGTTAGTTTAGTCAAGGCTGCTACTATTCGAGAGAAATCATTAATGAATCTCCGGTAATAACAAGCTAATTCAAGAAAACTCTTTATCTCGGT
The DNA here is from genome assembly GCA_030737815.1 of Allium fistulosum. Taxonomy (NCBI): domain Eukaryota; kingdom Viridiplantae; phylum Streptophyta; class Magnoliopsida; order Asparagales; family Amaryllidaceae; genus Allium; species Allium fistulosum. The sequence continues at coordinate 1,026,054,037 of CM060906.1, forward strand.
CACCATCTCGGGTCTCTTTCAATTATTTACAGCTTCAATATTAGCTACATCCTTAGATAAACCTTCTTCTGAAACTACATGACCAAGAAACTTCACTTCTCTCTTCCAAAAATGACAGTTCGAAAATTTTGCTTTTAGTTGATATTGCCTCCATGTCTCAAGCACTATCTAAGATGAATATCATGATCTCTCTCATCCTTAGAATATATCAAAATGTCATCAATAAATACCAACACAAACATATCCAAGTGCTCTCGGAAAATTCGGTTTATAGTATCCACAAAAAAAGCAGACGCGTTAGTTATCTCGAATGGCATCACTAACCACTCATATGAACCATACCTCGTTCAAAACGCCATCAAAGGAATACTGTCCTCCACCACCCTCAATTAATGGAACCTTATCGCCAAATCCAACAAGAAAAATAGTTTGGCTCCACTTAACCGATCAAATAAATCGCCAATTCTCGAAATATGATATATATTCTTTATCATCTTCTCATTCAACTTACGATAGTAAATACACAATCTAAATGACTTGTCTGGTTTCATTACGAACACTGCGGCCACTGCCTGGTCTAATAAATTCTTTCCTTCTAAGTCCACTAGTGGCACCTTTAACTCTTTCGTCTCGGTAGGTGTCATTCTGCTAGGTAGTCTACTTATAGGTACAACTCCAGGTACAAGATCTATTCGAAACTCAATAGCTCGTTTCGGCGGTAGTCCAGTTACTGGCTCAAAATATATGCGAATTCTCTTACAACTAAAACCCAACTTATCTCATCTTCCACTTCTGTTGCACTCAATAAAGCACAAAGTTCTAAAATTGAATTCTCAACCGAGTATATAATTCGGTCACTGCTATTAGGGTGTCTTAATGATATTTTCCTATCCTGACAAAATTCCCTAGCATCAAATTTGCTCAACCAATCCACACCCAAAATAATCCCAAAGCCCATAAAATCAAACACAAAAAAACTGCAGGCAAAAGTATGACCTAACAACCCAAATTCTAGACTGTCACATTTCACCCCAAGAGTTGCATACCCTTCTATTGGATTCACAACCCTTAAGGAAGTAACGAGGTATGATGGTTCTAAATCTAACTTATGTACCAAATACTAAGAGTTAAAAGAATGTGATGCATCAGTATCAAATAATACTCTAACAGGTATGCCATAAGGCGTACCTCTCATCACAACCTTTCCTTCTCTTTTGTTGTTGGTCTAGAAGATGATGGTTCCAAAGCATAGACCTTTCCTTTTCTGCCTTGGCTGCTTCTGGACATTTATTCTTATAATCCCCCACCTGGTCGCAGTTGAAACATTTCACATTTTTTTCTTCCCTACAACCATCTACCATCACCAGATCGACACTCATTAGCATAGTGCCCCTTGTTATCACACTTATAACAAATAATATCCGCTTTTCCTTTCTTGGTAGCTCCACCCTTCTAAGCCCCATTTCCCTTGAAGAACTTTCTCTTCTTACTCTGAGAACTCTGGGTTTCTCTTGACTTTTCCTTTCCAAAAGTCGAAAGCATTTCCTCATTCCGTATTTCCATCTGCACTATACATTCAATGGATCCCTGAGATATGGCGTAGTTGCCCTAACAATCTCCAGCCTCAACCCCTGGATAAAATTTTCATTCCTCTTAATCACAGTATCAATATTGGCATATCATACCTGGACAACTCATCAAACTCAGTAGCATACTTCAATACAGACATCTCTCCTTGCACCAAATCAACAAACTTCCTAAGCAAGGTTGACTTGGCTACTTCAGATAAGAACCTCTCCTCAAATCTCCTACGAAATTCAACCCAAGTCAATTCCTCTTCTTGTACACCTACGGTCACCTCATTCCACTGGTACATTGTTGCTCCTTGCAACTTCCTACAAGCCATTCTTCTTTTCCACTCATCGTCCAACCCTAGATCAGCAAAAATCCTTCTATAGTGCAATAGCTAGTTCTCTACTTTAATAGCATCCTCAGTTCCAAGGAAAGTCTTTCCTCCAAGACTAGTATAACCACAGTTCAGCTTGGTATAGTTGTTGCCAACTAGCACCATAGGATTAGATACTCCCGCATTAGCAACATTCCTTCCAGCCAAACCAGCAGCTACTTCAGTTTGCATCATGTTGACAAAGAAATGATACATAGTCCCTATATCTATTGGTGGGATTCCAACAACTACATTGGCATTTGTATTTTGGTTAGCATTTGTCTGTCAACCTTTGTTCCTTCTGGTATTAGGTCAAACATTTCCATTGATTGTGGTGCTTCCTCCACCTAGAGTCACTCTTTCGCTTCTATATCTTGCTTTCTCATAATCTGCGTACGAGCCTTAGTAAGATATAGGAGAACAGTCTATGAGAGGGGATAATGCATACTTATATATACTAAATACAAGTACATTACTATAGCGTTATCCTATACCACAATCTTATTCTATGATTCATTGAATAATGTTTTCAAAACTCTTTTAATCTTTTAAATTTTACATAAACCTATGCTCTAATACTAAATTATAACATCCCCGTTCAAGGCCTGAAATTAAGTGCTACGAATGCTGCATTCATCCTTAGTATTAATTTCTTATGATAAAATGCGACCATGTTAATCATATCAACAATATTAAACTTTCATATTTAATTTCACAAATAATATTTCATATTTATTACATAATACCATTTGATCCCACGTTCAGGAAAGATATAATTATTACAGAATACTTTAAGAGCAACATATGAAGATTCCCACTTGATTGATCATAGTCTAATACTTGGAAATTATACAATTTACCATTACATCCATGCAAGCGGATAAAACAACTTAGCGGAAAATAAAAGTTCCTAGTAATAGCTAGCATGCCTCCTGCACGTCTTCGGAAGCTTCTTCGTCTAATTGGAAAACCTGAAAACCTACTCTTAGCCTACTCAAATGAGCACCCAAGAGTTCAAGGAGAAAAACAAAATTTTGATTCAGATAAATAGTCTAGTGTGAATAATAACCTACCACCTCGAACCAAAATAGATATCTAGCGAGACCACACCACTGAGCATAACGGGTTTTCCCTGACTAGTATCTTAACCAAAACATAACAACCATATATTGTGCTCCTGCATCCATAATGGTTAGAGCATGACAAATAAATATTTGTAATCATGCAACATACAATGGATTAGTTATCCCAATTTATTTGACTATCCATCTCAGTTTCATTTGACTATCTGTCTTAACTTCAAATGACTATCCATCTTATATTTATGTGGACTGCCCATCTCATGTGTGTACAGTACATGGATTATGTATCCCTTACCATATGGACTACCCATAACACATGGCTTAACTATCTAAAATTATGTAGACTATCCATCACACATGTTTCATTCATTTTAAGCTATGTGGACTATCCATCGCACATATCATAGTATTCCTAGGATAATTATGAACTCATCATTAACCATATAGAGACTATCCATCTCAGGCATTATATAAACTATCCATCACACATTCCATAGTTTTACTAGGATGACCATGAACCCATCACTCATCAATTTAATTCATAATTAATCTTATTCACCTAATTGCCCAACCCATGTGTATTAGTATCCCCAATTAAGTTGACATCCCCTTAAACTTATAGCATGTCATAATAATACATATTGGTGTCCTCAATATATATAATGTAGAAATCATAAAATAAATAGTAAGTTAACTATAATATACATTGGTGTCCCCAATGAATAATGTCAAATTCACAAACTTATGGCATATAAAAATATAAAACATTGATATCCTTAATGAATAATGTTGAAATCATGAAGCATATGGCTTACCGCCATTAATATAGCAAAATAGAAGACTTATGGCATTCATGCCGCAATAACGATGTCAAACCTCTATTTAAGGTTAGAAAACAAAACTTAAATTAACTTAAGTATATAAAAATATATGTCAAAATGTAAGGTTGCCGAAATACTTAAGATATAGGTTATCCTACCCTTAAAATATAGCTTTAGTTAACATAAAAACATGATAATCTCAGCCAGTAATGTCTTAGTGTTGACATAAAGAAATAGGATGTTAGTGCCACATAGCATTATTGCCAAAAACAATAAAATATAAGATGCCGACATTGACAAACCCCTGCATCAAAACCTTACGGCGAAAATAATACTTGCGGCTTTAATCTAAGAATGCCGAAAACATGGGACTTCGGCTATTATGCCGCATACATAGAAAAATTACCGCCATCATTGCCAAAAAATAGATTGATTCTGAAATTGATGACTTATGGCATAAAAACTCACGGCATCATTTAAAACCTAGGTGAAGACTTATGGCATAATAACTATAGCATCAATACGTCATATACCCACGAGGTGCGGTATTCCCATAACGATAATGTTACATGCATGACCCGATGCATCGCATACATATAGTATAAATATCACATGCATGGCTTCATGTCAATGCTGCTTATTCCGATATCGCTTACAACTATAAAGTGACACTGCCTATCGTTAATGTTGGACGTCATAGGGATGTCACATACCAATGCCAATGTCGTAATTATTATAAAAACTGTTTTATTTCTATTAAAAACAATTTCTTTTTATCAACTCTTATTTCTTGTCAAATTTCTATTGGTTGAAAATACACATTACCAATTTCTTTTTAGAAAACTACCGCAAGTCAATTTTATACTTCCAAAAACATTAGTCAACTTAATCAATTAATATTAATTTAAATGCTTTTCTATAATAATAAATTCATAGAAATTCATAATCACTTGGAAAAAATCCTCAAATTTCACAAAAAAATAGAAATAACATAATCCTTCATCTATAACTTTTAGGACCAAAATAATTATTTAATTATAATTTAATAATTAAAACTCGAAATAGACACTATTTCGTCCTTAGGAAATTCATGAAATAATCAAATTAACTTGAAATTATGAAATTAAAAATTCATCTCCAAAATAATGTTGTATACAACATACCAGAAAATCAAATCAATTGGAGATCGAAAGCTTAGATTCTACCCGTAAAACCCATCTAAATAATTTCATAAAAATGTCATAAATCATTATTCTATCCAAACAATGATCATATATCCATAGCATGGCAAAACAACTATGAATAATTCAGAAATTATCCATAACCGAATTCAAACACAAGTAATAGAGATGGTTAACTATTATTCACCTTAAACTGGATGATTGAGTTAAGATTTGTTGGATTTTAATTTCTCTAAGCTTTGCCTTTTGAATCCCTTGGTTTACCCTTTGGTTTCCTTTTCTCTACCTTGGTTATAGTTGGCCCCTCTTACATTTATGATTGTTTTTTCTTGTAAAAATGAGAAATGAATGAGAGGGTGAGTGTTTAAGGGATAAAAGAGATATCTATTCCTATTTTTCCTTTCTTATTTATTCTTTCTTATGTTAAGTTTTAAAACAATCTTATTAACTGATTAGTTAAGGCTCAACCTTGTTAATTATCAAATCTCATCTCCATGTCCCACTACATTATTATATTTAATCTATCCAATTAAATCTCTTAAATAATGTTAAACTAAAATTAGTGATGTTACAAACATTAAAACTTGGAAAGTAACCAGGACTACTAGAAGATGAAAGCTGCATTGGAGTATTAACTAAAAAGGTGTCAAGCTTTGCAACAACAAGTAACAAGGAGCCATATTTACTCCTCTTCATCATGGGGGCATGTCTAAAACTTAGTGAAAAGCTTGGATTAGAGAGTATTTCTTTAAATTTCTTCAGTAGAAGGCTTAGCCGACTTCTAGAGTATTTTGTAGCTCTCCTTAGCTCATCTATCTTTGCCAAAACCCTAGGGTAAATTACTTTCGAAGCCAAATATGCAAATATAAAAGACTTACTACAACCATGTAACAATTTAATTAAAGCATACAAGATTAATAACATACCAGGGAAAGAGAAGGTTTTGGAAATATCGGGAAAGAAGCTTCTCACAAAGAAAATTTGACGATTCCATTCTTTGGTTTTGTTAACATGATCTTAAATCAACCTTTTATCAAAAGAGCAATGACAAAGTACTGAATTGTCGGGTTGTTATTTAACCTTTTGCAAGTTGTTGAGAGAATGTAAGATTGATGGACTTAGGTCTTCTATGTTAAGTTCGTTAAGTAATACTTAAAGAGAATTAATGAAGCTATAGGAGTTAGGAACAAGTTAAATAGGAGAAATTCCAAGGAAAGATAGGATCCTATGATGATATAATTAAAAGGAAGATAACCTAAATGCCTAATGTGAATAGTGGTAAAAGTAAGGAATTCTTTCTAAGGCATGTTAATCATGTCCGAAGGGCTAGGGACTCTAGTCTCGATTGCTGAAATCCTAAAGTATTAAAGAAGGGAATCTATCTTCTCCTACTTTGTGAAGTAAGACCAACAGCTAGTATAAAGCTTTTCTTCGAGAATATTTTTGCTAGGCTTAGGAGTACTTGGTGATTTCTTTGTGCTCCCTCTTTTATTTCCCGACATAGTGCCTAAACTAGAATAACATAAATACATTATAGTTTTAAGCCTTCAAATCATCGATCTCAAAAGGTCATTATAATTCATAATACAAGGAAATGACTGGGAGGAAAAAAGATCTAGATTGAACTATCACATATTGAAATAACAGAAGACCATCGCATGTTGACCAAGTAAAGAATTATCACATAATAAGCTATCACAAATTGATATTGCATGTTGACATAGCATAATAAGATTAACAGACTATCGCGTATTGAAGTGATAAGGAGCTTTCACATGAAAATTTGATGAGCTATTGCATATTGACATCCCACTATAATAAGATAAATAAACTATCACATATTAAGGTGATAAGGAGCTATTGCATGAGAAGTTAGTGAGCTATCGCACATTGATATCGCATAATAAGATTAATGAAATATAGCATACTGAAGTGATAATGAGCTCGCATGAGAAGTAAGTAAGATATTACATATCAAGAATAATAACTATCATGTAAGGAGATATCACATAAGACGATTAAGAACTATCGAATGATGGTATCACATATTGGTATCGCATGGTAAATTAACAAACTATCATATATAATAGAAACAACCACATGTAGCACACTTAAAATAAAAATGGATATTAGATGTTATGACCCAAACCTACAAATAACCAATCGATAAAAATAAAAGCAATTGAAGATCAAAGTAAAATTTAGTTGAAAGCTTTATGAACCCATCTAAACTATCAAAACTAAGTAGCTTTGAAAAGGTTCTAATAGACAAAAGACAAGAAATCAATAACAAGAGTCAGGGGATAATGATAACGAGAGAAGCCAATTACCTTGGAAAATTGAATAAAGGAACTAATTTTTTTCTAAAAAGGTTAAGTTCAAATTGATTTCAAAACAAATCAATAAAGAGTGAAAGAGGGAGGAAGAAAAGCAATTTTTGGGAAAGAAGACTAATGATCTAACCATCAATTATTAATAAGGGAAACTTTTCATGACTAAGATGGTAAGCTTTAAGAATAACAGATATTTTATATAAAAAAGTCAAAAGTATTGATGTTTTAATAAAGTATAAAATACTTTGGCTGAGAGAGGGGGAATCGATGTTACACCAAGATTTCAGGTATGAACAGGTTTAAGTTGTCTTAAGCAAAACTAATGAAGCCATCGCAAGTAAAGGAGTTAGAGTCTTCGTGGGTTAAAATAATTGAGTCATCGAAAAATAATCCATCGCAAGTCGATGTGAACTAGCTACCATATGTTGAAAAAGGTGAAGATGTCACAAATTAAGGGTAGAAGAGCCATCGCAAGTTAAAGATCGAAATCATCACATATTGATAGCGATAAAGTCGTCGCATATTGAAGGAAGAAGATTCATAACAAGATGAGTTATCGCCATTGCTTGTTAATAAGATTGAAATTATCATATCTTGAGGTTAAAGCCATCACATGATGGTGATGAAAGAGCCATCACATGTTATGATTAAAGCCATCACATGTTGTCATGCTGATAAGATCGAAGCTATTGCATGTTAGAAGAATTGGAGCCATCACAAGATAAAGTGATCTAAACTATCACATATCAAAGCTATAAAAGTCATTGCAAGTTAAATGTGTTAGAGTCATTACAAGTTAAAGCAACTAGGCTATCGCAAGTTGATAAGCTATGCGATCATAAGTTAGTAGGATTAAGCCATCACAAGTTGATAAGGCCATGCTCTCGCAAGTAGGTAAATTCAAATGATCGCAAATTGATAAATTTAAGCCACTGCCTATTGAGAAAAAGACTATTGCACAAAAAAGCATCTATTTTGTCGTAAGATGGAAATATTATTGTCACACATTAATAAAATTGCTAAAACAAGTCTCTAGTTATCCATATGGCAAACCTTAATTGGTCTAGCCATTCCACATCAATATAAAGAAGTTAGAAGTGAATCATGCCACATGTCAAATTGACAATGTGCCATGTCAACAAGAATCTTTAACGTTCATCATATATGGATGCCACATGTCAAAGTTCCATGGACATAATTCTTCTACAAATAGATATATACTTCCTACGAAGAAGGGGCAAATTCTGAATTGTACTTCTTCCTCATTTTCATTTTCTCTCTAGTATAAATATAGAACTAGACTTTAGGACTTTAATTATCGATTAGGTCAAATCTCAATTGGGACTTTGTGATGGAGTACTTAAAAAATTGTCTATTTGCATATTTAACTGTTTGAGGACAAAATGTCTTATATACTTGTCCAAGAATCTAACCTCTTGCATAAGTACCACTAACTTTGTTGACTAAGCATAAAAGTTAGGATCAAATCTTGGCGTAACATAGCTGTTATTGATAGAGGTGAAGATGCAGTTGATAAGACATCACTAAGTAGTCTACTTGTGCCTTCTAGTAGTTTTAGTGATGTGCGTGAAGCTAAAGGAAGTACAATTTAAGGTGGAGCTAAAAGAAGTTTAGGCGATGTTATACCTACTCGTTCCATTTGTAGGACTATTATGTTTCCCGATAGGTATGATGATGGGTAGTATGTAAACCTTAGCTTTGATGACCAATTTAAATATGCCCTACATATGATTCATGATGATCCATTTGAACTTGAAGAAGCCATTAAGTCAAGTGATAGGTCGAAGTGGATCTACACTATGGAAGAGGAGTTAGAGTCATTGAAGAATAGGACTTAGGAGTTGGTACCACCTCCTCAAGGAATCCGAGCCATAAGTTGCAAGTGTGTGTTCAAGATAAAGGATAATGGAAGATACATGGCCAGATTAGTTGCAAAACGGTTTTCACAACTGGATGGAATGAAGTATGATGATATTTTTTATTATGTAGCGAAGCATACCTCCATCCAGATTTTGCTTTCCATAGTTGCTATTCATGACTTGGAGTTAAAGCAACTTGATGTAAAGACAGATTTCTTGCATAGTGACTTGCAGGAGATCATTTACATAAAGAATTTTGAAGGATTTATTGTAAGTGGGAAAGAAGATTGGATTTGCAAGTTGGAAAAGATTATAGGGATTTATGCTGTCACCTAGACAATGATGCAAGAGGTTTGATTCTTTTACGCTTTCAATTGGTTTTAATCGTAATGTTAAAGATGCTTGTTTTTATTTCAAGCGCTTAAATAATGGTAATTGAGTGTATTTGCTCTTGTATATGGATGATATGTTGATTGCTTCTAAGGATAAAGCTGAAATTGATAAATTAAAGTTGAAAGTAAAAGCGGAATTTGAGATGAAAGACCATGGAGAAGCAAAGAAAATTTTAGGAATGGAAATCCAAGTGATAAAAAGTTTGGATTTTTAAGGCTCACTCAAAAAGAATACATTCAGAATGTGTTTGTGTGGTTTAGCATGGAAGGAGCAAAAGAAATGGATACACCCATCCCTTTTCACATACAACTTTTAAGTAAAGGCTCTTCGATCTTAGAGAAGGACAAGGCCTAAATGAAGAAGATGCCCTATGTAAGTACACTTGGTAGCTTAATGTATCTTATGGTTTGCACTAGGCCTAACATTGCATAGGCTGTTGGATTGGTTAGTAGATATATGGAAAATCCAAAAAAAGATGCATAAGGAGGCACTAAAGTGTATTTTCAGATATTGTAGAGACACCCCATAAATGGGCTTGTTTTTGGCAATAGAGATTTCAGCTTCGTTGGACTTTGTTATTCTGAATATGCCAGAGATAGAGATTGAAGGACATCAACCTCGGGTTATGTCTTCACTCATGGAAGGAAAACTATTAATTGGAGAGGGAGTTTGTAAAAGATAGTTGCTTTGGCAACTACAGAGACAGAGTTGATAACTATTGTAAAGCAGCTAAGGAAGCACTCTATTTGAAGTGGTTTAGTGTGATTTGATCTTTGTTTATGATGGAGTTGTGATTGTCAAAGTGCAATTTGCTTAACTAAAAATCTAGCTTTTAGCTCGAGGACAAAGCATATAGAGGTGTGAGAGTCATTTCTTTTCCTGATGAATGAAGAGATGCTAGTTTTTCTTTAGAAGGTTCACATGGAAGAAAATGCAGCAGATATGTTTAACAAGCCATTATGTGCTGCAAAGTTTAAGCTTTGCTTAGACTTGATCTGATTGTTGAGGCGCTAGATGTCATGTGGTGCCCAAGGAGAGAGTGATTTAGTAGATGAATACGTTTGTTTTCACTCTGGAGACTGATAGGTCCTACTTGAAATGGTGCTTTCAACACTTTGTTGGCAGGTGGTGGCCTTGTCGGAGTTTGTTAACAAAGCTCAATGGGTGTGGCTATGCCAATTCTCATTGGAAAAGTATCCATGATGTCTTGTCCGAGAGTTTCTTGGAGTATGAGGATGTAATTGGATTTAATTGGCTTGTATGGAAATATAGTATCAAGGTGGAGATTGTTATATTTTGATAATACAATATTTCTAAATTAAGAAATATTTTGAAGATATTTTGAGTCAATTGCCTTTTTTAATACGTTAATGAAGGAAAGAAATTATCTACATGTAAAGAAATTATTTTGGAAGATGAAAGTAATCGATCAATGTCATAATCAGTTGATTAAAGAAGCCATTTTATCAGGCGCATGCATATTGGAGAAAACTGGAAAAATCAAATAGATAAATCTTCCCATATGAATCGGAGAATTGATGAGGCATTAATTTATTACCATAAATCAATTCCATCAACCCAAGTAATAATCTATATATAAAGGCAGTCATTCTTTAGAGATTGCATCATCCTCTCAAATTTTATTTCTTCGTATTCTTTTTCTTAGTCTCCTTATCAACCTTGTAATTTACTTTTTTCAAAAAGTAATAAAATCTCCTCTCCTTAGAATGTTTGCATATAACCTCACGATAGTGGAATCATTATAAATCTTGTGTGTGATTTTTTTTCTTTTTTGTTTATGCATCTTTGATTGCTTATTTTGAGATATTAGTTTCCTATTTGTTCTACCACACCATCAACATGATTCTATTATTTCTGCTGCATTTGTATTGTTAATCCAAAGTTTCCCCTGCATCATGATTTTGAAAGTAACAACACATATAAGAAATCATAAAGTATGAGATAACAAAGCATATATTAGAGAATAAAGTCAATAAGACAAAATAATATTTGATTTTTTAATTCTTCAAAGTGCTCATTGGATGAACAAAAACAATTTTAAGAATTCAATAATTAGGCATGTCGTATGATATGTCTAAATAAACAACATATTATGTAATTTGTAGGTAAGATCGTAGCATAATCAAACTAATAGTAAATTCCAAACATATAATCGGAAACTCACCTTCCAATCAGACTAGTTATCCCATAAACAGTTTGAAAAAGATTCCCCATCCAGAAGAGTAGTTCATAGGATTTTCAATTGAAGCAAAGGCAGTTGCAAACTGAAACAATATGTAAAGTAGTTAAATTAACTATTATAACTATTTTAAACCATAGTTTTTATAATAAAATGAAGTCTAATAGTTATTAAAAAGGTCAGATTAAACGAAACTTTATGCTAATGCTATAAACAACGCAACATATGCATGCCTAAAATAAGATTGTTTTTATATAACTGCACGTTGCTTGAATACTTAAACAAAGCAAGATAACAATAAAGGGAAACCTATTTTCTATAGCATTAAGTGAATTATAATTGTAAAATGTACCTTCTAATGATTAAGGTTTTTTGGTTTAATTATATGTGTTTCATGCCCACCCATTAAATATCCAAATATTGATGTTGGTGGTGTGTTAAGTTGTTTAAAGTTATCACTTAAAATTGTTGGCGGTTCCTTTATAACATAGTCATACATTTTCCAGTTAATCCACTTATTGGTAGTTGCAAAACAAAATACTAGCTCCTAATGGGATTAGCATACAAGAATAGTATTTAATTTATGTTCTTTTTATACAATATTTGAACAATTTATCGAAAACAATAACCATTGTTATATGCAAGATTTAAAATCTAAGCCAAGTAATATATGTCCCTTGAATATAGTTATGAACTTGCATATTAAGTATTGTCTTTCTTTAATCTGTTGAGATATGTGTGTTAATAGATGATTAAATGGTGAAAACAAAAGAGACCTTAGGTGTGGACTCCCGAAGTTAATTTTTTAAAGTCCAAAATCAAAGGAGAAAATAGACATGGATCGCAGTCGCTAGTTTCAGTTAAGAATGATTTTATTGACTTTAGGAATCAATATATTTTCATGTTCCCAAACATGCAAGTATACACAGCCTTTATCATAGAGGCAAGAGTAAGTTATGACCTCACAGATAAGCTTACCAACATGATTATGAAGAGGCAAAATATATAACAGAATATGCACATATATAATGGAATATGTGAACAAGGTTGAAGAGAACTATTTGTTGCTATCTTGTAGATTAAACAATTTGTAGATATATTGATTAACAACCAAAAACCAAAAACCTAATCTATGGAATTGCATTGAAGTCGAAATTTGTATATTTCCTATAATACATGTCTATCTAATTCAGAAACAGAAAGTAGTTAAATTACCTATATTTATCATTGGTTTGAGAACTTACAATATTGTCATCTATAATTTCTTACCAATGGATTTTATATTGACTTCAACTTTTTACCCTCTTTCAAATTGGACATTGTAGCAGAATATGATTGTAAATCTTGTTCCTAAAAAACTATAATGGCTTGATTTTTACATCTAAACTCTTAAAACAACTTTGTAGTAGATATAAATTAACGCGGATAACATCTAAAACAACTTTGTCTCAAATGATGTGGTGATAAAGTGGATCTTGACCAGCACCACTGTTCCAGTGGTTAGGCGCTTCGACTTTGGTACGAGAGATCACATGTTCAAACCTTGCATAGCATGATTCGAACATATATTGACATGTGGTATGTTGTATACTACCTACGATCTGTAGTACTAATATGTACTACCATCTAAGTATCAAATTACCAATTACTTGCTTTTAATAACTTGATCACATCAACAAATTTTATTAAGTGTCCACACCCTCACTCTCTAATCTTGTCTCTTTGATGAAAATAAAGCATTATATTAATTTACTCCATTAATTAGTTGTTATGGTGCTTAAACTGGACTTTAGTTTATTTTCTGGATGTCTAACATGTCTATTGGTTAAAGCTATTGAAAGACTAATCCAGAATGGTACTTGATCAAACATCGAATTATTTATAATCTCTATAATTTTCATCTTCATTTTTATAATCTTTATTCTTATAACATATTGATATAAAAATGTTAATGGCTTTTCTAAATTTACCCAAAACCTAGAAAATCAATGATAAAATTTGAAAATATACTTAAATGTATAATCATATCAAATTAGAATATTAAGTGTCGACGTCAAAAATGGGCATCAACACCTAATAGAATCTAGTAGAGATTAAATGGAGAATGAAATTAAAACAGAGCAGAAATTATAAGTGAACACACAGAATATTTATAGTGGTTCAACAATCTTGGCCTACGTCCACTTCATATTTTTATTGATATTCCACTTGATTATGATTATAAGAGTGTTTGAATCAGCTGGAATTAGTTCAAAAGTGAAGAATAAAAATGGCAGAGCCTCGATAGAGAAAGAATGATCTCTTTTCTAACGCCATGCATGCTGTATATATAGGGGAAGACGTGCACGGATCGGACCGAAATTTTGGCAGAAGGTTCATGAGACCAAGACGAGGCAACCTAAAAATTTGCAAGTCCATCGAGGCCCACAATAGGGATCGGTACTGATCCTTATAAATGCATCCAAATGGCTGCGATCTCTTTGAGGGATGCCTTATGATGTTAGCTACTTGCTTTCCAAATTTCATGCGATTCCGACGTACGGTTTATGAGATATACCATTTTTTGTGAAGTAGTGTTGCTTGAATTCTGATTTTTGCCGATCCCTCTAGAGGGATAGGTACCGATCCCTCCAACTTGCTCCAAGTGCCATGCGATCCCAATAGGGTGTTCCACATGTCCTAATTATCTTACACTCCAAGTTTCATGTTGATAGCGTCTGTAGATTTTGAGTTATTGACCGATCATTGTTGCAATATGTATTGAAAGCTGAATATGGATGATCCCTTTTATACCGATTCCTTTTATACCGATCCCTTTTGATAGGTGAAGTAATTTGCCCATAACTTGAGCATATGAACTCCAAATGACTGAAACTTGGAATGTAGCCTCATGGGGCCTTCCTTGTCACTCTGTATCGATCTTACCAAGTTTGGGACATTAATTGAGGATATGTACCGATCCCCTAAGGAAAGGGATGGGCACTGAACCCCCACCTAGGGGAGGCATTATTTCATACTTAGAATATTCTGGAGAGTCTATCTGTTGGTCTCGGTTGATCGTCGCTTTATATCATTGTATGTGATTTATCTCTGAGCCCAATAATCATCTTTCTGGGCCACCTTCCTCGATGATCGCCCAGTCCAACTTGTCCAGTCGGACTGAATATAGCCGAGCCAAAAGACCAGATAACACTTGCCCCACAAAGTATGTCTTGTTGCATAAATGACGTGCTTTGAATCGAAGCAAGTTAAAGTTGCCCGAAATAAATCCATCTAGTTTCCTAAGTAGTCGTTATCCTTCCGTTTTGTCTTCCTAAAGTGTTGTATCCCTCTTTGATCGTCATGACGCTTGGTATACCTTCTTCCTAAAATTCAATTTCTGTCGATTTCAAGAAGTCGGATTTTTTGAATATACACGTGCACGTTCAGGTACATGTTCTTGTCATTCGCTCCCGGATGTGTTTTATACGCTCACGAGTCGTCACCAATTCCTTCAAGTTTAATTGCAATTCGATTGCAATTCCTCGTTTATATTTTTTGTGAAATAGGGGTTGTAATCAGCCACTCGATGAAAGGGGACTTCAAGTTCTACATGGATGACTGTGTCGGAGCCGTAAGCAAGGGTGAATGGAGTATGGCTAGTCGTGGACTCATGGGTAGTTCTGTAAGCCCATTATGCTATTGGGAGTTCATCCACCCATTTACCTCTAGCATTTTCCAAACGTCTGTTCAGAATGGAATTTATTATTTTTTTCACAGCTTCAACTTGCCCATTTGCTTGAGGGCGAGCAAATACCGCAAATATCTTTTCAGTATGATGCCGACAGCAGAAGTATTAAAATTTAGCACTGTCAAATTGGGCCTCATTGTCAGTTATAATGGTTCGTATAAGGTCAAAATGACAGTTGATGTCCCAGACAATGAAGATGATTATTTTCTTCATCGTGATCGTGGTTAAAAGTTCCGCTTCAGCCCATTTGGTGAAGTTATCAGCTACTACAATGGTGTATTTCACTCCACCTTTAGAATTGGCAAGAAGCTGATGATGTCAATACTCCAAGCGGAAAACGACTATGGACTGGCCATTTGAGTAATCCAGTCAGCGGGGCTCTCAGAATTTTTGCAAACATCTGCACTCGTCGCATTGTCTAGCATGATCAGCTGCATCTCGACTGACAGTTGGCCGGTAATACCCGCACCGGAGTATTTTCTTTGTCAAGGTTTGCCTCTGGTGTGATCATCGCATTCTTCTTTATGGACTTCTCTCAGGACTCATTTGATTTCGTCATGGGCGATACACCGAAGCAGGGGAATGAAGAAACCCTTTCTATACATGACTCCTTCTTGGATGACATAGTGTGAAAGGATCTGTCGTTTTTCATTCCTCTATTCAGTAAGAATTCCCCATTGTAGATAGTCTTTGATAGGAGTCATTCATGACTCCTTTTCTAACTTCATCTCCAAGACCTTGTCGATCTCCATCTATCAATGATTGGAATGTTATGTACTTCAACCGGAACAAGTCTATTTGTTGTGCATCCCTAAAACTGGCTAGCTTGGTCGGTGACTCGGCTTTTTCATTTTGTTCTCCGAGGCTCTGTGTAATGGTGTAATACTCGGAGTCAGCCTGTAGCTCTTGGACCCAGCTGATATAAGGAGCAAGAAGTTTCCCTCTAGCAAGATAATCTTCCCTGACTTGGCATAGTACTAACCAAGAATCACAAAAAATATGTAAAGTTTTCACTCCCAGTTCCCTAGCAAGTTTGAGCCTGGTGATTAAGGCTTCATACTTAGCTCCGTTATTTGTTGTAGGGAAGTCGAGTTTCAGGGCATATCAAATCGATCATTCCTCAGGGGTCATTAACGCAACTCCGATGCTAGAACACCGATCATTGGAAGTTCCATCTGAGTACATTTTCCATCAGTTGGTCGGTTCTCCACTGCTCTTCGAATAGTCATCTGATGCAGTGAATTCGGATATGGAGTATGCTAATGTTTGTCCATGGATATCTCTCAGAGGGAGATAAGTGATATCGAATTGGCTTAGCTCAATCTTCCATTTGAGTAACCTTCTAGACGTCTAAGATTGCAGTAGGACCTGTTGTAATGGCTGGTTGGTATAGACGTTAATGCGGTGAGCCTGTCAATCGCTTGGTTACATCATATACTAGTCTTTGGATCTATTTCTCTTTGCATAGCATTGCGGTGCTTATGGCGTGTACCAACATAGATAAATAGATGTATAATTCTTTGCGATCCGGGGGCTTGGATAGGATGAGAGGTCTCTTTAAGTGATCTACCAGAGCTTAAAATGCGTCAGTGCAACCTTGCATCCATTCAAAGTTTCTTTTCCATCTCCTGATTAGGTCGAAGAAGATAGTACACTTGTCGATAGCCCTGGAGATGAATCAACTTAGGGCGATGACCTCCCATTTAGACTTTATACCTGCTTGATTGTCTTTGGTACCAAGATTTCTTTGATTGCCTGAATCTTCTTAATGTTGGCTTCAATTTTGCGAGAGTTGAATATTAAACCCAGGAACTTCCCTGACACAACACCGAAAGAACTTTTCAAGGGACTGAGTTTCATTCCATATCTTCGGATAACACTAAACATCTCCGCTAAGTCATCGATGTGGTTGTTTGATCGTCGTGACTTCACAAGCATTCATCCACATATACTTCTGTCGATCGCTTGATCTGGTCTTTGAACATCCTATTAACCAGTCTCTGGTAAGTAGCTTCATCATTATTTAGTTCAAATGGCATCACAAGATAATGATATAACCCTTGATCGGTAATGAAGTTAGTGTGCTCCTGGTCGAGGACGTGCATCAGGATCTGGTTGTATTTAGAGTACACATCCATAAATGAAAGTAGTTCATTTCCAGCGATTGAGTCTACCAGCCGGTCGATCCTTGAAAGCTGGCTTTCGGACATATCTTGTTCAGGTAAGTGTAGTCGATGTATGTCTACCACTTTCATTAGCTTTTCTCATAAGAACTAGATTGGACACCTATTTCAGATAGAGGGTGTCCTGGGTAAACCTGTTGTTTTTTAGTTTATCCACTTCCACTTTAAGTCCAGCAAACCTTTTCGGATCGACGATGCGTTGCTTTTGTCTCATCATGACATGCCTCGGTTCAATATTTAATGAATCGCCCGCAATAGTCGATGAGATCACATGCATGTCAGAACGGGTCCAAGCGAACACATCAAGATTCATTCAAAGAAAGCCAACTAATTCCTTCATCATCGTTGCACTGAGCTGTGATCCGATCTTCGGTACCCGTGATGGGTCGCCATGGCTAATTGTAATGTCGATTGCCAGTTCAACGGGTGCAGTCTTGGGTTCTTTGAGTTCAAATGTAACTGTTTCGCATAATAATCAACGTGAAATCTGGTTGGGACGGTCAATGATGATGGTTACTCCGGTCGAATCCCAGAGTCTTGTCATGAGTTATTAAGTGTGATAGTGAAGGGCTCTAAATGCTTTGAGCAATTATCTGCAAATGGCCAAAGATCAGGCTTAGAAGCACGTTAAATAAAATGTTGAGTAAAGGTCAGCCTCGAATTGCGTGCAGTTGCATAGCTGGCTCTTACTTTGAGTTTGAATCTGCTTGTGTATTCGAGTAACGTGCTTTCCATTCACAGTACTGGCGAACTAGTGCTCGTCGTTCAGGTTGGAATGATAGTCAGTTGCCCATAATCTTGGGCATCGATTCGATGATTCTATCTCTAGGCATCCTTTCGGTCATAGCCTCGAGTGGTTGTAAACACTATATATAAGTTACAATATTGAGCTATCACATCCAGTCTCTGGATGAGCACACTTATGCTCCCAGTCTCGGGTTAATAAGTGTACTGCATGGACGGTCGAGTCTCGTCCGAGTTATGTTTATACTCCCACCTAAGCTCCAAAGACATAGAGTTATCGTTGAATGGTCGATTCACATTCATCTTGTTTCTCGCTCGGGCCCCCAAGTCTAGGGCATACATCGATAAGTAGGAAGGCAAGCCATGTCCACTTTAGCTTTATACTCTTTCCCGTTGAATCTCGGAATCATGTTGGTTGATGGAAGGCTGAGTCTCGCCTATCCTGGATTGTATTCTGGTTTTTCCTTCCAGGGGGAATACTTCGATGCTTCATCGGATTTTGGGCATAAGTTGGGTACTGGATGGTCAAGCACGTCCACTTTGATCCATATTCTGTAATCAGATCTAGGGGTAAAGTTGGCTCAAGTGCAGTCGGGTCATGCTCATCCAGTTTCATACTCCTCTTGATGGATCGAAGGAGGGTGCTGGAGAATTAATGATCAAGTCTTCATGGTTTATTCTTCTTTTCACACTCCGGTGATCATAGTTTTTCAAGGGACATCCGGGTCACATCCGTTTGTGTTTGTGTGGATCAATATTGGCCCTCAATCTGATGGTACAATATAGTCGGTCACCTGTAACTTAGGATGTCGTTTCGATTGGATTTGTATTGAGGCCTCTTTGCAGTCGTTGCCTTATGTTGTCAAGAACACCAAGCCAAAGCTATAATGATTTGTCATATTCAGCTTTTAGTGATTTGTACTCCTGCCCCCAGCATTGATTTGGCGAGGCCATAAGTCGGACGGTCGAATTCCATCCTTAGCGAGTTTATACTCCTCCTGTCGTTTTCAAACAGGAGTTTGTGGAATAGAGAACAGTCGAAATCCACTCATCTATTCATCCTTGTTTATACACCAGTCCACATTCTGGGGACTTCAAGTTATTTAGCAAGTGGTCGGTTCATGATCGATTTATGTTTATGCCTTAGTCTGCACTCTGGGGACTTAGATTTGTTTCTCGTGGGCAGTCGTGTTTCCGCCCGTGGCAGTCGTTTTTTCCGCCAAATGGTTTATACTCTAGTCTACAGTCGGGGACATAAAGTACTCTAGTCTGCAGTCGTGGACATAGAGTTTTTGTTGTGGGCAGTCGTGTTTCCACCCGTGGCAGTCGTTTTCCGTTAAATGGTTTATACTCTAGTCCGCAGTCAGGGACTTAGAGTTTTCTAGTCCGTAGTCGGGGACTTAGAATTTTTTAGTCCGTAGTCGGGGACTTGGGGTTTTCTAGTCCGCTGTCAGGGACTTCGAAATTTCAACGTGGGCAGTTGTGTTTCCGCCCGAATGGTTTATACTCTGGTCCACAATCAGGGACTTAGAGTTTTCTAGTCCACAGCCGGGGACTTAGAATTTTTTAGTCCGCAGTCAAGGACTTGGGATTTTCTAGTCCGCAATCAGGGACTTAGAAATTTCGTCGTGGGCAGTCGTGTTTCCGCCCGAATGGTTTATACTCTGGTCCGTAGTCAGGGACTTAGAGTTTTCTAGTCCGCAGCAAGGGAATTAGAATTTTTTAGTCCGCAGTTGGGGACTTGGGATTTTCTAGTCCGTAGTCAAGGACTTAGAAATTTCGTCGTGGGCAGTCATGTTTCTACCCGAATGGTTTATACTCTGGTCCGCAGTCAGGGACTTAGATTTTTCTAGTCCGCAGTCGGGGACTTAGAATTTTTTAGTCCGCAGTTGGGGACTTGGGATTTTCTAGTCTGAAATCAGGGACTTAGAAATTTCATTGTGGGCAATCGTGTTTCCGCCCGAATGGTTTATACCATGGTATGCAGTCAGGGACTTAGAGTTTTCTAGTCCGTAGTGGGGTCTTAGTCAGGGACTTAGAAATTTCATCGTGCGCAGTCATGTTTCTGCCCGAATGATTTATACTTTGGTCCGCAGTAAGGGACTTTGAGTTTTCTAGTCCGCAGTCGGGGACTTAGAATTTTTTCGCGGGCAGTCAGTCATACCCATTTTTGATTTATACTTCAGTTGTCAAGTCGAGGTCAGATACGTCAAGCGAACGATCAAACCATGTTCATCCATAGAATGGAATTCTGCCCCCAGTAACCAGGACAAAACTTAGCAAATGGACGGTCGATTCTCATCCGCTTGGTGATTGTAGCTCTTCCAATCAAGTCAAGGACGGTGGTACATGATGGATGGTTGGATCACATCCATGCTGGAGTTGGATAATCAATCCTTGTACAATTTTCTTCGTATTCTTTCTAGGAAACGGAGGTAGAGAGTTACCGAGTGGATAGTTGGGTTGCATCCGTTTTAGGTGCAATCGTGTCCATGCGTTGAGAGCGGTTGTTGATGAGTAGGCAGTCCATCACGGCTACTTCAAGTCGGGCTTCCGAACTGCCTCTTGTGTTTAGGACAGGAGTTGATTCATAGATGATCAAATCACGTCCACTCTAGTTAGATCTCGGTATCACTAAGCTTCAGGAGATGCCTACGTATTTCATCGAACTTTATTTTATGACCCGGGGAGTGGATTATCGGTCCACATTCGTTCCAAGCCTTGCTTAAGTCTCCAAGTCAAATATGGAAGTCGATGAATGGACGGTCAGTCATGCCCACTTTCTATTAGATTTTGACCGTAATGAGCTTTTCCATCTCTAGTCCTTGGCCCCAAATCAAAGGCACATGGTTACTGATGAGCTGTTGAATCACGCTCGGCTTGATGAAACTCTGCAGGTCACATCATAGTCTGCGGGGATTGGTTGGCAGCCAACTCTGAGTACTTGGTCACCTGCATCATTTTGGAAGTAGTTTAGTTCAAGTTGGTCGTAGTTCACAGCAAAATTGAAATTAAAATAGAAATGATTCAAAGAAGATCGGAAAAAATCTCATTGATAAGTGAAGCAGCATCGTGTGCTCGCTATTCAACTTTGCCTATAGCTCCTTTCAGCGAGAAGTCGACCGTCAGCGGTTCAATTGATAATCAAAGTTCTTTATTGATAGGCATCAGATGTTCCATGCCCGCCATTCTGCAGGGCTTACACATACTATTGAAGATTTCCTTTTCGAAATTGCTTTCCGATCACATCTCGGAGGTATTTGTAATTGCTAGTGTGAGGAACGTGTGCATCTTGGTATATAAAACATTCTCAGATTTTCTCTGGGCTTCGGTAGACTCTCTCGAGGCTGGTTTTCAGTACTGCTCTAAGTCGTGAGTCTCCAAGTAGATGTTATCGATTGAATCGTTCAAAAGAGTATATGAGTCGAATTTGAGATCCAGGGACGTCTCCTGGAATCTGAGTCCTTAGCCAACGGGCCCGTGTTGTTCTTTCTCCTAGTCTACTCTACCTCCTCCTTGCTTAGTTTCTAATTCAATTTGTAACAGAGACGATCCAAGGTCGTAGGAGGCTTTATAGCTAACTAGCTACCAAAATCTGTCTAGGGGTTGATTCACCTCATCAACGCCATCGGTATGATATCCTCGCTGGGATTGCTCACTTTAGTGATGACGACGACGACATTGAATCTCTACAGGAAGTCTTTGAGTGGCTCACCTAACATCTGGAATAAACTAGATAATGGCATCACATCATTAGTGTGAGTCGCAAGCATTCTAAACTGCTCGACAAACTTCTGATCTGGTTGATTGAATGAGGAGATGGATTTGGGCGATAATCATATAAATCGCATGATCGATACACCTTCAAGGAATATAGGAATTCATGAGATCTAGTCCAGGGTCAGTTTTCCTTCAGTAAACCGATATGATTTGTACATTGAATCTCTTCGGATATATTGCACACTGAACAGCTTCAATGAATAGGCTTCGACTGGGGGAGATGCTCCAGTCATCGTCAATTCGGTTCGTTTTTAAGTTACAGCTACTTGTCATGCTTGTGAATGATGTATGCATGCCCGAGATATTAGCAAAGCAAGATGGACCGGTATTGACGGATCAGTAGTAAGTTATTTGGAGTCGAACCCAAGAAAATATGCTATTTTCTTGGAGTCACCAATTGGTTTGCTTGGAGTCACTGAATTCGAAGTGCTGGGTCACTGAAGAACGGTGCTTGGAGTCATCTTGGCATTTGCTTGGAGTAAATCTTGGTTTTACCCGAGTTTGGCTTTGGGCCAAAGTTTCTTGGGTTTTCTTAGAGTCACATCACATATGTTCTCCAACCTTTGGGATTATCGTTTGAGTAGCGATTGCTTGAACGTTCCTTAGTTGCAATTCAGAAGCTGCCACTTGATCCTCTATGCCTCGGTCAGTCACAGGACATAGGGGAAGTGGATAGAAGTTCCGAATCCATATTTTTTTGGTATAGGTATCGGTAGTATAGGGATTGGTCATATAGGTTTTTGAGAGAGGGATCAGTATTGAGCATGACTATTAGCTTAAGGGATTGGTATATATACTATGAAGAGGGACCGGTATATATACATTTAGGAGGGATCAGTATATACATACCTTGGAGAGGGGTCGGTATATATACAAAAGGGATCGGTATACATATATGTTGAAGGGATCAGTATGTACACCTTATAGAGGGATTAGTATATATACTTTTTTGGAGCGATGGGTATATATTGGGGCGATCGGTATATATACTATGAAGAGGGATTGGTATATATACATTGAAGAGGGATCGATATATACATACCTTGGAGAGGGTTTGGTATATATACTGAAGGGATCGGTATACATATATGTTGAAGGGATCGACATGTACACCTTATAGAGGGATCGGTATATATACTTTTTTGAAGCGATCGATATATAATCCTTTTGGAGGGGTCGGTATATAAGCCTTTTGGAGGGATCGGTATACAAGCTTTTTGGAGCGATCGATATACAAGCTTTTTGAAGGGATCGGTATTGAGAAAATATGGAGGGATTGGTATTGAGTAAGTCTGGAGGGATCAATATTGAGTAAGTCGGGAGGGATTAGTCATTTAGGCATTCAGAGAAGGATTGGCCATCTAGGCCTTCAGAGAGGGGTTGGCCCTTTGCTAACTTGAGTGCAAAATTCAACATCTAATCCCAAGAACTTGCATACATGAGTGAATCTAATCCCTTTCCAATGGACATGAACACATGAACAACCCCAAACAAGAACACTAGTATAATTAGATCCTCCAAAAACACAGGAAGTAGACTTAGTCCCTTTAACCATGGTTATTAGCTTCCTGTAGATCTTCTTCAAATCTGAGTAAAATAGGAAGTTTATCGTTTGAAAGCTGGATCTATCTCGCAAATATGGAAATCCACCAGTAGATGATGAGATCCAATCAAGCTGAGAATTCATTTCTCGGTGAAAGCACCAAAATGTTGACGCCAAAAATGAGCATCAACACCCAATAGAATCTAGTATAGATTAAATGAAGAATAAAATTAAAACATAGCATAATTATAAATGAACACATAGAATTTTTATAGTGGTTCGGCAATCTTGGCCTACGTTCACTTCATATTTTTATTGATATTCCACTTGATTATGATTATAAGAGTGTTTGGATCTGCTGGAATCTAGTAATACAAAAGTGAAGAATAAAAATGGCAGAGCCTCGGTAGAGAAAGCAGGATACCTTTTCTAACGCCATGCCTGCTGTATTTATAGGAGAAGACGTGCACGAATCGGACCAAAATTTTGGCAGAAGGTTCAGGAGACCAAGACGAGGCGACCTAAAAATTTGTACGTCCATCGGGGCCCACAATAGGGATCGGTATCGATCCCTATAATGCATCCAAATGGGCTGCGAACCCTTTCAGGGTTGCCCTATGATGTTAGCTACTTGTTCCCCAAATTTCATGCGATTCCGACGTACGATTTGTGAGCTATCGCATTTTCTGTGAAGTAGTGTTGCTTGAATTCTGATTTCTGTTGATCCCTCTAGAGGGATAGGTACCGATCCCTCCAACTTGCCCCAAATGCCATGTGATCCCTAATCCCTATATGGTGTTCCACATGTCCTAATTAGCTTATACTTCAAGTTTCATGTCGATAGCATCTGTAGATTTTGAGTTATTGACCGATCATTATTGCAATATGTATTGAAAGTTGAATATGGACGATCCCTTTTGGTTGGTGAAGTAATTTTCCCATAACTTGAGCATACAAACTCCAAATGACTTGAAACTTGGAATGTAGCCTCATGGAGCCTTCCTTGTCACTTTTTATCGATCTTACCAAGTTTGGAACATTAATTAAGGATATGTAATGATCCCCTAAGGAGAGGGATAGACACTGAACCCCGTCAAGGGAGGCATTATTCCATACTTAGAATATTCTGGAGAGTCTATCTGTTGGCCTTGGTTGATCGTCGCTTCATATCATTGTCTGCGCTTGATCTCTGAGCCTAATAATCATCTTTCCAGATCATCTTCCTCGATGATCACCCAGTCTAACTTGTCTAGTCGGTATGAATATAGCCGGGCCAAAAGGCCGGATAACACTAAGCGATCATCATATCTGTGGTAAAAATAAGCATATATGCATTCCAAAAATCAAAACGCCTATGATATCTGTGAAAGTAGAAAAAAGAGAGCAAGAAATTACATTCAAAACATATGATGCGAGTTAAATTAAAAATTAGAATTATTAAATTGTATTTTTTACAAATTCAAACGCGAACCATTATTGGAGAAGAAACATGTAGAAGAGTTCAAGTTGTATTTCTCTACGATTGAATGAGGATGGAAAACAACAACAAGATGAAAGTGGAAAGAATTGCGATTTGTTCTCCAAATTATCTCTTTATTAAATGGATCAAGAAGAAATAAAAATGAAAAAGGTCCATGATTTTAGAGACAGAAAGGAGAAATATTTATTATATATTCGAACGCGAACTACAATTTTTCATCTCAAGCAATTTGATGTTTTACCGCTAGATTTTAGAGAGGAAATAAAGGCTGACCATAGGGAGGGTGATGGGAAAAAAACTTGCAGGCAATGTTTGTTTTGAGATAAGTTGTCTGTAAAGAGTTTTAATTTAGCTCCCTTACAGAAGACAAATAGTTCTACAGTCAGTTTGATTAAACTCAAGTGCTAAAATTATGTCAAAATGAAGATCCAACTTTCAAGTTTCAGATTCCTCTTCTAAGTAAACATGAGTGAGAAATAGAAAGATCGTTGAACAAAGGTAACTTGCTCCTGTTAAATTTATTTTTTGTAGTTGAATTTGTCAACAAGTACGTAACATATATCTAGTGTCAAATCTTAGTTGAATTTTTTATGAATTTGGTTCCTTCTTGTATGAGAATGGATGAAGCTAACCGGATATGAACGTTTTAGTATCCATTTTCCACAATTAGTGTAGCAATTAAAAATGTGAGCTTTCTCTACCGATTAAAATATGTTATTGCGCTACCAAACTTTAATACATCAGTATTTTTCGTTAAGACATTACAACAATCATTTTATACAAATACTCGTTTATTTTTCACTATTGTATACTAAAATGGATATACTTCACCATAAGTAATATTTATTTCAGTTAGGCTGATGATTTTATCATTTTTATTTATATATTTCATAAAACATATGTAATTTGGATATTACAAAAATCAAAGTTTTAATTTGACTGCAGACTCAAGCAACTTGCACATCCTGCATCATACATTACTATCGGTAATACATTGCTAACATTTTTTGTTGAAATTATGATGTTTAATTTCCTGATTTGAATCATCTCTTTGGTGATAGAAAAGGAACTTTCATCTTAATTATAAGTATTGATTTCTATGAATGTTTCCTGCGGATTTGATCAGGCAACTAGTACTCGGCAATAAGTGCTCGGCATCAGAGAGCGATTGGCATCAAGGAGTGTTCGGCGAAGCACTGGCCATCCGGGAGTGTTCGGTGAAGCAACTGACATCCATGAGCGCTCGGCGACAAGTGTGCTCGGCATCCATTAGTGTCCGGCATCGAGACCGCTCGGCATAACAGGGTACTCGGCATCAAGGCTGCTCGGCATAACAGGGTACTCGGCAGCAAGGCTGCTCGGCATACCAGAGTACTCGGCATCAAGACTGCTCGGCATAACAAGGTACTCGGCGTAAGGGCATTCGGCGTCAAGGAGAGCACTCGGCAACAACCTATGCTCAGCGTCAACTAGTGTTCGGCATCCCACGGTACTCGGCATCCAGAGGCACTCGGCGTCAGTGGAGCTCGGCGATAGGATAACTCGGCAACGAGAGCGTTCGAACTACATACATTGGTTGGTCAAGAGCTTCAAATGGAGATACGCTCGGCTTCACTGCAATCACCCTACACTTCCCATACATCAGGAGCACCGTTCGGCATGGGAAGGACCGTTCGGCACAGAAGCGTTCGGCGTACCTGGTTCGGCATGCAGCGCCTGGGCTCGAACGTTCGGCTAACAAGCCCGCTTGGGAAGTCCAGCCCATCTTTGCCTATAAATAGAGGGGCAGGGTCACAGTGAAATGGATCCTTTTTTTGGGAGAGAAAACACCGGGGAGACTCTGCCATTTTCAAAACTCATCTTCTCTACTGAACAACTTCATTCAAACATCTGATTCACGAATTGTATTTGTAATCAACTATAAAGAAGATCAATAAAGTTTAACCTCAAAGTGGACGTAGGCAATTACGCCGAACCACTATAAATTTGGTGTTCTTACTTTCTGTATTTAGATTAGCGCTGTCTTCTCTGTTTAATTTGATTTCATTACTTATATCTCTTCACAATCTTCTTCTACGAGGTTAGTGACCAATTTTGGTGCTAACACTTTGGTGCTTTCACTGAGAGTCGAATTCTCAGACCTCAAGGATCTGCTTTGAAGCTACTGGATTGAGCAAATCCCCCAAAGAAGATCCGACTTACTGATAGAACATCCGCTGATTCTACTCAGAGTTCATACCAATAACTCTACAATGGCAAGACCACGTACCAGGTCAACTTCTCTTAATGCGGATGCCCGAGAGACTGCTAGCGTGCAACAAGCTGGACCTAGCAATCAACCAGCGATCCCGAGTGCAGGGATTGCCGCTCAAGAACAGACTCCAGTTGTCACCAGAGTGGAGTTCAACGACTTGATGAGAGAACTTAGGGAAAGCAGGAGACAACTAGGAGAACAGATGCAAGCTAATGCCAACCTGATGGCACAACTCACTCAACAGCAGCAATAGAATGCTGGGGGCAATCCAGCTGCTTATTCCTCTTCTGACAGCTCAACTTCTTCTGATGAGCCACCCAGGCGCAGACGCCGTAAGACTGAAGCTGCAAGGGCAGATGCTGCTGTTCGAACAGCAGGAGACCGCGACCAAGCCAGAACTGGAAACTTTCGAACCGGAGTACAGATGGAGGAGGGAGCTCCAGATCATCAAGATGTTAACAATGTTGAACCTCACGATGCACGATTGGCAGATCGCCAGGAAAGGAGGCATCAGCATGGACAGGCGCGTAGAACTGACTCCAACCTCCCGGCTTCCATACAGACACCCGATCTGACAGCCATGATCAGGCAACTGATGAAAGAAAATCAGGGCTTATCAAATGACGATTGGGGAGTGTCAAGAAGTCATACTCCGTTCACGGATGTTGTGCTGCAAGCGGCCTACCCCAAGAAGTTTAGCATGCCAACCATTCCTGCATACGAAGGAAAGACTGACCCCAGACAACATGTAATGAGGTATGAATGGATGATGGATTCAGCCAGAGCAAATGATGCCACCAAGTGTAGGTGCTTTCCGATTACTCTATCTGGGATCGCTACTATGTGGTTCACCCGACTTCCTCCGCGATCCGTATCAAATTTCGAGGAGTTGGCAAAGAAGTTTATTGAGCAATTCAGGATACACACTACACGCCCGAAGGACGTGATGTCTCTGTCAAGTGTAATCCAAAATCCCGGAGAGTCGCTGAAGGAGTACTTACAAAGATTCCACGTTGCGGCAACTGAAGTCAGTAATCCCAACGACCATGCAATTCTAATGGCTGTAATGAGAGGTGTAGATCCGGATTCTGAATTCGGAGATTGGCTGGCAGGAAAACCTCCGGCTACGCTAGAGCGTTTCTACTCCAAGGCACACCAGTTCATAAGAAGAGAGGAAGCTAGGTGGGTACGACGAGACAAGGCACCGGGACCTGCCCAAGAGTCAATTAAGAGCAACATTGCTGTGAAGCAATCTGGAGACAATTCAGGAAAGGTCCAAGTCAACGTCCAGAGTAAGCCGGTGCAGCCCAAAGAGTCCGGAGGAAGAAGTCAAGAAAAGAGGAAAGAAGCGGGAAAGTGGAAGTCGAGAATTCCAAGCTACAGCGAGTACACTCCGCTAAACGCCCCACTTGAGAACATTTACCTATCCACATGCAATACTTTTCAGTACAGAAAACCACGTCCGAAAGAATCAACTGAAGAACAGAAACGGACTGGGAAATATTGCCGCTTCCATGAAACTTATGGACACAACACGGAAGAATGCAGACACCTGCATGACGCTATCGAGAAATTGATCAGACAAAAGAAGTTGCAAGAATTTGTAAAGGATCCACAGGAAGGAGGACAGGGAACGTCCAACCCAGGTCGTGCACCGGCTCCACGTCATCCTGAGGAACCTGCCCGGACTGTTGGAAGACTGGTTATAAATACAATTATCGGCGGACCTCATCCCGCAGATAAGAATTGGCAAGAGATGGAACGATATGCGAGCTCCTTGAAGCATGCAGATTTTGAGTGCTGTTCGAACGTAGAGGACGGGGCCCCTGCTAAGCAGCAGCGCGTGATGACAGATGATATTGTGTTCAGAAACAGAGACGCTGATCGGGTAGAGGCTCCGACCATCGATCCCATGGTCATATCTGCAACAATCGGACCAGCATATGTAAAAAGAATTTTGATTGATTGTGGAAGTTCAGTCAACATCATCTTCAAGAAGGCCTATGATCAGATGAAGCTAGAGACAAAAGACTTGAAACCATCCAAAGCTCGTATCCACGGCTTTAACGGTGCTGCGACTGATGCAGTAGGATATGTCGAGTTACCAGTTGAACTGGGACAAGGCGAGCGTCGGAGGGTACGAATTCTACCCTTTGTAGTTTTGGATGTGGACTCTCCATATAATGTTTTCTTGGGTCGGCCGGCACTGGCTGAATTTAGGGCGGCACTAGCCCCGTGGTGCTTGACTTTGAAGTTTCCGACTGACAAAGGAGTAGGCATTGTTCACGGTGACCAAGCAGCTGGTCGTTCTTGTTATGTGGCCGAGCTCCAAGAGGCCCACCGGAGGGAGAAAGGAAAGGTTGCGGACAATCCTGTCCGCATCCTCAATACGAATAATTGACAAGTAGTGCCCGAGCCCTGGCTCGGGCATAGCTCTCGGATCTACGGAGATATGGATCCGAGAGACGACGATGAGAAACCCAGGGAAGAGAAGGCGGCACCGGCTGAATTAACAATTGACATTTCAGTTAGCCGTGACGACCCTTCGCGAATACTGAAGATCGGATCACAGTTAGGCCCCGCAATGACAGAAGACCTTAGCGACTTCCTCCGGGCAAACCTTGATGTTTTTGCCTGGACGCATTCTGATATGTGTGGGATTTCTCCCGCCATCACAAGTCACATGTTGAATGTAGACCCGAAATACGTCCCAGTCAAGCAAAAAAGGAGAGGAATGGATCCAGAGAGATCCGCCGCTCTTGGAGAGGAGGTGGACAAACTCAAAGCAAATGAGTTCGTCCGCGACGCCCTCTACCCGGAGTGGGTCTCCAACCCCGTGCTAGTAAAGAAGGCAAACGGGAAATGGAGGACTTGCATAGATTATTCCGACTTGAACAAGGCATGCCCTAAGGACAGTTTCCCGTTGCCTAGGATCGATCAGTTGGTCGATTGCACAGCAAGACACGAATTATTGTCATTCATGGATGCGTACTCGGGATACAACCAAATCCCAATGCATATTCCGGACCAAGAACACACCGGCTTCGTTACAAATGTCGGGCTGTATTGCTATGTAGTGATGCCCTTTGGATTAAAGAATGCTGGAGCAACTTACCAACGTCTGGTGAATCGAATGTTCAAGGACCAGCTGGGCAAAACCATGGAAGTCTATGTGGATGACATGCTCGTGAAGTCACGGCGGTCAAACGACCACATTCAAGACTTGGCTGAAATGTTTAACATACTCAGGTTCTATGGAATGAAGATCAACCCGCTGAAGTGTTCTTTCGGCGTTGCATCAGGGAAGTTTTTAGGATTCATCGTCAACGCTAGGGGAATCGAAGCCAACCCAGAAAAGATGCAAGCCATTCGAGATGTACAAGCGCCCAGGACTATAAAGCAGGTACAGAGCTTGAACGGAAAAGTGGCTGCGCTGAGTCGATTTATATCCAAGGCAACTGACAAGTGCATCCCGTTCTTTGACATAATAAAGAAAGGAAAGAGGAATTTTGAATGGACGTCTAGCTGCGAGGAAGCTTTCCAGAACCTGGTAAGGCATCTGGAGAGCCCACCAATGCTATCTAAACCAGTTGACCATGAGATGCTGTACGTTTACTTGGCTATATCCCCTCATGCGATAAGCGCAGCTTTGGTCCGTGAGGAGGATCGAGTCCAGAAGCCGGTATATTATGTTAGCAAGCGTTTAACGGGGGCAGAGAAGAATTACCCTAAAATTGAGAAATTGGCTTATTGCTTGGTGATTGCATCACGCAAGCTGCGCCCATACTTTCAAGCGCATTCAATCGGCGTTTATACCGATCAACCCCTAAGGCAGGTACTTCAACGACCGGAAACTTCTGGAAGATTGCTAGAATGGAACATCGAGTTGAGCCAATTCGATATCGCGTACTTACCACGGAGATCCATCCGAGGGCAAGCGTTAGCAGACTTCATCGCTGAATTTACCATACCCATCAAACCGGACGATCACGACATCATTCCCCCCATTCGATGGAAATTATACACTGACGGTGCATCAAACGACCGTTGCTCCGGCGCGGGCGTAGTTCTTATAACTCTGGAAAACCGATCAATCTGTTATGCCCTGAAGCTCGATTTTCCGGCTACAAACAACGAAGCTGAATATGAAGCACTGATCGCTGGCTTGAAGCTTATCAAAGAACTCGGGATCGAATCAGTCGAAATCTTTTGTGACTCGCAGTTAGTGGTTTACCAAGTACGAGGAGACTACCAAGCAAAAGGACGAAAGCTTGCTCCGTACCTCGTTCAGGTCCAGGAACTACTATCAAATCTTGAGCGTTATGACATTTCACATATCCCGCGAGAGCAAAACAAAGAAGCCGACTTGTTGGCTAAGTTCGCAAGTACCGACGATGTTCAACAAATGGGATTGTATCCCGTGGAAGTCTTGCATGCCCCGAGTGCGGACGAGATGAAAATCGATCTTGTGTTGCAAACAGAGATCGAGAAGGACTCGTGGATAACCCCATTCAAACTGTACCTGACAACCGGGGCTTTACCAGAAAAAAGAAGCGAAAGACGACAGGTCCTTCGAAAGGCTGCGCGGTACGTAATGCAGGATGGATCCATGTACCGGAAAGGATTCTCAGTCCCATTGTTACGGTGCATCGCTCATGATGAAACAAAGCAAGTCTTGAGGGAAGTCCACGAAGGGGAATGCGGCGACCATACTGGGGGGCAAACGCTAGCAAAGAAGATCCTCCGCTATGGGTATTACTGGCCCACCGTAAACCGGGATGCCGCGGACTACGCAAGAAAATGAGACAAGTGTCAAAGATATGCAAAAATCCCGAGGGCTCCGTCAACGGAACTCACACAAATGATCAGTCCTTGGCCATTCGCGATCTGGGGAATCGACATAATCGGCTCTTTGCCTCTATCCAAAGGTGGTGCGAAATACGCGATAGTTGCAGTCGATTATTTCACGAAATGGGCTGAGGCAGAACCTTTGGCCACTATCACCTCTAAGAAAGTCATTAACTTCGTTGTACGAAACATTATATGCCGCTTTGGCCTTCCACGCACCATCATTACAGACAACGGAACGCAATTCGAAAGTAGAGAGTTCAAAGAGTTCTGTTTAAAGTACGGCATCGAGAAAAAGTTCGCCGCCGTTGCACACCCAAAGGCTAACGGACAAGTCGAGGCCGTTAACAAGATAATCAAGTCCATACTAAAGAAGCGTCTGGAGAAGGTTGGAGGCAAATGGGTAGATGAACTCCCGACAGCATTATGGGCGTATAGAACTACCCACAAGTCCGCAACCGGCCACACTCCGTTCGCCTTGGCATACGGCTCTGAAGCCGTTATACCTGTGGAACTTGAAGTTCCATCGCACCGAGTGACGTACTACGATCCCAAGGCGAACCAAAACCTCTTGCTGGAGTCACTGGACTGCATCGATGAAAAACGGGAAGAAGCTGAATTAAGGGCGGCGGCGCACAGACATCGAGTCAAGCGTTACTATGACGGCAGAGTCCGTCCAAGAATCTTTGATGTGGGAGATCTCGTTCTGAAACGAGTCTTCCCGGTACCATCACGCATGAATCCCAGCTGGGAAGGTCCATACGCCATTGAACGGAAGCTTGGAGAAGGAACATTCAAGCTAGCGACCGTTGATGGCGCGACACTCCCCCGAGCATGGAACAGTGAACATTTGCGGCACTATTACATTTAGCATGTTTCCCTTTCTTGCTATAGGCACTATTGTTTCCTGCATGTTTCCATTCAATAATGATTTAGTTTCCTTTTAAAGTTGTAATCGAGCAATTTAGTTGATTCTCATTAATAAAGGCTTGAAGCCACATTTTCTATGAAGTTTCTATATCTCTTAATTGGATGATAAATTACACTATTATGCACGACATACCAGAGTTTTATAACAATTAATTTTCGTCATTTAACGATTAAGTGGTTGTTAATTGCTATTGATTGTTTTAATGGGTTGAAAATTTGGTTAAGCGTTGTTTGGGCTTTTAGTAAAATCTTGGCCATGTTTCCTTTTGGTATTGTGATACTTATCTAAGGCCGATACCTATTCCTATCGACCCACATTCATTCGCGAACCCTAAAAAAATAAATTGAACGAAGAAAAAAAATGGCGACCGCGTACATCTTCTTTCGCTCGAGAACTAGGGCTTGTACAAAAATCGAAGGCACCGACCCTTCTCCTCTTCGAACACGACTCCTTCCGATTGCGTCAGCCCAGGTGAGTGATTCTATCACTCGCATCTAATTCAAATTAGTGAAAATTTTGTTACTTGATTTGCTTATTCAAATCTGCGAATTTCGTTGTCTGATTGATTGATATCCTTGGCTTTGATTCCTGACTTTTGATCTCTTGGTCATGGTTTGAAATTGCTGGTTCTTTTCGCTTGGACTTTAGGCAATTTTCTTTAGTAAAAATGTGAACTTGCACGATTGTAGCCTTAGTTGCCACGATCGTGACTTGATGCCAGAGACTTCGGGTTTAATTGGACCCGCAGTGTCTTCGACTGCAAACTTGATTTTGTTCGCTGTTGATACTTTTCTGACTTGCGTGATTTTGAGACAGTTGATTTTGTGAATTTTCTGATGACCTCGGCCTTGACTTGGAACTTCATTGACCGGTACATTGTTGTTGCTTGATCTGGTGCTGTCGAGCTTTGCTCGAACTTGTCACTACCGTTTTGATTCTCTGAACCGCTGTTGATCATTTTTGAAACTGCTACTTGATGCTTGTATTCATCTGGAAGTTTTGCGTTTCTTTGTTTTTGTCATTACTTGACCATATGCATACATTTTGTAGCTGAAGTTACACGTGAGTGTTGCTTCGGGTTTGATTCATGTAGTCTTGATAATTTTGAGCTCTGTAGCTTCTGGGTTGCATCTTGTAACTAAGTCTTGTTGGCATTGTCTGCATCGGTCTTGTATGCTTGATATGCTGTAGTCAGTGTAGTCTGTTGCATTTCATCCTGTTGTAGTTTGGTCAACACTTACTGTAGCCCTTCACTGCACCATATGGTCACTGTATATTGATTCTTATGTGGTCTGCATTTGTGTACTCCTGATCATGCTACTTCCTTCGGGGTAGTTTGCATACAGTTGCGTTATTGGTTATGTATTTGTGTCCCAGTGATGCATTGCAATTGTTGTTGGTTCCTTTTGAACCTGTCTTTGAGCCGCATATGGAGTTTACACATTGAGTTGTTTCACCGACGCATCACCTGCTGTTGCCATTTGCTTGAATTCAGAGCATTCGTCTAGTTCAGTCTCGTACCACCTGCTGTTCACTTTTCTTTTTGGTACATGCGGTATATACGTGCATTTGTACTACATGTATAGTATTACATACCTGTTTCATGTAGTATTTGGGTTTCCCTGACCACACATGCTTGTTAGTATCGACCGATACTTTGAGGCGTGTTGTACCCTACTGTCTCTATGCAGCCACTGTTTTCTGTTGATTGATTTGAACTTGAGCCGAGACTTGATTTTATGTCTTAACAATTTCAATTAAATTTGTACCTTGAGTTGAATCCAGTGAATGCTCGGGTTTGACCTTGTGGTTGCGTTGTGATTTTAATTGAACTTCATTTGTGTTGAACCTGATTTTGGGTTTGACCTTGCACTCGTTTGTGAGCTTTTAATTGAGCTTTTGTGTGTTTCATCACTGTGTTGGCGAGGCAGTACACGCGTGCGTGTACTGCAGCCAATGCAAAATATGACGTTTTAAATTGATGTTTCAATTTGCTGAATTGTTTTGTTGCTTAACTTCGATATTCTGAAGCTATGTTCTGATTTGGATTTGCTGATTCGCTGATTAACACTATTTAGTGTTATATTTGCCGATATTCGATTCTCTTATCGAGAAGTTGGATATATGAGATTTATGTGACTGTCGTCTATTTGATTTTGATTAGCATTGCTACTGTGCATTAATAACTGAGTTTGAATTAGACTGACCTGGGTATTATTTTCTTTTGAATGTAATACTCGGGTCAGACCCGAGTATTTCAGGTTGTAGATTTCCTTCTTTGAGTTGCTGATCGGGATTTGAAGACTTTTCACATCTTCTGAAGTTGTCAGTGTCATTTTGTAGTAGTCGTGTCATTGTATAGAACGATATGTATTCATGTATATTAGTCGATAATGTACGTGTATATATAACTTCTAGAGTCGACAGTTGTAGTTGTATCATATGTATAGTGTCAACTATGTATTAACTGACATCAGTTATATATATCCGAGACTTTTGTTTTTATCTGTGTTCCGCATTTACATTATCTGTGTTATTGTTATATCTAATGTCCTAAACTATTATGAACCATCGTAGTTTGTTTTATACTGATAATTGGATATGTCGATGGGAGTAAATAATTAATAGATGAAAAATAAAAAGTATATACCACTCCTATCGAGATAACCAATATTAGTGTAAGGCCAATTACGGATGGTTGCTCCTATCCAGCCTTATTCTTCGTAATAATAGACAGTATTCCTTTTAATACTCTTTGTTATTATGAGCATAGAGGTGGGGCGTTACAGTTGGTATCAGAGCTTGGGGTTTATGGACATAATATAAAACATAACTTGGATGGAACATATGTTACAACTATTGGTCGATGTTTTATCTGTGATTTGAGTCAAAACTAATGTTTTGAAATTTTGATGAAATTTTTAAATAACTTTATTTAAAAATAATAGTGAAATTGTGTTCTGATGATTTGATTGATTTGGGTTCTGTTTATCAGAGTGCGCAGCGGAAACAGTGAAACTGTCTTCGCTGAGTACAACTGATAATCTTTTGATTTAAGAATCAAAATACGAAATTGATATGAATTCCAATTGTTGTTTACATAGCTGTAATTATTTGTTTCTTTGAGAATTTCGAATCCAAATTGAGGATTCGAAGGAATTGCAGATATGTGATTTTTGTTGAAATTTCCGCTGGCTTTCTTTTGGTACTAATCATCTATTGATTAGGTTTTTTGCTGTTTTAAATTATCTTCATTGAAGATACCTTCGAATGGTTTCTTTGTTCATTCTGTAGTACGCGCAAAAATTTGAATTGCGCGTTACTGCATTTATTTTTGCGTTGAACCGATGCTTGGTTATGAAACGTATTTTGTTGCCGTTATTTTTATAACGGGATTTTTACACCAATGCTGAATTTTTGAGGCACGGTGTTTTGTTGAAAATTTTAATGAATGAAAATTCACTGATGTCACATTTTGATGTGAATTCTTTGATGAGATATTTGATGTTTTAAAATTACTGTCGCTTTGACTTCAGTAACAGCCCAATTTTTAAAAGTGGATTTTCAAGCGGTTATTCCGCAATACTGATGTGTAACCGTTTTACGGTATTTTTAGAAGCACAATTTCCTTATCGAAATTGTTACTGATTTGCTGCTTTAACCACGTGATTGGAAAAAAATCGTTTTAAAATGAAAATTGTTTTATAAATTTTTAATAGTTTGCGTTTTCAAAAGAATGAGAAAGCGACTTAAACGATTCAGCAAAATCGAGGATTATGACCCCTTTCTTTTACTGTTTCGCTTAACTCCGGACTTGTCCAGTTGAGAATGCGAATTGTTATTTTTGCAAAATAAATAAAATTGTTTTCAAAAATTTTACAGTTTGCGATTTCAAAAGAATGAGGAAGCGATTTAAACGTTTCAGCAAAATCGAGGACTATGACCCCTTTCTTTTACTGATTCGCTTAATTCCGAACTTGTCCGTTTGAGAATGTAAAGTGTATTTTTACGAAATACACAATTTTGCACTTTCAAGGAAACGAAGAAGAGATTTAAACGATTTAGCAAAAGTGCGGAGTATGGAACCACACTTTTACTTTTTCGGTTAATTCCGGACTCGTTAATTGAATATCTGCTGTTTTGATGATTTTGATGAATTTCACACTTTCAAGGAAACGATGAAGAGAATCAAACGATTTAGTAAAACACGTGGTATGGGACATGTGCGTTTGCTATTTCGGTTAATTCCGGACTCGTTAATTGAAATAGTTGATGCTTTCGTGTGCTTTCGAGCCACTATGATGGACCTTCGGGTCATATGATGGACCTTCGGGTCATATGATGGACCTTCGGGTCAAATACCAGTACTAGACCTTCGGGTCACTCTGCGGACCTTCGGGTCAATCTGATGGGCGCCAAAATTATGTTGAGTACTTGGTAGGCTTCGGCCATTTGATGATGCACGTGCGGCGAATTAAAAACTCGCCATCTGATGGGATCGATCCAAGCTTTTATGTTGATTTTCTAGTCTTCTTAATTGATTTCTAGATATTTGTTGTTTCTAATTATCGCTTGTGATAATTAGATATTTGTTGATATGAGTTCTGATTATCGTTTTTGATAATCAGATATTTGTTGTTTCTAATTATCGCTTGTGATAATTAGATATTTGTTGATATGAGTTCTGATTATCGTTTTTGATAATCAGATATTTGTTGTTTCTAATTATCGCTTGTGATAATTAGATATTTGTTGATATGAGTTCTGATTATCGTTTTTGATAATCAGATATTTGTTGTTTCTAATTATCGCTTGTGATAATTAGATATTTGTTGATATGAGTTCTGATTATCGTTTTTGATGATCGGATAATTGTTGTTTTTAATTATCGCTTTTGATAATTAAATATTTGTTGATTCGAGATTTAATTATCATCTTAGATAATTAAATAATTGTTGATTCGAGATTTAATTATCGTCTTTGATAATTAAATATTTGTTGATTTTAGATTTAATTATCGCTGTTAGATAATTAAATAATTGTTGATTTGAGATTTACTTATCGTCTTTGATAATTAAATATTTGTTGATTTTAGATTTAATTATCGCTGTTAGATAATTAAATAATTGTTGATTCGAGATTTAATTATCATCTTTGATAATTAAATATTTGCTGATTTGAGATTTAATTATCGTCTTTGATAATTAAATATTTGTTGATTTTAGATTTAATTATCGCTGTTAGATAATTAAATAATTGTTGATTTGAGATTTACTTATCGTCTTTGATAATTAAATATTTGTTGATTTTAGATTTAATTATCGCTGTTAGATAATTAAATAATTGTTGATTCGAGATTTAATTATCATCTTTGATAATTAAATATTTGCTGATTTGAGATTTAATTATCGTCTTTGATAATTAAATATTTGTTGATTTTAGATTTAATTATCGCTGTTAGATAATTAAATAATTGTTGATTCGAGATTTAATTATCGTCTTTGATAATTAAATATTTGCTGATTTGAGATTTAATTATCGTCTTTGATAATTAAATATTTATTGATTTTAGAAATTTGATTATCGTTTGTGATAATCGAATATTTGTTGAATTTGAAATTTGATTATCGTTTTTGATAATTGAATAATTGTTGACTTGAAATTTTAAATTACCGGTGGTGGTAATTGGATATGTGCTGATTTGTCTTCTGATTATCGTTTGAGATAATTAGATAATTGATGTTTGCTGATTTTATTAATATGAAATTTTCTAGTCTTCAATTGATTCTAGAATAGGTTGATTTTATTGAATTGCCATTTTCTATCTATCACTGTTGATAGTTAGTAATTGCTGATTATGAAGTTCGTGTTTTCTATTTATCCGTTAGATAACTAGATATTTGCAGTTTTGCGAATTGTGATTTGTGCTTTCTAATCATCTCTGTTGATAATTAGCTTTTGTTGGTTTTCTAATTATCGTATCGATGATTAGACATTGTTGCTTTATGATTCTCTGCATTTTAATTATCTTGTTGATAATTAAATATGGCTGATGATTGCATTTATTCAGTTTTGCTGCTTTCTGATTATCTATTGATAGTTAGATTTTGTTGAAGATTTGCGAATCTCTTTATTAGAATTAAAAGATTACTTTGGCATTTGAATTCTTGACTTTTATTTTTCTAACTTAACCAGTTTATGTTAGAAGAATAATAGTAGTTGACGACCTTAATTATGAAAATTGCGGGGACGCAATTTTTATAAGGAGGGAAGTCTGTAACAACCCAGAGTTTTATAACAATTAATTTTCGTCATTTAACGATTAAGTGGTTGTTAATTGCTATTGATTGTTTTAATGGGTTGAAAATTTGGTTAAGCGTTGTTTGGGCTTTTAGTAAAATCTTGGCCACGTTTCCTTTTGGTATTGTGATACTTATCTAAGGCCGATACCTATTCCTATCGACCCACATTCATTCGCGAACCCTAAAAAATAAATTGAACGAAGAAAAAAAATGGCGACCGCGTACATCTTATTTCGCTCGAGAACTAGGGCTTGTACAAAAATCGAAGGCACCGACCCTTCTCCTCTTCGAACACGACTCCTTCCGATTGCGTCAGCCCAGGTGAGTGATTCTATCACTCGCATCTAATTCAAATTAGTGAAAATTTTGTTACTTGATTTGCTTATTCAAATCTGCGAATTTCGTTGTCTGATTGATTGATATCCTTGGCTTTGATTCCTGACTTTTGATCTCTTGGTCATGGTTTGAAATTGCTGGTTCTTTTCGCTTGGACTTTAGGCAATTTTCTTTAGTAAAAATGTGAACTTGCACGATTGTAGCCTTAGTTGCCACGGTCGTGACTTGATGCCAGAGACTTCGGGTTTAATTGGACCCGCAGTGTCTTCGACTGCAAACTTGATTTTGTTCGCTGTTGATACTTTTCTGACTTGCGTGATTTTGAGACAGTTGATTTTGTGAATTTTCTGATGACCTCGGCCTTGACTTGGAACTTCATTGACCGGTACATTGTTGTTGCTTGATCTGGTGCTGTCGAGCTTTGCTCGAACTTGTCACTACCGTTTTGATTCTCTGAACCGCTGTTGATCATTTTTGAAACTGCTACTTGATGCTTGTATTCATCTGGAAGTTTTGCGTTTCTTTGTTTTTGTCATTACTTGACCATATGCATACATTTTGTAGCTGAAGTTACACGTGAGTGTTGCTTCGGGTTTGATTCATGTAGTCTTGATAATTTTGAGCTCTGTAGCTTCTGGGTTGCATCTTGTAACTAAGTCTTGTTGGCATTGTCTGCATCGGTCTTGTATGCTTGATATGCTGTAGTCAGTGTAGTCTGTTGCATTTCATCCTGTTGTAGTTTGGTCAACACTTACTGTAGCCCTTCACTGCACCATATGGTCACTGTATATTGATTCTTATGTGGTCTGCATTTGTGTACTCCTGATCATGCTACTTCCTTCGGGGTAGTTTGCATACAGTTGCGTTATTGGTTATGTATTTGTGTCCCAGTGATGCATTGCAATTGTTGTTGGTTCCTTTTGAACCTGTCTTTGAGCCGCATATGGAGTTTACACATTGAGTTGTTTCACCGACGCATCACCTGCTGTTGCCATTTGCTTGAATTCAGAGCATTCGTCTAGTTCAGTCTCGTACCACCTGCTGTTCACTTTTCTTTTTGGTACATGCGGTATATACGTGCATTTGTACTACATGTATAGTATTACATACCTGTTTCATGTAGTATTTGGGTTTCCCTGACCACACATGCTTGTTAGTATCGACCGATACTTTGAGGCGTGTTGTACCCTACTGTCTCTATGCAGCCACTGTTTTCTGTTGATTGATTTGAACTTGAGCCGAGACTTGATTTTATGTCTTAACAATTTCAATTAAATTTGTACCTTGAGTTGAATCCAGTGAATGCTCGGGTTTGACCTTGTGGTTGCGTTGTGATTTTAATTGAACTTCATTTGTGTTGAACCTGATTTTGGGTTTGACCTTGCACTCGTTTGTGAGCTTTTAATTGAGCTTTTGTGTATTTCATCACTGTGTTGGCGAGGCAGTACACGCGTGCGTGTACTGCAGCCAATGCAAAATATGACGTTTTA
Organism: Allium fistulosum; assembly: GCA_030737815.1. Classification (NCBI taxonomy): domain Eukaryota; kingdom Viridiplantae; phylum Streptophyta; class Magnoliopsida; order Asparagales; family Amaryllidaceae; genus Allium; species Allium fistulosum. The sequence continues at coordinate 1,026,095,493 of CM060906.1, forward strand.
AATTGATGTTTCAATTTGCTGAATTGTTTTGTTGCTTAACTTCGATATTCTGAAGCTATGTTCTGATTTGGATTTGCTGATTCGCTGATTAACACTATTTAGTGTTATATTTGCCGATATTCGATTCTCTTATCGAGAAGTTGGATATATGAGATTTATGTGACTGTCGTCTATTTGATTTTGATTAGCATTGCTACTGTGCATTAATAACTGAGTTTGAATTAGACTGACCTGGGTATTATTTTCTTTTGAATGTAATACTCGGGTCAGACCCGAGTATTTCAGGTTGTAGATTTCCTTCTTTGAGTTGCTGATCGGGATTTGAAGACTTTTCACATCTTCTGAAGTTGTCAGTGTCATTTTGTAGTAGTCGTGTCATTGTATAGAACGATATGTATTCATGTATATTAGTCGATAATGTACGTGTATATATAACTTCTAGAGTCGACAGTTGTAGTTGTATCATATGTATAGTGTCAACTATGTATTAACTGACATCAGTTATATATATCCGAGACTTTTGTTTTTATCTGTGTTCCGCATTTACATTATCTGTGTTATTGTTATCTCTAATGTCCTAAACTATTATGAACCATCGTAGTTTGTTTTATACTGATAATTGGATATGTCGATGGGAGTAAATAATTAATAGATGAAAAATAAAAAGTATATACCACTCCTATCGAGATAACCAATATTAGTGTAAGGCCAATTACGGATGGTCGCTCCTATCCAGCCTTATTCTTCGTAATAATAGACAGTATTCCTTTTAATACTCTTTGTTATTATGAGCATAGAGGTGGGGCGTTACATACCGGCTCGTATAAACGATTCCAATCTCCGAATCCCTAGAGTGCGGAACGGAGTACTCTAAGTTCCCAGAGCGCGGACTAGAGTATAAACGATTCCAATCTCCGAATCCCCAGAGCGCGGAACGGAGTACTCTAAGTCCCCAGAGCGCGGACTAGAGTATAAACGATTCCAATCTCCGAATCCCAAGAGCGCGGAACGGAGTACTCTAAGTCCCCAGAGCGCGGACTAGAGTATAAACGATTCCAACCTCCGAATCCCCAGAGTGCGGAGCGGAGTACTCTAAGTCCCCAGAGCGCGGACTAGAGTATAAACGATTCCAATCTCCGAATCCCCAGAGCGCGGAACGGAGTACTCTAAGTCCCCAGAGCGCGGACTAGAGTATAAACGATTCCAATCTCCGAATCCCCAGAGCGCGGAACGGAGTACTCTAAGTCCCCAGAGCGCGGGCTAGAGTATAAACGATTCCAATCTCCGAATCCCCAGAGTGCGGAGCGGAGTACTCTAAGTCCCCAGAGCACGGACTAGAGTATAAACGACTTCCAATCTCCGAATCCCCAGAGTGCGGAGCGGAGTACTCTAAGTCCCCAGAGCGCGGACTAGAGTATGAACGGTCTCAAGTCTCCGAGTCCTCGGAGCACAGTGTCAGCAAACCAAATAAAGACAAGAGAATCATTCAAACAAGAAGAAACTAAAATTTTATTCGATAAGTCCAAAATAGGGATACAAGATCACTCCTACAAAATTCGGGCCTATACAAACTACAAGTTATGGAAGATGAAAACAGTTACAAACTTAAGCAAAAACTTGTTGAACAAGTGTATCGATCATTTCTTCGACTTCTTCTTCTTGTCTGCCTTTGGTGTTTCCGACGACTCCTCTCCCTCACGTTTTTTCTTGGACTTTTTGCTTACTAGAGAGACGGAGTCAGGAGTAGGAGACGGAACATCTAGTGGTTTGGACCTGCCCGGGAGAATGATTTTCAGAGGTCTGTTTCGCGGGTCAGTAAGTTCCAGGACTTCAGATTCAACTTTGACTTTGACCTTTCTCTTCTCCTCGTCGGCAAGACGATCCTTCATGCTCATCTCTGAAGTATGTTCAGAGGCGCCAGTGATTTTAACTTCGTCGCTTCCTTCGGCAGGAGATGAAATATCAAGTTTGTCATCATCAAGCGCCCCGATCACTTGAGCATCTGGGCCGGGAGTTACCCCTACGTGAGCAACGTTGCTTGTTTTCCCCGCTTCCTCCTTGGCGTCATCGCTCCTCGGAGTTAGCTCGGTGTCAGAACAACCTGTGCGAAAATATAAAAAGTGGGCATTAGAACGAATAACCACTGCCGAAAGATGACGGGATCTCTTCGACTTCTAGAGAAAGAAGAATCTCCTACCAGGATCAGGTTGACTATCGGTGGCGCGCGGGGTTTCACCCTCCAGGATAGGTGACAGCACATGAACGCCGAGCCCGGGATCTTCGGGATCGTAACTGGCATGCTGCTCGAATGGATCAAGCGTCGACCGACCAGCCGATTGAGCAGCATAAGGAGCGGCGATGTGAGGAGTAGTAGCGTCGGCCTCTGACGGGCCAGCCTCGTCATTCTTCTCTTTCGAAGGGGAAGAGCCTTTGCCATAGAGAGCCAATGCTGCGGATAAATCCGATGGCTCATTCCCCCTCAGGAACTCCTTCACCAGTGCATCCTCGTCGATTTCTTCGGAGCCTGACTCGACTTTCTTGATCTTTATCAGAGTTTCCCATGCCTCAGCCAGGGATTCATGGTAGCCGTCGCCCAAGAATGTTAGGTCGCGGTGCATAAGGACGCGGGCTCCGTACTCGGCGATCAACGGGTCAAACATACTTTTGACCTCTTCCCTGCCGGCCTCTGCGGCCGCCTCAAGGCGAGAATCAAGCTCCTCCACAGCCATTCTTTTGCCCTCCTCACGGGCCTCATCCTTCATTTTCTCGACCCCGGCAAGTTCACCGTCGAGCTTTGCCTTCAGGAGCCGGGTAGCAACAATCTCATCACAATACCGCTGTGATTCTTCCTGAGCGGCTATTTTGTCTTCTTTCTCCTTGGAGAGTTGTTCTTTCAGCTCTTTGACTTGAGTAGCGAGCGCGTCCCTTTCTTTTTGGACAGAGTCTTTTTCTAGGGCAAGGGCGCCGCTGCGCTGAACTGCTTCGTCAAGCTCCTTTTTGTGAGCCACCTCTAAACGAGTAACTGCCTCGGCAGTATCTTTTGCACCTTGTTCGGCGGCTTCTAGCTTTAACTTATAAGAGGCGAGTTCTTCGTCTTGGAGTTTGATGATTTTCTTATCGCTGTCAGCCTCCAGATTCAGACGGTCAATCTCGTGTTGACGCTCGACAGATACTTCTGAGATCTTCTCCACCAAGTGCACGAATGCGTCATGTTGAACATAGACGTCATTGTTGCAGGCAATGGCACTTTGCTTCACGTGCCCAGGAATGTGATGGATGGCCGGGAGGAATTTCAAACCGTCAAAACAAATTTTCGGAAACTTGGCCTTAAGGTCGACCATCTTTTCCGCAACAGTTGGGTCCACGGCAGGAGCAGGAGGAGGAGGCTTAGAGAATTCCGTTCTTTTACGCGGCTCTCGAACTTGCCTCGTACTCGATGAACTGGAATGTTGTTCTCGAGCAGCATCAGACTGATAACCCTTCTGCAAAGACTTCTCTTTATCCGGCTCAGTTGTAGGAGGAAGATCACGGGACTGGGAAGATTGATAGTGTGCTTTCTTGCGGTGAGACGACTCGCGCGGACGATTGTCCCTATCTTCATAATCACCTCGGTCCCGGCGTCTGCCTGAACCGGAATCCCGTCCGGAGTGATGGAATATAGAAGACCCCTGAAGGCGATCAAGTCCGTGGGAGCGGCCCATATCACCTGCAAAGAAGGAAGATAACAACGAATTAAGGAGAATTCACGAATTAAAAAGACTTGAAGTATGTTATGGAATGCGCATGTGCGTGTGTGTCCTAAGTGTTCCCCCCGACGGATCCGTTCGTTTATCTTTGCTAATCGGAGTATTGTCTCTTTGAGCCGGGAGTTGAACTCCTGCACTGCCTCTAGCGGGCGAGGAGAATTTGAGAGCTTCAGGATCATCGAACCCGTAATTAAGTATGTCTTCGGGAATAGAGAGGTTTGAGAGACCCCTCAGAGAACTTTCCAGATGCTGCGAAGAAGCCTCTTTCTCAGGAGGGATAGGCGTAGATTTTGAGGTGCCACCAACTTTCTCTTTCTGAACCGTATATTTCAGCTTTTTCTTTCCCTTCGAAGGGGAGGATGACGTCTCAATATCCTGAACTTCGATTGCCGGATTCCAAGCAGGACCCACGTTCTCGCCCTGAGTTTCGGGTGCATCATCCTCTTTACGCTCGCCTTCTTCGTGCGTGTCGGGAGCGCGACGCGACGACGGGCCGGCAAGTTTTTTCCCTTTACCAGATGGAGGTTTGGGAATTGTAACACCTTCTGGAAGGCTGATCCGACGATCAGGAGCTAGCAAGCCGAACCCCGACAGCGATTCATTTGAAATGATAGCTCGAATATCTCGATCCTCGGCCGGAAGAGTTCTAATCGCGTCGACAGCATCAGAATATCCTCGGCCTTCCGGACGCGGGTTAATACCTGAAAAGATGAAATGAAGAGTTAGGAAAAACATGACTCCCATTAAGTACGAATAACGGTTCAGCAGAGAGACTTACTGCCTTCAACCCATCTCCTAGCAAAACCAGACGGGCATCGCACATAGAACCATTCCTGTTTGTACAGGGCGAATTTGCTACAGGCCCCTGTCAAGATCTGGCACTAGTGATATGGCTCGAGGAATATGAAGGAAGGGCTATCTTTCCGTCTCTTGAACATATAAATGTATCGGATATCACCGGGGGTTGGAGGTCTGGAGAAGACAGCCATGAAGAGTAAATAAGTCCCATATAGGAACGCATGGCCATTCGGGTGCAGCTGCGACGGAGCAATGTCTATATACTGCAGCACATCCCGGAGAAATAAGTTAAATGGAGGCACGCTGCCCATCCAACACATGAACTTGTTGCAGGCCGTGTACCCGACTAGGGGCAAATGAGGACGGTCATGTCTCGAAGGAACTAACACGTCAGCAAAGGGAATCCCGTGAATGGAACATATCCGTCGCAGAGCAGCCTCGTTGATCTTCGAGGCTTGAGAATCGACCGGATTGTCCAGTAAGATGGTTGACTCCAGAGCATCGGGCGCCAAGTTATGAGCGGGAGAGATTGACGGGTTGGAAGCATCTGCGGCTCCTTGCCTTGCTGATGGCCCAGGCCTGTCAGATATGGTGGCAGAACTAGATTTTCCCGACATCCCGAATAAATAATGAACCTGGCTAAATGCTTGAGTGAGCTATACTTAAAAAACGTTGAACGTTAGAATTAGCAACACGATTTTCCCCCCCCCCCATGTGGTGTGTGAACTAGTGCAAGCGATTGTGTGCAGGCAATAAGAATCTAAAGGTTCTAAAGATGTAATATTTAGCTTCGAATCATCGCCTTCGAAGACCGTCATCGCTGACCGTCTCAGAAAGCTCGCCTTGAGGGGATTATAGTCCCAGATTCAGAAGACATATGATTTCTAGAGTGACCGGCTTAAAATGTAGTTAGACACCTATCCTGTTCGGCATTTTTAATGTTGTTCGGCATTTTTAATGTTGTTCGGCATTTGTATTGACCGGCTAAAGACATTATCCGGCCCAAGAATTGTCCGGCAAGTGCTTTGTTTGACTAAGGTAATGGTTCGACCTAAGGGTTGTTCGGCTGAAGTCAGTGTTCGGCATGTCAATATGCTGTTCGGCTAGAGTCATCGTTCGGCATGTCAAATATGCTGTTCGGCTAGAGTCATCGTTCGGCATGTCAAATGTGTTGATCGGCTAAAGTCAGTGTTCGGCGTATCAATCGTATTGATCGGCTAATGTCATCGTTCGGCTAAAAGTGGTGCTCCGCCACGATTTCAATTCTACCCTACACCTTCTCCATCCACACCGAACGACAGAGACGGATCGCCCGGCAAAGACTACGCCGTTCAACACCCCATCTACCCTTCTATCGTTCGGCACGGAGGAGCTATTTAGACAACTCAAAACGAGCAAACCACAATGAACCTAAAATGGAAGTAGTGCAATTGTTAGAGGAAGGATACCTAATTCGACGATCGAAGTTGAAAATGTTATGAAGGCTTTATATCTGATAGGATGGGAAGAGTTGAAAGTCTCTAAGGAATGGCTGAAGAGAAGGCGTAAAGGGAAGAGAGACGGTGAGGACTTGGTTATATAGAGGAAGGTAGAAGTTGAAGAGGCTATACCCGGTAGAACCGGTCAACACCGAAGTGTTCGGCATCGTAGCAATGTGACGTTCGGCATACGAGTTACGTTCGGCTTCGAGCGTATCGTTCGGCGTCTGCATCTCGTTCGTCTTGCACCTCCTTCGCTAACATTCTCGAGAAGGTACCTCTAAGATAGATTGAATCGGATTCAAAGCGCATCACGTTCGGCCACGTAATACACTTTGGGGGCAAGTGTTTCCTGGGGATTTGATCAGGCAACTAGTACTCGGCAATAAGTGCTCGGCATCAGAGAGTGATTGGCATCAAGGAGTGTTCGGCGAAGCACTGGCCATCCGGGAGTGTTCGGCGAAGCAACTGACATCCATGAGCGCTCGGCGACAAGTGTGCTCGGCATCCATTAGTGTCCGGCATCGAGACCGCTCGACATAACAGGGTACTCGGCATCAAGGCTGCTCGGCATAACAGGGTACTCGGCAGCAAGGCTGCTCGGCATACCAGAGTACTCGGCATCAAGACTGCTCGGCATAACAAGGTACTCGGCGTAAGGGCATTCGACGTCAAGGAGAGCACTCGGCAACAACCTATGCTCAGCGTCAACTAGTGTTCGGCATCCCACGGTACTCGGCATCCAGAGGCACTCGGCGTCAGTGGAGCTCGGCGATAGGATAACTCGACAACGAGAGCGTTCGAACTACATACATTGGTTGGTCAAGAGCTTCAAATGGAGATACGCTCGGCTTCACTGCAATCACCCTACACTTCCCATACATCAAGAGCACCGTTCGGCATGGGAAGGACCGTTCGGCACAGAAGCGTTCGGCGTACCTGGTTCGGCATGCAGCGCCTGGGCTCGAACGTTCGGCTAACAAGCCCGCTTGGGAAGTCCAACCCATCTTTGCCTATAAATAGAGGGGCAGGGTCACAGTGAAATGGATCCTTTTTTTGGGAGAGAAAACACCGGGGAGACTCTGCCATTTTCAAAACTCATCTTCTCTACTGAACAACTTCATTCAAACATCTGATTCACGAATTGTATTTGTAATCAACTATAAAGAAGATCAATAAAGTTTAACCTCAAAGTGGACGTAGGCAATTACGCCGAACCACTATAAATTTGGTGTTCTTACTTTCTGTATTTAGATTAGCGCTGTCTTCTCTGTTTAATTTGATTTCATCACTTATATCTCTTCACAATCTTCTTCTACGAGGTTAGTGACCAATTTTGGTGCTAACAATGAATAAATTTCTAACTTTGTTTTTACCTATAATTTCTTCACTCGTTGTTATTTTTGTATTTTCATCTTAAAGACATAAACTATTATTCAAATATAAAAAGGAACAACGATATGCTAATGTGACACATTGTTTTCTTTCATCTCAAAACAAGAATTCCAGTTCCATCATCTTTATTCATTTTGTTAATAGAAAAACGGTATTGTTCCTTGCATCCAGACCAAAAAATAAGTGCAATTCCTTTCATCCCTCCATTCTAACTGCATTATTCCTTATCACTAATTTCATTACCATAGAATTCAGCTTCCTTTCCTAAGACCACTAGAAGATCCATGATTTTTCCATATTTATCACCTTGCTTCATATTTAGAAACCTTAACCCTACGAAACCCCAATTTCCATAATTCCCTCAATCTAATTAAGATGTTGAAACAATTAAAGGATGCGATGAACATAATTGGTAAATTATACACTCTTTTATTCCTACCTAATATAATTTTGGTACTGAAATTTCAAAATTGACTCTGTAGAGCATGAGTTAAGGTACTCCACAATTATGCAGTTCTATCTTTTTAATGATAACAAATTAGAGTGTGTGTGTGTGTAATGATATAGATTGGAGGGTGATTATTTTTTTGCTTTCATAAAATTATTTATTTTTTTATATGGTCTATAAATCCTAATTGGCCATTTTCCCATTTTTATCAATTATATATTTTTTGCGTACATCATGCTTTCCTTTTTTAGATTATTTTGCTATTATTGATTAATAGTTGTTTTTTTCCTCTACTATGCACTAAACTATTTTTCCCTTTCAATCGAGCATTCAGAATATGGTCTAGATGTACATTATTATTTGTGCTTAAAAGAAGGTGAATTATTTACAACTTTATACATTTTTTCACTGACTATACCAGTAATTTAAGTCATCGCTATGCAAACTTAAGTTGATTGTTTTTTCCTTTTATTACCAAGCTCTATCTTGTACACCTATTATATATAAACTAATGTGAACCTCGTGCGTTGCAAATGACAATATAGTTAAAAATAGTATTTATATTTTAATTAAAATGTAAATAGTATTGATATTTTAATTAAAATATAAATAGTACTTATATTTAATTATTGCTAAAAATAAATTTTTACTATGCAATATATGATAAATTTATTGTAATGGGTGAGTTATAAATTAAAATGATTTGGACAGCTCGGATGTAAGGTTAATGGTTTCATCCTCGCTTGCTACATAACTATGTGAGAATTAATGTCCTAACTCAAAAAAAAAAACAAATTAGAATTGTTAATATTGTATATGTAAATAATTTATTTCATGTGATTATATATATATGTGTGTGAGAGTGTGTGTGCGTGCGCGCGCACGCACGTGCGCGTGTGAATAGAAACTTTATATTTTTAGCTAATATGAATGTTATGTATATATTGAATTTTTATTTTTTAAAAGGATTTATAAATGAATTAATGAATATTAAATAATTGACCTTATTTAAATAATTTAAATTAATAATCAACTTAACTAATAAAATATAAAGAGTTGGATGTAAAAAGGTCAAAAAAAATTTGAAGAGCGTTGTAAGTATTTGTAATTGAGAAGTGCATCGCATTGTTTGCTTATCTACATGCGATTTTTTATCCATTTTTTAGTTTTCAATTTTAAGCCATTTTATCTTTGCAATTAACCATATATTTCAAGTTATTGTAGGAGGGTCATATTTACAACTTCGATAGTTTAAAATAATGTTTTGTAGCATTTAATTGAGTTAGAAGTTGGGTAATGTTTAATGTCATACTAAAAGTGAAAATGTTTATATAATCTGATTTTCATTAGTGTAATCTGGGCGTTCACATCGTGATGTTGTAAAATGAAAATCTATCATGTAAAGGTTATTTTAACTAGTGTTCTATAATTTTTCGAGATGAATGACTTAAAACTGAAAGAATTATATTATTTATGTATACATTTTATTTTATATGATTTATATATCATTATATCGTAATAAAAAATCTTTTTTCTTATATACGTGAATATTGTATATATGTTAAAACTTAATTTTAGTATATATAGAATATTAGATGAATTGATGAATATTAGTTAATTGGATTAATTTAGGTAGTTTAAATTTAAAATTACATAATTAATTAAATATTTATATTATCAAAAGAACAATTAGTTAACTATATGGATTTGAATGCAAAATATTAGTAAGTAATTATAAAAAATTTAAAATGTACATATTTGAAGTAAAAGAATGTTATATTATAATGTATGATAAATTCATTCAAGAATATAAATTATAAAATGAATTTGTTGTTATCATTAATGTATATCATTTATTTTATGTCATTTATATATACTTGTATGTAGATGAAAAATAATTTTACTAATTTGCTCATGCACCTGTGGTATACATATTGAAATTGTCATCTTGTAATAAAGATTTATTTGTTGTATTAACAAATATTATTTGATTGAGTATATCAATTAGATTTAAGTTTGAATCATGTAATTAATTTAAATGTATGTGATTTAACATGAAATACTATGAGAGAATTCAAAATGGATTTGTAAATGACATTGCGAGAATTAGTTTAAAGAAAAAACACGAGATCGATTTTAGTCTGAAGGACACATATTTTAAAGTTTAATCCGAAGGACACTAAATGCTACACTATTATAGCATCGGATGAAATATAATGCTATATTAAACTAACATTAGATAAATGGAATGCTAAATTAAACTAGCATCGGATGAACTAAAATAGCATTCATTTTCACAGTTAAAGAAATGCCAAATTAATATATCATTACATATATATAACACTAAGTTCACATAACATTATACATATATAATGCTAAGTTCATGTAACATTCTTTTTCACATCTCATATAACATTTGTTTTATTTGATGCTATATTAATATAAAATTCAGACTAAATTTTAAGACTTATGTTCTTTATTTATAAATGTGGCTAAAGTATTTCCTTCTCCCAATTTTCCTGCATTATTTACCCCTTATTTTTCCATTGTTTTTTGTTGAGAAAAAAGTGAGTGATCCTTTATTCGAGGAGGAAAATGCCTACTTTATTCTATACTTAAAACATAATGTTGCCAAAAACTTGGTAGGTGGCAAACCACCCTCCCTCCCACCCCCTCCCCTCTTCATAATAAATAAGCTAAAACTCCTCTAATCCTAGTGACTGAAGTCTGTAATGTAAATAAGATGACAATAAAACACCAAGTTGAACTGCAAATATGCTCTAATATCAACTATCAATTGATGATAGTAAAATATGCTAAATTCATCCAAGCGTGGATACATTTAAAACTAGAAAAAAATCAACCACATGGTTAGGTTGGCATATATATATATGTATATAAATGTATTTTATATACATATATATACCATGATAAGAAAATAAACCACCTAAGAATGAACTAAGTATGAACTAAGTAAGAGTTAAAAGAGTAAATAAAGATCATAAATTATGATATATAGCATACATGTATAAATAAGAAGTGAATAATAAATTCCAACTAACAATATCTTATAGACTAATTAGTTTCCTATTGAGAATATTGCATTAGAAAATTCATCAGCGCACATATCAATTAAAAGGGTATTTTGAGTGTTATTGTTATCTCTACGTTTAGAGGCTAAATTTTTCTTAACTAAATTAATAAGATATTTTTACCTTTACAAGATATTCTTTGAAACCAATATTGTTATCTATTTTATAACTAGGGTTTGAGATCCAATTAAAACAAAATAAGGCAATTGTATATCTTCCATAAAAGTATTTATATTGTTCAAAACTCTTTGATTTCTTTCGAACCATATTTACCAAATATTATAGTAAAAATAGTATCAATTAATATTTAACTATCAAATCCAATGTAATAAAATCTAAGACTATGCCAATAAAATTCATAATTAATATAATTGTTTATCATATTAAAATTAAAAATATTAAGACAATTTATAAGAATTAAATTAGCGATATGATATTCCAAATATAAACGCAAAATATTTTCCATTCCCATACTACAGAAAAACATTTATTATCAATAACTGTATTTTTTTAAAGTTCTATAGTATTGAATTCCCATGTATTATTAACCATATATGTACATTTGCTTTGGATGGAGAATTACCTATCCAAATACATTAAAATTGTTTGACTTTGTTCTAAAAAAATTAGAAATTTATAAAAAGAGTGCGATGTGTAGATTTTACTCTTATCCAAACAACATATTATTATGTCATTTTTGTATCAATGTTGTATAATTCTAGTTTAACACAAAGTAAAGCAAGCTGAGATATAGTATTTCCAACTAATGTATGACTAAAACTAAGCTCCCATGGAAAATTTAAATTTGGTCATATATTTTTGAAATTAACACATTTTGAAATTGCAAATTTCATAAAGTTCTTTAAATTCCACTTTGAGGATAATAACTGACATCTAAATATCATGTTAGAATGAAGTGTTATTCCTCAAATATTACAAATTATTAATTCGTAATTTATAAATATCATAAATTTTTATTATCAATTTCCAAAAATGAGAAATATTGTTTGTACTATTAGTAGAAATATGGTGTAGATTATATGTATCACCATACCATTGATTTGATATTATTTCTTTCCAAGTTAAGTTTTCATTATTATCAGTAAATTTCCATTTCCATTTACCTAATAAAGACATATTTAAATTATGTAAATTTATAATATCTAACCCTTGCTTTTCTTCAGATTTAGATACCTTTTTCATTTAACTAAACACTTTGAACTATTATTAGAGTTATGTCCACTCCATAAAAAATCTCTCTTAATTTTATCTATTTTATCAATTATCCATTCCAGAAAGGGATAAAAGGGCATATAATATATGGGTAATGCTGATAAAATAGAATCAATAAGAACTATCCTACATGCCTTTGGTAAAAATTTACCATTCCATTTGGGTAATCTTTTGTTAATTTTATCGATTATAATTAACTAGTCATCATGTTCAAGTTTAATTAGTCTAATCAAAATCATAAGTATTCTGTGAGAAATTTCATAATTTTACAATTTAGTGAAAAAGTGACTTGATTCTTAATCTTATTAATATCGTTTAATACTATAATGGAACTTTTATCAAAATTAATCTTTAATCCAGAAATTAACTCAAAACTATATAAAACAAACTTAAGCGCTACAATGTGTAGAGACAAATAAGATGTAAAGGGCATAGTATCATCCGCAAAAGGAGAAACATAGAGGCTATTACTCGTAATCTCATTTCCTACATTATCTAAAATACCATTACCAGTGGCTAGTGCCGTGCACGTAAAAGTGTATATTTTTACTTCCACATGTAATCTTCTTTTAATAAAATAAATGAGCATATTAGGGACTTTTACATGTTTAAATCAAAATTTAAATTGTTTTCAAATCATCATTTATTCATCTTCATTTGGGGGGTAAAATGGTAATTTTGTGTATGACTTAATTTGAGAAAATTTATTTGCACAATTTTATTTTTATTTGTAAGAAATGGAATGCAAATGTGAAGAGGTTTCATGGATATATGCATGCACATATGTTGAAGGCAAATGAAGAATGGAAATAAAAGAATTCATGCAACATGGAGGAGCCCGCATACCCACTAACATATGGTCCATAATTAAAAGCACATGCACATGTTAATGGAGGCTTAAAGACATGTTAGTGGGGAATAATTATTTCCCTAATGATTACTTGGAGGTTACACTTTCTCAGGGGCATTTTAGGTAGTCCTCTAAAATATGAATTAGGGTTTTAATCAGGTATAAATACCCCTTATGTTTCATGTAATCATCTTCTTCTTTTCATGCAATATTGTAGCTAAAAATCAATGATAAATAAAATGTTTCTTTAATGGATTCTCAGCCTTTCTCTTTACCTTCTTGCATTTTTATTTCATGCTTACTTTTATTGCTCTTTTATTTTATGCTCTCTTATTTACTTTGTGCTCCTTTTATTTCATGTAGTAGCATAGATTTTATTATTGTAATTAAGTTTAGTTTTATATCATGTAAGTAGTTAGCTCTCTTTTCTTGTAATTAGCTCTCATTTTCCTTTTATTTTATGTTGAAATCATTTTATGTTATTACGTTTTCAAATATGAGTAGCTAAACCTCTTCATTTAGGGATAATGAAGCTCTCATGAAACATATTAAATTAACATGATGATTTTATATGTGATCTCTCTTATTTGCTTAATGGAAATTATGAATGACGGTGGTTTATGTTTCTTTTTAGTGAATTTTGATAGTCTATGTTGATATCTCAAATAGGCTATGCTTAACTCCATATAAACATAAACTATTTGATCATTTGTCTAAGTGATTTTGATGATGAAAGTTAAGCTAGAATCAAAATTTGATGGTCTATGTTACTAATTCATAGTAAATAGATCATACTTAAAATAGATATTATTTTTAATTTTCATGTCATTTTCATGAATGTTGATAAGTGGGTTTGAATAGGGTGTTAGAGTTTGATGATCTAAGTTGTGCTAATTAATAGCACAAATAAATCAGACTTATAATAAGCACATCTATCATTTTCACTTAATATTCTAATGAGAGATTATAAGTGAATTTTGTGTTGATTTATATGAATGATTGGAAGTGGATTTGCCTCTAAATTGCTCCTTATTATCATAGTTTTATTCACTTTTGCTCTAGTTTATTTTCTACAATTTTCTAGTTTAAAACAAACTTCAAAACTTTGAGCTAATTTGATTGAGTATTATTAAAATTTAATTCTTTCCCTGTGGATCAACCCATACTCACATACGTACTACGATTGTACGTCGTGCGCTTGTGATTTTTATAACGATTATGTTTTAACGACGGTTTTCTAATCGATAGAAAATCCGTCTTTCAACAAGTTTTTGGCACCGTTTCTGGGGAAATCAATTTATTTTTAATTCTACTCTTTGAATTATTTTTATTTCATTTTATCATGTGTTCATTTTGTGTGTTGATTTTCATTTTAAAAAAATATTTTGTGTTGCCTGTTTATTGTGTGATTTTTTCTTTCATTTGAGTTGTGTGCTCTTTGTATTTCTGTTTGCATTTGCATTTGCATTTCTTAAAAAAAGAGAAAAATATATATACAATTTCATTTCAAAACAAAAAAAATATTTTATTTCATTTACATTACAATTTACATTCTCATTTTCTATATTGCAACTTAGTTTTTGCATTCACTATTTACATTGCAAACTCATACACTTCTGTCATCATCCACTTTTGCCCTTACTAATTCAACAATCATCATCAACTCCTCTGCAAAATCACCTCCCCTCAACAACACAAACAAACTTCCTTCTCCATTCAAACTGCAACACTTCCTACATGCATATAACACAATTAAACCATCATCACACACTGCCTCATCCAAACATCAGCACTTCCAGCCTCATCCGTTGCTGGCATCTCCCCTCAAACTGCTACCAACTGCCTACTTGCTTAAACATACCCATGCCCTCATCACCATAAAATCCACTTAACTGCTACACCCTTCTTTCGTCCTTCAAGTCTGAACAACCACTTCACTACAACAACTCCATTTTCAACCTCTTCTTCGATCATCACCTCACAAACTTCTCACTGCCTACTAATCCAACATCCACTCCACGCAAACACTACTTCAACCTAGTCCTTCAAATTTTAAACCTTCCTTTGCCCACCCTCTGCCTTATATCATTACTTCATCACCTCTGCCCTTAAACCATTCACCATTGCACTCCAACCGTCATCGAATATCCAACATCATTAACATACATCCCCACCATTAACCTGCACAACTTTTTAGTTCACTGCCATCACCTTCCTCTGCTCACCATCAACCTATGCTCCTATGCGACATCACCAAACTTCCCCTAACTCCACTCACACAACACTTCCCCTGCATTACAGCACCTCACTTCTCCTATCCACTCCTTCCATAACCTGAACCTCCCTCATCCACTCTCTGACAGTCATAATCATTACAATCAAACTTCCCCACTACCTTACACCCTCTCTAAACATCCTCCTTCACAAAACTACAGCCTACAACCACCCACGCCTCCCTCCTTCATACAACAACAACCATCAGCAAAATCATCACTACTGCTATGACGATCCGTCTCCTCGACCCTCAGAAATCAACACTAATACATCCACGGTATTCATGTGCCGTAAATCCAAGTGACGGGGAGGCATATTATCTGGGGTGTAAAAGAAAATAAAGATAGAAGATAACACAATATAGAATCTCACATCGCATTCAACATTTTAATTATACATAAATGATCAGAGTCAAACACAAATCCAGGGATAGTTATAACTGTCTATCCATGCATATGCTGGAAAATACATACTACATAACACAGTGGAAAATGGGTAGATATCTACATAAGGTACTACAGCTTCATAGCTCCAAAAGACTTGTAACGACTCGACATTTCGACGCTCGAAAGTCGACATTAATACGTCCACTGTATCAAATGCCGCGCAATCGAATGCCGGAAAACCGAACCATTATGGTTAAAAATAAGAGGTAAAAGAAGACAGAAGAAAAAGAAAGAACAGAAAACAGAAACAGAAACAATATCAGAATCTCACATTCGCAGCGGAACAATATATAATAGATGAATCAATAATCTTTAAAACAAAAGACTATATCAGTTTATACATTACATCATATCATCAGAGTTTACAACAATACACATCACTGGACAGTTATATAAACTTGTCCACATATAGAATACACAGCGGAATAAATAAACAAGTACGGTAGTACGTCTTGCCATCCAGCTCATCTCCAAAGCTCTAGAATATCCTGATAACATAACTCTAGGCTGCCCGTGTGGAAAATTATGGGCACCCAGAGTTTAGAAAGGGAACAATAAACTCTGAGTCAGTCATGGTGACTGGTGTGAGATCGTAAAACAGTTATTTTCACAAAGAATATAAAACAGATTCGCAATGCTTTTGGAAAATGGAACTACCATAAGGCCTCCCGCCACACACACAATGCAAACGCAGAATTGGAGGAGATTTCTCCTTATGATAGTCAAAAATGCTTACTACGCAAAATCAGTTGATATTATTATTAATGTCTAGTGTGGAAAACATTTCGAAAGTATAATATCAACCTTAGCCAACATACAACCATTTTTGTATGTCTACTATAGCTACTACGTTCAATAGCAGGTTACCGCCACCTTCCGTAGCAGGTAATACAACTAAAACCGTACAGGGTTCGTATGTTTCTTTGGATTTCAAACAAATGGTCAGGCAAAGGAACTTCCTTACATCGATATGGAAACGCCTCTAGAAAGACACCCCGAGAACCTAACCGGATCTCTGCAATCACAACGCCGACGTTACCTCACGCTGTACAGCTGTAACTAGGTAACTAACACACTGACGCTACCTCACGCTGTACAGCTGTAACTAGGTAACTAACACACAAGTATGCCATCCCCCGGTCGTTACCGACCTTTATCCGAGGATCCTCAATCATAAAGCACAACCACTAAGTATAATAAATGTGTAGCATCAACATAGGTAAAATATCTGGACTCCATACCATGATATCACCTTTTAACCAGAAGGAAATGACATACCCTAGGGGCGCTACCCCTACAAACCTTTGCCGCGACATTCCTATTTCGACCATTACCGGGTTGTGAGGCTCGACGAAGTCTCGTCCACAAAGCTATGCTTTTTCACAAAGCCACGCTTTTTCACAAAGCCACGCTTTTTCACAAAGCCACGCTTTGATCAACAAATGATCAACAGCACTTCGTATGCCACATTACCAAATTGGGAATGTATCACTAGTAACCATCAACTACATAACCTCTGAGCTCGTACATCTCAGAGAAGGGTGTTAAGCTAAGAGAATAAATTCTCCGCCACCAACGAAAATGTATTTGATAGAGACCAGCTTTACATCTCAAAGTGTAATGTCAGACACACATCCATACAAGTCCGTTCCAGGTTCGAACGGAACCGAAGGCACTTCCAAAGAAGCCCTTGCAATCCGGATATTCACTAATCACGTCTGGACTTCCCATCACAAAAGGAGTGATATAAATCTCTATACCGGAGCAACTCGGTGCAGAGACATTCGACAGGTTGTCCTTTCATTTTCGAAAATATCCGGTCTTCACCACCGGTCTTCAATACAATCCATATCGTCGTATCACTAATTCGGAATGGGTTATATGACACAAAGGTCTTTTCCCAGCTAACCCGAATAGTGAGCGTTTGTTTTAAAAACAAATCAAGTGCCACAAAGGCAAATATTGATAGTCGGTTATTTAACTATCAGCAACATTCACAACAAACATCCAATTCAAATAATTTTTCCTAAATTATTTATTTTCAAAATATCTTCACAAGATATATATTTTTCCACACTTCACATTTGAAAACCAATTTCAAATCACATTTTCACACTTCACATTTGAAAACCAATTTCAAATCACAAAATGGTCCATTTAAACCAATTAAATAAATCCTTATCGATTTATTTTAAATTTACATCCCAATCAGTAAATTTATTTCCACACTTCATCATTTTGAAAACCGATTCCAAATCATATTTCCCACACTTTAAAAATAAATCAATGTTTATTTTTAAAACAAATTTCCCTTCCCTTTATAAATTCCATTCTGAATTTACATTCCCAAATATTCACTTTTGCACGATTTTCAAATCGTTTTCCAATGATTTACTTTCAGCTCCAAATAAATTTCCAAATTGATTTCTCAATTTTATTTCAAACCCCAAATCAAATTCCAAATTGATTTCTAAATTTACTTCAACACCGAATCACTTTCAAATTGATTCTAATTTTTAATCCCAAATACCAAATCATTTTTACAAATCGATTTCCAAACTTATTCTCAACACAAAAATCAATTTTCATTCAAACCCCAAATAAATTTTTCTATCGATTTCCCAAAGATTTATTTTCCAATACCAAATCAATTATCAATTGGATTTCAAACAAATTTATCACTTTTTTTAAATAAACCCCTTTATTCTTTCCAAATCATTAAAATTCCATTTTCAAGAAATTCTTCAACTTTTAACAATATTATTCAAAATCCTTTTATTTATATCTTTTCCCATATCTTTGGAAATAATTCAATATGATTATAAAAATCAACTTTACCTTTTAAAATTCCTTCTTTGAAATTCAACTAATTCTTTCAAAAGAATTTACTTCAAATTTCTTACTTTAATTTCAAAAATCCAATTTTATTTATTTCTGATATCCAACGATACCAAAAATACATTCGGCTAAATTATAGCCTTCAACACATTCAATCACAGATATAATCATACACAGATTATAAATAATCAATCACACAACATATGAACCAATTCAAATGTTTTGAGGAATCCTGTTGGATCCCTCCAACCTGTTTTCCTGCATCCACAGATGTTAGCACAATACCAATTCCACTTTGAGGTGGAATATCGCGATATATGGGATTTATAAAAATATCATTCCGCTATTATGCGGCGCAATAGGGTCTCATCCACTATATAATGTGGGAAAATCAATAACTCCAATATATACATATGCCAATATACATATATTGCTATATATATAGATATATCCACTATATCTAATATCACATCCAAACAACAATCAATCAACACATTCAATAATTTTAAATATAACTATTTAAAATTAAACAAACCCTTTGTTTGAGTGAGAAGATCTCACCTTTGCTTTATTTTGCAATCCATTTTCCATTCCAGTTTGTTTTCACGATTTTTAAACCTTGTATAAACAATTTACACAATTTATTAATATTCGAATAAATCGAACAATTAAATTTCAGAGATTCCATTCTAAACAATAAAATTAAATTTCAAACCGTTTTCCATTTACAGATTTAATTAACCAAAGATTTTATTTTAAAAACAAACTAGCAAATTAAAATACATAAGCGTATTTTTATTTTATTTTATTTTGAAATCTTATATATATATACTTATAAGAAATAATTTATATAGATCCCAATCTAACTTTTCATAACTTTAACACATTTAAAATTCATATATATATATTTTCAAACCTGACCTATTTTTTTTTATGTTTACCTTTATATAATAAAACATGTCTGGGTATCTATGCGAGTATATGTATATTTTAACTTAAAACAGAATTTACAACTTCTGTATTATATATTTTCTTTTCTGTTTATATATATAAATTTCCCTCACTGCAATTTAAAAATCACTATTATATTTAAATTGAAAAAGAAAATAAATCAAGTATATACCTTCACTGTAAGGTGAACCCAGATCAATTTAACAAATCGCGACCACCATCACGACTTCGCCTCGACCACTGATCAATTTCGAAACCCAAGCCCCCCTTGCTCGTGAGCGCCACAGCCTCAACTACAAACCATCGCGCGCGCCTCCAGACGTCGACGAAAACACCATCGAACCCCACTCGAGTACGCACTGCTAATCCCTAACCCATCGCGAACGCCTTCAGTCACGCGACCATCGAGCTAAACGCGGCAACCCATAATCCGACCTCGGCCTCGATCGCCACCCCATCCAACTCGCGATCTCGCCAACTTCCCCTCCTCGACTCGCAATGACGAACTCACGATGAAATGATTCGCGAATCCCCCTGTCCTTTTTTTCGATTTCGAGATTGATAGAAAATGCGGCCATTGATTTAGTTTCGTTTGATTTGAAGCTCTGTGTGTTTTTTTTCTTTGTTTGTTGTAAAGGAGATCGGCCATTAATTATTTTTGAATGAGATATTTTCTTTTGTTATCTGGCTTCAAAGTGAAGAAAGAAAAGAGATAAGGTCGGGTACGTGAATAGCTGTTTGAACTGATGGAAAAGATAAGTTGATGTGAAATAAATTTAACTGCGGTTGACTAGTAATATTATTCAATTTAAATTCAAATTCAAATCGTTCCGATAAAGTCAACTAAAAAATTATGACTTCCTATCAAGGCGTGCCGCTAGGCGTTCGTAATGTTATACGCCTATTCCGAACACAATGGAAAAGGTTCCGGGTCCAAATTCAATCGTATGGGGAAGATAGCTTTTTGGACCAGTTAAAATATTAAATTTTCGATTTAATTTCAACGCGTTTGCTTATCGCACGCTCACACAACAACTCCAATTACTACAAAAATTAAAATCCGATAATAATACAATATTACGGATCCAATGGAACTGGTTTCGTCGAATTCCGAGACTATGCCCCGGAACGCTATTTTTAAATATCAATTTAAACGATAAAATTCAAAACTGAACAAAAACAGTTTCAAATTAAATTCTGAAGCTTCCATTATCTTCAGAAAAATCAAAATGAATTTTCTAGGTCTTCAGATTATTTTAAATCAACTTAAAACTGAAGATTCAAATTTTTACCCAATTGCAACAATTAAATTTACTAATTAAATTGCCAATTTCATATTTACATTTGAAATTCAGATTAAACTATCGTTCGAATATTTAAATTCAATTAAATATTCACATTTCAAATGTCAAAAATTTAGGGTCGTTACAAGACGTCTCCAAAATGCTGCCCAACATGCTCCAAAATGCTCCTATGGTATCCTGACTACATGGCTGCCAAAAAAACAGGGCCCTAGAGTTTAATGGGAAAAACAGACTCCAGGTCAGTCATGGGACTGGTATGAGAACTCAAAATACGATGTTTTGAAAACAAAAAGGTATCTCATAAGACCACGCCGCACATAAACATGGAACGGGTTTTTACCTTATGATAAACAAAACTCTTTATTACGTAAAATTTGGGGATATTATTTTTAATGACTTTCTTGGAAAACATTTGCAAATAAACTTATTAATCTTAGCCGAAATTGTTACATTTATTAAATTCCAGCATAATAGGTTTACAATCAAGTCCGTAGGTTCTTATTGGAGAATGGATTTCCATACAAATGACCAGGTGAAGGGACTACCTTCCGATGGGTACACTTCTAGATGGATGTCCCGAGGACCATCACAAAGGATCCTCTACCAACACAAGACCAGCCTATCTATGTAACTAGATAGTACCGAATATATCATTCCTCGGTCATTACCGACCTTTATCCGAGAGCTCTCTTCGCATACATCCACATTAATTTACATCTCGAACGTCGTAGCGGGAAGAAATATATCTAGAAGGGAATGATCATACCCTAATTGGGAATGACCCACATAGCCTTGCTGCATCTAACCCCGTTTCGGTCATTTTCGGTTGATGCGGCTTGAGGCAACGATTACCTTTTCACACAGCACATGTTCTTTCACTTTGAATGCCACATTGCCATTCCACATTCACACGACTGATTTCTATAAACGTATAACTTCCTGAGCTCGTATGTCTCGGGAAAGGGTGTTAGCTAAGAGAAGGTGTCTTCTCCGCCACCGACTGATATACATCTATAGAGACCACTCATTGTGATTTAGAATGCAAGGTCAGACACTCATCCATACAAGTTCGTTCTAGGACTGAACGAAACCGAAGGCACTTTCCTCGGCCATTACTAGGCGAGAAGTCCTTGTGGTTTTGAGGTTTTTCATAACAAAGAACCACTACTACAATATAATGAATGGGGAGTTTATCCCCAATTAATCAACAAGTAGTCCCTCATTATTGTTCGTCTCAATATCTCCGTCTTCAAATATCTTCATTCTTCGATCACGCAAACTGGTTCGAAGTGGTTTTCGGATAGGAACCACCCAAATCCGACCCCGGTTCCTTCGAAATCCAATCATCGATAAAAATGATATAATTAGGTGATTGTTTTTCGATTCATTCATTTTCCTTTACCAAAATATCTTTGAGAGATATATATTTTCAAAATCTTCTTCTTTAAATACGGAATCATTTAAACCTCTTTTTTTGAATATTTCTCAAATCATTTTTAAAGAGTATCTTTTGAGAAAATAGGATTATGGAAATCATTCTACTTTTATTCAAAATCAACTTCCGTATTCAACGAGTGCTATGGGCGGAATAACGGTGAGATCACCTTTTAAATTCCACGAATAGGACAAGTTCCCTCTTCGGATTTTAATAATGAGTATAAGAAGATTATTTCTATAAAATCTAAGTTGAGCATCTGGGCTTTCCTTTCAATATGTTCCACCCCTTGCCTAAAAGAGAAAACTGAGGCCAGGTAAGTTCAGAGCACTGGTTGCTCCATCTCTAACCATAGTTACACACCTTGTTTTCACTTTTAGATCTCACAGGTGGGACAAATGTACTAGTCGTTTCCGCATACTCATTTTCCCTTTTTAAATCACTTAACTATTTGTTTAACCATTTTAAAAATAATGTTAAATTGTTCAAATTTCTTTTAAAATGCTTTATTACTTACTTAAAAACATTTACTGAGGATTTGGGAAAGAATTGTTAGTTTCAACCTTTATTTCAAAAGTTATAGAAAAGCGTTGCGAAAAGTGTTGCAAATAGTGTTACAAAAAGTGCTTTAAAAGCTATATTCTTCAAAACGACTTTTATATCATTTAGAAAACCATCTTTTCAACTAAAATCACTTTTAAAACATTTTAAAGATTTTTAGAATTTATTTCATATTTTTAAAACGATTATTTTATCAATTTCCAACTTTGGTCATTTAGTGCAAAAACTGTATTTTTCTTGAAAATTGATTTTGCCATATTTCAAAATATACAAGATCAAATCTTGATTTTATTATTTTATATGAAAGATATGTATATAAGGATTTGGAAAATTCTTACTTCGAAAAATTCCGAACTATATTCCACTTCGTATGTTCATTTAAACTTTTGACGCGAAAACACGAACTACCGTTACGCGACGCATCAAATTTTAGGCATATTTTGAGATTCATATCCAAACTTTGCCAAGACAATTTTAAACACTAAGGAATCATTTCTAAAGCATATTCAAACATTTTCTTTCAAACGTATAAATGATTCCATATCATATTTTATTTTATTTTGGAAAGTGTTTTCCGTGTGAATCAATGTCGTGTATGTCGTGACTTGTTTCAATATTTCCATGCAATAAACAACATATGGAAATCAATATCATAACCAAACATCCAAACAAACATATCACAACTTCCCAACCAAATATATACATATAAATTAGGAGTTCTCACCTTAGTTGCAAATGAACTAACTTTAAAGTGATTATAACTTTCCTAACTTCAATCTGGTGCTCACGAATGCTTGTTTTAAGGCTTCTAGGTGGCTTGACTTGGCTTGTGGAAGTCTTTGGAGCTTTGGGCCGTGAGTTTCAAGGAGGTTTGGGCTCGGCTTGATGGTGAAGGGGTGTGTAACGACCTGATATTTTCAACCATTCGCATCCGCACATGTCGGAATTGAATTGCTTAAAATACCGCGTTGTAAATAAAATTTGGCAAATCTCAGAGTATACAGTAAATAAATATAATCACAGATCACAGACACAGTGTAAAATAATGCAGCGGAAGTAAAAGAAATAGTAGTTCATGAAGCTACTATGTAAATATATCAGAGTTAAATAAGATACAACAAAAGAAATAGAGTACAACAGAAGTCTCAATAAAATAACCAAGTACAATATGAGTAGTACAACGGAACTGAAATAGATAGGACAAGACAAGCAGATAATCTCCGGCGATTCAAATCTCCAAGAGAGTGGAAATCCAAATCTGTGAATAACTCAGGCTGACCCCGAGCCTAAAAAAAAACACAAAACACTCGAGTCAGGACAATATATACTTATATAATGTAAACTAACTCAAGTGAACTGTAATAAGGTACAAGTAACTTAAAGTATGCTTGGGGTCGCCCATTCTTTAAGGATCCGTTAAACTATCTAGTATGTAGTAATATTCGCTATTATAATAATGTCTAATATAAAATAAACATACTTTTAAATAGCATTAAGGAGTGACCCAATATTCCCCTTAGCACGTAATAGTCCCAATAGTCTATCCAGTATTAGCATACTCCCAAAATGGGGGCTACCCTCGATACTCCACAGGCTACGGGAGAAATCACAAATCGTAGTAAAGCTCGATATGGTAGGTGACACGGCACACAAGGCAATTCCAGGGTAGATATACCAATTACGCATGCGGACTGGTGGTGACGCATAGCAGCCACTACCGCCCACCTCGAACAACACTCCCAAATCAAGGGTGCGCACCAAATCAATCACAAGTAATAGAATGGTATCGAAGAAGTGTGTCTGATCAGAGGTGCTACCTCCTTGGCCCGTCGATCACTCCTGTTTTAACCACCTTATGCTAACTCACGGGAGTTGGGTCCACGTATATACCTTAGGATCGTCGCCACCATCCTACTTCATTCTGGAAACTCCACCGCGTACACAGTTGTCAAAGTGGTTTTCAGTATCGACAGAGAGTATGTCCATATCCGATCCCGGTCTCTTTAACAACCAATCGTTATTATAACCCGTGGTTATAATTTAAAAACAGTTTATACTTCAAAATAGAATATCATTTCAAATCCAAATCTTTATCAAAATAAAGATTAAATCAATTCCAAACCATTTCAATATATTTAAAATATCATATCATTTCAAAACTTCATTTCAAATCATTTCAATATATCAAAATATCATCTTTCCAAAACTTCATTTCAAATCATTTTAATATATCAAAATATCAAATCTTTCCAAAACTTCATTTCAAATCATTTTAATATTTCAAAATATCATATCCTTCCAAAACTTCATTTCAAATCATTTTAATATATCAAAATATCATATCCTTTCAAACTTCATTTCAAATCATTTTAATATACCAAAATATCATTTGAGTTCAAATCTAAATATTCAACTTTAAATACTTTTTAAATTTAAAGATATCATTCATTTATTATCATTTCAAGTCACCTTTTAAATAGTTTATATTTCAATCAAAATAATTCATTTAAACCATTTAAAAGTGAAATTATTATACTTCCAAATCAAGTATTAAAATTTCCAAAGTTTCAACTCAATTCAATCATTTATTTCAATTAAATTTCCATAGACCATTTCACATCTTATAAATTTCAAATATAGATTTAATCCACAAAATAACTATTCAAATTATAAAATAAGTTCCAAAGCTTTAATATCCTATATTTCATAAGTCCAATATCTTTTAAATAGATTCAAATTACAAGTAAACCAAATATTTTTCAACAAATATACTTCAATTATTCATTCCAAGATTTAATATCATTTCAAATTCATTTCAAAATATCAAAATGTCATTTCAAAACATCATTTATTTAATTTAAATTTAAATACCATTTAATCACATTTCAAAATAGTTGTATTTCCCAAATCAACTATTCCATTTAAATCATTTTAAGTCAATTCATTATATTTAATAATTAAATATTTAATTTCCAAAATTTAATCTTTTTCAAAGATCATTTATTCATTTGAATTTATTAAACAAAGAAAATTCAACTTTCGCAGCACTTAGAAAATGCTACGAAATGTTATGTTTAAAAACGGTTCATTAACAAAAGACGGTATTTAAAATGCTGTAATATCTTAATTTAGTTTCAATAAAAAATTTAGTTAAATTTAACAACTATAGCACTAACAAAGAGCTATAATAACCCTTAGTTCAAATTTGCTATTTGGTTCACTTAAAACAACTACAGCATTTTCCAATGCTGTAATATCTTTATATTACATTTCAAAAATGCTGTCAAATCAAATTCAGAGTTTTATGTACAATTTCACACATAATTAACTTTTAATATAAATCATTTTAACGTATAAAATCCATATATTTTCACATTTAAAAACAATCATTTAAATACCTTTATTCCTATGATTTTATAAAGTCAAATTTCCATACAAAAATCAAATTAAATAACAATTAAGTTTTCATTTCTTTAATTAAATTCTTAACTTAACAACTAAGTTTAAATTTCCAAAATATAACTTATATCCATTTATTTTACTTAACTAAAATTTCACTTTTAACAAAATTCACAATTTCCCTAATTTTAGTTATATTTCAAAAAATTCAACTTAAACATTCATTTATTTCATATTTTAATTTATACAAAATCATTAACACTTTTAAAAATTATTATTACTTAATAAAATCATTAAATTCATCCTTTAAAATCAAACTTGTCATATATTCTTACTTTACATAAATTCTATTTATAAACAAAATCATAAATTCCAAAATTAACTTATATTTCAAATTCTACTTCACCATTTACTTAATTCACTTATTTAATTTGTAGAAAATCACTAATATTTTTATAGAAATCATTTTAATAAAATTTAAATCAAAATATCATAATATTTACATTTTTAAAATATTTTAAAAATTTCAGAAAAATATATAAACCACGGATCTGTATATAATTTTCTAGCCTAGGTCAAGTGATACAGATATGTATCATTTCAATCCGCAGTTTACAAAGAAAACCGAGTTTTATCATTTCAAACCCGCAATCCCAAGTTAAATAAATAAATAAAATAAATAAAACCGTTCAGGCCTATCATTTCAGCCCATAACGATTTTTCCCTATTCTAAAGTCCGTTCTGGTATGTATCATTTCAACCCATAGTGATTTCTAATCTACAGGGAACTTGCAGTGTGATAAACTGATATAAATAACAGAATAGCATTATATAACAGTAACTGATGATATAACATGGGTAATAACAGGGGTGAGCATCATATGATCATAATATAACAGTTATAACTGGATGATATAATTTTACAGATTCAAGTGGTGTCAGTTTACTAATTATATAAGTACACATCGTTTGGTGAGAATTACTCACCTGTTAAAAGCTGGAGATTACAGCCAAAGCACACAACACAGAATCTACGAAGGTACGAGAGCACGAATATGATTTGAGTGGGAGAGCCAAAGATTAATATCCTTACACACATGCAAACAAAACAAGTATATATAACATAAGTTTTCAACTCAAATTATACATAAACAGTGTTAGAAATGAATGCATGAAACCAAGCCAAAGTGTTTGCACTTGCTTTCTACCATCTATGCTTCAGCTCCAGATCTGAAATGGCACGGCTAAAAGCATGGTTTGGATCTGGTTTGGGTTCCTAAAGGTCGGCCTAGCATGTGTTAAGCAAGTGGTGAAGTCTAGGTGCATAAACTAGGTGTTCAAGGCTAAACAATGCAACATAACCTCACATCTTTGGCACAAATAGGTTCTGCCAGAGGTCATGAGTCACGGCCAGTGGCTCCAGGAGGTGGTGGGTGACATGGCAGAGGGTGGAGGTCAGGCCAGAGGTGGTGGTGGTGGAGGTTGTGGTGGCTATTGGTGGTAGAAGGTGGAGATGTCAAACTAGGATTGGTTTCAACAATAGGTGAGGTGGGGAGGAGGGGTACTAGGGTGGGTGATGGTCTGGGGAGGAGGGGTACTAGGGTGGGTGTTGGTTAGAGGAAGGGGGTGGTGGTGGTCGGCCAAAGCTTGGAGGAGGAGGAACAAAGCTATGAAGTAGAGAGCATATGCAAAATTTCAATAAGAAAAGTCATAAAAACAAAGGAAGAAGATGATAATTTTTAGAACACAATGGAGCCGTGATTTTTTGTGTGGTTTTGAGGAATGTTTTTCTCATGAAAAAAATGAAGAATGCAGCTGAAAGAAAGTAGGAAAGTACGGCCAAATAATCAATTAAGAGAGGAGTTGAGAAAGTGAAAGGTCGGAAATGCAAAGAGACTTTGGAAGTTTAAAACCTTTCAAATTTCCACTATTTTCTTTTTAAATTTTAGATAACTGAAATATATATATAAACTCAGATAAAATATGAAAATTTAGTAAATAAACAAAAATAAATAAATAAATTATTAATTATATATAATTTAATTAAGTAAAACAGCAAAAATTGCAACTAGTCTTGAAAATATGAAAAATAAATGCAATGAACGTTGGAAAAATTTTATGTACTTGAAAAGTATTTATAAATAAATATAAGAACACAAAATAAAAAATGAATTCACCTAATAAATAAATAAATTTTAATTAAATATAATTTTAATGAAGAAAATAGCAGAAAAATGGAAACTAGGCTTTATAAATTGAAATAAATTCAGGTAAACTTTGGACAAATTATATTATCACTTTAAAAATAATAAAAGACAAAAATATACATAAAATAAAATATTAACACATATTAGAACAAAATATGACAAATAAAAATATAATTTATATAATTTAAAATAGACAATATTGCTAAATAAATCAGTTTACACACAATATTGAAAAATGTATAACTTTCACAATATAACTCCGTTTCCAATGAAACGAAAAGCAGTATTCATGTTAGTAAATCTATTTTCATAATAAAAGATAAAATCTTAAGAATTTAAATATTTAAATTAAAAATTTAAAAGTCAAAGTTTGACCAGTTTGAACAGAAATTCACTTTTCAGTAAAATATCCAATTTATACAAGTTTGAAATTATAATTCACATGATAATCCAAATTTATATTTTAAAATGAAATTTCTGAAATAAAACAAGTTTAAAATAATTTCAAAATAAAATAAAGTCGAATTTAAAATATATGCACAAATCTAGGGTTGTTACAGGTGGATCGTGTGTTGTGAAGGAAGGAGGAGGAGTTTTGGTGAATATTTAAGGTGATTTGATGATTACTTTCTTTAGTATATTTTTGAAATAAATTTTGGCATTATTTTATTAAGGTTGGAAGCCATTAAAAGAGTGAGAAGAAGCTTGAAATTTTTGAGAAGAAGAAGTGTGGAAGGAAGTGAGAAAGTTGGTGTGTATTTATAGAAAAAACTTTGGATTAAAATATTATATTTGCAAAAGACCAATATACCCTTTACTTACTTCTAAAGTAATATTACTTTTCAACACTTAACATCACATTTCAAATCTTCACTTTATGTCCTTGTTACTTAAGGAGTGAGAAAACATAAAGTAATAATGATGTTTCTTTTGATTTGACATGTTTTGTTTTTATTAGTTTACTTTTCCTAATTATATCTAGAATTTCCTAATTGTGTTTTAATAAAAGTAAACCTAATTAGCAACTTAATTAAAACTTTCTACATTTATATAAGTGTCCATGAATATTAAAATAAAGGTGCAACAACGTTGCGACAACTTTAATTTCGACAAAACGTTGATTTTTGACAAAATGTTCTACGGTCATATTTTGATGTTTTAGTTAAACTATTTATTTATGTAAACCAAATTTAAAAATAAATTTGTATAATGTAATTTAAAAATATAAACACTAATAAATAAATTAAAATAATTTATTAAACCATTTAAACTTACTTTTCAGAAATCAGGATTTTATCACTTTTGTCGATATAAGCAAATGTTACTATTTTTAGGTATATTTCTATTTACAAATCCTATCTAATATTGTTTGAATTATAAAACCTTTTATATTTTATATTTAAAATTACTTTAATATTATATTTTGAAGTGGTTAAATTTTGGATCGTTACATTCTACCCTACTTAAAAGAATTTCGTTCTCGAAATTAGATAAGAAGAAAATAGCTCAAAAGGAAAGATATATTCAGTAAGATGGAATATATACAATAAGTGATTACACCACAGGCGGTGAGTACACTCAAACGATAGATAAAGTCTATACGTCGATACTAAACTCGAGATAGGCTTTTCTCATTCTATATACTGTTTCCCATGTGCAATCATCAGCATCCCCGCTCCATTGAACTTTGACCAATCGTACTACCTTCCTTCTTAATCGTTTTTCATCTTGATCCATGATTCAAACGGGCCTTCTAATAACCGCTAAGTTTGGTTCTATCTCCAAGTCATCCTGGGCAGCCGTTTCTATGATCTGTTCTGGGTCATATACATGCTTCCGTAAATGTGATAGTGAAAAACATTGTGTACGCCAGACAATCTTTCAGGCAATTTTACTCGATAAGCAAGTGGGCCGATTCGTTCGAGAATGGGAAAAGGTCCAATATATCAAGGTGCTAACTTCCCAGCTCTTCCAAATCTTACTACTCCTCTCATTGGAGAGACTTTCAAAAGGATTGAATCTCCAATTGAGAATTCCAGATTTCTACGCCTTCGGTCTGCATAACTCTTTTGTCTACTTTGGGCTTCTTTTAGCTTCTTTCTAATCATATCAACTTTCTCCGAAGCTTCTCGTATCATATCTGGGCCAAGCACTAACCGATCTCCGGTTTCTATCCAACATGTTGGCGATTTACATGGACGACAATACAGAGCTTCATACGGTGCCATGCTGATACTAGCTTGATAGCTATTATTATAGGAGAACTCTACTAAATGTAAATGATTCTCCCACGAGCCTCCAAAGTCTAGAATACATGCTCTCAAAAGATCTTCTAAAATGTGGTTGACTCTTTCTATCTGTCCATCAGTTTGTGGGTGATATGCAGTGCTTATACTCAGCTTCGTTCCCAAAGCTGTCTGTAGTGCTTCCCAAAACTGACTAGTGAAGATTGGATCACGATCTCTTACTATACTGCTCGGAACTCCATGCAATCAGACTATCTCCTTCACATATATATATATATCTGCAAGGCTTGTTGTAGTTCTTGTTGGCTTAACTGAAATAAAGTATGCACTTTTGGTTAATCGGTTTATGATAACCCAAATGCCTTCATTTCCTTTCCTTGTTTGGGGTAAGCCGTCAATGAAATCCATGGATATTTAATCCCACTTCCAAGCTGGAATCTCCAAAGGTTGAAGTAATCCTACCGTCTTTTGTTGGTCACTTTTCATTCTTTGGCAATTTTCACAACGGCTAACATAGATAGATATGTCCCTCTTCATACTTCTCCACCAAAATGTACGCTTCATGTCCTTGTACATCTTATGAATCCCAGGATGAATGCTAAGTTTGGCTGTGTGGCATTCAGCTAATATTTCTTGCTTAAGATTTCCAACATCCGGAACACAAATTCTTCCATTTAACTGTAATACTCCAAGGTTATCTATTTTAAAGAATGAACTCCTTCCTCTGTGTATATCTTTAATAATCTCCATTAGGAATCGATCTTCTTTTTGCTTGCTAGTTATTTTCTCCTGAAGAGTTAGAGTTACTACCAAATAAGAAATAGTAGCTAACTTCCTACTCAATGCATCTGCTACTACGTTGGCTTTCCCGGGTGTATATAGAATATCTAGATCATATGACGCAAGAAATTCTAGCCAGCGTTGCTGTCTCATGTTCAAGTCCTTCTGGGTGAAAAGATACTTCAAAGATTTGTGGTCCGTGAAGAGTTCGAATTTTTCACCTAAAAGATGGAATATTATTTACTAAGGTCAATTCAAAGTTTTATCGAAATAAACTATGAAAGATTCTTACCCAGAAAATAATGTCTCCATATCTTTAGAGTGAACACAACGGCTAATAATTCTAAGTCGTGTGTTGCAGAATTCTTCTCATGCGTCTTCAGCTGTCTACTTGCGTAAGTAATCACCTTCCCATCTTGCATTAAAACTGCACCAACTCCTTCTCCACAAGCATCTGTACAAATGGTCAATCCACTATTTCCATTTATAATTGCTAAAACTAGAGCGGTTGTCAATCTCTTCTTTAGTTCTTGGAATTCTTCTTCACACTTAGAAGTCCAGATAAATTTAGCATCCTTCATTGTCAACTTCGTTAGGTGATAGGCAATCTTAGACAAGTCTTGAACGAATCTTCTGTAATATCCTGCCAAACCAAAGAAGCTACGAATCTCTTTAGGAGTTTGTGGCTGTTTCCAATCTTGAATAGCTGCAACTTTTCTTGGATCCACTGAAATTCCATCCCTTGATATTATATGTCCATGGAATCTTACCTCCTTCTCCCAAAAATGTCACTTTGAGAATTTGGCTTTAAGCACATTATTTCTCAATATCTCCGATACAACTTCTAGATGCCTTGCGTGTTCTTCTTCTGTCTTTGAGTAGATGAGGATATCATCAATAAAGACTAACACGAATTTGTTTAGCACATCTCTAAACACTCTATTCATAAGGTCAACAAAATAAGAGGGTGCATTAGTTAGCCCAAAAGGCATAACCAACCACTCATAGAAAGTATTCAGACCTTTGAATGCAGTTAAATGGATGCAATCTTCTACGATCCTTAACTGATGGAATCCTATAGCTAGGTCCATTTTAGAAAAAACTCGAGCTCCGTGTAACTGGTCAAACAAGTCATATATTCGAGGTAAAGGATATTTGTTCTTAATGGTTTGTTTATTTAGATCTCGATAGTCTACACACAATCTCAAAGATCCATCTGACTTAGCAACAAAAACTACGGCCGATCCCCAACTTGAATGGCTGGATCTTATCAATCATTTCTTTAGTAGCTCTTGGGTTTGGTTATTCAACTCATCCCTTTCTTTTGGAGCCATCCTTCTATCTCGTTGTTTTATTAGCACCAGGAACTAAATCTATACGGATTTCGATTTCTCGATGTGGGGGAAAACTTTTTACTTCCTCAAAGACATCTGCAAATTGTTTAACAACGGGTATTGTTTCTAATTCTATCTGGGATGTATCTAAAGCATAAAGAAAACTATCCCTTCTTGGACTAGGACCTTCACAGGATATTTCTATGATTTTCCCAAAGATGGTCCACAAAGATATCGTTCTATTTTCGCAATTGAGCACAGCTTTGTACTTAGCCAACCAATCTATACCGAGTAAAATTTCAAATCCAATAAAATCTAAGACAAAAAGATCAAAAGGAAAGTGATGGGGAGGATAGGAAATTGGGACTTTTTCACAGTGCATACAAAGATTAGTGGAACCTCTTATAGGATTCGTCACGCAAATAGGGTCGTCAACAATTTTAGGTTTAAATTCCAAATCTTCTACAGTTGTTTTAGAAATAAAACTATGAGAAGCTCCTGTATCAAATAATACTCTAACTAAAACATCTTTGATAAAAATATTACCTTCCAACACTCCTTTGCCCTTCACATCTTAGGAGGTTGAAGGCTCATCCTTAATAGCTAAACTTTGGCTTGTTCTCCTTTCTTCATTAGGCGACAATCCTTAATCAGGTGCCTTGGTTTATGACAATTATAGCAGCTTCTTGGTGCTGATCCTTGAGTTCTAGGTTTCCTACAATGAGTTGATAAGTGGCCCTTTTGTTGGCAATTGTAGCAAGTAACGTCTTTAAATCGGTTATCTTGAGATCCTCCTTTGGGTTTTCCTTGCCATGGCCTCTTGCCATTGAACTTCCTCTTCTTCCAGTTATTGTTGTTTCTTTCCTATACTACGGGTGGATCTATCTTATCCAAAGATTCATATCTGTATCCAATGTCTATTAAGTCTACAAATGGTTCTTTCACATGCCCAGTCATTCTGACATGGTATTGCTTCTTCATTCTAGAAATAAACTTTTCATTCTTTTTGAGGGGCATATCTATCAATCCAGGCCCAAAACGAGATAATTCGTTAAACTTGTTAGCATACTCCTCAAACGACATCTCCTCCTCTTGTTTAAAATCCATAAAATTTCGGTAAAGACGGGATTTTCCTGCTTCCGGCATATACCGCTCCTCCTAAAATTCTTTGAACCGTTCCCATGAGAAATTATCTTCTGACTCATTCTGAGTAATAGATTCCAACCAAACTAGAGCTCCATCTTGTAGTTGCCAAGAAGCTAAGAATCTCTTCTGCTCATCTCCAATATTCAGTCCTTTGAAAATTCTTTCACAAGGGTGGATCCAAGCTTGTACTTCAATGATGGTTTCCATTCCTTTGAAAGGTTTACCACCAAGGCTGGTATAGTTCTTGCATAAATTTGCAAAGTTAATTTGGGGATACACTGGAACTACTACTTCCTTGACTACTGTAGCTGTGGGAGTTTGACCATTTGTGGTATTACTTCCGCCCCTACCTCGTCCTCTTCTTCCACTCATTTTCTACTATCTGTATATAGTAAGAAAAAGATCTTTAGGATATATAGACGAGATATCTTAGGTAATGCTATACAGTATGAATATACTTATTCAAGTTAAAAGTTTTAATTATGCGCTCTCTAAGACTGAACTCATTCTAAGGCATTGCTAACCCAGTCTCAAATGAGTCATACCCAAACAAAGCCAAGGTTCTCGCTTAACCTTCAGCTCTGATACCAAATGTAACGATCTGTCTCCTCGACCCTTAGAAATCGACACTAGTACATCCACGGTATTCATGTGTCGTAAATCCAAGTGTCGGGGAGGCAGATTATCAGGGGTGTAAAAGAAAATAAAGATATAAGATAACACAATAATAGAATCTCACATCGTATTCAACATTTTAATTATACATAAATGATCAGAGTCAAACACAAATCCAGCGGGATAGTTATAACTGTCTATCCGTACATATGCTGGAAAATACATACTACATAACACAGCGGAAAATGGGTAGATATCTACATAAGGTACTTCAGCTTCATAGCTCCAAAAGACTTCTCCAAAATGCTCCCCAACATGCTCCTAAGGTATCCTGACTACATGGCTGTCCGAAAAATAGGGCACCTAGAGTTTAAAGGGAAAAACAAACTCAGGGTCAGTCATGAGACTGGTGTGAGAACTCAAAGTATAATGTTTTGAAAACAAAAAGGTATCTCATAAGACCACGCCGCACATAAACACGGAACAGGTTATTACCTTATGATAACCAAAACTCTTTATTACGTAAAATTTGGGGATATTATTTTTAATGACTTTCTTTGAAAACATTTGCAAATAAACTTATTAATCTTAGTCGAAATTGTTACATTGATTAAATTCCAGCATAATAGGTTTACAATCAAGTCCGTAGGTTCTTATTGGATAATGGATTTCCATACAAATGACCAGGTGAAGGGACTACCTTCCGATGGGTACACCTCTAGATGGATGTCCCGAGGACCATTACAAAGGATCCTCTACCAACACAAGACCGGCCTATCTCTGTAACTAGATAGTACCGAATATATCATTCCCCGATCGTTATCGACCTTTATCCGAGAGCTCTCTTCGCATACATCCACATTAATTTACATCCTGAACGTCATAGCGGGAAGAAATATATCTAGAAGGGAATGATCATACCCTAATTGGGAATGACCCACTTAGCCTTGCCGCATCTAACCCTGTTTCGGTCATTTTCGGTTGATGAGGCTTGAGGCAACGATTACCTTTTCACACAGCACATTTTCTTTCACTTTGAATTCCACATTGCCATTTCACATTCACACGACTGATTTCTATAAACGTATAACTTCCTGAGCTCGTATGTCTCGGGAAAGGGTGTTAAGCTAAGAGAAGGTGTCTTCTCCGCCCCCGACTGATATACATCTATAGAGACCAATCATTGTGATTTCGAATGCAAGGTCAGAGGCTCGTCCATACAAGTTCATTCTGGGACTGAACGAAACCAAAGGCACTTTCCTCGGCCATTACTAGGTGAAAAGTCCTTGTGGTTTTGAGGTTTTTCATAACAAAGAGACCACTGCTACAATATAGTGAATCGGGAGTTTATCCCCAATTAATCAACAAGTAGTCCCTCGTTTTTATTCATCTCAATATCTCCGTTTTCAAATATCTTCATTCTTCAAACACGTAAACTGGTTCGAAGTGGTTTTCAGATAGGAATCGGCCAAATCCGACCCTGGTTCCTTCGAAATCCAATCATCGATAAAAATGATGTAATTAGGTGATTGTTTTTCGATTCATTCATTTTCCTTTACCAAAATATCTTCGAGAGATATATAGTTTCAAAATCTTCTTCTTTAAATACGGAATCATTTAAACCTCTTTTTTTTGAATATTTCTCAAATCATTTTTAAAGAGTATCTTTTGAGAAAATAGGATTATAGAAATCATTCCACTTTTCTTCAAAATCAACTTCTGTATTCAACGAGTGCTATATGCGGAATAACGGTGAGATCACCTTTTAAATTCCACGAATAGGACAAGTTCCCTCTTTGGATTTTAATAATGAGTATAAGAAGATTATTTCTATAAAATCCAAGTTGAGGATCCGGGCTTTCCTTTCGATATGTTCCACCCCTCGCCTAAAAGAGAAAACTGAGGCCAAGTAAGTTCAGGGCACTGGTTTTTCCATCCCTAACCTTAGTTACACACCTTGTTTTCACTTTTAGATCTCACAAGCGGGACAAATGTACTAGTCATTTCCGCATGCTCATTTTCCCTTTTTAAATCACTTAACTATTTGTTTAACCATCTTTGAAATAATGTTAAATTGTTCAGATTTCTTTTAAAATGCTTTACTATTTACTTAAAAATATTTACTAAGGATTTGGGAAAAAAATATTAAGTTTCAACCTTTATTTCAAAAGTTATAGAAAAGCGTGGCGAAAAGTGTTGCAAATAGTGTTACAAAAAGTGCTTTAAAAGCTATATTCTCCAAAACGACTTCATTTAGAAAACCATCTATTCAACTTAAATCACTTTTAAAATATTTTTAGAATTTATTTCATATTTTTAAAACGATTATTTTATCAATTTCCAACTTTGGTCATTTAGTGCAAAAACTAGATTTTTCTTGAAAATTGATTTTGCCATATTTCAAAATATACAAGATGAAATCTTGATTTTCTTTTTTTTATATGAAAAATATGGATATAAGAATTAGGAAAATTCTTACTTCGAAGAATTCCGAACTATATTCCACTTGGTATGTTCATTTGAACTTTTGACGCGAAAACACGAACTACCGTTACGCAACGTGTCAAATTTTAGGCGTATTTTGAGATTCATATCCAAACTTTGCCGAGACAAGTTTAAACACTTAGGAATCATTTCTAAATCATATTCAAACATTTTCTTTCAAAGGTATATATGATTCCATATCACATTTCATTTTATTTTGGAAAGTGTTTTCCGTGTGAATCAATGTCGTGTATATCGTGACTTGGTTCGATATTTCCATGCAATAAACAACATATGGAATTCAATATCATAACCAAACATCCGAACAAACATATCACAACATCACAACCAAATATATAGATATAAATTAGGAGTTCTCACCTTAGTTGCAAATGAACTATCTTTAAAGTGATTATAACTTTCCTAACTTCAATCGGGTGCTCACGAATGCTTGTTTTAAGGCTTCTAGGTGGCTTGACTTGACTTGTGGAGGTCTTTGGAGCTTTGGGCCGTGAGTTTCAAGGAGGTTTGGGCTCGGCTTGATGGTGAAGGGGTGGGTCGTGTGTTGTGAAGGAAGGAGGAGGAGTTTTGGTGAATATTAAAGATGATTTGATGATTACTTTCTTTAGTATATTTTTGGAATAAATTTTGGCGTTATTTTATTAAGGTTGGAAGCCATTAAAAGTGTGAGAAGAAGCTTGAAATTTTTGTGAAGAAGAAGTGTGGAAGGAAGTGAGAAAGTTGGTGTGTATTTATAGAAAAAACTTTGGATTAAAATATTATATTTGCAAAAGACCAATATACCCTTTACTTACTTCTAAAGTAATATTACTTTTCAACACTTAACATCACATTTCAAATCTTCACTTTATGTCCTTGTTACTTAAGGAGTGAGAAAACATAAAGTAATAATGATGTTTCTTTTGATTTGACATGTTTTGTTTTTATTAGTTTACTTTTCCTAATTATATCTAGAATTTCCTAATTGTGTTTTAATAAAAGTAAACCTAATTAGCAACTTAATTAAAACTTTCTACATTTATATAAGTGTCCATGAATATTAAAAAAAAAGGTGCAACAACGTTGCGACAACTTTAAATCGACAAAACGTTGATTTTTGACAAAATGTTCTACGGTCATATTTTGATGTTTTAGTTAAACTATTTATTTATATAAATCAAATTTAAAAATAAATTTGTATAATGTTATTTAAAAATATAAACACTTATAAATAAATTAAAATAATTTATTAAACCATTTAAACTTACTTTTCTGAAATCAGGATTTTGTCACTTTTATCGATATGCGCAAATGTTATTATTTTTAGGTATATTTCTATTTTCAAATCCTATCTAATATTGTTTGAATTATAAAAACTTTTATATTTTATATTTAAAATCACTTTAAATATTATATTTTGAAGTGGTTAAATTTTGGGTCGTTACAACTGCCTTCGTTGACAACCAACTACCCACTGCCATATATAAGCTACTCCTCACTTCTACCACAACCTCTCACCAAACAACACAACTCATCACCGTAGTTCACCTCCGAACACCTGAACCAACCACCTTCAATCCCGCCACTACACTGCCAATCACCACCTACCTACAATAGCCCTTCTTGCATCAACAATCAAATCGACCACCAGAACAAAAAAAAATCGCAACAAACCCTCAGCAACCATCCTTCGCAACTCACCCTCACCAACAACCAATACGCAATCCCCATACTTCTTCCTGAACCTTCAATCCTGATTGCAACTTCCAACCTGCCGCCGCAATCTACCACACTTCACCTCCCCTACCTTACTCGAACAAGAATAGCCAAAATCAATCACAACCCTCGATCCTTGAACCCATGACGAACTCTTCAACCTCCAATCTTCGCCAGATATCCAAATTGGGTCGAAATTTTAATTTCTTTTATCTTTGTTTCCAATTTTCGACTTTGTTTTTTTTTCGTTTATTGTATGCGTGAGTGTTGAATGCGAGATCGAATGTTTTGGTTGAGAAATTGGGAGTTTGGGTTGCTTTCACTTTTGGACCATATTTAAGTGTTAAAATAAAATAAAAAATTTCGTTTGTTTTCTTAAATAGGCCGGAGTATATGTGCTGTTCTGTGGGTAATTCTTAATTAATTGCGTGAGTGGTTATTTTTGATTATTTCAGATGGCCTTGTTTTAGTTTTTGTTTGGTTTTACAAAAAAAATACAAAACCAAATATCTTTTTCGACTCTTTTTCGACTCTTTTTCAGGTTGCAAAAGAAAAAGGAGAAGAACTGCTTGCTTATTAAAAAAATCGCCGCTTTAAAGTAAAATTGCTAATAATTCTGCACTCTCTGGTATCATGCTCTTATCCCTTGTTTTTATTTTCATTGCATTGTTGGTTATTTGCATTTTAAAAATAAAAAAACAAATTTCATTCGTAGTTGCATTGTTAATACATGTGTAGTTCTATTTTGCATTCATATCATCTTATTTTCTTTTCTAAGAGCAATACCTAAATCCACATAAGGTGGGGGATTTCATCACCCCTTCCTTGGCCCACAAATTTCATTTCATCATAGAGTTTGACTAATTATAACGGTTAGACATTGGACTTAAGGGTGTCGCAAGCTTACCTAGGGCTTAATTGTATCTTAACAAGTTGTCTTCTTTCAACAATCCAATAACAAGCATTTTACTTAAGTTGGTTTTTTTTAGAAAAACAAAAATACAAAAAAAATCCTTTTTAAAAAAACAAAAGAAAAAAAACATATATATATATATATAAAAAAGAAAAAAAATCCAAAATACAAAACAAAACAAAAATCTCCCTCTTGAGGAATAAATTCTTTTTTGTAAATATTTTCCTTTAGAAAAAACAACAAATTTTCACTTCATTTCATTTTTAAACCTTGTTTCATTCTCTTAACTTGATTCTCACTTCTTTCTCTCCTTGACCTTTTCACTTATGCATGAGTACCTGGACTCGTGACTCAACAGCGAATCGTTTAACTCGAATGAACATTCCTCCAACGATGGCGAACGAAAACGCTCCACGAGCTCTCATGGATAGAATCTTTTCTCACTACGCCATAGATTGCATACTGCAACACCAAAGAAGTGATGCAGGAAGTGCCAAAAAATGTTGCTATAGGCTAAAAAAGGGCAAAGGCAACACTTTCTCGGTGATGCATTTTGCCGCGTTGCCGCAGTCCTCAAAGGCAACATTTTGACTATCTAAGGCAACATAAGAAATATTGTTGCAATAGAACCCTATTTGGGTCTATGGCAACATCCATAGGTGTCTGTACCAACATTCCAAAATGTTGCTATAGATATTAACTTTCTGAATTTGTGGGGCCCACAATGTAGAGCATATTTGATTTTTTAATAGAAATAAATATTTATTTAATAAAATGCTATTGCATAGAATTTGATATTCAAACAGTAATTTATTTAAATAAATATTTTATTTCAACATTTAAAATAGTACAAATTCCTGACTCCACTATTTTACAATTCAATGATAAATAATACTCATATTCACATATACAGATATTCCTCACTACATTACTCAGTTCACTCATTACATATGCAGTTTCAATTTATATAGACACCGACAAGTATATGACGAGCCAAGCCGAAGGCGAGCCGAGTGCCGAGCCGAAGGCGAGCCGAGAAGCGGGT
Source organism: Allium fistulosum (assembly GCA_030737815.1). Lineage (NCBI taxonomy): Eukaryota > Viridiplantae > Streptophyta > Magnoliopsida > Asparagales > Amaryllidaceae > Allium > Allium fistulosum. The sequence goes on from CM060906.1 coordinate 1,026,136,227, forward strand.
CCGGGCGCAGCGCCGGTGGGGGTCCGGGGCACCGCAGTCCCGGCGGGGATCGACCTTCTTTGAAATGACGTAAAATGATGCACAAATGAAGACTGAGCTTAATTCCTATCCTCCATCTCCTCGCCTAAATCTGCTTGAATCCCCTACGGCCAAACACCAAAACTCTACTGCAAACTGTTTTCAATTTCCAATCACCACATTAGCTTCTCTCCGTAACCAATACACAGCAGCACTCTACCATTGTCAAACTCCAAACTCCGTCTACATCTCTCTGCCAACATTCAGGCATCACACTGCCAACTGAAACTCCTCTGCATCACCAACTTCCACCGTCACTTCCATAACTTACCAAACCAACCAGCCAACCTTCAACCAATACAACTACATCCAGATTCAATGGTGAACCAACCAACCAACCAACCTTCTCTCACTCCCTGCAAATACTGCACTTCAGACCTACATTTCAAACGCACTCTATCACTTCCTTGTATGTTTCTTCCATATCGATAGCTTTGCACATTTCTTCTGACATATGCATCACTGAATATCTTCGCACTTCCTTGTACGTTACCAGACCTATGCATTTATGACCTACACCACTGAATAGTTCCTGCCTGTTCATTCAGAGCTTGCATCCATTACCGTTTCCTTTTGGTCGCTGGACTCAAAGCTTGCATCAATGAAACTTGGTCCTTCCAGTCTTGCCAACACACAAGCTCGACTGTCTATGAATCTGCCTGTGCAGCTCACACAATCCTTTCACTCAGCAATTGTTCAACTAGCAGTGAATAAATCGATTCGTGTCTTTGCAAATAATTCCTCAGCTCACATAGCCGCAAGCTGCAACAACAGCCAGATTCTGAAACATTAACAAGTTCCAAAGGAGCATTAGCACAAACATATGGGGGGCGTACTATCTTATTGAAATTACCAGTACCAAGTGAAGCAACCGGAATCATAGGGGAAAGTACGAAGAGATCAGCCTGGGATCTGCTCTGAACTTGCGATGGAAAGTACGAAGTGAACCAAAATCTCGAGGGCAGCAGTTCGGGTTTTGGGAGAAATTAAGGCACTAGATGGGTTTTCAGGTGAAGTAGTCTAAAGGAGAAAGGTAGAGGGGTTGGTGGCGAGCAAGTCTTCTGTTGGAGGTGAGAGCTGATGGCGACGACAGCGGTGGCAAAAGGGGTTTGAATGGAAAACTTTGTTTGGCTTCGGGTTTTGGTGTCGTGACGGGGCTCTGGTTGGAGCTAGATGGTCGCGATGGGTCAGGGGGTAGCTGGGGGTGAGGGTGACAATTTGGTGGCGGAGGCGAATGAGGAAGCAGAAGAAGAGGAGGGTGATAATTTGGTGGCGGAGGCGAATGGGAGGAGGCGAATTGGAATGAACACCAAAAGGGGATCTACTCTGAACTAGGCGGGAAAACGAAAATTTGGGGCAAATTGCAGTGGTGATCCATTTTAACAACCAGATTAAATGTAGACTGTTGGATCGTATTCACGCGGATTGCTAATTTTATTAATTTTTTAATTTGAATACATATATAGCTACTGCAACATCTTGTTGATACCTATGCTAACACCTTGAAGCGAGTGTTGTAATAGACAAAAATCAGCATACCTATCGTTACATTATAGCTAGCAACACCATGTAATTTCGTTGCAGTAGGCCATCTATGGCGTAGTGTCTAATAGAGTTTCTATTCCTTCTTGTATCACATTAGCCGCCCCAACGGGTAATCACTTCGAAATTCATTCCAATCATATTGCCACGCTCCCAAACTTTGGCAATTTTGAACACGGCGGTCCATACATCTTCTTAACAAAATTCAAACAAGTATGTGCAACCATTAATTCGAACAATTATGTGATGACAGAATCAAAATTTGGTTAATTCCATTCAACCTTACAGATTATGCTGAAAAATGGTTGTACAGCTTACCGTCAAACTCGATCAAAACATGAGAAGAATTCGTTAAAGTTTTCTTAAAAAAATTCTACCCCTTGGAAAAACGATCAAAATCCGAAATGAAATTTTCAATTTTCATCAATTCAGGGGTGAACCTTTCGAAAAATATTTTGAAAGATTTAAAGAGATTTGATAAAATGTCCACATCATAATTTCGAAAAATGGACTCTTGGCCAAATCTTATACTATGGACTTGAAAATAGCTCACGAACCATGCTTGAATCTATGTGCCAAGGCAATTTTCTCGCTCAACATTACGACGATGCTTGGCAATTCCTTGAAAACTTGGCCGAAAAGTCAACCCATTAGGAGCGTTCTAATGGAAAATTTATTTATTCACGATCGAGCGCACACTCGATAGGATCATCTTTGGCTTTGGAAGCGAAAATCGATGCAATGATCAATAAATTTGACAAAGTTTTCTCATCCAACCAAATGAACTAAGCTTCCCAAACAATGTGTTATAAATGCAACGATCATAATCACATAGCGGATCAGTGTCCTAATTGGATAGAACAACCCAACGCTTTTAACAAGGTTAAGAATGACCCGTTTTCTCCAAGTACAATCCTGGTTGGAGAAATCATCCTAACTTTATATGGAACCAAAATAATTCCAACACGAATTTGGTTCGTCCCAACTTTCAAGCATTTCTGAGCAATGCATTAAATCCTCCCTTTTAGCCCAACCACTTTCAACAAAATTTTGCGGGTCTGTCTCAAAATCAACCGCAACAATCTTTTTCTCCCTAAGATGATAAAGTTTGACTTCACTTGAGAAAAGTTTTGAAATTTTGGCTAAAACAACCACTCAAAGCCTCCAATCAAATAGCAATTTGCAAAATTTGTTAACCTCGTAATGCAGAATACGAGTCAATCGATTGCTAAACTTGAAATGCAAATGAGTCAATTAGCCACATCTATGAGTGAACGTGAATGAGGCACATTCCTAAGTCAACCAGTTCTGAATCCCAGAAATCAAAACATGAATTCGAATCAAGCCATGTTGTTCAAGATAGCAACGTAAACCAAATGAGTGCTATCACGACTTTGCATTCCGGTAGACAAATTGATAACCAAGTTGTTAATCCAAATGATTTACTGTAAGCTCCTCTTGACACTTCAAAAACGACAAGCAATTCAGAACAAAACATTGAGCAAAACATTGAATCAAATGCCAATCCAAATTCTTCTTCTACTCAAGTAGACCAACCTATTGAGTATCGTGTTCCATTTCCACATAGCCTTCGACCCAAGAAACACTCTGATCAAATGGAAAAGATGTTGGAAATTTTTAAACAAGTCAAAATTAACATTCCTCTTCTTGATATCGTTCAATAACTCCCAACTTACGCTAAATTCTTGAAAGACTCGTGTACTCAAAAATGACACACTCATGTACCCAAGAAAGTTTTCTTAGCTGTCGGACTCAACGAAGTTTTGTCTTAACCAATCCACATTAAATACAAAGATCCTAGATGTCTGAAGATCTCGTGCACAATAGGAGACAAGACGATTAATAAGTGCTTACTAGACTTGGATGTGAGAGTCAATTTGATTCCTTATTCAGTTTACCAGCAAGTCTGCTTAGGTGAACTAAAACCAACGAAAGTAAATCTTCAATTTGCCGATTGTACGATAAAGAAATCCGTAGGAGAAATTGAGGATGTACTCATCAAAATTGGTCAATTTATATTTTCCATCGATTTCATCGTCCATGAAACACAAACCGTGAACAATCCGATGAGTAAACTTCCGTTGATTTTAGGCCGACCTTTCTTGGCTACTTCAAATGCCCTAATTAATTGTAGAAACGGTTCGATGAAAATTTCTTTTGGAAACATGACTTTGGACTCAACATTTTCAATCTCAAAAATCAATTGAACGAATCACTTGACCAAACGTTGGAAGTTTGCTCCATTCAAAATAAAATTGACTACGAAACAGTTGACCTTAACAAGGAAAGCGAGACTGAATACAAACAATTGTTTCAAGATGAGCCCAACGAGATTGAAAACGCGCTTCCGTTTGAACCCCTTACTGTTGAGTCAAAACTTCAACCAAATTCTTTGATTAAGCAACCCCCGAGGTTGGAACTCAAACCCCTTCCTGATCACCTTAAGTACGCATAATTAGGTGAAAATGAAACGTTTCCTATCATAATATCTTTAACTCTCTCTCTTGATCAAGAAGCTTCCTTTCTTTCAATTTTTTCGAAAAACAAAGAAGCAATTAGATGGTCGATTACTGATGTATAAGGAATTAGTCCCGCTCTTGCTCAACATCACAACCACTTAGTTAACGAACCCAAGCCTGTTCGTGGCGTGCAATGAAGGCTTAACCCAAAAATGAAGGATGCGGTTCGAGACAAAATTCTTAAACTCCTCGATGATGGAATCATATACCCTATTTCTGATAGTTTGTGGGTTAGCCCAATTCACGTTGTGCCTAAAAAGTTTGGACTTACGATTATCAAAAACGACACTAACGAACTCATACCAACTCGTACTCAAACGGGTTGGCGTGTTTGCATTGATTATCAAAAATTAAATGCTGCAACATGAAAAGATCACTTCCCTCTTCCTTTCATCGACCAAATGCTTGAACGTTTAGCCGGCCATGACTTCTATTGCTTTCTTGATGGTTACTCCAGTTACACCAAATTCCGATCGCTCCCGAAGATCAAGAGAAAATGACTTTCACATGTCCCTTTGGCACCTTGGATATTGACGTATTCCTTTTTGTCATTGCAATGCTCCTGCTACTTTCCAAAGATGTCTGGTCAACATCTTTTCCGATATAATCGAATGCTTTCTAGAAGTGTTTATGGATGATTTTTCGATCTTCGGAAACTCTTTTTCCGAGTGCTTACACCATCTTGAGTTGGTTCTTAGTCGTTGCAAGGACAAACACTTAACTTTAAACTAGGAAAAATGTCATTTCATGGTCAAACATAGCATTGTCCTTGGGCATGTCATTTCAAATAAAGGCATTGAGGTAGATAAAGATAAAGTTGATGTAATTGAGAATCTACCCATTCCCAAATCTGTCAAAGACATTCATTCGTTCCTTTGGCACGTTGGTTTTTATTAACGCTTTGTCAAGGACTTTAGTAAAATTTCTCGACCTATGATGACTCTTCTTGGAAATGACATTCCATTTGGCTTTAAATCTGGTTGTATTTCTGCTTTCGAACGTCTCAAAATGAACTCATTTCCGATCCCATCATTTGCTTACCCAATTGGGATATTCCCTTCGAAATTATGTGTGATGCTTCTAACTTTGCGGTTGGTGCTATCTTAGGACAAAGCATCAACAAAATTCTTCATGTCATCTACTACGCTAGTATGACTTTAAACCATGCTCAATTCAATTACACAACCACTGAAAAAGAGTTCTAGCAGCAGTCTTTGCGCTCGAAAAGTTCCGACCTTATTTGATTGGCTCACACATTATGGTTTACACTGACCATTCCACTCTTAGGTACCTTTTCACTAAAAAGGACGCTAAGTCCCGTTTGATCCGTTGGTTCCTTTTACTGCAAGAATTTGACCTTACGATCAAAGACAAAAAAGGATCCGACAACATCATTTCTGACCATTTGTCACGTCTTCCAAATGCACCATCTTCTTTACCAAGCAACGAGAACATTCCTGATGAACAACTCCTTTCCATATCTGTCGATCCATGGTATGCCGACATAGTGAACTATTTAGTCACTATGGAAACTCATTCATTTTGGTCAAAACAAGATAAATATAAATTTCTTTCCTAAGTCAAGTACTTCTATTGGGATGATCCATACTTGTTTAAGTATTGTTCCGACCAAATCATTCAACATTGCATCCTGAATTGCGAAATAAAGAGTGTTCTTTCGTTTTGTCATGACCAAGCATGTGGTGGTCACTTCGGTCCTAAGAAAACAGCGGAAAAGGTGCTTCAATGTGGTTTTTACCGGCCTGCGCTTTTTAAAGATGCATTCGAGTTTTGTAAAACTTACAATCGCTGCCAAATGTTAGGAAAAATCTCTCAAAGAAACATGATGCCTTTGAACCCCATTCTTACAATTGAAATCTTTGATGTTTGGGGTATCGATTTTATAGAATCGCTTCCCAACTCTTTCGGATGTACATTCTTATTGGTGTTACTTACGTCTCTAAATAGGTTGAAGCCATTCCTTGAAAACAAATGACCATAAAATTGTGGTGAAATTCATAAAAGAAAACATCTTTTCGAGGTTTGGAACACCTCGCACAATAATAAGCGATAATGGAACCCATTTCTGTAATCATTCATTTGAAACTCTAATGAAGAAATACTCAATAACCCACAAGTTATCCACTCCTTATCATCCTCAAACTTTAGGCTAAGTTGAAGTTTCAAATCGCCAAATCAAACAAATTTTGGAGAAAACTATGAATAAAAATCGAAAAGATTGGTTACAAAAATTAACATATGCGCTTTGGGCTTATAGAACTGCATATAAAACCAATTTTGGATGTCTCTTTTTAGGCTTGTATATGGTAAAACGTTCCATTTACCCATCGAACTTGAACATAAAGCATTGTGGGCGATTAAGAACATAAACTTTGATCTTGAAAAAGCGGGTGAAAATAGAAAATTACAACTCAATGAATTAGAAGAGATTAGGAATGACGCGTATGAAAACGAGAAACTTTACTAGAAGAGAACAAAAGTTTTTCATGACAAGTCAATCCTAAGGAAAACATATTTACCAAATCAGAAAGTTCTTTTGTATGACTCTCAACTTCATTTGTTCCCTGGGAAATTAAAATCATGGTGGTTAGGACCATATGTCGTATGTACTATTTTTCCACACGATGCCATAGAAATAGAAAACCCTAGGGATAGATCGATATTCAAAGTCAATGGTCATCGTTTGAAACCTTATTGGGAGTTGGCAAGTGATCGAGAAAAGGAGCTCATGACTCTTCATGACCCATACTACGTCTAGTAAGAAATGTTAACCCTCTCTTACATATACGTACATATTTTTTCCCGTTACACTCATTATATCATGCGTTGACTGTGGGGACGCGGTTAAAATTAAGTGTGGTCAGAGTCTCATATCTATTTTAATTTTTCATGGCTTATTTTTTGCATTTTCTTTCCAAAAATACAAAAATTCCAAAATAAATTCTCTTTTTAGCATATTAATTTGCTTTTGAAGAAGCACGATAGGATAAGTATACGTTTTTGGTTATTAAATTGAAATTTTTGAAAATTTACTTGTCTTAAAAAAATGTTTAATTACAATTAACTATGGTTTAACTAGTATTTAGGAAGGTTCATGGGGTGATAATTACGAAGTATGTCCTATTTAAAAGAGTGGTTGATTTAAAGTAAAGGCGATAACATTTTCAATCTTCTAAGTTAAGTGTGCTAAGATGATTTTGCATAACTCTCTCTTTTCAAAAAAAAGTTTTTATAAAATAAGAAACACCTAGAGTCAAGTGTTCACCCATAAGTGTGTACAGTCGCCATGCTCTATACCCTTCTCATGTAAGTCCGGAAGGCAGTGCATGATCGATATATCTAGCCTCAGTTTATCTGAGTTTGGTGTATGTAAATAAAATAATAATAATAATAATAAACACCTAGAGTCATGTGTTCATATGCAAGTGTGTACACTCGCCATGCTCTGTACCCTTCTCACGTAAGGCCGAAAGGCAGTGCATGATCGGTATATCTGGCCTCAGTTTATTTGAGTTAGGTGTATAAATAATAATGATGATGTTAATATTTTTCAAAATAAAGAGAGCAAGCAATTAAAACCCAAGCACTATTTTCACTTATTTGATTCGACTTATTATTCAAAAGAAATAAAAATACCACTTTGCAAAACTTTGATAATCAATTAAAGGATCTATTTCATAGTTGCACTATGTTATCAACCGAAACAACTAGCCAAACTAGAGTCTAATTGTGATGATAACTTAATTTTTGTTAGACGTTTTGATGAGTAAAAGGAATAAAATTTCTTGATAATGGCCAAAACTTATATTTAACTTACTCGTGTCAATTTAAAGGTAAATTCTTCATTTGTAAATATTTTTGAAAACTTGCATTATATAGTTGCATTAGAATTTGCATATCACGTTTGGATTTTGTGGGTAGTATCCGCTGACAACCCTCACGGGACAACACTCATCCTACTAGGGACACCTAGAGGTTTAACGACTTGCTACATCTCTCAATGCAATTGTGTTTTCTATGGAAATGGATTTATCCTAGTTTTAGTTTATTCGAGAACGAATAAAAAGATAAGTGTGGGGGTATTTGATGTGCACGTAAAAGTGTATATTTTTACTTCCACATTTAGTCTTCTTTTAATAAAATAAATGAGCACATCAGGGTATTTTACATATTTAAAAAAAAATTTAAGTTGTTTTCAAATCATCATTTATTCATCTTCATTTGGGGGTAAAATGGTAATTTTGTGTATGATTTAATTTGAGAAAATTTATTTGCACGTTTTTTACAGGAAATGGAGTGAAAATGTGAAGAGGTTTCATGTATGTATGCATGCACATATGTTGAAGGCAAATGAAGAATGGATGTAACGACCCGTAAATTTCAACCGTTTTAATAACGTAATTAGTTGAAATTTTGTGAAATTTTAAACGATAAAATTTTGAAATAAAAATTTGTTATTTGGAATACGTCTAGTTAAACATAGCAACTGGTAAATTTTCGTCCGAAAATATGAAAGTTTATTTCGCGCGTAAATTCACTTCAATTTAATCAGTTAAAAAGCGATGAAAATAAAACGTTTTCAAAACCAAAATATTTTTACATAGAAAAATTCTAAACCATCTTCTGAGCAAGATGTCAGTTTGTAGTTTTTCAAAATTTGGACATCTATTGCTCCGTCGTTCTTATTTTCTGCAAAATAGCAGTATTCTGGTACCGATATCGATTTTTATCGGATGATCGTACCACTGATATCTGTATGTCGTTTTGATCGTCTCGTTGTGCTGATTACCACAATATATTCGTTTGTGTGTTTTGAGGTTTGATACTCGACGAAATCTGTGAAACAATTTTCGTACCGGTTCAACATTCAACCGTTTGGTTTCCATTTCCTTTCATATTCCAACGCCTATTTACCAATAGCCTCGGTAATCAATATTTTTACTTTTGACTGTTATCATTCATACCTATTCAATACTTACTGGTTCCAATATTCATTATTCAGTTCATTATCTCTGTGACTATTCGTTTATTTGAACCATACTGTTCCCTTTCAAGAAATTTCATTTTACATATCAGAACCGTGTTTGCCTTCTCAAATTGGATAGCCTACAACCCATTCTTCTAAAAAAAAAAAAAATTCCTTATCCACCTCTCCCCTCTTCTCACGTCACCACGCAACTCCAAACACACACACCCAGATCCTCACGCATGCCTTTCTATCCCGTGTGCCGCGCTTCCCTAGTCGCACCCCTTGCCTCTTCAGTCTCACGCGGCCATTTCCGACCACCCAGGCCGAGACCATGCCTTGCCATCACCAAACATCAGTGGCCACCCCTCCTTCCAGCAAGCAGCCGATCCTCTCTCCACCTCCCATCATCGATACGCGTGCACTACTCCGGTTGCCTTCCCCTCCGCGTGCCGACTCAACCTCCGCCCATTTTTCCTTCTTTCCTTTTTCTTTCAGTCCGCAAGCACAGCTCGTCCGGTTCCTTTCTCTCATGCTCCTCGCCGACAGTTCTTCGTTGGCCGAGTCACCTGAGGTTTCCCTTCCTTTCTCTTCTCTTGGTATTTTATATAATAGCATAATTCATACAATATATCATATCGGTTGTGTATACATAGCTGTATATATGTTTATTATAAATATGTTAGTATGCATATATTTATACTGAAGCTATATAGTATTTTGAACGGTTTTGATAAAAATATACAATGTTTTATGTATACGTATAATATGTTACATTAGATTTATATGTATTAAGATGTATTTCGTATTTTGTATTATCCTATGCTTGTGAATATATTTAAAGCTTGCCTTCTTTTGCTGAAGAAAAATAAATGGTTTATATCTATGTAAAACTGATTTTTTTTATATATAGTACTTGAGTATGCTCTTTCCAGAAATATGAATGTTTGTATTCTTAAATATAGATATGCGCGTGACAGCTACTTGAGAAGTTTATATTTAGTTATATTATGCATACGGTTCAGTTTCTGATATAAAAGGTTACTTTATTTATATTTATATTCAAGCTAATTAGTTTTCCGTGTATATATATTATGGTTGTATACTCATACAAGGTTCTGGACATGCTTTATAAACGCTAATACATATTAACTGTTGCATATGAGACATACATAAAAACTATATAAGCTTCTGTTTTAAGTTATTATTGTTTTCAATACAGTTTGCAAAGGTATTACATTACATGTTCAAAGTATGTATATATATATATATATGCTGCAGTTTCCTATGCATACTTTTGTCCAGTAAATGCTATATATGAACATTGTATTTTATAAGTTTGTATATATAGGTGTTATGCATGTGTACCTATGTTGTTCTAATGTACACATATGGACTGTAAAGATTTAAATGTTTATGTATTGGTACTTTGACTTTTGTGGGTATATATATAATATGGCCGAGTATGTACATGTAATTTTTCCAACATATGCTGTGTATAAATTGACATATTTGATTTTAATTTAAATAATGACTTTTATATATGATAATATTTGTTTTAAGATAAATTATTGAAGAATAACAATAAGTTATACATATATCATAGTGCATATATTTGTTGTATTCCTCAAGCTGATTCCAATTATCATCATCGATACAGTTCTAATTTATTTCGTCTATTCGTATTATCAGCTTGTTCGTCAAATTCGTGCAAATCTAGCGATCCTTTGGAATTCTTGGTTCAGTTTTTGTTTACTCTATCTAGCCTCGAAAGGTGAGCACTCACTCACGATTAACGTTCTTTTATTTATTAAATTTGATTTCAATTGAAACGACAATTGAAATATACTGCTGTTAGTTAATTACACCGTTATATATGCTATTGCCTGTATCAGTTCACCTGTGACACCTGACACCATTATCTGTTAATTGTTTATGCGATGATAATACCGTTTGGCTGATAATTTATTGATTTTTGATGTTTATATTGGACGTTAAAATTGTTAATGTTAAAATGATAAATAGTATGAAATTGAACTTGATATAGGATAGTTAAATGTTAAATTTGATTAACTGACATTTGTATAATATGACCCCTTTAACTGTTAAATTTATTGACACGTAGGATTTGTTTAATTACACTCTGAACCACTGAATGTATGTTGTTAAATTGATGATGTATGAAATTGTAAATAGATGACAAGTGAAAAACCGTAATGTAATAATCTTTAATCTACATGAAATAATAGTGTAGATTCTAGAAATAATTATATTAATTCGTACAAATAACAATGCGAATTAATACGATTATTTCGGGATTATTTGAATTGATTATTGGATTGATATTGATTGTTGTTATTGCTTGTTTATTTACTTTGACACCATCCCAGTTATCACACTGCAAGTTCCCTTTGTTATGCTTTGAATTTGAATTTAAATTGGAATCGGGTTGAAATGATAAATACCCAAATTGAACTTTGACCTAGGAAAGAAAATTAAATAAAACCCGATTGGTCAATAATTTGATTTAAAAATAAAACGAAGATTTTATTTGAATAAATAATATGGTTTTGAAATGAAGTTGGAATTTGAATTTAACGAAAGAAAATGTTAATATTTAAATATGAAATAAAATGTTAACAATGTAATTGATGAAAGAACGATGTTTAATTTGAGAAATGATTGAATTAAGTTTGAAATTATAATTAAGTTTGAAATTATTAAACTTTGAAATGATTTAATAATTAAGTTTGAAATTATAATTAAGTTTGAAATTATTAAACTTTGAAATTATTTAATAATTAAGTTTTGAATTATTTAATAATTAAGTAAGATTGAATTATTTAATGATTAAATTGAATTGGATTTCTTTAAATAAGAGAAATTGAACTTTTGAATAAGTGAATTTTACTTCGTAAATAATTGAAATTGAGTTTCTTTATTAATTAAGTTTTGGAAAATTATTTAAGTAAGTAAATAAGTGAAATTGAATTTCTTTCACAAGAAGTAAAATGTGATTTTTTTTGAATTAATGTAAGACTTGTAATTGAAAGAATTGATTTGACAAATTTAGTTTAATTCAAAATTGTAAGTTCTGATTTAATGAATTGGAAATTTAATAAAAATTGTTTTGAATGATAAATTTACTTAACGAATATTGAATGAGATTGATAAATGAATTTGAAATTGATTTGAATGTTAGATTGAGTAATTTAAATGATTTCGGAATGAAACTGATATTTGCCAACTTGAATCAATATTTGAATGGTTTAAAATAGAAATTGAAAGTGAATTATAAGATTTTGAAATGACAATTTGGAAGTTTTGAAACGTAAATTTGGGAAATTGATTTTGAAAGACAAATGAGATGTTGATTTACGTATTGAAATTGAAATTGAAATTGATTTGGTTTTTGAAATATATAAACGACCAATCGGTGTAATAATTACGAAAGTTATTAAAGAGACCGGAATTCGGTTATGGGTATACTCTCTATCTAAACCGAAAACCACTTTAATAACTATGCGCGGAGTGATGATCCAGAATGAAGTGGTTGGAATGATGTACGTGTTGACTGAAGAAAGAGAACGATAATGGATAGCCTTGACACTTGTGTCAAATTGGAAATGACTAAAACAGGAGCTGTGCCGGGCCAATGGAGGATTGCTACCTCAAGTGGACACACTTCTTCGAACTACTTATACTTGTTGTCGATTGGTGCACCCTTGATTTTGGGAGTGTTGTTTCACGGTGTTGCGGGCGCTGCGGCGTTGCGTTCTCACCAGTCCGGATCAGGCGAACGGTAGTATCACTACCTTGGGTATTGCCTCATGTGCCTTGTCATACTTGTATTCCATTTATGCGCGACCACTACGAATTTGTTTTGTACCTTGAGTATATGGATTGCCCTCTGGTGACTTCCGGTTTTGGGGAAACTACGGTCTTGTATATGCTTGTGGGAATAAAAATGTGTTAAGGGTGGAATGGGCCATGACTTAACGCTATTTTGATATCTTTATATTACTGATAGACATTATCTACTTAGCGTATATTACTACCTAGTAGATAGTTTGACGGATCCTTGAAGGATGGTTATTCCAAACATCCTTTGAGTTACTTGTATTTCAATTGCTATTTCACTTGAGTTGGATTTATTAATATAAGAATGTTAATCCTGACTCGAGTGTCTTGTGTTTTTGCTTTACGCTCGGGTCAGACTGAGTGGTTCAGCTTTCGAGACTCACCTTTGGAGTTGGAGCTTCGCTTGGAGATCCAGCTATCTATCCGGCTTTCAGTATTCGATGATTCCAGTGATGCATTCTGATTTGTATCTGATGTATCGTGTTACTCTTCCGTTGTATCTGGTTTAACTCTGATGTATTGTATTATTCTTCTGTTGTAAACTCTGATGTATTTTATATATTCATATAGTAGCTTCATGAACTACTATCTCTTTTATTTCCGCTGCAATTATTACTCTGTGTCTGTGTTCTGTGATTTCTTTATTTACTGTATATGTTCAGTTTTGCCAAATTTAAATTAACAACGCGGTATTTTGAGCAATTCAACTCCGGCATGAGTGTCTACCTATACACTTATAATGGATGCGAATGGTCCAAAATGGCGGGTCGTTACAGTTGGTATCAGAGCTTTGGTAGCTCTAGGCAAAACTCAACATGTAGGGTAAATGTATTTACAGAATCACTTTCATTTCGAGTTTCAATCTCTTCCTTTTTGATTCGATTCCTTTGAATTTTGGAACGTTTCCCTCGGTTCCGAAATTCATTCGTGTCCTTCACTATTCATCTTCTTTCAAATTCTGGAGCACCCCATAACTCCATTTCGAATGATATCTATAATAGATCGGCGGTCTTGCCAATCTTCAAATGATTCGTAAAGGAGTTAAACTCCTTTATAATAGACATCGATTTACCGGAGATTTCTGTATCCTCGGTTTACGATGCTATCTATCTCCTGCTATATCTGAATTCTATTTCTTGAGATCAAATGTCGATTTACCTCGGAATTCTACACCGATCTCATTCTTGAAGTCGCGGTCGATCCGGTTAAGTTTGCCCGCGATTTACATAAACTTATCAATCTTCCTACTTTGCTATTAATCATCATATCTTGTTTCGAACTTATCTTCGAATCAAATTTCTCTTTGATTTAAGTCCATCAAATTTGAAACCCTATCCTTATTTTGAAAATTCATCCCTGTATCGTCGAGCAAAGAAGTGTATTTGTAAATTTATATATAAATGTTTTAATATATGCTGTGTTGTTTGAGTTGTTGATGTTGATTTGGGTTTCCGATCGATTCGTCTGATCAACGCTATCGATAGGATTTCCAAAACACTTGAACAGAGCAAACTGACACAATATTATTTTCAAATTTGGTAAATGATATAAATTTGTTGAGTATATTGTAAAAATATAAGTTAAAATTTTCTGGAATTTTGAGGATAATTAAATTGGTTGTTTGAAATGATAATATTTGATTATCATTTATTATTCTAAATGAATTTATAATTATGGTTTATAATTTGATTTGGAATTTGAAATGAATTTAATTCAGAAATTTGAGAATTTAATTTCCAATGATTTTCGAACTATGGTTTTAAAGGTTTAAAATGCACATTATTTAAAGGTATTTTGACTATAATTTGTTTCCAAAGAATTCTAATGTATATTATTTAAAGTATTTTCAAATAGAAACCGTTTTCAAAGAATTTTAAATATTGAAATCAGTGCTCTTCTCTTTGTCGCTGGAAAATAATTTCGGTGATGGCGGCCGCATCATCGACATTCATTTTCGAGTTTCGAAGTGGAGATACTATTCTGTAGCTTTGCTACGGTTTGTTTTGAGAAGAAAATAAATTTTGATTTGAATTTCTTCAGTATAATTTGATTTGTATATATATATGGGTATCTTATTTTAAAATTTAATTTGTTTTGATATAAATGATATTATATATATCTCTAAATTGTTTAAAGTTAATCGGAAATCTAATTCTTAAATTTTGTTAAAGGATGATTTTAATTATAAATAAAACCAAAAATTTGGAATTAATATTTAAACTTGAATAATCGAATTTGGTAAATTTTATTGGTATATTGTTCAACTGCATTCTAATACAACTTACCTAAATCATTCAGAAGTTGAATATGTAATTGGATAATATATAATATAAATTGAATTTATAAAATAAAATTTGAGTGTTATAATAAATGTTATACACTAAATTTTGATTATTAAGATGTTAATAGAGTTAGATAGGATAATAAGTAAAACTCAGTTAATAATGAAATAAATTTGTTTTGAAAGAATTAATAAACTGAAATTAGATCAACCTATGGAAATACCTTAAAATTAAATCAATTATTGAATATAAATTAATTTAAATTGAAATTTACATGGTTTAAATTAATTTATATGGTTTAAATATATGTAATGAGATATATTAATTGGAACAAATTTAATAATAGTTTGGAATAAAGAAGAATTTAAAATGGTTGAAGAAAATATGATTATAATAGAAGACTATTCAGATTTATGGTTTTAGAAATTGTAAATTTAAGATAATTGGATAATAGGATAATGAATTTAGAAATAGTTGAGATTGAATTTTTAGTGAAATCAAAAGGATTAAATCAATTATTAAATATCAATCAATTTAAATTTGAATTTATATGGTTTAAATTAATTGTTATTTTGTATTTCAAATCTGTTTTCTTTCTGGTTGTTTCTATTATCCTACCTCGTTCCTTTTCGGGGACGAAAAGTTTTGAGTGGGGGAGAGTGTAACGACCCGTAAATTTCAACCGTTTTAATAACGTAATTAGTTGAAATTTTGTGAAATTTTAAACGATAAAATTTTGAAATAAAAATTTGTTATTTGGAATACGTCTAGTTAAACATAGCAACTGGTAAATTTTCGTCCGAAAATATGAAAGTTTATTTCGCGCGTAAATTCACTTCAATTTAATCAGTTAAAAAGCGATGAAAATAAAACGTTTTCAAAACCAAAATATTTTTACATAGAAAAATTCTAAACCATCTTCTGAGCAAGATGTCAGTTTGTAGTTTTTCAAAATTTGGACATCTATTGCTCCGTCGTTCTTATTTTCTGCAAAATAGCAGTATTCTGGTACCGATATCGATTTTTATCGGATGATCGTACCACTGATATCTGTATGTCGTTTTGATCGTCTCGTTGTGCTGATTACCACAATATATTCGTTTGTGTGTTTTGAGGTTTGATACTCGACGAAATCTGTGAAACAATTTTCGTACCGGTTCAACATTCAACCGTTTGGTTTCCATTTCCTTTCATATTCCAACGCCTATTTACCAATAGCCTCGGTAATCAATATTTTTACTTTTGACTGTTATCATTCATACCTATTCAATACTTACTGGTTCCAATATTCATTATTCAGTTCATTATCTCTGTGACTATTCGTTTATTTGAACCATACTATTCCCTTTCAAGAAATTTCATTTTACATATCAGAACCGTGTTTGCCTTCTCAAATTGGATAGCCTACAACCCATTCTTCTAAAAAAAAAAAAAAATCCTTATCCACCTCTCCCCTCTTCTCACGTCACCACGCAACTCCAAACACACACACCCAGATCCTCACGCATGCCTTTCTATCCCGTGTGTCGCGCTTCCCTAGTCGCACCCCTTGCCTCTTCAGTCTCACGCGGCCATTTCCAACCACCCAGGCCGAGACCATGCCTTGCCATCACCAAACATCAGTGGCCACCCCTCCTTCCAGCAAGCAGCCGATCCTCTCTCCACCTCCCATCATCGATACGCGTGCACTACTCCGGTTGCCTTCCCCTCCGCGTGCCGACTCAACCTCCGCCCATTTTTCCTTCTTTCCTTTTTCTTTCAGTCCGCAAGCACAGCTCGTCCGGTTCCTTTCTCTCATGCTCCTCGCCGACAGTTCTTCGTTGGCCGAGTCACCTGAGGTTTCCCTTCCTTTCTCTTCTCTTGGTATTTTATATAATAGCATAATTCATACAATATATCATATCGGTTGTGTATACATAGCTGTATATATGTTTATTATAAATATGTTAGTATGCATATATTTATACTGAAGCTATATAGTATTTTGAACGGTTTTGATAAAAATATACAATGTTTTATGTATACGTATAATATGTTACATTAGATTTATATGTATTAAGATGTATTTCGTATTTTGTATTATCCTATGCTTGTGAATATATTTAAAGCTTGCCTTCTTTTGCTGAAGAAAAATAAATGGTTTATATCTATGTAAAACTGATTTTTTTTATATATAGTACTTGAGTATGCTCTTTCCAGAAATATGAATGTTTGTATTCTTAAATATAGATATGCGCGTGACAGCTACTTGAGAAGTTTATATTTAGTTATATTATGCATACGGTTCAGTTTCTGATATAAAAGGTTACTTTATTTATATTTATATTCAAGCTAATTAGTTTTCCGTGTATATATATTATGGTTGTATACTCATACAAGGTTCTGGACATGCTTTATAAACGCTAATACATATTAACTGTTGCATATGAGACATACATAAAAACTATATAAGCTTCTGTTTTAAGTTATTATTGTTTTCAATACAGTTTGCAAAGGTATTACATTACATGTTCAAAGTATGTATATATATATATGCTGCAGTTTCCTATGCATACTTTTGTCCAGTAAATGCTATATATGAACATTGTATTTTATAAGTTTGTATATATAGGTGTTATGCATGTGTACCTATGTTGTTCTAATGTACACATATGGACTGTAAAGATTTAAATGTTTATGTATTGGTACTTTGACTTTTGTGGGTATATATATAATATGGCCGAGTATGTACATGTAATTTTTCCAACATATGCTGTGTATAAATTGACATATTTGATTTTAATTTAAATAATGACTTTTATATATGATAATATTTGTTTTAAGATAAATTATTGAAGAATAACAATAAGTTATACATATATCATAGTGCATATATTTGTTGTATTCCTCAAGCTGATTCCAATTATCATCATCGATACAGTTCTAATTTATTTCGTCTATTCGTATTATCAGCTTGTTCGTCAAATTCGTGCAAATCTAGCGATCCTTTGGAATTCTTGGTTCAGTTTTTGTTTACTCTATCTAGCCTCGAAAGGTGAGCACTCACTCACGATTAACGTTCTTTTATTTATTAAATTTGATTTCAATTGAAACGACAATTGAAATATACTGCTGTTAGTTAATTACACCGTTATATATGCTATTGCCTGTATCAGTTCACCTGTGACACCTGACACCATTATCTGTTAATTGTTTATGCGATGATAATACCGTTTGGCTGATAATTTATTGATTTTTGATGTTTATATTGGACGTTAAAATTGTTAATGTTAAAATGATAAATAGTATGAAATTGAACTTGATATAGGATAGTTAAATGTTAAATTTGATTAACTGACATTTGTATAATATGACCCCTTTAACTGTTAAATTTATTGACACGTAGGATTTGTTTAATTACACTCTGAACCACTGAATGTATGTTGTTAAATTGATGATGTATGAAATTGTAAATAGATGACAAGTGAAAAACCGTAATGTAATAATCTTTAATCTACATGAAATAATAGTGTAGATTCTAGAAATAATTATATTAATTCGTACAAATAACAATGCGAATTAATACGATTATTTCGGGATTATTTGAATTGATTATTGGATTGATATTGATTGTTGTTATTGCTTGTTTATTTACTTTGACACCATCCCAGTTATCACACTGCAAGTTCCCTTTGTTATGCTTTGAATTTGAATTTAAATTGGAATCGGGTTGAAATGATAAATACCCAAATTGAACTTTGACCTAGGAAAGAAAATTAAATAAAACCCGATTGGTCAATAATTTGATTTAAAAATAAAACGAAGATTTTATTTGAATAAATAATATGGTTTTGAAATGAAGTTGGAATTTGAATTTAACGAAAGGAAAATGTTAATATTTAAATATGAAATAAAATGTTAACAATGTAATTGATGAAAGAACGATGTTTAATTTGAGAAATGATTGAATTAAGTTTGAAATTATAATTAAGTTTGAAATTATTAAACTTTGAAATGATTTAATAATTAAGTTTGAAATTATAATTAAGTTTGAAATTATTAAACTTTGAAATTATTTAATAATTAAGTTTTGAATTATTTAATAATTAAGTAAGATTGAATTATTTAATGATTAAATTGAATTGGATTTCTTTAAATAAGAGAAATTGAACTTTTGAATAAGTGAATTTTACTTCGTAAATAATTGAAATTGAGTTTCTTTATTAATTAAGTTTTGGAAAATTATTTAAGTAAGTAAATAAGTGAAATTGAATTTCTTTAACAAGAAGTAAAATGTGATTTTTTTTGAATTAATGTAAGACTTGTAATTGAAAGAATTGATTTGACAAATTTAGTTTAATTCAAAATTGTAAGTTCTGATTTAATGAATTGGAAATTTAATAAAAATTGTTTTGAATGATAAATTTACTTAACGAATATTGAATGAGATTGATAAATGAATTTGAAATTGATTTGAATGTTAGATTGAGTAATTTAAATGATTTCGGAATGAAACTGATATTTGCCAACTTGAATCAATATTTGAATGGTTTAAAATAGAAATTGAAAGTGAATTATAAGATTTTGAAATGACAATTTGGAAGTTTTGAAACGTAAATTTGGGAAATTGATTTTGAAAGACAAATGAGATGTTGATTTACGTATTGAAATTGAAATTGAAATTGATTTGGTTTTTGAAATATATAAACGACCAATCGGTGTAATAATTACGAAAGTTATTAAAGAGACCGGAATTCGGTTATGGGTATACTCTCTATCTAAACCGAAAACCACTTTAATAACTATGCGCGGAGTGATGATCCAGAATGAAGTGGTTGGAATGATGTACGTGTTGACTGAAGAAAGAGAACGATAATGGATAGCCTTGACACTTGTGTCAAATTGGAAATGACTAAAACAGGAGCTGTGCCGGGCCAATGGAGGATTGCTACCTCAAGTGGACACACTTCTTCGAACTACTTATACTTGTTGTCGATTGGTGCACCCTTGATTTTGGGAGTGTTGTTTCACGGTGTTGCGGGCGCTGCGGCGTTGCGTTCTCACCAGTCCGGATCAGGCGAACGGTAGTATCACTACCTTGGGTATTGCCTCATGTGCCTTGTCATACTTGTATTCCATTTATGCGCGACCACTACGAATTTGTTTTGTACCTTGAGTATATGGATTGCCCTCTGGTGACTTCCGGTTTTGGGGAAACTACGGTCTTGTATATGCTTGTGGGAATAAAAATGTGTTAAGGGTGGAATGGGCCATGACTTAACGCTATTTTGATATCTTTATATTACTGATAGACATTATCTACTTAGCGTATATTACTACCTAGTAGATAGTTTGACGGATCCTTGAAGGATGGTTATTCCAAACATCCTTTGAGTTACTTGTATTTCAATTGCTATTTCACTTGAGTTGGATTTATTAATATAAGAATGTTAATCCTGACTCGAGTGTCTTGTGTTTTTGCTTTACGCTCGGGTCAGACTGAGTGGTTCAGCTTTCGAGACTCACCTTTGGAGTTGGAGCTTCGCTTGGAGATCCAGCTATCTATCCGGCTTTCAGTATTCGATGATTCCAGTGATGCATTCTGATTTGTATCTGATGTATCGTGTTACTCTTCCGTTGTATCTAGTTTAACTCTGATGTATTGTATTATTCTTCTGTTGTAAACTCTGATGTATTTTATATATTCATATAGTAGCTTCATGAACTACTATCTCTTTTATTTCCGCTGCAATTATTACTCTGTGTCTGTGTTCTGTGATTTCTTTATTTACTGTATATGTTCAGTTTTGCCAAATTTAAATTAACAACGCGGTATTTTGAGCAATTCAACTCTGGCATGAGTGTCTACCTATACACTTATAATGGATGCGAATGGTCCAAAATGGCGGGTCGTTACAATGGAAATAAAAGAATTCATGCAACATGGAGGAGCCTACATACCCACTAACATATGGTCCATAATTAGAAGCACATACTTATGTTAACGGAGGCTTAAAGGCATGTTAGTGGGGATTAGTTATTTCCCTAATGATTACTTGGAGGTTACACTTTCTCAAGGGCATTTTATGTAATCCCCTAAAATATGAATTAGGATATTAAGCATGTATAAATACCATTATGTTTCATGTAATCATCTTCTTCTTTTCGTGCAATATTGTAGCCACAAATCAATGATAAATAAAATGTTTCTTTAATGGCTTTTTAGCCTTGCTCTTTACCTTCTTGCATTTTTATTTCATGCTTACCTTTATAGCTCTTTTATTCTATGCTCTCTTATTTACTTTGTGCTCTTTTTATTTCATGTTAGTAGTATAGATTTTATTATTGTAAGTAGTTTAATTTTATTTCATGCAAGTAGTTAGCTCTCTTTTCTTGTAATTAGCTCTCATTTTCCTTTTATTCTATATTGAAATCATTTTATGTTAACATGTTTTCAAATATGAGTAGCTAAACCCCTTCAATTTAGGGGAAATGAAGCTCTCATGAAACATATTAAATTAACATAATGATTTCATTTGTGATCTCTCTTATGTGCTTAATGGAAATTATGAATGATGGTGGTTTATGTTTCTTTTTTAGTGAATTTTGATAGCCTATGTTGACATCTCAAATAGGCTATGCTGAACTCCATATAAACATAAACTATTTGATCATTTGTCTAAGTGATTTTGATGATGAAAGTTAAGCTAGAATCAAAATCTGATGGTCTATGTTACTAATTCATAGTAAATAGATCATATTTAAATATATTTATTTTTAATTTTCATGTCATTTTCATGAGTGTTGATAAATGGGTTTGAATGGTGTGTTAGAGTTTGATGATTTAAGTTGTGCTAATTAATAGCACAAATAAATCATACTTATAATAAGCACATCTATCGTTTTTACTTAATATTTTAATGAGAGATTATAAGTGAATTTTGTGTTGATTTACATGAATGATTGGAAGTGGATTTGCCTTTAAATTACTCCTTATTATCATAGTTCTATTCGCTTTTGCTCTTGCTAATTTTCTATAGTTTTCTAGTTTAAAACAAACTTCAAAACTTTGGGATAATTTGATTGAGTATTATTAAAATTTAATTCTTTCCCTGCGGATCGATCCATACTCGCATACGTACTATGATTGTACTCCATGCGCTTGTAGTTTTTATAACGATTATATTTTAACGATGGTTTTCTAATCGATAGAAAATCCATTGTTTCAACAGCTAGCTTGATAATCATAGCAAAAATGTCAGCAACTAAATTAAAGAAAAGAAGTGATGAAGGGTCGCCTTGCCATAGTCCCCTTATCGATAGGATTTTATTTTCTAAAGTACCGTTAAGTATAATTTTGAATTTCCAATTTTCAACAGAGACATAATCCACCTACCCATCTAACATTGAAACCCCTAGCTATTAACAAATCCTTAGAAAAATCTCAATTAATTGAATCAAAAACTTTAGCAAAATCAAGTTTAAAAGCACACAAGTGATATTATTTTTACAACAATAATTAATAAATTCTTGAACAACCACTACCCCATCTGTAATGTTTCTACCTTTGATAAAAGTTGTTTGACTTTGGTTAATTAATTCGTTGATTTTAGTAATTAACCTATTAGCCAAACTTAGAAATGAATTTAAAAGAACAATTTAAAAATGGAATTGATTCGAAATCATTTAACTCATTTGCTCTCATTTTCTTATATAGTAAGATTAAATTAGCAAAACTAAAAAACGCAGTTGTAATGAACCATCAAAAAATTCATTAAACATTTTTTCTACATTATATTTTGAAACATTCCAAAAAAATTCGTAAAAAATAGAAAATCCATCAGGACCAGAAGATTTATCACTGGGCATATCCTTTATAGCTCTCAAATCTCCTCTTCTATAAATGGATTATACTATCCATCTAAAGCAATCCTAATGTCATTAGGATATAAATCGTCTCATTTAGCTCTAATCCTATGTCCATTCTTGGTTCCAAAATTTTCTTCATGGCAACTAGTAAATGCCCCTTTAATTCTTTCTGATAAAAATATCTCAATATTATTAATTAAAGTGACAATTAGGCTGAAGGGCTTCTCATTCCAGGATAATAAGTTTTAAGTACGACACTTCTACATAATTAGTTTCAAGGACAATTTACAGGAAAATGGTAGATCCATTTATCATTTTAAGTTGTACAGAAAAATGATAAATTCATATATCATTTTTCCTATATAATTGAAAAGGATAACTTTGTTTTATCATTTTTCTGTAAATTGTACTTGAAACTAATTCTTTCAGGAGTGTTGTCCTTGAAACTTATTACCTTGGACTAAGAAGACCTTTGAGTGAACATCTCCTTAAAATAGAATTGAAAATGATTCAGAGTCGATCAAATTACTTGACCGCCTTATGGGTGTCGGAGAGGTAATGTCTAGGCTTATGTTTGGAAAACCAGTTTCCTGCTCTCCCTGGTTATCCGGACTGGCCCGACGGATGGGATAGTAAATTTGATTTACTCATATCAAAATTTTCCAAAGTATAAAGGATATAATTCTCCAAATGTAAATAACTTGGATTTTATGGAGATAATCTTCTTGTAGTTTTTGTTAAAGCCCGAAGAGGGAACTCATACTATTCGTGGAATTTAAAAGGTGCTTTCACCGTTATTCCGCCCATAGTATTTGTTGAATATGGGAATTGATATTGAGTAAAATTAGATGATTTCCAAAGATTCTTCTCACTTAATATTTAGGGGTTTTGGATTAACATCCTATATAACATGGTTTTAAACCAAATTAAAAAATTTAGTTTTGAATTAGGAAATCTTTGTTAAGATTTAAATGAAATGAATTAGAAATATTTTTCTAAGTAAAAGGTGAAAGGGTTTGGAATTATTCCACGATTCAAAAAGGTTTAAATAAATAAAAGGATTTGATAAATGAGGCTTGATGATTCCATATACTCTGAAAAAGATAAAGAAATATTTCAATGAATATATCTCTAAGAGATATCTATGAATGAATAAAAATATGAATTAAATTGAATGATGATTGATAATCACATATGAACTTAACATCTTTTTAATCGATGATTGGTTCAGAGGAACCGGGGTCGGATTTGGGTAATTCCTATCCAAAGACCACTTCGAACCAATTTACGTATTCGAAGTGAAGACATGGATATGATATTTGATATTTTCATAACGAAGGACTGCTTGTTGATCATTTGGGGATAAACTCCCAATATACATATAGTAGCAGTAGTCTCTTTGTTATGAAATATCCAATGCAAGGACTAATCACTACTAATCCTAGGAGTAACTTCCGACAGGATGTGGTAGGAGAGTGCCTTCGGTTGTCCTGTTCCTGGACAACTTGCATGGATGGATGTCTTACGTTGCAATTGTAATTACATTGGTTGATTTCTATGAACGTATAATCTGATTGGTGGCGGAGAAGGAAACTTCTCTTAGCTTAACACCCTTTCCTAAGGAATACGAGCTCAGGAGTTATACGTTTGTAAAAATCAGTTGTGTGATTATCGATTGGCAATGTGGTATTCAAAGTGGAATGTGCTATGAGTAAGGTAATCATTACCTCAAGCCTCATCACCCAAAAATGACAAAAACAGGGTAGATGTGGCAGAGCTAATTTGGTTGCTCCCATTAGGATATAGTCATCACCTTTCTAGATATATTTATTCCCGCTATGACGTCGGGTTTTAAATTATTGTGGTGTATGCAAAGAGAGATCTTGGATAGGTCGGGAATGACCATGGTGATGGCATATTCGGTACTATCTATAGTAAAGATAGGCCGGTTCTTTGTTGGTACAGGTTGGAGCCTTAGGTGCATTTTTCTAGAGATGTACTGTCGGAAGGTAGTCCCTTACCTTATCATTGTATGGAAGTCCATTCTCCAATAAGTGCTTTCGGATTTGATTGTAGAGCCTAGTATGCTGGAATTTAATAATGTAACAATTTCGGCTAAGATTATGTATACTTACTTGAAAAGTGTTTTCATAAGAATATCATTAAAAATAATATCCACATATTCTGCATAGCAAATGTTTTGGTTATCATAAGGTAAAAAACCGGTTCCGTGTTTATGTGCGGCATGGTCTTATGAGATACCTTCTGTTTTCAAACATCTTATTTTGAGTTTCTCACACCGGTCCCATGACTGACCCGGAGTTTATTTTCTTTTCCGCTTAAACTCTGGGTGCCTTATTTTCCCAGGCAGCCAACTAGTTAGGTAAACTTGGAGCATTTTGGAATGGAGCACGGAGCACAGAGCATTTTGGGTCTTTTGTTGAAGTCATCTACTACTCCCCGCTGTGTCTATATTATGTATAAGTATCTATCAGCACTGTAAGGATATGTCATTATAACTATCCTAGCTGGGTTAGTACCTATCATAACTTTGATGGAACAATTTGGAGTAATTGCATATACCACTCATATGTATAATTATGTGTTAAATGCGATGTGAGATTCTATTATTGTCTTATCTTCTATCTTTATTTCTTTACCCCATGATAATCTGCCTCTCCGGCACTTGGATTACGGCACGTGAATACTGAGGATGTATTAGTGTCGATTTCTGAGGGTTGAGGAGGTGGGTCATCACATTTGGTATCAGAGCTTATGGTTGAGCGAATACCTAAGCCTAGATGGGGTCAACTCATTAGAGATAGGGTTAGTATTACCCTAGAATGAGTTTAATCTTAGAGACCGCATATTTGAAATTTTATTCGAATAAGTTTATTCGAGCTTATACCCATTCCCTGAAATAATTTCATCCATATTTCTAAAGATGTTCCCTTACTATATGAAGATAGTAGAAGATGAGTAATAGAAGAGGATGAAGGGGAGGTAGCAACACTATGACTACTAACGGTCGATCAAATGCTACAGTAATGGAGGAAGTGGTAATTCCCATGGCACCTCAAGTTAACTTTGCCGCTCTTTGCAAAGATTATACCAACTTGGGGGGAAAGCCATTCCAAGGCATAAAATCTATTATTGAAGTTCAAGCTTGGCTCAGATCCTGTGAAAAAATCTTTAAAGAATTAGACATTGATGATAATTGAAAGAGATTCTTGGCCTCCTGGCAATTGAAGGATAGGTCTCTAGCTTTGTGGGAGTCCGTTACTCTTAATGAATCCGAAGATAATTTCTCTTGGGCAAGGTTTAAACAAGTTTTTGAAGAACAGTACATGCCCACCGCTGGCAAATCCCACCTCTATAGAAGTTTCATGGATCTAAAACAAGAAGCGATGTCTGTGGAAGAGTGTTTGCACAAATTCAATGAATTGTCTCGCTTTGGGCCTGGATTGATGGACACGCCTCTGAAGAAAAATGAGATGTTCATTTCTGGGATGAAGGAGCAGTATCAGGATAGGATGACCGCCCATGTTAAAGGAACCTTTGTGGATTTAATAGATATGGGTTTCCGTTAAGAAGCTTTGGATAAGTGGAATCCAGTCGCAACCCAAAACAACAACAACAAGAGGAAGTTCAATAACAATGAAAAGAAGCCATGGCAAGGCAAGCCCGGAGGAGGATCTTAGGAAAACCGTTTTAAAGATGTTGAATGTTTTAATTGTGGAAAGAAAGGCCATTATTCAAAGTACTGCAGGAGTTCCAAGGTTCAAAGGCAGTAGCAAGGAACCGTCTCTCCTATGGTGCAGAAAAGTCTCTACCATAAATGCCATCAACCCAGCCATTGGAAGAACAAGTGCCCATTAATGAAGAAAGGAGAGCAGGTTAAGGTCTATACTATCAAAGACAAGCCTTCAACCTCTACTGATGTAAAAGGCAACGGAGTTCTTGAAGGTAATATTTACGTCAATGATGATTTAGTTAAAGTATTATTTGATATTGGGGCTTCCTATAGTTTTATTGCTAAAGGATTGGTTAATAGATTAAAATTGATCATAAAAATAGTAGATACCCCTATTTGCGTGTCAAATCACATTGGCGGTGCAACTAATCTTTGTATGATTTGTGAAAACGTCCGAGTTACTCACCTCTCCCAAAAAGTTTTCATACGACCTATTTGTTCTTGACTTTATTGGGTTTGAAGTTTTGCTCGGTATGGATTGGTTATCCAAGAAAAAGCTATCCTTGATTGCGTTAAAAGGACGGTAACTTTGTGGACCAACTTCAGGAAATTTATAGAAATATCTTATGAAGAACCTAGTCCGGTAAGGGATAATTTCATGTATGCACTAGACTCATCCCAAAAAGGTTTGGAGACAATACCAATTGTCAAGGAATTTCAGGATGTTTTTGAGGAAGTTAAAAGTTTGCTCCCGCATCGGGAAATTGAGTTTCGAATTGACTTAATTCTTGGTGCAAGACTCGTTATTCACCCTATTCGAAGGATGGCCCCGAAGGAAAAGATTGAGTTGGCAAACCAAAACCGATGAGTTGTTAAAAAAAAGGACTAATTAGACCTAGTCGCTCAAGTTGGGGCGCAATGGTAGTTTTCGTAGCTAAGTTTGATGGCTCCCTAAGGCTTTGTGTAGACCATCGAGACCTAAATAAGCAAACGATTAAAAACAAGTATCCTCTACCCCGCATAGATGACTTATTTGATCAACTTCATGGTGCCCGAGTATTCTCACAAATGGATTTAGCCATAGGATTCCATCAACTAAGAATAACTGAGGATGGCATTCCATTAACTGCATTTAGGGGTCCGAATTGCTTCTACGAATGGTTAGTTATGCCTTTTGGGTTAACTAATGCACCTGCGTATTTCATAGACCTTATGAATAGAGTATTCAGAGATGTGCTAAACAAATTCGTGTTGGTTTTTATTAACTACATTCTTATCTGTTCCAAAACCGAGCAAGAACACGAAAGGCATTTGGAGATTGTGTTGGAAATATTGCGGAGAAATGTACTTAAAGCTAAATTCTCGAAATGTCACATTTGGGAGAAAGAAATAAGATTCCTTGGGAATATTGTGTCAGGAGAAGGGATCTCAGTAGATCCAGAAAATATTTCAGCTATACAAGATTGGAAGCAACCACAAACCCCGAAGGACATCCGCAACTTCTTAGGATTGGCAGAATATTACCGGAGATTCATTCAAGACTTCTCCAAAATTTCCTCCCATCTAACAAAGCTGACTATGAAGGATGTTAAATTTGAATTGACACCAAAATATGAAGAAGCATTTAAGGAACTCAAGAGAAGGTTGACTACCGCTCCAGTCCTAGCTATTGCTGATGAAGGCGGCGGTTTAACTGTATATACTAATGCTTGTGGGGAAGGAGTAGGTGCTGTTCTGATGCAGCATGGAAAGGTCGTCGTTTATGCAAGCAGACAACTAAAGACTCATGAGAGGAATTATGCAACACATGACTTAAAACTATTAGCCATTGTGTTCACATTAAAAATATGAAGGCATTATCTACTGGGTAAGAATTCCTTATAGTTTATTACAAATAAACTTTGGTTGACCCTAGCAAATAACGTTCCTTCTTTAAATAGGTGAAAAGTTTGAGCTCTTCACAGATCACAAATCTTTGAAGTATCTTTTCACTCAGAAGGATTTGAATGTGAGACAGCAACATTAGTTAGAATTTCTTGCATCATATGATCTTGACATCTTATACACACCCAGGAAAGCCAATGTAGTGGCGGATGCGCTAAGCAGAAGACATTCCGTTATAGCTTATATAGTGGTACGTCCAACCTTGATTAACCGTACAAAAGAGAGTCAGCTCAAGGATGCAATCGTTTCGAGAATAGCTAGGGAAGTAGAGGAGAATATAATACCAGGAAGATGGATAGGATTCAAAGTAGATGAGCAGGGAATCTTAAGAATGAATGGAAGGATATGTGTTCCCAATGTCGATGGGATAAGGTAAGAAGTTTTAACAGAATGTCATAATTCTTGACTTTTTGTACATCCCGAAGTTACTAAAATGTATCGAGATATGAAGATAACTTTTTGGTGGGATGGCATAAAGAGAGATATCTCTATCCATATTAGCAGATGTGCAAATTGTCAATAGATCAAAAGTGATCAGCAAAAGCCTGCTGGATTACTCCAACCTCTCGAAATTCCGACTTGGAAATGGGACCAAATATCGATGGATTTCATCGACACCTTACCACGCAAAGGTAAATGGCAGCATTTGGGTAATCATAGATCGATTAACCAAGAGCGCACATTTTATCCCAGTAAAAGCAACGAGAAATGCTGCAAGTCAGGCAAAAATATACATAAGGGAAGTAGTTTGATTGCATGGTGTCCCCAGTAGTATAGTCTGTGATCGAGACCAAATCTTTACTAGTAAGTTCTAGGAGGCATTGCAAATAGCTTTAGGAAGTAAGCTAAACATAAGCACCGCATATCACCCCCAGACCGATGGGCAAACTGAGAGAGTAAATCGGGTGTTGGAGGATCATCTAAGAGCTTGCATCTTAGATTTCGGAGGTTCATGGGAAAGCTACCTCCATCTGATAGCTCTTACAATATCAGTTATCAGGCTAGTATATGCATGTCCCCGTATGAGGCTTTGTATGGTCGTCCATGTAGATCCCCAACATGTTGGATCGAGACCAAAGATCGATTAGTACTAGGTCCTAACATGATTAGAGAAGCTTCAGAAAAGGTTGACATGATTAGAAAAAAGATGAAAGAAACCCAGAGTAGGCAGAAGAGCTATGCTAATCAAAGGAGGAGGAATTTAGAGTTCTTAATTAGAGATTATGTATTCCTGAAAGTTTCTCCAGTGAGAGGAGTGGTAAGATTTGGTCGGGCAGGGAAGTTAGCACCTCGATTTATTGGACCTTTTCCCATTCTCGAAAGGATTGGCCCATTAGCTTATCGTGTGGAACTGCCCGAAAGGTTATCTGGTGTACACAATGTCTTTCACGTATCTCACCTACGAAAATATTTGCATGATCCAGAGCAGATTATAGAAACACCTACCCAAGAAGATTTAGAAGTTGAACCTAATTTGGCAGTTATCAGGCGGCCAATGCGAATCGTAGATGACGACGAGAAGCGATTAAGGAGGAAAGTTGTAAAATTGGTTAAAGTCCAATGGAGTGGTGATGCAGCAGACTGCACATGGGAAATAGAAGAAAGAATGCTTAAAGCCTATCCTGAGTTTAGAATGGATACGTAGTTGTATGTGTATGGTGTACTCACCGGCTTGTGGTGATGTCACTTGCTATATCTTATACATATGTATCACTTCGTTATATATATATATTTGTCTTCGATATATCTTCTTCTTATCCTTAATTTCGAGGACGAAATTCTTTTAAGGAGGGAAGTATGTAATGACCAGTAAATTATCGCTTCAGGAAAAATTTCAAAATATTCAAAAATAAGATTTTTGAACATAAGTGATGATGTTTTGAATAATAAATAATATTGGTGATCTTATTTTGAAGAAATATTTATAAAGAAATATATACACTTTTAAATATCGATAAAATAACCGAAAATTGTTCTATCAATAAACAGCTCTTCGGCCATCTGGCATCGCGCGCCAAGCTGGATACATACACTCATTTGTATATATGAATGCAAAAAAGAAATAAAATAATTTATTTATTTATGGAAAAATTAATTGTATTTATGACATCGTTGAAGATATTATCATTTCCAATTAATTGATTTTTGAATTTAAATATAGTTTAAATCTTTTAATAATTATTTTAATTATTAAGTAAGCTCTTTAATTCCTTATACAGTCGTCTAAACCCGAGATGAGAAAACTCCTAAAATTATTGTATTATATGCTATTGGATGTTATATATGTTTGATTATGATTATTGATGATGGTTGTTTAATATGAATGTTGAATATATATGCAAGTCACGAAAATACACGTCGATAAACACAAAGGAAATCACTTTCCTTTATTTAATGAATTAGTGTATATGGAATGTTTAAACCTCTTAAAAATGGTTTAATATGATTTAGAAATGTTTTATAAACATTTAAAAGTATTTTGGAAAATTTTAAATGAATATTGAAAATTTAGTCAAAATTAGGCGCGTCGCGTAATGGTAGTTCGCGATTTCGCATCATAAAAGTCAAATGTGTATAAAAAAATGGAATTTAGCTCGGAATTCTTCGATATAAGAATTTTTCGAACTATTATATCCATAGTTTTCAAGCAAAAATAATAAATTGAGATTTCGATAACTAGATTTTGAAATATGAGTAAAACAAGTTTTTGTAAAAATCACGGTTTTACATTTTGGAATCCATAAAAGAATTTCTTTGAAAATGATATATTAAAATTGTTTAAAAATATAAAATAAATTCTAAAAATATTTTAAAATGTTTTAAAAGTGATTTGAGTTATAAAAACGAATTTCCAAATGATAGAAAAGTCGTTTTGATCAATATAGCTTAAAAAGCATTTTCCGCGGCACTTATCTATAACTTTTGAATGTAATTTTAAACGTAACCGTTCTTTTCCAAATCTTTTTTAAATATTTTCAAATGATTAATAAAGTATTTTAAAGATGATTTGAATTATTTATGGAATGGTTGAATATTAAATGATTCAGAGTCGATCAAATTACTTAACCGCCTTATAGGTGTCGGAGAGGTAATGTCTAGGCTTGAGTTTGGAAAACCAGTTTCCTACTCTCCCTGGCTATCCGGACTGGCCTGATGGATGGGATAGTAAATTTGATTTACTCAGATCAAAATTTTCCAAAGTATAAAGGATATAATTCTCCAAATGTAAATAACTTGGATTTTATGGAGATAATCTTCTTGTACTCTTTGTTAAAGCCCGAAGAGGGAACTCATACTATTCGTGGAATTTAAAAGGTGCTTTCACCGTTATTCCGCCCATAGTATTTGTTGAATATGGTAATTGATATTGAGTAGAATTAGATGATTTCTAAAGATTCTACTCACTTAATATTTAGGGGTTTTGGATTAACATCCTATATAACATGGTTTTAACCCAATTAAAATTTTTAGTTTTGAATTAGGAAATCTTTGTTAAGATTTAAATGAAATGAATTGGAAATATTTTTCAAAGTAAAAGGTGAAAGGGTTTGGAATTATTCCATGATTCAAAAAGGTTTAAATAAATCAAAAGAATTTGATAAATGAGGCTTGATGATTCCATATACTTTGAAAAAGATAAAGAAATATTTCAATGAATATATCTCTAAGAGATATCTATGAATGAATAAAAATATGAATTAAATTGAATGATGATTGATAATCATATATGAACTTAACATCTTTTTAATTGATGATTGGTTCGAAGGAACCGGGTCGGATTTGGGTAATTCCTATCCGAAGATCGCTTCGAACCAATTTACGTATTCGAAGTGAAGACATGGATATGATATTTGGGATTTTCGTAACGAAGGACCGCTTGTTGATCATTTGGAGATAAACTCCCAATATACATATAGTAGCAGTAGTCTCTTCGTTATGAAATATCCAATGCAAGGACTAATCGCTACTAATCCTAGGAGTAACTTCCGACAGGATGTGGTAGGAGAGTGCCTTCGGTTTGTCATGTTCTTGGAGAACTTGCATGGATGGATGTCTGACGTTGCAATTATAATTACATTGGTTAATTTCTATGAACGTATCATCTGATTGGTGGCGGAGAAGGCAACTTCTCTTAGCTTAACACCCTTTCCCGAGACATACGAGCTCAGGAGTTATACGTTTGTAGAAATCAGTTGTGTGATTATGGATTGGCAATGTGGTATTCAAAGTGGAATGTGCTATGAGTAAGGTAATCGTTACCTCAGGCCTCATCACCCGAAATGACAAAAACATGGTAGATGTGGCAGAGCTAATTTGGTCGCTCCCATTAGGATATAGTCATCACCTTTCTAGATATTTTTATTCCCGCTATGACGTCGGGTTTTAAATTATTGTGGTGTATGCAAAGAGAGCTCTCGGATAGGTCGGGAACGACTGGGGTGATGGCATATTCGGTACTATCTATAGTAAAGATAGGCCGGTTCTTTGTTGGTAGAGGTTGGAGCCTTAGGTGCATTTTTCTAGAGATGTACTGTCGGAAGGTAGTCCCTTACCTTATCATTGTATGGAAGTCCATTCTCCAATAAGTGCCTTCGGATTTGATTGTAGAGCCTAGTATGCTGGAATTTAATAATGTAACAATTTCGGCTAAGATTATGTATACTTACTTGAAAAGTGTTTTCAAAAGAATATCATTAAAAATAATATCCACATATTCTACATAGAAATTGTTTTGGTTATCATAAGGTAAAAACCTGTTCCGTGTTTATGTGCGGCGTGGTCTTATGAGATACCTTTTGTTTTCAAACATCGTATTTAGAGTTTTTCATACCAGTCCCATGACTGACCCGGAGTTTTTTTTACCCTTAAACTCTGGGTGCCCTATTTTCCCGAGCAGCCAACTTGTTAGGTAATTTTGGAGCATTTTGGAATGGAGCATGGAGCACAGAGCATTTTGGGTTTTTTGTTGAATTCATCTATTACTTTCCGCTGTGTCTATATTATGTATTAGTATCTAGCACCACTATAAGGATAGGCCCTTATAACTATCCTAGCTGGGTTAGTACTTGTCGTAACTTTGATGGAACAATTTGGAGTAATTGCATGTACTACTCATATGTATAATTATGTGTTAAATGCGATGTGAGATTCTATTATTGTCTTATCTTCTATCTTTATTTCTTTACCCCATGATAATCTACCTCTCCAGCATTTGGATTTACGCCACGTGAATACTGAGGATGTATTAGTGTCGATTTTTGAGGATCAAGGAGGTGGGTCGTCGCATATTTAAATTTCTTAGTTCTTCTATTTTGTTCAACATAATATCTTATTAGTAAATTATCCTTTTTTGTTCTAGTGTTGCCAAAAATATCTTTGTTTCAGTTTTTAAGAAAGTTTCTTAAATCCCTAAGTTTCCTTACGAATATTATAGCTATATATTTCCTGAAAATATATAATTATGTTTGCTCATAGAAAGCTATTCATTTGCAATTAGATCTATAAAATTATTTTCTAATGGCCGCATCTTTTCAAATCAAAAATTATTATTCATAATATTTTGGTTGGTGCAAGATAAAATAATTGGATAATGGTCCAAGTAGATACTACAAAGCTCAATGACCTTATAAATAGGAAATTTATCTTCCACTTCATCAATGATAAAAAATCTACCAAATAGTGAAACTGATGCTTCTTCCCTACTATTTGACTAAGTGAATCGTATATTGCTTCACTCAATTAAGTTACTATCCGAGTAAATTGATCAAACTCCATCATATTGGAAAAATCACCTTCTCCATGAGATCATTCCCTTGAAATCTAGTAACATTAAAATCTCCACCCATTACCTAATGATATGGAGTGAGTGATCTAATCTCATGACACTTGCTCTAAAGAACCCGACGATCTTGGAATTTGGCCAATAAAAATTTGTTACATTAGAAATGAGCCATTGCTAAGATCAATGAAAACTAGACGCATCGAGCGAGTTTTAACTGTAGATTGTAAAAGTTTAACACCGTAACGACCCATAATTTCACCACATTAATTTCTGAATATTTAAGTAATTTTAAATATTCCAATAGTATGTTTTATAATTAAAATAAAAAACTTTTAAATAATAAATATTGAAGATTAAACGGTGTTCAAATTTAGTTTACAAAAATATTTAGTTCGATGAAAAACAGAAAATATGACCGGAAACTTTTTTCCGAATTTTCGATGTTTCATCTTATAAAAGTTGTTTGAAATGTTGTGAGCCTTGTTTATATTTGAAATAACATTTAAATGGTTAAGAATGTAAATTAGTTAGGACATATTGGTATATACATGGTATGTATACTTAAGTATATACATGTATATACTAAAAAATGCCTTAGGAGACATAATTTGATATTTTGGCAACTAAGTACAAAACATGTTTAAACATGTTTTCTTTGACATGATGAGGGGGGACAAGGTGGAGGCTAAAATAGCATGTGTAGTGTAGGGTGTTGATGTGGAAAAACAATGTGGAGGGTAAAGGACATAGGGTGTTTAGGTAATTTACATTTTCACCTGCTTATAAATACCCCTTTCACTTCATCAATTTCACCTCTTTTACTTCTGCAATATCTTTCTCAAAGCTTAATCAAATGGAGCATTTATTTTTTTCAAACCGTAGCAAATTCATGTGGCTACAACTTTTATTTATACCACTTCTTCTAATTTTGAGCTTAACCATGTCCAAAGTTCATTTCTTTATAGATCATTTTCGTACCCAGAATTTCATGTCCGAAAATGGTCCTTCATCTTTTGACCATATCTTCTTCAAATATAACTATAATTGAGTGATTCTTTTTTCAAAATTTTAGAGAAAATAATTTTAAAAAACTTTTCTCTTGACTAAATTTACAAAATCC
Organism: Allium fistulosum; assembly: GCA_030737815.1. Classification (NCBI taxonomy): domain Eukaryota; kingdom Viridiplantae; phylum Streptophyta; class Magnoliopsida; order Asparagales; family Amaryllidaceae; genus Allium; species Allium fistulosum. Next base: position 1,026,171,905 of record CM060906.1, read on the forward strand.
AAGAGCAAATATTCCAAAAACCACTTGTAAAATGACCTATGTTCGGGTTCATTTTTGGGAGTTTGATGCTTATCCAAAGTCACTCCACCTTATCACAACAAGTTTCACTTCCTTCTTCTTTCAAGGCCGAGCCTACCTAGTGTATTGAAGGTCCAAGACTCCATCTTTTACTTTGGAATAGAAGTGCTAGGTCATAACCTAAGTTAGCGAGAGTTTGGATAGCTTTCGGTGAGTAAAACTCTTAACTTTTTTTGGGAAATATTTTTCTTTACTCATATTCTGATATATATTGCTTGCTTGGTTTGGATATGATGTGAATTTGTTCATGGTTGGTTTGGAAATGTATATGTGTGATGGATGCAAACATGTTATGTAAATGTTAGTTAGCAAACTAGTTGGTAAGTAAAATTTTACTCTAAAAAAACCAAAGCTTTAAAACTATATTCATGTTCATATTTATTGCCTATGAATGCTTATTGTATGTATGCCTAAACCATTGCTATGTGATGTTTGGTTGTGTTGATAATATTATAAACTAGTTTGCCGAACTGCCCATATAGCGATAGTCGCTATATCGGCACTTTTAGAAAATCACTTCTTATTAAACCATTTAGTTTCATCTTCGTGCTTGGAATTGTTTTACAAGTTAAGTAAGATTTTGATTAATGACATTTTCAAAAATAATTAATTATTTTAATGATGATTATTTAATTTAATTAATTATTTAATTAATAAGGATTAAGGTTAACTAATTAACTTATTAATGATGTGTTTTAAATTTAACTAATTACTTAGTTATTGATGTTTTAAATTTAATTAATCATTTTACTTAATGATGTTTAAGGATAATTAATCTTTTGAAAATGATGGCTTAAAGTTAATTAATCAATTAATTAATGATGTTTTAAAATTAATTAATCTTTTTAATTAATGAAATTTAAAAGGAAATCAACTTGTTTTAACTTTAATTAATCTTTCCTTAATGATGGTTTAAATTGATTAATCATTTTAAAATAATGATATTTAATTATTAATTAACTGATTTAGTTAATTATATTAAAATATTATTAATTAATTAAATTAATGATGTTTTAAAGGTGATTTACCCTTTTTATATAAAGGTTATTGGAGTTAATTAATCAACTCAATTTATGAAGTTTCAAAGTGAATTTATCAAAGTAACAAGGATGTTTTGACTTTGTTATTCATTGAAATAATGATAATTAATTATTCATTAATTTAATTAATTATATTTTAATAATTAATTGGATTAATAAGGTTTAAAGTGGTTTACCGTTTTTATTATATAAAGTCATTTGAAGTTCAAAAATCAAATTGTGTGATGAAGTTTAAAGTTAATTAATCAATGTAATAACAATGTTATAAGTTATTACATCCTTTTTAAATTGATGTTTTAAAGTTAGTGAACTCTTTTAACAAAGTGTTTTAAAGCTAATACTTGTAATGTGAGGCCAAACACGAATTTGGTTTTTTAAAAGAAAAGGTTTTATTCGTTTATGGAAATGAATTAATTTCCGTAAAGCTATTCACTTATATGGAAACGATTTCGAAAGTTGAGAATAATAGTGAGACATGTCACTATTTCGAAAGTTGAGAATAATAGTGAGACATGACTTTGAGGTAAAACTACCTTGACTTGTCTGATATTATCGTTAATTAAGAAATAGTACAAGCTGGAATTCGATGAGTGGTGATAAGTATACAAGACTTAATTTCCACATACAATCGTTTTATATCCTCGATAGTTTGTTTCTCAGCTATCGGTTATTTCAGCTTCTTTATTATCGTCATTCTAAGACGATGTGTTGGTCTATTGAGCTTTCTTATCCTTTTTTGGAAATGATTAAAACCAAAGAGCGAGTGGGGGCCAAGCTATGTGGGGTTGCTCCCATTAGGGTATCTTATCCACTCTAGATTGGATTCGGTGTTGCGCATTGAGATGTGAAATACTCGGATACTCGGTAATAGTTGGCGGGGTTTGGCTTGGAGGTTTCCGAGAGCCATCGGAGTTCTAAAGTATATTTCTAGAGGTATACTTTCGGTAAGGGGGGCACACCCTCCTAGTCATTGTTGGAAAATTTCCTTTTCTCATTTGATTCAAACCTTTGAATCTGTTTTATTTAATTACAACGGGAATAGTCAACCACTCTTTGGGTGTTCAATTATTGATTTTGTCCATTCTATCGAGTTTAGACGGTTATCTTGTTTAGTCCATTCTATCGAGTTTGGACTGTTGTCTTGTTTTATCCATTCTATCCAGTTTGGATTTTTATTCAGACTATTTCCATTCTTTCAAGTCTGAATTGTATCCTAATTGTACCCATCATCTATGTTTGGATTGGTTCCCTATGGTTCATTTCCATTTTTTTATGTTTGGTTGTTGTTTATGTAGGAGAAAACCTGTTCCGTGTTAGCGGCGTGGTCCCACATATTATTGCTTAAATACACTCCATTTGTTTCATAGTTTAACTCATACCAGACATTTTGTCCGAACCAAGTTGTTTATTTTCCCTAAACTCTCGGGTACTCAATTATACTTGGGTAGTCCGAGAATAGAAGGTTTTCTTTGGAACTCTTTGAAGACAGTGATCGAGCAGGCGGCTCCTTAGTTATCCAGTTATTTATTTTCGCTGTATGATTATGTAGATGTATTTTGTATCTTAAAAATGTAAAGTCGGAATGTATAGCTGCAAATTTGTTAGATGTAGTACTTTTTTATATAACTCTGATAACTCCCTATAAGGAGTAATCTTTTGTACTATATCAATTTATATTATACATAACCTTTCCACATTCCGCTGTGAGGTTTATCTATTTTGTCTTGTTCTGTTCTTTATTTTACCCCAAGACACCTTATCTTTCAGATGCTTGGACAATGACACACGAATACCGAGGATTTATTGAGTGTTGTTCCTAGGGATCAAAAAGGTGGGTCGTCACAGATGGTATCATAGCTTAGGTTTAGCGAACCCCAAAGCCCTGGTGAGGTAAACTCTATAACGACCCGTATTTTTCTGATAATTAAAATATCAAATTAAATAAGATTTTGGAAATTTAATGTTGCTTGAATGTTAATAACAAATATTTTAATGTAATATCAATCAATTGGTATAATTGTAAAGTTAAATTGGTTAGAAATTTTAAATAAGGAATAAATTAAATGTTGGATTTAATATTGAAATTATATGTTATAAATTAGGATAGGTTTATTAAGGAATATGAAATCAATTAATTAGCGTTGTTTGTAAACAATAAACAAAGAAATGTGTTTGAAATTGTAAATTGTAACAATTGTTTAATTATCGTTTCATTATTTAATCTGTTGAAATTAAATTGGAAATCAATAGCAATTAATCTACTTAAATATTGCAGTTAATATGAATTAAAATGATAACTATAGACTACTAATGTAATTAAACATAAACCAATGTTAATTTTATCCATAAGATGATAGTTGATTGAATAATTAGATGTAAATAAAAATAAATGAATTTATTTGAATTAAAATTGAACACTGTAATTAGTGTAATATCTAATAATAAATCTGACATGGAAATTTGTTTTAAAACGGTTTTAAATTACTAGGTAATCAAAAATGATAAAATTTGTTAGTTAAAAAAATTTGAATTTGAAAAGTGATAATAATAATTTATTTAATTAGCGTGAAAATAGCCATTTTGGCCACTGTCTCGGATTTCGATGAAACTAGTTTCATCGGATCCGTAACAGTGAATTATTATAGGATTTCAAGTTTCATAGTAATCAGACTTGTCGTTTGATCGTGCGGGCTCGAAACGCATAAAAATCAATTTAAGGAATTCAATTTAAATAAGCTGATTTTAAAAGCTAACTTCTGCATACTTTTGAATTAGGGTTTGGAACTTGTTCCATTGAGTTTAAAAATATCAAAAACATCTATTTTAATATATGGGATGATCCACTTTCGTTTCGGAAGCGGAACGGGCTTTTCGGGTCATTATTGTCGTTTCGAACCAATTCGGTAGGTTCATTCTTTCTTATCGGGCCTTGTTTATATAAATAAACTTTGTTTCTCAAACCCTAGCAGCCATTCAGTTATTCTGTACGTACAATTTTATCTTCCTATTCCTTTCTTCTAGTGGCAGAAACAAAATTCCAATTACATACCCTAATTCAATTCCGAATTCAAATCGAAAAATCAAACTCCTCAAAACTATGTCATATTATATATAGTTGGAAAGCTCTTGATGAGCACAATCTACTGCATTGAATCGTTTTAAAATTTGGTTCATCGTTTGGCCCGAAATCGAGGATGAACCTCGGCCGTCTATTTTAGGTTTTCGCGATCCAACGGTGGATCTTCGTCGAAACGACGATCAAGAGGCGCCATGGTGTAGAGCTCGGCGAATGGAGGCCATCCATGATGTTCGCTATTGAAGTAGGCTCCTTGATTCACCAGAAATCGAGCATGTTTGTTACATGTGGGGGGCGGCGGCATTGGCCGTAGGGATGGTCGGAGGGTGGTGCGAGTTGCCTGTGGAGGCGGCTCTTCTTGGTCGTGATGATGGAGCATGTCTATCTGGTCGACGATGGGTATTGCAACGTGTGGCAAGCGGTATAGGTGGCGGCTTGTTTGGGTTTGTACGAGACTGCTTTAGGGTTTCGTGTTCTGAGCATGTGGTTCAACGTGGATGACGTGGCTGTTGAAGAGAGGGTAATGCTATTGTTTTTTTATTTAAATTTCAATTGTCGAATGTTCTAACGTATATAACTTTCTCATACGAGCTCGGATTCACACACGGTTTTCTCCATTTCCATTGCATCGGAATTCCGAACATTATGGAACAGGTTCAGTCGAATTCTGAGACTGTTGAAATTTGGGCCTTCGTTTGGATTTTAAATCGATTTGAAATCAAAGGTGAGTGTTTTAACCCACTAACGACTATAAATTATCTTATGTCAGTTAAATTAAATTTATGATGTGATTAGAAATTGATTGATCGCTGTTTGGTATATTCAATCTGTCATTCCAGTTAAATCTGACTTATTGAATTTAATCGTTATTTAAATTAATATTGAATTTAAGATAGTCAATTAAATACCTATGGATGATAATCAGTTAATTGATGTTATTTATTGGTTGATTTGAATGATGATTGTGATGGATGTTTGATTGTTGATATTTTGTATGATTTGATGTATGTTTAAATTATATATGGTTATCACACTGCAAGTTCCCTTAGTTTATTGTTAGTAAATCACCATGGTTTGAAATGGTACATACCCGAACGATCTGATAGATTAGGAAAAATCTCTATTGGTTGAAATGATAGACTCGAGAGATTTTATGGATTTTGAATTTTAATTCGGGATTGCGAGTTGAAATGATATACCCATAAATTTAATGTATTGCAGATTGAAATGATATATGTATGTATCACTTGACCATATGGTAGAAAATTGTATATGAACACCGGATTGGTTAAATTAAATGATTTTAAATTCTTAAATTTTGAATCCAGTTAAAATGATATTTTGAAATAAAATTTGATTTATATAAACTGAATTATTTTCAAAAATCCAAGCTTTAAATGTTGAAATTGGAATTGGTTCAAATGAATTGTTTAAAAGAATTTAAATTGGAATTTCAAAGTGAATTTTGAAGTATAAATGAAATTTATCGAAATTGAGTTATTGTAAACGTTTGAATATTTAACTTTGAAATCTATTGAATTTGGAGTTGCTTAAATTGCCAGTTCAAACATGGATTTGAGATCGATATAGATTTAAATGGTTTTATTGAGAATCTGAATTGAAAGGTAAAAACTGAGTTTTGTTGATTTGAACGCTGGTTATGGTCCAGATTTGCTGAAGTGGAAGAAAAGTTTAATTTATTATTTCTTTCAAATTAATTATTTTAATATAAACTGTTTAAAAATATATTATTTTAAATTCAGATTTATTTAGATTTTCAAACCATTTTTATATTAAACCATATTAAACCTAGTTTATCTAATTTAACTTATTTTAAACTATTTAAACTATTTTAAGCTAATTTATTCTATATTTAAACTATTTTATCTAATTTTACCTATTTTAAACAATTTAAACTATTTAAATATAATTTAATTTATTTTAAGCTATTGTAGTCTACTTTAAACTATTTTAACTATTTTAAAATTGATTTAAACTATTAAAACTATTTTAAACTATTTATGACTATCTAAACTATTTTCTAAATTTCAGATCGTGTTGTTAGGAAACCAAATCCATAGTTTTAATGACAACAACTATACAATGAAAATCAAATGTACATATATATGTATACAAGAACTTGCTATAGCAACATCACTAGAAAGACAAGAACAAGGCTCAAAGAAAGTTACAAAAGACTACAACTCGATAGGATTAATGGAGCAATGACACAGATGCACAGATTCAACATGCACAGGTTTCAGACGTCTGGGTGCACTAGCCAGACGTCTGAAGAAATCCTCTGGAATACAAAATAGACAAGACCAGACGTCTGGTAGATACACCCAGACGTCTAGAAATCTACCCTGTATAAAAATTATATACTACCAGACGTCTGATACAAATACCAGATGTCTGATTTCAAACTCGGATTTCAAAGAAGAACTTCAACTGTCACATTCAAATAGACATCTCCGCTTCTCTTCGCTGCAACTCTTCATCATCAACAGAAGCAACTATAGAGCACTCATTAATGGATGCAACTACTCAACATACCTATCTACAACTATATATAGCATCAGGAATCAAGAGAAAGTATATCTGACTACCTTACAACTCGACTCTCTATCTTGATCATCTCTTGTTCTAATCATCCACTTGCTATACAATCTGAAAATCTGAGATCATACACTTCTATATTCTCTTGAACAATATTGTATTCAATCATCCAAGAGATATAAGAAGTTCAATTGTACTATATAGTCAAAATTCGTGTAATAGAGAACACACAGTTGATAAAGAAACTCTGCTATTGTAAACCTGTTCCTCCGGGTAAAGTGAGGGTTATTTGGTGAAAGGAAATTCCGAAGAGGAGCTTCGGGACTGGACGTAGGACGGGAGGTCTGAACCAGTATAAAATCCCTGGTGTGATTATTCTTATTTACTTAGATTAATATTGTTTTAGTTGCATCATATATTTTTCCACATATACTTGCATATACACTGCACGATCCACCCCGTATAGACTTTCACGTGTAAAGTTGAAGTGTTTATATTTAAATCCTTGATTTAAAAGCGAATATGGTTAAATGATGTTATAACCAATTTGAAATGACATTTTCTAGTGAAATGACATATTTGAGTAAATATGATGATTTTGAAATGAGAGTTTGACGTATTTTGTGAATATGTTTTCGAAAGTGATATGATTTCGAAAGTGATATGATTTTGAAAGTGAATATGATTTCGAAAGTGATATGATTTTTGAGAATATGATATTTTGATATCAAATATGAAATGATTTTGGAAATGTAAAAGAACCATCCGGTGTGTAATATGCATTTCGTTGTTAAAGAGACCGGGATCAGATATTGTTATACTCTCTGCCAATACTGAAAACCACTTTAACAACTGTGCACGTGGTGGAGATTCCAGAATGAAGTAGGATAGTTTGGTGAACAATTTTATATGAGGTATTAACGTAGCCCTGACCCCCTCGGGTCAGCATGATATGGGTAAAACAGGTGCCATGCCGGGCCAAGTAAGGTCGCACCTCCGATCGGACATTTTTCTTTGATACCATATTACTTTGTGATTGATTTGGTGGCCACTCCTCGATTTTTATTATGGAAGTGTGTTCCGAGGTGGGCGGTAGTAGCTGCTATGTGTTACCACCAGTCCGGATCCGCAAAACGGTAGTATCCTACCCTGGGAATTGCCTTGCATCCCTTGTCACATGCCTTATCGTGTCCATTACGAGTTTGGTTTGTACCGTACCCATGGAGTGCTCACTGAGTAAACCACCGGTTTGGTGAAGCTTACAGTATCTGTATAGACTACGAGAATATATAAAAATGTGTTAAGGGGGATATGGGTAATGCCTTAATGCTATTTTAATATTTATTTACTGATAGACATATTATAATAGCGTATATTACTATATAGTAAATAGTTTAACGGATCCTTAGGAGATGGCAATTTCGAACATCTCTTAAGTTATTGCACACATGTTAGACACAGGATATGAGATGTAAAACCCCATAAACATCTCTGAAGTCGTTGCATTCATATTTATTCACTCTTGATTTAACTTACATAAGATTTTTTAGTTCTGACTCGAGTGTTTTGTATTTTCATTACGCTCGGGTCAGTTTGAGGTTTTCAGTGTTGAAGACCTTATTTCTATAGGACGAAGACTTAGTATATTATTACTATTTGTTTTATTTATTCCACTGCATCATGTTGTTCCGCTGCATTATTTATTTATTTCTACTGTACGTATAACTCTGATCTGTATTGTAAATGTGTAATCAAATGTTATTTATAAGCAACTTCATGAACTGTTTATTTGATTATTATATTTTATCATTCCGCTGTGAGATTCTATGTTTTTTTATCCTTTCTCTTCTTTTTCTTATTTACCTCATAACAGTACTCCCTTTTGAATGGTTTGAGTTTGACATGTGTGTCTGCTTATTCACTCGAAGGGTGCAGCATGATAGATGGTTCTCGCTTCTGGGTTTGGTAGCGAACGGATGACTCTTACTCCTACATGTCCCGCGGTGTTAGTGCAGTCGAGAGGCTGGCTGTAAAAGCAGAACATAGGTACTGATGTATGCTATAGTGGCTGTTACCCTATTGGCGGTGTCCCATTACATTTGGTATCAGAGCTTTGGTTTAGCGATAACCTTAGCTTTGTGGGGTCTGACTCATTTGAGATAGGTAAGAATGAGTTATTTGAGCGTATATATAAGAGAGCGTATTTGTTAGTGTGATAAAAATGTTTTATATTGTGATAATTTGTTCTGTTTAGTATTTATAAATTCTGGTCAGTACATAGGACGATATGGCATCGATAGGGATTTCTAAACACTTAATAGGGCAGACCGACACAATATTATTTTGAAATATAGGTAAATGAAATAATTTTACCCAGTATTATATTTTGTATATAAAAGAATAATTCTTATAAATGTATATAGTTGAATATGATATGTTTGTTTGTTTGGAAGTGAAATTCTCTAAATATTAAATTGTAAAATAGGATTTACAGGTAAAGTAAAGAAGAACTAAAATTTTGAGAACTTAAGTGTGATATCCCGGAAATTTGGGGGAAATATCAATTTAATAATCTGTTTAAATAATTAAATTGATTTGTTAATTTTTGATAACAAATTTGAATTGGTTTAATAATCTGATTAAATAAATATTTAATGAGTGAATTTTATCCTTTAAAAACTAATAAAATGATTTCTATTTATAATATATATATGAGTATATATTGTAAATAGATTGCCTTTGATGTAAAAGTTAATGAATAAATGAAATCTTGTTTTAAATTTCTAATGTATATTCTTATAATTTGGAAATTATGATTTATTTAATATTAGCTTTTCAAAACTATTTAAACAAATAACTATATGTTTTTAAATAAGATTTATAATAAGGATTATTTTATTTTCTTATTAAATATGATTTAAAGTGAATATATATATAAGTTTAAAATACAATTTACATATGATATGTTAATTCATTTAATAATAGTAGTAATTTATAATCTCTTTATAAATTATTTAAAATTGACAAATGTGTTATTTTCAAACAATATTATTAATTTATTGTTTTTGTATATGGATATAAATAGACTTTAATTGTTATTTCAAATTAAATATGTTTTTATAAATTGACTTTAAATTGGGTCAATTTGAATTTGAATGTAAATTAATTTTGAAATTCAAAAGAGATAATATTTTAAATAGTTTTGGATTTTTAAATTATATGGATAAGCTTTTATTTATAAGTATAATTGGTTATTTCTTTAAAAGTTATCTATATATATTTTAAATAAGTAATAAGTGTTTTATAAATAAAGAAAAAGATTTACATTTAAAATAAATAAAACTAAATAAAAAGACAAGTGTTAAATTATTAAGTAACCATTATAACATGTGTTGTAAAATTTGAGTATGATAAAGACAAGTGTCATTCTTGTTTTTAATTTTTCTTTTATTTTAAAATAAATCATTTATATTTATAAAAAGATGTTTTCCTCATTCTCATTTCTTTTGCAAATCTTCATTCTCAAAATAAAAGAGAATTCAGCTGTAAACAAAATCCCCTTAAAAACAAAATCAGTAATCAACATTTCTTAAGCCAAAATGTCAAAACAAAAACCTGAAATTCATCTTAAAATCATAAGCCTGTAACCCATTTTCCAAAATACAACTAAATCGAAGTTTCAGCCTACATCCTTTTCAAAATCTGGAAGCCTGCAATCTCTTTTTCAAATCTGGAAAATTAGAGCATGCATGCAACTGCAATCTCTTCAAACTAAAGCTGGCAATTCAAGTTTTCAAAGCACATCGAATATTCAAGTTTAAAAGTTTTAAAGAGCAAAGGAATCTCAGTTTAAAAGCATTTAAAGGATTTTCAAAGCAGTTTCAAATTTAAGATCTGCTCTTCTTTAAATGGTGAGTAACATTCTTCTAAAAGCTTAATTATTCTTTAAATCTGGATGCATGTTGAAATTATGGAAATCAATATGTTATGTGTGATTTTATATAGTAGACTTATCTGTATATATGAATGTATATATACGTTAGTGTGCATGCCTGCTATTTGCTCTGTTTTTCATTTTAAAATTGGTGAGTGAAATCCTTTTTAAATTTAAGTATAGGGATATCTGTTTGTATGTTTAGTGTATATGTACGTGATTGAGTTTATATATATATTGGATGTATAGATGCATGATGCTGTTATACTTGTTCTTATCTGTGCTTACTGTTAGAAGCCAAAATCATGATCAAAACTAAATTCCTCTGGATACAATCTCTGTTAGAATTTAGGATTCAAACAACACTTAATTGTTTAATCATAACTTAAAGCTTTAACTTTATTTAAATGAATTAAATTGGATTTCTGCTCTGGAAAATAGAGTAGAACAGGAAAGTTTAAGCTTTGTTAAAAATTCGAATTCCTTAAATCATTGATTCAGGTATATGATCTGAATACTTGATTGAAAACATGATTTTTAAGATTTGAATCATGATTTTTAGAAATAGGAAGAGAGAGCAGTTCGTGGATTGAACAAAAATTGAGTTTCGATCGATTTCTGATGATCAATGTAATCTGGAGGGTCGTGGTTCATTCTGGGGGAAGAGGAGCTATCAGTGATTAAGAGAAAAATGTTGGATGGCCGTATAGATGATCGTGGCGATGGTGGTTGGTCGATTGATTTTCTAAACCTAGTTTTACTGGGTTACAATTTTTGCGTGAGTTCGATTTCCTCTGGTGATCGAGTTGCCTGGGGCTTTGGGTACTGGAAGATGGTGGGTTGACGAGGTCTTCGCCGGAGTTTCAAAGGAAATGGTGGTCGGAGTTTCAAGGGAAGAACGTTGACAGGTTTTGGTTTTGTTCCTGTTTTTATGACAAGTAACTCGAATTCGATTGTTGAGGTTGTTCGTGGTTCTGGTGATTGGGATCGCGAGTGGGTGTTGTAGACGATGTGCCGGCGTTGGCATCGATGGTCGGAGGCGATCGACTCGCCTGTGCACGTGAACGAGTGTCAGGAGTATCAGTGAGTTGTTTGGGTTTTAACAGAGGGGTGGTACTCGAGAAGTTTGCGTGAGTGACTCGAAGCGTGGAGGGTTTCGACTCGAAGTTTTTTTTGTATAGGCTCGGGTAGATTGATGTTGCAGTTTTAAACCAGACAGGGTTTTAAAAATTTAAAATGAGTTTAAAATGTAGAGCAGAATTTAAAACAAAGTTTTAAATCAAATTTTAAGATATAGATTCAATTTAATTTGTATCCTAGTGGAGATAAATAAAGTTTATAAAATTTATCATGTTTTAACAAATTTAAAATGTTGAAAGTATATATTAAAAGGGTTTGAATTTAGATAAATTGGTTTAAAATCCTTAATGTTAAGTGTTTCTTTAATCTTTGGTTTTAAAAAGGGAATTGTAAATTTGATTTAAATTTGATTAAAGTTAAATTTGAAATTTATTTTAAATCTTTAAATTGAAATGAAATAAAAGAAAGATTTAAAAGTAAAAGATTTCAAAGCCTTTTGTAAATGATAATTAAAGTAGTTATAAATGTTAATACTTTAATTTAGAGATTTAATGATATAGGAGTCATTAAATTAATAAGGTAATTAAAGGGTAATTTAATTAATTAATGATTTAGTGTTAATTAATTAAATAATTAAGGTTTTAAGTAAATTAATTATGGGTTAATTAATTTGGAATTAAGGATCATTTATTTAGATAAGTATAGATTATTAATAAATGATTAGGAATTAATTAATCAAGTGATTAAAGATTAATTAAGCAATTAATTTAGTAATTAGAAATTAATTAATTGATAATTAAGAATTTATTAAGTTGTAATTAATAAATAGTTGATTTAAAGCTAAATTACTTAAAGAAAGTAATTAAAGGATTATTAATAATTAATGAGAAATCATTAATTAGGAATTATTTAATAATTAATTAATATGATTAATTTTGATAATCAATTAGATTAATTAATTAATGATAATCATTTATAAAATGGGTTAAGTATAATTACTTAATGGAAGTAATTAAGGTAATTAATTACTTAAGGTAATTAATTAAATAAATTTGATTAAGTTAAATTAATTAATTAAATTAATTTAAGATAATCACTTAGAGATGTGATAAATATAATTACTTAAATGTAATTAGTGAAGAGTAATTACTTAGGAAAGTAATTAAAGTTAATTAGAGGATGTAATTAACTAAAGAAGATTTTTTAATAATAAAAGTAATTTTAGTTTAATTACTTTTGTATAATTAATCAAGGGATTAATTAAAGGATAATTAATTTTGGAGAAATTAATTTATGGAAGAGTAATTAAGGGTAGTTAATTACTAAATGTTATTAATCAAAGGTGATTTATAAATGTGACTAATTAATTATTAATTTAAATAAGATAATTAATTAAGAATAATTAAGGATCATTAATTAATTAATGATGTAATTAAGGATTGGTTAATTAAGATTAATTAATAAATAATTAGTGATTAAAGTAATTAATTAATTGTAATTAATTAAGGATTAATGTAATTAAATATAGTTAATTAATTAATGAAGTAATTAAAGATTAATTACTGAATGGTTTAAGATAATTAATTTGTGAAATTAATTAAGTATTAATTACTTAAAGTAATTAAAGGGTAATTAATCAGGAATGATTAATTTAGATGGATACTTAGAGTAATGATTAGTTAATTGGTTTAATTAATAATTAATTAAGAAGGATTTATAGGATGAAGTAATTAATTTAATTCACTTTAAATTAATTAGATATGATAAATCATTACTTAAGAATGGATGAATGATATTGAATGCTTTGCATTGTTGATATCTCTGATAAGAGATGTGCTGATCTATGATATAGATGTTTGGTTGGATTGAAATGATAATATGAATTATCTGTTTGGATGATAATATGGATTATCTATTGTAAATTATCTATCTGTGTGTAGTATAGATAAGAATTGAATTGTTTTAACCTTAAAACAACTTGGCCCTTAAAAGATACGTTTTGGATTTCGATGAGACCGGGATCGGGTTTCCGTATACCAGAATTCCAGGTCTGGAGACCCGAATACCACATCGATCCAAATTTACGATAGGTCGTGAATCTCAAGTGAAGATGAAGATTCAGAGTGCAAGGGTTATTGTCGTTAACTCTGAGGGTGATTCCAAAACGAGTGTAACGAGATAATGCCTTCGGTTTCGTTCGAACCCGGAACGAACTTGTATGGATTGAATGCTTTCAGCACATCGTCAGGCGGACGATGAGCATTCTAAGTGATATGTTCTGATTAAAGGTAATCGTAACCTCAAGCCTCATCAACCGGGAATGGCTAAAACAGGGGAGGTGCAGCAAGGCTTCGTGGGTAGCACCCACTGAGAGCAAGATAGATCCCTGTCTAGAGGTCCCTTTTCTTTTTATTCGGCTTAGTGTGTGGTTGGTCGCGCCAACTACGGGGTTATCTTGTTCAGAATTATCCAGTAAGGTATGGTTCCGGCTTTGTGTTGCAGGGGAGCGGGCGTACTCCTCGGTACGGTGATCTTGGCCACGTACTGTGACGGGCGGTACCCCAGTAGCCCTGCCATTGTATGGAATCCAAACTCCAATAAGTGCCGTACGTATTAGTTGTGCCCAACTATGTTGGAATGTGAGATGTAAGCATTTCAGCTATTTCTATATTTTACTTGAAAACCCTAGACCCTATTATAATAAAAATCAGATTTCCTATCAAATGTTTTGGTTAGCGTAAGGTAAAAACTTACCCATGTTTATTTGTGGGGAGTTTTACGTGATACCTTTTCTTTCTAAAGGTTTTGAAGTTAAGCAAGTTTAACCTGTTACTCACACCAGACCCATGTCTGACCCAAGTGTTTATTTCTGTTTTATAAACTCTTGGGTACTCAAATTTTTACGAGTAGCCAAGGGATTCAGGTTTAGCTTGACGAATTGTGGAGGAGCAATGGAGTAGGAGGCTTCAGCGTTGTAGATATATATAGTAGTTCCGCTGTGTCTGTATCTCTGTAGTTTATTGAGTTGTAATGTCTAGACAGATGTTTATAACTGTCTAGTAAGTGATGTATATGCTGTGTAACTCTGTAAATTGTTGTAAACTATGTAATAGTTTATGTTATTAATATAATTTATTCGTTCCGCTGTGAGATCGTTGTTGTTGTTTCTTTCTTTCTTCTCTTCTTTTCTATTTTCTACCCCTTTCTTTCTTCATAATGATGCGACTTTCTGGGCATAGGAAGTCGGGTCGTTACAGTTGGTATCAGAGCATAGGTTGAGCGAATACCTAAGCTATTGGTTAAGTGAATATCAGAACACTAGGTTGAGTGAATACCTAGGTTCGAAAGGATTGTTCATTAGAGACAGGATCTGTAACAACCTGTTTGAGTCCGAGTGTATATATATACGAGAGCGCGTATTTGTTAGTTATATAAAATGGTTTTATATTGTGTTAATTGATCAGTTGAGTGGTATATGGATTCTGGTCAATACGAGTAGCTAACGTTATTGATAGGGATCTCTAAACACTTGGACCAGGCCAACAGACACAATATTGTTTTAAAAGGGAAGGTGAAATAATTTTACCCAGATATATTTTCTATATATAAAAAGTATCATTTTAAAAGTATATGGTATTTGTGATGATTGGTTGAGATGATAATAATTTATCATCTAGGATTTAGTGGTCTTAGTTGTCAACATTGTGTATTTTACTGGTTGCCTTTTTACTTAAGTATACCCTAAATTCCTTAGAAATCTGAACCCTTTAGGATTCAAATCTTGGAAAGTAAATTTTACTAAGTTTATTTACTAGAGAAATTTGGAAACTTTTTAACTAGTAAATTTTTAAGAAATTTTCCATCCTTTAAAGATAATTTTAGAATAATGGGTTTCTAAAAAGAGATGTTTAAAATTTAAAAACCTTATAACAATTTATTTATAATCTATAGATATATATATATAAATATGGATTTATGAATTGAAGGAATAATGGGTTTATAAACTTACTATATATATGTGTGTATTTTCTCTACCTATAATCACTTTTCAAAAATATCTTAAATTAATTTGAAATGATGATTTTATGAAAATCTTGGGTAATAAGAATCTAAAAAGGGAATAAATTTTGAAAGTATTGATCTTGATATACTCTTAATCTATATAAGTCTAAACCTTAGATCTCACCTTTGGATTTTGGTATTGATTTTAGAGAACCCGTAGTGTTTGCCGTGGAGCCTTGGCTAAGGCAAGAAGAGATGGTGATGTTGATAAGGTTAGAAGAATTTTAGCAGAACTTAGACAACCGTCCTTATATGAAGAAGAGCCTGATGAGCAGCCTCAGCCTCCAGAAGAAGAAATTTGAGGACGAAGGAGAATTTGAGGACGAAGAAGAAATTGAGGATGAAGAAGAATTCGAAGAAGAGGAAGACTCCGAATCAGAAGATGATGATGCCATTATTTGGAATTTAGATAATGGAATAGAAAGGCCGGCTAATGGTGTGAGTTTCATTCCTTGGGTACCTGATCCAGAGGATGTTTCGGAACCAGATGGTGATTGGGAGGACAGGGTGTTGTCAGGACCTGAAGGGGAGGACTCTAGTAGTAAGAGTCCATAGCTGATTAGGGTGTTTCCTTTTTAGTATGTGTCTTTTTGTATGTGTCTATGACCCTTGGACGTCATGGATGTTAGGTGTTAAATGTTAGTAGGGTGATATATGTATCTGTATATATAGGCATGCTTGTATGGAATGATAGCACTTGTAGAAATATTTTGACTGGTACTAGATATAATATATATTTTGATATATAGTATGAATCTATGTATTGATGTAGTTTAGATTGTTTATAGAGCGAGTATCCCGGTATATATATTTATACTTGGGAAAAACTCGAGAAAATTCTATCCAGAAATTTTTTCTGGATAATTAAAATTGTGATTGGGTGAATTGGTTGCTATGGTTGTTAGCATATGGATGATAATTTATGATTGTGATTTAAATAGATTATTAAATTTCCTTTGTTTAAAATTTCGGGGACGAAATTATTTTAAGGGGGGAAGAATGTGATATCCCGGAAATTTGGGGGAAATATCAATTTAATAATCTGTTTAAATAATTAAATTGATTTGTTAATTTTTGATAACAAATTTGAATTGGTTTAATAATCTGATTAAATAAATATTTAATGAGTGAATTTTATCCTTTAAAAACTAATAAAATGATTTCTATTTATAATATATATATGAGTATATATTGTAAATAGATTGCCTTTGATTTAAAAGTTAATGAATAAATGAAATCTTGTTTTAAATTTCTAATGTATATTCTTATAATTTGGAAATTATGATTTATTTAATATTAGCTTTTCAAAACTATTTAAACAAATAACTATATGTTTTTAAATAAGATTTATAATAAGGATTATTTTATTTTCTTATTAAATATGATTTAAAGTGAATATATATATAAGTTTAAAATACAATTTACATATGATATGTTAATTCATTTAATAATAGTAGTAATTTATAATCTCTTTATAAATTATTTAAAATTGACAAATGTGTTATTTTCAAACAATATTATTAATTTATTGTTTTTGTATATGGATATAAATAGACTTTAATTGTTATTTCAAATTAAATATGTTTTTATAAATTGACTTTAAATTGGGTCAATTTGAATTTGAATGTAAATTAATTTTGAAATTCAAAAGAGATAATATTTTAAATAGTTTTGGATTTTTAAATTATATGGATAAGCTTTTATTTATAAGTATAATTGGTTATTTCTTTAAAAGTTATCTATATATATTTTAAATAAGTAATAAGTGTTTTATAAATAAAGAAAAAGATTTACATTTAAAATAAATAAAACTAAATAAAAAGACAAGTGTTAAATTATTAAGTAACCATTATAACATGTGTTGTAAAATTTGAGTATGATAAAGACAAGTGTCATTCTTGTTTTTAATTTTTCTTTTATTTTAAAATAAATCATTTATATTTATAAAAAGATGTTTTCCTCATTCTCATTTCTTTTGCAAATCTTCATTCTCAAAATAAAAGAGAATTCAGCTGTAAACAAAATCCCCTCAAAAACAAAATCAGTAATCAACATTTCTTAAGCCAAAATCTCAAAACAAAAACCTGAAATTCATCTTAAAATCATAAGCCTGTAACCCATTTTCCAAAATACAACTAAATCGAAGTTTCAGCCTGCATCCTTTTCAAAATCTGGAAGCCTGCAATCTCTTTTTCAAATCTGGAAAATTAGAGCATGCATGCAACTGCAATCTCTTCAAACTAAAGCTGGCAATTCAAGTTTTCAAAGCACATCGAATATTCAAGTTTAAAAGTTTTAAAGAGCAAAGGAATCTCAGTTTAAAAGCATTTAAAGGATTTTCAAAGAAGTTTCAAATTTAAGATCTGCTCTTCTTTAAATGGTGAGTAACATTCTTCTAAAAGCTTAATTATTCTTTAAATCTGGATGCATGTTGAAATTATGGAAATCAATATGTTATGTGTGATTTTATATAGTAGACTTATCTGTATATATGAATGTATATATACGTTAGTGTGCATGCCTGCTATTTGCTCTGTTTTTCATTTTAAAATTGGTGAGTGAAATCCTTTTTAAATTTAAGTATAGGGATATCTGTTTGTATGTTTAGTGTATATGTACGTGATTGAGTTTATATATATATTGGATGTATAGATGCATGATGCTGTTATACTTGTTCTTATCTGTGCTTACTGTTAGAAGCCAAAATCATGATCAAAACTAAATTCCTCTGGATACAATCTCTGTTAGAATTTAGGATTCAAACAACACTTAATTGTTTAATCATAACTTAAAGCTTTAACTTTATTTAAATGAATTAAATTGGATTTCTGCTCTGGAAAATAGAGTAGAACAGGAAAGTTTAAGCTTTGTTAAAAATTCGAATTCCTTAAATCATTGATTCAGGTATATGATCTGAATACTTGATTGAAAACATGATTTTTAAGATTTGAATCATGATTTTTAGAAATAGGAAGAGAGAGCAGTTCGTGGATTGAACAAAAATTGAGTTTCGATCGATTTCTGATGATCAATGTAATCTGGAGGGTCGTGGTTCATTCTGGGGGAAGAGGAGCTATCAGTGATTAAGAGAAAAATGTTGGATGGCCGTATAGATGATCGTGGCGATGGTGGTTGGTCGATTGATTTTCTAAACCTAGTTTTACTGGGTTACAATTTTTGCGTGAGTTCGATTTCCTCTGGTGATCGAGTTGCCTGGGGCTTTGGGTACTGGAAGATGGTGGGTTGACGAGGTCTTCGCCGGAGTTTCAAAGGAAATGGTGGTCGGAGTTTCAAGGGAAGAACGTTGACAGGTTTTGGTTTTGTTCCTGTTTTTATGACAAGTAACTCGAATTCGATTGTTGAGGTTGTTCGTGGTTCTGGTGATTGGGATCGCGAGTGGGTGTTGTAGACGATGTGCCGGCGTTGGCATCGATGGTCGGAGGCGATCGACTCACCTGTGCACGTGAACGAGTGTCAGGAGTATCAGTGAGTTGTTTGGGTTTTAACAGAGGGGTGGTACTCGAGAAGTTTGCGTGAGTGACTCGAAGCGTGGAGGGTTTCGACTCGAAGTTTTTTTTGTATAGGCTCGGGTAGATTGATGTTGCAGTTTTAAACCAGACAGGGTTTTAAAAATTTAAAATGAGTTTAAAATGTAGAGCAGGATTTAAAACAAAGTTTTAAATCAAATTTTAAGATATAGATTCAATTTAATTTGTATCCTAGTGGAGATAAATAAAGTTTATAAAATTTATCATGTTTTAACAAATTTAAAATGTTGAAAGTATATATTAAAAGGGTTTGAATTTAGATAAATTGGTTTAAAATCCTTAATGTTAAGTGTTTCTTTAATCTTTGGTTTTAAAAAGGGAATTGTAAATTTGATTTAAATTTGGTTAAAGTTAAATTTGAAATTTATTTTAAATCTTTAAATTGAAATGAAATAAAAGAAAGATTTAAAAGTAAAAGATTTCAAAGCCTTTTGTAAATGATAATTAAAGTAGTTATAAATGTTAATACTTTAATTTAGAGATTTAATGATATAGGAGTCATTAAATTAATAAGGTAATTAAAGGGTAATTTAATTAATTAATGATTTAGTGTTAATTAATTAAATAATTAAGGTTTTAAGTAAATTAATTATGGGTTAATTAATTTGGAATTAAGGATCATTTATTTAGATAAGTATAGATTATTAATAAATGATTAGGAATTAATTAATCAAGTGATTAAAGATTAATTAAGCAATTAATTTAGTAATTAGAAATTAATTAATTGATAATTAAGAATTTATTAAGTTGTAATTAATAAATAGTTGATTTAAAGCTAAATTACTTAAAGAAAGTAATTAAAGGATTATTAATAATTAATGAGAAATCATTAATTAGGAATTATTTAATAATTAATTAATATGATTAATTTTGATAATCAATTAGATTAATTAATTAATGATAATCATTTATAAAATGGGTTAAGTATAATTACTTAATGGAAGTAATTAAGGTAATTAATTACTTAAGGTAATTAATTAAATAAATTTGATTAAGTTAAATTAATTAATTAAATTAATTTAAGATAATCACTTAGAGATGTGATAAATATAATTACTTAAATGTAATTAGTGAAGAGTAATTACTTAGGAAAGTAATTAAAGTTAATTAGAGGATGTAATTAACTAAAGAAGATTTTTTAATAATAAAAGTAATTTTAGTTTAATTACTTTTGTATAATTAATCAAGGGATTAATTAAAGGATAATTAATTTTGGAGAAATTAATTTATGGAAGAGTAATTAAGGGTAGTTAATTACTAAATGTTATTAATCAAAGGTGATTTATAAATGTGACTAATTAATTATTAATTTAAATAAGATAATTAATTAAGAATAATTAAGGATCATTAATTAATTAATGATGTAATTAAGGATTGGTTAATTAAGATTAATTAATAAATAATTAGTGATTAAAGTAATTAATTAATTGTAATTAATTAAGGATTAATGTAATTAAATATAGTTAATTAATTAATGAAGTAATTAAAGATTAATTACTGAATGGTTTAAGATAATTAATTTGTGAAATTAATTAAGTATTAATTACTTAAAGTAATTAAAGGGTAATTAATCAGGAATGATTAATTTAGATGGATACTTAGAGTAATGATTAGTTAATTGGTTTAATTAATAATTAATTAAGTAGGATTTATAGGATGAAGTAATTAATTTAATTCACTTTAAATTAATTAGATATGATAAATCATTACTTAAGAATGGATGAATGATATTGAATGCTTTGCATTGTTGATATCTCTGATAAGAGATGTGCTGATCTATGATATAGATGTTTGGTTGGATTGAAATGATAATATGAATTACCTGTTTGGATGATAATATGGATTATCTATTGTAAATTATCTATCTGTGTGTAGTATAGATAAGAATTGAATTGTTTTAACCTTAAAACAACTTGGCCCTTAAAAGATACGTTTTGGATTTCGATGAGACCGGGATCGGGTTTTCGTATACCGGAATTCCAGGTCTGGAGACCCGAATACCACATCGATCCAAATTTACGATAGGTCGTGAATCTCAAGTGAAGATGAAGATTCAGAGTGCAAGGGTTATTGTCGTTCTGAGGGTGATTCCAAAACGAGTGTAACGAGATAATGCCTTCGGTTTCGTTCGAACCCGGAACGAACTTGTATGGATTGAATGCTTTCAACACATCGTCAGGCGGACGATGAGCATTCTAAGTGATATGTTCTGATTAAAGGTAATCGTAACCTCAAGCCTCATCAACCGGGAATGGCTAAAACAGGGGAGGTGCAGCAAGGCTTCGTGGGTAGCACCCACTGAGAGCAAGATAGATCCCTGTCTAGAGGTCCCTTTTCTTTTTATTCGGCTTAGTGTGTGGTTGGTCGCGCCAACTACGAAGTTATCTTGTTCGGAATTATCCAGTAAGGGATGGTTCTGGCTTTGTGTTGCAGGGGAGCGGGCGTACTCCTCGGTACGGTGATCTAGGCCACGTACTGTGACGGGCGGTACCCCAGTAGCCCTGCCATTGTATGGAATCCAAACTCCAATAAGTGCCGTACGTATTAGTTGTGCCCAACTATGTTGGAATGTGAGATGTAAGCATTTCAGCTATTTCTATATTTTACTTGAAAACCCTAGACCCTATTATAATAAATATCAGATTTCCTATCAAATGTTTTGGTTAGCGTAAGGTAAAAACTTACCCATGTTTATTTGTGGGGAGTTTTACGTGATACCTTTTCTTTCTAAAGGTTTTGAAGTTAAGCAAGTTTAACCTGTTACTCACACCAGACCCATGTCTGACCCAAGTGTTTATTTCTGTTTTATAAACTCTTGGGTACTCAAATTTTTACGAGTAGCCAAGGGATTCAGGTTTAGCTTGACGAATTGTGGAGGAGCAATGGAGTAGGAGGCTTCAGCGTTGTAGATATATATAGTAGTTCCGCTGTGTCTGTATCTCTGTAGTGTATTGAGTTGTAATGTCTAGACAGATGTTTATAACTGTCTAGTAAGTGATGTATATGCTGTGTAACTCTGTAAATTGTTGTAAACTATGTAATAGTTTATGTTATTAATATAATTTATTCGTTCCGCTGTGAGATCATTGTTGTTGTTTCTTTCTTTCTTCTCTTATTTTCTATTTTCTATCCCTTTCTTTCTTCATAATGATGCGACTTTCTGGGCATAGGAAGTCGGGTCGTTACATTAAGTTCCGGGTCTTGAAATTTTTTTTCAAAGGATTTGGAATATAATATTAGTATTATTTGGAAGTATTTTCGAATATAATTTTTTCAATGTGATTTGAAAGAAATGTTTTAAAAGAATTTTAAAGGAAATAAATTCTGTACTGCTCTCCGTGTCGCTGGAAAATAATTTCGGTGATGAGTGTACCCATCATCGACGTTCATTTTCGAGTTTCAAAGTGGGAAGACCATGGTAGTAGTTTTACTACATATTTGTTTTGATAACCAAACCTTAAATTTTAATTTCTAAATATGATTAGATATATATATATATATAAGATATGAGTTTGTATATTATTTCAAAGCGATTTAAATGAATCTAAAATTGAATTCTTAAGTTCTTGTTAAATTAATGGTTTTAGTTGTAGAAATAAAGTGGAATTTAAATAATTAGAAACTTCTAAAATGAAAAAAAAAGAAATTGGAGGCTAAGTGATTATTGAAATACACAAGAAATTAGAAATTAGTAACTTGTAAATTTAGAAGATTATTGAACATCTTGTCAACTAAAATGAATAAGATAAACTTGTGTAACATTCGATTGCATTCTTAAAATATATATATATATATATATATATATAACTTACCAGAAATGTTTAAAAGTTGTAATGTTAAATATGAATATGTAATAGGATATTATACAAGTAAAACTTAAGTAATGAAAGTGTTCAAATGGAATTATTTCTATAAAAAGAATTTTGATGTTACAAAAATGTTATAAACTTAAGTTAATAATTTGAAATGCTACTAATTAAATTTAATAAAAAAAGTGAATACTGTAAGTAAATGATTATAAACTTAAGTTAATTTTTGAAGCTATTTATAATTAAAGTAAATAGTAAAAGTGAATACCATATTAAGTAAATGATTATAACTTCAGAAAATGTTGAAATGATTCAGAAATAGATTTAATATTCAATAACACTATATATGAAAGAAATAAATATGAAAAGAAAAGGAGTTAAAAATTTAAGCTAGAGTTGCTTAACAAATGAACATTGATATTAAAAAGGAAATCAAAGTAAATAAAATGGAATATTAAAAATTGCAAAAAGACTTACATAATATTTTGAGAATTGATTATGGATGATCGAAATAATTGAATGGAAATAACTTATGTAAGTAAATGAATGTAAATGAATGGAAAAGAAGATATTATATGAATGAATGAAAATAAATAAAAGTAAACAATGATGTGAAAGGGAATTTAATAAGAATAAGCTTAAATGACATTTGAAATTATTGGTTGTTTTGGCTTGTGGGATGCTTGGGAAAGGATATGTCTAACTGTATAAGGATGTATAAATAATCTATTAAGTAATTATCTAAGGCTGTTGAGTGTAGGGTAAACTTGATAGTTTATTTATCACCTTGTACGATTAAAAGTTTCCGAACCAGAACAAATCATTAGTTTGGTTGCTATGGATGTATGATTGATTCCTTTGTTACATATGATGGTCGTGTTGTTTTGTTTGCATGTGACTATTGTTATGTTGTGTTGATATGTTTGTTATTAATTGAGACAACTTAAATATTTCTCTTTTTTCATAATTATTAACTTCTTTGGATTATATAAGTGAAATATAGGTTTATGGAAGTACTAGCTACTGCTTTTGGTTTCATAAAATAAAGCGTTGTTTGCCCGACAAATAGGTACGTTTTCAGATTACGGTTTTATAGGCATATTATATTGTTTTTCCCGTGGTTTGGGATATTTTATTTTGAAATATGATATATATATATATTGTAATTATTGATATTATTATTTTTCGGGCCTCTCCGTGCAAAGGAGACTCTGCCGAAATTTTCGGTGGATTTTAAACTTAGAAATTTTTTGTGAAAGTGAAAATAATTTTCAAACTTTTATTAACTTGAATATGAAGATTTAATTGTTTATCAATTGATATATTTTATGTAAAATACTTAATTATGTAAATTGATTGTTTATAAATTGAATAATTTGAATGAAATATATTAATTCCCTCTTTTCCCTTTTCGAGGACGAAAAGTTTTTAGTGGGGGAGAGTGTAACAACCCGTATTTTTCCGATAATTAAAATATTAAATTAAATAAGATTTTGGAAATTTAATGTTGCTTGAATGTTAATAACAACTATTTTAATGTAATCTCGGTCAATTGGTATAATTGTAAAGTTAAATTGGTTAGAAATTTTAAATAAGGAATAAATTAAATGTTGGATTTAATATTGAAATTATATGTTATAAATTAGGATAGGTTTATTAAGGAATATGAAATAAATTAATTAGCTTTGTTTGTAAAAAATAAACATAGGACTATTTTTGAAATTGTAAGTTGTAACAATTGTTTAATTATCGTTTCATTATTTAATCCGTTCAAATTAAATTGGAAATCAAATACAATTAATTTACTTAAATATTGCTGTTAATATGAATTAAAATGATAACTGTAGACTATTGATGTAATAAAACATAAACCAACGTTAATTATATCCATAAGATGATAGTTGATTGAATAATAAGATGTAAATCAAAATAAATGAATTTATTTGAATTTAAATTATAATTAATGAACTTATTACAATTAAAATTGAACGCTGTAATTAGTGTGGTATTTAATAATAAATTTGACATGGAAATTTGTTTTAAAAGGGTTTTAAATTACTAGGTAATCAAAAATGATAAAATTTGTTAGTTAAAAAGATTTGAATTTGAAAAGTGATAAAATCAATTTAATAATAATTTATTTAATTAGCATGAAAATAGCCATTTTGGCCACTGTCTTAGATTTCGATGAAACCAGTTTCATCGGATCCGTAACAGTGAATTATTGTAGGATTTCAAGTTTCGTAGTAATCATACTTTTCGTTTGATCGTGCGGGCTCGAAACGCGTAAAAATCAATTTAAGGAATTCAATTTAAATAAGCTGATTTTAAAAGCTAACTTCTGCATACTTTTGAATTAGGGTTTGGAACTTGTTCCATTGAGTTTAAAAATATCAAAAACATCTATTTCGATATATGGGATGACCCACTTTCATTTCGGAAGCGGAATGAGCTTTTCGGGTCATTATTGTCATTTCGAACCAATTCGGTATGTTCATTCTTTCTTATCGGGCCTTGTTTATATAAATAGACTTTGTTTCTCAAACCCTAGCAGTTATTCTGTACATACAATTCTATCTGCTTATTCCTTTCTTCCAATGGCAGAAACAAAATTCCAATTACAAACCCTAATTCAATTCCAAATTCAAATCGAAAAATCAAACTCCTCAAAACTATGTCATATTATATATAGTTGGAAAGCTCGGATTCACACACGGTTTTCTCCATTGCCATCGCATCGGAATTCCGAACATTATGGAACTGGTTCAGTCGTATTCTGAGACTGTTGAAATTTGGGCCTTCGTTTGGATTTTAAATCGATTTGTAATCAAAGGTGAGTGTTTTAACCCACTAACGACTACTAAATTATCTTATGTTAGTTAAATTAAATTTATGATAATGGCGTCCTTCATTCCCCACCCAGTACCCCGATCTCCTTCATCCCTAGCAAATACAACTCCGTCTTGAAAGATCCATCCCCCCCTCGCACCTTCTCGGCTGCCCCCGATCCTCCTCCGATCCCAGCCCCGGTCCCATTGCCTCCGCCCGTCCCCAACCAGCCTCTCTGTATCGAGATCCCCATCGCCAAAACTTACGCCCAGGTGGCGGGTTCAGCTCCCCGCTCCTGCCCAACCCTCCAGCCAAGCGGCGCCACCCCTTGCTGCATTTCAAAAACGTTCGCCAAACGGTTGAATTCCTGAAGCAGGAAAGCCGCTGTCTTCGATGTGCAGGTCTAAGACACATGGCGCAGTTTTGTCGGGACGCGAAGATATACTATAAATGCGGATTTTTTGGGCATCCACAAACACACTGTCCCGATAAAGTCCTCAATCAGACTCAGGCTCGAAAAATCAGAAGAGTCCATTCCTCTCTACTCTCTGCTCAAACAAAACCTTTCGGCTCCCCGATGCACTCTCTCCCCTACAGCTACACAAAGTCTGCCCCAATCCCCGAAGCAACATAACAACACAATCTTGAAATCCAAAACATTCTCAATGGCGGACCCAGCATTGCTCCTCATCGCTAACATCATCACTGGCACCTGGTCTATAGACTCTCTCCACCAAACACTCTCCTCCACCTTTCATCACAGTGACTGGCCACTCTGGCTTCAGACCGACACCAGCTTCATCTTCTTCTGCCCCACATACACAATCAGAGACCAAATCCTTCAGCGATCGACCATTTCTAGGGCCGGAGGAACTGTGCAATTCCAGCCTTGCTCAGATCTCGACCGCCCTGCTCCGTCCTTGGACCCACCATTGTGGGCGCGAATTTCGGGTTTCCCGGAACTTCTACGTTTCAACTCAGAAGCCATCTCTGAAGCAGTCAAGCCAGTGGGTAGATTCCTGGCCCAGGATGACTGCGAATGGGCAGAACTTGACCATCGATTTTTATACATTCAAATACAATTCTTCAGTGGTATCAACACTCCATCATCCTTCGTCACTGTCCTTAACAACACAGAATACCTCTTAAGCATCGAAAGATGGGAGCACGAGCACCCAAACAGGCGCCCGGAGAACCACCTGCTGGGTTTAGACTACGAGAGAAACTTTCCCCTATTCGAACGCCACATCCCGATCGAAGACTTAGATTTGGAAGACAGATTCGACATCATGAACTACATCCCTATCTTCTCCGGTTCCACACCAGTACTCGGTCAAAACTTCGACCAGTCGTTTGAAGTGGTGAGCCCAAGGGGCTGGGACCCATGGCCAGTCCAAGAGCATAGGTGGGACCCACTCTTTGATTTAGACCTCTCATCCCCGCTCTTCCAGCAGATCCCGACCTCCCCAGCTGCCGCACCCCCGTCTCACCCGCCCCAAAATGCTACCCCTCCAATAGATACCCATTCTCCCCCAGAGCAGATCCAAAATGTTGCCCCCCAAGCTGATATCCATTCTCCCCTCCATCAGTTCCCCGTCCCTATCCCAGATGAACATAGCCAAGCAGCCCGTCCGAAGACTGGTCAGGGGTCTCAGCCAACCACTCCAACGGCTGCTCAGTGGTCTCAGCCAATCACTCCAACGGCTATGCGCCGTAGCTCCAGACTGGACAGAGCAGCATCCTACCCTGGTAGTTTCTTTAAACATGTAGTTTTTTCCTCTCTTAATAAAAGCTTAAATAAGAAAATGGCACGTTGCATGGGAGTGAACTTGCATGGAGAACACTACACCTCCATGCAGGCACTAGAATCGAAGCGCCTATCGTTCTCCCAATGAAGCTAATTTCCTGGAACACTCGAGGGTTGGGGGACCCCAGTAAAAGACATTCTGTTAGCCTTATAATAACCTCACAAAAAGTAGACATTCTTTTCCTGCAAGAATCCAAACTGTCAGACCCAACCCCTAACACACTCAGACAGATTGGTGGGCCTTTCCTAACTGGGTGGGCCCACCTAAATGCTGTCGGTTCTAGCGGAGGCATTATGACAGCCTAGAATGAATCCGTGTGGTCCCACTGCCAAACCTTTTACCACACAGCAGCCCTACATGTAGCCCTTCGTCACTTAAAAACTGGAACAATCTTCTTCTTCTCCAATATTTATGGCCCACAGAATACTCGAGATCGAAATGAACTATGGTCGAATTGTCTCACCTTCGCCTCACACATTAATGGCCCTTGGGTGGTCGAAGGTGATTTCAATACCACCAGATCCCCAACTAAAAGGAACTCAGGCAATCTCTCCCAAGACTCTGAAGCCTTCAACCATTTCATCAATCTCTGCTCCCTGATAGATCCACCTATCTGTAACCGCCTTTTCACTTGGTCTAACCGCAGATCAGAACCTTCATTAGCTAAATTGGACCGCTTCCTATTCAACCCGGCCTGGGAGGATCTATACCCTCTCTCCCTGGTCTCGGGCCTAGCCACAATTATCTCCGACCATTGCCCTCTCCTTCTCGACACTGGCTCCCCCACTTGTCCTATCAGACCCTTCAGGTTCGAGCGCCTCTGGCTCCTGGAGCCATCATTTGATAACTTCATCAAAGAAATCTGATCTCAGTCCTCCCCCATCCAATCAGCCACTGCCAGAGTTCTCTCCAAACTCCGTTCTCTCCGTAAGATCATCAAACCCTGGGCCAAGTCAGTTTGGGGCTCCATTCGCTCACGTATCTCCGCTATACAAGATAAGATTTTGGACCTAAATATACTCGAAGAATCCTCCCCCCTTACCGAATCGGATCGAACTCGCCTACGGGAGCTGGAAGCTGACCTGGACAGATTGTCACTGCAGGAGGAAATAGGTTGGAAACAACGTTCCAAAGCGAAATGGATTGAGGATGGCGATAAGAACACTGTCTATTTCCACCGTCTCGCAAACGGCAGGCGTAGATCCACTTTCATCCCCGAAATCACCCACAACAACATCACTATCTCAGACCAATCCGACATCCTTAAACTGTTCTCTGACTACTTTCGAAACATCCTAGGAAAACAACACCCCCCTCTGCCTCAAATTGACTGGAACCTGCTCTACCCAGAGAACTCACCTATCCCTCTAGACCATCCCTTCTCAGAAGCGGAAATTTGGGCTGCGTTAAAGAGCATGTCAGACGACAAGGCTCCTGGCCCAGATGGCTTTGGCCCTCTATTCTTCAAACACTATTGGGAAACAATCAAATACGACATTATCGAGATGTGTTCTGAATTTCATGCTGATCCATCATCTATAGCTCGCCTCAACTATGCAAATATCATCCTCCTCCCCAAATCCCCAGGCGCCACTTCCCTTTCGTCCTTCCGTCCTATTAGTCTCCTGAACACCACCTTCAAGATCATAACCAAAGTTCTAGCCAATCGCCTTCAAGCCATCATCGCCCCCCTCATTGGAATTGAGCAATCCGCATTCATCTTCGGCCGTAACATCATGGACTGTGTAGCGTCGACTCAAGAGGTCATTTCCTTCTACCACCATACTTCAACACCAGGTATGCTCCTCAAACTAGACTTCTCAAAAGCTTTCGACACAGTTAACTGGTAATTCATCTTGGAGCTTATGAAACATAGAGGCTTCCCCGCAAAATGGTGCAACTGAATACATTGTATTCTTAATTCTAGCTTGCCCTCTATAGTTATTAATGGGTCCTCGGGGGGCCTAATCAAATCTGCCAGTGGACTGCGACAAGGAGACCCACTTTCTCCTCTGCTTTTCGTCCTGGTTGTCGACGTGTTCAACTGTATGATCAAGTTAGCAATTTCGAACAACATCTTTGAAGGCATCAAGCTCCCTAATTCAAATCTGGTCATATCCAACCTTCAATTCGCCGACGACACCATTCTTTTTGCATCACCCATGATCAACCACATACACTGCCTCAAAGTTGCTCTGTACTCTTTCGAGCTCATTTCCAGCCTATCCATCAACTTTAGTAAGAGCTCCATCATCATGCTTGGAAACTCTGACCACCTCGGCCAAACTTGTTCCAGTCTGCTTAACTGCAACATCGCGCATTTCCCTATCTCATACCTCGGTGTCCCCCTCCATCCAACTAAATTACTCAGATCGGATTGGTTCCCCCTCATCACCAAAATCGAAAACAGACTTCATTCCTGGAAAGCTCACTCCATTTTCTTAGCTGGGCGCCTCGTCCTTGTCAAATTTGTCCTATCAGCAATTCCTACATACTGGATGTCATTCTACAAGCTCCCAACCTAGGTAATCAAAAGAATCGACTCGATCAGAAGCTCCTTTCTTTGGAATGGTAGTAAAATAAAGAGACTCGTAAACTGGCGGACAGCTTGTCTGCACACTAACAACGGCGGCCTTGGTATAGTTAACCTGCACGACTTCAACATCGCCCTTCTCGCCAAATGGCTCTGGCGGTTCCTAACCCCCGGCAACTTCCTCTGGAAATCATGAATTACCTCACTTCACTACCGCTCCAACCCTCATCATGTCCTCCACTCCCCCACCAGAATTAAACCATCCCCCTTCTGGTCTGGTGTCCTAGCAACCCTCCCCCGTGTCAAACCGCTCTTTCATGTCAACCTGGGTAATGGGGCAAATTGCCTCTTCTGGTTGGATACCTGGCATGGCCAGCTACCCCTCTCCTCTACCCTCCCCAACCTCTTCCCTCACTCAGCAAACGCCCTCGCTACCACATTGGACTCTTCAATCTCGGGCCCAGACCATCTTCTCCCGACTTCCTACTTCGACCTTGCCACCCTAGCCGAGATTCACCATGCTGCCTTCATCCTCCGTAGCATTCGTTTCAACCCCCGGCCAGATATGTTCACCTGGGCCCCTAACCCCTCAGCCGGCTTCTCCGTTGCCTCCTGCTATGCTCACCTGAATAACCCCGGACGCCTCTTCAACTTCCCCAGACTTTGGAAGTGCCAGCTCCAGCCCCGCTTCGCTTTCCTTCAATGGTGCCTCATCCACGGGCGCATCAACACCAGAGACAGGCTCCTTCGTTACAATATCGTAGTTGACCCAAGCTGTGCCTTATGCTCCACCACAATAGAAAGTTTGCAGCATCTATTCTTTGAATGCGATTTTGCTGTCAGGGTTTGGGCTGCAACGACTGTTCACATACTCGGATACATCCCTACAATCACCTTGTTTTTCGACCACTGGTAGAATAACCCCCCTAACCACCACTTAGATCTCTTTGTAGCTATATTCAGTTGGTGCATTTGGGCCGAGTGAAATGCACATGTGTTCTGCAAGCCCAAATCCAACTTCGACGGAACTTGTAGACGTATTATTTACTATTTCTCATCTATATCAGGTCACAGCTTCTCGGCGCCATTCAGACTGAGATTGCCACTCCCCAGTTTTCCACCGGCTAAATCAACAGGCAGCACAACGGCAGCTCCTTCTAGTTGGCAACATGGGCACCAGTAACCGCTATGTGGATCTTGCCTTTTTAATTTTCTGACGTTTGTACCATGCTCTTTTTGTATATATAACTCTGCCTTGTAGCGACTGTTTTGCAGTATCCTTCTATTTTTGGCCAACGATCAGGCTTGTTGATCACGCTATTTACCTAATACTATGATATTTAATCGGCTGTGTAGTGTCACGCTACACAGCCGTCTTGCTCAAAAAAAAATTAAATTTATGATGTGATTAGAAATTGATTGATCGTTGTTTGGTATATTTAACCTGTCATTCCAGTTAAATCTGACTTTTATTGAATTTAATCGTTATTTAATTTAATATTGAATTTAAGATAGTCAATTAAATACCTATGGATGATAATCAGTTAATTGATGTTATTTATTGGTTGATGTGAATAATGATTGTGATGGATGTTTGGTTGTTGATATTTTGTATGATTTGATGTATGTTTAAATTATATATGGTTATCACACTGCAAGTTCCCTTAGTTAATTGTTAGTAAATCACTATGGGTTGAAATAATACATACCCGAATGATCTAATAGATTAGGAAAAATCGTTATGAGTTGAAATGATAGACTCGAGCGATTTTATGGATTTTGAATTTTAATTTGGGATTGCGGGTTGAAATGATATACCCGTAAATTTAATGTATTGCGGATTGAAATGATATATGTCCGTATCACTTGACCATAGGGTAGAAAATTATATACGGACATCAGATTTGTTAAATTAAATGATTTTAAATACTTAAATTTTAAATCTAGTTAAAATGATATTTTGAAATAAAATTTGATTTATATAAACTGAATTATTTTCGAAAATCCAAGTTTTAAATGTTGAAATTGGAATTGGTTCAAATGAATTGTTTAAAAGAATTTAAATTGGAATTTCAAAGAGAATTTTGAAGTATAAATGAAATTTATCAAAATTGAGTTATTGTAAATGTTTGAATATTTAACTTTGAAATCTACTGAATTTGGAATTGCTTAAATTGATAGTTCAAACATGGATTTGAGATCGATATAGATTTAAATGGTTTTATTGAGAATCTGAATTGAAAGGTAAAAATTGAGTTTTGTTGATTTGAAAGCTGGATATGGTCCAGATTTGCTGAAGTGGAAGAAATAGTTTAATTTGACATTTCTTTAATATTAATTATTTTAATATAAACTATTTAAAAATATATTATTTTAAATTCTGATTTATTTATATTTTCAAACCATTTTTATATTAAACCTATTTTATCTAATTTAACTTATTTTAAACTATTTAAACTATTTTAAGCTAATTTGATCTATTTTTAAACTATTTTAAACT
This sequence comes from Allium fistulosum, assembly GCA_030737815.1. NCBI lineage: Eukaryota > Viridiplantae > Streptophyta > Magnoliopsida > Asparagales > Amaryllidaceae > Allium > Allium fistulosum. The sequence goes on from CM060906.1 coordinate 1,026,204,761, forward strand.
ATTTAAACTATTTTAATCTAATTTAAACTATTTAAATATAATTTAATCTATTTTAAGCTATTGTAGTTTACTTTAAACTATTTTAAAATTGATTTAAACTATTAAAACTATTTTAAACTATTTATGACTATCTAAACTATTTTCTAAATTTCAGATTGTGTAAAGCTGAAGTGTTTATATTTAAATCCTTGATTTAAAAGCGAATATGGTTAAATGATGTTATAACCTACATTGGAATTTGAAATGATATTTTCTAGTGAAATGACATATTTGAGTAAATATGATGATTTTGAAATGAGAGTTTGACCTATTTTGTGAATATGTTTTTGAAAGTGATATGATTTCGAAAGTGAATATGATTTCGAAAGTGATATGATTTTTGAGAATATGATATTTTGATATCAAATATGAAATGGTTTTGGAAATGTAAAAGAACCATCCGGTGTGTAATAAGCGTTTTGTTATTAAAGAGACCGGGATTGGATATTGTCATACTCTCTGCCAATACCGAAAACCACTTTAACAACTGTGCACGTGGTGGAGATTCCAGAATGATGTAGGATGGTTTGGCGAACGATTCTGTATGAGATTAACATAGCCCTGACCCTCTCGGGTCAGCTTGATATGGCTAAAACATGAGCCATGCCAAACCAAGTGAGGTCGCTCATCTGATCGGACACATTTCTTCGATACCATATTACTTTGTGATTGATTTGGTGGCCACCCCTCGATTTTGATTATGGGAGTGTGTTCCGAGGTGGGCGATAGTAGCTGCTATGCGTTACCACCAGTCCGGATCCACAAAACGGTAGTATCCTACCTTGGGCATTGCCTCGCGTGCCTTGTCACATGCCTTATCGCGCCAATTACGAGTTTGATTTATAATGTACCTATAGAGTGCTCACTGAGTAAACCACCAGTTTGGTGGAGCTTACAGTATCTGTATAGACTACGAGAATATATAAAAATGTGTTAAGGGGGATATGGGTAATGCCTTAACGCTATTTTAATACTTTACTTTATTGATAGACATATTATAATAGCATATATTACTACATAGTAAATAGTTTCCTTAGGATCTAGAAATCCTGAACATCTCTAAAGTTATTGCACGCACATTAGACACTGGATAGGAGATGTAAAACCCCGTAAACATCTCTAAAGTCGTTACACTCATATTTATTCACTGTTGATTTAACTTACATAGGATCTTTTAGTTCTGACTCGAGTGTTTTGTCTTTTCATTACGCTCGGGTCGGTCTGAGCTTTTCAGTGTTGAAGACCTTATTTATGGAGGACGAAGACAAAGATTTAGTATATTATTACTATTTGTTATATTTATTCCACTACATCATGTTGTTCCGCTGCATTATTTATTTATTTATTTCTTTCTGCTGTATGTATAACTCTGATCTGTATTGTAAATGTGTAATCAAATGTTATTTGTAAACAGCTTCATGAACTGTTTATTTGATTATTATATTTTGTCATTCCGCTGTGAGATTCTTTTTTTTGTTTTTTATCCTTTCTCTTCTTTTTATTATTTACCCCATAACAATCCTCCATTTTGAGTGGTTTGAGTTTGACGTGTGTGGTTTATTGTCGATTTGAACCGTCCAAAATGGTGGGTCGTTACAAACTCACTAAGGATAGGATTAGTAATATCCTAGGATAAGTTTGAGAGTATAAGTATATATTGAGTGTGTATTTGTTAGTGTTATAAAAATATTTTATACTGTGTTGTTTGATCCATTGAGTGGTATATGAATTCTGGTCGATGTGTCTGATCAGCGTTATCGATAGGGATTCCTAGACACTTGAATAGATCTACTAATACAGTATTGTTTTAAAATGGTAATTTAAATAGTTTTACCTAAGAATATATTATATTTATAAAAATGATTTTCAAAACTAATATAGTTGTATAGTTGAGTTGATTATTTAGAAATGATAATATTTTATGGTTATCATTTAGGATTTGATTAGTTATGCTCGTCCAGTTAGAGAATTTACTATTATTGAGTAGTTCATAAGGAAGTTTCCTTAGTAAGATATAGATCAAGTGAATGGGAATTATGGAATCTTGGAACGAAACCCTTGTGAATTAAGTTTCACAGTTTGATTATAAGGTGTTCGGCGAAAGGGTTAAGTTAAAAGTCATCTTTTAATAATGTTAAGCTAAAAGTAAACTTTTAATTAAAAGTTGTTTAATATAATCGGAATAGTAGGATAATACATTTAGAGGATAAAATGTTTAAGAAAAATTAATTTTAATAAAGGAGAATCATTTAAATGAAAGTTTAACTCACATCCAAATTTGCTATATCATATCTATGATAGTATAAACTATTTTTGATTTCTTGGATGATAGTTAGATTTGTTTAACTGATTAATTGAAATTAATCTCGATATTCCATTTAAACTGTTTAAGTGTCGTTATAGCAATTTCCGCTATACCGTCATTTACTAAATATCATACCTAAACCCTTGTGTGTGTTTGAACTTGATCTTGTGTTTTCCCGAAAGTAGATGTTTAAAATTCATTAATCATTTTGATTAATGATATTTTAAACTAATTAATCATTTTAACTAATGATGTTTAAAATTAACTAGTCTTTTTTATTAATGAGATTTGGATTTAATTAATCATTTTAAGTAATGATATTGAATTTAATTAATTATTCAATGATATTTGAAAATTAATAACCATTTTAATTAATGATATTTAAAAGAAATTATTCATTTTAGTTAATGATTATTTGAATTCAATAAATGGTTGGATAAATAATATTTTAAGTTGGTTAATTGATTTAATAAGTGAGTTTAAAATAAATTAAATGATTTGATGAAAGTGTTTTGGAAGTAATTAACTATTTTATTAAAGATAGTTGATTTGTTTATTAAAGAAAATTGTAAATTTAATTAATTATCTTTTGGGATAGTTAATATTGTTTTAGATTTATAAAAGAGATTATAAATGTGATTTAGTATCTTTTAGGATAACTAATGTTATTTTAAATTTAATAAAAGAGTTTAAATTTTATTTATTTTCTTTAGAAAATTTATATGGTTTTAAGGTTTTAAAAAGAATATTATAAATCATCTCCCAGGACAATTAACATTGTTTGAAATTTATAAAAGGTATTTAAATTGTTTTATTATCCTTTGAGATAATAAATATTGTTTTAAATTAATAAATGATGGTTTTTATAAATAAAGTTAAGTGTAAATCATTTTGGGATTTTAGTAAACGCTATTTAAAATGACATTTGTTTTGACCCTTGTTTTAATACACTTAGTATTATAAATTTGTCTTTCCAAATAAGATTTAAAGAGTTTTTGGAAAATTTAAATCCTGGAATTGTTTAAAATGATTTCAAAGGATTTTGAGAAAAGTAATAGCATTCTTATTTGGAAAATATTTCTAAAGTACAGATATTTTGGAAATTTTTTTTAAGTAGAATGCTTTTCCTTTGAATAATTAAGAGGAAAATATTTCGATTAGTTTTGTGGTAATCTGAATAATCTTCTAAGTGACGATCATATGTTGCTTAGGAGAATGGTGTGGAGTACTTAGTAAATTATTCTGTTTATCTTTATGCGATCGAAATGAATTCAAATCCAATCGAACCCAAAGTGAGTTTTAATAAACAAATTATTTGAAGTTATTTCATGAATTTTTTTATGTAGTATGCTTTCAAAGATGAGTTTTGAAATTTATAACCGGGTATTTAATCTTCAAGTTCCCTAAAAGGGAATTGATTTCCAAAATAAAAGGTATTTTTAATAAAAGATTGTTTTGATAAATTAATTTTACCCTTAAATAATATACGAGGTAATTTAACATTGATTTAAATGGGTTAGATTGGATATGAAGGTTTTGATAACATTGTTTTATCAAAACAAAGATATTATTTAAGTATCAAAGCAGTGTAAACTAATTTGTGTTATTGGGTCAGTCCATAAACATGATTCGTTATAACACCTTAATGTGAAAAGGTAAGAAGGTTTTAATAGACATTGTTTTATTAAAACCGTAGTTTTGTTTAAAATATGTAAGTAGTGTAAACTATTTGTTATTTTGAGTCAACCCATAAACACTTTCCATCTTAACACTCTACGTTAAAGAGGTCGAGAGGTTGACTCAGTTTTAAAAGACCCAAATTTTGATTTGATCTTCACCTAAATTGTGAAAAGAAAAAATAAATTTTGTATTTTGTATATACTTTTAGGATTTAGAAGGGAATTATACAAGTAAATAAAGTGGAATAAGTCATTATTTGGTGTTTTATAAAGAAATGGCTTTATAAATATTTTTAAACTTAGATGAAAATTTATGAAATAATTCATAAACAATTTTGGTATTGAATAAAATATTAAATGCAAATTTATGTGATTTAGAAAGATTGGTGTAGTCAAGAAACCAATAATTTTAGAGTTTAACTTTCAATTTTGTCCGAGTAAGTTTGGATAATCTTATAAGCAATAACCAGAGGCTAACGAGCAAAGAATGGTACACTCAGATAATTATCAATATTTTAGGCAATCAAGGAAGTTTTGAACCTAAGTTAGGAGTTTGTTGTTAACCTTTTGACCTTTTAAATAATGTTGAGTGTTAGATTTATTTCCTTATGGAATTTGAATGATTGATAGTGTTAGTGTATTCCTTTATGGAATTTGACTTAATTGAATTTGATTGATTGATTATGTGGTCTTATATACCATAGTTTATAATGTCAAAAAAAATTAACAAGGGTTTTTGAATTATTGTTTATTAGGACTTAAATCCCGGTGCTTTTGAAAATGTGATTATGGAAAAATAAAATCAGGAAAGAGATAATAATTGTTTACTCTAATTGTTGTATTTAGAGGAACCGGAATACCATTGGATGCTCTATGTTGTTTTGATTCTAGAGTTTTACATGTTTTGCTAGGAGAATCCCCTCTTAGTTATTTTTTGTTTTGGTTTTAATAAATTTCTTTTTGAAGAAATTTGAAAATAGATTTTTGAATATAAGAGCCTAGGCATTTAGTTCTAAATTTACCTTTTGATATGATTGGATGCGTAGTATTTATTTTAGGGTACACTTTGAATTTGGTTACATATAGATTTATATCATACTAGTTTTTGCTAGATAAGTTACATTTGATTAATGTTTTGGTATTTCCAGGGTAGCTTTTTTTGGGATAGGATTGTGGTAAATTTCGGGAACGAAATTCTTTTGAAGGAGAGTGTAACGACCCAGAATTTCACCACATTAATTTTTGAATATTTAATTAATTTTAAATATTCAAATAGTAGGTTTTATAATTAAAATTAAAACACTTTTAAATAATAAATATTGAAGATAAAATAGTTTTCAAATTTAGTTTACAAAAATATTTAGTTCGATGAAAAACAGAAAATGTGACCGAAAACTGTTTTCCGAATTTTCGACGTTTCATCGTATAAATGTTGTTTGAAATGTTGTGAGCCTTGTTTATATTTGAAAGAAAATTCAAATGGTTAAGAATGTAAATTAGTTAGGACATATTGGTATATACATGGTATGTATACTTAAGTATATACATGTATATACTAAAAGATGCCTTAGGAGACATGATTTGACATTGTGGCAACAAAGTACAAAACATGTTTAAACATATTTTCTTTGATATGATGAGGGGGGACAAGGTGGAGGCTGAAATGGCATGTGTGGTGGAGGGTCTTGATGTGGCAAAATAATGTGGAGGGTAAAGGACATGGGGTGTTTAGGTAACTTACATTTTCACTTGCTTATAAATACCCCTTTCACTTCTTCAATTTCACCTCTTTTACTTCTGCAATATCTTTCTCAAAGATTAATCAAATGGAACATTTATTTTTTTCAAATCATAGAAAATTCCTGTGGCTACAACTTTTATTTGTACCACTTCTTCTAATTTGAGCTTAACCATGCCCAAAGCTCATTTCTTTACAGAGCATTTTCGGACCCAGAATTTCAAGTTCGAAAATGGTCCTTCCTCTTTTGACCATATCTTCTTCAAAACTAACTGTAATTGATTGATTCATTTTTTGAAATTGTAGAGAAAATAGTTTTCTAAAACTTTTCTCCTGACCACATTTAAAAAATCCTAGAGTAAATAGTCCAAAAACCACTTGTAAAATGACCTATTTTCGAGTTTATTTTGAGAGTTCGATGATTATCCAAAGTTACTCCACCTTACCACAACAAGTTTCACTTCCTTCTTCTTTCAAGGTCGAGCCTGCCTAGTGTATTAAGGGTCCAAGACTCTACTTTTACTTAGGAATGGAAGTGCTAGGTCATACACTAAGTTAGCGAGAGTTTGGACAGCTTTCGGTGAGTAAAACTATTTAAAAAAATTTGGAAAATATTTTTCTTTAGTCATATTGTGATATATATTGCTTGCTTGTTTTGGATATGATGTGAATTTGTTCATGTTTGGTTTGGAAATGTATATGTGTGATGGATGCAAACATGTTAAGTAAATGTTAGTTAGCAAACTAGTTAGTAATTAAACTTTTACTCTAAAAAAACCAAAGCTTTAAAACTATATTCATGTTCATATTTATTGTCTATGAATGCTTGTTGTATGTGTATGCCTAAACCATTGCTATGTGACGTTTGGTTGTGTTAATAATATTATAAACTTGTTTGCCAAACTGCCCGTATAGCGATAATCGCTATATCGGCACTTTCGGAAAATCACTTCTTATCAAACCATTTTGTTTCATCTTCGTGCATGGAATTGTTTTACAAGTTGAGCAAGATTTCGATTAATGACATTTTCAAAAATGATTAATTATTTTAATAATGATTAATTAATTAATTAATTAATAAGGATTTAGGTTAACTAATTAACTTATTAATGATGTGTTTTATCGATTTCTTCTTTTCAATCTGCTTTTCCATATTGAGAATCTTTCAATGAACGATCATATGCGCAAGTCATTAAAGATCATTTGCCACCATTACAATTTCAAAAGCCGTTCTTTCGTAATTCAAATAAGAACTGGATTTATTCTAAGAGAGGAAAGATTTTTTGCTTTAGATGTGGAGATAATAATCATTTGGTTAATCAATGTCGAGATCCAATCAGATGCTTTACATGTGGAAAATTCGGTCTTAAAAGGATTGTTTGTTCGAAAAAATCAATTGGGATGAAATCGAATTCTGTTCCTTGTCCATCATTGGTCGATTATGGCTTTTAATTCGTGTTGAAATGTATGTTGTTAAAGGGGTTATTACTGGATAATCTATGGCAGAAGAGGAATGAGGGTATCAAGTATTTGGAGGAATTGTTTGATCACTTTGATTCTATTAATTCGCCGAATATTGGTAAAGGGTACAAAGAAAGATCTGGTGATCCAGATGAGTCTTTTTGTATTTCTGATTCTTCGTCCAATATTTTTGATTCTAAAGAAGAGAGAGATATTGATTTGAATAAGGTTGATGCTGTTTTTCTTGCCGCTGCTATGAAAGAAGAGACTCATGGTTTTGATCCCATTCTGTATGACCCATTTGTTTCTCATTGTAAAATGGAATCACTTTTGCCAAAGGAAGGAGTTTTGTTAAGTCGTTTTGTCTCATCATTGGAAATGATAATGAACCGAGTGACTTGAACAATGGATTTATTCATTTAAATAATAAAAGAGCCATTTCAAAATCTCGTGTTCTGGGTAATTTTGAGTTGTCCACTGCCAACAAATTTGAATGCCTTAGATCGTTGTCAGACCCTGAGTTTAGTTCTGAAGGGCTGGAAGTTGATTGGGGATTGGAAAATCATTCTTCATTTGATAGTTCAGTTGTGAAGCAATTGAGGTTAGGAAATGATAGTAGAGTATCTTCTGATGTTCATAGTAATCTCTCGAATGCCTTTATGATGGAATGGTCAGATTCTACAGGAAATATGGATTTTGATTTTTTTACTCAGAAAGTCATGTTGACTGATAACAAGGTTTTTGAGGAACGATTAGCTAACTGTTTAAGATGTTTTGATAAGGATATAAGGGAAGCTGAAGCTAATTATATTGATAAAATGCTGGAAATATCAAGTGATGGGTGTTCGATTTTGTCTTGTGTTGATATTGCGGATGTTAATGGCATTGATAAATTGTTGGATATATCAGTTGAAAAGGGTTCGCTGCTGTCTTATGTGGATATTGCTGAGATGCATGATGGTTTCAGTGTACATGGTGCACAATTTTTGAATAAATCTGATGAAAAGATATATTCGAGTCCAGTTTCATTTGTTGTTAATCTTTCTGAATTGGTTGACGTATTAGATGATAAGATTGGAGATAATTTACCTGTTGATTCCTATGAATATATTGGAGATGAGACTATAGTCAAGCTTGGAGATTTTGATAATTGGGTTGAGTTTTCTGTTATGCTTTTTGTTGATGTTGATAGTGTGGTAAAGGAGGCTACTATATGGTTAGAGAAAGATTGTGCTGATGGTTTGAATTGGGATATAGTGTATCGTTTGATGGGTTCATCAGACAACAATTCAATTTTAGGTGAAACAGTTGATTCTTTAAACAAGCACGTGAATAATTCTTTAAACAATTTGTCGAGCAGCGGTTTTAATTTGTTTTCGGCTGAAACAATAGACAGTGTGGATATTAAAAAAGTAGGTGCTCTGGTGGAATGGTCAAGTGGTAAGGATATAATGGATATAGATTTTATTTCTCAAAAAATAAAGTTGGCCGATGTTAGTGTTTCTGATGTTTGTATGGCTAAGTGTTGGAGGCGTTTTGATGAGATTCAAAGGGAGGCTGATGATAACTGCTTAGAGAGGTTGTTAAATTTAATGGGTGAAGAGAATTTATGCATGTGTTTAGCTGATGACGCTGATACCTTTGATAGTATCAGTGTGCATGGTGCACACATATTGAGTGATTATGTTGATATGCTAGCTTTGAATATAATTCCTTATGCGGATCATAATGCCGAATCATTGGTGTTTTTGACGAAATGCTTGGAGACTCTATGTTTTCTGAGTTTGTGGATTATTAAGGGAGTGATTTTATATATATGCTTGGAGTTTTTAAGGATAGGGTTGAGTCTACAGTTAAGTTTAGTGTTGGAAGTGAACAAATGGAGGAGGGATCTGAATGTTTGAAGATGGATTTTGGGGTTGGTTCAAATATGACTGTAGCAAATCCCTTTGGTTCAACTGTTGTGGTGGGGAAACCAGAGGAAAGAGTTTCATTTAATATTCAGGTGTCTGATGGTTCTTTTTTGGTAAACGGTGAAGCAGTTAATCACGCTGATAATAATGAAGTGTGCGGGGTTTTGGATAATAATGTGATGAAGAGTTCTTATTTGTTAACAAATATTCATAATAGTGAGATCGGAAGCAACTCCGCTTCTTGTTCTTCTACATCGAGCAGAGGTAGACGTATGAAGTCCGTGGTTGTTAGCGGATTAGTTCGACGTAGTGCCAGGATACGTTGTAGCTTTTCTCGGTCTTCGGGTAAGTTACCTTATTCGAGTACCGCGAGTGGTGCTACGAATTCAGGCTCAGGTATGCACTCTGATTTGGGTAGTTCGTATTCATCATATGCTCTAGGTAGTCTATCTTCTTCCGAGTTTAGTCAGTTAGCTAGTGATACCGCTTTAATTTATTCTAATGTTGAGGTAGATCTCGAGTACATTAGAGGTAGAGAATTTGGTAGGACTAGATCTGTTGGTACAAGAAGATTATTAGTTGGAATATCATAGGTTTGTACGATTTAAATAAGTGTGACAAGGTTAGAGCTTTTTTTAAAGACTATTCTATTGACATTGCTCTCTTATAGGAAACTAAAATTGAATGTTCCGATATTCGTTTCTATAGAGGATTAGGTGGGTTTCATTTTAGAAAATGCGCTTATTTACCTTCTGTAGGCGCTTCTGGGGGTTTATTGATTGGATGGTGGGATAACTATTTTAAACTGCTCCAATGTATTTCCAAGTAACACTCATTGCATATTATTCTCATTAATCTTGCTAATGATTCTTTTTTTAAATATTTCTAATGTTTATGGGCCTAACTCAAAAATAGGTCATCGGATTCTACGAAATGAATGTCTTGAGTTTAGATCTTTAGCTTCGGGTTCTTAGATTTTGGGGGATGATTTCAACGTTACGCGTTTTATAGGAGAGCGTTCACCACGGAAGTGTGATTTCTCTACTATGGAGGAATTTGACTAATTTATTATTAATTCTAATTTGATTGAGATCCCTCTTTCTAATAGAGAATTTACTTGAAGTAATACTAGGGAGTCCCCATTTATGGCTCTTTTAGATAGGTTTTTCGTTAGTGATGAAATTGAGGATAAATTTCATATTTGTAGAGTTTTTTGTCTGACTTACACTTATTCTGATCATTGTCCTATTATTCTCACATGTGAACAGCATAGGGTTATTCATAGATCTTTTAAATTCGAAAAAATGTAGCTATTAGAATCCATTTTTTGAATTTAATTAAAAATAAGTGGATTTCTATGAGTTATTATAATATTAGAAATAAGGATAATTCTGCTAAAAATTCTGTTTTAAAACTTAGGGATCTTAGGAATTTTCTTAAAAATTGGAATAAAAATGTTTTTGGTAATATAAAAATTAAAAAAGAAAATATTCTTTCTGAGATGCTTAAAATAAACAAGATAGAAGAAACTAGACAACTAAATTTAGGTGAGCATAACGTTCTCGCTAATCTAAAAGAAGAACTTAATTCTATTTTAGAAAAGGAGGAGGTTATGTGGAAACAGAGATCCAGAATCCAGTGGATAAATGAAGGTGACAATAATACCAATTTTTTTCACAATATGGCTAATGGTAGAAAGCGTAGTAATACGATTAATTCCATTATTGTAAATAATGAAGAGATAGTTGACCAAAGAGACCTTAATAAGGGTTTACAGATTATTATAGAGATATTTTTGGTAATAAAAACAAACACAGAATTAATACTAGATGGAATGATCTTTATCCGTCTGATTCTAATGTTGATCTTTCTAAGTTAGATAATCCTTTTACTGAAGAGGAAATTCGGAAAGCCATTAATAACATGCCAAGTGATAAATCCCCGGGTCCGGATGGGTTCCCAATTTTCTTTTATAAAACATTTTCGGATGTTTTAAAATTAGATTTAATTAGCATGTTTAATGAATTCTATAATGAAAATTTGCAATTAGCTGGATTTAATTTTGCAAATGTTATTTTATTACACAAAAAAGTAGGTGCTAATAACTTAAAAGATTTTAGACCTATTTCATTAATTAACTGTTCCGTTAAAACTATTTCAAAAGTTTTAGCTGATAGACTTAGTATAAGAATGAAAGACCTAATTGACTGTTTGCAGTCTGCTTTCATTAAGGGGAGAAATATCACCAACGGTGTGGCTGTTGGTAAAGAATACATTAATCACTGTTGTAAGAATAATATCACCTGTGCGATTTTAAAATTGGACTTCGCAAAAGCTTTTGATTCAGTAGATTGGGATTTTCTAGTAGATATATTTCATGCTAGAGGTTTTAGTCATAGATGGATTGGCTGGATCATGAATTTACTTAGAACTGGTAACTCTAGTATTATGGTTAATGGTATTTTAGGTAATAAAATTCAATCTAAGCGAGGTTTAAGGCAAGGGGATCCTTTATCGCCTCTTTTGTTTAACTTAGCCGCAGATGTTTTTGCTAAGATAATTAAAAAAGCGGTTGATAATGGATCTTTGGGGAATGTAGGTAACGATATATCGCGTAATGGTATATCTATCCTTCAATTTGCATATGATACCTTGCTTTTTTCTTCCCATTTACTTAGACACATTATTACTCTTAAGTTTATTTTAAATAGTTTTGAACTTCTATCGGGTTTAAAAATTAATTTTGATGAAAGTTCTATTTTAGTTTTAAATGATTTTGAAAATTTAGTTGCTAATACGCTTAATTGAAAAACTATGAATTTTACTTTTGACTATCTTGGTTTTGTGATTAGACCTACTAAACTTAAACATGATGATTGGTTTATAATCATAGCTAAAATCAAAAATAGGATTTCTAATTGGAATGGGAGATTTTTACCAAGAGCGGGTAGATTAGTTCTAACAAATTATGTTTTATCAGCTCTCCCGATTTATTGGATGTCTATGCATCTTTTTCCAGATTGGATGATTGATAAAATAGACAAAATAAGAAGGGATTTCTTATGGAGTGGGGAGAACTCTAATAGCAGCATTAAATGTTTAGTAAATTAGGAAACTGTTTGTAAATCTGAAAAGGATGGTGGTTTAGGAGTCGTTAATTTGCGTAATATGAATTTGTCCTTATTAGGTAAATGGTTATGGAAGTTTAAGAATATTAATGATAATGCTACTTGGAAAAAAATCATTTCTAAATATTACTATAATGGTAGTAACAATTTATATCAAATTACTCCTACAGTCATTCGTAAACTATCTAATTTTTGGAAATCTATTTTAAAATGTCATGAGATTTTTAACTTAGGCATTAATACAATAGTTCATTTAGGTAATAGTACTTCTTTTTGGCATGATCGTCGGATTTCCGTTATCCCTCTTAGGATTGAATTTAGAGAGCTTTATGATATCTGTAATTTTAAGTATGCTTTAATTATAGAAGTTTTTTCTCCCGAAAATGATCCTCCTTGGAATTTTAGTTTTAACATAATTTTAGTAGGTTCAACCCTTAGGCAGCTTTCTTTGCTTTATGCTAGATTAAATCTACATAATATTGATAATGATAATGTTAGTTGGGAATGGGATAAGAGTAAGAAATATACTTCTAATTATTTTTATAGATTTATTAACTTTTCGGGTGTAACCAATAACTCTTTTAAATTTATTTGGAAATCAAATGCTCCTCCTAAATCTAAAATTCACATGTGGTTAATTATGCACGGAAAACTAAATACTATAGAATTTTTAAAAAGAAAAAATATGCAAATTGACAATAAATGTTATTTTGTAATCTGCATTTTGTAATCTTAAAATCTTTAACTTTAATATAATTGCTAAAATTTCTAATTGTGAATTATATTGGAATACTTTTAGATTTACGTTCAAAAAGGATAATAGATTCTTACTTGACTCTTTATTCATTATAATTTGTTGGTATATTTCGTTTGAAAGAAATCAGAGAATTTTTAATAATAATAAGTCACTTTAGTAAATTGATTTTTATAATTTCTTTATTTTGTTTTAATTGGGTCTCTAATCCTAAATATAAATTAGCTAAAAATAACCTATTTAAAGAATATCTTAATAAGGTTAGTAATAATATTAATCTATTTAAACATAAAAATAATATTTTTGACATTAATAATTGTAGTATCAATATTTTTTCAAACTTAAATGATGATTTCACCGTGTATCATAATTTCCTTTTGATCAAAGGATCATAAGGATAATTTTAGATTTGTTTTAGTTTATAGATCTTTTAGTTCTTTAGATCATGGATCCTATTAGCTTTACTTTATTAGATCTTTTGTTTGTTTTTTAGTCATTTTTCTAATCTTTACTATATTTTGTCCTACTAGCTTTACTTTTGTATCTTTACTACTATCTCATTTATACATATATATGTATATAAATTTTATTTATATACATATATGTGTGTCATTCTAACTATTTTCCTTAGTTACTTTTCAGATACAGGTCTGGGCTAGATATGGTGTTAGTTTCTCTTTGCAAGTATAGAGGATTGCTGATTGCAAAATTGTTGATTGCAGTGGGGGATTCTTCTCAGTACATCTTCATCTTTATTATGGCATTCTATTTTCAGGAGGATTCACTCTTCAGTTAGGCGCTACTTCCAGTTGTACCGAGTCTTCAGAGCGGAGTTTTCCATTCAGGATCATTAGCAGTTCCATTTCAGATTAGTCGCATCTCCATTCCTTCCGAGTCAGCATCATGGAGCTTCCTTCTTAGATGGTGCTGGCTTCCAGTATCATTGGCTTTGTGATATACATTAGCTTTTCAGGTACTTCTAACACCTTAATATCGGGCGGTGGCCATGTCGGAGCTCGATATTGGGGTGTAATGGGCAATGGCCTTGCCGGAGCTCATTATAGGGGTACTTGAGTTTTTCCTTTGATACTCGTACTTAGATTTGCTACCTGCCAGGCATGTTGGCAGCTCCTTACTTTATGATATATATATATAATTACATGTATGCTCTCCTCTATTTTTAGAGGATCACACATTTTTCTCAAAAATTAATGATGTGTTTTAAATTTAACTAATTACTTAGTTATTGATGTTTTAAATTTAATTAATCATTTTATTTAATGATGTTTAAGGCTAATTAATCTTTTGAAAATGATGAATTAAAGTTAATTAATCAATTAATTAATTATTTTTTAAAATTAATCAATCTTTTTAATTAATGACTTTTAAATGGAAATCAACTTGTTTTAACTTTAATTAATCTTTCCTTAATGATGGTTTAAATTGATTAATCATTTTAAAATAATGATATTTAATTATTAATTAACGGATTTAGTTAATTATATTTAAATATTATTAGTTATTTAAATTAATGATGTTTTAAAGGTGATTTACCTTTTTTTAATTAAAGGTTATTGGAGTTAATTAGTCAACTCAATTTATGAAGTTTCAAAGTGAATTTATCAAAGTAACAAGGGTGTTTTGACTTTATTATTCCTTTAAATAATGATAATAAATTATTCATTAATTTAATTAATTATATTTTGACTAATTAATTGGATTAATAAGGTTTAAAGTGGTTTACCCTTTTTATTATTTAAAGTCATTTGAAGTTCAAAAATCAAATTGTGTGATGAAGTTTAAAGTTAATTAATCAATGTAATAAAGATGTTTTAAGTTATTAAATCCTTTTTAAATTGATGTTTAGAAGTTAGTGAACTCTTTTAACAAAGTGTTTTAAAGCTAATACTTGTAATGTGAGGCCAAACACGAATTCGGGTTTTTAAAAGAAAAAGTTTAATTCGTTTATGGAAATGAATTAACTTCTATTAAGCGATTCACTTATATGGAAACGATTTATTTGTATACTTAGCACTAAACGTCAAAGAAGTAGACTTGTCGCTATTTCGAAAGTTAAGAGCAATAGTGAGACATGAATTTGAGGTAACACTACCTTGACTTGTCTGATATTATTGTTAATCGAGAAATAGTACAAGTTGGAATTTGATGAGTGGTGATAAGTATACAAGACTTAATTTCCATATACGATCGTTTTATATCCTCGATAGTTGGTTTCTCAACTATCGGTTATTTCAACTTCTTTATTATCGTCATTCTAAGACGATGTGTTGGTCTATTGAGCTTTCTTATCCTTTGTCGGAAATGACTAAAACCAAAAAGCGAGTGGGGGCCAAGCTATGCGGGGTTGCTCCCATTAGGGTATCTTCACATCCACTCTAGATTGGATTCGGTGTTGCGCATTGAGATGTGAAATACTCGGATACTCGGTAACAGTTTGCGGGGTCTGGCTTGGAGGTTTTCGAGAGCCATCGGAGTTCTCAAGTATATTTCTAGAGATATACTTTCGGTAAGGGGGGCGCACCCTCCTAGTCATTATTGGAAAATTTCCTTTTATTATTTGATTCGAACCTTTGAATCTATTTTCTTTAATTACAACGGGAAGAGTCAACCACTCTTTGCGATGTTCAATTATTGGTTTTGTCCATTCTATTGAGTTTGGATAGTTATCTTATTTAGTCTATTCTATCAGGTTTGGACTGTTGTCTTGTTTTATCCATTCTATCTAGTTTGGATTTTTATTCAAACTATTTTCATTCTTTCAAGTCCGAATTGTATACTAATTATACCCGTCATCTATGTTTGGATTTGTTTTCTATTGTTTATTTCCATTTTTGTTATGTTTGGTTGTTGTTTATGTGGGAGAATACCCGTTCTACGTTAGCGGCCTGGTCCCATATATTATTTTTTAAATACACCCCATTTGTTTCACAATTTTACTCATACTAGACATTTTATCCGACCCAAGTTGTTTATTTTCCCTAAACTCTCGGGTACTCAATTATATTTGGGTAGTCCGAGAATAGCAGGTTTTCTTTAGAGCTCTTTGAAGATGGTGATTGAGGAGGAGGCTCCTTAGTTATCTAGTTATTTATTTCCGCTGTATGATTATGTAGGTGTATTTTGTATCTTAAAATGTAAAGTCAAAATGTATAGCTGCAAATTTGTTAGATGTAGTGCTTTTTTTTATAACTCCGATAACTCCCTATAAGGAGTAACCTTTTGTACTATATCATTTTATATTATATGTAACCATTCCGCTGTGAGGTTTATCTATTCTGTCTTGTTCTGTTCTTTATTTTACCCCAAGACAACTTATCTTTTAGATGCTTAGGAAATGACCCATGAATACCGAGGATGTATTAAGTGTCGTTCCCAGGGATCAGAAAGGTGGGTCGTCACAAACACATATATCTTTCCAACCCATCATTAATCCCCCAAGCTACCCCTAGTTGGGAGATGAACCCAATGTCCAAAATATAAACCCCTTAAACACTTAAACAGTATGTAGTCAGGATGTTCTATTTTTTGGTTACAATGGAGCAATATCAATGTTACTATCTTTAAAAGTATCTTGATTTTACTATGTTTTCCTAAATCGTGTAGACCTCTGGTATTTAACCGATAAATCTCATGATCCAATCGATGTAACTCGTTCTAACTCCCTGCTCCTAATATAATCATTATCTAACTGGGCATAGCTTAAAATAAAAATTGAACTCCCGTTCTTCCTTCGTTGAAAGTTATAGTAGAGGAAATTAGTATATTTAAGAATTAAAGTCTTTTTGATGTTATTTGTTCGATTATGCAAAAATTTCCTCTTTTTTTTAGTTTAGTTTTGTCTGTCTGAGCATGGGGTTTTGAAGTGGTTTTAGATTATTTATTTTATTATTCCTTTAAGTGGGTAAGAGGAGCATTTCGATGGATGCATATAGTGTTATCCTAATATTCACAAGATACCGTGTTGCTAACAATAACTAGTGTGAATCTGTGCTACGCACATGGAAAGCTGTGACGCCCCACCTCTATACCCACGCTAACCAAGAACACTACGGGGTAGTGCTGTCAATTAGCACGGAGAATAAGGCTGTTGAGGAGCGACCATCCATGTAATTTCTTTGTGCGAGAACCGATATGTCAGATAGTATAGAATGCATATCTTTTAAGGAGGAAATCCGACATACCGATACAAACACAAAACTATCACACGGTGGCTATATATAATCTTCGGAAACAAATATAGAAGTATGCATAACATAAATCAGTCACAGACATCCATATCACAAAGGCGGAAGAAGATATGAATTAATATATATATCACATGAAAGTGTACATCAGAGTAGTGGTCGGAAAGATCCACAATAATACAAAAGAATAGCATCACGTGCTATACAAAAGAATAAGTACACAACATAGAGTCTATATCTCAAAGGTGTACATCCAAAAACTACTAATCTAGGTAGTTAGCCAAAAGTCAGAATAATCCTGAAGAGAAGTCAAGCAGAAGCACCTGTAACATCTCGGTCTGACCCGAGTATTATTTATAAGAAAATAATAAACGGATCAGTCTAACTATAAATATCAGATGATATGGTATACAGTAAAAGGCATGACATGAACATGTAATAACCATAGCGACATACTACTATAAGTATGTAAATGATAATCAACAAAAGATTAATCAATATCACAAGAATCTTCTCAAAGATAAAATAGGGTATCATACCCTAAACTTGTATTCATAACAAGTCAATAACACATGAATTCACCAATGCACAAAAACTGATATCATATCAATGAAAATCATGAAAATTGGTGAAGCACAAAATTCCAGAAATCATCATCAGAAATCCAGAAAACACATAAAGGGGGGAGGCCTAACACATGAATGGGAGCATGAAAACTCACCTACGCGTAAACACATGACGAGATGATATCTCATGGAAGCTATCCATTAAATTTTCACACAGGAATGGCCCGAAGACCATAGGAAATGTGATGGCGAAACATCACATGATCGGGGTATAGTCTCCCACGTAGACAAAGAGACATCGCTCAATCGCTAGTCTAAATCACAAAAATGATCGTCATGATCATAAGGAAGTGTCAATCACACCAAGCTAGTAAATATATGAGTTTAGCTTCATGTACCATAACCACTTGCTTAACTTAAATATTTACGAACAAGCTGTAAATCTTCACTAGGAAATTGTCACCAAAAAGGGCTCAATCGAACAAGTCCAAGAGCTAACCGACGAAGTGAACGCAAGCGTTTCATACCACTCGTTTTACTAAGTCGTTTAAGTCGATTTCTCATTCGAGTGAAGTAAAGGCTTGTATATACTAGTAGATTGAAAATCGGTTTGAGAAAACGAACTTTTGATACTTAAAATAGTGTTGAAATCGCTTTGATGAAAGAGTTTTGATATTTACTATTAGTATTGAAACCTTCATATATCTTTAAAGTGACAAGTCATAAAACGATGGTAGAACAAATCAATTCACGTTCGAAGACGTGAGTAAAGTCCAAAGAAGTCAATCCCAAAACCATCAAAGTAGAAATTCTGATAAACGTTTTTCAGAAGAGATTGCCTACGCAGAGTAATACGGGGTTCGACCTGCCCGGTCAGGTCGCGGGGGTCCAGGGGGCAGCGCCCACGGCGGGGTGCGGGGCAGCGCCCCGTCACGGTATGACTTAGAGAAGGCAGGCTGGTCAAGCGTCCTAAGGAAAAGTAGGTCATACGACCTAAGGGAAGACTGCCGTGCAACCTAGCTGAAGAACAGGTAAAATGACTAAGTACTAACTCGCGAACGACCTAGGGGAAAAACAGGTCAAACGACCAAGTACTAACTCGCGAACGACTTACGACTTAAGGGAGGCAAGCGACTTACGACTTAAGGGATAAGGTCATACGACCTAAGTGGAGAATGCCACGCGACTTAGCAGAAGAACAGGTCGAACGACCTAGGGGAAAAACAGGTCAAACGACCAAGTACTAACTCGCGAACGACTTAACGACTTAATCTTCTATTCGAGCTACGAGCTAAGGCTGGAACGACCTAGTGGAGTTAGGTCGGGGACGACCTACGACTTAAGGTCATACGACTTAACGGTTTAAAAGCCAACGACCTAGGACTTAAGAGCCATACGAGCTACGACTTAAGCTCAAATACGAGCTACGACTTATCACTTAACTCGCGAAAGACCTAGCGAAGGCAGAACACCCAGAACGACTTAACACTTTAACTCGTGAACAACTCAAGCCTTTAACTCGTGAACGACTCAGGCCTTTAACTCGTGAACGACTCAGGCCTTTAACTCGTGAACGACTCAGGCCTTTAACTCGTGAACGACTCAGGCCTTTAACTCGTGAACGACTCAAGCCTTTAACTCGTGAACGACTCAGGCCTTTAACTCGTGAACGACTCAAGCCAGGCGAACAGAAATGCACGCGCGCGACTTAAGCCCTTAACTCGTGAACGACTCACGACTTAGGCTTAACTCGTGGACGACTCAGCGAAGGCCAGAAACGACTTAAGGCCAGAAAAATCACCAAAACGCTGAAAATTGAAGTTTTTCGCCAATCCAATCCAAACCAAATGCAAATGTTGATGCAAATACAATAGGGGATCATTCCCAACAGTCCAAGATAGATATAGGCAAGATGTGAGATCAAAAATCTCACCTTTTCCACGAAATTGATGAAGATTGAAAGCAAGGAGAAGCAATCCAAAGCTTGAATCCACAATCTTCTACTTGAATTTGATGTTGAATCTCGGATTTGCAATAGAATTTGAGTTGGGAGTTTTAATTTCTCTTTCCCACCACCATTTTTGACAAAGCTTGAAGTGTTTGAACAAATGAGGAAGAGGGTTGGGCTGAACTAAAGGGGTGCAGTCCAAACCAAAGTCAAAGGCGGGAAAAATGTCGAAAATTTCACTATCTCCAAACATATCGAAGTTTACACTCAAAAAGATCGCAAACGTCATTTTGAACTCAATGGGGGTGGTCTCGAGTCCTAATTTGACCGTATGCAAAAATAGCTTTTCGGACTAACATCCGACTAACGATAAAATATTTAAATATAAAATCGATAGATATGCGGGTTGTTACAGAAACAAACATATTCTTTTTCTAAATATTTTACGGAAATATTTGGTAGCATTTTAGTAAGAATATTTTACTCCTTTGAAATAAGATTGGTGTATATTTTCTAGCATACTTATATAGATACATGTAAATAGACAATATTGTATATTATCTGGCATATTTACTCCAAATAGTAGGCACTATTTTGTATCATGTTATCAACACTAAATGTGTATTTCTATCACATTAAGTAATACACATTCTTTTAGCTATAATATGTTAACACTTTAAATACCGGTTAGTGTATCATGATGTATATAACAAGTATTGAGCTGCACAATGCTCAAAGCCAAAAAGAGATTTTCTTTTGTCAGTAATAAAACATCGTGGTTGCTATTGTTTTTCTTTAGGAAGCTTCCAATGCTTCATGCTCAACTTTTTGTTAGTTCTAATAAATTAAATACTGAACTAAGACTTTAGAAACACACCTTGGTTTCAATTCTAGTTTGGGATAGAGATTTCATATACTGAATGATATATTAAAACGTATATGGACAAAAAACAACCCCTTATGGATGGCTATAAAAATGAGTTTGAATAATAGTAAACTCTCAAACAATTAAATATATAGAAAATACACGAATGGTTGCGTTGGAACTGGGTCAGCCCGTAGCAGAGTTGTAGGGTTTATTTCAAAAAAATTCTTTTTTGATTCTTATTGGGCCTGTGTAGTCGAAATGTAAATTAGATCCAATCTAATAAAATTTTAAATAAAATCATGTTTTATTTAATTTGGTAAAAATGAATTCTAAATTCACTTTTAATTTGTATGTAATATAATGAAGTGGAAATTAGCCACAAGGGCTTCTTTAGCAAGTGAAATTAATTTCTAGGACACACAACTGAAATAATTACTTTCAAGGACAAAACGTAAAATAATTAGTTTCTAGGGCTTAGAAACCTATAAAATTATGTTCTTGAAAGTAATTGGACTGCTGACTTTGTCCTTGAAAGTAATTATTCTGCTGATTTTGGCCTTGAAAGTAATTTCTTTGAATGTGTGTCCTAGAAACTAATTGGACTGAAAAGTTAGTCCTTCTGGTGAAATGCCCCTATAATGAATGTATAAAATACATTCATGCGTACTGATGATAAAAGCAACATATAAGCAGTACACACGTAGAAGTTTAGATATAATATTTTGTTTCTTTCTCTTAACACAAATAATTAAATAAGGGAAGATGAAGCCATAACGGTAGAGAGAGAAACATTTCATCTCTCTTTAATTAAATTAATTGACATATTAAATGACTAATATAAAATTCACACATGTCTTTGTTGTCCAAATTTTATTTTAAAACTTGTAAGTAATAGTAACATATGTATATATAAGTTCAACTTACATTTATACATCAAATATTAAGAGATGTTTTACTAATAGACAAAAGTAAACTTATATTTACAAAAGGACAAATAATGAATTAAGGTAGACATTTACAAAGAAGGAAAGGTGGAGGACTTTCCTCCTTCCTTTATTCATCAATCAATGTCATTTCAAATCAGTAATCAAACTCTTAAACATGTATGCATATAAAATTAATTTTGAACATTCTCATATTTTGAAATTTAGAATTAACAAATACAAATCATGTGACGACTCGGATTTTTGAATAGTTTATAATTAAATATTGGAATTATTTAATAACTGAATCTTGGATTTAATTTGAATAAAAAAATGATTTCGAAAGCTTATATAAATTTTGTTTAAATAAGAATGATTATGGAAAGCTTTTGATTTAGAATTAAAAGTGATTAAACTGGTTTAACAATAATTCTATTTAATTAACATGTGAAATTATCATTCTGGGGCACTGTCTCGGATTTTGACGAAACTAGTGTCGTCGGATCCGGAATAATTAATTGTTATATGCCATCGAGTTTCATGACGATAGGACGTACCATAAATTGCTTTGTGAAAAGTTATAGTATGTTATGAATATTAGAAGCGATACAATCATTATAAACATGCTTTGAAATCCCTATTATTTGACATATGGTAAATTATCCGGAAATATATATATGTGTGTATATATTGGGTTATTCTACACATGTTTGGGTGAGTTTAAATGGAATTGGGTTGGACATTTATGGTAAATTGGAAATGGAAGTTATAAATATTAGAAGCGAAACGGTTACGATGGATGCACTTTGAAATTGCTGTGATATACGATTTTAAAGTTAACGTTGGAAGACATCCTAGGGCTTATTCGTATTTATAATAAGTACCATTAGTGTGCTTATTATAAAAAAAATAAGGTTTAACTATATTTATGAAAATCATTTATGGGTTTATAAAGTGATGGTTTTAAATTATAAAACAGATTTTGAATAGTGTTTTAAATAAAGGTTTTAAAATATAGTATAAGTATTTTAGAAGCATATTTTTGGTATATATATGGTTTTTAGAAGTTATTGAAGATTTTAATAAATATTTTTAAAAAAGGATTTTATATTATAATATTGTACAAATAGTTTAGTATTTTATTAATATCTTAATTTTATAAATAAATTAGTATAAGTATAAATATATACCTTTTAAAGGTATTTTAATATATTTATAAGTTTAAAAAGGAAGTTTGGTATTTGTAAAGGAATTTAAATAGAGTTTTGGATTATAACACTTATGTTATAATGGATTGTTTTATAAATTGATTAAAAAGGTATATTACCTTGTTTAATAAGTAAAGTTATACTTAGAACTTTAAATGGATGTTTTAAAGTAAATGGTAAGTATAAAAGTGATTTTTGGTTTATAGTATCAATGTTTATGCAACAAATGTTTTAACCTATTTAACTATACTTTTGGAAAGTGATTGGAGCTCTAAAATGGAATTTTAAAGATAACGGAATAGTAAAGTGTTTTGGAGTTTGTTGTAAACAATGTTTTAGTAACATTTGTTTTCTTAAACCCTTGGATAATATTTTAAAGTGTTAAAATATCATCAATGAGTTTGGAAAATACTTATATCTTTAATAATGGAATTTTAAAGAGAATAATGAGTATAAATTGGTTTTTGGTTCGTTGTGACAATGTGTTAATAACATTCGCCTTTAACCCGTTTGGTTATACTTATGAATGTAAATAAATCTTTGAAAAGAATGGTTTAAAGATAATCATAAGAGAAATGGTTTTGGGTTTGTAGTGACTTTGTTTTAGTAACATTTGTCTTAAGCCCTTTGAAATTGATTTGTGAATATACTTATACTGTTGAAGATAAATATATGAATGCTTTTGGGAAGTATTGGAACATGTTGAAATGAAGATTATTGAGTAAAAATGAGTTTTACTAATAAAATATTATTAAAAAGGGATTTTCATTATATTGGAGTTTATTGAGTAAAAATGAGTTTTACTAATAAAAGAGGTTTTTAATTTATGAATGAAGATTAATTAAAAAAGGGATTAGAAGTCGTTTATATGACTTGATCGTGCCCGTTGTTTCGATCGTGCTTTGTGTGTTACTTGCTTATGGACAGTATACGGGAACTTGGTTTCCCATATGCGACTATTCTCATTGTGTTGGATTGTTTGTTTATTTGATAGTTGAATAACCGACTATCAAATCTTGGCCAGAATATACTCTGGAAATATCTAGAAGAAACACGAGTGTTATATGGTACAGTTATTTCGGTGATACTATACTGTATGTATAAACTTGTTTTGCTCTTCTAGGATAATGGTAAGGAAATCCGTCCACTTAAATGGTTAGGAGGTGATCTTCGCTCTTATGTATATCTGCTTATTTTCCATGGAACTGGGGTTGAGATTCCCAGAAAATCGATCGATTGGTTTTGGAGCACTCGGCAAGTGGGGGAGCGTACTTATATAAGATGACTTGAATCGTAACCACTCCAAAACCATATACATGTTTTATGATTTGGAAGAGGTTCGTGATTGTTTCGTGGTTGCTTTGTAATTGCTTTGTGATTGCTAGAATCTATGTGGGGATTCGAGATCTGTTTGAGATGCTCGAACACATGTAGTTGTTCATTATCTATTCAGGAAGTGAGAATCCATGTGTTATTCCGAGACCCGTTGAGGTATGGGAATCCATGTGTGATTCCGAGATCTGTTGAGGAATCCATTTGTGGTTCTGATATCTATTGAGATATGAGAATCCATGTGTGGTTCCATGATCTGTTCGAGTTGGAGCTCGTGTGAAAGATCCGTTCGAGTAGTAACTCATGGGCTGGAGTATCAGACGTAGCCTCATCAGTGGGTATGACAAAAACCAGAGATAGGAAACATAGCCAGTAGGGTTGGCAAACCCATAGGGTGCATGCGACCCCATTTTTAGAGATACTTATTGGGATATTCATGTGGAAGCGATGCATCAGGTCTTAGCAAGACCGGCTATGGTTTTCCTATAGTACATTCACTAGAGATGTATGACACTTCAGAAGGATATTTCTAATCCTTGTGCAGTAGTTTGGATTTGGCTTTCCTGAAGAGATCTAAATGGAAATCCTACACAATTAGCGAACATGCCTTAGTGGTTGTGATTTTATACCTATTACTGTTGTGATGTACACTCCCTTGCATCGCAACTATTGGTTTATTTATATTTCACACCATAGACATTATTATATTATCACTGGATTTTATAATAGAAATGGTTTGGCTATTGTATGGTAAAAACTCGTCCGTGTTTATTTGACGACGTGGTCTTACGAGATACCCTTATTTTGAAGGGTTTTAAGATATAGTAAATCCATATGATTTGAGTTTCTCACACTGGTTTACTAGACTGATCCAGGTGTTATTTTCTAAATGCTTGGGTCAGCTCGAGTATGTTTCCAGATTTAGCTATTGTTCATTGGAGCTCTTGGAGAGGAGCCGGATGATTTCCTACCATACTTATTTACTGCTGCATTACTTGACTTGTTTCTATCAGCATTTATGAGCACAGGTTGTTATAATTGTCCAGGCTGATGATAGGTTAGTGTTATCTGATTGATGTATGTATATAAAGGTTTCCTTTTTGGTAAAGATCTTTTGAGATATTATATATTATCATTCCGCATGTGAGATTCTAATTTGTATTCCCTTCTTTCTTATTCTACTTCATTTTCTTTTTATTTTACTGTAATGACTCGATTTTTCGTCGCTCGAAAATCGACATTAATACATTCACTGTATCAACTGCCGAGCAATCGAATGCCGAAAAACCGAATTGTTATGGAGAAAAAGAAGAGGTAGAAGAAAACAGAAGAAAAAGAAAGAAAAAGAACACAAAAATAGAAACAATATCAGAATCTCACATTCGCAGCGGAACAACATATAATAGATAAATGAATAATCTTTAAATCAAAGAACTATATCAATTTATACATTACATCATCATCAGAGTTTACAACAATAATACAACACTGGACAGTTATATAAACTTGTCCTCATACAGAATACACAGCGGAATAATACATAGTATCATATACAAGTGATACGTCTCGCCATCCAGCTCGCCACTGAGCTCCAAAGCATCTCCTGAATCCAGAATGACCTGATAACCTAACTCTAGACTGCCCGTGTGGAAATTGGTGGGCACCCAGAGTTTAGGAAGGAAACAATAAACTCCGAGTCAGTCATGGTGACTGGTGTGAAAACTAAAACAGTTTATCTTTAAAACACACAACGAAAGAATTTTTAACATTGAAATCCGCAATGCTTTTGGAAAATGAAACTACCATAAGACCTCCCACCACACACACAATGCAATCGCAGACTTGGAGAAGATTTCTTCTTATGATAGTCAAAAATGCTTACTATGCAAAACACATCATTTTTGATATTATTACTAGTGCATAGTGTAAAATTCTTTCGAAAATACAATATTAATCTTAGCCAGCATAGGTACCATTATATTATGCCTGCTATAGCTGCCTCCTGAGGAGACAGGTTATACAATTTCAATCGTAAAGGGTTCGTATTGTTTCTTTGGATTTTCCAACAAATGGTCAGGCTAAGGAACTTCCTATCCTACTGCCGAATGGGATCGCCTCTGGCTGGACGACCCGAGAGACAGACTGCTCTCTGCCAACAAAGCCGGGTTACCCCTGTAACTAGGTAACTCACGAATATGCCATCCCCCGGTCCTTTGGGACCTTTATCCAAGCGCTCGGTAACCAACATCACACATAATAAATAAAGTGTGTCCACATGAGTAAGTATCTGGGCTCCATGCCATGATACCACCCCTTTCCAGAAGGAAATGACATACCCTAAAGGGCACGACCCTCATAACCTTGCCGCAACATTCCTGTTTCGACCATTTCCGGGTTGTTGAGGCCTTGACGAAGTCTCGTCCACAAAGTTACGCTTTATACAAAAGCTATGCTTTGGGTCAAACAAATGATCAAAGTAATGATCACAAAGATAAATGATCAAACAAATGATCAAACAATGATCATTTCACAGCAACACTCAACATGTCACATTACCAAATTGGGAATATATCGCTGATAAATTTCAACTTCATAACCTCTGAGCTCGTACGTCTCAGAGAAGGGTGTTAAGCTAAGAGAATAAATTCTCCGCCACCAGCAGAAATGTATTTGAAAGAAATCAGCTTTACATCTCAAAATGTAATGTCAGACATGTAACCATACAAGTCTGTTCCGGGTTCGAACAGAACCGAAGGCACTTCCAAAGAAGCCATTGCAATCCGGATATTCACAATCCCGATAAAACTTCCCATCATAAAGGAAATCTCTATACCGTAGCTAACGGTGCAGAGACAATCGA
The DNA here is from genome assembly GCA_030737815.1 of Allium fistulosum. Lineage (NCBI taxonomy): Eukaryota > Viridiplantae > Streptophyta > Magnoliopsida > Asparagales > Amaryllidaceae > Allium > Allium fistulosum. Next base: position 1,026,231,688 of record CM060906.1, read on the forward strand.
TAGGTATCCTATCGTTTTCACAAACACCCGGTCTTCACCACCGTTCTTCAATACGATCCATATCGTCGTATCACTAATTCGGAATGGGTTATACGACCCAAAGGTCCTTTCCTGGCTAACCCGAATAGTGAGCGCTTATTCAAAAATAAGTGTGGCATTCAAATTCAAGCAAATCACAACAAATACCCATTCAAGGTAATTATTGATAGTCGGTTATTTAACTATCAATAGGTCTGCACAGCATCATCAGATTCCAAATAATTTTCCAAATTATTTATCTTCCAAAAATATCTTTACAAGATATATAATTTCCACACTTCAACTATTTGAAAACAATTTCAAATCAATATCCACATTTTAATTTATCTTTGAAGATAAAATCTCAAAACATTTCACTTCATATTGGAAAACATTTCCATACCTATTTAATAATAGGTAATTCACAAATCCATTTATTTTCAACATTTGAAAATATTCAATATACTTAAATCAAAATTAAGTATATATTTCATTCTTTAAGGAAATCATTTTCTTAAACACATCTATTTTAGTCAAAACGAATGTTACGTAAAACATTGTTACTACAACTCAAAATCACTAGTATAGGGATTCGAAATTTAGATAGATATATAAATCCCAATACTATATAAAATATTTCCTTTCGGAAACCATTTACTATAACAACAGTGTTATAATCCACCATTTCCTTATTCTTCGAAACGTCTATTTCAACAATAAATGTTGAAATCTATGTTTCGATACTTAACACGTTTTAAAACATCTTTTTAAAACAATTACGTCATTTCGTAATATCACTTCTCCAAAACATATCCATTTTATCTAATAATATATTCACTGTCCAAAATCGTGAATATACTTTATTATCCAAATTCAACATTTCTACACATTTATTTAAAGGATTATCCACTGTCTAAAATCGTGGATGTAATTCCTTTAATTAACTTCTATAATTCACTTATCAAAATAAGTGATTTCAGATTTATAAAACAATGTTTATAAATTCCAATTCTATTTATAAAACTTCGATTTATAAAATCCTTGAATTAACAAATTCGATTTATAACTCAATTTTATACCAAAAATCTAATTTATAAGTTAATTACTTATAAATCTTTTATTTTACAAAAATCTATTCATTTTATAACTTCACATTTTAAATCTATTAATTTCATTCACTTATGAAATCCATTTATACTTCCTTTTAACACTTATAAAAACTCATTTTATAATTCCAATATTTTAATTTATAAATATCAATTTTTATAAATATTTTATATAAACCGTTTATAATTATTCCAAAAATCTCAATTTAAATAAACCAATTCTATAAAACGTATACTTTCAAAAATCACTTTAAAAATCCCTTTAAAATCAAAATCGTTATCTTAAACTTCAAAAATGGATCCGATGATGCAACAGCACCAAATAGTCAATCACAGCATCCAAACATCATATATCATCATATGATAATAGAATATACAACAATATCTGTAAATAAATCACTACGGTGAGGAATCCAGTCGGATCCCTCCAACCTGTTTCCCTACATCCACAGATGTTAGCACAATACCAATTTCACATCAATGTGAAATTATCGCGGTATATGGGATTTATAAATATTATTCGCTATTATGCGGCGCAATAGGGTCTCATCCGCTATACAATGCGGGAAATCAACTCCAATATATACATATTCCAATATATATATTGCTATATACATATATAATACCAATTCCACTTCAATGTGAAATATTCGCGGTATATGTTTTTAATAAATAACCTCTGCTTAATAACGGCGTATATTTCTATTTATCACAATAAATAGCAATCATCATTCAATCATCACAATTAACACTATCAACCATTTTAAATCTCAACTACTTAAAATTTAAATCGAAACAAAACATTCGATTGAGTGAGGAGTTCTCACCTTAATTTCAATTCTGTTCCAGCTTTTTATTTTGAGTGAAATTAAACAGACTCGACATTAATACATCCACTGTATCAACTGCCGAGTAATCGAATGCCGGAAAACCGAATTGTTATGGAGAAAAAGAAGAGGTAGAAGAAAACAGAAGAAAAGGAAAGAAGAAACAACAGAAAACACAGAAACAGAAATAATATCAGAATCTCACATATCGCAGTGGAACAACATATAGTAGATAAATGAATAATCTTTAAAACAAAGAACTATATCATTTTATACATTACATCATCATCAGAGTTTACAACAAAGATATACAACACAACTGGATAGTTATACAAACTTGTCCATATACAGAATACACAGCGGAATAATACATAGTATAGATGATACGTCTCGCCATCCAGCTCGCCACTTGAGCTCCATAGCATCTCCTGAATCCAGAATGACCTGATAACCTGACTCTAGACTGCCCGTGTGGAAATTGATGGGCACCCAGAGTTTAGGAAGGAAACAATAAACTCCAGGTCAGTCATGGTGACTGGTGTGAGAACTTAAAACAGTTTATCTTTATAAACAAACAACAATAGAATTTTAACATTGAAATCCGCAATGCTTTTGGAAAATGAAACTACGATAAGACCTCCCACCACACACACAATGCAATCACAGACTTGGAGGAGATTTCTTCTTATGATAGTCAAAAATGCTTACTACGCAAAACAAATCATTTTTGATATTATTACTAGTGCATAGTGTAAAATTCTTTCGAAAATAAAATATTAATCTTAGCCAGCATAGGTACCCTTATATTATGCCTGCTATAGCTGCCTCCTGAGGAGACAGGTTATACAATTTCAATCGTAAAGGGTTCGTATTGTTTCTTTGGATTTTCCAACAAATGGTCAGGCTAAGGAACTTCCTTTCCTACTGCCGAATGGGATCGCCTCTAGCTGGACGTCCCGAGAGAGAAACTGCTCTCTGCCAACAAAGCCGGGTTACCCCTGTAACTAGGTAACTCACGAATATGCCATCCCCCGGTCCTTTGGGACCTTTATCCGAGCGCTCGGTAACCAACATCACACATAATAAATAAGGTGTGTCCACATGAGTAAGTATCTGGGCTCCATACCATGATACCACCCCTTTCCAGAAGGAAATGACATACCCTAAAGGGCGCGACCCTCATAACCTTGCCGCAACATTCCTGTTTCGACCATTTCCGGGTTGTTGAGGCCCTGACGAAGTCTCGTCCACAAAGCTATGCTTTATACAAAAGCTATGCTTTGGGTCAAACAAATGATCAAAGTAATGATCACAAAGATAAATGATCAAACAAATGATCATATCACAAATGATCAAACAATGATCGTTTCACAGCAACACTCAGCATGTCACATTACCAAATTGGGGATATATCGCTGATAAATTTCAACTACATAACCTCTGAGCTCATACGTCTTAGAGAAGGGTGTTAAGCTAAGAGAATAAATTCTCCGCCACCAACAGAAATGTATTTGAAAGAAATCAGCTTTACATCTCAAAATGTAATGTCAGACATGTAACCATACAAGTCTGTTCCGGGTTCGAACAGAACCGAAGGCACTTCCAAAGAAGCCCTTGCATTCTGGGTATTCACAATCCCGATAAAACTTCCCATCTCAAAGGAAATCTCAATACCATAGCTAACGGTGCAGAGACAATCGATAGGTCATCCTATCGTTTTCACAAACACCCGGTCTTCACCACCGGTCTTCAATACAATCCATATCGTCGTATCACAAATTCGGAATGGGTTATACGACCCAAAGGTCCTTTCCCGGCTAACCCGAATAGTGAGCACAAATATTCAAAACATATGAATTTTGGGATTTCAATTAAGTCACAACTTATTACCCAAATCCTTTCTTTCAAATGGTTTGACAAATTACCAATTTAAATCTTTAAACAAAAAGATTTACTTCACAAAGCTTCATTTACAGATTTCCAAAGCAATTCCATTTCAATTTGATTAACCCATTAAATCTTAAAGTTAAGATTTAATTTACAGCTTTCAAAACTATTCACAATTCAAGTCTTTTATAATATAAAAGATACACCTTTTGAAATAGACTTTTATTTCAAAATAAAGTTTAATCATCTTCCCAAGGGTTAATTCATAGTTTTCCAAACTATTTACAATTTCATTTCAACTTGAATTGTTTTCAATACAAAATTGGAAATCTTTTCACTTTATGAAAACCATTATCATTTGAAAACAGATAGTTTTCGTTTTGGGAAAAACTGGTTACATTTACACAGGTTAAAGCCATTCAAGTATAAACTTGAATATAAATTCAAATTTCCCCCAAGACTGTATTTTAATTGGTTAAAAACCATAAAAACACCTTCTATACTTATTAAATCTTTTAAACCAAAAAAAATAACTTTTATTTTTGAAACTCATTTCAAAAACTTCCAATTTAAATTCCAAAACTATTTTGGATTCAAAAACTCAATTTTTCCAAAATTGATAAAAATTTGTGACTTAACCGATTTCCACGTGAAATCCACTTTTGTGTGTGTATTGTGTAGTCCATGGTTTAACACAATAGTGCACAATCATTCAATCATTACAGATCAAATATAACCATATAATTGATAAGCGGTATAAACTATAACGCTTACCTTCATTCACAGATCATAGATAAATAGATCACAAATCACACACAATTCAGAATATATCACAAAGTATCACACATCAAATATGTCAAACAATTTAACATCCAATATAATCCAAACATCCATAGATAGGATAAATTAAATTTTCTGATTAATTTAAATCAAATAAATTTCCAAACATTTCCAAAAGATTTATTTTCAATCACAAAAAAAATCGATTACTAAATGGATTTCTAAATTTATTTCCTTTTTAAAATAAATTCCTTCTTAATAAGATAAATTCCTTTAATTTCCAAACTATTTTCAAATCCAAATTTTAAATAAATTATCAACTCATAAATAATATTTTCGAAATCCATTTATTAAACCTTTTGAAATTAAATTCAATACCGTTCAAAAATAAGACTTTTATCCTTTAAACTCCTTTTAAATTTATTCAATTATCAAAAATACATTTTTCGATAAATTTCCAACTTAAATTTCAGAAATCCAATTTCTATTCATTTTCGGTATCCAACGATACCCAAAAACATATCCGGCTAAATTATAGCCTTCAATAACATTCAATTCACAAATATAATCACACAGCGATTATAAATAAATCAACACACAACATTGAAATAAATTCAAATGTTTGAGGAATCCAGTTGGATCCCTCCAACCTGTTTCCCTGCATCCACAGATGTTAGCACAATACCAATTTCACGTCAATGTGAAATTATCGCGGTATATGGGATTTATAAATATTATCTGCTATTATGCGGCGCAATAGGGTCTTATCCGCTATACAATATGGGAAATCAACTCCAATATATACATATTCCAATATATATATTGCTATATACATATATAATACCAATTCCACTTCAATGTGAAATTATCGCGGTATATGTTTTTAATAAATAACCTCCATTTAATAACGGCGTATAATGTCTATTTCAACAATACAGATAACAATTTATCATCCAGGCATACAATCAACAATTTTAAATCTAGCTATTTAAAATTTAAATCGAAACACAACATTCGATTGAGTGAAGAGTTCTCACCTTTGCTTTTAAAATGGTTGCAGCGTTTTATTTTGAATAAAATTAAACGTGCATTTAATTTTATTCGAAATTTTCACTGACTCCAATTGCTTCCAATCCAGCTCCATTGCGTAGTGCTTAACAAAACGAAGCTAACGCAATTCGTTTCGTGCAATTCGACCTCGTATGACAAAGTTATACTATTTTAAAGTTTACACGAATTTAAATAAACAATTTCAGCTTTTATTTTAAATCTCAAACCCTACTTTCAATCTCGGCCCTCCATTCCATCTGCACCAGATCTAGCCGCCCCCTTCCTTCTTCCCCTTCACGTTAATATCCAAATAACCCTAAACCCATAGCCGCCCCTCTTTCTTGAATTAACGAGGCCACCACGCTTGACTATTCGACGATCGGAGAACATCACTACGAAGCTCGCCACGACCACCACCCACGGCCCCAAGGAAGTGGAGCTCGGCCCTGTCTTGGCTTGGGAATTCATGCCAAAAGGCAGCCCAAACGCGACCCCATAGCTCTCGATCCACCGCGTAATATACGAGTTGATCTCGTAGAGATTGTGGAGCTCTTCGACTTTGTAGTTGATGATTTCTCGAAATAATGTGTGGATTTGAAGTTATCAGAGGAAGAAGATCGAGAATTCTTGGCCATTGAAGACAGGGGGTGGCGGCTGGAAGAGATGAGTTAGGGTTTTGCAATTGTTAACGTGTATATATATATACGTATATAATAATATTAAATTTATTTTAAAACAACTTTTTCAAACGATCTCCAAATCATACGTGCCGCCTGGCGTTCGTAAGGTTTACACCGCGTACCGAACACAATGGAACGTGTTTCGGGAGCTAATTCGATCATCTGTGCGAGTTACGGCATTAAACAATCAAATTTAAATTTAACCGATTTTGATGCGTTTTGGCATGCCCCGGACAAACCGTACATCCGATTGACACGAAATTTGAAACCTTATAATAAGTCAACATTACGGATCCGATGAAATGGATTTCATCGAAAATCCAAGACTTTTTGAAAAATGACTATTTTAACTCGCCAATTTAATATTAAAACAATTTCGATGCGTTTCGAGCTGTCACAGTCAAACGACAACTCCGATTGCTACGAAAATTGAAATCCGATAATAATAAACTATTACGGATACAATGGAACTAGTTTCGCCCAATTCTGAGACTGTCCCAAAAATGGCTAATTTCACTAGTCGATTAAATATTAAAATATTCAATTTTCACAAATTTACTTTAAATTCAATTTTAAAAGTTCTACAACATCATTCTAACTTCAACATGATTTAATATAACTTTATAAATCAATTTTAATCACATTAAATCCAGATTTCAATTATTTCTGGAATTTCAACTATTAAATTATCGATTTAATTATCCAATTAAATCCAGATATTCGAAAAATAAATTATTCGACTTATTAATTTCACTTGTCAATATTTAAAATTAATTAAATATTCGAATTTCAATTGTCAGAAATTCTGGGTCGTTAAATTGTAACGACTCGATTTTTCGTCGCTCGAAAATCGACATTAATACATCCACTGTATCAACTGCCAAGTAATCGAATGCCGGAAAACCGAATTGTTATGGAGAAAAAGAAGAGGTAGAAGAAAACAGAAGAAAAAGAAAGAAGAAACAACAGAAAACACAGAAACAGAAACAATATCAGAATCTCACATATCGCAGCGGAACAACATATAGTAGATAAATGAATAATCTTTAAAACAAAGAACTATATCATTTTATACATGACATCATCATCAAAGTTTACAACAACGATATACAACACAACTAGACAGTTATACAAACTTGTCCATATACAGAATAAACAGCGGAATAATACATAGTATAGATGATATGTCTCGCCATCTAGCTCGCCACCTGAGCTCTATAGCATCTCCTGAATCCAGAATGACCTGATAACCTGACTCTAGACTGCCCGTGTGGAAATTGGTGGGCACCCAGAGTTTAGAAAGGAAACAATAAACTCCAGGTCAGTCATGGTGACTGGTGTGAGAACTTAAAACAGTTTATCTTTAGAAACAAACAACAATAGAATTTTAACATTGAAATCTGCAATGCTTTTGGAAAATGAAACTACCATAAGACCTCCCACCAAACACACAATGCAGTCGCAGACTTGGAGGAGATTTCTTCTTATGATAGTCAAAAATGCTTACTACGCAAAACAAATCATTTTTGATATTATTACTAGTGCATAGTGTAAAATTCTTTCGAAAATACAATATTAATCTTAGCCAGCATAGGTACCATTATATTATGCCTGCTATAGCTACCTCCTGAGGAGACAGGTTATACAATTTCAATCGTAAAGGGTTTGTATTGTTTCTTTGGATTTTCCAACAAATGGTCAGGCTAAGGAACTTCCTTTCCTACTACCGAATGGGATCGCCTCTGGCTGGACGTCCCGAGAGAGAAACTGCTCTATGCCAACAAAGTCGGGTTACCCCTGTAACTAGGTAACTCATGAATATGCCATCCCCCGGTCCTTTGGGACCTTTATCCGAGCGCTCGGTAACCAACATCACACATAATAAATAAGGTGTGTCCACATGAGTTAGTATCTGGGCTCCATACCATGATACCACCCCTTTCCAGAAGGAAATGACATACCTAAAGGGCGCAACCCTCATAACCTTGCCGCAACATTCCTGTTTCGACCATTTTCGGGTTGTTGAGGCCCTGACGAAGTCTCGTCCACAAAGCTACGCTTTATACAAAAGCTATGCTTTGGGTCAAACAAATGATCAAAGTAATGATCACAAAGATAAATGATCAAACAAATGATCATATCACAAATGATCAAACAATGATCGTTTCACAGCAACACTCAGCATGTCACATTACCAAATTGGGGATATATCGTTGATAAATTTCAACTACATAACCTCTGAGCTCGTACGTCTTAGAGAAGGGTGTTAAGCTAAGAGAATAAATTCTCCGCCACCAACAGAAATGTATTTGAAAGAAATCAGCTTTACATCTCAAAATGTAATGTCAGACATGTAACCATACAAGTCTGTTCCGGATTCGAACAGAACCGAAGGCACTTCCAAAGAAGCCCTTGCATTCCGGGTATTCACAATCCCGATAAAACTTCCCATCACAAAGGAAATCTCAATACCGTAGCTAACGGTGCAGAGACAATCGATAGGTCATCCTATCGTTTTCACAAACACCCGGTCTTCACCACCGGTCTTCAATACGATCCATATCGTCGTATCACAAATTCGGAATGGGTTATACGACCCAAAGGTCCTTTCCCGGCTAACCCGAATAGTGAGCACAAATATTCAAAAAATATGAATTTTGGGATTTCAATTAAGTCACAACTTATTACCCAAATCCTTTCTTTCAAATGGTTTGACAAATTACCATTTTAAATCTTTAAACAAAAAGATTTACTTCACAAAGCTTCATTTACAGATTTCCAAAGCAATTCCATTTCAATTTGATTAACCCATTAAATCTTAAAGTTAAGATTTAATTTACAGCTTTCAAAACTATTCACAATTCAAGTCTTTTATAATATAAAAGATACACCTTTTGAAATACACTTTTATTTCAAAATAAAATTTAATCATCTTCCCAAGGGTTAATTCATAGTTTTCCAAACTATTTACAATTTCATTTCAACTTGAATTGTTTTCAATACAAAATTGGAAATCTTTTCACTTTATGAAAACCATTATCATTTGAAAACAGATAGTTTTCGTTTTGGGAAAAACTGGTTACATTTACACAGGTTAAAGCCATTCAAGTATAAACTTGAATATAAATTCATATTTCCCCCAAGACTGTATTTTAATTGGTTAAAAACCATAAAAACACCTTCTATACTTATTAAATCTTTTAAACCAAAATTCCCAATTCATCGAATTCAATTTAAAATATTGAATTCAAATTTAAATCAAATGATTTAAATTCCAATTCTATTAAGTTATAAAAAATAACTTTTATTTTTGAAACTCATTTCAAAAACTTCCAATTTAAATTCCAAAACTATTTTGGATTCAAAAACTCAATTTTTCCAAAATTGATAAAAATCTGTGACTTAACCGATTTCCACGTGAAATCCACTTTTGTGTGTGTATTGTGTAGTCCATGGTTTAACACAATAGTGCACAATCATTCAATCATTACAGATCAAATATAACCATATAATTGATAAGCGGTATAAACTATAACGCTTACCTTCATTCACAGATCACAGATAAATAGATCACAAATCACACACAATTCAGAATATATCACAAAGTATCACACGTCAAAGATGTCAAACAATTTAACATCCAATATAATCCAAACATCCATAGATAGGATAAATTAAATTTTCTGATTAATTTAAACCAAATAAATTTCCAAACATTTCCAAAAGATTTATTTTCAATCACAAAAAAAATCGATTACTAAATGGATTTCTAAATTTATTTCCTTTTTAAAATAAATTCCTTCTTAAGAAGATAAATTCCTTTAATTTCCAAACTATTTTCAAATCCAAATTTTAAATAAATTCTCAACTCATAAATAATATTTTCGAAATCCATTTATTAAACCTTTTGAAATTAAATTCAATACCGTTCAAAAATAAGACTTTTATCCTTTAAACTCCTTTTAAATTTATTCAATTATCAAAAATACATTTTTCGATAAATTTCCAACTTAAATTTCAGAAATCCAATTTCTATTCATTTTCGGTATCCAACGATACCCAAAAACATATCCGGCTAAATTATAGCCTTCAATAACATTCAATTCACAAATATAATCACACAGCGATTATAAATAAATCAACACACAACATTGAAATAAATTCAAATGTTTGAGGAATCCAGTTGGATCCCTCCAACCTGTTTCCCTGCATCCACAGATGTTAGCACAATACCAATTTCACGTCAATGTGAAATTATCGCGGTATATGGTATTTATAAATATTATCCGCTATTATGCGGCGCAATAAGGTCTCATCCGCTATATAATGCGGGAAATCAACTCCAATATATACATATTCCAATATATATATATTGCTATATACATATATAATACCAATTCCACTTCAATGTGAAATTATCGCGGTATATGTTTTTAATAAATAACCTCCGTTTAATAACGGCGTATAATGTCTATTTCAACAATACAGATAACAATTTATCATCCAGGCATACAATCAACAATTTTAAATCTAGCTATTAAAAATTTAAATCGAAACACAATATTCGATTGAGTGAGGAGTTCTCACCTTTGCTTTTAAAACGGTTGCAGCGTTTTATTTCGAATAAAATTAAACGTGCATTTAATTTTACCCAAAATTTTCACTAACTCCAATTGCTTCCAATCCAGCTCCATTGCGTAGCGCTCGACAAAACGAAGCTAACGCAATTTGTTTCGTGCAATTCCGACCTCGTATGACAAAGTTATACTATTTTAAAGTTTACACGAATTTAAATAAACAATTTCAGCTGTTATTTTAAATCTCAAACCCTACTTTCAATCTCGGCCCTCCATTCCATCTGCACCAGATCTGGCCGCCCCTTCCTTCTTCCACTTCACGTTAATATCCAGATAACCCTAAACCCATAGCCGCCCCTCTTTCTTGAATTAACGAGGCCACCACGATTGACTATTCGACGATCGGAGAACATCACCACGAAGCTCGCCACGACCACCACCCACGGCCCCAAGGAAGTGGAGCTCGGCCCTGTCTTGGCTTGGGAATTCGTGCCAAAAGGCAGCCCAAACGCGACCCCATAGCTCTCGATCCACCACGTAATATACGATCTTGACCGTTGATCTCGTAGAGATTGTCGAGCTCTTCGACTTTGTAGTTGATGACTTCTCGAAATAATGTGTGGATTTGAAGTTATCAGAGGAAGAAGATCGAGAATTCTCGGCCATTGAAGACAGGGGGGTGGCGGCTGGAAGAGATGAGTTAGGGTTTTGCAATTGTTAACGTGTATATATATACGTATATAATAATATTAAATTTATTTTAAAACGACTTTTTCAAACGATCTCCAAATCATACGTGCCGCCTGGCGTTCGTAAGGTTTACCCCGTGTTTCGAACACAATGGAACGTGTTTCGGGAGCTAATTCGATCATCTGTGCGAGTTACGGCATTAAACAATCAAATTTAAATTAAACCGATTTAAACCGATTTCGATGCGTTTTGGCTTGCCCCGGACAAACTGTACATCCGATTGACACGAAATTTGAAACCTTATAATAATTCAACATTACGGATCCATTGAAACTGGTTTCGTCGAAATCCGAGACTTTTTGAAAAATGACTATTTTAACTCGCCAATTTAATATTAAAACAATTTCGATGCGTTTCGAGCTGTCACAGTCAAACGACAACTCCGATTGCTACGAAAATTGAAATCCGATAATAACAAACTATTATGGATACAATGGAACTAGTTTCGCCCAATTCTGAGACTGTCCCAAAAATGGCTAATTTCACTAGTCGATTAAATATTAAAATATTCAATTTTCACAAATTTACTTTAAATTCAATTTTAAAAGTTCTACAACATCATTCTAACTTCAACATGATTTAATATAACTTTATAAATCAATTTTAATCACATTAAATCCAAATTTCAATTATTTCTGGAATTTCAACTATTAAATTATCGATTTAATTATCCAATTAAATCTAGATATTCGAAAAATAAATTATTCGACTTATTAATTTCACTTGTCAATATTTAAAATTAATTAAATATTCGAATTTCAAATGTCAGAAATTCTGGGTCGTTACAAATTTCCCCCCTTAAAAGAATTTCGTCCTCGAAATTACCAAGTAAGAAAAATTCACAAAATCCATTAACTTTTCAGAAATCCATTTTGTGAAAATTTTATATTCACCTTTTTCCAAAACTTTTAACTTCAACCAAAACAATGGTTTCCATTTTCTAGTTCAATTCCTACGGTTTCATTTCAATTTAGAAAATTGACTTTTCATTAACAAAAATTTTCCAAAATTTTCAAAAAAATTTCTAACGCCTTAAATTTCCAGAAAAATTTGCCAGCGTCTCCTTTGCGCGGTTCGATTGTAGTAGGATCACAATTGACATAAATATGTATACATCGACCCACCCTGTCGGAAAAACAGAAAAACAGTTCATATTTCCTATTTTTTTATTGCGTAGGCGTACCTTTTTAGCATTTTTAAGCAAAGCAGTTATTTATTTAGCATTTTAGCGCAACCAAATCAACCGAACGGTAGCCACCGCACCTGTACTTACTCAATTTAAACATGTAAGTGACATATATATAAGGTTATTAACAATTTACTCTTTTAAACAACTACAACACTTGCATATCAAAGAAATGCATACTAAACAAGGTTTATAAGCAACTTATAAAATTTCGACATCACTTGTAATTGTTTACAACCAATTCATATACAACGGCATTCAATTGTTCATTTTCAATTAGTTTACATTCACTAATTTAAATTCAAGTTGGTTCATTTTCAATTCAAATCCAATTTCTATTTAAATTTACTTCACCTTTAATTTAAATCAAATTACATAACTTCCAATTTTAATCAATTCAATTTCATTAATACTCATGAATTATACTACAATCAACCAACAATCATATAACATCCAACGTATATTCTACACAACCAAATTATTAAATTTTACATTCAATTTGGTTCAACACCTTTAATTCAATTGGTCGATATTAAATTGATTTACATTCAATTTTTCAACTTCCAATAACAATTAGATTTTAATGAATTAACACTTACATTCATTGTTTCATATCAATTCATTTACAATAGATTGATTAACATTCAATCCATTCATTCATTAATTCAATTGCTAATTCATTTTTACAAATAAAGTTGAATTTCATTTATATAGCTCAAGTTCACATTCATTTAATAAATTCACTTTATTAATTTACTTTGATATCAAAATCAACTTCATTCAACATCACTTAAGTTATTTTCCATTTCAAACATCATTTGTTCAAATTAACTTAAGTTTCCACTTATTAATCAAATTCAGATTCAAATTTTATTTAACTTTTACCAAAGTCAAATTTATTATCTCATATTATAAGTTCAAAACTGGATTACTTATATTTAACAATTACAGCTTGGATTTAATTGATTCACTTATACTTACTTTAATTTAACTCCATCCTTTAAGTTAAATTTATTCTATCAAAAACTCAAATTGTATAAGTTATCAACTCATTTATCATTCCCATAAATATTTTAAATAGGATTCCAGAGTCTTTTCAACCTTTCAAAACCATTTTGAAATCAATTCAAATTTATCTTTTGAATTTCTAAAACCAAATCCAAATTTTTCCAAACAACTTTCATTTAAAATAATCTGGCAGCAATTCCTCTTTTGGAAACCCGAAAATGAACACCAATGATGTCGCGATCATCATCGGAATTATTTTCCAACGACCTGAAAAGAGTTTAGAGCTTTCATCTCTCCAAAACAATTTTCCAAAACATCAAATCCTTTCGAAAACACTTCTTTGGAATTTTATTTTAGATTATAAATCCTTTATAAATCTTTCACTTATATCACTTCTTATATATAAGATTATTTTTACCATTGTAAATCACTTTAATTATAACTTCATACTTATAATTCATTTGCTTATACACTTTATCCTTTTACAATTGTTGTTTTATTTAACTTATTCAAACAACTTTTAATTAACTTATATATATTTATATTTTTAACAACCAAACAATCAATCATATAGACTTTAATAATTTCAGAAAAATTATTTCTTTATATACAAAATATAATCGAGGTAAAATTATTTCATTTACCCAATTTAAACAATATCGTGTCGAATTGTTCTGAACAAGCGTTTAGAGATCCCTATCGATAGAGTTGTACGGACTATACCGACCAGAACCCATATACCACTCAACAAATCAATCATCACAATATAAAACAATATTATATTCACTAACAAATACGCGCTGATATCCATTATTACACTCAACTCATTCTAGAGTACTACTGACTCTATCTATAATGAGTAACACCCAACAGAGCCATAGTTGTCGCTTAACCATATGCTCTGATACCAAATGTAACGACTGGTAGGCTTTTCAACCATCCCTACAGCGGCATACACTGGTAGGCTTTGCAACCATCCCAGCACCACTGTGGCTTACACTGGTACCTCGCAAGTGCTTTTACGACCAGTCTCTCGACTACATAACCAACTCATCCCTCTCAGGGATATGTAGGGGTAAGAGTCTCCCGTTCGCCACCAAACCGCGAAGCGAGAACCCCCTATCATGCTGTAATATAGCAAATGCGATCCATTAAATTTCATTTTCAGTTTTCCAAAATATCAAATCCTTTCAAAACACTTCTCTGGAATTTTATTTTAGATTATAAATCACATTTACAAATCTTTTACTTACAAAATTTCACTTCTTATATATAAGATTATTTTTACCATTGCAAATCATTTTAATTATAATTCCATACATTATAATTCATTTTCTTATACAAATCATTCTTTCACAATTGTTGTTTTATTTAACTTATTCAAACAACTTTTATTAACTTATATATATTTATATTTTCAACATCCAAACAATCAATCATATACACTTTAATAATTTCATAAAAATTATTTCTTTATATATAAAATATAATCGAGGTAAAATTATTTCATTTACCCAAATTAAAACAATATCGTGTCGAATTGTTCTGAACAAGTGTTTAGAGATCCCTATCGATAGAGTTGTACGGACTATACCGACCAGAACCCATATACCACTCAACAAATCAATCATCACAATATAAAACAATTTTATATTCACTAACAAATACGCGCTCATATCTATTAGTACACTCAACTCATTCTAGAGTACTACTGACTCAATCTCTAATGAGTAACACCCAACAGAGCAGGGTTGTCGCTTAACCATATGCTCTGATACCAAATGTAACGACTCGATTTTTCGTCGCTCGAAAATCGACATTAATACATTCACTGTATCAACTGCCAAGCAATCGAATGCCGAAAAACTGAATTTTTATGGAGAAAAAGAAGAGGTAGAAGAAAATAGAAGAAAAAGAAAGAAAAAGAACACAGAAACAGAAACAATATCAAAATCTCACATTCGCAGCGGAACAACATATAATAGATAAATGAATCATCTTTAAATCAAAGAACTATATCAATTTATACATTACATCATCATCAGAGTTTACAATAATAATACAACACTGGACAGTTATATAAACTTGTCCTCATACAGAATACACAGCGGAATAATGCATAGTATCATATACAAGTGATACGTCTCGCCATCCAGCTCGCCACTGAGCTCCAAAGCATCTCCTGAATCCAGAATGACCTGATAACCTAACTCTAGACTGCCCGTGTGGAAATTGGTGGGCACCCAGAGTTTAGGAAGGAAACAATAAACTCCGAGTCAGTCATGGTGACTGGTGTGAGAACTAAAACAGTTTATCTTTAAAACACACAACGAAAGAATTTTTAACATTGAAATCCGCAATGCTTTTGGAAAATGAAACTACCATAAGACCTCCCACCACACACACAATGCAATCGCAGACTTGGAGGAGATTTCTTCTTATGATAGTCAAAAATGCTTACTACGCAAAACAAATCATTTTTGATATTATTACTAGTGCATAGTGTAAAATTCTTTCGAAAATACAATATTAATCTTAGCCAGCATAGGTACCATTATATTATGCCTGCTATAGCTGCCTCCTGAGGAGACAGGTTATACAATTTCAATCGTAAAGGGTTCGTATTGTTTCTTTGGATTTTCCAACAAATGGTCAGGCTAAGGAACTTCCTATCCTACTGCTGAATGGGATCGCCTCTGGCTGGACGTCCCGAGAGACAAACTGCTCTCTGCCAACAAAGCCGGGTTACCCCTATAACTAGGTAACTCACGAATATGCCATCCCCCAGTCCTTTGGGACCTTTATCCGAGCGCTCGGTAACCAACATCACACATAATAAATAAAGTGTGTCCACATGAGTAAGTATCTGGGCTGCATACCATGATCCACCCCTTTCCAGAAGGAAATGACATACCCTAAAGGGCGCGACCCTCATAACCTTGCCGCAACATTCCTATTTCGACCATTTCTGGGTTGTTGAGGCCCTGACGAAGTCTCGTCCACAAAGCTGCGCTTTATACAAAAGCTATGCTTTGGGTCAAACAAATGATCAAAGTAATGATCACAAAGATAAATGATCAAACAAATGATCATATCACAAATGATCAAACAATGATCATTTCACAGCAACAATCAGCATGTCACATTACCAAATTGGAAATATATCGCTGATAAATTTCAACTACATAACCTCTGAGCTGGTACGTCTCAGAGAAGGGTGTTAAGCTAAGAGAATAAATTCTCCGCCACCAGTAGAAATGTATTTGAAAGAAATCAGCTTTACATCTCAAAATG
Source organism: Allium fistulosum (assembly GCA_030737815.1). Taxonomy (NCBI): domain Eukaryota; kingdom Viridiplantae; phylum Streptophyta; class Magnoliopsida; order Asparagales; family Amaryllidaceae; genus Allium; species Allium fistulosum. The sequence continues at coordinate 1,026,248,851 of CM060906.1, forward strand.
TAATGTCAGACATGTAACCATACAAGTCTGTTCCGGGTTCGAACAGAACCGAAGGCACTTCCAAAGAAGCCCTTGCAATCCGGATATTCACAATCCCGATAAAACTTCCCATCACAAAGTAAATCTCTATACCGTAGCTAACGATGCAGAGACAATCGATAGGTCATCCTATCGTTTTTACAAACACTCGGTCTTCACCACCGGTCTTCAATACGATCCATATCGTCGTATCACTAATTCGGAATGGGTTATACGACCCAAAGGTCCTTTCCCAGCTAACCCGAATAGTGAGCGCTTATTCAAAAATAAGTGTGGCATTCAAATTCAAGCAAATCACAACAAATACCCATTCAAGGTAATTATTGATAGTCGGTTATTTAACTATATATAGGTCTGCACAGCATCATCAGATTCCAAATAATTTTCCAAATTATTTATCTTCCAAAAATATCTTTACAAGGTATATAATTTCCACACTTCAACTATTTGAAAACAATTTCAAATCAATATCCACATTTTAATTTATCTTTGAAGATAAAATCTCAAAACATTTCACTTCATATTGGAAAAACATTTCCATACCTATTTAATAATAGGTAATTCACAAATCCATTTATTTTCAACATTTGAAAATATTCAATATACTTAAATCAAAATTAAGTATATATTTCATTCTTTAAGGAAATCATTTTCTTAAACACATCTATCTGAGTCAAAACGAATGTTACGTAAAACATTGTTACTACAACTCAAAATCACTAGTATAGGGATTCGAAATTTAGATAGATATATAAATCCCAATACTATATAAAATATTTCCTTTCGGAAACCATTTACTATAACAACAGTGTTATAATCCACCATTTCCTTATTCCTCGAAACGTCTATTTCAACAATAAATGTTGAAATCTATGTTTCGATACTTAACACATTTTAAAACATCTTTTTAAAACAATTACGTCATTTCGTAATATCACTTCTCCAAAACATATCCATTTTATCTAATAATATATTCACTGTCCAAAATCGTGAATATACTTTATTATCCAAATTCAACATTTCTACACATTTATTTAAAGGATTATCCACTGTCTAAAATCGTGGATGTAATTCCTTTAATTAACTTCTATAATTCACTTATCAAAATAAGTGATTTCGGATTTATAAAACAATGTTTATAAATTCCAATTCTATTTATAAAACTTCGATTTATAAAATCCTTGAATTAACAAATTCGATTTATAACTCAATTTTATACCAAAAATCTAATTTATAAGTTAATTACTTATAAATCTTTTATTTTACAAAAATCTATTCATTTTATAACTTCACATTTTAAATCTATTAATTTCATTCACTTATGAAATCCATTTATACTTCCTTTTAACACTTATAAAAACTCATTTTATAATTCCAATATTTTAATTTATAAATATCAATTTTTATAAATCTTTTATATAAACTGTTTATAATTATTCCAAAAATCTCAATTTAAATAAACCAATTCTATAAAACGTATACTTTCAAAAATCACTTTAAAAATCCCTTTAAAATCAAAATCGTTATCTTAAACTTCAAAAATGGATCCGATGATGCAACAACACCAAATAGTCAATCACAGGATCCAAACATCATATATCATCATATGATAACAGAATATACAACAATATCTGTAAATAAATCACTACGGTGAGGAATCCAGTCGGATCCCTCCAACCTGTTTCCCTGCATCCACAGATGTTAGCACAATACCAATTTCACATCAATGTGAAATTATCGCGGTATATGGGATTTATAAATATTATTCGCTATTATGCGGCGCAATAAGGTCTCATCCGCTATACAATGCGGGAAATCAACTCCAATATATACATATTCCAATATATATATATTGCTATATACATATATAATACCAATTCCACTTCAATGTGAAATATTCGTGGTATATGTTTTTAATAAATAACCTTCGCTTAATAACGGCATATAATGTCTATTTATCACAATAAATAGCAATCATCATTCAATCATCACAATTAACACTATCAACAATTTTAAATCTCAACTATTTAAAATTTAAATCGAAACAAAACATTCGATTGAGTGAGGAGTTCTCACCTTGATTTCAATTCTGTTCCAGCTTTTTATTTCGAATAAATTAAACAGACGTTTAATTTCACTCAAAATTTTCACTAACTCCAATCGCTTCCAATCCTATTCCATAGCGTAGTGCTCGTCAAAACGAAGCCAACGCAATTCGTTTCGTGCGAAACGGACCTCGTATGAAAAAGTTATGCAGTTTTAAAGTTTATACGAATTATAATATACAATTTCAGCTTTTATTTTAATTTTCAAACCCTACAATCAGATCTGGCCGTCCATTCCACCTTCAACAGATCTGGGCCATGAATTTATTCTTCCCACTCATGTTTCTCATCAACTAATTCACGTTAAGGAACCCATTCCTTCCAACCTTTGACCGACCATTGCTCCACCATCACTCGACGAGAAGTTGATCGGAGACCCGCATTAGAAGCGCCTACGCAAGAGCTACCCACGGTCAGGAGATGGTTGAACTCGGCTCTCCCCTTGCCTCGTACTACGTGCGCGACCTGATGGTGAACGCGGGCCCATAGCTCCTCCTCCGATCGATGATAGCCCATCTTCACCGTACGGATTTGAAGCTCTCGTCGTCCCCTACAACTTTCATATTGAACACTTCTTCTAATTGTCTACGGATTGAGAGTAATTGAGGGGAGAAGGAGATTGATTTCTGGCCATCAGTTTTAATGGTGGTGGCTGGAGGAAATGAATTAGGGTTTTGATTGTTAACGCGTATATATATATGTATATAAATAATATTTTAATATTAAATTTATTTAAAGCAACTTTTTCAAACGATCTCCAAATCACACATGCCGCCTGGCGTTCGTAAGGTTTACCCCGCGTTCCGAACACAGTGGAATGTGTTTCGGGAGCTAATTCGGTCATATGTGCGAGTTACGGCATTAAACAATCAAATTTAAATTAAACCGATTTAAACCGATTTTGATGCGTTTTGGCTTGCCCCGGACAAACCGTACATCCGATTGACACGAAATTTGAAACGATATAATAATATCACATTACGGATCCGATGAAATAGGTTTCGTTGAAATCCGAGACTTTTTGAAAAATGACTATTTTAACTCGCCAATTTAATATAAAACAATTTCGATGCGTTTCGAGCTGCAACGGTCAAACGACAACTCCGATTGCTACAAAAATTGAAATCCGATAATAATAAACTATTACAGATCCAATGGAACAAGTTTCGTCCAATTCTGAGACTGTCCCAAAAATGGCTAATTTCACTAGTCGATTAAATATTAAAATATTCAATTTTCACAAATTAACTTAAAATTCAATTTTTAAAAGTTCTACAACATCATTCTAACTTCAACATGATTTAATATAACTTTATAAATCATTTTTAATCACATTAAATCTAGATTTCAATTATTTCTGGAATTTCAACTATTAAATTATCGATTTAATTATCCAATTAAATCCAGATATTCGAAAAATAAATTATTCGACTTATTAATTTCACTTGTCAATATTTAAAATTAATTAAATATTCGAATTTCAAATGTCAAAAATTCTGGGTCATTACATTTACCCTAACAATTCATCTTTTCGGTACTTGGGTGCTTGGCATATGAATACCATAGATGTATTAGTATCAACATTCGGGGGTCGAAAAGGCGGATCGTGGCACTTGGTATCAGAGCTAAAGGTTAAGCGAGAACCTTGACTTTGGTGGGTATCACTCATTGAGAGGTATTGTGATGGAATGACTTATTATGGGTTGAGTGTATATATACGAGAGTGCATATATGTTATTGTTATAAAAACATTTTTTATTGTGTTGATTGGTTTATAGAGTGGTTTATGGATTCGGATCAATACGAGTTGCTATTATTATTGACAGGGATCTCTAAATACTTGAACAGGGCAAACCGACACAGTATTATTTTCAAAATTGGTAAATGAAATAATTTTACCTGGGATTGTATTTTATATATAAAAGAACAATTTTCATAAATTGATATAGTTATTTATGATGTTTTTGTTTGTTAGGAAATGGTAATATTCTAGTATTATCATTTGTTGTACTCGACTAGTTTATGAGCAGTTTTACCTTTTTACTACATGGTTGGGTAGGTAACAAATTACGGGGACATGAAAATGAAAACGTTGTGAAATAAGTTTCACAGTTTGACGATAAGGCGTTCGGCGATAATGTTGGGATAAAATTTTGATTTTAACGAAAGTTGTTTAGTATAATCTAAACAAGGCAAACACTTCGGTGATAGTTTTATATAGGAGGTGACTTGTATAAATATAGTTTTATATAGGAGGTGAAGGGTGTCTTATTGAGCTCACTAATGATGATCTCGCTGAGATTTTGAAGGGCTCCGCGAAGGGCGCCAACTTGGATGATTTTGAAGTGACCGACTCATGTTCCTTAGAAGCTAAAATTTTTGAATAACAGATGTGATGAAATTTTTAAATAAAACATAAAGTTTTTGGGTAAATGTTAGCTGTAGAATTTTGGAATTTGGTTTATGCGTTTAGTGCATAACCGACTCCCGAGTAAGCTGAAACTGTGGCTTGATTTATCAAAATTTTTGAGAAGGAAAATATTTTGAAAATTTTCCCCTTGATTTGAAAAGTTCTCTTTTGGGAAAAAAAGTTTTTATAGCTTTTAGTTGTTTTTGGCTCTTAAATTATTTTCTTTCTATTCAAAATTTTGTTTCAAGGGAAAATGTGCGTTTAAATATTTTGGGATTTTATTTTTCAAATGACGTACAAATTTGAAAAGCGAGAAAGATTTTTTGTGAAATCTTTGATTTCGAAGGCCACGTGTTAAGTGTAAGGAAGGAAAATAGAGTTAGAATTTGTGAATTTAGCAGCGTATTAGGGTTGATGATGCGATAAATGCAAGCGATAACAAGGAAAAAGTTGTTTTAGCCTAATTTCTATTTCTATACCTTGTCGACGATGCGCCTGAGTCTATTTTTAGACTTAATTTCGTTTTAGAGCTTGAAAATAAGCATCCTTATGCATTTTGTGCATGGAAAATTTGGTGTAAATTCGAGGCAGTGAGGAAATTTCCACTGTACTACGGGAATATGAAGATTATAGAGTGGTAAGAATGATAAATTCTCCATCTAAATTTCTTTTTATGGCATAGGAGTAAAGTTTAGAAAGCAATTTTTCGATGCATTAGATTATTGGATGGTAGGAAGTGAATGCAAAATTATTTGCTTCATACTTCTATTTGTAGGAGTATAGGGGTTTTGGTTGAAAATATTTTTTAAAAAGCCGCAGACATATAGAACTGCCAGTATACTTTAGAATCTTTCTGCATACATATTTTCTAGGTAGTGATACAGTAATACACTATGCACTTGTGCACGTTTGGTTGCAAAACTAGTTGTACAGTCATTGGTTGTGTAGTTTATGGATAATTAGGATCCAAAATCAGGATTTAGTCATTGGTGAAATTTCGGGGATGAAAACCTTTTAAGGGAGGAAGAATGTAACACCCCATAATTTGACGTTAGTTATTTAATTAGTTAGTTAATTAATTAGTCTTCGAAAATGGAATTTTTGTAAATGATGGAATTTGACTATGAAACTTGCACTATTGCATTCGTGGGAAAATTCTAAGCAACTTTCATATCTGGGGTTTTGCGATCGGAGTCCAAACGAAGAAGTTACGGACGAAAAACATATTCGGAACAAAAGTAAATAAATAAATAAATAAGAAAAATTAACGTTTATTAATTAATCATCTACGCCTACAGGCCGACCAGTCATTGGGACCAGTCGAACCCTAGCGATCGACCGGTGCTCCATGGGTCGTCGACTAGTCGCCTTCTGGTGGCTAGGGTTAGCTTAGGCCCAACGGTCCGGATTTAATATATTTGATCTAACGGTTCTGGTTGATTCTAGCACCTATAAATTCAGGCCTAACCATCTCTTCTCTTCTGATATTTTTCTGAACGCAGTAGCGAAGCTCTATCATTTTCTCTTCACCACTATTTTCTAAATTATAAAATAACATATTTATATTTGTATATATACAAATTGGAGAAGAATAGAAATCAAATAAGAGAAGAAGAAGAGCAAATCAACACTACGCGATAACGAGGTTATATATATATATATTTGTATTTATATATTTATATTTCCCTTCAATCCCAAATCTCTTCTCAAATTTGTAATTCTAATGTATGTATATACCCTTTTTATACATATTTCTTGAATTATTCAAGATTTGGAGATGAATTAAAGGTTCTACTTCAGATCTGGAAATTTGGATCGCTTTTAGAAAAGTAAGTGGAAAATTTCATAGATTGTTATAATATGAAAATTATCCCGTTGAAGTTTAGTTGATTTTTATGCCTAACTGGATAATTGTATATAAGTTGTAGTCTACAAATTGAATAATCTGAACACAATAAGTATCGCCAACATATTCTTATTTATGGATTGATTTAGAATTATTTACAACCTGATCTGGAAATCAGTCCCAAAAGTATAAATTTAGAATATTGATTTGAATGAAATTTATTCCAAATCTGAAATAGGTTTTATAATAATGTGATGAATTTGGATTATTATCCTAATCTTATTGGTGTGTAAACTTTTTTTTGTTTGAAATTGTTAGAATTTAGATCCTTTAATATTTGTAAATTAGTTGATTTCTTTCCCTTTTTGGAAAAATATAGCATTTGATCTAGCAACGGATAGATGCAAATACAAAAAGAAAGAGACGTGTAAAGTATGAATTCGTTGTAGTTTACACTGTCTATTTTAGTAATACAAAGAAATGATTATTCCTTGTAATTTCAAATGATGCAATCTTTTATATTTTAAAGTTAAATCTTTTGTTTTGGACTAATTTATGGAAATTATAGCGGATAATCTTTTTAAATATGATTCCAATAATTGAACATGGAAAAGAATATTCTAGTGAAGATATATAACTGGAATATATTTGATAAAAGTAGATATTTGTAAGTAATTTACTGCTCTTATAATAATTAAATAAAAAGCAAATAACAACACTTACACATAATATTCGCGTTAAGGATAATTAATTAACGGGAAAGGAAGTTAATACATTGTGACTCCAATAAATGGAAAATAAATGGCAACAAATATGAGAGTTGCAATAATTTGATAGGGTAAATGGATTAATGGACCGATAAAAATGGAATAGATATAAAAGGTTGCTAATTTGAAATTAGTAACCATACATAAATGTCTTAGGAAATATCCATTAGGATTTTATGGACAAATTGACAATTATGAGCATTAAAAAGCGGATTTATAGGTAGATAAATATTTAAGGTAAATCTTATTGCCTTAAATAAAAAGGGAATTAGTAAGTTAAGTCCAATGTCTACCTAATATAATATAAGTAAAGAATTAAGATGGTTAATTGGACTTAGTGGGTTACTGCTGCGAGGTCAGTAGAGTCACTCGATGGAAGACTGCCCTTAACTTTGAGGCTATCAGTAGTTGAGTGCACTTACTACTGATGTGAGATATCATTAATCATAGGACCTGTGATGACGTAAGAGATTGGACCTGTTTTCTTAATTAAAAGGTATTAAATGATCCAAATTTGGAATTAGGAGTGATGAGGGATATCTCCATAGGGGTTCGCTTCTAGTTTGAAGTATTAAGTGGCTGTAGGGTTCATCACTCTCCTAAATGGAAGTATTAAGTAACCTAGGGAGATTTAGAATAAATAAGGATGTCTCTAAAAGGGTTTACTTCAGTGTTAAGGTATTAAGTGGTCGTAGGGCCCGCCTCTCTACCGAAAGAAGCAACCTAATGAGATTCCATATTTATAATTAAGAGTGATAGTGGATATCTCAAGAAGGGTTTACTTCAGGTTTTGGGTATTAAATGACTATAGGGTCCGCCTCTTTCGTATAAAAGAAGTATTAAGTAGCCCAATGAGAATTCCAAGAAATATCATCTAAGTAGTACCAGTGAGGAGTCCTCTTTGAAAATAGGTATTAAATGATGGGGTGTATCTTAATTAAGGTATTAAATGACCAAAGTCTGCCTATTTTCCAATAAAATGTATTAATTGGCTTGGGTACAGTCTCTCAATTGCTAAAGCCATATAACGATAGTACCATTGAGGAGCACGCTTTGGAAATAGGTATTAAAAGATGTGGTCTGCCTTAATAAAGGTATTAAATGACTAGAGTCTGCATATTTTCCAATAAAAGGTATTAAGTGGCTTAGGTATCGTTTATTACATGACTACGATTTTAAAGGTGATAGATGCGGTAATAGTTGGATATTAAATGTCGGAAGCCTTAAACAGTGGTTAGCGGTCTTTTAGCTAGTACCCACCGACCATTGACAAAATTATTAGGAAACCACCTTGGAAATAGGTCTTAAATGATGCGGTCTGCCTTGATTTAGGTCTTAAATGACAGGGTCTACCTTGATTATGGTCTTAAATGGCAGAGTCTGCCTATTTCTCTTTTAAAAGTATTATTGAAGCTCGCTTCATATTTAGAAATATTAAGTGGCAAATGGGTTTGGAAGTATTAGGTGGTTAATAAGGCTTCATTGGTATTTTGTACCTTAGGAAGGGGTAGGTAAATAATCCTGTGTGCAATACAATGTTAGATTAGAATTTCTAACCTTAATGGACATAACAATTAAATGGAAACCAATCAGTATAAATTTATATTATGTATAGTTTATATTTCCAGTCACCAGAACGTTGTTCTTACCCGCTACTCATCACAACCCATAGGATAGATTTTGAGGAACAGGTCACTGGAGCTGGGTGTGCTTTGTTGTTGGAGAAGTCTTCTTTTCTCTTATGCTCGATGCTGATGTGAAAATTTACAATCTAAGGAATACCACTAATTCCAAGGTAGTAGTCATAGTCAGTATTCTTTCCAATTATTGTTTTCATTGTGAATTTAGATTTCTATCAATCTATGATAATGCTCATGCTTATTTGCATCTACCAAATCCAAGGATTTGTGCTTTGATAGAATTGGGTTTCGATTTTTGTTGAAATTTGGCCCCATTAAGGCATGGGTTGTTATATTCGTTATCAAAGCCTAGGTTAGTAGATCAGAGGAATTAGGATAAATTGAGAGAACTTATTCATACTTTCCTATCTTGTAATAATAAATTTTTACGCTAAATTCTAAGAATTCCAACAACAAAAGTAGTTGTAGTTCCACTCTAAGAGAATGGGCAAAGCAACTATGGGTTGGAAATATCTTAAATTTAAGATTTTCACGCCGACTCTGAAGTACCCCATGGAGTGCTGACGATGTGTAAAGAGCTGTTGATGAAGAGCATGAGTACGACATATGGCAGAATTCCCGAGACTAGAGGTGTTCGACTTGATGATTGAGATTCTAGCTACCTTGTGATTTAGGATTTTGAGTTCCAATCAGAGACACACATTTATTCCAGATGGGTGGGAAATTAGAGTCTGTATGTCGCAATTGTTCAGAACCAAGTTTTTGCTAGGGTGCATTCATCGATCACCTCTTTGATGGAAAATCGGATTTTTATTTGAATAATTATTGTCAATTACTTTGTCTAAAACCTGTGAGAGAGTTTTTATAAAGTATATTTTGAAAATACCTTTGAGTTTGGAAAAAGGTTTTATAAGGATTTCTTTTCCCAAAGATTTATTTTGGAAATTTTGTTTGGGAAAGTTTTGAAATTTATTTTTTAAAGAAACACACATACCCCAAGGTTGGTCGTGTTAAGGAATTTTTAGTTTATAAAAGATTGATTTTTGAGATCCTTAAATATTTATATGTATATATCAGTAAAGGCTTGGTTTTGATTTTTGGCAAGGAAATAGTTTTTCCATTTGGGAAATTTGTTGTTTAAAAGAAGGTTTTTGAAAACCCTGAATACATATATAAGTTTGATTTTTAAGGGAAGTTTTGGCATGAAATAGTTTATATCATTTAGAAACAAGTATAAATGAGCATATATTTAGCTCGGTGATTTTTCGGCTTATAAAATCGAGGCTTTTAGATTTTTCTCTTTAAGGTACAGACAAAATAGGAATGACATTCAATTTTATTAGGGTATGTAGTTTGAAGTGTTACTGTACCCACCAGCTATTGGAAGAAATATTTCCATGCAAATTAGGTATAAAATAACAATTGGAACATTTTCAGGTTTTGGGATTGTTGTTGATCGCAGCAGTTTTTAGGACTACTGTGAATTGCTGGAGCATAGTTCGGGACTAAGCGGTAGGCTTTGACATTGTCGCGATGAAGACAAGAATTTTTCGGATCGTGTCAAATCAAAGGAGACGGTGCGAAATGATTATTATTATTTAATCCAACCCTAATTGGGTCTAGGTTCAATTAATATCCAAAGCCCATCTAGTGGTTGACCACCTAACGGTAAATCTGGAATGATATACCAGTTAACGAGCTTTGACACAACTTGAACCTGGAACGGGACTATAAAAGTCGCATCCAAATTCCTCAGTTGCCTTCTTTCGTTTCTCCTTCTTCAACAAGCTGACCAAATCTCCATCATCCTCCTCTTCGTCTACGTATCAGCCTCTCTCTTCCGTTCCTCCCCTAGGCGATGCCGTTTTTCCCTAGGAGCAGCAGCCTCACCTAACCCTCGTGCTGGTTTTGCATGTTAGATCTCGCCCTACAATCACTCTAGGTCTAAAACCCATTTTCCCCTCCGACCACTTCTTAGTCCAAGGCACCTATCCACACTGCTGGTTTTTCCTTGCACCATTAGGGTCTCAACCCTCAAGAGGCCACTTGGCTGGACTAGATTGAGCAGAAGGTTTCGCTTTTGGGTTGGAAGAGCTATTCGTCGTGGTAGGATTTGCACCGATCCTTTGCTTTGAGACTTTTGAGCGGAAATGTTGCCCGTGCTACATATGCCTTTTCAATGGAGGAAATAGTTTGATTCGTTCGGAGGTGAAGGGTGTCTTGATTGAGCTGACTAATGATGATCTCACTGAGTTTTTGGAGGCCTCCATAAAAGATGCAGACTTGGATGATTTTGAAGTGACCGACTCAATGATTTTTGCAGTAGATCATCTCCTAAGACGTCGGTGTTCGAAAGATGGATAATCCAAGTTTGACTGCCCGTCAGGTTATGTGCATCATTGAGCATAATGTCATCCCTAAGATGGGAAGTTATGATCGGATCTATCCCTTGGTACGGAAGACCGCTTATGCTAGTATTGAACGACATCGCCGTCAATTAGACCCACACCCTTTTGATTAGATTTGCTGACCAAGAATTGGCACTCCACATAGTCACTTCCGTATTTTCACCTATCCGCTCACGTCTTTAGGTATTATGGGTGAACCTTCATGGAGAGGCAGTTTAGTAGAAGGTTCATTCTGCCTCATTAGATCCTTCCTTAGGAAGATGGCAATTTCGAAGCCATCAACAACACCAGCAGCAACAACGGAACGAGATTGGATGTATTGTCGCCATGCTACGACCATGCAAGGGTCACAGCAATGGATCGAGCTCCAACCGTTGAGCAAAGCATCTTGTAGTCTATAGGCATTGTTTTGGGGGGTTATGATGTTGTTGTCTTTTCCTTTCCATCATTTATTCGTTTTCTTTTAGGTTGTTTGGGTTGTGTTGTCTCTTGTAAAAAGCACATGTGATATTATGAGTTCCTATTTATTTATCGTGTTATTGTTTCTGGACGTGCAAACCATTCTTATTTATGCATAGTAAAGAAGCTGTATAAATATGGAAACCTTATAAAGATACTTAACTAACAATAAATGCAATATAAGACTGGAAGTTTTAGAATAGTTGGAAAATTTTAGCAAAGGACATGATAAAGTTGTTTTGATATCGCGGGTCGTTGCTCATGTTCCTTAAAAGCTAAATTTTTTGAATAATAGATGTGATGACATTTTTTAAAAAAATGTCAAGTTTTTTCGGTAATGGTTAGCTGTAGAATTTTGGAATTTGGTTTATGCGTTTAGTGCATAACCGACTTCCGACTATGCTGAAATTGTGGCTTGATTTAACAAAATTTTTGAGAAGGAAAATATTTTGAGAAGTTTCCCTTTGATTTGAAAAGTTCTCTTTTGGAAATAAATGTTATTGGCTTTTAGTTGTTTTTGTCTCTTAAACTATTTTTAGATTTTCTGTTCAAAATTTTATTTCAAGGAAAAACATGGGTTTAAATATTTTAGGATTTTATTTTCCAAATGACGTACAAATTTGAAAAGCGAGAAAGGTTTTTGTGAAATCTTTGATTTTAAAGACTACATATTAGGCATAGGGAGGAAAATAGATTTAGAATTTGCGAATTTAGCGGTGCATTACGGTCGACGATGCGATAAATGCAAGCAATAATAAGGGAAAAGTTGTTTTAGCCTTGAAATTTCTATTTCTATGCCTTGTCGACGATGGTCTATTTTAGACTTAATTCCATTTTAGAGCTTGAAAATAAGCCTCCTTATGCGTTTCATGCGTGGAAAATTTGGAGTAAATCTAGTGCAATGAGGGAATTTCCACTGTACTACGGAAATAGGAAGATTATAGAGTGGAAAGGGTGATAAATTCTCCATCCAAATTTCTTTTTTCGGCATAGGAGTAAAGTAAGGAAGCAATTTTTTGATGCGTTAGATTATTGGATGATAGAAAGTGGATGCAAAATTGGTTGCTTCATACTTCTATTTGTAGAAGTATGGGGGTTTTGGTTCAAAAGATTTTTCAAAAAGCTGCATACATATAGAATTGCCAATATATATGTAGGATGTTTGCATCAAGTTTCCAAAAATGTTTTCAAATGAAATGTATTCATATAGGAGGATCTGATTTAGAATCATTCTGCATACATATTTTCTTTGTAGTGATATAGTAATACACTATGCACTTGTGCACGTTTGGTTGCAAAACTAGTTGTACACTCATTGGTTGTGTAGTTTGTGATAATTAGGAGCCAAAACCATGACTTAGTCATTGGTGGAATTTCGATGGTGAAATTCTTTTTAAGGGGGGAAGAATGTAGCACTCCGTAATTTAGCGTTAGTTATTTAATTAATTAGTTAGTTAGTTAATTAGACTTCGAAAAATGGAGCTTGTGCAAACGATGGAAGTTAACTACAAATATTGCACCATTATGTTCGTGCCGAAATTCTAAGCAACTTCCATATTTAGGGTTTATGATCGGAGTCCAAATGAAGAAGTTACAGACGAAAAAAGAATTCGGAACGAAAATAAATAAATAAGAAAAATTAACGTTTATTAATTAATCGCATGGGCCCACAGGTCGACCTGCCATTGGGACCGGTCAATCCCTAGTGGTCAACCGGTGCTCCATGGTTGGTCGACCGGTCGCCTTCTGGCGGTAAGGGTTAGCCTAGGCCCAACGGCCTGGATTTAATATATTTCGATCTAAGGGTTCTGGTTGATTCTAGCGTCAATAAATCAGGCCTAACTCTCTCTTCTATTCTCAAGTTTTTCTGAAAGCAGTAGTGAAGCTTTGCCATTTTCTCTTCTCCACTATTTTATAAATTATGAAATAAAATATTTATATTTGTATGTATAAAACTTGGAAAAGAATAGAAATCAAATAAGAGAAGAAGAAGAGCGAATCAACACTATGCGATAACGAGGTAATATATATATATATATATATATATATTTGTATTTATATATTTATATTTCCCTTCAACCCCTAATCTCTTCTCAAATATGTAATTGTAATGTATGTATATACCATTTTATACATATTTCTTGGATTATAAAGGATTTGGAGATGAATCAAAGGTTCTACTTCAGATATGGAGATTTGGATTGCTTTTAAAAGTTGAGTGGGAAATTTTATAAATTGTTTTAATATTAAAATTATACCGCTGATGTTTATTTGATTTTTATACCTAACTGGATAATTGTATATAATTTGTAGGCAACAAATTGAATATAATCTGAATACAATAAGTTTCTCCTACACATTCTTGTTTATGAATTGATTTTGAATTATTTACAACCTGATCTGGAAATCAGTCCCAAACGTATGAATTTAGAATATTGATTTAAATGAAATTTATTCCAGATCTGAAATAGGTTGTATAATAATGTTATGAATTTGGATTATTACCCTAATCTTATTGGAAAGTAAACTTTTCTATGCTTGTAGTTGTTGGAATTTAGATCCATTTAATATTTTCAAATTAGTTGATTTCTTTCTATTTTTGGAAAATACAGCGTTTGATCTAGCAAAGAATAAATGCAAATAAAAAGAAAAAGAGACTTATAAAGTACGAATTCATTGTAGTTTATAATGTCTATTTCAGTAATAAAAAGATATGATTACTCATTGTAATTTCAAACGATGTAATCTTTTATATTTTAAAGTTAAATCTTTTGTTTTGGACTAATTTATGGAAATTATAGCAGATAATCTTTTTAGATATGATTCCAATAATTGAACATGGAAAAGGATATTCTAGCGAAGATATATAACTGGAATATATTCGATAAATGTAGATATTTATAGGTAATTCACTACGCTTATAATAATTAAATAAGAAGATAATAACAACACTTATACGTAATATTCGCGTTTAGGATAATTAATTAATGAGAAAGAAATTTAAAAGGTTGTAACTCTAATAAATGGGAAATAGGTGGTAATAAATATAGGAGTTGGAATAATTTGATAGGGTAAATGGATTAATGGGATTGATAAAAATGGAATAAATATAAAAGGTTACTAATTTGAAATTAGTAATCATACATAAATGTCTTAGGAAACATCCGTTAGGATTTTATGGACAAATTGACATTTATGAGCATTAAAAGGGGATTTATGGGTAGATAAGCATTTAAGGTAAATCTTATTGCCTTAAATAAAAAGGAAATCAGTAAGCTAAGTCCAATGTCTACCTAAGATATAAAAGTAAAGACTTAAGATGGTTAATTGAACTTTATAGTTAGTGATGCAAGGTCAATAGAGTCACTCGATGGAAGATTGCCCTTCACTTGAGGCTACCAGTAGTCGGTTGCACTTACTATTGATGTGAGATATCACTAATCATAGGACTCATGATGACGTGAGAGATTGGACCTGCTTTCTTAATTGAAAATATTAAATGGTTTGAATTTAGAATTAGGATCGGTAAGGGATATCTCCATAGGGGTTCACTTCTAGTTTGAGGTATTAGGTGGTTGTAAGGCATGCCTCTCTCCTAAATGGAAGTATTAAGTAATCTAATGAGATTCCAAATAAATAAGAATGTCTCTAAAAGGGTTTACTTCTGTGTTGAAGTATTAAATGGCTGTAGGGTCCACCTCCCTACCAAAAGAAGTAACCTAATGAGATTCCATATTTATAATTAAAAGTGATAGTGGATATTTCAGGAAGGGTTCGCTTTAGGTTTAGGGTATTAAGTGACTATAGGGTCCGCCTCTTTCCTATAAAAGAAGTATTAAGTAACCCAATGAGATTTCCAAGAAATGTCAGCTAGATAATACCAATGAGGAGTCCGCCTTGGAAATATGTATTAAATGATGGGGTCTGCCTTATTTAAGGTATTAAATGACCAGAGTCTGCCTTTTTTGCAATAAAAGTTATTAAGTGGCTTAGGTATAGTCTCTCACATTACTAAAGACATCATAATAATAGTACCATTGAGGAGAACGTCTTGGAAATAGGTATTTAATGATGAGGTCTGCCTTAATAAAGGTATTAAACGATTAGAGTCTACCTATTTCCAATAAAAGGTATTAAGTGGCTTGTGTACTATCTATTACATGGCTACGATTTTATCGGCGATAGATGCGGTAATAGTTGGACATTGAACGTCGGAAGCCTTAAATAGTGGTTTGAGGTCTTTGTAGCTAGTACCCACCGACCATTGACAACATTGTTAAGAAACCACCTTGGGAATAGATCTTAAATGACAGGGTCTGCCTTGATTTAGGTCTTAAATGATGGGGTCTACCTTGATTGAGGTCTTAAATAGTAGACTCTGCCTATTTCCCTTTTAAATGTATTATAAAAGCCGGATTCATATTTATAAGTATTAAGCGGAAAATGGGTGGAAGTATTGGGTGGTTGATAAGGCTTCATCGACATTTTGTGCCTTTGGAAGAGATAGGTAAGTAATCGTGCATGCAATACAAGGTTAGGTTAGAATTGCTAACCTTGATAGACATAACAATTAAATGAAAACCAATCGGTATAAATTTATGTTATGGACAGTTTATATTTCCAGTCACCAGAATTTTGTTATGCCCCCTCCTCATTACAACCACATGACAGATTTTGAGGAACATGTCACTAGAGCTGGATGTGCTTTGTTATTGGAGAAGTCTTTGTTTCTTTAATGCTCGATGTTGATGTGACAATCTGCTATCAAAGGAATACTATTAACTCTAAGGTAATAATCATAGTCAGTATTCTTGTCTTATTATTGTTTCCGCTGTGAGTTTAGATTTCTATCAATCTATGATAATGCTCATGCTTCTTTGCAGGTACCAAATCCAACGATCTATGCTTTGATGGACTTGGATTTCGATTTTTGTTGAAATTTGGGTCCATTACAGTATGGGTTGTTACATTTGGTATCAGAGCCTAGGTTAGTAGATCAGAGGAATTAGGATAAATTGAGAGAACATATTCGTCCTCTCCTATCTACTAATAATATATTTTTACGATAGATTCCAAGAGTCCCAAATATAGAAGTAGTTTTAGTTCCACTCCAAGGGAATGGGCAAAGCAACTATGGGTTGGAAAATTTTTAAAGTTAAGATTTTCCCGCCGACTCCGAAGTACCCCCAAGGAGTGCTGATGATGCGTAAAGCGCTGTTAATGAAGAGCACGAGTATGACATACGGCAGAATCCCCGAGACTGGAGGTGTTCGACTTGATGGTTGAGATTCTAGCCATATTGTGATTTTGGATTTTGAGCTCCAGTCAGAGACACACATTTATTCCAGATGGGTAGGAAATTAGAGTCTACATGTCACAATTGTCCAGAAGCAAGGTTTTGCTTAGGTGCATTTACTGATCACCTCTTTAATGGAAAACCGGATTTTTATTTGAATAATTAATGTCAATTCCTTAGTTCAAAACCCGTGAGAGAATTTTTATAAAGTATATTTTGGAAATACCTTAGAGTTTGGAAAAAGGGTTTCAAAGGATTTCTTTTCCTAATGATTTATTTTGGAAATTTTGTTTAGGGAAAGTTTTGAATTTTTAATTTTCAAAGAAACACGTATACCACTAGGTTGGTCGTGTTATGAAATTTTTAGTTTATTAAAGATTAATTTTTGATATCCTTAAATATTTATATGTATATATCAATAAAGGTTTGGTTTGATTTTTGGCAAGGAATTAGTTTTTCCATTTAGGAAATTTGCGTTTTAAAAGAAGGTTTTTGGAAACCCTGAAATATATATAAGTTTGATTTTTGAGGGAAGTTTTGGTATGAAATAGTTTCTATTATTTAGAAATAAGTATAAAGGAGCATATATTTAGCTTAATGATTTTTTGGTTT
Organism: Allium fistulosum; assembly: GCA_030737815.1. Lineage (NCBI taxonomy): Eukaryota > Viridiplantae > Streptophyta > Magnoliopsida > Asparagales > Amaryllidaceae > Allium > Allium fistulosum. The sequence goes on from CM060906.1 coordinate 1,026,266,433, forward strand.
CCTAATGCATGTTGTATTTATCTATTGTTACGGTCCCTTTGATTGCAGGGTTCTGGTCGGGTTAAGTGTTGTGACTTAAAATTGGTTCCTTATGCAGTACGAGTTTAATCGATTCACTTCCTTTTTCCTCTCCATCTACTTTTCAAGGGTGGATTTCTTGACCTCATGTCCTGCCCTATTTTCCTTCAAAGCAGTTCATGGTAAGACTGGGTATAACAGTAGCATTATAGTGATTATTAATCATGAGATACCTCAGCATATGATTTGACCTTTTAAGTAATGTGATGATGAAGTTGCAACACTGACATTCTCTTAAGCTTGAAAATTCGATCCTATCTCTTTGATAAAATAACCATAGCAAATTTCTTGACAACCACCGACAAAGTCTTGCTAGTAGGAGTTTTTCGTCTAATTCTTTTGAATATATAAACCATTTAAGATTACTGTAACAACCTGCCTATTCGATCCTCAAAAATCAACACTATTACTTCTATGGTATTTACGTGCCGAACATCCAAGTGCCGGAAAGACAGATTGTTGAGGTGTAAGAAAGAAATGGCAGAATAGAATCTCACAACATGACGAGTAATATATAATATACTAATGATCTTTACAAAAGAAAACCGTGACATAGATACATAAATCAATGTAACTAACCTATCATCAGCGTGGACAGTTATAATAGCATGTCCTCACAATTGCTGATACATACAAACAAGAAAGTACAATGGAAAGAAAAGAAAATATGGAAATACATGTTGGAAGCATCCAGCTCATCTCCTGAAGCTCCAAGGCATCCAAAAAATTCTTGAAAATATGCTCGAGCTTGTTAGGGTTGTCTTGTATGTTGCAAGGAGGAATGACGGTTTGGAATTGGAATGGTTCCACATTGTTAAATAAACAAATATGGGTTGATATGCACATAACATTAGGGATTCCTTTTGTTACAACAAAGTGTGTGCCAACTCATATGCGTATGCCATATGCTAGAGACGGGGAGCTTAGTCCGACCGACGTTGCACAACAGTGGTATCATAGCCGAAGGTTACGAACTGGGCCATGCAGACAAGCAGTGCTCTCAAAAGTTACTCCAAGGGATGCGAGTTAAGAGGAGACTATTAGGGTTGTCTCGCATGTTGCAAGGAGGAATGACAGTTTGGAATTGGAATAGTCCTGCATCGCTAAATAACTTGAAGAATTGATGTATAAATATAGGTTGGTAGGCACGTAACATTAGGAATTCCTTACAACAAAGGGTATGTCAACTCATATGAGTACGCCACGTGCTGGATATAGAGAGCTTGGTCCAACTATCGTTACACAACAGAGCTGACCCAAGCATTATTGGTCTGGTAAACCAGCATGAGAAAACTCAAATCAAATCATATGGATTTCTATATTTAAAAAACTCTTTGAAAATAAAGGTATCTTGTAAGACCACGCCCCACATAAATACAGAAGGGTTTTTACGTTACGATAGCCAAACCATTTTTATTAGAAAATCCAACGATATTATAATAATGTTTAGGGGTGGTAAATAAATATATAACACATCTGGAATGGTTACCCATAATTACATTCAATAGTACTAGGTTCTGTAACTAAAATCGTAAAGCATGTATTGGAGCCAGAATTCCAACAATGGCAAGGTAAGGGACTACCTTACGTATGGTACACCTCTAGATAAAATGTACTCGAGGGCCACACATGGATCCCCTGCCAAGACAGATATGAATGCCCCTTTAACATGACATACTATATTACATCATCCCTCGGGCATTCAGGCTGCAAACATTGCCACACGGTCGCCCCGCGCGTGTACCAAAATCCATAAAACTGGATCTAGATCGAGGAATGATGTTCCTAATGGTAGCTCACCACATAGCTCTACAGGCATCCCTCATTTTAGCCATTACTAGATTAAGAGGCTTGTGAGGTTATGCTTTTACCTTTCCCTCTTAGCAGTAGCAATTCCCACTTGGAATGCTAACACTGCCCTCCAGGCAATAATGCAATGCTAGCATTCATCTATACAAGTTGTTCAGGATATGAACAAACCGAAGGCACCGCTTCTACTACAACCATTTTGGAATCACCCTCAAGAGTAGTAGCAAGTAACCCTTGCACATCAAAGAACTTGGTCTTCGATCCAAACATCTCAAACCAGTTTCGAACCTCTTCCAAGGCGTCGAACACGCATACGGTTTTGGAGTGGTTATGGTTTCTAGTCATCTCATATAAGTACACTCCCCAACTTACCGGTTGCTCCAAAACCAAATCGATAGTTCTGGTAAACTCAACTCCGGTTCTTTTGGAAATAATCAGACAATACATAAGAGCAAAGATCACTTCCTAACTGTTTAAGTGGACAGATTTCCTTATCGTTTGTCCTAGGAGAACAAATTGAGATTTATACACACAATATAGCTTCATCAAAGATCCGTGCCATATTGTAACGACCCGTAAATTTCAACTGTTTTAATAACGTAATTAGTTGAAATTTTAAACGATAAAATTTTGAAATAAAAATTTTATATTTGAAATATGTCTAGTTAAACATAGCGACCGGTAAATTTTCGTCCGAAAATACGAAAGTTTATTTCGCGCGTAAATTTACTTCAATTCAATCAGTTAAAAAGCGATGAAAATAAAATATTTTCGAAACCTAAATATTTTTACATAGAAAAATTCTAAACCATCTTCTGAGCAAGATTTCAGTTTGTCGTTTTTCCAAATTCGGACATCTTTGGCTCCGTCGATCTTATTTTTCAGCGTTTTTCTTGCATTTTCCGCTAGTGGAAAAATTCGAATTTTTATAATTCGATCGTACCACCGATATCTGTATACCGTTTTGATCGTCTCGTTTTGCTGATCTCTACGGTATATTCAATTGTCATTTTCGAAGTTCGAAAGACGGCGAGACTACGGAACGTTTATCGTATCGGTACCGGTTTAAAATCTTCTGGTTTCTTACCCACGTGAATTGAAGAGTTTAATAACGTCAACCAGCTGTCAGCCACTAAAATTAATTATCTTTTGGAATTCAAAATTTCCGACTTTTGTTATTCTCAATGCAAGCTTTATGCTGGTTCGTTTCACCTTCTAGTTTCTTTATTACGTCCATTCCTTTCTTCTTTTAGACTTCTCTGCCATGTGATCTTTTATTATTTTTTTTTCTTTTTCTCATGGCATCTCCCTTCTTCAAAAAAAACTCGCCTCTGCCATTCCATCACCCTACTTCGCCCACCTTGCAACCACTTCCCCTCACAGCATCATCTCTCCACTCACCACTACGGCCACTACCTCCTCCACGTAACCAGCCTTCACTGAAAACCTTCACCAGCTTTGCAACCACCTGACCACCATGTACCATCACCCCACCACTGCCTCCACCTTGCCACCAACCCTTCTCCTTTCGACCAGGCCCAGCACCCACCCCGCATTATCTTCCACCCAACGCAGCCATAACCAAAGCTTCCACCCACTGCTGCGCCACCTCAGGCCCACCCGAACGTCCCTCTTGAACCACCACGGCTCATCACCTTCCAAGCTTGCCGAGCTATCTTTCTTATCTTCTTTGTTAATAGGTATGTTTACCAAGTGGAATTATAAATATGTATATATCTTATATATGTTGGTTTATATATTTGTTAGTTATAGAAAATATATATATAGTTACGTGTTATACTTGTATACATATGTTATGTATAAGTTATGATGATATTTTTGATATATAAGTTATAATATGATCTGTGGCTTATATTTACGTGGCAACAAGTAAGTGTATTACTTTACAATAGCATTGGCATTCCGAAAGAGCATGTGTACAATATTTTATGTAAAGGAGTTTATACAAAAAATTTTTTTTACGTCAGATCTATATATGGGTTTGTATGAACAGTGATCTTTTATGTTAGTTTGCCAATAAATATTAGTTGAAGTATAAATTGCCCGTAAGGAAGTACATAACAATAGGATATATATAGGTTGGTATACATAACATATTAGTTTTAATGATGATTTCCTGTACTGTAAACATAACATAATATATATTTCAAATGTATGTGGCCTGTATATGTGTGAAAAGAAAGAAAAAGCATAATAATAAGTATAGAGAGTATTTTGTCAAATCGCATATAGGTTTGTAAGTTCATGTAGTATAAGTTATATATGCACTGTATACTAGTCAGTCGAGTTATATATATATTAGTGCATGTAAGTTCTGTAAGTCATTCAACCTATTGATTTTATGATATATTTGAAAGTTGGGCTTGTTGACTCTAAAATAGATATTGGTTTTAAATCTATATTGTACATTCAGTTCGAAGATGCATCTTATTAGACAGTTTGAAATAAATATGGTTTGTTTTGAAGAAAAGTATATATCTGTTATGTATTATATGATTTATATAGTTGATACATATATCTTAGTGGGTCTGCATATGTTATGAGTTTGTTTTCTAATAACATTGATTTTTTTTATAAAAAAAAAACTATATATATAGATATTTTGATTTGTTAGAAATATATATATATAATTTTGAAGAATAAAATATAAATATTTTGATCCTTATTATATATAAGCTTACTTATGTATTGAATAGTAATTTGAGAAAATGTATCACAATATAATTTACATTTCGTTTTAATTTATATCAAACTGAATCTAATAGTTCCACCGATTTCTCATTATCAGCTCGTTGTCGAACTCGAGTCTATCGTGCTTTGCTTCCAAATTTGTGCTTGGATCCGTAACCCATTTCATTTCTTATTCTCTCTAGCCTCGAAAGGTGAGCACTCACTCACGTTTAACGTTCTTTTATTTATTAAATTTGATTTCAACTGAAACGACAATTGAAATATTGTTGTTTGATATTTACACTGCTATTACCTGTATCAGTTCACCTGTGACATCTGACACCATTATCTGTTATATATATGAAATGATAATCCAGTTTGGTTGTTAATTGATTGATTGTTGATGTTTATATTGGACGTTAAATTGTTAATGTTAAAATGATAAATAATGTGAAATTGAACTCGATATAGGATAGTTAAATGTTAAATTTGATTAACTGACATTTGTATAATATGACCCCTTTAACTGTTGAATTTATTGACACGTAGAATTTGTTTAATTTTATTTTGAACCACTGAATGTATGTTGTTAAACTGATGATGTATGAAATTGTAATTGGATGACAAGTGAAAACTGTAATGTAACAATCTTTAATCTGCATGAAATGATAGTGTAGATTCTAGAAATAATTATATTAATTCGTACAAATAACAATGCGAATTAATACGGTTATTTCGGGATTATTTGAATTGATTTTTGGATTGATATTGATTGTTGTTATTGCTTGTTTATTTACTTTGACACCATCCCAGTTATCACACTGCAAGTTCCCTTTGGATGTTTTGATTTTGAATTGAATTGGAATTGGGTTGAAATGATAAATACCCAAATTGAACTTTGACCTAGGAAAGAAAATTAAATAAAACCCGATTGGTCAATAATTTGATTTAAAAATAAAAATGAAGATTTTATTTGTATAAATAATATGGTTTTGAAACGAAGTTGGAAATTGAATTTTAATGAAATTTAAATGTGAATATTTAATAATCTGAAATGAAATATTTACAAATGTAATTGATGTAAGAATGTTGTTTAATTTGAGAAACTATTGAGTTAAGTTTGAAATTATAATTAAGTTTGAAATTATTAAACTTTGAAATTATTTAATAATTAAGTTTTTGAATTATTTAATAATTAAATAAGATTGAATTATTTAATGATTAAATTAAATTAAATTTTGAATAAGTGAATTTTACTTCGTAATAATTGAAATTGAGTTTCTTTATTAATTAAGTTTGGAAAATCATTTAAGTAAGTAAATAGGTGAAATTGAATTTCTTTAACAAAAATGAAATGTGATATTTTTGGAATTAAGTTCAAATTAATTGTTTAATCTTGACTTTCAATCTACTTTTATTTCTGGTTGTTTTATTCTCCTACCTCATTCCTTTTCGGGGACGAAAAGTTTTGAGTGGGGGAGAGTGTAACGACCCGCAAAAATCTAATGGTTTTAAAAAGTATATTTAACTGGAAATTTGTGAAATTTTAAACAATAAAATTTGAAATTAAAAATTTATTATTTGGAATACGTCTATTTTAATATAGCAACTGGTAAATTTTCATCTGATAATATTGAAGTTTATTTTCCTGTGAAATTTCATTTCAAATCAAACCGGTTAATAACAGTGAATTTAAAGGTTTTCCGAAACCAAAATATGTCAACAGGAGAAAATTTATTTAGAACATTCTGAATCAGACTGCGAAATTCGTTTCGCGAAATTCGGACGTTTCTTACTCCGTTTATCTTAATTCTGACAGAATAGCAGCATTTTCGGTACCGATTATCGACTTTTGATCGGATGATCGTACCATTGATATCTGTGTACCGTTTTGATCGTCTCATCGTGTTGATCTTAACGGTATATTCATTTCTGTGTTTGAGGTCCGGTACACGACGAAAACAATCAAACTATATATTGTATCGGTACCGAATCCGTGACTTTTTATTTCTCTTTGCCCTTTTTAAACTGTAACCATGGTATCCAAGCAACCATCGATTGCTTTAATTTTTCCAGCTTAATTCCAGGGTGACCAATTCCGTTCCATACTATTTTTGAAAATCTAAACGTATGAATTGGTATAAGTTGTATTCAGTTGAACGGTTCATTTGTTATGTCTGTTCATTCTCTTTTAATTTCTGTTATTCTCCTCCCCACCTTTTCATTCTCTCCATTTGATTTTTTTAAAAGCAGATCTATTTTTCTTACGTTCATTTTTTTTCCTCTCTGAAGCATTCTTCCCCCTCTATGCCTCACCGCCCATTAGCTACCTTCCACCCTCCACTTGCCATCCCCTCTGATCCGCTTCTCTTCCCCTCTCCTCCGACGCCGAGCCTCCACCCTCCCTTCTTTTTTCCACCGGCCCTCTCCCTTCCTCTTCCACGTTCCCTACAGTTCACCGAGCTCCTCCTGCCGAGCAGCCGAACCTGGAGCCTTCTTCCCTTTGCTTTGTTGATCGCAGCCACCTCATTTACCATCAACCCCTTTCCCTTCGACCCAAAACTTCTCGCCACCAGATCTATTCGCCTGCCACCGCACCTCCTCCCCCTCGTCAAGTCTCCGCCGCTGACAGCCAACCATCTTTTCATCCCACCATAGGTGATGATATTGTTATATATTTTCTATTAATATATGTATTTTATTATAAGTATACTTATATCTAAAGGTTATATATTAGTTTTGTGAGCTTCGTTTGTTGTTTGAAATATATTATTCTCATCTACTATTAGGAATGTTAGTCATATTAAAACTTTATAACATGTTGTTTACATATATATTAGTTATATAACTATGGTCTGTTGAATTGTACTAGGTAATAGATTTGTATATATAAATTTCTACGTTATGTACATAAGTGATATTCATACTTACTGCTTTGTTAATAACGTGTTATTACTTGCATGTTTATATAATAAAGATATAGGCTGTTTATTTGCGTACTTGTATTTTGGTTCGTATATATAAATATGTTAAAACTTGTGTATATATTTTGATTTTTGGTTATAAGTATATTCTATATACTGTTAGTATACAGTTGATCACATATCTATTTAAAATTGATATTTGTTACTTGCTAATCAGATCGTTTATATATATAAAATAATGATGTAAATTTATATATATATATATATATATAAAGTAATTATCGTTTCTGCAAGGAAGGAAAGTTATATGTATTGTTATCTACTATGGGTAAGTTTATCTTAGTATTAGAGATCTTATCTGTTTATAAAATTTGGCATTAACATTTTTTTTTTAAATTTAGTCTGTAATGATTTATAATCGGTTTAGGTTATGTATATGTTAGTATATTTACAGCATATAGGCTATGTTAGTTATATAGATATATGTGAGTCTGCACATATTTATGCGCGTGCATTTGCTGTTGCCTCACTTTCTACTGTCTTCGTATAAATTTGTAAACAAGGTCTTATATATATTTAATGTAATCTGTTCGTTGTATATTTTATTTGTATAAGTTGTATGAATTTATATATATGTTAGATTATGTTAGTATATAATATTAGTTGTATATGATATGTATTATTTCGATACCTTTAGGAGTATTTTTATAATATGTTATATAAAATATGGTGGAAAATTTGTGGTTACAATCAGTTTACATATACCAGTTTATAGCTGTTACACATATAGTTGATTTCAAAGGTATATATTATTTTGAATTTTTAACTTGTAGATATGGTTGTTTATTTTGTGTGTGTCTTTATTTAATACATTGGATTTCTGAAACGTATAAATATATATATATATATATATATATTCAATTTTATTTATGTTTAAATTTAAAATATGATTTTATATATATGGTTACATATAGTTATATACATAAGTTCACTTATACTATTTATACTATTTATTCTCATCGATCCAATCCTGATTTGAACTCGTCTATTCCTATTATCAGCTTTGATCATCGAATCGTGTCCATCTAGCTTTGTTTTGGAATTTGGACCTGGATTCCGTAACTCAATTTCTTTGCCTACCTTCTCTAGCCTCGAAAGGTGAGCAATCACTCACGATTAACATTCTTTTATTTATTAAATTTGATTTCAATTGAAACGACAATTGAAATATGCTGTGGTAGTTATTTAAAATTGTTATATATGCTATTATCTGTAACCGTTCACCTGTGGGATATGACACCATATCCTGCCGTTTATGTTATATTGTTATTGATGATATATATGCCTGTTATATTATTTTTCATATCTGTTATCACTCTGCAAGTTCCCTGTTAGTATAGAAATCACTATGGGTTGAAATGATACATACCCGAACGGACTTTAGAATAGGAGAAAATCGTTATGGGTTGAAATGATAAACCCAAGCGATTTTTATTTGAATTGAAATTGGGATTACGGGTTGAAATGATATCTACCCGTATATATTTAAAATTTCGGATTGAAATGATAAATATCCGTATCACTTAACCATATGATCAATATATATACAGACACTGTTGGTCCATATATAAATATTTTGAAATTGAATTCTATGGTTTTGGAAAGAAATATATGGTTTTAACAAATGTTGATTCTTAGAATTTTATATATAAATGGTAATGATATATATATAGATTTAATAATGATATTTAATTAAACCAATATAAGCTTATTGAATTTATTAAGTGATATATATATAGATTTAATAAATGATATTGAATTTATTAAGTGAATATTCCCTGATTAAATAATAATAAAGTTAATTCAAGTGCTATATGAAACTATTAAATTTAACTTTGAAATTGTTGAATATTAAAGCTTTGAAATATATTGAAAATTTAAATGGTATATTTAGAACTGAATGGAATTGATGAATTGAGCTTTGAATAAATTTGAATTTGGAATTTGAGTTAATTTAAATCGATTTGTGAGACTTGAGGAAATTATAATTACTTTACTTTATAAATTATTTAATGAACATACACTATTTCGGAAAATAGTTATATTTGAAATGAAATGATATTTGGGGTTTTGAAGTATAAATTAAATTGAAATGACCACGGTGTTATAATGTATATTTCCACCTTGTAGATAGTTCTGAAGATCCTTAGAGGATGGTTATCCCAAACATCCTTTAAGTTACTTGTATTTCAAATTGATATTTCACTTGAGTTGGATTTATTAGTATAAGAATGTTAATCCTGACTCGAGTGTTTTGTGTTTTGCTTTACGCTCGGGTCAGACCGAGTGATACAACATTTGAGACTCACCTCTGGAGTTTGGAGCTTCCTTTGGAGATCCAACTATCGCCTCAGCTTTCAGCTCTTCTAGTTGATTTGTTCAGAGAAGTCATCTGTTGTACTGAAGACTTCACTGCATTTGAGATATTCTGTTGTATTTTATTTCTAACTCTGATGTTTATATAGTAGCTTCATGAACTACTATTTTATCTATTCCGCTGCGTATTATTGTATTACTCTGTGTCTGTGATTCTGTGATTGATTTATTTACTGCATATGCTGAGTTTTGCCAAATTTAAATAACAATATGATATTTTGAATTATTCAAGTCCGACATGTGTGGATTTATTGTCGATTTGAATGGTCCAAAATTGCGGGTCGTTACAGTTGGTATCAGAGCTTTGGCTCTAGGCAAAGCTTAGCATATATAGTAAATTTATTTACAGAATCACTTTCGTTCGAGTTAAATCTCTTCCTTTTGACTCGATTTCCTTTGAACTTTGGAACATTCCCTACGGTTCCAAAATTCATTCTTGTCTCTCTCTATTGGTATTCTTTTGATTCTGGAGTATCCCATAACTCCACTTCGAATGATCTCTATAAGAATAGGCAATCCCGCCGATCTTTGAATGTTTTGTAAAGGGGTGAAACTCCTTTACAATTGGCATTGAATCACCGAAGATTTATATATCACTCGGTTTAGATGCTGCTATCTCTTGATATGCCGAATTCTATCTCTTGCGATCGAATGTCGATTTGCCTTAGATTTCTGCATCGATTATATTCTTGAAGTCACGGTTGACCCGGTTAAGGTCGCCCGCGATTTATATAAGTGTATCCATCTACTGTTTTGTAATTAATTATCTCATTTTCGTTCGAACTTATCTTCGAATCAGAATCCTATTTGATTAGAATCCCTCTAATTTAAATTTCTATCTTTGTTTTGAAATCCATTCTTGAATCATCCTTTGAAAATCGGGTTTGTTTGTATTTTAGAAATTGCTTTCTAAACCAAAATTATTATTTTGATAAGTATGATTTTATTTTATATATAAAAGTGAAATGCTTTCGATAAAGATTATATACTTTTTTTTAAAATGATAATTTGAGGTTTCGAAAGGATTTGTAATTTTGAAAAACCTATATAAGAAACTTGATTTATAACTGAAGGATTTTAAAATTTGAAATTCGAGGATTAAACCCCGGTGTTGAAATTGGTTTTAAGATTTTAAAATATATAATAGTAATATGATTTAAAAATATTTTCCGAATAAGAAATGTTTCAAATGATTTTAATGAGTTTCGAAGAAATTTCAAAGAAGTTTGAGAAAATAGAAGTCCAGAACTCACTTATGTCGCTGGAAAATAATTTCGGTGATGAGTGCACGCATCATCGACATTGATTTTCGAGTTTTAGAGTGGGGGATAGGCCACTTCAGTAGCATTGCTACGCGAGTGATTTTGTGAAACTAAATTTTGATTTTAAATTCCAAAGTATGATTTGATATTCGGAAGATATATGTATATATATACTTGAAATGATTTGAAGTAAGACGGTGTTCAGTCCTCATGTTTCGAATTTGATATAAACCTATCTTTTGAAATTGACTTACTGATTTATTGTTGATTTCCAACTCCTGAATCTGAAAATGATTTCTTCGACTATTTTGAAGTTCGAGTACTTCCAAATCAAGGTTAACTTTTCAAAGCTAAGAAATTTTGGAAAGTATTTTGATAAAGTATATAAGTTGTTTTGAATGTTTAAATATGAAGTTATATGACTTAAATAAGTTGAAACTGTTTGGTTAAGTAAATGAATAAGGCAATTTTAAAAATTTTCTAATATGAAATTTAGATTTGAAATGTTTTGAAAAGCATTTGGTCTTCAAAATATTTTGAATAAAATTTAGTTTAAATGTTTTAACTTAGTAACATCTTTATGAAACCATATATTTAACAAGTTGGAATAAATATATAAGTTGTACGTATGCTGTTTTATCCGCATAATTAGTTTGACCCAAGTTTGAGTACACAAGTTCAAGGTGAATTACACCATTTCGTGTTAGGATTTTTCATTCGATTCTTGATGGCGAATATTTGATATGGATTTTGGGCTTGATTCTAGAATTCTCTATCATAGTATATGGCTATGCAAGGAGACTGATGGCTTCTAGTCGAGAAACCATATTGAAAGTCCGTATTAGGGAAGTCGAATGGACAATACTAGTTCGAAAGCGAACTTGTGTGATCGAGCGAGCGATCAAATGTGATATTGCGAAAAAAATGACGTATGTACCTCTTATATTCTAATATCATTGATATATTTTGACGCTGAAATTGAAAGCTGTCGGGTTAGAATATCTTTGCTTACTAAAAGAAATTTTCCAATTTAAATTACAAAGATATATAACCCATAAAAGCAAAGATATTCAATCCCATATGGCTTTTCATACAGCGAAATTTATTTTGAAAATTTGATCCTTATATAAGATGGACCTTACGTAAGTATAAGATGATTTTGAAAACATTTGATTTTGGAAATGAATTGGTTGACTTAAATTATTGATTTGGAAATTTGGATTTATTTTCTAAATCTATTATTCTTGAAACTTAGAAACTAAAGATAATTAATTTGAGAAGAAATAATTTGGTGAAATTGTATATGATTTTGAAATTGAACTGATATTGAAACAAATTGAAATTTGAGAACCTTGTGTTACTAAATACTTGATTTGGGAGTTGTCGAACTTATATAAAATTGATTTGTATGAGTATGAAATTGATTCGAAAACTATAGATTTGAAAAGGTACTTAAATTTGAAAGTGAAATCTTATATAATTGAAGTCTATATAAGTATGATTTGATATACTATTGATTTTGGAAACTATTTGATTTGAAAATTAAACCTTATATATAATGGATTTTATATAAGTACGATATTTGAAAGTGATTTGAAAAGGTACTATATGATACATATTTTCGAAGTAAAGATATGGAAAGTGCCTTCTGCTTGATATCCAATTTGTGGCCACATCTTGGATTCATTCTATCGATATTATTCTCTCTGATTTTTGGTTTTCCGGATATGATACTCGAGTGTCCTTCGAATTCCATGGCGTTACCCATGGTCTTATTGTTCTCTCGTGACTGCATAGCGCAACTGCCTGGCTGAGTCTTGCCTAGGGGTACGGATTGTTTCCTGGGGGATCCAGGCGTAACCATTGTGTATCCTGCAATCTGTGTAGGTTGCGAATAGTAGCGCAAATGCTTGGCTGAGTCTTGCCTGGGGGTACGGATTGTTTCCTGGGGGATCCAGGCGTAACCATTGTGTATCCTGCATTCTACTAGTCATCATGGCGTAACTCGCAGGGCTGAGAAAGCCTACGGATATGGATTGTTTCCTGGGGGAACCAGGCGTAACCATTGTGTATCTGCGAACCATGGTTAGACAAAGGTTTTGTTCATTTTGATTGGATTGTACTTTCCATATCTGTTTTAAAGGTTTTTCCAGTATTTTCACTGGGTGTTGAAACAAGTCTACTAAGTACCTGGAGAATTCTAGCTTTGCGCCTGATCAACGCACTGCCAGAGTCTACAGGAACGAGGATAAACTTGTTAAGACATCGAGTTATAAAAGTATTTTCGAAAGAAAATTTGTTTCGTTATAAAGGTATTTTATAATAAAAGTATTTCCAACAAAGAAAATTTTGTATCAATATTTGGAATCAAAACCCTTATGGTTCTAAATTAACTATTCATGCCCGATTCTATTCTTTTGAATCTACCTTATCTGCTCAGCTTTATTTATTCACCTATATTTTGTTTTCCAAATCCTCCTTCTTTTCCTTGTTGACTATATTCTTTAAAATATTGTTTAATTGTACTACTTGGTTTAATAGAAATTTAGTGTTATAAATATTTTAGAAGTTATTAATTTAATCAAACATATTTAAAGAAAATGATTATTGATTATTTTTGAAAAGTATCTTGAGGGAAAAAAAAAGTTAATAAATTTATGAATTATGGATTTAATGTTTTCAAATAGATTCTTTGTAAATATAAGTAATAATGTAAATAATTATTTTCGAATAGTTTTTCATATATTTATAAAGTTGTTATTTAAGCAAAAATGGTAATTGTAAGGAAGTAAGAATTTTGCAAATGGGTCTTAAAAAAAAAAGTTTTAGAGTATATAAGACAATTGAATTGCAAATGAAGTTTCAAATTTAAGTAAAATTTATATAGTTCAAATTAATTGTTTAATCTTGACTTTCAATCTACTTTTATTTCTGGTTGTTTTATTCTCCTACCTCATTCCTTTTCGGGGACGAAAAGTTTTGAGTGGGGGAGAGTGTAACGACCCGCAAAAATCTAATGGTTTTAAAAAGTATATTTAACTGGAAATTTGTGAAATTTTAAACAATAAAATTTGAAATTAAAAATTTATTATTTGGAATACGTCTATTTTAATATAGCAACTGGTAAATTTTCATCTGATAATATTGAAGTTTATTTTCCTGTGAAATTTCATTTCAAATCAAACCGGTTAATAACAGTGAATTTAAAGGTTTTCCGAAACCAAAATATGTCAACAGGAGAAAATTTATTTAGAACATTCTGAATTAGACTGCGAAATTCGTTTCGCGAAATTCGGACGTTTCTTACTCCGTTTATCTTAATTCTGACAGAATAGCAGCATTTTCGGTACCGATTATCGACTTTTGATCGGATGATCGTACCATTGATATCTGTGTACCGTTTTGATCGTCTCATCGTGTTGATCTTAACGGTATATTCATTTCTGTGTTTGAGGTCCGGTACACGACGAAAACAATCAAACTATATATTGTATCGGTACCGAATCCGTGACTTTTTATTTCTCTTTGCCCTTTTTAAACTGTAACCGTGGTATCCAAGCAACCATCGATTGCTTTAATTTTTCCAGCTTAATTCCAGGGTGACCAATTCCGTTCCATACTATTTTTGAAAATCTAAACGTATGAATTGGTATAAGTTGTATTCAGTTGAACGGTTCATTTGTTATGTCTGTTCATTCTCTTTTAATTTCTGTTATTCTCCTCCCCACCTTTTCATTCTCTCCATTTGATTTTTTTAAAAGCAGATCTATTTTTCTTACGTTCATTTTTTTTCCTCTCTGAAGCATTCTTCCTCCTCTATGCCTCACCGCCCATTAGCTACCTTCCACCCTCCACTTGCCATCCCCTCTGATCCGCTTCTCTTCCCCTCTCCTCCGACGCCGAGCCTCCACCCTCCCTTCTTTTTTCCACCGGCCCTCTCCCTTCCTCTTCCACGTTCCCTACAGTTCACCGAGCTCCTCCTGCCGAGCAGCCGAACCTGGAGCCTTCTTCCCTTTGCTTTGTTGATTGCAGCCACCTCATTTACCATCAACCCCTTTCCCTTCGACCCAAAACTTCTCGCCACCAGATCTATTCGCCTGCCACCGCACCTCCTCCCCCTCGTCAAGTCTCCGCCGCTGACAGCCAACCATCTTTTCATCCCACCATAGGTGATGATATTGTTATATATTTTCTATTAATATATGTATTTTATTATAAGTATACTTATATCTAAAGGTTATATATTAGTTTTGTGAGCTTCGTTTGTTGTTTGAAATATATTATTCTCATCTACTATTAGGAATGTTAGTCATATTAAAACTTTATAACATGTTGTTTACATATATATTAGTTATATAACTATGGTCTGTTGAATTGTACTAGGTAATAGATTTGTATATATAAATTTCTACGTTATGTACATAAGTGATATTCATACTTACTGCTTTGTTAATAACGTGTTATTACTTGCATGTTTATATAATAAAGATATAGGCTGTTTATTTGTGTACTTGTATTTTGGTTCGTATATATAAATATGTTAAAACTTGTGTATATATTTTGATTTTTGGTTATAAGTATATTCTATATACTGTTAGTATACAGTTGATCACATATCTATTTAAAATTGATATTTGTTACTTGCTAATCAGATCGTTTATATATATAAAATAATGATGTAAATTTATATATATATATATATATAAAGTAATTATCGTTTCTGCAAGGAAGGAAAGTTATATGTATTGTTATCTACTATGGGTAAGTTTATCTTAGTATTAGAGATCTTATCTGTTTATAAAATTTGGCATTAACATTTTTTTTTTAAATTTAGTCTGTAATGATTTATAATCGGTTTAGGTTATGTATATGTTAGTATATTTACAGCATATAGGCTATGTTAGTTATATAGATATATGTGAGTCTGCACATATTTATGCGCGTGCATTTGCTGTTGCCTCACTTTCTACTGTCTTCGTATAAATTTGTAAACAAGGTCTTATATATATTTAATGTAATCTGTTCGTTGTATATTTTATTTGTATAAGTTGTATGAATTTATATATATGTTAGATTATGTTAGTATATAATATTAGTTGTATATGATATGTATTATTTCGATACCTTTAGGAGTATTTTTATAATATGTTATATAAAATATGGTGGAAAATTTGTGGTTACAATCAGTTTACATATACCAGTTTATAGCTGTTACACATATAGTTGATTTCAAAGGTATATATTATTTTGAATTTTTAACTTGTAGATATGGTTGTTTATTTTGTGTGTGTCTTTGTTTAATACATTGGATTTCTGAAACGTATAAATATATATATATATATATATTCAATTTTATTTATGTTTAAATTTAAAATATGATTTTATATATATGGTTACATATAGTTATATACATAAGTTCACTTATACTATTTATACTATTTATTCTCATCGATCCAATCCTGATTTGAACTCGTCTATTCCTATTATCAGCTTTGATCATCGAATCGTGTCCATCTAGCTTTGTTTTGGAATTTGGACCTGGATTCCGTAACTCAATTTCTTTGCCTACCTTCTCTAGCCTCGAAAGGTGAGCAATCACTCACGATTAACATTCTTTTATTTATTAAATTTGATTTCAATTGAAACGACAATTGAAATATGCTGTGGTAGTTATTTAAAATTGTTATATATGCTATTATCTGTAACCGTTCACCTGTGGGATATGACACCATATCCTGCCGTTTATGTTATATTGTTATTGATGATATATATGTCTGTTATATTATTTTTCATATCTGTTATCACTCTGCAAGTTCCCTGTTAGTATAGAAATCACTATGGGTTGAAATGATACATACCCGAACGGACTTTAGAATAGGAGAAAATCGTTATGGGTTGAAATGATAAACCCAAGCGATTTTTATTTGAATTGAAATTGGGATTACGGGTTGAAATGATATCTACCCGTATATATTTAAAATTTCGGATTGAAATGATAAATATCCGTATCACTTAACCATATGATCAATATATATACAGACACTGTTGGTCCATATATAAATATTTTGAAATTGAATTCTATGGTTTTGGAAAGAAATATATGGTTTTAACAAATGTTGATTCTTAGAATTTTATATATAAATGGTAATGATATATATATAGATTTAATAATGATATTTAATTAAACCAATATAAGCTTATTTAATTTATTAAGTGATATATATATAGATTTAATAAATGATATTGAATTTATTATGTGAATATTCCCTGATTAAATAATAATAAAGTTAATTCAAGTGCTATATGAAACTATTAAATTTAACTTTGAAATTGTTGAATATTAAAGCTTTGAAATATATTGAAAATTTAAATGGTATATTTAGAACTGAATGGAATTGATGAATTGAGCTTTGAATAAATTTGAATTTGGAATTTGAGTTAATTTAAATCGATTTGTGAGACTTGAGGAAATTATAATTACTTTACTTTATAAATTATTTAATGAACATACACTATTTTGGAAAATAGTTATATTTGAAATGAAATGATATTTGGGGTTTTGAAGTATAAATTAAATTGAAATGACCACGGTGTTATAATGTATATTTCCACCTTGTAGATAGTTCTGAAGATCCTTAGAGGATGGTTATCCCAAACATCCTTTAAGTTACTTGTATTTCAAATTGATATTTCACTTGAGTTGGATTTATTAGTATAAGAATGTTAATCCCGACTCGAGTGTTTTGTGTTTTGCTTTACGCTCGGGTCAGACCGAGTGATACAGCATTTGAGACTCACCTCTGGAGTTTGGAGCTTCCTTTGGAGATCCAACTATCGCCTCAGCTTTCAGCTCTTCTAGTTGATTTGTTCAGAGAAGTCATCTGTTGTACTGAAGACTTCACTGCATTTGAGATATTCTGTTGTATTTTATTTCTAACTCTGATGTTTATATAGTAGCTTCATGAACTACTATTTTATCTATTCCGCTGCGTATTATTGTATTACTCTGTGTCTGTGATTCTGTGATTGATTTATTTACTGCATATGCTGAGTTTTGCCAAATTTAAATAACAATCTGATATTTTGAATTATTCAAGTCCGACATGTGTAGATTTATTGTCGATTTGAATGGTCCAAAATTGCGGGTCGTTACAGGTCAATAATTTGATTTAAAAATAAAAATGAAGATTTTATTTGTATAAATAATATGGTTTTGAAACGAAGTTGGAAATTGAATTTTAATGAAATTTAAATGTGAATATTTAATAATCTGAAATGAAATATTTACAAATGTAATTGATGTAAGAATGTTGTTTAATTTGAGAAACTATTGAGTTAAGTTTGAAATTATAATTAAGTTTGAAATTATTAAACTTTGAAATTATTTAATAATTAAGTTTTTGAATTATTTAATAATTAAATAAGATTGAATTATTTAATGATTAAATTAAATTAAATTTTGAATAAGTGAATTTTACTTCGTAATAATTGAAATTGAGTTTCTTTATTAATTAAGTTTGGAAAATCATTTAAGTAAGTAAATAGGTGAAATTGAATTTCTTTAACAAAAATGAAATGTGATATTTTTGGAATTAATGTAAGACTTGTAATCAAAAGAATTGACGTGACAAATTTAATTTAATTCAAAATTGTAAGTTTTGATATAATGGAGTTGAACTTAAGTAATTGATTTAATGAATGAGAAGTTTAATAGAAATTGTTTTGAATGATAAATTACTTAATGAATATTGAATGAAATCGATAAATGAATTTAAATTGATTTGAATGTTAAATTAAATTAATTTAAATGTTTTAGAATTGAAACTTATATACGAACTTGAATCAATATTTAAATTGCTTTAAAATAGAAATTGAATTTGAATTATAAGATTTTGAAATGATAATTTGAAAGTTTGAAACGTAAAGTATGGAAATTGGTTTTCGAAAGACAAGTGAAATGTTGATTTACGAATTGAAATTGAAATTGAAATTGATTTGGTTTTTGAAATATATAAACGACCAATCGGTGTAATAATTACGAAAGTTATTAAAGAGACCGGGATCGGTAATGGATATACTCTCTATCTGAACCGAAACCACTTTAATAACTATACGCGGAGTGTTGATCCAGAACGAAGTGGATGGTTTTGGTGAACGCGTTGACTGAAGAAAGAGAACGATTTTGGATGACCCTTGACATGACTAAAACAGGAGCCGCGCCGGGCCATTGAGGATCGCCATCTCTAGCGGACACACTTCTTCGATACCATATCTATTACTTTTGTGATTCGATTTGGGTGCACCCCTCGATTTGGGAGTGTTGTTCGCGGTGTTGGGGTAGTAGCTGCTATGCCCAACATCAGTCCGGATCAGGCAACTACTAGTATCCTAGTTGGTATCGCCTCATGTACCTTGTCATACTTGTATTCCATTTATGCGCGACCACTACGATTTTGATTTGTACCTTTAGTATATGGATTGCCCTCTGGTGACTTCCGGTTTTGGGGAAACTACGGTCTTGTATATGCTTTTGGGAATAAACAGGTTAAGAGGTGTATGGGCCCTGCTTAACCCTACTTTGATATCTTTATATTACTGATAGACATTATCTACTTAGCGTACATTACTATCTAGTAGATAGTTTAGCGTACATTGATATCTATTTACTGTATATGTTCAGTTTTGCCAAATTTAAATTAACAACGTGGTATTTTGAGCAATTCAACTCCGGCATGAGTGTCTATCTATACACTTATAATGGATGCGAATGGTCCAAAATGGCGGGTCGTTACAGTTGGTATCAGAGCTTTGGTAGCTCTAGGCAAAACTTAACATATAGGGTAAATGTATTTACAGAATCACTCTCATTCGAGTTTCAATCTCTTCCTTTTGACTCAATTCCTTTGAAATTTTGGAACGTTCCCCTCGGTTCCGAAATTCATTCGTGTCCTTCACTATTCGTCTTCTTTCAATTTTGGAGCACCCCATAACTCCATTTTGAATGATATCTATAATAGATCGGCGGTATCGCCAAACTTCGAATAATTTTGTAAATGGGTGAACTCCTTTACAACAGGCATTGATTTACCGGAGATTTCTGTATCCTCGGTTTACGATGCTATCTATCTCCCGCTATATCTGAATGCTATCTCTTGAGATCGAGTGATGATTTACCTCGGAATTCAGCATCGATCTTATTCTCGAAGTTACGGACGATCCGGTTAAGGTTGCCCGTGAATTAAATAAACTCATCCATCTCCCGATTGTGGTAATTGAATTATCTTATATTCTGTTTCAAACTTATCTTCGAATCAGAATTCTTTTTGATTTAAGTCTTGCAAAAATTTAAATCTCTACCCTTGCTTTAAAATCCATTCCTGTATCGTCAAGCAAAGAAATGTATTTGTAAATTAATATTAAAATGTTATATATTGTGTTGTTTGAGTTGTTGATGTTGATTTGGGTTTCCGATCGATACGTCTGATCAACGATATCGATAGGATTTCCAAAACACTTGAACAGAGCAAACTGACACAATATTATTTTCAAATTTGGAAAATGAAATAAATTGTTTGATTATCTTGTGAAATAATAAGTCAAATTTTCTGGAATTTAATAGGTTAATTAAATTGTTTGTTTGAAATGATAATATTTGATTATCATTTATCGTTCTAAATAAATTTATAAATATGGTTTATAAATTGATTTGGAATTTGAAATGAATTTAATTCAGAAATTTGAGAATTTATTGGTTTCCGCTGATTTCGAACTTTGATTTTATAATTTTAAAGTATATATTATTGGAAGTATTTTCGAATAGAAATCGTTTCAAAAGAATTTTAAAAATGTTGAAATCAGTGCTCTTCTCTTTGTCGCTGGAAAATAATTTCGGTGATGGCGGCCGCATCATCGACATTCATTTTCGAGTTTCGAAGTGGAGATACTATTCTGTAGCTTTGCTACGGTTTGTTTTGAAAAATATTTTGATTTGAATTTCTTCAGTATATTTTGATTTACATATATATAGGTATCTTATTTTTAAAATTTAATTTGATTTGATATAAATATATTACATATATCTCTAAATTGTTTAAAGATTAATCGGAAATCTAATTCTTAAATTTTGTTAAAGGATGATTTTAATTATAAATAAGACCAAAATTTGGGATAAATATTTAAACTTGAATAATTGAATTTGGAAAATTCTATTTGTATATTGTTCAACTGCATTCTAATACAACTTACCTAAATCATTCAAAGTTGAATATGTAATTGGATAATATATAAGATAAATTGAATTTATAAATAAAATTTGAGTGGTTATAATGTTATACACTTAAAATTTAATTATAAAATGTTAATAGAGATAAATAGAATAATAAGATAATGAAATAAATTTGTTTTGAAAGAATTAATAAATTGAAATTTGATCAACATATGAAAATACCTTGAATTTAAAAGAAATTAATAGATGTAAATTAATTTAAATCGAAACTTTTATGTTTTAAATTAATTTATATGGATTAAATATATGTGATAAGTTATATTAAGTAGAATAATTTAACAATAATTTGGAATAAAAGAAGAATTCAAATTGCTAAAAAAATATGATTATAATAAAAGATTATTCAAATTTATGGTTCTAGAAATTGTAAATTGAGGATAATTGGATAGTAAGATAATGAATTCAGAAATAGTTAAGATTGATTTTAGTGAAATCAAATGGATTAAATCAATTATTAAATACCAATTAATTTAAATTTGAATTTATATGGTTTAAATTAATTGTTATTTTGTATTTCAAATCTGTTTTTCTTTCTGGTTGTTTCTATTCTCCTACCTCGTTCCTTTTCGGGGACGAAAAGTTTTGAGTGGGGGAGAGTGTAACGACCCGTAAATTTCAACTGTTTTAATAACGTAATTAGTTGAAATTTTGTGAAATTTTAAACGATAAAATTTTGAAATAAAAATTTTATATTTGAAATACGTCTAGTTAAACATAGCGACCGGTAAATTTTCGTCCGAAAATACGAAAGTTTATTCCGCGCGTAAATTTACTTCAATTCAATCAGTTAAAAAGCGATGAAAATAAAATATTTTCGAAACCTAAATATTTTTACATAGAAAAATTCTAAACCATCTTCTGAGCAAGATTTCAGTTTGTCGTTTTTCCAAATTCGGACATCTTTGGCTCCGTCGATCTTATTTTTCAGCGTTTTTCTTGCATTTTCCGCTAGTGGAAAAATTCGAATTTTTATAATTCGATCGTACCACCGATATCTGTATACCGTTTTGATCGTCTCGTTTTGCTGATCTCTACGGTATATTCAATTGTCATTTTCGAAGTCCGAAAGACGGCGAGACTACGGAACGTTTATCGTATCGGTACCGGTTTAAAATCTTCTGGTTTCTTACCCACGTGAATTGAAGAGTTTAATAACGTCAACCAGCTGTCAGCCACTAAAATTAATTATCTTTTGGAATTCAAAATTTCTGACTTTTGTTATTCTCAATGCAAGCTTTATGCTGGTTCGTTTCACCTTCTAGTTTCTTTATTACGTCCATTCCTTTCTTCTTTTAGACTTCTCTGCCATGTGATCTTTTATTATTATTTTTTTCTTTTTCTCATGGCATCTCCCTTCTTCAAAAAAAACTCGCCTCTGCCATTCCATCACCCTACTTCGCCCACCTTGCAACCACTTCCCCTCACAGCATCATCTCTCCACTCACCACTACGGCCACTACCTCCTCCACGTAACCAACCTTCACTGAAAACCTTCACCAGCTTTGCAACCACCTGACCACCATGTACCATCACCCCACCACTGCCTCCACCTTGCCACCAACCCTTCTCCTTTCGACCAGGCCCAGCACCCACCCCGCATTATCTTCCACCCAACGCAGCCATAACCAAAGCTTCCACCCACTGCTGCGCCACCTCAGGCCCACCCGAACGTCCCTCTTGAACCACCACGGCTCATCACCTTCCAAGCTTGCCGAGCTATCTTTCTTATCTTCTTTGTTAATAGGTATGTTTACCAAGTGGAATTATAAATATGTATATATCTTATATATGTTGGTTTATATATTTGTTAGTTATAGAAAATATATATATAGTTACGTGTTATACTTGTATACATATGTTATGTATAAGTTATGATGATATTTTTGATATATAAGTTATAATATGATCTGTGGCTTATATTTACGTGGCAACAAGTAAGTGTATTACTTTACAATAGCATTGGCATTCCGAAAGAGCATGTGTACAATATTTTATGTAAAGGAGTTTATACAAAAAAATTTTTTACGTCAGATCTATATATGGGTTTGTATGAACAGTGATCTTTTATGTTAGTTTGCCAATAAATATTAGTTGAAGTATAAATTGCCCGTAAGGAAGTACATAACAATAGGATATATATAGGTTGGTATACATAACATATTAGTTTTAATGATGATTTCCTGTACTGTAAACATAACATAATATATATTTCAAATGTATGTGGCCTGTATATGTGTGAAAAGAAAGAAAAAGCATAATAATAAGTATAGAGAGTATTTTGTCAAATCGCATATAGGTTTGTAAGTTCATGTAGTATAAGTTATATATGCACTGTATACTAGTCAGTCGAGTTATATATATATTAGTGCATGTAAGTTCTGTAAGTCATTCAACCTATTGATTTTATGATATATTTGAAAGTTGGGCTTGTTGACTCTAAAATAGATATTGGTTTTAAATCTATATTGTACATTCAGTTCGAAGATGCATCTTATTAGACAGTTTGAAATAAATATGGTTTGTTTTGAAGAAAAGTATATATCTGTTATGTATTATATGATTTATATAGTTGATACATATATCTTAGTGGGTCTGCATATGTTATGAGTTTGTTTTCTAATAACATTGATTTTTTTTAAAAAAAAAAACTATATATATAGATATTTTGATTTGTTAGAAATATATATATATAATTTTGAAGAATAAAATATAAATATTTTGATCCTTATTATATATAAGCTTACTTATGTATTGAATAGTAATTTGAGAAAATGTATCACAATATAATTTACATTTCGTTTTAATTTATATCAAACTGAATCTAATAGTTCCACCGATTTCTCATTATCAGCTCGTTGTCGAACTCGAGTCTATCGTGCTTTGCTTCCAAATTTGTGCTTGGATCCGTAACCCATTTCATTTCCTATTCTCTCTAGCCTCGAAAGGTGAGCACTCACTCACGATTAACGTTCTTTTATTTATTAAATTTGATTTCAACTGAAACGACAATTGAAATATTGTTGTTTGATATTTACACTGCTATTACCTGTATCAGTTCACCTGTGACATCTGACACCATTATCTGTTATATATATGAAATGATAATCCAGTTTGGTTGTTAATTGATTGATTGTTGATGTTTATATTGGACGTTAAATTGTTAATGTTAAAATGATAAATAATGTGAAATTGAACTCGATATAGGATAGTTAAATGTTAAATTTGATTAACTGACATTTGTATAATATGACCCCTTTAACTGTTGAATTTATTGACACGTAGAATTTGTTTAATTTTATTTTGAACCACTGAATGTATGTTGTTAAACTGATGATGTATGAAATTGTAATTGGATGACAAGTGAAAACCGTAATGTAACAATCTTTAATCTGCATGAAATGATAGTGTAGATTCTAGAAATAATTATATTAATTCGTACAAATAACAATGCGAATTAATACGGTTATTTCGGGATTATTTGAATTGATTTTTGGATTGATATTGATTGTTGTTATTGCTTGTTTATTTACTTTGACACCATCCCAGTTATCACACTGCAAGTTCCCTTTGGATGTTTTGATTTTGAATTGAATTGGAATTGGGTTGAAATGATAAATACCCAAATTGAACTTTGACCTAGGAAAGAAAATTAAATAAAACCCGATTGGTCAATAATTTGATTTAAAAATAAAAATGAAGATTTTATTTGTATAAATAATATGGTTTTGAAACGAAGTTGGAAATTGAATTTTAATGAAATTTAAATGTGAATATTTAATAATCTGAAATGAAATATTTACAAATGTAATTGATGTAAGAATGTTGTTTAATTTGAGAAACTATTGAGTTAAGTTTGAAATTATTAAACTTTGAAATTATTTAATAATTAAGTTTTTGAATTATTTAATAATTAAATAAGATTGAATTATTTAATGATTAAATTAAATTAAATTTTGAATAAGTGAATTTTACTTCGTAATAATTGAAATTGAGTTTCTTTATTAATTAAGTTTGGAAAATCATTTAAGTAAGTAAATAGGTGAAATTGAATTTCTTTAACAAAAATGAAATGTGATATTTTTGGAATTAATGTAAGACTTGTAATCAAAAGAATTGACGTGACAAATTTAATTTAATTCAAAATTGTAAGTTTTGATATAATGGAGTTGAACTTAAGTAATTGATTTAATGAATGAGAAGTTTAATAGAAATTGTTTTGAATGATAAATTACTTAATGAATATTGAATGAAATCGATAAATGAATTTAAATTGATTTGAATGTTAAATTAAATTAATTTAAATGTTTTAGAATTGAAACTTATATACGAACTTGAATCAATATTTAAATTGCTTTAAAATAGAAATTGAATTTGAATTATAAGATTTTGAAATGATAATTTGAAAGTTTGAAACGTAAAGTATGGAAATTGGTTTTCGAAAGACAAGTGAAATGTTGATTTACGAATTGAAATAGAAATTGAAATTGATTTGGTTTTTGAAATATATAAACGACCAATCGGTGTAATAATTACGAAAGTTATTAAAGAGACCGGGATCGGTAATGGATATACTCTCTATCTGAACCGAAACCACTTTAATAACTATACGCGGAGTGTTGATCCAGAACGAAGTGGATGGTTTTGGTGAACGCGTTGACTGAAGAAAGAGAATGATTTTGGATGACCCTTGACATGACTAAAACAGGAGCCGCGCCGGGCCATTGAGGATCGCCATCTCTAGCGGACACACTTCTTCGATACCATATCTATTACTTTTGTGATTCGATTTGGGTGCACCCCTCGATTTGGGAGTGTTGTTCGCGGTGTTGGGGTAGTAGCTGCTATGCCCAACATCAGTCCGGATCAGGCAACTACTAGTATCCTAGTTGGTATCGCCTCATGTACCTTGTCATACTTGTATTCCATTTATGCGCGACCACTACGATTTTGATTTGTACCTTTAGTATATGGATTGTCCTCTGGTGACTTCCGGTTTTGGGGAAACTACGGTCTTGTATATGCTTTTGGGAATAAACAGGTTAAGAGGTGTATGGGCCCTGCTTAACCC
Organism: Allium fistulosum; assembly: GCA_030737815.1. Lineage (NCBI taxonomy): Eukaryota > Viridiplantae > Streptophyta > Magnoliopsida > Asparagales > Amaryllidaceae > Allium > Allium fistulosum. Next base: position 1,026,292,986 of record CM060906.1, read on the forward strand.
TACTTTGATATCTTTATATTACTGATAGACATTATCTACTTAGCGTACATTACTATCTAGTAGATAGTTTAACGGATCCTTAAAGGATGGTTATTCCAAACATCCTTTGAGTTACTTGTATTTCAATTGCTATTTTACTTGAGTTGGATTTATTAATATAAGAATGTTAATCCTGACTCGAGTGTCTTGTGTTTTTGCTTTACGCTCGGGTCAGACTGAGTGGTTCAGTTTTCGAGACTCACCTTTGAAGTTGGAGCTTTGCTTGAAGATCCAGCCATCTATTCTGCTTTCAGTATTCGATGATTCCAGTGATGTATTCTGATCTGTATCTGATGTATCGTATTACTCTTCTGTTGTAAACTCTGATGTAATTTTATATATTCATATAGTAGCTTCATGAACTACTATCTCTTTTATTTCCGCTACATTTATTACTCTGTGTCTGTGATCTGTGATTATATCTATTTACTGTATATGTTCAGTTTTGCCAAATTTAAATTAACAACGCGGTATTTTGAGCAATTCAACTCCGGCATGAGTGTCTATCTATACACTTATAATGGATGCGAATGGTCCAAAATGGCGGGTCGTTACACATATAACCCTCGTGTTTCTTTTAGATATTTCCAAAGTTATATTTTGGCCAAACTTTGATAGTCTGTTATTTAACTACCAAATAAACAAACAATCCAACGTAGATTAAATTCCATATGGGATCCACCAAGCCTCTATTAATTAAATATCTTTCAATTATTTGATCCACAATACCTTCACAAAAGATATATTCACAAATCCCTCACACTCCTTTCAATACTTGGAAAAACAATTATATACTTATCTCACCGGTACAAGTATACTCAAAAACATTAAGAAATATTTCCTGATTTCCGAAATCATATTAAATAGGTCAAACAAATGTCACTTAAATTATTGTTTACTATAAACCCACCACTTATCCTTCTAAATATGTAAAAATGTTTCCATACCACCATAATTAAGAAGGATATTTATCAATTTTATAAACTTGATTTACATAAGTAAATCCAAATCATATACATAAATAGTAATTTATATACCAAAATCTTCGATTTCAAACTTAAAACTATCGTTCGGTAACAATGAGGTTGTTCAAGTTAGGGTATTATTACCTCTCAAACCTTGACTCGAAAATATTCTTATCTTCAGTATAGGTAGAAGTTTCCCTACCTTAAATTTTAATGCCAAATATACGATTTCATAAATCCGTATACTATTCATTTAAACAAAGTGCTATAAAACAACTTCTCTTTCACTTTCCAAAATCTTTCTATAACTTGAATATTATAGTTTTATTTTAAATGTCGATTAAAAACCTTTAAAAAACACTTTGAAATTCCCATTCAAAACCTCTCTTGAAATCTTTGTTTAAAACCAATTGATTTTAAAAGATAAGATCCTTTTCTTTATAGAAGTGAATAATAATTTCAAACCTCTTTTAAACATTTTAAAACAAAGTTTAAATCTTCCGTTCAAATGATAACTTAAAACCATCACCCTTTAAAAATAATTTAACTATGGAAAGTAAACAGATTCCCTTTAAATAAATCACTTGTTTTAAATATCTCAAAATAAATCCGTTAAATCACAAAATTCTTTTAAACATTTTACTATTCAAAGGTAAATCATTAGAATATTTAAAATATAATTCAAATTCTTATACAAAAAATTGTCTCAAAATAATTACTTAATTTTGACTTTCAATCCTTTTTTTCCTTTTAAACCAATTTTAACTATAAAATCGGAATCTTTAATAAAAATTATTAAATAACTATTTAATAATATATTTAAAACTTCAAATTCTTCCAGAATACTTATATAACCTTTATAGACCATATTTAAAAGGAATTTACAAAGTATCTTAGGTAGGTAACTTTTGTACTTTTCAGAATTCGTAGATTTCCAAAACCACACCCACAACGACTATCCTATACGGACCATAACTTTTAAAACATGCTTTGTTAATAAAATAGCTTTTAAACTCCATTTCTTTCTATACTTTATATCACAATGAATAGAGAAATTGTTTACTTCAAAATATTATAAAAGTTAAAGTTAATTTAAATTCATCATTTTCCAAATTAGAAAAGAGGCTTAGCAACCGCTATGGTATTTAAACAAGCTACCATTTATTTTAATTCAATTTCCAAAATTATATCACTGGTATGTACATAAGCAAGCATATATGTAAATAAATCACCAGTTAACAATCAGTAGCTAATCCATTGCTTATCCAAAATTAATTAATCCACATATTTATTAACTAGCATATGAATAAATGTCTAAATTAACATAATAGCATGACAGGGATTTATTCTACTAAACAAATGTCATCAATAATCTATTTAATATAATTATAGCAAAACAATGTTTATTGCTGCTACATAGATGTCCAAAATAATTTATTCAATTCAATTTAGTGGAACGGTGTTTTGTTTGGCCAAATAGATATCACCAATGAAGTATAATTAATTTGACCACGTTATTATTTAAAAACCATAATTATATTCAACTAGTATTATTTTATCATAAATTTGTAGCTCATTCAAACTATCAACTATTTATCCCATAGTGTTGTACTCGTCAATACATGTCTAACGCAAAATTCCGCAAGCCAATCGAACTTAACACGACCAAGATATCACATTTTAATTTTATCAACTAAATTTATATAATTTAAACAAAACAAGAATTGTTTTCTCACCCAATAAACTCAGGCTTAAGCCCTCTTATGCAACAATCCTCCTTTTAGACCCTCGAGAGTCGACACTAATACATCCATGGTATTCACATGCCAAACATCCAAGTGCTGGAAAGACAGATTATTGGGATGAAAGAAAAGAAAAGATAGAACAGAGCCTCACAACATGATGAGTAATATATAATATATCAATGATCTTTACAAAAGATAACTGAACTTTAATATACATACATCAATAGAGTACTAACCTATCATCAGCTAGGAAAGTTATAACCACCCATCCTTACAATTGCTGATAAATACAACAAGAACAAAACAACTGAAAATAAAATATGGAAATACGTCTTGGAGAATACAGCTCGTCTCCTGAAGCTCCAAAGTTTCCAACTAAATCTAGAAAATATGCTCAGGATGACTCGAACATTATAAGAAAAATAATGTCCGGATCAGCCTGGTAAAATCAGTGTGAGAAACACAACCAAATGGATTACTTAATGTTATAAAAACTTTCAGAAATAAAGGTATCTCATAAGACCACGCCACACATAAACACGGACTAGTTTTTACCTTACGATAACCAAATCATTTTTATAGAAAATCTTGTGATATTATAATAATGTCTAGGGTTGAAAATAAATATATAAAATAGCTGAAATGCTTGCATCTTACAATTCCACATAGTTGGGCACAACTAAGTCTGTAAAGGCACGTATTGGATATTGGATTTCCATCCATGACAAGGTTGCTGGGTTACCGCCTGCCATAGTATACCTCAAGAAAAATGTACGGAGGGGCTTAAATGGCCCCCTGCGAATCGGAGTCAGATGCCCCTTTAACATGGCATACTGGATTACATCATTCCCGAGGACCAAGGCCCCAAAACAATGCGCACCAGCCATGGCCCCACTTCTTCGTTCCTACCAAATCCATAAATATCGATTCTAGATCGAGGAATGACTACTCCTAATGCTAGCGAACCACATAGCTTTGAAGAATATCCTATGTTTTAGCCATTATCGGGTTGTGAGGCTAGTGAGGTCACGATTGCCCTTTTTGTAAGGACCCGTTTCTTCGACTCTCGGAAATCGATATTAATACATCCTTGGTATTCACGTGTCGCAAATCCAAGTGCCGAAGAAGCGGATTCTTAAGGGTAAGAAAGAAAATAAAGATAACATAATCTCACACGAATGGCATAACATATATTATTTCAATATAAAATCTTTACAGCGGAAATTTAAAATACATTTATCAGAGTTAAACTCGAGACGGTATTAGGTCTACAGTCTCGTCAGATACACTTCCAATCTCAACAAATTCAACAATTGGTAGTCGTGTTACACACACCACCACCCTATCTACCTTTATAACTTATATTGGAAAACCCGAAAGGGTAACCCAACCGATAGGTAGAAATATATAAATATGTATATATATATATATCAAAAATACAAATACGCTCTCTCAAGAAAGAAATCACTTAAGAGCCTAGGTATTCACTCAACCTAGCGCTCTGATACCAACTGAGACGACCCGACCTTCTATGCCCAGAAAGTCGTATGATCTTTAAGAAAGAAAAGGATAGAAAAGAGAAAAGATAAAGAAGAAAGAAGAAACAACATCAGAATCTCAACAGCGGAACGAATAAATTATATTAATCACTTTATATTACATAATATACAACATCAATCAGAGTTACACAGATTATACATCACATACTAGACAGTTATATACACCTATCTAGTTAATACAACTCGATACAACACAAATACAACACAGAGATACCAACACAGCGAAACACTATATATATCTACAACGCTGAAGCCTCCTGCTCCATTGCTCCTCCATAATTCGTCAAAGCTAACCTGAATCCCTTGGCTACTCGTAAAAATTTGAGTACCCGAGAGTTTAAGAAAAACAGAAATAAACTCCGGGTCAGACATGGGTCTGGTATGAGTAACAAGTTAAAGTTGCTTAACTTTTGAAAACCTTTCAAAACAAAAGGTATCACGTAAGACTCCCCACACATAAACATGGGTAATTTTTTACCTTACGCTAACCAAACATTTGATAGGAAATCCAGTTATATTATAATAGGGTCTAGGGTTTTCAAGTAAAATACAGAAATAGCTGGAATACTTACATCTCACGTTCCAACATAGTTGGGCACAACTAACACATACGACACTTATTGGAGATTTGATTCCATACAATGGCAGGGCTACTGGGGTACCGCCCGTCACAGTACCTGGCCTAGATCAGCGTACCAAGGATTACTCCCAATCCCCTACAACACAAAGCCGGAACCTTCCCTTACTGGACAGTCCCAAATGAAACAACCCCGCAGTCGGTGCGCAATTCCAACTGCCACTAAGCCGAATAAAAAGGGACCTCTAGACAGGGGTATATCTCGCTCTCAGTGGGTGCTACCCACGAAGCCTTGCTGCACCTCCCCTGTTTTAGCCATTCCCGGTTGATGAGGCTTGAGGCTACGATTACCTTTAGAGAACACATCTCTTAGAATGCTCATCGTCCACCTGACGATGTTCTGAAAGCATTCAATCCATACAAGTTTGTTCCGGGTTCGAACGAAACCAAAGGCATTATCTCGTTACACTCATTTTGGAATCACCTTCAGAGTTAACGACAATAACCCTTGCACTCTGAATCTTCATCTTCACTTGAGATTCACGACCTAACGTTAAATTGGATCGATGTGGTTTTCGGACCCCCAAATATAGAAAGATCCGATCCCGGTCTCATCGAAATCCAAAACGCCATCTTTTAGGTCCAAGTTGTTTTAATGTTTAAAACAATTCCAATTTATTATCTATATCAACACAGATAGATAAGTCATAATATCACAGATAGATAATTCACATATCATCATAAATAGATAATCTATATTATCATCACACTTCAACCAAAGCATCCATATCACACAACATTATTTATCTCATATCTGAGATTTCAAACCATTCAAGGAAATCCATATCATCCATCATATATAAACAAGGATTAATAATCACACCATTTATAATTAATTTAAAATGAATTAAATTAATTACCTTATCTTTAATTAATTTAAAGTAACTTAAATTAATTACTTCATCATTATTAAACTTGCTTATATTACTATTAATTAATTATCAATCAATTAATTAATCATCATCCAATTATTCCTTTTAATTAATCATCCCTGATTAATTATCTTTAATTACATTTAAGTAATTATCCTTTAATTATTTTCACAAATAAATTATCTTTAACCAAATATAGAAATTAACCTTACATTACTTCATTTATTAATTAACCAAAATTAATTACATTACTTAATTAATTACATTAATAAATCCCTTCATTTATTAATTATTTCCAAATAAATCCATTCTAAATTTCAGCATTAATTATAATAATTAATGATCTCTAATTACATTTTCTATTTAAATTAATTACATCAAAGTAATTAATGATCTCTAATCAGTTATTTTATCAATTAATTTTTATTAGAAAAACTAATCTTCAAATCACATATATTAATCATCTTGATTAACAACATACAGTAATTAACTGTCCTAAATTAATTACTTCCCAATAGACAGACTTAATTAATCCCTTGATTAATTTCAAGTAATTATACTCAAATTACTTCCATTAACAAAACATCATCCAATTAATTACATCCAGTAATTATTCATTAATTACTTTTCTAAGTAATTATACCTCCAAATCATCAAGTGATTAATCCAAATTAATTAAACTAAATTAATTAACTCAAATTAATCAAATTACTCAATTAATTATAATGAGTAATTAATTCCTTAATTACTTCCCATTATGTAATTACTCTTAAACAATTACAATGATTATTATTAAATTAATTAATCTAATTAATTATTAAAAATCAATTTCATTAATTAATTATTCTATTTAAATTAATTATTCCTAATTAATTAACTTAAAACTTAACTAATTAGTTTAAAACTCATAATTACTAATTTAATCATCCATATCATATAGCAAGAATTAAATTAATTGATTATCCATTTTTAATTATCTTAATAATTTAATGAATCCAAATCATTAAATCCTAATTTACTTTAAGATAAACACTATTCTTATTAGTGATCAAATTTATCATTATCAGAAGCATTCTAAAAACAATTTACTTTTAAACTTACTTTTATATTCCATTTTAAATTTAAGATTTAAAATGAATACAAATTTAACATTAACCAAATTACATCAATTCTATAAACCTCTTAAATCAAATGTTATAGGGAATTTTTATAAAGAATTTTATATAAATAAGTTTAAACATTTTATTGAAAAACTATTTCATTTTAAAACATACTTTAAACATTGAAACTTGTTTAACCAACTTAAAGTTTTAAAACTTAATTATTTAAGACTAGGATCCAAAAGTTAAATTGAATCCATATTTTAAACTTCGATTTTAACTTTGTTTAAAATCTTGTTTCAAATTTTAAATCCTGTTTAAAATTTAAAACAGATAGGTTTTCTTTTATTTTAAAACCTGAAACAACACATGACCCGAGTTCACTCCAATTTCTTCGAGTCCAATTCTAATATACTCCGAGCAAAACGCTGGAGCTACTCGAGAAATCTCGAGTACACTTCTCTGCCAAACCCAGATTTTACCAGAGCACAAATGTGCACCGTGCACATGCACCCGCGATGCCACCACTTCCGATCAACCACGACCACCTCCTCTCATCGGCGATCACCTCTACATCCTATCCCAAACCTCAGATTGTCACCCCAAACTCGAGATCGAAATCGATTTTTCAAAATAAAAACCTGGAACCAAAATAACCAAGTCTGGAACCCCCACATCAAAACCTGACACTACCTCGTACTCGAATCTCCGACCACTGGAGCATCAGAAATTCCGGTCATGCCTTCGTCTATGTCCCCTCTACCAAACCCCAAAAGCATGCGACACTCGATCGAACCATGACGTCGAACGAGACGATAAACTACGGCACCTCAAAACTAGGTTTAGAAACTTTAAACCTTCGCCGCCACCACCACTGTTGTCTGACCACCACTCCACCATTTTTCTGAGCTTCCCCGATCACTTCTCCACCTCCAGGAGGAAACTCGACTCCTCCAGTCGACGAGATCATCCACGGCAAACCAAAAAGCCTAAAACAGTCGAACCCAACCTGCTCTTCACTCCCTTCTCTAAAAATTATGAATTTGTTTTTAAAAATCATATTTTTGTATGTAGATTCACTTCACACACCTGAATTCTTAAATTAAGAAATTTTGTTTTAAACTTATTTAAAGTTGTACTTAGTTTTCTTGGTTTCCAGAGACAATTAAATATTTTCTTAACTCAAGTATAAATTTTAAACTATCATTTGTGATGAAAGAAACCAGTTTTATTTGAAACACAAGTTTATACAGAGACTAAATCAAAGGGGTTTTGAATTTAAATCAAGCATGAACATTGGAAGCTATAAACAGAGAGAATTCTGATGAAACATCAAGCATACCCAAACATTAGTATATACAAAGCAGATTTCACTTATATCTACACATAATACATAACCATTTCATATAACTATCAAGCAACCAACATTATCCAGATATTCAAGCTTTTTAAAAGAATGTTACTCACCTGATTAGAAAAGGAAGAACAGAGCATCATCTTATGTTGAACAACCTGCTATTTGAAACCTGATTTGAATTTGCTAACTGAAACTTCTTTGTTTTTGTTGGATTGCTTGTTGATGTTGAATGTTTCTTTAGGTTTTTAAATGAAGTTTTATTTTAGCTTTTACTTAGCTTGAATTGAAATGAAAAGATGATATGGGAAAGTAGCTTACAGGTTGATATATAAAACAAGTTACAGGGTACATTATATTTTATACAAAACAGTGTACAAGTTTGTACAATTATCAGAGATAATTTCTTAGCTTGGTGGCTGAGGTTATATGTTTATGTACTAGGGAAGATATTTGTTTTGCTAGCATTAAATGACATTGTCCTTATAATGTTCATTTTCTTTACAGCCTACATATCTTTTTGATTTGGTTGATCTTAAGTCTGCATGCCTATCATATTCAAACCATTTGTTTACATATTTATCCTATGCTTACTTTCTAACAAGTTATTTGACTATGCAGATTTTATTTGGAGGCTGGCAAATCTTTCTTACGTATTTTATTTCCTGGTTTTATATTTTGAAATGTAATTGAATGTTATTTTCTTTTGTTCACTTGCCTATGCAGATTTCTGGTTTGATAATGGAATGTAAATGAATGTTATTCTAACATGTTGTTTAAATATTTATAGTGTATTTGTCTTATAATTTACAAAACTATAAAATTTAACTTATGTATAATTGTTTTATTTCTATGTCTAACTTATCACTAAAAATCTTGTATTCCTATATGTACATTTTTATTTATTAATATTTTTTTAAATATCACATTTATCAATTTGAAATGATTTATAAAAGAAATTATCTCTTTATTATAAACTACTTCTTTATTATATATATTAATGTATCATTTGACAAAATTACATTTAAAACTTATATATATCTTTAAACCATATATCAAGCTATACTTAAAAATAAAACAAATCTTTTTGTTAATAAATTTAAATCTAAACTAAAGCTAAAATAAGTTTTAAACTATTTAAACATTTATCTAAAGTATTTAAACTCATATAGTTGTTTATTAAATAGCTTTAAAAAGCTTATTTTAAATAAATCATAATTCCCAAATCACTAAAATGTATATTAGAAATTTGAAAACATAATTTATTAGTTGAATTTTAAAACAAAGCTTTCCTATCTACAATATATACAAATATATATACATTATAAATAGCAAACAATTTATTAGTTTTGAAAGATAAAACTCACCAATTAGATATTTATTAAAAGAAAAGTATTAATTCAAATCTTATAAATCAAAGATATATCAAATCAATTTAATATTTAATACAGATTATTAAATTGATATTGCTCAAAATTCCGGGTTGTCACAATCTGGATGGTGATTTTGTAGTTCGCGACGATGATCTCGGGTGTGCGACGGCTTTTGCTGTGAGGTTTGAATCTAGGGCTTGATTTCATGGGAAATGGTGATGGGGTCTTGGCATTCGGAGGGTGGAAACGAATTCTCCATAGTAAGGAATGGCTGTAGCGGAGTTTTTGGAGCTCGCGGTGGATTTTTTGGTTGCGACAATTTTCGACCTGGAGTAGGAATTACCGTTGTCGCGTTTTGCGAGGGAGCCTCAGAGGGGCCATGGCAGGGTAGAAGGGTGGTAGGTGCGAAGAGGAGAAGGATGGCGTGGTTCAACTAGGTTTTGGCTAGCAGTTCGCCGAGGGGGTTGCGTGCACGTTTCGTGTGCATTTGGGTGTACGGGCGAAAAAAAAAGAAAAGGGGGAAGAAGAAGGTGATACTGTAGCGTGTTGGGTTGCGGGTTCGTGGCCTTGGGCTTTGGCCGTTTGGATTTTTATGGTGAGCAATTGTTATCTTTGGTTTATGTTTTGTAATTTAAATGTTGAACTTTGAAAATTTATATCTACCTCATATTAGATCTGTATAACCTATGGATTTTCTCGTTGCGTTCGTATCATCGAGATGTATGACATGAAACTGTTTTGGATGGATTGGGAACTTATCTGAATTTTGGATTAAAATTTTGAATGCCAGTTCAAATTTAATGCAAAAACGAAACGCTTTGGCAAATTAAAAATCAAGGTGAGTAAATCTCACTCTTTTTGGATTACTGGAGTTAATTTAAAATAATTAAAATAATTACTGGATGCTTGGTTGAGTTTATAAATATTTATCTGTTGAATGTTATATATATTAATATATATATATATATGTATTAGTAATTGGATATATTCCCGCCGATTGGAGCGGATGAGACCCTATGCGCCCTGCATAATAGCGGATGACCCTATATACCACGATATCCCACCTCGAAGCGGGATTGGTATTTTTATGTTGTATTAACATCCGTGGATGCAGGAAAAACAAGTTGGAGGGATCCAACTGGATTCCTCAAAAATGTTGAATTTAATTTTCATATATAGTGATATATGATCTGTTGAATAATCTGTGATAGATTATAGTGAGATTTGGGTTGATTGGATGCTACGGTAGCATTGACCAAGATTTTTGGTATTTTAAAATACCATAAATATATATTTGAATTTGAAAAGAAATTAGAAAGGGGTTTTGGAAGTGAAGTATTTATATAAGATTTTGGATTAATAAAAAGAAATTTATTTAGATAAAATAAATGGTTTGACTTTAAATTTGTACTTAACTATTTTGGGATATTGTAAATAGAGATTTTGGAATAATGTATTTAAAGGGTTTAAAATAATAAATTCTTACGTGGTACTTGTTTAAATATAAAAGGTTTTTAAAATCAAGATTTTAAATAGATTAGAAGAATAGAAGTGAATTTGGAAATAAGTATAAAATGGGTTATACTTGATCTTAAATGAGAGTTCTAAATTACAGAATGGAAGTAGGATCGGGATTTGGTTGTTTTTGGAATATAGTTTGGTTTACGAAAGGAAATGATTTATAAATGGAATTTAAATTTAGAAATCGTGAAAAATGGATTTAAGTGATGTGGAACTGCTATAAATTAGAAATGAGACTATAGGATTTGTAAACGATGTTTATAAATAAAGTGAAATGATTTTTAGTTGATAATTTGAAGATATAAATTCACGGTAAGAATTTATAATGAGATGGGTAAATCGATTTAAAAATAAATGATAGATTTTACTTTTGGAGATGTGGAAAAGGGATTTATGAAATAGGGACGTAAATCAATTGGTGATAAATCGAGAGAGATTTATAAATATTAGACGGGCTATATTGGAATTGAAAAATATATTGTTATTAAGAAGTGGAGTGTGTTTTAAAAAGAGAATTTTTAATTATTAAACTAGGTAATTTAAAAATGTTTTAGTAGAAGAATATTTTCAGAAAGTTAGTTATTTAAATATATTTAAACTGTCAAAATAAATTATAAGATTATAAACAAGTCTTGTAAATCAATTAGAATCTTATAAATAAATCAGAATTAATTGTCGTTTCAAAGTTATGTAATTATTTTAAAATTTTAAAGTATATTTAACTATTAATTAAGTTAGTTATAATGAGTTGATATTAAGTTAATTATTATTTAGGAATTAATTAGTATTATTATTTTAAAGGATAAATTATTCAATATTAATATAGTTTTATATAATAACTTTTATTTAAGAGTATTTGCCTAAATTAAACTTAGAGAAATTATTATAGAAACTTTATAAGCATTATTTTGAGATGATTATTAAATAAAGCTTTTGGAAAGTAATGGCATACTTTTATGGCGAAATCGGAGGCAGAGATTGCCTACAGTAAAGTTTGGATTTCTCTGGGATAGAGACGTAATCATTGAGCTGTGAATCCATGATTGATACCGCGTGGTGCTTTCCATATTAAATATAAAAAAAGGTTTTTCAAATATTTTTGAAGGAAATGGTTTGTGAATATTCTTATTTTGGTGAGATAAGTATATATATTTTTGAATAAAGAGATTTAATTAAAGAACACGGAACTTATAGAATTCGTTATAAAGAAGTTAAGGAATTTACAATATAAATTGTGAAGGGTTTTTGACAAAAGAGAAATAAGTGAAGTTTTCCTAAGTGTTGGGAAATAAAGGGTTTAGAAAATATATTTTTAAATATTTTTCTAAGTGTTGAAATAAGAGATGGTTTGGAATATCCTGATATGGATATAAGTATTTGAGTTGTCTCAAATATTGAAAATTTGGAAGGGATTTGAATATATATCTTATAAAGATATTTTGAAATAGATTTTTGGAAAATTATAATATGGGACTAGTGACTGCTTATGGATGTTATATTGATAATTAAATAACCGACTATCAATTTTGGCTAAATTTGTTGATTTTTTCAAAGAGACCAGGATCAGATTTAATTATCCAACAACCACTTCGTTCCGATTTGAGTGTTACGAATGGATACCGTGAAGATAGTGAAGACGGTGATTCGGTATGTCCAGACCCAGGACAACTTGTATGGACGAATGCTATCAGAACATCGTCATTGGAGGTCAATGAGCATTCTAGGTGAAATTATTCTTGAAAGGTAATCGTAGCCTCAAGCCTCATCAACCGGAATGACTGAAAATCAGGGGATATGCAGCAAGGCTAAGTGGGTCGTACCCAATTAGGTTATGTTATCATCTTTCTAGATACCCTTAGATATATTATTTATTATGGATACGGTGGTGCATGCAAAAGAGCTCTCGATAAGGGTGGGAACACCCAGGGTGATAACATATTCGGTTCTATCCAGGTTAGGGATAAGGCCGGTCTTATGTTGTAGGGGATCCCGGCAAGGTCCTCGGTACATTTTTCTAGACGTGTACCGTGATAGCTGGTACCCCAGTGCCTAGTCATTGTATGGAATCCATTCTCCAATAAACGCCGTACGGTTTTGATTGTGCCCAACTATGTGAAACGTGAGATGCAAGCATTTCAGCTACTTTCTATTTACCTTGTTTAGACACAATTATAATATCAGACGATTTTGATATAAAGTACTTTGGTTATCATAAGGTAATACCCCGTTGTGTTTATGTGTGACGCGGTCTTACGAGATACCTTTGTTTTTCAAAGGATTAGATAACTTTAACAATTCAAATTGAGTGTGTTTTCTCACGCTGATTTTCCACACCGACTCAGGTGTTATTTTATTATAATGCTCAAGTCAGACTGAGTATTACAGATTCAGGTTAGGATGCTATGGAGCTCAGGAGACGAGCTGGATGACAAAGACGTATTCCACGTACTTGATTATATTTCGTTGTGTATTGTAGGCTGTATATTCAGCACTAGTGAGGACAAGTTATTATAACTGTCCAGTATTGAGTTATTGATTCGTTATACTCTGCTGATGTAAATTATAAATAACATTTATAGTTCTTTTTTGTATGAAGACATGTTATTATCTATTATATATTTTTCCGCTGCGATTGTGAGATTCTATGTTGTTATTTCTATTTTCTTCTACCTCTTTCTTCTTTTCTTCTAACGATCTGGTATTTTCGGCACTCGATTGCTCGGCATGCTATACAGTGAACGTATTGGTGTTGATTTTCGATCATCGAAAATCCGGTTCGTGACATTTGGTATCAGAGCTAAAGGTTAAGCGAGAACCTTGGCTTTGATAGGGTAACTCATTAGAAATAGGGTCGGTAGTACCCTAGAATGAGTTTGAGTGTTTTAATAGATATGAGCGCGTATTTGTTAGTGATATCAAAATGTTTTATATTGTGTTGATTGATCTATTGAGTGGCTTATTAATTCTGGTCAATACGAGCAAGTAACGTTATTGATAGGGATCTCTAAACACTTGAACAGAGCAGTTCGACATAGTATTGTTTTGAAATGGGGTAAATGAAATAATTTTACCCAGATTATTTTTATATATAAAGGAATAATTTTCATAAATTATTATAGATATATATGGTGTGCTTGGTTGTTAGGAAATGATAATATTGAACTATTATCATTTATTGTTGTGGTGATTGAATAAAAGTTGATATTTTAGTCAATAGTTAAGAAATAATTTCATATAACGGAATGGAATTATGCAAATGTGATTTATAATGAAATGAAATTCCAGAGGAATATTTAAATATGATATGGTTTATAAAAAATCGAATTATAAAGGAATTGAAAGATGGAAATTTGGGAATTTGGGAATTTAATTCCCGTTGGTTTTGAAATGTTTTTCAAAGTCTAGGAAAGTAATAGTGATATATTTGGAGAATATTTTGAATTGGAAATATTTAAAAGGAATTTTAAAAAAGAAATAAAAGCACTGAACTCACTTCGGTCGCTGGAAAATAATTTCGATGATGACTGCAGCATCATCGACGTTCATTTTCGAGTTTCCAAAGGAGGAATTACTACAATTGGGGTTTATTTTAGAAAACTGGTTTTGATTTTGAAATTCAAAGGAATAATTTGATATATCAAGGGGTTGTATGTATATATATATATACATGATTTCTAAAATGATTTGAAATATTTAGAACCAAAAATGTTTAAAACTCTAGGATTTTGATTTCCATGTTTATTTGGAAAATGAGAAAATAAGATTGAACTTATAAAATCTAGAAGGCAAAAATTGAAAATGAATCTTACCTTAAGGTAAGGTAAATAGAGGGGATAAAATTGAATGTTGAAAAAGGAGAATGAAATTTAACTTAAGAGAAGTTAAATGAAAGTGAGTGTGGTAATGGAATAAATTAGTAAAGTAAACTAATTAAATGAAGTGAACTGGAAAAAAAATTAGTGAATGGAATATGAATAAGTCGATAACTTATAAAATTTGTAAATTGCAAGGAAGCAATATTTTAAAGTGTTGAATATGAGTGCAAAGGAAGTGAAATTTTGAAATTGAATTGTGGAATGGAAATTTAACTTGAATTAAGTTAAATAAAGTGGGATTGAAAATTTAGCCTAAGTTGGAATAAATAAAAAAATTCTTGGAAATTGAATTGATTGAGATTGACATAAATTAGTGGATGGAACTAATTAAAATAATTAGTTAATTGAATATGGTTTGGAATATTGGTTGATTAAAATCAAATGTGAAATTGAAAAAAATTGAAATTGAATTTGATTAAAATGGGAAAATGAAATTGAACTTGAATTGAAATGGATATAAACTTAAGTAGTGAAGTGGTAATAACCATAAGAACATTTGTATAAAATTTTATAAAGGACTTAAGAAAATTGATGGTAAAGCTCTAAAGTGAAATTGGTATTAAAGAAATGTACCAAGAAAATAGTGAATGTTGATAATTGGTTAAAAATGAAATGAATGTGGAATAATTCTTAAATGATATCAGTTTGGGAAGGATATACTAAGTGAATAACGAATGCGAATAAAGCAATGAGAATAATAATTACGGATGATTAATTATAAGTAAAATGCATGTGAATAAAAAGAATTTGATGTAGCTAAGAATCAATTGAAATAAATACGTAAGTTGTACATATACTATATTATTCGCATAACGATTTGATTCAGATTCAAGCACAGAATTTCGAGATGATTTATATATGTCCGAGTTAGGATTTTTCGCTCGATTCTCGACGACGAACACTGGATATGGATTTTTGATTGATTCTAGAATTCACTATCATAGTTATGGCTATGCAAGGAGAATGACGGTTTCTGATCAAGAAACCATATTTAAGTCCGCACTAGAGAGTCGTGTGAATGATACTTGTTCGGAAGTGAAATTGTATAATCAAGCGAGCGATCATGTAACACCCCACCTCAATACCCACGCTAGCCAAGGACACTACGATGTAGTGCTGTCAACTAGCACGGAGAATAAGGCTGTTGAGGAGCGACCATCCATGTAATTGCTTATCACACGGTGGCTATAAAATAATCTTCGGAAACAAACATAGAAATAAACATAACACAAATCAGTCACAGACATCCATATCACAAAGGCGGAAGAAGATATGAATATATAACTAACACATGAAAGTGTACATCAGAGTAGTGGTCAAAAAGATCCACAATAATACAAAAGAATAGCAACACGTGCTCTACCAAAAGAATACAACTATGAGTCCATATCTCAAGTGTATACAACAAAAACTGCTAAACTAAATAGTTAGCCAAAAGTCAGAGTAGCAAATCCCGGGAGGAAGTCAAGCAGAAGCACCTGTAACATCTCGGTCTGACCCGAGTATTATTTAAGAAAATAATAAACGGATCAGTCTAACTATAAATATCAGATGACATGATATAAAATAAAAGATATGGCATAAACATAAAATATCCATACTGACATACTACTATAAGTATGAAAATGATGATCAACAGGAGATCAACCGATGAGAAATGATCAATATCACGAGAATCTTCTTAAAGATCCAAAGAGGGCATCATACCCTAAACTTGTACTCATAACAAGTCAATGACATAAAAATCCAGAAATCAAAACAAGAAATCTATAAATCATAAAAATAGAAAGAGGCCTATCACATGATGGTCCGAAGACCATGGGGAGCTACCCCATATGTGTGAGTCGGAATCACACAGACTGAGGTCTAGGCTAACCAAAAAGCAAAAAGGTATGTGTGAGTGGAATCACACAAGTGGTGTCTAGCCTAACCTCGCAAACAAAAAGGTATGTGTGAATGGAATCACACAAATGGTGTCTAGACTAACCTTGCGGACAAAGAGATATGTGTGAGCCGGAATCACACCAATGCGGTCTAGTCTAACCTTGCAAACAAAGAGACATCGCACAATTGCTAGTCTAAATCATAAAATAATCGTCATGATCAACGAGAAGTGTCAATCACACCAAGCTAGTAAATATATGAGTTTAGCTTCATGTCCCATAACCACTTGCTTAACTTAAATATTTACGAACAAGCTGTAAATCTTCACTTGGAAATTGTCACAAAAAGGGTTCAATCAAACAAGTCCAAGAGCTAACCGGCGAAGTGAACGCAAGCGTTTCATACCACTCGTTTTACTAAGTCGTTTAAGTCGATTTCTCATTCGAGTAAAGTAAAGGCTTGTATATACTAGTAGATTGGAAATCGGTTTGAGAAAACGAACTTTTGGTATTTAAAATAGTGTTGAAATCAATTTGATGAAAGAGTTTTGATATTTACTATTAGTATTAAAACCTTCATATCTTTAAAGTGACAAGTCATAAAACGATTGTTGAAACAATCTAGCACAAAAATTCACATTCGAAGACGTGAACAAAATCCAAGGAAATCAGCTCAAAATGCATCAAAGTGGAGGTTCTATTGAATGCTTTTCAGATAAGATCGCCTACGCAGAGTAATACGGGGTTCGACCTAAGGAAAGGTAGGTCATACGACCTAAGGGTTCGCACGAACTAACAAGACCAAGGGTAAGGTCGTAGACGACCTACGACTTAACAGAGTCCTGCGACCTAAGTGGGATGCGCGACCTAAGAAGGTGAGCGACCTAAGTGATCGAGCGACTTAGTGGGGCATAGGTCGGAGACGACCTACGACTTAAGGTCAAGCGACCTAGTGAAATAGCAGGGGAAATATTAGGTCGGAGACGACCTACGACTTAAGGTTTAACTCGCGAACGACTTAGCACTTGCTTATCTCGCGAACGACTTATGACTTAAGAGGGTGTACGACCCAACGACCTATAGTCGATTCGACTTAACGACTTAAGCTCAATTACGAGCTACGAGCTAAGGTCTATACGACCTAACGACTTATCCCAGTACGACCTAAGCCAGGACGAGGTAGCAGAAGGCAACGACTTAACTCTTAACTCGCGCACGACTTAGCACTTAACTCGCGAATGACTTAGCACACCCAGAACGACTTAAGGCCAGGAACGACTTATGCTCCGTGTGACTTTTCAACGCGAACGACCTACGACTTAGGCTTAACTCGCGAATGACCTAGCACTTCCAGAACGACTTAAGTGCAGGAATTTTCCAAAAACGCTGAAAATAGGAGTTTTTCGCCAATCCAATCCAAACCAAATGCAGATATTCATACAAATGCAATAGGGGATCATTCCCAACAGCCCAATGACATCTTTAGGCAAGATGTGAGATCAAAAATCTCACCTTTTCATGGAATTTGATGAAGATGGAGATTGAAAGCAAGGAGAAGCAATCCAAAGCTTGAATCCACTATCTTCTACTTGAATTTGGAGTTGAATTTCGGATTTGCAATAGAATTTAAGTTTGGAGTTTTAATTTCCACTTCCCACCACCATTTTTGATGAAGCTTGAATGTTAAAACAAATGGTGAATGAAGTGAGGAAGAGGGGGGGCTGAACTAAGGAAGGTGCAGTCCAAACCAAAGTCACAAGCGGGAAAAGTGACGAAAATTTCACTATCTCCAAACATATCGAAGTTTACACTCAAAAAGATTGCAAACGTCATTTTGAACTCAATGGGGGTGGTCTCGAGTCCTAATTTGACCGTATGCAAAAAGTAGCTTTTCGGACTAACATCCGACTAACGATAAAATATTTAAATATAAAATCGATAGATATGCGGGTTGTTACAGATCAGATTTGGTATTGCGTACAAATGGTATATGTACATCGTACGGGATTTGGTGAAATAAATAATGGAAATTGAAAATGCTGAATAAAATAATTTTGAATTATATGATTGGATATTATTGTTAAGTAAGATGCAGGTATTTAAAATCAAGAAAAAATTGAATTGCCCGACAAAAAGGTACATGTTTAAATTGATGTTTGAAATTGATGATTTTATGATTGAGCCACTTGGCTTTTGTTTTCTTTGGGTAATTTGGGCCCGTACAGGTGATTTGTGGTTGTTCGGATCTAGCCGCGCAAAAGAGACGCTTGCGAAATTTTTCGGAAATTTAAAGAGTTAGAAGATTTTGAAGAAAATTTTTGATAACTAGAATTTGAATTTGGATTATAACTTGAAATGACTGAGGAAATAATATTATTTGTAATCTATAGATTAATTTGGGAATTAGTAAAAGTGATAATGTGGTTTCGAAAAATTTATTTTCGGAAGTTGTTTCAACTGATTGGGTTTGGGAAAGGTAATAGGTTTTGGGCGATTCTTCTGACCTTGGCAATTTCGGGGACGAAATTCTTTTAAGGGGGGAGGAATGTAATGACCCAGAATTTTGGTTATTTGAAATTGGAATATTTAATTGATGTTAAATATTTTAAAGTTAATATTTAACTTGAATTTCAAATATAACGATTTATTTGATAATTTAATTATTGAATTTATTAATTGAAAATTGGTTAAAACATTAGATCTTGAGTTTTAAGCATGATAAAAATAATTTAAAGGCTTATTAAATTTATATTAATAAGAATGAAGGTAATAGAACTTTTATATTTAATTTAAAAGTGATTTTGTTCGATTTTAAAAATAACTCATTAAAAGTGATAATACACTATTACGGGCAGCACTTCAGCAATTCCTCCTGGCAAGCATTGAGGGCACCACCAACCGCTATATGGCTCTAGTCTTTTTGCTATTCTGTTGTTCACAATATGTATTTTGTATATAAAACTCTGTCTCTCATTGACTAGCTTGCGGCTTCTTACTACATTTTGGCCAGCGATCAGGCTTGTTGATCGCACTACTTACCTATTTATATGTTATTTAATCGGCTGTGTAGTTCCACGCTACACAACCGTGTCGCTAAAAAAAATAGCCTTCCGGGGCACAGTCTAGGAATTCAACGAAACTAGTTCCATTGGATCCGTAATAGTGTATTATCATCGAATTTCGAATTTCGTAGTGTGTGGAGTTATCGTTTGGTCGTAAGAAATAGAAACGCGTTGAATTTTATATTGAAATTCAATATAATAATTGGGTTCAAAAGGCTACCTTCTACATACGATCGAATTAGGACTCGAAACCTTTTCCATTGCGTTCAGAATAGGGGTATAACATTATAAACACCTAGAAGCACACCTCGATAGGGGTTCGAGATTTTAAGTTACGAAAATCGGGATATTTTGAAAATTTATTTAATATATATATTTCTTTCTACCCTTCAAATTTGTATTTTCTTTCCATCAGCCTACTAGGATTGTGACTTTTACCGATTCAAACACGCCATCTCCTTCTTTTATATGCATCCCCTCCTTCAAATTTGAACACGCAACCGAGCCAGAGCAAAAAAAATCCTGTCTCCACTTTTCATTGCCTTCCTACTCATACTCGTCCAGTTCAATTCATGTTGGTCAGAGAGGAGGAAAACAAACACGGTTGTTTCTAAAAATCAATCTCGGGTTTTGATAAATGGAAACTCAGAAATTTGGATCTTTGGATTGAAGACTCGGGGTCTTTATCTGGATGGTTATTTTGTAGTTGGCAACGATGATCTCGGGTGTGCGGCGGCTTTTGTAGTGGGGTTTGAATCTAGGGCTTGATTTCGTGGGAAATGGTGATGGAGTCTTGGCATTCGAAGGGTGGAAACGAATTCACCATAGCAAGGAGTGGCTGCGGCGTAGTTTTTGGAGCTCGCGGTGGATTTTCTGGTCGCGACAGTGTTTGACCTGGAGTAGGAATTGTCGTTGTTGCGTTTTGCGATGAAGCCTCGGAGGGGCCATGGCATGGGGATGGGTGGTAGGCGCGAAGAGGAGAAGGATGACGTGGTTCAAACTAGATTTTGGCTAGCAGTTCGCCGAAGGGATTACATGCACGTTTCATGTGCATTTGGGTGTACAGGCGAAAAAAAGGAAAAGGGGAAGAAGAAGGTGATACTGTAGCGTGTTGGGTTGCGGGTTCGTGGCCTTGGGTTTTGGCCATTTGGATTTTTATGGTGATCAATTGCTACCTTTGGTTTATGTTTTGTAATTTAAATGTTGAACTTTGAAAATTTATATCTACCTCATATTAGATCTATTTGACCTATGGATTTTCGCATTGCGTTCGTATCATCGAAATGTACGACATGAAAATGTTTTGGATGGATTTGGATCTTGTCTGAATTCTGGATTAAAAATTTGAATGCCAGTTCAAATTTAATTCAAAAGCGAAACGCTTTGGCAAATTAAAAATCAAGGTGAGTAAATCTCACTCTTTTTGGATTAGTGGAGTTAATTTAAAATAATTAAAATAATTATTGGATGCTTGGTTGAGTTTATAAATATTTATATATTGAATGTTATATATATATATATTAGTAGTAGTTGGATATATTTCCGCCGATTGGAGCGGATGAGACCCTATGTGCCCCGCATAATAGCGGATGACCCTATATCCCGCGATATCCCGCCTCAAAGCGGGATTGGTATTTTTATATTATATTAACATCTGTGGATGCAGGAAAAACAGGTTGGAGGGATCCAACTGGATTCCTCAAAAATGTTGAATTTAATTTTCATATATAATGATATATTATCAATTGAATAATCTCTGATAGATTATAGTGTGATTTGGATTGATTGGATGCTACGGTAGCATTGACCTAGATTTTTGGTATTTTAAAATACCATAAATATATATTTGAATTTAAAAAGAAATTAAAAAGGGGTTTCGGAAGTGAAGTATTTATATAGGATTTTGGATTAATTAAAAGAAATTTATTTGGATAAAATAAATGGTTTGACTTTAAATTTGTACTTAACTATTTCGAGATATTGTAAATAGAGATTTTGGAATAATGTATATAAAGGGTTTAAAATAATAAATTCTTAAGTGGTACATGTTTAAATATAGAAGGTTTTTAAAATCAAGATTTTAAATAGATCGGAAGAATAGAAGTGAATTTGGAAATAAGTATAAAATGGGTTATACTGGATTTTTAATGAGAGTTCTAAATTACGGAATGGAAGTAGGACCGAGATTTGGTTGTTTTTGGAATATAGTTTGGTTTATGAAAGGAAATGATTTATAAATGGAATTTAAATTTAGAAATCGTGAAAAATGGATTTAAGTGATGTGGAACCGCTATAAATTGTAAATGAGACTATGGGATTTGTAAACGATGTTTATAAATAAAGTGAAATGATTTTTAGTTGATAATTTGAAGATATAAATTCACGGTAAGAATTTATAATGAGATGGGTAAATCGATTTAAAAAGAAATGATAGATTTTACTTTTGGAGATGTGAAAAAGGGATTTACGAAATTGGGTCGTAAATCAATTAGTGATAAATCGAGAGAGATTTATAAATATTAGACGTGCTATATTGGAATTGAAAAATACATTGTTATCGAGAAGTGTAGTGTGTTTTAAAAAGAGGATTTTTAATTATTAAACTAGGTAATTTAAAAATGTTTTAGCATAAGAATATTTTTAGAAAGTTAGTTATTTAAATATTTTTAAATTGTCAAAATAAATTATAAGTTTATAAACAAGTCTTGTAAATCAATTAGAATCTTATAAATAAATTAGAATTAATTGTCGTTTCAAAGTTATGTAATTATTTTAAATTTTTTAAAGTATATTTAACTATTAATTAAGTTAGTTATAATGAGTTGATATTAAGTTAATTATTATTTAGGAATTAATTAGTATTATTATTTTAAAGGATAAATTATTCACTATTAATATAGTTTTATATAATAACTTTTATTTAAGAGTATTTGCCTAAATTAAACTTAGAGAAATTATTATAGAAACTTTATAAAAATTATTTTGAGATGATTGTTAAATAATTTTTTTGGAAAGTAATGGTATACTTTTATGGCGAAATCGGAGGCAGAGATTTCCTGTAGTTAAGTTTGGATTTCTCTAGGATAGAGACGTAATCATTGAGCTGTGAATCCATGTTTTATACCGCGTGGTGCTTTCCATATTAAATATATACAAAAGTTTTCAAATATTTTTGAAGGAAATGGTTTGTGAATATAATTTTTTCAGTGAGATAAGTATATATTTTTTAATAAAGAGATTTAATTAAAGAACACGGAACTTATAGAATTCGTTATAAACGAGTTAAGGAATTTACAATATAAATTGTGAAGGGTTTTTGAGAAAAGAGAAAAAGGTGAAGTTTTCCTTAGTGTTGGGAAGTAAGGGGTTTAGAAAATATATTTTTAAATATTTTTCTAAGTGTTGAAATAAGAGGTGGTTTGGAATATCCTGATATGGATATAAGTATTTGAGTTGTCTCAAATATTGAAAATTTGGAAGGGATTTGAATATATATCTTATAAAGATATTTTGAAATAGATTTTTGGAAAATTATAATATGGTCCTAGTGACTACTTATGGATGTTATATTGATTGTTAAATAACCGACTATCAATTTTGGCCAAATTCTCTGATTGTTTCGAAGAGACCGGGATCAGATTTAATTAGCCAAAAACCACTTCGATCCGATTTGAGCGTTATGAATGGATACCGTGAATATAGTGAAGACGGTGATTCGTTTTGTCCAGACCCAGGACAACTTGTATGGACGAATGCTATCTGAACATCGGCATTGGAGGATGATGAGCATTCTAGGTGAAATCATTCTTGAAAGATAATCGTAGCCTCAAGCCTTATCAACCGTAATGACTAAAAATTAGGGGATATGCAGCAATGCTAAGTGGGTCATACCCAATTAGGGTATGTTATCACCTTTCTAGATACCCTTAGATATATTTTTTATTATGGATACGGTGGTGCGTGCAAAAGAGCTCTCGATAAGGGTGGGAAAATGTAACGACCCGGAATTTTCGAACCCGAAAATTCCAGATAGTTAGGAGAAAAAGAAAAGAGATAGAAGAAAGAAACAGAAAGAAGAAAGAAGAACAGAAAACACAACATCTCACATTCGCAGCGGATTAAATATAATAACAAATAATAGCATTTATACTAAGAAAACCTGTATTTGTTAATTACATTTTTATACATCAGAGTTACAACATTCACAAATGTACTAGACAGTTAGAATTAACATGTCTCAAACAACTATAATATATCACACTCCATACGTTCCTGCCATCCAGCTCGCCTCCTGAGCTCCAGAACGTCCTTACCTGGAAATCTGTAATACTCGGTCTGACCCGAGCATTACATCAAAGTAACACCCGAGTCAGGCTGGAAACCAGCGTGAGTAAACCCATAATATGAAATACCTAGCTATATAACTTAAGTGAATTACCAGGGTAACTCGTACTTTTCTACGAGTTCAAATCTTATTTAAGTCCATTATTTATCTCAAAACAATATCCAAGAATTGTTATCCCGTTTAAATATCCATGATACTTAACTTATTTCATTCCAGCCTGTTTGTTTCCAAACTCACATTTATAAAGATTCGAAGTGGTTTCGGGTATTTACTGATACCCGACTCCGGTCTCTTCGAAATCAATGTCATTTCTAGTCCAGGTTGTTAAGTTAAAAAAAAACCATACAATTCATATTCAGGATATCATATCATACATCAAATCATCTTAGATAGGTAACCTACATTACCCCAGTTTAACCCATTCATAACATAGTACATCTCAATTACCCATCAGAGATAAAATCAATCCAAGTAACCCAATATTATTCAACCATCCATAACAAGTTGATTTATTCTTAATTGATTTAATTAACCTCTAATTAAATTAATTACTAAACTTTAATCACTTGGATTACCTTAATCCATCTTACTTAACATAAATTAATTACAAATTAATTAATCATTTCTTAATTATTTATCTTAATTAATCTTCCTTGATTAATTATCACTTAATTACAATAAGTAATTATCCTTTTAATTATCCCTTAATTAAAATAAGTAATTATACTTTAATTATCCCTTTTATTTAATCATTCTTGATTTATTACTTTTTAATTACATTAAGTAATTAAACCTTAATTATAAATTAATTATCCTCAACCATTCAATAATTATTTTTAATTACTTCCATTAATTAATTAATGATCTTTTAATTACTTCATTAATTAATTACTCTTTTAATTTATTACCTTAATAAGTAATTAATCACATTATTAATTAACCTTAACCCTTTAATTAATTAATTTAATCCTTTAATTAATTACACTAAATGATTAATCCTTAATCACTTCCATTTAATTACTTCCATAAATGATTCCCTTTTCTTAATTA
Source organism: Allium fistulosum (assembly GCA_030737815.1). Taxonomy (NCBI): domain Eukaryota; kingdom Viridiplantae; phylum Streptophyta; class Magnoliopsida; order Asparagales; family Amaryllidaceae; genus Allium; species Allium fistulosum. The sequence goes on from CM060906.1 coordinate 1,026,318,366, forward strand.
CATTCCGTAATTATTCATTAATTACTCTCTAAGTAATTATACTTAATAAATTTATAAGTGATTAACTTTAATTAATTAGACAAATTAATCACTTAAATTCTAGTTAATGATTCATTTCTTAGTTCATTAACTATCCACTAATTACTCCCATTAGGTAATAATTAACTTTTAATTATTCTCATAAATTAATTTAGTTAATTTCTTTTGAAATCAACCTTAAACATTTTATATTTGAAAATATATTCAATTAAACACTCTTGAACTTAGTTGACATTTATTTAGAAAGAACTTGTTTTTAAATTGTAAACTTGATTCTTTTTTTTTTAAACTGAACAAACCCAAGGAAAATCGAACCCGAGCAAAAACGTTAAAAACCCGAAGACCCTACCGAGTCACCCACCCTCTTCAGCTACTTCGAGTCATTTCCACCATTAACTCGAGTACGACCTGAGGCACCCTGCTTCCTTCCAAATTCCAACAGCAACCCAGACTCAACGTGCACACGTGCACGTGCACCAGCGAACCGACCATCTCCGACCAACCACGCCATCTCCAAAGAGTCGCCGACAACCTCGCCGACTAGCTTGACCTTCTAGATCGACGAAAACGCCAAGATACCAAAATCGAGCAACACGGCACCCAACTGGAACCAACCTCGATCGACAAAATCGCCATGCTCCGACGATCCCGACCACCAGAATCCACGCTGCCTCGACCAGAACATCGTCACGAACCCAAGTTCGATTTCCCATGCTCCGATCGTTTCCGATTCACTCTCGACATCATACGAACTCGAGAATCAACGTCAACCAAATTGTTCGATTAAACCCTAATTCGACGTCGATACGACACCACGGCGAACTATAAAATCCTCCAACATTTTTCCATGAATCTCCAGCCTACAACCCTTCTCTGGCCACAACCCCGAGGGCTCTGACCTCCGCGATCACCAGGAATTGACCAATTTACAATTTTCGTTCATCATTCATTTCCTCCCAAAACACCATCTTAAAAATCCTCATTTTATTTTTAAAAATCATAGTTTTCCAAATAGAAACAGATAAGGTAGGTGAAACAAAGAATTATGAAATTCAAATTTTGACATGTTTTCAAGTTTCACTGTTATATTTTCTTTCCAGAGCAGTTTAAATTTATTTTAACTTAAATAAAATTTTGAACCTTACTCTATGATTCAGCAACAAGTTTTGTTCAAAACTAAAACCCTAACTAGGATTAGATCGAGAGATAAAGGGATCTATTTAAAATCTTGAGTTTTGAAAACAAGAACAGGGATATCTCAGGCATGCACATACATCTGTATATTCATATACATAAACAGGAACTCATTTACATATGTATTCATACGAACATACATATTCCAGAAACCAACATGCATCCAAATCAATATTTAAACTTCTTTTCTTTTAAATTAAATGCTACTCACAGGCTTTTCAAAAATAACAGAGGAAACCAGGTTGTAATACTCACATATTTATGATATACATGCTGTCATATTTACACTACCATGCAAGCCTATTTCATATCATAACATTCAATGATTTGCACATGCATCAAGTTACCATTAACTTTAGCCTAAAAAAAAGTGTTTACTCACCTCTTTTGATGAACAGAGAGCTATAAACTGAGGATGCCTTTTGATTTAAAAACTTGGAACTGGAAATCTTGTTTAAAAATTGAGATGACTTGCTTGATGATCTGAAACTTAGTTGAGTTGCTGAAATGATCTTGAGTTTTAAATTTTGAAAGCTGGAACTTGTTTTGATTTTGTTGAGTTGCTTCCAGGTTTGATTTTTGAACTTTGCTCAGGTTTTACAGCTTCCAGGTTTTAGAAATTGAAAGAGAAGTTGCTATTTGATTTGAATCTTGACTTGATTAAAATTCCTTTCCTGGTTTTACTTTTGTTTTAATCTTCATCTTCGGGTTGTATTTCCAGGTTTGTAATTTTGTTCATTTTTGGATTTTGAGACAATATCCAAGAAAATGAAGTGTAGGGGTTAGATGTGTTTATATATCTTTGTTCATCTCCCTTTTATTAAATTTAAAATGAAAAGAAATTTAGAAGTATGTGACACTTGTAATATTTGCATGATATAAATTTTACAAATGTTAAAATAGTTTACACTTGTTAATTCTCATATTAAAATGCTTACACATGTAACTTTATATTTTATTTAATATATTTCTATTTATATTAACATATGTTTTATTTTTAATATATGTTCTATATTTTTTATTAATTCATTTCCTATTATTTACTTATATATCTTTTATAGAAAATGAGTTTAAAAAGAATTAACTATACTTTAATAGATAAACACATATATATTATATTATAATTAGAAAAAAAAATAGTCTTAGTTTTAAAATATAGAGTATTTAAATCCAAATTATTTATAAGTTGAAAAAAAAATATTATTTATTATCAGATTTATTTGTTTAACCAATTAAAACCAGTTAATTTCCAATTAACATATGTCTAAAAATCCGGGTTATCACATTCCTCCCCCCTTTGAATCTTTTCGTCCTCGAAAAGGAACGAAGCCAGAATTATTAAAATGCTTAAAATTAGATAAATTTTCTTTGATCATTCTTTTTTTTTAAAACACCTTTAAAATCTATATTATATTATAAAATAGTTTTTATAAAAATATTTTTTTTTATAACTCGATGTTTCAACAAATCCATCATCGTTCTCACAGAAATTCGGTCATACGTTGATCAGGCGTAAGACTGAAAATCTATAAGTACTTAGCAGACCCGTTTTCAACATCCAGTGAAAATACTTGGAAAATAATTAATTGAAAATATAGAAAACATTTTTGAAATAGAGGAAATATCTTTGGTGAGAATGCTCTGGAAATCATCACCCCCATCCATGGTCGCAGTTAACCCGATGGTTACGTTGCCGTCCCGGCAAAATCCACAGATAACTGTAGGTCTCCGCGCTCCTCGATTACGCCATGGAACCCGCTACAGATCGCAGTTATACCCGGGCCTTACGTTGCTATCATAGCACAAACCCATATAACTGTAGGCATCAGCGCCACCGAATTTCGCTGCCAAATAATGAAACTTCTCCCACATAGGTCGCAGTCTACCGATATAAAATCAAACGCAGACTGTTGGCTCTCAGCGGCACAAACGACTTTCGCTATGTTACCATAGTGTCACAGTCTACCGATATAAAATCAAACGTAGACAGTTGGCTCTCAGCGGCACACATGACTTTCGCTATGGTCTGCAGTAGATCGCAGTGACATCGAGTTAAACTGTCGTCACAGCATAACCCAAATGCCTCTGTGGGCACCAGCCCCTCGACTTTCGCTACACAAATAATCCTCAGGAACTAGTTTGTCCGGACTCCTCACAGGATCAACTTTAGAATCCCCCCTTGGGGTTCAAGGCAGTACCACCCAGTGGCACTCCTGAGAAGTTCATTTCAAGGGAGCGCCTTTTTCCCCAGAGCTATACTCAAAACATTTTATACTATATACTTATAGTATCTTCAAATCATACCCTTTATGATTTATCAAAATCTCCTTTACACAAAATCGATTACCAAAAATCGATAATTCTCAAACTAGGCTTTCCAAAATCCAAAATTGATTTCTCAAAAATCAAAAGCCCTTTCCAAAATCCATAGGTTCCCAAAACTTTTTCCAAAATCATTCTCATAAGATCCTTTATATATATAGATATAGATATATATAACTTTGAAAACTTTGGATCATTTCAAACTTTGTATAAAACCTCTTTTATACTTCAAATATTTCAAAACCCTTTTCTTTTAGCAATAGATTCAAAAAGGGAAGATTTACCTTATATAACAAGGATATATAACTTTATTTTATTCTAAATCAAATATTCACATTTGATAAATCTTTTATAAAGTTATTAACCATATTTCTTTTCAAAAACCATTTTACAGTTCTTATCCCCAATCTTCAATATCAATTTCATTCAAATCCGTACGATGTACACATATCATCCGTACGCAATATCAATCTGATCACTCAATCGATCACACAATTTCACTTCCGAACTAGTATCGTCCACCCGACTTCCTAGTGCGGACTCAGATCTGGTTTCTTGATCAGAAATCGTCATTCTCCTTGCATAGTCGTAGCTATGATAGAGAATATCCAGAACCAATCAAAACCCATATCCAGGTTCGCCGTCGAAAATCGAGCGAAAAATCCCAACTCGGATCGATAATACTATCTCGAAATTCTGTGTTCGAATCTGGATCAAATCACTATGCGAATAGAATAATATACGTATATCCTACGTATTTATCTTTTATTGGTTATTAGCCAAATCAATTCTCTTTTCTATTCAGATTTCTTTTAATTCCATTCACTTATTCTCAATTGCTTCCATTACCAATTGAGTTATTTCTTCAATTATAAACTGTTTGAACTCTGACCAATTTAATTTTTTTTAAAATAGCTTGGAAAAGTTTAAAATAGATAAGTAGTTGAAAAATAGTTATTAAGTTGTAAAATAGCTGTAAAATAGTTAAGTAGGTATAAAATAGTTAAATAATTGCAAAATAGTTTTTTTTTTATTTTTTTTTTTATTTTTTTATATATATTGTGATTAGATATAAATAACAGAAAAATAGTAATTAGTTTATAAGACAGTTTCAAAATAGTTAAATAATTTCAAAATAATTGTAAAATAAGTATAAGATAGTTTGGGGTTTGAGAAGAATGATTGTATAGTAAATAGTTTGGAAAAATATATTTATATTAAAACAATTTACTTTGAAAATAGTCCCGAGTCAAACCGTTTAATTTTCCAATCTCCATTTCCAATTAATTTCCCAACAATTCAATTTAAATAACTTCAATTTCCATTGAAATTGATTTAATCCCAATTCAAGTTGAATTAACCTTAATTCCTTTCCAAATTCAAATCAAATTCCATTTGATTTTTAAACTTATACATCTTCAATCACAATTCTAATTAATTCAAACCAAATCCCATTTGAACAAATTTCAATTTAAAACTCAATTTTAAGCTATCTCAAATTTATATAAATTCGAGTTAAATTTCTAAATGTTGATTTAATTTCTTAAATCAAATTAACTTATATTTTTAAACCATTAAATTCTGAATCCAAATTCCAAATTCCATTTTAAAATTATCTTTACTTAACTTATTATAAAGTTCAAATAAGAATTCAAAAACAATTAAATTTCAGATTCTAATTTATTATCCATTTTCCATTTCCAGATCTCAAACCCATTTTGAGATCACTCATAGCTCCTATTTAAATTAATCATTTAACTACCCAAGTTAAATTTAAATTTCATCTTGAAATTTCCAATTCAAGTTGTTCAATCTAAACTTATTTAACTTCCTTAAGTTAAATTATATTTACTTAATCCGGTCAACTTTACACAATTTGAATTCCCATTCAAATTTTAAACTTCAGATTAATAATCTTTCCCCTTTTAAGTTTAAAAACTTACTTTACTTTGGGTTTTACATCACATTCCAATTTAAAACTCAACACTAAGTGTTCATTTCAAATCATCATTGGTATTATGTATATTCCTCATATATACATTTTCTTTACACACCAAGTATACTTTAAATTTTTAAACCACCTTTGGTTTTAATTCAAAACAAACTTCTTTAAAACAATTTCAAGTTTTCTGGATTTAGATTTAAAATTTCATAATTTTAAATTATCTTCAATTCCAATTTATAAGTTATACTCACTTAAATGTTTACTTCCCTAAAACATTTCATTTTGCTTAATCATTAACAACATTCATTATTAAACACAACTACCATTTATGATAATAACCAAGATTATCATATCTGGAAACCAATTCATTGTTATCTTTATTCTTGATAACATTTCTACAAATTCAAGATTTTAATTTCAGTTTGGATTCATTTCAAACTTATCTTCATTCAATTTTAATTTGGTTGTATTACTATTACCACTTAATTTAATTCCAATATTTTAACAACCAATTTCTTTATATTTATTAGAAAGAAATATCATTTTATATATCAAAATATATTCTTATATAAAATCATTTAAAATCTTTATATATAAAAATAACAAGTACGCTCTCATATATATATACACTCAACTCGTTCTAGGGTACCATTGACCCTATCCTTAACGAGTAATCCCAACAGAGCCAAGGTTCTCGCTTAACCTTCCGCTCTGATACCAAGTGTAACGACCCGGAATTTTCGAACCCGAAAATTCCAGATAGTTAGGAGAAAAAGAAAAGAGATAGAAGAAAGAAACAGAAAGAAGAAAGAAGAACAGAAAACACAACATCTCACATTCGCAGCGGATTAAATATAATAACAAATAATAGCATTTATACTAAGAAAACCTGTATTTGTTAATTACATTTTTATACATCAGAGTTACAACATTCACAAATGTACTAGACAGTTAGAATTAACATGTCTCAAACAACTATAATATATCACACTCCATACGTTCCTGCCATCCAGCTCGCCTCCTGAGCTCCAGAACGTCCTTACATGGAAATCTGTAATACTCGGTCTGACCCGAGCATTACATCAAAGTAACACCCGAGTCAGGCTGGAAACCAGCGTGAGTAAACCCATAATATGAAATACCTAGCTATATAACTTAAGTGAATTACCAGGGTAACTCGTACTTTTCTACGAGTTCAAATCTTATTTAAGTCCATTATTTATCTCAAAACAATATCCAAGAATTGTTATCCCGTTTAAATATCCATGATACTTAACTTATTTCATTCCAGCCTGTTTGTTTCCAAACTCACATTTATAAAGATTCGAAGTGGTTTCGGGTATTTACTGATACCCGACTCCGGTCTCTTCGAAATCAATGTCATTTCTAATCCAGGTTGTTAAGTTAAAAAAAACCATACAATTCATATTCAGGATATCATATCATACATCAAATCATCTTAGATAGGTAACCTACATTACCCCAGTTTAACCCATTCATAACATAGTACATCTCAATTACCCATCAGAGATAAAATCAATCCAAGTAACCCAATATTATTCAACCATCCATAACAAGTTGATTTATTCTTAATTGATTTAATTAACCTCTAATTAAATTAATTACTAAACTTTAATCACTTGGATTACCTTAATCCATCTTACTTAACATAAATTAATTACAAATTAATTAATCATTTCTTAATTATTTATCTTAATTAATCTTCCTTGATTAATTATCACTTAATTACAATAAGTAATTATCCTTTTAATTATCCCTTAATTAAAATAAGTAATTATACTTTAATTATCCCTTTTATTTAATCATTCTTGATTTATTACTTTTTAATTACATTAAGTAATTAAACCTTAATTATAAATTAATTATCCTCAACCATTCAATAATTATTTTTAATTACTTCCATTAATTAATTAATGATCTTTTAATTACTTCATTAATTAATTACTCTTTTAATTTATTACCTTAATAAGTAATTAATCACATTATTAATTAACCTTAACCCTTTAATTAATTAATTTAATCCTTTAATTAATTACACTAAATGATTAATCCTTAATCACTTCCATTTAATTACTTCCATAAATGATTCCCTTTTCTTAATTACATTCCGTAATTATTCATTAATTACTCTCTAAGTAATTATACTTAATAAATTTATAAGTGATTAACTTTAATTAATTAGACAAATTAATCACTTAAATTCTAGTTAATGATTCATTTCTTAGTTCATTAACTATCCACTAATTACTCCCATTAGGTAATAATTAACTTTTAATTATTCTCATAAATTAATTTAGTTAATTTCTTTTGAAATCAACCTTAAACATTTTATATTTGAAAATATATTCAATTAAACACTCTTGAACTTAGTTGACATTTATTTAGAAAGAACTTGTTTTTAAATTGTAAACTTGATTCTTTTTTTTTAAAAAACTGAACAAAGCCAAGGAAAATCGAACCCGAGCAAAAACGTTAAAAACCCGAAGACCCTACCGAGTCACCCACCCTCTTCAGCTACTTCGAGTCATTTCCACCATTAACTCGAGTATGACCTGAGGCACCCTGCTTCCTTCCAAATTCCAACAGCAACCCAGACTCAACGTGCACACGTGCACGTGCACCAGCGAACCGACCATCTCCGACCAACCACGCCATCTCCAAAGAGTCGCCGACAACCTCGCCGACTAGCTTGACCTTCTAGATCGACGAAAACGCCAAGATACCAAAATCCAGCAACACGGCACCCAACTGGAACCAACCTCGATCGACAAAATCGCCATGCTCCGACGATCCCGACCACCAGAATCCACGCCGCCTCGACCAGAACATCGTCACGAACCCAAGTTCGATTTCCCATGCTCCGATCGTTTCCGATTCACTCTCGACATCATACGAACTCGAGAATCAACGTCAACCAAATTGTTCGATTAAACCCTAATTCGACGTCGATACGACACCACGGCGAACTATAAAATCCTCCAACATTTTTCCATGAATCTCCAGCCTACAACCCTTCTCTGGCCACAACCCCGAGGGCTCTGACCTCCGCGATCACCAGGAATTGACCAATTTACAATTTTCGTTCATCATTCATTTCCTCCCAAAACACCATCTTAAAAATCCTCATTTTATTTTTAAAAATCATAGTTTTCCAAATAGAAACAGATAAGGTAGGTGAAACAAAGAATTATGAAATTCAAATTTTGACATGTTTTCAAGTTTCACTGTTATATTTTCTTTCCAGAGCAGTTTAAATTTATTTTAACTTAAATAAAATTTTGAACCTTACTTTATGATTCAGCAACAAGTTTTGTTCAAAACTAAAACCCTAACTAGGATTAGATCGAGAGATAAAGGGATCTATTTAAAATCTTCAATCGCTCTTTCAAGATTCTGAAAGCTTGCTCACACTTAGCATCCCATTTGAATACTTGGTTCTTTTTCGTCAATCCTGTTAATGGTGCAGCTGCGTTGGAAAAATCTTTGATAAATCGACGATAGTATCCTGCTAATCCAAGAAAACTTCTCACATCAGATGCATTCTTAGGTCTACCCTAATCCTGGATTGCTGCTATTTGGGCGGGATCAACCGCTATTCCATTTCCAGAGATAATATGGCCTAAGAACCTCACTTCACTCTTCCAGAAGTGACACTTCGAAAACTTAGCCTTCAGCTGATGTTTTCGTAAGATTTCCAAAACAATACGCAAGTGCGTCTTGTGCTCTTCTTCAGTTCTGGAATAAATCAAAATATCATCCATGAACACTAGTACGAACTTGTTCAACTGATCTCTGAACACTCTATTCATAAGATCCACAAAATATGCTGGCGCATTAGTCAATTCAAACGGCATTACCAGCCACTCAAAGAAACCAGATGGTGTCCTGAAAGCAGTCTTCGACACACTATCCTTAGCCACTCTTAACTGGTGAAATCCCGTTGCCAAATCCATCTGAGAAAACACCTTAGCTTCGTGAAGCTGATCAAACAAGCCATCTATTCTCGGCAATGGATACTTGTTCTTCTTAGTCACTTTATTCAGCTCACGATAATCCACACACAACCTCAACGATCCATCCGCTTTGGTTACAAACACAACTGGTGCACCCCATTCGGACACACTACGCCGAATGAATCCTTTCTGTAAAAGATCATCAACTTGCACCTTCAACTCTTGCTGTTCCCTAGGCGCCATCCGCCTAAGAGGCATTACAATAGGTTTGGCTCCTTCAACTAGATCGATACGAAACTCAATCTCTCTATGCGGCGGTAACCCTTTGACCTTATCAAAGACATCCTCAAATCCATTAGCGATTGGCACCGATGACAGTCCATCCCGTGGAACAACCAGCGAATACATGAAGTTCATGAAGACGCCTTCCTCATTCTTACATCGTATCACAACCTTTCGCCCTTCCACATTCTCGACTATCACCTCCAACCTTTCACAATCAAGCTTTGCCACATACTTCCTAAGCCAGTCCATACCCAAAATAATTCCGAACCCCGCAAAGTTCAGAACAAAACAATCACAAAAAAAGAGCAATCATGACTCGATACAACCAAACCACGGCATAGCATACACAGACAGGACGAACCTTCAACTGGATCAGTTACAACCAATGGTCTATCAACGATATCGGGTTCTAAACCCAACCGGCCTACAAGTTCATTACAAACAAAAGAATGTGACGCCCCAGTATCGAATAACACTCTAACTGGAACTCCACATATGGAAAGAGTACCTTGAACCACCACACTCTTTCCTTTCTCTTCAGCGGTAGGAGCTTTTGAAGATGATGGAACAGCCCCCAAAGCATAAGCTTGCACAATCTGCTTGTCCTTTCGCGGTTCTGGACAATTCCTCTTGATATGCCCCGGCTTGTCACAGTTGTGGCATTTCATCGGCACCTTAGAATTCTTGCAATCTATAGAGAAATGGCCCTTCTGCTGACAGTTGTAGCAGGTCACTTCACCCTTCGGCTTCTTCTGGCCATCCTTACCCTTCTACTGCTGCTGCTTCCTCTTCTTGTTTCCACCCTGCTGTGGTTTAGACTCTTCCTTGGCCACAGCAACAACAGATCTTTCTTTAGGAAACAGATTCTCGTGCCTGAGAGCCTTCTCTACAAGCTTCTCAAATGGATCGTCTAAATGATCCACCAACTGCCTCCCAAGATAACTGTCCAAGTCTGTCACAAACTTCTCGTTCTTCTGATATGAAGATTCAATATACGACCGGGCATACTTGGACAAAGCTTCAAACTCAGAAACATACTGAAGAACTGGTCTTCCACCTTGCTTGAGCTCCACAAACTTCTTGAACAGAACAGATTTCTGAGCTGTAGAAATGAACTTAGCTTCAAATCTAGCTTGGAATTGCTCCCAAGTAATTTCTTCCTCCGGAGTATCAATGGTGATAGAGTTCCACCAGTTAGAAGCTCTCCCTTGAAGCTTTCTTGATGCGAGCTTCCTTTTAGTCGCATCCTCGATTCCCAAATCACCAAAGATTCTTTTACAAGCATCTATCCATCTCTGGGCTTTAATGGTTGACTCTGTTCCCAAGAAAACCTTTCCTCCAAGAGTAGTATAATCTTTACACAGCTTAGCAAAATCCACCGGTCTTGGAGTTTGAACTTGAATTCCAACATCAACTGCTAGACCCGGAGCTGGCATCCTTCTCATGATCGAAGTCATCATAGCTTCGAACATAGCTGCATAATCAACAGCCCCCTCAGCAGCACGACCTTCCCTAGCAGCTGGTCTCCCTCTTCGACTCATTCTTATAATCTATAAAAGAAATGATCAGCACACCTTGAGAAACAACTGCATAATGGACTCAAATTCTTCTAAGCTACTATATTATATATAGTAATCATCCATCAAAATACAATTACGTCTCTCATATGTAGTTACGTCAGCGAGCGTTGGGAAAAATCGATTAACCAAGGCTCTGATACCAAATGTAACGATCGCCCATGACTCCCGCACTAAACGTAGAAATAGTGCGCTGAAAAGTGTGCCAGGCAGCCATGGATGATCGTCAGGGGTAAGTTAAAGCAGCAGAATCTATCGTATTACTCACAGCGCATGGATAGAATACAATAGAGAATATATATAGTGAAGCTTCACAAAATAGAATCTCATCAATTAAGCTTCATAATAGTTGAATACAAACATCTGAAAAGTCAATACATCAAGCCTCACTACATATCACTCAGAGAATTATACAAGCAGCGGAACATCCAGTACATATAGTAAGAAAATAATATGTAAACCTCCAGCTCGTCTTCGTCATCAGTATCGTCGGTTACTAAGAACAACACCTGTCACCTGCTACCTAGTCTGCCCATCCCAAAATGGATGAACAGCCCAAGGTAATAAGAGTTGAACATAAAACCTTGAGTTAGACAACAGTCTTAGTGAGCAGTAAATTAACTAACAACATACCAAAAGAGCATAAAGATAAAAGGAATAGGAATCCAACCCTCCCACTCCACCTCTTTCTACAGTGATAGCCCCCAGACACACTAAGCAGAAGTAAACATAGCAAAGCAACCATTTAAAGTAAAGCAATTATCACTCAATTCAAGGTCAATGTTTTCCAAGTACAAACCCCCAAGGCCTAAACCAAGATCAGATAAGCACCAAGAAAATATTGCTCTTGAGACCGAATGACGATACAACCAAACATCCATGATTCTGGCTATCACTGTTATCATTGCTTCGATACCACCGTTAATTGAATGACCGGCACATTCTTTCAGCCGTCCGTCAAGGGTTAATGGTAACCCCGGTTCTAGACATAATTCCGCACGTCGTCGCAGCCCGTGCCTAGGACTATCGAATCTGCCTAGAGTACTCGACTACCAATAGTAGTCTTTTGGGACTATCGAATCTGCCCAGCGTACTCTTGCTTTGAGTCTGCTAGAACCTTCAATAACGATGAAACCTCAGCCTTCTAGTCATCCTCCTCGACGACTATTTTCACACTAGCTCAAGCGCCTCTCGAGCCAACCATTATCCTCAAACTCGAACTATTTCACCGAGTTATCAACATGCTTGGAGTGATCCCGTCTGGATTAAACCAAGGCTATCTCACATCATGCCTCGCTTCATCTCATCATAGCAAAGCCTCATCTCAACATCATCATCAAATCTATCCATATGATCTTTATCATCCGCGTCATATGCCACGAGCAGCTTTTCTTATTCAAGAGCCTTTCTCTTAGCTTTTGAATCATCTTCGACCAACTTGTCCAAATCAAATCATCAATCAACTAATTTATAACAATCAATCAAGTCAATCATTAATCCAAGTAATCAAGCATTCAAACATGATCTAATAAACAATTATAACAATAATGGCAATCTTGTAAATAAAGAGTCTAAATCTAACAAGCATGAATCATGAGCAATATCTCTACAACTTGATGAATGAGCTTGCATAGGTTAACATGTAGTAAAATGGATGTCAAATCATCATGAACAATAGATCTATACTTAAGTTTAAGAAGATGCATGGAAATCACTATTTTAACACAAAATCAAGCCACCAATCCGATATACTCCTTTGGATCTGTGTGAGAGATAACCACCACTCACCGAATCACCTAAACACCTTAAAAGCAACACACTTCAGATCTGGACAGCGAAGGATCTAGTTTGATTCTCCAAAATTCCGCTTCAAATGATGAAATCTCTCTTCGGTGGATGTAGATCTTCAATCCAAGCTCTTGGATCTTTGATTTGATCTTCGATTTGGAAGGAAGGAAGCACGAAATTAAAGTGGAGAAAAGAAGTGAAGAAGTGTAGAACTCGAGCTCTCAAAATGGCAGCACTTCGTCGCTTCAAAATCCCGATCCCCAAAAAGTGAAGCAAGGACCGCGTATTTATAGGCAGTTCCTTAAGTCGTCCGCCCCCTTAAGTCGTCCACGACTTATGAAAACCCCACGACCTACGACTTACGACATAGCAGATCCTAAGACTTAACCATCCCCTTCGACCTACGACTTAGCAGATCCTACGACTTAACCATCCCCTTCGACCTACGACTAAGTAGATCCTACGACTTAACCACTGCCGCATTTCTACCTAAGTCGTTTGGGCGAATTAACGACCTAACATAGGCACGACTTAACGATTTACTAGCATAAGTCCTTACGCGACTTAACTAAGATACGACTTAACGACTCAACGACTCAACAACTCAACAACTTAACAACTTAACAACTCAACGACCTAACGACCCTGCGACTTAAGCCTTATCACTAATACGCGACTTACGACCTAATTATACACAACACTCCTCCTTAGGTCGCTTCCGACCTAACTTCAACACAAGGTCTCACGACCTAACTATAACGACTTAAGCCTTACCTCGTCCAGTCCCTAAGTCGCTAACTACTAGGTCGTTGCCGCTAATTCTTAAGTCGCTACCCTCCTTAAGTCGCTTATTAACTTAAGTCGTTAACTCCTAAGTCGTTCACTTCTACTACTAACTTCCATAGGTCGCTCACTAACTTAGGCCGCTGCCTTTCCTTAGGTCGCTCCAATCCTTAAGTCGTTCATTCGACCTAACCTACCCCACGACCTAAGCTACCACACGACCCAACTCCAAGACGACCTAAGCTACAACACGGCTTAACTTCTAGACGACCTAACTTCTACACGTCTTAAGCTCTAGTCGTCTCAAACTTTGAACGGTCTAACTTATGGACGATCTAACTCTGGACGAATCAACAACACTAACGTCCTAAAGACAATGGTTTGTTTGATTTTAAAGTTCATAAAGTATTATTGCTGCAAGGTGACATATCAAATATTTTTGGTTTGAACAATGAAGGTTTGGTTGTTTATAAATATGTTTATCTTATTTGTTATATTAATTTACATAATAATGTTTATCTTTTTTTTATGGGGTTGCATATTTATCCTTTGAAAGAGAAAGTTAGAGCTGAGAAATTTTATATTGCTCTATGGCTTTTATTTAGACACATAACATATCAAAGACGGGTTTCATTGGGAAGTTCATTTATCAGGCTCTTATAAGTCTTATAAATAAAAAAGACTACTGTTGATGATGCCTTAGAATTTTTTAGGCTTATAGTTATGTATATGTTTGGCACATTTTTCTTTGCCAATAGCACAAATTGTGTTCATAATAACCTTGTTCCTCTTATAATGGACTTTGAAAGATTTAACAATCAGTGCTGGGCTCAAGCTATTCATTTTAAACTCATTGAGCAGTTGAAAAAATTTAAGAATGATCCAAGAAAAATACAGGTTTGTTCAATTGCTTTATTGGTAATTTTTTTGTTTTGTTGTAAAGTTTTGTTCTACATTAGTAAATGATGTTTCTAATTTTTTTTTGTATTTTTTTCTTCGGTATTGGTTTTGCAATAAATTTGATGTATTTAAAGCTAAGCCAGGTTATTGTGAAGGTCGTCCATTGGCTGAAAAGTGGGATTTGGTTGATATTCATAATGCATTTTGTGCTAAAATTGTTGTGGGGAAAATTGATAAGGTAGGAATGAAGTTCTTAATATGTTCTGTTTATATATAATGTTTTATTAAAATTATTTTTATATGTATTAAATAATAGATATACAGTTATTTGTGTATGTTTTTAAGTTCATTTGAATTTAAATTTGTATTTTGTTTATATGCTGATGTTTTTTATTTATATGCATATCTGCATTTTAGAAAATATGGTTTTTATGGTATTTTTGTAGCTTATATCTTTAGGAGAAAGATTATCAAATGAAGATGTAGATACAGGTGTGGATAATTTGCAAACAAATAGTGTTTATGGAGAAAATCAAGTCATTCAAGGAACTGAAAACGAGAAGGAAGAAGTTGAAAAGGTATTCATTACATTATTAGAAAATTAAATTTGACAAGTGTAGTAGATTTTAACAAATAACAATTTTGCATTTTGTTGTCTTGATATAATTTGTTGAATGTTTAAATAGAGATACAAATAATTTAATTTTACTGCATAAGTTGTTCGCGGTTAAATTTTTATTCAAGCAATGCAAAAAATTTAACTGCATAACTGAAATGGAAATAAAAATTGAACACATTATAACAGTTATATAACTGCATTTGATTATACAGTTATGGTTATAAATTTCATTTTTATTTTATTTTGATATGCTATTGTGTTTGTTATAACTGATTTATTGTTAATATTTGATTTCATTTTGGTTACACAGTTCAGGTTTGTAATAGTGAATGTTGTTATATATTTATATTTATTATTAGTTTATGCATTTATTGTCATGTGGTTATAGTTATGCAGTTGTGATAATTACGTTGTTCTGTAGTTGTGTTTTTGTATTTATGTTCACATATTTTGAAAAATAAATATGTTTCATGCATTTAAAGATTTAGTTCATATCAGATATGCAATTAAAATATCAATCTATATGATGTAATATTTAACTGCATAAGTGAAATGCAGTTAAAAAATTCATTGAAATGGTGCAATATTTAACTGCATAACTAAAATGCAGTTAAAAGTTGCACTTATTAGTGTGATTATTTTACTGCATTTAGGTTATGCAGTCATGCTTACAAATATTTCATGATTGTTACATTTTACTTTTATTCATTTAATTGTAGTAGCAATATTTTTTGTTTAAATCGTATTGTATAATTTTTAGTCTAATAGTTTAATTCCAATTTTTGCAGGTCGCTTGTTCTTATGAAGAAATTTTGAAAGAAAGAGATTTTCTAAAGAACGAGAGTTTAAATATTAACAAGAAGAATGATGAACTTGAAAAGGTTTAGATAGCGTTTTTTAAATTTTTTTAAGTAATTGAAATAATATATATTAATATGTTTTTTTATTTGTAGAAAATTGTTTTTCAAAATGAAGATTTTACACAAGAGAGAGTTATATTTGGGATGGAGAAAGATGTTTTGGAAAGAGAAATAGAAAATTTAAGGAAAATAAATGAAGATTTGACAAAAAAATTCTCAATTTGAGCAAAATATAGGATTGAGTACAGATTTTGATATGAAAGCTTTGAAAGTAAAAGAAACTCTTGATGAAGAAATTAAAAAGTTGAAAATGGAAAATGAAAGGAAGAAAATAGAAAATGAAAAAAATCGAAGAATTGAAAAAGGAATTGGAGTTACATATCATTGATCTTAAAAATGAAAATGAACAGAAGAAGAAGCTGCAAGAAGAATATGAAAATAGAATCAAATTTCTTATTGATGAAAAATATTTGTTGAAAAAAGAATTGAAAACCATGAAATATAATATTATGACACCTCCAACTTATAGTCTTGGTTTGTCTGATATTCATGCAGATTCTACTTCTGAAATTCAGAATGTAGTTTCTAATGTTGGAGATAATCAAAATGATGGTAAAAATGAGAAAAATGAATTGAAGAAGAACCAGAAAAGCAAAATAACTATTAGAGAATCTCTTGTTAAGAAAGTAAAATTGGCAAATAGGGAAAGGAAAATTAATACTGATTATGAATATGATGATAAAAATGAGAAAATTGATAAGGAGGGAATTGCAAAAAGAAGAAAGTGGTTGAGGATAAAGTTCTTGAAACTATTGAAAATTCTGACCAAAGTATTGTTGAAAAGTTATCACAGAGAAATAAAAAGTCGATGGAGTTATTTGTAAAGAATGTTTTAGTTCAACGTTTGCCTGAAGATATGAAGAAAGTTGTTCAAACTTATTTTTACTTGGCTTGTTGAATGTAAGTTCATTTTTATTGATCTAAAAAATACAGTATTAAATGCATTTTAATTATAAAATTATTTATATTAATCTATATGTTATTTGTAGGGAAACTGTTTGGCACAGTGATGACTTTGAAGTTTTGATTGATGGAAAATTAGTGGCGGAATTGCTTAATGGCAATCAATATATAGATTCTACTGTGATTTTTTTAAAGTTATTTTTTGTAGTATATTTGAGTATATATTTTTATTTTTATTTTTTATTAGATTATTGATTGGTATTGAAGACATTTATCTGATTTATACAGTGGAGATATATTTTTTTCAACTTTTTCCACGGTATGTTTATTTTTTTAATTTGTTTTGTTTCTTTATTATAAGTGATGATATTAATATCTTATATATATACACATATTTATTTATGTATTATTATTATTTGCAGTATGGTATTCCACATAATGACATGGGTTATAAGAAGAAATATTTTGAAGATGTCATTGATCAAATTGATAATTCAATTGAAATTCTTAGTTTATTTTTTCCACTTTTGAATTCTTGTCATTATACATTGTTGGTTTATGATAATATTGCTAGAAAATGTTTTTTTTCAATTCATTAAAAGGACCGATTCAAGGAATTCATGAAGAAGCAGCAAAGAAAATTGTAAGTTTTTGTTGTAATTAAATTTATTTTTTTGTTTGTTTAGTGCACTTCAGTAAAATGTGTTAAAATATAAATAAATATAGTGTACTTAGGTGCTTATTCATTAACATTGTTTGTTTTTTTCTTAGAAATCTTTTTGGGAATTTGCAATGAAGAAGAAGGCAAAAGAAAAGACAAATTAGTTTGTACCAAAAAAACCAACAGTTATAAAGTTTATAAAATGTCCTCAACAAAAAAATAGGTAATAATTTTTTTTGTATATTTATTTATTTATTGAATTTTAGTTAATGTTTATTTTGTTTTTTTAAATGCAGTTATGTTTATGCTTTGTATGTTAAGAGCTTCATGACTCAGTTAACAGAGTTCGGAAAAGTTAAAGAAGAAATAGAAGCACATGATATTTGTTTAGATAGAAGTAAAATTTTGTATTGGTTACTTTGTGCTCCTCCAAGAAGTTGGAGCATTACAAAAATTAGTAGTGAGTTGAAATTATAATTTTATGTGTGTGTGTATATATATATATATATATGTATGACATAAGTTGTTTGTTTGTAATACCGATGGAATGTTGTTAAAAAAATGCATATGATAAGCTGATTATATATTAGTAATGGCTTGAATTTATGTTTTTATGTTGAATTTGTGATTTTATGATTTTATGTAGTCATGTTACTAATAGTCAACTAGATATTTAGTTGTGTAATATTTAACTCCATATTGGTTATGAATTTATGATTTTATGCAGTCTTGTTAATAATGTTTTATGAATTTATATTATGTTATGCAATGTTGTTAATAATGTTTTATGAATATAACCATGTAATAGATATGCAATCTTAAAATTCAGCAGTACACTACCAATATTTCTGAAGAATGTCATTAATTTTAAGTGCATATGTAAAATGCAGTTAAAATTTGCATTTAACAGCTGTAATATTAACTGAATATGATATATATTTTAACTGCATAAGTGAAATGCAATTTAAAATTTGCATAATTCAAGTATGCGTTTTAACTTCATACGTTATATGCAATTAAAAATTTCACTTAACAAATGCTATTTTTAACTACATCAAAGATATGCAGTTAAAAATAGTGCAATTCATAACTGTATAAGCTAAATGCAGTTGTTCATAAATAATTGCAAATATGTATTCAACTATTCATAATAACTGCGTATTTGAAATGTACTTAAAATTTGCATCATTTAACTGTATGTTTTAACTGCATATTTCATACATGTGTTGAAGAATACTCCTTTATATGCAGAGATTTTGAATATTTGCAGTTACTACAATAATTATATTTAAAAACTGAAAAATTATCTGCAAATATTGAGAATTTTATTTAAGTTCTGCAAATAAGATGAATATTTTTTATAAAAAATTGTAATAATATATTATCGAGCCATACATTGAAGAATATAGATGGTTTTAAGTGAATAATTGAAAGCATTCATTGAAATGGATTTATTTATACAATTGCTGAAGAGCAAACAATTGTTTAGTATAATTGCAGACATACATGCAATTATTCAGTATAATTGCAGATATCTTTCAAATTATTGTGAATAATTACATAAATCTGTGAAATTATTACAAATAAATCTATACATATTTGAATTATCATTAATAATTGTTTTCTTAACTGTATTTCACTTATGAATTTATTGCTTCGTTAGAGTGTATTTGTTAACTGGATATGTGAAATGCATTTAAAAATTACAGTGGTTAAATATAATTTTTAACTGCATATAACATATGCAGCTAAAAAATTGCATTTAGTTCGTGCAATTTTTTAAGTTTTCAAAATAATTATACATATATTTGCTGTTAACATTCATTCAGTAGGAAAATTTTAGAGTACGCAACAATTATTGATATTAAATGCAGATTTAACTGCAATTACTTTGCCAAAGTGCTTTTATAACTATGTAATTGATATGCAGTCTTAAAATTTAGCAGTACACTACTAATATTTCTGAAGAATGTCATTAGTTTTTAACTGCATATGTAAAATGCAGTTAAAATTTGCATTTAACAGCTGCAATATTAACTGCATACGATATATGTTTTAACTGCATAAATGAAATGCAATTTAAAATTTGCATAATTCAAGTATGTGTTTTAACATCATATGTTATATGCAGTTAAAAATTGCATTTAACAAATGCTATTTTTTACTGCATAACTAATATGTAGTTAAAAATGGTTCAATTCATAACTACATAAGTGAAATGCAGTTAAAAATGCAGTTGTTCATAAATAATTGCAAACATGTATGCAACTTTTCATAATAACTGCGTATATGATATGCACTTAAAATTTGCATCAATTAACTGTATGTTTTAACTGCATATTTCATACATGTGTTGAAGAATACTCCTTTATTTGCAGAGATTTTGAATATTTGCATTTAGTGTAGCAATTATATTTAAAAACTACAGAATTCAGATCTGCAAATAAGATGAATATTTGTAATAAAAAATGTAATAATATATTATCGAGCCATACATTGAAGGATATAGATGGTTTTAAGTGAATAATTGAAAGCATTTATTGAAATGGATTTATTTATACAATTGTTGAACAACAAAAATTGTTCACTATAATTGCAAACATACATGCAATTATTCAGTATAATTGCAGACATCTTTTCGTTTATTGTGAATATTTAAATAAATCTGTGAAATTATTAGAAATAAATCTATACATATTTGCAATTATCATTAATAATTGTATTCTGAACTGTATTTCACTTATGAATTTATTGCTTCTTTTGAGTGTATTTGTTAACTGCATATGTGGAATGCAGTTAAAAATTACAGTTGTTAAATACAATTTTTAACTGCATATAACGTATGCAGCTAAAAAATGCATTTAGTTGGTGCAATTTTTAACTGCATATAAGATATGCAACTAAAAAATGCATTTAGTTAGTGCAATTTTTAGCAGAAAATACTCCTTTATAGACAAATATTTTTAATATTTGCAGTTATTGCAGCAATTATAATTAAAAACGGTAGAATTCTCTGCAAATATTGTGAATTTTACTTCACTTCTGCAAATAAGATGAATATTTGTAATAAAAAATGTAATATATATTATCGAGCCATACATTGAAGGATATATAGATGGTTTTAAGTGAATAATTGAATACATTTATTGAATGGATTTATTTATACAATTACTAAAGAGCAAACAATTGTTTAGTATAATTGCAGACATGCATGCAATTATTCAGTATAATTGCAGACATCTTTCAAATTATTGTGAATGATTACATAAATCTATGAAATTGTTACAAATAAATCTATACATATTTGCAATTATTATTAAT
Organism: Allium fistulosum; assembly: GCA_030737815.1. Lineage (NCBI taxonomy): Eukaryota > Viridiplantae > Streptophyta > Magnoliopsida > Asparagales > Amaryllidaceae > Allium > Allium fistulosum. The sequence continues at coordinate 1,026,339,597 of CM060906.1, forward strand.
AATTGTATTCTTAACTGTATTTCACTTATGAATTTATTGCTTCTTTTGAGTGTATTTGTTAACTGGATATGTAGAATGTAGTTAAAAATTACAGTTGTTAAATACAATTTTTAACTGCATATAAAATATGCATCTAAAAAATGCATTTAGTTCGTGCAATTTTTAAAGTTTTCAAAATAATTATATGAATATTTGTTGTTAACATTCATTCGGTAGGAAAATTTTAAAGTATGCAACAACTGTTGATATTAAATGCAGATTTAACGGCAATTATTTTGACAAAGTGCTTTTATAACTATGTAATAGATATGTAGTCTTAAAATTCAGTAGTACACTACCAATATTTCCGAAGAATGTCATTAGTTTTTAACTGCATACATAAAATGCAGTAATAATTTGCATTTAACAGCTGCAATATTAACTGCATACGATATATGTTTTAACTGCATAAGTGAAATGCAATTTAAAATTTGCATAATTCAAGTATGTGTTTTAACATCATATGTTATATGCAGTTAAAAATTGTATTTAACAAACGCTATTTTTTACTGCATAATAGATATTCAGTTAAAAATGGTGCAATTCATAACTGCATAAGTGAAATGCAGTAAAAAATGCAGTTGTTCATAAATAATTGCAAACATGTATGCAGCTATTCATAATAACTGCGTATGTGACATGCACTTAAAATTTGCATCATTTAACCGTATGTTTTAACTGCATATTTCATACATGTGTTGAAGTTTAACATCATATGTTATATGCAGTTAAAAATTGCATTTAACAGATGCTATTTTTTACTGCATAACAGATATGTAGTTAAAAATGGTGCAATTCATAACTGCATAAGTGATATGTAGTTATTCATAAATAATTGCAAACATGTATGCAACTATTCATAATAACAGCGTATGTTATATGCACTTAAATTTGCATCATTTAACTGTATGTTTTAACTGCATATTTCATACATGTGTTGAAAAATACTCCTTTATTTGCAGAGATTTTGAATATTTGCATTTATTGCAGCAATTTTATATAAAAACTGCAGAATTCTCTGCAAATTTTGAGAATTTTATTTCAGTTCTGCAAATAAGATGAATATTTGTAATAAAAAAATGTAATAATATATTATCGAGCCATACATTGAAGGATATAGATGGTTTTAAGTGAATAATTGAAAGCATTTATTGAAATGTATTTATTTATACAATTGCTGAACAGCAAACAATTGTTCAGTATAATTGCAGACATATAGACAATTATTCAGTATAATTGCAGACATCTTTCCATTTATTGTGTATATTTAAATAAATCTGTGAAATTATTAGAAGTAAATCTATACGTATTTGCAATTATTATTAATAATTATATTCTTAACTGTATTTCACTTATGAATTTATTGCTTCTTTTGAGTGTATTTGTTAACTGCATATGTGGAATGTAGTTGAAAATTACAGTTGTTAAATACAATTTTTAACTGCATATAACATATGCAGCTAAAAAACGCATTTAGTTGGTGCAATTTTTAACTGCATATAAGATATGCAGCTAAAAATGCATATATGTCAGCAACTATTCATAATAATTGAATATATGTCTGCAATACTGGATGCTAACTGCAACTATTCATAAAAATGCATATATGTAACGCCCCACCTCAATACCCACGCTAGCCAAGAACACTACGATGTAGTGCTGTCAACTAGCACGGAGAATAAGGCTGTTGAGGAGCGACCATCCATGTAATTTCTTATCACATGGTGGTTGTAAAATAATCTTCGGAAACAAACATAGAAATAAGCGTAACACAAATCAGTCACAGACATCCATATCACAAAGGCGGAAGAAGATATGAATATATAACTAACACATGAAAGTGTACATCAGAGTAGTGGTCAAAAAGATCCACAATAATACAAAAGAATAGCAACACATGCTATACCAAAAGAATACAACTATGAGTCCATATCTCAAGTGTATACAACAAAAAACTGCTAAACTAAATAGTTAGCCAAAAGTCAGAGTAGCAAATCCCGGGAGGAAGTCAAGCGCACCTGTAACATCTCGGTCTGACCCGAGTATTATTTATGAAAATAATAAACGGATCAGTCTAGCTATAAATATCAGATGACATGATATAAAGTAAAAGATATGGCATAAACATAAAATATCCATACTGACATACTACTATAAGTATGCAAATGATGATCAACAGGAGATCAACCGATGAGAAATGATCAATATCACAAGAATCTTCTCAAAGATCCAAAGAGGGCATCATACCCTAAACTTGTACTCATAACAAGTCAATGACATAAAAATCCAGAAATCAAAACAAGAAATCCAGAAATCATAAAAAAGAGAAAGAGGCCTATCACATGATGGTCCGAAGACCATGGGGAGCTACCCCATATGTGTGAGTCGGAATCACACAGATTGAGGTCTAGACTAACCAAAAAGCAAAAAGGTATGTGTGAGTGGAATCACACAAGTGGTGTCTAGTCTAAACTCGCAAACAAAAAGGTATGTGTGAATGGAATCACACAAGTGGTGTCTAGACTAACCTCGCAGGCAAATAGATATGTGTGAGTCGGAATCACACCAATGAGGACTAGTCTAACCTTGCAATCAAAGAGACATCGCACAATTGCTAGTCTAAATCATAAGAATGATCGTCATGATCATAAGGAAGTGTCAATCACACCAAGCTAGTAAATATATGAGTTTAGCTTCATGTCCCATAACCACTTGCTTAACTTAAATATTTACGAACAAGCTGTAAATCTTCACTAGGAAATTGTCACAAAAAGGGTTCAATCAAACAAGTCCAAGAGCTAACCGACGAAGTGAACGCAAGCGTTTCATACCACTCGTTTTACTAAGTCGTTTAAGTCGATTTTTCATTCGAGTGAAGTAAAGGCTTGTATATACTAGTAGATTGGAAATCGGTTTGAGAAAAAATGAACTTTTGATATTTAAAATAGTGTTGAAATCGCTTTGATGAAAGAGTTTTGATATTTACTACTAGTATTGAAACCTTCATATATCTTTAAAGTGACAAGTCATAAAGTGATTGTTGAAACAATCTATCACAAAAATTCACATTCGAAGACGTGAACAAAATCCAAGGAAATCAGCTCAAAATGCATCAAAGTGGAAGTTCTGTTGAATGCTTTTCAGATAAGATCGCATACGCAGAGGTGTACGAGGTTCGACCTAACTGGAGCCAGCGACCTAGTGGATACGCATCAAAGGAATACGAGCGACTTAACAAGGTGGCCGAGCGACCTAACTGGAGCCAGCGACCTAACTGTTGCAGGGTCGAGCGACCTAGTGGATACGCGACCTTACTTGGTTCGCGACCTAACGTGGTCCGCGACCTAACGTGGTCAGATGGGCGAGACGTGCGACCTAGTGGATCAAGGCCCAACGACCTAAAGAGTTGTGAGGTCTAGCGACCTAAGAAATATGAGGCCCAGCGACCTAATAGATTAAGGTCCAACGACCTAAATGCAGCAAGGCCAAGCGACCTAAAACTCGCGACTTAACACACGCGACCTAAGACACGCGACCTAAAACGCGCGACCTAAGACTCGCGACCTAAGACACGCGACCTAAAACTAGCGACTTAACACACGCGACCTAAGACACGCGACCTAAAACGCGCGACCTAAGACTCGCGACCTAAAAGCTCACGACCTAAAGACTCATGACCTAAGGCGAACGACCTAGGCAAGCAAGATGAGCGACCTAAGGAAGTGTGCGACCTAAGTCCAGAACGAGCTTGTACCTATTATCCACGCCAGAGCGACCTACGACCTACGAGATAAGCCATGACGAGTGACCCAGAAATGGAGCGACCTAGCGCTTAACTCGCGAGCGACCTAGCGCCAGAACGAAAATATGCAGACAGAGGCCTTGAGACAGTACGACCTATAGCCCAGATTTTGCCAAAAATGCTGAAAAATTGGGTTTCTCGCCAATTCAATCCAAACCAAAAGCAAATATGCATGCTAAAGCGATGGGGAATCATTCCCAACAACCCAATGGCAATATAGGCAAGATGTGAGATTAAAATTCTCACCTTTTCACTAAAATGGATGAAGATGGAGATTGAAAGCAAGGGGAAGCAATCCAAAGCTTGAATCCACAATCTTCTACTTGAATTTGATGTTGAATCTCGGATTTGCAATAGAATTTGAGTTGGGAGTTTTAATTTCCACTTCCCACCACCATTTTTGACAAAGCTTGAAGTGTTTTGATAGAGTGAGGAAGAGGGTTGGGCTGAACTAAAGGGGTGCAGTCCAAACCAAAGTCAAAGGCGGGAAAATGTGTCGAAAATTTCACTATCTCCAAACATATCGAAGTTTACACTCAAAAAGATCGCAAACGTCATTTTGAACTCAATGGGAGTGGTCTCGAGTCCTAATTTGACCGTATGCAAAAAGTAGCTTTTTGGACTAACATCCGACTAACGATAAAATATTTAAATAAAGTATTTAAATATAAAATCGATAGATATGCGGGTTGTTACAGTTACCATTAGCCCTTGACGGACGGCTGAAAGAATGTGTCGGTCATTCAATTAACGGTGGTGTCGAAGCAATGATAACAGTGATAGCCAGAGTCATGGATGTTTGGTTGTATCGTCATTCGGTCTCAAGTGCAATATTTTCTGGGTGCTTATCTGATCTTGGTTTAGGCCTTAGGGGTTTGTACCTGGAAAACATTGACCTTGACTCGAGTGATAATTGCTTTACTTTAAATGGTTGCTTTGCTATGTTTACTTCTGCTTAGTGTGTCTGGGGGCTATCACTGTAGAAAGAGGTGTATTGGGAGGGTTGGATTCCTATTCCTTTTACCTTTATGCTCTTTTGGTATGTTGTTAGTTAATTTACCGCTCACTAAGACTGTTGTCTGACTCAAGGTTTTATGTTCAACTCTTATTACCTTGGGTTGTTCATCCATTTTGGGATGGGCAGACTAGGTAGCAGGTGACATGTGCTGTTCTTAGTTTCCAACGATGCTGATGACGAAGACGAGCTGGAGGCTTGCATATTATTTTCTTACTATATGTACTGGATGTTCCGCTGCTTGTGTAATTCTCTGAGTGATATGTAGTGAGGCTGAATGTATTGACTATTCAGATTTTTGTATCAAACTACTATGAGGCTTATTTGATGCGATTCTGTTCTATGTTGCTTCACTATGTATATTTTTCTCTATTGTATTTTATCCATGCGCTGTGAGTAATACGATAGATTCTGCTGTTTTAACTTACCCCTGACGGTCACCCATGGCTGCCTAGCACACTTTTCAACGCACTATTTCTATGTTTAGTGCAGGGGTCATGGGCGGTCGTCACAGTCTGGGAGGAAGGGATTCTTTCTGGTGGTAGTGGAGTGATAGGGGAGTGTGGGAAAAATGGTAGTAAGGTGATCAAGGTGCTGTGGTGGTGGTCGAATTTGTTTTTGAACCCTAGTTTTAGGCTTGGTCGGAATCTAGGTCGCCACGGCGTCTTTGGTGGTTCGAGTTCCACCAAACTCTGGGGATTTGTAGAAGGAAGGCTGGCGAAGGCGCTGCTGGAAGGTCGGGTACTCTGGTGGTCGGAGGAGCGAGCACGAGGTTGTTCCAGGTTGTTGTTCCTTGTTCCAGGTTTGGGTTGAATGCTCGAATTTGATTTCGAGGGAGAATCGATGTTCTGGTGATCGAGGGTTGGTGCGAAGGTGATAGCCGATATGAGGAAGGCATTGGTGATGACCGGAGATGGTCGAAGCCACCGTGCAAATGCACGATGCATTTTCGTTGTTTTCTGGTGAAGCTTGAGAGCAGAGAAGGTTACTCGAGTTTTTCTCGAGTCATTCGCGTGAGTGACTCGAAGTAGTGGGGAGTTTGGCTCGAAGCTATTGAGGGTGGGCTCGGGTCTTTTGCTTGTTACAGGTTTTAAAACCTGTCTGGTTTTCAGATTTTAAAAATGATTTAAAATTTGAAAACAGGATTTTAAACAAAGTTTAAAGTCAAATTTTTAGATATGGATTCAAATCTAAGTTTGAATCCAGTTTTGAAATAAATTAAGTTTTACAAAAACTCAAATATTTAAACAACTTTAAATGTTAAAGTATATTTTTAAATGATTTGAATTTTAAAATGAATTCGATTTAAACTCTTATAAATTTCTTTTATAAGAAAAATATTTCTTTAACATGAGATTTAAAAGGTTTTTAAATTGTTTAAACTTTGTTAAGGTTAAATTTGTATTCATTTTAAATCTTAAATTTTAAAATGAAATTTGAAATAAATTTGAAAGTAAATTGTTTTAAATGTTTTGTTAATGATAATTTAATAATTAATAAGAGTAAAGTTTTATCTTAAAGTTAATTAGGATTTAATGATTTAGATTCATTAAATTATTAAGATAATTAAAAATGGATAATTAATTAATTTATTTAATTAATGATATGGATGATTAATTAAGTAATTAAGAGTTCTAAATTAATTAATTAAAATTTAAGACTAATTATTTAAGGAATAATTAATTTGGAATTAAAGATCATTAATTAGATAAGATTAGATTTTAAATTAATGATTAGGGATTAATTAATCAAGTAATTAAAGATTAATTAAGTTATAGTTAAAACTTAAATTAATTAAATAATTAGAGGTTAATTAATTGGTTATTAAAGATTTATTAATTTATAATTAATAATGATTAATCTAAGTTTAATTACTTAAGAAAAGTAATTAAAGAATTGTTAATAGTTAATGAAGATCATTAACTAGGATTATTAAATTATTAATTAATGTGATTAGTTTTTAATAAATAATTAGATTGATTAATTAAAGATAATCATTTGTGAAATTGTTTAAGTGTAATTACTTAATGAAGAAATTAAGGAATTAATTACTTAATGTAATTAATTGAGTTTAATTTGATTAGTATAAGTTAATTAATTAAGTTTAATTAATTTAAGATAATCACTGGATGATTTGATAGGTAATTACTTAATGTAATAAATGAAGTGTAATTACGTAGTGAAGTAATTAATGATAATTACTGGATGTAATTAATTGAAGATGATTTAAATATGGAAGTAATTTGGATTAAATTACTTGGTGTAATTAATCAGGGGATTAATTAAGGATAATTAATTATGGAGTAATTAATTTATTTAATGAAGTAATTAAGGGTAGTTAATTACTGGATGTGATTAATCAAGAGTGATTAATAAATGTTGTTTAATTAAAGATTAATTTCTTAACGTAATTAATTTAAATAGAATAATTAATTTAAATGTAATTAGGGATCATTAATTTATATAATTAATGATGTAATTAAGGGTTGATTAATTAAGACTAATAAATCAATAATAAGTGATTTTGAGTAATTAATTAATGTAATTAATTAAGGATTAATGTAATTAATTATAGTTAATTAATAAATAGAGTAATTACAGATTAATTACTGTATTTGGTTAAGAATAATTGATTTGTGAAATTAATTAAAGGATAATTACTCCAATCTAATTAAAGGTTAGTTAATCAAGGATGATTAATTAAGATGGAAATTAGAGAATGATTAATTAATTGATTTGTAATTAATTAATGGTTAAGTAAGCAAGATTTATAATGATGAAGTAATTAATTTAATTTACTTTAAATTAATTAGAGAAAAAGGTAATTAATTTAATTCATTTTAAATTAATTTTAAATGGTGTGATTATTAATCCTCGCTTATGTATGATGGATGATATTGATTTGCCTTGAATGATTTGAAATCTCATATATGAGATAAGTAATGCTATGTGATATGGATGCTTTGGTTAAAGTGTGTTGATAATATGGATTATCTATTTATGATGATAAGTGAATTATCTATTTGTGATATTGTGAATTATCCATCTGTGTGTATATGGATAATGAATTGAATTGTTTTAACTTTAAAACAACTTGGCCTTAAAAGATACGTTTTGGATTTCGATGTGACCGGGATCGGGTTTCCAGATTTGGATATCCGAAAACCACATCGATCCAAATTAACGATAGGTCGTGAATCTTAAGTGAAGATGAAGATTCAGAGTGCAAGGGTTATTGTCGTTAACTCTGAGGGTGTTTCCAATATGAGTGTAACGAGATAATGCCTTCGGTTTCGTTCGAACCCAGAACGAACTTGTATGGATTGAATGCTTTCAGAACATCGTCAGGTGGACGATGAGCATTCTAAGTGATGTGTTCTGATAAGGTAATCGTAGCCTCAAGCCTCATCAACCGGGAATAGCTAAAACAAGGGAGGTGCAGCAAGGCTTCGTGGGTAGCACCCATTTGAGAGCGAGATATACCCCTGTCTAGATGTCCCTTATATTTCGGCTGTGTGGGCAGTTGTGAGCTCCAACTGCTGGGGTTGTCTTGTTCGGGATTGTCCAGTAAGGGATGGTTCCGGCTTTGTGTTGCAGGGGGTCGGGAGTGATCCTCGGTACGGTGATCTAGGCCACGTACTATGACGGGCGGTACCCCAATAGCCCTGCCATTGTATGGAATCCAATCTCCAATAAGCGCCGTACGATTTAGTTGTGCCCAACTATGTTGGAACGTGAGATGTAAGCATTCCAGCTATTTCTGTATTTTACTTGAAAACCCTAGACCTATTATAATATCACTGGATTTTCTATCAAATGTTTGGTTAGCATAAGGTAAAAACTTACCCATGTTTATGTGTGGGAAGTCTTACGTGACACCTTTTGTTTTCAAAGGCTTTCAAAGTTAAGCAACTTTAACCTGTTACTCACACGAGACCCATGTCTGACCCGGAGTTTATTCTGTTTTTCTTAAACTCTCGGGTACTCAAATTTTTATGAGTAGCCAAGGGATTCAGGTTAGCTTTGACGATTTGTGGAGTAGCAATGGAGCAGGAGGCTTCAGCATTATAGATATGTATAGTGTTCCGCTGTGTTGGTATCTCTGTGTAGTTTCTCTGTATTGTATTTGAGTTATATTAACTAAACAGGTGTTTATAACTATCTAGTATGTGATGTATTATCTGTGTAACTCTGATTGATGTTGTATACTATGTAATATTTATGTGATTAATATAATTTATTCGTTCCGCTGTTGAGATTCTGATGTTGTTTCTTCTTTCTTCTCTATCTTTTCTCTTTTCTACCCCTTTCTTTCTTCAAGATGATACGACTTTCTGGTGATAGAAAGTTGGGTCGTCACAGCTGTTTACTATACATTTGATTATAATCTATACACATTTATCAGAGTTATATATACACATCAGGAATAAATAATCATTACAGCAGAATAACATGATGCAGCGGATAATAATAATGGTAATATACCAAAACTTTGTCTTCGTTCTCCAGAGAATAGTCTTCAATACGCTGAAAAAACTCAGAACTGACCCGAGCATAATGAAAAGACAAAACACTCGAGTCAGGACTAAAATACTCTTATGTAAGTCAAATCAATATCATAAATATGAGTGTAATAACTTAAGAGATGTTATGGGATTTTCCATCTCCTAAGGATTCGTTAAACTATTTATATATAATAGTATACGCTATAATAGATAATGTCTATCAGTAAAATAAATATCAAAATAGCGTTAAGGCTTTACATTGATCCACCTTAACACATTATACAGTTTTAAACCAAAGTCGTAATGGGCTCGTATAAGGATAAATATGACAAGGCACAAGAGGCAATGCCCAAGGTAGGATTCTACCAGTTTACCCTTTCTGGCTGGTCGTAACCCATCCGTGGCCGACCGCGACAATCAATTCAACCGACAAAAGATGCGCCCATCGAATACGAAATCACAATAGTAATATGAGGGATCAACGTCGCTAGAGGTAGCTAACCTCAATGGCCAGGCATAGGCTCCTATTTTAGTCATTTTAATTATAACATTAGTGTCAAGGCTATCCATCACCGTTCTCTTACTTAATTCCAGTAAACGTTCGCCAATTCAACCACTACATTCTGGATATCATCCACCGCGTAAAAAGTTGTCAAAGTGGTTCCAATATTGATAGAGAGTATGCCAATAAGAGGCCCCCGTCTCTTTAACAACCAAACGTTGTTTTACACACCGGTTGGTACTTTTATATTTCGAAAACAATTCATACTTGATATCAAAATATCATATTCGCTTCAAAATCAAATCCATTTCGAAATCATCATATTTACTCAAAAATCATATCCATTTCGAAATCATCATATTCGCTTCAAAAATCATATTTTACTTCAAAATGTCAATTCAATTCGATATATCGATTTTACTTCAAAATTTGTTTCGAATAACAATTTAGGTTATAACTTCACTTTAACCCAATTAGTATTTAAATCTCATATATAAATACAAACATTCCACCCTTTTCACCAGCTTGAATTTTTAGAAAATGGTTTAATTAGTTTTAAAATAATTAAATAGTTAAAATAGTTTAATAGAAAATAGTTTGAGTATTAAAAATGGTTCATATAGTAAAATAGTTTGAATAATCAAAATAATTTGAATATTTAAAGAATATAGATTTTAAACCGTTTATACTAAAAATATTCATTTAAAAATATTAATTTTAAGTCAAACCGATTCACTTTCCAAATTTCCCAATCAAATCAGTTCCAATTTCCATTTTGATTTAATCGATTGAATTTCGATTTCAAGTCGAATTTTACTTCGATTCCGAATTAATTTCAATGCCAATTCAAAATTAATTTCAACTCCAATTCTAAATTAATTTAAAATTCCAATTCCAATCTCAAATTAATTTAAATTCCAATCTCAAATTTAAACCGTTTCGATTCATATCAATTACGAGTTCGATTTCCAAAATAACGACTCAAAACACTTAAATCAAATTTTCCTTCAATATTCAATTTAAAAATCCAAACCTTCAAATATTTTTAAATTCCGAGCTCAATTTCGAAATATCGTTTTATATCACTTTTACTTAGCAATATTCTAAAGTTCGAGTAAAAGTCCAATCTTTTAAAACAAATCAATTTTCTGAAATTCACATCATGTTTCTATTATAACTTAAAAATCTCAACTTCGATTATTTAAACAATTTTGTTTCAAATTTAAATTTTAACATTCCGAGTTCCAATTCAAAAAAAATTTGATTTCCATAAATTCGATTTTTTTTCTTTAAATCAAATCATTTAAATAATTTCAAATCAAAATTTTAAAATCATTTAATTTAACAAACCCGGTGTCCGTATATAATTCTCTATCCTATGGCCAAGTGAATCAATTATTTCAATTTAATTCCAAGGATGGATATATATCATTTCAATCCAAAATAAATGCCATATGTATATATCATTTCAACCTATTTCTTAATTTATTCGAAATAATTCGATTTATAGTTTTATATACTGTAAATAATATACAGGATGATAATAGGATATGTCGAAATAAATAAACATCCAAATATCAACCAATAGAATCCATCACAACCAATCATCCAAACAGTCAATAAAATACACAACAATTTCATAATTATCAATATCGGGTATTTTACTAGCAATTAAATTCTAATTTAATTTAACTATCAATTCAAATCCTATCAGTAAATTCAAATGTCAATTTAATTGTCAATTAATTTATCAAGCAATAATCAATAAATTCACTTCACGATATAATTCAACTACATAGAAAAAAATATTTTAGTACTTGTGAGCGCGTATAAACACACACCGTTTTATTTGAAACTGAAATTATTCCAGCTTCAAATAAATCACAATCTGACTCCAAGCTGTAGACGGCGTTGATATGGCTGCACTGCAACTCATTCCGCTCGAAACAAATCTCATACGGAGAAGATATGATTTAATTAATATCGATATAATTTAAATTTTAATAACACTAATTTACAAAATAAACTAAATAAAAAAAAATGCACGCTAGCTCTCTTCCTCTCCTCCTAGTTACGTACAATGTCAGGCACAACACGATCCTTCTCCTTAAGGCAAAAATCGCGACTGCTTTGTAAACTTTATTTTTTGCAATCGCCAGAGCACGTCGTCCCAGCCTAGCCGCCACCGTCTCCAGCCAAGTAGTCGCCGCCTCCTAGCTCCTTGCGCATGCCTAGATGAAGCTCAAAACCTAAACCTAGGCGGGATGAACTCCAGCAGATCCAACCCAGTCGCCTCGATTCTTCCTACGCGCGGCTATGTCGCTCGACCTCGTTCCGCCTGCAATAGTTCGCCTACACGCGATCGATTCTTTTTTTTCTTCATTCGATTCATTTTTTTCTTTTTATTTTTAGAAGCCATGATTCAAATAAGGTGGAGGGAGATAAAGTGGGGCCGCTATGTACCACATTGAAAATAAAAAAAAGTAAATATATATTATTATATTTGAAAATATCTAGCTACTAAACGCTTGAAATTCTCGAACTCCAAACAAAGCATGCCACTTGGCGTTTATAATGTTTTATCCCCATTCCGAACGCAATGGAATTAGTCTCGAGGCCTAGTTCGATCGTACGTGGAATATCGCTTTTCAAAATCAAATATTTTATTTAAATTTCTACGCGTTTCAAGCTCGCACGGCCAAACGAAAAGTCCAATTGCTACAAAACTTGGAATCCTACAATAATTCACTATTACGGATCCGATGAAACTGGTTTCATCAAAATCTGAGACAGTGGCCAAAGTGGCTATTTTAACACGTAAATTAAAATATAAATTTTCAATTTCTAATTGTTCACTTTTTAAATTCAATTTTAAAAGTAAACGATCTTCATTCGTATTTATATAAAATTTTGAATCAATCTCCAATGCCATTTTCATTCATATTAAATTCGAAATTCAATTATTCAAATAATTTCTAATATTAAATTTAAACAATTTAATTATCCAATAACTTACAACATCAATTTAAATAATTTAATTACTCGATACAACAATACTATAAATTCATTAAATTTTATTTTTAACCAATTTTATTTAATAATTATATCAAATCCTATAATTTAAAACAGTTAAAAAAAATTACAGGTCATTACACATTGAAAGAAAATCAAAAGGAACAAAAAGATAATAGTGACGGTGAGGTGCATTTTGGTTAAGGATTTGATTGCAATGCCTTATGTGTGGATAAAGGAAAATATAAAGATTTATTGCTTGACTCAACTGCTTGTTTCCACATATGCAATCAAAAGGAAGCGTTTATTGGTTACGAAAAGCAAGATGCTAAGGTGAAATCTACTAATGCTGGAGATATGCATGTTAGGGCATAGGTTCAGTTAACGACATACCAACGTCATGTCTACAACAATTTAACACAATTTTCAAACTATTTACCTATGACTTGCCAATGCTAATTCCTCGATGAAGTGGTGACATCATACATTTACCGACGCATAGCTTACACCTTTGTCACTCCTTTTCAAATTGCATAAAACGAACTTTGTTGGCATTATTTTGATTCCATGCCAACGCCAATATAGATATATTTTTGTAGAATTATGTTGCATTTGGCTCATTTCAACATAAACCATAACATAATATCATTTTAGTCAAGCTGGTTGTTCCAAACATGCGATATTATCAATATACATCGTCAGAGGCAATAATCTATCATTACAAGAAATTATTGAAAAGTCGTATTACCAGGGTCGAACATGGCGAAATACAAACAAAATAATCAACAGTAAATGTAACGGAAATTATAAAAGAATACACAATCGATTTTATATTATTTCGAACCCCATCCTACGACCAGTACCAGAGCTCTACTGTGGATTTTAACTAATTCAAATGATATCACTTCACCTTAAGGAACATGTTTTCTACCGCTTGAAAAACAGAATAGGACTTCAACTCCTTGCTTGAAGATCTACGATAGGATTTCAACTTCTTCTTTTATAAAGAAAGTATTTCACAATAAACCATGTCTTCAATACATCGATTTGTTAACCATAAAATACGATTTCCTATTATCCTCACAAATAAAGGAGACTGAATATGCAAGGGGTAGGATTGTTTATAACTAGATTATAGTTGGTAGGAATGGTGGAACACTAGTTTAGACGTTGCTTATGAAAGAGATTTGGGAACTGGAAAGCGGTTAGCAATATAAGAGAAAAACAAGAGCATAGAATGTAAATTCATGTGTTGATTGCTTTGGGAATGATGGGGGATTTATTAAAGAGTGTTTGGATGTGTAAAAATAGCCACATGATCGAGGGAAACATTACATAAGAGATGTAAGAAGAAAGAAGTTGCAACCTTTCAGCTTTGTGCTTGCAATGTCATTTCAACAATGTAACCGGTTGACCGCTTCTTTTGGGACCAGTCATCCGATTAGATAATTCTGAAAAAATTACTGAAGCTTTATATGTGTATCAGGAAACTTCACAAAAAATTAAGGTCAAAACTTTAAATTTATCATTTTCATATATATATATATATTCAAGAGAGATTGCACTTATTTTATCACTGTTCTGTTACAAAAATATATAATTATATTTTCAATAGAATAAAATTTAAACATACAATATGTAGTTTGAAGAATATATGTACAAAATTTCATAGAAAAATATCGAGGTAATATTTTATATAAATTCAAATTAGTTCTCGAATTCACTAAAATTATAGTTTGCAAAAGTACTTTATACAAAAACTACTTTCTTTAAATTTTTAAAATTCCAAACAAAATGCGGAAAAAAAATATTTGATGATTTACAAGAGATAATTGATGATGTGTGAAATTTTGGAGTTATTTTTGGATCATTTTTTAGGTTTTAACAAATCTATTCTACAAAGACTCAATATAAACTATATAAAAGAACATATTCTATTTATAGCTCTTTAATCGACATTCTTGTGCTCCAATAGATTTGTAAACTCCTATTATCGATTTTGAAAACTCGTCGACTCCTTTATAGCTTCCTTCACTCCATTTTGGACTTTGTACATATACATACATACATATATAGAGACATTTGTGCTTGTATATTTTATAACTCCATACCTCGCATCTTTATGTCATATCAACTTATTAATATGTTAAAACTTGATAAACTCCTCGGTAGCACTGTTATATGGTTGTATCATCAAAATACTGAAATCATGTTCCAAAACATAAAATTTAAGTTACTACTAATTAATATATACTCTCCATATATCAATGTATTCCGCCTATCAGTCTGTCTAATTTTTCATCCCTTTTGTCATCAGCAAAAAAGAGCAGAAAATATAGGATGTAGAGAATACATATTTTTATTTAAAATTATAGGGAGCATTTTTCTATATATCGAATGTTTAAAATATTTTAACTTTTTGGCCTAATTATGCTCTTAATATACTGTTATTTTCTAAATTCATAAGTATCAAACATTATCTTCCAAAATTGAAGCTTAATGGTACCTAACTAAAATTTAAAAGACTAGATCAACATTTTATTATCGAGGATAAATGAAATGAGTTAGATTTACCGAATTTGTTAATGTCCCTATCCCATAAAAGCTCAAATTTTCATCAAATGTATGGAACATCCGCATTTTCGAATTTATCTCTTGTGTTTATTTTCCTTAGGTATCTATAGGAAATAATATTTGTTTTGGTACTCACTTCCTAGTTCCTAGATTAGATCCAGGGTTTTATATACCTTGGTGATCTTCACTAACCATTGGAGAACAAAGAGGATAAATCTAGTAACGAATCTGAAGCAAAATGGGAGACTTTGGATAAGAAGGCTAGAGAATGTGATGCTTCATATTATTGCTAATGAAACATCTACTTATTCAATTTGGAAGAAATTGAAAGGAATTTATGCAAAGAACTCTACAACAAACAAGGATCTTTTAACGAGAAGACTAGTAAATCTAAAGTTTAAGAAAGATGGGTCAGTTGGAGTGCATCTTAATGATTTTTAAGCAATTGTAAATCAATTGACTACTACAAATTTACAAGGTGGATTGTAACAACCCGAATTCCAATGGGTCCGGATTTTTTGCAAAAATGCTAAAACCCAAGCCACTGAAACCCGAGTTGATAATCTGGTATCCTGCAAATAGGCAAAGACAAATATATCAGAGCTAAATTAAATATCTCACAGCAGAATTGACTAAAATATAATAGTAAGTAAATTCTCACCAATATAATAACACTTTCTAAACAAGTGTCTTAAAGCTAGGAAGTCTCTGCCATCTACCTAACTTGTAGGATGTTATGAGGAGGAGGTCAGAACTAAATTTCTGGTGAATGAATAAATTATATACTTCTAGGCTTAATTCTACATATATCGTTTTATTTCCATTTACTCTTATATTAGGTTCATTATGTTACAATACTCTCGCCTCTGTTTGTAAACCATGCCCATCTACTCCATAGTAGATTAAAACCTAATAACTAATATATACATATATGTAGCTATATACCCAATGACCATATTGGTCCTAGGTGCCACCCATGGTACCTTCCGTATCCTCCTCGAAAAGGGCTCCATCGTCATGCTTCGAGAGCGTTCCGTAACTACATCTGTAAAGGACTGCTTCGTAAGGCCTACAATACAGATGCTCCATCGTCTTGCTCCGTAGCTATATCTACAAAAGACTGCTTCGTAAGGCCTACAATTCAAATATTCCACTACTTACTATGAAAACGTAAATCGTGTAGCGACCCATCGTTTCGTACCCATTGAGTTGATAATAAATCACTCCCGTTCAACCCAAATTGTACGAAAAAGAGCGAATAACTAGGATAAAGAAGAAGAAAGAAGTAAAAGGAAAAATAGAAAACAACAACACATAATCTCACAAATGCAGCGGAACAAAATATAATATATAATAACAGATTTTAAATACAAGAACTGTACTGTTAATATACATCCCATTATCATAGTACAATAGACAACAATTAATCTGGACAGTTTAATAACTTGTCCTCACATACATAACATACTCAGCGGAAATATAAATCAAATATGGGGATACATCTCTGTCATCCAGCTTGTCTCCTGAGCTCCATAGCATCATATCCTGAATCTGTAATACTCTGTCTGACCCGAGCATTATAATAAAATAACACTCGAGTCGATCTGGAAAACCAGCGTGAGAAAACACACTCAATTTGAATTATTACTATTATTTTCAAAATCCGTTGAAAAACAAAGGTATCTCGTAACACCACGGCACACATAAACACGACGGGTTTTTACCTTACGATAACCAAAACATTTTTATCAAAATCGTCTAATATTATAATAGTGTCTAAATCAAGTAAATAGAAAATAGCTGAAATGCTTGCATCTCACATTTCAGCATAGTTGGGCACAATAAAAACCGTACAACACTTATTGGAGATTGGATTCCATACAATGACTAGGCACTAGGGTACCACCTATCACGGTACACTTCTAGAAAAATGTACCAAGGACCTCGCCGGGATCCCCTACAACACAAGACCGGCCTTATCCCTAACCTGGATAGAACCAAATATGTTATCACCCCGGGTGTTCCTACCCTTATTGAGAGCTCTTTCGCATGCACCACCGTATCCATAATATATAATATATCCGACAGTATCTAGAAAGGTGATAACATACCCTAATTGGGTGCGACCCACTTAGCCTTGCTGCTTAACCCCTGATTTTTAGTCATTCCGATTAATGAGGCATGAGGCTACGATTACCATTCAAGAACAATTTTCACTTAGAATGCTCATCGTCCTCCAATGACGATGTTCTAATAGCATTCGTCCATACAAGTTGTCCTGGGTCTGGACAAACCGGATCACCGTCTTCTCTGTCTTCACGGCATCCATTCGTAACGTTCAAACCGGATCGAAGTGGTTTTCGAATAATAAAATCCGATCCTGGTCTCTTCGAAACGATTAACGAAATTGGCCAATATTGATAGTCGGTTATTTATTATCAATACAACATCCATAAGCAATCACTAGGCCATTATTTGTAATTTCTTCCAAAATACTAATTTCAAAATATCTTTACAAAGATATACGTTCATCTCTTCCAATATTTCAATATTCGAAAACAATTTCAACTATTTAAATCCATAATAGGATAATTCCAAACCATCTCGATACTTAGAAATATTTTTTTCCAATTCCATTTATAATTCAATACTTTGAAATTTATTCTATGATAATAACCTCATAATTAAAATATTTCAAATCCATCCAGTCCAACACTTAGAAAATACCCTTAAGTATAACTTCTCAAAAATCATTTTTTTCAATACTTATAAAATATTTCATTTATTTTCCTATTTGCTCAAATCCCTTACAATTCATCTGTAAGTTCCTTATCTCATTTCTTTTATGAATTCTATTTCATTTTTCAAAGTTCATTATTATTTAACTACTTCGGAAGTTTTCTTACTTTTTCCCCAAATTCCGTTTTGAGAATTCTCTTATAAATCCCCTATACTGAATAACCCCATTTCCAGATTTCCGAGAAGATTTATAAATAAATTTTAAAACATTACAAAACTCTATATATATATAATAAGTATTTAAAAGAATAATAATAATTTATTTTTAAGACATGTTCAAATAATTATCTAAAATATTGAAACTCTTTTTTTCTATAACATCACTTTTCAAGCAGGTTTAAAATTTTAGGATTTATTAAAATAAATATTAAGTATTTGAAAAATTCACTTTTCGATGTATTTCAATTCTACTAGTCAAAAATTGCATAGTTTGGTAAAAAAAACTTCTCTATTTAAAAAAAACTTAATTTCTTAGTAATAAAATATATTTTCAAAATCTCAATAACCAAATAATTTATAGATTTCCCTCGATTCATCCACATCGATTTCATTCCAATTCTCCTAACCATTTCTACTTCAAAATAGTATCCACTATTTTTCTCTCACTCTATTTCCATATTCTAATATAAATTCTTCCTGTAATTTATATTTCCAATTTATTGTCTAATATCGATTTCCATTATTTATAAACATCGTTTATAAATTTTATAAAAATAATCTCATTTATAAAATCCCATTTTATAAATTCAATTCCTTATAAATCCAATTCATTTCGGCCAATCTATTTTTAATATCGATTTCAACTTCTTTCCATATTTCCCAGAAATATCATTTAAAAATCCATCGTTTAAAAATCCATTATATAATTTATTTTAAAATCTCTATTTAAAATATTTTTACGAATAGTTAAATACAACCCAAAATCAATTATTGTTTTTATCCAAATCAATTTCTTAAAAATAATCCAAATTTCGATATAAATATTTTTACATTCAAAATCCCTTTAAAATTTCAAAAATAATACTTATGGTATTTTAAATACCAAAAGTTAGGCCAGTGCTACTATTGCATCCAATAATTCACATCACAACAATAATCTATAACAGATTATTTTAACACATCATATATTATTATATATGAAAAATACTGTAACGACCCGTAAATTTTAACGGTTTTAATAACGTAATTAAACTGAATTTTTGTGAACTTTTAAATAACTGAATTTGGAAATGAACAATTGATATTTGGAATACGTCTATATAAACATAGCAAATGGTAAATTTTCATCAGAAAATATAGAAGTTTATTTTGTTGTATAATTTTATTAAATTTAAATCAGTTAATTATTTGATGATAATAAAATATTTCTCAAACCACTTGTATATAAGCCAAATTACTACAAAATAATGTAGAAATTTCCAATTAAATTTTCTCAAATTAATATATGCACAAAAATGACCATTTTGCCCCTATATGAAGATGAATATATGACGATTTGAAAATAATTTGAATTTTGGTTTAAACATGTTAAAATACCCGATATGATCATTTATTTAATTTAATTTGATTAGATTAAATATGGTGGTAAAAATATGCACATTACGTGCATATCACCCTATCCGAAAACCACTTCGAACCAATTTACGAGTTCGAAATTGAAGACATGTTAAATACTATAAAGTTTAAGGTAGGGATATTTATAATGGAAGAACTGCTTGTCGATAATTTTAGAATAGCTCCTGAGGTAAATAAATAGTAGTGGTTCCTTCGTTTTGGGATCTTTGTATGCAAGGACTACTCGCTACGAATCCTAGGAGTAATTCTTGACAAGAGTGGTAGGAGAGTGCCTTCGGTTTGTCTTATTCGTAGGCAACTTGTATGGATAGATGTTTGACATTGTATTTCTAAGATCACAGTTCATTGAGCTCTACAAACGTATATCTGTTTGGTGGTGTAGAAGGTAAGCCCTCTTATACTTAACACCCTTCTCTGAGACGTACGAGCTTAGAGGTTGTACTTTTGTGGAAATCAATAGTGTGTTGTTGGAAATGGCAATGTGGCATTTTAAGTGAAATTGTTCTCGGAAAGGTAAAAGTTACCTCTAGCCTCACACCCCGGAATTGAGAAACAAGGGTAGCTTTAAGGCTAAGTGGATCGCAACCATTAGGGTATGATATCACCTTTCACTACAAGAAAATTTGTTATTAGTTGCATAAACAGTAGTGTTTCAAGCTATATGCCACCTTTGGTCATTCAAAATTGTAAAAATAAGCGTAGAAACGCAACCAAGCTCTCTCGCCAACAATTCACTAAAATTTGGCAAAAAAATTTATATGGCCGCTCTTTATTTCTTTTACTCCTCCGCAACCCTTAATATTTTTTCCTATCTCATCCCTTTAGAAGAACGAAGAAAATTCACAAAGGAAGAATCTTCTTTGAATCAGATTCAATATTTCCTCTCTCATCCTCTTTCGTTAATCATCAACCGTGGTTATTAGTCACGAAATCCCTGGTCATCTTCATCTTCCAAAATTGCCTTGCCTCTGGATGCTATTTCACTCTATTAAACCAAATCTAGGACCGCCTTTCTCCCTCTCACCCTTGTTATGCGATAATTCCACCATTCTCTAGTCAATTGTAATTGACCCCCTCTCTCCACCCTCCTTTAGAACCATTGATACATTTCTTTTTTGTGGGTACTGTATTTCTCCGGTCGACTGTAAGCTCATGACACTTTTCTACATAGGCCTTAGCAAAATCTAACCTTCAAGCTTCACGAGGTATGAACTGCTTACTCTCTCTCCGTCATACTTATATTCGAATTAGAACTATTCTGTGCTTGTTTAGTTATCCTGAATTTCGATTGAATATTGCTGGAAATGACGGTGATACATGATTTAATTTCGGTTGTTGAGTTGATTTTACTTTATGTATTGTTAGGTTGAGCGATTGAATTGTTTGCCATAGTATGCTAATTGTTGGATGGAAGCCTTAAAATAGTTTATGTTACATAATTTAGGCGAATGAGATTAGGAAAAACTTACGTATGATCCATTTTCAATATGACATTCTTATTGCTTAACCGTTGCATGTGCTAAAAAAGTGAAACTTTCTACTACTAAAAAATAAGAGCACCTCCAATGGCAGATGACGTCAATTAAATTCTATACAGATGATCATCTTCTACATCTACATTTACTGAAATTATAGGTATCAAACTAAAGCTTGAATATAAATATAAGTACTACGTACGTAGAAAAACTTATGGAAAATCTATTCTCATCAAATAGCTATCTGTATGTTATTTTGGAAAACTTAGAGCACAACTCATTATGCTATAGGTAATCAATCCGTGCATACCACTGGCATGTTGCCTAAACGAATAGGAGTAAATATAAAACTAAAACTTAGCATGTGTTATCTTATCCACATATACAATAATTAGCAAGTATAATAAACCTCGATTATACCAGTCATATCACCAGTAAAAGATACCATAACCATTTCCGTTTTCTTTAGAAAACCAGAATATAGCGGGTTCCATTATTAATGCATATGTGAGTACGTAACCACGTCAAAGATAAACTGCTCCTATAGTGTTTGTGTCAGTAGGCAATCTCGTCAAAGATGAAACTACTCTCTTTGATCAGCTATGCATATATTTATAAAGTCAGATGAAATAACCACGAACCAAGTGGCGTGAAGCTGGAGCTTCCCTCATAGGAGGTTGCTGCAAGACAACCTCATAACAGTGTACAGATGCAAGCCAATTTAGTACTAATCAGTCTATGTGAATGTTAAAATTAACTAAGTTTTATTGATATTTGTTAACTGAGTTTATACAATATTAATCAAGAAACCATATAGTAGGATTAGTAAGAACTAGCAGTTGAACTCTACCTTGTTGCTGCTGCTGTTTTTCTTCTTCTTCTTTTGGGGAAATTGGTCTGAGCTGGTAACTAACAGAGTATGACTATTGTTTGTTTAATTCACTAAATTAATTCAATCAGGATGTGTATAGTAGATGAATATTGCTCAACTTAACATGCTTAGCTATATAAAGAATACAACATACATTATTTAACCCTTTAGTGTTTGATAGTAATTCGTTGCTTATGCCATGTTCCCTAGTTTCAGTAGGAGTAGTCGATTTAGTTTGCAATTGTAGGAGCTTGATTTTGGTCGTTGCTCGAAGAAAATGTCAGGGGAATCCTATGAGAAAGAGATGAAGATAAATATGTCAAAAGTGTAGGGTGTATAAAAGTACTGTTAGGTTTATATTGGTTAAGTAAAAAAGTTGGGGTGGATGGAATTTTTTGGATTTTGATTTGATAAGTTCATCTCAAATTGGTGGCCTAAGAATAAATTATAGTTGTGGGAATTTTGTAGCAAGAACCAAGTGACTTTATTAGTTTTATATCTGGTTTGTGAGTTACCTTGCTAGTCGTGAGTATATGCCAGGTTTTTTTCTATTCTATTTTAATTTTATTCTTTCCGGATGCAAAAAAGAGATGGGATTTTCTAGTTTGGTGCCAAATCCAAACTCAGAAGCCGTGCCTTCCTAATGTTTGTATACCTCTGTGTTCCATGGGTTATAAAATTTGTTTATGCATCTTAATACCATGTTCATAATCTTTTTTCTTATTTTTATTTTTTACTTTTATTGTGTTGTCATACTGGTAAAAACTGATGCATTGACTACTAATATGGCAGTTGTCCAATGTTTTCATTGAACAATTGTACAATGTTTTCATTACTATTCTGTATTATCTTCTTTGGACAAATAATTTGAAGGTTACAGGTTTTTACTAGTCATATATTACAAGGAATTACTTGTTAATATGTTCTACAGTTGTTTCAGTTTGTTTAATTCTACCCAGTAGGAAAAGAATTATCTTTTCACCCACACATGCAAGCATTTTTGAGTAACTATCTAATGGTCATTTCTCTAGTTAGCAAAACAACATCTGTCAAATCCATTCTTCAAAAATGGCTTGTTTTATGAATCAACTAAACATTGTGCTAAAATCTAGAGTGTTTTAAAAATTAAATAAGTGGTCTAAAATATTTAACATCCATGTATTCAGTGATTTTCCAACATTGGGTAAAGCATGGTCAGATATTCTCATGTGGTTCTTTGCAAATTTTGAGAACAAGCTTTTTTTGTGTTATTTTGCGACGCAACGTAATTTTTCCTCTTTAAACACTTTGTAGAGATAGGAATTGTTTGATAAATCCGGTCCTTTAACTTTAAAACTTAAACATTAAAATCTCACTATCATTTTCCTTCAGAGAATGGGAAGATACATAGTTTCAATTTTATTATTATCATGCTTAAGGCCTGTTTGGATGACAATAAATAAGTTGCTTTTTTGCTTATAAAAGGCAAAAATTTAAAAGTCAATATGAATAAACAAAATCTACCAACTTTTAAAAGTCACTTTTCGACTTATTTCAAAAGCAATTTTTTTTTGCTTTTCGACTTACATAAGTCGATTTTTTATATGAGAAAATTCTAAAAACATATATTTTCAAAAAAATTCAAAAAAATTTGAATTTCAAATTTCAAAATTCCAAAACTAAAAATTCAAATTTCAAAATTCGAAAATCCAAAAAATTTCAAATTTCAAAATTAAAATTTCAAAATTCGAAATTTCAAAAAATTTAAAATTTCAAAATTGAAATTTCAAAATTTAAAATTTCAAAATTCAAATTTCAAAATTTCAAATTTCAAAATTCAAATTTCAAATTTCAAAATTTCAAATTTCAAAATTTCAAACTTTCTAAATTTCAAATTTCGAATTTCAAATTTCAAATTCAAAATTTCAAATTTCAAAATTTCAAATTTCAAATTTCAAAATTCAAAATTCAGAATTTCAAAATTCAAAAGTTCAAATTTTCAAATTTCAAATTTTCAAATTTCAGATTCAAAATTTCAAATTTCAAAATTCAAATTTCAAAATTCAAAATTTCAAAATTTCAAATTTCAAATTTCAAAAATTCAAAAATTCAAAATTCGAAAATTCAAATTTCAAAATCTCAAGGTCTCAAATTTGAAAATTTCAAATCAAAATTTCAAAATTTTGAACTTTAAAATTTAAAATTTCAAAACTTTGATCTTTAAAATTCGAATTTTTAAAATTTAAAATTTTCGAATTTTGAACTTTAAAATTTCGAAATATTAAAATTTGAAATTTTCAAATTCAAAATTTTACAATTTAAATTTTCAAAATTTCAAATTTGACTTTTTAAACTTTTTTCCTTTCAATTTTGACTTGTAAGTCAAAAGTTTTCCAAACATACTTTTTTACTTTTTTACTTTCTAAAAGCAAAAGGACTTTTGAAATAAGCAAAAGTCTCCTTCTTGAACTGGTTTCAACTCTGTTTTTTTTCCCTAGTCAATGACTTTAGAGTTGTGAAAATTTGATATTTATAGATGCAACTATTTGAGTGAATGTTGCTGTGTTGAGTAGTTTCAGCTATCTGTTACAAGGTTTGAACTTGTTATCTTACCTTTACTTATCCTATAACAAGTCAGTGTATTATCTATGAGCAACATGCATTAGTTATTATTTCTCCAGAACTATTCACAAGAGCTGTCTGTGCATCTTTATAAAGTCTATACCATCCACACACACACCTGCACGCGTGCACGTGTTGAAAGGTTGGGTGGGGGTATTTCATTGAAATTGATAGAGGTAAAAGTAAAATATAATTTATACAAGTTAAACATATTCTCGTGAAAATCTGTTTAGTCTTGGGATATTTCTAGTAGATTACCAAATTTTTTATCATGCTTCCGTTTTCTTCCATCGTTAAGCTCTATGACTACAACTATATGACCTGAATTCATTGTCACTTAAAATCCACCTTGTGAACTCCTTCATGACCAGTTAATAAGGTTGACTCCTAATCTTATGTTATTAAAATCTGTTTTATTCTTCAGGCAAGAGATGATGATGTATCTGGTAGTCCTATGGTTATGATCAATGAAGCATTGAAGAGCATCATTACAGAAGCAAAAAATTTAAGGACTGCTTTCGATATTTCACTTCCTGTAAGTCGGTCTGCTGATGCAGCTATAAATGCTTCCACCTATGAAACTTTTACGAAAGTACTGACAAAGTGGACCCGGTTTGTCCTAAGCTTATATTATATGTTTATAGAAGTCAAACTATTATATCTTTTTCCTAGCCAACTTGATACTTGAGAATGATCACATCTGAAAAATATTTGCATTAATAATAGGGCCTTACAGGACTACCCCAATCTCCTATCAGAGGTGTAGAAAGGCATGGACTGCTTGGAGTTCCCTGTCTGGAGTTCCCAGCCATTGTTCATTGCAATATCAAGTCTACAAATATCTTGCTCAACAATGAATATGTGGCCAAAATTGTAGATTTTGGAATTTCAAAAATGTCCGCTGATTCGGAGTATAGTTGTTTTGCCGATACACATGGATACATGGCTCCTGGTATGTTTTCTGATTTTTTCCCATAATTTATAATTTTTTATATATTTGCATGTATGGTATTTCTTTTGAGTCTACTTGGAATTTTATAATCTTCTGATACAAAGGACATGCACACATGTTGTTTATACTTTATAGTATATCTTTTGTTTGAAAGGACAAAGAATATACTTTCATAATCTTTTGGGTCTACTTGGACTTATGCTTTGCTCATGTTGTTGGATTCACCATTCTACCAAAGGAGGGTTCGTAAGTGTGCAAAATTGATTCCTACTATTTAAGCTCAAGAAAGGACTTTATTTCATTTTTTTATAACTTTGATAATTTATATGACATCATTTATAGTAGGATATACTTGTATAATGTTGTAGATGTTTGATCTCATATTTGAAGTCCTACGAGTTAACGTAATTGTTTGACTATCTGTTGTTCTTTCACTTGTGTAGGCATCAGACTTTTGAAGAGAGCAAATTTGGACTTGATGATGCTAGCTTTCACTTGTGTATGCAACAAAGAATTATGGGTAATCAAATGTTTTGTTAGCACTAGTTAGATATAACATTTATTAGTACCCGATATGTAAATTTGTATACAAATGGTTATTGTATGTGAGTTAGGTCATTTTGTCGAAAAACTATTGATTGGAATGGTTATGGATATTTTATTTGATTATATGGTTAATGTGTTTTTTAACTTATTTGAATATGATGATTATGTGAGTGATTGTTGATTGATATAATTAGAACCAAAATAGACCAATAACAGGAAATAATAGCATGAAAAAATGGTGTAAAATAATAAACAACTTTTAGTAGCATTTCAAAAACGCTACCGAAATATAGATAGTGGCGTTGAGTAAATGCAACCGTAAAACAGGGGTAAAGTTGGAAATTCTATTAGTAGCGCCAAAAAATCTTTTGGTGGCGATTTTTAAACGCTACAAAAAGATTTATGGTGGCGTTTGAAAAACGCTGCCAAAAATGCATTTATAGTGGCGTTAAAATAAATGCAACAAAAAATCATGAATTTTTAGTCGCATGTTTTCTCGCGGCGTTTATCAAAACGCCACCAAAAGTTTTTGTAGCGTTTTTTGAGCGCCACAAAAAATAAAATTTCTTGTAGTGTTTCTAGATTTATTTTACGCCCGCAATGACATCGGGTAAAAAAATATGTGGTGTATGGTATGAGAGCTCTGGGTTAGGTCGGGAATGGCCGGAGTGATATCACATTCGGTGTTATCCGTACCATCTGTTAGTTTTGGGTTGGCCGGTCTTAATTCGCAGAGGTTTCGAAGATTTCGATTCTCAGTATAGTCCTCTAGAAATGTACTGTATGGGGAGTAGTTCCTTACCTCGCTATTCATTGAAATCCAAATCTGCAATAAGTGCCTTTGGACTTAGTTGTAAACCTATTATGCCATCAAATTTAACAAATATAACAATTTTGGTTATTTGAATATGTTTATTTGAAAGGTTTTCAAAGAATTTCATTCAAATGTCTTCGGATTTTGCATAGAAATGATTTGGTTACCATAAGGTAAAACCCGTTTTTGTTTATATGCGACGTAGTCTTATGAGATACCCTTTGTTTTCAAATAGATGTATTTTGAGTTTCTCACACCAGTCCCATGACTGACCCAGATTTTATTTTCTTTCCCCTAAACTTTGGGTGCCCAATTTTTTTCGGGCAGCCTAGTAGTCAGGTTTTGTTTGAAGCATTTTGGAAGAACTCGGAGCATGGAATTAGAAGATCCTTCTGAAGATTATTAACCCATTCCACCACACTCATGTACTATTGTATTCCGCATTTGTAAGGATAGATATTTATAACTATCCATGTTAATGTTAAGTTAAACTCTAATAAATGATTTAAAACTTTCCGTTGTAAAGATTATATGTTGAAATAATATATCTTATTTAATTCGTGTGAGATTTTATTTTGTCTTTATTTTCTTCTTTCCCTTAACCGTCTGGTTTTCCTGCACTTGAATTTGCGGCACGTAAATACCGAGGATGTATTAGTGTCAATTTCTGAGGGTTGAAAATCTCGTTCATCGCATAAAGGGTGAAATGAAATTGACCAAGCATAACGTATACAACTAATTAGAATGTCTAATAAGAACTCTCCCACATTAAAGAGACACTATAATTTTCTTATCATTGCCGAGAAAAGAATTTCCTTGGTTGTCAATAAGTTATTTAGAGCATCGACTCTTCCATATGTCATGATGCAAAAATCCGAAATGGATTACAAGTATATTATTAGAAAATGATTTTTATAGTTTTACCCTAAGAGATATGATTTATCGGTTGCAAAGGTGTCTCTAAGAAGAAGATTAGTGCAGTTGGAATATGTTAAGCTATGTTGATAGAATAACATCATAAATTTCAATTGTTGAAATTAAATAACAGATTCATCATTCAATGTACTTAAGTTAATTCATATTTTACTTGCAAAATTATCTTTTTATATGATTTTGAGTTTTGGTATATGCATGTTGAAACAGAAGTTATAAGTAATGATTTAGAATATGATGTTTGCGCTTAATAACCAAAGTGTTTCAAAGTCGGTGAGAGCGATTACAAGTTTGTGAGTTATTGGATAAGATCCAGGAACTGATACGAAAGTATTGTTCAACAAGCATCAGAGTTAAGCAAATATTTTGATAGAAAAATCACACAGTTTGAATTTCAGTCAAAATGCAGATAAAGCATGTGTCTGCAAGAAAGCACTATAAAAGTAGTAAAATATTATGAGTAAACAACTAGCTTATGATTATTACAATGTACACTAGTTAAAATCATTTTAGTTTGGTTGTTTAGTTCTCGATATTGAATTTGAAATTGACATCATTTATAATCATTATAAAAGGATGTTGGTATTGTCCCAAAATAATATATAGACATTATATTAAAATGTTCAATGTGAAGCATGTAATATGAATTTCTTATGCATTGGTAATAGGAAATATCGTACATGTTGTATTTTCTACAATATCACATTTCTATTATGTATTTGACACATAGGACAAGTATAAAACTCTAATTAAGAACTCTAAATGATAATTTAGAGTCTTCTCGAGTATTTACAAAATACTAGAGAATTGTTTATACAAACAATGAACTCCTGATGAAGGAGCGTGCGACTCGAATGTCATAAGTGACATCGAACATAGTATGCCAATCTTAAGTCTATATTCAATCTTATGTTAAGAACTTTAAATGGGAAATGTCCCAAACAATAAGTAGTGGTTAACCCAAAGGCTAAGTATACCTATTTTAATAGCGTTGCAATATAATAAGAATAAATAAATGCACAATTCAAAACTGAGCTGGGGTGATTCCAAATGTTGAGAATCCCATGGCATTATTATATGATAGCAATGTTGCAAAACAGCTCGCAAAAGAACCTAAAGCTCACTAGAAGTTGAAAAATATTCTTCGAAGGGTTCCACATGATAAATGCAGTTTATCAACATCAGATAGAGTAACTGATAGAGTAGAGAATTAAAACAATATAGCATACCCGTTCACTAAGGGTCCGACTAAATTAGTTTTTGAGAAAACCGATAGAAGTTGGAATAGGATTCCATAATTGACCCCAAGTGCAAGTGGAAGACTGATTGAGTTAGGAGTATGCCCTAGGTGCAATTATGTAATTTGTTGCATATATCTAAGCCAATTACTATTCTTGTTCATAATAAAGGTGTTTGGTTTCTATAATATACTTTGTTACTATGATAAAATTGATTAAGTAATTAATTTAAAGTATACTAAATAGAAAATCCTTAAATGATATGTTATGTAATAGTAACTACAATCGCTGTAATCACGAAAATTTTATCACATTAAAAAATTGTAACGACTCGCAAATCCGCACAATTCAAGCTGACAATAAACCACACATATCCAACCCAAATTGAAAAGAAAGATGGATAGTTATGAGAAAGAAAGAAGAAAGAAAGAAGAAAGAAAGAAGAAAGAAGAAGAGAAGAGAGGAAGAAGAAAAGAGAAATGGAAACTAAAACAATACAGAATCTCGCAGTGGAACAACTTATAATATAAAACAATGATCTTTACAAAAGGGAAACTGTAATATACATACATCAAATCGGAGTACACGAATAACAAATCATCAGCCTGGACGGTTATAACAATCCATCCTCATAAATGAAAATAATTTCATTAATATTGCAGCTGGAAATAAACATATACGTGAATACGCCCAGAAGACCTCCAGCTCATCTGTTGAAGCTCCAAAGTATCCAAGTCTAAATATGTAAATATGCTCGGTCTGACCCGAGCATTGAAAGGGAATAACGCCCGGATCAGTTTGGTAAACCAGCGCGAGAAAACACATCTCTATTGAATTTTTAAAGTTATCAAAAACTTTTCTTTTTCAAAACAAAAGATATCCCGTAAGACCACGCGGCACATAAATCGAATGGGTTTTTACGTACGATAACCAAAACACTTAATATCAAATCCTCTGATATTATTAACAGTGTCTAGGATACAAATACATATTAATCATAGTCGAAATTGTTATATTATTAAATTCTAGCATAATAAGGCTCGTATTGGAGAATGGATTCCATACAATGGCAGGTAGGGAATTACCTTCCGTACAATACATTTCTAGAGGAATGTACTGAGGATCGACATCTTCGAAATCTCTGCGAATCAGAATTGGTCCATTCGTAGACCCATCTGGTGGAGGATAGGACCTCAATATGACATTACCCCGGTCGTAACCGACCTATCCATGGCTACAACATACACAACATAGTTGACATATAGAGAGTAATCTAGAAGAGTAATGACCATACCCTTAAGAGAGTGACCCACATAGCCCTAAAGTAACCCTGTTTTAACCATTTCGGTTGATGAGGCCAGAGAGGAAACGTATTACCTTTCACATAACACATTCCACTTTGAATGCCACATTATCTTCCACAATCACACAACTGATTTCTACAAACTTATAACTCCTGAGCTTGTATGTCTCGGGAATGGATGTTAAGCTAAGAGAAGTTGCCTTCTCCGCCACTAAACAGATGATACGTTTATAGAGATCAATCAATGTGATCTAGACATGCAACGTCAGACATTCATCCGTACAAGTTGCCAAGGGACAGGACAAACCCAAGGTACTCTCCTACTACATCCTATCGGGAATCATCCCTAGGATTAGTAGCGAGAAGTCCGTGCATATTGAAGATTTTCATAACGAAGCACTATTGCTAACATATATATAATATGCATCATGGTTCTAATGGCAAGTATCCATGCATCATGTAGATCTCCGTCTTCAAAAATCAACATCATAAATCTGCACTTTCGAACACATACATTGGTCCGAAGTGGCTTTTGGATAAATATGATCCCGGTTTTTTCGGACAAACATCGATAAAGGGGCCCTCAACGTCATATTGGAAACCAAGTCTCATAGATTTATCATGTTTCCAACTCTCAACTTGCTATCCTTCGACCAAGAAGGAAGCCCGGTAGATTGGAGTATCATAGTCACTTCGCACTACTCGAACCATCATTCTTAGCCCAAACGATAATCAAGCCTACACGGTTGGCTTCATGCTGAGCGCACGACTAATCAATTCCCACATCAACACTACTAGAAAAACAGTATATTCCAACGCCGCATTTCCAACGGCCGCCAACGGTTATTCCAACGGCTTCCAACGGTCCGTTAATTTTTTACGTAGTCGTTGGAAGCCATTGGAATCCATTGGAAATAAGCCGTTTGCGGCCGTTGGTAGCCGTTGGAAATTTTCCTGAGATAACAACCCGAGACCAGACCTGCAATTCATTATCTCTTCCCCAACTTACATTTTCCCCAAATTCTCCAACTCCACCACCTCCTACCGAACTGCTGCCGCCCCAAGCACCAACCCGACAGCCTCCGATGCCATCTAGAAGCTGCTCCGGCCAATCTCCACCCTTCTAGCTCTCCAAATCGGTAATTTTCCAACGGCCGCCAACGGCTAGGAACCGTTGGAATAGACGTTTTATCTTGTAGTGCAAGTAAAGGAACCAAAAATGGTCAAATTTGATAATCGATTATTTAACTATCAAAGCAACAAATAAATCTAGCACATAAGCAGTCACTAGGCCCATTTAATTAATTTTTTATTAATTAAATCACTTTCCAAATATTTACTTCAAATTATCTTTGAAAAGAAATATTCTCAAAACGACTTTTGTCAATCGATATTGGAAAACAATTCCATATACCTATATCAACGATATACGTATATTCACAAACCATTTCATTTTTGACACTTAGAAGTTATCTTTATATACTTAAAATGGAAATAAGTATATATATGTACAAATCTTGAGGAAAGTATTCTTCAAAATGCGCTTTATTTGGGTCAAAACGAATGTTGCGTATTACATCGTTACGACAACCCAAAAACATTAGTATAAGGAATCGACTAATTATACTTAACATTAATCTTCGATGTCGAACTTAAACTATTTATTAGTTAACAATGAAGCCATTCAAGTTGGGGTATCATTACCTCTCAGACCTTGATTGAACAGCATTCTTAGATCTTAACTATATAGAAGTTACACACCTCGAATATTAACATCAGATATAGGATATATATATATAAATCCTATATAAAACATTTCCTTTCGAAAATCATTTACTATAACAACAGTGTTATAGTCCATGCCTTCCTCACTTTTCTCGAAAACATTTGTTACAAAAATAAATGTTAAAATCCATGTTTTCGCCACTTAACACATTTTGAATCGCTTTTGAAAAGCATTTAAACTCCATTTGAAAATATCACTTTCAAAACATTCATTTAAAAATATTATTCTAACTTTAAAATGTGGACATATTTCCTTTATATAAAATACATATTTAAATCTAACTAAAAATTTATTTTCATATTTATAAAACTATGTTTATAAATCTTCTTTCTATTTTATAAAACTTCATTTTTTATAAAATCTCTTTATTTATAAAGTTCCATTTATAAATCAATTTCTTTATAAATCTCTTTTATTTATAAAATCCCACTTATAAACCCATTTACAAAATATCGATTACAAATCCATTTTATATATATTTATAAATTCCGTTTATAAATCTATTTCTTTATTTACAAAATATCACTTTTATAAAAAAAAATTATAAACCACTCAAAAATCTCTATTTAAAGTACTTCTCAAAACTATAATTTTATAACATTAAAAATCATACATTTTTATTTATTTAAAATAAATTCATTCCTTTTAATAATTCTATAATAACTATTAAAACATATAAAATTCCAAAATCATTTCAATTAAAAATCGTTATTTTATTGTATGTCAAAATACTGAAAATAAGGCCCGGTGCTACTATAGCACTAAATAGGGGAAATCATCCATGTCATCAAATATGGCACCCAACACATCACATATCACAGTATATGAAAAGTAAAATCAACAAGGTGAGGAATCCAGTTGGATCCCTCCACCCTGTCCCCCTGCATCACATATAGTATATAATCAAATAATATAAATCAGCCACTTCAAGGCAGGATCATATACAAAGGGTCATCCGCTCTTACGCGGAAACATAACAGGGTCTCCTCCGCTCCAAGGGCGGGAATATATCCAAACAACCTGATAAACAGTAAATCATTTAAACAAGCAACAAATAGCAACAATAAAAATATCCACATTTATATAAAATATAAGTAGGCCAGAGAGGTGAGTTTAACTCACTTTTATTCTAGTTATCGCTGAAGCGTTTCAGATTGAATTTAAATCGAACAAGCGTTCAATTTTAACCCAAATTCCTATTAGCTCCAAATCCATCCAATTCCATAACGTAGTATTCATTGTAACAAGCACAGCACGATTGACCCCGTCCAAATCCAACCTAGTATGGTCAAGATACGAATTAATGAACGTTTGAGATAATTAATTTTTTATCAACTAAATTAATTAAGTTTTAAACTAAATCACCTTCTTTTATTTTATAACCCAGGTCGTGAACTTTTCAAACTTCGATGTCACACTTCGATCGATCAACGCTGCCGCCTAGTGCCACCGCCGCAAGCTCGTCTCGACTCGCCTAGCTCAGCCGCATTGATCCCCACTGGTGTGACCCCCTCTCGAGACAGCAATCGCCGGAATCGACGTTTGTTCGATTTGTCGTTCAACTCGAATTGCCACCGCCTTGGACCTCCGATCAACGATCGGTTTGATGAGTTCGTAGAGTCGAGCTCTATACTTTTTCTTTTTGGGGTCGAGGCTTGAAAACGCCTCTAGTGGCTAGAGCAATGTCGGCCGTTGGATGAAGGATGATAATAGTGGCGGCTAGGTTTTTAGTTCCAGGGTTTTGCAAAATGAAGGAAGTTAAGGTCCATTTATGGAAAATTTTCAAAGCACTATTGATCCAAAAAAATTTCAAACTACAAATGAGCCATGCCGCCTAATGTACTGTATGTTATACCCATATTTCGAACGCAATAGAACAAGTATTAGGACCCAACTCCATAATATACAGAAGTTAGATTTAAAATCAATTTATATCAATTTAAATTCTTTTAAATAATTTCTACGTGTTTCGAGCTTGCATGACCAAACGATACATCTGATCGCTATAAAATTCAACGGCTTACAACAATTCACTGTTATGAATCTAATGGCACTGGTTTTGTCAAAATCCGAGGTAGTGTCCCGGAAGGCTGTTTCACACGTTAATTAAAACAAATTATTATCAAAACCATTCTAATCACTTTATTTCAAATGTAAAATTTTACTTTCTTCATCCTTATTCAAATAGAACTTAAACCAGCTTTCGAAATCATTTTTATTCACATTAAATTTAAGATTCAATTAATTAAACAATTCCAATTATCCAAATAACCCTTATATTTGAAATCTAATCTATTTAACTTATAAAATTAACCTTTCAATATTTAAAATCAGTGAAATATTTCAAATTCAACTGACTGAAATTCTGGGTCATTTCATACTTCCCCCTTAAAAGAATTTCGTCCGCGAAATTACTAAGGTAAGAAAAAATGCCACAATCCCATTAACTTTTTAAAACCAATTAGCTAAAATAGATTATAAAATTTTCTAGGTCTCAAAAATTCATTTGCAGATTCCAACTAATACCATTCAAAGTTATAACACAAAAACCAAATTTTAGTTATCAAAATCTTTTTCAAAATTTCTCAAAATTTTTCTAACGCCTTAAATTTACGAAAATTTTGGCCAACGTCTCCTTTGCGGGTTTGATCGTAAAAATTTACAATATATATACAATCACATAATATATATCTCATCTCAAGGATGAGACATCCCGTAAGTAAAAACATAAAAATACGATATGTAATCCAAGATGTGTACATTTTCTTAATATTAGCAAGCATCTACAATCAAAAAAATATGAAAGCGAGCTCCAATTGCAAAGCACACACCATCCGTACCTAATAAGCACTCAAAAACTAATGAGAATATGAATATGGAAGTTAAAATCAATATATAACATAGATTAATATAGCAATCATATGCACACTAGTAAACAAAATTAACTAAGCATAGCATATATTCATACCAATTTTTTTATTCATATTCATTTTATTCACATCCATTTGATTCTCGTTCAATTTATTCACATTTGTTATTCACATTCATTTATTCCTTAGTATTTCTTTTAATACCAATATCACCAATGAACCATTCCATAAATCCATTACTTATGTTTATAAACATTTTATACAACACAACTCAATTTTATTATCACTTTATACCTAAGTTCATATTCAATTCTATCAAACAACATTCCAAAACATATTCAATTCATTTTACAACTTAAGTTAAATTTCATTTTATAACTCAAGTTCCTATCCATTTTATTAATTCATTTCATTAATTCACTTCATTAATTCTTTTTAAATCCAATAAATTTCATTTAACTTAAGTTAAATTTCATTTAATATCTCCATTTTGGATTTTTTTTTGCTAAATCAAAATGCTTAAACATTTTTTTTAAATTTGGTTGTACGTTTTATTTTCTCAAATTCCATAAGTTATACAAACTTATTTACTTACAATTTATGAATCATGACTTAAGTTTATTCACATCCTATAATTTCAATTTATGGTTATATAATTACTTTACAACTTAAGTTTATATACATTTCATTTGCTCATCTTATTAGCTCATTTCATTCATTTGTTTCATTTAGCTTTACTTGAGTTAAATTTTATTTCAAAAATCATTTTTAAATCATATATATACACATAACTCCTTTGTATATCAAATCATACTTTGGAATTTAAAATAAGAACTTGTTTTACCAAAACGAAATTTCAATATCAAATCACTATGGTAGCAATTCGTCACCTAGAAACTCGAAAATGAATACTGATGATGCTGCAGTCATCACTCGAATTATTTTCCAACGACTAAAGCGAGTTCAGTGCTTTCTGTTTCTTTTGAACTCCATTTTAATATATTTCCATTCAAAAATATTTTCCAAATAATATTATTATTATTTTCCAAAACTTTGAAAACATTTCCAAAATCTCCGAGATTTAAATTCTCAATTTCTTAGTTTAAATCCATTTTTTATTTATAAGCCATATTTATAAATATAATTATATAGTTTTGCTTCTTATATAAGATTATTTCACAAATGTGATCATTTTAATTATAATCAATACTTTATCATTTACATTTATAAATTCACTTTCTATTCTAACTAATTTTACAATTGCCTACCTTTGTTTAGATTATAATAAACAACTTTATTAAACTTAAGTTTTTTTTATAAACGAATATTATCATTCGCAAACAACCAAACAGGCCATATATGACTATAATAATTTATTAAATGCTGTTCTTTTATATATAAAATATAATCAAGGTAAAATTATTTCATTTACCCAATTTCAAAATGATACTATGTCGGTTTACCTTGTTTAAGAGTTTAGAAACACCTGTCGATACAGTTGTACATTCTCTATTGACCAGAATTCATAAATCATTCAACCGATAAGTCAAAATAGTATAAAACATTTTTATATCACTAACAAATACACACTCATATCTATAATACACTCAAACTCATTCTAGGCGGCTACTGACCCTATCTATAATGAGTACCTCAACAAAGCCTAGATGTTCGCACAACCTAAGCTTTGATACCAACTATAACGATCCATAAATCCGTACAATTCAAGCTGACAATAAACCACACATTTCCAACCCAAATAGAACAGAAAAACAGATAGTTATGAGAAAGAAAGAAGAAAGAAGAAGAGAAGAAGAGGAGGAAAAGAAACTAAAACAACACCGAATCTCACAATCGATGTAGAATAACTTATAATATAAACCAATGATCCTTACAAAAGAGAAACTATAATATACATACATCAAATCAGAGTACGTG
This sequence comes from Allium fistulosum, assembly GCA_030737815.1. Classification (NCBI taxonomy): domain Eukaryota; kingdom Viridiplantae; phylum Streptophyta; class Magnoliopsida; order Asparagales; family Amaryllidaceae; genus Allium; species Allium fistulosum. The sequence goes on from CM060906.1 coordinate 1,026,376,747, forward strand.
AATAACAAATCATCAACCTTGACAGTTATAACAATATGTTCTCACAAATGTTGATAATTTCAACAACAATGCAGTGGAAAATAAACACATATGTGAATACGACCTGAAGACCTCCAACTCGTCTATTGAAGCTTCAAAGCATCCAAATCTAAATCTTTAAATATGCTTGGTCTGACCCGAGCATTGAAAGGGAATAATGCCCGGATCGGTCTGGTAAACCAGCGTGAGAAAACATATCTCAATTGAATTTTTAAAGTTGTCAAAAAAATTCCTTTCTCAAAACAAAAGGTATCTCGTAAGACCACGCCGCATATAAATACGGATGGGTTTTTACCTTACGATAACAAAATGACTTAATATCAGATCCTTTGATATTATAATAGTGTCTAGGACATAAATACATATTAACCATAGTCGAAATTGTTACATTATTAAATTCTAGCATAATAGGTTTACAACTAAAACCGAAAGGCTCGTATTAAAGAATGGATTCCATACAAAGGCTGGTAAGGAACTACCTTCCGTGCAGTATATTTCTTGTGACGACCCACCTTTTTGGATGGTTTAAATCAACAATAAACCACACATGTCTAACTCAAACCATTCAAAAGGGAGGATTGTCAATGGGGTAAATAAGAAAATAAGAGAAGGGAATGAAAACAAAACACAGAATCTCACGGCGGAATGACAAAATATAATAATCAAATAAGCAGTTCATGAAGCTGTTTTACAAATAACATTTGATTACACTTTTACAATACAATCAAAGTTATACATACAGTAGGTATAATAGGATAATGCAGCGGAACAACATGATGTAGTGGAATATATATAATAAATAGTATACCCATCTTCGTCTTCATCGTCCAAAAATAAAATGGTCTTCAATACACTGAAAAGCTCAGACTAACCCGAGCATAATGAAAAGACAAAACACTCGGATCAAAACTAAAATATTCTCATGTAATTCAAATCAATATCACGTGGAAAATGAGTGTAATGGCGTAAGAGATGTTACTAGGTTTACATCTCCTATCCGGTGTATAATGTGAGTACAATAACTTAAGAGATGTTACAGGATTTTTCCATCTCTTAAGGATCCATCAAACTATCTATATGTAGTAGTACGCTATATATGTAGTGTCTATCAGTAAAGTATTATATTGAAAATAGCGTTAAGGCATTACCCATATCACCCTTAACACATTTTATATAAGCATTGTAGTCTATACAGTACTGTAAACTCCACCGTAAAATGGTGGGCTATCAGGGAGCACTCCATAGATACGGCACAAACCAAAATCGTAGTGGGCTTGATAAATTTCAAAACAGTTTACAACTCTTCCTTTTTTCATAAACTTCTAAGCAAATTCCTTTAAAACGCTTTCAAATAACTTTATACAAGTTCTTTTATAAAACCCTTTATAAAAATCCTTTAAAACCTTTATAAACTCCTTTATAAAACCATTATAAAATCCTTTATAAAATCTATTATAAAATCTCTTACAAAACTTTTATAAATTCCTTACAAAACCTTTTACAAAATTCTAAAATCTTTTTGCAAACATCTTTTATCTATTAATGTTATTATAAAAGTCTATATTTATTATCTTAAATTAAATTTTTAAATAAATATTTTAAAACTATATTGAATATTTTATTAAATTAAAATTTTAAAGTATTTTTATTATATTACATTTAAAACCATATATTAACTTATAATTTGAAACTTTAAAACATATAAAATAAATTATTTTCCAAATAAAAATATTTTTTTGAAATAAAATCATTAAATCAAATTTAAAAATCAAATTTAAAAATCAAACATACTTTATAATTTTAGAAAATAATTTAAAATCGGCCAACGGTGTCCGTATATAATTTTCTATCCTATGAACAAGTGATTAGTTAATTTTAATTTTAATTTTATTTTCAGGGATAGATATATATCATTTCAATCCAAATCATAGGTATAAATCATTTCAACCTATTTCTTAATTTATTTAATTTCAGATTTATTTGATGCCTGTAACATCCAGGTTGAATAACAGGAATAAATCAGCATACACAAACATCCAAACATCTAACATATCAATCATTAAGCATCCATAACAATCAACATCCAAAACAGTCACATATCATAATGGATTAATAGTTATAAATTCCCGGGTGTTTAACGAGCAAATTAAATTCCAATTTCAATTTAATTGTCAATTTCAATTTCAATTTAACTGTCAAATTAGATTACACTATCGATGCGATTCAATATAAATGTCAATTTTAAACCATCAAACAACAATCAATAAATTTAAATTACTTCAGGATTTCAATTTAACTAACATAAAAATAATTTAGTCATTTGTGAGCGTTTAAAACACTCACCTTCTATACGAAACTGAAATTTTCCTCAGCTTCAAATAAATTTCAAACCAACTCCGCGACATAGCCTTCGTCGTTACGATTCCTACATAACTTGTTTCGCTCAAATCAGATCTCGTACGGAAGAGTTACGCAATAATTAGCAAAAGATATAATTAAAATTTTAATAACATATTAATAAAATAAATTAATAAAATTTAACGTTACCTCTCTCTCCCTTCATCATTACGTATGCAGGCCACACATGCGAACCCAAAGTCGCGTTCGAGCATGACTATGCATGCCACCAGACGACTACCGTTCGTTGATCGAACACCACCACCACGCGCGCCTCCGCCCCCTCCTCCACCGCTGCAAGCCATGCGTGCGTGCGCACCATCTCGAAGCCCAAAACTCAAAAAAAAACTGCAGCGACTTCCAACATAGATCTCAGTGATCTCGTGAAGCTTCGGTATGAACCAACCGTTGGATGTGTAGAGCTCGTCGAGCTCTACAACTTTGCTTTAGAAAGTTTTTGATTTTGTTGAACGGATTGGAAAAAATCGACGCGAGAAGATAGAGGATTTTCGGCCATTAATATCTTAGAGGGAGCGGCCTTGAATCGACCAGGGTTTTGAATGAAATGAACGGCTTACTATATAAGTTTCCAATCCAGTAGACACCTAAATTTTCCGAACTCCAAAAGAAGCATGCCGCCAGACATTCATAATGTTTTATCCCCATTCCGAACACAATGGAAATAGTTTCGAGGCCTAATTCGATCGTATTCGGAAGATAGCTTTTCAAAATCAATTAATTTTAATCGAATTTCTTAATTTAATTTCTAAGCGTTTCAAGCTCGCACGGCCAAACGACAAGTCGATCGCTACAAACTTGAAATCCTATAATAATTCATTATTACGGATCCGATGAAAGTGTTTCGTCGAAATCTGAGACAGTGGCCAAAATTGCTATTTTTACTAGTTAATTAAAACAAGTAATTTCCAAAATTTAAATCTATCACTTTAAATTCAATTTTTATGTTCAACAATCTCCATTGTTGTTTAAATAAAATTTAAATCAATTTTCGATACCATTTTCATTCACATTAATTCGAGATTCGATTATTTAACTAATTGCAATATTAAATTTAAACAATTTTAATTATTCAATAAATCACATTAATAACCATTTATTTCAAATTAGTTTTAGTTATCAACAAATGTTTCATTTCTATCTGAATAATTCAATATTTATTATTCAATTCCAGTTACTGATTACAAACACATTCAATATATTGAATTTTCATTTCAATAGTTGTTATTGCCTAAATCTTCGGAATTCATTATTTCAAGATTTATTCAAATTCATATTAAATAACTACATTAATAAAACATTAATTTTTTTATTTCTAACCATTTTTATTCAATATTTATATTAAATTCAACAATTTAAAATATTTAAAAATACAGGTCGTTACATTCTCTCTCACTCAAAACTTTTTGTCCTCGAAAAGAGGTTAAAGTAGAGAATTTAACATTTGATATATTTTTAAAAAAAATCACTTATAAATCTTTAGAATCTTATTAGAAAACCATCATTACCATTCTACTACGCCGCTCCGATCGGCTTACGGAAATTACGAGTTAGTCATCAAAACAAGTTATAAAATTTTCAAAACCTCAAAAAATTTCAAATACTCGGATTTACGGAAAATTCCAACAAAGTCTCCTTTGCGCAGCTCGATTGGAAAATTTTTACAGTACAATATATAACCCAAATATATATCAAATATACTCCTCATCTCAATGATGAAGCATCCCGTAGGAAAAAATATAAAAGTGCGGTATGTAATCCGAGATACATAACTTATTATTATTAATACGAGCGAGTTCGCTCATGTTAAGCAAGCAAAAGCAAAAAGCCTTCGTATGTACATATCTCAACTCAAATTAGAATATTAGTCACTTATAATAAGATATAAAACATATATGAGTGAAATAGAACCACGAAGCATGAATTTTGAATCCAAATCATAAACACAAGCACAAATACATAACATACAACAATCATATGCAATCGAAAATAGTAATAACAATGATTTGCCTCAATAATTTTCTTGAGGATGCCATAACTACACGATTTGAGTGCACCACATGTGCAATTAGGATAACCTTCAAGAACTTAAAGTTCATCCCAACATCGTTTCACCTTGCCGTAATAATCGCTCATTGAACTATTATTTTGCTGAATCGAAGAGTGCGATGCAATTCAAAGAGCGGAGGAACATTTTAGTTACCATACCTGCTGTGGGGAATTGCCAAACAAAAGTCTTGTGCAATCGTCTTCTCCATTGAATTATTGAGCCACGACATCACCATGTAATCATTGTGAATCCATTTATGATAATCAGAAGACGCTGCATCTGGCTTCTTCAAGGTTCCGTCACTGAAACTGACCTTGTTTCTTGCAATTAACGACATTTACCCACTGTATTGTTTTAAGGCTTTGAAACATTTATCAAATGGGATACATTTTATTTTTCTTTACTAAATTCAGATACGTTATTGGACAAACTTTTTTAATTAAAGTTCAAATTTCTTAGCCATCTTGTAATAATATAGTAGATCATTTTAAATCACAGTAATGTTTTCAAAATTCAGAAAAATCTTTGTATACTTTAAAGCTCATCATTAAGTACATGTAGAGATTAAGGTGATAGGGTTATCCCTCTAGACTTGGCGTCAGACATTAATTTCAATTAATTTGCAACATTAGTCATATTCACTTGTACATAATTATCCTAATTGATTCACTAATCACATGTCATACTCGATTAATTTTCCCATAATTTTAGATACTCTTCTTATCCTTTTCAGTTTATATAAACTAAGTCCATATGCATTAAAATGACTTTATTCATCAAACAAAAAGAAAAAACGATAACCCCGACATGAGAACTGAACAAAATGATGCAATGCTAACGCAAATTATTAGCCGCCTTTTGGCTTTGCTGTTCACCACCAGGGAGGAGTATTCTCTTTTTCCATCCAAGTCCCGGATTCCCAATGCACAAGCTCCAAACTTCCAACCCTCGGGTATGATCCCTTCCGAACATCAGCCCTTCCCTGCTCCTAAAGCCTGGCGTCAATCCATTTTTCCTTCACAGGTCTTCCCTGCTCCTGAAGCCCGGCGTCAGTCCATCGTTCCTTCACAGTTCTTCCCTCCTCCTGAAGCATAACACAGAAACATCGCTAGGGTAGATAAGAAGGAAACTACACGTAAAAGACAATCTCGATCCACGAATAATTCAACCAAAACAACACTTGGATGGATGACTATAAACAAGGGCGAATTCACGTATTGCTGAGAGGATCGACTGACCCACTCAGATTTATAAAATTTGTCAAAAGACTTTAAAAACAAGAAAAATTGACCCCTCCCAAATTATAAAACTAACGGGTTATTTACAGGATTATATTCTCCATTCCCTATCCTTGTTCTTCCATTAATGGGCCGTACGTAGAAAATTTTAACACCCCTCTCGTGGGCACGTTGGATGCGTGGGGAACAATGACGGGCAAATGCAATTTAGGCCCGTTTACATATATTTTATTTCAATAATGTCAATTATTAAATTTAAACTTTATAAATTTCTAAAATTAATAACTTGTGCAAATGAAGTCCGTTTGATACGGATTTTTGTATTACGATCGTATCAAAGTGCTGACGTATCCAAAAATTTACAATTTTACAATTATTTTGCAAATGAATTAAAGTTTTTTAATTGATTAAGAGGTTCAATTAACTGCATTTCAATTATGTAGTTAAAAATTTATGGGCTTTTTAACTGCATATCATATATGCAGTTATAAAATACACTCTAATGGTTCAATTTTAACTGCATTTCAATTATGCACTTAAAAATTTATGGGTTTTTAACTGCATTTTTTATGAGTGTTCATTGAAGTGGTTGAATGTATCATATATGCTCTTTTATCAGCAAATATTTTCAGTTGAAAATGTAAGAATTTTTTAAGTAAATATTTGCTTATTTTATGGAGAGATTTTCAATGTTTGCAGATGACGCTTCAATTATTCTTAAAAATTGCAGAAATTTTTGACAATATTGATGTTTTTATTTAAAGTCTTTAAATATTATCAATGTTTTACAGTGACAAATGTAATAATGTATGTTGGAGTTTCAAGAGATTTTTGAACTGAAATAATTGCGTACATGTGTTGAAGAATGTAAATTGTTTTAAGTGAATAATTGCTAATAAGTAAACAGTTATTCAAAGTAATTGCATATTTTCTGTAATTATTCAAAATAGTTGCAGCATTTAAGTACATTTCTTAACTACATATGTTGTTTGCCGTTAAAGATTTCATTTGTTAATTGCAGTGTTTAACTGCATATCATATATGTAGTTATAAAATACACTTTATTGGTTAAATTTTAACTGCATTTCAATTATGCAGTTAAAAATTTATGGGTTTTTACTGCATATTTGATGAGTGTTCATTGAAGTGGTTAAATGTATCATATATGCTCTTTTATCAGCAAATATTTTCAGTTCGAAATGTAAGAATTTTTTAAGTAAATATTTGCTTATTTTTATAGAAAGATTTTGAATGTTTGTAGAAAACTCTGCAATTATTCTTAAAAATTGCAGAAATTTTTGACAATATTGATGTTTTTTTGTTAAAAGTCTTTAAATATTATCAATGTTTTTCATTGAGAAATGTAATAATATATGTTGGAGTTTCAAGAGTTTTTTGAATTGAAATAATGGTATATATGTGTTAAAGAATGTAAATTGTTTTAAGTGAATAATTGCTAATAAGTAAGCAGATATTCAAAATAATTGCATATTTTCTGTAATTATTCAAAATAGTTGCAGCATTTAAGTACATTTCTTAACTACATATGTTGTTTGCAGTTAAAGATTTCATTTGTTAATTGCATTGTTTAACTGCATATCATATATGTAGTTATAAAATACACTTTATTGGTTAAATTTTAACTGCATTTCAATTATGCAGTTAAAAATTTATGGGTTTTTAAACTGCATATTTGATGAGTGTTCATTGAAGTGGTTAAATGTATCATATATGCTCTTTTATCAGTAAATATTTTCAGTTCGAAATGTAAGAATTTTTTAAGTAAATATTTGCTTATTTTTATGGAAAGATTTTGAATGTCTGTAGATAACTCTGCAATTATTCTTAAAAATTGCAGAAAATTTTGACAATATTGATGTTTTTTTGTTAAAAGTCTATAAATATTATCAATGTTTTTCAGTGAGAAATGTAATAATATATGTTGGAGTTTCAAGAGTTTTTTGAATTGAAATAATGGTATATATGTATTAAAGAATGTACATTGTTTTAAGTGAATAATTGCTAATAAGTAAGCAATTATTCAAAATATTTCCATTTTTTTATGTAAGTATTCAAAATAATTGCAGCATTTAAGTTCATCTCTTAACCACATATGTTGTTTGCAGTTAAAGATTTTATGTGTTATTTGCAGTTTTTAACTGCATATCATATATGCAGTTATAAAATACACTTTAATGGTTCAATTTTAACTGCATTTCATTTATGCAGTTAAAAATTTATTGGTTTTTTAACTGCATATTTGATGAGTGTTCATTGAAGTGGTTAAATGTATCATATATGCTCTTTTATCACCAAATATAATCAGTTGAAAATATAAGAATTTTTTAAGTAAATATTTGCTTATTTTTATGGAGATCTTTTGAATGTTTGCAGATAATGCTGCAATTATTCTTAAAAATTAGAATAATTACATAAATCTGTGAAATTATTAGAAGTAAATATATATATATTTGCAATTATTATTAATAATTGTATTCTTAACTATATTTTACTTATGAATTTATTGCTCATTTCAGTGTATTTGTTAACTGCATATATGGAACGCAGTAAAAATTACAGGTGTTAAATATAATTTATAACTGCATATAAAATGTGCAGATAAAAAATGCATTTAGTTGGTGCAATTTTTAACTGCATATAATATATGCAGCTAAAAATGCATTTAGTTAGTGCAAATTTTAAGTGTGTTTCACTTATGTATTTAGTTGGTGCAATTTTTAACTACATTTCAATATGCCATAATAATTTAACAGCAAACATTGAATCATGCTCAACTACAATTAATAAAATCTAAAAACATGAACATATAGTTATAGCAATGTAAAACCTGAATAATACAACAAGTTATTATTATACATTATTTTAGAATGATTCAACAATATTCTCATAATCATGTTTGACTTCAGTTATGGTCTTGTAATAGCTATGTACAATCTGGATAATGCAATATGTACTTTTTGAAAATGTCATAATGATTCTTATGTGTGAATTTTCCAACCATCATAGTGTCGAATGGACGAAAAGATTATGTTTTACTTTAATCTTTCATTTGAAATCAGAGACAAGAGTATTGAATTTTTTATCTTTTAACTCGTCTTCATCTTTTAAGTGCAGTAACTATCATGTTTGGAACTCATTTTAGTTTGAGTACTGATGGAATAATTTCTAAAAATCACCATCAGTACTCAAACTAAAATGGATTGTCAAGAAGATAAGAAAAAACAAAATATAATTGTAAATAGCCATTGATAAATACCGAAGATATGATTTTTCATTAAAGAAGAAGATGTAGAGCAAAGAAGAAGGAAAGATAGAATATATAGACATAGATAAGAAATCTCAACCGTAAATATAACTGGTCAAGGTATATAACTTTGGTCAAGATGTTGAACTAAAATCTGAAAGAATCACATGAATATTGGATGTTTTTGTCCTTTTATAACAAACAAACAAAGATATATCTTTTTTTATAACTCATGAATGACATGAAAGCTGAATGATTCATAAAATGCAATTAAAGTATTTTAAGTCTTATTCATTCCCAAAAATTCTAAGGCTGTAGTTTTAAAATGTAGTTAAAATTCATACAACAATGAGCTATAAATAAAATACTATTAATATAACTAAAATAAATTTTATTCTGAATTATTAGCGTATTAAAAGTGTTTAATTTATTAACTGCATCTGCAATATGCAGTTGAAAATTTAATGAATTTTGAACTATAATATTTTAGAACATGCATGAATTGTGAATTTGTATTAAGGTTTAGAATCTTATGTAGTTGTTCATAAGTTGCATGAATTGTTCATAAGTGAAATGCATGAATTGTTCATAAGTGAAGTGCATGAATTGTGAATTTCATGTATTAAGGTTTAGAACCTTATGTAGTTGTTCATAAGTTGCATGAAATGTTCATAAGTGAAATGCATGAATTGTTCATAAGTGAAGTGCATGAATTGTGAATTTGTATTAAGGTTTAGCACCTTATGTAGTTGTTCATAAGTTGCATGAATTGTTCATAAGTGAAATGCATGAATTGTTCATAAGTGAAATGCATGAATTGTGACGTTTTAACTACATAAGTGAAATGCATTTAAAAATGCAGTTTTTCATAGTAATTGCAACCATGTATGCAACTATTAATAATAATTGCATATATGTCTGCAACTTTTTAATATATTTGCATATAGCTAAAAATAATTAACATATTTGCATATAAATGAGCAAATATTTGCTTAACATTTTTAAAATTTTTATTTGCAAAATTGAACATTATTTTTACATTATTGTATACATTTATTTTCAATATTTGCGGATATGACTGCAAAAATTGTACTACAATGTTGATTTGCAATATTTACAAATTTATCTGCAAATATTGCATATAATTGCATAAAATGCTATAGTTATTTAAAACTTCTACTAAATTGTATCAATATATGTGTGCAATTGTTTCAATAAATTGATGAGTGTTCATTGAAGTGGTTAAATGTATCATATATGCTCTTTTATCAGCAAATATTTTCAGTTGAAAATGTAATAATTTTTTAAGTAAATATTTGCTTATTTTTATGGAGAGATTTTGAATGTTTGCAGATAACTCTGCAATTATCCTTAAAAATTGCAGAAATTTTTGACTATATTGATGTTTTTTTAGAAGTTTTTAAATATTATTATTGTTTTTCAGTGAGAAATGTAATAATGTATGTTGGAGTTTCAAGAGATTTTTGAATTGAAATAATTGCATACATGTGTTGAAGAATGTAAATTGTTTTAAGTGAATAATTGCTAATAAGTAAGCAATTATTCAAAATAATTCCATTTTTTCTATAATTATTCAAAATAATTACATCATTTAAGTACATTTCTTAACTGCACATGTTGTTTGCCGTTAAAGATTTCATCTGTTAATTACAGTTTTTAACTGAAAATCTTATATGCAGTTATAAAATACACTTTAATGGTTCAATTTTAACTACATTTCAATTATGCAGTTAAAAATTTATGGATTTTTTAACTGCATATTTGATGAGTGTTCATTAAAGTGGTTAAATGTATCATATTTGCTCTTTTATCAGCAAATATTTTCAGTTGGAAATGTAAGAATTTTTTAAGTAAATATTTGCTTATTTTTATGGAGAGATTTTTGAAAGTTTGCAAATAACGCTGCAATTATTCTTAAAAATTGCAGAAATTTTTGACAATTTTGATATTTTTTTGTTAAAAAATATTATTAGCGTTTTTCAATGAGAAATGTAATAATGTATGTTGGAGTTTCAAGAGTTTTTTGAACTGAAATAATTGCATATATGTGTTGAAGAATGTAAATTGTTTTAAGTGAATAATTGCAGAATTTAAGTACATTTCTTAACTACATATGTTGTTTGCAGTTAAAGATTTCAAGTGTTATTTGATGTTTTTAACTGCATATCATATATGTAGTTATAAAATACATTTTAATGGTTCAATTTTAACTGCATTTCAATTATGCAGTTAAAAGTTTATGGGTTTTTTAAATGCATATTTGATGAGTGTTCATTGAATAGGTTAAATGTATCATATATGCTCTTTTATCAGCAAATATTATCAGTTGAAAATGTAAGAATTTTTTAAGTAAATATTTGCTTATTTTATGGAGATATTTTGAATGTTTGTAGATTAAGCTGCAATTATTCTTAAAAATTACAGAAAGTTTTGACAATATTTATGTTTTTTTTGTTAAAAGTCTTTAAATATTATCAATGTTTTTTAGTTGGAAATGTAATAATGTATGTTGCTGACGCAGCGGAAATAACGGATGACAACGAAATGAAGATTTCATGTCAAACTAATCGATGAAACGATTAGATGAAGGAATATGAATCGATGAATTAATGATACCAAACGCCCAAATCCGTTGATCATGGAGATACCGGACTTTAGCAACCTTCGACACGTTGATCGCGCACGATGCCGTGAGAGAAGATCTACAATTCTTCGACGTTGATCAAGCAGACTTGATTCCGTGAATTGGCTTCAACAATCGTTGATTCGAGCGCACTCAAATGCCGAAGGTGGAGATAGGAGATAACACTCAACTATCAATTTTAATGGTGGCACAAAAGCACACAAAAGAAATTTTATTCAAATTCAACCACCATACAAATGACCAACACATCCCTATTTATAGGGTTACAACTCACACTACACACTTACATCACAACATGACTCAGTACATGACCTATCATAGGTCGTTGCCGACCTATCACACGCCGACCCAAACAACTTACGACCTACCAGAAATAGCTACAACACACGCGACCTAGGCTGGAAATTGGAAGCGACTTAAGCTTCACCAGATAGCATTCGACAGATCATCGGCGACCTAAAGGAAGTCGCAGCTCGTTCGCGACCTAGGGTGGAGGTCGGCAGCGACATACGGTGGGTCGTCGCTCGCGACCCAGAGGGAAGCGACCTAGGGTTTGGAGTTAAACGCGACTTAGCGGCTTCGCCTCGATTCAAAGCGCAGCGACCTAGGGCTTCCTCTTCGCCGCGACCTAGGGCTTCATTCGACTTTACTGGAGGCGACTTACTGCTTGCGCCGTAAGGCATTGAAGGCTTGCGATCTATGGAGACTCGTGACCTAGGGAAGGTCGTTCGCGAGCTAGGAGATTGGTAGGTCGCTCGCGAGCTAGGAGATTGATAGGTCGCTCGCGACCTAAAGAGTTCTGTAGCGTCTTCTTCTTCTTCGCGACCTAGGAAGGTACGCGCTGCATCATCCTCCCCTTGTTGGAAAGAATTCGTCCTCGAATTTAAAAGTTCTTCCCCATTGGGTTGTTCATCTCCATAATAAGGTATAAGATGTTTAACATTAAACACGTCAGAAGTGTAAACATCCTCTGGCAGCTTCAACTTATAAGCATTTTCATTGATCTGTTTTATAATTTCGACTGGACCAATCTTTCGGGCTTTCAACTTATTATAAGCACCCACTGGAAAACGATCCTTCGTTAACACCGCATACACCCAATCACCCTCGTTGAACTCCACACTTCTTCTCTTTTTATCTGCAGCTTGTTTATACTTCTCATTCGTCTTCTCCAAACGTTCCTGAACGATTCTATGACAATCTTTCAACTCATCAACGAAATCTGACGCCCGTTTAATCACTCCTTTCGGTTGTGGTACTACCGTTAAATCCAACGGCCCCTTTGGCAAGCTTGAATATACAACTTGAAATGGACTGTAACCAGTGCTTCGGTTAACAACATGATTATGAGCAAACTCTGCCTGACACAACTTTAAGTCCCAACTCTTCAAATTGTCTTGTACAAGACATCGCAACAAGTTTCCCAACGATCTATTCACCACTTCCGTTTGCCCATCTGTTTGAGGATGATATGCACTACTAAAATTCAGCTTCGTTCCCACCATCTTTCACAAACTCAGCCAAAAATGACTCAGGAATCGAGTATCTCGGTCCGAAACAATAGATTCAGGTAATCCATGTTAACGATAGATTTCTTTAAAGAATAACTGTGCCACATGAACTGCGTCTGTTGTTTTCTTACAAGCAATGAAATGTGCCATTTTCGAGAAACGGTCTACCACAACATATATAGAATCATTTCCCCATTGAGTTCTAGGCAAACCTAAAACAAAATCCATGCTGATATCAACCCATGGTCTAGTAGGCACGGGTAATGGCATATACAATCCCGCATTCGTCGCTGTCCCTTTGGAAACTTGACAAATATGACATCTCTCCACATATCTTTAAACTTCTTTTCTCATAGAAGGCCAAAAATATGATTGCGAAATCAACTGCAATGTACGATCTCTGCCCACGTGACCCTCTTCATGCAGTTCTTTGACAATCTTCAACCTCAAGCTACAATCTGGAATACACAACCGATTTCCTCTGAACAAGAATCCATCTTTCATCACAAAATCATCAGAACTCCTTTCCTGCATCTGATCCAGCACTTTCGCAAAATAAGAATCTGAAATAAGCAACTCTGGTAACAAATCAAATCCCACTACTTCCACTCGCATAGTTGTCAGCAAATGATTTCTACGGCTCAATGCATCGACAACTCGGTTAGTAACTCCTGATTTGTGCTTCACAACGAAAGTAAACTGTTGTAAATAAGCAACCCACGAAGCATGCCTTGCTGAAATTTTATCTTGCCCCTGCAAATGTTTCAAAGCTTCATGGTCAGTGTATAGCACAAATTCTTTATGAAATAGATAGTGTCTCCAATGCTTTATGGCTTGGACTATAGCATAGAATTCCAAGTCATAAGTACTGTATCTCATTTTAGCTCCCGTCAGTTTCTCACTAAAGTAGGCAATGGGATGACCCCTTTGACTCAACGTTCCCCCAATTCCAACCTTGGATGCATCAGTATGTAGCTCAAAGAGTAACTGAAAGTCCGGGTATCTAAGAATGGGCGTTGTGGTCAAGAGTGTCTTGATTCTCTGAAAAGCAGAATCAGCCTCTTCAGTCCAAACAAACTTCTTCTCTTTCATACATTCCGTAACTGGTGCCATCACGCTACTGAAGAGTGGAATGAATCTTCGGTAGAATGATGCTAAACCATGAAAACTCCTCACTTCTGTTATTGTCTTAGGCTGTGGCCAATTTCGAATAGCTTCAACTTTACTCTGATCAACTTGAATACCATCCTTCGACACAATATAGCCCAAGAATAGAATACTTGTAGTCATGAAGGTACACTTCTTCGTTGCAGCATAAAATTCCTCACGTCGTAAAACCAACAACACTTCCCGCAAATGTTGTAGGTGTTCTTTAGTGCTTCCACTGTAGATCAAGATGTCATCAAAATATACCACTACAAACTTCCCGATGAATGGTCGAAAAATCTGGTTCATGACTCTCATGAATGTACTCGGAGCATTTGACAAGCCAAACGGCATCACCAACCATTCGTACAGACCCTCCCGAGTTTTAAAAGCAGTCTTTCACTCATCACCCGGTCTAATACGAATCTGATGGTATCCACTTTTCAAGTCAATCTTCGAAAACACAACAGCAACGCTCAACTGATCCAACAAATCATCCAGTCTCGGCATAGGAAATCGATATCTCACTGTAATCTTATTCAATGCTCTACTATCTGTGCACATTCTCCATGTTCCATCCTTCTTCGGCACCAACAAAGCTGGCACTGCACAAGGACTCAAACTCTCCTGAACACGCCCTTGTTCCAGTAATTCCTCCACCTGTCTTCTCAACTCCTCGTGTTCTTTTGGACTCATCCGATAGTGCGGTCTATGAGGCAATGCAGCACCTGGCACCAAGTCAATCTGATGCTGTAGGTCACTAAGCGATGGTAACTCTTTCGGCAACTCCTCTGGAAACACATCTTTGAATTCCTCCAAAACTGGTTTCACTTCCTCTGGAACTTCAGTAACTTCACTGCTTTCATGCCCAATCAACATAAAAATTTCAGGACTCTCATCTACCTCTTTCACGAATTCCTTCAAGGACAATAAAGTCTTCAATTCCTTAATCTCCTCCAGCTTGTTCTCATTCTACTGTCGCTTCTTCGGAACTAAAGTGATTTGCGTGCCCTCGAACAAGAAACTGTAGCTATTTGTTCGACCATTATGCTGTACTTCCCGATCGTACTGCCACGGCCTTCCCAACAGCAAATGGCAAACATCCATGTCAACCATGTCACACCAAATCTCGTCTTTGTATTTTTTTCCAATAGAAAACGGAACATGAGCTCGCCTCTCTACCTTCACTTCTCCTCCTTTCCTCAACCAAAAAAGTTTATAAGGACTAGGATGTTTCTTCGTTTTCAACTTCAACTTCCTCACAGCTTCCGTTGAAATGATATTATCACAACTTCCAGCGTCAATGACAAATTTACAGACTTTCCCCAAAATAGTACACGTTGACTGAAAAATGTTACTCCTCAACCAAATCGAGTCCTCTTCCTGTTTCGGGGTTAAACAAGATCTCCGTAGCATCAGATTACATCCCTCGTCTCCCGACACCTCTTCTTCCTCCTCATCACGGTGTGAATTGAGATCTTCTTCTACATCCTCATCTTCCACTTCAGCAATCATAGTCCTCTTCTTCGGTTTTGGACATTCGTTGCTCTTGTGACCCACTTCCTGGCAATTATAGCATTTGAAATTTGTATTGATTTTTGGTTTAGCCACTTCATGAACAACCGGCTTACTCGATGCTTTAGGAACATTAGAAATACTACCCGCTCCTTTGTTATGTCCCGTAAAACTTGGAAACACACCTCCCCCACGTCTACCTTGTTTCTCCCAAGCCAACGCTTTTTGATGTGCTTCTGCCACAGATCTAGGGTCGAACATGTTCACCATATCTTGGATCTGTGTTCTAAGTCCCCCAACAAAACTAGCGGTCAATTGTTCTTCTGTCTCCATAATGTCATTTCGAGCAATCAACTGGTAGAACTCATCAGCATAATCAGCAACAGTCTTCGTCCCTTGCCTCAGGTTCTGTAATCACTGATACATCAGTGATTGGTAATTGTAGGGTAAGAAAGTAGCCTTCATCAATTTCTTCATCTTCTCCCAAGCAACAATTTTTGACTTCCCCATCCGCTTTCTAGTAAGTTTGGTTTGCTGCCACCACGCCATAGCTCTCCCCCTCAGCCTAGTAGCAACCAACTTCACTTTACGATCTTCCGGAACCTCCTTGAAGTCAAAAATTTCCTCAATATAAGCTAGCCAATCAAGAAATTCCTCAGCCTGCATACCTCCCTTGAATTCTGGTATTTCATTTTTCATCCCAGACTCCCATTTGTGATCATATTCCGAATGATTTCTTCCTTGACCTCGTCCTCGTCCATGAACACTACCACCATCAAACTCCTCTTCAAAATCTGATGTATATCGATGTCGATCCTGACCACCAACACCTCTACTACCACCATTTCTTCCACCAACATTCCTTCGATCTACATTCCTCCGATCACGATCATTCACATTCCTATCACGACTTCGATCATCAACATTTCTATCACAATCTCGATCCACGCTTCTATGATCACTATCAACACTTCTCTCTCGATTTGAATGTGGTGAAACTCTACTTCTCCCATGGCTCGATTCAGGTGAAACCCTTCTCTGATTTTGATTCATCTCCAACATCATTCTCTCTAATCGTCCAATCCCTTCATTAAGCTTCTCATTAAAATTTTCGTTAATTCTTTGCTCCATCTCATTGGCCTCTTCTCTCCCATACAAAGCATCAACGTTGCGATAACGGTTAGCTCTTCTCGGAGGCATGATCACTTTTCAACAAATTCCAACAAAAACTTCACTTCGATCTAAAAATCTTCAAATTAAAACTACCCACTTGTTGAAACTTCAAAAATCTCCAAACGAACAAATCTCTTCAAAATCACGATAACCCACTTCTCCAAATGATGTAAATCTCGCACAACTCCAAAAATCTACGCAAACTCCTTGCGTTCTAGCTCTGATACCAAATGACGCAACGGAAATAACGGATGACAGCGAAATGAAGATTTCGTGTCAAACTAATCGATGAAACGATTAGATGAAGCAATATGAATCGATGAATTAATGATACCAAACGCCCAAATCCGTTGATCACGAAGATACCGGACTTTAGCAACCTTCGACACGTTGATCGCGCACGATGCCGTGAGAGAAGATCTACAATTCTTCGACGTTGATCAAGCGCACTTGATTCCATGAATTGGCTTCAACAATCGTTTATTCGAGCGCACTCGAATGTCGAAGGTGGAGATAGGAGATAACACTCAACTACCAATTTTAATGGTGGCACAAAAGCACACAAAAGAAATTTTATTCAAATTCAACCACCTTACAAATGACCAACACATCCCTATTTATAGGGTTACAACTCACACTACACACTTACATCACAACATGACTCAGTACATGACCTATCATAGGTCGTTGCCGATCTATCACACGCCGACCCAAACAACTTACGACCTACCAGAAATAGCTACATCACACGCGACCTAGGCTGGAAATTGGAAGCGACTTAAGCTTCATGAGATAGCATTCGACAGATCATCAACGACCTAAAGGAAGTCGCAGCTCGTTCACGACCTAGGGTGGAGGTCGGCAGCAACATACGGTGGGTCGTCGCTCGCGACCTAGAGGGAAGCGACCTAGGGTTTGGAGATAAATGCGACTTAGCGGCTTTGCCTCGATTCAAAGCGCAGCGACCTAGGGCTTCCTCTTCGCCGCGACCTAGGGCTTCATTCGACTTTACTGGAGGCGACTTACTGCTTGCGCCGTAAGGCATTGAAGGCTTGCGATCTATGGAGACTCGCGACCTAGGGAAGGTCGTTCGCGAGCTAGGAGATTGGTAGGTCGCTCGCGAGCTAGGAGATTGATAGGTCGCTCGCGACCTAAAGAGTTCTGTAAAGTCTTCTTCTTCTTCGCGACCTAGGAAGGTACGCGCTGCATCAGTTGTAGTTTCAAGAGTTTTTTGAATTGAAATAATTGCATACACGTGTTGAAGAATGTAAATTGTTTTAAGTGAATAACTGCTAATAAGTAAGCAATTATTCAAAATAATTCCATTTTTTCTGTAACTATTCAAAATAATTGTAGAATTTAAGTACATTTCTTAACAACATATGTTGTTTGCAGTTAAAGATTTCATGTGTTATTTGCAATTTTTAACTGCATATCATATATGCATTTATAAAATACACTTTAATGGTTCAATTTTAACTGCATTTTAATTATGCAGTTAAAACTTTATGTGTTTTTTAACTGCATATTTGATGAGTGTTCACTGAATAGGTTAAATGTATCATATATGCTCTTTTCTAAGCAAATATCATCAGTTGAAAATGTAAGAATTTTTTAAGTAAATATTTGCTTATTTTTATGGAGATATTTTGAATGTTTGCAGATTAAGCTGCAATTATTCTTAAAAATTGCAGAAAGTTTTGACAATATTTATGTTTTTTGGTTAAAAGTCTTTAAATATTATCAATGTTTTTCAGTAAGAAATGTAATAAAGTATGTTGGAGTTTAAAGAGTTTTTTGAATTAAAATAATTGCATACATGTATTGAAGAATGTAAATTGTTTTAAGTGAATAATTGCTAATAAGTAAGCAATTATTCAAAATAATTCCATTTGTTCTGTAATTATTGAAAATAATTGCAGCATTTAAGTACATTTCTTAACTACTTATGTTTTTTGCAGTTAAAGATTTCATCTGTTAATTGCAGTTTTTAACTACATTTCATTACTATGATTTTAATCTAAAATAATTGCAGAGTCATATGCAATTATTAGAATTGTTGTAGACTTTTATGCAGTTATCTTAATCATCTTTGTCTTTAACACTTTATTGATTGTGATCATTATCAGTATGATTGTCCTGATCTTTCTTTTTACTATTATCTTTTTTCTTGAATAATTTTCTTGTCCTTCTCAATATCTTCATTATTTTCTTCATTTTTTTTATCACCATAATTTTTGTTTTTCTATACTTCATATTTTTCAACTTCATCACTATCACTATTTCAAATTCTTTATGATTTTGATTTATAGATAAAACTTGCCTAGCAAATTTCAATTCTAGTTTGAGAATTCGAGTTTGGAAACTAATACATACAATGTGTGAACATGTATCATTTAACTAGTGCTTGAAAGGTTGAGATTGTGGAACAAGCTTCCTACGCTTTATCTTTTTGCTTCTATACGTGTCTTAAGTTTTTCTTCTATATGTGTCTTCTGTTTATAAGGGACTAGTAGGTTCATAGTCAAAGTCACAGTTATTATAGTTGGCATCAGTGCGATGATTCTAGAGTGTTTCGGTGAATCGAAAGCATATTGTTGAAGAGCATGCAGCGGAATTTGCTCTATGGTATCTCCACCATCTTGATTATTCTTCTAAACTATAGTGCCATCTTGCAATATCCTGGAGTTGTTTCTTGTAAGGAGCTTTTCTTCTAGATACTCCTCAATTTCAACGTGTATTTATCGTATCTTCTAAAAGCTTGCTTGATATCTAAGGAATCAAGACTTGATAAGCATGCAAGTAGACCTGAAGATATAGAAACAGATTGTGGAGAACTATTGAATTATGTTTTACTTTTAATGTCTCATTTGAAATCAAAGACAAGATTGTTGAATTTTATGTTGTAACTCATCATCTTCGTCTCTTAAATGCAGCAACTATCAAGTTGGCACTCATTTTAGTTTGAGTACTGATGGAATAATTTTTAAAAATCACCTTCAGTACTCAAACTAAAAAGGATTGCTTAATAGATAAGAAAAATCAAAATATAATTGTAAATAGCCATTGAATAAATACTAAAGATATGATTTTTCATTAAAGAAGAAGATGTAGAGTAAAGAAGAAGGAAAGATAGAATATATAGACACAGGAAAAAAATCTCAACCGTAGATATAACTGGTCAAGGAATATAACTTTGGTCAAGATGTTGGATTAAAAGCTGAAGACTCACATGAATACTGAATGTTTTTGTACTTTTATAACAATAAAAGATATATCTTCTTTTTATAACTCATGAATGATATGAAAGCTGAATGATTCATAAAATGCAATTAAAGTATTTTAAGTCTTATTCATTCTTAAAAATTGTGACGCCCCATCTCTATACCCATGCTAGCCAAGAACACTACGGTGTAATGCTGTCAACTAACATGGAGAATAAGGCTGTTGAGGAGCGACCATCCATGCAATTGCTTTGTGCGAGCATTGATATGTCAGATAGAATAACACGCATAAGAGGAAATCCGACATACTGATACAAACTCAAAGCTATCACCCAGTGGTTGTATATAATCCTCGGAAACAAATATAGAAATAAACATAACACAAATCAGTCACAAACATCCATATCACAAAGGTGGAAAAAGATATGAATATATATATAACACATGAAAGTGTACATCAGAGTAGTGGTCTGAAAGATCCACGATAATACAAAGGAATAGCTACAAGCTACACAAAAGAATAAGTATACATCACGGAGTCTATATCTCAAATGTATACATCCAAAAACTACTAATCTAAGTAGTTAGCCAAAAGTCAGAGTAATCCCAGAAGAGAAGTCAAGCAGAAGCACCTGTAACATCTCGGTTTGGCCCGAGTATTATTTCATAAGAAAATAATAAACGGATCAGTCTAGCTATAAATATCAGATGACATGATATAGAATAAAAGATATGGCATAGACATGTAATAACTATAATGGCATACTACTATAAGTATGTAATTGAAAATCAACAAGAGATTAATCAATATCACAAGAATCTTCTCAAAGATAAAATAGGGTATCATACCCTAAACTTGTATTCATAACAAGTCAATGACACACAAATTCACCAATGCACAAAAATCGATAAAACTTATCAATGGAAATCACGAAAATTGGTGAAGCACAAAATTCCAGAAATCATCACAAGAAATCTAGAAATCACAAGAAGGGGGAGGCCTATCACAAAACGGGAGTATGAAAACTCACCAACACGTGTACCACAAAACGAGACGCTATCTCAAGGTAGCTAACCATTAATTTTGAGCCGAAGCTCCACAAGAATGGCCCGAAGACCATGAGGCGCTACCCCACATATGTGATGTAGAAATATCACACAAACGGGGTTTAGTCTCCCTCGTAGACAAAGAGACATCGCACAATTGCTAGTCTAAGTCACAAAAATGATTGTTATGATCAACAAGAAGTGTCAATCACACCAAGCTAGTAAATATATGAGTTTAGCTTCATGTCTCATACCCACTTGCTTAACTTAAATATTTACGAACAAACTGTAGATCTTCACTAGAAAATTGTCACAAGAGGTTCAATCGAACAAGTCCAAGAATTAACCGACAAAGTGAACGCAAGCGTTTCATACCACTTGTTTTACTAAGCCGTTTAATTAGATTTCTCATCCGAGTGAGGTAAAGGCTTGTATATACTAATAGATTGGAAAACGGTTTAAGAAAAAGAGTTTTGTAATAAAATAGTGTTGAAATCGCTTTAATGAAAGAGTTTTGATATTTTTAAAGTGACAAATCACAAAACGACTGTTGAAACAAATCGAATCACGAAAATTTACATTCGAAGACGTGAGCAAAGTCCAAAGAAATCAATTCCAAAACCATCAAAGTAGAAACACTCTTGCGACCTAACATGGCCGAGCTAAGGAATACAAGCAGGCCGAGCGACTTAAGAAAGTGAGGCCGAGCGACCTCATTGCTTGCGAGCTAGGCCAGGCGACCTAACATGATAGCAGTTTAAGGGGTGAGCGACCTAACATGGTCGAGTAAAGCATTGGAACGACCTAAGGAGTTAAAGTAGGCCGAAACGTTGTGACCTAAAGTGGTGAGCGACCTAACAAGGTTGCACATGCCGAGCGACCTAACGAAATACAGGTCGAACGACCTAAGTATAAAAAGGCGAGCGACCTAAGGGGAAGACAGGTCGAGCGACTTATCAAGGCAATAGGGCGAGCGACCTATAGGTGATGCGACCTAGGGTTCAAGCGACCTAAGGTGGTGAGGTCGAGCGACCTAAAGGAGGTAAGGTCTAACGACCTAAGGAAAACAAGGTCAAGCGACCTATAGACGAGCGAGCTAAAGATTGAAGGCAAAACGACCCAAGCGACTCAATGTGGCCGAGCGACCTAACGTAAAACAGGTCAAACGACCTAAAGCTTAGCGACCTACGACCTAGCGATCTAATTACGAATGACCTAAGGGCGAACGAAAATATGCAGGCCGAGTCTTCAAGGCAGTGCGACCTAAGCCCAGTAATTCCCCCAAACACTAAAAATTGGAGTTTTTCGCCAATCTAATCCAAACCAAATGCAAATGTACATGCTAAAGTGATGAGGAATCATTCCCAACAATCCAAGATAGTTATAGAAAATAATGTGAGATAAAAATCTCACCTTTTCACGAAATTGATGATGGAGAAGCTTAAAAGCAATGGAAGAATCAACCACAAGCTTGAATCCAATGTCTTCTCTTTGAATTTGGAGTTGAATGATGGATTGGCAAGAGAACTAGAGCTTGGAATTTTAATTTCCCATTCCCTCCTCCTTTTTGATGAAGCTTGAAATGTTAGATGAAGTGATGAAGAGGAGATGGGTTGGGACTGAGTTAGTGAGTGGTTCAGCCCAAACCAAAGCCCTAAGCGAAAAAGTGGCAAAAATTCCACTAACTCCAAACATATCGAAGTTTATACTCAAAAGATTGTAAACGACGTTTCAAACTCAATGGAAGTGGTCTCGAGTCCTAATTTGACCGTATGGAAAAAGTAGCTTTTTGAACCAAAATCCGACTAACGATAAAATATTTAAATATAAAATCAACAAATATGCGGGTTGTTACAGACTCCCCTCCTTAAAGAAATTGCATCCTCGCAATATATAAGATGGAAATAAAAAGTAACAACCATAAAAGCATATTAACACAAAAGAAATTTGAAATAAGAAGTTCACCTCAAAGAGCATGAGAAAGTAAGTCCGGATGTGTTCGCTCGATGAATTCTCTAGATTCCCAAGAGCAATCCTTAGGATTTGAGGACCATTGAACTTTAACAAGCGGAACATCTTTATTTCGAAGTCGTTTAACCTCTGAAGCAATAATTCGAATAGGATGCTGCTCATAAGTTAAATTCGGCGAAACTTCAATTTCTTCCACAACACCGGGCTCAAGAATAGAATCGGAATTTTGAAGGCATTTCTGTAATTGAGAAACGTGAAACACGTCATGCATGGCAGAAAACTGAGCCGGTAATGAAAGGCGATAAGCCATGGAACCAATACGTTCGGTGATAGGAAATGGCCCAATATATCGAGGCGCTAACTTTCTCGATCGACTGAAGCGTACAACACCCTTCATAGGTGAAACACGAACAAATACAAGATCTCCAATAGAAAATTCTAATTTCCTTCTTCGGTTATCGGCATAGGATTTTTGTCTACTTTGGGCTTCTTTCATCCTATGTCGAATAAGGTCAATCTTCTCTGTGGAATCACGAAAAAAATATGGACCTAAAACCAGCTTCTCACCGGCCTCAAGCCAACAAGAAGGAGATCGGCATGGCCTTCCATAGAGTGCCTCGAAAGGTGCCATACCAATACTAGATTGGAAGCTATTATTATAGGAAAATTCAACAAGAGAAATATGATCCTCCCAACTTCCACCGAAATCAAGCACACAAGCACGAAGAAGATCTTCAAGAGTTTGATTTACACGCTCGGTTTGTCCATCGGACTGGGGGTGATAAGCGGTGCTAAAATTAAGCTTCGTTCCCAAAGCTTTTTGAAGACTCTTCCAGAATCCACTAGTAAACAATGGATCACGATCACTAACAATGGAAGTAGGAACTCCATACAATTTAACAATTTCTTTGATAAAGAGTTTGGCCAGAAGAGGAACGGTTCGGTTCGACCGAACGGGAATAAAATGGGCGGATTTAGTAAGTCTATCAACGATCACCCATAAGCTATCATGACCCGAACGAGAACGGGGAAGGCCATCAACAAAATCCATGGAAATTTGATCCCACTTCCAAATTGGAATTTCCAATGGTTGCAATAACCCACCAGGCCTTTGGTGTTCGGCCTTGACAAGCTGGCAAGTCATGCAACACTTAACAAAGTTAGCAATATCAGATTTCATTCCCTCCCAATAATAAAGTCGCTTCATATCCGTGTACATTTTACTACTACCGGGATGAATGGAAAATTTTGAACGATGAGAATCTTCTAGAATATCTTTACGATGATCACTAATATTTGGCACTATAAGTCTACCAAATTTTCGAATGCCGCCACGAGAATCAATATCAAAGTCTTTCAAATCTTCAATATCGGTTTTATCCTTAATATTCTGGCTAAGAAGAGCCAATTCGGGATCTAGCCTTTGACCTTCAAGAATGCGGTCTAAAAGAGAAGGACGAGCCTCAAGGCTACATAAAACAAAAGATGAACATAAATCGGATACACGATCTCTAATCTCACAAGTGGATAAAACCTCAAGATCATGCCATTCGGATATCATCATAGAAACAACCGCTTGTTGCTTACGACTAAGAGCATCAGCAATGCGATTTCCCTTTCCGGGAGTATAAAGAATATCAAGATCATAAGAAGCAAGGAATTCGAGCCAACACTATTGACGCAAATTAAGTTCCTTTTGAGAAAATAAATATTTCAAGGACTTATGATCAGTATAAAGTATAAATTTCTCTCCCAAAAGATAATGTCGCCAAATCCAAAGGGCGAAAACGATAGCCGCGAGTTCTAAATCATGTGTGGCATATCTAGTCTCAGCCGGCTTCAATTTCCTAGAAGCATAAGCAATAACACATTCTTTTTGCATAAGAATGGCACCCAAACCAACGCGACTAGCATCGGTATAAACAACAAAATCTTGATTCCCTTCGGGAATAACAAGAATAGGAGCATCAGAAAGGAGTTCTTTTAATTTTTGAAAAGAAGTTTCACATTTGTCCGACCAAATGTATTTAACACCTTTCTTTGTTAAGCCAGTAAGAGGCACGACAATTTTAGAAAAGTCCTTTATGAAACGGCGGTAATAACCTGCCAATCCGAGAAATCTACGGATTTCAGTCACGCTCTCCGGTCTCTTCCAATTTTGAATTGCTTTAATCTTTGAAGGATCCACTGATATTCCGGATTCGGAAATAATATGACCGAGAAACATCACACTAGATTGCCAAAAGTGGCATTTAGAAAATTTTGCCTTTAATTGATTGCTCCTAAGAGTTTCCAATACAATCTGAAGATGCTTCTCATGTTCCTCCTCGGTTTTAGAATACACAAGAATATCATCAATAAAGATGAGAACAAACCGATCGAGGAAATCTTTGAAAACTCGATTCATAAGGTCAACGAAATAAGCCGGAGCATTCGTTAAACCAAATGGCATAACTAGCCATTCATAAGATCCATAACGAGTACGGAACGAAGTCAAAGGAATACTATCCTCTGCAATATGAAGCTGATGGAAACCGGTAGCCAAGTCCAATTGTGAAAAGACTCTAGCACCACTAAGTTGATCGAATAGATCATCAATCCGAGGTAAAGGATATTTATTCTTAATAGTAAGATCATTAAGCTTGCGGTAGTCGACGCAAAGCCTAAGTGTACCATAAGATTTCTTCACGAAAATTGCTGAAGCTCCCCCAGGCGAGGAACTAGAGCGAATAAATTGCTTCGTCTCCAATTCGGATAATTGTTTGCGCATCTCTTCATTATCCTTATTGGACATGCGATAAGGAGGACGAGTAATAGGTTGAGCTCCATGTATAAGATTAATTTTGAACTCAATTGCTCGCTTAGGTGGTAATCCTAAAACGGGCTCGAATATGTCGGAAAATTCACGAACGACGTGAATACTAGAAATGACATCTTCCTTATCATCATTACCATCATCACGTGGATTTAAAGAATATAAAGATGCAGCCAAAGTGGAATCCGAATCTTTAAGAATAATAGAAATCTACTTTACAGATCGCGGATGTCGGAGATAAATAGTCCGCTCATGACATAGGATATGAGCTTCATAACGGTTAAGCCAATCCATACCCAAAATCATTCCAAAGCCTAAATAACGCATGACATGCAAATCGGCTAGGAAAGGAAAATCACACAAAATAATCTCCACATCTTTACAAAGCAAACTAAGAGTTGCGGATCCACCAACCGGATTCGCAATTCTTAAAGAAGTCATTAAAGCAACAACACTTAAGGAAAAAGTATCGACAAGTTCCTTTGATATAAAAGAATGGGATGCACCCGTATCAAAGAGAACTCTAATAGGTTGATCACGAAATATAATAATGCCATCAAGGACAGAATGAGACATACCTTGACCGCTAGATGTGTTGCCAGGGGCTTGAGCCACATTAAGCTTTCCCTCCTTATTGCCTTGAAGTCTGGGGCATAAATGTATATAATGATCCGGGCTTTTACAATAGCGACAAGAACGGGGCTTTGAACACTTGTTCGCAAAATGGTCCTTAGAACCACAGTTAAAGCATTGCCCACTACTTGGGGTAGGATTCTTTGCTACCGGAAGTGCAGGTTTCCCCTTTTTGTTGGGATAAGGACCTTTGAATTTGTTTGGCCTTTTCTTGTTGTTGAAATTTGGTTTGGCACCCACCACTTCAACATCACTTTCCCTATCCGTCTCTTCAAGACGAAGAGCGATATCAATGAGTTGGTCAAAGGAAACTTCTAATTTGAGAAGTAATGGCTTCTTGAGATTTTTGTTTAAGCCATATACAAATCTTTGATTTTTCTTCAATGGGTGTTGATGTATTCAACCCCATATTTGGAAAGCGACTCGAAGGCTGCGACATAATCTGTCACAGAGGATTCACCTTGAACAAGGTCTATGAAACGACGAGCCAATGTCACCTTCTCAGCTTCTGGCACGAATTTTAATTCGAAGCGTTCCCAGAATTGCTCCCAGGTGAGATCCGCTTCATTGATTTCAGAAATAAGAAGTTCGTACCAGTCCAATGCTCTTTCTTGGAGCATACTAGAAGCCACCTGAACACGGTGAAGATCGATAAGATTCATGCGAGAAAAGATTCGATCGCATGTTCTTAACCAAGCCTGGACCTCAATAATAGTTTCGGAACCTTTGAATGGTTTCCCACCCAAGTTGGTATAATCATTGCACAAGCGTGCAAATCTAGACTTAGGATGAGTAGGTTCCTGATTAGGACCAGCTGCTTGAGCATTCTTTACTAAATCAAGTAGCTACTGAGCGGTCATAAAAACTCCATCCTGGGGAGTGACAGTAGATGGTCCAGCTCTGGGACGGCCTGGTCTAGACATCCTCTTCTTTAAGGAAGAGAAAAGAAGAAAAGTTATTCTCCAAATAAATATCAAGCAAACCTTGATAGATAAAACAAGGATACATAAAAGGAAATAGGATGAATCGGTACGAAGACTCGAATTAAATCCTAAGGCACGACTCCTAAGTTGGACTTAGGACGATGATCCTTGTTAAGTTATTCTACATTGTTCCGAAGTTTGGCTCCGATACCAAGCTGTGACGCCCCACCTCTATACCCATGCTAGCCAAGAACACTACGGTGTAATGCTGTCAACTAACACGGAGAATAAGGCTGTTGAGGAGCGACCATCCGTGTAATTGCTTTGTGCGAGCATCGATATGTCAGATAGAATAACATGCATAAGAGGAAATCCGACATACCGATACAAACTCAAAGCTATCACCCAGTGGCTGTATATAATCCTCGGAAACAGATATAGAAATAAACATAACACAAATCAGTCACAGACATCCATATCACAAAGGCGGAAAAAGATATGAATATATATATAACACATGAAAGTGTACATCAGAGTAGTGTTCTGAAAGATCCACGATAATACAAAGGAATAGCTACAAGCTACACAAAAGAATAAGTATACATCACGGAGTCTATATCTCAAATGTATACATCGAAAAACTACTAATCTAAATAGTTAGCCAAAAGTCAGAGTAATCCCAGAAGAGAAGTCAAGCAGAAGCACCTGTAACATCTCGGTCTGCCCCGAGTATTATTTCATAAGAAAATAATAAACGGATCAGTCTAGCTATAAATATCAGATGACATGATATAGAATAAAAGATATAGCATGGACATGTAATAACTATAATGGCATAATACTATAAGTATGTAATTGAAAATCAACAAGAGATTAATCAATATCACAAGAATCTTCTCAAAGATAAAATAGGGTATCATACCCTAAACTTGTATTCATAACAAGTCAATGACACACAAATTCACCAATGCACAAAAATTGATAAAACTTATCAATGGAAATCACGAAAATTGGTGAAGCACAAAATTCCAGAAATCATCACAAGAAATCCAGAAATCACAAGAAGGGGGAGGCCTATCACAAAACGGAAGTATGAAAACTCACCAACACGTGTATCGGAAAACGAGACGCTATCTCATGGTAGCTAACCATTAATTTTGAGCCGAAGCTCCACAAGAATGGCCTGAAGACCGTGGGGCGCTACCCCACATATGTGATGTAGAAACATCACACAAATGGGGTTTAGTCTCCCTCATAGACAAAAAGACATCGCACAATTGCTAGTCTAAATCACAAAAATGATCGTCATGATCATCAAGAAGTGTCAATCACACCAAGCTAGTAAATATATGAGTTTAGCTTCATGTCCCATAACCACTTGCTTAACTTAAATATTTACGAACAAACTGTAGATCTTTACTAGAAAATTGTCACAAGAGGTTCAATCGAACAAGTCCAAGAATTAACCGACGAAGTGAACGCAAGCGTTTCATACCACTTGTTTTACTAAGCCGTTTAATTAGATTTCTCATCCGAGTGAGGTAAAGGCTTGTATATACTAATAGATTGGAAAACGATTTAAGAAAAAGAGTTTTGTAATAAAATAGTGTTGAAATCGCTTTGATGAAAGAGTTTTGATATTTGCTACTAGTATTGAAACCTTCAAAATTTTAAAGTGACAAATCACAAAACGACTGTTGAAACAAATCGAATCACGAAAATTCACATTCGAAGACATGAGCAAAGTCCAAAGAAATCAATTCTAAAACCATCAAAGTAGAAACACTCCTGCGACCTAACATGGCCGAGCTAAGGAATACAAGCAGGCCGAGCGACTTAAGAAAGTGAGGCCGAGCGACCTAATTGCTTGCGAGCTAGGCCAGGCGACCTAACATGATAGCAGTTTAAGGGGTGAGCGACCTAACATGGTCGAGTAAAGCATTGGAACGACCTAAGGAGTTAAAGTAGGCCGAAACGTTGTGACCTAAAGTGGTGAGCGACCTAACAAGGTTGCACATGCCGAGCGACCTAACGAAATACAGGTCGAATGACCTAAGTATAAAAAGGCAAGCGACCTAAGGGGAAGACAGGTCGAGCGACTTATCAAGGCAATAGGGCGAGCGACCTATAGGTGATGCGACCTAGGGTTCAAGCGACCTAAGGTGGTGAGGTCGAGCGACCTAAAGGAGGTAAGGTCTAACGACCTAAGGAAAATAAGGTCAAGCGACCTATAGACGAGCGAGCTAAAGATTCAAGGCAAAACGACCCAAGGGACTCAATGTGGCCGAGCGACCTAACGTAAAACAGGTCAAACGACCTAAAGCTTAGCGACCTATGACCTAGCGACCTAATTTCAAACGACCTAAGGGCGAACGAAAATATGCAGGCCGAGTCTTCAAGGCAGTGCGACCTAAGCCCAGTAATTCCCCCAAAACACTAAAAATTGGAGTTTTTCGCCAATCCAATCCAAACCAAATGCAAATGTACATGCTAAAGTGATGGGGAATCATTCCCAACAATCCAAGATAGTTATAGACAAGAATGTGAGATAAAAATCTCACCTTTTCACGAAATTGATGATGGAGAAGCTTAAAAGCAATGGAAGAATCAACCACAAGCTTGAATCCAATGTCTTCTCTTTGAATTTGGAGTTGAATGATGGATTTGCAAGAGAACTAGAGCTTTGAATTTTAATTTCCCATTCCCTCCTCTATTTTTGATGAAGCTTGAAATGTTAGATGAAGTGATGAAGAGGAGATGGGTTGGGACTGAGTTAGTGAGTGGTTCAGCCCAAACCAAAGCCCTAAGCGAAAAAGTAGCGAAAATTCCACTAACTCCAAACATATCGAAGTTTATACTCAAAAGATTGTAAACGGCGTTTCGAACTCAATGGAAGTGGTCTCGAGTCCTAATTTGACCGTATGCAAAAAGTAGCTTTTTGAACCAAAATCTGACTAACGATAAAATATTTAAATATAAAATCGACAAATATGCGGGTTGTTACAAAAATTGTAAGGCTTTAGTTTTAAAATGCAGTTAAATTCATACAACAATGAGCTATAAATAAAATACAACTAATATAACTAAAATAAATTTTATTTCGAATTATTAGAGTATTAAAAGTTTTTAACTGCATATCATATATGCAGTTATAAAATACACTTTAATGGTTCAATTTTAACTTTATTTCAATTATGTAGTTAAAAATTTATAGGTTTTTTAACTGCATATTTGATGAGTGTTCATTAAAATGGTTAAATATATCATATATGCTCTTATATAAGCAAATATTTTCAGCTGAAAATGTAAGAATTTTTTAAGTAAAAATTTACTTATTTTTATGGAGGGATTTTGAATGTTTGTAGATAACACTATAATTATTCTTAAAAATTGAAGAAATTTTTGACAATATTGATGTTTTTGTTAAAGTCTATAAATATTATCAATTTTTTTCAGTCAGAAATGTAATAATGTATGTTGGAGTTTCAAGAGTTTTTTGAATCGAAATAATTGCATACATGTGCTGAAGAATGTAAATTGTTTTAAGTGAATAATTGTTAATAATTAAGCAATTATTCAAAATAATTGCATTTTTTCTTTAATCATCGAAAATAATTATAGCATTTAAGTACATTTCTTAACTACATATGTTATTTGCAGGTAAAGATTTCATCTGTTAATTGAAGTTTTTTACTGCATATCATAAATGCAGTTATATAAAACACTTTAATGGTTCAATTTTAACTGCATTTCAATTATGTAGTTAAAAATTTATGGGGTTTTTAACTGCATATTTGATGAGTGTTCATTGAAGTGGTTAAATATATCATATATGCTCTTTTATCAGCAAATATTTTTAGTTGAAAATGTAAGAATTTTTTAAGTAAATATTTACTTATTTTTATGGAGAGATTTTGAATGTTTGCATATAACGCTACAATTATTATAAAAAATTGCAGAATTTTTGACAATATTGATGTTTTTTTGTTAAAAGTCTTCAAATATTATCAATGTTTTTCAGTAAGAAATGTAATAATGTATTTTGGAGTTTTAAGAGTTTTTTGAACTGAAATAATTGCATACGTTTGTTGAAGAATGTAAATTGTTTTAAGTGAATAATTTATTAATTCCTAATAAGTAAGCAATTATTCAAAATAATTGCATTTTTTCTGTAATTATTCAAAATAATTGCAGCATTTAAGTACGTTTCTTAACTACATATGCATTTTGCAGTTAAAGATTTCATGTGTTATTTGTAGTTTTTAACTGCAAATCACATATGCAGTTATAAAATACAGTTTAATGGTTCAATTTTAACTGCATTTCAATTATGTAGTTAAATATTTATGGGTTTCTTAACTGCATATTTGATGAGTGATCATTGAATAGGTTAAATGTATCATATATGCTCTTTTATTAGCAAACATTATCAGTTGAAAATGTAACAATTTTTTAAGTAAATATTTGCTTATTTTTATGGAGAGATTTTGAATTTTTGTAGATAACGCTGCAATTATTCTTAAAAATTGCAGAAATTTTTGACAATATTGTTTTTAATCTTTAAATACTATCAATGTTTTTCGGTGAGAAATGTAATAATGTATGTTGGAGTTTCAAGAGTATTTTGAATTGAAATAATTGCATGCATGTGTTGAAGAATGTAAATTGTTTTAAGTGAATAATTGTTAATAAGTAAGCAATTATTCAAAATAATTGCAGCATTTATGTACATTTCTTAACTATATATGTTGTTTGTAGTTAAATATTTCATCTATAAATGCAGTTTTGCATATCATATATGCAGTTATAAAAAACACTTTAATGGTTCAATTTTAACTGCATTTCAATAATGCAGTTAAAAATTTATGGGTTTTTTAACTGCATATTTGATGATTGTTCATTGAAGTGGTTAAATGTACAAGGAATGACTGCCTAGTCCCATGAATTGAAAGACGATGGAAGAAAAGTCCCTCCCGAAAAAGTTATGAAAATTAGGTCTCTATTTTTAGTTTTTAGTTAATTTATGCTACTTTTGCCCCTAATTTCGATGCTGGGCCGATTTTCTGGAAGGGGACAGTTTGGTAAAAGAATAAAAAAAAGGAACCTAATTTACATGAGTTTATGAGTATGGACTTTTTGTGCATGAGCTTTGAGAATAGGGACCTTTGGTCCAAAACCCCTTAAATGTATCTTATATGCTCTTTTATCAGCAAATATTTTCAGTTAAAAATGTAAGAATTTTTTAAGTAAATATTTGCTTATTTTTATAGAGAGATTTTGAATGTTTGCAGATAACGCCGCAATTATTCTAAAAAAGTGCAAATTGTTTTGACAATATTGATGTTTTTTTGTTAAAACTCTTTAAATATTATCAATGTTTTTCAGTGAGAAATGTAATAATGTATGTTGGAGTTTCAAGAGTTTTTTACATTGAAATAATTGCATACATGTGTTGAAGAATGCAAATTGTTTTAAGTGAATAATTGCTAATAAGTAAGCAATTATTCAAAATAATTGCATTTTTTTGTAATTATTCAAAATAATTGCAGCATTTAAGTACATTTCTTAGCTATATATGTTTTTTGTAGTTAAAGATTTCATATGTTAAATGCAGTTTTTAACTACATATCATATAAGCAGTTATAAAAAACACATTAATGGTTCAATTTTAACTGCATTTCATTTATGCAGCTAAAAATTTATGGGTTTTTTAACTGCATATTTGATGAGAGTTCATTAAAGTGGTTAAATGTATCATATATGCTCTTTTATCAGCAAATATTTTCATTTGAAAATGTAAGAATTTTTTAAGTAAATATTTGCTTATTTTTATGGAGAGATTTTGAATGTTTGCAGATAACGGTGCAATTATTCTTAAAAATTACATAAATTTTTGACAATTTGATGTTTTTTTGTTAAAAGTCTTTAAATATTATCAATGTTTTTCAATAAGAAATGTAATAAAGTATGTTGGAGTTTTAAGAGTTTTTTGAATTGAAATAATTGCATACATGTGTTGAAAAATGTAAATTGTTTTAAGTGAATAATTGCTAATAAGTAAGCAATTATTCAAAATAATTCCATTTGTTCGGTAATTATTGAAAATAATTACAGCATTTAAGTACATTTCTTAACTACTTATGATTTTTGCAGTTAAAGATTTCATCTATTAATTGCAGTTTTTAACTGGATATCATATATGCAGTTATAAAAAACACTTTAATGGTTCAATTTTAACTGCATTTCATTTATGCAGTTAACAATTTATGGGTTTTTTAACTGCATATGTGACGACCCGAAATTTTGGATATTTGAAATGAGAATATTTAATTAATTTTAAATATTCAAAAGGGTAATTTTGCCTTGAATTTCAAATATCACTATTTATTGGGTGATTTAATTATTGAATTTAAATAATTGGAAATTGGGAAAATTGTTGAATCTTGAGTTTTAAGCTTGTTAAAAATATTTCAAAGACTTATAAAATTTGTATTAACAATGCTGAAGGTAATAGAACTTTTAAAATTGAATTTAAGTGTTTTGTTCAGTTTTGATAATATATCGTTTAAAATTGATATTTAAAAATAGCCTTCTGAGGCACAGTCTCGAAATTCGACGAAACCAGTTCCTTTGGATCCGTAATAGTGTATTATTATCGAATTTCAAATTTCGTAACATTTGGAGTTGTCGTGTGATCGTACGGTATATAAATGCGCTGAAATCTATATCGAAAATTTAATATAATAACTGGGTTTAAAAAGCTATCTTCTCCATACGATCTAGTTAGGCATCGAAACCTTTTCCATTGTATTCGGAATAGGCGTATAACATTATGAATGCCTAGCAGCACATCTCGATAGGAGTTTGGGATTTTAAGTTGCATTTTCGAGACAATTTAAAATTTAAATTAATATATATACTTTTGCTGACCAGTCAAATTATTTCACATCATAACTTTTCCCCTTCTTATCACAATCACTATAGCCAGAAGATAGCATGCAAGGAATCTTTTTCTCTTTTCAAAAGGTCACGATCCCTCTCATTTCATATAGAACAATACAGTAAAAAAATGGAATACAGCTGCTTCGAAAAAGTTAATGGCCGAGCATTTTAAATTCAATCCAGTTTTCCCTCTTTCGAAAATTATGGCCACAAATTCGTTTCAAATTGCCCTTCTCTTCTTTCCGTTCGAATACAAGCCGAGCTCCTCTTTCAAAATCGAATCGACAAATAAAAAAAACAACAGTGGCGGAACGAGGAAATCAAAATCGTGTCCCTCATATTAATATCCCTCTTTCAATTCGAGTCGCATTCATCTATGGAGGCGACTTCGACCTTGCGCTGGGCATTCAGGGGATGGCGATTGAGTCGTTCGACCAGTATGAGTGGTAGAGGGAGAGTCGCGTGTGGTTGGCACGTGATTGGATCTAGGGCATCGTGAAGGCGGCAACTGGGAAGGACCGAAGTCGATCAGGGTCGAGCATGAGTTAGTGGGTTAGGGGCGTGGTGGTGTTCGACGGCGAGGCAAGTGGCAGCAGATAGGTGAGGTTTCAACTCAAGCTCGGGGGTCGAGGCAGTGAGGTATCGTTTTTTATTTAATTAAATATGTATATACAGAGAGAAATTCTAAAATCAGGTCTTTACTTTACAATATACATATATTAAACGGGAAAAAAAGTTTTACAGTAAGAAAACTACAGTTTGTTATTCGTAGAAGAAAAATATATACACATATACCTATGTAACTTAAATATGTATAGATAAACGGTAAATATATATATATATATATATACATACACACATATATATAAAACTTTGGAAATATAGGAATATATATAAAAATTTCATTTTTATCAGTATAGGTTATTTTTAAGTATATATGTAGTTTCAATTAAATAAAATAAATATACATTTTAAATCTACTAGTTTAATTTTAAAATAATGGAGATTAATTTGCTTAATTAACTTATTTAAATTATTTTAGAAATAGTTAAAGGAAGATTAGTTTAAAACTAAAACTATTAGTTAATTGAATTATAAAATGGAAAATTAATTGTTCGATTAGTTCAAATGTTAATAAACTGTAAATTTTTATACAAGGTCTAAAATCGTGAAGGAAATAGCCGGTTTGGATCGGATTGCAAATTAAAGGGCAAAGGTGAGTTAATCTCACTCACATCTGGATTATCGGTTAATTTAAATAGTGAAATTTAAATTATTGGTTGATTGATTGAATTGATAATTATTATCAGTCTGGATGTGATATTATATATAATAGTGTATATATATATTGGAGTGATTGATATTCCCGCATTATATAGCGGATGAGACCCTATGCGCCCCGCATAATAGTGGATGACCCTATTTACCACATATCCCCCTCGAAGTGGGATTGGTATTTTTTATATTGTGCTAACATCTGTGGATGCAGGGAAAACAAGTTGGAGGGATCCAGCTGGATTCCTCTAAAATTGTTGAATTTATTTCATAGTCTGTGATATGATTTACTGATTATTTGTGATAGATTATATTGGAAATTTGAAATTTTAAATTCTAGGGGTTTTGCTGAGTATATTTCGGTATTTGAAGATATCATAAATATAAAGATTTAATTTTGAAAGATAAATAAAAGAGAGAATTTTAAGTCAAATAAATATAGTGAATTTGGGTAAATTTAAAATAATGAATTTGGAAAGAAATAAAAGTTTGATTTAAAATCCTAATAAATAAATTTCGGATATGGGGAAAATTAGAGTTTTAAATAAATGGGAATAAAGGGGTTTTGAGCACTTAAGCAATATTTTTAAAGAATTGAAGGATTATTTTAAATTCAGGGGTTAAATGGTTCGGGAGAAATAAAAAGAGAATTTTGACAATAAAGTATGGAATTGATACTTCAGATGTAAATAAGATTTTAAATCGTAATAAAGGAATGAATCTGGAATAAATGGATTTTGGAAAAAATTAGGATAAACTGAGGAATGATTTTTATAGGGAATTTAATTCAGAAGATTGATTTAAAAATCGGTTAAGTGTTTTGAAATGGTGATTTGAAGGAAAATGAGATTATGGAATTTATAAACTGGGTTTATAAATAAAGTGAAATATTTATCAATGGATAAATTTGAAAGTATAAATTCACGGTGGGAATTTCTAAGGAGATGGTAATTTGTTTTGAAAATAAAAGGGTGGTTTTATTTTTAAAAAGTGTGGAAAGAAGATTTACGGGATTGGGTCATAAATTAAACTGGAATAAATCGAGAAGAATTTATAAATGATTAGACGGTTATGTTCGAATGGGAAGTGTTTCCCAAAGGGCAAGTATATTTTCAAAAGAGGATTTTTAAGAGGATTTTTAAGTATAAACTAAAAGTTTAAAGTGCTTTAAAAGAATGCTTTTAGAAAATTATTATTTAATTATTCTAGAATTTTAAAAGTAAACATTTATTAAGTTAATTATAGCAGTTAATTATTATTATTAAGGTTAAATTAGTATTTTGATTTGAAGGTAAGTTATTAAATATTAAAATCTTATAAAATGACTTTTATTGTAAAGGTAGTTTTTGGCTAAAGTTTTACTTGAAAGTTATTATAGAATTTCATAACTATTATTTTGAATAAGGTGATTTGAGCTGTTTTATTTTAGATGTTTAAGTATATATTTTCGGACAAAGTGATTTAATTTATTCGGAAGCTAAATTTAATAGGACTTGGTGATTTTCAAGGGAAATAAAATAATTGGTGAACGATTGTTTGAATTGGTAGTTAAATAACCGACTATCAATATTGGCCAATGCGCTGATCGTTTCGAAGAGACCGGGATCGGGTTTAATTATCCGAAAACCACTTCGATCCGGTTTGAACGTAGCGAATGAATACCGTGAAGGTGATGAAGACGGTGATTCGGTTTGTCCAGACCCAGGGCAACTTGTATGGACGAATGCTATCAGACCATCGTCAGGAGGACGATGAGCATTCTAAGTGAACGTGTTCTAAAAAGGTAACGCATAGCCTCAAGCCTAATCGACCGAGAATGGCTAAAACAGGGGAGGTGCAGCAAGGCTAAGTGGCTAGCAACCAATTAGGGTAAGGTCATCCCTGTCTAGATGTCCCTTTTTGATTTCGGCTTAGTGGCGGTTGCTGATGCTAACCGCTGGGTGATCTTATTCGGACTATCCAGTAAGGGGTAGCTCCGGTCTTGTGTTGCAGGGGGTCGGGAGTGATCCTCGGTACTCTGATCTAGGCCAGGTACTGTGACGGGTGGTACCTTAGTAGCCCTGCCATTGTATGGAATCCATTCTCCAATAAGCGCCTGTACGGTTTTGATTGTGCCCAACTATTACTGGAATGTGAGATGCAAGCATTTCAGCTAGATTCTATTTTACTTTCTACTATTATAATATCAGACGGTTTTAATAAAAATGTTTTGGTTATCGTAAGGTAAAAACTCGACATGTTTATTTGTGGCATGGTCTTACGAGATACCTTTGATTTCAAAGGATTTTGAAAACTTTAATAATCCAATTGAGTGTGTTTTCTCACGCTGGTTTTCCAGACTGACTCGGATGTTATTTTATGATAATGCTCAGGCAAGGCCGAGTATTACAGATACAGGATAGGATGTTGTGGAGCTCAGGAGACGAGCTGGATGATGAAGTGTATTTCCGTAGATTTGTATATTCCGCTGTGTAAGGACAAGTTACTAAATTGTCCAGGATTGATGTGATGAATGTGTACTCTGATGATTGTAAGTATTAAACAGTTATAGATTTCTTTGTATTTTAAACTGTTGTTATATATTGTATTTTATTCCGCTGCGATTGTGAGATTCTGATGTTGTTTTCTATTTCTTCTTTTACCTCTTTCTTCTTTAACCCTAATGGCCTAGGATTTCAGGCACTTGAATATTCGGCATTTGATTCAGTGGGCGTATTGATGTCGATTTTCGAGGTCGAAAATCTTTCGGGCTGTTACAACATATTTGATGAGTGTTCATTGAAGTGGTTAAATGTATCATATATGCTCTTTTATCAGCAAATATTTTCATTTGAAAATGTAAGAATTTTTTAAGTAAATATTTGCTTATTTTTATGGAGTGATTTTAAATGTTTGTAGATAACGCTGCAATTATTATTAAAAATTGTAGAAATTTTTGACAATATTGATGTTTTTTTAAATTCTTTAAATATTATCATTTTTTCTTCATTGAGAAATGTAATAACGTATGTTGGAGTTTCAAGAGTTTTTTGAATTGAAATTATTACATACATGTGTTGAAGAATGTAAATTATTTTAAGTGAATAATTGCTAATAAGTAAGCAATTATTCAAAATAATTCCATTTTTTGTGTAATTATTCAAAATAATTGCGGTATTTAAGTACATTTCTTAACTACATATGTTGTTTGCAGTTAAAGATTTCATGTGTTGTTTGCCATTTTTAACTGCATATCATATATGCCGTTATAAAATACACTTTAATGGTTCAATTTTAACTGCATTTCAATTATGCAGTTAATAATTTATGGGTTTTTCTAACTGCATATTTGATATGCAGTTAACTAAATTCATGTGTCAGTGACTATTGGCGATGAACTCCGGATGTGCATGAGGAGATCATTTAATCATACTAAGATATATAATAAAGCAATTTTTATACTAGTTTGGGTTGTCTAATATACCTGCATTCACTTTAATACATTAATACATATATTTCCTTTTTACAATGCTTATCATATAAGTAGTACCAGCTATTTTGGGTGAGGTCTGGTGTCCATAGTGTGGCTGCCGAATTTGATTTTCCTTCTAGTCGTAATATCTTGCTTGCTTGGGATTCTTCAAAGTATGCACCTTAACAACTTTTCTCGTTGCTTCATTTAGAAGGGGATTGTTCTGAAGGCGCAATAACTTATTTTCCTAGCCTTTGGGCAGGATGCGTGAGATTGCATGGATCATCGAGCCTTTACTACTTGTTTTCTTTCTCTCTTCTTATCAACAGGCAACTTCATATCCAAAGATACTATGTGCATTTCTTTTCTAGGATAAGCACCAATGTTGTCGCCCTTAATGGTAGATTGAGTCAGTCTATCAAGTAGTAGTGGGTTAGTCACAGGTGACATGACGATGACTCATAGGCCAATCTGGCCGTCTCATTTCTGAGAGCGTCGTTATCACTCACCCGCCGTATTGTTAGCATAAACAGTGAGCGATGGCGGTGGGCTATTCTATTCTATGGGCTTCGTTTTCCTTCTCAATTTGTACCATTAGCTCCTCTATGATAGCCTTCTTTTCCTCAATTTGCTCCACGATTTGTTCAATTTAGACATTGAATTTTCTAAAAGCTTGTTTGACATCTAAGGAATTAATATTTGATAATCGTACAAGTAGACCTGAAGATAAAGAAACAGATTGTGGAGAACTAGTAATTACAAAGGCTATCAAGGTTGCATTCATTTTAGTTTGAGTACTGAAGGAATAATAGATAAAAATTACCATCAATATTCAAACTAAAAAGGATTGTTAAACAAACAAGAAAACATAGAATATAATTGTAGACAGACATTGAAGAAAATATGAAGATATGACTTTTTATTAAAGAACAATATATAAAGTAAAGAAGAATATAAAGAAGTATATATAAACATACAAAAAAATCTCAACCGTGGATGTAACTGGTCAAATTATATAAGTTTGGTCAAAATATAGAATTGAAGATTGAGTCGGTCACATGAATACTGGATATTTTTTTGTCTGTTTATTACAAATAGATAAGGATGTAACTACTTTTTATGAGTCAATCACATGCACTTTTGACTATCACTTTTACTACAATGAATTATCCTTTAAAACATAATTTCTTAACATTTTGTAAGTATTGAGATTTTCTTTCTTCTTAAAATTCTGTAAATATGTTCTATATTTTTAGTAAAAAATATTATAATATATGTTGGAGTTGCAATAGTTTTTTGAATTGAAACTAATGTTGACATGCATTGAAGAATATAAATGGTTTTAAATGAATAATAGGTCATAAGTAAACAATTATTCAAAATAATTATTGTGTTTTCTATAATCATTCTTAATAATAGTAGAGAAATCTGCAAATATTAAAAATGTTCAAATTTGTAGAACAATTTACTGTTTAAAAGATAGCTATTAAATGTAATTTTTAATTGCATATGACATATGCAGTTAAAAAATGCATTTAAATGGTGAAATTTTTTGTTGCATTTTAATTATGGAGTTAGAAATTCGTAAGATTTTTATCATAATTGCAGAGATACATGCAATTATTCAGAATAAATGCATACATTTTTGCAATTATTATGAATAGTTGCATACATCTTTTCAATTATCAAGAATAAT
Organism: Allium fistulosum; assembly: GCA_030737815.1. NCBI lineage: Eukaryota > Viridiplantae > Streptophyta > Magnoliopsida > Asparagales > Amaryllidaceae > Allium > Allium fistulosum. The sequence continues at coordinate 1,026,417,741 of CM060906.1, forward strand.
TGCATCTTTAATTGCATTTGACTTATAAAGTTATAAATTGCACCATTTAAATGCATTTTTCAACTGCATATTTGATATGCAGTTTAAAAATAAAGCTGTTTAATGCAATTTTTAATTGCATTATCGAAATGCTGTTAAAACTGTTTTACCATAATGAAGTTAAAAAATATATTTATACAGTTTGTTTGAAATGCAATCAAAATTGCATTGTTTGTAATATGTTTAAAATATAGTTAAATAACAACTACAATTGAACAACAATTATGAACAATAGTTAATTGTAGAAGATTTGATTCCATATGTAGCATTGTGATTTTAACTGTTCTGTATTGATTTGCATATAGTTGTAGTGCTGTTCGCAATTATTGTAAATTATTGAAGATTTCTCTGCAATCATTATGAATAATTGTAGTTGAGTTTCCCATTATATATGATTGTATTTTTTTGTTTTATTTTAAGTGAATTGTTTATCATTTTGTTTTGGTACGGATGTTTTAATATTTTATTTTACAGTATTGTTGAAGTTTGGACACAATAACTTTCCTTTACGTGTTCATTTTGATAATTCAGTTGTTATGCTGAGAAAAGCTATTTGTGAAAAATGGTCTGATTCAGGTTTACAGACATTTGACTTATATCATATTAGAGATAGTATGAGAAGGAATATTAAAACTGATTCTGATCTTCAATCTATCTTGTTATTGTTTGCTCATAATCATGAGGATTACTTAGTTATTTTTATTGACGTAGTTCTCACTAGTTCTTCAGCAAACAATGTTGGTAGTATTAGATCAGATGTTGTTGGTTGTTATATTGATTCATCAATTGGTACCACTGGTGATTCTAATATTCAATTTAGGCAGTTATTGAGAAATGATTCCAATAGATCTGTCTTTATGGGTGTTGGTCAACAGTTTTGTGACGACCCGCCTTTCATATACAGAAAGACGCATCATCGGTAAGAAAGAAATAGATAGAAATAGAAAGAAAGAAGAAAGAACAACACAATTCAGAATCTCACAGCGGAAACGGAACAAAATATAATACATCACAATAAATATTACATAGTCTTACATATATCAGAGTTACACAACATCATTCAAACAAGATAGTCATATATACAGATCTGCCATTTCATACATCCCAAAATACAACATACATCACTAACACAGCGGAACTAGATAGATAGATATATACGTCTAGACTCCTGCTTCAAGCTCCTCCAGAATTCAACAATCCAAGACCTGATCACTTGGCTACTCATAAAAATTTGAGTACCCAAGATTTTAAGAAAAACAGAATATACTCCGGGTCAGACATGGGTCTGGTGTGAGTAAACGGGTTAAAGTTGCTTAACTTTGAAAACCATTTGAAACAAAGGTATCACGTAAGACTTCCCACACATAAACACGGGTAAGTTTTTACCTTACGCTAACCAAAACATTTTATAGGAAATCCGGTGATATTATAATAGTGTCTAGGGTTTTCAATTAAATAAGAAACAGCTGAAATTGTTACATGATTAAATTCTAGCATACTAGCCACAAAGTGGGTATTACAATCAAAACCGTAGAGTCACGTAGGAAGATTGGGTTTCCATCAATGGCAGGGCTACTGGGGTACCGCCCGTCATAGTACGTGGCCTAGATCAACGTACCGAGGATCACGCCCGAGCCCTGCAACACAAGGCCGGAACCATCCCTTACTGGACAGTCTCGAACAAGATAACCCCGCAGTTGTGGCCAACAACTGCCCACTAAGCCGAAATAAAAGGGACATCTAGACAGGGGTATATCTCGTCCTACTTGGGTGCTACCCACTTAACCTTGCCGCACCTCCCCTGTTTTAGCCATTCCCGGTTGATGAGGCTTGAGGCTACGATTACCTTTAGAGAACACATCTCTTAGAATGCTCATCGTCCACCTGACGATGTTTTGAAAGCATTCAATCCATACAAGTTCGTTCCGGGTTCGAACGAAACCGAAGGCATTATCTCGTTACACTCGTTTTGGAATCACCCTCAAAGTTAACGACAATAACCCTTGCACTCTGAAACTCCATCTCGATCTTCACTTTGAGATATCACGACCTAACGTTTAACTTGGATCGATGTGGTTTTCGGATAATCCTAACTGATTCCCGATCCCGGTCTTATCGAAATCCAAACGTGTTTTAAAGGCCAAGTTGTTTAATAGTTTAAACAATTCAATTCAACACTTTAAAATTCACATAGCATATATCACCAATAAATCATACTCAATCATCATAGATATATACAAAGCATATCACAGAGTATCACAGATACCACCCAATAGATATCACAAATCCAGATATTCTACTCATATAACATCCCTAAACAGGAATTATTAATCCATGTTATAATTAATTTAATTAACTTAAATTAAATTAATTACTTAAGAATTAATCACTAATCCTGCTTAATTAATAATTACAAATTGATAAATCTCTAATTACAATTATAAATTAATTAATCATTCTTAATTACCTTCCAAACAATTTATTAAATAATAATCATTTTTCTTAATTATCTTCTTACTTAACATTTTAAAATCTTCCTAACTAACTTTGAAATCAATTTATTAAAAACTTTAATGTTAATAAAATTTAAACACTTATCTTAAATTAACTACTTGATTAAAATATTAATTAGATTTAAAACATTCTTAAGTATTCACTTAATTAATTAAAACTTAAAATAAACTCTTAACTTACAATTGCCAAACATTAATTACTTCATCAATACTTCAAATTTGTTTAAGATGAATTAACTTAATTTTATTAAACTTAAAATTTTGAAAAACCCAATACCCGAGAAAATCCCAGATTTACTCGAGTTACCACTCGAGTTTCTTCACACTTTCCCCGAGTTCCCTCTTCTTCCTCATAAATTTCTTTTTTTATTTAAGTTAAAAATTTGATAAACTGGGAAACAGGCTCACGAAACTCGGGTTCCAACCCGAGGCAACCCCCTCACTTACTCGAGCATCTACTCGAGTTGCTCACAGCCAAAATTCTCTAACACCATAACGATGCCGTGCACGTGTACAACGCCTCGCCGACGTTCCGGCGATCCACGCATCCTCCGGTAAGTCACGAATCACCCCTACATTCGATACAATGATCAACTCGATGCCAAAAATTCCAGATCGAGATTTAGCCTATTGTTCGAAAACCTGAAACTCGACTCCACCTAGTAAATCGCTTTGCCCCACTCGCTCCGACCGTCGGAGATGCTACAACCCCGGTCTCACCTCGCCGATCCCCCATACTACCATCCCCTTGAATGTCGTGCAACTCGATCAAACCGAGGTGGCGAAATCTCCTCGTCTCCGACCACGTCCAAACTCGAGTGTTAGACCCTAAATCGACCCATACACGATGCCACGATGAACTGGAACGACTCCGGCTATTTTTCCCCACTTCGTCATCATCCACACTAGCTTCGTGCCAAATCTCGACACCTAGCATGCCTTCGATCGCCAGAATTTGGTTAAAACTTATTTTCAGTTCATCCATAAACTGATCTTAGTATACTCAACTAAAAATCACCATTTTAGTTTTAAAAATCCTATTATCTAAAGAAGATTCAGGTTATATAATTGAATTAATAATTTATAACATTCGAGTTTTAACATATATTTAGATTTTGCTCTGTAAAACTAACTTTACAGGGGCAATACATCACCATCATGCCTTAAACAATTTTTAGATCTTGAATTACGTTTAAACAAACCTGATTTGTTTAAAACTCTAAGCCTATCAGTGCCTTGATGAAGATATATGGAATTCTTTGTTAAATTTTCAATTCTGTAGCAAAACAGAGAGGAAACAAGCATATCCCATATACACAGAACAATCACATATATATACAGAGTTACATATAAATACATAAACATGCAGCACCATCATCATCAAAAATTTCACATGCATTAACATTTATTGCCCAAAGCAAATTTAGTTAAGTGTTTACTCACCTAATTTGTTGAATAGAGAACCAATATCTGGAAGCTGCTAACTGCCTTTTGTCTTGGTTTGTTTTGATCTTCTTGCTTGCTTAGTTGAGTTGTTGTTTAAGTTTGTAAGATGGTAGTGCCTACTTATTTTCTGGTATACTTAGTTTTGATGAACAAAAATAGAATAAGAAGAGATATATAAATAGAAAAGAGTTTACAGGAATAGGTGTTTACTTGTGTAAACATTTTCTATTTGGTCAAAGATTTTTTTATCTTTCTTGACCAGGTAAGATTTTTGTGGAAAAAATGAAATGATTCATATACATTTCGAAATGACCAGGCAAAATTATTTCATTTACCCCATATTAAAACAATACTGTGTCAGTTTATCTTGTTTAAGAGTTTAGAAACCCTTATCGATTACAGTTGGCCAGACTGTACTGACCAGAATCTATAAACAATTAACCGATAAGTCAACACAATACAAAACAAATTTCATATTCAATAACAAATACGCGCTCATATCTATTATTACACTCACACTCATTCTAGAGTACTACTGACTCTATCTCTAATGAGTAACACCCAACAGAGCCAAGGGTTGTCGCTTAACCGGATGCTCTGATACCACTTGTAACGATACGACTTTTCGACGCTCGAAAGTCGACATTAATACGTCCACTGTATCAAATGCCGCGCAATCGAATGCTGGAAAACCGAACCATTAGGGCTAAAAAGAAGAGGTAGAAGAAGACAGAAGAAAAGAAAGAACAGAAACACAGAAACAGAAACAATATCAGAATCTCACATTCGCAGCAGAACAATATATAATAGATAATCACTAGTATTTTAAACAAAGAACTATATCAGTGTTATACATATAACAGTGAGAGTCAATATACAACTCAATACAACAATGGACAGTTATATAAACTTGTCCTCATACAGAAAACACAGCAGAATAAATAACAAGTACGGAAGTACGTTTCGCCATCCAGCTTGCTTCCAAAGCTCCAGAATATCTAGAATATCCTGATAACCTAACTCTAGGCTGCCCGTGTGGAAAATTATGGGCACCCAGAGTTTAGAAGGCAACAATAAACTCCGAGTCAGTCATGGTGACTGGTGTGAGATCGTAAAACAGTTATTTTCACAAAGAAAGATAAAATTAATTCGCAATGCTTTTGGAAAATTAAACTACCATAAGACCTCCCGCCACACACACAATGCAAACGCAGAATTGGAGGAGATTTCTTCTTATGATAGTCAAAGATGCTTACTATGCAAATCAATTGGATTATTATTATTAATGTCTAGTGTGGAAAACATTTTGAAAGTATAATATTAATCTTAGCCAGCATAGGCATTTCACACTATTCCTACTATAGCTACCATCTAAACAGTGGGGCTCCACCATAAGTAAATGGCAGGTTCTACAATTAAAACCGTACAAGTTTCGTATTGGGAAATGGATTTCCAACAAGTGGTCAGGCTAAGGAACTTCCTTCCGCCACATGGGATCGCCTCTGGCTGGACGTCCCGAGAGACAACTGCTCTCTGCCAACACAAGGCCGGGTTACCCCTGTAACTAGGTAACTCACGAATATGCCTCCCCCCGGTCCTTTGGGACCTTTATCCGAGGCGCCCCGATAAACACACAATCACACAATAAATGAGATCGGAGTATCCACATAGGTTAAATACCAGGGCTCCATACCTGATACCACCCTTTTCCAGAAGGAAATGACATACCCTAAAGGGCGCGACCCTCATAACCTTGCCGCATATTCCTGTTTCGACCATTTCCGAGGAGTGAGGTCTGACGAAGTCTCGTCCACAAAGCCACGCTTTTTCACAAAGCCACGCTTTGATCACAAACGATCAATAAATGATCATCACACAGCAACACTCAGCATGCCACATTACCAAATTGGGAATATCTCGCTGATAACCTTCAACTACATAACCTCTGAGCTCGTACGTCTCAAAGAAGGGTGTTAAGCTAAGAGAATAAATTCTCCGCCACCAACAGAAATGTATTTGAAAGAAATCAGCTTTATATCTCAAAACGTAATGTCAGACACGTAACCATACAAGTCTGTTCCGGGTTCGAACAGAACCGAAGGCACTTCCAAAGAAGCCCTTGCAATCCGGGTATTCACAATCCCGATCGGACTTCCCATCACAAAAAGATTGATATAAATCTCTATACCGGAGCAACTCGGTGCAGAGACATTCGACAGGTTGTCCTTTCATTTTCAAAAATACCCGGTCTTCACACCGGTCTTCAATACGATCCATATCGTCGTATCATTATTCGGAATGGTTTATCTGACACAAAGGTCATTTCCCGGCTAAACCGAATAATACGCGTTTGTTTTAAAAACAAATTCAAGTGCCATTTCAAAGGCAATATTGATAGTCCGTGATTTAACTATCAATAATATTCACAACAATCATCAGATTTAAATAATTTTCCCAAATTATTTATTTTCAAAATATCTTCACAAGATATATATTTTTCCACATTCAACACTTTGAAAACAATTTCAAATCATTTTTCACCTTTCAGCTTTTGAAAATAAGTTTCAAACCAATTTCCTTACACGGAATATATTTTCAAATATTTCTTTTAAAACCAACTTTAGAACTTTTAATTTATATTTTTAAAAGCTACTTTGGAATATACTCGGTTTTTCAAGGAAAATACACTTCCATTTCAAAATGGTCCATTTAAACCAATTTAATAAATCCTTATCGATTTATTTTAAATTTACGTTCCAAATCCGTAAATTTACTTTCACACCTTAAAAATAAATCAGCGTTTATTTTTAAAACAAATTTCCCTTTCATTTCATAAATTCCATTTTGAATTTACATTCCCAAATATTCACTTTTAACCCCAAAATCAAATTCTAAATTGATTTCTAATTTTATTTCAATATCAAATCGATTACAAATTGATTTCTAAGTTTTATTTCAATAGAACAAAACATTGCAAATTTATTTCTATGTTTATCTCCAAATAACAAATCATTCGCAAATCGATTTCCAGATTTATTTTACAAACACTAAATCAATTTCAAATAAATTTTCCAATGATTTATTTTCCATCACCAAATTAATTACAAATTTGATTTCTAAATTTATTTTCAACTCCAAATAAATTTCCATATCGATTTCCCAAAGATTCATTTTCAAATACCAAATCAATTACAAATTGATTTCTTAAAGTTTATCACTTTTAAATAAATTCCTTTGTTCTTTCCAAATTATTCAAAATTCCATTTTTAAATGAATTCTTCAATTCTTAAACTATATTATTCAAAACTCATTTATTAATATCTTTTCCCATATTTTGGAATTTATTCGGTAAGATTTCGAAAATCAATTTTAATACTTTAAAATTCCTTCTTTCAAATAAATTCAATTCTTAAAAATAAATTTACTTAAAGTTTTCCACTTTAATTTCAAAATCCAATTTATACTCATTTCTGGTATCCAACGATACCAAAAATACATTCGGCTAAAGTTTAGCCTTCAACAGTTTCAATTATCAATAAATCATCCACAGATTATCAATAAATCACATCATTCACATATGAAATAATATTCAAACAATTTGAGGAATCCAGTTGGATCCCTCTAACCTGTTTCCCTACATCCATAGATGTTAGCACAATACCAATTCCACTTCGAGGTGGAATATCGCGATATATGGGATTTTTAAAATATCATCCGCTATTATGCGGCGCAATAGGGTCTCATCCGCTATATAATGCGGGAAATCACAATTCCAATATATATATATATATGCCAATATATATATATTGCTATATATATAGATATATCCTACTATATCTAATATCACAACCAAACAGCAATCAATAACTGCAATCCAAATTTTCATTTTGAGTGAGAAGATCTCACCTTTGTTTTATTTTTCAATCCATTTCATTCTCGATTTGATTCCGTGATTCTCAACCTTGTATAAACATTTTATACAATTTATTAATATTCGAAATAATCGAATAACCAATTTTCGTTTGGTAATTTTAATTATTCAATGATTTTATTTTAAACCAGTTTCTTTTAATAAATTTGTTTAACTAAAAATTAACTTTAAAACTAAATTTCCTTTAATAAAATATCTTTGTAATTAAAAATAACCAGATAAGTTAATTTAACACTTACCCACCAAATCCATAAATTATTGTTTAAAACAACTTAAACGAATAAATTTAAAATATGTATACATATTTTTATTCTTATCCTTATTATTTTGAAAATAGATATCCATTTGAAAATAGTATATACATATAGTTTTCAAAATCTGTAAAATATATATCTATATAAAATAATCTCTGTCACCATTTAAAACTTCTATCTTCTGAATCTTATACATATATACTCATTATTTTCTGTTTTACTATAAACTGCATATGTATATACTTAACTATTTTTTTTGTTTTTTTTATAAATAATTTCGAATAGAAAGAGGAAACCATACCCAAGTCGCCTCGGAACTATGCTGAGCCTCGACTACAAATCCTCGTCGTCACTGCCTCCAGACGACGAGCACAACAATGAAGCCTTACAACTGTCGTTGCCTCCCAATCGCATGCTGCCACCCAGTCGCGAATCCACCAGTCGAACGCCAGCCCACTCGCGAGCGCGCCGTCACCTTAAGTCGCCGTTGCTTGCTTTGGAAAACGCGACCCAGTCGCCAGAAAACGAAGCGAACCCCCGACTTGTGCGTGCTTCTAGGTCACTGACCCTATTCGCGATGCCGACCCCAAAATCGAACGCGCGCGTCTTTGTATATATATATATATATATTTTTTCATTGATTTTGTAATTTGGGGCTGAGGGGAAATGGAGACAGGGTTCGAACAAATTCGAATGAGGAAGAGGGCGGATTTCGACTTGATAAGTTGGAACGAGATAGGGATTCGAAACGAAGATGATTAAAGAGGGGACTCGTGATTTTTATTTCCTTTGAATCGATTTTGAGAAGAGAATGAGCATGCGATTTTCTTGAAGGGTTTTGATTTATACTTCGGCCATTGTTTTACTCTCGAATGAAGATAGTTTTGCAATTGAATTTTATCTGGCCTTCATTATTTTTTCCTCATAAAAGAAAGGGGAGAAAAGGGTACGTGATGCAGTAGAGAATAGGTCGGCTGATGGGAAAGAATTTTGACTGGTGAAATGATATAAGATATTTAAATTAAATTGATAAATTATTGTCTAGGCGTTTTTATCTCGTACGATCACACGATGACTTTGAACGCTATGAAATTTTAAATCCGATAATAATACAATATTACGGATCCAATAAGACTGGTTTCGTCGAATTCCGAGACTGTGCCCCGGAACGCTATTTTTAAATTCAATTTAAATGATACAATTTCAAAACTGAACAAATCATTTCCAAATTCGATTCTGAAGCTTCTATTATCTTCAGTATTGTCAATATGAATTTTCGAAGCCTTGAAACTATTTTTAACAGGTCTGAAATTAGCAATTCAGCAATTTATTCAATTTTTCAATTATTAAATTCAATTATTTAAATTGCCAAATAAACAGAGACATTTGAAATTCAGGTTAAATCAACATTCAAATATTTAAATTCAATTAAATATTCTATTTCAAATGTTCAAAATTTCTGGGTCATTACAATCTTCCCCCCTTAAAAGAATTTCGTCCCGAAATTACAAGTTAAGAAGAATGATCCAATCCCCGTAAATTATTTTACCAAACCAAACAGTTTTCTCAAATTTTCAAAACAAATCTTTTTATTAAAGATTATCATTTCAACTAACTGTCCAAACACTTTCATAGTTTTCAAACAACTTTATTTCACTTCACAATTCAAATTTAAACTTAAATTCAAATTGTAAATTACCCAAAATTTCTCAAAAATTTTCTAACACTCTAAATTTTCGAAAAATTTCGCCAGCGTCTCCTTTGCGCGGCTAACACGGTACGACTACAAAATGTCCTTTCGGACCCTCAGATTTCAAAAAGAGAAAGGAAAGCCAAGCGGCTAGACAAGAAAAGATCAAATTTCATACTGAAATTTAAATACATACCTTATTGTCGAGCAATTTAAATTATCTTCAAAATCAAAATCCAATTCCATTTGTATTTAAATCACCTGTATATCCTACTAGTAGTAGTATCCAGTTACAACATTCAAACCATTTTTCCAATTCCATTACAAAATTTTCAATATATACTTCTTATACCATTTTGTTACTTTACTATTGAAGTTATATATTCATTTCCATTCAACTTTGCATTTTCAATTCCTTTTGAATTCAAGTTATCTTCAATTCAATTTGAATTCATTTTATCTTTAAAAACTAAAAATTCACTTTTCTAGTTCAATTCTTACACTTCCATTACAATTTGAAAATCAAATTTTCCGTTAACAAAAATTTTCCAAATTTTCAAAAAATTTCTAACTCCCAAAATTTTCGGAAAATTTTGGCGGAGTCTCCTTTGTACGGAGGAGCTTTTGCAATATGACAAAAGATATAAATATATATACATCGACCCACTCGGTCGGAAAAGCAGAAAAACAGTTCATATTTCCTATTTGGTATTGCGTAGGCGTACCTTTTAGCATTTTTAAGCAAAGCGGTTTTATTTATTAGCATTTGCGCGACCAAATGCAGCCAAACGGCTTCCAAAACCCTATACTTACTCAGTTTAAACACGTAAGTGACAAATATAAAAAATCTATTAACATTTCACTTAATTACAATAGCAAACACATAATTTTCATAAGCAATATATTCAAAATAAATTCCATTAGCAATTCATAAGGTTTCGATACAATTTAAATTGCTTTCGTCTAATTTACATTCAATTTCTATTCAATTCAAGTGATTAACAACTCACTTTCTTACATTCAATTCATTTTTAAACAAAACGAATTCATATCCATTCTAGTTTATAACCAATTTTAAATTGATACCAATTCAATTTATTTTAATTCCACTTCATTTGCAATTGATTCCATTCAATTTAATTTACATTCCATATTCTCATTCATTTCATTTGAAACCACTTCACAAAAAATTTCTTAAGTCGAGCATTTATTCAATATTTACTTAAGCTATTTCACTTCAAAACTCAGGTTCATTTTCCTGTAAACAATTTCCAATTTCAATTCTTGATTTGATTTTCATTTATCAAATCTATTCCATTCACTAATTTAATTCAATTAGTACATTTACTTATTCATTTTAAATTTCAAATTTCCATATTCAATTCATCTCGAATTCACTTAATTAATAACAAGGAAATTAAAATTAATTTCTGCTTACTTGAAATTATTTGCAAATTCATCCCATTTTAAATTTAGTTCACAACTCAACTTTAATTTAACTAACTTCCAATTCATTACTTCATGAATTAACAATTTATCAAGTTAGTTTACTTGAATTCAATCCACTTTATCTTATTATTATTTTTCCAAGTTTGGATTTTTATTCAACTTTATTCAAATAAAATTTCATTCCATTTCTTCAATTCATTTATTTAAAAATGTAAACTGTGACGCCCCACCTCTATACCCACGCTAGCCAAGAACACTACGGTGTAATGCTGTCAACTAGCACGGAGAATAAGGCTGTTGAGGAGCGACCATCCATGTAACTTCTTTGTGTGAGCACCGATATGTCAGATAGTATAGCATGTACTTTATTTAAGGAGGAAATCCGACATACCGATACAAACTCAAAGCTATCACACAGTGGCTATATATATAATCTTCGGAAACAAACATAGAAATAAACATAACATAAATCAGTCACAGACATCCATATCACAAAGGCGGAAAAAGATATGAATATATATATAACACATGAAAGTGTACATCAGAGTAGTGGTCAGAAAGATCCACGATAATACAAAAGAATAGCAACACATGCTATACAAAAGAATAAGTACACAACATAGAGTCTATATCTCAAATGTGTACATCCAAAAACTACTAATCTAAGTAGTTAGCCAAAAGTCAGAATAATCCAAAGGAGAAGTCAAGCAGAAGCGCCTGTAACATCTCGGTCTGACCCGAGTATTATTTATAAGAAAAAAATAAACGGATCAGTCTAGCTATAAATATCAGATGACATGATATAAAATAAGAGATATGGCATTAACATATAATAACCATATTGGCATACTACTATAAGTATGTAAATGAAAATCAACAGGAGATTAATCAATATCACAAGAATCTTCTCAAAGATCCAAATCCACAAAAAGGATAATGACACACGAATTCACCAATGCACAGAAATTGATAAAACATATCAATGAAAATCACGAAAATTGGTGAAGCACAAATTCCAGAAATCAACACACGAAATCCAGAAATCACAAAAAGGGGGAAGGCCTATGAGCCGAATGGTCCGAAGACCTATAAGCCGAATGCTCCACGAATGGTCCGAAGACCTATGAGCCGAATGCTCCACGAATGGTCCGAAGACCTATGAGCCGAATGCTCAACGAATGGTCCGAAGACCTATGAGCCGAATGTTCCACGAATGGTCCGAAGACCTATGAGCCGAATGTTCCACGGATGTGAGTAGAAACATCACACAAACGAGGTCTAGTCTCCCTCGCAAACAAAGATACATCGCTCAATCGCTAGTCTAAATCACAAAAATGATCGTCATGATCATAAAGAAGTGTCAATCACACCAAGCTAGTAAATATATGAGTTTAGCTTCATGTCCCATAACCACTTGCTTAACTTAAATATTTATGAACAAGCTGTAGGTCTTCACTAGGAAATTGTCACAAAAAGGTTCAATCGAACAAGTCCAAGAATTAACCGACGAAGTGAACGCAAGCGTTTCATACCACTCGTTTTACTAAGCCGTTTAATTAGATTTCTCATCCGAGTGAAGTAAAGGCTTGTATATACTAGTAGATTGGAAAACGGTTTTAGGAAAAGAGCTTTGTAGTAAAATAGTGTTGAAATCGCTTTGATAAAGGAGTTTTGATATTTACTACTAGTATTGAAACCTTCACATTTTTGAAGTGATAAGTCACAAATCGATTGTTGAAACAAATCGCATCACAAATTTTCACATTCGAAGACGTGAGAAAAATCCAAGGAAATCAGTTCCAAAACCATCAAAGTAGAAATATACTTGCGACCTAATGTGGTCGAATTAAAGTGCAACGACTTAAAGTCAAATAGGTCGAACGACCTAAGGAGCTACGGCTTAAGGAATGAGGCCGAGCGACCTAAAACAAAAGATGACGCGACTTATCGAGCTGCGCGACCTAACAGGGTGGCGCGACCTAACAGGGTGGCGCGACCTAACAAAGTCGATCTATAAAGGGTGCGCGACCTAACAGGGTCGAGCTAAGAGGTGGAATGACTTAACTTGGACGAACGACCTAACAATGTCGAACTAAAAAGGCGTGCGACCTAAAGGTAACAAGGTCTAGCGACCTAAAGGAATAAGGTCTAACGACCTAACTGGATTGAGGTCTTGCGACCTAAGAGATATGAGGTCCAACGACCTAAGAGGTATGAGGTCCAGCGACCTAAGTGAAGGAAGGCCTAACGACCTAAAGGAAATAGACTCGCGACCTAAAGCGAACAACCAAAAATGCACGCGACCTAGCACGGAGCGACCTAACAGCCGAACGACCTAAGCATGGGGCGAGCCAAAAGCGGGTGCGACCTAATGAGTAGGTAAGGTCGAGCGACCTAAATAAGGAGAGCTAGGAGATGGAGCGACCTAAAGCGAACGACCTAACTGATCACGAGGTGCTTCAGAGGTCAAGCGACCTAAGGACGAGCGACCTAAGGATTCAAGGCAGAACGACCTAAGCATCTAAATGGGGCAGAGCGACCTAAAGAGAACAGGTCATATGACCTAATGCCCAACGACCTAGCGACCTAAATCCACGCGACCTATAACCACGCGACCTAACACCGAGGTGCCGTTTCCAACAGAGGGAACGATCTAACTCCGAACGACCTAAGGGCGAATGAAAATCTGCAGGCCGAGACTTTGTGGCAGTGCGACCTAAACCCAGGAATTCTCCAAAATCACTAAAAATCGAAGTTCTTCGCCAATCCAATCCAAATCCGATGCAAACATACATGCTAAAGTGATGGGGAATCATTCCCAACAGTCCAATGACGATTATAGGAAAGATGTGAGATAAAAATCTCACCTTTGCACCAAAAATCAATGAAGATAAAGCTTGAAGCAAAGCAAGAACAGCCCCAAGCTTGAATCAATGTCTTCTTCTTGAATTTGGAGTTAGATTCCCTCCACCATTTTTGAAGAAGTTTGAAGTGTTTGAAGAAGTGATGAAGAGGAGGAGGGGGTTGGGCTGAGTTAACAAGTGTTCAGCCCAAACCAAAGCCCTAAGCCAAAAAGTGACGAAAATTTCACTATCTCCAAACATATCGAAGTTTATACTTAAAAGATTGCAAACGACGTTTCGAACTCAATGGAAGTGGTCTCGAGTCCTAATTTGTCCGTATGCAAAAAGTAGCTTTTCGGACTAAAATCCGACTAACGATAAAATATTTAAATAAAATATTTAAATATAAAATCGACAAATATGTGGGTTGTTACATAAACTCATTTGTTCATTCACAAATTCATTCATTTTCACTTTGAATCTCATTCCAATCAGATTTCAAATATTTTATAAGTTATCAACTTATTTACATTCCATTAATGAATTTTATTTTCAAATATTTCTCTGGAATCCCATTTCAATTTGTAAATTACATTTACAATTCACATTCCCAAATCTCATTCGTATATGGATTTTATTTTATTATACTTTCAATTCATATTTATAAATTTCATTTGTTAACTGAATTTATCTTCAAATCTTTGGTTATATCATTTTATTTCTTATTTGTTTTTCATATAACAGTGATAATAATTGAATATTATCTTTTCCTAACAACCAAGCATCCATATAATATGATAATTCATAGAAAATCATTTCTTTTCTATACAAAAATAGTTTTGGGCAAAATTATTTTATTTACCCCATTTTAAAACAATACCGTGTCAGTTTATCTTGTTTAAGAGTTTAGAAACCCCTATCGATTACAGTTGGCCAGACTCCACCGACCAGAATCTATAAACAATCAACCGATAAGTCAACACAATACAAAACAAATTTCATATTCACTAACAAATATGCACTCATATTTATTATTACACTCACACTCATTCTAGAGTACTACTGACTCTATCTCTAATGAGTAACACCCAACAGAGCCAAGGGTTGTCGCTTAACCGGATGCTTTGATACCACTTGTAACGATACGACTTTTCGACGCTCGAAAGTCGACATTAATACGTCTATTGTATCAAATGCCGCGCAATCGAATGCTGGGAAACCGAACCATTAGGGTTAAAAAGAAGAGGTAGAAGAAGACAGAAGAAAAGAAGAACAGAAACACAGAAACAGAAACAATATCAGAATCTCACATTCGCAGCGGAACAATATATAATAGATAATCACTAGTATTGTAAATAAAGAACTATATCAGTTTTATACATACAATAATAAGAGTCAATATACAACTCAATACAACAATGGACAGTTATATAAACTTGTCCTCATACAGAATACACAGCGGAATAAATAACAAGTACGGAAGTACGTTTCGCCATCCAGCTTGCTTCCAAAGCTCCAGAATATCCAGAATATCCTGATAACCTAACTCTAGGCTGCCCGTGTGGAAAATTATGGGCACCCAGAGTTTAGAAGGGAACAATAAACTCCGAGTCAGTCATGGTGACTGGTGTGAGATCGTAAAACAGTTATTTTCACAAAGAAAGATAAAATTAATTCGCAATGCTTTTGGAAAATGAAACTACCATAAGACCTCCCGCCACACACACAATGAAAACGCAGAATTGGAGGAGATTTCTTCTTATGATAGTCAAAGATGCTTACTACGCAAATCAATTGGATTATTATTATTAATGTCTAGTGTGGAAAACATTTCGAAAGTATAATATTAATCTTAGCCAGCATAGGCATTTCACACTATGCCTACTATAGCTACCATCTAAACAGTGGGGCGCCACCATAAGTAAATGGCAGGTTCTACAATTAAAATCGTACAAGTTTCGTATTGGGAAATGGATTTCCAACAAATGGTCAGGCTAAGGAACTTCCTTCCGCCACATGGGATCGCCTCTGGCTGGACGTCCCGAGCGACAACTGCTCTCTGCCAACACAAGGCCGGGTTACCCTTGTAACTAGGTAACTCACGAATATGCCACCCCCCGGTCCTTTGGGACCTTTATCCGAGGCGCCTCGATAAACACACAATCACACAATAAATGAGATTGGAGTATCCACATAGGTTAAATACCAGGGCTCCATACCTGGTACCACCCTTTTCCAGAAGGAAATGACATACCCTAAAGGGCGCGACCCTCATAACCTTGCCGCATATTCCTGTTTCGACCATTTTTGGGGAGTGAGGTCTGACGATGTAACGACCCGTGTTTTTACGGATCGAAAAGTTCGTTAAAATCTGGAATTTTTAGCGTTGTTAAGTCATTTCAGATTTTGGATAGAATTTTGTTAAGTCCTAAGTCGCGACCGACTTAAGGGGTAGGAGCGACTTAGGAAGCACTGACCGACTTAAGGAAAGGAAGACTTAAGTCGGTGACGACTTAAGTGTTAGATCGGTTGGCAGCTTAGGTCGTGTAGGAAGTAAGTCGTGGGGATATTAGGTCGTATGGGGTGGCTTAAGTCGAGTGACCGACTTAGGAAGTGTACGGCTTAAGATATTAAGACGACTTAGGATAGTAGAAGACTTAAGGAAGTTGGTGGCCTAAGAGTTTTGGTGAGTTAAGTGTTAGGTCGGCTGGGCGAGTTAACGACCTAGTGGAGTGAACCGACTTAAGGTAGTGACCGACCTAAGAGGAAGATGACCTAAGAAGTTGACCGACTTATAGGATTGGCGACCTAAGATAGTTAAGTTGTGGGCTTCTGGTTGAGTTAGCGACCTAAGGGGGATAGGTCGGCAACGACTTAAGGAGTTAGGAGATAGGCAGTTTAGCGACCTAGTGCATAGTTAGGTCGGTAGACGACCTAAGGAGATAAGTCGTAGCTGGGCTAAGTTAGTAGGTTGTATTATTGTTAAGTCGTAGGTCGGCATGGTAGTTAGGTCGGAGACCCTGTTAGGTCGCAAGGTTTTATAAGTCGTAAGTCGTATACACTGTTAGATCGGAGACTTTGTTATGTCGCGCAGTGTTAGGTCGTAACACTGTTAGGTCGCATAAGTGTTAAGTCGCGCTTTATTTTAAGTCGTTGGATCTGATAGGTCGAAGAAGCGCAAATGTGTTAAGTCGTTGGATCTGAGAGTTGCGCGTTGCAGTTGAGTCGTAGGTCACGTGAAGGTGTGCTTAGGCAAAGCATTAAGTGATAGGTCGGAGAGACTTAGGTCGGTGGGGGTCTTAGGTCGTAGGTCGGAGACGACCTAACTCCGAGTAGACGATCTAAGGGGATTTTCAGCTATAAATAGGAGGGCTTTGTTCCATTTTTGGGATCCGGATTTTGAAGCGACGAAGTGCTGCCATTTTGAGAGCTCGACTTCTACACTTCTTCACTTCTTTTCCTCCACTCTAATCTAGTGATTCTATCCATCCAAGTTGAAGATCAAATTGAAGATTCAAGAGCTTGGATTGAAGATCTTCATCCTTTGAAGTGAGATTTCTTCGTTTGAAGCGGATTCGTGATAGATCAAGTTTGATCCTTCGCTGTCTAGATATGAAGCATGTTGATTTGAGGTTGTTTTGGTGATTTGGTGAGTGGTGATTATCTCTCACACGGATCCAAAGGAGTATATCGGATTGTTGGCTCGATTTGGTGTTAAAATAGTGATTTCCATACATTTTCTTCATCCTAAGTGTAGATCCATATAGATCCATTGTTATTGATGATGTTACATCCATTTTAATACATGTTAATCTATGCAAGTTCATTCATCAAGATTATAGACATTGTTCATGTTTTCATGCTTATTTGACTTTCGACTCTTTAATTACGAAATTGCCAATATAGTTATAATTGTCTACTTAGATCATATTTGAATGCTTGATTGCTTGGATTAATGTTTGATTTGGTTGATTGCTATGAATTAGATGATTGATGATTTGATTTAGATCGAGGATGATTCAAAAGCTAAGAGAAAGGCTCTTGAACGGGAAAAGCTGCTTGTGGCATTTGTAGCGGATGATGAAGCTCTTATGCATAGATTTGATGATGTTGTTGAGATGAGACTTTGCGAGGATGTGATGAAGCGAAGTATGATATGAGATAGTCTTGGTCTAATCCAGACGGGATCATTCCAAGCAGGTTGAGGATAATGGATGCTCGGGAGGCGCTTGAGCTAGTATGGAAATAGTCGTCGAGGAGGGTGACTAGAAGGCTGAGATCTCATCGTTGTTGAAGGTTCTAGCATGCTCAAAGCAAGAGTACGTTGGGCAGATTCGATAGTCCCTGAAGGCTACTGATTGGGTAGTCAAGTACTCTGGGCAGATTCGATAGTCCTAGGCACGGGTCACGATGACGTGCGGGAGTTATGTCTAGAACCGGGGATTCCATTAGCCCTTGACGGACGGCTGAAAGAATGTGCCGGTCATTCAATTAACGGTGATATCGAAGCAATGATAACAGTGATAGCCAGAGTCATGGATGTTTGGTTGTATCGTCATTCGGTCTCAAGAGCAGTGTTTTCTGGGTGCTTATCTGATCTTGGTTTAGGCCTTGGGGGTTTGTGCTTGGAAAACATCGCCCTTGACTCGAGTGATAATTTCTTTACTTTACATTGTATGCTCTGCTATGTTTGCTCCTACTTAGTGTGTGTCTGGGGACTATCACTGTAGAAAGAGGTTGGAGTGGGAGGGTTGTATTCCTATTCCTTTTCCTTTATGCTCTTTTGGTATGTTGTTAGTTAATTTACTGCTCACTAAGACTGTTGTCTGACTCAAGGCTTTATGTTTTAACTCTTATTGCCTTGGGCTGTTCGTCCATTTTGGGACGGGCAGACTAGGTAGCAGGTGACAGGTGCTGTTCTAGCTCTCCACGGTGCTGATATCGAAGACGAGCAGGAGTATTGCATATTGTTTCTTTCTTTCTATATGTACTGGATGTTCCGCTGCTTTGTATTCTCTGAGTGTTATGTAGTGAGGCTTGATGTATTGACTATTCAGATGTTTGTATTCAACTATTATGAAGTTTTATTGATGAGATTCTATTCTATGAAGCTTCACTATATATATGTTCTATTGTATTTTGTCCATGCGCTGTGAGTAATACGATAGATTATGTTGTTTTTAATTTACCCTGACAATCGTCCATGGTTGCCTGGCACACTTTACAGCGCACTTTCCATAGGTTTAGTGCAGGGGTCATGGGCGGTCGTCACATTTGGTATCAGAGCATTGGTTAATCGATTTTACCCAACGCTCGCTGACGTAACTACGTATGAGAGACGTAATTGTATTTTGATGGATGATTACTATATATAATATAGTAGCTTAGTAGAGTTTGAGTCCTTTATGTAGTTGTTTCTCTAGATGTTCTGATCATTCCTTTTTATAGATATTGAGAATGAGTCGAAGAGGGAGACCAGCTGCTAGGGAAGGCCGAGCTGCTGAAGGGGCTGCTGATTATGCAGCTATGTTCGAAGCTATGATGACTTCGATCATGAGAAGGATACCAGTTCCGGGGGCAGCAGTAGATGTTGGAGTTCAAGTCCAAACTCCAAAACCAGTGGATTTTGCTAAGTTGTGTAAAGACTACACTGCTCTTGGAGGGAAGGTTTTCTTGGGAACAAAATCAACTATTGAGGTCCAGAGGTGGATAGATGCTTGTAGAAGGATCTTTGGTTATTTGGGAATTGAGGATGCGACTAAGAGGAAGTTGGCATCAAGACAGCTTCAAGGGAGAGCCTCTGATTGGTGGAACTCTATTACCATCAATACTCCGGAGGAAGAGATTACTTGGGAGCAATTCCAAGTCAGGTTTGAAGCTAAGTTCATTTCTACAGCTCAGAAGTCTGTTCTGTTCAAGAAGTTTGTGGAGCTCAAGCAAGGTGGAAGACCAGTTCTTGAGTATGTTTCTGAGTTTGAAGCTTTGTCCAAGTATGCCCGGTCATACATAGAATCCGCTTATCAGAAGAATGAGAAGTTTGTGACAGGCTTGGACAGTTATCTTGGGAGGCAGTTGGTGGATCATTTGGACGATTCATTTGAGAAGCTTGTGGAGAAAGCTCTCAGTCATGATAGTCTGTTTCCTAAGGAAGGATCTGTTGTTGCTGTGACCAAGGAAGAGTCTAAACCCCAGCAGGGTGGAAACAAGAAGAGGAAGCAGCAGCAGCACCAGAAGGGTAAGGATGGCCAGAAGAAGCCGAAAGGTGAAGTGACTTGCTACAATTGTCAGCAGAAGGGCCATTTCTCGAAGGATTGTAAGAATCCTAAGGTGCCGATGAAGTGTCACAACTGTGACAAGCCGGGGCATTTCAGGAAGAATTGTCCAGAACCGAGGAGGGACAAGCAGATTGTGCAAGCTTATGCTTTGGGAGTTGTTCCGTCATCTTCAAAAGCTCCTACCGCTGAGGAGAAGGGAAAGAGTGTGGTGGTTCAAGGTACTCTTTTCCTATGTGGTGTTCCAGTTAGAGTTCTGTTTGATACTGGGGCGTCGCATTCGTTTGTTTGTAGTGAACTCGTAGGCCAGTTAGGTTTAGAACCGGATATTGTTGACAGGCCATTGGTTGTGACTAATCCAGTTGGGGGTTCGTCTTGTTTGTGTATGTTATGCCGTGGTCTGATTGTATCGAGTCATGGTTGCTCTTTTGTTTGTGATTGTTTTGTTCTGAACTTTGCGGGGTTCGGAATTATTTTGGGTATGGACTGGCTTAGGAAGTATGCAGCAAAGGTTGATTGTGAGAGGCTGGAAGTGACAGTCGAGAATGTGGGGGGGCGAAAGATTGTGATACGATGTAAGAATGAAGAAGACGTCTTCATGAGCTTCATGTATTCGCTAGTTGTTCCACGGGATGGACTGTCATTAGTGCCAATCGCGAATGGATTCGAGGATGTCTTTGATGAAGTCAAAGGGTTGCCGCCGCATAGAGAGATGGAGTTTCGTATAGATCTAGTTGAAGGAGCCAGACCTGTTGTGATGCCTCTTAGGCGGTTGGCGCCTAGGGAACAGCAAGAGTTGAGGGTGCAAGTTGATGATCTTTTGCAGAAAGGATTCATTCGGCGTAGTGTGTCCGAATGGGGTGCACCACTTGTATTCGCAACCAAAGCAGATGGATCGCTGAGGTTGTGTGTCGATTATCGTGAGCTGAATAAGGTGACTAAGAAGAACAAGTATCCATTGCCGAGAATAGATAACTAGTTTGATCAGCTTCACGAAGCCAAGGTGTTTTCTCAGATGGATTTGGCAACGGGATTTCACCAGTTGAGAGTGGCTAAGGATAGTGTGCCGAAGACTGCTTTTCGAACACCATCCGGTTTCTTTGAGTGGCTGGTAATGCCGTTTGGATTGACTAACGCGCCAGCATATTTTATGGATCTTATGAATAGAGTGTTCAGAGATCAGTTGAACAAGTTTGTACTTGTGTTCGTGGATGATATTCTGATTTATTCCAGAACTGAAGAAGAGCAGAAGACACACTTGTGAATTGTTTTGGAAATCTTACGGAAACATCAGCTGAAGGCTAAGTTTTCGAAGTGTCACTTCTGGAAGAGTGAAGTGAGGTTCTTAGGCCATGTTATCTCTGGAAATGGAATAGCGGTTGATCCCGCTAAGGTGGCAGCAATCCAGGATTGGGTTAGACCTAAGAATGCATCTGATGTGAGAAGTTTTCTTGGATTGGCAGGATATTATCGACGGTTTATCAAAGACTTCTCCAAGGTGGCTGCACCATTAACAGGATTGACGAAGAAGAACCAAGTGTTCAGATGGGATGCTAAGTGTGAGCAAGCTTTTGGAATCCTGAAAGAGAGATTGACGAGTGCTCCTGTTTTGACTATTCCTAGTGGGAATGATGAGATGGTGGTTTACACCGACGCATGTGGTACTGGACTTGGAGCAGTACTGATGCAGAGGGATACAGTTGTTGCGTATGCCAGTCGACAACTGAAACCGCATGAAAGGAATTACCCGACTCATGATTTGGAGTTAGCGGCGATTGTTTTTGCTCTGAAGATGTGGAGACATTATCTATTGGGAGTTCGATTCGAGTTGTTTACAGATCATAAGTCGTTGAAGTATCTTTTCTCCCAAAAGGATTTGAATCTTCGGCAGCAACGTTGGCTAGAGTTTTTAGCATCATATGATTTTGGTATAGCTTATACTCCGGGAAAAGGTAACGCAGTGGCAGATGCGTTAAGTCGAAGACATGCAGGATTGGGAGCCATGTTTTCAGAATGGAAGAATCTCGAGTATTTAGCTGGATTTGACTTTAGGCCTAGATGTGAATTGGAACCTGAGATGTTGGCAAACTTATCGATAAGACCTTCTCTTGTGGAAAGGATTGGCGAGAGCCAAAAGCGAGACGATAAGCTTGTCAAGATTATCCGTGATTTGGAATCTGGATTGGATCCAGAAAAGGATAAAGGATTCGAGGTCGATCGAGAGGGTTGGCTTCGGAAGCAAGGACGACTAGTTGTTCCCGATATAGATGAATTGAGGAGTGAAGTTCTGAAGGAAAGTCATCACTCGAAGTTGACAATTCATCCAGGTGGAAATAAGATGTATCGGGATATGAAGAGAACCTATTATTGGGAAGGCATGAAGAAGGATGTTGGAAATTTTATTTCCAAATGTATGAACTGCCAGTTGGTAAAAGCCGAACAGAAGAAGCCAAGTGGATTGCTTCAGCCATTAGAAGTTCCTACATGGAAGTGGGAGCAGGTATCGATGGATTTTATTGATGGGTTACCTAGAACAAGAACGGGAAATGAAGGGATTTGGGTCATTGTAGATCGTCTGACTAAGAGTGCAAGATTCATTCCTGTTCGATCGACTAGGACTGCATCAAAGTTGGCTGAGTTGTATGTTAAGTGGATAGTTCGATTCCATGGTATTCCGAAGAGTATAGCGAGCGATCGAGACCCATTGTTCACTAGTGGATTTTGGAAGAGCTTCCTGGAAGTTTTGGGAACCGAGTTGTGTTTGAGTACAGCTTATCACCCTCAAACAGATGGTCAGACAGAGCGAGTCAACCGAGTTTTGGAAGATCTCCTCAGAGCTTATGTTTTGGATTTCAGAGGATCGTGGGAAGATCATCTTCATTTGGTGGAATTTGCATACAACAACAGTTACCAGTCAAGCATTGTTATGGCACCGTATGAGGCATTGTATGGAAGACCGTGTAACTCTCCGACATGTTGGTTAGAAACTGGAGAAAAGTTGATACTTGGGCCAGAGATGATTCGACAGACTTCAGATTGCTTAGAGATCATTCGGCAATGAATGAAGGCAGCCCAAGATCGTCAGAAGAGTTATGCCGATAAGCTTCGAAAGGATTTGGAATTCGACGTAGGAGATATGGTTTTTGTGAGGATATCTCCACTGAAGAATGTTATTCGATTCGGGAAGAAAGGGAAATTGACTCCGAGATTTGTTGGACCATTCCCGATCATCGAGCGAATTGGAAAGCTCGCCTATAGATTGGAGTTACCTAAGAAGATGTTGAGTGTGCACAATGTTTTTCATGTATCATATCTACGGAAGTATGTGCACGACTCGAATATGGTGGTTTATGCTGATAGATGTGAAGACTTCGAAGTTGATCCAGTCGATAGAAGACCTCGTAAGCCGCTTCGTGTTGTGGAAACTGACACGAAACAGCTTAGGAGGAAGGTAGTTAAGTTGCTCAAGATACAATGGAGTGATGATGATAACGACTGTATGTGGGAGGTGGAAGAGAGGATGAAGGCAGCTCATCCTGAACTCTTCAAGGTATGGCCCTAAGGTGTCGTGTCATCTCACGATATTGTAACTTGTTCTAAGTCTTAGAATTCTGTACGCTAAGCTAGAATTGGATACATGGTTTGTTGATTGCTATGGATGGTAGGCGTGCAGAATAGTCTTTGATTGCTTTGTTTGTTTGGAATTTCGGGGGCGAAATTCCTAAGGGGGAGAGAATGTAACGACCCGTGTTTTTACGGATCGAAAAGTTCGTTAAAATATGGAATTTTTAGCGTTGTTAAGTCATTTCAGATTTTGGATAGAATTTTGTTAAGTCCTAAGTCGCGACCGACTTAAGGGGTAGGAGCGACTTAGGTAGAACTGACCGACTTAAGGAAAGGAAGACTTAAGTCGGTGACGACTTAAGTGTTAGATCGGTTGGTAGCTTAGGTCGTGTAGGAAGTAAGTCGTGGGGATATTAGGTCGTATGGGGTGGCTTAAGTCGAGTGACCGACTTAGGAAGTGTACGGCTTAAGATATTAAGACGACTAGTAGAAGACTCAAGGAAGTTGGTGGCCTAAGAGTTTTGGTGAGTTAAGTGTTAGGTCGGCTGGGCGAGTTAACGACCTAGTGGAGTGAACCGACTTAAGGTAGTGACCGACCTAAGAGGAAGATGACCTAAGAAGTTGACCGACTTATAGGATTGGCGACCTAAGATAGTTAGGTTGTGGGCTTCTGGGTGAGTTAGCAACCTAAGGGGGATAGGTCGGCAACGACTTAAGGAGTTAGGAGATAGGCAGTTTAGCGACCTAGTGCATAGTTAGGTCGGTAGACGACCTAAGGAGATAAGTCGTAGCTGGGCTAAGTTAGTAGGTTGTATTACTGTTAAGTCGTAGGTCGACATGGTAGTTAGGTCGGAGACCCTGTTAGGTCGCAAGGTTTTATAAGTCGTAAGTCGTATACACTGTTAGATCAGAGACTTTGTTATGTCGCGCAGTGTTAGGTCGTAACACTGTTAGGTCGCATAAGTGTTAAGTCGCGCTTTATTTTAAGTCGTTGGATCTGATAGGTCGAAGAAGCGCAAATGTGTTAAGTCGTTGGATCTGAGAGTTGCGCGTTGCAGTTGAGTCGTAGGTCACGTGAAGGTGTGCTTAGGCAAAGCATTAAGTGATAGGTCGGAGAGACTTAGGTCGGTGGGGGTCTTAGGTCGTAGGTCGGAGACGACCTAACTCCGAGTAGACGATCTAAGGGGATTTTCAGCTATAAATAGGAGGGCTTTGTTCCATTTTTGGGATCCGGATTTTGAAGCGACGAAGTGCTGCCATTTTGAGAGCTCGACTTATACACTTCTTCACTTCTTTTCCTCCACTCTAATCTAGTGATTCTATCCATCCAAGTTGAAGATCAAATTGAAGATTCAAGAGCTTGGATTGAAGATCTTCATCCTTTGAAGTGAGATTTCTTCGTTTGAAGCGGATTCGTGATAGATCAAGTTTGATCCTTCGCTGTCTAGATCTGAAGCGTGTTGATTTGAGGTTGTTTTGGTGATTTGGTGAGTGGTGATTATCTCTCACACGGATACAAAGGAGTATATCAGATTGTTGGCTCGATTTGGTGTTAAAATAGTGATTTCCATACATTTTCTTCATCCTAAGTGTAGATCCATATAGATCCATTGTTCATGATGATGTTACATCCATTTTACTACATGTTAATCTATGCAAGTTCATTCATCAAGATTATAGAGACATTGTTCATGTTTTCATGCTTATTTGACTTTCGACTCTTTAATTACGAAATTGCCATTATAGTTATAATTGTCTACTTAGATCATATTTGAATGCTTGATTGCTTGGATTAATGTTTGATTTGGTTGATTGCTATGAATTAGATGATTGATGATTTGATTTAGATCGAGGATGATTCAAAAGCTAAGAGAAAGGCTCTTGAACGGGAAAAGCTGCTTGTGGCATTTGTAGCAGATGATGAAGCTCTTATGCATAGATTTGATGATGTTGTTGAGATGAGACTTTGCGAGGATGTGATGAAGCGAAGTATGATATGAGATAGTCTTGGTCTAATCCAGACGGGATCATTCCAAGCAGGTTGAGGATAATGGATGCTCGAGAGGCGCTTGAGCTAGTATGGAAATAGTCGTCGAGGAGGGTGACTAGAAGGCTGAGATCTCATCGTTGTTGAAGGTTCTAGCATGTTCAAAGCAAGAGTACGTTGGGCAGATTTGATAGTCCCTGAAGGCTACTGATTGGGTAGTCAAGTACTCTGGGCAGATTCGATAGTCCTAGGCACGGGTCATGATGACGTGCGGGAGTTATGTCTAGAACCGGGGATTCCATTAGCCCTTGACGGACGGCTGAAAGAATGTGCCGGTCATTCAATTAACGGTGATATCGAAGCAATGATAACAGTGATAGCCAGAGTCATGGATGTTTGGTTGTATCGTCATTCGGTCTCAAGAGCAGTGTTTTCTGGGTGCTTATCTGATCTTGGTTTAGGCCTTGGGGGTTTGTTCTTGGAAAACATCGCCCTTGACTCGAGTGATAATTTATTTACTTTACATTGTATGCTCTGCTATGTTTGCTCCTACTTAGTGTGTGTCTGGGGGCTATCACTGTAGAAAGAGGTTGGAGTGGGAGGGTTGTATTCCTATTCCTTTTCCTTTATGCTCTTTTGGTATGTTGTTAGTTAATTTACTGCTCACTAAGACTGTTGTCTGACTCAAGGCTTTATGTTTTAACTCTTATTGCCTTGGGCTGTTCGTCCATTTTGGGACGGGCAGACTAGGTAGCAGGTGACAGGTGCTGTTCTAGCTCTCCACGGTGCTGATATCGAAGACGAGCAGGAGTATTGCATATTGTTTCTTTCTTTCTATATGTACTGGATGTTCCGCTGCTTTGTATTCTCTGAGTGTTATGTAGTGAGGCTTGATGTATTGACTATTCAGATGTTTGTATTCAACTATTATGAAGTTTTATTGATGAGATTCTATTCTATGAAGCTTCACTATATATATGTTCTATTGTATTTTGTCCATGCGCTGTGAGTAATACGATAGATTATGTTGTTTTTAATTTACCCTGACAATCGTCCATGGTTGCCTGGCACACTTTACAGCGCACTTTCCATAGGTTTAGTGCAGGGGTCATGGGCGGTCGTCACAGACGAAGTCTCGTCCACAAAGCTACGCTTTTTCACAAAGCCACGCTTTTTCACAAAGCCACGCTTTGATCACAAACGATCAATAAATGATCATCACACAGCAACACTCAACATGCCACATTACCAAATTGGGAATATCTCGCTGATAACCTTCAACTACATAACCTCTGAGCTCGTACGTCTCAGAGAAGGGTGTTAAGCTAAGAGAATAAATTCTCCGCCACCAATAGAAATGTATTTGAAAGAAATCAGCTTTATATCTCAAAACGTAATGTCAGACACGTAACCATACAAGTCTGTTCCGGGTTCGAACAGAACCGAAGGCACTTCCAAAGAAGCCCTTGCAATCCGGGTATTCACAATCCCGATCGGACTTCCCATCACAAAAAGATTGATATAAATCTCTATACCGGAGCAACTCGGTGCAGAGACATTCGACAGGTTGTCCTTTCATTTTCGAAAATACCCGGCCTTCACATCGGTCTTCAATACGATCCATATCGTCGTATCATTATTCGGAATGGTTTATCTGACACAAAGGTCATTTCCCGGCTAAACCGAATAATACGCGTTTGTTTTAAAAACAAATTCAAGTGCCATTTCAAAGGCAATATTGATAGTCCGTGATTTAACTATCAATAATATTCACAACAATCATCAGATTTAAATAATTTTCCCAAATTATTTATTTTCAAAATATCTTCACAAGATATATATTTTTCCACATTCAACACTTTGAAAACAATTTCAAATCATTTTTCACCTTTCAGCTTTTGAAAATAAGTTTCAAACCAATTTCCTTACACGGAATATATTTTCAAATATTTCTTTTAAAACCAACTTTAGAACTTTTAATTTATATTTTTAAAAGCTACTTTGGAATATACTCGGTTTTTCAAGGAAAATACACTTCCATTTCAAAATGGTCCATTTAAACCAATTTAATAAATCCTTATCGATTTATTTTAAATTTACGTTCCAAATCCGTAAATTTACTTTCACACCTTAAAAATAAATCAGCGTTTATTTTTAAAACAAATTTCCCTTTCATTTCATAAATTCCATTTTGAATTTACATTCCCAAATATTCACTTTTAACCCCAAAATCAAATTCTAAATTGATTTCTAATTTTATTTCAATATCAAATCGATTACAAATTGATTTCTAAGTTTTATTTCAATAGAACAAAACATTGCAAATTTATTTCTATGTTTATCTCCAAATAACAAATCATTCGCAAATCGATTTCCAGATTTATTTTACAAACACTAAATCAATTTCAAATAAATTTTCCAATGATTTATTTTCCATCACCAAATTAATTACAAATTTGATTTCTAAATTTATTTTCAACTCCAAATAAATTTCCATATCGATTTCCCAAAGATTCATTTTCAAATACCAAATCAATTACAAATTGATTTCTTAAAGTTTATCACTTTTAAATAAATTCCTTTGTTCTTTCCAAATTATTCAAAATTCCATTTTTAAATGAATTCTTCAATTCTTAAACTATATTATTCAAAACTCATTTATTAATATCTTTTCCCATATTTTGGAATTTATTCGGTAAGATTTCAAAAATCAATTTTAATACTTTAAAATTCCTTCTTTTAAATAAATTCAATTCTTAAAAATAAATTTACTTAAAGTTTTCCACTTTAATTTCAAAATCCAATTTATACTCATTTCTGGTATCCAACGATACCAAAAATACATTCGGCTAAATTTTAGCCTTCATCAGTTTCAATTATCAATAAATCATCTACAGATTATCAATAAATCACATCATTCACATATGAAATAATATTCAAACAATTTGAGGAATCCAGTTGGATTCCTCCAACCTGTTTCCCTACATCCACAGATGTTAGCACAATACCAATTCCACTTCGAGGTGGAATATCGCGGTATATGGGATTTTTAAAATATCATCCGCTATTATGCGGCGCAATAGGGTCTCATCCGCTATATAATGCGGGAAATCACAATTCCAATATATATATATATGGTAATATATATATATTGTTATATATATAGATATATCCTACTATATCTAATATCACAACCAAACAGCAATCAATAACTGCAATCCAAATTTTCATTTTGAGTGAGAAGATCTCACCTTTGCTTTTATTTTGCAATCCATTTCATTCTCGATTTGATTCCGTGATTCTCAACCTTGTATAAACATTTTATACAATTTATTAATATTCGAAATAATCGAATAACCAATTTTCGTTTGGTAATTTTAATTATTCAATGATTTTATTTTAAACCAGTTTCTTTTAATAAATTTGTTTAACTAAAAATTAACTTTAAAACTAAATTTCCTTTAATAAAATATCTTAATAATTAAAAATAACCAAATAAGTTAATTTAACTCTTACCCACCAAATCCATAAATTATTGTTTAAAACAACTTAAACGAATAAATTTAAAAATATGTATACATATTTTTATTCTTATCCTTATTATTTTGAAAATAGATATCCATTTGAAAATAGTATATACATATAGTTTTCAAAATCTGTAAAAATATATATCTATATAAAATAATCTCTATCACTATTTAAAACTTCTATCTTCTGAATCTTATACATATATACTCATTATTTTCTGTTTTACTATAAACTGCATATGTATATACTTAACTGTTTTGTTTTTTTATAAATAATTTCGAATAGAAAGAGGAAACCATACCCAAGTCACCTTGGAACTATGTTGAGCCTCGACTACAAATCCTCGTCGTCACTGCCTCCAAACGACGAGCACAACAACGAAGCCTTACAACTGTCGTTGCCTCTCAATCGCATGCTGCCACCCAGTCGCGAATCCACCAGTCGAACGCCAGCCCACTCGCGAGCGTGCCATCACCCTAAGTCGCCGTTGCTTGCTTTGGAAAACGCAACCCAGTCGCCATAAAACGATGCGAACCCCCGACTTGCACGTGCTTCTAGGTCGCTGACCCTATTCGCGATGCCGACCCTAAAATCGAACGCGCGCGTCTTTGTATATATATATATTTTTCATTGATTTTGTAATTTGGGGCTGAGGGGAAATGGAGACAGGGTTCGAACAAATTCGAATGAGGAAGAGGGCGGATTTCGACTTGATAAGTTGGAACGAGATAGGGATTCGAAATGAAGATGATTAAAGAGGGGACTCGTGAATTTTATTTCCTTTGAATAGATTTTGAGAAGAGAATGAGCATGCGATTTTCTTGAAGGGTTTTGATTTATACTTCGGCCATTGTTTTACTCTCGAACGAAGATAGTTTTGCAATTGAATTTTATCTGGCCTTCATTATTTTTTCCTTGTAAAAGAAAGGGGAGAAAAGGGTACGTGATGCAGTAGAGAATAGGTCGGCTGATGGGAAAGAATTTTGACTGGTGAAATGATATAAGATATTTAAATTAAATTGATAAATTATTGTCTAGGCGTTTTTATCTCGTACGATCACACGATGACTCTAAACGCTATGAAATTTGAAATCCGATAATAATACAATATTATGGATCCAATAAGACTAGTTTCGTCAAATTCCGATACTGTGCCCCAGAACGCTATTTTTAAATTCAATTTAAATGATACAATTTCAAAACTGAACAAATCATTTCCAAATTCGATTCTGAAGCTTCTATTATCTTCAGTATTGTCAATATGAATTTTCGAAGCCTTGAAAATATTTTTAACAGGTCCGAAATTAGCAATTCAGCAATTTATTCAATTTTTCAATTATTAAATTCAATTATTTAAATTGCCAAATAAAGAGAGACATTTGAAATTCAGGTTAAATCAACATTCAAATATTTAAATTCAATTAAATATTCTATTTCAAATGTTCAAAATTTCTGGGTCGTTACACCATCCTTATCCACTGATTATGTATGTACCTTTATATAAAATTTTATTTCCTTGCATATCTACATGTATTTTCCATAGTTTATATATTACTAGAATTACCTTATGTGTTTACTTAATGTTTTCATAGAACCATCTAATTTACCTTATATATTTATTTCTATTTCTAACATAAATCCTTATCTTTATTCCTATTTTAAGATTAAACTATCAAACACTTAATTTATAATCATATATTTTCATACCTATATTTAGTGTTGATAAGATTGATTTTATTTCAAGCATTATTATCTAGATTACGTCTATATATATATATATAGATCAAAAGTTAATAAGGTAGAACTTTACTTTAATTTAATGTGAATAAGATAGATTTTCTTTTAAATATTTTTGAAAGACTTTATTTTAAATTTTTAAATCATAGTTTTCTTCCAAAATACACAAATATATATAAATAAATGGTACATGTTCCAAAAGTCTTATTTGTTTTTAAAATGATAAGTTGTATTTTAATAAATCAGATTAAATGCTTATTAAAATAATATTGCTAAAATCCCGGGTCGTCACAAGTTTGCAGGTGGTGCTACAGAATTTAGGCTTTATTTGATGATAGGTACAAGCTTAATTTGATAAAGTATGACAAGGAAAGAGTTACCGCTGTTTGTTCTCGATCTAAATGTGGCTTTAGGATACATGCTTCTCTTAGGTTTAATCTTCTTGGGTATTTTGTTATAAAGAGATTTCTACCTGAGCATTCTTGTGGTGCTAGAATTTCATATATAAATGATCCTCCTGTTAGTAGTAAATTGATTAAATTGTTGGTTTATGATCATATTCAAGCAAATCCATTGATGAAGACCAAGGACATTATTAATCTTTTTCAAACTTAGTATAGTATTATTTTGAAGTATTATTTTGCTTATAGTGGGAAAAGGTTGACTTTAGAGGATTTACATGGCAGTGATATGACATCTTATCATCATTTGAAGTCCTTTTGTGATTATGTTCTTGGAAACTAATCCTGGTAGTAAAGTTGATTTGGAACAAAACCATAGTACTCGTCAATTTGAGAGAGTTTTCGTCGGTTTTGAAGCTTGTGCTTATGGTTTTTAATTTTGTCGTCCATTAATATTTGTTGATGCTACTTTTATGAAGGGAAGAGCTCATGGTTGTTTAATGGTTGCTACTGGTAAAAATGGTAATGAAGGTATGTTTTTTGCATTAAGTTTATTATTTATGTGTAATATTATTTGCAGTTATTCTAATTTATTGTTGATATGTGTGTATTTAGTTTAAAATTTGCTATTTTATTTCAATTCAAAAAACTCTTTTTGCTCCAACGTATATTTTTACATTTTTTTGCAAAATTTGATAATATTTGCACAAATTTTAGAAAAAATCTCTATATTTTTAGAGTTTTCTGCATTTTTTAACAATAATTGCAACAATAACTGCAAATATTCAGAATCTTTGCATAGAAATAAAATATTTTTTTGAAAAAATTCTTACATTTTTATATGTTCAACTAGATGTTTTACTGCAAACGTTGAAAATATTTGAAATGATTTATACAAATATTTTCTATATTTGCAGACATTTTTGCAAAATATTGAGAATAATTGCAGGAAAAACCGCAATTATTTACAATCATATGCTTTACTACAAATATTGACAATATGTGTAGTATTTATGCAACTATTCTCAAATTTTGCAGATTTTTTTTGCAAATATCATTTATGCAGTCAAAAATTTATGAGATTCTAATTATAATTGCAGAAATAAATGTCTTTATTCAGAATAGTTGCATATCAGAATTATATACATACATGCAATTATTCAAAATAAATTCATACATCTTTATAATTATTTGATATTTAATATGCGATTATAAATTGCATCATGTAAGTGCATTTTTAAACTACATATTTGATATGCAGTTAATAAATACAGCATATCGTTTATGTAATTTTTAACTGCATATCACATGTTCAGTTAAATAATTCTCTTAGATCGTGTAATTTTTATTTGCATTTCATTCATGCAATTAGAATTTTTTTTGATTCTTATGAAATGTTAATAGAGAGCTGTTGATTTTCAAAACTCCATATGTGTTATGTTGTTTAAAAATTCATGAGATACTTAACTGCATATACCATATGCAGTTAGAAAATACATTTAAAAGGTGCAATATTTAATTGCATAAATATAATGCAGTAAAAAAATGCACTTAGATGATGCAATATTTGTAGTTTGTATGTAATTGTTTTAAGTAAATACATGCAAGTTTGTATTGATTGTAAATAAACGAATATTATAAATTGTTTTATATTATTTTGTACTTGTTGACAATTATTTCTTTTTTACTCTGACCAATAATTTGTTTTTTTACTTAATTATTTATTTAGTTTATTATTTTATCAGGTTTCTTCCCTATAGCTATTGCAATTGTTTCTGGAGAAGATGAAAATAACTGGATCTGGTATTGTGAACAGCTTAAAGACTTTTTGAAAGATGATCTTAGAAATTTTGTTTTCATCTCTAACCGTCATCCTGGTCTTCTTGTTGCTGTTCCAAAAGTGTTTCTCAATTCAGCTCATGGTTCTTGTTTCTATCATTTGAGCAATAATTTGAAAGTTGCTTTAAAGTCTGAATTTTCCAAATGTAAGAAGAGATATTTGATAGATTTATTTGCACGCGTTGCTTATACTTCTAATTTGGATGATTTCAATATAACATTGAGAACTTTTAAGGATGTTGGTGGTCATACTGTTGCAATTTTTTTGCATGGAATTCCTTTCGAAAAGTTTGCTAATGTATTTTTTCTTCAATGCCGTTATGGTGAAATGTCATCTAATTGCTCTGAGAGTTTTAACAAATAGATTTTGGAAGAAAGACATTTACCAATCACTACTTGTTTGGATAAAATTAGGGTCAAGTTAATGAAGCTTATGTGTGAACGTCGAGAACTTGCTGATAGTTGGAATAGTATTTTATGTCCAGTGAATGAGACTCAGCTAAGAAATCTTCTTTTGGAGGGATCTAGATGGTTTGTTATTAAATCTAGTAAATATATATTTGAAGTTCATTCACCAGTTCGTCAAGTTGTTGACTTATATAAACGGGTTTGTTCTTGTAATATGTGGCAAGTCTATGGCTTTCCTTGTGCTCATGCTGTTAAATGTATCTTGAGTTGTGAAAAGCTGAATGTGTATGATTACATTGAAGATTATTACAAAGTGGTGTATTTTCGATCAACTTATTCTCATCCAATCAGTCCAATTATAAACTTGCTGAAGGAAAATGTCTTGCCTGAAGATGTTGATATAGCACCACCTAAAGGTAGAAGAATGCCCGGTCGTCCATCTGCTTCTAATAGAATTAAATCTGCTGGTGAAATTACAAAGACAACTAGATGCAGTTTATGCAAGAAGTTGGGTCACAATAAAAGGACTTGTCCTTTGAAACAAATGTAGCAATTTTGTTTTGTTTTTTAATGTAATAATTAATACTGAATAATTGTAAAATAATTTGCATTTGTAATACTAAAAGTGTTGCTCTTATATATGCACTTGAATAATTGTATGTTGTTTGTTTTTTGCTAGTCTAATGTATTATTATGTAGTTTACATTAATAATTTAGCAATAATATATGTTATTTGCCAACTTATGTGCTGTTTTTATAAGCTATTGTGTATATTAGTTACAAGATTTAAAGCAGACAACTACACAATTTTTTAGAATAATGTCAGAAATGTCTGCTGTTATTTTTTATTCAACTGTTTTTTTTTGTAAATTTAGTCTGTGCGACGTAAATTTACTTATTTGCCCTCGTTTTTCGCCTGCACGTATACACTTTCTCGTTTATGTAATACGAATAGTCTTTTTTCAGCTTGTTTTCTTTTAAATGTAAAACCCTTTTTAAACCCTAGGAATTTCCACTCAATCTCGTTTATCAGCGATTTGTAATTTCAAGTATTGAAATGAAAATTAAATTCGAAATGAAGGTGACCAAGAATAAGGGTGATAAGGCTATAGGTGAAATTGAGAGTTCTCAGCATAGTGTTTCGAAATGTAAGATTAAAAAATGTGATGAAAAAACAGAAGAAGGTTCTTTGTTCTGTGCACGGCAGGGAAAACTTTACGATTCTAAGAAGGTATGTTTGTTCTGTATTTCGTTTATTTTATGCATATATTTTTGTTTGATGTTGTTATTATTTTAAGTAGTATGATCAATTTTAGTCATACAATTGTGTTTTAGTTAAATAGGGATATGATTATGCAGTTATTTTAAGTTTTTTTGTTCGTTTAGGTTATGTAGTCAGTTAAATTGGTTTATTTGTTTATGTTTATCTGCTTTATCGTTATACAGTTATGATGATAGTTTTTATTATAAAATTATATGGTGCATGTCACATATGCAGTTAAACTGTTGATCTATATGGTGCAATATTTATCTGCATAATCTTCATATCACATATAGTTAAAACGTGAATGTATATGGTGCAATATTTAACTGCATAAATGAAATGCAGTTAAAAATTTATTCTAATAGTGCAATATTTTGACTACATAACTGAAATGCAATTAAAAATTACACATATTAGTGCAGTTATTTACTGCATTTTGGTTATGCAGTCATGGTTCTTATTTTTCATGTCTGACTGCATTGTGGTTAGACATTTATGGTTTGTAATAGTTATGTAGTTATTGTTACACGGTTATGTTTATTATTAGTTTATGCAGTTATAGTTATGCGATTGTGTTAATTATGTTATTGTGCAGTCGTGCTTTTGAATGTGTGTTTGCTGACTTTGAAATCTGAATATGTCATATAAATTTAAATATTTAATATATATTTCATATGCAATTAAAAAAATCAATCTAAATGGTGCAATATTTAACTGCATAAATGAGATAAAGTTAAAAAATTCATTCAAATGGTACAATTTAATGTCAATCTACATGGTGCAATATTTTAACTACATAAGTGAAATACAGTTAAATTTTTTTCTCTAGTAGTGCAGTATGCTGACTGCATAATTGAAATGCAGTTAAAAATTACAGTTATTAATGCAATTATTTAACTGCATTTTGGTTATGCAGTCATGGTTATTGTTGTTCGTGTTTGAGTGTGTTATGGTTACACAGTTATGATCTGTAATAGTTTATGAAGTTACTGTTATGCAGTTATGTTTAATGTTAGTTTATGCAATTATAGTTATGTGATTCCATTAATGATTATAGAAAAATTGAATTAAAATTTGATGAGCGAAATTTTAAAAATGCAATGATTCATTGTTGTGTGGCATATAATTTAAAGACAAATTTATGTATGGTAAATATTTTAATGTGCATTGTTGTTAATATTTAACTGTGTTATTATAGTAACTATTATAAGTGTATTAGTTTTGAGTGTTGTATTAAAGTTATGAGGGGTATTAATTGGTTTATTGCTTTAGTTTATAGGAAGCATCCAAGAAAGTTGTTCAAAGATCTGTTGTTGAAGATTCTGAACATGACATACATTCTAAAGAAGATACGCATCTAGATTCTGTTGAACGAATTGAAGAAATTAAAAAAGAAAGTTTTAAAATGTAACGACCCATAATTTTACGTATCGAAACATCGTAAACCTATTGTCATTAGGTCGTAATGTTGTTAAGTCGTCTAGGGTTTAAGTCGTTCGAAGCTTAAGTCGAGTAGAAATTAGATCGTGAGCGACTTAAGAAAATTGACCGACTTAAGAAGGATAGGCGACCTAAGGAAGTTATGTCGTAGGCGACCTAAGAATTTAGATAGGTCGTATGATAGATAAGTCGTATGTTGAGGCTTAGGTCGTAGACGACTTAAGGAAAATAGGCGACTTATAGAAACTGGCGACCTAAGGAGTTTGGGATAGGTCGTATAGGAGGTAGATCGTGTGATAAGCTTAGGTCGTGGGGTAGGATAGGTCGAGTGAACGACCTAAGTATTGGAGCAACCTATAGGAAAGACAGCGACCTAAGAAGGTTAGCGGGTTAACGACCTAGGAGATAGGCAGGTTAGCGACCTAAAGAGGTTAGGTCGGCGACGACTTAAGGAAGTTAAGTCGTGAGCGACTTAGGAGCGTGTCAGGGTTAGGTCGTAGGATCTATTAAGCCTTAAGTCGGAGACGACCTAAAGACGTTAGGTCGTATCAGGGTAAGTTGCGTGAACGTTAGGTCGTGTGTGTGTTAAGTCGGCCAGAGATAGGTCGTAAGTCGTATACAGTTAGGTCGCACCTGTTGTTGAGTTGTTATGTCGTATACCTGTTAAGTCGTAGGTCGCGGAGTTCTGCTAAGTTAAGTCGTAGACGACTTAGGAGTTGAGTCGTAACCTAGTTAAGTCACATCTTGGTTAGGTCGTAACTTTGCTACGTCGCATGAGTTGTTAGGTCGCGCGTAGTGTAGGTCGTAGTGTTTTGATAGGTCGTAGGTCGCAGGGCTCTATAGGTCGTGGACGACCTAAAAAGTGGACGACTTAAGGAGGATTTCAGCTATAAATACTCGTCCATTTCTTCATTTTTGGGATCCGGATTTCGAAGCGACGAAGTGCTTCCATTTTGAGAGCTCGACTTCTACACTTCTTCACTTCTTTTCTCCACTTTAATCTTGTGCTTCCATCCATCCAAATCGAAGATCAAGTTGAAGATTCAAGAGTTTATCTTCATCCATCGAAGATAGATTTCATCGTTTGAAGCGGATTCGTGATAGATCGAGCTAGATCCTTCGCTGTCCAGATCTGAAGTGTGTTGATTTGGGGTTGTTTAGGTGATTTGGTGAGTGGTGATTATCTCTCACATGGATCCAAAGGAGTATATCGGATCGTTGGCTTGATTTTGTGTTAAAGTAGTGATTTCCATGCATTTTCCCAATCATATGTGTAGATCCATATAGATTTATTGTTCATGATGATTTGACATCCATTTTACTACATGTTAACCTATGCAAGTTCATTCATCCAGATTATAGAGATATCGTTCATGTTTTCATGCTTATTAGACTTTCAACTCTTTAATTATGAAATTGCCGTTATTGTTATAATTGTCTACTTAGATCATATTTGAATGCTTGATTGCATGGATTAATGTTTGACTTTGTTGATTGCTATGAATTAGATGATTGATGATTTGATTTAGACCGAAGATGATTCAGAAGCTAAGAGAAAGGCTCTTGAATTGGGAAAGCTGCTCGTGGCATATGTAGCGGATGGTGAAGCTCTTATGCATAGATTTGATGATGATGATGAGATGAGGCTTTGCGAGGATGTGATGAAGCGAAGCATGATATGAGATAGCCTTGGTCTAATCCAGACGGGATCATTCCAAGCAAATTGATAACTCGGTGAAATGTTCGAGTTTGAGGATAATGGTCTGCTCGAGAGGCGCTTGAGCTAGTATGGAAATAGTCGTCGAGGAGGATGACTAGAAGGCTGAGATCTCATCGTTGTTGAAGGTTCTAGCATGCTCAAAGCAAGAGTACGTTGGGCAGATTCGATAGTCCCTGAAGGCTACGGATTGGTAGTCAAGTACTCTGGGCAGATTCGATAGTCCTAGGCACGGGTCACGATGACGTGCGGGAGT
Organism: Allium fistulosum; assembly: GCA_030737815.1. Lineage (NCBI taxonomy): Eukaryota > Viridiplantae > Streptophyta > Magnoliopsida > Asparagales > Amaryllidaceae > Allium > Allium fistulosum. Next base: position 1,026,456,319 of record CM060906.1, read on the forward strand.
TATGTCTAGAACCGGGGTTTCCATTAGCCCTTGACGGACGGCTGAAAGAATGTGTCGGTCATTCAATTAACGGTGATATCGAAGCAATGATAACAGTGATAGCCAGAGTCATGGATGTTTGGTTGTATCGTCATTCGGTCTCAAGAGCAGTGTTTTCTGGGTGCTTATCTGATCTTGGTCTAGGCCTTGGGGGTTTGTGCTTGGAAAACATCGCCCTTGACTTGAGTGATAATTGCTTTACTTTAAATTGTATGCTCTGCTATGTTTGCTTCTGCTTAGTGTGTGTATGGGGGCTATCACTGTAGAAAGAGGTGGAGTGGGAGGATTGTATTCCTATTCCTTTTCCTTTGTGCTATTTTGGTATGTTGTTAGTTAATTTACCGCTCACTAAGACTGTTGTCTGACTCAAGGCTTTATATTTTAACTCTTATTGCCTTGGGCTGTTCGTCCATTTTGGGACGGGCAGACTAGGTAGCAGGTGACAGGTGCCGCTCATGCTTTCTACGATGCTGATGTCGAAGACGAGCGGGAGGCTTGCATATTATCTTCTTACTATATGTACTGGATGTTTCGCTGCTTTGTATAAATCTCTGAGTGATATGTAGTGAGGCTTGATGTATTGACTATTCAGATGCTTATATTCAACTATTATGAAGTTTTATATGATGGCATTTTATTCTGCAAAGCTTCACTATATATATATGTTCTATTGTATTTTATCCATGCGCTGTGAGTTATACGATAGATTCTGTTGTTTTAATTTTACCTTGGCAATCGTCCATGGTCGCCTGGCACATTTTATAGCGCTCTATGTCTAGGTTCAGTGCGGGGGTCATGGGCGGTCGTCACATTTGGTATCAGAGCATGGGTTAATCTATTTTACCCAACGCTCGCTGACGTAACTACGTATGAGAGACGTAATTGTATTTTGATGGATGATTACTATATATAATATAGTAGCTTAGTAGAGTTTGAGTCCTTTGTGCAGTTGTTTCTCATGATGTGCTGATCATTCCTTTTTATAGATATTAAGGATGAGTCGAAGAGGTAGACCAGCTGCAAGGGAAGGCCGTGCTGCTGAGGGGACTGCAGATTATGCAGCTATGTTCGAAGCTATGATGACTTCGATCATGAGAAGGATACCAGTTCCAGGAACAGCAGTTGATGTTGGAGTTCAAGTCCAAACTCCAAAACCGGTGGATTTTGCTAAGTTGTGCAAGGACTATACTGCTCTTGGAGGAAAGGTTTTCTTGGGAACAGAATCAACTATTGATGTCCAAAGATGGATAGATGCTTGTAGGAGGATCTTTGGTGATTTGGGAATTGAGGATGCAACTAAGAGGAAGTTAGCCTCAAGACAGCTTCAAGGGAGAGCTTCTGATTGGTGGAACTCTATTACCATCAATACTCCGGAGGAAGAGATTACTTGGGAGCAATTCCAAGTTAGATTTGAAGCTAAGTTCATTTCTACAGCTCAGAAGTCTGTTCTGTTCAAGAAGTTTGTGGAGCTCAAGCAAGGTGGAAGACCAGTTCTTGAGTATGTTTCTGAGTTTGAAGCTTTGTCCAAGTATGCCCGATCGTATATTGAGTCTGCATATCAGAAGAATGAGAAGTTTGTGACAGGCTTGGTTAGTTATCTTGGGAGGCAGTTGGTGGATCATTTGGACGATTCATTCGAGAAGCTTGTGGAGAAAGCTCTCAGGCATGAGAGTCTGTTTCCTAAGGAGGGATCTGTTGTTGTTGTGACCAAGGGAGAGTCTAAACCACAGCAGGGTGGAAACAAGAAGAGGAAGCAGCAACAGCAGAAGGGTAAGGATGGTCAGAAGAAGTTGAAGGGAGAAGTGACCTGCTACAACTGTCAGCAGAAGGGCCATTTCTCTAAGGATTGTAAGAATCCGAAGGTGCCGATGAAGTGTCACAACTGTGACAAGCCGGGGCATATCAGGAAGAATTGTCCAGAACCAAGGAAGGACAAGCAGATTGTGCAAGCTTATGCTTAGGGAGTTGTTCCGTCATCTTCGAAAGCTCCTACCGCTGAAGAGAAAGGAAAGAGTGTGGTAGTTCAAGGTACTCTTTCTATATGTGGTGTTCCAGTTAGAGTGTTGTTTGATACTGGGGCGTCACATTCGTTTGTTTGTAGTGAACTTGTAGGCCGGTTGGGTTTAGAACCGGACATTGTTGATAGGCCATTGGTTGTGACAAATCCAGTTGGGGGTTCGTCTTGTTTGTGTATGTTATGCCGTGGTCTGATTGTGTTGAGTCATGGTTGCTCTTTTGTTTGTGTTTGTTTTGTTCTGAACTTTGCGGGGTTCGGAATTATTTTGGGTATGGACTGGCTTAGGAAGTATGCGGCAAAGGTTGATTGCGAAAGGTTGGAGGTGATAGTTGAGAATGTGGAGGGGCGAAAGATTGTGATACGATGTAAGCATGAAGAAGGCGTCTTCATGAGCTTCATGTATTCGCTAGTTGTTCCATGGGATGGACTGTCATTGGTGCCAATCGCGAATGGATTCGAGGATGTCTTTGACGAAGTCAAAGGGTTACCGCCGCATAGAGAGATCGAGTTTCGTATAGATCTAGTTGAAGGAGCCAGACCTGTTGTGATGCCTCTTAGGCGGATGGCGCCTAGGGAACAGCAGGAGTTGAGTGTGCAGGTTGATGTCCTTTTACAGAAAGGATTCATTCGGCGTAGTGTGTCCGAATGGGGTGCACCAGTTGTATTTGCAACCAAGGCAGATGGGTCATTGAGATTGTGTGTGGATTATCGTGAGCTGAATAAAGTGACTAAGAAGAACAAGTATCCATTGCCGAGAATAGATGACTTGTTTGATCAGCTTCACGAAGCTAAGGTGTTTTCTCCGATGGATTTGGCAATGGGATTTCACCAGTTGAGAGTAGCTAAGGATAGTGTGCCGAAGACTGCTTTTCGAACACCATCCGGTTTCTTTGAGTGGCTGGTAATGCCGTTTGGATTGACTAACGCGCCAGCATATTTTGTGGATCTTATGAATAGAGTGTTCAGAGATCAGTTGAACAAGTTCGTGCTTGTGTTCGTGGATGATATTCTGATTTATTCCAAAACTGAAGAAGAGCACAAGACGCACTTGAGTATTGTCTTGGAAATCTTGCGAAAACATCAGCTGAAGGCTAAGTTTTCGAAGTGTCACTTCTGGAAGAGTGAAGTGAGGTTCTTAGGCTATGTTATCTCTGGAAATGGAATAGCGGTTGATCCCGCTAAGGTGGCAGCAATCCAGGATTGGGTTAGACCTAAGAATGCATCGGATGTGAGAAGTTTTCTTGGATTAGCAGGATATTATCGACGGTTTATCAAAGACTTCTCCAAGGTAGCTGCACCGTTAACAGGATTGACGAAAAAGAACCAAGTGTTCCGATGGGATGCTAAGTGTGAGCAAGCTTTCGGAATCCTGAAAGAGCGATTGACGAGTGCTCCTGTTCTGACTATTCCAAGTAGGAATGATGAGATGGTGGTTTACACCGACGCATGTGGTACTGGACTTGGAGCAGTGCTGATGCAGAAGGATAAAGTTGTTGCGTATGCAAGTCGACAACTGAAGCCGCATGAAAGGAATTACCCGACTCATGATTTGGAGTTAGCGGCGATTGTTTTTGCTCTGAAGATGTGGAGACATTATCTACTGGGAGTTCGATTCGAGTTGTTTACAGATCATAAGTCATTGAAGTATCTTTTCTCCCAAAAGGATTTGAATCTTCGGCAGCAACGATGGCTAGAGTTTTTAGCATCGTATGATTTTGGTATAGCTTATACTCCAGGAAAGGGTAACGCAGTGGCAGATGCGTTAAGTCGAAGACATGCAGGATTGGGAGCCATGTTTTCGGAATGGAAGAATCTCGAGTATTTAGCTGGATTTGACTTCAGGCCCAGATGCGAATTGGAACCTGAGATGTTGGAAAACTTATCGATAAGACCGACTCTTGTGAAAAGAATTGGCGAGAGCCAAAAGCGAGACGATAAGCTTGTCAATATTATCCGTGATTTGGAATATGGATTGGAACCAGAAAGGGATAAAGGATTCGAGATCGATCAAGAAGGTTGGCTTCAGAAGCAAGGACGACTAGTTGTTCCCGATATAGATGAATTGAGGAGTGAAGTTCTGAAGGAAAGTCATCACTCGAAGCTGACAATTCATCCAGGTGGAAACAAGATGTATCGGGATATGAAGAGAACCTATTACTGGAAAGGTATGAAGAAGGATGTTGGAAATTTTATTTCCAAGTGTATGAACTGCCAGTTGGTAAAAGCCGAACAGAAGAAGCCAAGTGGATTGCTTCAGCCATTAGAAGTTCCTACATGGAAGTGGGAGCAAGTGTCGATGGATTTTATTGATGGGTTACCTAGAACAAGAGCGGGAAATGAAGGAATTTGGGTCATCGTAGATCGTCTGACTAAGAGTGCAAGGTTCATTCATGTTCGATCGACTAGGACTGCATCAAAGTTGGCAGAGTTGTATGTTAAGTGGATTGTTCGATTCCATGGTATTCCGAAGAGTATAGTGAGCGATCGAGATCCATTGTTCACTAGTGGATTTTGGAAGAGCTTCCAAGAAGTTTTGGGAACCGAGTTGTGTTTGAGTACAGCTTATCATCCTCAAACAGATGGTCAGACCGAGAGAGTCAACCGAGTTTTGGAAGATCTCCTCAGAGCTTGTGTTTTGGATTTTGGAGGATCATCGGAAGATTATCTTCATTTGGTGGAGTTTTCATACAACAACAGTTACCAGTCAAGCATTGGTATGGCACCGTATGAGGCATTGTATGGAAGACCGTGTAACTCTCCGACATGTTGGTTAGAGACCGGAGAAAAGTTGATGCTTGGGCCAGAGATGATTCGACAGACTTCGGATTGTATAGAGATCATTCGGCAATGAATGAAGGCAGCCCAAGACCGACAGAAAAGTTATGCCGATAAGCATCGTAAGGATTTGGAATTCGATGTAGGTGATATGGTTTTTGTGAAGATTTCTCCACTGAAGAATGTTATTCGATTCGGGAAGAAAGGAAAATTGACTCCGAGATTTGTTGGACCATTCCCGATCATCGAGCGAATTGGAAAGCTCGCATACAGATTGGAATTACCAGAGAAGATGTCGAGTGTGCACAATGTTTTTCACGTATCGTATCTACGGAAGTATGTGCACGACTCGAATACAGTGGTTTCTGCTGATAGCTGTGAAGATTTCGAAGTTGATCCAGTCGATAAGAGATGTAACAACCCGCATATTTGTCGATTTTATATTTAAATATTTTATTTAAATATAACATCGTTCGTCGGATTTTGGTCCGAAAAGCTACTTTTTGCAAATAGTCGAATTGGGACTCGAGACCACCTCCATTGAGTTCAAAATGTCGTTTGCGATCTTTTTGAGTGTAAGCTTCGATATGTTTGGAGTTAGGAGAATTTTGCCACTTTTCACTTAGGGCTTTGGGTTGGGTTTCAGCCCAATAACCCCACTTAACCTCCTACCTCTCTAACTCTTCATCCATTCACTCCCATTTCATTTCATTTCCTCAAGCAAACTGAAAATGGAGGAGAGGAAGAGGAATTAAAACTCCAAGCCCTAGTTCTCTCTTGCAAATCAAATTCTAGCTCCAAATCCAAGTTGAAGCCATTGGTAAGCATCCTCTTCTCCTTATCCAACCCTTTCTCCATTCAATTTCAGAAATTTCCTTAACCTAATTTTGAAAATGTTTCTCTTTTAAGCTTAGCTTCAAGCTTGTTGGGTTGGAATTGAAGAGATTGTTCTTGCCATTGCTCTATAGCTTCTTCTTCATTGATTTTGTGAAAAGGTGAGATTTTTTTATCTCACATCTAAGTCAATAATTATCTTCGATTGTTAGGTATGAATTCCTAACACTTATCCTTGTGCAATTCCTGAGTCGTTGTTGCTCGACCGATCGTTATCGATGTCGTTTGGCCATTTTTGGCCTAGGTTCAGGGAATGCCCTGAATAACAGTTTCAGCCGTCTGAACGTATGGTTCAGACGTCTGAATGGAATACTGGGAATTTTCTTCTCCCAGCATTCAGACGTCTGAATCAAAATTTCAGACGTCTGAATTGGTTCGTTTTGAACCAGAAAAGAAATAGGCTAAAAGTGCCTATTTCAGACGTCTGAAGTCTAGGATTCAGACGTCTGAATTCTGTTCTGGAAAATAGTTTATTTTCCAGATTCAGACGTCTGAATTCTTGATCTCAGACGTCTGAATCTGCTGTGTTTTGCCTATTTGCCTTTTTAGCTTGAATATCCAACTCTAATCAAGTCGGGTTGATTCCCTTTTAGTTGTTATCATTTATTATCGGCCACTTTGTTAAGTCGCCCGCCTTTTAACACTTAGGTCGCTTGTCTTCACTAAGTCGTACCCCGTATTACTCTGCGTAGGCAATCTCTTCTGAAAAACATTTATCAGAATTTCTACTTTGATGGTTTTGGGATTGACTTCTTTGGACTTTACTCACGTCTTCGAACGTGAATTGATTTGTTTCTACAATCGTTTTATGACTTGTCACTTTAAAGATATATGAAGGTTTCATTACTAATAGTAAATATCAAAACTCTTTCATCAAAGCGATTTCAACACTATTTTAAATATCAAAAGTTCGTTTTCTCAAACCGATTTTCAATCTACTAGGATATACAAGCCTTTACTTCACTCGGATGAGAAATCGACTTAAACGACTTAGTAAAACGAGTGGTATGAAACGCTTGCGTTCACTTCGTCGGTTAGCTCTTGGACTTGTTCGATTGAACCCTTTTTGTGACAATTTCCTAGTGAAGATTTACAGCTTGTTCGTAAATATTTAAGTTAAGCAAGTGGTTATGGGACATGAAGCTAAACTCATATATTTACTGGCTTGGTGTGATTGACACTTCCTTATGATCATGACGATCATTTTTGTGATTTAGACTAGCGATTGAGCGATGTCTCTTTGTCTACGTGGGAGACTATACCCCGATCATGTGATGTTTCTCCATCACATTTCTAGGGTAGCACCCTACGGTCTTCGGGCCATTCCTGTGCGAAAATTTAATGGATAGCTTCCATGAGATAGCTTCTCGTCATGTGTTTACGCGTAGGTGAGCTTCATGCTCCCATTCATGTGTTAGGCCTCCCCCCTTTTTTTATGTGTTTTCTGGATTTCTGATGATGATTTCTGGAATTTTGTGCTTCACCAATTTTCATGATTTTCATTGATATGATATCAGTTTTTGTGCATTGGTGAATTCATGTGTTATTGACTTGTTATGAATACAAGTTTAGGGTATGATACCCTACCTTATCTTTGAGAAGATTCTTGTGATATTGATTAATCTTTTGCTGATTATCATTTACATACTTATAGTAGTATGTCGTTATAGTTATTTCATGTTCATGTCATGCCTTTTACTTTATACCATATCATCTGATATTTATAGTTAGACTGATCCGTTTATTATTTTCTTATAAATAATACTCGGGTCAGACCGAGATGTTACAGGTGCTTCTGCTTGACTTCTCTTCAGGATATTTCTGACTTTTGGCTAACTACATAGATTAGTAGTTTTTGGATGTACACCTTTGAGATATAGACTCTATGTTGTGTACTTATTCTCTTGTATAGCACGTGATGCTATTCTTTTGTATTATCGTGGATCTTTCTAACCACTACTCTGATGTACACTTTCATGTGTTGTATATTTATTCATATCTATTTCCGCCTCTGTGATATGAATTGTCTGTGATTGATTTATGTTACGTTTATTTCTATATTTGTTTCCGAAGATTATATATAGCCACCGTGTGATAGCTTTGTGTTTGTATCGGTATGTCGGATTTCCTCCTTAAAAAGATATGCATCCTATTCTATCTGACATATCGGTGCTCACACAAAGAAGTTACATGGATGGTCGCTCCTCAACAGCCTTATTCTCCGTGCTAATTGACAGCACTACACCGTAGTGTTCTTGGTTAGCGTGGGTATAGAGGTGGGGCGTCACAAGAGACCTCGTAAGCCGCTTCGTGTTGTGGAAACCGACACGAAACAGCTTAGGAGGAAGATAGTTAAGTTGCTCAAGATACAATGGAGTGACGATGATAACGACTGTACATGGGAGGTGGAAGAGAGGATGAAAGCAGCTCATCCCGAACTCTTCAAGGTATGGCCCTAAGGTGTCGTGTCATCTAACGACATTGTAACTTGTTTTAAGTTTTAGAATTCTGCATGCTAAGCTAGAATTGGATGTGTGGTTTGTTGATTGCTATGGATGGTAGGCATGCAGAATAGTCTTTGATTGCTTTGTTTGTTTGGAATTTCGGGGGCGAAATTCCAAAGGGGGAGAGAATGTAACGACCCGTATTTTTACGGATCGAAACATCGTAAAACTATTGTCATTAGGTCGTAATGTTGTTAAGTCATCTAGGGTTTAAGTCATTCGAAGCTTAAGTCGAGTAGAAATTAGATCGTGAGCGACTTAAGAAAATTGACCGACTTAAGAAGGATAGGCGACCTAAGGAAGTTATGTCGTAGGTGACCTAAGAATTTAGATAGGTCGTATGATAGATAAGTCGTATGTTGAGGCTTAGGTCGTAGACAACTTAAGGAAAATAGGCGACTTATAGAAACTGGCGACCTAAGGAGTTTGGGATAGGTCGTATAGGAGATAGGTCGTGTGATAAGCTTAGGTCGTGGGGTAGGATAGGTCGAGTGAACGACCTAAGTATTGGAGCGACCTATAGGAAAGACAGCGACCTAAGAAGGTTAGCGGGTTAACGACCTAGGAGATAGGCAGGTTAGCGACCTAAGGAGGTTAGGTCGGCGACGACTTAAGGAAGTTAAGTCGTGAGCGACTTAGGAGCGTGTTAGGGTTAGGTCGTAGGATCTATTAAGCCTTAAGTCGGAGACGACCTAAAGACGTTAGGTCGTATCAGGGTAAGTCGCGTGAACGTTAGGTCGTGTGTGTGTTAAGTCGGCCAGAGATAGGTCGTAAGTCGTATACAGTTAGGTCGCACCTGTTGTTGAGTTGTTATGTCGTATACCTGTTAAGTCGTAGGTCGCGGAGTTCTGCTAAGATAAGTCGTAGACGACTTAGGAGTTGAGTCGTAACCTAGTTAAGTCACATCTTGGTTAGGTCGTAACTTTGCTACGTCGCGTGAGTTGTTAGGTCGCGCGCAGTGTAGGTCGTAGTGTTTTGATAGGTCGTAGGTCGCAGGGCTCTATAGGTCCTGGACGACCTAAAAAGTGGACGACTTAAGGAGGATTTCAGCTATAAATACTCGTCCATTTCTTCATTTTTGGGATCCGGATTTCGAAGCGACGAAGTGCTGCCATTTTGAGAGCTCGACTTCTACACTTCTTCACTTCTTTTCTCCACTTTAATCTTGTGATTCCATCCATCCAAATCGAAGATCAAGTTGAAGATTCAAGAGTTTATCTTCATCCATCGAAGATAGATTTCATCGTTTGAAGCGGATTCGTGATAGATCGAGCTAGATCCTTCGCTGTCTAGATCTGAAGTGTGTTGATTTGGGGTTGTTTAGGTGATTTGGTGAGTGGTGATTATCTCTCACACGGATCCAAAGGAGTATATCGGATCGTTGGCTTGATTTTGTGTTAAAGTAGTGATTTCCATGCATTTTCCCAATCATATGTGTAGATCCATATAGATTTATTGTTCATGATGATTTGGCATCCATTTTACTACATGTTAACCTATGTAAGTTCATTCATCAAGATTATAGAGATATCGTTCATGTTTTCATGCTTATTAGACTTTCAACTCTTTAATTACGAAATTGCCATTATTGTTATAATGGTCTACTTAGATCATATTTGAATGCTTGATTGCTTGGATTAATGTTTGACTTGGTTGATTGCTATGAATTAGATGATTGATGATTTGATTTAGACCGAAGATGATTCAGAAGCTAAGAGAAAGGCTCTTGAATTGGGAAAGCTGCTCGTGGCATATGTAGCGGATGGTGAAGCTCTTATGCATAGATTTGATGATGATGAGATGAGGCTTTGCGAGGATGTGATGAAGCGCAGCATGATATGAGATAGCCTTGGTCTAATCCAGACGGGATCATTCCAAGCAGATTGATAACTCGGTGAAATGTTCGAGTTTGAGGATAATGGTCTGCTCGAGAGACGCTTGAGCTAGTATGGAAATAGTCGTCGAGGAGGATGACTAGAAGGCTGAGATCTCATCGTTGTTGAAGGTTCTAGCATGCTCAAAGCAAGAGTACATTGGGCAGATTCGATAGTCCCTGAAGGCTACGGATTGGTAGTCAAGTACTCTGGGCAGATTCGATAGTCCTAGGCACGGGTCACGATGACATGCGAGAGTTATGTCTAGAACCGGGGTTTCCATTATCCCTTGACGGACGGCTGAAAGAATGTGCCGGTCATTCAATTAATTGTGATATCGAAGCAATGATAACAGTGATAGCCAGAGTCATGGATGTTTGGTTGTATCGTCATTCGTTCTCAAGAGCAGTGTTTTCTGGGTGCTTATCTGATCTTGGTCTAGGCCTTGGGGGTTTGTGCTTGGAAAACATCGCCCTTGACTCGAGTGATAATTGCTTTACTTTAAATTGTATGCTCTGCTATGTTTGCTTCTGCTTAGTGTGTGTCTAGGGGCTATCACTATAGAAAGAGGTGGAGTGGGAGGGTTGTATTCCTATTCCTTTTCCTTTGTGCTCTTTTGGTATGTTGTTAGTTAATTTACCGCTCACTAAGACTGTTGTCTGACTCAAGGCTTTATGTTTTAACTCTTATTGCCTTGGGCTGTTCGTCCATTTTGAGACGGGCAGACTAGGTAGCAGGTGACAGGTGCTGCTCATGCTTTCTACGATGCCGATGTCGAAGACGAGCGGGAGGCTTGCATATTATCTTCTTACTATATGTACTGGATGTTCCGCTGCTTTGTATAAATCTCTGAGTGATATGTAGTGAGGCTTGATGTATTGACTATTCAGATGCTTGTATTCAACTATTATGAAGTTTTATATGATGGCATTTTATTCTGCAAAGCTTCACTATATATATATGTTCTATTGTATTTTATCCATGCGATGTGAGTTATACGATAGATTCTGTTGTTTTAATTTTACCTTGGCAATCGTCCATGGTCGCCTGGCACATTTTACAGCGCTCTATGTCTAGGTTCAATGCGGGGGTCATGGGCGGTCGTCACATAAAACAAAACAAGCTTATAGATGTAGTTTGAAGCCTATTCTAGATGTTTTCAATCATTTCAAAAAAAATAGAAGTAAAAATGATTAGTTACTAGATGTTGTTAAAAAATCTTGTTTTTGGAATTTTATAGAAGTTTTTTTGGAAATCAATATGATTGTGGTGGTAGAAAATTTAGTGATGATATCGATCAAATTATTCATTATTATGAAGACGATGGTTTGTTTGATTTTAAAGTTCGGAAAGTATTATTGCTGCAAGGTGACATATCAAATATTTTTGGTTTGAACAATGAAGGTTTGGTTGTTTATAAATATATTTATCTTATTTGTTATATTAATTTACATAATAATGTTTATCTATTTTTTATAGGGTTGCATATTTATCCTTTGAAAGAGAAAGTTAGAGCTGAAAATTTTTCTATTGCTACTATGGCTTTTATGCAGACACATAACATATCAAAGAAGGGTTTCATTAGGAAGTTCATTTATCAGGCTCTTATAAGTCTTATAAATAAAAAAAGACTACTGTTGATGATGCTTTAGAATTTTTTAGGTTTATAGTTATGTATATGTTTGGCACATTTTTCTTTGCCAATAGCACAAATTGTGTTCATAATAACCTTGTTCCTCTTATAATGGACTTTGAAAGATTTAACAATCAGTGCTAGGCTCAAGCTATTCATTTTAAACTCATTGAGCAGTTGAAAAAATATAAGAATGATCCAAGAAAAATGCAGGCTTGTTCAATTGCTTTATTGATAATTTTTTTGTTTTCTTGTAAAGTTTTGTTCTACATTAGTAAATGTTGTTTCTAATTTTTTTTTGTATTTTTTTTTCTTTGGTACTGGTTTTGCAATAAATTTGATGTAGTTAAAGCTAAGCCAGGTTATTGTGAAGGTCGTTCATTGGCTGAAAAGTGGGATTTGGTTGATATTCATAATGCATTTTGTGTTAAAATTGTTGTGGGGAAAATTGATAAGGTATCGAATGAAGTTCTTAATATGTTCTTTTTATATATAATGTTTTATTAAAATTATTTTTATATGTATTAAATAATAGATATACAGTTATTTATGTATGTTTTTAAGTTCATTTGAATTTAAATTTGTATTTTGTTTATATGCTGATGTTTTTGATTTATATGCATATCTGCATTTTAGAAAATATGGTTTTTATGGTATTTTTTTGTAGCTTATATCTTTAGGAGAAAGATTATCAAATGAAGATGTAGATACAGGTGTGGATAATTTGCAAACAAATAGTGTTTATGAAGAAAATCAAGTCATTCAAGGAACTGAAAAAGAGAAGGAAGAAGTTGAAAAGGTATTCATTACATTATTAGATAATTAAATTTGACAAGTGTAGTAGATTTTAACAAATAACAATTTTGCATTTTGTTGTCTTGATATAATTTGTTGAATGTTTAAGTAGAGATACAAATAATTTAATTTTACTACATAAGTTGTTCGCGGTTAAATTTTTATTCAATCAATGCAAAAATTTTAACTGCATAACTGAAATGGAAATAAAAATTGAACACATTATAACAGTTATATAACTGCATTTGATTATGCAGTTATGGTTATAAATTTCATTTTTATTTTATTTGATATGCTATTGTGTTTGTTATAACTGATTTATTGTTAATATTTGATTTCATTTTGGTTACACAGTTTAGGTTTGTAATAGTGAATGTTGTTATATATTTATGTTTATTATTAGTTTATGCATTTATGGTCATGTGGTTATAGTTATGCAGTTGTGATAATTATGTGGTTATGCAGTTGGGTTTTTTATTTATGTTCACATATTTTGAAAAATAAATATGTTTCATGCATTTAATGATTTAGTTCATATCAGATATGCAGTTAAAATATCAATCTATATGATGCAATATTTAACTGCATAAGTGAAATGCAGTCAAAAAATTCATTGAAATGGTGCAATATTTAACTGCATAACTAAAATGCAGTTAAAAGTTGCACTTATTAGTGTGATTATTTTACTGCATTTAGGTTATGCAGTCATGCTTACAAATATTTCATGATTGTTACATTTAACTTTTATGCATTTAATTGTGTAGCAATATTTTTTGTTTAAATCGTATTTTATAATTTTTAGTCTAATAGTTTAATTCCAATTTTTGCAGGTCGCTTGTTCTTATGAAGAAATTTTGAAAGAAAGAGATTTTCTAAAGAACGAGATTTTAAATATTAACAAGAAGAATGATGAACTTGAAAAGGTTTAGATAGTGTTTTTTTAAATTTATTTAGTAATTGAAATAATATATATTAATATGTTTTTTTATTTGTAGAATTTTTTTTTTCAAAATGAAGATTTTACACAAAAGAGAGTTATATTTGGGATGGAGAAAGATGTTTTGGAAAGAGAAATAGAAAATTTAAGAAAAATAAATGAATATTTGACAAAAAAAATTTCCCAATTTGAGCAAAATAAAGGATTGAGTACAGAGTTTGATACGAAAGCTTTGAAAGTAAAAGAAACTCTTGATGAAGAAATTAAAAAGTTGAAAATGGAAAATGAAAGGAAGAAAATAGAAAATGAAAAAAATCGAAGAATTGAAAAAGGAATTGGAGTTACAGATCATTGATCTTAAAAATGAAAATGAACAGATGAAGAAGCTGCAAGAAGAATATGAAAATAGAATCAAATTTCTTGTTGATGAAAAAGATTTTTTGAAAAAAGAATTGAAAACCATGAAATATAATATTATGACACCTCCAACTTATAGTCTTGGTTTGTCTGATATTCATGCAGATTCTACTTGTGAAATTCAGAATGTAGTTTCTAATGTTGGAGATAATCAAAATGATGGTAAAAATGAGAAAAATGAATTGAAGAAGAACCAAAAAAGCAAAATAACTATTAGAGAATCTCTTGTTAAGAAAGTAAAATTGGTAAATAGGAAAAGGAAAATTAATCCTGATTATGAATATGATGATAAAAATGAGAAAATTGATAAGAAGGGAATTGCAAAAAAGAAGAAAGTGGTTGAGGATAAAGTTCTTGAAACTATTTAAAATTCTGACCGAAGTATTGTTGAAAAGTTATCACAGAGAAATAAAAAGTCGATGGAGTCATTTGTAAAGAATGTTTTAGTTCAACGTTTGCCTGAAGATATGAAGAAAGTTGTTCAAACTTATTTTTACTTGGCTTGTTGCATGTAAGTTCATTTTTATTGATCTAAAAAATACAGTATTAGATGCATTTTAATTATAAAATTATTTATAATAATCTATATGTTATTTGTAGGGAAACTGTTTGGCACAGTGATGACTTTGAAGTTTTGATTGATGGAAAATTAGTGGCGGAATTGCTTAATGGCAATCAATATATAGATTCTACTGTGATTTTTTTTAAAGTTATTTTTTGTAGTATATTTGAGTATATATTTTTATTTTTATTTTTTGTCAGATTATTGATTGGTATGGAAGACATTTATCTGATTTATACAGTGGACATTTTTTTTAACTTTTGCCACGGTATGTTTATTTTTTTAATTTGTTTTTTTTCTTTATTATAAGTGATAATATTAATATCTTATATATATACACATATTTATTTATGTATTATTATTATTATTTGTAGTATGGTATTCCACATAATGACATGGGTTATAAGAAGAAATATTTTGAAGATGTCATTGATCAAATTGATAATTCAATTGAAATTCTTAGTTTATTTTTTCCACTTTTAAATTCTTATCATTATACATTGTTGGTTTATGATAATATTGCTGGAAAATGGTATTTTTTTCAATTCATTAAAAGGACCGATTCAAGGAATTCATGAAGAAGCAGCAAAGAAAATTGTAAGTTTTTGTTGTAATTAAATTTATTTTTTGTTTGTTTAGTGTACTTCAGTAAAATGTGTTAAACTATAAATAAATATGGTGTACTTAGGTGCTTATTCAATAACATTGTTTGTTTTTTTCTTAGAAATCTTTTTATGAATTTGCAATGAAGAAGAAGACAAAAGAAAAGACAAATAAGTTTGTACCAAAAAAACCAACAGTTATAAAGTTTATAAAATGTCCTCAACAAAAAAATAGGTAATAATTTTTTATATATTTATTTATTGAATTTTAGTTAATGTTTTTTTTAAATGCAGTTATGTTTGTGCTTTGTATGTTATGAGCTTCATGACTCAGTTAACAGAGTTCAGAAAAGTTGAGGAAGAAATAGAAGCATAGGATATTTGTTTAGATAGAAGTAAAATTTTGTATTGGTTACTTTGTGCTCCTCTAAGAAGTTGGACCATTACAAAAATTAGTAGTGAGTTCAAATTATAATTTTATGTGTGTGTGTATATATATATATTTGACATAAGTTGTTTGTTTGTAATGCCGTTGCAATGTTGTTAAAAAAATGCACATGATAAGCTGATTATATATTAGTAATGGCTTGAATTTATGTTTTTATGTTGAATTTGTGATATTATGATTTTATGTAGTCATGTTACTAATAGTCAACTAGATATTTAGTTGTGTAATATTTAACTCCATATTGGTTATGAATTTATGATTTTATGCAGTCTTGTTAATAATGTTTTATGAATTTATATTATGTTATGCAATGTTGTTAATAATGTTTTATGAATATAGCCATGTAATAGATATGCAGTCTTAAAATTCAGCAGTACACTACCAATATTTCTGAAGAATGTCATTAGTTTTAACTGCATATGAAAAATGCAGTTAAAATTTGCATTTAACAGCTGCAATATTAACTGAATATGATATATGTTTTAACTGCATAAGTGAAATGCAATTTAAAATTTGCATAATTCAAGTATGTGTTTTAACTTCATACGTTATATGCAATTAAAAATTTCATTTAACAGATGCTATTATTAACTACATAAAAGATATGCAATTAAAAATAGTGCAATTCATAACTGCATAAGCTAAATGCAGTTGTTCATAAATAATTGCAAATATGTATTCAATTATTCATAATAACTACGTATTTGAAATGTACTTAAAATTTGCATCATTTAACTATATGTTTTAACTGCATATTTCATACATGTGTTGAAGAATACTCCTTTATATGCAGAGATTTTGAATATTTGCAGTTACTGCAACAATTATATTTAAAAACTGCAGAATTATCTGCATATTGAGAATTTTATTTAAGTTCTGCAAATAAGATGAATATTTTTAATAAAAAAATGTAATAATATATTATCGAGCCATACATTGAAGGATATAGATGGTTTTAAGTGAATAATTGAAAGCATTCATTGAAATGGATTTATTTATACAATCGCTGAAGAGCAAACAATTGTTTAGTATAATTGCAGACATACATGCAATTATTCAGTATAATTGTAGATATCTTTTGAATTATTGTGAATAATTACATAAATCTGTGAAATTATTACAAATAAATCTACACATATTTGCAATTATTATTAATAATTGTTTTCTTAACTGTATTTCACTTATGAATTTATTGCTTCGTTTTAGTGTATTTGTTAACTGGATATGTGAAATGCAGTTAAAAATTACAGTTGTTAAATACAATTTTTGTAACAACCCGCATATTTTACGATTTTATATTTAAATGTTTTATTTAAATATAGCGTCGTTATTCGGATTTAAGTCCAAAATGTCACTTTTTGCAAACGGTAGAATTAGGACTCGGGACCACTTCCATTGAGTCCAAAATGGCGTTTGCGATCTTTTTGAGTATAAGCATTGATATGTTTGGAGTGAGTTGAATTTTGCTATTTTTTATTTGGGCTTTTGGGTTTGGGTTTCACCCAACTCATCCTATACCCTAACTCAGCCCTCTCTCCTCTCTATTCACTCATTTCATTTCCTAACACTTTAAGCTTTAGAGAAATGGGGGGAAGAGAAAAGGAATTAGAAATTCCAGGCCCTAGTTTCCATTTGCAAACTCATGTCTAGCTCCAAACTCTTGGAAAAGCTTAGGTAAGCCTTCTTTTCACCTTCTCCATCTCTCTATCTCTCTCCAATTTCAGAAATTTCCTATAAGCTAATTTAGGAAATACTTGTTTTGATCTTAGATTGGAGCTTGTAGAGTAGAAGTGAAGAGTGGTTGATCTTTTCTTTGCATTTGAGCTTCTCATCTTTGTTTTTGAGTTAAAAGGTGAGATTTTTATCTCACATCTAAGCCTAGAGCTTTTGTTGTGGTTGGGTAAGAATTCCTAACATCTATCCATGTTCATTTGTGTTCGATTTGGATTGATTCGGTGAATTGTCCAATTTTTGGGTTTGAAGACCAATTTTGTGAAAATCTCTTTTATGGATGTATGAACATGTTTACCGGGATGTATCGAAGAGGCTTTAAGGCTGGGTTGTCGTTTGGCATAAGTCCCGAGTCGTAGTTGCTCGATCAATCGTTCTGGTATAGTTTTGCCCCAAAAAGGGGCTAGGCTGATTTTGCTCTGGTAGCAGGTTCAGTCGACTGAACCAGTAGGTCAGTCGACTGAACCAGACCCAGGAATTTGCCTGGGTCTGTGTCAGTCGACCGACCCTCTGGTTCAGTCGACTGACCCTGGGGCAGAAAATTGCGTACTCCTATGTCAGTCGATTGACCTGGAAACTAAAAGTTTCCAGGCACTGGACCAGTCGACTGACCCCCTGGTCCAGTCGACTGACCTGCTTGTCTCAGCCCAAATTTGTTATTTTGCTTGAGTTTCCAATTTTAATCGATTCGTGTCGATCCAATCAGTTGTTATCCCATTTTTGACTTTGATGATTCCTTTTTGATTAGTACACGGGTTTTTATAAAGTGACCTTTTTAAATTGTATTAAAAGCTCGTTTCTCCAATTTATAATTTCTATATAAAACACACACAATTTTGCACTTCGAGCGAAGCGGGAGGATAATTAAATGATTAAATAAAATGTGTGCTATGAACACGTGGGTTTATCTTTTCAGTTAATTCCTAATCTATTCGTTTGACCGTTTTGACCTTTGGGTCTGGTTTACCGATGAGATGAGGTGAACTTTGTACTGCTTTGAGTGTGAAATTGACTAACAGTTAGTAAACCGTTTAGTGCGAACGTGTGGTATGGGACTCACGTTAACATTTTTCGGGTTCCTTTCTGAGAGTTGTGACACATTCTGCCAGTTAGTGGTGTCCAGTACTGGGCCTCCGGACCTTCGCCACTACGGTTTGTTGCCTTCGGGCGTGTGGATCCTTGTTATACAGTACTGAGCTCGAGCATCTTTTGTTTCTTTGAAAATTGTATTTCCCTTGTGTATCGCCTTTCGGTGTAGGTCCTTTGAACCACACGATATATAGCGATTACCCTGTGGAAACTTGTGTTACCTTTATTGGTATTTGTTATTTGCCTTTTTGGCTTGTTTTGGGATATGATATCCTTTTTTTATTTGAGTTGTCGATGATATGAGGCTTGTTTTGATTCATCTTTTGTTAGATGATCTGGTTATCTCTTTTGGAGATATTTGTGGAA
Organism: Allium fistulosum; assembly: GCA_030737815.1. Taxonomy (NCBI): domain Eukaryota; kingdom Viridiplantae; phylum Streptophyta; class Magnoliopsida; order Asparagales; family Amaryllidaceae; genus Allium; species Allium fistulosum. Next base: position 1,026,475,002 of record CM060906.1, read on the forward strand.
CTATATGACCTTGTATGTTCATTATCATTTAGTTTATCTAACTAATTTTTTTAGCTAGACTGACCCGTGTATTTTATACTCGGGTCCGACCGAGATGTTTCAGGTTAGGTACATTGGACTTAGCCTATTTTACTTCCGCATGGACTATTCTGCTAGCTTCTTTTTATTATAGCTTTTTGTGTAGTCCTTTTTGACTGTAACTCTGATATGTATTCTTTTGACTCGCCTGTATATTGTGGTTTGCTTACCACTTGACATGTATCATTTTGTATACTCTGTAATGTATCTGTATATGTCTAAATGTATGTGATGATCTACTGTTCTGTGATGTGTATTACATTTGAGTTGTTATATTTTATTCTGATAGATCCTTCAGCCACCTATGGCTTTGTATTAAGTATTTATTGGATATGTCGATCCACTTGAGAAAGAAAAAAAATGTATGGCAATTGTTGGCGTATTCGATAGATAATTAAGACAAGGCTATAGATGGTCGCTCCTATCCAGCTCTATTTTCCGTATTAGTAGACGGTGTTACCTAGTAATACTCTTTGCTAATGTGGGTCTTGGAGTGGGGCGTCATAATTTTTAACTGCATATGACATATGCAGCGAAAAAATTGCATTTAGTTCGTGCAATTTTTAAAGTTTTAAAAATAATTATGTGACGACCGCCCCATGACCCCCACACTGAACAAGGTAATAGTGCGTTGTAAAGTGTGCCAGGCAGCCATGGACGATTGCCAAGGTAAAGTTAAAACAGTAGAATCTATCGTATTACTCACAGCGCATGGATAAAATACAATAGAGAATATATATAGTGAAGCTTCACAGAATAGAATCTCATCAATGAAACTTCATAATAGTTGAATACAACATCTGAATAGTCAATACATCAAGCCTCACAACATATCACTCAGAGAATTATACAAGCAACGGAACATCCAGTACATATAGTAAGCAAATAATATGCAAGCCTCCAACTCGTCTTCGTCATCAGCATCGTAGGAAACTAAGAACAGCACCTGTCAACTGCTACCTAGTCTGCCCATCCCAAAATGGATGAATAGCCCAAGGCAATAAGAGTTAAAACATAAAGCCTTGAGTCAGACAACAGTCTTAGTGAGCGGTAAATTAACTAAAAACATACCAAAAGAGCATAAAGGAAAAAGGAATAGGAATCCAACCCTCCCACTCCACCTCTTTCTACAGTGATAGCCCCCAGACACACACTAAGCAGAAGTAAACATAGCAAAGCAAACATTTAAAGTAAAGCAATTATCACTCGAGTCAAGGGCGATGTTTTCCAAGCACAAACCCCCAAGGCCTAAACCAAGATCAAATAAACACCCGGAAAATACTGCTCTTGAGACCGAATGACGATACAACCAAACATCCATGACTCTAGCTATCACTGTTATCATTGCTTCGATACCACCGTTAATTGAATGACCGGCACATTCTTTCAGCCGTCCGTCAAGGGCTAATGGAAACCCCGGTTCTAGACATAACTCCGCACGTCGTCGCAGCCCATGCCTAGGACTATCGAATCTGCCCAGAGTACTCGACTACCAATCAGTAGTCTTTGGGACTATCGAATCTGCCCAGCGTACTCTTGCTTTGAGTCCGCTAGAACCTTCAACAACGATGAAATCTCAGCCTTCTAGTCATCCTCCTCGACGACTATTCTCATACTAGCTCAAGCACCTCTCGAGCAAACCATTATCCTCAAACCCGAACCATTTCACCGAGTTATCAACATGCTTGGAATGATCCCGTCTGGATTAGACCAAGGCTATCTCACATCATGCCTCGCCTCATCTCATCATAGCAAAGCCTCATCTCAACATCATCATCATCAAATCTATCCATATGAGCTTCATCATCCGCCATATATGCCACAAGCAGCTTTTCCAATTCAAGAGCCTTTCCCTTAGCTTTTGAATCACCTTCGACCAACTTGTCTAAATCAAATCATCAATCAACTAATTCATAACAATCAATCAAGTCAATCATTAATCCAAGTAATCAAGCATTCAAATATGATCTAAATGACAATTATAACAATAATGGCAATCTTGTAAATAAAGAGTCTAAATCTAACAAGCATGAAACATGAGAAATATCTCTATAACTTGATGAATGAACTTGCATAGGTTAACATGTAGTAAAATGGATGTCAAATCATCATGAACAATGGATCCATACTTAAGTTTAAGAAAACGCATGGAAATCACTATTTTAACACTAAATCAAGCCAACGATCCGATATACTCTTTTGGATCCGTGTGAGAGATAATCACCACTCACCGAATCACCTAAACACCTCAAAAGCAACACACTTCAGATCTGGACAACGAAGGATCTAACTCGATTCTCTAAAATCCCGCTTCAAACGATGAAATCTCTCTTCGATGGATGTAGATCTTCAATCTAAGCTCTTGGATCTTCGATTCGATCTTCGATTTGGATGGAAGGAAGCACAAGATTAAAGTGGAGAAAAGAAGTGAAGAAGTGTAGAACTCGAGCTCTCAAAATAGCAGCACTTCGTCGCTTCAAAATCCGGATCCCAAAAAGTGAAGAAAAATCGGGTATTTATAGGCTGAAATCCCCTAAGTCGTTCGCCCCCTTAAGTCGTCCACGACTAATAGAAACCTCACAACTTACGACTTAAGAACACCACGACTTAACCATCCCCTTCGACCTACGACTTAACAGATTCACCAATCTACGACTTAACGACTCAACACAATAAGTCCTCACGCGACTTAACAGCTCACGACCTAACACTTAGCGACCCAACCCCTTAAGCCTTCACGCGACCTAACCTGACATAGCCGCGTTCCTACCTAAGTCGTTTAAACGACTTAACAACTTACGACTCAACGACATTGCGACTTAACAAACCCTACGACTTAACTCCATATGCGGCTTAGCGACTTAACGCTACATGACCTAATCCCTTAACTTGTCCACGACTTAACTTCCTTAGGTCGTTGCCGACCTATCCTCCCTAAGTCGCTAACTCGCCCGGTTTCCTATGCCGCTAACTCTAAAGTCGTCGTCTTCCTTCCTTAAGTCGTCTATTTCTTAAGTCGCCTATTACTTCCACCAACTTCCTTAGGTCGCCAACTCCCTTAAGTCGCTCCACTTCCTTAAGTCACTCACCTAGGCCTAGACTCCTACACGACCTAAACTCTGAACGACTTAGACCCTGGATGACTTAACAATACTACGACCTAAGCTACTACACGACTTAAGCTTCAAATGATTTAACAATACTATCGATCTAATGACAACAGCTTTACAATGTTTCGATCCGTAAAAATACGGGTCGTTACATTCTCTCCCCCTTAGGAATTTCGCCCCTGAAATTCCAAACAAACAAGAGCAATCAAAAACTATTCTGCATGCCTACCATTCATAGCAATCAACAAACCATGCATCCAATTCTAGCTTAGCATGCAGAATTCTAAAACTAGAACAAGTTACAATGTCGTGAGATGACACGACACCTTATGGCTATACCTCGAAGAGTTCAGGATGAGCTGCCTTCATCCTCTCTTCCACCTCCCATGTACAGTCGTTATCATCATCACTCCATTGTATCTTGAGCAACCTAACTACCTTTCTCCTAAGCTGTTTCGTGTCGGTTTCCACAACACGAAGCGGCTTACGAGGTCTCTTATCGACTGGATCAACCTCAAAATCTTCACAGCTATCAGCAGAAACCACTGTATTCGAGTCGTGCACATACTTCCGTAGATATGATACATGAAAAACATTGTGCACACCCGACATCTTCTCTGGTAACTCCAATTTATAGGCGAGCTTTCCAATTCGCTCGATGATCGGGAATGGTCCAACAAATCTTGGAGTCAATTTTCCTTTCTTCCCGAATCGAATAACATTCTTCAGTGGAGAAATCTTCACGAAAACCATATCACCTATGTCAAATTCCAAATCCTAACGACGCTTATCGGCATAACTTTTCTGACGGTCTTGGGCTGCCTTCATTCGTTGCCGAATGGTCTCTATGCAATCCGAAGTCTGTCGAATCATCTCTGGCCCAAGTATCAGCTTTTCTCCTGTCTCTAACCAACATGTCGGAGAGTTACACGGTCTTCCATACAATGCTTCATACGGTGCCATACCAATGCTTGACTGGTAACTGTTATTATACGAAAATTCTACCAAATGAAGGTGATCTTCCCATGATCCTCCAAAATCTAAAACACAAGCTCTAAGGAGATCTTCCAAAACTCGGTTGACTCTCTCAGTCTGACCATCTGTTTGGGGATGATAAGCTGTACTCAAACACAACTCGGTTCCCAAAACTTCCTGGAAGCTCTTCCAAAATCCACTAGTGAACAATGGATCTCGATCGCTCACTATACTCTTCGGAATACCATGGAATCGGACTATCCACTTAACGTACATCTCAGCCAACTCTGATGCAGTCCTAGTTGATCGAACAGGAATGAATCTTGCACTCTTAGTCAAACGATCTACAATGACCCAAATCCCTTTATTTCCCGTTCTTGTTCTAGGTAGCCCATCAATAAAATCCATCGATATCTGCTACCACTTCCATGTAGGAACTTCTAATGGCTGAAGCAATCCACTTGGCTTCTTCTGTTCGGCTTTTACCAACTGGCAGTTCATGCACTTGGAAATGAAATTTCCAACATCCTTCTTCATACCTTCCCAGTAATAGATTCTCTTCATATCCCGATACATCTTATTTCCACCTGGATGAATTGTCAGCTTCGAGTGATGACTTTCCTTCAGAACTTCATTTCTCAATTCATCTATATCGGGAACAACTAGTCGTCCTTGTTTCCGAAGCCAACCCTCTCGATCGACCTCGAATCCTTTATCCTTCTCTGGGTCCAACCCAGATTCCAAATCACGGATAATCTTGATAAGCTTATCGTCTCGCTTTTGGCTCTCACCAATTCTTTCCACAAGAGTCGGTCTTATCGATAAGTTTGCCAACATCTCAGGTTCCAATTCACATCTGGGCCTGAAGTCAAATCCAGCTAAATACTCGAGACTCTTCCATTCTGAAAACATGGCTCCTAATCCTGCATGTCTTCGACTTAACGCATCCGCCACTGCGTTACCCTTTCCCGGAGTATAGGCTATACCAAAATCATATGATGCCAAAAACTCTAGCCATCGTTGCTGCCTAAGATTCAAATCCTTTTGGGAGAAAAGATACTTCAACGACTTATGATCTGTAAACAACTCGAATCGAACTCCCAATAGATAATCTCTCCACATCTTCAAAGCAAAAACAATCACCGCTAACTCCAAATCATGAGTCAGATAATTCCTTTCATGCGGCTTCAGTTGTCGACTTGCATACGCAACAACTCTATTCTTCTGCATCAGCACTGCTCCAAGTCCAGTACCACATGCGTCGGTGTAAACCACCATCTCATCATTTCCACTTGGAATAGTCAAAACAGGAGCACTTGTCAATCGGTCTTTCAGGATTCTGAAAGCTTGCTCACACTTAGCATCCCATCTGAATGCTTGATTCTTTTTCGTCAATCCTGTTAATGGTGCGGCTATCTTGGAAAAGTCTTTGATAAATCGACGATAGTATCCTGCTAATCCAAGAAAACTTCTCACATCAGATGCATTCTTAGGTCTTACCCAATCCTGGATTGCTGCCACCTTAGCGGAATCAACCGCTATTCCATTTCCAAAGATAATATGGCCTAAGAACCTCACTTCACTCTTCCAGAAGTGACACTTCGAAAACTTATCCTTCAGCTGATGTTCCCGTAAGATTTCCAAAACAATCTGCTAGTGCGTCTTGTGTTCTCCTTCAGTTCTGGAATAAATCAAAATATCATCCACAAACACTAGTATGAACTTGTTCAACTGATCTCTGAACACTCTATTCATAAGATCCACAAAATATGCTGGTGCATTAGTCAATCCAAACGGCATTACCAGCCACTCAAAGAAACCGGATGGTGTCCTGAAAGCAGTCTTCGGCACACTATCCTTAGCCACTCTTAACTGGTGAAATCCCGTTGCCAAATCCATCTGAGAAAACACCTTAGCTTCGTGAAGCTGATCAAACAAGTCATCTATTCTCGGCAATGGATACTTGTTCTTCTTAGTCACTTTATCCAGCTCACGATAATCCACACACAACCTCAACGATCCATCTGCTTTGGTTGCAAACACAACTGGTGCACCCCATTCGGACACACTACGCCGAATGAATCCTTTCTGTAAAAGATCATCAACCTGCACCCTCAACTCCTGCTGTTCCCTAGGCGCCATCCGCCTAAGAGGCATCACAACAGGTCTGGCTCCTTCAACTAGATCGATACGAAACTCGATCTCTCTATGTGGCGGTAACCCTTTGACCTCATCAAAGACATCCTCAAATCCATTAGCGATTGGCACCGATGACAGTCCATCCCGTGTAACAACCAGTGAATACATGAAGCTCATGAAGACGCCTTCCTCATGCTTACATCGTATCACAACCTTTCGCCCCTCCACATTCTCGACTGTCACCTCCAACCTTTCACAATCAACCTTTGCCACATACTTCCTAAGCCAGTCCATATCCAAAATAATTCGGAATCCCGCAAAGTTCAGAACAAAACAATCACAAACAAAAGAGCAATCATGACTCTATACAATCAGACCACGGCATAACATACACAAACAAGACGAACCCCCAACTGGATTAGTCACAACCAATGGCCTATCAACAATATCCGGTTCTAAACCCAACCGGCCTATAAGTTCGTTACAAACAAACGAATGCGACGCCCTAGTATCAAACAACACTCTAACTGGAACACCACAAATGGAAAGAGTACCTTGAACCAGCACACTCTTTCCTTTCTCTTCAGCGGTAGAGGCTTTCGAAGATGATGGAACAGCCCCCAAAGCATAAGCTTGCACAATCTGCTTGTCCTTCCGCGGTTCTGGACAATTCTTCTTAATATGCCCCGGCTTGTCACAGTTGTGGCACTTCACCGGCACCTTTGGATTCTTGCAATCTCTGGAGAAATGGCCCTTCTGCTGACAGTTGTAGCAGGTCACTTCGCCCTTCGGCTTCTTCTGGCCATCCTTACCCTTTTGATGCTACTGCTTCCTCTTCTTGTTTCCACCCTACTGTGGTTTAGACTCTTCCTTGGTCATAGCAACAACAGATCCTCCTTTAGGAAACAGATTCTCGTGCCTGAGAGCTTTCTCCACAAGCTTCTCAAATGGATCGTCCAAATGGTCCACCAACTGCCTCCCAAGATAAATGTCCAAGCATGTCACAAACTTCTCGTTCTTCTGATAAGGGGATTCAATATACGATCGGGCATACTTGGACAAAGCTTCAAACTCAGAAACATACTCAAGAACTGGTCTTCCATCTTGCTTGAGCTCTACAAACTTCTTAAACAGAACGGATTTCTGAGCTGTAGAAATGAACTTAGCTTCAAATCTGTCTTGGAATTGCTCCCAAGTAATTTCTTCCTCCGGAGTATCAATGGTGATAGAGTTCCACCAATCAAAAGCTCTTCCTTGAAGCTGTCTTGATGCTAGCTTCCTTTTTGTCGCATCCTCAATTCCCAAATCACCAAAGATCCTTCTGCAAGTATCTATCCATCTTTGGACTTCAATGGTTGACTCTGTTCCCAAGAAAACCTTCCCTCCAAGAGCAGTATAGTCTTTACACAACTTAGCAAAATCCACCGGTCTTGGAGCTTGAACATGAACTCCAACATCTACTGATAGCCCCGGAGCTGGCATCCTTCTCATGATCGAAGTCATCATAGCCTCGAACATAGCAGCATAATCAGCAGCCCACTCAGCAGCACGGCCTTCCCTAGCAGCTGGTCTCCCTCTTCGACTCATTCTTAATATCTATAAAAGAAATGATCAGCACACCTTGAGAAACAACTGCCTAAAGGACTCAAATCTTTCTAAGCTACTATATTATATATAGTAATCATCCATCAAAATACAATTACATCTCTCATACGTAGTTACGTTAGCGAGCGTTGGGTAAAATCGATTAACCAATGCTCTGATACCAAATGTGACGACCACCCATGACCCCCGCACTGAACAAGGTAATAGTGCACTGTAAAGTGTGCCAGGCAGCCATGGACGATTGCCAAGGTAAAGATAAAACAGCAGAATCTATCGTATTACTCACAGCGCATGGATAAAATACAATAGAGAATATATATAGTAAAGCTTCACAGAATAGAATCTCATCAATGAAACTTCATAATAGTTGAATACAACATCTGAATAGTCAATACATCAAGCCTTACTACATATCACTCAGAGAATTATACAAGCAGCGGAACATCCAGTACATATAGTAAGAAAATAATATGCAAGCCTCCAACTCGTCTTCGTCATCAGCATCGTAGGAAACTAAGAACAACACCTGTCAACTGCTATCTAGTCTGCCCATCCCAAAATGGATGAACAGCCCAAGGCAATAAGAGTTAAAACATAAAGCCTTGAGTCAGACAACAGTCTTAGTGAGCGGTAAATTAACTAACATACCAAAAGAGCATAAAGGAAAAAGGAATAGGAATCCAACCCTCCCACTCCACCTCTTTCTACAGTGATAGCCCCCAGACACACATAAGCAGAAGTAAACATAGCAAAGCAAACATTTAAAGTAAAGCAATTATCACTCGAGTCAAGGGCGATGTTTTCCAAGCACAAACCCCCAAGGCCTAAACCAAGATCAGATAAACACCCGGAAAATACGGCTCTTGAGACCGAATGATGATACAACCAAACATCCATGACTCTGGCTATCACTGTTATCATTGCTTCGATACCACCGTTAATTGAATGACCGGCACATTCTTTCAACCGTCCGTCAAGGGCTAATGGAAACCCCGGTTCTAGACATAACTCCGCACGTCGTCGCAGCCCGTTCTTAGGACTATTGAATCTACCCAGAGTACTCGACTACCAATCAGTAGTCTTTGGGACTATCGAATCTGCCCAGCGTACTCTTGCTTTGAGTCCGCTAGAACCTTCAACAACGATGAAATCTCAGCCTTCTAGTCATCCTCCTCGACGACTATTCTCATACTAGCTCAAGCACCTCTCGAGCAAACCATTATCCTCAAACCCGAACCATTTCACCGAGTTATCAACATGCTTGGAATGATCCCGTCTGGATTAGACCAAGGCTATCTCACATCATGCCTCGCCTCATCTCATCATAGCAAAGCCTCATCTCAACATCATCATCATCAAATCTATCCATATGAGCTTCATCATCCGCCACATATGCCACGAGCAGCTTTTCCAATTCAAGAGCCTTTCCCTTAGCTTTTGAATCATCTTCGACCAACTTGTCTAAATCAAATCATCAATCAACTAATTCATAACAACCAATCAAGTCAATCATTAATCCAAGTAATCAAGCATTCAAATATGATCTAAATGACAATTATAACAATAATGGCAATCTTGTAAATAAAGAGTCTAAATCTAACAAGCATGAAACATGAGCAATATCTCTATAACTTGATGAATGAACTTGCATAGGTTAACATGTAGTAAAATGGATGTAAAATCATCATGAACAATGAATCTATACTTAAGTTTAAGAAAACGCATGGAAATCACTATTTTAACACAAAATCAAGCCAACGATCCGATATACTCTTTTGGATCCGTGTGAGAGATAATCACCACTCACCGAATCACCTAAACACCTCAAAAGCAACACACTTTAGATCTGGACAGCGAAGGATCTAACTCGATTCTCTAAAATTCCGCTTCAAACGATGAAATCTCTCTTCGATGGATGTAGATCTTCAATCTAAGCTCTTGGATCTTCGATTCGATCTTCGATTTGGATGGAAGGAAGCACAAGATTAAAGTGGAGAAAAGAAGTGAAGAAGTGTAGAACTCGAGCTCTCAAAATAGCAGCACTTCGTCGCTTCAAAATCCGGATCCCAAAAAGTGAAGAAAAATCGGGTATTTATAGGCTGAAATCCCCTAAGTCGTTCGCCCCCTTAAGTCGTCCACGACTCATAGAAACCTCACGACTTACGACTTAAGAACACCACGACTTACGACTTAACCATCCCCTTCGACCTACGACTTAACAGATTCACCAATCTACGACTTAACGACTCAACACAATAAGTCCTCACGCGACTTAACAGCTCACAACCTAACACTTAGCGACCCAACCCCTTAAGCCTTCACGCGACCTAACCTGACATAGCCGCGTTCCTACCTAAGTCGTTTAAACGACTTAACAACTTACGACTCAATGACATTGCGACTTAACAAACCCTACGACTTAACTCCATATGCGGCTTAGCGACTTAACGCTACACAACCTAATCCCTTAACTTGTCCACGACTTAACTTCCTTAGGTCGTTGCCGACCTATCCTCCCTAAGTCGCTAACTCGCCCAATTTCCTATGCCGCTAACTCTTAAGTCGCTGTCTTCCTTAAGTCGCCTATTCCTTAAGTCGCCTATTCCTTAAGTCGCCTATTACTTCCACCAACTTCCTTAGGTCGCCAACTCCCTTAAGTCGCTCCACTTCCTTAGTTAAAATTTGCATTTAATAGCTGCAATATTAACTGCATACGATATATGTTTTAACTGCATAAATGAAATGCAATTTAAAATTTGCATAATTCAAGTATGTGTTTTAACATCATATGTTATTTGCAGTTAAAAATTGCATTTAACAAATGCTATTTTTTACTGCATAACTGATATGTAGTTAAAAATGGTTCAATTCATAACTGCATAAGTGAAATGCAGTTAAAAATGCAGTTGTTCATAAATAATTGCAAACATGTATGCAACTATTAATAATAACTATGTATATGATATGCACTTAAAATTTGCATCAATTAACTGTATGTTTTAAATGCATATTTCATACATGTGTTGAAGAATACTCCTTTATTTGCAGAGATTTTGAATATTTGCATTTATTGTAGCAATTATATTTAAAAACTGCAGAATTCATTTCTGCAAATAAGATGAATATTTGTAATAAAAAATTGTAATAATATATTATCGAGCCATACATTGAAGGATATAGATGGTTTTAAGTGAATAATTGAAAGCATTTATTGAAATGGATTTATTTATACAATTGCTGAACAGCAAACAATTGTTCAGTATAATTGCAAACATACATGAAATTATTCAGTATAATTGCAGACATCTTTCCGTTTATTGTGAATATTTAAATAAATCTGTCAAATTATTAGAAATAAATCTATACATATTTGCAATTATTATTAATAATTGAATTCTTAACTGTATTTCACTTATGAATTTATTGCTTCTTTTGAGTGTATTTGTTAACTGCATATGTGGAATGCAGTTAAAAATTACAGTTGTTAAATACAATTTTTAACTACATATAACGTATGCAGCTAAAAAATGCATTTAGTTGGTGCAATTTTTAATCGCATATAAGATATGCAGCTAAAAAATGCATTTAGTTGGTGCAATTTTTAGCAGAAAATACTCCTTTATAGACAGAGATTTTTAATATTTGCAGTTATTGCAGCAATTATATTTAAAAACTATAGAATTCTCTGCAAATATTGTGAATTTTACTTCACTTCGGCAAATAAGATGAATATTTGTAATAAAAAATGTAATAATATATTATCGAGCCATACATTGAAGGATATAGATGGTTTTAAGTGAATAATAGAAAACATTTATTGAATGGATTTATTTATACAATTGCTGAAGAGCAAACAATTGTTTAGTATAATTGCAGACATGCATGCAATTATTCAGTATAATTGCAGACATCTTTCAAATTATTGTGAATAATTACATAAATCTTTGAAATTGTTACAAATAAATCTATACATATTTGCAATTATTATTAATAATTATATTCTTAAATGTATTTCACTTATGAATTTATTGCTTCGTTTGAGTGTATTGTAACTGGATATGTGGAATGCAGTTAAATATTACAATTGTTAAATACAATTTTTAACTGCATATAAAATATGCATCTAAAAAATGCATTTATTTCGTGCAATTTTCAAAGTTTTCAAAATAATTATATGAATATTTGTTGTTAACATTCATTCGGCAGGAAAATTTAAGAGTAAGCAACAATGGTTGATATTAAATGCAGATTTAATTGCAATTATTTTGACAAAGTGCTTTTATAACTATGTAATAGATATGCAATCTTAAAATTCAGCAGTACACTACCAATATTTCTGAAGAATGTCATTAGTTTTTAACTGCATACATAAAATGCAGTTAAAATTTTCATTTAACAGCTGCAATATTAACTGCATACGATATATGTTTTAACTGCATAAGTGAAATGCAATTTAAAATTTTCATAATTCAAGTATGTGTTTTAACATCATATGTTATATGCAGTTAAAAATTGCATTTAACATATTCTATTTTTTACTGCATAACAGATATGCAGTTAAAAATGGTGCAGTTCATAACTGCATAAGTGAAATGCAGTTAAAAATGCTGTTGTTCATAAATAATTGCAAACATGTATGCAGTTATTCATAATAACCGCGTATGTGATATGCACTTAAAATTTGCATCATTTAACCGTATGTTTTAACTGCATATTTCATACATGTGTTGAAGTTTAACATCATATGTTATATGCAGTTAAAAATTGCATTTAACAGATGCTATTTTTTACTGCATAACAGATATGTAGTTAAAAATGGTGCAATTCATAACTGCATAAGTGAAATGCAGTTAAAAATGCAGTTGTTCACAAATAATTGCAAACATGTATGCAACTATTCATAATAACATCGTATGTTATATGCACTTAAAATTTGCATCATTTAACTGTATGTTTTAACTGCATATTTCATACATGTGTTGAAGAAAACTCCTTTATTTGCAGAGATTTTGAATATTTGCATTTATTGCAGCAATTTTATTTAAAAACTGCAGAATTCTCTGCAAATTTTGAGAATTTTATTTTAGTTCCGCAAATAAGATGAATATTTGTAATAAAAAATGTAATAATATATTATCGAGCCATACATTGAAGGATATAGATGATTTTAAGTGAATAATTGAAAGCATTTATTGAAATGTATTTATTTATACAATTGCTGAACAACAAACAATTGTTCAGTATAATTGCAGACACACAGGCAATTATTCAGTATAATTGCAGACATCTTTCCATTTATTGTGTATATTTAAATAAATCTGTGAAATTATTAGAAGTAAATCTATACGTATTTGCAATTATTATTAATAATTGTATTCTTAACTGTATTTCACTTATGAATTTATTGCTTCTTTTGAGTGTATCTGTTAACTGCATATGTGGAATGTAGTTGAAAATTACAGTTGTGCCAAATACAATTTTTTACTGCATATAACATATGCAGCTAAAAAATGCATTTAGTTGGTGCAATTTTTAACTGCATATAAGATATGCATATAAGATATGTCAGCAACTATTCATAATAATTGCATATCTGTCTGCAATACTGGATGTTAACTGCAACTATTCATAAAAATGCATATATGTCTGCAGCTAAAAAATGCATTTAGTTGGTGCAATTTTTAACTGCATATAAGATATGCAGCTAAAAAATGCACACATGTCTGCAACTATTCATAATAGTTACATATATGTCTGCATATGTTAACTGCATATGTGCAATACTAGATGTTCAAAGGAATTACAAACATATATGCAACTATTCATAATAATTACATATATGTCTGTAACTTTTCAATATATTTGCATATAACTGAAAATAATTAACATATTTGCATATAAATGAGCAAATATTTGCTTAACATTTTTTGCATTATTATTTGCAAAATTCAACTCTATTTTTGCAGTATTCTATGAATTTATTTTCAATATTTGCATATATAACTGCAAAAATTGTACTACAATGTTGATTTGCGGTATTTACAAATTTGTCTGCAAATATTTATTATAGCCGCATGTATGACTGCAATTATTGCATATAATTGCATAAAAGGGTGCAGTTATTTAAAACTTCTACTAAATTGTAGCAATATATGTCTGCAATTGTTTCAGTAAAAAAAATTTATAGCTCCAACGTATATTTTTACTGAGTTTTGTGCTATTATTAACAGTAATTGCCGCAATAACTGAAAATAGCCAACATATTTGCATATAAATGAACAAATATTTATTAAAAAATGCATATTTGCATATTTCTAATTATTAACAATAATTTTTAACTGCTTAAAATATATGCAGTTAAAAATAATGCAATTCATAACTTCATATGAGATATATATGCAAGTATAATAAGAATCTTATGAATTTTTAACTGCATAAGTGAATTGCACTTCAAAATTTTTTATTATCATATTAAACCATTAGCAACCAACGTAGTTAATAATATATACATTTGTTAAATTTTTGATTAATAACATAGTTACAAAACAAGTGAGATATAAAACATCATTCTATTTGTTGGCATCTGATAATAGAAATTGGTGTACAAGATTGTCTTCCATGCTCCAGCTATGCGGTTTGCACGACAGAATTTGATATGCGATTTCAGCTCTTTGTATTGTCATAGCTTCAACGGTGTAAATACTATCATGCTTGTTTATATCCTTATTTTCACTTCTAGTTTTCATCATATTCATTACAAACATTCCGCATTAATCCTGCAATAATTGTAGATTGTATTCATTTTGGTTTGAAAAATTGCAGCTAGATAAGTAAATATTTCAAACTTATTTGTTGTTGTGTACTTACGATTCACTATCTTGTTGTGGGGTGTCTAGAAATGTAAGTAATTTTGAAGTTTTGTGATTTTTCTTTTCAATTTTTTTAAGCAAGGATGTTACATAATTTCTCTGCAAATAAATAAAAAGATTTTATTAGACTAATTAATATATTATTTTCTTCAATAAATTAATATTTTTTCAATTTACTTACCACTTTTCTTGCTAATTTTGCATGTGCACCTTCTGTTCTTGGCTTCATTGAATCATAATGTTGCCACTGTCTACTTTCTTTTATAAATTCCAAAAGACTGAAATGTAAGTCTACGTGAATTGGGAAAAACATTTTTTCACAGTTTGGTCAAAAATTATGTATGATCTTATCAACTAGAATTGCTGCGTTTGATTTTGATTCAGATTCTATGATACTCTGCAGTAATACATGTTAGCACATTCAATTTACAAACTTTTAAACAAATATTTCAAGATAAGTTTAGAATCATACAACAGTATAAACTTTGAAGAAAAAATTTCTTGGATTATCGTTTGCCAATTGATGTCCATACCAATCTATGACCTACAATAATAGTTATTATATTAAATAATAATATACTTGTAAATTTTTGGGAATACATACATATTAATCTATAAATATTATGTTGAATTGCTAATTTATTTGCAAATATTATGGATAATAGCATATCTGTTTATAATTATTTGGATAGAAATAATAATAATTCTGAATATGAAATATTTTGAAGTTTTAATACTTGGCCATCAATGGATCTTCCTGATACTAATTCACCAAGAACGGTTCCAGTTATTGTAATATCTTTGTCCCAATCAGAAATGTTAGTACTACTATCAATACTCAGACAATACAGGAAATATGAATGTTATTTGTTGAAATGTCTGGATTATTAGGTTCATTTTTATAAAATACTGTAATTATTTAAATAATTATATATATTTTGTATTATGTTATATAATTATTCTTACCTGAGGTCATTTTTTTTGAAAAATATTTCTATTACTTGAACTTTCTCTTCACTCAGCAATATGATATATGGATATCGTTTGATATCCAATTTTGCACTTGTAGGCAAATCACGTGATTTTGGTAGTGATTCAAAATCATCTACTATTATTGGTTGAATTTGTTTTCATTTCTTCTCCCTTGACAATTCTTACATAGGTTCTTCCATAGCATTTATTATAGCTTCAATAGTTGGATTAGTGCCAGCAGCATCAACCTGATATTTGTTTCTTTCAGTTGTTTGATTTGAAAAAAATAATTAAAATAACAATTATTAATGTTTTCAAAATAATAATACAAATATTTGCTGTTAACATTCATTCGGTAGGAAAATTTCATAATATGCAACAATTATTGATATTAAATGCAGATTTTACTGTAATTATTTTGACAAAGTGCTTTTTTAGCTATGTAATAGATATGCAGTCTTAAAATTCAGCAGTACACTATCAATATTCCTGAAGAATGTCATTATTTTTTAACAGCATATGTAAAATGCAACTAAAATTTGCATTTAATAGCTGCAATATTAACTGCATACGATATTTGTTTTAACTGCATACCTGAAATGCACTTTAAAATTTGCATAATTTAGTTAAAAATTGCATTTAACAGATGCTATTCTTTACTACACAACAGATATGCAGTTAAAAATGGTTCAATTCATAACTGCATAAGCGAAACGCGGTTAAAAATGCAGTTGTTCATAAATAATTGCAAACATGTATGCACCTATTCATACTAACTGCATATGTGAAATGCACTTAATATTTGCATCATTTAACTGTATTTTATAACTGCATATTTTATATGCAATTAAAATTTGCATGTAACAGCTATAATATTAAGCTGCATATTAGATATGCATTTAAAAATGATATAACTTATAACTTCATAAGTGAAATACATTTAAAAATGCAATTGTTCATAGTAATTGCAAAGATGTATACAACTATTTATAATAATTGCATATATGTCTACAACTTTTCAATAAAATTGTATATAACTGAAAATAATCAACATATTTGCATATAAATGAGCAAATATTTATATGCAATTTTTTGAATTTTTTTTTTGTATAATTAAATGCTTCACCACAAATGTCAACAATACTTTTGCAGTATTTTATACATTTATTTTCAATATTTGCAGATTTGACTGCAAAAATTGTATCACAGTGTTGATTTTCAATATTTGTAGATTTGTCTGTAGTATTTTTTGTCACATATTATGAATAATTGCAGATTTATCAATGAACAGATTTTAATATATTTTATTTGAAAGTTATTAATAATTCAGAATTTTACCTTCAACAACTTCTTTATTTTTTGCAATTTGTGTTTCTTTTTAAGCATGCTTTTCATCCTCATTTAAATTGTCATTATCATTATTTTTCTCTTCCACTACTCTTTCTTCTTTTTTCTGTGCACCAACAATATAATCATCAACAACATGATCATCAGCATCATCAACATTTCCTTCTTTCTTATCACTATTATTTTTTTCATCATCTTCATTTCTTTCTTTCTTCTCAATATTATCATCAATAATATCAATATCATAAACATTATCATCATTATCTTTCTTCTCAATATCATCATCAACATGATCATCATCATCTTCATCAGTCTCCTCACCATCACCGTCTTCAATATTTTCCTCAGTCGTTTTATTTTCTTGTTCATCCAAATTTTTGTTTGCCAATATTTCATACTTGTCAGCATCAATCTCCTTACCATCATCAGTCTCTTCATTTTTTTCTTCTTTAGCAGAATTTTCGTATATCAACATTTCATTTTCAGACAAATCATTTTTAGAATCAGTAGAAGTTGATTCTTGTTGATATTAGCTAAGTTGTTTTCTTAATTGCACATTCTCACTTTGAAGTCTTATGTTGTCTGTTTTAAGTCTTTGTATCATTTCTTTAAAACATTCTTCTCTTTCTTTGTATATTTTTTCATACTCTCTGTCTTTATCTATGGCATCTTTTAAGAAGTCAATTTGTTTTGCTTGATCATCCTGGTAAAAAAAAGTTAAGACAAATGACATAAGTAGATTTACATATGTGTTACGAATATAAATGTTTTATCTGAAATAATTACGGGATTGATATAACAGCAAACATAACTGAAATAACTGAAAATTTGTTTTTTCAACAATTATTATCAAAAATTGGAATTTTTTTTACATATATCAAAATAGTTGTATAAAATATTGAAAATTTTATGAATATTTACGGAAAAACATGTAGTTGTACATGTTTAAATGAAAAAAAAAATTCAGAAAATATTTGGTCATTTTTTGCAAACATTTTTATTATTTGCAATTAATGCTGCAATTTATTCTTCATAATTACAGAAAATTATGAGATCTAACTTTTTTAAAATATTTTGCAGTTTAGTTTTTAAATAAGATAGTAATAATTGAAAAATATGCAATTATTACAAATATTAATATATATTTTTTCAAGTACTGTTAATAATAGAAAATTTTACATATGTCTGTAATTGTTGAGGATAATATTTTTTAGAGTTGAAATATTTTTAAAATGTTGTAAATTCTAGTGAAATAATCTATACACTTACAGATTTGTATTTCGTTGTCAAAATTGTGATTGGTTTCAACTGTGTAAGGTTCCATTTTCCAGCTAGTGGATATGAGTTGTTTGTAACGACCCTGAATTTTGAACAATTTAATTTGAGAATATTTAATTAATTTTAAATATTTGAATGATGATTTGACTTGAATTTCAATTTATCAGAATGAATTGGCGATTTAATCTTTGAATTTAATCTATTGAAAGTTGAATAAAATTTGAATCTTCAATTTTAAGCCGGTTAAAAATAATTTAAAGGCTTGGAAAATTCATATTGATAATACTGAAGGTAATAGAAGCTTCGGAATTGAATTTGAAAGCGATTTGTTCAGTTTTGAAATTGTATCGTTTGAAATCGAATTTAAAAATAGCCTTCCGAGGCACAGTCTCGGAAGTTGACGAAATCATTTTATTGGGTTCGTAATATTGAATTATTACTGGATTTCCAATTTCGTATTTATCGGAATTGTTTTGTAAATACACGACGTATAAACGCGTATAAAATTTAATTGAATTCAAATTGAATTTATGTAACAACTGGGGTTTTGCCCAATGTTATAATCATCAGTAAACGATTTAAGTGGACAGTTAAATTCTGATGTTGTTGGAATTTTTATAACAATTAAATTTTCGTCAATTGACAAACTAATACTGGTTGTTAAATTTGAATTGGAAATTTTAAATCAATTAGAATTCTTTTATCAAATTTTATAAATACGAAATGAATAAATACACATAGCTAAATTTTAACATGATAATTTAAAAACAAAACAAAGTAAAGAAGGTAAACAAAACAAAATTTGATTTAAAAAGAAAATAAAAAAAAACCATACCCTATACCATACCCAACCCATATCAGCCCATATCCTTTTCTCATTCAAACCCTAAAACTAAAAATCGAACGAAAGAAAAAAATAATGGCGGCTCGCTTGCAAATTAGGGCTTTCGAAATTCTTCGAGTTCGCACCTCTGTTGATCGGAGGAGGAGTTCGAACCATCGTCTCCTCGTTGCTCCCTCTGCCGTTTCTATTTGGCCAAGTTCGAAAACCAGGTGAGTGAAACTTTCACTCACATCCAATTCAAGCTCCCTGATTCTTCTGTTTTATTCGTATGATTTCGTTGTTGTTTAACCTGGCTTCGATTACTTTTGAACTGGTTGACTCCATTCTTTTTGGGCTTCGGCTCGTGATATTGCTTTTGTTTGCTGTTGGTGATTTCTGTTTAGTTCATGTCAAATAATTTCGCTTACTTGAATTGACGATGTTGATGTCGTTCTTCTTCACTTCGGGCATTAACTGTTGTTTTGGAACCTTGTACTGTCCAGTTACAGTACTATATTTATGGGTTTACAAGTTGTACATTCATGTTTTTGGAGACTGTTTGCACCCAGTTGCATTTTAGCCTCCATATATATGTATGCAGTCACGTATGTATATACATCATTTGATATGTATATATGTATGTTCGAATTTGCATTTTTGCTCTTGAAGTTATGGACTTGGTTTTGGTTATGTTGTTTATCACTTCAGTCTCTACACTATGTATTTTGCTTGGTCACCTGTTATCCAAATCTGCATATATGTACATACATACATAGGTATGTGTGTGTACATATATGGTTGGAATTGTACCGAGTTGTGTTATTTTACAGTGCAAAATTTGTAAGTGAACTTGGTCCCAGTTTTTGGTTGAGAATCTTTGAATTACCCTGCATTTTTTTGTTGTTAGTGTGGCATTGCTTTACATATATATATACATTCATGTGTGTATATATGTGACTGGTTGTCACACTACTTCCATACTGTTGCACCCATCTTTGTAGTGAGCTCTGTTGTAGTTCATATTTGCTACAGGTAGTCTGCATTCATTCGAGTTGCACTGTTTGAATTTGTTTCATGTTGGTTCATATATATTGCACCACTTCAGTATTGTATAGTTCGCATGTTCATGTAGCATATATCACTCTGCATTTCTCGGGTTTCTTCATTTGTGAAACTGTTTTGTCACTATAGTAGTTGTACTTGAGATTGGTTCCAGTTTCATTGACAATCATGTTGGGTAGCTTCACTTGTTTTTTTTTGTGTGCTACTGAATGCCTATCGTGGCTTTGATGGTTCCTGTTGCATTTGTTGTTGTCCAGTCTTTGATCACTTGAACTAATTTGTAGTTGTTTGTTGAGGTTGTTGTCTTGATTCATTCCATTCCATCTATACTTGGTAGTTGATTCACTAAGTCTGCCTTTGCATTATTCACTATTGTATAGTTGCATTTATACTGGAGTGTTTTGTTCTGATTTATAGAGCTTTGCATCCATTTTGTCACTGCATATCTGTTTGACCTGTTTCATTCAATTTTTGGTCTGCATTTATATTGTCTGAAGCTTGGTTTGGTATTTTGAACTGTTCTGTGTTCATAAGTGTTGACCATCTTCTTTATTTGGTGTTGTTGCACTGCCTCCATTCAAAAGTTTAGTTGCAGTGTGAAGCTCGCATACGTGATGTCTTGATTTTCATTTTGAACTTCACTGGAATTTGTGCCTTAATGCTATTCATTTTTATATAAGTTGACTTGAGCTCTTTGTTATTTCACTGCAACATATGTTTGCATAATTAATATGTAGATATACTTTGCTGTGTCGGTGCTACGTTGCCATATTTTTGAGCAGTTGTGAGCTCTTGGTCATTGTTGCCTCGGGTTTGAGTTTTGCTGGCCTTGAAGTTACAGACCTGTAGCATTACGATGGACCTTGTTTTGATTTGTTTGTTGTGCTTTTGGTTGGTGCGCACGAGTTGGCGAGGCAGTGCACGCGTACGTGCACTGCAGCCACCCAGAATTGACAATTTTGAAATGATATTTTCTTTGTGTCATGATGCATTGATCTTTTATGCCTTTGATACTGGTGGCGAGGCCGTACACGCGTGCGTGTACGGCAGCCAGTCAAAACTTTGATGGTTTTAAAGTGACAATTTCGATTGTTTTAAATTGATTTAGTCGATTTAATAAATTGTTTATTTATCTCTGTTGATGATTTAAATCTGCTGATTTATTGTTTAACACTGTTAAGTGTTATAATTTCGTTATCCGATTTCTTTGTTAAAAGAGTCGGATAGACGAGAATTATTGTGACTGTCGTCTATTTAAATTATTACTGCCTATATGCACTCATAAACTGGTTTGAATTAGACTGACCTGTGTATTATTTTCTTTTGAATATAATACTCGGGTCAGACCGAGTATTTCTACAGCTTGAAGATTTTCGAGCAGCGAAGTTAGAGAGAGAGTAAAGAATCATTTTTAATTTTCAGAAAAAAATTGTATTTTAAGATATTCCGCTGTATCAGTATTAAATTGTATAAACTCTGATGTATATAAAAAGATTTATAGTAATGAAATAAAGATTCATTGGTTTTAATTGATTGTTATTATCTGTGTTTCTGTGGCTGATTCTGTTTAAACCTTATAAACTAAATAACAATTCGTCTTTTTGAACGTTTCTAGTTGGTTTAATTACTGACTGGAGGCGGTCAAAAGGGGGAATGTTACAGAGTGGTATCAGAGCTTTGGTTTACACAAAGCTTAGTTTATGATGTTTAATATGAATAGTTACTAGAAACACTTTTAAAAAGAGAACGTTTTTCAAATCCAAAGAAGTATAAAATTGTTTTTGAAAATAAAGATTTTTAACTTAAGAAAAGTTAAATTGAATTGAATTAGTATTAATAAATATACGATTTGAAATTTAACTAAAGGAAAGTTAAATAAATGTACTTGATTTGATAAATTGTTGAGATGGAAAGTTGAACATGAAAGATAAGTGATTGTATAATATGAATTGGAAAGTTTAAATTAATAAGTTGTTTAACTTATAAAATGAGAAAGTTTAAGTAAAACCAGTTTTAAATGGTTGAACAGTTTTGTTAAGTAAAACAAAATCTGAATTTTGAAATGTGATATGAATTGGACTTTAGTAAAGTTAAATAAAGTAGAATTTCAAATAAATTTGAGACGAACTTAAGTTGTATAGTGAAAATAAATGCAAGTGAAGATAAATGAAACATGGCTTAAGTAATATTGAATCAAATTGAATTTGATATCAAAATGAATTGATAAAGTGAAAAATGAATATGAAATTGAGTTATAGAAAGGAAATTCGACTTTAATTGTAAAAGCGAATTAGTGAATATGGTGAGTATAAAAAATTTAATCTGAATTAGAATATAACCCAATTGAAATTAAGTGTGTTGAACCAGATTGAATATAAGCAAAGTAAATAAATTTGGTTGAATGTGCATTGGTTGCTAGTTGATTGTATGGAAAATTCATTAAGTATTAATGAAATTTGAAAGTTAAGATATTGAATTCAAATTGAAAGGTAAGAAATCTAAATAGAATCAAATTTGATTTGAACTGAAAGCAAACTAACTTGAGTATAAATTAGTGAAAGTAAACTAATTGAATATGAATGAATGTTAGTAAAATCCAATGTGAATGAATCAAATGTGATTAAATTGAAAACTAAATCGATGAATGGCTTACTAAAGAACTATTTGATTATCTTGGAAATGGAAAGTTGATTGTCTTGGAGATAGAAAACTGATAAATTTATATAATAGTTTAAATTGGAAATTTTGAATTATTATAAACGGCTTAAATTGAAGATTTGAAAGTGTTAATATAATATTGGAATTGTATAAGTGTTAAAAGTGAAATATTTAATGGATTTCATAAGTGAATGGAAATTACAGAATTAAAATTGTGAAGTTATAAAATGAATCGAAGTTGCAAAATAAAAGAATTTATAAGTAATTTACTTGTAAATTAAAATTCTGATATAAAATTGAGTTATAAAGGAATGATTAATGAAGCAATTTTTATGAATTGAAGTCTTTATGAATAGAAATGGGATTTATAAACGTTGTTTATAAATTTGAAACTGACTTATTTTGATAAGTAAATTTTTATAACTTGTTAAAAGTAGTATATTCACAATTTTGGACAGTGAATATATTATTGAATAAAATGGACATGTTGGGAAAGTGATATTTTAAAACGAAGTTAATTGTTTTAAAGATGTTTTCAAAAGCATTGAATATCGAAACCATAGATTTCAACATTCATTGTTGAAATAGACGTTTTCGAATATAAGGAAATGGTGGACTATAACACTGTTGTTATAGTAAATGATTTCCGAAAGGAAATGTTTTGTATAGTATTGGGATTTATACATCTATCTAAATTTCGAATTCCTATACTAGTGATTTTGAGTTGTCGTAACGATGTTTTACGTAACATTCGTTTTAACTCAAATAAATATGTGAAAGAGAATGATTTCCTTAAAGATGAAATATATACTTGATTTTGATTTAAGTATATCGAATATTTTCAAATGTTGAAAATAAATGGATTTGTGAATTACTTATTTTTAAATAAGTATGGAAATGTTTTTCCAATATGAAATGAAATGTTGTGAATATATTCCGTAAGGAATAAATGATTTGAAATTCATTTTTGAAGTCGAAGTTGAAAAGTTAAATGAGGAATTTGAACAATTTGTTCAATTTGAAATTTTTCAAAAGATTGAATCGTTAAGTTAAAATTGAGTTTAACTTCGACATCAAAGACAATATAAGTTGAGCTTTGAATTTCAGATGATGATTTGGATTGCATGTCTAACATTGTGAATTGATGACATAGCAATTGATCTCTATTAAATATATATCTGTTGGTGGCGGAGAATTTATTCTCTTAGCTTAACACCCTTCTCTGAGACGTACGAGCTCAGAGGTTATATATCGATAGACATCAATTCTGTGTTGAGAATTGACGATGTAAGCGTGTAATTCAAATTGAATGTGAAAGTCGATAATAAATGGAATTATGAATATGAATTAGGTTTGAGATAACCTTAAATTTCCAAATCGACTTAGAGGAAAATTTTGAAATCCTCTATTTTGTTATGAATATGAGATGTGTAAGTTTTTAGAACTTATATATATATGAATGCGGTAAATTTGAAACCGTTAGTTTGGAAAAGTAATTGTTATGGAAAACCTTATGTAAGCTTACATGGATATGATATGTACGAAATGTGAAATGTAGTACTACATATATATGATATTATGTTTTCCAAATTGAGGATATGGAAAAGTACCTTCCATTTATTATTGGAGAAGGTATTGGAACTCGTGAAGAGTGTCCATTTGAAATTCGTAGCTACGTAGAATTTTCCATAAGTTGGAATGTCCATTTGGACTAGAATCCCTCGTGATGGGATCATGTTGATTATGATGTATGTTAGCGTAATTTGAGGGGCGAGATGCCCACAGTTACAAGCGATACCACTGGGATAGTGGCGTAACCGCCGAGTAAACTGCAATCTAATGCCAAGCGTAATTTGAGGGGCGTGATGCCTACAGACACGAGCGATTCTACTGGGATAGTAGCGTAACCGCCGTGTGTACTGCAATCTATGGCGACAACCATGGCGAAATTTAAGAGATGTGAAATCTACAGCCACAAGCGACTCTACTGGGATAGTAGCGTAACCGCCGGGTGGAACTGTAATCCATGGGGGAACGTGCTTTCCATATCCATTTTTAAAAGAATTTTTAAAAGTATTTTCACTGGGAATTGAAGCAAGTATATTTAGTACTTGGAGATTTTTAGACTTGCGCCTGGCCAGCGTATGTCTAATGTCTGTGAGAACGAAGATGGACTTGTTAAATTTCGAGTTAGCAAGTATTTTCAAACTGTAAATAGCAAATCAATGATCTGAAATTAAAATTACAAAATTCCTACCTAATAAACTAAGGAAGAGGATTTTTGCAATGTTTTGAAAGTCCACAGCTTTGGAAGATATATATTATATAAATCTCTAACGTGAAGAATTTTAAGTTTGAATCTGAGTTGTAAATCGAAAATGTTGATAAAAGACTTTTGCGTTTTGATTTTAGAAATCAATGATTGTAGAAATCATTGAATAAAAGAGAAGATAAACAAAACTAGTGAGATTAAACAAATGAAATGAATCCTGTATTCATTTATTTGTAATAAGTTTTAAGCTTTGAAAAAATTGAGTAGAGTATAAATATCGATGAAATTTTAACAACTTTTCCTTTTCGTGGACGAAAAGTTTTTAAGGAGGGGAGTTTGTAACGACCCTGAATTTTGAACAATTTAATTTGAGAATATTTAATTAATTTTAAATATTTGAATGATGATTTGACTTGAATTTCAATTTATCAGAATGAATTGGCGATTTAATCTTTGAATTTAATCTATTGAAAGTTGAATAAAATTTGAATCTTCAATTTTAAGCCGGTTAAAAATAATTTAAAGGCTTGGAAAATTCATATTGATAATACTGAAGGTAATAGAAGCTTCAGAATTGAATTTGAAAGCGATTTGTTCAGTTTTGAAATTGTATCGTTTGAAATCGAATTTAAAAATAGCCTTCCGAGGCACAGTCTCGGAAGTTGACGAAATCATTTTATTGGGTTCGTAATATTGAATTATTACTGGATTTCCAATTTCGTATTTATCGGAATTGTTTTGTAAATACACGACGTATAAACGCGGATAAAATATAATTGAATTCAAATTGAATTAATGTAACAACTGGGTTTTGCCCAATGTTATAATCATCAGTAAACGATTTAAGTGGACAGTTAAATTCTGATGTTGTTGGAATTTTTATAACAATTAAATTTTCGTCAATTGACAAACTAATACTGGTTGTTAAATTTGAATTGGAAATTTTAAATCAATTAGAATTCTTTTATCAAATTTTATAAATACGAAATGAATAAATACACATAGCTAAATTTTAACATGATAATTTAAAAACAAAACAAAGTAAAGAAGGTAAACAAAACAAAATTTGATTTAAAAAGAAAATAAAAAAAAACCATACCCTATACCATACCCAACCCATATCAGCCCATATCCTTTTCTCATTCAAACCCTAAAACTAAAAATCGAACGAAAGAAAAAAATAATGGCGGCTCGCTTGCAAATTAGGGCTTTCGAAATTCTTCGAGTTCGCACCTCTGTTGATCGATCGGAGGAGTTCGAACCATCGTCTCCTCGTTGCTCCCTCTGCCGTTTCTATTTGGCCAAGTTCGAAAACCAAGTGAGTGAAACTTTCACTCACATCCAATTCAAGCTCCCTGATTCTTCTGTTTTATTCGTATGATTTCGTTGTTGTTTAACCTGGCTTCGATTACTTTTGAACTGGTTGACTCCATTCTTTTTGGGCTTCGGCTCGTGATATTGCTTTTGTTTGCTGTTGGTGATTTCTGTTTAGTTCATGTCAAATAATTTCGCTTACTTGAATTGACGATGTTGATGTCGTTCTTCTTCACTTCGGGCATTAACTGTTGTTTTGGAACCTTGTACTGTCCAGTTACAGTACTATATTTATGGGTTTACAAGTTGTACATTCATGTTTTTGGAGACTGTTTGCACCCAGTTGCATTTTAGCCTCCATATATATGTATGCAGTCACGTATGTATATACATCATTTGATATGTATATATGTATGTTCGAATTTGCATTTTTGCTCTTGAAGTTATGGACTTGGTTTTGGTTATGTTGTTTATCACTTCAGTCTCTACACTATGTATTTTGCTTGGTCACCTGTTATCCAAATCTTCATATATGTACATACATACATAGGTATGTGTGTGTACATATATGGTTGGAATTGTACCGAGTTGTGTTATTTTACAGTGCAAAATTTGTAAGTGAGCTTGGTCCCAGTTTTTGGTTGAGAATCTTTGAATTACCCTGCATTTTTTTGTTGTTAGTGTGGCATTGCTTTACATATATATATACATTCATGTGTGTATATATGTGACTGGTTGTCACACTACTTCCATACTGTTGCACCCATCTTTGTAGTGAGCTCTGTTGTAGTTCATATTTGCTACAGGTAGTCTGCATTCATTCGAGTTGCACTGTTTGAATTTGTTTCATGTTGGTTCATATATATTGCACCACTTCAGTATTGTATAGTTCGCATGTTCATGTAGCATATATCACTCTGCATTTCTCGGGTTTCTTCATTTGTGAAACTGTTTTGTCACTATAGTAGTTGTACTTGAGATTGGTTCCAGTTTCATTGACAATCATGTTGGGTAGCTTCACTTGTTTTTTTTTTGTGTGCTACTGAATGCCTATCGTGGCTTTGATGGTTCCTGTTGCATTTGTTGTTGTCCAGTCTTTGATCACTTGAACTAAATTTGTAGTTGTTTGTTGAGGTTGTTGTCTTGATTCATTCCATTCCATCTATACTTGGTAGTTGATTCACTAAGTCTGCCTTTGCATTATTCACTATTGTATAGTTGCATTTATACTGGAGTGTTTTGTTCTGATTTATAGAGCTTTGCATCCATTTTGTCACTGCATATCTGTTTGACCTGTTTCATTCAATTTTTGGTCTGCATTTATATTGTCTGAAGCTTGGTTTGGTATTTTGAACTGTTCTGTGTTCATAAGTGTTGACCATCTTCTTTATTTGGTGTTGTTGCACTGCCTCCATTCAAAAGTTTAGTTGCAGTGTGAAGCTCGCATACGTGATGTCTTGATTTTCATTTTGAACTTCACTGGAATTTGTGCCTTAATGCTATTCATTTTTATATAAGTTGACTTGAGCTCTTTGTTATTTCACTGCAACATATGTTTGCATAATTAATATGTAGATATACTTTGCTGTGTCGGTGCTGCGTTGCCATATTTTTGAGCAGTTGTGAGCTCTTGGTCATTGTTGCCTCGGGTTTGAGTTTTGCTGGCCTTGAAGTTACAGACCTGTAGCATTACGATGGACCTTGTTTTGATTTGTTTGTTGTGCTTTTGGTTGGTGCGCACGAGTTGGCGAGGCAGTGCACGCGTACGTGCACTGCAGCCACCCAGAATTGACAATTTTGAAATGATATTTTCTTTGTGTCATGATGCATTGATCTTTTATGCCTTTGATACTGGTGGCGAGGCCGTACACGCGTGCGTGTACGGCAGCCAGTCAAAACTTTGATGGTTTTAAAGTGACAATTTCGATTGTTTTAAATTTATTTAGTCGATTTAATAAATTGTTTATTTATCTCTGTTGATGATTTAAATCTGCTGATTTATTGTTTAACACTATTAAGTGTTATAATTTCGTTATCCGATTTCTTTGTTAAAAGAGTCGGATAGACGAGAATTATTGTGACTGTCGTCTATTTAAATTATTACTGCCTATATGCACTCATAAACTGGTTTGAATTAGACTGACCTGTGTATTATTTTCTTTTGAATATAATACTCGGGTCAGACCGAGTATTTCTACAGCTTGAAGATTTTCGAGCAGCGAAGTTAGAGAGAGAGTAAAGAATCATTTTTAATTTTCAGAAAAAAATTGTATTTTAAGATATTCCGCTGTATCAGTATTAAATTGTATAAACTCTGATGTATATAAAAAGATTTATAGTAATGAAATAAAGATTCATTGGTTTTAATTGATTGTTATTATCTGTGTTTCTGTGGCTGATTCTGTTTAAACCTTATAAACTAAATAACAATTCGTCTTTTTGAACGTTTCTAGTTGGTTTAATTACCGACTGGAGGCGGTCAAAAGGGGGAATGTTACAGAGTGGTATCAGAGCTTTGGTTTACACAAAGCTTAGTTTATGATGTTTAATATGAATAGTTACTAGAAACACTTTTAAAAAGAGAACGTTTTTCAAATCCAAAGAAGTATAAAATTGTTTTTGAAAATAAAGATTTTTAACTTAAGAAAAGTTAAATTGAATTGAATTAGTATTAATAAATATACGATTTGAAATTTAACTAAAGGAAAGTTAAATAAATGTACTTGATTTGATAAATTGTTGAGATGGAAAGTTGAACATGAAAGATAAGTGATTGTATAATATGAATTGGAAAGTTTAAATTAATAAGTTGTTTAACTTATAAAATGAGAAAGTTTAAGTAAAACCAGTTTTAAATGGTTGAACAGTTTTGTTAAGTAAAACAAAATCTGAATTTTAAAATGTGATATGAATTGGACTTTAGTAAAGTTAAATAAAGTAGAATTTCAAATAAATTTGAGGCGAACTTAAGTTGTATAGTGAAAATAAATGCAAGTGAAGATAAATGAAACATGGCTTAAGTAATATTGAATCAAATTGAATTTGATATCAAAATGAATTGATAAAGTGAAAAATGAATATGAAATTGAGTTATAGAAAGGAAATTTGACTTTAATTGTAAAAGCGAATTAGTGAATATGGTGAGTATAAAAAATTTAATCTGAATTAGAATATAACCCAATTGAAATTAAGTGTGTTGAACCAGATTGAATATAAGCAAAGTAAATAAATTTGGTTGAATGTGCATTGGTTGCTAGTTGATTGTATGGAAAATTCATTAAGTATTAATGAAATTTGAAAGTTAAGATATTGAATTCAAATTGAAAGGTAAGAAATCTAAATAGAATCAAATTTGATTTGAACTGAAAGCAAACTAACTTGAGTATAAATTAGTGAAAGTAAACTAATTGAATATGAATGAATGTTAGTAAAATCCAATGTGAATGAATCAAATGTGATTAAATTGAAAACTAAATCGATGAATGGCTTACTAAAGAACTATTTGATTATCTTGGAAATGGAAAGTTGATTGTCTTGGAGATAGAAAACTGATAAATTTATATAATAGTTTAAATTGGAAATTTTGAATTATTATAAACGGCTTAAATTGAAGATTTGAAAGTGTTAATATAATATTGGAATTGTATAAGTGTTAAAAGTGAAATATTTAATGGATTTCATAAGTGAATGGAAATTACAGAATTAAAATTGTGAAGTTATAAAATGAATCGAAGTTGCAAAATAAAAGAATTTATAAGTAATTTACTTGTAAATTAAAATTCTGATATAAAATTGAGTTATAAAGGAATGATTAATGAAGCAACTTTTATGAATTGAAGTCTTTATGAATAGAAATGGGATTTATAAACGTTGTTTATAAATTTGAAACTGACTTATTTTGATAAGTAAATTTTTATAACTTGTTAAAAGTAGTATATTCACAATTTTGGACAGTGAATATATTATTGAATAAAATGGACATGTTGGGAAAGTGATATTTTAAAACGAAGTTAATTGTTTTAAAGATGTTTTCAAAAGCATTGAATATCGAAACCATAGATTTCAACATTCATTGTTGAAATAGACGTTTTCGAATATAAGGAAATGGTGGACTATAACACTGTTGTTATAGTAAATGATTTCCGAAAGGAAATGTTTTGTATAGTATTGGGATTTATACATCTATCTAAATTTCGAATTCCTATACTAGTGATTTTGAGTTGTCGTAACGATGTTTTACGTAACATTCGTTTTAACTCAAATAAATATGTGAAAGAGAATGATTTCCTTAAAGATGAAATATATACTTGATTTTGATTTAAGTATATCGAATATTTTCAAATGTTGAAAATAAATGGATTTGTGAATTACTTATTTTTAAATAAGTATGGAAATGTTTTTCCAATACGAAATGAAATGTTGTGAATATATTCCGTAAGGAATAAATGATTTGAAATTCATTTTTGAAGTCGAAGTTGAAAAGTTAAATGAGGAATTTGAACAATTTGTTCAATTTGAAATTTTTCAAAAGATTGAATCGTTAAGTTAAAATTGAGTTTAACTTCGACATCAAAGACAATATAAGTTGAGCTTTGAATTTCAGATGATGATTTGGATTGCATGTCTAACATTGTGAATTGATGACATAGCAATTGATCTCTATTAAATATATATCTGTTGGTGGCGGAGAATTTATTCTCTTAGCTTAACACCCTTCTCTGAGACGTACGAGCTCAGAGGTTATATATCGATAGACATCAATTCTGTGTTGAGAATTGACGATGTAAGCATGTAATTCAAATTGAATGTGAAAGTCGATAATAAATGGAATTATGAATATGAATTAGGTTTGAGATAACCTTAAATTTCCAAATCGACTTAGAGGAAAATTTTGAAATCCTCTATTTTGTTATGAATATGAGATGTGTAAGTTTTTAGAACTTATATATATATGAATGCGGTAAATTTGAAACCGTTAGTTTGGAAAAGTAATTGTTATGGAAAACCTTATGTAAGCTTACATGGATATGATATGTACGAAATGTGAAATGTAGTACTACATATATATGATATTATGTTTTCCAAATTGAGGATATGGAAAAGTACCTTCCATTTATTATTGGAGAAGGTATTGGAACTCGTGAAGAGTGTCCATTTGAAATTCGTAGCTACGTAGAATTTTCCATAAGTTGGAATGTCCATTTGGACTAGAATCCCTCGTGATGGGATCATGTTGATTATGATGTATGTTAGCGTAATTTGAGGGGCGAGATGCCCACAGTTACAAGCGATACCACTGGGATAGTGGCGTAACCGCCGAGTAAACTGCAATCTAATGCCAAGCGTAATTTGAGGGGCGTGATGCCTACAGACACGAGCGATTCTACTGGGATAGTAGCATAACCGCCGTGTGTACTGCAATCTATGGCGACAACCATGGCGAAATTTAAGAGATGTGAAATCTACAGCCACAAGCGACTCTACTGGGATAGTAGCGTAACCGCCGGGTGGAACTGTAATCCATGGGGGAACGTGCTTTCCATATCCATTTTTAAAAGAATTTTTAAAAGTATTTTCACTGGGAATTGAAGCAAGTATATTTAGTACTTGGAGATTTTTAGACTTGCGCCTGGCCAGCGTATGTCTAATGTCTGTGAGAACGAAGATGGACTTGTTAAATTTCGAGTTAGCAAGTATTTTCAAACTGTAAATAGCAAATCAATGATCTGAAATTAAAATTACAAAATTCCTACCTAATAAACTAAGGAAGAGGATTTTTGCAATGTTTTGAAAGTCCACAGCTTTGGAAGATATATATTATATAAATCTCTAACGTGAAGAATTTTAAGTTTGAATCTGAGTTGTAAATCGAAAATGTTGATAAAAGACTTTTGCGTTTTGATTTTAGAAATCAATGATTGTAGAAATCATTGAATAAAAGAGAAGATAAACAAAACTAGTGAGATTAAACAAATGAAATGAATCCTGTATTCATTTATTTGTAATAAGTTTTAAGCTTTGAAAAAATTGAGTAGAGTATAAATATCGATGAAATTTTAACAACTTTTCCTTTTCGTGGACGAAAAGTTTTTAAGGAGGGGAGTTTGTAACGACCCTGAATTTTGAACAATTTAATTTGAGAATATTTAATTAATTTTAAATATTTGAATGATGATTTGACTTGAATTTCAATTTATCAGAATGAATTGGCGATTTAATCTTTGAATTTAATCTATTGAAAGTTGAATAAAATTTGAATCTTCAATTTTAAGCCGGTTAAAAATAATTTAAAGGCTTGGAAAATTCATATTGATAATACTGAAGGTAATAGAAGCTTCAGAATTGAATTTGAAAGCGATTTGTTCAGTTTTGAAATTGTATCGTTTGAAATCGAATTTAAAAATAGCCTTCCGAGGCACAGTCTCGGAAGTTGACGAAATCATTTTATTGGGTTCGTAATATTGAATTATTACTGGATTTACAATTTCGTATTTATCGGAATTGTTTTGTAAATACACGACGTATAAACGCGTATAAAATTTAATTGAATTCAAATTGAATTTATGTAACAACTGGGGTTTTGCCCAATGTTATAATCATCAGTAAACGATTTAAGTGGACAGTTAAATTCTGATGTTGTTGGAATTTTTATAACAATTAAATTTTCGTCAATTGACAAACTAATACTGGTTGTTAAATTTGAATTGGAAATTTTAAATCAATTAGAATTCTTTTATCAAATTTTATAAATACGAAATGAATAAATACACATAGCTAAATTTTAACATGATAATTTAAAAACAAAACAAAGTAAAGAAGGTAAACAAAACAAAATTTGATTTAAAAAGAAAATAAAAAAAAACCATACCCTATACCATACCCAACCCATATCAGCCCATATCCTTTTCTCATTCAAACCCTAAAACTAAAAATCGAACGAAAGAAAAAAATAATGGCGGCTCGCTTGCAAATTAGGGCTTTCGAAATTCTTCGAGTTCGCACCTCTGTTGATCGATCGGAGGAGTTCGAACCATCGTCTCCTCGTTGCTCCCTCTGCCGTTTCTATTTGGCCAAGTTCGAAAACCAGGTGAGTGAAACTTTCACTCACATCCAATTCAAGCTCCCTGATT
Source organism: Allium fistulosum (assembly GCA_030737815.1). NCBI lineage: Eukaryota > Viridiplantae > Streptophyta > Magnoliopsida > Asparagales > Amaryllidaceae > Allium > Allium fistulosum. The sequence goes on from CM060906.1 coordinate 1,026,508,634, forward strand.
CTTCTGTTTTATTCGTATGATTTCGTTGTTGTTTAACCTGGCTTCGATTACTTTTGAACTGGTTGACTCCATTCTTTTTGGGCTTCGGCTCGTGATATTGCTTTTGTTTGCTGTTGGTGATTTCTGTTTAGTTCATGTCAAATAATTTCGCTTACTTGAATTGACGATGTTGATGTCGTTCTTCTTCACTTCGGGCATTAACTGTTGTTTTGGAACCTTGTACTGTCCAGTTACAGTACTATATTTATGGGTTTACAAGTTGTACATTCATGTTTTTGGAGACTGTTTGCACCCAGTTGCATTTTAGCCTCCATATATATGTATGCAGTCACGTATGTATATACATCATTTGATATGTATATATGTATGTTCGAATTTGCATTTTTGCTCTTGAAGTTATGGACTTGGTTTTGGTTATGTTGTTTATCACTTCAGTCTCTACACTATGTATTTTGCTTGGTCACCTGTTATCCAAATCTGCATATATGTACATACATACATAGGTATGTGTGTGTACATATATGGTTGGAATTGTACCGAGTTGTGTTATTTTACAGTGCAAAATTTGTAAGTGAGCTTGGTCCCAGTTTTTGGTTGAGAATATTTGAATTACCCTGCATTTTTTTGTTGTTAGTGTGGCATTGCTTTACATATATATATACATTCATGTGTGTATATATGTGACTGGTTGTCACACTACTTCCATACTGTTGCACCCATCTTTGTAGTGAGCTCTGTTGTAGTTCATATTTGCTACAGGTAGTCTGCATTCATTCGAGTTGCACTGTTTGAATTTGTTTCATGTTGGTTCATATATATTGCACCACTTCAGTATTGTATAGTTCGCATGTTCATGTAGCATATATCACTCTGCATTTCTCGGGTTTCTTCATTTGTGAAACTGTTTTGTCACTATAGTAGTTGTACTTGAGATTGGTTCCAGTTTCATTGACAATCATGTTGGGTAGCTTCACTTGTTTTTTTTTTGTGTGCTACTGAATGCCTGTCGTGGCTTTGATGGTTCCTGTTGCATTTGTTGTTGTCCAGTCTTTGATCACTTGAACTAAATTTGTAGTTGTTTGTTGAGGTTGTTGTCTTGATTCATTCCATTCCATCTATACTTGGTAGTTGATTCACTAAGTCTGCCTTTGCATTATTCACTATTGTATAGTTGCATTTATACTGGAGTGTTTTGTTCTGATTTATAGAGCTTTGCATCCATTTTGTCACTGCATATCTGTTTGACCTGTTTCATTCAATTTTTGGTCTGCATTTATATTGTCTGAAGCTTGGTTTGGTATTTTGAACTGTTCTGTGTTCATAAGTGTTGACCATCTTCTTTATTTGGTGTTGTTGCACTGCCTCCATTCAAAAGTTTAGTTGCAGTATGAAGCTCACATACGTGATGTCTTGATTTTCATTTCGAACTTCACTGGAATTTGTGCCTTAATGCTATTCATTTTTATATAAGTTGACTTGAGCTCTTTGTTATTTCACTGCAACATATGTTTGCATAATTAATATGTAGATATACTTTGCTGTGTCGGTGCTGCGTTGCCATATTTTTGAGCAGTTGTGAGCTCTTGGTCATTGTTGCCTCGGGTTTGAGTTTTGCTGGCCTTGAAGTTACAGACCTGTAGCATTACGATGGACCTTGTTTTGATTTGTTTGTTGTGCTTTTGGTTGGTGCGCACGAGTTGGCGAGGCAGTGCACGCGTACGTGCACTGCAGCCACCCAGAATTGACAATTTTGAACTGATATTTTCTTTGTGTCATGATGCATTGATCTTTTATGCCTTTGATACTGGTGGCGAGGCCGTACACGCGTGCGTGTACGGCAGCCAGTCAAAACTTTAATGGTTTTAAAGTGACAATTTCGATTGTTTTAAATTGATTTAGTCGATTTAATAAATTGTTTATTTATCTCTGTTGATGATTTAAATCTGCTGATTTATTGTTTAACACTGTTAAGTGTTATAATTTCGTTATCCGATTTCTTTGTTAAAAGAGTCGGATAGACGAGAATTATTGTGACTGTCGTCTATTTAAATTATTACTGCCTATATGCACTCATAAACTGGTTTGAATTAGACTGACCTGTGTATTATTTTCTTTTGAATATAATACTCGGGTCAGACCGAGTATTTCTACAGCTTGAAGATTTTCGAGCAGCGAAGTTAGAGAGAGAGTAAAGAATCATTTTTAATTTTCAGGAAAAAATTGTATTTTAAGATATTCCGCTGTATCAGTATTAAATTGTATAAACTCTGATGTATATAAAAAGATTTATAGTAATGAAATAAAGATTCATTGGTTTTAATTGATTGTTATTATCTGTGTTTCTGTGGCTGATTCTGTTTAAACCTTATAAACTGAATAACAATTCGTCTTTTTGAACGTTTCTAGTTGGTTTAATTACCGACTGGAGGCGGTCAAAAGGGGGAATGTTACATTGTTATACATAGTTTTCGGTGTCCCCAACACATATGTTTTCTCACAAATCTACCACTTAAAAGAAAATAATTAATATCAGACAAAACATATATAAATAATTGTAAAAGTGATAAATGTACAGTTCAAATATAATACTAAAAGTAGAGTCACACAAGCTGTGATTTTTCTTGGCTTTTCAACATACTTTTCAATTTCATCCATAAGATGTTTGTGTATTGTCTTTGGCCATGATATCATTGACATTTTTTTGTTGCATATGCAATAAGGAACCAAATTTGATGATACACTTGAGTTAGAATTTGATACAAGGAATGTTGCAGTCAAATGAAGGAAGGGAAGTTTTGCTGAATCTTCTTTATCTTGTTCAGTGGTTCCTCTAATTGTATAAAATATTTGTTGTTCAATCTTTTTTTGTTGACATTAGCATCATCTTTAAAATGTCTATCCATAAAAGAATTGAATTCAGAATCACTTTTTCCTTTCTTTTGATATGGCCTGAAACTTTGACAATTTGACCTTCTATTTGAGCACCAAGCAGTTGTGCTATATCACCTTCTAAAAATTTAATTTTTAGGTCTCCAAACTGAAAATACTTGAAATTCTTTTTGTAATTTCTAACAATTATATAAATAGTTGTAGAATTTTTGAGGATTTCTTCACTTAAAATCATTTCATTGTAAATCATTTTAATGAACCTATAGAGAGGTAATCTTTTAGATATTCATTGTGTGATTTGTTCAACAAATTTTCTTTCTTAATCCTCCTTAATATCTCAAGAAAAGGTTTCATACTATTTCTATAAGTTTCTTCTTTTGTGAAACTTTTTTGTAGATCAGCTCCTTTGTGTTTTTTTGTTTTTGCACCAATCTTTTCTTCAGCAAGTTCTCCAGCAACAATTGTGGATTTTTTTGAGGAAACCCTTTGTTCTTTTTCTATTGCTGTCTCAGCTTTTCTCTGTAAAAAATATACAAACAGACATTATATAATTTTTATATTAATTGCAATTTGTATGTAACTATTTTAAATAATTGTATACAAAGCTAAAAAAACTTAAATATGTGCATACAAATATGCAATTATTTGAAACTAATACTGTTGTAATTAAAAACTGTATTTTTAGTATAGATTTTAACTAATTTTTTCATTAGTTTATAACTACGTAATACATATGTAGTCTTAAAATGCAGCAGTTCAGTACCAAGATTGTTTAAGGATATTTTTAGTTTTTAACTACATATGTAAAATGCAGTTAAAATTTGCATTTAACAGCTATATTTATTAACTGCATATCAACTATGCAGTTAAAAAATACATTTAACAGCTGCAATTTTTAACCGCATAATATATATGCAGTTAAACATAATATAATTAGTAAGTTTATATTAGATATATATGCAAGTATAATAATAATTTTATGAATTTTTAACTGCATAAGTGAAATGTACTTCAAAATTTGCATGATTCAAGTGTATATTTTAACTACATATGTTATATGCGGTTAAAAATTGCATCTAACACTTGTTATTTTTCACTGCATAACAGATATGCAGTTAAAATTGGTGCAATTTATAACTGCGTAAGTGAAATGCAGTTGTTGATAAATAATTGCAAACATGTATGCAACTATTCATAATAATTGCATATATGTATGCAAGTATAATAAAAATCTTTATGACTTTTAACTGCATAAGTGAAATGCAGTTACAATTTGCATCATTTAATTGTATGTTTTAACTACATATTTCCTATGCAGTTAAAATTTGCATATAACAACTGTATGTTTATGATGCATATCAGACATGCATATAATTGATGTAAAATGCAGTTAAAATTTCATTTAACATCTATATTTATTAACCGCATATCAAGTATGCAGTTAAAATACACATTTATCAGCTGCAATTTTTAACTGCATAACATATATGCAGCTAAAAATAATACAATTAATAACTTTATTTTAGATATGTATGCAAGTATATTAAGAATCTTATGAATTTTTAACTACATAACTGAAATGCACTTCAAAATTTGTATGATTCAAGTGTATATTTTAACTGCATATGTTATATGCAGTTAAAAATTGCATTTAACAGGTGCTATTTTTCACTGCGTAATAGATATGCGGTTAAAAATGGTGCAATTTATAACTGCATAAGTGAAATGCAGTTAAAAATGCAGTTGTTCATAAATAATTGCAAACAAGTATGCAACTATTCATAATAATTGCATATATGTATGCAAGTATAATAAAAATCTTATGACTTTAACTGCGTAAGTGAAATGCACTTAAAATTTGCATCATTTAATTATATGTTTTAACTGCATATTTCATATGCAGTTAAAATTGGCATATAACAGCCGTATTTTTAAGATGCATATCAGACAAAACAAATATCTGCAATTTTATCAAATTTAGTTATTAAAATAGAATTAAAATCGAAATGACCAAATTTCTTAATAGATAACCTTCGATTTTCTGATCTGAGTTGTTTTCATCTTCTGAATCTCTATTTTCTTCAGTTCTAGAGTCGATTCGAATATCAATTTTTCAAGTTGGAACTACTTCCGATTTATAATTCAAGCAATTAGGGTTTTATTTTTTTAAGATGTTGATCGATGAAAATAATTTGAAGGGTTCTGGGTTTTTGTTCGAGAAAAACATAAGGGTATTTAGGAAAAAAAATTGTTGCATTTAAAAATAAGGATGGGAAACTTATAATTAAAACGGAGGGATGTTTTGTGTATTTTCAAACCTATTAAGAATGTATGCCGAATGTTCCCAAAAAATAAATAAATAATTAATTAAAAATCAATTAAATTAAAAATCACAATATATATACTCCGCTCAAATATCTCGTTCGCATCATCAAACTCAATCCTTGTTCAGCCAACTTCGCCGTCAAATACCCCGTCCAGATTCCCCATTTAAATACGTCATTTCCGTTCCTAAAAACGCACCCTAAATATCCAGTCTACAAAAAATAATCGATACGTTATGTCCAAAAAACCTTAAACTTTAGTCCATTTTGTTGCAATTGGTGCTACAATATTTGGTTGCTTGGAGTTGCAGATGTGGAGTAGTGAAGACAACGAAAAGGCGAAGAAGGAGGGACTGCTAAAGCAATAAAAGTTTGTACCGGTTATTCAGTCGATTTGTTAGTTTACCGTTGACTAATGGAAGTTCCAGTCGATTGGATTTTTTTACCAATCAATTGAACTATTGGACATTTGCAACCTAAGAACGCTGCTTTCAGAGTCGACTGGAGTAATTTTCAGTCGACTAAACCAAGGATCTATCGACGAAAATAAGTAGTTTAGTCGACTGAAGTGACTATTTCTAGAAAATTTAAAGTTTGAGATTCAGGGGCAATTTTGTCATTTTTGGAGTATTTTGGAGTTTCAACCGTTGATATTTGCATATTTTTTATATAAACTGCAACGACCCGTAAATTTTAGATAATTAAAATAGTTAATTTAATAAGATTTTATGATTTAATGTTGGAAGAATTAAAAATTTGAAATTTATTTATTGATAATAATAACTAGAGTGAATTGCAACAATATTTATCTAAGTTAATTATTAATGAATTGAATGAAATTCCAATCAAATTGAAATGACTTAAATGTTATAACTTGGTTATGAAGGGAATCTAATTAGTATTATATAGGTAATTGTGACACTTGTTGTAAATGATAAACTTATAAGTGTTATTAAAAGTTAATCGTGTTAATTATTATAAATTACATGTTTATTTAGTCAGTCGAATTGAATTTGGAAACCTATTACAATTGAAATGAAATTTTATATATTAACTGGGTTTATAATCAATAACTGGAATTGAATAACAAATGTTGGATGCACTGGATGTGAATAAAGTAATTGAGTGATAACTAAAATTACATTAAAATCTATTATTGAAATTTGTTGAATATTGAACAATTAAATTGTTTAAAATTAATATTGGAAATTAATTGAATAATTGAATAACGAGAATTGAATAATTGTTTAATGGGAATGGTTGTTCTATAATTTGAAGTTGTTTCAAAAGTTAAATTTTGAATTTAATATGATTAATTTGATATTGAAATTTAATATATGAAAATAGAGTGAATAACTGAAATTTGATTTAGTATGATTCAAATTGGTTTCCAAAGTGAATATAAGTTATATTGGATTATAATAGAGTTAATAATATTTTAAAATTGGAATTTTAAGAAATTCTGTAAATTTTGAAAATTCGTCGATTTAATCGACGAGTAAAAATAGCCTTCCGAGGTACAGTCTTGGAATTCGACGAAACTAATTCCATTGGATCCGTAATAGTGTGTTATTATCGGATTTCAAATTCTGTAGCGTTTGGAGTTATCGTTTGATCGTATGGGTTAGAAACGCGTTGAACTAAATATCAAAAATTTAATATTTTAATTCGATTCGAAAAGCTATCTTCCACATACGATCAAATTAGCCTCCGAAACACGTTCCATTGTGTTCAAAATGCGGGTAAAACATTACGAACACCAGGCGGCATGTCTCGTTTGGAGTTCGTTTGAAAAAGCTTGAATTTTGGAAAATAATATTTTAATAATATTCTATACGTATATATTCACATTCGTATCAGAGAAACCCTAGCTTCTCTCGCAGCCGCCTCTATTCGTCTAATGGCCGAAATCTCTCGAGACTTCCCCCTTAATAAATCGAAATCCATCAACTATTAGTAAATATTTCCAACTAGGAAATTGTAGATCTTAGTGAGATCTACCGGATCCATAAGTGGACTGAGTCACGGCGCCACGAGGAAGGTGGAATCGAAGCCTAAAGCATCGCCGTTCGATCGCGTTTTTCGAGACAAGGAGACGACCGAGTTTGCCGTGGTTGTGGCCGAAGGTGAGGCTCGTTGAGGACTTTCGTTTGCAAGTGTTCGATCGTATCCTGGAGCATCGTGGTGCACACGTCAATCGAGGGTAGAATGGCGGTTTGGGTTCGTGTGCGTTATAGCCTGGGCGAACGAGTGATGGAGGAAGAAGCATATCTACGGCCCTGATTTTCTTGTTTGCGTATGGGCGGCTGATCTCGTTTGGTATTGTAAATGGAAAATAATAAAAATAATTTTATTATATAATACATATTCAAACTTTAAAACTGTGTAACTTTGTCATACTTTATCAGAATTTGACGAAAATTTTTGCATTGGAATCGTGGAGACGAGCTCTACGTCATGGAATAGATTTGGGAACGTTTGGAGCTAACAAAAAATTCAGGTTAAAACGAACGTCGTTCGATTTGATTTGAAATTGAAAAATCAAGGTGAGTGTTTTATAACGCTCACAACGTACTAGAATATCCTGATGCTGGTTAAATTTGATATTATGAAATGATGTGATTTTTATTAGTCGTTGTTGATAAAATTTAACTGTCATCTAGATTGTCATTGAATTTAATGTTAGAAATTAAAATTGACAGTCAAATTAGAATTGGAATTTAATCGAAAATAAATTACCGAACATTTATAACTATGAAATTCTGTGAATTATATTGTCTGTTTGGATGATTGGTTGCGATGGATGCTATTGATTGATATTTGAAATGTTTGGATGTTTATTTGTTTGTATATATCCTGTCATCACCCTGCTTATTTTTTACAGTTGTAAACTGAATCATTTCGAATAAATTGAGAAATAGGTTGAAACGATATATACCTATGACACCATGATTTGGATTGAATTGATATATATATCTATCCCTAAAATTAAGTGAAATAACCAATCACTTGGCCGTAGGATAGAAAATTATATACGGACACCGGATTGGTTAAATTTAATGATTTAAAAATTTCTGATTGGAATTTATTGGAATGATTTTGATTTAAATGAAATGAAACCCAAATTTACTAAAAATAAAATTTTCTTTCGAACTTGAGTTCAGAATGTTGAAATTTAAAATGTGGTAAATAAAACGTTTAAATAATTGAGTTGGGATTTTTAAGTTATAATCGAATTATGATTTAAATTTCAGAAATTGATTTGATTGAAAGGATAAGACTTTTATTCAAACTTCGAAATTTACCAAGTAAAAGTATTTGGAAATTTGGATTTCAAATTGGATATTGAAGGTTAACTTGATTTAAATGTTGTGAGTCGATATATGAAGATTGAGCCAGAAATTGGTATGAATTGAAATTGAATTTAATTGGATTTGAAAATGGAATTGAATAAATTTGAAATCGAAGTGGGAATTGATTTGGATTGAAATCGAGATTGAATCGACTGAATGGAAAATTGGAATGTGATTCAGATTGGGAAATTGGAATTTAAATGATTTGATTTTGAAACTATTTTATATTAAACTATTTTAACCTATATTAACTATATTAAATTATTTCAAACTATCTAAAACCATGTTAACTTATTTTAATCTAACTTAAATCTCCTTAATCCAATTTAATTTATTTTAAACTAATTAACCTATTTTAATTTATTTAAATCTATTTAATCTATTTTAAAGCTATTTAACCTATTTAATTATATTTAATCTATTTTAAATCTATTTAACTATATCAAATCAATTTAAAACTATTTTGAAATCTATCTTTAATATTTTAGAGTATTTTAACTATTTTTAATTATTTATTCTATTTTCCAAAAATTGAAGCTGGTCAATAAGGTGAAATGTTTATATTTAAATTGTGGATTTAAATACGAATTTGGTTAAATTGAGGTTATAACCTAAATTGAGATTCGAAACGATTTTGAAATCAAAAATGAGATATTGAGGCGAAAATGATTTTTGAAATGGAATCGTATATTTTTGAGTAGATACGATGATTTTGAAATGGATTTAATTTTGAAGCGAACATGATATTTTGATATCAATTATGAATTGATTTTGAAAATGTAAAAGAACCATCCGGTGTGAAATAAGCGTTCGGTTGTTAAAGAGACCGGGATCGGATATGGGCATACTCTCTGTCGATACCGAAAATGTAACAACCCGCATATTTATCAATTTTTTTTAAATAGTTTATTTAAATATTTTATCGTTAGTCGGATCTTAGTCCGAAAAGCTACTTTTTGCATACGGTCAAATTAGGACTCGAGACCACCCCCATTGAGTTCAAAATGTCATTTGCGATCTTTTTGAGTATAAACTTCGATATGTTTGGAGCTAGTCAAAAATTTGACCATTTTCACTTTGGGTTTGGGTTTGGTTCATCCCTATGTTTTAACTTAACACTCCAAACTGAAACTCCCTCTTCATTCACTCCCTCCCCCTCTTCATTTCAGTTCTAAAGAGATTAATGGTGAGTGGAATGGGAAATTAAAACTCCAAAACCCTAGTTTCCATCTACAAATCAAGTTCTAGCTCCAAATCAATAGAAGAAGCTTTGGTAAGTCTCCTCTTCTTCTTCCCCAACTCACTCTCTTATCAATTTCAGAAATTCCTAAACCTAATTTAGGAAATGTTTCTCTTTTTAGCTTAGAATCAAGCTTGTTGAGTTGGGATTGAAGAGAGATTGTCATTGTCATTGCTCTATAGCTTCTTCATACTTGTTCTTGTGCATAAAGGTGAGATTTTTATCTCACATCTATGACTATGATTATCTTTGGTTGTTAGGTATGAATTCCTAACACCTCTTCATGTGTATTTGCCCTTGATTTGGATTGGGTTTGTGAATATTCCAATTTTTGGGTTTCTAAGTCATATTTATGTGAAAATCCTTTTATGGATGTTTGATCATGCTTTTGGTGTTGCACCGAGGAGCATATAGGGCCGGGTTGCCGTTTGGCATAAACCCTTAGAGCCAATGTTCGTCCGGTTGCATTTTGGAAGAGTTTTCTCTTCATTTTGTATAGGCTGAAAAACAGCCCAGGCATGATTCAGTCGACTGAATTCTCTGTTCAGTCGACTGAACCTGGAACCCGAAAGTTTCCAGGCATGATTCAGTCGACTGAACCTGGAAACAGAAAGGTCCTGAACCTGGAAAATTTCCAGGTACAGGGTCAGTCGACTGAATAACTCTGTTCAGTCGACTGAACTTGGAAACAGAAAGGTTCCTGGACTTGGAAAATTTCCAAGTACAGGGTCAGTCGACTGAAAAACTCTGTTCAGTCGACTGAACCTGCTGTTTCAGTCCAGTTTGCCTTTTTGGATTGAATTTCCAATTTGAATCGATTCGTGATGACCCTATTTGTTGTTATCATTTATTATGACTTTGATGACTCCTTTTTCGGGATTTTTGAATATCCATTTCAATGAATTCTTTATCGGTTTAATTGGATTTGATTCACGTCTTCGTATGTGAATTTTGATGATTGATTGTTTCTAAAATCATTTTGTAACTTGTCTTCAAAGGGTCGAACCCCGTACACCTCTACGTAGGCGATCTTATCTGAAAAACATTCATCAGAATTTCTACTATGATGGTTTTGGGATTGATTTCTTTGGACTTTACTCACGTCTTTGAACGTGAATTTTATGTAATTCGATTCATTTCAACAATCGTTTTGTGACTTGTCACTTTAAAGATATGAAGGTTTCAATACTAGTAGTAAATATCAAAACTCTTTCATCAAAGCGATTTCAACACTATTTTAAATATCAAAAGTTCGTTTTCTTAAAACCGTTTTCCAATCTATTAGTATATACAAGCCATTACTTTACTCGGATGAGAAATCGAATTAAACGACTTAGTAAAACGAGCGGTATGAAACGCTCGCGTTCACTTTGTCGGTTAGCACTTGGACTTGTTCGATTGAACCCTTTTGTGACAATTTCCTAGTGGAGATCTACAGTTTGTTCATAAATATTTAAGTTAAGCTAGTGGTTATGGGACATGAAGCTAAACTCATATATTTACTGGCTTAGTGTAATTGACACTTCCTGATGATCACGACGATCATTTTTGTGATTTAGACTAGCGATTGAGCGATGTCTCTTTGTCTGCGAGGGAGACTATACCCCGTTTATGTGATGTTTCGCCATCACATATGTAGGGTAGCACCCTACGGTCTTCGGGCCATTACTGTGTGGAAATTTAATGGATAGCTTCCATGAGATAGCTTCTCATTCATGTGTTTACGCGTAGGTGAGTTTTTATGCTCCCATTCATGTGTTAGGCTTCCCCCCCCCCTTTTATGTGTTTTCTGGATTTCTTGTGATGATTTCTGGAATTTATGCTTCACCAATTTTCATGATTTTCATTGATATGATATCAGTTTTTGTGCATTGGTGAATTTATGTGATATTGACTTGTTATGAATACAAGTTTAGGGTATGATACCCTACTTTATCTTTGAGAAGATTCTTGTGATATTGATTAATCTCTTGTTGATTATCATTTACATGCTTATAGTAGTATGCCATTATAGTTATTACATGTTCATGCCATGTCTATTACTTTATACCATATCATCTGATATTTATAGCTAGACTGATCCGTTTATTATTTTCTTATAAATAATACTCGGGTCAGACCGAGATGTTATAGGTGCTTCTGCTTGACTTCTCTTCAGGATTATTCTGACTTTTGGCTAACTACTTAGATTAGTAGTTTTTGATTGTACGCATTTGAGATATAGACTCTACGTTGTGTACTTATTCTTTTGTATAGCATGTGTTGCTATTCTTTTGTATTATCGTGGATCTTTCTGACCACTACTCTGATGTACACTTTCATGTGTTATATATATTTATTCATATCTTCTTCCGCCTTTGTGTTATGGATGTCTGTGACTGATTTATGTTATGATTACTTCTATGTTTGTTTCCGAAGATTATATATAGCCACCGTGTGATAGCTTTGTGTTTGCATCGGTATGTCGGATTTCCTCCTTAAAAGATATGCATTTTATTCTATCTGACATATCGGTGCTCGCACAAAGAAGTTACATGGATGGTCGCTCCTCCACAGCCTTATTCTCCGTGCTAATTGACAGCACTACATCGTAGTGTTCTTGGTTAGCATGGGTATAGAGATGGGGCATCATAGAAAACCACTTTAACAACTGTGTACGTGGTGGAGATTCCAGAAATGAAGTAGGATGGTTTGATGAACGATCCTGTATATGGTATGACGTAACCCTAACTCCCATGAGTCAGCTTAGATGTGACTAAAATCAGGAGCTATACCGGGACAATGTGAGGTCATTCCTCTTATCGGGCACATTTCTTCGATACCATTCCATTGCTTTTGTGATTTGAATTGGTGGCCACCCCTCGATTTTTTGGGAGTGTGTCCGAGGTGGACAGTAGTAGCTGCTATGCGTCACCACCAGTCCGGGAGTGCAATTGGTATATCTACCCTGGCATCTCCTCATGTGCCGTGTTCACATGCCCTAGAGCGCCTTCTACGAGTTTGTTTTGTACCATACCTATGGGGTGCCCTCTGCGTAAACCTCTCGGAGGAGCGTACAGTACTGTATAGACTATGGGAATATAAAAATGTGTTAAGGGGGATATGGGTAACGCCTTAACGCTATTTTAATAGTTTACTTTACTATAGACATATTATAATAGCGTATTGTACTACATAGTAGATAGTTTAACGGATCCTTAAGAGATGGAAAATCCCGTAACATCTCTTGAGTTATTGCACGCACGTCAACACTGGATAGGAGATGTCAAACCCCGTAAACATCTCTGACGCCGTTACACCCATATTTATTTACGATTGATTTAACTTACATAAGGATATTTTAGTCCTGACTCGAGTGTTTTGTCCTTTCATTACGCTCGGGTCAGTCCTGAGTTTTTCAGCTTATTGAAGATCTATTCTGGAGGACGAAGACGAAGATTTGGTAAACTATTACTATTATTATCCATGTATCATGTTGTCTGCTGCATTATTTTATTTGTTCTGTTTTATATGTATAACTCTGATAAATGATGTATAAATGATAATCAAAAGTATATTAAACAGCTTCATGAACTATTTATTTGATTATTATATTTTATCTTTCCGCTGCGAGATTCTGTGTTTGTTTCTTGTTCCTTTTCTCTTCCTTTCATATTTACCCCATTAACCATCCTCCCTTTTGAATGGTTTGAGTTGACATGTGTGTTTGATTGTTGATTATAACTGTCCAAAACGGTGGGTCGTTATAGTTGGTATCAGAGCTTTGGTTTAGCGATAACCTTAGCTTTGTGGGGTCTGACTCTTTATAAACTGGGTAGTAATACCCTATGATGAGTCGCTGAGTGTATATGTATGAGAGAGCGTATTTGTTAGTGATATAAAATTTTTTTATACTGTGTTGGTTGATTTGTTGAGTGGCTTATGCATTCTGGTCAATACGAGTAATTAACGTCATTGATAGGGATCTCTAAACACTTAAATAGAACAATTCGACATAGTATTGTTTTGAAATCATGTAAATGAAATAATTTTGCCCTAATTATATTTTGTATATAAAGAAATAATTTTCAGAAATTATTATGATTCATCCAGTTTGTTTGGTTGTTAGGAATGATAATATTGATTGTTATCATTAATTGGATGTTGTATTTTAATAAATTAGGGTAATTACAAAATAAATAATGATAAAACAATTTATGGAATGTTTTAAGAAAGTAAATTTTTCGTGGGAATAATTTATAAATGTGACGTATAAATCAAGATAGATTTAAATTGAGAAATATTGAATTTAAGACCCGGGGATTTTGAAATGGTTTTCAAAGATTTGAAGAGAAATGTATAGTGATATGAGTTGAAAAATATTTATGGGAAGTATTTTGAAAGGAGTTTTTTTTGAATAAATTCAGTACTCTTCTCTTATGTCGCCGGAAAATAATTTCGATGATGACTGCGCAGCATCATTGACGTTCATTTTCGAGTCTCAAAGTGGGGGAGACTTCTGCGAAGCTTTGCTTTGCTTCAAAACTATTTTGAAAAATGCATTTTGGTTTAAACTCCAAAAGTATGATTTGATATATATATAAGATATAAATGTATATATTTATTTCAAACGATTTGAAATGAACCGGGCATTTAAAATTTCTAAGTTCTGTTAATTGATATTTTTTAGATTATCTGAATGAAATGTGAATAACCAGAACTTATAAAATAAGAGGATTAAGAATTATAAGCTTAATGTTTTGAGAAACTTTAGGGCTGAAGTTGTAACTCTTAAAATTGAAAGGTAAAGAAAATTTAAGTAAGTGAAATTGTGAACATTCTAATTAAGTAAAATAAATCCTATAAATTTGTATAATACCAAATTGCATTCTAATAACATATAATATGACTTACCAAATGTTAAAAAGTTAAATGATGATTTGGATATGTAATTGGATATTATACAAGTAAGCAAAACTTAAAAGTAATCAAAATGTGTATAAATGGAAATTTGGTCGTGAAAAAAAAATATTATATACTTAAGTATAATATGAAATGATGAATGGCTAAATGGAATAGGTAAGTAGAACTTAAGAAAATAGACAAATGAATCAAATAATATCTTTGTAAACTGGTTATAGAATTTAATATAAATTTGCAATGAAATTGTGGAATTGAATTTATGACTTTTGAGATAATTTTAAACTTTGATATAACTTCTTATATATGACTTTTATAGAATGATTATAAACTAAAGTGATGATTAATAAAATGTTCCACAAATAAATTTGTTATTAACTGAAAATTTTGAAAATAAAGTAAATGTTAACAAATAAATTTGGTATAGCTAAGATTCAATTGAAGAATGAAGTTGAATTGAATTAAATTACATGGAGTGTTGAAAATGAACTTAACTAAGCAAATTGTATGAAATGATGCATAAGAAATGATAGTATAAAAGAATATTGTAACAACCTGGGGTTTTACCCCAGTCAGTTATCGTCATTAGACGATTATAATTGCTATCAAATTGCTATTGGAATTTAAATCAATTTGAAATTCTTTTATAAAAATGTTAAATGTTGGGCGGGCTTTAAAATTCGTTTTGGCCCATGTTTTATGTTGTTGCCGAGTTAGTTATCATGCTGTTCTCCTTTTGTTCATTCGCAAACTCGTTCCCCTTTCATTCTCGTTAAAACCCTAAACCAAAAAGCTAAATAAAGAAAAGAAAATAAATGGTGGCTCGTACTCGTCTTCTTTCTGAAATTAGGGCTCGAGATTTTTGAAGCCGCGAATATGATATGTTGATCGATGCCTTCTTCAATTCGTGCTCTTCGAAGAAGGTGAGTAATTTAATTACCCACATCTAGTTCAATTCGTAAGTTGTAGGGTTTGAATCCCTGTTTTCTAGTCCGTGTATTTATGTTTGAACTCGTCCATCGATTTCTCTGGCCATTCGTATATGTTGTGATTTCTTGGTTGGCACGATATTGATTTTTGTATATACGTATCGGCTTGAACTTGTGACAATTGATTTTTAGTTTTGTGACTTTCTCTTATTTGATAAATTGGTATGCTTCCCCGACTTCGACACTGACATAGTTCAACTCGGCTTCATGTTTGATTATACTATTGTCGACTTTGTTTTGAATTTGGTCTCTGGGGTGACCACGGCTTTGACCTTTTCTGATGATGTTGATTTCACTGTGACTTTGGGTACACCTTGCCGTGACTTTGTTGAATTCCTAATATTTCCCTAAAACTATCTCTGGTTCCTTTGCATTGTTGTACAGTGCATACCTGTATATCTTGTTATGTCATTTTGTTATCTGCTTAGATACTTCATGTGTACTTTGGAGCTTTAGTTGAGATTTGTGATTTGTACATTGCACTGTCTTGAGACTTGTCACTGCCTTGTATTTGGTTTCTTGATGTATTGATTTTAGCTTGTTTCTGATTTTACTGAACTCTGATAGTCTCGACTATTTTGCTTCAAGACAGTTTTTGTTGCATTGTGATCTTGTGGTGGCTGTAGTTTTCAGTTGCAGTTGCCCTTATATCCTTGTGGCCTTCATTGCACTGTCCACTGAACTTCAAGTCATGTAGTTCATGTGTAGTTTGTAGTTTCTGACTTGTATTTAGTTGCTTTAATCTCTGGGTTGCAATGTGCTGGTTGTCACTCTGTTGTACTTTGTTCTTTGTGCATTTGTGTGCACTATCGACTGCTGCATGCTTCATGATTTGAAACTGCTACCATCATTTG
Source organism: Allium fistulosum (assembly GCA_030737815.1). Classification (NCBI taxonomy): domain Eukaryota; kingdom Viridiplantae; phylum Streptophyta; class Magnoliopsida; order Asparagales; family Amaryllidaceae; genus Allium; species Allium fistulosum. Next base: position 1,026,525,182 of record CM060906.1, read on the forward strand.
TTGTTCACTGGTCTTTGATGATGTTGTGTTGAGCTCATCATAGTTTGCACTTAGTACATTTGTGTTAAGCATTGTTGAGTTCCAGGAATCTCTGGCATGACTCGAATCTGCTTGATCACATGATTTCTGCTGTTTGAACTTGTCTGAGCATTTGTTGGTTCATCATTGTTGCCAGATCTTATTCAGTATATTTTGATTTGGTTATTTACGCTGTTTCATTGACTTGAGTTCGAGTTGCTTCAATGTATATTTATGCTGCGATGTTGACTTTGCATAAGCTCGAGCTCTGTAGCCTTGCTTTATTCAGTTCATACTCGTAGCCTTTGTGCCTTGTTGTTCCACTGTTGCACTTCAATTGCTTCTGATGGTTCATGTATACGTACGTGTCATTGCCCTTGTGCACTGATGCTTACTGTCTTGTTGAATTTGAGGACTTTTGTGTTGTTTTGAGTTTGCTGTTGCTTTATATCTAGACTTCCTCTGGTTCATTTCTTTGTAGTTGAGTTGAGTCACGATAGTCGTGACTTGACCTTTGCAGTTTTGATTGTTGTTAGTATTCACTATTGTGATGATTTCACGTACTGTAGTGGTGAGGCAGTGCACGCGTGCGTGTACTGCAGCTACACAGAACTTTGATTTGATTGTTCATTTTGAGATTTGTCTAATTATCTATTTGATAATTAGATTCTGAGTTTCTAATTATTTATTTAATAATTGGATTTTGTTGTAAATTGCTGTTTAGGCAATTCTGGAGTTTTCATATTATCTTCATCGATAATCTTTTTATGTATCCTTGTTGATGATTTGGAATTGCTGATTTGTTGTTTAACACTGTTTAGTGTTATATCTGTCGTTATCCACTTCTCTTATCGAGGGGTTGGATATACGAGATTTCTGTGACTGTCGTCAATTTGATATTGGATTATTATTGCTTCTGTGCATTAATAACTGAGTTTGAATTAGACTGACCCGTGTATTATTTTCTTTTGAATTTAATACTCGGGTCAGACCTGAGTTATTTCAGGTTGTAGATATCTTGCTTTGGGTTGGTGTTTGAGCTATAAAGACTTTTCATATCTTTTGGAGTAGTCGTGTCATAGTATAGGTTGATATGTATTCATGTATATTAGTCGATAATGTACTTGTATATATAACTTCTAGAGTCGACAGTTGTAGTTGTATCATATGTATAGTGTCAAATGTATTGTAACTGACATCAGTTATATATATATATATATATGAGACTTTTGTTATCTGTGTTCCGCATTTTATTATCTATGTTATTATTATATATATTGTCCTAAACTATTATGAACCATCGTAGTTCATTTTATACTGGAATTGGGTATGTCGATGGGAGTAAATAAATAAGTGATGAAAAATAAAAATATATACCACTCCTATCGAGGTAACCAATACTAGTGTAAGGCCTAACTACGGATGGCCGTTCCTATCCAGACTTATTCTTCGTAATAACAGACAGTATTTCTTTTAATACTCTTTGTTATTGTGAGCATAGAGGTGGGGCGTCACAGTTGGTATCAGAGCTTGGGGTTTATGGACATAATATAAAACATAACTTAGATGAAACATGTGTTACAACTATTTGTCGATGTTTTAGTTGTGCTTTGAGTCAAAACTAAGTTTTGAAATTATGATGAAATTTTTAAATATCTTTATTTAAAATTAAAAGTGAAATTGTGTTCTGATGATTTGAATAATTTGTGTTCTGTTATCAGGGTGCGCAGCGGAAATAGCGAGACTGTCTTCGCTGAATACAGCTGATAATCTTTTTGATTTAAAAATCAAAATATGAAATTGAAATAAATTTCATTTGTTGTTTACATAGCTGGGTTTATTTTGTTTCTTTGAAAATTTCAAATCCGATTTGAGGATTCGAAGCGATTGCAGTTATGTGATTTTTGTTGAGATTTTTGCTGGTTTTCTTTTATGCTAATCATATATTGATTAGATTTTGCTGTTTTGAATTATCTTCATTGAAGATACCTTCGAATGATTTCTTTGTTCATTTTGTAGTATACGTGTAAATTTGAGTTGCACGTTACTGCATTGATTTAACGTTGAACCGATGTTTGGTTTAAACGTATTTTGTTGCCGTTATTTTTATAATGGGATTTTTACACCGATGTTAAGTTTTTGAAGCATGGTGTTTTGTTGGCATTTTTAATGAATGAAAATTCACTGGTATTACATTTTGATGTGAATTATTTTGTTGAGATTTTGACGTTTAAAATTATTGTCGCGTTGACTTCAGTAACCGTCGATTTTAAAGTGGATTTTCAAGCGGTCATCCCGCAATGTTGATTTTGTGATCCGTTTTTACGGTATTCTGAGAAGTACAATTTCCTTATCGAAATTGTTATAGATGTTATTGTTTTAATCACGTGTTTGAAAATTGTTTTCAAAATTTTTACAGTTTATGCTTTCAAAAGAATGAGGAAGCGATTTAAACGATTCAGCAAAATCGAGGACTATGAAACCTTTCTTTTACTGTTTCGCTTAATTTCGGACTTGTCCGTTTGAGAATGTAAAATGTTATTCATTTAAAATACAAAATTTTATAGTTTGCGCTTTCAAAAGAATGAGGAAGCGATTTAAACGATTCAGCAAAATCGAGGACTATGAACCCTTTCTTTTACTGATTCGCTTAATTCCGGACTTGTCCGTTTGAGAATGTAAAATGTATTTTTACAAAATACACAATTTTTCACTTTCAAGGAAACGATGAAGAGAATCAAACGATTTAGTAAAACACGTGGTATGGGACATGTGCGTTTGCTATTTCGGTTAATTTCAGACTCGTTAATTGAAACATCTGCTGTTTTGATGATTTTGTGTGCTTTCGAGCCACTTTGTTGGACCTTCGGGTCATTTGTTGGGCTTTCGGGCCACTCTGCTGGACCTTCGGGTCATATGATGGACCTTCGGGTCACTACTAGTACTAGACCTTCGGGTCATTTATTGGGCGCCAAAATTATGTTGAGTACTTGGTAGGCTTCAGCCATTTGTTGATGCACGTGCGGCGTAGCTAAAAACTCGCCATCTGATGGGATCAATCCAACCTTTTATGTTGATTTTCTAGTTTTCTTAATTGATTTCTAGATATTTGTTGTTTCCAATTATCTGTAGGTAATTGGATATTTGCTGTTTTTGATTATCGTTTTTGATAATCGGATATTTGTTGTTTCTGATTATCGTTTTTGATAATCGGATATTTGTTGTTTCTGATTATCGTTTTTGATAATCGGATATTTGTTGTTTCTGATTATCGTTTTTGATAATCGGATAATTGTTGTTTCTGATTATCGTTTTTGATAATCGGATAATTGTTGTTTCTGATTATCGTTTTTGATAATCGGATATCTGTTGTTTCTGATTATCGTTTTTGATAATCGAATATTTGTTGATTGTGTTTTCTGATTATCGTTTTTGATAATCAGATAATTGTTGTTTCTGATTATCGTTTTTGATAATCGGATATCTGTTGTTTCTGATTATCGTTTTTGATAATCAAATATTTGTTGTTTCCGATTATCGTTTTTGATAATCGGATATTTGTTGATTCTGATTATCGTTTTTGATAATCGGATATTTGTTGATTGTGTTTTCTGATTATCGTTTTTGATAATCGGATAATTGTTGTTTCTGATTATCGTTTTTGATAATTAGATATTTGTTGATTTGAGATGTCTGATTATCGTTTTTGATAATTAGATATTTGTTGATTTGAGATTTCTGATTATCATTTTTGATAATTAGATATTCTTTGATTTGATATTTCTGATTATCGTTTGTGATAATTAGATATTTGTTGATTTGATATTTCTGATTATCGTTTTTGATAATTAGATATTTGTTGATTTGAGATTTTTGATTATCGTTTTTGATAATTAGATATTTTTTGATTTGAGATTTCTGATTATCGTTTTTGATAATTAGATATTCGTTGATTTGAGATTTCTGATTATCGTTTTTGATAATTAGATATTCGTTGATTTGAGATTTCTGATTATCATTTTTGATAATTAGATATTCGTTGATTTGAGATTTCTGATTATCGTTTGTGTTAATTAGATATTTGTTGATTTGAGATTTCTAATTATCGTTTTTGATAATTAGATATTTGTTGATTTGTGATTTCTGATTATCGTTTTTGATAATTAGATATTTGTTGATTTAAGATTTCTGATTATCGTTTTTGATAATTAGATATTTGATGATTTGAGATTTCTGATCCTCTGATGTTTTCTTAGTATCGTTTTGTTAATTAGATAATTGTGTTTTCTGATTATCATTTTTGATAATCGGATATTTGCTAGTTTTGCTGATTATGAGATTTTCTAGTCTCTAATTGATTCTAGAGTATGCTGATTTTATTGAATTGTTGTTTTCTATCTATCTCTGTTGATGGTTAGAGTTCGTTGATTATGGAGTTTGTGTTTTCTAGTTATTTGTTGGATAACTAGATATTTACGGTTTTGCGATTTGCGATTTATGTTTTCTAATTATCTTTGTTGATAATTAGATTTTGCTGTTTTCTAATTATCGTATCGATAATTAGATATTGTTGTTTTGTGATTTCTGTATTTCTGATTATCTAATTGGTAATTGAATATCGTTGATAATTGTGTTTATCCAGTTTAGCTGTTTTCTGATTATCTATTGATAGTTAGATTTTGTTGAGAATTTGTGAATTTCTTTTATGGAATTAAAAGATTTCTGTGGCGTTTGTGTTCTTGACCTTATTTTTCTAGCTTAACCAGTTTATGTTAGAAAAATAATTGTTATTGACAACTTTAATTATGAAAATTGCGGGGACGCAATTTTTATAAGGAGGGGAGTCTGTAATAACCCGGGGTTTTACCCCAGTCAGTTATCGTCATTAGACGATTATAATTGCTATCAAATTGCTATTGGAATTTAAATCAATTTGAAATTCTTTTGTTAAAATGTTAAATGTTGTGCGGGCTTTAAAATTCGTTTTGGCCCATGTTTTATGTTGTTGCCGAGTTAGTTATCATGTTGTTCTCCTTTTGTTCGTTTGCAAACCCGTTCCCCTTTCATTCTCGTTAAAACCCTAAACCAAAAGGCTAAACAAAGAAAAGAAAATAAATGGCGGCTCGTACTCGTCTTCTTTCTGAAATTAGGGCTCGAGATTTTTGAAGCCGTGAATATGATATGTTGATCGATGCCTTCTTCAATTCGTGCTCTTCGAAGAAGGTGAGTAATTTAATTACTCACATCTAGTTAATTCGTAAGTTGTAGGGTTTGAGTCCCTATTTTCTAGTTCGTGTATTTATGTTTGAACTCGTCCATCGATTTCTCTGGCCATTCGTATATGTTGTGATTTCTTGGTTGGCATGATATTGATTTTTGTATATACGTATCGGCTTGAACTTGTGACAATTGATTTTTGGTTTCGTGAATTTCTCTGATTTGATAAATTGGTATGCTTCCCCGACTTCGACACTGACATAGTTCACCTCGGCTTCATGTCTGATTATACTGTTGTCGACTTTGTTTTGAATTTGGTCTCTGGGGTGACCACGGCTTTGACCTTTTATGATGATGTTGATTTCACTGTGACTTTGGGTACACCTTGCCGTGACTTTGTTGAATTCCTAATAATGCACTAAAACTATCTCTGGTTCCTTTGCATTGTTGTACAGTGCATACCTGTATATCTTGTTATGTCATTTTGTTATCTCCTTAGATACTTCATGTGTACTTTGGAGCTTTAGTTGAGATTTGTGATTTGTACATTGCACTGTCTTGAGACTTGTCACTACCTTGTATTTGGTTTCTTGATGTATTGATTTTAGCTTGTTTCTGATTTTACTGAACTCTGATAGTCTCGACTATTTTGCTTCGAGACAGTTTTTGTTGCATTATGATCTTGTGGTGGATGTAGTTTTTAGTTGCAGTTTCCCTTGTATCCTTGTGGCCTTCATTGCACTGTCCACTGAACTTCAAGTCATGTAGTTCATGTGCAGTTTGTAGTTTCTGACTTGTATTTAGTTGCTTTAATCTCTGGGTTGCAATGTGCTGGTTGTCACTATGTTGTACTTTGTTCTTTGTGCATTTGTGTGCACTGTCGACTGCTGCATGCTTCATAATTTGAAACTGCTACCATCATTTGTTGTTCACTGGTCTTTGATGATGTTGTGTTGAGCTCATCATAGTTTGCTCTTAGTACATTTGTGTTAAGCATTGTTGAGTTCCAGGAATCTCTGGCATGACTCGAATCTGCTTGATCACATGATTTCTGCTGGTTGAACTTGTCTGAGCATTTGTTGGTTCATCATTGTTGCTAGATCTTGTTCAGTATATTTTGATTTGGTTATTTACGCTGTTTCATTGACTTGAGTTCGAGTTGCTTCAATGTATATTTATGTTACGATGTTGACTTTGCATAAGCTCGAGCTCTATAGCCTTGCTTTATTCAATTCATACTCGTAGCCTTTGTGCCTTGTTGTTCCACTGTTGTACTTTAATTGCTTCTGCTGGTTCATGTATACGTACGTGTCATTGCCCTTGTGCACTGATGCTTACTGTCTTGTTGAATTTGAGGACTTTTGTGTTGTTTTGAGTTTGTTGTTGCTTTATATCTAGACTTCCTCTGGTTCATTTCTTTGTAGTTGAGTTGAGTCACGATAGTCGTGACTTGACCTCTGCAGTTTTGATTACTATTAGTATTCACTATTGTGATGATTTCACGTACTGTAGTGGCGAGGCAGTGCACGCGTGCGTGTACTGCAGCCACATAGAACTTTGATTCGATTGTTCATTTTGAGATTTGTCTAATTATCTATTTGATAATTAGATTCTAAGTTTCTAATTATTTATTTAATAATTGGATTTTGTTGTAAATTGATGTTTAGGCAATTATGGAGATTTCATATTATCTTCATCGATAATCTTTTTATGTATCCTTGTTGATGATTTGGAATTGCTGATTTGTTGTTTAACACTGTTTAGTGTTATATTTGTCGTTATCCGCTTCTCTTATCGAGGGGTTGGATATACGAGATTTCTGTGACTGTCGTCTATTTGATATTTGATTATTATTGCTTCTGTGCATTAATAACTAAGTTTGAATTAGACTGACCCGTGTATTATTTTCTTTTGAATTTAATACTCGGGTCAGACTCGAGTTATTTTAGGTTGTAGATATCTTGCTTTGGGTTGCTGTTTGAGCTATGAAGACTTTTCATATCTTTTGGAGTAGTCATGTCATAGTATAGGTTGATATGTATTCATGTATATTAGTCGATAATGTACTTGTATATATAACTTCCAGAGTCGACAGTTGTAGTTGTATCATATGTATCGTGTCAAATGTATTGTAACTGACATCAGTTATATATATATGAGACTTTTGTTATTTGTGTTCCGCATTTTATTATCTGTGTTATTATTATATATATTGTCCTAAACTATTATGAACCATCGTAGTTCGTTTTATACTGGAATTGGGTATGTCGATGGGAGTAAATAAATAAGTGATGAAAAATAAAAATATATACCACTCCTATCGAGGTAACCAATACTAGTGTAAGGCCCAACTACGGATGGCCGCTCCTATCCAGCCTTATTCTTCGTAATAACAGACAATATTTCTTTTAATACTCTTTGTTATTGTGAGCATAGAGGTGGGGCGTCACAAATATGCTATGTAAAGAAATGGATATACTAAGTAAATAAGGGATATGAATAATGGATTGTGAATAATAAATTGTAAATGAAAAAAAGGTAGGTAAAATAATTTAGTATAGATGAATTGTATAGAAATCTATTGAAGGGAAATACGTAAGTCGTACGTATATTATTTTATTCGCATTACGATTTGATTCTGATTGGAGGACAGAATTTCAAGATAATTCATATCGATCCGAGTTAGAGTTTTTCACTCGATTCTTGACGGCGAACCCTGTATATATATTTTTGATTTGATTTTGGAATTCTCTATCATAGTATATGGCTATGCAAAGAGAATAACAGTTTCCGATCAAGGAACTAAATCTGAGTCCGCACTAGAGAGTCGTGTGAACAATACTAGTTTGGAAGTGAAATTGTGTGATCGAATGAGTGATCAGATTTGATATTGTGTACAGATGATATATGTACTTCGTACAGGTTTAAGAAAGGCTAATATTGAAAATATAAAATGCAAATTATAAAATGATGTTAAATTATGTGATTGGATATCATTGATAAATAAGATGCAGGTATTTAAATCAAGAAATTTGGATGGCCCGACAAATAGGTACGTGTTTATTTTGTCATTGGATTTGATGATTTTGATTGAAGCCACTTGGCTTTTGTTTTCTTTTGTTGGTTTGGGGACCATAGAGGCGTATTGTAGCTGTACCGATCGAGCCGCGCAAAGGAGACTCTGCCGAAATTTTTCATAAATCCGGGTGTTAGAATATTTTCAAGTTTTAAAATTTTATAACTCATTTGGGTAACCAACTTGAAAATTTCGTAAGCTTATCGGAGTAGCGTAGTGGAAGCGTAGTAGCGACTTTATAAATGAAAATTTACATTGTTTTATAAGTTGATAACTTTGAATAAAATGTATCGAATGCTGAATTCTTTACTTAGTTTCTTCTCCCTTCTTTTTCCTTTTCGGGGATGAAAAGTTTTGAGTGGGGGAGAGTGTAACGTCCCAGATTTTCACGCTCGAAAATCGACATCCATACTTTACATCGTACTCGAATGTCGCAGATTCGACCGTTCAAATCCGAGTCGCCGGAGCTTATAACAACATTAAGTAAATAACACAGCGGAAAAGAAAAAGAATATAGACATCCAACATCTGATACAATATCCAGATACAATGATGATACAATGAATATCCATATACATCAGAGATATGATACAACAAATAGCAGCGGAAAAGAAAAAAAATAGATAACTAATATTAGCAGCGGAACAAATAACTCTAAGATAGTCTTCAAGAGAGAACTCCAGCAGTAGCTCGAACTCCCAATAACGATACACCAAGATAAGCAAGTGCAGTCCGATCCAAAGACTGAACTAGCTCCAGATAACCTACTAATCTGACTATCTGAAAAACCCAACTCTAGACTGCTCGTGTAGAAAAATTTTGAGCATCCAGAGTTTAGGAAAGAAACAATAAACTCCGGATCAGTCATGGGACTGGTGTGAGCAACAAAAACAGTTTATCTTTAAAACAAATAGCAGAGAATTTTAAAGTCAATTCGCAATGCTTTTGGAAAATGAAACTACCATAAGGCCTCCCACCACACACACAATGCAAACGCAGAATTGGAGAAGATTTCTCCTTATGATAGTCAAATGCTTACTACGCAAAATCAAATCATTTTTGATATTATTATTAGTGCATAGTGTAGAAAACATTTCGAAAATAGAATATCAATCTTAGCCAACATACGTACCATTATAGTATGCCTACTATAGCTACCATATTAGATGGCAGGTTCTACAACTAAAACCCTACACAATTCGTATTGGAAGATGGATTTCCAACAAATGGTCAGGCTAAGGAACTTCCTATCCACGGTGGGTACGTCCCTGGAATAGACGACCCGAGAACCTAACCGGATCTCTGCCAACACAAGGCCGGGTTACCTCTGCAAAAATAGGTAACTACTGACACGCGTATGCCATCCCCCGATCGTCACCGATCTTCCCGAGGATCCTCGATTCGCAACAACCACAAAGTAATAAATTTGCAGCAACCACAGAGGTTAAGTATCTGGGCTCCATACCATGATACCACCTTTATCCAGAAGGAATGGCATACACTAAGGGGCGCTACTCCCTAGAACCTTGCCGCATCTTTCCTGTTTTGACCATTTCCGGGGTGTGAGGCTCGACGAAGTCTCGTCCACAAAGCTACGCTTTGTCACAAAGCCATGCTTCGGGTCAAACAAATGATCAACCTATGATCACAAAGATATAAAATCAAACAAATGATCATATCGCAAATGATCAAACACTGATCATCACACAGCAACACTCAGCATGCCACATTACCAAATTGGGATATATCGCTGATAAATTTCAACTACATAACCTCTGAGCTCGTACGTCTCAGAGAAGGGTGTTAAGCTAAGAGAATAAATTCTCCGCCACCAAACAGAAATGTATTTGAAAGAAATCGGCTTTATATCTCAAAGTGTAATGTCAGACATGTAACCATACAAGTCTGTTCCGGGATCGAACAGAACCGAAGGCACTTCTCACGAAGCCCTTGCAAATCCGGATAATTTTCAAATCACGTCCAGACTTCCCATCACAAAAAGAGCGATATAAATCTCTATACCGGGAGCTACCCAGTGCAGAGACATTCGACAGGTTGTCCTTTCATTTTCGAAAATATCCGGTCTTCAACACCGATCTTCAAATGCTATCCATATACGACGTATCACTATTCGGAATGGGTTATATGACACAGATGTCTTTTCCCGGCTAACCCGAATAGTGAGCGCAATATTCAAAAACAAATTGGATAATGGGATTTCAATTAAGTCACAATTTAAACCCAAACTTTCTCTTTCAAATGGTTAAACAAATTTCCATTTTAATCTTTTTTAAACAAAAAGATTTAAATCACAAAGTTCACTTAATTTCACAAAGATTCATTTACAGATTTTCCAAATCGATTTCCATTTCAATTTAATTAATTCGTTGAATCTTTAAATCAAAGATTTAACAAATAGCTTTCAAAACAATTTCATTTCGAATGGTTTAACAAAACATCATTTTAAATCTGTTAAAAATAAACAGATTTAATTCATAGCTTTCGAAAAGAATTCATTTATAACTTGGAAAACCATTTTTCAATTAAATCTTGAAATTCCTTTACCTAAATTGGAATTTCATTTCTTATCTGAAAGCTTTTATCATTTTTAAAACAAACAGTTTTCATTTTGGAAATCTGATTCATTTATACGAGTTGAAATCCTTGGGTCAAATTCAATTTCTCAACATTTTACTTTTAAATGGTTTAGATTCATACAAACACATTTATATCATCTTTAATCCCTAGTTTCAAATCATATGATTCAATTTCAAATATTGAATTCAAATTTAAATCGAATTATTTAAATTTTCAAAACTCGATTAAGTTATTCAAAATAACTTTTATCTTTGAAATTCTATTTCAAAAGCTTTTCATTTTAAACCCAAATTTTCTAATTTCAAAATCAATTGAAATTAAAATTTCAATTTCAAAAACATCAGATTTAAATTATCTGTGACTTAACCGATTTCCACGTGAAATCCATTTTTGTGTGTGTATAAGTGTGGTCCAGGGGTTTCACACAATAGTGCACAACATCAATCATCACAGATATATCGATAAGCGGTATAATCGATAACGCTTATCTTCATTCATAGATTCATAGATAAGATAAATTTATCAGTCACCAAGATTCACTATTACAATTCGATGTGGGTTTCGGATAACCAACTGAAATCCGACTCCCTGTCGCATCGAAATTCAAATGCCATTTTACGGGTCAAGGGTTTCATATTCACATAGTAATATATCACAGAAACAGAAATCATAAATCACAACATAATTCAGAATGTATCACAAAGCATCACAAATCAGATAGGACAATCAATTCAAGGCATCTCATACAATACAATCATTCATAAGTAGGGTCAAGCATTCAAAAATCATTTATAAACAGGATTTATTTATTATTTAATCCTAATCAATTCAATTAATTTCCAGCTAAATTAATTACTTATGAATTAATTATCCAATCCTGATTTATTTATTACAAATCATTTGTTACCAATTTATCTAATGATTTTTCTTAAATTAATTTACTAAATTAATTAACTTTAATTAAATCAAAATATCCAAAATTAAATTCAATAAGTGATTAATCCTTAATTACCTTCACTTAGTAATTACATTTAACAATATATAATTGATTATCTAAATGTAATTAACCTGATTAATTATTACAATTAATCACTTTAATAAATACTTAAAAAAATCCTTAGTTAATTATCTTCGTTAACTAATAACATTTCTTAACTTTCTTCTTAATAAATCTCTAGTTCTAAATTAATCTAAACTATTGATGTATAAAATAAATAAGTCGTTCTTAATTATCTTATAAATTAAATCACTTAAATATATTAATTATTCTAAGATAATCCATTTACTTTATTAATGACTTCATTAAAATGGAGTTAAACATTACATTTCAAATTTAGATCCAATTTCCAATTTAAAATTTAAATTCAAGTTACCACTTAACTACTTAACATTTTCAAGTCATTAAAACAATTTTAACTTTGCAAACTTCATTCCCAAACTAAACTCCAACACTGAACTTAAGTTTATCTTTTAACTTTGATTTAAAGCTCAATTTAGCTTTGGTTTATAAATTAACAATCCAATTGTTAAAAATCTAGAACACGATAGGCTCTGTTTACGCTGTACCAAACTTACCCTAGTCTCTCCTATTCATGCTTCGAGCCTGCCACCAAAATCTTCGAGCAGAACCCAAAGTAACTCGAGCGAAAACTCGAGTTCAAATCCAGACACGCCAACATCGCCACCATCGCCGTGCACGTGCACAGTGCCACGGCGAACCTCCATCGCCTGAGTCGATCGCCAACAGATCGACCATCTCCCACTCGTTCGATCCCAGCACCCCACATCTTCGATAGTACACGAAAACGAAAATCCACAGTTCGACGTTCCGATCGAATAAAGCTTTGACCAACTTCTTTCTCGTTCCGGCGATACGAACCACCAGCGACCACGAAAACCTGTCTAGAGCTTCCTCACACCCACACGCAAAGTTTCCCCCTGGACCGATCGATCTCGATCGATCATCGACGCCGCATTAACCTGGAACCCACAGTCGACCAAAACGTATTGTCGAACCCTAGTACGACGCCGCGCCTCCTCCACGTTACTTTAAAAATTCATTCAACATTTTTCCCATGATCTACAACCCCCAAGCTACCCTCCACCTTGACCACGTCGAGAATAAGCCTGCCGATCAACGGCAATAGACAAAAATGCACTTTCCGTTCAATTTGAAATATCTCAGTGTATATAGACTTAAAAATCTCAAATTGGTTATCAAAATTCATAATATTCAAGTGTGAATCCAAACATATAACTGCAATTTAAAATCTTGATACTTGGATTTTTTGATAAAAATTTGTTTATCACTGTAATTTTCAAAATTTAAATATTCATTCCATAAAAACATTGGAAACTATTTTTAAAATTTGTATTACACTGTCATGATAATTTTTCATTTAGAGATCCGTGCTTAATTCTTTTTACAGTTTTAAGATATGATGATTTTTTTTTTCGTTCTTTGTCAACATGTTATTGAAACATAGATTTGTTGTTTTCCTTTCTCTGTCTCCCTTTTTCATATACAAGCATGCTCAGATACACACATACATATATTCATACATGCAGAACAACATCCACTATTTTACTTTAAAGATCAATCACAAGATCAAGGCATAAGTATAGATTCAGGTCAAGTTTGCTCACAGGCAACGAAGTATTTAAGGTGGAAAATTTGATCACCTGTCATGTTCCAGAAAAGAAGGACAGAGAAAGAACAGAGAAGCTTGGAAATTTTCAAGTTGAAACCTTTCTCTGATCTCTAGTTTGAATTTGTTTTAAATTTTCAAATTTGCTTTATTTCCAGGCTGTAGACTTTACTCTTGAACTCTGAATTACTTGAAGTCTGATGATTTGCAAATTTGAAGCTGAATTTGGTCATGGAAAACCTTGCCTTGGGAATGCTTCAGGAATTTCAGAGTTGAATTTGTTAGAGTTTGGTTTAAATTTAAGAAGATGAGACCACTTTAAATTTTCTCAACTTTGAAGATGAACGAATTGATATGAGGAAGGCTTTGATAAAGAAAATGAGTTCACTGGGTATTCATTTTGTACAGGTTGAGGTGTATTTGTACAAAGTGATAAAATTTGTTTAGTACAATACAAAGCAGAGTTATAATAATTTTTTCTTTGTTTTATCAACAAGATCTCGGCTGAGGAGATATAGCATTAATTGCTAGAGTCCTTTATGTTTCATATTATCTTTTTACATTGTGTACTTTATGTTTCTACTTATCCTATTTATAAAGATATTTTGTTTACTTCATGTTTGAATATACACTTGTTGACTTCGGCTGTACATGTATTTTTCTTGTTTTGTTTTCACACTTGCTTCGTTTGTTTATACTTATCCTTTGTTCATATGTAAATGTATTTTGTTCCTTTACTTTTGCTTTGTAATTTCTATTTTACAAAGTTCACTAACATTTGTTTAAATTTGTCTATGTGTATTTTATTTCATTTATTTATTTGTCAAATTTAACATTTATTCAACTCACATACTAATTGTCTTGTATATCAACACATACATATTTTTATACTTTATTTTGTATGTACAATTTGTTATTATTTTAACTTTACTTATATATATTTATTTCTATTTCAATCATTTATTTATTTTTTATCCGTTTATGTTATCACTTTTATATCGTATATATATATATATATATTCACACATATATACAATATTAACACATATTTATAAATGTAAATGATTTATACCAAATCTATTTGGATTCGGGAAAACTCGCTTCCATTTAATCGATAAATTCCATAGTTTTATTCAAAAATTAATTTAATTATAAATTTAAATTAAATTAAAATCTGGGGTCGTTACAAACTTCCCCCCTTAAAAGAATTTCGTCCTCGAAATTCGCAGGCACGAAAACAACACAGAGATAGACGGATGAAGAATGTTTCATCTAATCAAACTGAATATCTATTCTGCATTTGGCTTACCAAATCAGAATATCGATAATAGATACAAGAACGAATTTGTTTAACACTTCACAAAATACTAGGGCTATCCAGATCTATGAAATATGCAGTGGCATTGGTTAGTTCGAAGGGATAACTAACCATTCGTAGAATATATCCGGACCCAAAGAATAGATAGATATATGGATTCGATTTCAAAACTTTTAGTTTAGAAACTAAATTATACCTATCAACTATAACAATCAAAGCAACCAATGCAATCAATTCATCC
Source organism: Allium fistulosum (assembly GCA_030737815.1). Taxonomy (NCBI): domain Eukaryota; kingdom Viridiplantae; phylum Streptophyta; class Magnoliopsida; order Asparagales; family Amaryllidaceae; genus Allium; species Allium fistulosum. The sequence goes on from CM060906.1 coordinate 1,026,540,298, forward strand.
ATACAAACAAGTCTGGCCTATCTGGAGTTTATGTCCCATTTTAATATATATCGAATCTTCTTCCTGGATCTACCAGAAATCATCGAAGAATTGAGAAAAGATGCTGAACAAAAGAGATTGATAGAAAAAAGATTAATTCCTTGTTGTTACAGAGTATTGACCATTTATAGTCGTATTTCCCTGTCCCCTATCTCGTCCTCTTCTTGCACTCATACTCACTATCAGTGGATAGCAAGAGAATTTACTGAGGCATACAGACGGATATCTTAGGAATTACTCATTCTAGAGTTTACTTCACTCTATCTCTAATGAGCTACTTAACGTGTTATACTCCTGAGCTAAAGTTCAACCTTAGCTCTGATACCACTTGTAACGTCTCGGATTTTCGCGGAGAAGTGGCCACCGGTAGGCTTTGCAACCATCCCAGTCCCACCGTGGCTTACATTGGCACCTCGCATTTACTTTTACGGCCAGCCTCTCGACTGTCACGGCCTTCGCCTAACCAACCCATCCCTCTCAGGGACATGTAGGGGTAAGAGTCTCCCGTTCGCCACCAAACCGCGAAGCGAGAACCCCCTATCATGCTGTAATATAGCAAATGCGATCCATATACGACGTATCACTATTCGGAATGGGTTATATGACACAGATGTCTTTTCCCGGCTAACCCGAATAGTGAGCGCAATATTCAAAAACAAATGGATAATGGGATTTCAATCAAGTCACAATTTAAACCCAAACTTTCTCTTTCAAATGGTTAAACAAATTTCCATTTTAATCTTTTTTAAACAAAAAGATTTAAATCACAAAGTTCACTTAATTTCATAAAGATTCATTTACAGATTTTCCAAATCGATTTCCATTTCAATTTAATTAATTCGTTGAATCTTTAAATCAAAGATTTAACAAATAGCTTTCAAAACAATTTCATTTCGAATGGTTTAACAAAACATCATTTTAAATCTGTTAAAAATAAACAGATTTAATTCATAGCTTTCGAAAAGAATTCATTTATAACTTGGAAAACCATTTTTCAATTAAATCTTGAAATTCCTTTACCTAAATTGGAATTTCATTTCTTATCTGAAAGCTTTTATCATTTTTAAAACAAACAGTTTTCATTTTGGAAATCTGATTCATTTATACGAGTTGAAATCCTTGGGTCAAATTCAATTTCTCAACATTTTACTTTTAAATGGTTTAGATTCATACAAACACATTTATATCATCTTTAATCCCTAGTTTCAAATCATATGATTCAATTTCAAATATTGAATTCAAATTTAAATCGAATTATTTAAATTTTCAAAACTCAATTAAGTTATTCAAAATAACTTTTATCTTTGAAATTCTATTTCAAAAGCTTTTCATTTTAAACCCAAATTTTCTAATTTCAAAATCAATTGAAATTAAAATTTCAATTTCAAAAACATCAGATTTAAATTATCTGTGACTTAACCGATTTCCACGTGAAATCCATTTTTGTGTGTGTATAAGTGTGGTCCAGGGGTTTCACACAATAGTGCACAACATCAATCATCACAGATATAACGATAAGCGGTATAATCGATAACGCTTATCTTCATTCACAGATTCATAGATAAGATAAATTTATCAGTCACCAAGATTCACTATTACAATTCGATGTGGGTTTCAGATAACCAACTGAAATCCGACTCCCTGTCGCATCGAAATTCAAATGCCGTTTTACGGGTCAAGGGTTTCATATTCACATAGTAATATATCACAGAAACAGAAATCATAAATCACAACATAATTCAGAATGTATCACAAAGCATCACAAATCAGATAGGACAATCAATTCAAGGCATCTCATACAATACAATCATTCATAAGTAGGGTCAAGCATTCAAAAATCATTTATAAACAGGATTTATTTATTATTTAATCCTAATCAATTCAATTAATTTCCAGCTAAATTAATTACTTATGAATTAATTATCCAATCCTGATTTATTTATTACAAATCATTTGTTACCAATTTATCTAATGATTTTTCTTAAATTAATTTACTAAATTAATTAACTTTAATTAAATCAAAATATCCAAAATTAAATTCAATAAGTGATTAATCCTTAATTACCTTCACTTAGTAATTACATTTAACAATATATAATTGATTATCTAAATGTAATTAACCTGATTAATTATTACAATTAATCACTTTAATAAATACTTAAAAAAATCCTTAGTTAATTATCCTCGTTAACTAATAACATTTCTTAACTTTCTTCTTAATAAATCTCTAGTTCTAAATTAATCTAAACTATTGATGTATAAAATAAATAAGTCGTTCTTAATTATCTTATAAATTAAATCACTTAAATATATTAATTATTCTAAGATAATCCATTTACTTTATTAATGACTTCATTAAAATGGAGTTAAACATTACATTTCAAATTTAGATTCAATTTCCAATTTAAAATTTAAATTCAAGTTACCACTTAACTACTTAACATTTTCAAGTCATTAAAACAATTTTAACTTTGCAAACTTCATTCCCAAACTAAACTCCAACACTGAACTTAAGTTTATCTTTTAACTTTGATTTAAAGCTCAATTTAGCTTTGGTTTATAAATTAACAATCCAATTGTTAAAAATCTAGAACACGATAGGCTCTGTTTACGCTGTACCAAACTTACCCTAGTCTCTCCTATTCATGCTTCGAGCCTGCCACCAAAATCTTCGAGCAGAACCCAAAGTAACTCGAGCGAAAACTCGAGTTCAAATCCAGACACGCCAACATCGCCACCATCGCCGTGCACGTACACAGTGCCATGGCGAACCTCCATCGCCTGAGTCGATCGCCAACAAATCGACCATCTCCCACTCGTTCGATCCCAGCACCCCACATCTTCGATAGTACACGAAAACGAAAATCCACAGTTCGACGTTCCGATCGAATAAAGCTCTGACCAACTTCTTTCTCGTTCCGGCGATACGAACCACCAGCGACCACGAAAACCTGTCTAGAGCTTCCTCACACCCACACGCAAAGTTTCCCCCTGGACCGATCGATCTTGATCGATCATCGACGCCGCATTAACCTGGAACCCACAGTCGACCAAAACGTATTGTCGAACCCTAGTTCGACGCCGCGCCTCCTCCACGTTACTTTAAAAATTCATTCAACATTTTTCCCATGATCTACAACCCCCAAGCTACCCTCCACCTTGACCACATCGAGAATAAGCCTGCCGATCAACGGCAATAGACAAAAATGCACTTTCCGTTCAATTTGAAATATCTCAGTGTATATAGACTTAAAAATCTCAAATTGGTTATCAAAATTCATAATATTCAAGTGTGAATCCAAACATATAACTGCAATTTAAAATCTTGATACTTGGATTTTTTGATAAAAATTTGTTTATCACTGTAATTTTCAAAATTTAAATATTCATTCCATAAAAACATTGGAAACTATTTTTAAAATTTGTATTACACTGTCATGATAATTTTTCATTTAGAGATCCGTGCTTAATTCTTTTTACAGTTTTAAGATATGATGATTTTTTTTTCGTTCTTTGTCAACATGTTATTGAAACAGAGATTTGTTGTTTTCCTTTCTCTGTCTCCCTTTTTCATATACAAGCATGCTCAGATACACACATACATATATTCATACATGCAGAACAACATCCACTATTTTACTTTAAAGATCAATCACAAGATCAAGGCATAAGTATAGATTCAGGTCAAGTTTGCTCACAGGCAACGAAGTATTTAAGGTGGAAAATTTGCTCACCTGTCATGTTCCAGAAAAGAAGGACAGAGAAAGAACAGAGAAGCTTGGAAATTTTCAAGTTGAAACCTTTCTCTGATCTCTAGTTTAAATTTGTTTTAAATTTTCAAATTTGCTTTATTTCCAGGCTGTAGACTTTACTCTTGAACTCTGAATTACTTGAAGTCTGATGATTTGCAAATTTGAAGCTGAATTTGGTCATGGAAAACCTTGCCTTGGGAATGCTTCAGGAATTTCAGAGTTGAATTTGTTAGAGTTTGGTTTAAATTTAAGAAGATGAGACCACTTTAAATTTTCTCAACTTTGAAGATGAACGAATTGATATGAGGAAGGCTTTGATAAAGAAAATGAGTTCACTGGGTATTCATTTTGTACAGGTTGAGGTGTATTTGTACAAAGTGATAAAATTTGTTTAGTACAATACAAAGCAGAGTTATAATAATTTTTTCTTTGTTTTATCAACAAGATCTCGGCTGAGGAGATATAGCATTAATTGCTAGAGTCCTTTATGTTTCATATTATCTTTTTACATTGTGTACTTTATGTTTCTACTTATCCTATTTATAAAGATATTTTGTTTACTTCATGTTTGAATATACACTTGTTGACTTCGGCTGTACATGTATTTTTCTTGTTTTGTTTTCACACTTGCTTCGTTTGTTTATACTTATCCTTTGTTCATATGTAAATGTATTTTGTTCCTTTACTTTTGCTTTGTAATTTCTATTTTACAAAGTTCACTAACATTTGTTTAAATTTGTCTATGTGTATTTTATTTCATTTATTTATTTGTCAAATTTAACATTTATTCAACTCACATACTAATTGTCTTGTATATCAACACATACATATTTTTATACTTTATTTTGTATGTACAATTTGTTATTATTTTAATTTTACTTATATATATTTATTTCTATTTCAATCATTTATTTATTTTTTATCCGTTTATGTTATCACTTTTATATCGTATATATATATATATATATTCACACATATATACAATATTAACACATATTTATAAATGTAAATGATTTATACCAAATCTATTTGGATTCGGGAAAACTCGCTTCCATTTAATCGATAAATTTCATAGTTTTATTCAAAAATTAATTTAATTATAAATTTAAATTAAATTAAAATCTGGGGTCGTTACAAACTTCCCCCCTTAAAAGAATTTCGTCCTCGAAATTCGCAGGCATGAAAACAACACAGAGATAGACGGATGAAGAATGTTTCATCTAATCAAACTGAATATCTATTCTGCATTTGGCTTACCAAATCAGAATATCGATAATAGATACAAGAACGAATTTGTTTAACACTTCACAAAATACTAGGGCTATCCAGATCTATGAAATATGCAGTGGCATTGGTTAGTTCGAAGGGATAACTAACCATTCGTAGAATATATCCGGACCCAAAGAATAGATAGATATATGGATTCGATTTCAAAACTTTTAGTTTAGAAACTAAATTATACCTATCAACTATAACAATCAAAGCAACCAATGCAATCAATTCATCCATACAAATAAGTCTGGCCTATCTGGAGTTTATGTCCCATTTTAATATATATCGAATCTTCTTCCTGGATCTACCAGAAATCATCGAAGAATTGAGAAAAGATGCTGAACAAAAGAGATTGATAGAAAAAAGATTAATTCCTTGTTGTTACAGAGTATTGACCATTTATAGTCGTATTTCCCTGTCCCCTATCTCGTCCTCTTCTTGCACTCATACTCACTATCAGTGGATAGCAAGAGAATTTACTGAGGCATACAGACGGATATCTTAGGAATTACTCATTCTAGAGTTTACTTCACTCTATCTCTAATGAGCTACTTAACGTGTTATACTCCTGAGCTAAAGTTCAACCTTAGCTCTGATACCACTTGTAACGTCTCGGATTTTCGCGGAGAAGTGGTCACCGGTAGGCTTTGCAACCATCCCAGTCCCACCGTGGCTTACATTGGCACCTCGCATTTACTTTTACGGCCAGCCTCTCGACTGTCACGGCCTTCGCCTAACCAACCCATCCCTCTCAGGGACATGTAGGGGTAAGAGTCTCCCGTTCGCCACCAAACCGCGAAGCGAGAACCCCCTATCATGCTGTAATATAGCAAATGCGATCCATATACGACGTATCACTATTCGGAATGGGTTATATGACACAGATGTCTTTTCCCGGCTAACCCGAATAGTGAGCGCAATATTCAAAAACAAATGGATAATGGGATTTCAATCAAGTCACAATTTAAACCCAAACTTTCTCTTTCAAATGGTTAAACAATTTCCATTTTAATCTTTTTTAAACAAAAAGATTTAAATCACAAAGTTCACTTAATTTCATAAAGATTCATTTACAGATTTTCCAAATCGATTTCCATTTCAATTTAATTAATTCGTTGAATCTTTAAATCAAAGATTTAACAAATAGCTTTCAAAACAATTTCATTTCGAATGGTTTAACAAAACATCATTTTAAATTTGTTAAAAATAAACAGATTTAATTCATAGCTTTCGAAAAGAATTCATTTATAACTTGGAAAACCATTTTTCAATTAAATCTTGAAATTCCTTTACCTAAATTGGAATTTCATTTCTTATCTGAAAGCTTTTATCATTTTTAAAACAAACAGTTTTCATTTTGGAAATCTGATTCATTTATACGAGTTGAAATCCTTGGGTCAAATTCAATTTCTCAACATTTTACTTTTAAATGGTTTAGATTCATACAAACACATTTATATCATCTTTAATCCCTAGTTTCAAATCATATGATTCAATTTCAAATATTGAATTCAAATTTAAATCGAATTATTTAAATTTTCAAAACTCAATTAAGTTATTCAAAATAACTTTTATCTTTGAAATTCTATTTCAAAAGCTTTTCATTTTAAACCCAAATTTTCTAATTTCAAAATCAATTGAAATTAAAATTTTAATTTCAAAAACATCAGATTTAAATTATCTGTGACTTAACCGATTTCCACGTGAAATCCATTTTTGTGTGTGTATAAGTGTGGTCCAGGGGTTTCACACAATAGTGCACAACATCAATCATCACAGATATATCGATAAGCGGTATAATCGATAACGCTTATCTTCATTCACAGATTCATAGATAAGATAAATTTATCAGTCACCAAGATTCACTATTACAATTCGATGTGGGTTTCAGATAACCAACTGAAATCCGACTCCCTGTCGCATCGAAATTCAAATGCCGTTTTACGGGTCAAGGGTTTCATATTCACATAGTAATATATCACAGAAACAGAAATCATAAATCACAACATAATTCAGAATGTATCACAAAGCATCACAAATCAGATAGGACAATCAATTCAAGGCATCTCATACAATACAATCATTCATAAGTAGGGTCAAGCATTCAAAAATCATTTATAAACAGGATTTATTTATTATTTAATCCTAATCAATTCAATTAATTTCCAGCTAAATTAATTACTTATGAATTAATTATCCAATCCTGATTTATTTATTACAAATCATTTGTTACCAATTTATCTAATGATTTTTCTTAAATTAATTTACTAAATTAATTAACTTTAATTAAATCAAAATATCCAAAATTAAATTCAATAAGTGATTAATCCTTAATTACCTTCACTTAGTAATTACATTTAACAATATATAATTGATTATCTAAATGTAATTAACCTGATTAATTATTACAATTAATCACTTTAATAAATACTTAAAAAAATCCTTAGTTAATTATCTTCGTTAACTAATAACATTTCTTAACTTTCTTCTTAATAAATCTCTAGTTCTAAATTAATCTAAACTATTGATGTATAAAATAAATAAGTCGTTCTTAATTATCTTATAAATTAAATCACTTAAATATATTAATTATTCTAAGATAATCCATTTACTTTATTAATGACTTCATTAAAATGGAGTTAAACATTACATTTCAAATTTAGATTCAATTTCCAATTTAAAATTTAAATTCAAGTTACCACTTAACTACTTAACATTTTCAAGTCATTAAAACAATTTTAACTTTGCAAACTTCATTCCCAAACTAAACTCCAACACTGAACTTAAGTTTATCTTTTAACTTTGATTTAAAGCTCAATTTAGCTTTGGTTTATAAATTAACAATCCAATTGTTAAAAATCTAGAACACGATAGGCTCTGTTTACGCTGTACCAAACTTACCCTAGTCTCTCCTATTCATGCTTCGAGCCTGCCACCAAAATCTTCGAGCAGAACCCAAAGTAACTCGAGCGAAAACTCGAGTTCAAATCCAGACACGCCAACATCGCCACCATCGCCGTGCACGTACACAGTGCCATGGCGAACCTCCATCGCCTGAGTCGATCGCCAACAAATCGACCATCTCCCACTCGTTCGATCCCAGCACCCCACATCTTCGATAGTACACGAAAACGAAAATCCACAGTTCGACGTTCCGATCGAATAAAGCTCTGACCAACTTCTTTCTCGTTCCGGCGATACGAACCACCAGCGACCACGAAAACCTGTCTAGAGCTTCCTCACACCCACACGCAAAGTTTCCCCCTGGACCGATCGATCTCGATCGATCATCGACGCCGCATTAACCTGGAACCCACAGTCGACCAAAACGTATTGTCGAACCCTAGTTCGACGTCGCGCCTCCTCCATGTTACTTTAAAAATTCATTCAACATTTTTCCCATGATCTACAACCCCCAAGCTACCCTCCACCTTGACCACATCGAGAATAAGCCTGCCGATCAACGGCAATAGACAAAAGTGCACTTTCCGTTCAATTTGAAATATCTCAGTGTATATAGACTTAAAAATCTCAAATTGGTTATCAAAATTCATAATATTCAAGTGTGAATCCAAACATATAACTGCAATTTAAAATCTTGATACTTGGATTTTTTGATAAAATTTTGTTTATCACTGTAATTTTCAAAATTTAAATATTCATTCCATAAAAACATTGGAAACTATTTTTAAAATTTGTATTACACTGTCATGATAATTTTTCATTTAGAGATCCGTGCTTAATTCTTTTTACAGTTTTAAGATATGATGATTTTTTTTTCGTTCTTTGTCAACATGTTATTGAAACAGAGATTTGTTGTTTTCCTTTCTCTGTCTCCCTTTTTCATATACAAGCATGCTCAGATACACACATACATATATTCATACATGCAGAACAACATCCACTATTTTACTTTAAAGATCAATCACAAGATCAAGGCATAAGTATAGATTCAGGTCAAGTTTGCTCACAGGCAACGAAGTATTTAAGGTGGAAAATTTGCTCACCTGTCATGTTCCAGAAAAGAAGGACAGAGAAAGAACAGAGAAGCTTGGAAATTTTCAAGTTGAAACCTTTCTCTGATCTCTAGTTTGAATTTGTTTTAAATTTTCAAATTTGCTTTATTTCCAGGCTGTAGACTTTACTCTTGAACTCTGAATTACTTGAAGTCTGATGATTTGCAAATTTGAAGCTGAATTTGGTCATGGAAAACCTTGCCTTGGGAATGCTTCAGGAATTTCAGAGTTGAATTTGTTAGAGTTTGGTTTAAATTTAAGAAGATGAGACCACTTTAAATTTTCTCAACTTTGAAGATGAACGAATTGATATGAGGAAGGCTTTGATAAAGAAAATGAGTTCACTGGGTATTCATTTTGTACAGGTTGAGGTGTATTTGTACAAAGTGATAAAATTTGTTTAGTACAATACAAAGCAGAGTTATAATAATTTTTTCTTTGTTTTATCAACAAGATCTCGGCTGAGGAGATATAGCATTAATTGCTAGAGTCCTTTATGTTTCATATTATCTTTTTACATTGTGTACTTTATGTTTCTACTTATCCTATTTATAAAGATATTTTGTTTACTTCATGTTTGAATATACACTTGTTGACTTCGGCTGTACATGTATTTTTCTTGTTTTGTTTTCACACTTGCTTCGTTTGTTTATACTTATCCTTTGTTCATATGTAAATGTATTTTGTTCCTTTACTTTTGCTTTGTAATTTCTATTTTACAAAGTTCACTAACATTTGTTTAAATTTGTCTATGTGTATTTTATTTCATTTATTTATTTGTCAAATTTAACATTTATTCAACTCACATACTAATTGTCTTGTATATCAACACATACATATTTTTATACTTTATTTTGTATGTACAATTTGTTATTATTTTAATTTTACTTATATATATTTATTTCTATTTCAATCATTTATTTATTTTTTATCCGTTTATGTTATCACTTTTATATCGTATATATATATATATATATATATATATATATATATATATATATATATATTCACACATATATACAATATTAACACATATTTATAAATGTAAATGATTTATACCAAATCTATTTGGATTCGGGAAAACTCGCTTCCATTTAATCGATAAATTTCATAGTTTTATTCAAAAATTAATTTAATTATAAATTTAAATTAAATTAAAATCTGGGGTCGTTACAGAGAGTGTAACGACCCGTAAATTTTCGATAATTAAAATAGTTAATTTAATAAGATTTTATGATTTAATGTTGGAAGAATTAAAAATTTGAAATTTATTTATTAATAATAATAACTAGAGTGAATTGCAACAATATTTATCTAAGTTAATTATTAATGAATTGAATGAAATTCCAATCAAATTGAAATGACTTAAATGTTATAACTTGGTTATGAAGGGAATCTGATTATTATTATATAGGTAATTGTGACACTTGTTGTAAATGATAAACTTATAAGTGTTATTAAAAGTTAATGGTGTTAATTATTATAAATTACATGTTTATTTAGTCAGTCGAATTGAATTTGGAAACCTATTGCAATTGAAATGAAATTTTATATATTAACTGGGTTTATAATCAATAACTGGAGTTGAATAACAAATGTTGGATACACTGGATGTGAATAAAGTAATTGAGTGATAACTAAAATTACATTAAAATCTATTATTGAAATTTGTTGAATATTGAACAATTAATTTGTTTAAAATTAATATTGGAAATTAATTGAATAATTGAATAACGAGAATTGAATAACTGTTTAATGGGAATGGTTGTTCTATAATTTGAAGTTGTTTCAAAAGTTAAATTTTGAATTTAATATGATTAATTTGATATTGAAATTTAATATATGAAAATAGAGTGAATAACTGAAATTTGATTTAGGATGATTCAAATTGGTTTCCAAAGTGAATATAAGTTATATTGGATTATAATAGAGTTAATAAGATTTTAAAATTGGAATTTTAAGAAATTCTGTAAATTTTGAAAATTCGTCGATTTAATCGACGAGTAAAAATAGCCTTCCGAAGCACGGTCTCGGAATTCGACAAAACCAATTCCAGTGGATCCGTAATAGTGTGTTATTATCGGATTTCAAATTCTGTAGCGTTTGGAGTTATCGTTTTATCGTACGGGTTAGAAACGCGTTGAACTAAATATCGAAAATTTAATATTTTAATTCGATTCGAAAAGCTATCTTCCACATACGATCAAATTAGCCTCCGAAACACGTTCCATTGTGTTCAGAATGCGGGTAAAACATTACAAACGCCAGGCGGCACGTCTCGTTTGGAGTTCGTTTGAAAAAGCTTGAATTTTGGAAAATAATATTTTAATAATATTCTATACGTATATATTCACGTTCGTATCAGAGAAACCCTAGCTTCTCTCGCAGCCGCCTCTATTCGTCTAATGGCTGAAATCTCTCGAGACTTTCCCCCTTAATAAATCGAAATCCATCAACTATTAGTAAATATTTCCAACTAGGAAATTGTAGATCTTAGCGAGATCTACGAGATCCATAGGTGGACTGTGTCGCGGCGCCACGAGGAAGGAGGAATCGAAGCCTAAAGCATCGCCGTTCGATCGCGTTTTTCGAGACAAGGAGACGACCGAGTTCTCCGTGGTCGTGGCCGAAGGTGAGGCTCGTTGAGGACTTTCGTTTGCCAGTGTTCGATCGTATCCTGGAGCATCGTGGTGCACGCGTCAATCGAGGGTAGAACGGTAGTTTGGGTTCGTGTGCGTTATAGCCTGGGCGAACGAGTGATGGAGGAAGAAGCATATCTGCGGCCCTGATTTTCTTGTTTGCATATGGGCGGCTGATCTCGTTTGGTATTGTAAATGGAAAATAAGAAAAATAATTTTATTATATAATACATATTCAAACTTTAAACTATGTAACTTTGTCATACTTTATCAGAATTTGACGAAACGTTTTGCGTTGGAATCGTGGAGATGAGCTCTATGTCATGGAATTGATTTGGGAACGTTTAGAGCTAACAAAAATTTCAGGTTAAAACGAACGTCGTTCGATTTGATTTGAAATTGAAAAATCAAGGTGAGTGTTTTATAACGCTCACAACGTACTAGAATATCCTGATATTGGTTAAATTTTATATTATGAAATGATGTGATTTTTATTAGTCGTTGTTGATAAAATTTAACTATCATCTAGATTGTCATTGAATTTAATGTTAGAAATTAAAATTGACAGTCAGATTAGATTTGGAATTTAATCGAAAATAAATTACCGAACATTTATAACTATGAAATTCTGTGAATTATATTGTCTGTTTGGATGATTGGTTGCGATGGATGCTATTGATTGATATTTGAAATGTTTGGATGTTTATTTGTTTGTATATATCCTGTCATCACCCTGCTTATTATTTACAGTTGTAAACTGAATCATTTCGAATAAATTGAGAAATAGGTTGAAATGATATATACCTATGACACCATGATTTGGATTGAATTGATATATATATATATATATCCCTGAAATTAAGTGAAATAATTGATCACTTGGCTGTAGGATAGAAAATTATATACGGACACCGGATTGGTTAAATTTAATGATTTAAAAATTTCTGATTGGAATTTATTGGAATGATTTTGATTTAAAAGAAATGAAACCCAAATTTACTAAAAATAGAATTTTCTTTCGAACTTGAGTTCAGAATGTTGAAATTTAAAATGTGGTAAATAAAACGTTTAAATAATTGAGTTGGGATTTTTAAGTTATAATCGAATTATGATTTAAATTTCAGAAATTGATTTGATTCAAAGGATGAGACTTTTATTCAAACTTCGAACTTTACCAAGTAAAAGTATTTGGAAATTTGGATTTCAAATTGGATATTGAAGGTTAACTTGATTTAAATGTTGTGAGTCGATATATGAAGATTGAGCTAGAAATTGGTATGAATTGAAATTGAATTTAATTGGATTTGAAAATGGAATTGAATAAATTTGAAATCGAAGTCGGAATTGATTTGGATTGAAATCGAGATTGAATCGACTGAATGGAAAATTGAAATGTGATTCAGATTGGGAAATTGGAATTTAAATGATTTGATTTTGAAACTATTTTATATTAAACTATTTTAACCTATATTAACTATATTAAATTATTTCAAACTATCTAAAACCATGTTAACTTATTTTAATCTAACTTAAATCTCGTTAATCCAATTTAATTTATTTTAAACTAATTAACCTATTTTAATTTATTTAAATCTATTTAATATATTTTAAAGATATTTAACCTATTTAATTATATTTAATCTATTTTAAATCTATTTAACTATATTAAATCAATTTAAAACTATTTTGAAATCTATCTTTAATATTTTAGAGTATTTTAACTATTTTTAATTATTTAATCTATTTTCCAAAAATTCAAGCTGGTCAATAAGGTGAAATGTTTATATTTAAATTGTGGATTTAAATACGAATTTGGTTAAATTGAGGTTATAACCTAAATTGAGATTCGAAACGATTTTGAAACCAAAAATGAGATATTGAGGCGAAAATGATTTTTGAAATGGAATCGTATATTTTTGATTAGATACGATGATTTTGAAATGGATTTAATTTTGAAGCGAACATGATATTTTGATATCAATTATGAATTGATTTTGAAAATGTAAAAGAACCATCCGGTGTGAAATAAGCGTTCGGTTGTTAAAGAGACCGTGATTGAATATGGGCATACTCTTTGTCGATACCGAAAACCACTTTAACAACTATGTACGTGGTGGAGATTCCAGAAATGAAGTAGGATGGTTTGATAAACGATCCTGTATATGGTATGACGTGACCCTGACTCCCGTGAGTCAGCTTAGATGTGACTAAAATCAGGAGCTATACCGGGACAATGTGAGGTCATTCCTCTTATCGGGCACATTTCTTCGATACCATTCTATTGCTTTTGTGATTCAATTTGGTGGCCACCCCTCATTTTTTGGGAGTGTGTCCGAGGTGGGCGGTAGTAGCTGTTATGCATCACCACTAGTCCGGGAGTGCAATTGGTATATCTACCATGGCATCTCCTCGTGTGCCGTGTTCACATGCCCTAGAGCGCCTTCTACGAGTTTGTTTTGTACCATACCTATGGGGTACCCGCTGCGTAAACCTCTCGAAGGAGCGTACGGTACTGTATAGACTATGGGAATATAAAAATGTGTTAAGGGGGATATGGGTAACGCCTTAACGCTATTTTAATAGTTTACTTTACTATAGACATATTATAATAGCGTATTGTACTACATAGTAGATAGTTTAACGGATCCTTAAGAGATGGAAAACCCGTAACATCTCTTGAGTTATTGCACGCACGTCAACACTGGATAGGAGATGTCAAACCCCGTAAACATCTCTGACGCTGTTACACCCATATTTATATACGATTGATTTAACTTACATAAGGATATTTTAGTCCTGACTCGAGTGTTTTGTCCTTTCATTACGCTCGGGTCAGTCTTGAGTTTTTTAGCTTATTGAAGATCTATTCTGGAGGACGAAGACGAAGATTTGGTAAACTATTACTATTATTATCCATGCATCATGTTGTCTGCTGCATTATTTTATTTGTTCTGTTGTATATGTATAACTCTGATAAATGATGTATAAATGATGTATAAATGATAATCAAAAGTATATTAAACAGCTTCATGAACTATTTATTTGATTATTATATTTTATCTTTCCGTTGCGAGATTCTGTGTTTGTTTCTTGTTCCTTTTCTCTTCTTTTCTTATTTACCCCATTAACCATCCTCCCTTTTGAATGGTTTGAGTTGACATGTGTGTTTGATTGTCGATTATAACTGTCCAAAACGGTGGGTCGTTACATAAACTCAAATTAGTTTAGAATTTTATAAATAGGCTAGCTTGTATAAGAGTCATTGTAAGATGTATGGAAAAATATTATTTTTCTAGGGTTTTGGAGATTGAGATTTCCTCTCAGTATTAGAGTTTATTCTTGTAATCTTTTGGTGAATTAATAAGGATTTTGTTTGGATGAATTGTTTATCTTTTGTTTTTCTTCACTTCTTGCCTCTCCTCAAATCTAATTATTTAGGAATCTTTGAGATAATCCTAATAGTTAGTATCGGAGCCTACTATATAATTTTTTTGAAGAGATTTTGGTTATGGAGAAGATAGGTATTAGAAAACTTATCGGGAGAAATTGAGAGTTATGGAAAGCAAAGATGGAGGATTTTCTATATCTCAATGCTCTTCATCAACCATTGAAGAACAAAAGGGAGAAACCTAGTAACGTATATGAAGCAAAATGGGAGACTTTGGATAAGAAGGATGGACAATATGGTGTTTCATATTATTGCTAATGAAACATCGGCTTATTAAATATGGAATAAATTAGAAGGAATTTATGCTAAGAAATCTGCACCAAACAAAGAAGACTGGTAAATCTGAAGTTTAAGGAAATTAAGTCAATTAGAGAGCATCTCGATGATTTTCATGCAATTGCAAATCAATTAGCGGCTATGATTTACAAGATGAATGATGGGACAAAAGCCTTGATATTGATAATATATTTATCGAAAAGTTGGAAAATGCTTATGGTTGCATTAAACTCAAATTCGAATGGTGTTGTTTCAATGAGATCGGTAGTTTGTAGCTTGCTTAATGAGGATATGCGAAGGATGAATCTAATAGAAGAAAAAGCTAATTAAGAAAAGGAAAAAGAAAACCACATTGAAGAAGTGCATCTTGCAAGAAGGGGTAACCGTCCGAACATGGAAAGACGATTAAATAAATTAAACATGGAGAGAGATTTCATTTGTTAAAGGGATTTCATTTGTTATTACTATGAAAAATCTTGTCAGCGACTAAAATTTTATAATAAGCTTAAAAATGACAAAGAGAAGATGAAGGCATTGTGTGACGACCCACATTCGGAAGGTTTAAATCGATAATAATCCACACATGCCCGACTTAAACAATCCGAAACGTAGATTATCAATGGGGTTAAGTAAGAAATATAAGAAGAGAAAAAGAAAACAAAACATAGAATCTCAGAGTAGAAACGATAAAATGTAATAATCAAATAAACAATTCATGAAGCTGTTTATTATACATTTGATTTTAATATATACACATTTATCAGAGTTATATAAATACATCAAAAATAAATAATCAATACAGCAGAATAGCATGATGCAGGGGTTAATAATAATAGCAATATACCAAAACTCTGTCTTCGTCCTCCAGAGAATAATCTTCAATACGTTGAAAAAACTCAGGACTGACCCGACCGTAATGAAAAGACCCTCGAGTTAGGACTAAAATACTCTTATGTAAGTCAAATCAATATCACAAATATATTTTTTTCCTTTTTTTCTAATCTATTTCATATAAATTCATTGGTGAATCATTTATAAAATTATTCCACTTAACCTTGCTTAAGTTAAATTTTTTTTAATTCCACTTAGTACATTCTCTCTTTTATTATACTAACATCATTTATAAATTATCTAAGTCTATTATAAATATTTTATACAACACAACTCACTTTTATTATTATTACTTCATATCTTAAGTTATTATTAACTCATCGATTCACTTCTTTATTCAAATTCATATTATTAATTTACTAAAGTAAAATTTTATTTTATAACTCAATTCATATTAATAAATATATTTTTACTTCCACGATCAATTCATTTAACCTCTCTTAAATTAACTTCAATTTATAATTTATTCCAATAACTTATTCCATATTATATTAGTTAACATTCGTGTGACGCCCCACCTCAATACCCACGCTAGCCAAGAACACTACGGTGTAGTGCTGTCAACTAGCACGGAGAATAAGGCTGTTGAGGAGCGACCATCTATGTAATTGCTTTGTGCGAGCACCGATATGTCAGATAATAAAACATTGCATTTCAATTTTTAGAGGAATACCGACATACCGATACAAACTCAAAGCTACTACACAGTGGCTATAATAGTTTAGGACAATAGATATAAAAATAACACAGATAGACATAAATGCGGAATAAAGATGGAACGAAAAGTCTCATATATACAATAACTGATATCAGTTACAATACATTTGACACAATACAAATGATACAACTACAACTGTCGACTCAAGAAGTTACATATACAAGTACATTATCGACTAATATACATGAATACATTATCATCTTAAAACAAACACACTGACTACTACAACAAGACGAAGACCACATCAAATGATATAAATAGTCTTCATAGCTCTAGCAGCAACCCAAGCTAAAAATCTACAACCAGAAAATACTCGGTCTGACCCGAGTATTACATTCAAAAGAAAATAATACCCGGATCAGTCTAATTCAAACCAGTTTATTAGTGCATATAGGCAGTAATAATTTAAATAGACGACAGTCACAATAATTCCCGTCTATCCGATTCTTTAACCAAAGAAACCGGATGACGGTCAATATAACACTTAACAGTGTTTAACAAAAATCAGCAGATTTAAATCATCAACAGAGATAAATAAACAATTTATCAAATTGACTAAATCAATTCAAAACTGTCAATTCTGGGAGGCTGCAGTGCACGCACGCGTGCACTGCCTCGCCACCACCGAATATAAAGTCACCACCACAATGAAACTGCAGTGGCAAACAAGTAGGAATTCAAATGTGAAATGGAGAACATCATTGCAAGTGCAACAGGTAGAAGATGATGCAGTGAAGCCAATATGGCAAATAATGATGAAGCATATAAGTGCAGGCAACGAAAATAAACAAAGATGAATGAAACTGATCAAGCAAGTGCAGCAGGTACAAAGGCCCGACGACCAAGTGCACAAAACAATTTCAAGTGAAGGCCAATGAAATCAAGTACACATGAACTACAAGTGAACATGTTAATCTTCGAATGGTCATACAATTATATACATACATGAATGTATGTATACAATGCAACAGTAAACCTGATAGCAGTTACACACAGGAAAGCAGTGAAATGGGCAAAAATATCAAGTCTGGAAAGCAAGAATGCCCAGGCTCAACAAAGATGTACACAGTGAAGTGTGGTACACATGAAGCAAGATGACTGTACGAACTATATACAAAAGAGAATATGCTATGTAGTGAAGCAAAACAGGTCAAGGATGAATGAAGTCAGGGATCAAAGATCAAACATGCAACTACAACACAACTACACAATATAGGAATGAATAAAATCAAGTCCAGATACTCAAAGGCAACAGACTCAAGTGACCAGAGTAGCTCAAGTTCAAGTAAATACATATAACCACATCAAACTGCAGCAGTGACTAAGTGAACAAGATGAAGACAGAAACAACATGCACCATTTCAAATACATGAAGACCATATTCAAGTGCATAGGTAGATCGAATACCCCATTGAAAATATAGTCACTAACAGGTACAACAAAGTGTACCAGAGAGACCAGTGAACAAGGCACAGTGCGGTTTCAATGCTGCAAGGCTCAAGTATACATGAATACACATATAAGGTGACACAACGGTATGTTGAAGCACCGGAGTTACAAAACTCGAAGTCAAGTGATCAAGTGCAACTACAAGGTGGATACAGGAAGGCCACAGTAATCAGGTTATATAAAGTGAAGTACAACCACTACATCGGAATATGAGATTAATCAAAGTGGAAGCCGAAGTCAAATAGATCGAACAACAATTAACAGCAGTTACAGGTGACTCAGGCAAATGTGCAGAGGCATCAACATCTACCGGGGCAACATAATGAAACTGTGGACAGGGACAAGGCTACAGCTCAAACCCCATGTGCAAATTGAAATAGGCAGCAACATGGTTGACAAAGGCAACTGGGTTGAAATGCAACCTTAAAAAGAATCACAAATATTGGCACAAAACAGAACTGGCAAGCAAAAGGAACAAGGGTAACCACTAACACACATATACACCCATAAATACATGGGTATATATGGCATATACAAGTGGACCAATTCAGTAGCCAGGACAATGTATTAATAACAGTGCAAGCTACAACTTCAAGTAAAGCCAATACACAACAACTACGAGATGCCAACTACAAAGTTTTAAAACCATGGTCATCAAAAATTCAAGTCAAACCGAGGTCACTGGAAACAAAATAATACTACAGGGATGGACGGAAATGGTCAAGCAAACTGGAGTCAAAGCCGAGACCAAGACAACTAAAACAAAGTCGACTCCTTGGCAAACGAATTAACAATGTCAGAGAGACCAATTAACCCAGGTACAAGAAATCGAGCCATACAAAAACAAGCCAGGAGTCATAAAGTCACAGTAACTAGGAAATGCAATGTATACGGGGCTGTAAATCGATGACCTCAGACCATCAAGTTCAACGGTCGAACGTCATCAACCTAGGGATCCCACGGTCAAAACAAAATGCCCAAAGACATAAAGCAGCAGTAAAACGAACAAAATCGAACAATGCCGCGATAAATTAAACCACCAATTCAAAACAGTGACAGGCAACAGAGAATCAAACCCAACCACTAACAATGTCAGTGTCGAAGACAACGAAAACAATAAGCAGACGAGCCTAATCATTTGAATTAGATGTGAGTGCCGGGAACACTCACCTTAGCCACGAATGAAAGACGAAGCTGTAGCGATGAGGAAGAGGAACGAAGTTACGCCGAAGCCCAATCGAGCACGAGCACGTCGAAGCAGCCACGAGCAAGTTGAAGGAGTCATTGACGTTGGTGCCTTCGAGTTCCAGAAGCGAACGATTGAAGAAGCCCTAATTTTTGAAAGGAGGGACGAACGAAAATTGAGCAGCCATTATTTCCTTTGGATGGTTTTAGGTTTCGAATGAGGAAAGCCAAGAAAAGAAAAGGGGTCGGGCTTTCTTTTTACTGAACAAAGAGGGAATGGGGTTGAGTGATATCACGGCTTCAAACAATAGAACATGGGCCGAGTTTATTATTTAAACCCAATCGACACTAAACAAAATTGTTAAAGCTCGTTTAACATTTAGTTTAAAAAAAAGAATTCCAACTGCTTTTAAAAATATTCCAAATAGCGATTAACACAATTTTATCCCTGAATTTCAATTCGATTAAAATGCCAATAGCTATTAGCAACCAGATTAGATCGTCAAGTGGCGATAATTAATTGGGTACGAAATGTCGGGTTGTTACAATTCGATTTTTATTCAAACTACTCCTCTTGGAATTTAATTTTTTTTCTTTATCCAATCTTAAATCAAATCCAATTACTCATACTAATTTTTACTTACATTCATTTATTTTTATTCAATTTCTTACACACTTAAATTACATTTCATTTTAAAAATTCAAGTCCGTATCCATTTTTAATTCATTTTATAGCTCAAATGAATTTAATCCACTTTACTAATTTATCTAGTTTCATTTAATATCCAATTCAATTTATTAAGTTAAACTTCATTTCATTTTAATCTATTGCTCGTTTTATTTAATCTTATTTAAGTTAAACTTTTTTTTTCTTCTCTTATCATTCAAATTCAACAAATTTAAAATTTGTCTTAGCTTAATATTCTCAAATCTATAAATTATACAATTTATTCATTCAAAATTTCATTTTATCTAATTCATTTCAAATACATTTCCTTTTATTTAAGCTTCTTGAGTTAGACTTCATTTTATTTACTTCATTTCACTAACTACATTTAATTTAACAATGCTAAGCCAATTATTTTATTTGTATCTCAAATTCAAAATTTTCCATTGTTTGCTTAACCAAAATTTAACCATTTTGAATTTGGTTTATTTTCCTATTCAAATTTATAAGTTATTACTTATTACTTTTCTATACTATTTTAAATTTATAAGTTATAAACTCATTCCTTATATACTATTTTCAATTATAAGTTCAAAAATATTTTCATATATTTATTAAGTCATACTTTGAATATTTATCACATTCAAAACTTGTTTTAATTGAAAAATAAATTTCTTTTGGTAGCAATTTTCACTCAGCAACTCAAAAATGAACACTGGCGATGCTGTAGTCATCCCCAGAATTATTTCCCAGCGACCAAGTGAGTTTAATGCTTTTATTTCTTTCAAAAAAAACCTTTCAGCTAGTCAAAACACTTTCAAATGATACTATTATTAATTTTTAAGGCTTTGAAAAACACTTTTGGAAACAAAAGGATTTTAAATCTAAAATTCTCAATTTTTAAAATCATTTCTATATATAAGCTATATTATAAATATACTTATACAAATTTCCTTACCTTATTACCAAAATATTTCATTAATTTACAACTTGGTCATTTTAACCAATTCTTATTTAATTGATTTCAATTCAATTTAATTATCAAATGCTTCATAAAATAAAATTCACCTATTTTAATTCAACCAATAATCGATGATAATTACATATTATCATTTCCTAACCATAATTTCATTAAAAATTATCATTATATATATATAATATAATTCAGGAAAAATTATTTCATTTACCTGATTTTAAAACAATATTATGTCGACTTGGCTCGTTTAAGTGTTTAGAAACCCCTATCGATGACACGGCGTCCCACACATCGACCGGAATTCAAAAACAATTCAACGAATAAGTAAACACAACATAAAACAATTTATAACACTATCAAGTACGTTCTCTCATATATATACTCTCAACAAACTCATTCTAGGGTATTACTACCCTATCTCTAATGAGTCAAACCCCACAAATCCAAGGTTATCGCTAAACCTTCGCTTTGATACCAACTGTGACAACCCACATTTCGGAAGGTTTAAATCGACAATAATCCACACATGTCCGACTTAAACAATCCGAAACGTAGATAATCAATGGGGTTAAGTAAGAAAAATAAGAAGAGAAGAAGAAAACAAAACACAGAATTTCACAGCGGAAACGATAAAATATAATAATCAAATAAAAAATTCATGAAGCTGTTTACTATACATTTGATTATAATCTATACACATTTATCAGAGTTATATATACACATCAGGAATAAATAATTATTACAGCAGAATAGCATGATGCAGCGGATAATAATAATAGTAATATACCAAAACTCTGTCTTCGTTCTCCAGAGAATAGTCTTCAATACGCTGAAAAAACTCAGGACTGACCCGAGCGTAATGAAAAGACAAAACACTCGAGTCAGGACTAAAATACTCTTATGTAAGTCAAATCAATATCACAAATATGAGTGCAATAACTTAAGAGATGTTACGGGATTTTCCATCTCCTAAGGATCCGTTAAACTATTTATATATAATAGTATACGCTATAATAGATAATGTCTATCAGTAAAATAAATATCAAAATAGCGTTAAGGCTTTACATTGATCCACCTTAACACATTTGTACAGTTTTAAACCAAAGTCGTAATGGGCTCGTATAGGGATAAATATGACAAGGCACGAGAGGCAATGCCCAAGGTAGGATTCTACCAGTTTACCCTTTTTGGCTGGTCGTAACCCATCCATGGCCGACCGCGGCAATCAATCCAACCGACAAAAGGTGCACCCATCGAATACAAAATCACAATAGTAATACGAGGGATCAACGTCGCTAGAGGTAGCTAACCTCAATGGCCAGGCATAGGCTCCTATTTTAGTCATTTTAATTATAACATGAGTGTCAAGGCTATCCATCATCGTTCTCTTACTTAATTCCAGTAAATGTTCGCCAATTCAACCACTACATTCTAGATATCATCCACCGCGTACACAGTTGTCAAAGTGGTTCCAATATTGATAGAGAGTATGCCAATAAGAGGCTCCAGTCTCTTTAACAACCAAACGTTGTTTTACACACCGGCTGGTACTTTTATATTTCGAAAACAATTCATACTTGATATCAAAATATCATATTCGCTTCAAAATCAAATCCATTTCAAAATCATCATATTTACTCCAAAATCATATCCATTTCGAAATCATCATATTCGCTTCAAAAATCATATTTTAGTTCAAAATGTCAATTCAATTCGATATATCGATTTTACTTCAAAATTTGTTTCGAATAACAATTTAGGTTATAACTTCACTTTAACCCAATTCGTATTTAAATCTTAGATACAAATACAAACATTCCACCCTTTTGACCAGCTTGAATTTTTAGAAAATGGTTTAATTAGTTTTAAAATAATTAAATAGTTAAAATAGTTTAATAGAAAATAGTTTGAGTATTAAAAATGGTTCATATAGTAAAATAGTTTGAATAATCAAAATAATTTGAATATTTAAAGAATATAGATTTTAAACCGTTTATACTAAAAATATTCATTTAAAAATATTAATTTTAAAGTCAAATCGGTTCACTTTCCAGATTTCCCAAATCAAATCAGTTCCAATTTCCATTTCGATTTAATCGATTGAATTTCGATTTCAAGTCGAACTTTACTTCGATTCCAAATTAATTTCAATGCCAATTCCAAATTAATTTCAACTCCAATTCCAAATTAATTTAAAATTCCAATTCCAATCTCAAATTAATTTAAATTCCAATCTCAAATTTAAACTATTTCGATTCATATCAATTACGAGTTCGATTTCCAAAATAACGACTCAAAACACTTTAATCAAATTTTCCTTCAATATTCAATTTAAAAATCCAAACCTTCAAATATTTTCAAATTTCGAGCTCAATTTTGAAATATCGTTTTATATCACTTTTACTTAGCAATATTCTAAAGTTCGAATAAAAGTCCAATCTTTTAAAACAAATCAATTTTCTGAAATTCACATCATATTTATATTATAACTTAAAAATATCAACTTCGATTATTTAAATAATTTTGTTTCAAATTTAAATTTTAACATTCCGAGTTCCAATTCAAAAATAAATTGATTTCCATAAATTCGATTTTTTTTCTTTAAATCAAATCATTTAAATAATTTCAAATCAAGATTTTAAAATCATTTAATTTAACCAATCCGGTGTCCGTATATAATTCTCTATCCTATGGCCAAGTGAATCAATTATTTCAATTTAATTCCAAGGATGGATATATATCATTTCAATCCAAAATAAATGCCATATGTATATATCATTTCAACCTATTTCTTAATTTATTCAAAATAATTTGATTTACAGTTTTATATACTGTAAATAATATACAAGATGATAATAGGATATGTCGAAATAAATAAACATCCAAATATCAACCAATATCATCCATTACAACCAATCATCCAAACAGTCAATAAAATACACAACAATTTCATAATTATCAATATCGGGTATTTTACTGGCAATTAAATTCTAATTTAATTTAACTATCAATTCAAATCCTATCAGTAAATTCAAATGTCAATTTAATTGTCAATTAAATTTATCAAGCAATAATCAATAAATTCACTTCACGATATAATTCAACTACATAGAAAAAAATATTTTAGTACTTGTGAGCATATAAACACACACCATTTTATTTGAAACTGAAATTATTCCAGCTTCAAATAAATCACAATCTAACTCCAAGCTGTAGACGTCGTTGATACGGCTGCACTGCAACTCATTCCGCTCGAAACGAATCTCATATGGAGAAGATATGATTTAATTAATATCGATATAATTTAAATTTTAATAACACTAATTTACAAAATAAACTAAATAAATACAAAAAAACGCACGCTAGCTCTCTTCCTCTCCTCCTAGTTACGTACAGTGTCAGACACAACATGATCCTTCTCCTTAAGGCAAAAATCACGACTGCTTTGTAAACTTTTTTTTGCAATCGCCAGAGCACGCCGTCCCAGCCTAGCCGCCACCGTCTCCAGCCAAGTAGCCGCCGCCTCCTAGCTCCTTGCGTACGCCTAGATAAAGCTCAAAACCCAACCCTAGGCGAGATGAACTCCAGTAGATCCAACCCAGTCACCTCGATTCTTCCTACGCGCGGCTATGTCGCTCGACCTCGTTCCGCCTACAATAGTTCGCCTACACGCGATCGATTCTTTTTTTTTTCTTCATTCGATTCGTTTTTTCCTTTTTATTTTTAGAAGCCGTGATTCAAATAAGGGGGAGGGAGATAAAGTGGGGCGGCTAGGTACCACGTTGAAAATAAAAAAAAAGTAAATATATATTATTATATTTGAAAGTATCTAACGCAGTGGAATTAGTCTGGAGCCCTAGTTCGATCGTACGTGGAATATCGCTTTTCAAAATCAATTATTTTAATTAAATTTCTACGCGTTTCAAGCTCGCACGGCCAAACAACAAGTTCAATTGCTACGAAACTTGGAATCCTACAATAATTCACTATTACGGACCCGATGAAACTGGTTTTGTCAAAATCTGAGATAGTGGCCAAAGTGGCTATTTTTACATGTAAATTAAAATATAAATTTTCAATTTCTAATTGTTCACTTTTTAAATTCAATTTTAAAAGTAAACGATCTTCATTCGTATTTATATAAAATTTTGAATCAATCTCCAATGCCATTTTCATTCATATTAAATTCAAAATTCAATTATTCAAATAATTTCCAATATTAAATTTAAACAATTTAATTATCCAATAACTTACAACATCAATTTAAATAATTTAATTACCCGATACAACAATACTATAAATTCATTACATTTTATTTTTAACCAATTTTATTTAATAATTATATCAAATCCTATAATTTAAAAAGTTAAAAAAAATTACAGGTCGTTTGTGATGCCCCACCTCTATACCCACGCTAGCCAAGAACACTACGGTGTAATGCTATCAACTAGCATAGAGAATAAGGCTGTTGAGGAGCAACCATCCATGTAACTTCTTTGTGCGAGCACCGATATGTCAGATAGTATAGCATGTACTTCACTTAAGGAGGAAATCCGACATACCGATACAAACACAAAGCTATCACACAGTGGCTATATATAATCTTCGGAAACAAACATAGAAATAAACATAACATAAATCAGTCACAAACATCCATATCACAAAGGCGGAAAAAGATATGAATATATATATAACACATGAAAGTGTACATCAGAGTAGTGGTTAGAAAAATCCAGGATAATACAAAAGAATAGCAACACGTGCTATACAAAAGAATAAGTACACAACATAGAGTCTATATCTCAAATGTGTACATCCAAAAACTACTAATCTAAGTAGTTAGCCAAAAATCAGAATAATCCCTGAAGAGAGAAGTCAAGCAGAAGCACCTGAAACATCTTGGTCTGACCCGAGTATTATTTATAAGAAAATAATAAACGGATCAGTCTAGCTATAAATATCAGATGACATGGTATAG
Organism: Allium fistulosum; assembly: GCA_030737815.1. Taxonomy (NCBI): domain Eukaryota; kingdom Viridiplantae; phylum Streptophyta; class Magnoliopsida; order Asparagales; family Amaryllidaceae; genus Allium; species Allium fistulosum. The sequence goes on from CM060906.1 coordinate 1,026,566,604, forward strand.
AATAAATGATATGACATGAATATATATATATAACAGCCATAAGGGCATACTACTATAAGTATGTAACTGAAAATCAACAAGAGATTAATCAATATCACAAGAATCTTCCCAAAGATAAAATAGGGTATCATACCCTGAACTAGTATTCATAACAAGTCAATGACACACGAATTCACCAATGCACAAAAATTGATAAAACATATCAATGAAAATTACGAAAATTGGTGAAGCACAAATTCCAGAAATCAACACACGAAATCCAGATATCACAAGAAAAAGAGAAAGAGGCCTATCACAAGACGGGAGCATGAAAACTCACCAACACGTGTATCACAAGACGGAAAGCTATTCCATGGTTGCTAACCATTTTCACTAGAATGGCCCGAAGACCATGAGTCAAAACTCCACTAAAATGGCCCGAAGACCATGGGGGCGCTACCCCACATATGTGAGTAGAAACATCACACAAACGGGGTCTAGTCTCCCTCGCAGACAAAGAGACATCGCTCAATCGCTAGTCTAAATCACAAAAATGATCGTCATAATCATCAAGAAGTGTCAATTACACTAAGCTAGTAAATATATGAGTTTAGCTTCATGTCCCATAACCACTAGCTTAACTTAAATATTTACAAACAAACTGTAGATCTTCACTAGGAAATTGTCACAAAAGGTTCAATCGAACAAGTCCAAGAATTAACCGACGAAGTAAACGCAAGCGTTTCATACCACTTGTTTTGCTAAGCCGTTTAATTAGATTTCTCATTCGAGTGAGGTAAAGGCTTGTATATACTAATAGATTGGAAAACGGTTTTATAAACGAGTTGGGTATTAAAAATAGAGTTGAAAATGTTTTGATAAAAGAGTTTTGATATTTACTACTAGTATTGAAACCTTCATATTTATAAAGTGACAAAACACAAAAATGATTATAGAACAATCAATCACAGAAATTCACATACGAAGACGTGAATAAAATTCAAGGAAATCAGCTCAAAATACATCAAAGTGGAAGTTCTGTTGAATGTTTTTCAGATAAGATCCCCTACGGAGGGGGGGTCCAGGGGGGGTGGCAACCCCCCTAGGTGGGGCTGCGGGGGCAACACCCCCGCTACGGGGTTCGACCTAAGAGAGGTGTTCGCGAGTTAGCAGAAGCGAGCGACCTAAGAGAGGCGAGCGACTTAAGGGACTCGCGACCTAACAAGGTAATAAGGTTGAGCGACCTACGACCTAACGAGGTAAAGGTTTAACGACCTAGTGAAACACGCGACCTAGTGCGGCCGAGTGGTTTAAGGTCGGAGACGACCTACGACTTATAAAGGTAGACGGTTGAGCGACCTAGCAAGGCTCGCGACCTAAAAATGACAAGGCCGAGCGAGCTAACGAAGCCTAGAGTCGAGCGACCTAGCAACACAGTGTGTTGAGCGACCTAACGAGGTCAATGTTGAGCGACCTAACGGGGTCCAGCGACCTAGTACCTCCGAGTGATGTAAGGTCGGAAACGACCTAACGACCTAGAGTTGCTTCGACCTAGTGCTGCCAAGTGAAATAAGGTCGGAAGCGACCTAACGACCTAGTGTTGCCGCGACCTAGGGACTGAAGAAGGAACGAGCGACCTAAGACCTAGGCGACCCACGACCTACGACCTAGCGACCTATTTCCATGCGACCTAAGACAGAACGAGCTATAAGCAGGCGGCGACTTTTCCACGCGAACGGCCTACGACCTAGCGACCTAACAAAGGTAGTGCGTCCTAAACGCAGGAATTCGCCAAGAACGCTAGAAATTGGAGTTTTTCGCCAATCCGATCCAAACCAAATGCAAATATGCATGCTAAGGTGATAGGAATTCCTTTCCAAAAGTCCAAGATAGTTATAGACAAGAATGTGAGATAAAAATCTCACCTTTTCACAGAAATTGATGGAGATGAAGCTTGAGAGTTAAGCAAGAACAACAACAAGCTTGAATCTATGTTCTTCACTTGAATTTGGAGTAGATGTTGGATTAGCAATGAAGAAGAAGACTTTGGAGTTTTAATTTCCCATTCCCTCCACCATTTTTGATAAAGCTTCTAAGTTTAAGAAATTAGAAATGAGGTATGAAGAGAAGGAAGGGGTTGGGCTGAGTTAACAAGTGGTTCAGCCCAAACTAAAGGTCCAAAGCAAAAAGTGACGAAAATTCCACTATCTCAAAACATATCGAAGTTTATACTTAAAAGATTGCAAACGACGTTTCGAACTCAATGGGAGTGGTCTCAAGTCCTAATTCGTCCGTATGCAAAAAGTAGCCTTTAGGACTAAAATCCGATTAACGATAAAATATTTAAATATAAAATCGACAAATATGCGGGTTGTTACATCGTTACACATTGAAAGAAAATCAAAAGGAACAAAAAGATAAAAGTGATGGTGAGGTGCATTTTGGTCAAGGATTTGATTGCAATGCCTTATGTGTGGATAAAGGAAAATATAAAGATTTAGTGCTTGACTCAGCTGCTTGTTTCCACATATGCAATCAAAAGGAAGCGTTTATTGGTTACGAAAAGCAAGATGATAAGGTGAAATCTGCTAATGCTGGAGATATGCATGTTAGGGCATAGGTTCAGTTAACGACATACCAACGTCATCTCTACAACAATTTAACACAATTTTCAAACTATTTACCTATGACTTGCCAATGCTAATTCCTCGATGACGTGGTGACATCATACATTTACCGACGCATAGCTTACACCTTTGTCACTCCTTTTCAAATTGCATAAAACGAACTTTGTCAGCATTATTTTGATTCCATGCCAACGCCAACATAGATATAATTTTGCAGAATTATGTTGCATTTGGCTTATTTCAACATAAACCATAACATAATATCATTTTAGTCAAGCTGGTTGTTCCAAACATGCGATATTATCAATATACATCGTCAGAGGCAATAATCTATCATTAAAAGAAATTATTGAAAAGTCGTCTTATCAGGGTCGAACATGGCGAAATACAAAATCAATAGTAAATGTAACGGAAATTATAAAAGATCACACAATCGAGTTTATATTGTTTCGAACCCCATCCTACGACCAGTACCAGAGCTCTACTTTGGATTTCAACTAATTCAAATGATATCACTTCACCTTAAGGAACGTGTTTTCTACCGCTTGAACAACCGAATAGGACTTCAACTCCTTGCTTGAAGATCTACAATAGGATTTCAACTTCTTCTCTTATAAAGAAAGTATTTCACAATAAACCATGTCTTCAATACATCGATTTGTTAACCTTAAAATACGATTTCTTATTATCCTCACAAATAAAGGAGACTTAATATGCAAGGGGTAGGATTGTTTATAACTAGATCATAGTTGGTAGGAATGGTGGAACACTAGTCTAGACGTTGCTTATGAAAGAGATTTGGGAATTGGAAAGCGTTTAGCAATATAAGAGAAAAACAAGATCATATAATGTAAATTCATGTGTTGATTGCTTTGGGAATGATGAGGGCTTTATTAAAGAGTGTTTGGATGTGTGAAAATAGCCACACGATCGAGGGAAACATTACATAAGAGATGTAAGAAGAAAGAAGTTGCAACCTTTCAGCTTTGTGCTTGCAATGTCATTTCAGCAATGTAACCGATTGACCGCTTCTTTTGGGACCAGTCATCCGATTAGATAATTCTAAAAAAATTATTGAAGCTTTATATGTGTATCAGGAAACTTCACAAAAAATTAAGGTCAAAACTTTAAATTTACCATTTATATATATATATATATATATATATTCAAGAGAGATTGTACTTATTTTATCACTGTTGTGTTACAAAAAATATATAATTATATTTTCAATAGAATAAAATTTAAACATACAATATGTAGTCTGAAGAATATATGTACAAAATTTCATAGAAAAATACCGAGGTAATATTTTATATAAATTCAAATTAGTTCTTGAATTCACTAAAATTATAGTTTGCAAAAGTAATTTATACAAAAACTACTTTCTTTAAATTTGTAAAATTCCAAACAAAATGCGGAAAAAATATATTTGATGATTTTCAAGAGATAATTGATGATGTGTGAAATTTTGGAGTTATTTTTGGATCGTTTTTTAGGTTTTGACAAATATATTCTACAAAGACTCAATATAAACTATATAAAAGAACATATTCTATTTATAGCTCTTTAATCGACATTCCTGTGCTCCAATAGATTTGTAAACTCCTATTATCGATTTTGAAAACTCGTCGACTCCTTTATAGCCTCCTTCACTCCATTTTGGACTTTGTACATATACATACATACATATATAGAGACATTTGTGCTTGTATATTTTATAACTCCATACCTCCACTACAACAAAAACACCTTTTCACAACTGCCAAAAACAATTGTAATAGGGCTATTACAACGGGCAGCCACCCGTCGTGATATCCAGAGTTGTAATAGAGCTATATTTTTTTACAACGATCTTCATCAGTTGTAAATACGTCTTTTACAGCTGTCAATCTTAGTTGTAAAAAGGTCTTTTACAACTGCTATTAGCAGTTGTAAAAGACCTTTTTACAACAACTATCGGCAGTTGTGGTTAAAAAATGTAAAATAAAAAAAATTTAATTTCTAAACACATTTTGCAATGCAGCAAGAACATATAAGCAATGAGAAAAAATTGTCATAAATTCAAAGGCATCATAATTCATTCATAGAGAAGACATCACAACTTTATATCACTGCTACAAAACGGTATCAAAATGCATTTAAAGTCAAAATAGAAAGCATTGCAATATCAGTGGATCCTACTGCAATATCCATAGACAACATTGAAGTTAAACTAAATATCAATATAACAAAGTGAAATAAAATTAACTGCAAAATCAGATTTAGTCAATACACAATACACAATACACATCACATTGTTATTTGCTGAAAATAGTGAAACGAATTCAAGGTACAAACATGTCAAAGTCAAGAGCATATTATGTTCTACAAATGCAAATAAAATAATTCTAGACTTAAAGCAGTGAATGTAAATTCATCTAAAGGGAATACAAATGCAGTTAAAAAACAAATATGGACTAAAAGTTAAAAAGGAAATCATGCTGGCGGTATTTTTTCAAGAAGACATATTTAAGATGCTTGAAATTGGAGAACAACCCAAACTACTTGAAAATAGTGAGCACTCTCATATAGATTAGCAGCTTGCTTACTCAAGCTTACTTACCCAAAACAGCTTCCTCATAATCATGGAAAGATCTGAAACAACAGATTAAAAGATATATATATGGATAAAAAATAAAAGGCATCTCAATGAAATATAATATATATGACCTTAGACTAAAATACATAACACATATTTTGACAGCATCAATCTTTGTAAACATTATACAACAATGAAAAATACAAGTCTTGGAAAATATGACATAATACATAAACTGAATAGTTGAATTAAGGGAGATGGTTGAATGAATACATTAGACTGAATAATTAAAATATATAATACCTTAGACAAAAATAAGGTCACCGTGGTTATATAAAATACTTGAATTAATAGACTTAAAGCTAACATATAGTAAATGATTACGTGCATGCAGCATAAAACAAATAGAAAGGAATGCAATATTGTTTATCACATATATTTACCCATTTAAATGTGCAGCATGATACACTAACTGATGTACACTAATAAATATATTCACATGTTTGTGGTTTTGCACACAAATGTACACAAACTGGAAGCTATGAAATAAAGAGAAATAAATACATACCTCCTTAAAGATGCAATATATACTAATATGGTCATGTGCTTCATGTAACAACCCGAGATTTCGTACCAATTAATTATTGTCTCTAGACGATTAAATCTGGTTGTTAATTGCTGATGGAAGTTTTTGATCGGTAGAAATTCTTTTACAATTTTGATTTAAAGGGTATACGGGCTTTATAAATTCTAAATCTTGGCCCATACTTAATTTATTGCCGTGATAAGTGATAACCCATTCCCCTTTGTATCTGTTCATTCAGAAAACCCTAAACCTAAATCAAACGTTCGAAAGAAAAATGGAGGCGGCTCGTTCGTGTTCGCTCCTCTTCGACAAATTGGGGCTTCGCGATTTTTCGAATCATCGTCTCTCGAGATGATTTCAGCTGCGATTGGAGCTTCGAATCTTCAAACTCTCGACCGATCAAAGGTGAGTGGATATTCCCTCACATCTAATTCACTCGAACTTTGTGATTTTCGTTCGTTTTTGTTCGTGGTTAGCTTGGCTTCGCTTTCACTGTTTGATTTTCTGACTTGTTCCAATTTTGTTTACTAGGACTTTGTTCGAATTCATATATTTCATGATTTTGGGTTTCACAGTTTGGCTTGTTCGTTATTTTTGGCTGTTGAGATGAATTTGTTCGACTGTTCTTGTCTCCCTTGTTGGCTTTGGCCTTTACGTATCTATGCATATTGTAGCCTTAGTCCAGGAGTTTCTCCTGTGACATACCTGACTTCGACTTTTGGTTGTCACTGCGGTATGATTATGATGCTAGTACTGTCCAGTTTACAGTACTATATTTATGTTTGCAATTTGTACATTCATGTTTTTGAGGCTGTTTGCATACAGTTGCATTTTAGTCTTCATATATATGTATGCATTCATGTATGCATATACATCATTTGATATGTATTTATGTATGTTCGAATTTGCATTGCTTGCTCTTGAATTTATTGAGCTTGGTGTTGTATTTTCTACTGTCCATAATATATATTGGACTGTGATGTATTGGACTGGGTTTTTAGTCGGGACAGTTTTGTTGTCCACTGGTGCATTGTTTTGTAGCTTTTGGAGCTCGAGTTGTATACTGTGTTTGCCTGTAGTGTTGTTTTGAGCTTTGAGATCTTATTCACTTGTTGGTTTGGTCTCAAGTTAGATTTAAGTATTGATCGTGTGGTCCGGTTTCAATTCATGTTGCCTAGACTACACTATCTTCATACATTGATATTTGAATCTTCACTATCTTTTCATTATTGAGGCTATACTTTTGTTTACTTGTATCACAGCATACTGCATGTTATATTTTTGGTGCTTGGTTTTGAGATATGAAATGCTGGAGCATATGCTTCAATTGTGGCAGACCTGTTTCATTTTCATGTACAGTCTTTCTTGCTTTAACCTGAAATGGTTTTGCTTCCATATCATGGCTGGTTCATGTATACTTTAGTCTTATGCTTGTGCTTTTATGCTGTTTTGAATTGTGAAGCATTGGTTAGTTCTGTGTGTTGTTCATTTTATTAGCAGGCTTGTTCTTATTTCTGTGTGTCTTCATATATGTGCATACATACCATTGTATGTGTGCATGCATATGTTGTTGAATCTACACTTTTGGCTTCATTTCTACATGGTCGCCAGATCATTTGGGCTTTGCCTTTGCTGGTACACCTTGTCCCCGTGCACATTGATGTATATGCATTCATTTTTCACTTGCACTTGTATTTGTTTCCACACTTGTGCAAGCTGTTGCAGTCTGGACTTGATTTCTTTATGCGGTCATGTTGACTTGAAGTCTGATCTTCAAGTGGCTTGACTTTTTGTTCTATCTGTGTTCCGCACTTATATTATCTGTGTTATTTTTATATTTATTGTCCTAAACTATTATAGCCATTGTGTAGTAGCTTTGAGTTTGTATCGGTATGTCGGATTTCCTCCAAAAATGAAATGCATGTTATACTATCTGACATATAGGTGCTCGCACAAAGCAATTACACGGATGGTCGCTCCTCAACAGCCTTATTCTCCGTGCTAGTTGACAGCATTACACCGTAATGTTCTTGTCTAGCGTGGGTATAGAGGTAGGGCGTCACAGCTTGGTATCAGAGCTTGGGGTTTAGGACAATTATAAAACATAACTTAGATGGAGCATGTGTTATAACTATTTGTCGATGTTTTATCTCTCATCTTTGTATATGATTATCTTTGATTGTTAGGTATGAATTCCTAACGCTTATTCATGTGCATTTGATTTTGATTTCGTGAAAGTATTTTGGCTTCTGCCTCCGTTTGCTTTGCGAACTCAAGTTGGGTTTTTGATGATGAGGATTTTGTTCTTGTGTTTTCGGCTTTGAATTGATTTAGCCGATGTTGATTTTGTTCGAATTTGGCCAATTAAAGCTATTTTGACCTTTGGACTTTGTTCCACTTTTGTGCTATGCTATGAGTGTCATTGTGTACCTGTTACACTATGATGAAAAATGGCTCGACCGGTTGCAAATTGAGTGATTTTGATTTTCACTCATATCTAGTTCGAATCTCAGCGATTTTGAACTTGATATTCTGTATTTTCCTCGGCTTGATTTCCATTCGACTTCGGTCACTTTGTTTTTGTGAAATTGCTAATCTCTTGATTTCCAAGACTCTGGCTTTGTTTGCCGTTGAATTCTTTGATGATGATATTGATTCGTTTTGTACTCGACTGTGGCCATTAATTGTTGACTTCGACATCGACTTGATTCTTATTTTTGTTGATGTCATTTATGCATTTATGCTCGTTTTGCTTTGTTTTTCCAATTGATAATCGATTCTTTTTTCCAATTAGTTGTTATCACCTTTGTCGACTTTGATAACTTCTATTTCTGGAATTTTTGGGTATTTCTACTTTGATGAATTTGGAATCGAATTCTTTGGATTTTATTCACGTCTTCAAATGTGAATTTTAGTGAATTGATTTGGTTTCCAAATTTAATCGATTCTTGATCATTTCCCCCGATTTGTTGCTATCATTTATTAGCAACTTTAATGACATTTTCTTCGGGATTTTTGTTAACATACTTTTTGATGGATTCAGTATCGATTTCTTTGGATTCTATTCACATCTTTGTATGTGAATTCTTGTGATTGATTGTTTCTATAATCATTTTTGTGATTTGTCACTTTGAAAATATAAAGGTTTTCTATACTAGTAATAAATATTAAAATCCTTTTCTCCAAACGATTTCAAAACTATTTTACTACAAAGCTCTTTTCCTAAACCATTTTCCAATCTATTAGTATATACAAACCTTTATTTCACTCGTATGAGAAATTGAATTAAACGGCTTAGTAAAACAAGTGGTATGAAACGCTTGCGTTTACTTTGTCGGTTAACTCGTGGACTTGTTCGATTGAACCTTTTGTGACAATTTTCTAGTGAAGATCTACAGTTTGTTCGTAAATATTTGAGTTAAGCAAGTGGTTATGGGACATGAAGCTTAACCCTTATATTCACTAACTTAGTGTAATTGACACTTCTTGATAATCATGATGATCATTTTTGTGATTTGATTTAGACTAGCAATTGTGCGATGTCTCTTTGTCTACGAGGGAGACTAAACCCCGTTTGTGTGATGTTTCACCATCGCATATGTGGGGTAGCGCCCCACGGTCTTCAGACCATTCGTGTGTCAAAAATTAATGGTTGGCCACCATGAGATAGCTTCTCATTCTTGTGATACCGGTCGATGAGTTTTCATGCTCCCGTTTTGTGATAGGCCATCCCCTTTTCTTTTTATGATTTAGACTAGCGATTGTGCTATGTCTCTTTGTCTACGAGGGAGACTAAACCCCGTTTGTGTGATGTTTTGCCATCACATATGTGGGGTAGCGCCCCACGGTCTTCGGACCATTCGTGTGTCAAAATTTAATGGTTGGCCACCATGAGATAGCTTCTCGTTCTTGTGATACCGGTGTTTTGAGTTTTCATACTCTCGTTTTATGATAGGCCTCCCCCTCTTTGTGATTTCTAGATTTCGTGTGTCGATTCTAGAATTTTTGTGATTTCTGGATTTCGTGTGTAGATTTCTAGAATTTGTGTTTTCTGGATTTCTTGTGATGATTTCTAGAATTTGTGCTTCACCAATTTTCGTGATTTCTATTGATAAGTTTTATCAATTTTTGGTGCATTGGTGAATTCGTGTGTCATTGACTTGTTATGAATACAAGTTTAGGGTATGGTATCCCTTTCTATCTTTGAGAAGATTCTTGTGACATTTTTGATGAATGAAAATTCATTGGTATTATATTTTGATGCCAGTTATTTTGATGAGATTTTGACGTGTTAACTTCAGTAACCGTCAATTTTAAAATGGATTTACAAGCGGTTCTCCCGCAATGCTGATTTTGTTATCCGTTTTTACGGTATTTTGAGAAGTGTAATTTCCTTATCAAAGTTGCTACTGATGTTGCTAATTTAATCACGTGTTTTCAAAATTCGTTATTTTTAAAAGTTGTTTCAAAATATAAATTAAAATTGTTTCCAAAATTTTTACAGTTTGCATTTTCAAAAGAATGAGGAAGTGATTTAAATGTTTCAGCAAAATCGAGGACTATGACCCCTTTTCTTTTACTGATTCACTTAATTCCGGACTTGTCCGTTTGAGAATGTGAAATGTTATTTTTAGAATACACAATTTTGCACTTTTAAGGAAACGATGAAGAGAATTAAACGATTTAGTAAAACTCGTGGATTATGGGACATGTGCGTTTGCTATTTCGGTTAAACCCGGACTCGTTAATTGAAATAATTGTGATTTCTGATTATCGTTTTTGATAATCGGATATTTGTGATTTCTGATTATCGTTTTTGATAATCGGATATTTGTGATTTCTAATTATCGTTTTTTGATAATCGGATATTTGTGATTTCTGATTATCGTTTTTGATAATCGGATATTTGTGATTTCTGATTATCGTTTTTGATAATCGGATATTTGTGATTTCTGATTATCCTTTTTGATAATCGGATATTTGTGATTTCTGATTATCGTTTTTGATAATCGGATATTTGTGATTTCTGATTATCATTTTTGATAATCGGATATTTGTGATTTCTGATTATCGTTTTTGATAATCAGATATTTGTGATTTCTGATTATCGTTTTTGATAATCAGATATTTATGATTTCTGATTATCGTTTTTGATAATCGGATATTTGTGATTTCTGATTATCGCTTGTGATAATTAGATATTTGAGATTCTAATTGTCATTTTGATAATTAAATATTTGTTGATTTGATTATCGTTTGAGATAATTAAATATTTTTCGATTTGATTATCGTTTGTGATAATTGAATACTTGTGATTTGTGGTTTAATTATCGTTTGAGATAATTAAATATTTTTCGATTTAATTATCGTTTGTGATAATTGAATACTTGTGATTTGTGGTTTAATTATCTATTGAGATAATTAAATATTTGTGATTTGAAAATTCGATTATCGTTTTTGATAATTTAATATTTGCTGATTTGAGATTTGATTATCGTTTTTGAAAATCGAATAATTGCTGATTTGAAATCTGATTATCGTTTTTGATAATCGAATAATTGTTAATTTGAGATTTCTGAGTATCGCTTTTGATAATTAGATATTTGATGTTTTCTAATTATCGTTTTGATGATTGGAGATTAGCCACTTTTGATGATTTTGAGATTTCCTAGTCTCAAATTGATCCTAGAGTATGCTGATTTTATTGAATCGCTGTTTTCTATCTATTTCTGTAAATAGTTAGAGTTTGTTGATTATGGAATTTGTGTTTTCTAGTTAATTGTTGGATAACTAGATAATTGCAGTTTGCGATTTGTGATTTGTGTTTCATAATTATCTTTGTTGATAATTAGATTTTGTTGTTTCTAATTATCGTATCGATAATTAGATATTGCTGTTTTGTGATTTCTGAATTCTAATTGTCTAATTGATAATTGAATATTGCTGATAATTGCGTTCATTCAGTTTTGTTGTTTTCTGATTATCTATTTGATAGTTATATTTTGTTGAGAATTGTGAATTTCTTTTATGAAATTAAAAGATTTCTTTGAGGTTTGAATTCTCTACCTTTATTTTTCTAGCTTAACCAGTTTATGTTAGAAAATTTATTGTTATGACTACCTTAATTATGAAAATTGCGCGGACGCAATTTCTATAAGGAGGGGAGTCTGTAACAACCCGAGATTTCGTACCAATTAATTATTGTCTCTAGACGATTAAATCTGGTTGTTAATTGCTGATGGAAGTTTTTGATCGGTAGAAATTCTTTTACAATTTTGATTTAAAGGGTATACAGGCTTTATAAATTCTAAATCTTGGCCCATACTTAATTTGTTGCCGTGATAAGTGATAACCCATTCCCCTTTGTATCTGTTCATTCAAAAAACCCTAAACCTAAATCAAACGTTCGAAAGAAAAATGGAGGTGGCTCGTTCGTGTATGCTCCTCTTCGACAAATTGGGGCTTCGTGATTTTTCGAATCATCGTCTCTCGAGATGATTTCAGCTGCGATTGGAGCTTCGAATCTTCAAACTCTCGACCGATCAAAGGTGAGTGGATATTCCCTCACATCTAATTCACTCGAACTTTGTGATTTTCGTTCGTTTCTGTTCGTGGTTAGCTTGGCTTCGCTTTCACTGTTTGATTTTCTGACTTGTTCCGATTTTGTTTACTAGGACTTTGTTCGAATTCATATATTTCGTGATTTTGGGTTTCACAGTTTGGCTTGTTCGTTATTTTTGGCTGTTGAGATGAATTTGTTCGACTGTTCTTGTCTCCCTTGTTGGCTTTGGCCTTTACGCATTTATTTGCATATCTATGCATATTGTAGCCTTAGTCCAGGAGTTTCTTTTGTGACATACCTGACTTCGACTTTTGGTTGTCACTGCGGTATGATTATGATGCTAGTACAATCCAGTTTACAGTACTATATTTATGTTTGCAATTTGTACATTCATGTTTTTGAGGCTGTTTGCATACAGTTGCATTTTAGTCTTCATATATATGTATGCATTCATGTATGCATATACATCATTTGATATGTATATATGTATGTTCGAATTTGCATTGCTTGCTCTTGAATTTATTGAGCTTGGTGTTGTATTTTCTACTGTCCATAATATATATTGGACTGTGATGTATTGGACTGGGTTTTTAGTCGGGACAGTTTTGTTGTCCACTGGTGCATTGTTTTGTAGCTTTTGGAGCTCGAGTTGTATACTGTGTTTGCCTGTAGCATTGTTTTGAGCTTTGAGATCTTATTCACTTGTTGGTTTGGTCTCAAGTTAGATTTAAGTATTGATCGTGTGGTCCGGTTTCAATTCATGTTGCCTAGACTACACTATCTTCATACATTGATATTTGAATCTTCACTATCTTTTCATTATTGAGGCTATACTTTTGTTTACTTGTATCACAACATACTGCATGTTATATTTTTGGTGCTTGGTTTTGAGATATGAAATGCTGGAGCATATGCTTTAATTGTGGCAGACCTGTTTCATTTTCATGTACAGTCTTTCTTGCTTTAACCTGAAATGGTTTTGCTTCCATATCATGGTTGGTTCATGTATACTTTAGTCTGATGCTTGTGCTTTTCTGCTGTTTTGAATTGTGAAGCATTGGTTAGTTCTGTGTGTTGTTCATTTTATTAGCAGGCTTGTTCTTATTTCTATGTGTCTTCATATATGTGCATACATACCATTGTATGTGTGCATGTATATGTTGTTGAATCTACACTTTTGGCTTCATTTCTACATGGTCGCCAGATCATTTGGGCTTTGCCTTTGCTGGTACACCTTGTCCCCATGCACATTGATGTATATGCATTCATTTTGCACTTGCACTTGTATATTTTCCACACTTGTGCAAGCTGTTGCAGTCTGGACTTGATTTCTTTATGCGGTCATGTTGACTTGAAGTTTGATCTTCAGGTGGCTTGACTTTTTGTTCTATCTGTGTTCCGCACTTATATTATCTGTGTTATTTTTATATTTATTGTCCTAAACTATTATAGCCACTGTGTAGTAGCTTTGAGTTTGTATCGGTATGTCGGATTTCCTCCAAAAATGAAATGCATGTTATACTATCTGACATATCGGTGCTCGCACAAAGCAATTACACGGATGGTCGCTCCTCAACAGCCTTATTCTCCGTGCTAGTTGACAGCATTACACCGTAATGTTCTTGTCTAGTGTGGGTATAGAGGTGGGGCGTCACACTTCATCTCTGCCATATATCACATTTACCGTTGTTTGTTTTTTAACCTTAACCTATAGTACGATCACTGTCCATAGGCACATACCCAGCAATGTGTTGCTTATCTGCACTTTTAAACCTATTAACCATAAAAAAAGACACTACTACATCAACCAAATAGCCATAACCAAATTTACAGTTCATTACTGTACACACTTAAATTTTGCACGCAATGAACATTAAGCAGTCTGTATGATTGAATAAAATCAACGTATGTAAACAGATATGTATCATTCGTACAAGAATATTAAAACGTAAATTCTCTGTAACATAAATTCAAATTATCGTTTGATTTAAAACAGACAGGAAAAAAAGAACAAAACACGTTAATCAAGCAGACTACAGTATGGATAGTAAAACCCAATTTTTTTTACCTCAAACCCAATGGGCATCTAACAATCCCCTGTACATATTAATATATCACTTAAAAAGGGCTTTGGGCCCTTTCACCTCACGATGCTGGTGCTCCCTTGGGATGCTCTTGGGGCTATAATACTAATAAAGAAAAAAAACATCAGCAAAATAAATATGAAAGTTTATGTTAAACCATAAGAAGTCAAGTTCAGGAAAAAGTATGTATGTGTGTGCACGTGAGGGCATCAAATTAGTGTCAATCTTTAACAAAAATATTAGTTCTAAAATGTAACAGGGAAAAAAATGTATCAATATTAACAGCCTCTGAACTCTTCATCAATCGGAGCCGTTCACAAGAACTAACAAATATTCTGCACATAAAAATTATAGACCACTTGTTAGTTCACAACTTCAACATACAAAATTCACAAGTGATCCAGTGAAGTCAACAGTACAGGACAACCCTTTCCCGTCTAATCTAATAGAATATAATTGCAGCATCTATGTTACAACAATTTAAATTTACCAAACTAAGATATTTAAACTGCTACAAGTAGAAAACAATAGCTTCAACATTGTTGTCTAAGTGAAGTATTTAAGGGTAGCTTCGTAATTAAATAACAAGTATCATTCTCTTGCAATACAGCTTTTTTAAAACTTAGGCTGGAGTCTACGGAAACTAAAATCAAATCACTCCACAGAGAATAAAGGAAACTACATTTACATGCATACATATATGCCAAGCTTTGTGACACATAGTACAAACTAAATAGTGCAATACTGCAAAAAAAAATCATAACTCGTGCAAATAACTCATACCGAACCACAACATTTTTGGTTCATACAAAATAAAATTTTATTTTCCTTCTGTTTCTAGAAACAGTTTTTGTTTCATAACATTCAAACTTAATAAGTTCTAAAAAATTTAGACTGATCTGGCCCATGCTTGGAGGGGAAAAAAGCATAGTTGAGAAGTTAAATGCACAAATGCAAAACTTGACGATTCATTCCATGCATGAATATAGTGTCATTTCTATTGCATACAGTCTGCTAAGTTATTTTGCTAAGTTCCTAACTGAGCAATTTACTCTAATCTCACCTTGACTCCCTGTTGACAAATTAATCTGCTATGTCTTCATAATAAATCACTAAGATTATGGTTGAGAGTCGCCCGCGAGATGCCAGCAAGAGCAGAAGGATCCATGGAACAAATTTCAGATCGGCAAACGTTTAAGATCGAGTCTCTAGATTAGATGTATCGAAGTTGATGGGTTGGGAATTGATCACGAAGCGAAAGTTAGGCTCAACGATAACCGCAAGCAATTAGTACCTTCAACTTGGAAAAGAGGGACTGTTCTATAAATACATGGAAGAAAGAATTTCAATAGAGAAGAGAGAAGCGGTTGATAAATTCAGGCTGCTATGATTTCTCTGGAACTCTAGGGTTAGGGCTATGAAATAAAATATGGTCTTGCGGCTAAGTACGTTGCCTCAACTAGTTCGGGCTGGGTGCTTGTACGTATTTGGGTTTAGGCTGGTACATTTGTTTTTAAATTTTATGAATATTTTTTAATTAATTTTGGGTTACAAAATAAATAATGCATATCAATTATAATTCTATATTAAACAGTAAATATTAAATACTAGTCAAATTTTTTAACTATTAGTTATCAACTAATTCTTAGTTTTTACTAATTAACCTTTTAATAGTAATTATTAAAATTATTAATTAATTATTATTAATTAATTAATGGTAGTTGTTTAATAGTAATTTTTAATTATTAAATATTATTTATGAAATATTATATATTAAAAATTAATTATTAAATATTCAGTATCAAATATTAATTATCAAATGTTAGTTATTTAACAGTATTTATTATTAATTACTAGTATTTAATAGCGAATTATATATAAACTATAGCTTAATATTTAATATTTATTTATTAATTATTGATTATTAATTATTAATTAATTATTCATTATTAATGACTAAATAACTATTAATTACTAATTATTAATAGGAATTATTTGATGTTTCAAATTAATTATTAATTTTTAGTATTTAATAGTAGTTATTAATTATTATAAATAAATATTTAATTATTGTTATTTTTTTTTTTTTTTTTGAATGCTAAGCGGGGTTAAACTGGTCCCCTACCAGATTTATTAAAGAAGCAGAATTACAGGGAAAACAGAAGAGAAAGGAGAAAACAAAAACACACCACAAAACTAACAAGGAAAATAACACAAGAAGAAAAGACAGAAATCGAAGCTAAGGAACCCACGGTTCGAAATGATTATCCAAAAAACTGTGTTTGCTCTCATGCATCCCCTTATAAATTTCAGCCCTCAAAACCATCCATATCCCTTCTTTGCTGCAGCACTTCCCTTCAAAAACCCTCAGATTCCGTTCATTCCATACTACCGTAAATAGCTTTTTGAGGACGAAAAAAAAGTATTCTTTGTGTTCATTGTTCCATCTTAGCACTTGCTCAATAAGTAACCAATGGTCAGTGGAATTGTGAGAAAGCCTCAACCCTTGCATACAACCTAATACCTTGGACCAGACATGATGAACATAAGGACAATTAAAGAAAATGTGGTCAACGCTCTCACTATGTTGATCACACAGCTCGCAGTTCGATTGAAGAGACATACCATAGCTTACTAGTTTATCTCTTGTCAACAGTGCTTTGTTGATCACCTTCCAGAAGCACAGATTATCTCTACCACTCGACACAGCATTCCAGGTAACCTTGTGCCACTTGCAATCAGGCATAGCGTCCAGTGCTAGCAAATCAGAGTAAACTCCACCAATAGTATGTGCACGATCATTCCACATAACTGTGTCATTGTCAGGGTGAACATAGCTACAACTTGCATACTCACCCCAAATAGCTCTGACATATTGGTTACTAGTGAAAGGCACCAACAATTTTCCGTCAGCAATATAATCAACTGCAAGCGCAGTACCACTAATACCAGATTGATACCTCTGCTGCTGATTGAAAAGACAATCAAGGACAACCCCTTTTCCAATCCAAGGTACTGTCCAAAAATTACAGACACTCCCCTCTGCCAGGTTTATTTGAACAAAAGGAAGGAATGTTCTTCTGAGATTAAGCACACTCCTCCATATCCAACTACAGGATGGCGGCACATCCATTACCCAGAAATTATTGGAGACAATGTTGTATTTGATAGTCCATTGAACCCATAAAGTGTCCCTGTTGTTTAATATCGCGTTGATGTGATGGCTATAAGCAGCTTTGTTCCAGTCACTAATTCTATGCAACCCTAAACCGCCTTTGCACTTAGGCTTCTCAAAAGCATAAAAAGAACAAGGTAGAACTTTCCTAGTGTGAATTGTTCCAAACCAAAAAAACCTTAACATAGCACGTCTCACCATTTTCAAAAGCCTAGAAGGTAGGATGAAAACCCTGGCCCAATATACCATGACAGAGAAGCTCACCGATTGCACAAGGACCAATCTTCCAGCCTGTGTCAAGTATTTGTTAGCCCAACAATCCATGACGCTCGTGATTTTTGCATACAAAGGAAGACAGTCAGCATGGGTTAAGCGAGAGGAGCAAAGAGGCAGGCCGAGATATGTCATGTCAGTGTCCATTGTCTGTAATCCAATATATGTGGAGAGGCTGTCTTGTTGTTGGCTGGTTATCCCAGAATACATGATGCTAGATTTACTACAATTGAGTTGAAGTCCAGTTATCCTGTAAAATGTGTGCAGAACAGTTTTAATGCAGTCAATAGATTGCTGATTTGGCTTGGTGAATATCATGATGTCGTCTGCGAAAAGAAGAGAAGTTATTTGGAGCTCCTTGCATTTAGGGTGGTATAGTATCTGGTTATTTTGGAAGGAAGGCTTTAGCAAACAGGTGAAGACTTCCATGACTAAGATGAAAAGGTAGGAGGAGAGAGGATCCCCCTGCCTTATACCCTGCTTAGATGCGAAGTTGCTTGTGCTTGCACCATTGATTATCAGAGAGAAAGTGGGCGTGGAAATGCACTCATACACCCAAGCAACAAAGACCTTTGGAAAACCCATCAGCGACATAATCCGCACAATAGACTTCCACTGGATTGAGTCATACGCTTTCATCAAATCCAGCTTTAACATGGCACGTGGTGAAGTATTCACACGATTATAGCCATTAAGGAGCTCATGAGCCAGCATTATATTATCAAGTATGCTTCTATCAGGCAGGAAAGCTACTTGATTGTTGGATATGATCCGCTGCAACACAGAGACAAGCCTGGCTGCAATAATTTTTGAAATACACTTATATATCACATTGCAGCAGGAGATAGGTCTAAATGAGGACACAGAAGCCGCATGTTTGCTCTTCGGGATAAGAACCAAATTTGTAGCATTCGCAGATTTCAACAATTTGAACTTATTGAAGAAGTTGTGAACCGCCAAGGAAAACTGGGAACCCACAATATCCCAACTAGAAGTAAAAAAGATCACATTGTAACCATCAGGTCCACCAGAGGAAGACTTATTCATAGCAAACAAAGCATTTTTTATTTCAGCATCAGTAACTCTGGCGACAAGAAAGTTGGATTCATCAGCAGTTACTCTGGGCAGATTTATGGAAGACAGGAGATCAAGGTCAGGTTCAAAGTTGGTTGTATTTCCAAAGAGGCTAGTATAGTACATGAGGAAGGCTTTTTCAACGGATTCAGGGGTTACATTCAAATTACCAGCTTCATCAGTGATTGTAGTGATGTTGCTCATAGTCTGCTTGGCCTTAAGTGAAGCATGAAAAAACTTTGTATTCCTGTCACCTTCCGCAGCCCATTTGTTCCGAAGTTGTTGTCTTCTCATATCACATTCATTGGCAAGAGCTAGATTGAGATCATTGAAGAGGACAGCTTCTGACTGTGCCAAATCAGCATCGCCAGGTTGCGCCATCATATTATCTTGTGCTTCCTTAAGCTGCTCCTTAAGCTTGGTGGATTGCAGATTGCCTCTCCCAAATTTCGCTTTGGACCAAGCTTTCAGGCACCCCTTCGTTGCTGTAAGCTTCCTGCAAAATACAAACATCGGATTTCCAAAATACTTATTTGACCAAGCATATTTAATTAAGGTATTATAGTCTGGTTCATTAACCCAAGCATTGAAGAATTTAAACCCCCTTTTAACTCCATTAGGCCTCGTCCCAGTGGTGAGAATTAGAGGAGAGTGATCAGAAAGTATAGGTTGTGGATAATGAGAGGAGAGAGAGGGCCAGGTATATAGGGCATTGTAGTTGGAGAAGGAGTGATCAATGTTGGAGAAAATTCGAGTACCATTCCTCGACCTATTGTTCCAGGAGAAAGGAGCACCATTTCTAGTAATAGGTATAAGAGAAGAATCGTTTACCGACATGTTTAACGGAATTATGTCATTTGGCAGAAGTGGGTTACCCCCTTTCTTGTCATCCAAGGAGAGGCAACAATTGAAATCTCCAAGAACGACCCAAGGATGAGTTTCTTGCCTAAGCGCAGGAAGAAGCTGAAGAACAGTAAGCCTAGCTGAGGGGGAATTATGAGCATATATGAAAGTGATATAGAAAGCAGTGGCGGAGTTATGGTACTTGGCACGATAATGCATTAATTGTGGAGTGGATAGAATCAGCTCAAGAGAGAGAAGGTCAGGATCATGAACAACCATGATTCGACCGTAATTAGCTTCAGGAAGATTATGAGATAGCTGCCAAGCAGGATTGATGTACTTAGCAGCAGAAATAGTTAGAGGAAGATTCAATTTGGTTTCTAGGATTGCGAAAATAGAAAGATGATGTTCATAAATGAGTTGCTTTACCTGATCAAGTTTAATGAAATTATGAGATCCTCGTATGTTCCAGGCTCCTATATTGTGTGACATATTTAAACTTTTGCTTGTAATTCCCCTTCTTTCATGCTCCTAGTAATAGGAGAGTGCATTCTACTTTGATTGGGATTAAGAGACCCATTTTTCTTGACCCTTTTGCCTTTGCCAGTAGATGAGGCTGGGCATGGGATCGGAATTTGTTCAGTTGGAGGAGATTTCCAACCTGGTATAGATCCAAGGAAGACGTACGGTAGATTAGAAGAAGTTTGGAGAGGACAGGGAGGAGATGGGACAGAGGGGGAAGCTAAAGGATTAGAAGCAGATTGAACGAGTAATTCGAAAATTTGGATTTTCAGCGAGTTAACGAAGTCCTCTTCATGAGAGTCACGTGTTGAATTGTCCTCAAAAAGATTTGATGAAGGTGAAGGGTGTTTGGTTGGAATAATTTCAGGTAGCAGAGCATTCATTTGATCATTAATGCGTAAGTGTGCTTCAGGGACATGCACGGACACATCCCTCATAATCTGGAAGGTTTGTGTTCCATGAGAAGTGCCATCAATCAAGTCTTGATTATAGTCTTTCTGCAATTGAAGTGAAGATATAATGGGATTGTTAGCGCACTTTCCATGTTGTTTAGAAACAGTCGATTCTGTTATGATATGTGCACCATCCTGAGAATCAGTGACATGCACAAGTTCAAAGCAACTACCTTGTATTTGTTGTTGGGCAACTTGATTAAAATCAACAGAAGTAATAGTTTGCTCACATCCTACTGCCTTAGTCACATTTCCACAAGAGGATTCATCATTCAGCCCAAGCAATCTGCTTGCAGGCATCAGGGGATGTTCACCGCTACTTACAGGGGCACCAACGTCTTCATCAATACTTATGTCATTCAACAAATCAAAACTATTGTATGTCACAGTCTTGCCCTTAACATTGTCAGGATCTCCATTAACCACAAACTTTTCATTTCCACACTCTCTACTAATACTTACTTTCTCCTTATTCTGCTGCAGAAACGGAGTGGTCGCTGCAGCGTTGACAAAATTGGCTTTATCAATTGCTACATGTTCTTTCATTTTTCCACCAAATCCTTCTTTATCTTTTTTATTAACAACTTTGCGCCATTGCCGATTATTCCTACTTGCTTGTTTTCCATCCCTCTGCTCATATATTATCTCTTCTTGATTACTCTTTTTTGTCACCTCCTCACCCTCCTTGTCAGCACCTGCTCTTAAGCATGTACTTATCGTGTGTCCAAATTCTTTGCAGTGGAGACATATTTCAGGCTTCCATAGATAGTTAACCTTCACCATTTGTATTGAACCATCAATTAAATGTACAGGAAACTCATCTACCAAAGCTTGTTTAGGTGAAACATCTACCAGACACTTCGCATAACCTATTCTCTCCATTCTATCAGTAGAAGAGTCCAAACATAGCAACCTACCAACTCTTGAAGCTAGCCAATTAATGCCAAGATGTGACCACGCGTATAGTGGTATGTTCGTCAATTTAATCCAAACTGGCACAGATTTTATGGTACTACAACTGTTACCAATAAAAGGATCCCATGCTTTAATGATGAAAATTTTGTTCCTAAGAAATATTGGGTCTGCCTCAACGATTTTCCTTCTATCCTCAGCACAGGATAGATTGAACAGGAACAAAACACCATCCGACTTAATTTTAATTTCTCCTTTTAGCTTCCATAGCTTCTTAAGGTGGTTGATAACTGTCAAATAAGAGAGGGGCTTATCCAGGAAAAAACCTACCAACCAATTTTCCCACACTGCATTCCCAGCCTCAATGACTTCACGTGGAGGGACTAACGAAAGACCATCAAACGACAGCGGAATATCAACAGGGGTATACTGACCAGCGTTCCTAGGTTTGCTCTTAAAGAGCGAGGACCAAGGCATTGCAGAGGGGACAGAAATAGGAAGGGTGGAAGACAGGACCGGGAGCGGGGGAGGGATCGGAGGTGGTAAGGATAGGGGAGAGGTGGGAAGGGAGGCCGAGCTAGGAGGTGATGCATGAACAGTTGAAAGAATGGGTACGATAGGCTGAATAGACAGGGTATGGTGAGAGGAATGGGAGGGAGAGGCCATGGAGGTACTATCGATTTTTAGAAATAATGATTTTGAATAATTAAGTATTATGTATTTAATACTTATTTGTTATTTGTTATTAATTATTATTATTTTAATTAATTATTATTATTTTAATTAATTATTAGTTATTATTTATATTATTTAATATTGATTTTTAACTTTTATTATTATTTAATATTGTTTTTTAACTTTTATTATTTAATATTGATTTTTAACTTTTAATTTTTATTTAATATAAAAATATTATTATATTAATTATTAGTTACTATTATTTAATAGTAATTATTATTTATAAATTATTAATTATTAACTAAATATTTATTATTTATTTATTGGTTATTAATATATCAATTATTGATTATTTTTTATAAGTTATTTAATTATTAATCATTATGTATATGTTATCGATTATTAATTATTAAATATTTAATAGTAATTTTCGAAAACTAATTATAACTTATTAATTATTAAATATTAATTATTTAATAGTGACTTTTAATTATTAATATTAATTATTATTAATTTTTAAGATTATTATTAAGTATTATTATTTATTAATTATTTAATAATAATAATTATTATTATTTGTTAATTATCGAATATTGATTATTAATATTAATTATTCATATTTTCAAATTAATTATTATTATTTAATAGTAATCATTAATTATTAATAAAAAAATTATTCATTGTTAATTACTAATTACTAATTATTAAGTATTATTATTTAATTATAATTATTAATTAATTATTACAATGGGCAAACAAAAAATGTTGTAATAGACATCTATTACAACTGACAAAAAGAAGAGTTGTAAAAAATAGATATCTATTACAACTGACAAACGAAAAAGGTTTTAATAGACATATATTACAACCGACAAAAATGAAAAGTTGTTAAAAATAGGTATCTATTACAACTGGCAAAAAAGAAACGTTGTAATAGGCATCTATTACAACCGGCAAAATAAAAGAGTTGTTAAAAATAAGTTTATTACAACTTTCTGAAAAAAAGAGTTGTAAAAAACCTTTATTACAACTGCCATTTTTTAGCAGTTGTAAAAATACAGTTGTAATATGGTCTTTTTGTTGTAGTGCTCGCATCTTTATGTCATATCAACTTATTAATATGTTAAAACTTGATAAACTCCTCGGTAACACTGTTATATGGTTGTATCATCAAAATACTAAAATCATGTTCCAAAACATAAATTTAAGTTACTACTAATTAATATATACTCTCCCTATATCAATGTATTCCGCCTATCAATCTGTCTAATTTTTCATCCCATTTCTCATTAGCAAAAAAGAGCGGAAAATATAGGATGTAGAGAATACATATTTTTATTTAAAATTCTAGGGAGCATTTTTCTACATATCGAATGTTTAAAATATTTTAACTTTTTGACCTAATTATGCTCTTAATATACTGTTATTTTCTAAATTCATAAGTATCAAACATTATTTTCCAAAATTGAAGCTTAATGGTACCTAACTAAAATTTAAAAGACTAGATCAACATTTTATTATCGAGGATAAATGAAATGAGTTAGATTTACCGAATTTGTTAATGTCCCTATCCCATAAAAGCTCAAATTTTCATCAAATGTATGGAACATCCGCATTTTCGAATTTATCTCTTGTGTTTATTTTCCTTAGGTATCTATAGGAAATAATATTTGTTTTCGTACTCACTTCCTAGTTCCCAGATTAGATCCAGGGTTTTATATACCTTGGTTTTCTTCACTAACCATTGGAGAACAAAGAGGATAAATCTAGTAACGAATCTGAAGCAAAATGGGAGACTTTGGATAAGAAGGCTAGAGAATGTGATGCTTCATATTATTGCTAATGAAACATCTGCTTATTCAATTTGGAAGAAATTGAAAGGAATTTATGCAAAGAACTCTACAACAAACAAGGATCTTTTAACGAGAATACTAGTAAATCTAAAGTTTAAGAAAGATGGGTCAGTTGGAGTGCATCTTAATAATTTTTAAGCAATTGTAAATCAATTGACTACTACAAATTTACAAGGTGGATTATAACAACCCGAATTCCAGTGGGTCCGGATTTTTTGCAAAAATGCTAAAACCCAAGCCCACTTAAACCCGAGTTGGGAATCTGGTATCCTGCAAATAGGCAAAGACAAATATATCAGGGCTCAATTGAATATCTCACAGCGGAATTGACTAAAATATAATAGTAAGTAAATACTCACCAATATAATAACACTTTCTAAACAAGTGTCTTAAAGCTGGGAAGTCTCTGCCATCTACCTAACCTGTAGGATGTTATGAGGAGGAGGTCAGAAAAAAAGTTCTGGTGAATGAATAAATTATATACTTCTAGTCTTAATTCTACATATATCGTTTTATTTCCATTTACTCTTATATTAGGTTCATTAGGTTACAATACTCTCGCCTATGTTTGTGAACCATGCCCATCTACTCCATAGTAGATTAAAACCTAATAACTAATATATACATATATGTAGCTATATACCCAATGACCATATTGGTCCTAGGTACCACCCATGGTACCTTCCGTATCCTCCTAAAAAAGGGCTCCAGCATCTTGCTTCGAGAGCGTTCCGTAACTACATCTGTAAAGGACTGCTTCGTAAGGCCTACAATACAGATGCTCCATCGTCTTGCTCCATAGCTATATCTGTAAAGGACTGCTTCGTAAGGCCTATAATACAAATATTTCACTACTTACTATGAAAACGTAAATCGTGTAGCGACCCACCGTTCCGTACCCATTGAGTTGATAATAAATCACTCCCGTTCAACCCAAATTGTACGAAAAAGAGCGAATAACTAGCATAAAGAAGAAGAAAGAGGTAGAAGAAAAATAGAAAACAACAACACAGAATCTCACAAACGCAGCGGAACAAAATATAATATATAATAACAGATTTTAAATACAAGAACTGTACTGTTAATATACATCCCATTATCAGAGTACAATAGGCAGCAATTAATCTGGACAGTTTAATAACTTGTCCTCACATACATAACATACTCAGCGGAAATATAAATCAAATACGGGGACACGTCTCTGTCATTCAACTTGTCTCCTGAGTTCCATAGCATCCTATCCTGAATCTGTAATACTCGGTCAAACCCGAGCATTATAATAAAATAACACCCGAGTCGGTCTGGAAAACCAGCGTGAGAAAACACACTCAATTTGAATTATTACTATTATTTTCAAAACCCTTTGAAAAACAAATGTGACGACCGCCCATGACCCCCGCACTGAATCTAGACATAGTGCGCTGTAAAGCGTGCCAGGCAGCCATGGACGATTGTTAGGGTAAATTAAAAACTGCAGAATCTATCGTATAACTCACAGCGCATGGATAAAATACAATAAAACATATATATGGTGAAGCTTCACAGAAAAGAATGCCATCATATAAAACTTCATAACAGTTGAATACAAGCATCTGAATAGTCAATACATCAAGCCTCACTACATATCACTCAGAGATTTATACAAAGCAGCGGAACATCCAGTATATATAGTAAGAAAGTAATATGCAAGCCTCCAGCTCGTCTTCATCATCAGCATCGTCAGAAAGTAAGAGCAGCACCTGTCACCTGCTACCTAGTCTGCCCATCCCAAAATGGACGAACAGCCCAAGGCAATAAGAGTTAAAACATAAAGCCTTGAGTCAGACAACAGTCTTAGTGAGCGGTAAATTAACTAACAACATACCAAAAGAGCATAAAGGAAAAGGAATAGGAATACAACCCTCCCACTCCACCTCTTTCTACAGTGATAGCCCCTAGACACACACTAAGCAAAAGCAAGCATAGCAAAGCATACAATTTAAAGTAAATCAATTATCACTCGAGTCAAGGGCGATGTTTTTCCAAGTACAAACCCCCAAGGCCTAAACCAAGATCAGATAAGCACCCAGAAAATACCGCTCTTGAGACCGAATGACGATACAACCAAACATCCATGACTCTGGCTATCACTGTTATCATTGCTTCGATATCATCGTTAATTGAATGACCGGCTCATTCTTTCATCCGTCCGTCAAGGGCTAATGGAAAACCCCGGTTCTAGACATTACTCCTGCACGTCGTCGTGACCCGTGCCTAGGACTATCGAATCTGCCCAGAGTACTTGACTACCAATCAGTAGCCTTTAGGGACTATCGAATCTGCCCAACGTACTCTTGCTTTGAGCATGCTAGAACCTTCAACAACGATGAGATCTCATCCTTGTAGTCATCCTCCACGACGACTATTTTCCATACTAGCTCAAGCGCCTCTCGAGCAAACCATTATCCTCAAACTCGAACATTTCACCGAGTTATCAATCTGCTTGGAATGATCCCGTCTGGATTAGACCAAGACTATCTCATATCATGCTTCGCTTCATCACATCCTCGCAAAGCCTCATCTCAACATCATCATCAAATCTATGCATAAGAGCTTCTTCATCCGCTACATATGCCACGAGCAGCTTTCCTAATCCAAGAGCCTTTCCCTTAGCTTTTGAATCATCTTCGGTCTAAATCAAATCATCAATCATCTAATCCATAGCAATCAATCAAGTCAAACATTAATCCAAGTAAACAAGCATTCAAATATGATCTAAATAGACAATTATAACAATAATGGCAATTTCGTAAATAAAGAGTCTAAGGTCTAACAAGCATGAAACATGAGCAACATATCTATAACTTGATGATGAACTTGGTGAATGAACTTGCATATGTTAACATGTAGTAAAATGGATGTCGAATCATCATGAACAGTGGATCTATATGGATCCATACTTAGGATTTAGAAAATGCATGGAAATCACTACTTTACACAAAATCAAGCCAGCGATCCGATATACTCCTTTGGATCCGTGTGAGAGATAATCACCACTCACCAAATCACCTAAACACCTTAAAAGAAACCCACTTCAGATCTGGACAGTGAAGGATCTAACTCGATCTATCACAAATCCGCTTCAATCGATGAAATCTCTCTTCGATGGATGAAGATCTTCAATCTAAGCTCTTGAATCTTCAATTCGATCTTCGATTTGGATGGATGGAAGCACAAGATTAAAGTGGAGAAAAGAAGTGAAGAAGTGTAGAAGTCGAGCTCTCAAAATAGCAGCACTTCGTCGCTTCGAAATCCGGATCCCAAAAATGAAGAAATGGACGTGTATTTATAGGCTGATTTCCTTAGGTCGTCCGCCCCTTTAGGTCGTCCACGACCTAACTATCGCGACCTACGACCTAACAAATGCTCCGACCTAACTTATGCGCGTCTTAACAGATCTCCGACCTAACAATCCTACGACTTACGCCATAACAGAGCCTCCGACCTAAAAGCCCACGACCTAACCATTCCAGCCTACAACCTAACTCATGCGTATCCACGCGACCTACGACCTATCCCAGATGCAGCTTAGCTCTTACGCGACCTAACACACACAGAAGCTCGCGACCTAACTAAACACAGAATACGACTTAACATCTTAGGTTGTCTAACGACCTAACTATTTCACTACCGAACTTAGGTCGCTCACGACCTAACTACACTAACTCGCTAACTCATATAGGTCGCTAACTCCTATAGGTCGCTCCAATACTTAGGTCGCCCACTTTCTATAGGTCGCTGCCGACCTATCCTTCTTAGGTCGCTAACTCGCCCCAGTTTTCTTATGCCGCAACTCTTAGGTCGGTCAAGTCCTATAGGTCGTCCCAAACCATCCTACGACCTAAACCAATAAGCTAACTACTAAGTCGTTGCCGCTAACTCTTAGGTCGCTAACTCGACTTAACCTACCCCACGACCTAAGCCACCACACGACTTATCTTCCAAACGACTTATCCTTAGGTCGCCGACTTCCTTAAGTCGTCTACTCCGACCTAATTACTATACGACCTAACTTCTATACGACCTAAGACTTAGACTCCGGGCGACTTATCAACAATGCGACCAAATGTTAACTGTTTTACGATGTTTTGATCCGTAAAAATACGGGTCGTTACATTCTCTCCCCCTTAGGAATTTCGCCCCCGAAATTCCAAACAAACAGAGCAATCAAAGACTATTCTGCATGCCTACCATCCATAGCAATCAACAAACCATGCATCCAATTCTAGCTTAGCATGCATAATTCTAAAACTAGAACAAGTTACAATCTCGTTAGATGACATGACACCTTAGGGCCATACCTCGAAGAGTTCAGGATGAGCTGCCTTCATCCTCTCTTCCTCCTCCCATGTACAGTCGTTATCATCATCACTCCATTGTATCTTGAGCAACTTAACTACCTTCCTCCTAAGCTGTTTCGTGTCGGTTTCCACAACACGAAGCGGCTTACGAGGTCTCTTATCGACTGGATCAACTTCGAAATCTTCACAGCTATCAGCAGAAACCACTGTATTCGAGTCGTGCACATACTTCCGTAGATACGATACGTGAAAAACATTGTGCACACCCGACATCTTCTCTGGTAACTCCAATCTGTAGGCGAGCTTTCCAATTCGCTCGATGATCGGGAAGGGTCCAACAAATCTCGGAGTCAATTTCCCTTTCTTCCCGAATCGAATAACATTCTTTAGTGGGGAAATCTTCACAAAAATTATATCACCTACGTCGAATTCCAAATCCTTACGACGCTTATCGGCATAACTCTTCTGACGGTCTTGGGCTGCCTTCATTCATTGCCGAATGATCTCTATGCAATCCGAAGTCTGTCGAATCATCTCTGGCCCAAGTATCAACTTTTCTCCGGTCTCTAACCAACATGTCGGAGAGTTACACGGTCTTCCATACAATGCCTCTACGGTGCCATACCAATGCTTGACTGGTAACTGTTGTTATACGAAAATTACACCAAATGAAGGTGATCTTCCCATGATCCTCCAAAATCTAAAACACAAGCTCTGAGGAGATCTTCCAAAACTCGATTGACTCTCTCGGTCTGACCATCTGTTTGAGGGTGATAAACTGTACTCAAACACAACTCGGTTCCCAAAACTTCCTGAAAGCTCTTCCAAAATCCACTAGTGAACAATGGGTCTCGATCGCTCACTATTCTCTTCGGAATACCATGGAATCGAACTATCCACTTAACATACAACTCAACCAACTTTGATGCAGTCCTAGTCGATCGAACATGAATGAATCTTTCACTCTTAGTCAGACGATCTACGATGACCCAAATCCCTTCATTTCCCGTTCTTGTTCTAGGTAACCCATCAATAAAATCCATCGATATTTGCTCCCACTTCCATGTAGGAACTTATAATGGCTGAAGCAATCCACTTGGCTTCTTCTGTTCGGCTTTTACCAACTGGCAGTTCGTACACTTGGAAATAAAATTTCCAACATCCTTCTTCATACCTTCCCAGTAATAGGTTCTCTTCATATCCCGATACATCTTATTTCCACATGGATGAATGGTCAACTTCGAGTGATGACTTTCCTTCAACACTTCATCCTCAATTCATCTATATCGGGAACAACTAGCCGTCCTTGCTTCTGAAGCCAACCTTCTCGATCGACCTCGAATCCTTTATCCTTTTCTGGGTCCAATCCAGATTCCAAATCACGGATAATCTTGACAAGCTTATCATCTCGCTTTTGGCTCTCGCCAATCCTTTCCACAAGAGTCGGTCTTATCGATAAGTTTGCCAACATCTCGGGTTCCAATTCGCATCTGGGCTTGAAGTCAAATCCAGCTAAATACTCGAGAGTCTTCCATTCTGAAAACATGACTCCCAATCCTGCATGTCTTCGACTTAACGCATCTGCAACTGCGTTACCCTTTCCCGGAGTATAGGCTATACCAAAGTCATATGATGCCAAAAACTCTAACCATCGCTGCTGCCGAAGATTCAAATCCTTTTGGGAGAAAAGATACTTCAACGACTTATGATCTGTAAACAACTCGAATCGAACTCCCAATAGATAATGTCTCCACATCTTCAGAGCAAATACAATCGCCGCTAACTCCAAATCATGAGTCGGGTTATTCCTTTCATGCGGCTTCAGTTGTCGACTTGCATACGCAACAACTTTATCCTTCTACATCAGCACTGCTCCAAGTCCAGTACCACATGCGTCGGTGTAAACCACCATCTCATCATTCCCACTTGGAATAGTCAAAACAGGAGCACTCGTCAATCACTCTTTCATGATTCCGAAAGCTTGCTCACACTTAGCATCCCATCTGAACACTTGGTTCTTCTTCGTCAATCCTGTTAACGGTGCAGCTATCTTGGAAAAGTCCTTGATAAATCGACGATAATATCCTGCTAATCCAAGAAAACTTCTCACATCCGACGCATTCTTAGGTCTAACCCAATCATGGATTGCTGCCACCTTAGCGGGATCAACCGCTATTCCATTTCCAGAGATAACATGGCCTAAGAACCTCACTTCACTCTTCCAGAAATGACACTTTGAAAACTTAGCCTTCAGCTGATGTTTCCGTAAGATTTCCAAAACAATACGCAAGTGCGTCTTGTGCTCTTCTTCAGTTCTGGAATAAATCAGAATATCATCCACGAACACAAGTACGAATTTGTTCAACTGATCTCTGAACACCCTATTCATAAGATCCACAAAATATGCTGGCGCATTAGTCAATCCAAACGGCATTACCAGCCACTCAAAGAAACCGGATGGTGTTTGAAAAGCAGTCTTCGGCACACTATCCTTAGCCACTCTCAACTGGTGAAATCCCGTTGCCAAATCCATCTGAGAAAACACCTTAGCTTCGCGAAGCTGATCAAACAAGTCATCTATTCTCGGCAATGGATACTTGTTCTTCTTAGTCACTTTATTCAGCTCACGATAATCCACACACAATCTCAATGACCCATCTGCCTTGGTTGCAAACACAACTAGTGCACCCCATTCGGACACACTACGCCGAATGAATCCTTTCTATAAAAGGTCATCAACCTGCACCCTCAACTCCTGCTGTTCCATAGGCGCCATCCGCCTAAGAGGCATCACAACAGGTCTGGATCCTTCAACTAGATCTATACGAAACTCGATCTCTCTATGCGGCGGTAACCCTTTGACCTCGTCAAAGACATCCTCAAATCCATTAGCGATTGGCACAGATGACAGTCCATCCCGTGGAACAACCAGCGAATACATGAAGCTCATGAAGACGCCTTCTTTATGCTTACATCGTATCACAATCTTTCGCCCCTCCACATTCTCAACTGTCACCTCCAATCTCTCACAGTCAACCTTTGCCGCATACTTCCTAAGCCAGTCCATACCCAAAATAATTCCGAACCCCGCAAAGTTCAGAACAAAACAATCACAAACAAAAGAGCAACCATGACTCGATACAATCAGACCACGGCATAACATACACAAACAAGACGAACCCCCAACTGGATTAGTCACAACCAATGGCCTATCAACAATATCCGGCTTTAAACCCAACCGGCCTACAAGTTCATTACAAACAAACGAATGCGACGCCCTAGTATCAAACAACACTCTTACTGGAACACCACATAGGAAAAGAGTACCTTGAACCACCACACTCTTTCCTTTCTCTTCAACGGTAGGAGCTTTCGAAGATGATGGAACAGCCCCCAAAGCATAAGCTTGTACAATCTACTTGTCCCTCCGCGGTTCTGGACAATTCCTCTTAACATGCCCCGGCTTGTCACAGTTGTGGAACTTCACCGGCACTTTCGGATTCTTACAATCTCTAGAGAAATGGCCCTTCTGCTGACAGTTGTAGCAGGTCACTTCGCCCTTTGGCTTCTTCTGGCCATCCTTACCCTTCTGCTGCTGCTGCTTCCTCTTCTTGTTTCTACCCTGCTGCGGTTTAAACTCTTCCTTGGTCACAGCAACAACAGACCCTTCCTTAGGAAACAGATTCTCATGCCTGAGAGCTTTCTCCACAAGCTTCTCAAATGAATCGTCCAAATGATCCACCAATTGTCTCCCAAGATAACTGTCCAAGCCTGTCACAAACTTCTTATTCTTCTGATACGGAGATTCGATATACGACCGGGCATACTTGGACAAAGCTTCAAACTCAGAAACATACTCAAGAACTGGTCTGCCTCCTTGCTTGAGCTCCACAAACTTCTTGAACAGAACATACTTCTGAGCTGTAGAAATGAACTTAGCTTCAAATCTGACTTGGAATTGCTCCCAAGTAATCTCTTCCTCCGGAGTATCAATGGTGATAGAATTCCACCAGTCAGAAGCTCTCCCTTGAAGCTTCCTTGATGCTAACTTCCTCTTAGTTGCATCCTCAATTCCCAAATCACCAAAGATCCTTCTACAAGCATCTATCCACCTCTGGACTTCAATGGTTGATTCTGTCCCCAAGAAAACCTTCCTTCCAAGAGCAGTATAGTCCTTACACAGTTTAGCAAAATCCACCGGCTTTGGAGTTTGAACTTGAACTCCAACATCAACTGATGTCCTCGGAACTGGAATCCTTCTCATGATCGAAGTCATCATAGCTTCGAACATAGCTGCATAATCAGCAGTCCCCTCAGCAGCACGACCTTCCCTAGCAGCTGGTCTCCCTCTTCGACTCATCCTTAATATCTATAAAAAGGAGTGATTAGCACACCTTGAGAAACAACTGCATAAAGGACTCAAACTCTACTAAGCTACTATATTACATATAGTAATCATCCATCAAAATACAATTACGTCTCTCATACGTAGTTACGTCAGCGAGCGTTGGGTAAAATCGATTAACCAAAGCTCTGATACCAAATGTGACGACCGCCCATGACCCCCGCACTGAATCTAGACATAGTGCGCTGTAAAGCGTGCCAAGCAGCCATGGACGATTGTCAGGGTAAATTAAAAACTGCAGAATCTATCGTATAACTCACAGCGCATGGATAAAATACAATAGAACATATATATGGTGAAGCTTCACAGAAAAGAATGCCATCATATAAAACTTCATAACAGTTGAATACAAGCATCTGAATAGTCAATACATCAAGCCTCACTACATATCACTCAGAGATTTGTACAAAGCAGCGGAACATCCAGTATATATAGTAAGAAAGTAATATGCAAGCCTCCAGCTCATCTTCGTCATCAGCATCGTCAGAAAGTAAGAGCAGCACCTGTCACCTGCTACCTAGTCTGCCCGTCCCAAAATGGACGAACAGCCCAAGGCAATAAGAGTTAAAACATAAAGCCTTGAGTCAGACAACAATCTTAGTGAGCGGTAAATTAACTAACAACATACCAAAAGAGCATAAAGGAACAGGAATAGGAATACAACCCTCCCACTCCACCTCCTTCTACAGTGATAGCCCCTAGACACACACTAAGCAGAAGCAAACATAGCAAAGCATACAATTTAAAGTAAAGCAATTATCACTCGAGTCAAGGGCGATGTTTTTCCAAGTACAAACCCCCAAGGCCTAAACCAAGATCAGATAAGCACCCAGAAAATACCGCTCTTGAGATCGAATGACGATACAACCAAACATCCATGACTCTGGCTATCACTGTTATCATTGCTTCGATATCATCGTTAATTGAATGACCGGCTCATTCTTTCATCCGTCCGTCAAGGGCTAATAGAAAACCCCGGTTCTAGACATTACTCCCGCACGTCGTCGTGACCCGTGCCTAGGACTATCGAATCTGCCCAGAGTACTTGACTACCAATCAGTAGCCTTCAGGGACTATCGAATATGCCCAACATACTCTTGCTTTGAGCATGCAAGAACCTTCAACAATGATGAGATCTTAGCCTTCTAGTCATCCTCCTCGACGACTATTTTCCATACTAGCTCAAGCGCCTCTCGAGCAAACCATTATCCTCAAACTCGAACATTTCACCGAGTTATCAATCTGCTTGGAATGATCCCGTTTGGATTAGACCAAGACTATCTCATATCATGCTTCGCTTCATCACATCCTTGCAAAGCCTCATCTCAACATCATCATCAAATCTATGCATAAGAGCTTCATCATCCGCTACATATGCCACGAGCAGCTATCCTAATCCAAGAGCCTTTCCCTTAGCTTTTGAATCATCTTCGGTCTAAATCAAATCATCAATCATCTAATCCATAGCAATCAATCAAGTCAAACATTAATCCAAGTAAACAAGCATTCAAATATGATCTAAATAGACAATTATAACAATAATGGCAATTTCGTAAATAAAGAGTCTAAGGTCTAACAAGCATAAAACATGAGCAACATATCTATAACTTGATGATGAACTTGGTGAATGAACTTGCATATGTTAACATGTAGTAAAATGGATGTTGAATCATCATGAACAATGGATCTATATGGATCCATACTTAGGATTTAGAAAATGCATGGAAATCACTACTTTACACAAAATCAAGCCAGCGATCCGATATACTCCTTTGGATCCGTGTGAGAGATAATCACCACTCACCAAATCACCTAAACACCTTAAAAGAAACCCACTTTAGATCTGGACAGCGAAGGATCTAACTCGATCTATCACAAATCCGCTTCAATCGATGAAATCTCTCTTCGATGGATGAAGATCTTCAATCTAAGCTCTTGAATCTTCAATTCGATCTTCGATTTGGATGGATGGAAGCACAAGATTAAAGTGGAGAAAAGAAGTGAAGAAGTGTAGAAGTCGAGCTCTCAAAATAGCAGCACTTCGTCGCTTCGAAATCCGGATCCCAAAAATGAAGAAATGGACGTGTATTTATAGGCTGATTTCCTTAGGTCGTCCGCCCCTTTAGGTCGTCCACGACCTAACTATCGCGACCTACGACCTAACAAATGCTCCGACCTAACTTATGCGCGCCATAACAGATCTCCGACCTAACAATCCTATGACTTACGCCATAACAGAGCCTCCGACCTAAAAGCCCACGACCTAACCATTCCAGCCTACAACCTAACTCATGCGTATCCACGCGACCTACGACCTATCCCAGATACAGCTTAGCTCTTACGCGACCTAACACACACAGAAGCTCACGACCTAACTAAACATAGAATACGACTTAACATCTTAGGTCATCTAACGACCTAACTATTTCACTACCGAACTTAGGTCGCTCACGACCTAACTACACTAACTCGCTAAGTCCTATAGGTCGCTAACTCCTATAGGTCGCTCCAATACTTAGGTCGCCCACTTTCTATAGGTCGCTGCCGACCTATCCTCCTTAGGTCGCTAACTCGCCCCAGTTTTCTTATGCCGCAACTCTTAGGTCGGTCAAGTCCTATAGGTCGTCCCAAACCATCCTACGACCTAAACCAATACGCTAACTACTAAGTCGTTGCCGCTAACTCGACTTAACCTACCCCACGACCTAAGCCACCACATGACTTATCTTCCAAACGACTTATCCTTAGGTCGCCGACTTCCTTAAGTCGTCTACTTCGACCTAATTACTATACGACCTAACTTCTATACGACCTAAAACTTAGACTCCGGACGACTTATCAATAATGCGACCAAATGTTAACTGTTTTACGATGTTTTGATCCGTAAAAATACGGGTCGTTACAACAAAGGTATCTCGTAAGATCACGTCACACATAAACACGACGGATTTTTACCTTACGATAACCAAAACATTTATATCAAAACTGTCTGATATTATAATAGTGTCTAAATCAAGTAGATAGAAAATAACTGAAGTGCTTGCATCTCACGTTTCAGCATAGTTGGTCACAATCAAAAGCGTACAGAACTTATTGGAGATTGGATTCCATACAATGACTAGGCACTAGGGTACCACCTATCACGGTACACTTCTAGAAAAATGTACCAAGGACCTCGCCGGGATCCCATACAACACAAGACCGGCCTTATCCCTAACCTGGATAGAACCGAATATGTTATCACCTCGGGTGTTCCCACCCTTATCGAGAGCTCTTTCGCATGCACCACCGTATCCATAATATATAATATATCCGAAGGTATCTAGAAAGGTGATAACATACCCTAATTGGGTGCGACCCACTTAGCCTTGCTGCTTAACCCCTGATTTTCAGTCATTTCAATTAATGAGGCTTGAGGCTACGATTACCATTCAAGAACAATTTTCACTTAGAATGCTCATCGTCCTCCAATGACGATGTTCTGATAGCATTCGTCCATACAAGTTGTCTTGGGTCTGGACAAACCAGATCGAAGTGGTTTTCGGATAATTAAATCTGATCCCGGTCTCTTCAAAACGATTAACGAAATTTGCCAACATTGATAGTCGGTTATTTACTATCAATACAACATCCATAAGCAATCACTATGCCATTATCTGTAATTCTTCCAAAATACTCATTTCAAAATATCTTTACAAAGATATACGTTCATCTCTTCCAATATTTCAATATTCGAAAACAATTTCAACTATTTAAATCCATAACAGGATAATTCCAAACCATCTCGATACTTAGAAATATGTTTTCCATTTCCATTTATAATTCAATACTTTGAAATTTATTCTATGATAATAACCTCACAGTTAAAATATTTCAAATCCATCCAGTCCAACACTTAGAAAATACCCTTAAGTATAACTTCTCAAAAATCATTTTTTTTTCAATACTTAGAAAATATTTCATTTATTTTCCTATTTGCTCCGTAAGTTCCTTATCTCATTTCTTTTATGAATTCTATTTCATTTTTCGAAGTTCATTTTTATTTAACTACTTCGGAAGTTTTCTTACTTTTTCCCCCAAATTCTGTTTTGAGAATTCTCTTATAAATCCCCTATACTAAATAACCCCATTTCCAGATTTCCGAGAAAATTCATAAATAAATTTTAAAACATTACAAAAATCTATATATATATATAATAAGTATTTAAAAGAATAATAATAATAATTTATTTTTAAGACATGTTCAAATAATTATCTAAAATATTGAAACTCTTTTTTTCTATAACATCACTTTTCAAGCAGGTTTAAAGATTTAGGATTTATTAAAATAAATGTTAAGTATTTGAAAAATTCACTTTTCGATGTATTTCAATTCTACTAGTCCAAAATTGCATAGTTTGGTAAAAAAACTTCTCTTTAAAAAAAACTTAATTTCTTAGTAATAAAATATATTTTCAAAATCTCAATAACCAAATAATTTATAGATTTCCCTCGATTCACCCCCATCGATTTCATTCCAATTCTCCTAACCATTTCTACTTCAAAATAGTATCCACTATTTCTCTCTCACTCTATTTCCATATTCTAATATAAATTATTCCTGTAATTTATATTTCCAATTTATCGTCTGATATCGATTTCAATTATTTATAAACATCGTTTATAAATTTTATAAAAATAATCTCATTTATAAAATCCCATTTTATAAATTCAATTCCTTATAAATCCTATTCATTTCGGCCAATCTATTTTTAATATCGATTTCAACTTCTTTCCATATTTCCCAGAAATATCATTTAAAAATCCATCGTTTAAAAATCCATTATATAATTTATTTTAAAATCTCTATTTAAAATATTTTTACGAATAGTTAAATACAACCCAAAATCAATTATTTTTTTATCCAAATCAATTTCTTAAAAATAATCCAAATTTCGATATAAATATTTTTACATTCAAAATTCCTTTAAAATTTCAAAAATAATACTTATGGTATTTTAAATACCAAAAGTTAGGCCAGTGCTACTATAGCATCCAATAATTCACATCACAACAATAATCTATAACAGATTATTTTAACAAATCATATATTATTATATATGAAAAATACTATAATGATCCGTAAATTTTAACGGTTTTAATAACGTAATTAAACTGAATTTTTGTGAAATTTTAAATAACTAAATTTGGAAATGAAAATTTGATATTTGGAATACGTCTATATAAACATAGCAAATGGTAAATTTTCATCAGAAAATATAGAAGTTTATTTTGTTGTATAATTTTATTAAATTTAAATCGGTTAATTATTTGGTGATAATAAAATATTTCTCAAACCTGAATATTTTTATATAATAAAATTGTAAATCATTTTCTGAGTGAGATGTCATATTTTGTTTCATCAAATCTGGACTGCTCTAGCTCCATTTATCTTATTTTTCCGTGAAATTGCAGCATTTTCGGTAGCGAAAAATCGAGTTTTATACCTTGATCGTATCGTTGATATCTGTGTACCATTCTGTTCGTCTCTTCGTGCTGATCTCCGTAGTATATTTGTTTGTGCATTTCGGTGCTTGGTGCACGACGAAATCGACGAAACGATTTTCCGTATCGGTTCCGTATTTGAACTTTTTGTATTTTTTGCCTTTTTAATAGCCAATCGTATAATTCAAACAGCCATTAGCATTTATGATTTCTGCAATACAACTGTTGACTTTCTCTATTCCCTTTATTATTTTCTGGTCCTTTCCTCTGCTACTCATTTCTCTTCTTTGTTTGCGATTCTGTGCTAGCTCATCAAAAAAAATTAATATTGTTTCGTATATAATGTAGCCAGCATATTTGCTTGAGATAAGATCTGCTCATCTCCTCTTGTAAAACTGTTCGCTCATATTTTATTGCTACACCAATTTGAGTCTCCAGCCTTCTCGTCTTCTTCTATTTGATTTTTTATTGTTTTTTTTCCTTTTTGAGATATGGCCGTGTTCGGCTCCCACCCACCTGTGCCCCACCACCAAACCCAAGTCGACAGCCACCGACCCACGTCCACTACCCCTTCGCCCAAAACCACCAACCTCGGTCTCTACACTACCCTCCTCCAACACAAACCCGAACGCCTTCCACCTCAGCTTGCCCCTCCGATCTCAAAAACCTACCACACCGCCTCCCACTCCACATGGTCAGCCACCACCGGCCTCCTTCTATCTCACACAGTTCACCACGTAGCCGTACACCTCATGTCGATCACCAACCGAAGCCAACATTCGGCCAAACGTCACCTCTCCCACCTCCTTAACCTGTCGTGTTATGACCATTTGCCACAGCTTGCTTCTCAACGCACCACCCTCTCATCAAACGTCACCTCTCCCACCTCCTTAACCTGTGTGTTATGACCATCCGCGTCAACATCCGCCATCTCAAATTGCCATAGAACCCATTATCTCAAACACCCTGCCACCTCAGCCTCTAACAACGCCTTGTCTTCTTATTATATATAAAAGGAAAGATATATATATAATATCATATATATGTTATCTTGCTTGAGGTTGTTCGTTTTTTTTTGTTTTTTTTATGTATCTATATGTATATCGGCTGAAGCTATATATTTTGCTGAAGCTATTCGCCCATCCCCCTACTCTTCCTAGGCTGATACCAAAACTATAAAACGGGGGTTGTCCTAAGGTATAAGGCATTGTCTCTTGGTTTTTATTAGGATATGAAATCCCTGAGCTCCCACTTTCCTCTTGGTCAGCTAAGTCTATGTGTTCTGTGAATTCTGATATTATATCATTTAGTATACTTTGTTGTTGTATTTCATTATTTGTTTCTTGGGAATCTTCCAAGAAGTCTTCTAGATTATACACTTCCCTTATTCTTACATTGTTTTCGTCATCAATGTAAACGAATGTATTTTCGTTAATTTGGTTTGTTGATCTTAGAGTTTGTTCTAATTCATATATTTCAGATAGTTCAAGGGCCATCCCAAGCTCTTTCGGATATACTATTTTATCCATTGATCCTTCTATTTAGTTCTTCAGTTTCATCATCAGTTTCTATTTCTTGTTGGTTTGAGGGTCCATAATCCTTAAATCTTATGGACATGGATTTGTTAAGGTTATTATATGTTACAACATTATTTGGTTTTAATGTTGCTGTTGTATTGTTAGGATTTGTTATATTCCATTCATGTCCAGCAAGAACAGAAGAATCTATTTCCATAGGTTTTATAAAATTTATTCCTGTAGAATTTAGTGTTTCTATGACTTTATCAAGTTTAATTTTTATTTTTGGAGTATATTTAGACATGCATTTTCCTAAAAATGTGATGTCTAATAGTATATTTTTTCCTGTAAAATTTTCAAAACCTTTAGTTTGTATGATGATTTTTATGTGTTTGTAAAAATCATTTAGAGTCATTGTGAAGTTTGGAGCTATATAAACAATTCCTATATTATTGTTCATATCTACCTCCATAGTTCCAAATATGGCTTTGTACATATCTTGGTGCCTATCATCTATCGATATTAATAGTAATTTTGTTCCAATCTTTTGTCTCGTTAATCCTCTTATACCTATAACTATTAATCCAAGATGGATCAATTTATATTTTTGTATTTTTAACTGGTTAATAGCCTCTTATGAGATTAAATTTAATGTCTATTGACTCCCATCTAGGATAGAAAGAATTTCTTCCCTATGATGCCTATATAATCCTATGTTATTGTAAATATTCTGGTTCTATATAGCTCTTTAGGATTTAATGTATTTAGTTGACTGTTAGAAAATATTTCTAAATCTTCTTCTAGATTTATTATCTCATCTAATTGAGCTTGTGTATTATTAGTCCTCCTTGTTATGTTATCTAACCATCCCATGGATGATAAGGTGTTTGTTTCTGTAGGCCTTTCTGTTAAGGTTCTAGATGGACCTGTAAAAGACAATCTTCTATTATTCATACTTGATCAAGTTTCTTATACATTAGAAAATTGATTTTAGTCTTTTCACTTGTTATATGTGTAGTGGATCATTTGGCCCTAAATTCATTTTTTGTAAGCTTTCTGTTAATTTGTTTATTTCAAATTCTTCTCCTTTACTATTCTTATCTATGTCAAACATTTGATTTTGGATACTATCGATTTTGTTTTGGATTTGGGTTAGCATGGCTATTATTATGTTGTTTTGCAATACTTGTATCCTATCACTTTTCCCTGGAAATTCATCTTTGTTGTATCCAACATCTATGTTAGGATCACTGAATCTGTAGTTGGATTCTACATACTTAGTTGCTTCTTGATAGTATTTGTTTTCAAAACTCATTAGCTTAATATTAAATGTTTAATTTCATTTAGCATTTTCTCAATCTGTTGTATTTGTTTTTCAAATTTGGTTTTATCCTTTTCTGTTTGTTCTTTTAATTCTATTATTAATTTTCTAGAATGTACTTCTATATCTTTAGGTTTATTTTCTTCTATTAAATTTTTTAAGTTTATTATATCATTCTTGTTTGGGAATTCTTTTAGTTTTATAACTTTGAATTTATCAGATAGTTTTCTCAAAGTTACTTGCATGTTATCTATTTTGTTTAGGTTCGATTTAAAATAATCTTGGTTGTTTGAGATTTGTTTTAGCAACTTATTTTTTGTAATGCTGTAATTAAATTTTATATGCTCTGATACCAAAACTATAAAAAGGGGGGTATGCATGAAAAGTCAGCGTTTAGAGTTTTTATGCTATTGGGAAAAGACAGCGTTTATAGTTTTTATGCTGTTGGGAGATGTATTTTTTATACCGTGGTAAACCACATCTCAATTAAATATTCTGTAAATACTTGTATATAATATCCCAGAGCATAACATGCTATAAATAGGACAGTGTAGTTTATTATTTCAAATAATGTGGAATATTCTTGTTTGTGATTCTTTAAATTTTTAACTACCTTGCTGGCAACTTGTAAGTATAATACCCAAGGGTGCAGCAAGTAGAAAGTTGGACTAGGAATTAGGAACCTTTTCATCTTTAGTTCAGAGTCTTCTAATTTTTTGATCCAATTCTTGTAGTTTCCCTCTTTAATAAAATTCATTATATGAATAATCTTCATACCAATAATCTGTATCTATGTGACTTGGCCATGTCAAGCCTAGGGGTTTATTTAACCATTCTCTGTTTTCTTTAAGTACTTCTTGTCTAATCTATTCATAATGTTCTTTAACAAAAAGATCTAACATTCTGTTAATCTTTGGATTTTGAGCATCAAAGATAAAATAGGTATTTCTAAGATTTTTAATTACTTTCTTTTTGTTTATCTTTGGTTCATCATCAAGGTTGATGAGTTTTCCTGTATAGTTATGTCTAAATATCTTTGCAATATTATATTGCTGATTCTCGTTTAGATTTGTGTTTTTTAAAACCACTAATATCTTTGTCATAAATTTTTGTTCTAAGTAATTTTGCAGTGATTCTATATTTTCAATTTTTGGAGATCTGTTCATTGTTAATTATCCCAATCATTATTATTTGTTATGCTGTGATCTATTTTATTTTTGGTTTCTAAGTAATATTGCCATTCTCTATAGAATTCTTTAACAAATCTGGGTGTAAGCACTATGTTACCAGGCTCTCTCCAAATATTGAAGTTATTATATATTTCAGTTAAACTTGTTTCACAGTCATAAATACTGATTAATTCATGTGAACATTTTTGTTTAAAGATACTTATTATTTGGTGTTTTTGGTTTTCTGTAAGGTTTGTATTGTTCCTCATAATGTTTATTATGTTTATCATAAATTTATTTTCTAAATATTGCTGTAATTTTTCCATTTTACTTGTTTCTTCTTTTTTATGAAGGATTGGTTGGTATGTTTGAGAAAGTAGTCAAAGCTTTTGGAAATACTAGGATACAATTCTGCTTATGAGCATTAGGTATTTCTTATGTTGCCATACCGATTTATCATTAATATTACTTTCAGGTTTGTTTAAAACAACCATGAATCTTTTAAAACCTTTACCAGAACCCTATATCTTAAATCATTTTTCCTCACCTTGTCATCAAATTCGTGTCATCACCTTGTTTCTGATTATCGTTTTTGATAATTAGATATTTGTTGATTTGAGATTTCTGATTATCATTTTTGATAATTGGATATTTGTTGTTTCTGGTTATCGTTTTTTATAATTAAATATTTGTTGATTTGAGATTTCTGATTATCGTTTTTGATAATTAGATATTTGTTGATTTGAGATTTCTGATTATCGTTTTTGATAATTAGATATTTGTTGATTTGAGATTTCTGATTATCGTTTTTGATAATTAGATATTTGTTGATTTGAGATTTCTGATTATCGTTTTTGATAATTAGATATTTGTTGATTTGAGATTTCTGATTATCGTTTTTGATAATTAGATATTTGTTGATTTGAGATTTCTGATTATCGTTTTTGATAATTAGATAATTGTTGTTTCTAATCATCGTTTCTAATAATTCGATATTTGTGTTTTCTGACTATCGTTTTGATAATTGGATGTTTGCTGATTTTGTTAAGTATGAAATTTTCTAGTCTCTAATTGATTCTAGATTATGTTGATTACATTGAATTGTTGTTTCCTATCTATCTCTGTTGATAGTTAGAGTTCGTTGATTATGAAGTTCGTGTTTTCTAGTTATTTGTTGGATAACTAGATATTTGCAGTTTGCGATTTGTGATTTGTGTTTTCTAATTATCTTTGCTGATAATTAGATTTTGCTGTTTTCTAATTATCATATCGATAATTAGACATTGCTGTTTTGTGATTTCTGTATTCTAATTATCTAATTGATAATTGAAGATCGCTGATAATTATATTTATTCAGTTTTGCTGTTTTCTGATTATCTATTTGATAATTAGGTCTTGTTGAGAATTTGTGAATTTCTTTTATGGAATTAAAAGATTTCTGTGGCGTTTGTGTTCTTGACCTTATTTTTCTAGCTTAACCAGTTTATGTTAGAAAAATAATTGTTATTGACAACTTTAATTATGAAAATTGCGGGGACGCAATTTTTATAAGGAGGGGAGTCTGTAACAACCCGGAGTTTTACAACAATTAATGGTCGTCAAATGGCGATCAAATTGTTTGATAATTACTATTGGAATTTTAATCGGTTGGTTAAGTGTTTTT
The DNA here is from genome assembly GCA_030737815.1 of Allium fistulosum. NCBI lineage: Eukaryota > Viridiplantae > Streptophyta > Magnoliopsida > Asparagales > Amaryllidaceae > Allium > Allium fistulosum. The sequence continues at coordinate 1,026,610,701 of CM060906.1, forward strand.
GGGATTTTTGTCGAGTTGAAATTCTTTGCAATAGTGTTAAGGATATGCGGGCTTAAAATCTATTTGGCCCTCTTCCTTTTAATTTGTGGCCATGATAATTATCTTAACTCGTCCCCCTCCATTTCATTTTCGAAAACCCTAAAACAACGAACGAAAGAAAATAAATGGCGGCTCGTTCGTTTCCTCTTCGTTTAAATTAGGGGTTCGAACCAATTGAGGCGGTCGATTCCAGTAGCTCGATCGATGATGCTTTCTCTCTGCTTACGGCTGCTTAAATTCGTCGATAAGGTGAGTGATTTTTAAATTACTCACATCTAGTTTGAATCTCGTTGATTTCCGTCTTGTTCTAATTTTGTTTACTTGGATTGTTGAATATGCTGACTTGGTTGATTTCCTTGCTTGTCAAAGTTTTGATTTCTGGCATTTTGGTTCCGTGAATTTTCTGATGACTACGGCCGAACTTGTTTCAACTATTAAATGCTTTGAAATTTCCTTTATTTTTGTTCGAAACTGCTATTAGACTTTATTGGTATCAATTGGTTGTTGACTTCGATTATGGGGTTTGTTTCGGCCTTGAACATTCTGTTGGTTGCCAGGTTGAACTGCAGGTGACTTTTACTTTGAACTGCAGTTGTTGAATTCAAATATTTTGTTTTGAAAAAGTAATATGTTTTATTTGTTACATATGCTATTTTGAGTACATGTTGGTTTTGTTACATCGGGGCTGCTTCATGATATCTTCATGTTGTCGTCGGACTTGTTTATGTGCAATTCACCACTAATGCACTGATTTCGTACATTTTATTTTTGAGTATAATCTCTGCGTTTTTAGACATTATGTTGACTTTGGCACTTAACTGTTGCTCTGAATTCTCTATTGGCTTCAGCTCTTGATATTTTTGCGATGTAACTGTTGATCCATGATTTGCGTACTTGCTGTATGCATTTCTCTGTGGACTTTGGCGTTGCTTTGAATTTGACTTCGGTCATTTTGATTTTGCCGTGGGAATTTCTGGCTTTTTGATCTGTAGTAATCTTTGACTTTGGCACTGATTTGCTCATTCACGGCTTCAACTTGTTTTGATATTACCAGATTTTAACTTGATTTTTATCATTGACTTCGAGTTTGGTAATTCGGTTGCTTTTGGCTTCGATGAATCTTTATTGACTTGTTCGACTCTATGTTGCCATTCTAGTTCACGTATTCACTGTGCATATCATCGCCTTCGTTCCTGTTATCATGGCACTGGCCTTGATACTCATACTACCTAGTCGGGTTCTCGGCCTATAGTGTTCATGTAGTCTAATGCATTCTGGTTTTGATTTCTTCATTATGGAGGCTAGTGTTGTTTCTTTGATATTGTGATAATGTTGGCACTGGTTTGCATTTGGTTTGGGTCAGATTTATGCAATTGGTCAGCTGCCTTTGTGCCTTTGTACCTTTGTGATAATTGCAATTTGATTTGTTGTACCTGATTTTGTAGTTGCCTGCACTTATATGTGCAGCGTTTATATACATGTGTGGATTAATATGTATGCATATATACCCTTGTATGTGTGTATGCATGCATAGTTAGATCTATACTTGGATTCTATTTGCTGCATTGACTTGATGTTATATTTTCAATGTTGCAGATGTTCTTGATCACTTTGTTTTTGTATTTGGCATATGCAACTGTTTCCAATTGGAGTTGTATTATTGCCTTTGTACACTGTTGGTGCACGTTACATTCACTTGCATACTTACTTATGGTTGTCATGTATATGAAGCAATGTTGCTTCCCTTGTAGACTTCATTGCACACTCTGTTGGTCTACATTTTTTCTGGTTGAAGTTCTTTGTGTCCACTGCAATATGTACACGGTGGTCTGTTTTTGTTATCGAGGCTGAAGCACTCTTGCTGTTTCATTTTGAACTGGTCGACATGTACATTGATGTTACCTCTGTCCTTGGTTCTTATGCATAGCATATTGAACAAGTCGAGTTGTTTTGTTGCATTCATTCTTCACTATGATATTTGGAGTCTGATACTTTTGTATACAGTTGCAGTCGTGACTTGCATTGAGGTTCACTGCATTTATATCTTGCTGTTTCATTTATTAGCACGGTATACATACATATATACATACATATATATATATATATGTATGTATGTGCTAGTTGCTGTGTATTGTATATTTCTTTTGTTTCATTTTGTTGGGCTGGTTGATGGCCTCGAGCTGTCTACTTGTTTATTCGAGTCTGCACCGTGACTTGAGTTGAACCCGATTTTTGGGTTTGACCTTGTGTTCATTTGTGACTTTCATTGAACTTTCGTGTATTTCATCACGGTAGTGGCGAGGCAGTACACGCGTGCGTGTACTGCAGCCACACTGAATTGCCATTTTATGTGACAATTAAATTATTTGGATTGTTTTGTGTTCAATTCAATATTTGGGAATTGTATTTGATTCAGTTCGATTAATCATTTTGTTGTGTCTAATTATCTATTCGATAATTAGATTCTGAGTTTCTAATTATTATTTAATAATTGGATTTAGTTGTTAATTGCTGTTTAGGCAATTCTGGGGTTTTCATATTATCTTCATCGATAATCTTTTTATTTATCTTGTTGATGGTTTGAATTTGCTGATTTGTTGTTTAACACTGTTTAGTGTTATCTCTGCCGTTGTCCGATTCTCTTATCGAGGAGTTGGATATACGAGATTTCTGTGACTGTCGTCTATTTGATATTTGATTATTATTGCTTCTGTGCATTAATAACTGAGTTTGAATTAGACTGACCCATGTATTATTTTCTTTTGAATTTAATACTCGGGTCAGACCCGAGTTATATCAGGTTGTAGATATCTTGCTTTGGGTTGCTGTTTAAGCTATGAAGACTTTTCATATCTTTTGGAGTAGTCGTGTCATAGTATAGGTTGATATGTATTCATGTATATTAGTCGATAATGTACTTGTATATATAACTTCCTGAGTCGACAGTTGTAGTTGTATCATATGTATTGTGTCAAATGTATTGTAACTGACATCAGTTATATATATATATATATGAGACTTTTGTTATCTGTGTTCCGCATTTTTAGTATCTGTGTTATTATTATATATATTGTCCTAAACTATTATGAACCATTGTAGTTCGTTTTATACTGGAATTGGGTATGTCGATGAGAATAAATAAATAAGCGATGAAAAATGAAAAATATATACCACTCCTATCGAGGTAACCAATACTAGTGTAAGGCCAACTACGGATGGCCACTCCTATCCAGCCTTATTCTTCGTAATAACAGACAGTATTTCTTTTAATACTCTTTGTTATTGTGAGCATAGAGGTGGGGCGTCACAGTATAATAAAGAAAAAAATAAAAATAAAAACATATCCCAACAGCATAAAAACTATAAACGCTGTCTTTTCCCAACAGCATAAAAACTCTAAACGCTTGAGGTTGTTCGTTTTTTTGTTTTTTTATGTATCTATATGTATATCGGCTGAAGCTATATATTTTGCTGAAACTGTTCGCCCATCCCCCTACTCTTCCTATATATCCTTGCTTTTCAAATATAATTCATAGTTGTTATGTTGTGAAAGACTAGTTATATATATATATATATATTTAACATAACAGCGGTATATACATATGTTTTGTTTATATTATACTCTGTCTAATATTATTTTATCTCAAGGGACATTTATTCTCTATCAATGTTATAGTATACATGTAGTTTGAGAATATATAATGGGTATATATATATATAATATGTTAGTCTTATAATCTGTTAGTTGTAATATGTAAGTGCATGAATGTTATTTTATATAAATTATAAAATATGTCAGTTATATAAATTATAGTATGCCTGTTATATTTGTTAGTATGAAGTTGTTTGTTTTATAAGGTATAAGTTTATATATGACATGTCTATTATAAATAAGTATATATATGATTTTGTGATCTGTTTGTTATAATATATAAGTTTTTACTAGTATGTATGTAATAATATTTTGTTTAAAGTATGTATACAATATGTTAAATAAAATTTGAGCTATATATATATGTGTGTAAGTTATCTTGTTTATATATAATGCGTATAAAGGAGTTTATATATTGCCTTTGGAAAGAATGGTATTTATTTAAATTTATATTATTATTTTAAATTAGAGTTTGTAACAATTTTATATATAAATAATATGTTAAATATCTATTTGAACCTATGTTATAAATTTTGTAATAATTCCATATATATGATATGTTATAGAAATCTTAATTCATATTTTGTTTCATCAATTCTAGTCAGTCATGCCTGCTTTCTTCATCGAATTCGTGTTCATCGTGCTTTTATTTTGGTTCGCCGCTGTCCAGAATTGATCAAAGCAGTTGGTGACTTTGATTTGTCGCTTATTCGTGTGCGTGTCCATGTCATCTTCTGATTTCTCTAGCCTCGAAAGGTGAGAAGTCTCTCACGATTAACATCCTTATATTTAATAAATTTAATTCACATTGAAATGACAATTGAAATATGTTGTTAAATTTGAACTATTATTTATTTAATTGTTATATATGACATGTCATTATCTATAATTATTCACCTATGACATCTAACACCATAATCTGTGATTTATATTTTATTTAAGTTGTTACTGATGATATATGCCTGTATTGATATGTTTTATTATAATTGTTCTCACTCTGCAAGTCCCTGTTAGTTTAGAAATTCCCTATGGGTTGAAATGATACATACCCGAACAATATTGTAGATTAAGGGAAAATCGTTATGGTTTGAAATGATAAACCCAAGCGATTTTCATTGATTTTGAAATTTTGGGATTGCGGGTTGAAATGATATATACCCGTAGATATTTAAATTGCGGATAAAAATGATAAATATCTGTATCACTTGACCATAGAATAGAAAATTATATACGAACACCGTTGGTCTATATTTTGAAAAATGATTTCCATAGTTTTGAAAGGAAATATATGGTTTTAATAAATATTGATTTTAAAATATAATATATATATAAGCAATTTTTATATATGTATAAAAATTTAGATTTGAAAATAATATGTTTTGTAAATTTTAAATTTATAAGTTAGTTTTGATAAATATAATTTTTAGGATTTTTCTCATAATTCTATTATTTTAAAAATATATAAAAATAAGATTTAATACAAGATACATTTAATAATAAGATTTAATTTAGTAAAATTTAATTAAATTGGTTTAAAATACATTTAAGTATTTATTTAAATTTATATTAATAATTTAAAGATGGATGGTGTTATAACTGTAATAATAAAGGTTGGGAAGATAAATTAATATTGACTTGGAATTTAAATGGGTTAATAATTGAATTTAAATAAGAAGTGATTTGAACTTATTGAATTTGAGATTTTGAAAGATATGATTTATAACTTGATTTGATAAAAAGCGAGTAAATGAATATTCTAAATTTTAATAAAATTGAGATTGAATATTTAATATTGATTTAAATTTATAAATCGGGATTTTAAACAGTTGTTATTAAAATGATTAAGTGAATACTTTCCAATTTGAATAAAATTTAAAGTTAAATGTTGAAATATAAATGAAATTTATATTGTAAATGTTGAATATTTAAACTTGAATCTTATTGGAATTAAAGTGATAGTTCAAAACCTGGATTTGAAATCGATAAAAATTGAAAATAGTTTATTGAGAAATTGAATTGAATCTGTGAACTTTAAATTGAAATGGTTAAACTGGAATTGATTTAAAATTGAATTTTGGAATTTAAGATGATTTGAATTGATTTGCGAAATTGGAGGAAACTATTTTTATTATATAAAATATTTTTAATATATAAACTATTTTAATACAAATTATTTTAATATATAAACTATTTTAATTTATACTATTTATTATATATACTATTTTCAATATCTAAATTGTTTAAGTCAGAAGTGTTATGATTTCCAAAGTGTTATGATTTCAAAAGTGCTATGATTTCAAAAAGTGTTATGATTTCCAAAGTGTTATAATTTCCAAAGTGTTATAATTTTTAAAGTGTTGTGATTCTGGAAATGAATATTATTTAAAGTGAATAATGATATATAATTGATATGGTTTTTGAAATTAATATGATATTTTGATATAAAGTATAAACTATTTGAATTATAAAATGACCACGGTGTGAAATAAGTGTTTGGTTGTAAAAGAGACCGGGATCATATATTGTCATATTCTCTGCCAATACCGAAAACCACTTTAACAACTGTGCATGTGGTGGAGATTCCAGAATGAAGTAGGATGGTTTGGTGGTGATTCTATATGAGGTATTAGCACAGCCCTGACTCCCGTGAGTCGGCTTGATGTGGCTAAAACAAGAGCCATGTCGGGCCAAGTGAGGTCATTCCTCCTATCGGATACATTTCTTCGATACCATTCTATTACTTTTGTGATTTGATTGGGTGCACCCTTTGATTTGGGAGTGTGTCACGAGGTGGGCGGTAGTAGCTGCTTTGCGTTACCACCAGTCCGGATCTGCAAACGGTATATCTACTCGGGCATTGCCTCGCGTGCCTTGTCACATGCCCTATCGTGCCTTCTACGAGTTTGTTTTGTACCGTACCTATGTGGTGTCCTCTGTGTAAACCACCAGTTTAGTGGAGCGTGCGGCATTGTATAGACTACGGGAATATATAAAATGTGTTAAGGGGGATATGGGTAACGCCTTAACGCTATTTTAATACTTTTACTTTACTATAGACGTGTTATAATAGCGTGTATTACTACATAGTAGATAGTTCCACGGATCCTTAGAGGATGGAAATCCCAAACATCCTTTAAATTACTTGTATTCAGTTGACATTTCACTTGAGTTGAATTTATAAATATAAGAATGTTAATCCTAACTCGAGTGTTTTGTGTTTTCTTTATGCTCCGGTCAGACTGAGTGTCACAGCCTTTGAGACTCACGTTTGGATTTGGAGCTTCACTTGGAGATCCATCTATTATCTATTCAACTTTCAGCTATCCAATGTTCTGTTCAAACTTGTCATCTATTTGTATTCGAGACTACATTGTATTTGAGATATTCTGTTGTATTTTATTTCAAACTCTGTTGTTTTATAGTAGCTTCATGAACTACTATTTATCTTTTCCGCTGCTTATTGTTATATTACTCTGTGTCTATGATTCTATGATTGATTTATTTACTGTGTATGCTGAGTTTTGCCAAATATAAAATTAACATTCTGTTGTTTTGAGCAATTCAAGTCCGACATGTGCGGATGCGAATGGTTCGAAATAGCGGGTTGTTAGAAGTGGTATCAGAGCCAGGTTTATGCAAAACTTAGCATATGGAGTAAAAATTAATTATGGAATCACCTTCGTTTGAGCTTAAATTTCCTCCTGGATTCGGAATTCCTTTGAATTTTGAAACTTTCCCTTTTATTCTGAGATCCATTCTTGTCTCTCCCTATTCGTGTTCTTCTTGATACTGGAGCATCCCATAACTCCATTTTTGTTTTGACAACCTTAGTCTGATTTGTAAAGGGGGTGGAACTCCTTTACAACAAGCATCGATTCACCGAATATTTCTATTTATTTGGTTTACGATGTTGTTATTCCTTGCAAAACCTGAATCGTTTCTCTAGTAGACGATCAAGGTAATTTCCTTGTAACCTTGACTCCACTCTGATAATCAGAGATTATCCTGATATTGGGTGAAGTCACTTCTCTTCCCTGCAAGTAGGAAATTGAATTTCCGCATCGATTCTTATTCCTGGAATCTCGGTGTAACGACCCAGAATTTTGAACAAATTAAATTGAGAATATTTAATTTATTTTAAATATTTGAACGATGATTTAATTTGAATCCCCGATTTTAATTTGAATTTGACGATTAAATTATAAAATTTAATCTGTTGAAACTGGATGAAAATTTGAATCTTCAAATTTAGGCCGATTAAAAATATTTCAAACGCTTGTAAAATTTATGTTGATATTACTGAAGATAACAGAAGCTTCAGAATCGAATTTAAAACTGTTTTGTTCAGTTTTGATAATTTATCGTTCGAATCGAAATTAAAAATAGCCGTTCGAGGCACCGTCTCGGAATTCGACAAAACCAGTTCCATTGGGTCCGTAATATTGAATTATTATCGGATTTCAAATTTCGTATTTTTCTGTGTTAATACGTAAGCACACGGTGAGAGAACGCATTTGATTTTAAATCAAATTCAATTTAAAATTTAAAATTATATTAATTTAGATCACCACGTTCCACGCCTAAAATCACGCGGTGATCACGAACGAGATCGTGCAAAGCTTACTGTTCTCATTTCAAAGTAATGCCTGAACTTCTTCTCTTCATTTTAAAAATCGAATCGTTCCCCTTCTGTTCCAAATCATTTCGTTCGAGAGGAAAACAAATTAATGGCCACTGCCTTCAAAATTTTAAACAGTAAACTCCTTATCTCCCCTTCCGTCTAAAATCGAATACAACTGGAAATTTGGGATTGCGAAGAGAGGTATTCACGTCTGGTTATCGCGTTCGTTTTCGTCTGAGAGTTTATTAGGGGGAGTGTCGCGTTCACCGAGGGGAGAGGCAGAAGGCTCACGCAAGTAGGCGATGCCCTAGATTGATCTCGACATGGGAGTCACGATTTGTTGGGCATAGTGGCGTGCGAGAGGTATGGGGATCGATGGGGGACCTCGCGATGGTGAGCGGCATCACGAGATGGGAGCGCGCGCACGCGAAGCTAGGCGGTTGCGAGGGTTGTCGCGCTGTGAGCTGGGTGTCGCGATGCCAGAGGGAAGCTCGAAGTCGGCGATGGTGATGGCGAAGTATGGGGACTCGCGGCTGGAAGGCGACGTTCGTTTGGCTCGTGACTTGATGGAGTTAGATAGGTGCGATCGATTGAAGGCGGCGACGTCAACAGCAGGGAGTCGCGCGCGCGCATACGGCAAATCGAGCAGGCATTGGTGGTCGCCTGTTTCTTCTTTACAGTGAGGTATTCAATTTTATTTTTCCTATTTATTCTGATTTAATAAATATATTTATATAGCTTATTAAATATATATATATATATATTTATTTAACTCACTGTTAAATGTTAAAAAGTACACAATGGAAATCAGTATGTATATACACCCTGTTATAAAAAAAAATTAATATGGTCAGGAAGGAGAAGAAAATATAAACCAAGTTAGTTTAACTATCATTTAAAATTAGTTAAATTAAATTTATTAAAAAGGTAATTGATTGTTCGATTTTTCGAATATTAATAAAATTTATACAGTTTTGATTTTTAGAAGGAAAAAAGGGGGGAATTTACAGTAAAGTATATAGACTGTTATTTTAAATTAAATTATATATATATATATAAGTTAAAATAGGAATAAACAATATTGTAAAAAGGAAATATTTTGTTAAAGAAAAATTTAGTTTAAAAAATTTAAATCATTAGTCAAATAAAATAAAATAAAATAAAAACCATTGAACAATCAAAATAAGTAGATGATAATTTATTGTCAATTTATTCAAATATTAATAGACTGTATAAATTATTTATACAAGGTTAAAGTCGAGAAAACGAAAGAGGAATTGGATTGGATTGCAAAATAAAAAGCTAAGGTGAGATTATTTTCTCACTCAAATTGAAAAGTGGAATTTGCAGTTATTGATTGATTTGTTTTGATTGCTATTGAATGTGCTATTAGATATAATAGGATATATCTATATATATAGCAGTATATACATATTGGCATATGTATATATTGGATTGATTGATTTCCCGCCTCGTATAGCGGATGAGACCCTATTGCGTCGTTAGTAAGCGGATTTTTATAAAACCTATATACCGCGATATTCCACCTCGAAGTGGAATTGGTATTGTGCTAACGTCTTTGGATGCAGGGAAACAGGTTGGAGGGATCCAACTGGACCCCTCACATTGATTGATTTTATTTATACTGTGGTATGAATCTGTGAACGATTATATTGTTGTTATTAATCATATTGATATCTGGAAATTATTTGAATGCTAAAATTTAGCTGAATGGATGTTTGATATCATTGGATTCCAAAAATAAATGAAATTGAATTTTTGAAATCAAAATAAAAATTTTTAAGTAAATAAATTTTTAGAAATTTAATAAATTCGAAGAAAGGAATTTTAAAGTATAAAAAGTTAATTTTTATAATCTTATCGAATTTATTTCCAGAATAAAGTGAAAATGTTAAATAAATGAATTTCGTATAATAGTGATTTTAAATTGAGGAAATTAATTTAAAATCTGGATTTTTAAATAGATTGAAAGAAACAATTGAAATTTATTTTCTTAAAAAGGAATTTATTTAAAAGGAGATAAGTTGGAAATCCAATTAGAAATTTAATTGGTAAATTGAAACGATTTGGGAAATCAATGTAAAATGATTTCAATTTAAAGAATCCTTTTAAAAACAGGATATTGAATAATTTGAAGGAAAATAAGGAATTTATTTAGTAATAATGAGTAAAATTAGAAATCAATCTATAATTGATTTAATATTTGGAAACGAATTCTTGAGAAATAAGTATGGAAATTTTATTTAAAACTGAAAATAAATTCAGAAATCAATATTGAAATTGAATTGATATTGAAGTTTTTATAAATAGAATTGAAATTTATAAAAGTTGTTTAAAAATCCGAAATCACTTATTTTGATAGGTAAAAATATAGAAGTTGATAAAAGAAGATTTATAAGTCGAAGTTGTTATTAAAATGGAAATAGAATTTATAAACGTTGTTTTATAAATTCGAAATCAATTGAAATTGATAAATTAAATATAGAAGATTATTTAAAGAAGATATATTCGCGTTTTTGGATAGCGAATTTTTATTTGAAATAAATGTGTAGTAAAGTTTGAAATTTGGTTAAGTGAAGTATATTCACGATTTTGGACAGTGAATATATTTTTGAAGTAGAATGGATATGGTTTTGGGAAAGCGATATTATAAAAATGAAGTAACTGTTTTAAAACGTGATAAGTATCGAATACATAGATTTCAACATTTATTGTTGAAATAGACGTTTTCGAGGAATAAGGAAATGGTGGACTATAACACTGTTGTTATAGTAAATGATTTCCGAAAGGAAATGTTTTTATATAGTATTGGGATTTATATATCTATCTAAATCTCGAATCCCTATACTAGTGATTTTGAGTCGTCGTAACGATGTTTTACGTAACATTCGTTTTGACTCAAATAAATGTTGTTATAGTAATGTTTTCCTTAAAGAATGAATTTATACTTAAATTTTGATTTAAGTATATCGAATATTTTCAAATGTTGAAAATAAAAGATTTGTGAAACACTTATTATTAAATAAGTATGGAATGTTTTCCAAAATGAAATGAAACGTTTTGAGATTTTATCTTCTTAAAGATAAATCGAAAATGAATATTTGAAAACGATTGAAAATCGAATATTAGTAGATATTCGAAAAATGTAAATTCAATATGGAATTTATAAAAGAAATGGAAACTGTTTAGAACAAATAAATATCGATTTATTTTTGAAGTGTGGAAATTTTATATCTAGTAAAGATATTTTTGAAGATAAAAAATTTGGAAAATTATTTGGAATCTGATGATGTTGCGCATCTTTATTGATAGTTAAATAACCGACTATCAATAATTACCTTTAGATAGGTATTTGTCGTGAATTGGATGAAATTGAATACCACACTTGTTTTTAAATAAACGCTCACTATTCGGGTTAGCCGGGAAAGGACCATGGGGTCGTATAACCCATTCCGAATATGTGATACGTCGTTATGAATTGCATTTGAAGACCGGTGTTGAAGACCGGATATTTTTGAAAACGGAAGGATTACCGTCGAGTTACTCTACATCGACTGATCTTCGATTTAGAGGTTTTATCACCCTTAGTGACGGGAAGTCCTGACGTGATTGAAAATTATCCGGATATGCAAGGGCTTCGTGAGAAGTGCCTTCGGTTCTGTTCGATCCCGGAACAGACTTATATGGATTGTGTGTCTGACGTTACAATTTGAGATATAAAGCTGATTTCTTTCAAATACATTTCTGTTGGTGGCGGAGAATTTATTCTCTTAGCTTAACACCCTTCTCTGAGACGTACGAGCTCAGAGGTTATGTAGTTGAAATTTATCAGCGATATACTCCCAATTTGGTAACGTGGCATACTGAGTGTTGCTGTGAAATGATCAGTGTTTGATCATTTGTGATATGATCATTTGTTTGATCTTATATCTTTGTGATCATAGGTTGATCATTTTGTTTGACCCGAAGCAGGGCTTTGTAGAAAGCGTAGCTTTGTGGACGAGACTTCGTCGAGCCTCACACCCCGGAAATGGTCGAAACAGGAAGGATGCGGCAAGGTTCTAGGGAGTAGCGCCCCTTAGTGTATGTCATTCCTTCTGGATAGAGGTGGTATCATGGTATGGAGCCCAGATACTTAACCTATGTGGTTGCTGCATTATTATCTATGTGGTTTGTTGGAAATCGGGGATCCTCGGGAAGATCGGTTACGATCAGGGGATGACATACGCGTGTCAGTAGTTACCTATTTTTGCAGAGGTAACCCGGCCTTGTGTTGGCAGAGATCCGGTTAGGTTCTCGGGTCGTCTATTCCAGGGACGTACCCATCGTGGAAAAGGAAGTTCCTTAGCCTGACCATTTGTTGGAAATCCAAACTCCAATACGTGATTTGTACGGTATTAGTTGTAGAACCTGCCATTTACGTACGGTGGTCACCACTGTTTAGATGGTAGCTATAGTAGGCATACGATACTGGTCGTATGTTGGCTAAGATTAATATTATACTTTCGAAATGTTTTCCACACTATGCACTAATAATAATATCAAAAAGAATTTGATTTTTGCGTAGTAAGCATCTTTGACTATCATAAGAAGAAATCTCCTCCAATTCTGCGTTTGCATTGTGTGTGTGGTGGGAGGTCTTATGGTAGTTTCATTTTCCAAAAGCATTGCGAATTTGTTTTATTTTCTTTGTGAAAGAATAACTGTTTTACGATCTCACACCAGTCACCATGACTGACTCGGAGTTTATTGTTTCCCTTCTAAACTCTGGGTGCCCACAAATTTCCACATAGGCAGTCTAGAGTTAGATTATCAGGATATTCTGGAGCTTTGGAGATAAGCTGGAGGACGAGACGTAGTATTTGTATCTGATTGTATTTATTCCGCTGTGTATTCTGTATGAGGACAAGTTATATAACTGTCCATTGTTGTATATTGACTCTGATGATTGATGTATTTATAAACTGATATAGTTCTTTGTTTTAAAAGACTAGTAATTATCTATTGTATATTGTTCCGCTGCGATATGTGAGATTCTGATATTGTTTTCTGTTGTTCTTCTTTCTTCTCTTCTCTCTCTTCTTCTTTCTTTTCTTCTGTTTTCTTCTTTCTAAAACCCTCACTATTGGAGTTTCCGGCACTCGATTTCTCGGCAGTCGATAAAGTGAGTATCGATGTCGAATTTTCGAAAGTCGAAAATTTCGGTACGTGACAGCGTGGTATCAGAGCATATGGTTAAGCGACAACCCTGCTCTGTTGGGTGTTACTCATTAGAGATAGAGTCAGTAGTACTCTAGAATGAGTTGAGTGTAATAATAGATATGAGCGCGTATTTGTTAGTGAATATAAAAATGTTTTATGTTGTGTTTGCTTATCCGTTGAGATGTTTATGAATTTTGGTCGGTATATGGGACGCCATATTATCGATAGGGATTTCTAAACACTTAAACGAGGCAAGACGACACAGTATTGTTTTAAAATAGGGTGAATGAAATAATTTTGCCCAAAACTATTTTTGTATATAAAGGAAATAATTTTCTATGAATTATCATAGTATATGGATGTTTGGATGTTAGGAAGTAATGACATTGAAATATTATCATTGTTATGTTGAAATTAAATGAGAAATTGGAATTATAATAACCAAAGTTAAGAAATAAATTCATATACGAATGAAATTTAAAGAATGTAAATTATAATTGTGACTTATAATTTAAAACGGAATTCCAGAGAAGTTTTTGAAAATGTTTTGAAAAGAATTTGAAAATTTTGGAGATTCGGAAAGTTTAAATCTGTTTGATTTGAAAATGAATTTCAAAGGTTTTGAAAAGTATTTTGAAGGAATGAAAAGCTCTAAACTCTTTTAGGTCGCTGGAAAATAATCCTGATGATGATGGCCACATCATTAGAATTCATTTTCGGGTGTCCAAAAGAGGAATTGCTGCCAAATTATTTTAAATGGAAGTGTTTGGAAAATTTGGGTTTTGTTTTGGAAATTAAAAGGATAATTTGAATTGTTTTCAAATGGTTTTGAAAAAGTTGAAACGACTCTGGAATCCTATTTAAAATACTTACGAAATATTAATAAGTTGATAACTTATAGAATATTGAAATTTGATTAGAATGAAATTCAAATTGAAAAACGAATGAATTAGTGAATGAATGAATAAATTGCGATTGCAAGTTCCAGAAAATGAAATTGAATCTTAAAATTCATTTTGAATTTGAAAGTAAATAGAACTGGAATTGAATTTGATAAATGAAGTATTAAACTGAAAGTTAGTAAGTGAAGCTAATTGATTATTGACCAAAATGGATAAGGTTTGAACGAATTAAATTCAATGATTATAAATGAAGATAAATTGAATTCCAATAGAATTGAAAATGCGAATTTTAAGTTCAAACGAATGTGAAATGAAAAATTGAACGAAACTGAATATGTAACTTCAATAGCGAATTTAAAGAGGATATAAGAAGTATATATTGGAAATTTTGTAATCGAATTTGCAAAATGATTGAATGCTGTAACTAGATATAATGGCTAGTAGGATATACAGGTATAAAGGAATTGGAATTTGATTTCGAAGATAAATTTGAATTGCTCGGAAAAGGTAAGTATTTGAATTATAATATGAGTTTTTGATGATTTCTCTCTAGCCGCTTGGATTTTTCTTTTTCTTTTTGAAATCTGAGAGTCCGTAGGGACGTTTTGTAGTAGTGCCGTATTAGCCGCGCATAGGAGACGCTGGCAAAATTTTTCGGAAATTTAGGGCGTTAGAAAATTTTTGAGAAAATTTGAAAGTTTAAATTTGAATTTTGAAGTAAACAATGATGTTTGAAAACGATAGAAGGTTTAGAAATTTAGTTGAATGATAACGAATCTTTAGTAGAAAGATTTGTTTTGATGAATTGATTAAACTATTTAGATTGTGAAAAATAGTAGACGAGTTAAGGACCATTTTTCCTAACTTGTAATTTCGAGGACGAAATTCTTTTAAGGGGGGAAGTCTGTAACGACCCAGAATTTTGAACAAATTAAATTGAGAATATTTAATTTATTTTAAATATTTGAACGATGATTTAATTTGAATCCCCGATTTTAATTTGAATTTGACGATTAAATTATAAAATTTAATCTGTTGAAACTGGATGAAAATTTGAATCTTCAAATTTAGGCCGATTAAAAATATTTCAAACGCTTGTAAAATTTATGTTGATATTACTGAAGATAACAGAAGCTTCAGAATCGAATTTAAAACTGTTTTGTTCAGTTTTGATAATTTATCGTTCGAATCGAAATTAAAAATAGCCGTCCGAGGCACCGTCTCGGAATTCGACGAAACCAGTTCCATTGGGTCCGTAATATTGAATTATTATCGGATTTCAAATTTCGTATTTTTCTGTGTTAATACGTAAGCACACGGTGAGAGAACGCATTTGATTTTAAATCAAATTCAATTTAAAAATTTAAAATTATATTAATTTACATCACCACGTTCCACGCCTAAAATCACGCGGTGATCACGAACGAGATTGTGCAAAGCTTACTGCTCTCATTTCAAAGTAATGCCTGAACTTCTTCTCTTCATTTTAAAAATCGAATCGTTCCCCTTCTGTTCCAAATCATTTCGTTCGAGAGGAAAACAAATTAATGGCCACTGCCTTCAAAATTTTAAACAGTAAACTCCTTATCTCCCCTTCCGTCTAAAATCGAATACAACTGGAAATTTGGGATTGCGAAGAGAGGTATTCACGTCTGGTTACCGCGTTCGTTTTCGTTTGAGATTTTATTAGGGGGAGTGTCGCGTTCATCGAGGGGAGAGGCAGAAGGCTCACGCAAGTAGGCGATGCCCTAGATTGATCTCGACATGGGAGTCGCGATTTGTTGGGCATAGTGGCGTGCGAGAGGTACGGGGATCGATGGGGGACCTCGCGATGGTGAGCGGCATCACGAGATGGGAGCGCGCGCACGCGAAGCTAGGCGGTTGCGAGGGTTGTCGCGCTGTGAGCTGGGTGTCGCGATGCCAGAGGGAAGCTCGAAGTCGGCGATGGTGATGGCGAAGTATGGGGACTCGCGGCTGGAAGGCGACGTTCGTTTGGCTCGTGACTTGATGGAGTTAGATAGGTGCGATCGATTGAAGGCGGCAACGTCAACAGCAGGGAGTCGCGCACGCGCATACGGCAAATCGAGCAGGCATTGGTGGTCGCCTGTTTCTTCTTTACAGTGAGGTATTCAATTTTATTTTTCCTATTTATTCTGATTTAATAAATATATTTATATAGCTTATTAAATATATATATATATATTTAACTCACTGTTAAATGTTAAAAAGTACACAATGGAAATCAGTATGTATATACACCCTGTTATAAAAAAAAATTTAATATGATCAGGAAGGAGAAGAAAATATAAACCAAGTTAGTTTAACTATCATTTAAAATTAGTTAAATTAAATTTATTAAAAAGGTAATTGATTGTTCGATTTTTCGAATATTAATAAAATTTATACAGTTTTGATTTTTAGAAGGAAAAAAGGGGGAATTTACAGTAAAGTATATAGACTGTTATTTTAAATTAAATTATATATATATATATATAAGTTAAAATAGGAATAAACAATATTGTAAAAAGGAAATATTTTGTTAAAGAAAAATTTAGTTTAAAAAATTTAAATCATTAGTCAAATAAAATAAAATAAAATAAAAACCATTGAACAATCAAAATAAGTAGATGATAATTTATTGTCAATTTATTCAAATATTAATAGACTGTATAAATTATTTATACAAGGTTAAAGTCGAGAAAACGAAAGAGGAATTGGATTGGATTGCAAAATAAAAAGCTAAGGTGAGATTATTTTCTCACTCAAATTGAAAAGTGGAATTTGCAGTTATTGATTGATTTGTTTTGATTGCTATTGAATGTGCTATTAGATATAATAGGATATATCTATATATATAGCAGTATATACATATTGGCATATGTATATATTGGATTGATTGATTTCCCGCCTCGTATAGCGGATGAGACCCTATTGCGCCGTTAGTAAGCGGATTTTTATAAAACCTATATACCGCGATATTCCACCTCGAAGTGGAATTGGTATTGTGCTAACGTCTTTGGATGCAGGGAAACAGGTTGGAGGGATCCAACTGGACCCCTCACATTGATTGATTTTATTTATACTGTGGTATGAATCCGTGAATGATTATATTGATGTTATTAATCATATTGATATCTGGAAATTATTTGAATGCTAAAATTTAGCTGAATGGATGTTTGATATCATTGGATTCCAAAAATAAATGAAATTGAATTTTTGAAATCAAAATAAAAAAATTTAAGTAAATAAATTTTTAGAAATTTAATAAATTCGAAGAAAGGAATTTTAAAGTATAAAAAGTTAATTTTTATAATCTTATCGAATTTATTTCCAGAATAAAGTGAAAATGTTAAATAAATGAATTTCGTATAATAGTGATTTTAAATTGAGGAAATTAATTTAAAATCTGGATTTTTAAATAGATTGAAAGAAACAATTGAAATTTATTTTCTTAAAAAGGAATTTATTTAAAAGGAGATAAGTTGGAAATCCAATTAGAAATTTAATTGGTAAATTGAAACGATTTGGGAAATCAATGTAAAATGATTTCAATTTAAAGAATCCTTTTAAAAACAGGATATTGAATAATTTGAAGGAAAATAAGGAATTTATTTAGTAATAATGAGTAAAATTAGAAATCAATCTATAATTGATTTAATATTTGGAAACGAATTCTTGAGAAATCAGTATGGAAATTTTATTTAAAACTGAAAATAAATTCAGAAATCAATATTGAAATTGAATTGATATTGAAGTTTTTATAAATAGAATTGAAATTTATAAAAGTTGTTTAAAAATCCGAAATCACTTATTTTGATAGGTAAAAATATAGAAGTTGATAAAAGAAGATTTATAAGTCGAAGTTGTTATTAAAATGGAAATAGAATTTATAAACGTTGTTTTATAAATTCGAAATCAATTGAAATTGATAAATTAAATATAGAAGATTATTTAAAGAAGATATATTCGCGTTTTTGGATAGCGAATTTTTATTTGAAATAAATGTGTAGTAAAGTTTGAAATTTGGTTAAGTGAAGTATATTCACGATTTTGGACAGTGAATATATTTTTGAAGTAGAATGGATATGGTTTTGGGAAAGCGATATTATAAAAATGAAGTAACTGTTTTAAAACGTGATAAGTATCGAATACATAGATTTCAACATTTATTGTTGAAATAGACGTTTTCGAGGAATAAGGAAATGGTGGACTATAACACTGTTGTTATAGTAAATGATTTCCGAAAGGAAATGTTTTTATATAGTATTGGGATTTATATATCTATCTAAATCTCGAATCCCTATACTAGTGATTTTGAGTCGTCGTAACGATGTTTTACGTAACATTCGTTTTGACTCAAATAAATGTTGTTATAGTAATGTTTTCCTTAAAGAATGAATTTATACTTAAATTTTGATTTAAGTATATCGAATATTTTCAAATGTTGAAAATAAAAGATTTGTGAAACACTTATTATTAAATAAGTATGGAATGTTTTCCAAAATGAAATGAAACGTTTTGAGATTTTATCTTCTTAAAGATAAATCGAAAATGAATATTTGAAAACGATTGAAAATCGAATATTAGTAGATATTCGAAAAATGTAAATTCAATATGGAATTTATAAAAGAAATGGAAACTGTTTAGAAAAAATAAATATCGATTTATTTTTGAAGTGTGGAAATTTTATATCTAGTAAAGATATTTTTGAAGATAAATAATTTGGAAAATTATTTGGAATCTGATGATGTTGCGCATCTTTATTGATAGTTAAATAACCGACTATCAATAATTACCTTTAGATAGGTATTTGTTGTGAATTGGATGAAATTGAATACCACACTTGTTTTTAAATAAACGCTCACTATTCGGGTTAGCCGGGAAAGGACCATGGGGTCGTATAACCCATTCCGAATATGTGATACGTTGTTATGAATTGCATTTGAAGACCGGTGTTGAAGACCGGATATTTTTGAAAACGGAAGGATTACCGTCGAGTTACTCTACATCGACTGATCTTCGATTTAGAGGTTTTATCACCCTTAGTGACGGGAAGTCCTGACGTGATTGAAAATTATCCGGATATGCAAGGGCTTCGTGAGAAGTGCCTTCGGTTCTGTTCGATCCCGGAACAGACTTATATGGATTGTGTGTCTGACGTTACAATTTGAGATATAAAGCTGATTTCTTTCAAATACATTTCTGTTGGTGGCGGAGAATTTATTCTCTTAGCTTAACACCCTTCTCTGAGACGTACGAGCTCAGAGGTTATGTAGTTGAAATTTATCAGCGATATACTCCCAATTTGGTAACGTGGCATACTGAGTGTTGCTGTGAAATGATCAGTGTTTGATCATTTGTGATATGATCATTTGTTTGATCTTATATCTTTGTGATCATAGGTTGATCATTTTGTTTGACCCGAAGCAGGGCTTTGTAGAAAGCGTAGCTTTGTGGACGAGACTTCGTCGAGCCTCACACCCCGGAAATGGTCGAAACAGGAAGGATGCGGCAAGGTTCTAGGGAGTAGCGCCCCTTAGTGTATGTCATTCCTTCTGGATAGAGGTGGTATCATGGTATGGAGCCCAAATACTTAACCTATGTGGTTGCTGCATTATTATCTATGTGGTTTGTTGGAAATCGGGGATCCTCGGGAAGATCGGTTACGATCGGGGGATGACATACGCGTGTCAGTAGTTACCTATTTTTGCAGAGGTAACCCGGCCTTGTGTTGGCAGAGATCCGGTTAGGTTCTCGGGTCGTCTATTCCAGGGACGTACCCATCGTGGAAAAGGAAGTTCCTTAGCCTGACCATTTGTTGGAAATCCAAACTCCAATACGTGATTTGTACGGTATTAGTTGTAGAACCTGCCATTTACGTACGGTGGTCACCACTGTTTAGATGGTAGCTATAGTAGGCATACGATACTGGTCGTATGTTGGCTAAGATTAATATTATACTTTCGAAATGTTTTCCACACTATGCACTAATAATAATATCAAAAAGAATTTGATTTTTGCGTAGTAAGCATCTTTGACTATCATAAGAAGAAATCTCCTCCAATTCTGCGTTTGCATTGTGTGTGTGGTGGGAGGTCTTATGGTAGTTTCATTTTCCAAAAGCATTGCGAATTTGTTTTATTTTCTTTGTGAAAGAATAACTGTTTTACGATCTCACACCAGTCACCATGACTGACTCGGAGTTTATTGTTTCCCTTCTAAACTCTGGGTGCCCACAAATTTCCACACGGGCAGTCTAGAGTTAGATTATCAGGATATTCTGGATATTCTGGAGCTTTGGAGATAAGCTAGAGGACGAGACGTAGTATTTGTATCTGATAGTATTTATTCCGCTGTGTATTCTGTATGAGGACAAGTTATATGTAACGACCCAGAATTTTGAACAAATTAAATTGAGAATATTTAATTAATTTTAAATATTTGAACGATGATTTAATTTGAAACCCCGATATAACTTTGAAAGTGGCGATTTAATTTCAGAATTTAATCTATTGAATTGAATAAAAATTTGAATCTTCAATTTTAAGCTGAAGAAAAATATTTCGAAAGCTTTTAAAATTCGTATTGATAATACTGAAGATGATAGAAGCTTCAGAATTTAATTTCGAACTGTTTTGTTCAGTTTTGAAAATAATCACTCGAACCGATATTTATAAAATAGTCAATTTTCAAACAGTCTCGGAATTCGACGAGACCAGTTCCATTGGGTCCGTAATATTGAATTATTGTCGGATTTCCAATTTCGTAATTTTCGGAGTTAATACGTGATCATACGATATGCAAACGTATTGAAATAAAATGAAATTCAATTTAAAATTTAAATTTAAAATTTGAAAACTGGACAACACCAGCACGTTTCTTTCCCTTAGCTTCAGCCTAAATTCACGCAGAAAATCACGAACAAAAAATCGTGCAACCCATACTCTTTCAATTTCATATATTCCTCTTCAACTCAGAAAACAAAATCAAAACCTTTTCGTTCGAAATTCAATAATGGCCGATAGAAGAAAACTTTCCTCCTCTTTCAAAGTCAAAACGAAACCGTGCCCTTTCTTTTTTCTTCAGTTTTAAATCGAAAGTAAAATCAAAGCCACCCTTCTCAAAAAAAATCAAATCGCGAGGCTAGGCATTCGCTGGTAGGGCTTCGCACACGTGTGGCTTGAGGAATCGATAACGAGCATCTGATGGAAGCGTAGGAGCTCGCGCACGCATGGGTTGGCATTCGCGTTCGAGCAGGAAGCGAGGGGAGGCGCTCGTCTGGGTCGATGGTGGTTCGGGGTCGCGAGCAAGGTCTGGGAAGCGCGTACGAGCGCGGTGGTGCTTGGGGCACGCGCGTGCGCAGGCGCGCGTGGCAATGGCGAGCTCGAGTGTTGACAGGCAGATGGTGATATTCATCGATGGTTTCGCGAGCGTGTTGGAGAGGAGCTCGTTCTCGAGCAAACTGGACGTGGCAACTTCGGCGATGGCGAGGAGCAGTTCGTGTCAATCGCGATTTAGGGATGTCGATTGATTTGGGGCTGGTCGAGGAGTGTCGCGATCTCGAATTGAATTGGGTCTCGTGTTTCATATAGCAGTAAGGTAATTCGATTTTATTTTGGTAAATTAACTTATTAAAGATTCTCCAGTAAAATGTTACAGAAAAATTAAAACCTATTAAATAAAGGACATATGAATTTGTTCAAATGTCTGCATATATATATATATATATGGGTTAGAGAAAAATATAGGTTATATTTTTGCCATCCTGTTTTAAATTTAATATGTATAAGTTAGAAGGGAATTTAGTTATAGATTTAATTTTTAATTTAGTAAATTAGTTAAAAAGAAATTTTAGTTGATTTAATTTATTAAAAGGAGTTTGGTTTTAAATTTAATCTATTTAGTTAAATAAAATTATTTAAGGAGAAATTAATAATTAGTTTGAAATAAATCAAGGGTATAAACTGTTTTGTAACAGGAAGATTTTGGAAAATAGTTTTTACAGAAAAGTTTATATAAAACAGTTTTGTTTTAAACTTGATAGACATATTTTAAGATGCAGATAGGAATTTTTAGTTTAAAAATTTATTCTAGTTAAACAAAATTATTTATGGAAATAGATTTTTAATTTAACAGTAAAATAGAAAATTTACTTTATATTGACAAAGTTTGAAATATATATATATATATATATAAGGTCAGGGTTGAGAATATATAAAAAAATTTAAAAAGGGATTATTTAAAAAGAAATTGATCGTTCGATTTATTTCGAATATTGACGAATTGTATAATCATTTATACAAGGTTTAAAATCAAGAAATCAAGCCGAGAATGGAAATGGATTGCAAAATTTAAAAGCTAAGGTGAGATCTCCTCACTCAGATTTAAATTTGTATTGCAGTTATTGATTTGATTGATTGATGTTTTGGATGAGATATTAGATATTTTAGGATATATCTATATATAGCAATATATACATATTGGCATATGTATATATTGGATTGATGATTTCCCGCCTCGTATAGCGGATGAGACCCTATTGCGCCGTTAGTAAGCAGATTTATAAAAACCTATATACCGCGATAATTCCGTACTGGAGCGGAATTGGTATTGTGCTAACATCTTTGGATGCAGGGAAACAGGTTGGAGGGATCCAACTGGACCCCTCACAATGATTGAATTTATTTCTACTGTGATGTGATAATCTGTGAATGATTATTGTTGTTATTGAATTGATATCTGGAAATTGTTTGAAAAGCTAAAATTTAGCTGAATCGATGTTTTGACATCATTGGATTCCAAAGATAAACGAAATTGAATTTTTGAAATTCAAGTAGAAAATTTTCTAAGTGAAGCAATTTTTGAAATTGAATAAATTTTGAAGAAAGAAAATTTTAAAGTATAAAAGCTGTTTTTTATAATCTTATCGAATAAATCCCAGAATTAAGTGAAAATGCTAAATAAATGGATTTCATAAAACAATGATTTTAAATTGAAGAATTTAATTTAAATTTGGATTTTTAAATAGATTGAAAGAAACGATTGAAATTTATTTTCTTAAAAAGGAATTTATTTAAAAGAAGATAAGTTGGAAATTCAGTTTGAAATTTAATTGGTAAATTGAAATAAGTTGTGAAATCAATGTAAAATGAATTCAATAAGGAATTTATTTAGTAGTGATAAATAAAATTTGAAATCAATTTGTAATTGATTTAATATTTAGAAATGAAATTTTGAGAAATCAATATGGAAATTTTATTCAAACGTTGAAAATAAAATTAGAAATCAATATTGAAATTGATTTGGTATTGAAGCTTTTATAAATAGAATTAAAATTTATAAAAGTTTTTTATAAACCCAAAGTCACTTATTTTGATAAGTTAAATATAGAAGTTGATAAAAGAAGGTTTATAAGTCGAAGTTGTTATTAAAAAGAGAAATAGAATTTATAAACGTGCTTATAAATTCGAAATAGATTGAATGTGATAAAAATGTGTAGAAATGATTGAAATGGGGTTAAGTAAATTTTATTCACGATTTTGGACAGTGAATATATTGTTAAGTAAAATGGATTCATTTTTGAAGAAGCGATATTAAAAATGAAGTGAAACATTTTAAAGATGTTTTAAAATGTATTGTGAATCGAAATCATAGATTTCAACATTCATTGTTGAAATAGACGTTTTCGAGAAATAAGGAAATGGTGGACTATAACACTGTTGTTATAGTAAATGATTTCCAAAAGGAAATGTTTTTAGGTAGTATTGGGATTTATATATCTATTTTAATTTCGGATCCCTATACTAGTGATTTCGAGTCGTCGTAACGATGTTTTACGCAACATTCGTTTTGACTCAAATAAATGTGATTTAAGAATGATTTCCTTAAAGAATGAGATATATACTTAATTTTGATTTTAAGTATATCGAATATTTTCCAAGTGTTGAAAATAAATGGATTGTGAATTGCTGACTTATTTTTAAATAAGTATGGAAATGTTTTCCAAAATGAAATGAAATGTTTTGAGAATTTATCTTCTTAAAGATAAATTGAAATTGAATATTGAAAACGATTTGAAAATCGAATATCAGTAGATATTCGAAGGTATAAATTCAATATGGAATTTATAAAAGAAAGCGAAGTTGTTTAAAAATAAATATTGATTTATTTTTGAAGTGTGGAAATTTTATATCTAGTAAAGATATTTTTGAAAAATAATAATTTGGAAAATTATTTGGAATCTGATGATGTCGCGCATCTTTATTGATAGTTAAATAACCGACTATCAATAATTAGCTTTAGATAGGTATTTGTTGTGAATTGGATGAATTTGAATGCCACACTTATTTTTGAATAAACGCTCACTATTCGGGTTAGCCGGGAAAGGACCATGGGGTCATATAACCCATTCCGAATATGTGATACGTCGTTATGAATTGCATTCGAAGACCGGTGTTGAAGACCGGATATTTTTGAAAACGGAAGGATTACCGTCGAGTTACTCTACATCGGCTGATCTCCGGTTTAGAGGTTTTATCACCCTTAGTGACGGGAAGTCCGGACGTGATTAGAAAATTATCCGGAAATGCAAGGGCTTCGTGAGAAGTGCCTTCGGTTCTGTTCGATCCCGGAACAGACTTGTATGGATTGTGTGTCTGACGTTACAATTTGAGATATAAAGCTGATTTCTTTCAAATACATTTCTGTTGGTGGCGGAGAATTTATTCTCTTAGCTTAACACCCTTCTCTGAGACGTACGAGCTTAGAGGTTATGTAGTTGAAATTTATCAGCGATATATCCCAATTTGGTAACGTGGCATACTGAGTGTTGCTGTGAAATGATCAGTGTTTGATCATTTGTGATATGATCATTTGTTTGATCTTATATCTTTGTGATCATAGGTTGATCATTTTGTTTGACCCGAAGCAGGGCTTTTTGAGAAAGCGTAGCTTTGTGGACGAGACTTCGTCGAGCCTCACACCCCGGAAATGGTCGAAACAGGACGAATGCAGCAAGGTTCTAGGGAGTAGCGCCCCTTAGTGTATGTCATTCCTTCTGGATAAAGGTGGTATCATGGTATGGAGCCCAGATACTTAACCTCTGTGGTTACTGCATTATTATTATCTATGTGGTTTGTTGCGAATCGGGGATCCTCGGGAAGATCGGTGACGATCGGGGGATGGCATACGCGTGTCAGTAGTTACCTATTTTTGCAGAGGTAACCCGGCCTTGTGTTGGCAGAGATCCGGTTAGGTTCTCGGGTCGTCTATTCCAGGGACGTACCCATCGTGGATAGGAAGTTCCTTAGCCTGACCCTTTGTTGGAAATCCAAAGAAACAATACGAGCCTTGTACGGTTTTAGTTGTAGAACCTGCCATTTAATATGGTAGCTATAGCAAGCATACTATAATGGTACCTATGCTGGCTAAGATTTATATTCTACTTTCGAAATGTTTTCTACACTATGCACTAATAATAATATCAAAAAGAATTTGATTTTCGCGTAGTAAGCATCTTTGACTATCATAAGAAGAAATCTCCTCCAAGTCTGCGTTTGCATTATGTGTGTGGCGGGAGGTCTTATGGTAGTTTCATTTTCCAAAAGCATTGCGAATTGACTTTAAAATTCTCTGTTGTTTATTTTAAAGAATAACTGTTTTACGATCTCACACCAGTCACCATGACTGACTCGGAGTTTATTGTTCCCTTCTAAACTCTGGGTGCCCACCAATTTCCACACGGGCAGCCTAGAGTTATATTATCAGGATATTCTGGATATTCTGGAGCTTTGGAGATAAGTTGGGGGACGAGACGTAGTATTTGTATCTGATAGTATTTATTCCGCTGTGTATTCTGTATGAGGACAAGTTTATATAACTGTACATTGTTGTTTATTGACTCTGATGATATGATGTGATGTAATGTAATAACAGATATAATTCTTTTGTTTTTAAATGATATTCATTTATCTATTATATATTGTTCCGCTGCGATATGTGAGATTCTGATATTGTTCCTGCTTCTGTATCTGATGTTGTTCCGTTGTTGTTCTTTTTCCTTCTTTCTTCTTTTTCTTCTATCTTCTTCTTCTTCTACTTTTTCTTCTTTCTTAAAACCATAACTTTTCGGGTTTCCGGCATTCGATGGCTCAGCAGTCGATAAAGTGAGTATCGATGTTGAATTTTCGAAAGTCGAAAATTCTAGGGATGTTACATTTGGTATCAGAGCATATGGTTAAGCGACAACCCTGCTCTGTTGGGTGTTACTCATTAGAGATAGAGTCAGTAGTACTCTAGAATGAGTTGAGTGTGATAATAGATATGAGCGCGTATTTGTTAGTGAATATAAAATTGTTTTATATTGTGATGATTGATTTATTGAGTGGTATATGGATTCTGGTCAATACGAGTAATTAACGATCATTGATAGGGATCTCTAAACACTCGAATAGAACAATTCGGCACAGTATTGTTTTAAAGTAGGGTGAATGAAATAATTTTACCCAAAACTATTTTTGTATAGAAAAGAAATGGTTTTCTATGAATTATCATAGTATATGGATGTTTGGTTGTTAGGAAAGTGATGATATTGAAATGTTATCATTACTATTGAAATTAAATAAGAAATTGGAATCGTAACTCCAAAGTTGAGAAATAGATTCATATACAAATGAAATTTAAGAATGTAAATTATAAATGTGAATTGTAATTTGAAACGGAATTCCAGAGAAGTTTTTGGAAAGGTTTTGAAAAGAATTTGTAAATTTTGGAGATTTGGAAAGTTTAAATCATTTTTGATTTGAAAATGAATTTCAAAGGTTTTGAAAAGTATTTTGACGGAATGAAAGCTCTAAACTCTTTTAGGTCGCTGGAAAATAATCCTGATGATGATGGCCACATCATTAGAATTCATTTTCGGGTTTCCAAAAGAGAAATTGCTGCCAAATTGTTTTAAATGGAAGTTGATTGAAAAATTTTGGGTTTGTTTTAGGAAATCAAAAGGGTAAATTGAATTGTTTTCAAAAATGGCTTTGAAAATGTTGTTAAGACTCTGGAATGCTATATAAAAATATTGATGAGAATTTTTAATGTGAATTAAGAATATAAAGGGATGAATTCATATATGAATAAAATTGTAAATATAAATTGTAAGTGAATTTATAATTGGAAAATGGAATTCCAGAAAAGATAATTGAAATTAAAATTCATTGGTAGAATGAAATTGTAAGTAAATGTATAAACGATTGGATAAATCGAAATGTAAATAAGTCAAAGACTTATAAAATATTTGAAATTTGATAGAAATGAGAATTCAAATTGAAAATGAAAGAATTTGTGAAGGAATAAATAAATTTGCAATTGTAAGTACAAGGAAATGAAATTGAATGTTAAAATTCATTTTGAATTTGAAAGTAAATAGAACTAGAATTGAATTTGATAAATGAAGTATTAAACTGAAAGTTAGTAAGTAAAGCTAATTGATTATTGACCAAATGGATAAGGTCTGAACGAATTAAATTCAATGATTATAAATAAAGATAAATTAAATTCCAATAGAATTGAAAATGTGAATTATAAGTTCAAATGAATGTGAAATGAAAAATTGAACGAAATTGAATATGTAACTTCAATAGTGAATTAGAGGATGATATAAGCAGTTATATTGAAAATTTTGTAATTGAATGTACGAAATGGTTTGAATATATGCAACTAGATATGATGGCTAGTAGGATATACAGGTGTTATAAAGGAATTGGATTTGATTTCAAAGATAATTCGAATTGCTCGAAAAGGTAAGTATTTGAATTTGAATATGAGTTTTTGATGATTTCTGGTCTAGCCGCTTGGCTGTTTCTTTTTCTTTTTGAAATCTGAGAGTCCGTAGGGACGTTTTGTAGTCGTACCGTATTAGCCGCGCAAAGGAGACGCTGGCGAAATTTTTCGGAAATTTAGGGCGTTAGAAAATTTTTGAGAAAATTTTGAAAGTTTAAATTTGAATTTGAATTTAAATTTGAATTGTTAAGTAAAACAATGTTGTTTTGAAACCTATAATTGAAGTGGGAAATTTAGTTGAATGATAACGAATCTTTAGTAGAAAGATTTGTTTTGATGAATTGATAAAACAATTTAGATTGTGAAAAATAGTAGACGAGTTAAGGACACCATTTTTCCTAACTTGTAATTTCGAGGACGAAATTCTTTTAAGGGGGGAAGTCTGTAACGACCCAGAATTTTGAACAAATTAAATTGAGAATATTTAATTAATTTTAAATATTTGAACGATGATTTAATTTGAAACCCCGATATAACTTTGAAAGTGGCGATTTAATTTCAGAATTTAATCTATTGAATTGAATAAAAATTTGAATCTTCAATTTTAAGCTGAAGAAAAATATTTCGAAAGCTTTTAAAATTCGTATTGATAATACTGAAGATGATAGAAGCTTCAGAATTTAATTTCGAACTGTTTTGTTCAGTTTTTAAAATAATCACTCGAACCGATATTTATAAAATAGTCAATTTTCAAACAGTCTCGGAATTCGACGAGACCAGTTCCATTGGGTCCGTAATATTGAATTATTGTCGGATTTCCAATTTCGTAATTTTCGGAGTTAATACGTGATCATACGATATGCAAACGTATTGAAATAAAATGAAATTCAATTTAAAATTTAAATTTAAAATTTGAAAACTGGACAACGCCAACACGTTTCTTTCCCTTAGCTTCAGCCTAAATTCACGCAGAAAATCACGAACAAAAAATCGTGCAACCCATACTCTTTCAATTTCATATATTCCTCTTCAACTCAGAAAACAAAATCAAAACCTTTTCGTTCGAAATTCAATAATGGCCGATAGAAGAAAACTTTCCTCCTCTTTCAAAGTCAAAACGAAACCGTGCCCTTTCTTTTTTCTTCAGTTTTAAATCGAAAGTAAAATCAAAGCCACCCTTCTCAAAAAAATCAAATCGCGAGGCTAGGCATTCGCTGGTAGGGCTTCGCACACGTGTGGCTTGAGGAATCGATAACGAGCATCTGATGGAAGCGTAGGAGCTCGCGTGCGCATGGGTTGGCATTCGCGTTCGAGCAGGAAGCGAGGGGAGGCGCTCGTCTGGGTCGATGGTGGTTCGGGGTCGCGAGCAAGGTCTGGGAAGCGCGTACGAGCACGGTGGTGCTTGGGGCACGCGCGTGCGCAGGCGCGCGTGGCAATGGCGAGCTCGAGTGTTGACAGGCAGATGGTGATATTCATCGATGGTTTCGCGAGCGTGTTGGAGAGGAGCTCGTTCTCGAGCAAACTGGACGTGGCAACTTCGGCGATGGCGAGGAGCAGTTCGTGTCAATCGCGATTTAGGGATGTCGATTGATTTGGGGCTGGTCGAGGAGTGTCGCGATCTCGAATTGAATTGGGTCTCGTGTTTCATATAGCAGTAAGGTAATTCGATTTTTATTTTGGTAAATTAACTTATTAAAGATTCTCCAGTAAAATGTTACAGAAAAATTAAAACCTATTAAATAAAGGACATATGAATTTGTTCAAATGTCTGCATATATATATATATGGGTTAGAGAAAAATATAGGTTATATTTTTGCCATCCTGTTTTAAATTTAATATGTATAAGTTAGAAGGGAATTTAGTTATAGATTTAATTTTTAATTTAGTAAATTAGTTAAAAAGAAATTTTAGTTGATTTAATTTATTAAAAGGAGTTTGGTTTTAAATTTAATCTATTTAGTTAAATAAAATTATTTAAGGAGAAATTAATAATTAGTTTGAAATAAATCAAGGGTATAAACTGTTTTGTAACAGGAAGATTTTGGAAAATAGTTTTTACAGAAAAGTTTATATAAAACAGTTTTGTTTTAAACTTGATAGACATATTTTAAGATGCAGATAGGAATTTTTAGTTTAAAAATTTATTCTAGTTAAATAAAATTATTTATGGAAATAGATTTTTAATTTAACAGTAAAATAGAAAATTTACTTTATATTGACAAAGTTTGAAATATATATATATATATATATATATATATATATATATATATATATATATAAGGTCAGGGTTGAGAATATATAAAAAAATTTAAAAAGGGATTATTTAAAAAGAAATTGATCGTTCGATTTATTTCGAATATTGACGAATTGTATAATCATTTATACAAGGTTTAAAATCAAGAAATCAAGCCGAGAATGGAAATGGATTGCAAAATTTAAAAGCTAAGGTGAGATCTCCTCACTCAGATTTAAATTTGTATTGCAGTTATTGATTTGATTGATTGATGTTTTGGATGAGATATTAGATATTTTAGGATATATCTATATATAGCAATATATACATATTGGCATATGTATATATTGGATTGATGATTTCCCGCCTCGTATAGCGGATGAGACCCTATTGCGCCGTTAGTAAGCGGATTTATAAAAACCTATATACCGCGATAATTCCGTACTGGAGCGGAATTGGTATTGTGCTAACATCTTTGGATGCAGGGAAACAGGTTGGAGGGATCCAACTGGACCCCTCACAATGATTGAATTTATTTCTACTGTGATGTGATAATCTGTGAATGATTATTGTTGTTATTGAATTGATATCTGGAAATTGTTTGAAAAGCTAAAATTTAGCTGAATGGATGTTTTGACATCATTGGATTCCAAAGATAAACGAAATTGAATTTTTGAAATTCAAGTAGAAAATTTTCTAAGTGAAGCAATTTTTGAAATTGAATAAATTTTGAAGAAAGAAAATTTTAAAGTATAAAAGCTGTTTTTTATAATCTTATCGAATAAATCCCAGAATTAAGTGAAAATGCTAAATAAATGGATTTCATAAAACAGTGATTTTAAATTGAAGAATTTAATTTAAATTTGGATTTTTAAATAGATTGAAAGAAACGATTGAAATTTATTTTCTTAAAAAGGAATTTATTTAAAAGAAGATAAGTTGGAAATTCAGTTTGAAATTTAATTGGTAAATTGAAATAAGTTGTGAAATCAATGTAAAATGAATTCAATAAGGAATTTATTTAGTAGTGATAAATAAAATTTGAAATCAATTTGTAATTGATTTAATATTTAGAAATGAATTTTTGAGAAATCAATATGGAAATTTTATTCAAACGTTGAAAATAAAATTAGAAATCAATATTGAAATTGATTTGGTATTGAAGCTTTTATAAATAGAATTAAAATTTATAAAAGTTGTTTATAAACCCAAAGTCACTTATTTTGATAAGTTAAATATAGAAGTTGATAAAAGAAGGTTTATAAGTCGAAGTTGTTATTAAAAAGAGAAATAGAATTTATAAACGTGCTTATAAATTCGAAATAGATTGAATGTGATAAAAATGTGTAGAAATGATTGAAATGGGGTTAAGTAAATTTTATTCACGATTTTGGACAGTGAATATATTGTTAAGTAAAATGGATTCATTTTTGAAGAAGCGATATTAAAAATGAAGTTAAACATTTTAAAGATGTTTTAAAATGTATTGTGAATCGAAATCATAGATTTCAACATTCATTGTTGAAATAGACGTTTTCGAGAAATAAGGAAATGGTGGACTATAACACTGTTGTTATAGTAAATGATTTCCAAAAGGAAATGTTTTTAGGTAGTATTGGGATTTATATATCTATTTTAATTTCGGATCCCTATACTAGTGATTTCGAGTCGTCGTAACGATGTTTTACGCAACATTCGTTTTGACTCAAATAAATGTGATTTAAGAATGATTTCCTTAAAGAATGAGATATATACTTAATTTTGATTTTAAGTATATCGAATATTTTCCAAGTGTTGAAAATAAATGGATTGTGAATTGCTGACTTATTTTTAAATAAGTATGGAAATGTTTTCCAAAATGAAATGAAATGTTTTGAGAATTTATCTTCTTAAAGATAAATTGAAATTGAATATTGAAAACGATTTGAAAATCGAATATCAGTAGATATTCGAAGGTATAAATTCAATATGGAATTTATAAAAGAAAGCGAAGTTGTTTAAAAATAAATATTGATTTATTTTTGAAGTGTGGAAATTTTATATCTAGTAAAGATATTTTTGAAAAATAATAATTTGGAAAATTATTTGGAATCTGATGATGTCGCGCATCTTTATTGATAGTTAAATAACCGACTATCAATAATTACCTTTAGATAGGTATTTGTTGTGAATTGGATGAATTTGAATGCCACACTTATTTTTGAATAAACGCTCACTATTCGGGTTAGCCGGGAAAGGACCATGGGGTCGTATAACCCATTCCGAATATGTGATACGTCGTTATGAATTGCATTCGAAGACCGGTGTTGAAGACCGGATATTTTTGAAAACGGAAGGATTACCGTCGAGTTACTCTACATCGGCTGATCTCCGGTTTAGAGGTTTTATCACCCTTAGTGACGGGAAGTCCGGACGTGATTAGAAAATTATCCGGAAATGCAAGGGCTTCGTGAGAAGTGCCTTCGGTTCTGTTCGATCCCGGAACAGACTTGTATGGATTGTGTGTCTGACGTTACAATTTGAGATATAAAGCTGATTTCTTTCAAATACATTTCTGTTGGTGGCGGAGAATTTATTCTCTTAGCTTAACACCCTTCTCTGAGACGTACGAGCTCAGAGGTTATGTAGTTGAAATTTATCAGCGATATATCCCAATTTGGTAACGTGGCATACTGAGTGTTGCTGTGAAATGATCAGTGTTTGATCATTTGTGATATGATCATTTGTTTGATCTTATATCTTTGTGATCATAGGTTGATCATTTTGTTTGACCCAAAGCAGGGCTTTTTGAGAAAGCGTAGCTTTGTGGACGAGACTTCGTCGAGCCTCACACCCCGGAAATGGTCGAAACAGGACGAATGCAGCAAGGTTCTAGGGAGTAGCGCCCCTTAGTGTATGTCATTCCTTCTGGATAAAGGTGGTATCATGGTATGGAGCCCAGATACTTAACCTCTGTGGTTACTGCATTATTATTATCTATGTGGTTTGTTGCGAATCGGGGATCCTCGGGAAGATCGATGACGATCGGGGGATGGCATACGCGTGTCAGTAGTTACCTATTTTTGCAGAGGTAACCCGGCCTTGTGTTGGCAGAGATCCGGTTAGGTTCTCGGGTCGTCTATTCCAGGGACGTACCCATCGTGGATAGGAAGTTCCTTAGCCTGACCCTTTGTTGGAAATCCAAAGAAACAATACGAGCCTTGTACGGTTTTAGTTGTAGAACCTGCCATTTAATATGGTAGCTATAGCAAGCATACTATAATGGTACCTATGCTGGCTAAGATTTATATTCTACTTTCGAAATGTTTTCTACACTATGCACTAATAATAATATCAAAAAGAATTTGATTTTCGCGTAGTAAGCATCTTTGACTATCATAAGAAGAAATCTCCTCCAAGTCTGCGTTTGCATTGTGTGTGTGGCGGGAGGTCTTATGGTAGTTTCATTTTCCAAAAGCATTGCGAATTGACTTTAAAATTCTCTGTTGTTTATTTTAAAGAATAACTGTTTTACGATCTCACACCAGTCACCATGACTGACTCGGAGTTTATTGTTCCCTTCTAAACTCTGGGTGCCCACCAATTTCCACACGGGCAGCCTAGAGTTATATTATCAGGATATTCTGGAGCTTTGGAGATAAGCTGGGGGACGAGACGTAGTATTTGTATCTGATAGTATTTATTCCGCTGTGTATTCTGTATGAGGACAAGTTTATATAACTGTACATTGTTGTTTATTGACTCTGATGATATGATGTGATGTAATGTAATAACAGATATAATTCTTTTGTTTTTAAATGATATTCATTTATCTATTATATATTGTTCCGCTGCGATATGTGAGATTCTGATATTGTTCCTGCTTCTGTATCTGATGTTGTTCCGTTGTTGTTCTTTTTCCTTCTTTCTTCTTTTTCTTCTATCTTCTTCTTCTTCTACTTTTTCTTCTTTCTTAAAACCATAACTTTTCGGGATTCCGGCATTCGATGGCTCAGCAGTCGATAAAGTGAGTATCGATGTTGAATTTTCGAAAGTCGAAAATTCTGGGGATGTTACATTATATAACTGTCCATTGTTGTATATTGACTCTGATGATTGATGTATGTATAAACTGATATAGTTCTTTGTTTTAAAAGACTAGTAATTATCTATTGTATATTGTTCCGCTGCGATATGTGAGATTCTGATATTGTTTTCTGTTGTTCTGTTGTTCTTCTTTCTTCTCTTCTCTCTCTTCTTCTTTCTTTTCTTCTGTTTTCTTCTTTCTAAAACCCTCACTATTGGAGTTTCCGGCACTCGATTTCTCGGCAGTCGATAAAGTGAGTATCGATGTCGAATTTTCGAAAGTCGAAAATTTCGGTGAAGTCACTTCTCTAGTAGATGATCAAGGTAATTTCCTTGTAACCTTGACTCCACTCTGATAATCAGAGATTATCCTGATATTGGGTGAAGTCACTTCTCTTCCCTGCAAGTAGGAAATTGAATTTCCGCATCGATTCTTATTCCTGGAATCTCGGTTGACCCGGTTAAGGTCGTCGCGATTATTGTAAGTCTATCCATCTTTTCTCTATTGTAATTTAATTTTTTTATCTTCCTTTCGAGTCTATCTTCATTGTTAGAATTCTCTTGGACTAGGGTCTCTCTAAATTGAACATCTATCCATGTTCTAAAATCTATTCTCGGATCATCCTATGAGGGAGTGTATTTGTAATTAATATAAAAATGTTTTGTATTGTGTTGTTTGAGATGTTAAGTTTGAATTTTGGGTTTCGATCGATTCGTCTGACCAACGCTATCGATAGAAATTCCAAAACACTTAAACAAAGTAAATTGACACAATATTGTTTTCAAAATTTGGTATGGTTATATTTTATATATATAAGTATAATTTTCTGAAATTAGATAGTTAAATAAATTGGTTGTTAGAAATAATGATACTAGATTTTCATTTATTGTTTTGTTAACATTTCTAAACGGTTAACTATTGTTGTTATAAGGAGATGAAATTTTATAAAATGGGTTATAAAGTGATTTGAATTGAAATGAATTTAAATTGAGAATTTGATTTCCGGTGCATTTCTAAATTTGGTTTTTAAAGTTTTGAAACTATATATTATTTGAAAGTATTTTCGAATGGAAATCGTTTTCAAAGAATATTAAAAGGAGTAAGTCAGTACTCTCCTCTATTGTCACTGGAAAATAATTTCGGTGATGACTACAACATCATCGATATTCATTTTCGAGTCTCGAAGTGGAGAGGCCCTTAGTAGCTTTGCTACACTTTTATTTTGAAAAAGGAAGTTGATTTGAATTTCTTGAATATGATTTGATTCACAATATATATATATATATATATATATATATATATATATGTATATTTATTTCAAAATGATAGGAAGTGAAATTGGAAATTTAATTCATAGATTCTTTGTTAAGTTAGGATTTTCAATTATTGAAATAAATCAAAATTTTGAAATACTTGAAGTGTTTGAAATTTAAATTGGAATTTAAAACAACTTGAAATAGTTGAACTAGGATAAATTAAATTGTATAACACTCATTTGCATTCTAACATATATATAACTTACCTAAAATATTCAAAAGGTTAAATGTTGGGGTGAATATGTAACTAAAGATTATACAAGAGAAATTTAAGAAATAAACTGTCCAAACTAAATTTTTGCTTAATTAAATGTTGAAAATAAAAGGTGAATTTGTAGCGTGTTCAATTTACACTCAAAAACATTAATATAACTTACCTAGAAAAGTTTAAGTATGAATGTAATTGGATAGTATACACAATGATATAAGTAATAGGATATCAAAATTGATATTTTGTTAAGAGAATTTATAAATAATGAATTGAACATTAAAAAGAGAATTAATTTGTTGAATAATAAATGGTTATAATAAATGTTATACACTTAACATATGCCGTAAAATATGTCAAGTGGAATAGATTAAATGAGAAAAAGGATGCTATTTCAGAAAATAAATATAAACTTAAGAATAGTGAAATTGGAATTTTAAGTGAAGTCAACTTAACTAGGGTCAAATGGATTTAATAAATAAGTTAAATCAAATAAATGTTGTTTTGAAAGAAATTTTATAATAAAATGTTAAAATTTGAAAACAAATCAATTGAATGAAAATATATGGAATTGAAGCCAACCAAATGTGAACACAATAAATTTGATTGATTAAATAAAATGAATTGGAATCAATTAATTGAATATAAACAAATTTTAAAATAAAATGAAATTTATACGGTTTTAAATTAATTATTTTATTTTATATTTCAAATCTATTTGCTTTCTGGTTGCTTCTATTCTCCTACCTCCTTCCATTTCGGGGATGAAAAGTTTTGAGTGGGGGAGAGTATAACGACCCGTAAATTTTAATGGTTTTAATAATGTAATTAAACTAAATTTTTTTGAAATTTTAAATAACTGAATTTGGAAATGAAAATTTGATATTTGGAATACGTCTATATAAACATAGCAAATAGTAAATTTTCATCAGAAAATATAGAAGTTTATTTTGTTGTATAATTTTATAAATTTAAATCAGTTAATTATTTGATGATAATAAAATATTTCTCAAACCTGAATATTTTTATATAATAAATTTGAAAATCATTCTCTAAGTGAGATGTCATATTTCGTTTCGTCAAATCTGGACTGCTCTAGCTCCATTTATCTTATTTTTCCGTGAAATTACAGCTTTTCGGTAGCGAAAAA
Source organism: Allium fistulosum (assembly GCA_030737815.1). Classification (NCBI taxonomy): domain Eukaryota; kingdom Viridiplantae; phylum Streptophyta; class Magnoliopsida; order Asparagales; family Amaryllidaceae; genus Allium; species Allium fistulosum. The sequence continues at coordinate 1,026,647,885 of CM060906.1, forward strand.
TCGAGTTTTATAACTTGATCGTATCGCTGATATCTATGTATCATTATGTTCGTCTCTTCGTGCTGATCTCCATAATATATTTGTTTGTGCATTTCGGTGCCTGGTGCGCGACGAAATCGACGAAACGATTTACCGTATCGGTTCTGTATTTGAACTTTTTGTATCCTTTGTCTTTTCAATAGCCAACCGTATAATTCAAACAGCCATTAGCATTTATGATTTCTGCAATACAACTGTTGACTTTCTCTATTCCTGTACTCCATATATTATTTTCTGATCCTTTCCTCTGCTATTCATCTCTCTTCTTTGTTTGCGATTCTGTGCTTGCTCATCAAAAAAAATTCATATTGTTTCGTATATAATGAAGCCGACATATTTGCTTGAGATAAGATCTGCTCATCTCCTCTTGTAAAACTGTTCGCTCATATTTTACTGCTACACCAATTCGAGTCTCCAGCCTTCTCGTCTTTTTCTTCTATTTGATTTTTTTCTTTCCTTTTTGAGATATGGCCGTGTTCGGCTTCCACCCACCTGCGCCCCACCACCAAACCCAAGTCGACAGCCACCGACCCACGTCCACTGCTGTAACAACCCGCATATTTATCGATTGTATATTTAAATATTTTATTTAAATATTTCATCGTTAATCGGATTAAAGTCCGAAAATCTACTTTTTGTAAACAGACGAATTAGGACTCGAGACCACTTCCATTTAGTCCAAAATGACGTTTGCGACCTTTTTGAGTATAAACATTGATATGTTTAGAGCTAGCTAAAAATTTGACCTTTTTCACTTTGGGTTTGGGTTCAGCCCACTAGCCAACTTAATACCCAAAACTGAACCACCTCTCTTCATTCATCCCCTCTTCCTTATCTTTTCAGTTCTAAAGAGAATAATGGGGGAAGAGAAAGAGAATTAAAAATCCTAAGCCCTAGTTTCTTTAGCAAATCCAAGTTTTAGCTCCAAATTCAAAGAGAAACTATTGGTAAGTATCTCCATCTTCTTCTCCAACTCAATCTCTCTTTCAATTTCAGAAATTCCTAAACCTAACTTAGGAAATGTTTCTCTTTTAAGCTTAAATTCAAGCTTCTTGAGTTGGGATTGAAGAGTGGTTGATCCTCCTTTGTTTTCAAGCTTCTCCTTACTTTTTTTTGGGTTTAAAGGTGAGATTTTTATCTCACATCTATGTTTATAATTATCTTTGGTTGTTAGGTATGAATTCCTAACAATTCTTCATGTGCATTTGCTCTTGATTTGGATTGGTTTTGTGAATATTTCAATTTTTGGTTTGTGAAGTTAAATTTGTGTGTAAATCCTTTTATGGATGTTTGATTATGGTTTGGTAATGCATCGAAGAGCTTATAGGGCCGGGTCGTCGATTGGCATAAACCCCTAGCGCCCATTGCTCATTCAATCGTTCCGAATCCGAGAAGTTGTGTAGGTTTTCCCATTTAAGGGCTTTGAAAATTCTGTCCCACTACAGGTGAAAGACGTTTGTGGATTTCCCACAGACGTCTGTGGCTTAAGGAAAAACATTTCCTGAAACAGGCAACAGATGTCTGTGGATTATCCACAGACGTCTGTGACTTCAGGGTTACAATTTCCCGCATAAGGGGACAGACGTCTGTGGATTTCCCACAGACGTCTGTGGCTGTCGAATTCTGAAAATTTGGTTATTTTTATGTGGATTTCCAAATTTATCGATTTTTGATTATCCATATAGTTATTGTCAATTAATATCAACTTTGTTGATTTCTTTTCTGGATTTTTGGTGTTTCTATTTGATCGATTTGAATATCGATTTCCATGGTTTGTTTCACGTTATCGAAATGTGAATTTTTGGTGATTGATTATTTCTACAATCATTTCTATGATTTGTCACTTTAAAATATAAAGGTTTTCTATACTAGTAGTAAATATTCAAACTCTTTTACTAAAATGATTTCAACTCTATTTTAATGCAAAGTTCGTTTATAAAACCATTTTCTAATCTATTAGTATATACAAACCTTTACCTCATTCGTATGAGAAAATCTAATTGACGGCTTAGCAAAACAAGTGGTATGAAACGCTTGCGTTTACTTCGTCGGTTAATTTTTGGACTTGTTTGATTGAGTCTCTTATGACAAATTTTCTAGTGAAGATCTACAATTTGTTCGTAAATATTTAAGTTAAGCTAGTGGTTATGGGACATGAAGCTAAACTCATATATTTACTAGCTTAATGTAATTCACACTTCTTGATGATCGATCATGATCATTTTATGGTTTAGACTACCAAGGTGCGATGTCTCTTTGTCCACTTGGAGGATTGTACCTCATTTTATTGAGCTCCATCTCATTTCTTTGTGGGCTAGCGACCCATGTACTTTTAATGTGTTTCGATTCATTGGATGTACCGTTTGTACTACATCGATGTCTCGGCTTTTCGATTCATTGGACGTACCATTTGTACTGCGTCGATGTTCTGAATTGTTTTTTGTTTCGATTCATTGGATGTACCGTTTGTACTACATCGATGTCTCGGCTTTCCGATTCATTGGACGTACCATTTGTACTGCGTCGATGTTCCGAATTGTTTTGTGTTTCGATTCATTGGATGTACCGTTTGTACTACATCGATGTCTCGGCTTTTCGATTCATTGGACGTACCGTTTGTACTACGTCGATGTTCCGATTTTTTTGTGATACACGTGTTGGTGAGTTTTCATGCTCCCGCTTGGGATTGGCCATCCTTTTCTTGTGATTTCTGGATTTCTATTGATCGATTTCTAGAATTTGTGTTTCACCAATTTTCGTGATTTGCATTGATAAGCTTTATCAATTTTTGTGCATTAGTGAATTTGTGTTTCACTAACTTTTCTGATTGGCATTGATATGATCGTCAATATTGGTGGTTTGGTGAATAAAATAAAGAATATGACATTCTTTTTAGTGCTATGAGATTCTTGAGATATTGTATGACTTTTGTGGATTTTCTAAGGTATACTTGTCGTAGTATGACATTTATGGTTATCATACGTTTTTGTCATATCTCTTATTCTATATCACTTTATCTGATATTTATAGCTAGACTGATCCGTTTATTATTTTCTTATTAAATAATACTCGGGTCAGACTGAGATATTACAGGTGCTTCCTCTTGTCTTCCCTATTTGGAACCATCATCTGACTTTTGGTTAACTACTTAGCTTGTAGTTTTTGGTTGTATACATTTGAGATTTAGACTCCTTAATGTATACATATTATTTTGTCTTGCACTTGTATATATTCTTTTGTGATATTGTGGATCTTGTTAGACCACTACTCTGATGTACACTTTCATGTGCAGTATTCATATCTATTTCTGCCTTTGTGATATGAATTGTCTGTGACTGATTTGTGTTATGCTTATTTCTATATTTATTTCCGAGGTCCACTTAGCCACTGTGTAGTAGCATTGAGTTTGTATCGGCATGTCGGATTTCCTCTTTAAATGTAATGCATGTTATACTATCTGACATATCGGTGCTCACACAAGGCAATTGCACAGATGGTCGCTCCTCAACAGCCTTATTCTTCGCGCTAGTCGACAGCATTACCCAGTATTGTTCTTGGCTAGCATGAGTATAGAGGTGGGGTGTCACAGCTTGGTATTAGAGCCAAACTTCGGAACAATGTAGAATAATTTAACAAGGATCATGTCCTAAGTCTTTCTTAGGAGTCATGCTTTAGGAATTTATTCGAGTCAATTGGACTCGTTCTATCTTATTTTCTTTTATGATTCCTTGTTTTATTAATCATGATTGTTTGATATTCATTCTGAGAATAACTTTTTCTTCTTCTTTCTTTCTTAAAGAAGAGAAATGGTTAGATCCGGTCGTACCAACGTCGGTCAATCCAGTGCTACTCCCCAGGAGGGAGTATTTATGTCTGCCCAGTAGCTTCTAGATCTTGTTAAGAATGCTCAAGCTATCGGACCCATTCCAAGGCCTACTCATCCTAGATCCGGTTTTGCACGCTTGTGTAGAGATTTTACCGATTTGGGTGGAAGGCCATTCCGGGGATCCGAGAGTGTCATTGAAATCCAAGCTTGGCTTAGATCATGCGACCGCATCTTTTCTCGCATGAATCTTGTTGATCTCCACCGAGTCCAAGTGGCTTCTAGCATGCTCCAAGAAAGAGCATTGGATTGGTATGAGCTTCTTATTTCTGAAATCGTTGAAGCGGATCTCACTTGGGAGCAATTCCAGGAAAGATTAGAATTGAAATTTATGCTGGAGGCTAAAAAAGTAACTTTGGCCTGGCGTTTTATCGACCTTGTTCAAGGTGAATCTTCTGTGACGGACTACGTCGCATCTTTCGAATCTCTTTCTAAATACGGGGTTGAATACATTAATACCCCATTGAAGAAAAATCAGAGATTTTTTTATGGCTTGAACAAGAATCTCAAGAAGCCATTACTTCTGAAATTGGAAGTTTCTTTCGATCAGCTTATTGATATCGCTCTTTGTCTTGAAGAGGCCGATAGAGAAAGTGATGTTGAAGTTGTGCATGTCAAACAGAACTTCAATAATAACATGAAGAGGCATATCAAATTCATAGGCCCCACTCCCAACAAGAAAGGGAAGCAACAAACTCCGGTAGCAAAGACTCCTACCTCTATTCGTGGACAATGCTACAATTGTGGTTCCACGGACCACTATGCAAGGGAGTGTCTGAAACCCCTCTTTTGTCGTTATTGCAAAAGTTTGGGTCATCTTTTATCTTCGTGTCCTAACCTTCCAAGCAAGGGAGAAGGAAAGCTGCAAGCCCCTAACAACTCTTCTCTTGGTCAAGGTATTCTTCATTCTATCCTTGATGGCATTATTGTGTTTCGTGATCATCCTGATTCGAGTTCTTGTTGATATGGGTTCATCTCACTATTTTTATATCAAAAGAACTTGTGATTCTTTTTCTTTAAATATTTCTGGGCTTGATGACTTCTTTGAGGATTGCGAATCCGGATTGGTGGATCCGCAACACTCAATTTTTTTTATTGATTTCGAAATTATTTATGTGATTTTTCTTTCCAAGCCGATTTTTACTTATGCTTCGGAATTGACTTTTGTAAGGATTGGCTTAATTATTATGAAGCAATATCCTTTGTCCCGTGTGGACTATTCATCTTCGACATTTTCAATCTGTTAAGCACATTTCTGTTTTTCCTTTGTGATTTTGATTCCAATTTGATGGCATCATTTTATTCTTTAAGCTCACATGATGAGGAAAGTGTTATTTCTCTCATTCATGTAGTTTGAGAATTTTTCGGTATTTTTGAGTTTGCCTTAGGATTATCACCTAAGCAATCTTTTGAGCGGTGTTAAGGTCTTCTTAACTCGACCTTGCCACCGATTTTCATTTGCTACGAGTTACGGGAGTTATCATTCCATTTACCGCATTCCGCACTCGTTATGAAACTTATGAATGACTTATTATGTTATTCAGTTTGTCCAGCTTATTTCATCCATTTTATAAATTGAGTATTCTATGAATATTTCGATGTGACCATTCTTGTATTTATTGATTTTGAATGAAAACAGTAATTTAAAATTTTGCAAATCTTTTTCATAAGATTTATTTATAAGTACAATTTGATTTTGCTCTTAAACGAGCAAAGAATATTCTTAAAGGTTTTTAAGAAACATGTTTATCATATAGAAGATGATTTTGTGATTGTATTGCCCATTTAGTGCTTTAAGAATTCTGGTCGATGCGCTTGATCAACGTTATCGATAAGAATCTCCTAAAAACTTTGATGAGACAGTCAGACATAATATATATTGACTTGTAAAAATGTAAATTTTTCTAGAAAGATTATTACATAAAGATAAATGTAATTTTGAAAGTTTTAGCTTTTCGGGAAAGAAGATTATTTAAAAGAAACTCTTTCTTTTCGATATTCCTATTCTTGTTGTTCCCGTAGGGAACCAAGACTTTATCTTTTGTACCAATGCTAATCGTATTGGTTTGTATGTTGTTCTCTTGCAAAAGAGAACGTGCTATCATTTATGTTTCTAAATCATTAAAGCCTATCAAGACTAGATATGCCACTCATGATCTAGTGCTCGCGACTATTGATTTCACTTTTAGAGTTTGGCATCATTGTGTTTGGCGGAGAAATTTGTTCTCCACCTCGATCATAAATCTTTGGAATATTTATTTATTATAAGAAACTTAATTTGCATCAACCTCGTTGGCTCGAGTTCCTTGTATCTTATGATCTTTTTACCAAGTTCATCGGACGTTTCAATATACCCCGCTTTATTGAGCTCCGTCTCATTCCTTATATGGACTAGCACCCGATGTTCTTTTATGGTGTTCGGTTCATTGGACGTACCGTTTTTGTACTACGTTGGTGTTCCGGATTATTTGAGTTTCCGTTCATTGGACGTACCGTTATTGTAATACGTCGATGTTCAGAGTTATTCGTGTTTCCAGTTTCTCAGGCGTACTGTTATTGTACTACACCGTTGCCCCGGCTCAATTTTCTGTTATTCATGACGTTTTCCATGTCTTTCAACTACGGAAATGCCTTTGGGATTTCGATTTTTATTCTTGAGCCTGGTGTTATAGTAGGGATTGAATTTTCACCAAATTTGACTTTTGAGCAACACTCTATTTGCATTATTTCTTCGGGGGTTGAGTACCTTCGAAATAAAGATGTTTATTTTTGTGAAAGTCTGATGGTTCTCAAATCCTAAGGATTTCTCTTGGGAATCCAGAGAATTCATCGAGCGAACACGTTCGGGCTAACTCTTTCATGCTTTTTATAGTGAACTTCTTATTTCAAATTTTCTTTTGTGTTGAAATGCTTCTATGGTTGTTACTCTTTATTTTCTTCTTAAGTATTACGAGGACGCAATTTCTTTAAGGAGGGGAGTCTGTAACAACCCACATATTTATCGATTGTATATTTAAATATTTTATTTAAATATTTCATCATTAATCGGATTGAAGTCCGAAAAGCTACTTTTTGCAAACAGTCGAATTGGGACTCGAGACCACTTCCATTGAGTCCAAAATGACATTTGCGACCTTTTTGAGTATAAACATTGATATGTTTGGAGCTAGCTAAAAATTTGACCTTTTTCACTTTGGGTTTGGGTTCAGCCCACTAGCCAACTTAATACCCAAAACTGAACCACCTCTCTTCATTCATCCCCTCTTCCTTATCTTTTCAGTTCTAAAGAGAATAATAGGGGAAGAGAAAGAGAATTAAAAATCCTAAGCCCTAGTTTCTTTAGCAAATCCAAATTTTATCTCCAAATTCAAAGAGAAACTATTGGTAAGTATCTCCATCTTCTACTCCAACTCAATCTCTCTTTCAATTTCAAAAATTCCTAAACCTAACTTAGGAAATGTTTCTCTTTTAAGCTTAAATTCAAGCTTCTTGAGTTGGGATTGAAGAGTGGTTGATCCTCCTTTGTTTTCAAGCTTCTCCTTACTTGTTTTTGGGTTTAAAGGTGAGATTTTTATCTCACATCTATGTTTATAATTATCTTTGGTTGTTAGGTATGAATTCCTAACACTTCTTCATATGCATTTGCTCTTGATTTGGATTGGTTTTGTGAATATTTCAATTTTTGGTTTGTGAAGTTAAATTTGTGTGTACATCCTTTTATGGATGTTTGATTATGGTTTGGTAATGCATCGAAGAGCTTATAGGGCCGGGTCGTCGATTGGCATAAACCCCTAGCGCCCATTGCTCATTCAATAGTTCCGAATCCGAGAAGTTGTGTAGGTTTGCCCATTTAAGGGCTTTGAAAATTCTGTCCCACTACAGGTGACAGACGTCTGTGGATTTCCCACAGACGTCTGTGGCTTAAGGAAAAACATTTCCTGAAACAGGCAACAGATGTCTGTGGATTATCCACAGACATCTGTGACTTCAGGGTTACAATTTCCCGAATAACGGGACAGACGTTTGTGGATTTCCCATAGACGTCTATGGCTGTCGAATTCTGAAAATTTGGTTATTTTTATGTGGATTTCCAAATTTATCGATTTTTGATTATCCATATAGTTATTGTCAATTAATATCAACTTTGATGATTTCTTTTCTGGATTTTTGGTGTTTCTATTTGATCGATTTGAATATCGATTTCCATGGTTTGTTTCACGTTATCGAAATGTGAATTTTTGGTGATTGATTGTTTCTACAATCATTTATGTGATTTGTCACTTTAAAATATAAAGGTTTTCTATACTAGTAGTAAATATTCAAACTCTTTTACTAAATTGATTTCAACTCTATTTTAGTGCAAAGTTCGTTTATAAAACCATTTTCTAATCTATTAGTATATACAAACCTTTACCTCATTCGTATGAGAAAATCTAATTAAACGGCTTAGCAAAACAAGTGGTATGAAACGCTTGCGTTTACTTCGTCGGATAATTTTTGGACTTGTTCGATTGAATCTCTTGTGACAAATTTTCTAGTGGAGATATACAATTTGTTCGTAAATATTTAAGTTAAGCTAGTGGTTATGGGACATGAAGCTAAACTCATATATTTACTAGCTTAATGTAATTGACACTTCTTGATGATCGATGATGATCATTTTATGGTTTAGACTAGCAAGGTGCGATGTCTCATTGTCCACTTGGAGGATTGTACCTCATTTTATTGAGCTCCGTCTCATTTCTTTGTGGGCTAGCGACCCATGTACTTTTAATGTGTTTCGATTCATTGGATGTACCGTTTGTACTACATCGATGTCTCGACTTTTCGATTCATTGGACGTACCGTTTGTACTGCGTCGATGTTCCGAATTATTTTGTGTTTCGATTCATTGGATGTACCGTTTGCACTACATTGATGTCTCGGCTTTTCGATTCATTGGACGTACCGTTTGTACTGCGTCGATGTTCCAAATTATTTTGTGTTTCGATTCATTGGATGTACCGTTTGTACTACATCGATGTCTCGGCTTTTCGATTCATTGGACGTACCGTTTGTACTGCGTCGATGTTCCGATTTGTTTGTGATACACGTGTTGGTGAGTTTTCATGCTCCCGCTTGGGATTGGCCATCCTTTTCTTGTGATTTCTGGATTTCTATTGATCGATTTCTAGAATTTGTGTTTCACCAATTTTCGTGATTTGCATTGATAAGCTTTATCAATTTTTGTGCATTGGTGAATTTGTGTTTCACTAACTTTTCTGATTGGCATTGATATGATCGTCAATATTGGTGGTTTGGTGAATAAAATAAAGAATATGACATTCTTTTTAGTGCTATGAGATTCTTGAGATATTGTATGACTTTTGTGGATTTTCTAGGGTATACTTGTCGTAGTATGACATTTATGGTTATCATACGTTTTTGTCATATCTCTTATTCTATATCACTTTATTTGATATTTATAGCTAGACTGATCTGTTTATTATTTTCTTATTAAATAATACTCGGGTCAGACTGAGATATTATAGGTGCTTCCTCTTGTCTTCCTATCTGGAACCATCATCTGACTTTTGGTTAACTACTTAGCTTGTAGTTTTTGGTTGTTTACATTTGAGATTTAGACTCCTTGATGTATACATATTCTTTTGTCTTGCACTTGTATATATTCTTTTGTGATATTGTGGATCTTGTTAGACCACTACTCTGATGTACACTTTCATGTGTGGTATTCATATCTATTTCCACCTTTGTGATATGAATTGTCTGTGACTGATTTGTGTTATGCTTATTTCTATATTTATTTCCGAGGTCCACTTAGCCACTGTGTAGTAGCATTGAGTTTGTATCAGTATGTCGGATTTCCTCTTGAAATGTAATGCATGTTATACTATCTGACATATCGGTGCTCACACAAGGCAATTGCACAGATGGTCGCTCCTCAACAGCCTTATTCTTCGCGCTAGTTGACAGCATTACCCAGTAGTGTTCTTGGCTAGCGTGAGTATAGAGGTGGGGCGTCACAACTGCCCCTCCGCCCAAAACCACCAACCTCGGCCCCTCCACCACCCGCCTCCAACACAAACCCGAACGCCTTCCACCTCAGCTTGCCCCTCCGATCACAAAAACCTACCACACCGCCTCCCACTCCACATGGTCAGTCACCACCGGCCTCCTTCCCTCTCACACAGTTCACCACGCAGTCGTACACCTCATGTCGATCACCAACCGAAGCCAACTGTAACATCCCGAAAATTTTCGACTTTCGAAAATTCAACATCGATACTCACTTTATCGACTGCTGAGCCATCGAATGCCGGAAACCCGAAAAGTTATGGTTTTAAGAAAAAGGAAAAGTAGAAGAAGAAGAAAAAGAGAAGAAAAAAAAAACAACAACAGAACAGCATCAGAAACAGAACAATATCAGAATCTCACATATCGCAGCGGAATAACATATAATAGATAATTACTAGTCTTTTAAAACAAAGAACTATATCATTTTATACATACATCAATCATCAGAGTCAATATACAACAATGGACAGTTATATAACTTGTCCTCATACAGAATACACAGCGGAATAAATACTATCAGATACAAAAACTACGTCTCGTCATCCAGCTCATCTCCAAAGCTCCAGAATATCCAGAATATCCTGATAATATAACTCTAGGCTGCCCGTGTGGAAATTGGTGGGCACCCAGAGTTTAGAAGGGAACAATAAACTCCGAGTCAGTCATGGTGACTGGTGTGAGATCGTAAAACAGTTATTCTTTAAAATAATCAACAGAAATTTTTTAAAGTAAATTCGCAATGCTTTTTTGGAAAATGAGACTACCATAAGACCTCCCACCACACACACAATGCAAACGCAGAATTGGAGGAGATTTCTTCTTATGATAGTCAAAGATGCTTGATACGCAAAATCAAATCATTTTTGATATTATTATTAGTGCATAGTGTAGAAAACATTTCGAAAGTATAATATAAATCTTAGCCAGCATAGGCATTCCGCACTTATGCCTACTATAGCTACTATGTTCAATAGCAGGTTACCGCCACATTCCATAGCAGGTAATACAACTAAAACCGTACAAGTCGCGTATTGTTTCTTTGGATTTCCAACAAATGGCCAGGCTAAGGAACTTCCTATCCACGATGGGTACGTCCCTGGAATAGACGACCCGAGAACCTAACCGGATCTCTGCCAACACAAGGCCGGGTTACCTCTGCAAAAATAGGTAACTACTGACACGCGTATGCCATCCCCCGATCGTCACCGATCTTCCCGAGGATCCCCGATTCGCAACAAACCACATAGATAATAATAATGTAGTAATGTGACGCCCCACCTCTATACCCACGCTAACCAAGAACACTACGATGTAGTGCTGTCAATTAGCGCGGAGAATAAGGCTGTGGAGGAGCGACCATCCATGTAACTTCTTTGTGCGAGCATCGATACGTCAGATAGAATAGAATGCATATCTTTTAAGGAGGAAATCCGACATACCGATACAAACACAAAGCTATCACACGGTGGCTATATATAATCTTCGGAAACAAACATAGAAATAATCATAACATAAATCAGTCACAGACATCCATATCACAAAGGCGGAAGAAGAAATGAATAAATATATAACACATAAAAGTGTACATCAGAGTAGTGGTCAGAAAGATCCACGATAATACAAAAGAATAGCAACACGTGCTATACAAAAGAATAAGTACACAACATAGAGTCTATATCTCAAAGGTGTACGTCCAAAAACTACTAATCTAAGTAGTTAGCCAAAAGTCAGAAATATCCTGAAGAGAAGTCAAGCAGAAGCACCTGTAACATCTCGGTCTGACCCGAGTATTATTTATAAGAAAATAATAAACGGATCAGTCTAACTATAAATATCAGATGATATGGTATACAGTAAAAGGCATGACATGAACATGTAATAACCATAGCGACATACTACTATAAGTATGTAAATGATAATCAACAAAAGATTAATCAATATCACAAGAATCTTCTCAAAGATAAAATAGGGTATCATACCCTAAACTTGTATTCATAACAAGTCAATAACACATGAATTCACCAATGCACAAAAACTGATATCATATCAATGAAAATCATGAAAATTGGTGAAGCACAAAATTCCAGAAATCATCATCAGAAATCCAGAAAACACATAAAGGGGGGAGGCCTAACACATGAATGGGAGCATGAAGCTCACCTACGCGTAAACACATGACGAGAAGTTATCTCATGGAAGCTATCCATTAAATTTTTACACATGAATGGCCCGAAGACCATAGGAAATGTGATGGCGAAACATCACATGATCGGGGTATAGTCTCCCACGTAGACAAAGAGACATCGCTCAATCGCTAGTCTAAATCACAAAAATGATCGTCATGATCATAAGGAAGTGTCAATCACACCAAGCCAGTAAATATATGAGTTTAGCTTCATGTCCCATAACCACTTGCTTAACTTAAATATTTACGAACAAGCTGTAAATCTTCACTAGGAAATTGTCACAAAAAGGGTTCAATCGAACAAGTCCAAGAGCTAACCGACGAAGTGAACGCAAGCGTTTCATACCACTCGTTTTACTAAGTCGTTTAAGTCGATTTCTCATTCGAGTGAAGTAAAGGCTTGTATATACTAGTAGATTGAAAATCGGTTTGAGAAAACGAACTTTTGATACTTAAAATAGTGTTGAAATCGCTTTGATGAAAGAGTTTTGATATTTACTATTAGTATTGAAACCTTCATATATCTTTAAAGTGACAAGTCATAAAACGATGGTAGAACAAATCAATTCACGTACGAAGACGTGAGTAAAGTCCAAAGAAGTCAATCCCAAAACCATCAAAGTAGAAATTCTGATAAACGTTTTTCAGAAGAGATTGCCTACGCAGAGTAATACGGTACGACTTAGTGAAGGCAAGCTGGTCCAGCGACCTAAGGAAAAGTAGGTCATACGACCTAAGAGTTCACGCGACCTAACAAGGCTAAGGATAAGGTCGGAGACGACCTACGACTTAACAAAGTCCTGCGACCAAAGGAAAATCGCGACCTAAAAAGACCAAGTGTAAGGTCGGCGACGACCTACGACTTACGACTTAAGGGGGCAAGCGACTTACGACTTAAGGGATAAGGTCTTACGACCTAAGTGGAGAATGCCACGCGAGCTGGCAGAAGAACAGGTCAAACGACCAAGTACTAACTCGCGAACGACTTAACGACTTAAGCCCTGAACGACTTAGTGGAACGAACGACTTAACGACTTAAAAGCCAACGACCTAGGACTTAAGAGCCATACGAGCTACGAGCTAACTGCAAACGACTTAAGGCCAAACGACCTACGACTTAACTCGAGGCGAACGAGCTAACTGCAAACGACTTAAGGCCAAACGACCTACGACTTAACTCGAGGCGAACGAGCTAACTGCAAACGACTTAAGCCTTTAACTCGTGAACGACTCATGCCTTTAACTCGTGAACGACTCATGCCTTTAACTCGTGAACGACTCAGGCCAGGCAGAAACGACTTAACACTTTAACTCGAGAACGACTCAGGCCTTTAACTCGTGAACGACTCAGGCCAGACGAACAGAAATACACGCGCGCGACCTAAGCCCTTAACTCGTGAACGACTCACGACTTAGGCTTAACTCGTGGACGACTCAGCGAAGGCCAGAAACGACTTAAGGCCAGGAAAATCACCAAAACGCTGAAAATTGAAGTTTTTCGCCAATCCAATCCAAACCAAATGCAAATGTTGATGCAAATACAATAGGGGATCATTCCCCACAGTCCAAGATAGATATAGGCAAGATGTGAGATCAAAAATCTCACCTTTTCACGGAATTTGATGAAGATGAAGCTCGGGGCAAAGCAAAGATCAACCACAAGCTTGAATCAATGTCTTCACTTTGAATTTGGAGTTAGATGTTGAATTTGCTAAAGGATTTGAGCTTGGAATTTTAATTTCCTACTCCCTCCACCATTGTTGCTAAAGCTTCAAAGTTGATGAAGTGATGAAGAGAAGGAAGGGGTTGGGCTGAGGTAGAAGAGGTGCAGCCCAAACCAAAAGCTCAACACAAAAAAGTGATGAAAATTTCACTATCTCCAAACATATCGAAGTTTACACTCAAAAAGATCGCAAACGTCATTTTGAACTCAATGGGGGTGGTCTCGAGTCCTAATTTGACCGTATGCAAAAAGTAGCTTTTCGGTCTAACATCCGACTAACGATAAAATATTTAAATATAAAATCGATTGATATGCGGGTTGTTACAAGTAACCACAGAGGTTAAGTATCTGGGCTCCATACCATGATACCACCTTTATCCAGAAGGAATGACATACACTAAGGGGCGCTACTCCCTAGAACCTTGCTGCATCCTTCCTGTTTCGACCATTTCCGGGGTGTGAGGCTCGACGAAGTCTCGTCCACAAAGCTACGCTTTCTCCAAAAAGCCCTGCTTCGGGTCAAACAAAATGATCAACCTATGATCACAAAGATATAAGATCAAACAAATGATCATATCACAAATGATCAAACACTGATCATTTCACAGCAACACTCAGTATGCCACGTTATCAAATTGGGATATATCGCTGATAAATTTCAACTACATAACCTCTGAGCTCGTACGTCTCAGAGAAGGGTGTTAAGCTAAGAGAATAAATTCTCCGCCACCAACAGAAATGTATTTGAAAGAAATCAGCTTTATATCTCAAATTGTAACGTCGGACACACAATCCATATAAGTCTGTTCCAGGATCGAACAGAACCGAAGGCACTTCTCACGAAGCCCTTGCACATCCGGATAATTTTCAATCACGTCAGGACTTCCCGTCACTAAGGGTGATAAAACCTCTAAATCGAAGATCAGTCGATGTAGAGTAACTCGACGGTAATCCTTCCGTTTTCAAAAATATCCGGTCTTCAACACCGGTCTTCGAATGCGATTCAAAACGACGTATCACATATTCGGACTGGGTTATACGACCCCATGGTCCTTTCCCGGCTAACCCGAATAGTGAGCGATTATTCAAAAATAAGTGTGGCATTCAAATTCATCCAATCACAACAAATACCTATCTAAAGGTAATTATTGATAGTCGGTTATTTAACTATCAATAAAGATGCGCAACATCATCAGATTCCAAATAATTTTCCCAAATTATTTTATCTTCCAAAATATCTTTACTAGATATATGATTTCCACACTTAACCGTTTGGAAACAATTTCAAATCAACTTCCACATTTCAATTTATCTTTAAAAGATAAAATCTCAAAACAGTTCATTTCATATTGGAAAAGCATTTCCATACTTATTTAATAATAAGTATTTCACAAAAACATTTATTTTCAACACTTAGAAAATATTCGATATACTTAAATCAGTATTAAGTATACATTTCATTCTTTAAGGAAATCATAAATTTTAACATCTATTTGAGTCAAAACGAATGTTACGTAAAACATCGTTACGACGACTCAAAATCACTAGTATAGGGATTCGGATTTTAGATAGATATATGAATCCCAATACTACATTAAAACATTTCCCTTCGGAAATCATTTACTATAACAACAGTGTTATAGTCCACCATTTCCTTATATTTCTCGAAAACGTCTATTTCAACAATAAATGTTGAAATCTATGATTTCGATAGTTCACACGTTTTAAAACATCTTTTAAAACAATTAACTTCATTTATAATATCGCTTTTCCAAAACCATATTTATTTTACTTAAAGATATATTCACTGTCCAAATCGTGAATATACTTCACTAACCACATTTCAATCTTTCTACACATTTATTTCAAAAATTATCCACTGTCCAAAATCGTGGATAAAATTCCCTTAATAATCTCTATATTTAAATTCATCAAATTTGATTGATTTCGAATTTATAAAACAACGTTTATAAATTCACCTTTATATTTTCTAACAACTTTGATTTATAAAATTCTCCTTTTATTAACTTCTAAGATTACTTATCAAAATAAGTGATTTTGGATTTATAAAACAATGTTTATAAATCACTTTTATACTTCATAACAATTTCAACTTATGAAATCATTTCATTTAGAAATTTCTATTTATATCCCATCTCAGTGCAAAAATCTAATTTATAAGTAAATTACTTATAAAGCGTTTATTCTACAACATCTATTCACTTTATAACTTCACGTTATAATTTATTAATTTCATTCACTTATGAAATCCTTTTATACTTCTTTTTAACACTTATAAAAAATTCGTTTTATAAGTCCAATATTTTGATTTATAAAATATCAATTTGATAAATCTTTTTATACAAATCGTTTATAGTTATTTAAAAATCCCGACTTAAACCCTTTTATAAATAAATCAACTATTTATTTCAAAAACGACACTTCGGTTATATTTCACTAAAAATTATAACTTTTATAACTTTAAATTTTTACGTTTATAAATCGATTCAAAAATTCCATAAAACGTATATTTTCAAAAATCACTTTAAAAATCTTTTTAAAGTAAAAGTCGTTATTTTTACATTTCAAAACTGAATTCGATGATGCAACAACACCCATCAGTCCATCACAACAGTCAAATATCATATATCATCATATGATAACAGAATATATCAAAATATCTGTAAATAATCAATACGGTGAGGAATCCAGTCGGATCCCTCCAACCTGTTTCCCTGCATCCACAGATGTTAGCACAATACCAATTCCGCTCCAGTACGGAATTATCGCGGTATATAGGTTTTATAAAAATCCGCTTACTAACGGCGCAATAGGGTCTCATCCGCTATACGAGGCGGGAAATCATCAATCCAATATATACATATGCCAATATGTATATACTGCTATATATATAGATATATCCTATCATATCTAATAGCACATTCAAACAGTCAATCAATCAATCAATAATAACTGTAAAAGAAAATCCACTTTCATTTGAGTGAGAAGATCTCACCTTAGCTTTTTATTTGCCATCCATTTCCATTTTGACCTTTTCTGCTTGATTTTTAACCTTGTATAAATAATTTATACAATCTATTAATATTTGAATAAATTGGCAATAAATTATCATCTGTTTATTTCTTTAAACAAATTATTTAATTTTATCAAATGATTTATTTAAACAAATTTTCTATTAACTATTTAAATTGACCGAACAATTCATTACTATTTCTTTTTATCTGTACTGTTATTTGAAACACATTTCCATACGAAAATAGTTTATATGGATTCCAAATAAATTTAAAAATATGTATTTCCCCATTTCTTTTATATCTTTCAAAGTTTATCTATATATATAAAACTACACTTTATAAAAATCCAATCTTTATATAACCGTATATATATTTTCTTTTATCTGCCTATCCATACTTATATAAAATCGAATAATTAATTACTACTTACTTATTTAATTTAAACTCGTACATTTGGTTTTAAACAAAAATTTCATCTAACAAACTTTACTGTAAAAATCTCCTAAACAATATGTAGTTGAAATATATATATATACACATTTTTTTCTTTCTTTAATTTATAAATTAAAATTTTGCATATATCACTTTGTATACCCTTACATATATATTTACATATATATGAAAAATTGTTATACCTAACTGTACAAAAAAAAACAAAAAGTCTTCTGTTTTCAACCTTGTATATATTTCTAAATCTTTATATATATATTTATTAAATTAAATAAAAGATAAAATGTTTATACCTTACTGCCCTTCGTCCCCCCCTCAAAATCCCTGACCTCACCTAATCCAATTCGTCGATGTCAACGACGCTGCCACGACCTCCACCTGACTTCGCAGTCGCCACCGAGCCCTTCTTCCCAAATCGCGACACTCAGATCCACTCGAGCCTTCATCTGCCTCGCGCGCGACGTCGCCTGCCCAGGCGAACCCACTGCCTCTGCCACCGCTTGCGCGTTGAACGCTGCCGCCTTCGCTGTCCCATTGCCAACGAGTGCCCTACACGAACTCGAGTTCGTCGCGAAATTCAAACTTTAGTCGAAGGCTGCTCATCGACTTCCTGCTCTAATCCATCGAACCACTCGCGAGCTCGAACCTCTGAACGAGTACCCCACGCTCACGCGAGCTTCCAGCCCCAACCCCGCCATTGCTGCCCGAGGTTTCTCCTACCTCTAATCGCGATTCGCGATCGATCATAACCCCACGATGTTTTTCAGATTACAACGAAAGTGGTTTTCGTTTAAAGGGAGCAGGCGGCTTCGTAATTTTTTTTTTGTGCTCTTGAACGAATTCGATTCGTTCTCCCTTTTTGAATGACTTTGATTTCGAATGGAAGTAGAAAAATGGGTGTCTGCCATTATCATTTTAATTTCGCTCGGCCATAAAATAAGAAGGGAGGGGACGAGATACTTATCGTTCGTATTGATTTTATTTTATTTTCTTCTCTGAACGAAACAGAAGAAGACGTGATTTCAGGGAACGAGATGATGGTGTTTTGTACGAGAGGAGACATTTGCGTGCTGAAGTTAACAGGCTACAGTGTTTTGAGTTGAGGCCAAAAGTGCTGATGTTGACCAAATACAAATTTAAATTTAAATTGAACTCCATAAAATTTTCAACGCGTTTACTTACTGTATGGTCACACAACAACTCCGATCAATACGAAATTTGAAATCCGGTAATAATACAATATTACGGACCCAATGGAACTGGTTTCGTCGAATTCCGAGACTGCGCCTCGGACGGCTATTTTTAAATTCGATTCGAACGATTTAATTTCAAAACTGAACGAAACACTTTGAAATACAATTCTGAAGTTTCTATTATCTTCAGCGATATAAATACGAATTTTAAAAGCTTTCGAAATATTTTTCTTCGGCTTAAAACTGAAGATACAAATTTTTATTCAGCATTCGATAGATTAAATTTTAAAATTAAATCGCCAAATTCCAAGTTAAATTCGGGATTCAAATTAAATCATCGTTCAAATATTTAAAATTAATTAAATATTTTCAATTTAATTTGTTCGAAATTCAGGGTCGTTACACCAACCATCACCCAGATCCGCTCTTACCCCAATTCCATTTGCCGCAGCATGCTTCTCAAGGCACCACCTTCTCACCAAACGTCACCTCTCCCACCTCCTTAACCTACCGTGATCTGACCATCCGCGTCAACCTCTGCCGTCTCAAATTGCCGTAGAACCCATCATCTCAAACACCTTGCCACCTTAGCCTCTAACAGCGCCTTGTCTTCTTATTATATATAAAAGGAAAGATATATATAATATTCATATATATGTTATCTTGCCTGAGGTTGTTTATTTTTTTTATGTATCTATATGTATATCGGCTGAAGCTATATATTTTGCTGAAGCTGTTCGCCCATCCCCCTACTCTTCCTATCTATCCTTGCTTTTCAAATATAATATATAGTTGTAATGTTGTGAAAGTTTATACTAGTTATATATATATATATATATATTTAACATAGCAGCGGTATATACATATGTTTTGTTTATATTATACTCTGTCTAATATTATTTTATCTTAAGGTACATTTATTCTCTGTCTATGTTATAGTATACATATAGTTTGAGAGTATATAATGGGTGTATATATATAATATGTTAGTCTTATAATCTGTTAGTTGTAATATGTTAGTGCATGAATGTTAGTTTATATAAATTATAAAATATGTCAGTTATATAAATTATAGTATGCCTGTTATATTTGTAAGTATGAAGTTGTTTGTTTTATAAGGTATAAGTTTATATATGACCTGTCTATTATATATAAGTATATATATGATTTTGTGATCTATTTGTTATAATATATAATTTTTTACTAGAATGTATGTAATACTATTTTTTTAAAGTATGTATACAATATGTTAAATAAAATTTGAGCTATATATATATATGTAAGTTATGTTGTTTATATATAATGCGTGTAAAAGAGTTTATATATTGCCTTTGGAAAGAATGGTATTTATTTCAATTTATATTATTATTTTAAATTGGAGTTTATAACAATTTGATATATAAATAATATGTTAAATATCTATTTGAACTTATGTTATAAATTTTGTAATAATTCCATATATATGATATGTTATAGAAATCTTAATTCATATTTTGTTTCATCAATTCTAGTCAGTTATGCCTGCTTTCTTCATCGAATTCGTGTTCATTGTGCTTTTCTTTTGGTTCGCCGCTGTCCAGAATTGATCACAGTAGTTGGTGACTTTGATTTGTCGCTTATCCGTGTGCGTGTCCGTGTCATTTCTGATTTCTCTTGCCTCGAAAGGTGAGAAATCACTCACGATTAACATCCTTATATTTAATAAATTTAATTCACGTTGAAATGACAATTGAAATATGCTGTTAAATTTGAACTGTTATTTATTTAATTGTTATATATGATACGCCATTATCTATAATTATTCACCTATGATATCTGACACCATAATCTATGATTTATATTTTATTTAAGTTGTTACTGATGATTTATGCCTGTATTGATATGTTTTATTATAATTGTTCTCACTCTGCAAGTCCCTGTTAGTTTAGAAATTCCCTATGGGTTGAAATGATACATACCCGAACGATATTGTAGATTAAGGGAAAATCGTTATGGGTTGAAATGATAAACCCAAGCGATTTTCAATGATTTTGAATTTTTGGGATTGCGGGTTGAAATGGTATATACCCGTAGATATTAAATTGCGGATTGAAATGATAAATATCCGTAGGACTTGACCATAGGATAGAAAATTATATACGGACACCATTGGTCTATATTTTGAAAAATGATTTCCAAAGTTTTGAAAGGAAATATATGGTTTTAATAAATATTGATTTTAAAATATAATATATATAGAGGCAATTTTTATATATGTATAAAAATTTAGATTTTAAAATAATATGTTTTGGAAATTTTAAATTTATAAGTTAGTTATGATAAATATAATTTTTAGGATTTTTCTCATAATTCTATTTTTTTAAAATATATAAAAATAAGATTTAATACAAGATACATTTAATAATAAGATTTAATTTAGTAAAATTTAATTAAATTGGTTTAAAATACATTTAAGTATTTATTTAAATTAATAATTTAAAGATGGATGGTGTTATAACTATAATAACAAAGGTTGAGAAGATAAATTAATATTGACTTTGAATTTAAATGGGTTAATAATTGAATTTAAATAAGAAGTGATTTGAACTTATTGAATTTGAGATTTTGAATGGTATGATTTATAACTTGATTTGATAAAAAGCGATTAAATGAATATTCTAAATTTTAATAAAATTGAGAATTAATATTTAATATTGATTTAAATTTATAAATTGGGATTTTAATAATTGTTATTAAAATGATTAAGTGAATACTTTCCAATTTGAATAAAATTTAAAGTTAAATGTTGAAATATAAATGAAATTTATATTGTAAATGTTGAATATTTAAACTTGAATCTTATTGGAATTAAAGTGATAGTTCAAAACCTGGATTTGAAATCTATAAAAATTGAAAATAGTTTATTAAGAAATTGAATTGAATCTGTGAACTTTAAATTGAAATGGTTAAACTGGAATTGATTTAAAATTGAATTTTGGAATTTAAGATGATTTGAGTTGATTTGGGAAATTGGAGGAAACTATTTTTATTATATAAAGTATTTTTAATATATAAACTATTTTAATATAAATTATTTTAATATATAAACTATTTTAATTTATACTATTTAATATATATACTATTTTCAATATATAAATTGTTTAAGTCGGAAGTGTTATGATTTTCAAAGTGTTATGATTTCAAAAGTGCTATGATTTCAAAAGTGTTAAAATTTCCAAAGTGTTGCGATTCTTGAAATGAATATTATTTAAAGTGAATAATGATATATAATTGATATGGTTTTTGAAATGAATATAATATTTTGATATGAAGTATAAACTATTTGAATTAGATCACGCTGTGAAATAAGCGTTTGGTTGTTAAAGAGACCGAGATTAGATATTGTCATACTCTCTGCTAATACCGAAAACCACTTCAACAACTGTGCACGTATTGGAGATTCCAGAATGAAGTAGGATGGTTTGGAGGCGATTCTATATGAGGTATTAGCGCAGCCCTGACTCCCGTGAGTCAACTTGATGTGGCTAAAATAGGAGCCATGTCGGACCAAGTGAGGTCATTCCTCCTATCGGACACATTTCTTCGATACCATTCTATTACTTTTGTGATTTGATAGGGTGCACACTTTGATTTGGGAGTGTGTCACGTGGTGGGCGGTACTAGCTGTTATGCGTTACCACCAGTCCGGATCTGCAAACGGTATATCTACCCTGGCATTGCCTCGCGTGCCTTGTCACATGCCCTATCGCGCCTTCTACGAGTTTGTTGGGGCGTACAGCATTGTATAGACTATGGGAATATATAAAATGTGTTAAGGGGGATATGGGTAACGCCTTAACACTATTTTAATACTTTTACTTTACTATAGACGTATTATAATAGCGTATATTACTACAGAGTAGATAGTTCCACGGATCCTTAGTGTGACATCCCAGAATTTCTGGCAATATCAATTTAATAATCTGCATTTAAAATTAAATTGATTTGATAATATTTGTTAATAAGATTTGAATTGATTTAATAATCTTCTTTTAAATAAATATTTAACTGATAATTTATCTTTTAAAAGCTAATAAATTGTCTTTTATTTATAATGTATATATATTTGTATATATTGTGAATAAGTAAGCTTTGTTTTAAATTTAATAAATAAATCTTGTTTTCAAATTCTAATTTATTTTGGTAATTTGGAAATTATGATTTAATTAAAAGGTTGGTTTTAAAATATTGTTTAATAAATATGTGATATTAATTCATTTAATAAAAATAGGAAGTTATAATCTCTTTTATAAATTATTTAAATTTGACAAATTAATATTTTCAAATAACATTATTAATATGTTGTTATATATGTATATGTATAAGCTTTTATTTGTATATATATATATACATAGTTTTTTTTATTTTCCCTAAAATGTAATTCATAAATATAAACAATATATATAGAGAGAGATATAAAAATAAGCATTTGAGTTAGAAAATAGAAGATATGGTTATATAGACATAAGTGAACATTACATAAATTCTAACATATGTTGCAAGCCTGTAAGTAATTATGCAAGGCAAGAAAATGAACACTTAGTTAATTCTGGAAAATGCATTTAGATCCTAGGCTGTAAGGCATAAGGGAAATATATTCATGCTTTTACAGTATCTACACTTGAAAGGGTATAAAAATATATGTCCATGTTTGCAAGGCTATAGGACATAAGTATAAAAGAAAAATATATGTATTCATGTTTGCACAGGGTATGGGTATGTTCACTTGAAAAGAAAATGATGTATAAGTACCATACGAAATAAAATATAGGATAAGTGTAGACATGGAGGACAACCTTATTAATACTAACATCTCTCTAGTACAAATATATCTCATTTCAGCCCCAAGTAATAAAAATCTCTGACCAAAATTTATGAAAGCTTGTACCCATCTAAAATTATAACCTGTAACTCTATTCTATATATCAATCTTCTTTCCTTCTTTTCGCTCATAAACTAATGCATACCAGAAAACAACCTGTAATCATCTCCTCAAAAACATTTTCAAACCCTGTGACCATTTTCAAATCAGAGAAAATCAAAACTAAGTCCTGTAATCTTTTTATCAAGCCTGGAATCAAGTCTTGAATCATCTCATCATCAAGTTCAGTTCAACTAAGCATTCAAGTTTTAAAGTTTCAAGCTTTTTCAAAATCAAAATAAAAAGGGGCTCTGTCTCTGTTTTCAAATGTTCAGGTGAGTAACTTTTGTTTTAAAACTTAAAATTATGAATCTGCTGAATACTTATCTGTGAGTAAAACAATTTAAATTTAAGCTAAGTATGTATATATTTATCTGTTGCCTGTGACGTCTGAGACTTAGGTTACTTTGTTTATGCATATATCTGGATTTCTCTCTGTGTTATGGGTATGTGTATATGCCTGTATAGATTGAATCACCCCTGTTTCTTTGGTTCAGAGCATTAAGGCTCGATCAAAAACCCCCAAATCAAATCCTTGATCCTTGTTAAGCTAAAAGATGTGAACATAATAGGTTTAATTGATTTAAAAATGAAAGTTAAAAACTTATTTCCAGCAAAATGAAGGTAGGATGAACCTGATACTCCATAGAACAGATGTGCATGTATAAACATAATAAAATCAAATATAATAAATTGTTGGATCAAGTATATAAGTTGAATCATCGTTTGAAAATATGATTTTTAAAACAAAAATTTTGATTTTTCATCAAGTATGTTAAGAGCAGTTCCTTGTTGAACTAAAACTGCTTTTAAATCAATCTCCAGCTATCGCATGAATTTTAAATGCTGGAATTTTGTCCAAAGCAAGTTTAAAGATCGATGATATTGGGTAAATTGTTAAATAAGATTTATTTTGCAAGAAATGTTCGAACAATTAAGATTTAGGGTTTAACACTCGGCTTTGTTGAGATCTGGAATCGAGGTGATTTCACCTCCTCTGGTTGACCGGGTTGCCTGCAACTCTGGGAAAGTGTAGTATGAAGGGTGGCGAAGTCGTAGCCGGAGTTGGAGCATCTCCGATGGTCAGAGAAGTGGGGACGAGGCGTTGCCAGGTATGGTGATGGGAAGGGGTTTATGTTCCCCGGTTTGGGTTTAAGACTCGATTTCGAATTTGGGGTTTGTGATGAAGTTTGGGAGGTCGAAATCGATGATGGGATGGTCGTCGACGGGTTGAAGGTAACGGCGATGGTCGGAAGGCCGAAATGCTGGTGTACACGTGTACGCGTGTCAGGAGTGTCAGTAGTTGATAGGAGGGAGTGGCTCGAGAGTTGACTCGGGAATTTTGCTGTTTTTCACGAGTTTATCTTCGGGACGTGAGTGGTTAGTTTTCCAGATCTGTACTTAAACAAAATATAAGTTTTAAAGTAAGGGAATGTGGTCTGGGTTTTCTCGAGTAGCTGGAGTGGTTTGCTCGAAGTAGTGGGAGGTTAGACTCGAAGTAAATTAAGGTTAGCTCGGGTAGTTGCTTTGTTACAGGTTTCAACATTTAAATCTATTCTGTTTTTAAATCTAAACAAATGATTTTTGAATTATAAAGCAAAGTTTAAACCATGTTTTAAAGCTAAGTTTAAACCAGTTTTTAAGTATGATTTCAAAACTTAAATTTGTATTCATTTTAAATCTTAAATTTAAATGGAACGTAAAAGTAAATTGTTTAATTGCTTTGTTAATGCTAAATTAACCATTAATAAGAAATTGTTTTATCTTAAGGTAAATTAAGATTTAATAATTTAGAGTAATTAAATTATTCAGGTAATTAAATGGATAATTAATTAATTTAATTAATTAAAGATATGGATGATTAATTAAGTAATTAAGAGTTTTAAATTTATTAATTCAAGTTTAAGACAAATTATTTAAAGACTAATTAATTTGTAATTAAGGGTCATTAATTAAATAAGTTTAGATTTAATAAATGATTAGGGATGAATTAATCAAGTAATTAAAGATTAATTAAGTTACAGTTAAAACTTAAATTAATTAAATAATTAAAGGTTGATTAATTGGTTATTAAGGATAAATTAAATTGTAATTAATATTGATTAATCTAAGTTTAATTTCTTAAGTAAAGAAATTAAGAATATTTAATAGTTAATGAAGGTCATTAACTTAAGATTTGTTTAATAATTAATCAATGTGATAATTTTAATAATTAATTAGATTAATTAATTAAAGATAATAAATTGTGAAATTGTTTAAGTGTAATTTAAGGAATTAATTACTCAAGGTAATTAATTAAATAAATTTGATTTATTTAAGTTAATTAATTTAGTTTAATTAATTTAAATTAATTATTGGATGATTTGATAAGTATAATTACTTAAATGTAATTAATGAAGTGTAATTATTTGATGAAGTAATTAATGGTAATTACTATATGTAATTAATTGAAGATGATTTAATAATGGAAGTAATTTGGATTAAATTACTTTGTGAAATTAATCAAGGGATTAATTGAGATAATTAATTAAGGAGTAATTAATTTATTTGATGAAGTAATTAAGGGTAGTTAATTACTGAATGGGATTAAACAAGAGTGATTAATAAATGTGATTTATGTAAAGATTAATTTCTTAATGTAATTAATTTAAATAGAATAATTAATTAAAATGTAATTAGGGATCATTAAATTTATATAATTAATGATGTAATTAAGGGTTGATTCATTAAGAGTAATTAATCAATAATAAGTGATTTTGAGTAATTAATTAATGTAATTAATTAAGGATAAATGTAATTAATTATAGTTAATTAATAAATAGAGTAATTAAAGATTAATTACTGTATTGGGTTAAAGGATAATTAATTTATGAAATTAATTAAAGAATAATTACTTGAATGTAATTAAAGGATAATTAATCCAGGATGATTAATTAAGATGGAAATTTGAGAATGATTAATTAATTGATTTGTAATTAATTAATGGTTATGTAAGCAAGAGTTATAATGATGAAGTAATTAATTTAATTTACTTTAAATTAATTAGAGAGAAGGTAATTAATTTAATTCATTTTAAATTAATTATAAATGGTGTGATTATTTATCCTTGTTTATATATGATGAATGATATTGATTTCCTTGAATGATTTGAAATCTCAAATATGAGATAAGTAATGCTGTATGATATGGTTGCTTTGGTTGAAGTGTGATGATAATATGGATTATCTATTTATGATGATATTGTGAATTATCTATCTGTGATATTGTGAATTATCTATCTGTGTGTAAATGGATAATGAAATGAATTGTTTTAACTTTAAAACAACTTGGCCTTAAAAGATACGTTTTGGATTTCGATGAGACCGGGATCGGGTTTCCAGATTTGGATATCCGAAAACCACTTCGATCCAAATTAACGATAGGTCGTGAATCTCAAGTGAAGATGAAGATTCAAAGTGCAAGGGTTATTGTCGTTAACTCTAAGGATGATTCCAAAATGAGTGTAACGAGATAATGCCTCTGGTTTCGTTCGAACCCAGAACGAACTTGTATAGATTGGATGCTTTCAGAACATCGTCAGGTGGATGATGAGCATTCTAAGTGATGAGTTCTGTTAAGGTAATTGTGACCTCAAGCCTCATCAACCGGGAATGGCTAAAAAAAGGGAGGTGCAGCAAGGCTTCGTGGGTAGCACCCACTTGAGAGCGAGATTTCCCCCTGTCTAGATGTCCCTTTATATTCGGCTATGTGGGCAGTTGTGGCCACAACTGCTGGGGTTGTTTCGTTCGGGACTGTCCAGTAAGGGATGGTTCCGGCCTTGTGTTGTAGGGTATTGGGAGTAATCCTCGATACGTTGATCTAGGCCAGGTACTGTGACGGGCGGTACCCCAGTAGCCCTGCCATTGTATGGAATCCAATCTCCAATAAGCGCCCTCGGATTTGATTGTATTACCCACTTGTTGGCTAGTATGCTGGAATTTAATCATGTAACAATTTCAGCTATTTCTTATTTACTTGAAAACCCTAGACCTATTATAATATCATAGAATTTCCTATCAAATGTTTGGTTAGCGTAAGGTAAAAACTTACCCATGTTTATGTGTGGGAAGTCTTACGTGATACCTTTTGTTTCAAAGGATTTTCAAAGTTAAGCAACTTTAACCTGTTACTCATACCAGACCCATGTCTGACCCAGAGTTTATTTCTGTTTTTCTTAAACTCTCGGGTACTCAAATTTTTACGAGTAGCCAAGGGATTCAGGTTAGCTTTGACGATTTGTGGAGGAGCAATGGAGCAGGAGGCTTCAGCATTATAGATATATAGTTTTCCGCTGTGTTGGTATCTCTGTGTTGTATTTGAGATGTATCGAGTTGTATAACTAGACAGGTGTTTATAACTGTCTCGTATGTGATGTATTATCTGTGTAACTTTGATTGATGTTGTATATTATGTAATATTTATGTGATTAATATAATTTATTCGTTCCGCTGTTGAGATTCTGATGTTGTTTCTTCTTTCTTCTTTATCTTTTCTATTTCTCACCCCTTTCTTTCTTAAAGATGATGCAACTTTCTGGTTGTAGAAAGTTGGGTCGTCACAGTTGGTATCAGAGCGCTAGGTTGAGTGAATACCTAGGCTCTTAAGTGATTTCTATCTTGAGAGAGCGTACTTGTAATTTGTATATATATATTTATTTATTTCTACCTATCTGTTGGGTTACCTGTTCGGGTTTTCCAATATAAGTTATAAAGGTAGATAGGGTAGTGGTGTGTGTAACACGACTACCAATGATTGGAGTTTGTTGAGGTTGGAAGTGTATCTGCCGAGACTGTAGACCTAATACCGTCTCGAGTGAATTTTTGTTGTGGTGTAAGGATTTCACCAATCTCTGAAGGATATCTGTTAAGGTTCAGAGTCCATCTTTGAGTAGAGTTCGGATTCTGATAGTTGAGTAGAAGCAAGTGATGGTATCTTGATACCTCAGGAATTAGTAGCTGTGTGATGAGACACAGTGACTATGGATGTCTCCGAAGAGGTTTCTTTGGAACAAGTATAAGGAAGTGTGTCTGCATCGGTATTGAGGCTGAGTTCAGCTGGGTGTTGTGTTTGGCTTTGACGCCTGAGTTTCTCGAGGAGTTTAGATTAGGAAGTCTTTGGCTTTGGTGGCAGCGTCGCAGCTCAGATTGTTCTATGTGCAGGCATGGAGGTCATCTGTCAGCAGTTTTCTAAGTGGTGAAGTTCAGAAGCAGCAATGTGGATCCATTTCTTCGGTGGATTGGCTGGTTAAGAATAGGCTGTTCTGTTCGGTAAAGAGAGAGCAGCTTTCTTTGGATATTAGATTGGGTTGATCGCAAAAGTGACTTGCGATAGTTGAGTGTTCTCTTGGTTTGTCAGAGATCTTTTGGAATTTCTGAGTTTCTTCTTTATGGATTTGTTGAACCATATTTCTGGGATGTGTTGTCCAGTTTGTGCTCATGTGTATCATCAGCATTTTCATCTACTCAGATTAGAGTTGTGCAGCGGAAGCAGTTTGGGAGTGCATCAGTTTTATCTTTTCGGATAGGCAAAGTAAGTTCAGCCTTCTGATGTTTGAGGAGTAGAGTTTGTGTTCTTGGATTGATTGTGAGTGGATCATTTTGATGAGTTGTTTTGAGAAGTTTCAGCGAAGGTTGAGCTGATCGGTAAGGATGTAGGCAGCCCAGGATCGTCAGATGAGTTTTGTGGATAAGAGACGGAGGAATTTGGATTTCGAAGTCGGGAATTTGATTTTGAGTAAGTTTTCTCAGATCGAAGGAGCTATATAGTTTGGTAAGATTGGGAAGCTAGCTCTGAGGTATTTTGGATTTTCTCTATGTTCTGGTAAGGTTTAGTGTTTGGTCTTCTGGAGTGAATTGTCAGTTTGGATAACTGGAATTCGTTGTGTTTCACGTATCTCTGAGGGAGTACGTGTATGATCCATCTCTGATTTTGGAACCAGCAGTTCTTGGGGGTTTGGTTGTTGAGTCAGACTTGTCTGTAGTCTGATATCCTGTCTAGTTTTGTAGATCTAGATGAGTAGGAGCTCTATAGCTTAGTAGTATAGTTTTGTTTGGATTCTGTAGAGCGAGTATACCGGTGTTTATACTGGGAAACTCTAGATAGTCCTATCCTGATTTTGTGTGGATAGTTAGATTTGTTTGATTGGATGAGTTGGTTGCTATGGTTGTTAGCATATGATTAATATATGCTTGTGTTTTAGAATTAAATCTTTAATTAGATTATTAAATTACCTTTGTTTTAAATTTCGGGGACGAAATTCTTTTAAGGGGGAGGAATGTGACATTCCGGAATTTCTAGCAATATTAATTTAATAATCTGCATTTAAAATTAAATTGATTTGATAATATTTCTTAATAAGATTTGAATTGATTTAATAATCTTCTTTTAAATAAATATTTAACTGATAATTTATCTTTTAAAAGCTAATAAATTGTCTTCTATTTATAATGTATATATATTTGTATATATTGTGAATAGGTAAGCTTTGTTTTAAATTTAATAAATAAATCTTGTTTTCAAATTCTAATATATTTTGGTAATTTGGAAATTATGATTTAATTAAAAGGTTGGTTTTAAAATATTGTTTAATAAATATGTGATATTAATTCATTTAATAAAAATAGGAAGTCATAATCTCTTTTATAAATTATTTAAATTTGACAAATTAATATTTTCAAATAACATAATATGTTGTTATATATGTATATGTATAAGCTTTTATTTGTATATATATATACATAGTTTTGTTTTATTTTCCCTAAAATGTAATTCATAAATATAAACAATATATATATAGAGAAATAAAAATAAGTATTTGAGTTAGAAAATAGAAGATATGGTTATATAGACATAAGTGAACATTACATAAATTCGAACATATGTTGCAAGCCTGTAAGTAATTATGCAAGGCAAGAAAATGAACACTTTGTTAATTCTGGAAAATGCATTTAGATCCTAGGCTGTAAGGCATAAGGGAAATATATTCATGCTTGTATAGTATCTACACTTGAAAGGGTATAAAAATATATGTCCATGTTTGCAAGGCTGTAGGACGTAAGTATAAAAGAAAAATATATGTATTCATGTTTGCACAGGGTATGGGTATGTTCACTTGAAAAGAAAATGATGTATAAGTACCATACGAAATAAAATATAGGATAAGTGTAGACATGGAGGACAACCTCATTAATACTAACATCTCTCTAGTACAAATATATCTCATTTCAGCCCCAAGTAATAAAAATCTCTGACCAAAATTTACGAAAGCTTGTACCCATCTAAAATTATAACATGTAAACTCTATTCTATATATCAATCTTCTTTCCTTCTTTTCGCTCATAAACTAATGCATACCAGAAAACAACCTGTAATCATCTCCTCAAAAACATTTTCAAACCCTGTGACCATTTTCAAATCAGAGAAAATCAAAACTAAGTCCTGTAATCTTTTTATCAAGCCTGGAATCAAGTCTTGAATCATCTCATCATCAAGTTCGGTTCAACTAAGCATTCAAGTTTTAAAGTTTCAAGCTTTTTCAAAATCAAAATAAAAAGGGGCTCTGTCTCTGTTTTCAAATGTTCAGGTGAGTAACTTTTGTTTTAAAACTTAAAAGTATGAATCTGTTGAATACTTATCTATGAGTAAAACAATTTAAATTTAAGCTAAGTATGTATATATTTATCTGTTGCCTGTGAAGTCTGAGACTTAGGTTACTTTGTTTATGCATATATCTGGATTTCTCTCTGTGTTATGGGTATGTGTATATGCCTGTATAGAT
The DNA here is from genome assembly GCA_030737815.1 of Allium fistulosum. Classification (NCBI taxonomy): domain Eukaryota; kingdom Viridiplantae; phylum Streptophyta; class Magnoliopsida; order Asparagales; family Amaryllidaceae; genus Allium; species Allium fistulosum. Next base: position 1,026,679,244 of record CM060906.1, read on the forward strand.
TGAATCACCCCTGTTTCTTTGGTTCAGAGCATTAAGGCTCGATCAAAAACCCCCAAATCAAATCCTTGATCCTTGTTAAGCTAAAAGATGTGAACATAATAGGTTTAATTGATTTAAAAATGAAAGTTAAAAACTTATTTCCAGCAAAATGAAGGTAGGATGAACCTGATACTCCATAGAACAGATGTGCATGTATAAACATAATAAAATCAAATATAATAAATTGTTGGATCAAGTATATAAGTGGAATCATCGTTTGAAAATATGATTTTTAAAACAAAAATTTTGATTTTTCATCAAGTATGTTAAGAGGAGTTCCTTGTTGAACTAAAACTGCTTTTAAATCAATCTCCAGCTATCGCATGAATTTTAAATGCTGGAATTTTGTCCAAAGCAAGTTTAAAGATCGATGATATTGGGTAAATTGTTAAATAAGATTTATTTTGCAAGAAATGTTTGAACGATTAAGATTTAGGGTTTAACACTCGGCTTTGTTGAGATCTGGAATCGAGGTGATTTCACCTCCTCTGGTTGACCGAGTTGCCTGCAACTCTGGGAAAGTGTAGTATGAAGGGTGGCGAAGTCGTAGCCGGAGTAGGAGCATCTCCGGTGGTCAGAGAAGTGGGGATGAGGCGTTGCCAGGTATGGTGATGGGAAGGGGTTTATGTTCCTAGATTTGGGTTTAAGATTCGATTTCGAATTTGGGGTTTGTGATGAAGTTTGGGAGGTCAAAATCGATGATGGGATGGTCGTCGACAGGTTGAAGGTAACGGCGATGGTCGGAAGGTCGAAATGCTGGTGTACACGTGTACGCGTATCAGGAGTGTCAGTAGTTGATAGGAGGGAGTGGCTCGAGAGTTGACTCGGGAATTTTGCTGTTTTTCACGAGTTTATCTTCGGGACGTGAGTGGTTAGTTTTCCAGATCTGTGCTTAAACAAAATATAAGTTTTAAAGTAAGGGAATGTGGTCTGGGTTTTCTCGAGTAGCTGGAGTGATTTGCTCGAAGTAGTGGGAGGTTAGACTCGAAGTAAATTAAGGTTAGCTCAGGTAGTTGCTTTGTTACAGGTTTCAACATTTAAACCTGTTCTTTTTTTAAATCTAAACAAATGATTTTTGAATTATAAAGCAAAGTTTAAACCATGTTTTAAAGCTAAGTTTAAACCAGTTTTTAAGTATGATTTCAAAACTTAAATTTGTATTCATTTTAAATCTTAAATTTAAATGGAATGTAAAAGTAAATTGTTTAATTGCTTTGTTAATGCTAAATTAACCATTAATAAGAAATTGTTTTATCTTAAGGTAAATTAAGATTTAATACTTTAGAGTAATTAAATTATTAAGGTAATTAAATGGATAATGAATTAATTTAATTAATTAAAGATATGGATGATTAATTAAGTAATTAAGAGTTTTAAATTTATTAATTCAAGTTTAAGACAAATTATTTAAAGACTAATTAATTTGTAATTAAGGGTCATTAATTGTAACGACCCGTATTTTTACGGATCGAAAGATTGTAGGACTGTTGTCATTAGGTCGTTAGTGTTGTTAAGTCGACCAGAGCTTGAATCGCCCAGGGTTAAGTCGTGTAGAAGTTAGGTCGTCCGGAAGTTGGGTCGGGTGGTAGTTAGGTCGGGTGAACGACCTAAGAGGTTGGAGCGACCTAAGGAGATTTTGTGTTGGGGCTTAGGTCGTGTGGAAGATTAAGTCATGGAGCGACCTAAAGAAGTTTGCGACCTAAGGAAGTGGACGATCTAAGGGTTAGCGACTTAACAAGGTTGGCGACCTAAGGGTGTTGGCGGTCTAAGAAGTGATCGACTTAAGGAGTCGGCGACTTAAGAGAGTCGGCGACTGAAGGGTTAGCGGCATAGGAGTAGCGACCTAGGAGACTGGGCGAGCTAATGAGTTAAGGAGATAAGTTGGTTGAGCGACTTAAGGTAGATAGCTTAGGTCGTTTAGTTTAAGTCGTTGTGACCCTGTGTGTAGTTAGGTCGTTAGACGACCTATAAGTGTTAAGTCGTTAAGTCGCAAGGACGTTAAGTCGTTGAGTTGTTGAGTCGTTGAGTCGTAAGTCATTAAGTCGTCCAAACGACTTAGGTAGAAATGCGGCAGTGTGTTAAGTCGCTAAGTCGTATCCCGTTGAGTCTTAGGTCGTGCCTAAGTGTTAGATCGTGCGTATTTGTTAAGCCGCGCACGTGTTAGGTCGGCAATGCTGTTGGGTCGTAGGTCGAAAGGGATGGTTAAGTCATAGGTCGGGAGGTTTGTTAAGTCGTAAGTCGGGGATTTTTAAGTCGCGGACGACTTAAGGGGCGAACGACTTATGGTTCAGCCTATAAATAAACAGTCCTTGTTTCACTTTTTGGGATCCGGATTTTGAAGCGATGAAGTGCTGCCATTTTGAGAGTTCGAGAACTACACTTCTTCACTTCTTATCTCTTCTTTAATCTTGTGCTTCCTTCCATCCAAATCGAAGATCAAATCGAAGATCCAAGAGCTTAGATTGGAGATCTACATCCATCAAAGAGAGATTTCATCGTTTGAAGTGAAATTTTGGAGAATCGAGCTAGATCCTTCGCTGTCCAGATCTGAAGTGTGTTGCTTTTAAGGTGTTTAGGTGATTCGGTGAGTGGTGGTTATCTCTTACACGGATCCAAAGGAGTATATCGGATTGGTGGCTTGATTTTGTATTAAAAATAGTGATTTCCATGCATCTTCTTAAACTTAAGTATAGATCTATTATTCATGATGATTTGACATCCATTTTACTACATGTTAACCTATGCAAGTTCATTCATTAAGTTGTAGAGATATTGCTCATGATTCATGCTTGTTAGATTTAGACTCTTTACTTACAACATTGCCATTATTGTTATAATTGTTTATTAGATCATGTTTGAATGCTTAATTACTTGGATTAATGATTGACTTGATTGATTGTTATAAATTAGTTGATTGATGATTTGATTTGGACAAGTTGGTCGAAGATGATTCAAAAGCTAAGAGAAAGGCTCTTGAATAAGAAAAGCTGCTCGTGGCATATGACGCGGATGATAAAGATCATATGGATAGATTTGATGATGATGTTGAGATGAGGCTTTGCAATGATGAGATGAAGCGAGGCATGATGTGAGATAGCCTTGGTTTAATCCAGACGGGATCATTCCAAGCATGTTGATAACTCGGTGAAATGGTTCGAGTATGAGGATAATGGTTGGCTCGAGAGGGGCTTGAGTTAGTATGAGAATAGTCGTCGAGGAGGATGAATAGAAGGCTGAGATTTCATCGTTGTTGAAGGTTCTAGCAGACTCAAAGCAAGAGTACGCTGGGAAGATTCGATAGTCCCAAAAGACTACAGTTGGTAGTCGAGTACTCTGGGCAGATTCGATAGTCCTAGGCACGGGCTGCGACGACGTGCAGAGTTATGTCTAGAACCGGGGTTACCATTAGCCCTTGACAGACGGCTGAAAGAATGTGCCGGTCATTCAATTAACGATGGTGTCGAAGCAATGATAATAGTGATAGCCAAAGTCATGGATGTTTGGTTGTATCATCATTCGGTCTCAAGAGCAATATTTTCTGGGTGCTTATCTGATCTTGGTTTAGGCCTTAGGGGTTTGTACTTGGAAAACATTGACCTTGACTCGAGTGATAATTGCTTTACTTTAAATGTTTGATTTACTATGTTTACTTCTGCTTAGTGCGTCTGGGGGTTATCACTGTAGAAAGAGGTGGAGTGGGAGGGTTGGATTCCTATTCCTTATTACCTTTTTGCTCTTTTGGTATGTTGTTAGTTAATTTACCGCTCACTAAGACTGTTGTCTGACTCAAGGTTTTATGTTCAACTCTTATTACCTTGGGCTGTTCATCCGTTTTGGGATGGGCAGACTAGGTAGCAGGTGACAGGTGTTGTTCTTAGTTTCCAACGATGCTGATGATGAAGACGAGCTAAAGGCTTGCATATTATTTTCTTATTATATGTACTGGATGTTCCGCTGCTTGTGTAATTCTCTGAGTGATATGTAGTGAGGCTGGATGTATTGACTATTCAGATTTTTGTATCAAACTACTATGAGGCTTATTTGATGCGATTCTGTTCTGTGTAGCTTCACTATGTACATTTTTCTCTATTGTATTTTATCCATGTGCTGTGAGTAATACGATAGATTTTGCTGTTTTAACTTACCCCTGACGGTCACCCATGGCTGCCTGGCACACTTTTCAGCGCACTATTTCTATGTTTAGTGCGGGAGTCATGGGCGGTCGTCACATTTGGTATCAGAGCATTGGTTAATCGATTTTACCCAACGCTCGCTGACGTAATTACGTATGAGAGACGTAATTGTATTTTGATGGATGATTACTATATATAATATAGTAGCTTAGAAGGATTTGAACCCCTTATGCAGTTGTTCTCAAGGTGTATTAATCATTCCTTTTTGTAGATATTAAGGATGAGTCGAAGAGGGAGACCTGCTGCTAGGGAAGGCCGTGCTATTGAGGGGGCTGCTGATTATGCTGCTATGTTCGAGGCTATGATGACTTCGATCATGAGAAGGATGCCAGCTCCAGGGCCATCAGTAGATGTTGGAGTTCAAGTTCAAACTCCAAAACCGGAGGATTTTGCTAAGCTGTGTAAGGACTATACTGCTCTTGGAGGGAAGATTTTCTTGCGAACAGAGTCAACTATTGAAGTTCAGAGATGGATAGATGCTTGTAGAAGGATCTTTGGTGATTTGGGAATCGAGGATGCAACAAAAAGGAAGCTCGCATCAAGACAGCTTCAAGGAAGAGCTTCTGACTGGTGGAACTCTATCACCATTGATACTCCGGAGGAAGAAATTACTTGGGAGCAATTCCAAGCCAGATTTGAAGCTAAGTTCATTTCTACAGCTCAGAAATCTGTTCTGTTCAAAAAGTTTGTAGAGCTCAAGCAAGATGGAAGACCAGTTCTTGAGTATGTTTTTGAGTTTGAAGCTTTGTCCAAGTATGCCCGGTCGTATATTGAATCTCCTTATTAGAAGAACGAGAAGTTTGTGACAGGCTTGGACAGTTACCTTGGGAGGCAGTTGGTGGATCATTTGGACGATCCATTTGAGAAGCTTGTGGAGAAAGCTCTCGGGCACGAAAATCTGTTTCCTAAAGATGGATCTGTTGTTGCTGTGACCAAGGAAGAGTCTAAACCACAGCAGGGTGGAAACAAAAAGAGGAAGCAGCAGCAGCAAAAGGGTAAGGATGGCCAGAAGAAGCCGAAGGGCGAAGTGACCTGCTACAATTGTCAGCAGAAGGGCCATTTCTCCAGAGATTGCAAGAATCCAAAGGTGCCGGTGAAGTGCCACAACTGTGACAAGCCGGGGCATATTAAGAAGAATTGTCTAGAACCGCAGAAGGACAAGCAGATTATGCTTTGGGGGCTGTTCCATCATCTTCAAAAGCTTCTACCGCTGAAGAGAAAGGAAAGAGTGTGGTGGTTCAAGGTACTCTTTCCATATGTGGTGTTCCAGTTAGAGTGTTATTCGATACTGGGGCGTCGCATTCTTTTGTTTGTAATCAACTTGTAGGCCGGTTGGGTTTAGAACCGGATATTGTTGATAGGCCATTGGTTGTGACTAATCCAGTTGGGGGTTCGTCTTGTCTGTGTATGCTATGCCGTGGTCTGATTGTATCGAGTCATGATTGCTCTTTTGTTTGTGATTGTTTTGTTCTGAACTTTGCGGGGTTCGGAATTATTTTGGGTATGGAATGGCTTAGGAAGTATGCGGCAAAGGTTGATTGTGAAAGGTTGGAGGTGACAGTCGAGAATGTGGAAGGGCGAAAGGTTGTGATACGATGTAAGCATGAGGAAGGCGTCTTCATGAGCTTCATGTATTCGCTGGTTGTTCCACGGTATGGACTGTCATCGGTGCCAATCGCTAATGGATTTGAGGATGTCTTTGATAAGGTCAAAGGGTTACCGCCGCATAGAGAGATCGAGTTTCGTATCGATCTAGTTGAAGGAGCCAGACCTGTTGTGATGCCTCTTAGGCGGATGGCGCCTAGGGAACAGCAGGAGTTGAAGGTGCAGGTTGATGATCTTTTACAGAAAGGATTCATTCGGCGTAGTGTGTCCGAATGGGGTGCACCAGTTGTGTTTGCAACCAAGGCAGATGGATCATTGAGGTTGTGTGTGGATTATCGTGAGTTGAATAAAGTGACTAAGAAGAACAAGTATCCATTGCCAAGAATAGATGACTTGTTCGATCAACTTCACGAAGCTAAGGTGTTTTCTCAGATGGATTTGGCAACGGGATTTCACTAGTTAAGAGTGGCAAAGGATAGTGTGCCGAAGACTGCTTTCAGGACACCATCCGGTTTCTTTGAGTGGCTGGTAATGCCGTTTGGATTGACCAATGCGCCAGCATATTTTGTGGATCTTATGAATAGAGTGTTCAGAAATCAGTTGGGCAAGTTCGTACTAGTGTTCGTGGATGATATTTTGATTTATTCCAGAACCGAAGAAGAACACATGACGCACTTGCGTATTGTTTTGGAAATCTTACGGAAACATCAGCTGAAGGCTAAGTTTTCGAAGTGTCACTTCTGGAAGAGCGAAGTGAGGTTCTTAGGCCATATTATCTCTAGAAGCGGAATAGCGGTTGACCCCGCTAAAGTGGCAGCAATCCAGGATTGGGGTAGACCTAAGAATGCATCTGATGTGAGAAGTTTTATTGGATTAGCAGGATACTATCGTCGATTTATCAAAGACTTTTCCAAGGTGGCTGCACCATTAATAGGATTGACGAAAAAGAACCAAGTATTCAGATGGGATGCTAAGTGTGAGCAAGCTTTCAGAATCCTGAAAGAGCGATTGACAAGTGCTCATGTTTTGACTATTCCAAGTGGAAATGAAGAGATGGTGGTTTACACCGACGCATGTGGTATTGGACTTGGAGCAGTGCTGATGCAGAAGGGTAAAGTTGTTGCGTATGCAAGTCGACAACTGAAGCTGCATGAAAGGAATTATCCGACTCATGATTTGGAGTTAGCGGCGATTGTTTTTGCTCTGAGGATGTGGAGACATTACCTATTGGGAGTTCGATTCGAGTTGTTTACAGATCATAAGTCATTGAAGTATCTTTTCTCCTAAAAGGATTTGAATCTTAGGCAGCAACGATGGCTAGATTTTTTGGCATCATATGATTTTGATATAGCCTATACTCCGGGAAAGGGTAACGCAGTGACAGATGCGTTAAGTCGAAGACATGCAGGATTGGGAGCCATGTTTTCCGAATGGAAGAGTCTCGAGTATTTAGCTGGATTTGACTTCAGGCCCAGATGTGAATTGGAACCTGAGATGTTGGCAAACTTATCGATAAGACCGACTCATGTGGAAAGAATTGGCGAGAGCCAAAAGCGAGACGATAAGCTTGTCAAGATTATCCGTGATTTGGAATCTGGATTGGACCCAGAAAAGGGTAAAGGATTCGAGGTCGATCGAGAGGGTTGGCTTCGGAAGCAAGGACGACTAGTTGTTCCCGATATAGATGAATTGAGAAATGAAGTTCTGAAGGAAAGTCATCACTCAAAGTTGACAATTCATCCAAATGGAAATAATATGTATCGGGATATGAAGAGAACCTATTACTGGGAAGGTATGAAGAAGGATGTTGGAAATTTTATTTCCAAGTGCATGAACTGCCAGTTGGTAAAAGTTGAGCAAAAGAAGCCCAGTGGATTGCTTCAGCCATTAGAAGTTCCTACATGGAAGTGGGAGCAAATATCGATGGATTTTATTGATGTGCTACCTAGAATAAGAACGGGAAATGAAGGGATTTGGGTCATCGTAGATCGTCTGACTAAGAGTGCAAGATCCATTCATGTTCGATCGACCAGGACTGCATCAAAGTTGGCTGAGCTGTATGTTAAGTGGATAGTTCGATTTCATGGTATTCCGAAAAGTATAGTGAGCGATTGAGACCCAATGTTCACTAGTAGATTTTGGAAGAGCTTCCAGGAAGTTTTGGGAACCGAGTTGTGTTTGAGTACAGCTTATCACCCCCAAACAGATGGTCAGACCAAGAGAGTCAACCGAGTTTTGGAAGATCTCCTTAGAGCATGTGTTTTGGATTTTGGAGGATCATGGGAAGATCATCTTCATTTGGTGGAATTTTCGTATAATAACAGTTACCAGTCAAGCATTGGTATGGCACCATATGAGGCATTGTATGGAAGACCGTGTAACTCTCCGACATGTTGGTTGGAAACAGGAGAAAAGCTGATACTTGGGCCAGAGATGATTCGACAGACTTTGGATTGCATAGAGATCATTCGGCAACGAATGAAAGCAGCCCAAGACCGACAGAAAAGTTATGCCGATAAGCGACGTAAGGATTTGGAATTCGATGTAGGTAATATGGTTTTTGTGAAGATTTCTCCACTAAAGAATGTTATTCGATTCGGGAAGAAAGGAAAATTGACTCTGAGATTTGTTGGGCCATTCCCGATCGTCGAGCGAATTAGAAAGCTCGCCTATAAATTGGAGTTACCAGAAAAGATGGTGGGTGTGCACAATGTTTTTCACATATCACATCTACGGAAGTATGTGCACGACTCGAATACTGTGGTTTCTGCTGATAGTTGTGAAGATTTTGAAGTTGACCTAGTTGATAAGAGACCCCGTAAGCCGCTTCGTGTTGTGGAAACTGACACGAAACAGGTTAGGAGGAAGGTAGTTAGGTTGCTCAAGATACAATGGAGTGATGATGTTAACGACTGTACATGGGAGAAGGAAGAGAGGGTGAAGGCAGCTCATCCTGAACTCTTCGAGGTATGGCCATAAGGTGTCGTGTCATCTCACGACATTGTAACTTGTTCTAGTCTTAGAATTCTGCATGGTAGGCTAGTAATTGGATGCATGATTTGTTGATTGCTATGGATGGTAGGCATGCAGAATAATTTTTGATTGCTCTAGTTTGTTTGGAATTTCGGGGGTGAAATTCCTAAGGGGGAGAGAATGTAACGACCCGTATTTTTACGGATCGAAAGATTGTAGAACTGTTGTCATTAGGTCGTTAGTGTTGTTAAGTCGACCAGAGCTTGAATCGTCTAGGGTTAAGTCGTGTAGAAGTTAGGTCGTCCGAAAGTTGGGTCGGGTGGTAGTTAGGTCGGGTGAACGACCTAAGAGGTTGGAGTGACCTAAGGAGTTTTTGTGTTGGGGCTTAGGTCGTGTGGAAGATTAAGTCGTGGAGCGACCTAAAGAAGTTTGCGACCTAAGGAAGTGGACAATCTAAGGGTTAGCGACTTAACAAGGTTGGCGACCTAAGGGGGGTTGGCGGTCTAAGAAGTGAGCGACTTAAGGAGTTGGCGACTTAAGAGAATCAGCGACTTAAGGGTTAGCGGCATAGGAGTAGCGACCTAGGAGACTGGGCGAGCTAACGACTTAAGGAGATAAGTTGGTTGAGCGACTTAAGGTAGATAGCTTAGGTCGTTTAGTTTAAGTCGTTGTGACCCTGTGTGTAGTTAGGTCGTTAGACGACCTATAAGTGTTAAGTCGCAAGGACGTTAAGTCGTTGAGTTGTTGAGTCGTAAGTCATTAAGTCGTCCAAACGACTTAGGTAGAAATGCGGTAGTGTGTTAAGTCGCTAAGTCGTATCCCGTTGAGTCTTTGGTCGTGCCTAAGTGTTAGATCGTGCGTATTTGTTAAGCCGCGCACGTGTTAGGTCGGCAATGCTGTTGGGTCGTAGGTCGAAAGGGATGGTTAAGTCATAGGTCGGGAGGTTTGTTAAGTCGTAAGTCGGGGATTTTTAAGTCGCGGACGAATTAAAGGGCGAACGACTTATGGTTCAGCCTATAAATACACGGTCCTTGTTTCACTTTTTGGGATCCGGATGTTGAAGCAACGAAGTGCTGCCATTTTGAGAGTTCGAGAACTACACTTCTTTACTTCTTATCTCTTCTTTAATCTTGTGCTTCCTTCCATCCAAATCGAAGATCAAATCGAAGATCCAAGAGCTTAGATTGGAGATCTACATCCATCGAAGAGAGATTTCATCGTTTGAAGCGGAATTTTGGAGAATCAAGCTAGATCCTTCGCTGTCCAGATCTGAAGTGTGTTGCTTTTAAGGTGTTTAGGTGATTCGGTGAGTGGTGGTTATCTCTTACATAGATCCAAAGGAGTATATCGGATTGGTGGCTTGATTTTGTGTTAAAATAGTGATTTCCATGCATCTTCTTAAACTTAAGTATAAATCTATTGTTCATGATGATTTGACATCCATTTTACTACATGTTAACCTATGCAAGTTCATTCATCAAGTTGTAGAGATATTGCTCATGATTCATGCTTGTTAGATTTAGACTCTTTATTTACAAGATTGCCATTATTGTTATAATTGTTTATTAGATCATGTTTGAATGCTTAATTACTTGGATTAATGATTGACTTGATTGATTGTTATAAATTAGTTGATTGATGATTTGATTTGGACAAGTTGGTCGAAGATGATTCAAAAACTAAGAGAAAGGCTCTTGAATAAGAAAAGCTGCTCGTGGCATATGACGCGGATGATAAAGATCATATGGATAGATTTGATGATGATGTTGAGATGAGGCTTTGCTATGATGAGATGAAGCGAGGCATGATGTGAGATAGCCTTGGTTCAATCCAGACGGGATCATTCCAAGCATGTTGATAACTCAGTGAAATGGTTTGAGTATGAGGATAATGGTTGGCTCGAGAGGGGCTTGAGCTAGTATGAGAATAGTCGTCGAGGAGGATGACTAGAAGGCTGAGAATTCATCGTTGTTGAAGGTTCTAGCAGACTCAAAGCAAGAGTACGCTGGGCAGATTCGATAGTCCCAAAAGACTACAGTTGGTAGTCGAGTACTCTGGGCAGATTCGATAGTCCTAGGCACGGGCTACGACGACGTGCGAAGTTATGTCTAGAACCGGGGTTACCATTAGCCCTTGACGGACGGCTGAAAGAATGTGTCGGTCATTCAATTAATGATGGTGTCTAAGCAATGATAACAGTGATAGCCAGAGTCATGGATGTTTGGTTGTATCATCATTCGGTCTCAAGAGCAATATTTTCTGGGTGCTTATCTGATCTTGGTTTAGGCCTGGGGGTTTGTACTTGGAAAACATTGACCTTGACTCGAGTGATAATTGCTTTACTTTAAATGTTTGCTTTACTATGTTTACTTCTGCTTAGTGTGTCTGGGGGCTATCACTGTAGAAAGAGGTGGAGTGGGAGGGTTGGATTCCTATTCCTTTTTACCTTTATTCTCTTTTGGTATGTTGTTAGTTAATTTACCGCTCACTAAGACTATTGTCTGACTCAAGGTTTTATGTTCAACTCTTATTACCTTGGGCTGTTCATCTGTTTTGGGATGGGCAGACTAGGTAGCAGGTGACAGGTGTTGTTCTTAGTTTCCAACGATGCTGATGACGAAGACGAGCTGGAGGCTTGCATATTATTTTCTTATTATATGTACTGGATGTTCCGCTGCTTGTGTAATTCTTTGAGTGATATGTAGTGAGGATGGATGTATTGACTATTCAGATTTTTGTATCAAACTACTATGAGGCTTATTTGATGCGATTCTGTTCTGTGTAGCTTTACTATGTATATTTTTCTCTATTGTATTTTATCCATGCGCTGTGAGTAATACGATAGATTCTGCTGTTTTAACTTACCCCTGACGGTCACCCATGGCTGCCTAGCACACTTTTCAGCGCACTATTTCTATGTTTAGTGCGGGAGTCATGGGCGATCGTCACATTAATTAAATAAGTTTAGATTTAATAAATGATTAGGGATGAATTAATCAAGTAATTAAAGATTAATTAAGTTACAGTTAAAACTTAAATTAATTAAATAATTAAAGGTTGATTAATTTGTTATTAAGGATAAATTAAATTGTAATTAATATTGATTAATCTAAGTTTAATTTCTTAAGTAAAGAAATTAAGAATATTTAATAGTTAATGAAGGTCATTAACTTAAGATTTGTTTAATAATTAATCAATGTGATAATTTTAATAATTAATTAGATTAATTAATTAAAGATAATAAATTGTGAAATTGTTTAAGTGTAATTAAAGGAATTAATTACTCAAGGTAATTAATTAAATAAATTTGATTTAGTTAAGTTAATTAATTTAGTTTAATTAATTTAAATTAATCATTGGATGATTTGATAAGTATAATTACTTAAATGTAATTAATGAAGTGTAATTATTTGATGAAGTAATTAATGGTAATTACTATATGTAATTAATTGAAGATGATTTAATAATGGAAGTAATTTGGATTAAATTACTTTGTGAAATTAATCAAGGGATTAATTGAGATAATTAATTAAGGAGTAATTAATTTATTTGATGAAGTAATTAAGGGTAGTTAATTACTGAATGGGATTAATCAAGAGTGATTAATCAATGTGATTTATGTAAAGATTAATTTCTTAATGTAATTAATTTAAATAGAATAATTAATTAAAATGTAATTAGGGATCATTAAATTTATATAATTAATGATGTAATTAAGGGTTGATTCATTAAGAGTAATTAATCAATAATAAGTGATTTTGAGTAATTAATTAATGTAATTAATTAAGGATAAATGTAATTAATTATAGTTAATTAATAAATAGAGTAATTAAAGATTAATTACTATATTGGGTTAAAGGATAATTAACTTGTGAAATTAATTAAAGAATAATTACTTGAATGTAATTAAAGGATAATTAATCCAGGATGATTAATTAAGATGGAAATTTGAGAATGATTAATTAATTGATTTGTAATTAATTAATGGTTATGTAAGCAAGATTTATAATGATGAAGTAATTAATTTAATTTACTTTAAATTAATTAGAGATAAGGTAATTAATTTAATTCATTTTAAATTAATTATAAATGGTGTGATTATTTATCCTTGTTTATATATGATGAATGATATTGATTTCCTTGAATGATTTGAAATCTCAGATATGAGATAAGTAATGCTGTATGATATGGTTGTTTGGTTGAAGTGTGATGATAATATGGATTATCTATTTATGATGACATTGTGAATTATCTATCTGTGATATTGTGAATTATCTATCTGTGTGTATATGGATAATGAAATGAATTGTTTTAACTTTAAAACAACTTGGCCTTAAAAGATACGTTTTGGATTTCGATGAGACCGGGATCGGGTTTCCAGATTTGGATATCCGAAAACCACATCGATCCAAATTAAAGATAGGTCGTGAATCTCAAGTGCAGATGAAGATTCAAAGTGCAAGGGTTATTGTCGTTAACTCTGAGGATGATTCCAAAATGAGTGTAACGAGATAATGCCTCCGGTTTCGTTCGAACCCGGAACGAACTTGTATGGATTGGATGCTTTCAGAACATCGTCAGGTGGACGATGAGCATTCTAAGTGATGAGTTCTGTTAAGGTAATCGTGACCTAAAGCCTCATCAACTGGGAATGGCTAAAACAGGGGAGGTGCAACAAGGCTTCGTGGGTAGCACCCACTTGAGAGCGAGATTTTCCCATGTCTAGATGTCCCTTTATATTCGGCTGTGTGGGCAGTTGTGGCCACAACTGCTGGGGTTGTTTCGTTCGGGACTGTCCAGTAAGGGATGGTTCCGGCCTTGTGTTGTAGGGGATTGGGAGTAATCCTCGGTACGCTGATCTAGGCCAAGTACTGTGATGGGCGGTACCCCAGTAGCCCTGCCATTATATGGAATCCAATCTCCAATAAGCGCCCTCGGATTTGATTGTATTACCCACTGGTTGGCTAGTATGCTGGAATTTAATCATGTAACAATTTCAGCTATTTCTTATTTACTTGAAAACCCTAGACCTATTATAATATCATAGAATTTCCTATCAAATGTTTGGTTAGCGTAAGGTAAAAACTTACCCATGTTTATGTGTGGGAAGTCTTACGTGATACCTTTTGTTTCAAAGGATTTTCAAAGTTAAGCAACTTTAACCTTTTACTCATACCAGACCCATGTCTGACCCAAAGTTTATTTCTGTTTTTCTTAAACTCTCGGGTACTCAAATTTTTACGAGTAGCCAAGGGATTCAGGTTAGCTTTGACGATTTGTGGAGGAGCAATGGAGCAAGAGGCTTTAGTGTATAGATATATAGTTTTCCGTTGTGTTGGTATCTCTGTGTTGTATTTGAGATGTATCGAGTTGTATTAACTAGACAGGTGTTTATAACTGTCTAGTATGTGATGTATTATCTGTGTAACTCTGATTGATGTTGTATATTATGTAATATTTATGTGATTAATATAATTTATTCGTTCCGTTGTTGAGATTCTGATGTTGTTTCTTCTTTCTTCTTTATCTTTTCTATTTCTCACCCCTTTCTTTCTTAAAGATGATGCAACTTTCTGGTTGTAGAAAGTTGGGTCGTCACAGTTGGTATCAGAGCGCTAGGTTGAGTGAATACCTAGGCTCTTAAGTGATTTCTATCTTGAGAGAGCGTACTTGTAATTTGTATATTTATTTATTTATTTATTTCTACCTATCTGTTGGGTTACCTGTTCGGGTTTTCCAATATAAGTTATAAAGGTAGATAGGGTAGTGGTGTGTGTAACACGACTACCAATGATTGGAGTTTGTTGAGGTTGGAAGTGTATCTGCCGAGACTGTAGACCTAATACCGTCTCGAGTGAATTTTTGTTGTGGTGTAAGGATTTCACCAATCTTTGAAGGATATCTGTTAAGGTTCGGAGTCCATCTTTGAGTAGAGTTCGGATTCTGATAGTTGAGCAGAAGCAAGTGATGGTATCTTGATACCTCAGGAATTAGTAGCTGTGTGATGAGACACAGTGACTATGGATGTCTCCGAAGAGGTTTCTTTGGAACAAGTATAAGGAAGTGTGTCTGCATCGGTGTTGAGGCTGAGTTCAGCTGGGTGTTGTGTTTGGCTTTGAGGCCTGAGTTTCTCGAGGAGTTTAGATTAGGAAGTCTTTGGCTTCGGTGGCAGCGTCGCAGCTCATATTGTTCTGTGTGCAGGCATGGACGTCATCTGTCAGCAGTTTTCTAAGAGGTGAAGTAAAGAAGCAGCAGTGTGGATCCATTTCTTCGGTGGATTGGCTGGTTAAGCATAGGTTGTTCTATTTGGTAAAGAGAGAGCAGCTTTCTTTGGATATTAGATTGGGTTGATCGCAAAAGTGACTTGCGATAGTTGAGTGTTCTCTTGGTTTGTCAGAGATCTTTTGGAATTTCTGAGTTTCTTCTTTATGGATTTGTTGAACCATATTTCTGGGATGTGTTGTCCAGTTTGTGCTCATGTGTATCATCAGCATTTTCATCTACTCAGATCAGAGTTGTGCAGCGGAAGCAGTTTGGGAGTGCATCAGTTTTATCTTTTCAGATAGGCAAAGTAAGTTCAGTCTTCTGATGTTTGAGGAGTAGAGTTTGTGTTCTTGTATTGATTGTGAGTGGATCATTTTGATGAGTTGTTTTGAGAAGTTTCAGCGAAGGTTGAGCTGATCGGTAAGGATGTAGGCAGCCCAGGATCGTCTGATGAGTTTTGTGGATAAGAGACGGAGGAATTTGGATTTCGAAGTCGGGAATTTGATTTTGAGTAAGTTTTCTCAGATCGAAGGAGCTATATAGTTTGGTAAGATTGGGAAGCTAGCTCTGAGGTATTTTGGATTTTCTCTATGTTCTGGTAAGGTTTAGTGTTTGGTCTTCTGGAGTGAATTGTCAGTTTGGATAACTGGAATTCGATGTGTTTCACGTATCTCTGAGGGAGTATGTGTATGATCCATCTCTGATTTTGGAACCAGCAGTTCTTGGGGGTTTGATTGTTGAGTCAGACTTGTCTGTAGTCTGATATCCTGTCTAGTTTTGTAGATCTAGATGAGTAGGAGCTCTATAGCTTAGTAGTATAGTTTTGTTTGGATTCTGTAGAGCGAGTATCCTGGTGTTTATACCTGGGAAACTCTAGATAGTCCTATCCTGATTTTGTCTGGATAGTTAGATTTGTTTGATTGGATGAGTTGGTTGTTATGGTTGTTAGCATATGATTAATATATGCTTGTGTTTTAGAATTAAATCTTTAATTAGATTATTAAATTACCTTTGTTTTAAATTTCGGGGACGAAATTCTTTTATGGGAGGAGGAATGTGACATCCCGGAATTTCTGGCAATATCAATTCAATAATCTGCATTTAAAATTAAATTGATTTGATAATATTTGTTAATAAGATTTGAATTGATTTAATAATCTTCTTTTAAATAAATATTTAACTGATAATTTATCTTTTAAAAGCTAATAAATTGTCTTCTATTTATAATGTATATATATTTGTATATATTGTGAATAGGTAAGCTTTGTTTTAAATTTAATAAATAAATCTTGTTTTCAAATTCTAATATATTTTGGTAATTTGGAAATTATGATTTAATTAAAAGGTTGGTTTTAAAATATTGTTTAATAAATATGTGATATTAATTCATTTAATAAAAATAGGAAGTTATAATCTCTTTTATAAATTATTTAAATTTGACAAATTAATATTTTCAAATAACATTATTAATATGTTGTTATATATGTATATGTATAAGCTTTTATTTGTATATATATACATAGTTTTGTTTTATTTTCCCTAAAATGTAATTCATAAATATAAACAATATATATAGAGAGAAATAAAAATAAGTATTTGAGTTAGAAAATAGAAGATATGGCTATATAGACATAAGTGAACATTACATAAATTCTAACATATGTTGCAAGCCTGTAAGTAATTATGCAAGGCAAGAAAATGAACACTTAGTTAATTCTGGAAAATGCATTTAGATCCTAGCTGTAAGGCATAAGGGAAATATATTCATGCTTGTATAGTATCTACACTTGAAAGGGTATAAAAATATATGTCCATGTTTGCAAGGCTGTAGGACATAAGTATAAAAGAAAAATATATGTATGCATGTTTGCACAGGGTATGGGTATGTTCACTTGAAAAGAAAATGATGTATAAGTACCATACGAAATAAAATATAGGATAAGTGTAGACATGGAGGGACAACCTCATTAATACTAGCATCTCTCTAGTACAAATATATCTCATTCACTACAACAAACAGTGGCTTTCATAGCGTTTGAAAAACGCTATTGTACCCTACCATAGCGTTTTAGAGAACGCTAGGGAACGACAAGCTATGGTAGACCTTCAGTTTTAAATAGCAGTAAAAAAACGCTATGAAAAATTATTTTTCTATAGCGTTTTTACTGTGCTATTAACCTAAAACGCTATAGGAAATATTATCCCATGGTTACTTTCAATAGCGTTTTTTTGCATATTTTTATTGCGTTTTTATGAATATTTTACAGCGTTGAATATGACTTTTATAGCGTTGGTTTGCATATTTGTATAGCGTGTTTTCTACATATTTGTATAGCGTTTTTTAGTTATTATAGCGTTCGGTAAATAACATCTTATAGTTACTTTCTATAGCGTTTGTTTTACGACAACGTTTTTCAAATGCTATTAAATGTAAAATTTATTTGTAGATCTTATTTATTGTCGTTTCAGCTTTTTCACATATACAATATCCATTTACCTAATTCTTCTCTGCATATAAATATAACATATTTTCAGAGACAAAAAATATGTAAATTATAGCACAATATTTCACACATTCAAACAACTTTTTCCATATCCAGACAGTATTTCTTACATATTCAAACTTTTGGCATATCCAAACACGGTATTTCATACATATTCAAACAACTTTCGCCATATCCGAACATAGTATTTCATACATACCGTTCTAGCAACTTTTTCCATGTCCATGTCCATACATATTTGCATCAACTTACTTATAGACTAGTCAAACATTTGATTTCATCTTGTTTTGCTTTTGATACCATTGGTGTCACAATTTTTTAATACCAAATGTCAAGGCCTGAGACAGGAAAGATAATGAATTTAAAACACCACTAGCTTTTCAACTAACTAATGTTTACAAACTATAGTGACGAAAAGCATCACACCACTCATTGAACCAAGAGAATATTGTTATACAGCACAACAGCTTTAGTTATCATCAAAACAACAAATACGTAGATAAAGCATCACGATCATATGCATGCTTCAATAATATAACATCAAACTAGCTATATAGTAATGATAAAATATGGATATATATATACACAAAGTGGCAACTTAGCTATAGAGTTCAGCTAAGTATAACACTTCATACAACTCACAGATAATGTCTGTCTTGCAAATATTACATGACCATCTGTAACATATTGAGCACCAGCTTATTGATAAGGAATTCTCTTATTATTCTATAGTTATCCCATAACAAAATTTCAATTGGAAACTTTATTCAATTATTTATTCACTTGTTTTTTCTAAAATAAAATAAAATATTATGGTCCCATCAAAACGAAAATCGGACTTGTTTTATATGTCCCTAGAATAGGCCAAAGGTTGGAGGCAAATAACTATAATAAACCAAATATATTGACAGGTTACAGACCAACTTATTTATTCACAGATAATTGTAAGAGCGGACCCAACGAAGAGTAGGTTGAAATGTAACATACACTCATTTGTTTGAGAGACAAACAAGGTACACAACGTTTGCGATTGAGTCTTGATTTATCTAGCTTTTTAAAACCCAGATAAACTTATATGTGTAGTTTTAATTAACAGTACAACAACCAATTGGTTGAGAATGAGTAACAAGGAATGCAAAAGATAGCCGACATTAAGAAAACCCAGTAACTTTTATGTTTTTTCACTGACCAAGATTTGTGTTGGGTGCATGCATATGTAAAATAGTGTAAAGTAAATTAAATAACTGAGGTCTCATACTTTTAGTAATGGGATCCCTCTAATGCAAAACAATACAAAATTATCAAACCGTTCATTTAGCTCTAACATCTCCCCAATCAAAACAAAGCATGGGTAACCAGTTCCTTTTAATCAATCTAATTCTAGGAGTCAAAAGGAAAAAACCATAATTAACATAGTAACGATGTATGTAACGACCCGTAAATTTCAACTGTTTTAATAACGAAATTAGTTAAAATTTTGTGAAATTTTAAACGATAAAATTTTGAAATATAAATTTGATATTTGGAATGCGTCTAGTTAAACATAGTAACTGGTAAATTTTCGTCCGAAAATATGGAAGTTTATTTCGCGCGTAAATTTACTTCAATTTAATCAGTTAAAAAGCGATGAAAATAAAATGTTTCCGAAACCTAAATATTTTTTCATAGAAAAATTCTAAACTATCTTCTGAGCAAGATGTTAGTTTGTCGTTTTTCCAAAGTCGGACATCTTTGGCTCCGTCGATCTTATTTTTCAGTGTTTTTGTTGCATTTTCCGCTGGTAGAAAATTCGAAATTTTATAATTCAATCATACCACTGATATCTGTATACCGTTATGATCGTCTCGTCGTGCTGATCTCTACGGTATATTCGATTGTCAATTTTGAAGTCCGGTGAACGGTGCAATCTGTGTAACAGATATTCGTATCGGTACCGGTTTAAAACTTTTTTGATATTAGGTGACCTTTCATTTTTTTTATCGTGTAACAGACGACCCTTAGATTTTATTATATACGGATATCAATGTTGACACTGCAACTTCCTATGTACAATAAATTAAAGTTGCTATTCATTTCATTTCTAACTCTCTGGAAAACAAGATATACAAACATGTATGCTGTTCCTCTTCCCCGTTCACATCCATTCGACTCCCTCCTCTCTCTGTTCAATCCTCTTCTTCCTTTTCCCTTTTCTTCACATTCTTCTGTTAATTTGAAAATATATAAAGCAAGTTATATTGGTTCATGAGGCATGCAAAGTGCAAATCTCCACTTCTTTCTCACGTGAAGCCATCCTTACATATTTAGCATCTGGAACCCATTCTTTTGCCACCCACCTTCCAGCCTTCACCATCTTCCACCTCTCCTCTCCACATCCAAATGTCTCGTCAGCATCACGCCCACCCTGCTCCTCCTAGCAGCAACCAGCAGCCTCACCCATATCCAAACCCGCTTCGCAAACCCCGCCAACCCCAACTCGCGTTCACCGACCGCCACTGCCTTGTGCCACCTTAGCAACCGACTGCTGCACCCATACAGCTGGCTCAAACACCCACCATTTTTCCTCCGCCTAGACTGCCGACTCTTCCTCCAGCCGAACCCACTCAACAACTCATCGCCACCAACGCCCCTCAACCCAGCCTCGCCTGAGCCCCGCCGCTTTGGCCACCATCTCCTCTTTTGAATACATAGGTATTATATATATGTATTTTTTCTGTTTGCTGTATGTAAGCTATATATACATATGTATTAGTCTAGAAGGAATAGTATATATAAATTATAGAAGATTATTTTAATAGATGAGGTAAGTCTATATGATTTTATATGATATTTTGGAACAAAAGCCTATGTGTCATGTAGTTTATTTATCTAGTCTGCGTACATTTTTACAGAATCACCTACTTTGTTTTGTTTTAATTTTGAAATGTATATAGATTTAAATTATAGGTTTATATAAATTATAAATATTGATTTTTAAATGATGTATATATAGATCTTACTCTTTGATCGATATGAATGGGTCAGGTTGATATTACTCTAAAAAGTGTATATGGTATATACATGGGTTACTGTTCATACACATTAGGTAGATACTTTGTGCCAGTGCATAGAAGATTTTTTGAAGTATGGTATACATTATATTATAGAAAGTAAAAAGCATGTTTACTGTTTTAAAAATCTTCACTATAAGTATATATTTTAGATCCAAGGTGTTTATATATATTATTTTATAAAGGAATTTACAGTATATTATATATATTGTGTTATGGCGGTTGAAAGTTTTATATAGTATATAGTTGTTCTCTTTTAATCAACGACACATAACAGTCTGGTATACTATTTACAGTATAATGAAATATGTTAATATGGATATTTTAATAGCAGTTTAGATATATGTTAGTATCTTGCCTCTGCAGTTATACAGATTTATATATATTAGTTACAATAGGACAATACCATATATTTTGGTTACAACATATCATATGACACAGATTGTTGTATAAAATATCTGTTAATATAGGTAGCGGTTGCTATGGTTAAGTATACTTTTATATAACAGTTCTATATTTTGTATATTTAGACATCAAAGTTATACTTTAGTCGTATAAACATTTTGTACTAGGGTATGGGTATGGTATGTTAGTTTATCAAAAATTTATTTTTATATACTCGACTTTAACATTTGAGTTTAGTTTAAAACAATGATTTGAATACAAATGATTAGCTAGCATGTGTTTAAATTATTTGTAAAATAGATATAATACAGGTATATTTAATATAAATATGTTCGAATTTAGAATATCATTTTATCTATAGTTGTAAATTAAGCTCATGCATCCTATTTATCCTCCTCGACCAATCCTAATTTGAATTCATTTATTCCTATTATTAGCTTTGACCGTCAAATCGTGTCCGTCTAGCTTTGTTTTGAAATCTGTGCTTGGATTCGTAACTCAATTCATTTCCTATCTCTCTAGCCTCGAAAGGTGAGCACTCACTCACGATTAATGTTCTTTTATTTATTAAATTTGATTTCAATTGAACGACAATTGAAATATACTGCTGTTAGTTAATTTCACTGTTATATATGCTATTGCCTGTATCAGTTCACCTGTGACATCTGACACCATTATCTGTTAATTATTTATGTGATGATAATACAGTTGGCTGATAATTGATTGATTGTTGATGTTTATATTGGACGTTAAACTGTTAGTGTTAAATGATAAATAGTATGTAGGATTGAAATTGATATAGGATAGTTAACAATTTTAAACTGATTTATATGTTGAATTTGATTAGTTGAACATGACCCCTTTTAATTGTTAAATTAATTGACATGTAGAATAGTGATAATTACACTTTGAACCATTGAACGTATATAGGATTAATTGTTGTAGAAATTGAAATAGATGACAAGTGAAAAACCGTAATGTAATAATCTTTAATCTACATGAAATGATAGTGTAGATTCTAGAAATAATTATATTAATTCGTACAAACAACAATGCGAATTAATACGGTTATTTCGGGATTATTTGAATTGATTATTGGATTGTTATTGTTCGTTGTTATTGCTTGTTTATTTACTTTGACACCATCCCAGTTATCACACTGCAAGTTCCCTTTTGCTATGTTTTGATTTTAAATTTAATTGGAATCGGGTTGAAATGATAAATACCCAAATTGAACTTTGACCTAGGATCGATAGAGAATTAATTAAAACCCAATTGGTCAATAATTTGATTTAAAAATAAACGAAGATTTTATTTGAATAAATAAAAATGGTTTTGAAATGAAGTTGAAATTTGAATTTTTAATGGAAGGAAAATGTTAATATTTAATAATCTAAAACAAAATATTAACAATGAAATTTATGAAAGAACGATGTTTAATTTGAGAAATGATTGAATTAAAGTTTGAAATGATTTAATAATTAAATTTGAAATTATAATTGAGTTTGAGATTATTAAACTTTGAAATTATTTAACTTTGAAATTTTTAATAATTAAGTTTTGAATTATTTAATAATTAAATAAGATTGAATTATTTAATGATTAAATTGAATCGATTTCTTTAATAAGTAAAATTGAACTTTTGAGTAAGTGAATTTTCTTCGTAAATAATTGAAATTGAGCTTTCTTTATTAATTAAGTTTTGGAAAATTATTTAAGGAAGTAAATAAGTGAAATTGAATTTCTTTAACAAGAAATGAAAATGTGATATTTTTGGAATTAATGTAAGACTTGTAATTGAAAGAATTGATTTGACGAATTTAATTTAATTCAAAATTGTAAGTTTTGATTTAATGAAGTTGAACTTAAAAAGGTAATGTAATGGATTTGAAATTAAATTGAAATTGTTTTGAATGATAAAGTAACTTAACGAATATTAAATGAAATCGATAAATGAATTTGAAATTGATTTGAATGTTAAAGTATATTAATTCAAATGATTTGGAAGGAAACTTATTTGCGAACTTGAATCAATATTTGAATTGTTTGAAATAAAATTTGAAATTGTATTATAAGATTTGGAAATGGTAATTTGGAAGTTTTGAAACGTAAAATTTGGAAATTGGTTTAGAAAGACAAATGAAATGTTGATTACGAATTTTAATTGAATTGAAATTGATTTGGTTTTGAAATATATTAAACGACCAATCGGTGTAAAAATTACGGAAGGTTATTAAAGAGACCGGAATCGGTTATGGATATACTCTCTATCTAAACCGGAAACCACTTCAATAACTATACGCGGAGTGATGATCCAGAATGAAGTGGTTGGAATGATGTACGTGATGACTGAAGAAAGAGAACGATAATGGATAGCCTTGACACTTGTGTCAAATTGGAAATGACTAAAACAGGAGCCGTGCCGGGCCAATGGAGGATTAGCTACCTCAAGTGGACACACTTCTTCGAACTACTTATTGCTTGTTGTCGATTGGTGCACCCTTGATTTTGGGAGTGTTGTTTCACGGTGTTGCGGGCGCTACGGCGTTGCGTTCTCACCAGTCCGGATCAGGCAAACGGTAGTATCACTACCTTGGGTATTGCCTCATGTGCCTTGTCATACTTGTATCCCTTTATTCGCGACCACTACGAATTTGTTTTGTACCTTTAGTATATGGATTGCCCTCTGGTGACTTTCGGTTTTGGGGAAACTACGGTCTTGTATATGCTTTTGGGAATAAAAATGTGTTAAGGGTGGAATGGGCCATGACTTAACACTATTTTGATATCTTTATATTACTGATAGACATTATCTACTTATCGTACACTACTACATAGTAGATAGTTTAACGGATCCTTAAAGGATGGTTATTCCAAACATCCTTTGAGTTACTTGTATTTCAATTGTTATTTCACTTGAGTTGGATTTATTAATATAAGAATGTTAATCCTGACTCGAGTGTTTTGTGTTTTGCTTTACGCTCGGGTCAGACTGAGTGTACCAGTATTCGAGACTCACCTTTGAAGTTCGAGCTTTGCTTGAAGATCCAGCCATCTATTCTGCTTTCAGTATTCGATGATTCCAGTGATGTATTCTGATTTATATCTGATGTATCGTATTACTCTTCCGTTGTATCTGGTTTAACTCTGATGTAACTTATACATTTATATAATAGCTTCATGAACTACTATCTCTTTTATTTCCGCTGCATTTATTACTCTGTGTCTATGATCTGTGATTATTTATTTACTGTATATGTTCAGTTTTGCCAAATTTAAAATAACAACGCGGTATTTTGAGCAATTCAATTCCGGCATGAGTGTCTACCTATACACTTATAATGGATGCGAATGGTCCAAAATATCGGGTCGTTACAATGTATGCTAGCAAAAAATATGAAATACAAACTTTTGAAATTTTTCTTGATAGTTGATAATGAGAGTGACACTTAATTTAAGCACAGCATTTATTTATTTATTTATTACTTTTGTTTAAGTTAGCTTTTGCCTATCCAAATTTACTTTATGAGCTTCTGAATAACAAGTCAATTTAAGCTATCCAAATCATCATTTAATTGAGATTGGAATCAACTGCCTAAAAGGAGGATACATGCTTAGGACAGGATCCAATTTGTCCTAAATCCTAGTCAGGGGATCAAGTTAACAAAGATAAAAAACTTACACTCAAACTAAGCTATGTTAAACTACAAAATCTTCATGCATTTACAAAAACAAAAACAATTACCTTCAACCCAGGTACATAGTCTCCACGCTTATAATATGCTGGACTCTTGGTTGATCTTCATTCAGTAGTTCCCATGCCATCTACAATATCAGTCAAACCATTTCATCAGACAACACCAATGCAAATCAAAAATAAAAACAACTTAATTTAATTTTCATAACAAACTGCATGCCCAAAATCAAATTAACATACAGTGGTTATTCTCGCAAACCAAAATAACCGACAAGTTCCACAATGCGCTCATGTTCAAAGCTTCAAACAACTGCCCCTGATTCATAGCTCCATCCCCACACATGTTTAACTTCTTCAAATGTATGCAATCAGTTAAATGTTCAACTTCTTCAATTGTGAATAAAGTTATATACACTTAAAAGTTTCATATTAAACATAGATGTTTCCACTTCAATGTAGTTCAGTTTGTTGTAAACTTGTAGTTATTCTCAAATCTGAATTCACTCTAATTGGAATAGATGTTACTGTGTGCACTTACTGTATAACACCTACTTTTATGATGTGTTTAATGGCAATTATATTTCAATTTTTGAACATATTCAGTGCAGATCTGTTGTTTATACTGCAAACCTGATTCTGTAGTTACCATAGGAACCTAACAATGAAAAAGCAAAGAGAAAAATCTTGCATTGGCCCATTAATAATACTACACTTTAAACATTGGAATCCTAAATGTGTAAGAATATCTAATTATGATGCAACTATCTACATATAACATGAAATTCAATGTAATTTTGTGAGAAAGAATGAAATGCGAATCCAACCACATTACATTAGTCATGTCCCCACGCTCTAAATTCATTTTCCTTTTGTTCTGCTTCCTTCTCTGTTGCTTGTCTTCCTCCTCAATAATTTTCTTTCGTTCATTTCTTTGTGGCCAAGTTTCCCCACTCCTTCCAGATCCTAAAACCAGTGCAAACTCAAAATTTTCCAGGTGCAAACCGTTCTCATCCCCTTCAAACTCAAAGCGCCAGATTCCCCAAAGCCTCAACCAAGATCCACACGTGCTTACTCTACCAAAACCCAGAACGCGACCCCAAGCGCCACGCCCACCATCACCCCTACAAACCCAACGCCGAGCCTTACCTCCCCATGCCTAACCCCTGACCCGCCGGCTCACCAACCTGCCTAGAAACCCGAAACCATATCCACCCTTCAGCCCACACGAAGCCAACCCGCAAGCGCCACCATGTTATTTATTTGCAAGGAAGTTTTATCCGGAGACGCTGAGTAACATGATGCAGTTATTCTCCAACTATACTTCGACACAATGAGATCCAAAGTATTATTACATATTCTTATAAACACCAGTGAATCACGGTATTGATGATACCACTCGTCTGCTAATGACATCGAGGGGAGGGATGCGTTCGTCCTCAATATGCCCTCTCAAGGTATATTAATTCTCTGCAATCATGGGAGTTTTTATCCTCTTTTTTTTGACTGTCTGCTTGTAACCAACTCCTTTTATGAGCTGATCCAATTTTGTAAATTTGACTGGAGTTTTGTAAAGCGCTTATTTTCATTGTTGTACACTTTAATTTTGCTGTATTAGAAACGATGTGAATATGAATTCATTTCATTTCATATTTTAGTTTTTAGTTTTTAGTGTATAAGCTTTTTCAAGACTAAATACTGCTGCGTTCATGACTTCAAGAAATTTCTGTGCTTGACGTCTGTCTGGATAAATTAAACTGTTTTTGTTTGAAAGAAAGCCGAGGGTGATATTTTATGTGATGCCAGTACTACAGTAGTAACTTAACCTCAACAGTTTCTTTTTTTTCTTTTTATTTATTTATTTTTTCTCTCAAAAAAAAGTGTATTGCTCTCATAGAAAATGTTCATCCAACCACTGCAAGAATGATGGTTTCTCGTCTTCAAGTATAAAATCTTATAAGGTTTGCAAATGACGATTATATCTAAAACTAACTAAAGTTGAGTAGGACACGAATATAGACTAATAACAATAGGTATCGTTTGATTGACTTTGGCTAAACTATATTCATCATTCTCCAAAATACACAACTTTGAGTCACCGAAGTGGAAAAGTGAAATTTCCTAGTATGCTCTGTAGTAATGATAGTAAAAATAAATGTGTAAGCATTAAACAATCCTTGTCCTCCATAAGTGGACATGCATCGTACGACGAAGCTAAAGGAATTTTTTTGCATCGTTGTGCATCATGCACCGTGAAGAACTATGTTCTAGAGTCGGAATATTTATTAAATTCGAAGTTCAACATTAGCTAATTTCTACAATTTACTTATCTTTTGTACGCAAATCGGATTCCAAACCCTCAAATTTGTCTAACATGCTTAGAATTCTGTTAAACATTACCAACTAAGTTCAAACTCTATGTATATTTGATCATTACTTGAACAAGTACTTCAACGTATGCATGTGCTTGTAGTTATAAATCCGGATTTTTGATAATGCGTATGCCATGTGCAGAAGCACTTATGTATAATTACAATTAGAACTAATTGGACTTAGCATTCCCTAAACGAAGAAGGCCCAACTGTCTCTGGTATCACATCGGCGTCAACTCCACAAGGTGAAATAAGATCACTATTCCCTAAATGAATGCCACTACACAAGACATCTTCCCCATCCACCCGAACAAATGCAAACCCTTCCCCTTTGAATTTATTCACCTCATCCTCAATGTTGGTCTCTATCGACCATGCATTCATATGTTCAAGCATAGCTCAATCAAGTTGAACAAGTATATCTTATCTTATCATGAAGTCATACAAACAGATTGGATTTATATATGCGCATTTCATTTGCGAGATGAAGCACTTCTATGGTTTAATTGGTATTCAACCAATATAGACCACGCATTCATATGTGCAGTGCTTAATTAGTTAGACCAATTGATTCATTGGCTAGTTTTAAACAAACAACATCAGTATGTCAGTACTAATAAATTTGAACATCCAGATGCAGATGTTACCAATTTCATATTTTTAAAGATGCAAAAGTAAATGAATGGATAAGATTTAGTGGCTACATGAGTTCACAAACATTTAGTGATAGGTGGTCTCATCCCATAAAACCAAACATTCAGAAAATCTAACAAACAAAATGAACATATCTCAAGGTAAAAGTGAACGATTTCAAATGCATTTGGTTTTTCCTTTTACCGGGATATCCAATTTTCTTTTGTTGTTTTTTCCAACTCGGATTAAAGGTAATTGGTATGTTAGCATTCGAATATTGGATATGCAAAAGCCGTAACAGATATATAAATCTATAAAAATAGAAATATAGTCATACTGCCATAGAAAAAATCATACATCTAGAAGTGTTTTTTTCATCTAGTTCACTTCAAATTGTAGTGTTTTTTCATTTATTTTTCATATAGCTCATATAATTGTGTATATATTAAACACAACCCAAATTAATAGGTGATCTATTCATTTAATGTAGCAACAGCAATTTTATCATCAAAGGAAATTAATGCTTACATTTTTTATCTCATTTTTTGGATAAGCTCCCTCCTTAGAATTTTACCAGTAGTAGACCTCGAGATGCTTTCAAGAAAAGTTACTCTCCTCAATCTCTTGAATGGAGCAACCTGTAAAAGATAAATGTAGAGAGGTAAGGCACTAATTATCCTGCCAGCATAATGTTTGGACTACAGATGCAACAAGTATTTTTATTCAAATCGTAAAAACAAGTATTTCAAGATAATGAAAAACAAAGATGAAATAAAAATTGAATCGAAGACATACCTATGGCAATGAGATTCAGGCGACAACGAAGTTGCCTCAATCTGTGTCTCTAACTAACCAAAAATACAGTACCTGTTGCCAATTAGGTTGTCTAATCTTATAGATGAGTAGGCGAGAAATCCCCATATTGGGACAACAAAAGGATTTAAGCAGGTTAAGCAAAAGAATCTTCAACTAAGGGACGATAAAGGATTGATTCAATTAACTAACATAAGTAGTTACATAAAAAAAATTGAAAAATAATTCTTTAGTTTTGAAATATTTACACTTCCTACAAATGCAATAAGTTTACTCATTCAATAAATATAAGAAGATGTGAAGTTTTCCACCTAAATTATGTTATTTAAAATCCATTTGAGTTCAAATTGGTGAAGTAATTTTACATCATATACTGCCTGAAATTAGTCTTGTAAAACTAACATGTGAAAATAGTTTTTTTTTAAGTGGTGCCATGATACATTATTCATAGCTTTCTTGCAATAGATATATAGTATATGAAACTTAGCTACAAATATATGCTTATTTGATTTTTACCATTCTGTATTGTTAACACCATCACTTATGATTGGAATATATCATATGTAATAGATGCAGCTGATTTTGGACCATTTTATATGCAGTGTATAATTTACAAAACAACAAAACTTGCAACTTATCTGATTTCTTCTATTCTGGTTTATAGGGTAGGTGTCGAAACTCTGAATTTCCCCATCCTTTATTTGGGACACTGCTGTGAGACAAACGACAGGGAAAGGTAACAACTTTACTTGAATTTAAATTAGAAAAATCACCTATTAAATATGATTTATACTCTCACGCAGCAACAACGACACTCATTATCGCTATTACAGTGAACCGCTCTACTCCATCCAGTCTCTTTTACAGTGAACTTGCTTCCGATCTTATGCAATAGCGTCCCTCGATTACAGTGAACAACAAACGCAACAGCATATGCAATAGAAACTTGCAGCTTCAGACCTCACGCATCAGCTCCTTTGGTCTCTATTATAGTGAACAACATTGACCTCACACAACAGCACCCCTCGATTATTGCATGTCCCCTTCATGGCTCCCGCATACTCTGTTTTAAGAATCATGAATATGAGCAATGAAAAATATATAATAAAGGTTGTAGTACCTCTCATGCCCGTTCAAATTGGAGAGCGGGATCGACTGTTGATGACAGGGGTGATTTGGCGATCCACGATTTTGCAATTTGGGGATTTGTGATTTAATGTTGCAGTTTAGGGATTTTGCGATTTAGGATTTTTGTTGTATTTTGGAGGTGATGAAGTGAAAGAAGGGCTGTTTTCTGAAGGAGTCGACAAGGCAACAAGCGCTTATTTTTAGTTCCCGCACAAAATAATTTTGCTTGCCGCCTTTTTCCTTGTATAGCGTTGAGTGCACGAAAATTACTTCTGTGATAGCGTTGGAAACCCTACTTTTCATAGCGGTTAAAGAGGATAGGCAGAAACGCTATGTATTATTGCTATCAAATGTCCATTTCTTTGTAGTGATTTCAGCCCCAAGTAATAAAAATCTCTGACCAAAATTTATGAAAGCTTGTACCCATCTAAAATTATAACCTGTAAACTCTATTCTATATATCAATCTTCTTTCCTTCTTTTCTTTCTTTTATTCTAGCAATTACGTTCATTGTTGTCTTTTATATTAAATTATAGAAATGTATCCTATTTTCTAAACCAACCAATTAACCTTTTAGTTACTCCCAAATCCAGTTATTAGATTAATTAACTTTTCTCATTTTAACATAATTTATTACAGTAATTCCATTCCTTAAACTTTTATTACTTTACATCTTATTTCCTTCATTTCAGTATTCTTAATTATTTAATCCATATTCACGTTTAATCTATTCTAATCCAAACGCGAAGAAAGAGGAGAAAATAGAAGAAGAAAGACGCTTGCATAGAAATCCAAAACGTAGAAACAGATGTAAATAAATACTAATACTGTAAAAAACTATAAATTCCTTATAGTTCAACATAACTTAATTAATAGAATTAATTATTGAATAAAATTATCTAAACGGGAATTTAACAATAATATATCTTTAACTTAAAAGATATATAAATAAATCCACTCACATTGTTAGCTTTCCAAATCTCCCTGTTTTTATTTTAGGTATGTCCCTAATATCTATATTCACCTCCCTTATAATCTCTATTTGGAATTAAATACGATATATTTACAGATCTATAATATTTGAAAGAGAAAAGGAAGAGATTTGATTAGAAATAGCAAATAAAACTCAGATCTAGGGTTTTACCTTTGACATAGCCTTCTGATTTGAACCAATTCCTAATTCCCGAATTAATTCTATTCTCTTTCTATTTCGATCTAAATTCGTGTGAATTAGATCTAAATTTTTTTTATTAAGAAAGTGTAGAAGAGATAGAAAATTGGCAGAGCTTCTGTAGGCAAGAGAAAAATAATGAGAATAAAAATTAGGCTCTGCACCTATATTTATAGTGGTTCAAATAAGTGCTAACCATTAGATATAAAACCCTAAAATCTAAAGCGTACACTCAGTTTATGGACATTAAATTAATATGTTTTATTTTGCGTTTGTTTTTATTTCAAATTGATTCTTCAACAATCTTTTCATTAATCATTTTCCCCTTCTCTCTCGCAATCTATGGAAACATATATTTTTAAAAGTGACGTTTCTTTTAAATAAGATTCCCCTATTAATCACCCAATTAATAGATTTCATATATATACCTAGAATTAATTTACTATCCAATTAATCTCCGACAGCACTGTGATTTCTTATAAAATTAATATGTCAATCAACACCAAATTAATTCATCACATATATGCATATTAATTTATTTTATTCCCATAATTATTGCATGCATATATTCTACAATTGAATTTTGAATCACAATTTTAATTATATATGTTACAATAAGTCTCCGTGTTTATTAATTGATAATTGATTACTTGCATAAATTACTCTTCCTCCATTTTATTCTCTTGCACTAACATATATGTTTCTAATCATATCAATTAGTTGCTATAATATATGTTCCCTTTCTTGTCAGTTCCTGTCAATTAATCACCTCTACTAATTAATTGAATATTAATTTCCCTTTTAAACTAACACCGTCAATTAATCTTCTAATTGATTTTATATAATTTCTCTCTCTAATTTATTTGTTACACAAATATATATGTATTCCAAATAATATTAATTAGTTGCCCTATTTACAAACATTTCTTTGTTTTAAAATATCAAACGTATATAACTTAATTAAATTATTTGCATATATAATTGTAATTTAACGCGGGGTGTTACATTCTCCTCCCCTTAGGAAATTTCATCCCCGAAATTTGATAAGGGTTCAATTATGTAATTCCTCGTATTAATCATATCCATTTTGTATACATCCAATTTTGCACCAATCCCTGCATAGTGCAAAGTGCAATACATCATAAAATATATGCATGTACAAGAGTTTCTATGCGGTACCTCCTATATGAACGCCTTTTCTTTTAGAAATTCCTTTTAAAACATGATGCACACATCCTAAATATACTTGCAATTTCTATATGAATGCAATCTTTTGAAAACTCTAAACATTTTTCATTCAATTTTCCCACACTCCTACTGTATAGGAGCATAGTTCAACAAATTTTACGTCCAAACCTACCACACAACTTTTAATTTTCAAATTTTAGAAAATTCTAATTTTCCAAACTCGATTTCTTATGTTATAAAGGTGGAAAACAGAAAAACTTCATATTTCTCTGATTTCCTTTTGCACACACCTTCCTCCGTACTTAGGATTTAGGCTACTATACTAAAAACAAAATTATTTACTTCCCCCAGCACAGTTTACTTAAGAAAATATCTCTTTTTAAATTTTTCTGTTGAAGTTTTTGTCGCTTTCTTTAAAAAAGATTATTTTCCTTTCAGTTATCATATTCTGCTTTTACTCTCTTTTTTCTTCTTTTTTTTCATTTTTATACAGCAACTAAACACAGCTATCATCTAGAGCAAGGAGGTCTAGGACCATGTCCACTTTGACACAAAAAGGTCCTACTCTAGGAATCCAAGTAACTCACAAAACACCAGAACTTTCATTTTGTAACGGTTATAACCGTTGGTAATCTAATTCCCAACGGTTATAACCGTTGGTAGTAGGTACGTTACCATTTTTTTTACATTTTTTGTAACGGTTATAACCGTTGGAAATTTTGGTCATTCCCAACGGTTATAACCGTTACAAATTTTGGTCATTCCCAACGGTTATAACCGTTGGGAATTACTTCACATTGCCAACGGTTATAACTGTTGGAAATTACTTCACATTCCCAACGGTTATAACCGTTGGGAATTTTTCAATTTCCAACAATTATAAGCGTTAGGAATTTCTTGTATAAGTAAATAGCAAAATTACCAACACTTATAAGTGTTACAAATTTGGTATAGCAGAACCATCTTATTCAGCATCTAATAGTATTTCATTCAACTATATCTATACGAATATATAACAATAGAAAACACGAAACTAAAATTCAAAACTAACATATCATCAAATTGTTAAAAAGCATCAAACGTACGAAATAGTACATATCAAATTCTACAAAATTCATTGTGACAAATTCAAATTTCACTACTACAACATATCCAGAAGCTTACAAACAACGAATACGACACTCCGGCCAAACTACAAAACCACCATCAACCAACTCGGATAATGTATAATGACCATTTTGAGGTGCATCAAAAAGTGTCTCGTCCGGATTAAGAACATCCTCCACCCAAACAACCTTTTCTCCATCTCCAACCTCTCTACCATATGTTCTGCTTACATTTACAAAGAATGTACCCTTTCATGGTCCATGAACTTATCTTATAAATTAACTTGCTATCGAATATAATACCATTGTTAATGGATTTTCTGGTCAACTTGAGTTCTTCCCTTTGTTTTTTTAGTTTAGGGATATCGCTTTGGAAATAAAGAAGAAAAGATGATTATATTTTGCATACAGTATTACAAGAAGTTGAAGTAATACAAGAAAATGTACTTTGTCATATTACTGTATACCTTAGTTTGTCGTATATGGATCTTTTATTACTCACTTTTTAAAATGCATATTTAGGTCAATATTAGAACTCACAATTGTTACCACTCAATTGTTACATGCAACAAAAGGCTTTTATATTATGGCCCGCGTTCAATGTTTGGCCTTTAGTATAACATTGACCAGGTATAGTTATGAACAGAACTTAACTTCTCATGTGCTTAGAACTATTTTCTTAGCACAAAAAATATAACTGGTGTTGGAAATTTTGAATAGATATCAAGATATATAAACATAAAAAAATTTAAGTAAACAAATGACACATCATATATGGGGACATAATCATTGGTGAATTGACACATCTCTTCAGATTGTGTATAATTTTTCAGTTTTAGTCCATTATGAATCAGTCATTATACAGGGGTTCAAAGCACCTATGTTCTAATTAAGGATTCTAGTATGTCATAAATTCGGTCCATTATGATACGTGGACAAATTTTTATGTACAAATTGCTAAGAAAAAAAAGTAAAATAGACATATCTATAGTTGGCATAAAAATCGCACTAGCAACGTATGCTCTACGAGTCCGCACCACCAATCATGATATATCTAATTACTATGACTGAGATGAGCCACAAGAAATAGGTGAGCTGAAAGTTTTATTTCATCTATCAGAACACAGTGAAAACTAGTTATCGATTAAGCAAGACAACTTTGTGCCTTTGTTACGTTGTACTTGACCAACATTATGTAACTCGACACTTGGAGCTAGATCGTTAAATCTAACTCTGGTTTGTTTACATGGTTATTATAAAGGAAAATGTTTATATAAATCATATTCGGTTTCATTGCATTTGTCATCCTTCCATTACCATCCTTCCATTACCATTCTATCACTGCGAACAACGACATGGTTAGGGGTGCAGAATTCGTAGAGGGATGGGTTAAAGTGCACGGGGATGGTGAAAATGAGGTTAATGCTGGAATTCTTGAAAAAGGATGTGCAGATAAAGCAATGGATATTGTTGTTCATGTTAACGCTATTATGACAGGCAATGTGGGTGGTACACATGAAGAGCGTGATAGGATTGTGATATACATATAATTAACTATTTATAAAATAATTCTTTGAAATAAAGTTATAGAAGTGATTCTTGATAATTGTCAGAACCTCTGTATACCTGGAGACTAGAGGGTTAAGAATGAAAATCCACTTCCTTATAAGACGCACACTACTGACTAGCACCCCCTTTAATGGAACTATCTAATGATATCTTGGGTTGCACCATACCATTTCACCCACTTGATCAATCATATATTGCAAACGTGGCACCTTACTGCCGATGAGTTTTCACTTTTCACTTCTATAAATGAAACCTGTATTGGATGCCACAATATGAAAACCATAGTTAATCTTATTCACATTAATCTTATTCATTAAATATGATAAGGGACAAAATAAATAAAACTTTTAACAAAACGATATTGCATAATAACTAGATCAACTTGAAATACGACTGGTCAAGTAGCATAAGTAAAGTTTTTCACTCTATGGTACATTGGCTTCAAGTAAAACACATCATTCTCATAAATATAATAACTCTTTCAAGTCTATATGCAACTTTGATGTTTGAATATGTTGTGGCATGTGCACAAGGATTAAACTCACGTCTAAGAACTTGTCATAGTTGCAAGCATAACAGTTTTATATGCCACAACTCCAAGCTACAAATATAACAAGATTATATCTGCAACACAACACTGAGGTCAATGCATACCATATTTGACTACCTAACACCAAGAAAGGCATGACCGTTCCTTGACGATATTAAGGAAAAACCAACTAATTGACTATTAAAATTTGCTAATAATCTACATGCAAGCAATTCACAAATGCTGATCTCAGTGATTTCTTCGTCAATGATATTCCATCTCATATGTCATTCAACCAAATATACACAGTACTAAAGATCAACGAAACATGCAAAGTACTACTATAATGTGGGTTATTCAAGTATTGGGCAATCAATACATGTTGATCATCTGATGTATCAGCACTGAACTCTAATGCACGCATAAAGAGTAATAACTAAAAATAAGTCATACTTAAACTTAGATCATGTGCTACCCAACCCTTGTATGGATCCTATCCTATGTTCAAAACCAAATACACATTTACAACTACACTTGTGTACAAAAGTTGGAAGTTTATTTCAAATAAATTAAGTATTTCCCTAACCCCCGTAAAGAAGAAAACATGATTTATGCTGATGTTTTTTCTTTTAACTTTTCAAGACTATTACCTAGCAACAATTAATTACGAAGCACACCGTGCTTTGGAGGAATGCTAGCGTTACTCGCGTACCAAGCGAGTATTCTTCTACTTTGCTAGGATTGGATGAAATATCTTTTTAAATTGTTAAATAAAAAAGAAAGTGGGACACAGACATTACTGGGGATTAATGGGATGGAAGAGAAAGTACGTGCAAAATCGCCCAACTGTCCATAGCATATTAAAAAATATATGACCTTGCACTATAGTTTCACACGACAATAGAATGCTATCTGTATTGAAAACCAAACCATCTTGTACTGCCATTTGATATAACAGAGACCTGGGGATATATAATTATGTTTCATACGACAATAAATCACTGTCTGTATCAAAAATCAAACAACCATGTACCATCTTTGATACAGCAGAGACCAGTGCATATAAGGTCTTGTTTCACACAGTAATAGACCGTCATCTGTATCAGAAAGAAATCGACTATGTACTGCCGTTTAACAGGGCAAAGACCTGCGGTTATTCTATTTTCATAGGGCAATAGACCGCCATCTATTTCGAAAAAAACGACCCTATATTCACGTTTGACAAAAACATAAACCTAGGATTGTAAGGTATAGTTTCATGTGGTAATAGGCCGATGTCCTATTTCATATTTGAACGACATTTGTTTACTGAGTGAACTATCAACTTGAAAAAGAAATATCATAAATATTAAAAAAAACTTTACAAATACAAAAAAATATATAGAACATTATAAATCAAATGAGCTCCCATTGCACAGGTTGCGTCCATCAAAATACAAAAAACTTACCACATGTTCAACCAATCAAAATACATACCATCCGACTACCCCATCAAATCCAAATACAAAACATCAAGATACATGTCCATAAATTTATAACCCCAAACTTCAATCACTCTTCACCTTTTAACAACTTTCTTTACTTTGCTCTGCTTCTTTCCAAAATTTCGAACCGCTCACTTACCACATGTTCTTTCCAAAAACTTAAATGTAGTTTTGAATGAATTTTAATGTGTTTTGTCTCATTGGCTATTAGACGATGCATGATGGTCGATAACTTAATTTGTTCTGCCAGAAATCAAAGTATTGTTCAGTTTGCTTAAACTTACAGAATAATAACTGCATATACTAGTACATTGTTCTTCAATTTGGAAACTAAGATATCATGCAAATTTTATTTTCTTTCTTTGTTTGATAGGTGTGGATAAAGTATGGCCACTGTATCATTGTACAATTTACTTTTTGTTGCTTTGTTAGATGTATCCCTTTCTAGATATATCAACTTACACAAATTAACAAAATAATTCGAAAAAAATAGAATAGTATTAGAAATAGTTAGATGAGTTTCTGAGTTGCATATAATGGTGAGATAGAATTAGAAACAGATATACGAGTTTCTGTGTTGTACAGAGATGCTAAGATAGAACTAGATAAAGAAACTGCTTGAGTTATAAGAATGATTTTGATTTCATAATATGCAGTGATATACAAAAGCTGCATTCGTTCAGTGCTTATAGCTGATTGTTTATTGATTGTTCATGCCAAAGTTTAAATTTGGTACAGAACCTATAACATTAAAATGAAAGAAAATATACTTCTAGTTGGCTTAAAAGATATTACTACAAGTCTACAGCCTCTAAAGCTTTGGACTAACAAAAAGTAATTGAAAGTAATTATAAAAAGCTGGTTTGGCAAAAACATTTCTTATTACTACTTAAAAATAGTTTTAGGTTGGAACTTCTAAGTAGTTTTAAACAAATATTAAAAAGAAAAGGTGTTTGGATATATAAGCTTAAATTTTCTTTGTAAAGTATGAAATAATCCATAAGCAAGTTTTTCTTACTTGTAATTTATCAAAGTATTCACCACTTTTAAGTCAAAATTTACGTTGGTTCCCGAACACTTCTATCACATAAATAACTTATAAGCTATTTTTCATATTTATACGGTATTGCCAAATATGCTCTTCGTAGTTGTCTTAAGGATCTTGCTACAAGTTTACAACATTCTCCACTTGAGCAGTGTTTCCAGCTATTTATTTCCGGACCTGGCGATTATATATACTCAGGAGAATCAAACATAGAACTTTCAACTACACAAGCCAAGTTTAACTATGTAGCATCACTAAAAAGATGATTTTATAGAAAGCGTAAGAACACTACAGGCATGATTATGTTGTATTTCAATAAGCTCTTCTGTATGGTTGATTTTTTAGTTAAAACTGAAGCATAACATTGTCGGTAGATACGCACGATCATTATTTCAGACAGTTCGAATGTTAATTGATTTTACAAACATTAATACCTTGAATAATTTATGTGACTACAGAAATTTAGCTTAAAAAATAACATTGTTATCGAAACATATGACTGAATCACACGTTATGTTTTAGAGTATTCCTTCGAGAGTACAACCGCTGATAACAATTCAACCACTAAAAGTACAAAAGGATAATGCACAATACAATAGGATGCAAATTAATGCAAAATGTTCCTTACTATGCCTGTAAGACATTTTATTCTAAATGAATAAATATTTCAAGATGTGATTGAATCACTAAGTACTTATTTGGTTTGAAATTTGAGTTTTGTGTTTTGCGTTTTGAGCATGTATGTCAAAAAGTATGGAGTAGGTCGATTAAATTTGAAAATGGTTTTTTGAAAATGACTTTTCCTTGTTTTCCCCTTTGGAAAAGTATCAAAAACTATATTCCCTACCCCCTCTTCTTCAGTTATTGTAACAGATTGAATTTCTCCACATCTTTTCCTTTCACACAGTTTGAAATATATATGGAAAACACAAATTCTGAAACTTAATTTTAAGTCAACTGGAGCATAAATAATTCAATTAGCAAACAAACAATTTTCTCTTAGTCTGTTAAACATCCAAGAGCAACACTACCTTCATTCTACCTCAGAAAGAGTGCAAACTCTCCACCAACAAGTTGAAGTTGTGGAAAGTATGACCATGTTTTCGGTAAGAAAGAATGTGGCTAGCATTGCTCATTCAGAATTATGTTTCTTCTTATCAGGAAGATTTATGGTTAATTGGTTTTTTATCACAATATCATTTTTCAAAGCCACACACTACGAATTGACAACTAATGTTACTCTGGTGTAAAAATTTATGCACCAAGTTTCTTTCTTCTTTTCAAATTTCAATATAACCAACTAAATTACAGTTGCACTTCAGTTTGTCCTTAAAATTGCACGAGGGGCTTCTGTCCCCTCTAAGGCTACTTATGAGTGCTGCCATGGAATAAGAATAAGTTCGCTTAATCATTTAAGAGGAAAATGTCTTAACGATATATACGTTTTCACATATTTTATTACACTATTCTTGGAAATAAATCATAAGGATTTTATATATCAGTTTGTCCTGTATCAGATCTTTTTTCCAGACATTCCTATTTCCATTGCTTATAGTGCTGAATTTTGTAACATGTTTTGTTTTTAGGAATTAAATGAATTAACAATGTAATAATCTTGTATAAGTTCCCGGGGGCTGTATGTGCCATGAATTGGAACAAAGTGACATAACCTAATCTCCTCAGAAGTTTAAAATTAGCATGATATTGTTTGAGTGAGAAATGGATGAGGAACAACAAATTTGGAGAATATCAATTCATTTCCATCAATTAAACTAATAAGTTGATCATTGTTTTGATCTAATTTAATAACATTGCACAATTAACTGAATGTTCTTCCTAAAAAAACTAAATTTTAATCAATAATTTTCATCAATTCATCAGCATCTACCCCATTTTAGAATCTATAAATATTAATTGACACGAAAAATAAAAGTAACCTAGAGTGCGTAAAAAAGTAAGCTCGAGCCGAGAGGAAGTCGATGCCAAATACTTGCAACCCTACACTAAATATATAATCAACTTCCAAACTGAAATAAAATTCAAATCGAAATCGAATACATATAGTTGTAACCTAAATTCGAACTAAAACTCAAATGTAATTTGAAATCAAAAAAAACCCAAACATACGAAAGAGGAAGAAAATTAGCGATTAAAAAATTACAATGAAATAATTCGATCCCTAAAACAAACAATTGAGTTCAAATATCACAAAATGATTTGAATTTGAAAAATAAGCGTTACCTGAGAGCTTGAGATCCCTTGCAGCGAAGAATAAAGCCCTAAATCATGAGAGCCGTGAAGGAGAATAGAAGCGTGATAGATTCATGAGAAACGAGTATTGTAAATTAGAAAGCAAAGTTACAGATGTCTCCATACTACTTTGACATATTTACTAAATTACCAGCTTTTTTCACGGTTATTATTGTTGGATGTGGGAACTAACGAAAAAAATTGTTGGTAATTTATCACATAAATAACCATTACAAATTGAAAGCGGAAAAGTGTTACAAAATGACCTGTTTGGTGTAGTGTCATATGCTCCTCCTACTGCCTATTACTTGTTACTAACTTATGTTGTATTACTCATAACAAATAAGATCTATTCATCTCCTCTATTCCATGCTCAAAAAGGAATAACTAAGTCTCATTTACTGCAATGGATAAGGGTTTCAATCTATGCGGTCTCTATCTAAAATGACAACTAAGCTTGGGGAAATTTTCTGTTTACCTTTCATTTTTCCTCAACTAAGGTGTACCTATCCCAACCACGTGTGTCTTATCATCTTACTAATATCAATTCACTATTCTTCTATAGTCTGCACACATGAAGCAACATTTCTAGGTTTTCACTAGTGTCCTATAAACCTTACGGGAACTTTTATTATTATTAAGAGTAATTACTGCTATAACCTTATACTTTTCCCGTTACACCTAGGAAATGATTCCCATCTACTCCATATTTAAAAGTCTTATTTGGTTTGGTGTTTATCAATTTTTCTTCAAAAATTAAAACTTCTAAATTTTATCTTTTCAAAAACTTATTTACTTTTCCACCAAACCACTTTTTTTTAAACATGTCTTGCTTGATCTTAAAACATTTTTCTTTTTTCTTGACTTTAAAAAAAATGTCCTCACATGTTTTCAAAATATCCTTTTTTATAGATTTTCAAATTTACTAAAACTAGGGTAAATAAGAACGATTATGTTATCAAAAATCTCTTAACTTTCCCACTCTTCCAATTGCTTAACCTTGAAAGAGTTACTAGCTTACTACACTTAATGGTTTTATACCTTAATGTATTGGAATTACTTTCTCTTATGAGAAACCACTAACGCTAAAATCTTCTATGAATCCTTTAAAGGAGGATTCCATGTTTATGTGAAATTATAAGGAATTTATTATATATTTTATTGAAATAGGCTATACAAAATATGGTGCTTTCCATACCTTGTACATCTCTTTCAGGTATTCCTTATAACTTGCACAAAACATTTTATTTGTGATTCACAGACAATTATATCATTATTCATTTCATTCCAATAGATTAAGGTATGTTTACTCTATATTTACGTACATAAGATATTTCCTACTAAATTCATTAATTTATTGTACATTATTTTTCAAAAGAACTCATTTTTAAAACTTCTTTATAGCTAGAAAATATTTTCATGTGCTTATTTAAATAATAAGTGTACATACAAACCACTTTAGAAATTATCTCCAAAACTCATTTGGGTCAAAACAGATGTTGCGTAAAACACCGTCACTACAACCCAAAAATACTAATATATGGATTCAATTAAAATAAATATTAATAAATCTCGTATGCTATGTAAAAACATTTACTTTGGGAGTCACCTACTATAACAATAGTGTCATAGTCTATGCTTCCTTTATTTTTACTGAAAACGTTTATTACAACAATAAATGTTGTAACCTACATTTTCGATACTTAACACACTCTATGTTTTTATATTTAAAATTTGTGTTTACTTACAAAGAAACTAGCAAGCTATACATGCTCTATAATTCTTCAAAAATAATTTCACTTTTAACAAAATTTACATCATATAAAAACCAATTTAAATTTCATACCGCTTATTTTTTCAAAAACCCAATATTTACTTCCTCAAATATATTAACAATTATATTTTTCAACTTTTCAATTCAAAAGTTTCATTTTATTGGGTTAGACATAAAGTCGATTTTCTTTTACTAAAACCTCTTATTCCTTCAAAAATAAAAACACTCTCCCCGCTATCCCTAGGGGACTTCCTTACTTCCTATAACATATGGATACAAATTTCCTCTCAAAACATGGCATATTTGTATGCTATAAATCGGTAATAACATAGGGCCCAACATATTTGGGTCATCCCAAACCCAACTAGCAAACTAACCACAAATATACTTCTAAAAACTTTCCATATGTTAAAAATCTATGGTTGGGGACTGTTTGGATTTTAGTACATAATATATTTATATTTTATTCAAAAATACAAATACGTTCACTCACTATCTACCTAGGAATCCTAAACCTAGGCTCTGATACCAAATGCAACAACCCGAATTCTAGTGGGTCCGGATTTTTCGCAAAAATGCTAAAACCCAAGCCCACTGAAACTTGAGTTGGGAATCTGGTATCCTGCAAATAGGCAAAAACAAATATATCAGAGCTCAATTAGATATCTTGCAGCGGAATTGACCAAAATATGATAGTAAAAAAGTACTCACCAATATAATAACACTTTCTAAACAAGTGTCTTAAAGCTGGGAAGCCTCTGCCATCTACCTAACCTGTAGGATGTTATGAGGAGGGGTCAGAACTAACGTTTTGGTGAATGAATAAATTATATACTTCTAGGCTTAATTCTACATATATCATTTTATTTCCATTTACTCTTATATTAGGTTCATTAGGTTACAATACTCTCGCCTCTGTTTGTGAACTGTGCCCATCTACTCCATAGTAGATTAAAACCTAATAACTAATATATACATATATGTAGCTATATGCCCAATGACATATTAGTCATAGGTACCACCCATGGTACCTTTCGTATCCTCCTCAAAAAGGGCTCCATCGTCTTGCTTCGAGAGCATTCCGTAACAACATCTGTAAAGGACTGTTTCGTAAGGCCTACAATACGGATGCTCCATCGTCTTGCTCCATAGCAATATCTGTAAAGAACTGCTTCGTAAGGCCTACAATACAGATATTCCGCTACTTACTATAAAAAAGTAAATCGTGTCCGCACTAGTTTATGCCAGTGCTCAGACATCCACAATGTACCACCCAGTGCGTACATTGAGGACTACGTAATCATTCTGTCTACTATATGAATCCCGCCAACAAGATCTACCTTATACGGAATTTAGTCAAGGATTTTCTATATCTGTAAAGGACTGCTTCATTAGGCCTACAATACAGATATTCTACTTGGTCTGTCTCTTTTCCATCGTGGCTATGGCCCCACGCAGCCACCCCTCAACTAACCGAAAGGCTTCTAAAGAGTTAAGTGGTCGTGCCCTACTGCAAACAATCTAACATCCAAATGGCGGTGCCCCTCATCCAATGTCTTGATAGTGAAAGAATCACTGGCCTGATGATTTAACTCTAGTCTTTCCCGAAATCGCTCTTGGTCTTGATGTTGGCCGATATCCGCATGCGACTATCCTTAAAGTTACTTGCAAGTACTGGACATACGAATACCCTACTCTGAACACCAAGCCCTTCTAACTGCCTACATAGGTCTGCTTCATTAGGCCTACAATGCAAATGCAGTCGAGGCATACTCTCTTGATGGAACACCTACATACCTTCCTCCGGGGGTGTAGCTTCGTTAGTTCTACCCAGAGGGCCATCCAAGAGTATCCTCACGTCCCATTGAAGTCACATACTTTCTTGAAGCCCAAAAATACTAAGTTGGACGTGCTTCTCCATTTCTGAAATCCATGGTCAACTGCTTCGTTAGACGCTTCATACTTTGGGTTACTCCAAATGCATCTCAATTCTTTTATTAGACCCTAAGTCTAATCTTTTAATTTGTGTTTAGTTTACTTTCTTATTCTGTTGGCTACTTATTTACCCTAATTAGCATATTCTTGACCTCGTCTCACCTCTATCTATTTTGAGATTTCCATTTATTTAATAGGGAATGCTGTTGGTATGAGCCACATTCATTATCTTGCTTATTTAACTTAATATAAATCTTAAGTTCATTAAAATAAGCCTCTTTTATCATTTCTGCTTTATTTGCTTATTGACTTAATATAAATTATTTAAATAAGCTTCTACCATTATTATTGCTCATTAATTTATTCAAAGTCTCAAAATAAGCTTTTCCGTTCTTATTACTTAATTATAACCTATGTTATAATTCTACCTGTAATTGTCATTTTCTCTTCTTTTATAGTCCGTACATAATTCCAGCTTTTCTTTTTTGTTCTAATCTGCCTTCTTTTATTATGATATAGAATATTCTTTTATTCTCTTATATTATATAATTCACTTGTCATAATAACTATCTTCTTAAATAGTCTGCGTAGTGAATGCAGACCTAGGTTCATTATCGTTTACAGCTTCAAGTTCTTATCTAATAATTTACTTAATTCATGTCATACTTTGCTTTATTATCTTCTATTCTAGGAAGTAATTATATTTTATTTGGTTGGTTATGAAAACTATATTTAAAAATCCATTTCCTTATTTTAATATTAAATAATACTATAAAAAATAATCCATAACTGTTAGATATTTCTTTTACTATTTTGGAATAGTGTAAAATACAATGGTTTCTCTGTTTTACAGTAATTCCCTTTTTCTTTCTTTTATTCTAGCATTTACGTTCATTGTTGTCTTTTAAATATTAAATTATAGATCCTATTTTCTAAGCCAACCAATTAACCTTTTAGTTACTCCTAAATCCAGTTATTAGATTAATTAACTTTTCTCATTTTAACGTAATTTATTACAGTAATTCCATTCCTCAAACTTTATTACTTTACATCTTATTTCCTTCATTTCAGTATTC
Source organism: Allium fistulosum (assembly GCA_030737815.1). NCBI lineage: Eukaryota > Viridiplantae > Streptophyta > Magnoliopsida > Asparagales > Amaryllidaceae > Allium > Allium fistulosum. The sequence goes on from CM060906.1 coordinate 1,026,724,044, forward strand.
TTAATTATTTAATCCATATTCACGTTTAATCTATTCTAATCCATACGTGAAGAAAGAGGAGAAAATAGAAGAAGAATGACGCTTGCATAGAAATCCAAAACGTAGAAATAGGTGTAAATAAATACTAATACTGTAAATAAACTGTAAATTCCTTATAGTTCAGCATAACTTAATTAATAGGATTAATTATTGAATAAAATTATCTAAATGGGAATTTAACGATAATATATCTTAAACTTAAAAGATATATAAATAAATCCACTCACATTGCTAGCTTTCCAAAACTCCCTGTTTTTATTTCAGATCTGTCCCTAACATCTATGTTCACCTCCCTTGTAATCCCTATTTGGAATTAAAAACGTTATATTTACAGATCTATAATATTTGAAAGAGAAAAGGAAGAGATTTGGATTAGAAATAACAAATAATACTCAAATCTAGGATTTTACCTTAGACATAGCCTTCTGATTTGAACCAATTCCTAATTCCCTAATTAATTTTATTCTCTTTCTATTTAGATCTAAATTCATGTGAATTAGATCTAAAATTTTGTTATTAAGAAAGTGTAGAAGAGATAGAAAAATGGCAGAGGTTCTGTAGGCAAGAGAAAAATAATGAGAACAAAAACGAGGCTCTGCACCTATTTATACTGGTTCAAGTCAGTGCTAACCATTAGATATTGTAACGACCTGGATTTTTCAACATTCAATTTGGAATATTTAAATGGTTTTAAATATTGAAATTTGATTTATAAATTGGTTTTGAATGTGGAAAGCTTGGGTTATTTAAAGGAAATGGATTCCGAATTTAAATATAGCAGTTTGTTGGATAATTTAATTATTAAAGTAATAATTGAATATTGGCTAAATTGGTGAATCAGAAGTTTTAAGCATGATAATAATAATTTGAAGGCTTACAAAATCCATATTAATGATACTGAAGACAACGTAACTTTTAAAATGGAATTTGGAAGTAATCTATTCAGTTTTAAAAATGTATCGGTTATATTGACGTTTAAAAATAGCCTTCCGAGGCACAGTCTCAGAATTCGATGAAACCGGTTCCATTGGATCCTAATATTATATTATTACCGGATTTCAATTTTCGTAACTTTTGGAGTTATCGTGTGGCCGTACGGTTTATAAACGCGCTGAAATTAATATCGAAATTTAATATAATAACTGGGTACAAAAAGCTATCTTCTCCATACGATCGAGTTAGGACTCGAAAACTTTTCCATTGCGTTCGAAATAGGGGTACAACATTATGGACGCCTAGCGGCATGCCTCGATAGGAGATCGAGATTTTTAGGTACGAATTTAGGACGATTTAAATTTAAAATTTAAATATATTTTGATAAGTCAAAATTCCATTCCCATCAGCCTACTTTCTTTCACCCTCAAACCTCTTTCCTTTCTCTACGAAATTACTGTAGCTCCCTCAAAACACGCAAGCTAATTTACACACGCTGCCCTCAGCTTCAATCGCACGCTTCCGGTTCCTTTTAAAATTGTCTATTCCTTCCTCTCTTCATTTCAAAGCACGAGAAAAAATAATAATAATAAAATAAATAAAAAATGGCCGATACTCTTCCCTTCCTCTCTTCAAATTCGTTCACTATTTTTTCATTGTCTTCGGTTACATACAAACCGCGTGGCCAACCTTTCCCCAAATCGGAAACCTTAACGAAATCGAACTCCTTCGAATTTTTTTTTATAAAAAGAAAATGGCTCGCGAATGGAAACCAGAGGGTAACCCAGAATCGATCTCCACCCCAAGCAAACCACACGATGCCGCGAAGCTCGCGATGGGGTGGTTTCGAACGACGACGTAGAGGACGAGGCATCACGTGCGACGGCTCGTGCAAAATCTGGAAGCGGCGGTGGTGCATCGAAGTTGAAGGGGGCTTGCGATTTGTCGTGGAGGTGTCGTTGATGGAAGGGACGACGGCTGGTGTAGGTCGAGGCGGAGAATTTGGATTCGCGCGAGGCCAGGAGAGGTGCCGATCGAACTTGGGTGAATCGAGTGAGTTTGGACTCGCGAATCAAGGAAGTGTGGCGTGGTTTATGGCAGTGTAAGGAGGTACTAGTAGTTTATTTTATCCTTCATTTTTATATACAATTTAGATTTAATAAAATTTGATTTTAAATCTACTAGTTTAATTTTAAAATAATATACTATGGAGATTAACTTGTTTGTTAGCTTATTTAATTTATTTTAGCTAATAAAAGATTTTAAAAGGGAAAATTTTTAGTTTAGAGGTAAATCACTAGTTAATTAAATTATTGGATTAAGTTAAATTATTTAATGGAAATTGATTTGCCGACTATTCCAAATGTTAATAAACCGTATAAATGTTTATACAAGGTCGGAAAACCGTGAAATCGAGTCAAGATTGATGTGGATTGCAAACGGAAATCAAAGGTGAGATTTTCTCACTCATTTGGATGACCTTACTTAAATTTAAATGTTAAATTTAAATCACTAGATGTGCTTGGTTGAATTATAATAATTTATCTACTGGATGATATTATATATATTGTAGTGTGTATATATATATATATATATATATATTGGAGTGATTGATGTTCTCACATTATATAACGGATGAGACCCTATGTGCCGCATAATAGCGGATGATATTATATAAATCCCATATACCATGATATTCCACCTCAAAGTGGAATTGGTATTGTGCTAACATCTGTGGATGCAGGGAAACAGGTTGGAGGGATCCAACAGGATTCCTCAAAATATTTATTGATCATATATATGTTGTTATATGGCTGGATGGATGAATTGATATGGATTTGTTTGTGAATTGAATTATTAAGTGTTAAATAACATGGAAGTTGAAATTTGGAATTTTTAAATACCATAGATAATTTAATTGAAGGAAGTTAAAATGGAATTTGAATAGAAAATATCTATTGAGAATTTGGATTTACTTCTATTTGAGAATTAAGTAAAATAAAAGTATATTTATTACTTGGGTTATACTTAAATTGGTTTAAGTTGAGATTTGGGAGAATTTAAATTATATATTAAAGACTCGAAGAAATATTGGAATCGATGAGTGGATTTGAGGTAAAGCGAAATTTTATTAAGGAATAAAAAGAAATTTTATTAAGAAATGGAAAAGAACTTTATTAAGGAATGAAATGGGATTTTATTAAGGAACAATATGGAATTTATTTGAGGAATAAAATTTTAAAGATGGAATTTTTGAATAAAATTGTTTTTATAAATAAATGGAAAACTCAGGTGAGTTTATATATTCATAAACAGGGTTTATAAATGAGATAGGAAGATATCAGTGGATATGTAAAGAGATAAGTCATGGCGAGAACTTATATTGAGTTATGAGAATTTGTTTTGAAAGGAAATAGTGGAATATTTCCGAAAGTGAGAAATGAGAATATGGTCGTTGAGATAGGAATCAAGGGGAATTTATGGAGTATATTGGGTTTTCTAAAAATATAAATTTATTTTAAAGGGAATATTTTAAATTACTATATTATATAATTTTTATAAACTATTATCTGGATTTAGAATATTTCGAATTGGTTATTTTGAAGGCTTAGGAATTTATTAAAATAAATTCTAGTTTTCTAAATCAGCTTTGTAAATTTATTAATAACTGGATATGATTTTAATATTTATATTTAGAGTTACCTTAAACCATAATTTGAAAATAAACCATTTTTTTTCTTGCATATATATTGTTAAACGTTTTGAAAATCCAATTATAAATCCTTTTGAGAAGGAAAGCAAGTGTATTAAATTTGAATAAGATTTTTAAGGAAAGATTCTATTGAGGGTTATGGGAACTTGAATTAAACCCCAAGTATAGGATAAGTGAATTTCAAGGTGAAATAAAATTCACAAAGAGAGCAGGAGTGAAACCTGAATTTTTAATAAGCTAAATGACTTTGGAAATATAAACGAGAATTAACTAAGGAATCCTGGGATTTATAGGATTCATGAGAAATAAGTTTGAAAAATTTACAAATGAAATTGTAAATGATTTTTGAGGAAAGAAATAGGAGATAAAGAAATATTTTCCAAGTTTTGAGAAACTAATGAAGTGGGAAAATATTATAAGTGATTGGCAAAGACTTAAATGGTTCCACGAGAAGTATAGGAAATTGAATCTAATTTCAAGGTGTTGAAATATAAAGATAATATCTTAAGTAGATATTTGAGATAAATAATTTGAGGAAAATTATTTAAGACTTAATGGTTGCTTGTGGATGATTATTTGATAGTTAAATAACCGACTATCAATATTGGCTGTTATCCCGCTTTTTGGTCAAAGCCGGAATATCAACAAATCGGCAAGGAATGATGGATATTAGGATTGGAGTTCAATTGGAAACAAGGACGCAATGGATGATGTCAATTTTTGGCCGAACTCCGATCAGGACGGAATTGATTGGAGATGATGATGAGGACTAGGAGAGGCTATGTTTTGAGTTTCAGATTAGTCGGAGTTCATATGAAGGAGATATGAATGGATTACGATGTGCAGGGAATGGTTCGAATCGATGCATTTCGCATTGATCAGGTGGATGGTGGTTCGAATCGATACGTTTCGTATCGAGCATAAAGTAAGGACTCCGAATCGATACCGTTCGTATCGATCAGCACAGGTTCGACTCGATGGCATCACACCCAGGTTGTTAAACAAGCATGCAGAGGTTTGTTCGAATCGATACCGTTCGTATCGATCGGCATGAACTTGGATTAGTAATTTCGTATCGATGGGAAGGATACGAACGAAGCAGATCTTATGGACACGAAGTCATGGACACGAAGGAAACAATTAAAGCGGCATGAAATTATGGATTCAAATTGGATGTAAAAGATCGATACGAAGGATGGGTGAGTGCATGGATTCGAAGGACTCAGGGACAATGTTCGTATCGATCGTGCTCGAATCGATCGATGCGAAGGAAATGAACAGAATGGATACAAACTGAGGTACAAAGCATGATTAAGAGTGAAGTATGCGCAACTCAAGGAAGAGACGTTCAACACGGCGACAAAGGTGGATCGACTCTAAGAATTCACGACACGCCATCGCAGGAGCGCGTGCTTGATCGATTCGAAGTGATCGATTCGAAGTAGTCGATTCGAACCAGAGTGCTTGCCAAGATACTACAACCTTGAATCGATCGTAACTCGAGATCCACAAGTCCAAATGCTATGAAATTTTCACAGTAGCTTGAGCACATGTTGAAGAATGTTCACACCAAATTTCAGCTTGATTGGACAATTTCTTGATCGATTCGAATGTAGCTTTGAATCGATCCCAAAGTGGGCCTGGATTTCCAGAAAGCGGGCATGTGGGCCCCCTCACATGCCAGAACTGGTCTCTCTTCAATTTAGGCGAAATATCAGCCTCCTACACCTATATATAGAGCCCCTGGTCATTCAGAAAAGGGGTCAGACAATTTTGAGAGCCAAAGAGCGCCCAGACTCTGCCAGATCTACTCCAGATCACCATTGCTGCCTTAGATTCAGATTATAATCATACAGTCTGTTGTACTGCGCAATGAGAAATTGTAATCTTCAAACATCGAGCAATAAAATCATAAAAACCTTGAAGTGGACGTAGGTCGGAGATAGCCGAACCACTATAAATCGTGTGTCACTGTTCATTATTTCTGGATTGTTGTTTGTTACTTGTTTAGATCTGAGATTTGTGTGTGAATATTTGTTGATCTGTATTCATACACTGGTGCTTTCACAACACTTGGGGTTTGTGACCAATTTTGGCGCAAACACTTTGGTGCTTTCACTGAGAAGGACTAGCACCCGCTACATCGGAGTGAAGAGTTTAGATTTGAAAAACAATGACTCGACAAACAAGTAGAAGACAAAGAGCTGAGAGAAGCCAACAAGGAGGAAGTCAAGAGGCATCCTCCGGAGCTGGAGAAGGACAAGCTTCAATTTACATTACTAGAGACGAAATGGAAGCTATGACAAATTCATTGCAAGAGAGATTGTTGAAAAGCCAACAGGAGATGATGCAAACTTTCTTCGAACAGATGAGAGCTGCAGGAATGCAGAACCTTGGACCAACTACAGCGACTGCAAATGTGGAACAAGGAACCAGGGTTGCGGAACCCAACGGAGGACAGAATACAGAACCGGAAGGCAATCAACAAGGGCTTGGGGGCAGGCCCGCAGGATCCAACACAGGAGGACCTTTGGAAGGGGTTCAACAGGCTAGGGTCAACATTGCTGCTAGTGAGCCACATGAAGAATATGTGCCGAAGTTCCCTCGGGAGCACGGGGGGCAACCCCTGACAAACAATGCAGGATTAATGGAAATCATTAGGAAGACTATGCATGGAGGTTTGACCAATAGAGACTTGGAAGGAGTGAACAGGAGTCCGTTCGCTCGGGAAATCAGGATAGCTCAGAATCCACCTAAGTTCAAGTTACCTAGCGTGGAAACATATAATGGCAAGGCTGACCCAACCGATCACTTGATGAGATACACTAGGCACAGGGAAGTGCTGGGGGCATCAGAGGAAGTGATGGCCAGATGTTTCCCATTGTATTTGACGGACCTAGCTGCAATGTGGTTTAGGCAGCTGGGAGAAGGATCTATCAGGACTTAGAGGGAGCTGGTGGACAGGTTTTTGGGACAATTTCGGTTTCATATCAAGAGACCAAAAAACGTGATGACGCTAACATCGATAAAGCAAAGGATGGATGAATCGCTTAGGGCTTTTCTAACTCGGTTCAATGCGGCGGTAGCTTTGGTGGATCGACCGGATCCATCAATGGTTTTGATGGCGGTAGTGTCGGGAGTCAGAGAGGATTCAGATTTTAAGGTATCTTTAATACGAGACCCACCATTGGATCTCGGGGAATTCTTTCACGAAGCTGAAAGGTTCCTTCGGCAAGAAGACGCATGTATGGACTTAAAGTTAAAGGAGGTGAATGTGATTGAGGGTGGAGGACCATCCAACGGAAACTCAGATAAAGAAAAAGAAAAAAGGAAGCTGAACGACGATTCAGGAAAAGCCAGGAAGCGATGGAAGGATCCAAAGTTTTCCACATACACAAGATTAAACGAGACACTAGAGCGGATATACATGGAAACCCGAAATCGCCTTCCTTACCGGAGGCCGGCTAGGAGAGAACCCTCTGAATGAGAAAGGGCATCAGGAAAGCACTGTCTCTTCCATGATTTGGACGGGCATGATACCAACAGCTGCAGACACCTAAAGGACATAATTGAGGAGCATGCGAGGAATGGACAATTGAGGCAGTATGTTGGGGCTCGGAATGCAGCGGTGGAGCAGGAGCAACCACCGCCCACCTCAAGCCAGGATGGCATGAGGCCCAGGAATGGTGGTCGATTGGTTATCAATTGACCAGGATAATATGAAATAAGTAGCAAACCATTGGCGAGCAACCAAGTCATTTACACATGTATGGGGACGGAGATATCCCCTAGGCATGCTCTGAATGATGATAAACCGCAAAGCCATGGTTTGCGAAATCTGTCTTTTGTTTTTGGATTGGACACTTGGTTTTCTGGTTTGGTTTTTGGAGTTTGGATTGAACTCCTGATTTTGCTTGTTTTTCTGGTTTTGGCATTCATTCGGATGATTGTTCTCCGTTTTGGATGATGATTTCGATTTTCGATATGGATTTCTGGTTTTCCGATTTGATTTGAATTTTGGATTGGATTTTGGATTGGATTTTGATTGGATTCTTTTTGGTTTTTGATAAACGGTTGTCGGGTGTGGATTACGCCTGGCAAGGGGTGAGTCTTTTTTCCCGAACGTGGTAAATTGGCTCATTCAAGTCGTCGAGTATGGACTATGCTCGGCAAGGGTCCGGAGTGACCAGGATTCGGCCTAGGACTTAGGCCCCCTATTATCGATTATTGTTTCAGGTCGTCGAGTATGGACTATGCTCGGCAAGGGTCCGGAGTGACCAGGATTCGGCTTAGGACTTAAGCCACGGCATTACTTACGTCCAGGGACACTGGACCACGGTCGTCAAGTGTGGATTGTGCTTGGCAAGAACCGGGAGAGGTTAGCTCAACGTCCAGGGACACTGGACCATGGTCGTCAGGTGTGGATTGCGCTTGGCAAGAGCCAAGAGAGGTTATGGATTTGGATATCGACCCGAAGAGGTCTTGGATTCGGTTGTTGGATAAGGATGGATTAATAACTCAGTCTTCGAATTCGGATGGGCATGGAATTGGCTATGGACTTTGGTTATCAAATTCGGAAACTATTCAAAACACGCCTTATTATCACAAGGCATGTTTTGGGGGGCAAATGTTATCCCGCTTTTTGGTCAAAGCCAGAATATCAACAAATTGGTAAGGAATGATGGATATTAGGATTGGAGTTCAATTGGAAACAAGGACGCAATGGATGATGTCAATTTTTGGCCGAACTCCGATCAGGACGGAATCGATTGGAGATGATGATGAGGACTAGGAGAGGCTATGTTTCAAGTTTCATATTAGTCGGAGTTCATATGAAGGAGATATAGATGGATTACGATGTGCAGGGAATGGTTCGAATCGATGCATTTCGCATCGATCAGGTGGATGGTGGTTCGAATCGATACGTTTCGTATCGAGCATAAAGTAAGGACTCCGAATCAATACCGTTCGTATCGATCGGCATAGGTTCGACTCGATGGCATCACACCCAGGTTGTTAAACAAGCATGCGGAGGTTTGTTCGAATCGATACCGTTCGTATCGATCGGCATGAACTTGGATTAGTAATTTCGTATCGATGGGAAGGATACGAACGAAGCAGATCTTATGGACACGAAGTCATGGACACGAAGGAAACAATTAAAGCGGCATGAAATTATGGATTCAAATTGGATGTAAAAGATCGATACGAAGGATGGGTGAGTGCATGGATTCGAAGGACTCAGGGACAATGTTCGTATCGATCGTGCTCGAATCGATCGATGCGAAGGAAATGAACAGAATGGATACGAACTGAGGTACAAAGCATGATTAAGAGTGAAGTATGCGCAACTCAAGGAAGAGACGTTCAACACGGCGATAAAGGTGGATCGACCCTAAGAATTCGCGACACGCCATTGCAGGAGCGCGTGCTTGATCGATTCGAAGTGATCGATTCGAAGTAGTCGATTCGAACCAGAGTGCTTGCCGAGATACTACAACCTTGAATCGATCGTAACTCGAGATCCACAAGTCCAAATGCTATGAAATTTTCACAGTAGCTTGAGCACATGTTGAAGAATGTTCACACCAAATTTCAGCTCGATTGGACAATTTCTTGATAGATTCGAACGTAGCTTCGAATCGATCCCAAAGTGGGCCTGGATTTCCAGAAAGCGGGCATGTGGGCCCCCTCACGTGCCAGAACGGGTCTCCCTTCAGTTTAGGCAAAATATCAGCATCCTACACCTATAAATAGAGCCCCTGGTCATTCAGAAAAGGGGTCGGACAATTTTGAGAGCCAAAGAGTGCCCAGACTCTGCCAGATCTACTCCAGATCACCATTGCTGCCTTAGATTCAGATTATAATGATACAGTCTGTTGTACTGCGCAATGAGAAATTGTAATCTTCAAACATCGAGCAATAAAATCATAAAAACCTTGAAGTGGACGTAGGCCGGAGATAGCCGAACCACTATAAATCGTGTGTCACTGTTCATTATTTCTGGATTGTTGTTTGTTACTTGCTTAGATCTGAGATTTGTGTGTGAATATTTGTTGATCTGTATTCATAAACTGGTGCTTTCACAACACTTGGGGTTTGTGACCAATTTTGGCGCAAACATTGGCCAATGCGCTAATCGTTTTGAAGAGACCGGGATCGGGTTTAATTATCCGAAAACCACTTCGATCCGGTTTGAACGTTAGCGAATGAATACCGTGAAGATGATGAAGATGGTGATTCTGTTTGTCCAGACCCAGGACTACTTGTATGGACGAATGCTTTCAGAACATCGTCAGGAGGACGATGAGCATTCTAAGTGAGACTCGTTCTAAAAAAAGGTAACGCATAGCCTCAAGCCTCATCAACCGGGAATGGCTAAAACAGGGGAGGTGCGGCAAGGCTATGTGGGTAGCACCCATTAGGGTGAGGTCATCCCTGTCTAGATGTCCCTTTTTATTCGGCTGTGTGGCGGTTGGTCGCGCCAACCGTGGGGTGATCTTACTCGGACTATCCAATAAGGGGTAGCTCCGGTCTTGTGTTATAGGGGGTCGGGCGTGATCCTCGGTACTCTGATCTAGGCCAGGTACTATGACGGGCGGTACCCCAGTAGCCCTGCCATTGTATGGAATCCAATCTCCAATAAGCGCCTGTACGGTTTTGATTGTGCCCAACTATTGCTAGAACATGAGATGCAAGCATTTCAGCTAGATTCTATTTTACTTTCTATAGACACTATTATAATATCAGATGGATTTGATCAAAATGTTTTGGTTATCGTAAGGTAAAAACACGACATGTTTATTTGTGGCGTGGTCTTACGAGATACCTTTGTTTCAAAGGATTTTCAAAAAAAATCCAATTGAGTCTGTTTTTCTCACGCTGGTTTTCCAGACTGACTCGGGTGTTGTTTTATTATGATGCACGGGTCAGACCGAGTTAAACAGGATCAGGTTAAAAAGCTAAGGAGCTCAAGAGACGAAATGGATGGCAGAGCGTACTTCCGTATTTGGATTACTATTTCTATTGTGTAAGGACAGATAATAAGCTGTCCAATGTGATGAATGATTGATGTACTCTGATGATTGTAAGTATATATTACAGTACAGATTTCTTGTATTTAAAAGCTGTTATTCTATATTATATTTTGTTCCGTTGCGATTGTGAGATTCTGATGTTGTTTTTCTTCTTCTTCTACCTCTTTCTTCTTTAACCCGAAGACTCGTACTTTTGTTCCACTTTGAGCTGAATTGTTGTGGAATTTTTCCAGCTCAAAGGGGTACGGATTTGCGGGCCTTTACACTTAGTATCAGAGCTGAAAGGTTAAGCTAGAACCTTGGCTCTGGTAGGGATTACTCATTAGAGATAGAGTCAGTAGTACTCTAGAATAAGTTTGAGTGTATTTATAGATATGAGCGCGTATTTGTTAGTGACTATAAAATGGTTTTATATTGTGTTGATTGATTTATTGAGTGGCATATGAACCTTCGTCGGAACAGTCTGTACAACTGGATCGAAGGGGTTTCTAAACACTTGAATAGAACATTTCGACACAATATTGTTTTCAAAAGAGGGTGAATGAAATAATTTTACCCAATAATATATTTTGATATAAAAGAAATATTTTTTGAAATTATTATATATCTTGGATGTTTGGATGATAATATTATAACTAAAATAAGAATATAAAATTTGAAATAGTTGTATAACAAATAAGAGAATTTGTATAAAGGTGCAAGTGGATTATAGTTGAAGTTGTATTTAAACCGGAAGCTAGAAGTTTAAGTTCCGGGAAGTATGAGATTAAATTTTGGAATTAAAATAAAAGTGAAAGAGTTAAAAATGAAATTTAACTTAGATTAAGTGGAGAAATTAAATTGTTAAAAATTTAATTGATTTTGATTTGAAAGAAATTAATTAATAGTGATTTGAAGAAGATTAGTTAAATGGATTAAATCTTGGATGTGATTGAATTGGAGAAAATTTAAATTGGATTGAAATTAACTTAAGCTAAGTAAATGGAAGTGAGTTGAATTAAATGAACTTAAGCTAAGTTTAAAATTGAGATGGATTTGGATTAAACTAAAAATAAATCCAGTTGTATTTGAATTAAGTTGAAATCGAATTGAAATGAAATGAATTGCGATGTAGATGATATTAAGTGAAAATAAGTCCTTACTTAATTCAAATACAAGTGAATTGGGTGGATTAAAGAGAATAGTATGATTTAACTGAAGTTAAGTTAAATAAAATTGAATTGAAATAAAATTCAGTTGAATTATAGATAATATTGAGTGGAAATAAATTCTTACTTTAAAAAGTAAGTTGAATAAGAATTGTATTGGGGTGAATAAATTGAAAATAGCCCATAAAGGTTAAAAGCATTGAAATAAAATATATACTTGGTTAAGTAAAAATATCTAATCCCGAATTAAAAGTAGAATGTGAATGGGATTGATTGTAAATGGATGGAAGTGTGAATATAAATAAGTGGGTGACTTATAAATTCAAGGAGTGAAAGGAAACCCAAAATATAATTGTTTGATATTTTGGTAAACGAAATAAAAATCCAATCTTGAATTATAAAATAGGAATTCAAGTAAAGTAATAAAGCGATTTTTGAATATAAAAATCAAATATTGAATTTTAATTTGGGAAGTGAATTAATTGGATAATTAATTGTTTAATGAATATGGAAATGGAACCTAGATTAGATAAATAAAAGTTGAAATTTGAGTTAATGATGGGGGTTGGAAATGAAACCTGAGTTATAAATAGAAATTCAACTTGGAATTGTAAGTAAATTAAACATGAATTAAAGTTGTTATGGAATTGGATTAAAATAGAGATGATTTGAGTTGCAAATAAAATCCAATTCGAGTATAAATGAGTTAAATATGGCCATGGGTATTATTTTAACGAGGTGAGAATGGAATTGAAATTTAAATGGATTTTGAGAATGGCTAATTGAATTAAATGGAATTTGACTAGATGAAAATCAAATTAAAATGAATAAGTAAATAAACAAATTGAATTAAATTGGTATGTGGAATGGATTTGATAAATAAAAATCAAATCAATGATTTAAATTGGAAATTGTTTACGAGGAAAAATAAACTTGGGCTATGGGGTTGAAATAACTTGAAGAAAATAAATAACTTAAGCAAATAATTAAATGGAAGCTCGACTTAAGTAAATTTGGTAAATGGTTATTTAATGGGGTGTTTTCAAGATAAAAAGTGGTTTGGAATGAAACCTATGCAAATATGAAATAAAATACAATGTATAGTTACGAATAAATTAAAATGGAAATGAACTTAAGTAATGAAGTAGGAATCATTTGAAGTAAATTAACTCAGGTTTAAAGTTAATAGAAGCATGGCTTATATAAATTTATTAATTTATAAGCATAGAAGTTGTCAAGCTTAATAAAATGGTTTTAAGTGAAATGAATGCGAATATGAAATAAAATGCAAATATATGGTTTGTAAATAATTTAAAAATGGAATGGAATTAATATAAATTGAGTTGGAATCAATTTAAAATGTATATAAGCTTAAGTAATTATTTATTCACCTGAATATCATCGAATTGCATAGAAATAAATTGTCGTTTGACGAAAACGAGATTATATAAAATTCCATGAATTAATAGAAGCAAATAAAATTGATTTTGGAATCAATTGAGGTGAACATGAGTTGTTTGGACTTAAAAATGAATTGAAGATAAGCAAGTGAGTTGTAAATCACTTAAGTTGAATGCAAGTGGTATATGAATCGGTTAAAAGCAATTGAACTAGTTTTGAAACCATACAAATTGCTTATGGAAGTTATTTAGAATGCATTACTTTTAGTATTGATGTGTTGTAGTTGCTTAAGTGAGTGAAATGTTATAAATTTCATAGATATGTTGCTTATATGTTTAAATTGAGTAAGTACAGGTACCTGGAGGCCGTTCGGTTGGATTTTGATTGCGCAAAATGCTAAATAAATAAGCCGCTTGCTTAAAAATGCTAAATAAAGGTACGCCTACACAATAAAGATAGGAAATATGAAATATTGCTTTGTTTTTTTGTTTTCCGACCGTGTGGGTCGATGTATATATATTTATATCTCTTGAAAAATTGCAAAAGCTCCTCCGTACAAAGGAGACTCCGCCAAAATTTTCCGGAAATTTTGGGAGTTAGAAAATTTTTGAAAAAATTATTTTTGTTAACGAAAAGACAATTTCAAATTGGAGTTGAAATAAAAGGATTTTGGAAATGGAATTGAAGACAAATTGTTTTGGTCGAAACTAAATGTTTAGTTGGAACTAAAGTTTAGAAAAAGTGAATATGAGATTTTCACTAAGTGGGTTTGATTAAGTTAATGGGTTTGGAGCATTCTTCTGCCTTAGTAATTTCGAGGATGAAATTCATTTAAGGGGGGAGGAATGTAACGACCCGGATTTTTCAACATTCAATTTGGAATATTTAAATGGTTTTAAATATTGAAATTTGATTTATAAATTGGTTTTGAATGTGGAAAGCTTGGGTTATTTAAAGGAAATGGATTCCGAATTTAAATATAGCAGTTTGTTGGATAATTTAATTATTAAAGTAATAATTGAATATTGGCTAAATTGGTGAATCTGAAGTTTTAAGCATGATAATAATAATTTGAAGGCTTACAAAATCCATATTAATGATACTGAAGACAACGTAACTTTTAAAATGGAATTTGGAAGTAATCTATTTAGTTTTAAAAATGTATCGGTTATATTGACGTTTAAAAATAGCCTTCTGAGGCACAGTCTCAGAATTTGACAAAACCAGTTCCATTGGATCCGTAATATTGTATTATTATCGGATTTCAATTTTCGTAGCTTTTGGAGTTATCGTGTGGCCGTACGGTTTATAAACGCGCTGAAATTAATATCGAAATTTAATATAATAACTGGGTACAAAAAGCTATCTTCTCCATACGATCGAGTTAGGACTCGAAACCTTTTGCATTGCATTCGAAATAGGGGTAGAACATTATGAACGCCTAGCAGCATGCCTCGATAGGAGATCAAGATTTTTAGGTACGAATTTAGGACGATTTAAATTTAAAATTTAAATATATTTTGACAAGTCAAAATTCCATTCCCATCAGCCTGCTTTCTTTCACCCTCCAACCTTTTTCCTTTCTCTGCGAAATTACTGTAGCTCCCTCAGAACACGCTGCCCTTAGCTTCAATCGCACGCTTCCGGTTCCTTTTAAAATTGTCTGTTCCTTCCTCTCTTCATTTCCAAGCACGAGAAGAAAAAAAATGGCTGATACTCTTCCCTTCCTCTCTTCAAATTTGTTCACTATTTTTTTCATTGTCTTCGGTTACATACAAACCGCATGGCCAACCTTTCCCCAAATCGGAAACTTGAACGAAATCGAACTCCTTTGATTTTTTTATAAAAAGAAAATGGATCGCGAATGGAAACCAGAGGGCAACCCAGAATCGATCTCGACCCTAAGCAAACCGCGCGATGCCGCGAAGCTCGCGATGGGGTGGTTTCGAACGACGACGTTGAGGACGAGGCATCGCATGCGACGGCTTGTGCAAAATCTGGAAGCGGCGGTGGTGCATCGAAGTTGAAGGGGGCTTGTGATTTGTCGTAAAGGTGTCGTTGATGGAAGGGACGACGGCTGGTGTAGGTCGAGGCAGGAGAATTTGGATTCGCGCGAGGCCAGGCAAGGTGCCGATCGAACTTGGGTGAATCGAGTGAGTTTGGACTCGCGAATCAAGGAAGTGCGGCGTGGTTTCTGGCAGTGTAAGGAGGTACCAGTAGTTTATTTTATCCTTCATTTTTATATACAATTTAGATTTAATAAAATTTGGTTTTAAATCTACTAGTTTAATTTTCAAATAATATACTATGGAGATTAACTTGTTTGTTAGCTTATTTAATTTATTTTAGCTAATAAAATATTTTAAAAGGGAATTTTTTTAGTTTAGAGGTAAATCACTAGTTAATTAAATTATTGGATTAAGTTAAATTATTAAATGGAAATTGATTTGCCGACTATTCCAAATGTTAATAAACCGTATAAATGTTTATACAAGGTCGGAAAACCGTGAAATCGAGTCAAGATTGATGTGGATTACAAACGGAAATCAAAGGTGAGATTTTCTCACACATTTGGATGACCTTACTTAAATTTAAATGTTAAATTTAAATCACTGGATGTGCTTGGTTGAATTATAATAATTTATCTGTTGGATGATATTATATATATTGTAGTATATATATATTGGAGTGATTGATGTTCCCGCATTATATAGCGGATGAGACCCTATGCGCCGCATAAGAGCGGATGATATTATATAAATCGCATATACCGCGATATTCCACCTCGAAGTGGAATTGGTATTGGGCTAACATCTGTGGATGTAGGGAAATAGGTTGGAGGGATCCAACATGATTCCTCAAAATATTTATTGATCATATATATTTTGTTATATGGCAGAATGGATGAATTGATATGGATTTGTTTGTGAATTGAATTATTAAGTGTTAAATAACATGGAAGTTGAAATTTGGAATTTTTAAATACCATAGATAATTTAATTGAAGGAAGTTAAAATGGAATTTGAATAGAAAATATCTATTGAGAATTTGGATTTACTTCTGTTTGAGAATTAAGTAAAATAAAAGTATATTTATTACTTGGGTTATACTTAAATTGGTTTAAGTTGAGATTTGGGAGAATTTAAATTATATATTAAAGACTCGAAGAAATATTGGAATCGATGAGTGGATTTGAGGTAAAGCGAAATTTTATTAAGGAATAAAAAGAAATTTTATTAAGAAATGGAAAAGAACTTTATTAAGGAATGAAATGGGATTTTATTAAGGAACAATATGGAATTTATTTGAGGAATAAAATTTTAAAGATGGAATTTTTGAATAAAATTGTTTTTATAAATAAGTGGAAAACTCAGGTGAGTTTATATATTCATAAACGGGGTTTATAAATGAGATAGGAAGATATCAGTGGATATGTAAAGAGATAAGTCATGGTGATGCAGCGCAGCCCACATTTGTCAAAGGTATAAGTCGTGACCGACTTAACATGATAGAAGATTTAAGTCGTGACCGACTTAACAGGAGTAAAAGCATCAAAGGCAGAAGTCGTGACCGACTCAAGGAAGGCAAAAACATAAGTCGAGTAAGTAGTGAGGAAGGTGAAGGCATAAGTCGTAACCGACTTAAGGAAGGAGGTATAAGTCGTGACCAACTTAAGGAAGGAGCTATGAGTCATCAACGACTTAAGGGACGTGCTGGGTTATGACCTAAGACTACAGGAAGAGCAACACAAGTTGAAAAATGCGAAGGTTTAAGTCGGCAGCGACTTAAGGGAAGTATTTTGGTGAGTGTACGACTTAACGAAGCAGGGAATAAGTCGTTGCCGAGTTACGACTTAGTTGAGTCACCTGAACGACCTAACGAGTCAAGAGTTAAGTCGCTGAAGCTCTGTATGCCGTTGAATCTTATGCCGAGTTAATCTAAACCGATGTTTCTTAAGTCGCTACTATGGATGAATCGTGAACTGTGTTAAGTCGTTAAGTCGTCTACGACTTAAATGTTGAGTCGTTGTATGGTATTATGTTGTATTTCTTTAAGTCGTATATCGTCTGTACTTAAGTCAGAGATCGTAGACTTGTGTTTCTGTATTGTAACTCGTAAGTCATATGATGTTTGTAAGTCGTAAGTTGTTATGTACATAAGTCGTGAGTCGTGTTTGTTAAGTCGGCTGAGGCGGGTTGTGTTGTAAATTGTTAAGTCGTAAACGACTTATGGTAGGTCGGCTATTTTGAGTCGTTTGCTATAAGTCGGAACCGACTTAGGAGATGATGAAATTTCTGTTGTAAAGTCAAATGCCCATAAATAGGCCGTGTAAGTCATTTGTAATGGTTGTTGATTTTTGAATAAAATTCTCTTTTGTTAGCTTTGTGCTTTCATTCAAATTGGTAGTTGAGTGTAATCTCCTATCTCCTCTTTCGGATAATCGAGTGCGCTCGATTCAACGATTGCAAAAGCCGATTCGCGGAATCAAGTGCGCTTGATCAACGCTCGAAGAATTGAAGATCTCTCCTCACGGTATCGTGCACAATCAACGTGTCAGAGATAGCTAGAATTCAGTATCTTCGGATCAACGAATTTGGGCATTTCAGTATCTTCCAATCCACCGATTACTACATTCATCGATCTACATTGTTTTTGTAATATCCGCTGCGTCATTTGGTATCAGAGCTTGTTCTAGCCAATCATAGCTAGATCGAGACTTGGAGCCTAATCATTTTGGAGTTTTGAAGAAATCAAGTTGGGCCGAGAATTTTGTTCATCGCGAATTGCAACAAAAGTGGAAGTTTCGATCCATTTCATTTTGGATCAAAGTTCGAATTGTGTTTGAATTTGAAGTGTTTGTGAAGTTTTCAAGTATGCCGCCGAGAAGAGCTAATCGTCACCAAAACGTAGAAGCTTTGTATCGAAGAGAAGAAGCTGATGAGATGGAACAAAGAATCAATGAAAACTTTAGTGAAAAGCTTAACGAAGGAATTGGTCGATTAGAGAAGATGATGTTAGAGATGAATCAAAATCGGAGAAGGGTTTCACCTGAATCTAACCATGGGGGAAGTAGAGTCTCACCGCAATCCAATCGAGAAAGAAGTGTTGCAATGATCAAAGGCGTGGGAGGAACGTGGATGATCGTGAACGGAGGAATGTAGATAGAAGGGATGATGGTGGTAGACGAGATGGTAGTAGAAATATGGGTGGATGGGATAGACAACGATATACATCTGATTTTGAAGAGGAGTATGATGGTGGTAGTGTTCGAGGACAAGGACGAGGACAAGGAAGAAATCACTCTGAGTATGATCACAAGTGGGAGTCGGGGATGAAGACTGAAATTCCTGAATTCAAAGGTGGTATGCAAGCGGAGGAGTTTCTAGATTGGGTGGCTAATGTTGAAGAGATTTTTGACTTCAAAGAAGTTCCAGAACAGCGTAGAGTGAAGTTGGTTGCTACGAGGTTGAGGGGTAGAGCTTTAGCATGGTGGCAGCAAACCAAACTTACACGTGAACGGATGGGGAAGTCAAAGGTTGAATCTTGGAAGAAGATGAGGAAAATGATGAAGGCCACATTCCTACCTTATAACTATCAGTCGCTTATGTATCAGAGATTGCAAAACTTGAGACAAGGGACGAAATCTGTGAATGACTATGCTGACGAATTTTATCAACTTATTGCAAGGAATGATATTATGGAAATGGAAGAGTGGCTGACATCTAGATTCATTGGGGGATTGAGAATGCAGATTCAGGATATGGTTAATATGTTCGATCCAAGATCTGTGGCAGAAGCACATCAGAAAGCGTTGGCTTGGGAGAAACAGGGACGACGAGGAGGTGGTGTGTTTACAAATTCCAATAATCAAGTGAACGGTGTTAGTGGAAGTTCTAATGTTTCAAAAGTTGTTGCAAAACCAGTTGTGAATGAGGTTGGGAAGGCGAAAGTCAATAATGGGTTCAAGTGTTATAATTGCCAAGAAATGGGCCACAAAAGTAGCGAATGTCCGAAGCCGAAGAAGAGAGCTATGATAGCGGAGGTTGAGGATGAGGATGAAGAAGCTGAATGTTCCAATTCACCACCTGATGAGGAGGAAGAAGAAGTGTCGGGAGACGAAGGTTATAATCTAATGATGAAGAGGTCCTGTTTAACACCAAAGCAAGAGGAGGATTGTAGTTGGTTAAGGAGCAATATTTTTCAGTCAACATGTACCATTCTGGGGAAGGTTTGCAAATTTGTTATTGATGCTGGAAGCTGTGATAATATAATTTCTTCAGAAGCTGTGAGGAAGTTGGCGTTGAAGACTGAGAAACATCCGAAACCGTACAAGCTAGCTTGGTTGAGGAAAGGCGGGGAGGTGAAGGTTGGACGAAGGGCTTGTGTGAAGTTTTCAATTGGAAAGAAATACAAGGATGAAATCTGGTGCGATGTGGTAGATATGGATGTCTGTCATTTGTTGCTGGGGAGACCGTGGCAGTATGATAGGGCGGTGCAACATGATGGGCGTACCAACAGTTACAGTTTCATGTTTGAAGGCACAAAGATTACTCTAGTTCCAAAGAAGCGACAACAGGAGGAAAACAAGTTGGAGGAGATTGAAGAGCTCAAAACTTTGTTATCTTTGAAGGAGTTTGTGAAGGAAGTAGAGGAGGAGCCTGAAGTGTTTTTGTTGATTAGGCGAGAAAGCAGTGAAGAGGTTGAAATACCAGAAGAAGTAAAACCGGTATTGAAAGAGTTTGACGATGTATTTCCAGAGGAGTTACCAACGGAGTTGCCACCGTTGAGGGATATACAACATCAGATAGATCTTGTTCCAGGTGCTGTGTTGCCACACATACCACATTATCGAATGAGTCCGAAGGAACATGAAGAGTTGCGGAGGCAGGTAGAGGAATTGCTTGAACAGGGGCGTATGCAGGAGAGTTTAAGTCCTTGTGCTATACCAGCTTTATTGGTACCCAAAAAGGATGGAACGTGGAGGATGTGCACAGATAGTAGAGCATTGAATAAGATCACAGTCAGATACAAATTTCTGATGCCGAGGCTTGATGATCTATTGGATCAAATTAGTGGGTCTGTAATATTTTCTAAGATTGACTTGAAGAGCGGTTATCATCAGATTCGCATTAGACCAAGGGACGAATGGAAGACAGCATTCAAGACGAGGGAAGGATTGTATGAATGGCTGGTAATGCCGTTTGGTCTATCGAATGCACCAAGTACATTCATGAGGGTGATGAATCAAATTTTCTGGCCGTACATTGGGAAATGTGTGGTGGTTTACTTTAATGATATTCTGATCTACAGTGCTAGTACAGAAGAGCATGTTCAGCTTTTGAAGAAAGTGTTAATTATACATCGTGAAGAACAATTCTATGCTGCTACAAAGAAGTGTGTTTTTATGGCGAGGAGTGTTCTATTTCTGGGGTATGTTGTGTCGGAAGAAGGGATACAGGTTGACTAAAGTAAAATCGAAGCTATCAGAGATTGGCCGCAACCCAGGACGATAACGGAGGTTCGTAGTTTTCACGGGTTGGCTTCATTTTATCGAGGGTTTATTCCACACTTTAGTAGTGTGATGGCACTTGTTACAGATTGTATAAAGGGTAAACAGTTTGCATGGACGGAGGAAGCAGGGGTTGCTTTTGAGCGAATCAAAGAACTCTTGACGTCTGCACCAATTCTAATATTACCAGATTTTCAGCTAGTGTTTGAACTACATATTGATGCATCCAAGGTTGGGATTGGAGAAGTATTGAGTCAGAGGGGACGTCCGATTGCATACTTTAGCGAGAAGTTATCAGGAGCAAAAATGAGATACAATACATATGATGTTGAATTTTATGCTGTTGTGCAATCTATTAAACACTGGAGACACTATCTATTTCAGAAAGAGTTTGTTCTTTACACTGATCATGAGGCATTGAAGCATTTACAAGGGCAAGACAAGATTTCAGCGAGACATGCATCGTGGATTGCATATCTACAACAGTTTACTTTTGTTGTTAAACACAAGTCAGGGGTGACGAATCGTGTGGCTGATGCTTTGAGCAGGAGGAGTCATTTGTTGACTACACTGAAAGTTGAAGTGATAGGGTTTGATATGTTGCCAGAATTATTTGTTGAAGATCCTTACTTTGCAAAGTTTGTTGATAAAGTCAAGAATGGGGAGACGGATGAGTTTATGATGGTAGACAGTTTTCTGTTCAAAGGAAATCAATTGTGCATACCTGATTGTAGTTTGAGAATGAAGATTGTAAAAGAACTACATGAAGAAGGACATGTTGGGAGAGACCGTACATTACAGTTAATTTCACAATCTTACTTTTGGCCATCGATGAGGAAAGAGGTGGAGATGTTTGTGGAGCGATGTCATATCTGTCAGGTTTCGAAAGGAACTGCGACTAATGCTGGTTTATATATGCCGTTACCTGTACCAACTAAACCATGGGTTGATGTGAGTATGGACTTTGTGTTGGGGTTGCCGAGAACACAGCGTGGTAATGATTCCATCTATGTGGTGGTTGACCGATTTTCGAAAATGGCACATTTTATTGCTTGTAAGAAGACGGCGGATGCTGTTCATGTTGCCCAGTTGTTTTTCAAAGAGATATATCGACTTCATGGATTGCCAGAATCGATTGTGTCGGATAGGGATACTCGTTTTCTGAGTCATTTTTGGCTAAGCTTGTGGAAGATGGTCGGTACGAAGTTGAATTTTAGTAGCGCTTACCATCCGCAAACTGACGGGCAAACAGAGGTGGTTAACAGATCATTGGGAAATTTATTGCGATGTCTGGTGAAAGATAATATGAAAAGCTGGGATGTGAAGTTATGCCAAGCGGAATTTGCTCATAATCATGCTGTAAACCGTAGTACGGGTTTCAGTCCATTTCAGATTGTATATTCGAGTTTACCGAAGGGGCCGTTAGAGTTAACAGTCATACCACAACCAAAGAAGACAGTCAAACGAGCTGTAGATTTTGTTGAAGGATTAATAGAGTGTCATAGAATCGTTCAAGAACGATTGGAAAAGGCAAATGAGAAATAAAAATGATCTACAGATTTGAAACGAAGGAATGTTGAATTTCATGAAGGTGATTTGGTTTATGTAGTGTTAACAAAAGATCGTTTTCAATGGGTGCGTATAACAAGTTGAAAGCCAGAAAAATTGGTCCTGTAGAAGTCGTGAAACGAATTAATGAAAATGTTTATAAGTTGAAGCTGCCAGAAGATGTGTACACTTCTGATGTGTTCAATGTTAAACATCTCGTACCATATCATGGGAATGAACGAGCTGATGTGGAAGAATTTACAAATTCGAGGTCGAATTTTTCTCAACCTGGGGAGGATGATGCAGCGCAGCCCACATTTGTCAAAGGTATAAGTCGTGACCGACTTAACATGATAGAAGATTTAAGTCGTGACCGACTTAACAGGAGTAAAAGCATCAAAGGCATAAGTCGTGACTGACTCAAGGAAGGCAAAAACATAAGTCGAGTAAGTAGTGAGGAAGGTGAAGGCATAAGTCGTAACCGACTTAAGGAAGGAGGTATAAGTCGTGACCAACTTAAGGAAGGAGCTATGAGTCGTCAACGACTTAAGGGACGTGCTGGGTTACGACCTAAGACTTCAGGAAGAGCAACACAAGTTGAAAAATGCGAAGGTTTAATTTGGCAGCGACTTAAGGGAAGTATTTTGGTGAGTGTACGACTTAACGAAGCAGGGAATAAGTCGTTGCCGAGTTACGACTTAGTTGAGTCACCTGAACGACCTAATGAGTCAAGAGTTAAGTCGCCGAAGCTCTGGATGTCGTTGAATCTTATGCCGAGTTAATCTAAACCGCTGTTTCTTAAGTCGCTACTATGGATGAATCGTGAACTGGGTTAAGTTGTTAAGTCGTCTACGACTTAAATGTTGAGTCGTTGTATGGTATTATGTTGTATTTCTTTAAGTCGTATATCGTCTGTACTTAAGTCAGAGATCGTAGACTTGTGTTTCTGTATTGTAACTCGTAAGTCATATGATGTTTGTAAGTCGTAAGTCGTTATGTACATAAGTCGTGAGTCGTGTTTGTTAAGTCGGCTGAGGCGGGTTGTGTTGTAAACTGTTAAGTCGTAAACGACTTATGGTAGGTCGGCTATTTTGAGTCGTTTGTTATAAGTCGGAACCGACTTAGGAGATGATGAAATTTCTGTTGTAAAGTCAAATGCCTATAAATAGGCCGTGTAAGTCATTTGTAATGGTTGTTGATTTTTGAATAAAATTCTCTTTTGTTAGCTTTGTGCTTTCATTCAAATTGGTAGTTGAGTGTAATCTCCTATCTCCTCTTTCGGATAATCGAGTGCGCTCGATTCAACGATTGCAGAAGCCGATTCGCGGAATCAAGTGCGCTTGATCAACGCTCGAAGAATTGAAGATCTCTCCTCACGGTATCGTGTGCGATCAACGTGTCAGAGATAGCTAGAATTCGGTATCTTCGGATCAACGAATTTGGGCATTTTAGTATCTTCCAATCCACCGATTACTACATTCATCGATCTACATTGTTTTTGTAATATCCGCTGCATCACATGGCGAGAACTTATATTGAGTTATGAGAATTTGTTTTGAAAGGAAATAGTGGAATATTTCCGAAAGTGAGAAATGAGAATATGGTCGTTGAGATAGGAATCAAGGGGAATTTATGGAGTATATTGGGTTTTCTAAAAATATAAATTTATTTTAAAGGGAATATTTTAAATTACTATATTATATAATTTTTATAAACTATTATCTGGATTTAGAATATTTCGAATTGGTTATTTTGAAGGCTTAGGAATTTATTAAAATAAATTCTAGTTTTCTAAATCAGCTTTGTAAATTTATTAATAACTGGATATGATTTTAATATTTATATTTAGAGTTACCTTAAACCATAATTTGAAAATAAACCATTTTTTTTCTTGCATATATATTGTTAAACGTTTTGAAAATCCAATTATAAATCCTTTTGAGAAGGAAAGCAAGTGTATTAAATTTGAATAAGATTTTTAAGGAAATATTCTATTGAGGGTTATGGGAACTTGAATTAAACCCCAAGTATAGGATAAGTGAATTTCGAGGTGAAATAAAATTCACAAGGAGAGCAGGAGTGAAACCTGAATTTTTAATAAGCTAAATGACTTTGGAAATATAAACGGGAATTAACTAAGGAATCCTGGGATTTATAGGATTCATGAGAAATAAGTTTGAAAAATTTACAAATGAATTGTAAATGATTTTTGAGGAAAGAAATAGGAGACAAAGAAATATTTTCCAAGTTTTGAGAAACTAATGAAGTGGGAAAATATTATAAGTGATTGGCAAAGACTTAAATGGTTCCACGAGAAGTAAAGGAAATTGAATCTAATTTCAAGGTGTTGAAATATGAAGATAATATCTTAAGTAGATATTTGAGATAAATAATTTGAGGAAAATTATTTAAGACCTAATGGTTGCTTGTGGATGATTATTTGATAGTTAAATAACCGACTATCAATATTGGCCAATGCGCTAATCGTTTCGAAGAGACCGGGATCGGGTTTAATTATCCGAAAACCACTTCGATCCGGTTTGAACGTTAGCGAATGAAGACCGTGAAGATGATGAAGACGGTGATTCTGTTTGTCCAGACCCAGGACAACTTGTATGGACGAATGCTTTTAGAACATCGTCAAGAGGACGATGAGCATTCTAAGTGAGACTCGTTCTAAAAAAAGGTAATGCATAGCCTCAAGCCTCATCAACCGGGAATGCCTAAAACAGGGGAGGTGCAGCAAGGCTATGTAGGTAGCACCCATTAGGGTGAGGTCATCCCTGTCTAGATGTCCCTTTTTATTCGGCTGTGTGGCGGTTGGTCGCGCCAACCGTGGGGTGATCTTACTCGTACTATCCAGTAAGGGGTAGCTCCGGTCTTGTGTTATAGGGGGTCGGGCGTGATCCTCGGTACTCTGATCTAGGCCAGGTACTGTGACGGGCGGTACCCCAGTAACCCTGCCATTGTATGGAATCCAATCTCCAATAAGCGCATGTACGGTTTTGATTGTGCCCAACTATTGTTGGAACGTGAGATGCAAGCATTTCAGCTAGATTCTATTTTACTTTCTATAGACACTATTATAATATCAGACGGATTTGATCAAAATGTTTTGGTTATCGTAAGGTAAAAACCCGACATGTTTATTTGTGGCGTGGTCTTACGAGATACCTTTGTTTCAAAGGATTTTCAAAAATAAATCCAATTGAGTCTGTTTTTCTCACGCTGGTTTTCCAGATTGACTCGGGTGTTGTTTTATTATGATGCTTGGGTCAGACCGAGTTAAACAGGATCAGGTTAAAAAGCTAAGGAGCTCAAGAGACGAAATGGATGGCAGAGCGTACTTCCGTATTTGGATTACTATTTCCGCTGTGTAAGGACAGATTATAAGCTGTCCAATGTGATGAATGATTGATGTACTCTGATGATTGTAAGTATATATTACAGTACAGATTTCTTGTATTTAAAAGCTGTTATTCTATATTATATTTTGTTCCGCTGCGATTGTGAGATTCTGATGTTGTTTTTCTTCTTCTTCTACCTCTTTCTTCTTTAACCCGAAGACTCGTACTTTTGTTCCACTTTGAGCTGAATTGTTGTGGAATTTTTCCATCTCAAAGGGGTACGGATTTGTGGGCCTTTACACTTGGTATCGGAGCTGAAAGGTTAAGCGAGAACCTTGGCTCTGGTAGGGATTACTCATTAGAGATAGAGTCAATAGTGCTCTAGAATGAGTTTGAGTGTATTTATAGATATGAGCGCGTATTTGTTAGTGACTATAAAATGTTTTTATATTGTGTTGATTGATTTATTGAGTGGCATATGAACCTTCGTATGGCGAAAGAGCAAGAGAGGCAAGGCAAGATTCTTAGGAATTTACAAAAATTCCTAATGGATAACCAGGCCAACCCTATCTTGATCGATGAAGACTCTTCACTCAATCAAGAACATGAGGTCAGCGGCGAAGAAGAAGAAGAACCAATGGAAGAAGCACACGAGGAGGATAATGACCAAGTAGTATGCGTTGGAGAAGTGTGTTTCGACAAAAATGGGAATCTTGTTGAACAACATGGAAATTTCTGTTTCCACTATTCAAACTGTTCAATTCATAAATCTCCTATGTTCAGAAACACACATTAGTTTCTTTCTCTTTCTTTCCGTTGTTATTTGTGTTTATATGTTTTTCAAACGCAAATGTAAATACAACCATACTCGTAATAAATAAACTCATGTTCTTATATGTGTTAGTATTATTGTGAATTCTTAGTTAGGATAGTTAATAGTTTAGGATTATAGTTTAGTTAAGTATTGATTATGTATGATAACACTATCATTATAATCACAAGTAATGTAGTCTTAGTTTCAGGGGGAGTTATATAGAGTTATATGGTTTTTGTTGATGACAAAGGGGGAGAAGTATAAAATATGATAGTTAGGCATAGATTAAGGCGGGGTTATTAGAAGTATTAGGATAGAAGTGATATTTTATAAACAAAGGTTGTCATCATCAAAAAGGGGGAGATTGTTAGTCCATGAGATGATGGTTTTGATGACAAAAACCTTAGAATAGATTATAAAATATAAATACCAACATTACAAGTTTAGATATATATGTATATGCAGGATCTAACCATGCATGTATCAAGAATGAAGACTGTACAGTATAGAGATTCAAGATATAGAGATAGAAGACTCATGAGTATCAAGAATTTCAAGAGTTCAAGTTTCCAAGATAAGTTATATAGTTAGGAATATTGTTAAAACTCATAGAAAGGCACTGACATCTTAATATCTATTTTATTCGTGGAATGGAATCCACTTCGTGCTCGTTAAAGGGATGGAACCCTAAGTAGGATGGAACCTACGAAAATCTAGTGGGACGTTGTTTCGTATCCACTAATTTTAATTCAAATGATTTTACAAAATTATCTTGTTTTCAAAATGATTTCAAAACTTTCCTTTTAAAATATTCAAAACTCTCTATCCTGATTTTAAATAATTTTAGCCTCAAAAACATCTTTAATTTCAAAGTCAAAATTACTCCTAATTTTAAACTATCTTTTCAAATAATATATTTAACTTTCAAATTATTTATACTTTGATTTAAATTATAGTTAAATAGTATGTATATATTGGTCTGTATATTTACTTATGTATTTTAACTATAGTTAAGTATATTTATAAAGTTTAAAATAATTTTAATATAAGATAGAGGTTATTTTCAAAGAAAATCAAAACACCAAAAATCTCTTTGGGATGTCGACATACCCAAGTACCCCATGTCGACATAGTGTCAGTTGGTTTCAAAATTCAAATTTCAAAAGAAGTGTCTATTCGCCATAACTCTTCATGAATGGTCATGGTTGTTGCTCTTCTATAAATAGGGGTCAGTTTCAACGAATTTTCAATCACTTTTTTCTGGTTTTCACTCCTCTTCTTCTTCCACATTTCTTAATACAAAATCATACCATTACTCTGCCAAAATCAACATCGAATCATACTCGATTACTTCTAGTGTGATTCTCCATCACTATCTCTACAAGATCCAAGTGTTAATCTGAGTTATAGACTTTTTGTAATCAATCGAGTGAGAGAAGGTGTGATTGTAGCCTTGGAAATCAATCAAAAGGGAAAAGGTGTGATTGTAGCCCTGGAAATCAATTGGGTGAACTTGTTGCCCCGGAAATCAAGTATCTCTACCCAGAGGATTGTTATTCTGGAGGGTGTACCTCGTAGCCTTGAAACCGAGGGTTGTAAATGTTGAATTGGTTTTGAAAGGAAATCCGTACTTAGTTGTGCGGCACTGTATGTAGGGTAACGCCGAACCAGTATAAAATCCGGTGTGTTCTTTCCTTTACTGCTTTTACTTTATATTTGCATCTGTGTTTGATTCTGTGTTCATATCTGTGTCTGATTAGTGCATACATTGTTAACAAATTAAGATAAACTTAAAAAGATTAACAAATTTCTTAAAACACTATTCACCCCCCCCCTTCTAGTGTTAATTCTAGCCTTAAGATCCCTAATCTGCATTTCTCACATTTGGTATCAGAGCTTTGTTTTCAAAAGTTTCATAATCTGAATTTTGAAAAGTTTTAAAATGGCTATTTTTGAAAAATCTGTTAAAACTAGTTTAGAATTGTTTAAATCATCATTGTTCCATGAGTCTGCATATAAATATTATTCAAATTCTAGTTGTCTACCCAAATTTTATAATGTGCAGGAAAGATGCTTTATGAGTATTAAGGAATCAATCCACAATGGACAATCTGTGCAGATCAAAAGGAATAAGTGGATACTTGATAGTGGATGCTTTAGACATATGGCTGGTAATCCGGATATACTGAACAATATTATATACAAAGACGGAGGACTGGTTAACTTTGGAGAAAATTTGAAAGGATACGTGATTGGCATCGGCAATGTCGGTAACTCTGAAACTCCTATTATTACTAATGTTTTGCTAGTTAAGAATCTGAAACACAATCTGCTAAGTATAAGTCAACTATGTGATAAAGGATATAAAATTAAATTTGAAAAAGATAAATGTCATATTGAAGATAATAACTCAACCATAATATTAGAGGGAACTAGGAAAATGAATATTTATATTCTTAGTATGAAAGTTTCAAATGATAACCTATGTCTTCTGGCAAATACGAGTGACCCTTGGATTTGGCATAAGAGATTTGGACATTTGAATTTCAAACTCTTATCTAGACTGTCAAAACATGATCTAGGTCTCCCTAAAATGAATTTTAAAGTAGATAGTTTATGTGATGCATGTCAATTAGGAAAGCTTAGAAAAAGTTCTTTTAAATTAAAAGATATGATTTCAACTTCAAAACCCCTTGAGTTACTTCATCTTGATTTATTTGGTCCATCTCAAATTCAGTCAATAAATCATAGTAAATATGTTTTTGTAATTGTAGATGATTATTCTAGATTTACATGGACAATATTTTTGAAACATAAAAGTGAGACTTTTGAATGTTTTAAAAACTTTACAAAAGGATTCAAAATCAATTATCTTTAAAAATTATAACTATTCATAGTGATCACGGTGGTGAATTTGAAAATGAAAAAAAATGAGGAATTCTGCAATAAGAAGGGAATAACTCACAATTTCTCATTTCCAAGAACTCCACAACAAAACGGAGTAGTTGAACGTAAAAATAGAACGATACAAGAGTGTGCGAGAACTATGCTTTCAGATAGTAATTTACCAAAACACTTTTGGGCAGAAGCTGTTGCTACCGCCTGTTATATTTTGAATAGAATTTTAATTAGACCTTTAACTGATAAGACACCTTATGAACTTCTTCATGGAAAGAAACCTAAGGTATCATACTTTAGAATTTTTGGAAGTAAATGCTTTATTTTAAATACAAAAGATAATTTGGATAAATTTGATCCTAAATTCGACAAAGGAATCTTTATTGGATATTCTAATAGAAGTAAAGCTTATAGAGTTTTTAATTTAAGGTCTTACACCATCGAAGAAACAATGCATGTTTCGTTTGATGAAAATTTAAAAGATTTTGAAATTACAAATGATGAAGAAGAATTAATTACTCAAAATCAGGAATCAACCGAAATTAATAATGAAATTAATCATCCTAATAAAAGGATTAAACTTTTAAAAGATCATCCTATTGAAAATATAATAGGAGATATGCAATCTATTGTTACAACTATAAATCAACTAAGTAAAATGAGTAATGTAGCATTTATATCATCTATTGAACCCAAAAATCCTAAAGAAGCATCAACTGATGATTCGTGGATTTTGGCTATGCAAGAAGAATTAAATCAATTCACTAGAAATGAAGTTTGGGAACTTGTTCCTAGACCTGAAGATAAAACTATAATTGGAACTAAATGGGTCTATAAAAATAAAATGAATGAACAAGGTGAGGTCGTTAGAAATAAAGCACGATTAGTCCCCCAAGGTTATTGTCAAGAAGAAGGTATAGATTGTGACGAAACCTTTGCTCCTATAGCAAGATTAGAAGCTATTAGGATTCTACTTGCTTTCGCAAATCATAATAATTTCAAATTATTTCAAATGGATGTTAAAAGTGCTTTTTTAAATGGTTTTGTAAAAGAAGAAGTATATGTTGAACAACCACCACTTTTTGAAGATGAAAATTTACCAAACCATGTGTACAAACTTAAGAAAGCTTTATATGGTCTAAAACAAGCTCCTAGAGCCTGGTATGATAGACTAAGATCTTATTTATTACAATCAAATTTTGAAATTGGTAAAATAGATAATACTCTTTTTATTAAAATAAATACAAATGATATTCAACTAGTTCAAGTATACGTAGATGATATCATTTTTGGTTCAACTAACTTCGAAATGAATAAAGAATTTTCTGAAATAATGACAAAAGAGTTTGAGATGAGTCATATGGGTGAATTAAACTTCTTTTTAGGATTGCAAATAAAACAGTTAGATAATGGTATTTTTATTAGTCAAGAAAAATATGCTAAAGAACTAGTTAATAAATTTGGTTTGAATACTGCGAGTGGAAAACCTACTCCCATGGCAACCAATGAATATCTAAGTAAAGAAGATTCCTCGAAAGATGTAGATCAAAAGTTGTATAGAGGAATGATCGGATCATTGCTCTATATCACTGCTAGTAGACCTGATATCATGCATAGTGTATGTCTCTGTGCAAGATATCAATCTCAACCTAAAGAAACTCACTTAAAAGTTGTAAAACGTATCATAAGATATATTAAACACACCTCTAATTATGGCTTATTTTATCCTAAAAATGATTCATTTGATTTAATATCATACTGTGATGCTGACTATGCTGGATGTAAATCAGACCGAAAAAGTACAAGTGGAACTTGTCACTTTTTGGGACATTCTTTGGTTTCCTGGTTTAATAAAAAGCAAAATACAGTTTCTCTATCAACAACCGAAGCAGAGTATATTTCTGCTGCTTTGGCTTGTTCTCAAGTAATATATATGCAACAAACCTTAAGAGATTTTGGATTAAATATCTCAAAATCGCCAATTTATTGTGATAATACTAGTGCAATAAATTTATCTAAAAATCCTTCTCATCATGCTCGAACTAAACATATTGATATTCGACATCATTTTCTTAGAGATAATATAACTAAAGAAGTAATTACTCTCGAATATATAAATTCTGAGAATCAAATTGCTGATATCTTAACAAAACCCTTAAATGAATCAATATTTACTAAATTAAGAAGAGAGTTAGGTATTTGTTCTATAACTGAAATATAAAATATAAATAACAAGTATAATTAATAATTAATATTAAAATAAATCATAGAGTTAAAATATAAAGACCATGTCGACATCCCCTAGGAAGACATGTCGACATGTAACGTTTTTATCCTTTTAAAAAAAATTCCCACCAAATTTCAAAAATTCAGTTATATATTCTTCTCTATTTCGAATTCTTATTCATTCTCTCTGTTTTCTCTTCATTTTCTATTCTGAAATATATAAAATAATGGCATCTTCCTCTAAATCAAACATAAAATCAACTTTCTTATTCCCATCTCCTACTTCTGGTCCATTCCAATGCACTACTCTCGCACGTATAACTAAATTGGAGGAGTCTATGAAGGATACTCTTCAGATGTTGACTGAAATTCAAGTGACTCAACTTCGTATGGCGAAAGAGCAAGAGAGGCAAGGCAAGATTCTTAGGAATTTACAAAAATTCCTAATGGATAACCAGGCCAACCCTATCTTGATCGATGAAGACTCTTCACTCAATCAAGAACATGAGGTCAGCGGCGAAGAAGAAGAAGAACCAATGGAAGAAGCACACGAGGAGGATAATGACCAAGTAGTATGCGCTGGAGAAGTGTGTTTCGACAAAAATGGGAATCTTGTTGAACAACATGGAAATTTCTGTTTCCACTATTCAAACTGTTCAATTCATAAATCTCCTATGTTCAGAAACACACATTAGTTTCTTTCTCTTTCTTTCCGTTGTTATTTGTGTTTATATGTTTTTCAAACGCAAATGTAAATACAACCATACTCGTAATAAATAAACTCGTGTTCTTATGTGTTAGTATTATTGTGAATTCTTAGTTAGGATAGTTAATAGTTTAGGATTATAGTTTAGTTAAGTATTGATTATGTATGATAACACTATCATTATAATCACAAGTAATGTAGTCTTAGTTTCAGGGGGAGTTATATAGAGTTATATGGTTTTTGTTGATGACAAAGGGGGAGAAGTATAAAATATGATAGTTAGGCATAGATTAAGGCGGGGTTATTAGAAGTATTAGGATAGAAGTGATATTTTATAAACAAAGGTTGTCATCATCAAAAAGGGGGAGATTGTTAGTCCATGAGATGATGGTTTTGATGACAAAAACCTTAGAATAGATTATAAAATATAAATACCAACATTACAAGTTTAGATATATATGTATATGCAGGATCTAACCATGCATGTATCAAGAATGAAGACTGTACAGTATAGAGATTCAAGATATAGAGATAGAAGACTCATGAGTATCAAGAATTTCAAGAGTTCAAGTTTCCAAGATAAGTTATATAGTTAGGAATATTGTTAAAACTCATAGAAAGGCACTGACATCTTAATATCTATTTTATTTGTGGAATGGAATCCACTTCGTGCTCGTTAAAGGGATGGAACCTACGAAAATCCAGTGGGACATTGTTTTGTATCCACTAATTTTAATTCAAATGATTTTACAAAATTATCTTGTTTTCAAAATGATTTCAAAACTTTCCTTTTAAAAGATTCAAAACTCTCTATCCTGATTTTAAATAATTTTAGCCTAAAAAACATCTTTAATTTCAAAGTCAAAATTACTCCTGATTTTAAACTATCTTTTCAAATAATATATTTAACTTTTAAATTATTTATACTTTGATTTAAATTATAGTTAAATAATATGTATATATTGGTCTGTATATTTACTTATGTATTTTAACTATAGTTAAGTATATTTATAAAGTTTAAAATAATTTTAATATAAGATAGAGGTTATTTTCAAAGAAAATCAAAACAACAAAAATCTCTTTGGGATGTCGACATACCCAAGTACCCCATGTCGACATAGTGTCAGTTGGTTTCAAAATTCAAATTTCAAAAGAAGTGTCTATTCGCCATAACTCTTCACGAATGGTCATGGTTGTTGCTCTTATATAAATAGGGGTCAGTTTCAACGAATTTTCAATCACTTCTTTTTGGTTTTCACTCCTTTTCTTCTTCCACATTTCTTAATACAAAATCATACCATTACTCTGCCGAAATCAACATCGAATCATACTCGATTGCTTCTAGTGTGATTCTCCATCACTATCTCTACAAGATCCAAGTGCTAATCTGAGTTATAGACTTTTTGTAATCAATCGAGCGAGAGAAGGTGTGATTGTAGCCTTGGAAATCAATCAAAAGGGAAAAGGTGTGATTGTAGCCCTGGAAATCAATTGGGTGAACTTGTTGCCCCGGAAATCAAGTATCTCTACCTAGAGGATTGTTATTCT
Organism: Allium fistulosum; assembly: GCA_030737815.1. Classification (NCBI taxonomy): domain Eukaryota; kingdom Viridiplantae; phylum Streptophyta; class Magnoliopsida; order Asparagales; family Amaryllidaceae; genus Allium; species Allium fistulosum. The sequence goes on from CM060906.1 coordinate 1,026,757,912, forward strand.
GGAGGGTGTACCTCGTAGCCTTGAAACCGAGGGTTGTAATTGTTGAATTGGTTTTGAAAGGAAATTCGTACTTAGTTGTGCGGGACTGGATCTAGGGTAACTCCGAACCAGTATAAAATCCGGTGTGTTCTTTCCTTTACTGCTTTTACTTTATATTTACATCTGTGTTTGATTCTGTGTTCATATCTGTGTCTGATTAGTGCATACATTTTTAACAAATTAAGATAAACTTAAAAAGATTAACAAATTTCTTAAAACACTATTCACCCCCCCCCCCCTCTAGTGTTAATTCTAGCCTTAAGATCCCTAATCCGCATTTCTCACAGGCAGAGCGTACTTCCGTATTTGGATTACTATTTCCGCTGTGTAAGGACAGATAATAAGATGTCCAATGTGATGAATGATTGATGTACTCTGATGATTGTAAGTATATATAACAGTACATATTTCTTGTATTTAAAAGCTGTTATTCTATATTATATTTTGTTCCGCTGTGATTGTGAGATTCTGATGTTGTTTTTCTTCTTCTTCTTCTACCTCTTTCTTCTTTAACCCAAAGACTTGTACTTTTGTTCCACTTTGAGCTGAATTGTTGTGGAATTTTGCCAGCTCAAAGGGGTACGGATTTGCGGGCCTTTACAGATATAAAACCCTAAAATCTAAAGCGTACACTCAGTCTATGAACATTGAATTAATATGTTTTCTTCTGCGTTTGTTTTTATTTCAAATTGATTCTCCAACAATCTTTTCCTTAATCACTTTCCCCATCTCACTCGCAATCTATGGAAACATATATTTTTAAATGTGACGTTTCTTTTAAATAAGATTCCCCTATTAATCACCTAATTAATAGATTTTATATATACCTAGAATTAATTTAATATCCAATTAATCCCTGCATGCACTGTGATTTCTTACCAAATTAATATGCCAATCAACACCATATAAATTCGTCATATATATGCATATTAATTTATTTTATTCCCATAATTATTGCATGCATATATTCTACAATTGAATTTTGAATCACAATTTTAATTATATATGTTACCATAAGTCTCCATGTTTATTAATTGACAATTGATTACTTGCATAAATTACTCTTCCTCCATTTTATTCTCTTACACTAACATATATGTTTCTAATCATATCAATTAGTTGCTACAATACATGTTCCCTTTCTTGTCAGTTCCTGTCAATTAATCACCTCTACTAATTAATTGAATATTAATTTCCCTTTTAAACAAACACTGTCAATTAATCTTCCCTATTAATTGATTTTATATAATTTCTCTCTCTAATTTATTTGTTACACAAATATATATGTATTCCAAATAATATTAATTAGTTGCCCCATTTACAAACATTTCTTTGTTTTAAAATTTCAAACGTATATAACTTAAATTATATTATTTGCATATATAATTGTAATTTAACGCGGGGTGTTACATGGATGATGAGAAACAAGCCTTGATATTGATGAGTTCTTTACTTAAAAGTTAGAAAATACTTTGTGGCTAGATTGAACAACTCAAATTCAGATAGAGTTTTTTCAATGGGATCGGTGGTTGGTAGCCTGCTTAATGAGGAGATATGGAGGTTGAATCTAAGGGAAAAAGAGTTTAATTAAGAAAAGGAAAATTTGTGCATCTTGCAAGGAGGGTTAACCGTCCAAATATGGAATGACGATCAAGTAGATCAAACATTGAGAGGGATTTCATCTGTTATTACTGTGAAAAACCTAGTAACCAACTGAAATTTTACGACAAGCTTAAAAGGGATAAGGAGAGGAAGAAGGCATTGGAAGAAGACCAAAAGGACAAAAAGATAATAGCGATGGTGAGTGCATTTTGATCAGGCATTTGATTACAACGCCCTATGTATGGATAAAAGGTAAAGGTTGGGTTCTTGACTCGGTGCTTGTTTCCGATATGAAATCAAGAGAAAGCATTTATTGATTAAGAAAATCCGGATGCTAGGATAGAATCTGTTAATGTTAGAGATCTGCATGTTACGAGCATAGGTACAGTTAACGACATACCAACGTCATGTCTACAATAATTTAACACTTTTCAAACATTTACCTATGACTTGCCGATGCTAGTTCCTCAACGCCATGATGACATCACATATTTACCGACGCATACCCTATAACTTTTCACTCATCTTTAAATTTCATAAAATGAAATTTGCTGATGTCATTTTGATGACATGCCAGTGCCAACCTAGATATGTTTTTGTAGATTTATGTTGCATTTGGCTCACTCCAACATAAACCATAACATAATATCATTTTAGTGAAACTGATTGTTCCAAATAGGTAATATTATCCATATATATTGTCACAGGCAATAATATATCATCATAGAAAAATATTGAAATGTCATCTTGTCAGGATCGAACATGGTGAAATATAAACAGGATAATCAATAGTAAATGCAGCAGAAATTATAAAAGATCACACAGTCAATTTTATATTTGTTCGGATATCATCTTACGTCCATTACCAAAGCTAACTATTTCAAATACTATCTCTTCACTATGAGGAATATGTTTACAACTGCTTGAACAATTGAATAGGACTTCAACTCCTTGCTTGAAAATCACTAATAGGATTTCAACTCCTTTTATAAAGGAAGTATTTCACAATAGACTATGTCTTTAATAGACTAATGTCAACCTTGAAGTACAATTTCCTATTATCCTCACAAATAAGGGAGACTAAATGTGCAGGGGTAGGATTGTTTATGACTATATTATAATTAGGGGGAACGGTGGAACACTGGTCTAGAGATTTCTTATGGAAGAGATTTAGGAATTGGAAAGTGGTAAGCAATATGAGAGAAAAATGGTAGCATAGAATGGAAATTCATGTGTTGGTTGCTTTGAGAATGAAAGGGGCTTTATATAAGAGTGTTTGGATGCTTAAAAAAATCACAATCATTGAAGAAAATGTTCCAGAAGAGATGTAAGAAGAAGGAATTCGCAACCTTTCGGCTTTGTGCCTAAATGTCATTTCAGCACTGTAACCGATCGCCTGCTTCTTTTGGGGCCAGTCAGCCGATAACATGATTCTAAAAAAATTACTGGAATTGTATATATATGTTAGGAAGCTTATAACAACCCTGGTTTGGAGATTACCTGTCAATATTGAATTATAATGATAATTATAATTTAATATTGTGATTTAAATTAAAATTGGAGAAATTAAATTGTTTATTTGTAATAAACAATGAATTTTGAAATTCAAAATAAGAAAATGAAATTCCAAGCTTTATTTTAGTTTGTTTGGAGTGATAATAAATGGAATATGGGCTTTAAATAATGAAAATGATTTTATTTTAGAGAAAATGCAATAATTATATTAATTATTACCTATTTGCTTCTTTTAATAATTTTTAAAAGAAGTATGTAATTTTTTAAAGGTAGTTTATTGAAATAAAAGGTGGAAATTGGGTTAAAAATAAGTTTTGTCTATAAATAATGTTTTGAAATGGTTTGAAATATTTTTCTAAGTGATAAAATAAATTTTGTGGAATTTTAGGAGTTAAAAACATGGTTTTATTCATTTATTTGAGTAAATAGTGCATTTTTGTTAAATAAAGGAATATAATAATAAAAATATTTGAAAAATACAAATTAATCTTTTTATATGATAGAAAATGTTTTATTTTGTATGTAAACAAGTTTTCATATTTTTCTTATGCGTAAATATGGAGAACATGCATTTTGTTTGTATATATGTGATATATGCACATATATTGTTAAGTGCTGATTAATTAAACCTTAGGCCAATTTATTTTCTTTTATTATTAAACCCATTTGGCCCATTATCCCTTAACCTGGTAAGAAAGTGAGAAAACTAATTAGCAGTACGTTCATTTTTCTCAACTCGTCTTCCTCTTGCACCGGTAAACAAGAAAAATAGAAAACTCTTCCTCCAAATTGCAAAATCCAACCAATTTCTCAATTAAAATTCACCAAATTAAAGTATTTTTGTAATCTAAAGATAAATTAAAGGTAATCAACTCCAAATCACCCAATTACATCAAATAATTTCTTGTTACAGTGAATGTTTTTCTAATTTACTGTTTGTTTGTTCTTGCATGCATTGTTTACCTCCTCTACAGGTTCTTAGAGGTCTATATTCAAGCCAAAGCTTCCAACTTGCAGCCAAAATCTGAGCTTTTGCATTCATACAACAAGGTGAGTTGAAATACTCACATAATTTAGCTGAGCCAAGCTAAAAAAAATTGCAAAAGCAATCAAAAATTTAGGTTTATCGATAAATTTGTAGTTTTTTATTTGAAAGCTGTTTCATATTGCCTCTTTGAATGTCTATAACTTTTGATTTCGGCAACGAAATGCTGCCGGATTTTCTTCTATTGATAGTTCATGTGTTGTAGTATATTTGCAAAATTTCATAGCAAAACTCTTTCGTTTGATACTTGAAAACCTCGCTGCAAAATCAATGCACAGCCTGGAAAATACTTGTACACATTTCGTTTTTTTACTGCAAACATGGCCTGAGTCCATGTTTGAGATGGCATATCTCTTTCGTTTATTGCTCGAATTGCAAGATTTTTTTTTTTGAAAGCTAGAGTTTTCTACTATAAGCATACAAAATTTCAGGTCATTTTGACTTATATAGCTTGTAGAAATATGCTGCCGAACTTTGATCCGGAGCATGTTTTTGCCCAGAGTTTTACAGTGAAAACACTGCCTGGGTTCAACTTTGAGACATCATAACTTTCTCATAATTTATCTAAATTGTATGATTCTTTTTTTGTTTGAAATATAATGTTTTCTACTATTTGCATACTAATTTTGAGCTCAATCTGATGCTGGTTAGTCCTCTGTTTTATGCCTGAAAGTTGAATCCAGAATGGATTTTCAGGCCTTGGCACATTCTTGTTGAACTGTTACAAACATGGTCAGAGTCCATGTTTGAGACAGTGTAACATTTTCATTTTCTAATGGAATTCATTGATTTTTTGTTGTTTGAAAGATGAAGTTTTCTACTTTGTGCACACCAATTTTTAGTTCAATCAAAGGTCGTTTGGCCACTTGTTCTATATCTAAAAGTTGAACCCAGAGAAGATTTCAGACCTGGGAATTATTTTGCCGAAGCGTTTTTATGTTCTTTTTCCATTCGACTTTTGACTTTTACTTCATGTTTTTGTCATATTTATGAAATTTTTTGAGGGCTATGATGCCTCTCAATAGGCTAGCCAAGTTTTGATGAATTTGAAATTCAAATTTGAATTGAATTGAATTTGAATGACAATTTTGAGTGATTTCTTTGATTTTGAGCACAGATTTTTACAAACAATTTTGAAATAATTTTGAAAATAAATTGGCAGTTGAAATAATTATTATGTAATATTTTTAAATTATTTTAAGCTATAAAATCTATTTATTCTCTATAATAAGGGAATTTTCAAATATTATCTTCAAAGTTGATTTTGGAAAATGGTTTTAAAAGCTTGTTTTCTCAAATAAATTATTTTATATATAAAATACATGTTTTTGTACTATTCGAACGAATGAGAAGGAGAATTAAACGATTTGGTAAAACACTTGGTATGGGACACGTGCGTTTATCTTATCGGTTAATTCCTGACTTGTCTGTTTGATCGTTTTGACCTTCGGGTCGAGTTTACCGATGAGATGAGGTAAACTTTTTACTGCTTTGAGTGTGAAATTTACTGGCAGTTAGTAAACCATTTAGTACGAACGTGTGGTATGGGACGCACGTTAACACTATTCGAGTTCCTATTCGAGAGTTTGTGACACATTTGCCATTGCGGCGTGCCAGTACTGGACCTTCGGGTCATTGCCATTGCGGCGTATTTTCCTTCAAGACGTTTTCCTTTGCGACGTATTTGCCATTGCGGTGTATTTTCCATTGTGGCGTATTTTTCATTGTGACGTTTTACCTTTGGGCGAGGTACCTATTTGAGATAACAGTACTTGGCAAGGCTTCGGCCACATGCACGTGCAAACACTTTTGAGATGGTTTCTTTGACTATTTTCCCTAGTGTATCGCCCCTTTCTGGAATTGGTCCTTTGAACCATTCGATATACCTTTGTGGCGATTACCATTTGGGAATTTGAACTCTTGGAAGTTCTATTTTTGAGATTTGAATTTCCTACACTGGCGTTATATGAGATTTTCCTTTTGGCGTTTACTTGAGATTTTATTCTCCTCTTTGGAGATATATTTGCCTTATGGCGTGTTTGAGATGGGATCTCTTTATGCATGTTTTGGGTTTGCCAAGATGGCGGGTTTAGGTTTTTCCCTAAACCATATTTGATGTTTTATGAATGCCGATGATATGAGGCTCGCTACTTCTAGCGTTTTATGGGTTATTTTATCTCTTTTGAGATTATATGTTTGTGTAGTGATACCATATTATCACTTGATGTAATCATACACTTTAGTTGTCCCTTATCACTCGAGAGTATTATCACATTATCCTTATGCTCATATTATCGCTTATCTTTGTTAACTGATTTGTTTAGCTAGACTGACCCGTGTATTTTATACTCGGGTCAGACCGAGGTGTTTCAGGTTAGGTACATTTGGACTTAGCATATTCTGCTTCCGCATGGACTCTATTCTGCTAGCTCTTTTTGTTATAGCTTTTTGTGTAGTCCTTTTTGGTTTGCTACTCTGATATGTATATTCTTTTGACTCGTGTTTGTATTGTGGTTGTCATACCACATATGTGATGTATCATTTTGTATACTTTGTGATGTATCTATATATGTGTGTATATATGGGATTATCTGCTGTTCTGTGATGTGTTTTGCATTTGAGTTGTTGTATTTTGTTCTGATAGATCCTATAGCCACCTATGGCTTAGTATTAAGTATTTATTGGATATTTCGATCCACTTGTGATAGAAAATATATATATATATATATATATATATGCATTTGTTGACGTATTCAATAGATATTTAAGACAAGGCTATAGATGGTTGCCCCTATCCAGCCCTATTCTCTACATTAGCAGACAGTATTACCTAGTAACACTCTTTGTTAATGTGGGTCTCGGGGTGGGGCGTTACAGCTTGATATCAAAGCTGAGTTTAGAACAAAATATGATAAATACAGAACATAAACAGATATTACGATACATCAAAGTGTAATACAAATGTTACGAATCCTTGAATCATCGGGCCTTTGTTCTTTTCGTGTCCTTTGGGGTAGATAGAACTTTGGGAATACGTCTAGGAATGCATTTTAATTCTGTAGTACTCCATAATTAATGACATCTACCATGTGAATAATCTTTATCTTATCTTAACTTTCACCTAATGGCTGGAAGAGGCAGAGGACGATGCTCGGATGTTGGGAAATCCAGCGGCTCGCATCTGGACGGCGTTTATATGTCTGCCGATCAGTTTATGGAGTTATTTATGAGCATTCAGCCTCCAGCTCCTACTCGAGTTTCTCCTCCATGCAAGTCTGCCTTTGCGCGCTTGTCCAGTGATTTCTCTCATCTTGGAGGAAAGTCGTTCAAAGGCTCCGAGTACGTTCTTGAGGTCCAAGCTTGGATTCGTACATGTGAGCGCATCTTCTCTCGCATGGATCTTTCTGATCATGATAGAGTTCTTGTAGCATCTAGCCTATTACAAGAGCATGCCCTTGATTGGTACGGGCTTCTCATAGCCGAGCTCAATGAGTCTACTCTTTCTTGGACTCAGTTTCGGGAACGATTCGAGCTCAAATTCATTCCTGAATCTGAGAAAGCTTTATTGGCCCGTCGCTTCCTTGAGTTGAAGCAAGGGAAGTCCTCCATCTCTGAGTATGTTTCATCATTTGAGGCCTTATCTAAGTATGGTCTTGAATACATTAGCCCCTCTTATAAGAAGAATCTGAAGTTTGTCTCTAGTCTTAAGAAGTATTTGAAGAAGTCTTTGATGCTCCAGCTCAAGCTTTCTTTCGAGGAGTTGGTTGACTCGGCGCTTCATCTCGAAGCCGTCGAGAAGGAGTGCGATAGTGGTGATGAGGTTGAGGTTCGCAGGAACCCCAATAAGAAGAAGTTCCCATTTCATAAGCCAAAGTTTTTCCCTTCCAAGAAGAAGAAGCCTGTTGGATCTAGTCCTAGTTTCAAGCCTAGTGGAGCACCTCCTACTCGGAAGGGGTGTTTCAATTATGTTTCTCCTGACCATATGGTTCGAGATTGTCCTAAGCCTCTCTTCTACCGCTATTGCAAGAAGGAAGGCCATCGTATTTCCCCTTGTCCTATTGCTCCGAATAATTCTAAATCTGGCAAGCTGAATGTAGTGGATGCTTCTTGAGGTTCTTCTCAGCGCAGAGGTACTTCTCCTTCTATTCTTGAAGGTTCATTGTTGTTTCGTGATCGTTCTTTTCGAGTCCTCTTTCATACGGGTGCATCGCATTCATTCATATCGAAGAAGCTCGTCGATGATTTGTCTTTGGATGTTTCTTGTATGGTTACTTCATTGAGAATTGTGAATCCTATCGGGGGATCCGCAACCCTTAGCATGCTTTGTGATGATGTTGAGATTGTTTTATGCGGCTTTTCTTTTCGTGCGAATCTGCACGTTATTTCCTATTTGGGATTTGATATAATTTTGGGTATGGACTGGCTAGTGCGATACGATGCGAGGATTATTTGTTTTGAGAGAATTTTATATCTTCGACATCCAGATTCGTCTACTCAGCTATCACTTGTTCTTTAGAATGTGGATAATTCCGAAGCATCTTTATTTTTTCTCGACTCATGAGATGATGATGATATATCTCGTATTCCTATTGTTTGTGATTTCTCCGATGTATTTGAGCCTGTTTCGGGTTTTCCACCCAAGTGGGCGATTGAGTTCCACATTGATCTCATTCCAGGCGTGCAGCCAGTTATTCGTCCTCCCACGAGGATGCCTACAAAGGAAAATGAGGAACTCAAGAAGCAGCTTTAAGAGCTTGAGTCCAAGAAGTTGATTCATTCTATTTTTTCACCGTGGGGTGCCGCATTCGTCTTCGTGAAGAAGTTCAATGGAACTCTTAAGCTTTGCATCGACTATCGCAAGCTTAACGAGTTGACCATCAAGAATAGATATCCATTACCTAGGATCGACGATATGTTTGATCAATTGAGTGGCGCTAAGGTCTTCTCTCAACTCGACCTTGCCACTGGTTTTCATCAGCTTTGAGTCACGGAAGATAGCATACCTCTTACAGCTTTCCGCACTCGATATGGATCTTACGAGTGGCTCGTTATGCCATTCGGTTTGACGAATGCTCCTGCTTTCTTTGTTGATCTTATGAATCGAGTATTCCGGCAATATCTTGATAAGTTCGTCCTTGTGTTCATCGACGACATCCTTATTTATTCAAAGTCTGAAGCCGAGCGTGCTAATCACTTGAGAATTGTCTTGAGTGCTCTTCATCACCATCAGCTTAAAGCCAAATTCTCCAAGTGCCATGTAACGACCTGCCTTTTTGGACGTTTTAAGCAGACACACATGCCAAACTCAAACCATTCAAAAGGGCAGATTGTTATTGGGTAAATAAAAAAAGAGAAAGAAATAAAACAATTACAGAATCTTACAGCGGAATGAAAAAATATAATAATCAAATAACAGTTCATGAAGCTGTTTTACAAATAAATTTGATCATACTTATACAATACAGAATCAGAGTTACAGACAACAATAATAAATAAATAAATGCAGCGGAACAACATATGCAGTGGAATAGATATAATAATAATATATTTCTTCGTCTTCGTCCTCCAGAAATAAGGTCTTCAATCCCTGAAATGCTCAGGCTGACCCGAGCGAATTGAAAAGACAAAACACTCGAGTCATAACTAAAAAATCTTATGTAAGTTAAATCAACAGTAAATAAATATGAGTGTAAACGGCGTCGGAGATGTTTACGGGTTTTGACATCTCCTATCCAGTGTCTAACGTGAGTGCAATAACTTAAGAGATGTTCGGGGTTCACATCTCCTAAGGATCCGTTAAACTATCTACTATGTAGTACAATACGCTATTATAATAATGTCTACAATAAAGTAAAGTATTAAAATAGCGTTAAGGCGTTACCCATATCCCCCTTAACACATTTTTATATATTCCCATAGTCTATACAGTACCGTAATTCCTCCGTAAACTGGAGGGCTATCAGAGGGCACTCCATATGTATGGTACAAAACAAACTCGTAGAAGGCACTCTAGGGCATGTGAACACGGCACACGAGGAAATGCCAGGGTAGATATACCATTTGCGTATCCGGACTGGTGGTGACGCATAGCAGCTACTACCGCCCACCTCGGACACACTCCCATATCAAAAATCAAGGGGTGGCCACCAAACAATCACAAAAATCAGATTATAGTATCGAAGGAATGTCCCCGATAGGAGGAATGACCTCACTTGGCCCGACATGGCTCTTGATTTTAGTCACATCTAAGCTGACTCACGGGAGTCAGGGTCACGTCATACCATAGAGAATCGTCGCCAAACCATCCTACTTCATTTTTGGAATCTTCACCCCGTACACATTTGTTAAAGTGATTTTCGGTATTGGCAGAGAGTATGACAATATTTGATCCCGGTCTCTTTAACAACCAATCGCTTATTACACAACGGATGGTTCTTTTACATTTCCAAAAGTCAATTCATAGTTTATATCAAAATATCATATTCTCAAATCATATCACTTTCATATCGTATTCACTTTCAAATCATATTCACTTTACGAAATCACAATTCTTTCAAAAATTGTATTTCCAAATTAGATTAAATCCTCATTTCAAAATCAGCATATTAAATCAATTTTTCCATTTAAGTCCCAACTTAAATTATAACATCATTTAGCAGTATTCGCTTTAAACCAGTGAATTTGAATATAACACTTCCCTTTTGCTTAGTCTGAAATTTAGAAAATGGTTTAAATAGTTATAAATAGTTAAATACTCTAAAATAGTTTAATATAGATAAAAATTATTTTTCTTGATTCAAGATAGTTAAATAGATTTTAAAATAAATTAAATATAAGTAAAATAGATTAAATAGCTTTAAAATAGATTAATTAGATTTAAAATAAGTTAAATGGGTTAATTAGTTTTAAAATAAATTAAATAGTTTAAAATGGGTTAAAATGATTTAATATAGTTATATAGGTTAAAATAGTTTAATAATTTAAAAATCTTAATAATTAGAAATATTTATTTTATTCAACACATCTGAATCAACAAACCTAGATTCAATCTTTCAATTCAACTCACAATGAAATCTTTAAACTTTACATTACTTCCAAACCATGTTGAAATATCAATTTAAATCACTCGCATTCCAATATATTTCAAAGTTATATTTTCAAACAATTTCAATAACTCAGTTCCGTTTAATTCCATTTATACTTCCAAAAATCAACTTTGAAAATTTCAATTAAATTCCTTTAACAATTCATTTAAACTGATTCCAATAATAATTTAATTTATATAAATCGAATTCTTATTTCACAATATCACTTAACTGGATTCAAAATCAAGGATTTAAAATCATTTAATTTAACCAATCCGGTGTCCGTATATAATTCTCTACCCTAGGGTCAAGTGATACAATATTTATCATTTCAACCCGTAATTTAAAATCTTACGGATATATATCATTTCAAACCGCAATACCGAATTAAATAACATCCATAAAATCACTCGAGTCTATCATTTCAACCCATAACGATTTGTCCAATTCTATAGATCGTTCGGGTATGTATCATATCAACCCATAGGGAACTTGCAATATTATAACAATATAAATACAACATCAATTCATCTAATACAAACAATCAAACATTCATCACAATCATTATCCAAATCAATCAATAAACATCAATAGATAACAGGTTATCATTTACAGGTAATTAAGTGGCAATTTAAATTCAACAATCAATTAAATGACAATTTATTTCAAATAAATTCAAATTAACTGGAATAGCAATTTAAATATACCACAACCACAAATAAATTTCTAATAACATCATAAATTAATTTAACAAACATAAGAAATTTTAGAAGTTATGAGTGGGTTAAAACACTCACCTTTTTGAATTTAAATCGAATTTAAATCCAATTTAAACCCAAAATTCAAACAGTCTCAGAATTCATCCAAACCAGCATCAAAATGTCCGGAATTTCAATACGATCCCAACGGATCAAACCGCGCGTAAATCCGACCTCGTATGTGAAAGTTATTCGAGTTAGAAGATTTACGATTTTAAATTACAAAACAAATAAAATAATAAATCGAAATTAACACGTCACTAATCCCTATCACGCAAACCTCCTTCCAGTCGATCACGTTCGAACACATAGTGAACCAAGCACGGCCCCTTCCAACCTTTGACCGCTTGCGCCTTCCACCTACGGCCACCATCGACCAAGCCACCAGCTCCGTTCGCCACCCCATCGAAGGTCGCCCCTATAGCCGAAGACCGGACCCTCCTTAAGGCCGCCGCTGCCACCACTAGTTAGGGTTTTCGAAACCCTAACAGTCAATTTTAGGCCGCCACAAGTGGAGATAGCCCCTGATTCCACCACCATTCGACTCCCTGCGACGACTACTCCAAAACCCATATCTTGATTTCGCTAATCAAGTCCAAAATCGAAAACCCCCAATTCGACGTTAGGGTTCGCGAATTGCGAGCTTTGACCGAGCTTTCAGATTGATTTGAGCACCAATTGCAGAAACAGACACCAAACGCAGATTCATATCGTCGAGATCTTCGATTTTATATTTTTTTCGAATTTTTTTGAGGAGTTTGATTTTTCAGTTTGATTTTGATTTGCAATTAGAATTTCGAATTAGTTTTTGGATTGTCTGCCATTGGAAAGAGAGGAGCAGATGGAATTGTACGTACAAACAAATGAAAATAAGAAGGAGCTAGGGTTTATAACAGGCTATTTATAGGTAGGTCAGAAATAGAAATGAATGGATTAGATCGTTTTGGGTTAGAACGATAAACGACCCGAAAAGCCCGTTCTGACTCCGGAACGAAAATCGTTCACCCTATATCTCAAAATAGATGTTTTCAATATTTTTAAACTCAATGGATCAGGTTTCAAGTCCTAATTCCATCGTATGAAGAATTTATGTTAAAATTAGCTTAATTCAAATTGATTTTAATTAAATTGATCTCTAGGTGTTTCGAGTCCGTACGATCAAACGACCAGTCCAATCGCTAGGAAACTTGAAATCCTACAATAATTCACTATTACGGATCCGATGAAACTGGTTCCGTTGAAATCCGAATCAGTGGCCAAAATGGCTATTTTCACATTAATTAGATAAATTAGTATTAAATTAATTAAATCAAATTTTCAATTTCAATTCTATAATTAACAAATTTTATCATTTTTAATTTCTTAAACAATTACAATACTTTAAACAATTTAGATATCAATTTAAAGTTAATTAATTTACTAATTACAGTGCTTAATTCCAATTCCAAAAAAATTCAGTAATTATAAATTAAGTTCCCAATAATTCCATTTATTTGATTTTTAATCTTGTTATTAAATCAATTATCATAAGTTATCATCTTATGGATATAATTATCATGTTTTGTGTCTTATTACACTAATATTTTCCAATTTCATCTTTATTTGTATTAACTATTATATTTCAATTATATTGGAATTTTGCCAATTTTACACATTAATTAAAATTTAAAAATCCCAATTAATTATTTCCTCTTGGTTTCATTATTTTATTAATCAATTGTTACCTTATGAATAAAATTAACATTTCTATTCATTTTGTTACATTCACAAATTTCAGTTATTGTCTTAATCTCATTAATGTAACCTTAAATTTCATTTAATTTAAACTGATTTCCCTTTTATATTTAATAGACTAAATAAACATGTAATACATAATAATTGTTACCCTTTAACTTTTAATCAGACCTGTAAGGGTTTATTATTTACAATCAACTATTATAATTACTTACATAATGTTGATTTTATTCAATTACCATTTATTATACTATTTCATTAATTAATCCATATTTATTTTTGTTTTCATATATTCAATTTATAACCAAGCATAACATGTACATTATTTCCATTGATTGGGATTTCATTCAAATTGTTAATAATTAGCTTTAATTTACATTGTTACATTTCATTTTAGTATTAATTTCATAAATAAATTACAAATTTTCTATTTCTTTCAATATTAAATTACCAAAATCTTATTAAATTAACAAATTTAAATTATCAAAAATTACAGGTCGTTACACTCTCCCCCACTCAAAACTTTTCATCTTCGAAAAGGAAAAAGAAGGGAAAAGAAGAAATTAAGCAAATCAATATATCTTATTCAAAATATTAACTTTTAACAAACAATTAATTTACATAATTAAATAATTTCAATAAAATATATCAATTTATAACAATTAAATCCTTTTATACTCAAGTTAACAAAAATTTGGAAAAACATTTCATAAAATTTCTAAGTCCAAAATTTTCAGAAAATTTCGGCAGAGTCTCCTATGTACGGAGATTCTGGGAGAAATAATAATATAAATAAAACAATATATATCACATAATTTTTAAAATAATATATCCCAACAACGGGAAAATATATATAATACCGCTAGAATACCGTAATCCGAGAACGTACCTATTTGTCGGGTAAATAACGCTTATTTCCATAACCTATATTTCACTTATATAATCCAAAGGAGTTAATAATTATATAAGAGAAATATTATGAGTTGTTCCAACTATTAACAAACAAATCAACATAATGCCACAACAATCACTTGCAAATAAAACATACAACCATCATAAGGAATCAAAGTAATTAACCATTTATCCATATCAAGCAAAACAAATGGTTCTATTCTATAAAGACTCGATATAGACTCTATAAAAGTCCATACTCTATTTGTAGCACTTTAATCTACCTTCATGTGTATCTTCAACAATCCTATGCTCCAATAGATTTGTAAATTCCTGTTATCGATTTTGAAAACTCATTAACTCCTTTATAGCCACCTTCAATCCACTATGGATTTTTGTACATGTATATAGACATTTGTTCATGTATATCTTATATTTATAACTCTATACCTCACCGCTTGATGTTATAGCTACTTATTAATCTATTAAAAAACTTGATAAACTCATTAGTAGCATTGTTATATGGTTGTTATCATCAAAATGCTGAAATCATGTTTCAAACATTCCCTATTTTCTTGATGATGACAATGATATGACAAATCAAGACATAAAATTTAATTACTGCCCCTTGGTATATGCTCTCCGTATATCAATGTAGTCCAACTATCAATATGTCCAATTTTTCGTTCCTTTTATCGTCAAAAAAATTGCGGAAATATAGTATTTTGCTAAATATCGAACGTTTAAAATATTTTAACTTCTTATCCTAATAATGCCTTTAATATACTGTTATCTTCTAAATTCATAAGTATCTAACATTATTTTCCAAAATTAAAGCTTAATGGTACCCAACTAAAATTTAAAAGACTAGACCAACATTTTATTACCAAGGCTAAATAAAATGAATTAGATTTACCGAATTTGTTGACGTCCCTATCCCATAAAAGCTCAAATTTTCATCAAATGTACGGAACATCCGCGTTTCAATTTTATCTTTTGTCTTTGTTTTCCTTAGATACCTATAAGAAATAATATTTATTTTGGTACTCGCTTCCTAGTTCCTACATTAGAGTCTAGAGTTTAGTCATAGGGTGAGAACCATGCCAAAATAGATATGGTTGTATCTTTAAAAATTAATGAATATAATAAAATAATAAATTTAAAACTAATATATATAGGGTATCATGTATATTTAAATGATTGGCATAAAGTTACCATGCATTCCATTTCAAAGTTTTAGGAAACAATACACAAGACGGTGTGGTTGTACCAATAAAGAAATAATTATCATATTCATTACTTTATAAAAATAATCATTAATATATAACTTTCTATCATTATTACGAACATTGATTGGAACACAAAATTAAATATTGTTTTTCATTAATTTAGCACTTGAAATATATTTTTTATCTTTTCTACATGAAATATTAATATGATAATAAATGGTTTTAAAGCCATTTTTAATACTAACACTAATATATTTTCATATAAAAACGCATTTCCATCACTATATTTACTATTAGCCTTAGTAAACGTAAACCACTTTTATTGTTAAAAGCTTTTTAAAATTTGATATGATAAGAGATCAACTATCTTGCCCTTTTAAAATTTATAAATTTTTCGTTAATTTTATCAAATTTTACATTATAGTCACAACTTTTTTTCTCGAAAACCTTATTTTATTTTTCAAAACATCAATATATTTAGTTATTATAAATTATTATTTTTTAAAGCACAATTCTCTTTCCCAAGAGATAAAAGTAGAGAATTTGAATTATTGAAGGAAATTTCAACATCACTTTTCAAACCATTAAGCTTCTTTAAAGAACCAACATTTATTTACAAAGAATTTTTTAAAATTTTCAAGGTAATCCAATATAGAAATAGAATTTTCGAATTTTTTTTAAAAGAATTGTTTTCATCTTCTAAATTTTGTTTCATTTTATAACATATCAATTTCAAGCTCGTCTTGATTTAACTTTTTTAAGTTTTCTTTGTGACTTATAACAATATTTTTAAGTTTCTTATATAAATCATCACAAAACTTATATAGTTGAACGTAAGCAATTTGTTCCTTATTAATGTCCTTTGGAGCCATGCTTTTATCAACAGTAGCAATGTAGCATGTATTCCAATCCTTGTTGCTAGTGTTGCTTAGATTATATTTTCATCTTTTGTTAGACAAGTCCTAGGATGTTGTTACTATCTATAGAACACCGGTCTTTGATGTCACTGAAAAGCCATGTTGGCATGATCAAATTATTAGGACTTTTTAAGGATCCCTACACAATTAGATTTTAGCAAAAAGTGAAGAAAAACCATAGATAAAGAAATTCCTCCAAACAACCTTTATTAATTTCATCAAAAAGATTACAAAAGAAAGCCTTAAAATCGAGAATAAATCTCAATCCTTAAAACCCAAAAAAAAAAAAATTTCCCACACACATCTAATGAGCCATATACATGCCTATTTATAATAGTCTTGACAAAATATCTTCTTTAAAAAGCTATTGAATACTTCCATAAATCTTTTCCATGTAGATAATTCATTGCCTTCTTTAATGCAATAAAATAGACAATTAATCATTCTTCAAAATCTACAAAAGAGACAATAATTTGAGTCACAATTCCACCTAGACTCAAATATCTCCAAAATCTACTCAAAATATGGAATATTGCGTCACCAAAATCTAACAATCTCCACCTTTATATGATATTCCATAAATGTCATTCAAGCTCCGCCTAAAACCTCAAACCTCAAACTCCAAACAATCTTCAATATTATCATGGAAACAAATGTCACCATTCCAAAAATTAACTAACCTCCAAACCACCTAATTATGCATGCACCCCAATTGTACATGCATATCATCGATAAATCAAAACTGTTTGTAATACGACAATGACCACCATGCAGTTTTTGTGGCTTTCTGTTGCTGGCTCCACTTCAATTCAAACAAATTTTCTTCTGCAACACTACTTTGATAAGCCCTCCCATTCTCCACCATTTTCTGAATCAATTTGTATACATTGTTGCTTCCCATTTTTTGCGCATAACACCTCCCTAGCACCTTTTCAAACTCTTGTGACTCTTTGCAGCCTTTTACCTCAACTGTCATACCGAAATAAGATTCTTTGTAATTTTTGGGATGTGCCTAACTCCTGTAAGCTTCACCATCCTTCCTTCATGCATCTTTAATCTAACAAAACTTATGCTGTTAATATCCAAATCTCCCCCATTAGCAGATTCCACCATAGCATCATGCTCTTCATAATTAATAAATGATTCCATTTGATTTCTTATATGGAAACAAGCCCCTGAATCAAGCATGAAATTTTTCTTTTTCTTTTATCCTCACATAGGACATTGTCATTAAATTCCTCACTAAAATGAAGCTCATCATCGCTATTATCTCCCTGTTCATTTTGGTCTTCTTCTAATGTCATCACCATCTCCTCGACTGTTTTAAGCTCATTGCAAAAACTCAGCCGATGACCAGGTTTTACATAGTAATAGCAAATGAAATATCTTTCCATATTTGATCTATTTGATCGCCTTTCTATATTTGGACGATTAACTCTCCTTGTAAGATGGACTGCTTCAATTGGATTTCTACTTTCATTTTCCTCCTTATCCTTTCCTTCCATGAGATTTATCCTCTGCATCTCTTCATTAAGTAGGCTACTGACCACCGAATCCATGAAACAACTCCATCCTGACTTTGAGTTGTTCAATGCAACTACAAGCATTTTTCAACTCTCCAGCGATGAACTCATAAATATCAAGGCTTGTGTCTCATCATCCACCTTATAATTCACCGTCGACAATTGGTTATAATTGCCTGAAAATCATTAAGATGCTCTCCAATTGACCCACCTTCCTTAAGTTTTAGATTCATCAATCTTCTCATAAGAGAAGTCTTATTTGTTGAGGAGTTCTTTACATAAATTCCTTCTAATTTTTTCCAAATTGAATAAACGGATGTTTCATTAGCAACAATATGAAACACTGTATTCTCTAAAAGAACATTGAATAGCCGTCGTAGCCTTCTTATCCAAAGTCTCCTATTTTGCTTCAGATACATTACTAGGTTTCTCCCTTTTGTTCTCCAATGGTTGGTGAAGATCATTGAGATATAGAAAATTCTCCATCTTCGTCTTCCATAACCCTTATTTCTCCCATTAAATTTTTTAACCCTTATATTCTCCATGAACAAACTCTCTACAAAAAATTTATGTAGTATGCTTTGATACCAACTGTTAGGTTTTTTAAGGATCTCTACACAATTAGATTTTAAAAGAGATAAGAAGTGAAGAAAAAACAATAGACAAAGAAATTCCTCTAGACAACCTTTATTAATTTCACTAAAAAGATTACCAAAAAAGCCTTAAAATTGAGAAGAAATTTCAATCCCAAAAAAAAAATACATTTTTTTTCCACACACATCTAATAAACTGTATACATACCTATTTATAATTGTCTTGACAAAATACCTTCTTGAGAAGCTATTGAATACTTTCATAAATCTTTCCCATGTTGATAATTCATTGCCATCTTTAATGCAATAAAAGTGACAATTAATCATTCTCCAAAATATATAAAAGAGGCAATGTATTTGAGTTACAATTCCACCTAGAGTCAAGTATCTCCAAAATCTACTTAAATATGGAATATTGTGTCACCAAAATCTAACACGAACGTGGCCATATGAAAACATATTAATCCACGGTAAATGTAGCAGAAATTATTAAAGATTACAGTTGATTTTATACCCGGTCAAATCCCAATCTATGTCCAGTAAAAGAGCTCCTTTTTAGATTTAAGCTAAGTCAAAATACCCTATCTTCACTTGGAGGAGCAGATTTACAACCGCCTGAATAACTGAACAGGACTTCTACACATTACTTGGAGATCTCCAACATCATTTCAACTTCTTCTTTTACAAAGAAAGTATTTGACAATAGATTATGTCTTGAATACATTGATTTATCAGTCTTGAAATATAATTTCCTATAGCCCTCACAAATGATATAGACTAACCGTGTAACGTCACCCATTTAGAGACCCAAAAATGAATGCCGAAGATGCTGCTAAATAATTTTCATTATATAATTGTCTTTAGATTTTCATTTTAGAATAATAAATTGTTTTCTCATCCAAAGATTATGAAAATTAAAATTTACCTCTGAGTTAATATCATAAACATCATATCTAAAATTCAATTCATTTAAAGGTGATTAACTCAAGTTTCATTCATATATATGTCATTAACTATGTCATTTAACAACTTAAATATGACCAATCTATCATCATAAAACCATGTCTATCATATTTTATACATCAAAAACACATTATATCCAAATCTAGAAAAATTTGGATACAACATAGGGTTAGCATTACTCACCCAATTACAAAGCTTGATCAAAGTTCCCTTATTTCTTTAAAAAAAATGAATTTAACTGCCCTGGATTTGTTTTTCCTCTTATCTTTCTCTTGTTAATGACATCCCAGCTTTGATACGTTTGTTTTGTTTTTGTAAAAATGAGAGAAAGGATAGGGTAATGTGTTTAGTGATATAAGAGTTAATAATTTGGGTTTGGGTTAAAATCTCTCCTTTCATAATCTAACTAATTCCTTAACACCTTGGTATCATATTCCTTCATTCATTTTAATTCTTTTGTGGTAAAAATCAATGAGAATAATTACCCTTAGTTCAACTTAGTTAATCTTTTAAGTGTCCCGCACTTGATTAATCAAATTTCTCTTAGATAATTCCTTTAATAAATCGATTTAATTATTATTTAATAGTAATTATTATTAATTAATCTCATATTCTCGTATTATAGAACTCAAAATAAAGGGTGTTACTGCCTTCCCTTTTTACTAGAACTTTGTCCTCGAAATTTGAATAAGGTAGAGTATTGACCACTGTCGTCAATTCAAAAGAGCATGAGTACAATAATTACACTAGTAGTCTACTAATATAAAATCATCAATCATCGGTAATAATGTATTAGTGCAACTACTGATACATAATTATATCATACCAGAAAATATACTAGTGCCACCACTAGTTCATACAATATACATTTCAAAGCACACGAGTAATATGAATAATGTCTAAAATAACTTAGGGCAGACATTCTAGTCTTATCCTATACCTCCCAGGTACAGTCATTCTAATCGTCACTCCACTAAATGTGAACAAATCTTATAACTTTGTTTCTTAATTCCTTTTTATCACGGCCTATTATTCATTTCGATCGTCGAACATACGTTAGATTTGACTCTACGTATAAGTCCTCAATGGCTCTCAGTTCCACTATTGCACTAGGGTCATACACACATTTCATCAAATGTGAAATATTAAAAACATTATGCACAACCGCTAGACTTCTAGGTAATTTGACTCGATATGCGAGTTTACAAATCCTCTCCATCACATTGGAAATGGACCTACATATCTAGGAGCCTATTTTCCTACTTTCCTAAAGTGTA
The DNA here is from genome assembly GCA_030737815.1 of Allium fistulosum. NCBI lineage: Eukaryota > Viridiplantae > Streptophyta > Magnoliopsida > Asparagales > Amaryllidaceae > Allium > Allium fistulosum. The sequence goes on from CM060906.1 coordinate 1,026,779,083, forward strand.
CAGCATATCGCATCAGTGAAAACTTCACAAACACATGATCGCATACTGCAAACTCTATTTCCATTCACCTTCTATTGGCATAACTCTTCTACCTTGACTGCACAACCTTCATTCTAGCATGAATCAAATCGATCTTCTTAGTGACATCTCTTACCAAATCAGGTCCTAACATGAGTCTATCTCTCATGTCCAACCAACATTACTGGTGACTTACACAGTCTCTCATAAAGTGCCTCAAGTGAGAAATTCCAATACTTGAATGATGATTATTATTATAGACAAAACTCTATATTATTCAAATAGTCTTCCTAAGACCCTCTAAAATCTAGGACATGTGCTCTTATAAAATCTTCTAGAACTCGGTTTACCCTCTCTGTTTGACTTTCCATCAATGGGTAGTAATTCATATTCAAATTCAACTCTGTATCAATAGTACTCCGTAAACCTCTCCAGAACTCAACAACAAATAATGTGTCTCTATCACTAAAAATGCTGCTTGAAATCCTATTTAGTCCTACAATATTCTTCACATGCAGCTTCACTAAGCTATCTGTCATTCTTGTTGTCTTTACCAAGATGAAATAGGCGCTCCTAATCAGTCTATCGAATATTACACATATATTATCATTTCCTACTCTCAACCATAGCAATTCATCTTTAAAATACATAGAAATCAAATCCCACTTTCAATCAGCACTTCAAAGGGTTAAAGTAAACTACTCGACTTTTGATGCTCAACCTTTACTTGCTGACTTGTGAAACATTTATTCACATATTTAATGATATCCCTCTTCATCCTTCCCTAAAAGAATGATAGCTTCATGTCATAATACATCTTCTTCCCTCTAGAATGAATCGTAAACTTAAATCGATGACTCTCCTTTGATCCTTCCTTTGGGACACACAATCTTCATTTCTTTCTAAAGGCGTCCTTTTGAGTCTTTCTCAAATCCTTTTAGATCTTCCATGCCACACCCATCTCTAAATGCAAAAACCTTTTTGCCATCATTGGGTCCTCTCTTGCTTTGTTACAGTTATATCCATAAGTGTTAGACGAACTTTCAAACTTGCCGATGCATCCAGATCTCAACTTGGCTCCTCATTCAGCCTAAAATGCACCCCATATGAGGCTAACGCCTCTAAGGCCTTCTGTTCCATTATCTTGCCAACACTCTGTTCCACTACTTTCTAATTAAATCATCTGCAACCTTATTACCCTTACCTACCATACACTCTATGTCAAAATCATATGTCACCAAGAACCTTAACCATCTATATTGCCTCATAATCAACTACTTCTAAGAGAATAATAGTTAAGTGACCTATGATCCGTGTACAACCCGACCCATTCTCCTAATAGATAATGTCTTCAAATCTTCAACGCGAAAATTACTACTGCTAACTATAAGTTATGGATTGGATAGCTAAATTCATGTTGTCTTAATTGCTGAGATACATAAATGATCACTCTTCCCCTTTGCATCAACACTGCTCTTAATTCTATTCCACAAGCATTGGTATGAACAACCAAATCATGATTCCCTTTAGGTTCAACCAAAACAGGGTCATTCGTCAATAACCCCTTCAGCTTTTGAAATGACCCTTCACACTTATCAATCCATTCAAACTTCTCTTTCTTCCCAGTCAACTTAGTTAAGGTGCTTTGTACATGAGAAATCCTTGATGAATCTACAATAATATCCAGCCAATCCTAAGAAACTTCTCATCTCCATAATTGTCTCAAGTGTCTTCCAATAACTAATGGTTTCTATTTTTTATAAATCCACTGCCATCCATTCTCCAAAACAACATAACCAAGAAACTTAACTTCGTGTTTTCAAATATTACATTTTGAAAGCTTCACCTTCAACTTATGTTGTCCCAAGGTCTCCAACACCAATCTAAGATGGAACTCATGCTCTCACCTATTCTTAGAATACACCAAAATATTATCTATGAAAACCAAAACAAATATATCAAACTAACGACGAAAGATCCGGTTCATAAGATCTATAAAGGTTGCAAAGGGCTGGTTAATCCGAAGGGCATGACTAACCACTCATATGAACCGTATCTGGTTTTGAACATAGTCAAAGGAATACTATTCTCGACTACCCTTCATTATGAAATACCATTGCCAAATCTAGTTGAGCTCTAGCTCCACTCAACTGGTCAAACAAATCGTCTATCCAACGCAATAGATAACAATTCCTTATTGTCAACTCATTAAACTTTCAATGATCGAAACACATCCGAAGTGATCCGTCTGACTTCTTCACAAATACATTGATATTTTCTATGCTAAATTATTCAACCTAATGAAACTTTTACGCTCAAGTTCCACTAGTTGCTTCTTTAACTTATCCATCCCTTTGGGTGGCATTCTACTTGGTGGTCTACTAACATGTTATGCCTTCGGTATCAAATCTGTTTGTATTCAATTGCTCTTCCAGGCAGTGATCCCAATATCCAAACCTCTCTTTTGGGATATCTAACGCTACGATAATATCTTCACCCCCTTTTTGGTTTGTTAAGCGATAATTCTACTGGCTTAATAAATTCTAGCATCATTACTAACTGACCAATCCATATTTAAAATAACCTCATAACCGACAAAGTCAAACATATATGGGTTACAATAAAACAGGTTTTCGCACAAAAAATTCTACGATGGCGCATCTTAATTTGATGGTAGTAAACCCACCGATCGGATTAACCACATACAAATACATAACAAAATAAGTGGTATCTAAACCAAATCTTCTAAAAAGAAAGTGTGCACATCATCAGTATCAAATAGAGTCCTAACTGAAATACTAGAATTCAAAATCATACCTTCAAGAACTACACCTTTTCCTTTCTCCTCAGCAGATAGTCCAGCTGCTAGCCCTTCTAAAACATAAACCTTTGTATTCCTCAGCTATGTACAATCTCTCTTCTTATGACTAGGCCTGTTGCAGTTAACGCATATGGTCTTCCGCTTATTCTCCGGCATAGTACACTTAATCGAATAGTGAAGCTTCTACCCATATTTGAAGTAAGTAACATCAGCCACGCTGATCTTCTGAGCTCCTACCCATAATAATTTATTTCCTCCTTTATATTGGTTCTTATTCCCTTATTGATATGGGCTGAACTCTACTTCTACCCGCTTTTGGGTCTAACATCAGCTCTTCGCTCTCTTAATACAAATGGTCATACCTCCAAGCCATCTTTACCACTAACTCAAAGGGAGATAAGAAATTAGCCATCATTTTATGGTTCAATCCCTTCCTAAAACCTTCTACGAACTTTTAATTCTTCATCGGCGGAGTCTGAATTATCCCCCACCATATTTCGACAAAAATTAAAGCATTGGATGTATTCTTCCAATAACATATCATCATGCTTGTATTTTAGAAACTCTTGACAAAAGGAACTCTTATGCGATTTAAGAATAAATCGAGCCTTAAATCGCTCCTTAAATTGATCTTAGGTAATCTCCTCATCCGGAATCTCTATTGTCAATGCCTTCTACCTGTCTAAATCATCTTCTTGAAGTTATCGAGAAGTCAATCTCATCTCTTAAGCATTATTATAATCCATGTCTTTGATACGTTCACACACCTTTAACCAATTCAGGACTTTTAACACCGATTATTTCCCAAGAAATAATTTTCCTTCATATTTCTTTTAGTTTTAGTTCATTTTAGAAAGTCCCCCTAACCGTTGGTGTCGGCTCAACAACTTCAGCTAGATGTTTCCTCGTCATTTCTGTCATGATATTAAAAAGAAGAGCCCACGTCCATTAATCCAAGCATAGCGTGGACGTCTGTGCCTTATCCTCAATATTTCAGGGTTGTCTTCCCTTCTTGTTCATTAGTCTGAGTACTTGCAGTTCCCCTACTACCGTTTGTTCTAGCACCTCCTAACATAAATCATCCACTTCTAGTCTCCATTCTTGCTTTCCACATAGGCAAGCGTTCATAAGAAACGAAAGTAAAAAGAGTTAAAACAATAGTAGAGAGATGTTACATCCGTATATATCTACATCAAAATATAAATATGTTAAGTATATGGCATATCCCCTTCTGAGGGGTTTGTTTTCTATTATTTTGTTTCTACTTATATTTCTACTTAGCTCTGTTTTACTAACGTGTCCCCTAACCTAATTATTGATACCATATTGTAATGTCCTCCATTTCGAGATCCGAAAACAAACACCGATGATGATGTTGTCATCACCATAATTATTTTTCAATGACAAAATGAGATCATTTCAAGCTGAGAGTTAGTGGTATACCCTATGGGCAATTATATAATTTGTTACATATATCTAACTATAGTCTCGATCTTGTTCGTAATAAATGTGTTTAATTTCTGTTATATACTTTGTAATATGGTGATCTAATTAATTAAGTAATTAATTTAAACTATATTAACAAGAAAATCTTTCAATAAAATATTATGTGGTTGTAGTTGCAAATAGTTGCAAAAGATAGGCCCAGTTGTAAGACCTGGAGTTATTTTGGGCCTTGGGCTAATTTTTAAATTACGAATTAATTAAATGTTATTGATTAAAATATGCTGATACACACACACTATAAAGGTTATTGTTATTATTCATCTAAAATAATTTAGGGTGAAGAAAACAAAACTTTCTGACATTTTAAATAATATTTAATTAAATTAGCTAATTAAATCAAATAATTATAATTAACTGAATTTAATTAATAAGCTACATATATAAGTGAACTAAATTACAATAGTTACAAATTAATTTAACTTATATAATTATATATGTACAAATATTGTAACAACCCTGTATTTTGTAATTATTTTAAATTGAATGTCCTGATTTAAAAACTTTATTTTATTTATTTAATGGGAAATTTTGTTATTTTAAATATTAATTATGTTTTGTATGTGAATTATAATCCTAAACATGAATAAATAGAGTATTTTCCAGAACTGTGAATTTTGGTCAATATGGTCAAACTTTGACTTTTAATTTAAAATTTTAAAAGTTTAAATTTTTGAATTTTATCTTTTATTATGAAAGTAAAAAAAAATTCAAGAATACTGCTTTTTGTTTCGTTGAAATCTGATTTATAATGTGAAAGTTATGCCCTTTTAAATATTGTATGTAATTTGATGTATTTAACAAAATTGTTTATTTTAAATTCTATAAATAATATTTTATTTGGTCATGTAATGTTCTTATTTATGTTTATATGGGTAAAATAACTTTTTATGTATATATTTTGGTTTTAAAACATTTTTCAAAGTGTAATTGACATTTTCCAATGTCAGTTGTATTTTGCTTACAATTTCTGATTTCTAGTTTCAATTAATTAAAGTAATTCTTTATTTATTTTTCTATTTTTCTTAAAACCTTATTTTATTTTCATTTCCACTTTATTTTGTTCATCTTTTATTTTACTTATTTGACTTTTATTTGTTTTAAAGTGAAATAGAAATTTTATAAAGCAAGTAATGTTTTATTTGTAATTTTAAGCCTTGTTTTAAATTAAATAAACTATTTCTTTATTCTTTTTCTATTTTCTCTAAATTTAATTATTGATTTCACTTTAGAAATGATAAATGAATTATTTTATTTCAAAACTTTTCTTTAGAATAATTTTTAAAATGAAGTTGTTAATTTTCCAAAGTCAATAGTGATTTATTTGTAATTTCTGGACCCTGTTTTCAATTTTTAAGCAATTTCTTATATTCTTTTTCCATTTTCTTTAAAATTAAGTATTTATTTTAATTTTATATTACATGGTTTCGGTTCAAAAGTCAAATTACTGATTTTATTTTGTTTTATTTGAACTAAAGAAGAAGGAAACATGAAAGAGTTTAAAATGCTTTAGAAACTGAAGTCTTTTCATCTCCTATGTCCTTTCAATTGCCACAACTCCTCATTTACTTCTTTTGGCTGTGTATTACTTTGTTTGGCCATGTATTCCAGTGCCCATTCCTGCAAAAAAAACATTTGTTCCTCATTCTATTCATGGCTTGCAAAAAAATTTGGTAATGGCTACTTTTCCTTCTTCTTCTTCTTCTCATTTTTCATGGTTTTTGCCTTGTTTCTTGGATTCTTTTGCACTTCCCCCTCCTCATATCCACGGCCACCACCTCCTACACCTCTTCCCTGCCATCGTCACCAACTATACTTCAGGTCATGACCATGGCAGAACCCACCATGCTGATCAAACGCCTCAAAATGCAACCTATAGCCTAAAAACATGGAATTTGACCACTTTGGCTTCATCCACTCCAACCACCACCCTAACAACCACCTAGGCCGCCTCCACCACCTCTGGCCAGACCACCACACACCTTTCCTCCCACTGACCTGACCCATACTTCTCTGGCCAAGCCAAACAAGCCCATGGCCGAGCCCTATGTTGAACCAAAAACCCACAACTTGCCTTAAAACTCTTCACATTCTCATGTATAAACTTCCTCCCTATGTTTCCACTACCTTGGTCGTGCCTTTACATGGCCAAACCCGAGCCATTCCTGTTCAAACCTGAGCCAAAAAACATCCCTAGGCTGGAAAAAAAATAGAGGAAGCAAGGCAAAAGATTTGGCATTCATATCTCTTTTCACTTAAAAGTTATTCCATTTCAAGTGTATTGAAATTTATGGTTTGTTTTGATTTTGTTTTGGGTTGTAACACAAGAGTTGTAGCATTGGATCTCGCTCTCCACTCAAATCGTAGTCGTGCTCTCGTGCCTTTGTGGATCTTTGTTGTGTGTATTTGATTGTCATCTCCAGCTTATACAAGTGAGTAAATCTCACCTGACATTTATACTTATGCAAATGTGAATTGACAACAATTGAATGTGTAGAATATTATATATGATGTTATAACTGCCTATGATTATTAATTATATGATGTTAAACCTATTATTTTACCTGTCTTATTATCTGTTACTGTTATTTATTGTTAAACTGTTCATTTATACCTGTTTATCACACTGCAAGTTCCCTGTAGATTAGATTCACTATGGGTTGAAATGATACATACCCGAATGGACTTTAGAATAGGGAAAAATCGTTATGGGCTGAAATGATAGGCCTGAACCGTTTTTATTTATTTTATTTTAACTTGGGATTGCGGGTTTGAAATGATAGAACCCGGATTTTGCTTTTTAAACTACGGATTGAAATGATACATATCCGTATCACTTGACCTAGGTTAGAAAACTATATATAGGCCCGTGGTTATATTTATAAAGTATTTTGAATATTTTAAATATTTTTAAAAGTGTAAAAATATGAAAATTTGATTTAAATTGGATTTTTAATGTTTAAATAAAGAAATTTGGATTTTTCTAGAAGTTAAAAATGTAAATAAATAAATAGTTAAATTGGAATTTTTGAAATATAACTTAAGTTTGGAAATTTGGAATTTTGGGTTTTAAAATGATATTTAAGTTATATAAATAAAATGGAAATTTAATTATATTTAGAAAAGGGTAAATATGATAATTTGATTTGAATTTGAATTTAAATGATTTAATAAAGTGTTATTGAGTTTTCTATGTATTAAAATGGTTAAATAAATGAATGCTTAAAAGTGTAATTTTAAAATTTAACTTGACTTGGAAATGTGAATTTGGTTTTTATTAAAGGTTTAAGTTAATTAAATAAAATTGAAAATTTAGTTTAATTTGTGGAATGAAAATAAAATGTAAGTGTTAAGTTTATTTGTTAAAAATGTGAAGAAAAGAAAATTGTACATTTGGATTTGTTAAGTAAAATTATTGGAAATTTGGATTTTTCTGTAAATGTTTCTTAGAAAAAAAATCATAAATTAAAAGAGTAATTTTAATGAACATTTTTGAATGTCAAAATATGATTTTTATAATGTTTAAAAGGTTTAATATTGAAGGTTATTATTTGCTGGAATTACACTAAAATCTGGAAATTACTTTTTTATAGCATTCAGAAATGTTATGGTTTCTGTAAATGAACTAAAAGTTAAATAAGAGGCTATTACAGCAGTTCTGTAATGCTAATGTTGCTGAAGTAAATTAAAAGGCTAAAAGCTTGATAAAGGCCTATTACAGCAGTTCTGTAATTGCTGTAGTGGTCTGCTGTCTTTGCTGAATTTAATGAAACCCTTTAATTTGAAACCTGAGCTATTACAGCATTTCTGGAAATGCTGTCTTCGCTGATTTAAACTAAATCTCAACTAAACTGACATTTAACAACAGTTTTAAAATGCCATCTTTGCTGAATTAAAATGTTTTCAAGAATAACTTATAACAGCTTTTTCTGAATGCTGTGAAAGGCTGAAATCTTCAATGTTTATGGTTTTTAACTTAGTAAATGAGTTCAGAATAGTTTAAAACTTTGGAAATTGAATACTTGTTTTGAAAGTATAATAATTACACTTTTAAATGGTTTAGATGAATTATTTTGATTGAAATATAAACTATTTAAAAGGTGACTTGAAATGATAATAAATAAATGATATCTTTGAATTTAAAAGGTATTTAAAGTTGAATATTTGGATTTGAACTCAAATGATGATTTGATAATGAAGTTTTGAAAAGATATGATATTTTGATATATTAAAATGATTTAAGATGAAGTTTTTGAAAGGATATGATATTTTGATATATTAAAATGATTGGAAATGAAGTTTTTGAAAGGATATGATATTTTGATATATTAAAATGATTTGAAATGAAGTTTTTAAAAGGATATGATATTTTGATATGTTGAAATAATTTGAAATGAAGTTTTGAAAAGATATGATATTTTAAATATATTGAAATGGTTTGGAATTGATTTAATTTTTATTTTGATAAAGATTTGGATTTGAAATGATATTCTATTTTGAAGTATAAAATATTATTTTAAATTTATAACCACGGGTTATAATAACGATTGGTTTTTAAAGAGACCGGGGTCGGATATGGACATACACTCTGTCGATACCGAAAACCACTTTAACAACTGTGTACGCGGTGGAGTTTCCAGAATGAAGTAGGATGGTGGCGACGATCCTAAAGTATATACGTGGACCCAACTCCCGTGAGTTGGCATAAGGTGGGTAAAACAGGAGCGATCTCGGGCCAATGAGGTAGCACCTCTTATCGGACGTACTTCTTCGATACCATTCTATTACTTTGTGATTGATTGGGTGCACCCCTTGATTTGGGAGTGTTGTTCGAGGTGGAGCGGTAGTGGCTGCTATGCATTTCCATCAGTCCGTGTGCGTAATTGGTATATCTACTCTGGCATTGCCTTGTGTGCCGTGTCACCTACCATATCGAGCTTTACTTCGAGTTGTGATTTCTCCCGTAGCCTGTGGAGTATCGAGGGTAGCCCCCATTTTGGGAGTATGCTAATACTGGATAGACTACTGGGACTATTACGTGTTAAGGGGAATATTGGGTCACTCCTTAATGCTATTTAAAAGTATGTTTATTTTATATTAGACATTATTATAATAGTGAATATTACTACATAGTAGATAGTTTAACGGATCCTTAAAGAATGGGCGATCCCAAGCATTCTTTAAGTTACCTGTACCTTTATTACAGTTCACTTGAGTTGGTTTACATTGTATAAGTATGTATGTCCTAACTCGAGTGTTTTGTGTTTTGCTTTACACTCGGGTCAGACTGGGTAATACAGCATTAGAGACTCACCTTTGGAGCTGGAGTTTTGCTTTGAAGGTCCAGATATCTATTCATTTTGTTATCCAGTTGATTTTAGTTGTATTTTGAGTTGTACCTGATTATCATACTGTTACTCCTGTTGTATCTTGGTAACCCTATTGTATCTTACTTAACTCTGATGTATTAATATAGTAGCTTCATGAACTACTATTTCTTTGTTTCCGCTGCATTATATTACTCTGTGTCTGTGATCTGTGATTATTTATTTACTGTATATGATGAGTTTGCCAAATTTTTATTTACAACGCGATATTTTGAGCAATTCAAGTCCGACATGTGCGGATGCGAATGGCTGAAAATATCGGGTCGTTACATGTGGTATCAGAGCTCTGGTTTTAGGCAAACTCAGCATATAGGGTAAATTTAATTACAGACTCACTTTCGTTCGAACTTGAATTCCTTCTTCTTCGATTCGGTTTCCTTTGAATTTTGGAACGTTCCCTTCGGTTCCAAAGTCCATTCTTGTCCTCCCCTATTCGTGTCTTCTTGATTCTAGAGCGTCCCATAACTCCAGTCCGAATAATCTTTCTAATGAATTGGCGGTCCCGCCAATATTCTAATGACTTGTAAAGGGGTGAAACTTCTTTACAAAAAGAATTGATTCACCGAAGACTCCTGTATCCTCGGTTTACGATGCTACTATCTCTTGCTATGCCTAAATTCTATCTCTTGAGATTGAATGTAGATTTACCTTAGAAAATCCACAACGATCTTTTTGTTAAGTCATAGTTGACCTAGTTAAGGTTACCCACGATTTATATGGGCTTATCCATACTCCCTATTCTGGTGTTTAATCATCTTATCTTTTGTCTTCAACTTATATTCAAATCAGAATTCTCCTTGGTTTGAGTCCATCAAATTTGAATCCTTATCCTTATTTTGAAACATTAATCTTGTATTTGAAAATCTTATATTTAAAGATGTTTTATATATTGTGTTGTTTGAGTTGTTGATGCTGATTTGGGTTTCCGATCGGTTCGTCTGATCAACGCTATCGATAGGATATCCAAAACACTCGAATATAGCAAACTGACACAATATGGGTTTTAAATTTAGTAGATGGATAAATTTTGTAATTATAATATGTATAAGGTTAATTTCCTAAATTTTGATAATTAATGGAATTGGGTGTTAAGAAATAATATTTAACTTTGTATGTAATTTGTAATCATTGGCTTTAGTTTCATATCTAAATAATTAAACATGGTTATAAATTAATTTGGAAATTTAAATGGGTTTAAATCAAGAATGTGAGAATTTAATTTTCGATGATTTTGAACTTTGTTTTGAAAAGTTTTAAAAGGATATATTATTTAAAGGTATTTCTAGTAGAAATTGTTTCAAAGGATTTTTTAATTTGTAAATCTGTGCTCTTTTCTTTGCCGCTGGAAAATAATTTCGGTGATGACTGCAGCATCATCGACATTCATTTTCGAGCTTCGAAGTGAAGAGACCATTCTGTAGTTTTGCTACGGTTTTGTTTGAAAATAAATTTATTTGGATTTCTAAAATATGACTTGATTTATAATATATATACCGGTATATAATTTCAAATTTGATTTGATATATATTGTATATGTATTTATTTATCTTTAAAATTGTTTGAAAATAATCGGAAATTTAATTCTTAAATTTTATCTTAAAGGATAATTTCAATTATAAAAGTTTGAATAAATATGTAAACTTGTATAATTGAATTAGAAAGAATTTATTTGTATAATACTCAATTACATTCCAATATAACTTACCTAAATTATTAAAAGTTAAATATGTAATTGGAGAACATACAATATAAAGAGAATTTTTATAAATAAAACTTAAGTGGTTATAATAAATGTTATACACTTAAATTTTATTTATAAAGGATCAATAGAGGTAAATAGAATAAAAAGGTTAATTGAATAGTTTACAATATAATGATATTTAAAAGAAATTATAAATAAATTGAAATAGTTAAAAAGTGAAATACACTTAATATATATATAGGATTTGATATATTAAGTGGAATAAAGAAGAATGAAATTTAATAAATAAAGTTGAAATATAATAAATGATTGTTCAAATTCATGACTTTATAGATTGTTGATTTGATGATGAGATAATGAGATTTAAAAATAATTAAGATTTATTTAACTCAAGTGAAATCAAATGGATGAAATTTATTATTAATGTAAGTTGAAATTTTCATGGTTTTAAATTTATTATCTTATTCTGTTTTCCAATCTAATTTCTTTCTGGTTGTTTCCATGCTCCTACCTTCTAAGTAGGAAATCAAATTCGAATTGGTTAGCCTTGGAGCTACTGTTCTCTTTCAGCTTGATCTTGCCTCTGATTTTCACCAACTCAGGGTTGCTGAGAAAAGTATTCCCGAGACTGCTTTCCGTACTGAGAATGGTTTTCTATGAATAGTTAGTCATGCCTTTTTGTTTGACTAATGCTTCTGCTCTCTTTATTGATTTGATGAATCGTCTTTTTCGTATTGTGCTTAATAAGTTTGTTCTAGTCTTTCTTTCTTCCTCTTTTTCCTTCATCATTTAACTTTTATATCTCTTCTGTGGTTCTTACTTCTCCCTATTCTAAATCTGAGCACTGCTTACCATCCACAGACCGACGGTCAAACAGAAAGGGTGAATCAGATTCTCGATGATCTTTTTCGTGCTTGTGTTCTTGATTCTGGAGGATCTTGGAAAGATCATCTTCACTTTGTTAAACTTACCTATAATTACAGTATCGGGTATAATTTCAATCTTCTTGTCATCTTGTCTTAATCCTATTTCATTCTATCTTTTTCTGTGTTTTTCCCGTACCTCATTCCTTTTTCGGGGACGAAAAGTTTTGAGTGGGGGAGAGTGTAACAACCCTGTATTTTGTAATTATTTTAAATTGAATGTCTTGATTTAAAAACTTTATTTTATTTATTTAATGGGAAATTTTTTTATTTTAAATATTAATTATGTTTTGTATGTGAATTATAATCCCAAACATGAATAAATAGAGTATTTTCCAGAACTGTGAATTTTGGTCAATATGGTCAAACTTTGACTTTTAATTTAAAATTTTAAAAGTTTAAATTTTTTAATTTTATCTTTTATTATGAAAGTAAATAAAATTTCAAGAATACTACTTTTTGTTTCGTTGAAATCTGATTTATAATGTGAAAGTTATGCCCTTTTAAATATTGTGTGTAATTTGCTGTATTTAACAAAATTGTTTATTTTAAATTATATAAATAATATTTTATTTGGTCATGTAATGTTCTAATTTATGTTTATATGGGTAAAATAACTTGTTATGTATATATTTTGGTTTTAAAACATTTTTCAAAGTGTAATTGACATTTTCCGGTGTTAGTAGTATTTTGCTTACAATTTCTGATTTCTAGTTTCAATTACTTAAAGTAATTCTTTATTTATTTTTCTATTTTTCTTAAAACCTTATTTTATTTTCATTTCCACTTTATTTTGTTCATCATTTATTTTACCTATTTGACTTTTATTTGTTTTTAAGTGAAATAGAAATTTTATAAAGCAAGTAATGTTTTATTTGTAATTTTAAGCCTTGTTTTAAATTAAATAAACTATTTCTTTATTCTTTTTCTATTTTCTCTAAATTTAATTATTTATTTCACTTTAGAAATGATAAATGGATTATTTTATTTCAAAACTTTGCTTTTGAATAATTTTTAAAATGAAGTTGTTAATTTTCCAAAGTCAATAGTGATTTATTTGTAATTTCTGGACCCTGTTTTCAATTTTTAAGCAATTTCTTATATTCTTTTTCCATTTTCTTTAAAATTAAGTATTTGTTTTTATTTTATATTACTTTGTTTCGGTTCTAAAGTCAAATTACTGATTTTATTTTGTTTTATTTGAATTAAAGAAGAAGAAAATATGAAAGAGTTTAAAATGCTTTAGAAACTGAAGTCTTTTCATCTCATATGTCCTTTCAATTGCCATAACTCCTCATTTACTTCTTTTGGCTATGTACTACTTTGTTTGGCCGTGTATTCCAGTGCCCATTCCTGCAAAAAAACATTTGTTCCTCATTCTATTCATGGCTTGCAAAAAAATTTGGTAATGGCTACTTTTTCCTTCTTCTTCTTCTTCTCATTTTTCATGGTTTTTGCCTTGTTTCCTGGATTCTTTTGCACTTCCCCCTCCTCATATCCACAGCCACCACCTCCTACACCTCTTCCCTGCCATCATCACCAACTATACTCCAGGTCATGACCATGGCAAAACCCACCATGGTGATCAAACCCCTCAAAAATGCAACCTTTAGCCTAAAAACATGGAATTCGACAACTTTGGCTTCATCCACTCCAACCACCACCTAGGCCGCCTCCACCACCTCTGGCCGGATCACCACACACCTTTCCACCCACTGACATGACCCATACTCCTCTGGCCAAGCCAAACAAGCCCATAGCCGAGCCCTATGTTTAACCAAAAACCCACTACTTGCCTTAAAACTCTTCACATTCTCATGTATAAACTTCCTCCCAATGTTTCCACTACCTTGGCCGTGCCTTTACATGACCAAACCTGAGCCATTCCTGTTCAAACCTGAGCCAAACAACATCCCTAGGCTGAAAAAATAATAATAGAGGAAGCAAGGCAAAAGATTTGGCATTCATATCTCTTTTCACTTAAAAGTTATTCCATTTCAAGTGTATTGAAATTTATGGTTTTTTTTTATTTTGTTTTGGGTTGTAACACAAGAGTTGTAGCATTGGATCTCGCTCTCCACTCAAATCGTAGTCGTGCTCTCGTGCCTTTGTGTATCTTTGTTGTGTGTATTTGATTGTCATCTCCAGCTTATACAAGTGAGTAAATCTCACCTGACATTTATACTTATGCAAATGTGAATTGACAACAATTGAATGTATAGAATATTATATATGATGTTATAACTGCCTATGATTATTAATTATATGATGTTAAACCTATTATTTTACCTGTCATATTATCTGTTACTGTTATTTATTGTTAAACTGTTCATTTATACCTGTTTATCACACTGCAAGTTCCCTGTAGATTAGATTCACTATGGGTTGAAATGATACATACCCGAAGGGACTTTAGAATAGGGAAAAATCATTATGGGCTGAAATGATAGGCCTGAACCGTTTTTATTTATTTTATTTTAACTTGGGATTGGTGGTTTGAAATGATAGAACCCGGATTTTACTTTTTAAACTACGGATTGAAATGATACATATCTGTATCACTTGACCTAGGTTAGAAAACTATATACAGGCCCGTGGTTATTTTTATAAAGTATTTTGAATATTTTAAATATTTTTAAAAGTGTAAAATTATGAAAATTTGATTTAAATTGGATTTTTAATGTTTAAATAAAGAAATTTGGATTTTTCTAGAAGTTAAAAATGTAAATAAATAAATGGTTAAATTGGAATTTTTGAAATATAACTTAAGTTTGGAAATTTGGAATTTTGGGTTTTAAAATGATATTTAAGTTATATAAATAAAGTGGAAATTTAATTATATTTGGAAAATGGTAAATATGATAATTTGATTTGAATTTGAATTTAAATGATTTAATAAAATGTTATTGAGTTTTCTATGTATTAAAATGGTTAAATAAATGAACGTTTAAAAGTGTAATTTTAAAATATAACTTGACTTGGAAATGTGAATTTGGTTTTTATTAAAGGTTTAAGTTAATTAAATAAAATTGAAAATTTAATTTAATTTGTGGAATGGAAATAAAATGTAAGTGTTAAGTTTAATTGTTAAAAATGTGAAGAAAAGAAAATTGTACATTTGGATTTGTTAAGTAAAATTATTGAAAATTTGGATTTTTCTGTAAATGTTTCTTAGAAAAAAAATCATAAATTAAAAGAGTAATTTTAATGAACATTTTTGAATGTCAAAATATGATTTTTATAATGTTTAAAAGGTTTAATATTGAAGGTTATTATTCGCTGGAATTACACTAAAATCTGGAAATTACTTTTTTATAGCATTCAGAAATGTTATGGTTTATGTAAATGAACTAAAACTTAAATAAGAGGCTATTACAGCAGTTCTGTAATGCTGTAGTTGCTGAAGTAAATTAAAAGGCTAAAAGCTTGACAAAGACCTATTACAGCAGTTCTGTAATTGCTGTAGTGGTCTGCTGTCTTTGCTGAATTTAATGAAACCCTTTAATTTGAAACCTGAGCAATTACAACATTTCTGGAAATGTTGTCTTTGCTGTTTTAAACTAAATTTCAACTAAACTGAGATTTAACAGCAATTTTAAAATGCTGTCTTTGCTGAATTAAAATGTTTTCAAGAATAACTTATAACAGCTTTTTCGGAATGCTGTGAAAGGCTGAAATCTTCAATGTTTATGGTTTTTAACTTAGTAAATGAACTCAGAATAGTTTAAAACTTTGGAAATTGAATACTTGTTTTGAAAGTATAATAATTACACTTATAAATGGTTTAGATGAATTATTTTGATTGAAATATAAACTATTTAAAAGGTGACTTGAAATGATAATAAATGAATGATATCTTTGAATTTAAAAGGTATTTAAAGTTGAATATTTGGATTTGAACTCAAATGATGATTTGATAATGAAGTTTTGAAAAGATATGATATTTTGATATATTAAAATGATTTGAGATGAAGTTTTTGAAAGGATATGATATTTTGATATATTAAAATGATTGGAAATGAAGTTTTTGAAAGGATATGATATTTTGATATATTAAAATGATTTGAAATGAAGTTTTTAAAAGGATATGATATTTTGATATATTGAAATGATTTGAAATGAAGTTTTGAAAAGATATGATATTTTAAATATATTGAAATGGTTTGGAATTGATTTTATTTTTATTTTGATAAAGATTTGGATTTGAAATGATATTCTATTTTGAAGTATAAAATATTATTTTAAATTTATAACCACGGGTTATAATAACGATTGGTTGTTAAAGAGACCGGGATCGGATATGGACATACTCTCTGTCGATACCGAAAACCACTTTAACAACTGTATACGCGGTGGAGTTTCCAGAATGAAGTAGGATGGTGGCGACGATCCTAAGGTATATACGTGGACCCAACTCCCGTGAGTTGGCATAAGGTGGCTAAAATAGGAGCGATCTCGGGCCAATGAGGTAGCACCTCTTATCGGACGCACTTCTTCGATACCATTCTATTACTTTGTGATTGATTGGGTGCAACCCTTGATTTGGGAGTGTTGTTCGAGGTGGAGCGGTAGTGGCTGCTATGCGTTTCCATCAGTCCGTGTGCGTAATTGGTATATCTACCGTGGCATTGCCTTGTGTGCCGTGTCACCTACCATGTCGAGCTTTACTACGAGTTGTGATTTCTCCCGTAGCCTGTGGAGTATCGAGGGTAGCCCCCATTTTAGGAGTATGCTAATACTGGATAGACTACTGGGACTATTACGTGTTAAGGGGAATATTGGGTCACTCCTTAATGCTATTTAAAAGTATGTTTATTTTATATTAGACATTATTATAATAGCGAATATTACTACATAGTAGATAGTTTAACGGATCCTTAAAGAATCGGCGATCCAAAGCATTCTTTAAGTTACCTGTACCTTTATTACAGTTCACTTGAGTTGGTTTACATTGTATAAGTATGTATGTCCTGACTCGAGTGTTTTGTGTTTTGCTTTACGCTCGGGTCAGACTGGGTAATACAGCATTAGAGACTCACCTTTGGAGCTGGAGTTTTGCTTTGAAGATCCAAATATCTATTCATTTTGTTATCCAGTTGATTCCAGTTGTATTTTGAGTTGTACCTGATTATCATACTGTTACTCTTGTTGTATCTTGGTATTCCTATTGTATCTTACTTAACTCTGATGTATTTATATAGTAGCTTCATGAACTACTATTTCTTTGTTTCCGTTGCATTATATTACTTTGTGTCTGTGATCTGTGATAATTTATTTACTGTATATGATGAGTTTGCCAAATTTTTATTTACAACGTGATATTTTGAGCAATTCAAGTCCGACATGTGCGGATGCGAATGGTTGAAAATATCGGGTCGTTACAAATATGATATAATTGGACACGTAAGGAACCTAAACAGAGTTTTGGAATAACTGCGCACATATGGTACATATACTGTGATTTCAGATGTGTCTAACACTTGAATCACGAGGGCATTTCATAAAAAATATATTATTTTTTAAATTGGTGTCACTCAAATTATATTAAAAGATTATGAATCCTTATTATAGTTGCCTTCTATCATTTATATATTGATAAATTACTTGCATACACGCTAGATTTTGAGCAAACCCAAGTTAGAGCTGTTATGTGTAGTACGATTATGATAATGCCTAGACAAGGTAAGATAATGCATGTATTTGTTGAACAAACTCAAGGTATATGCATTAATCTTAGGCTGTCAAGAATGATAAGTAAGAGTGAATAATCATTCTTGATTTATTAAGCAAACTCAAGGTCAAGGTTCAGATTAGAGCAAAGTCCATGGTTAGGAGTTATATATGGTACAATCGATAAGGAGTTATCCATAGCTTTTGGGCCTATGATTTGTTGAGTAAGCTCAATGTCAGAATCCCAAGGCGAGTGAATCTTAACTCTTACTAGGGAAATCGAAAGATTTCCATATTTCTCTTAGGGTTTTAAGGAATATAAAACCTAGTGTGAGCTATATTAGATAAATAAAATGATTATATTTAAACTCTCTAATATTGTAAGAACACACATTATACAAAATTAAAATTATCCACTTCGATAAATTTGTGGAACTAATTTAATTGATAAAATTATTTATCAATTGAAATATGCTAAATAACTGAATTAAAATTGATAAGGAAATATAAAATATGCTTACCAATAAATCTATAGGCATGTTGTCGCTTCAAGTCCTATGCAAGTGCCAAAGTATACAACTACTAAATTCATTTGTACCTTGGTCACTTAAATGTTTGTGGTCTCTAGACTGTATATTGTCTTACGAATTTTACCAATAATTTGTATTGGGCGTCGTCAGAGGGCACTCCATAGGTATGGTACAAAACAAACTCGCAGAAGGCTTGCTAGGGTAGGTGACACGGCACAACAAGGCAATGCCAGGGTAGATATACCAATTACGCATCTAGGCTGGTGGTAACGCATAGCAGCCACTACCGCCCACCTCGGAACACACTCCCAAATCAAAAATCTAGGGTGGCCACCAAATCAATCACAAAGTCAGAATATAGTATCGAAGGAATGTGTCCGATCGAAGGAATGACCTCACTTGGTCCGAGAATCGCTCCTGTTTTAGCCACCTTATGCCAACTCATGGGAGCTGGGTCCACATAAAAACCTAAATAGGATGTCACCACCATCCTACTTCATTCTGGAATCTCCACCGCGTACACAGTTGTTAAAGTGGTTTTCGGTATTGGCAGAGAGTATGACAATATCCGATCCCGGCCTCTTTAACAACCAATCGTTATTATAACACCACGGTCATATCAAAATAGTTTATACTTCAAAACAAAAATATCATTTCCATTTCAAAAACCATATCAATACGATATCATTTCCATTTCAAATATATTCACTTCCAAAATCATAGAACTTTCAAAGTTATAACACTTTCGAAATTATAAAGCTTAGAAATTACAACACCTTGGAAATCACAACATTTTGAAATCATAGCACATTGGAAATCATAACACTTTGAGATCATAGCACTTTCCTTTAAACAATTTAGATATTAATAATAGTATATATATAGCAAAATAGTTTATAAAATAAAAAGTCTATTTAAAAATAGTTATAAGTTAAAATAGTTTATAATAAAATAATTAGTATATTAAAATAGTTTATATTAAAAATAGTTTATATTAAAGTAATTAGTATATTAAAATAATTTATATTAAAAATGATTTATAAAGTAAATATATAAATAGTTTAAATATAATTTAAAAATACTTTATATAACAAAATAGCTTCCTCAAATTTCAAAAATCGATTCCAAATCAACTTAAATTCCAAAATTCAAATTTAATTCAATCTCAATTCATCGATTTCAATTCAATTCTGTTTCTAAATAAACTATTTCAAATTATCGATTTCAAATACATATTTGAACCATAAAATAAGCCATTTCAATTTCAATATATTTCAAAGCTTTATATATTCCACAATTTCAAAACTAAATTTGATAATTTCATATATATCTTAATTTAACTTCATTATTATCATCTAGTTTTGAAACATTCACTTAATAAATCCAATATCATTTAAATAAAACCCCAAATTTCAAATCACTAAATATTTCCTTCAATTTATTTAAACTTGAAATATTCATTTAATCACCTTAAACCAAAATCAAGTGATAAAATCATATTCTTTAAAATCTCAAATTCAATAAGTTTCAAATTGATTTTTAATTAAATATAGTTCTTAATTAAATACAATTTCAAATAAATTCAAATTTATCATTCCAATCTTAACTTATAAAATCTATTTTAAAATATAATTTTAAACAAAGACATAAACGTCTCATAAATTTTAATTATATATCAAATCTATTTTTATATTTTAAAAAAAATAGTAAAATTATAAATTTATAATTTCAAAATTTACTTATAACTATATAATTTTCACAACATATAAATTTTTAAAATAAAATACATTTATATATAATATCTTAAAAACAATATTTATTAAACCATATATTTCTTTCCAAAACCATAAATCATTTTCAAAATATTTATATATAGACCAACGGTGTCTGTATATAATTTTCTATCCTATGGTCAAGTGATACGGATATTTATCATTTCAATCCGTAATTTAGATATATACGGGTATATATCATTTCAACCTGCAATCCCAAATTCAATTCAATGAAAATCGCTTGGGTTTATCATTTCAACTCATAACGATTTTCTCCTATTCTACAGATCGTTCGGGTATGTATCATTTCAACCCATAGGGAATTCTAAACTAACAGGGAACTTGCAGAGTGATAACAAATATGATAATAACATAACAGACATATATCATCAATATAAATAACAGATAACGGCGTCAGATGTCACAGGTAAACAAATAGAGATAATAGCATATATATATAGCAATGTAAATAACTAACAGCAGCATATTTCAATTGTCGTTTCAATTGAAATCAAATTTAATAAATATAAGAACGTTAATCATGAGTGATTGCTCACCTTTCGAGGCTAGAGATAGTCGACAATGGAATGAGTTATGAACCCAGGCACGAATTCCAAACAAAGCAAGATTGGCATGAATTCAACGATCAAAGCTGATAACAGGAATTGATGAAAATAAATCAGAACTAGGTCGATAATGATAAATGGTATAAGTGAACTTATATATATAACTATATAAAACTATATATATATAATCATATCCTGAATTCAAACATATATTATATTAGATATATAAACGTATCACAAGTATATGCATATAACCTAAAACAAAATCTTATCTAAACTATATATATATACTTTTAATATCTAACAGAATATAACTTATACTTATAAACAGTACAAATATATATAACTACAAAAATGTTAATACTTTGAACATACATATACAAACTATTCCTTTCTTTTCAAATATACAGTGGAAACATATATCTGCATATACATGAAATTTCACAGCTAAAACTATACTAACATATATAATATAAGCTCTGCAAGCTATTATAGATAACTTATATATAATAATAATATACCAACAGATTTTTGTATATACTTATATACTCAGATATGTATATAATATTTTTGATATCATTACTTAGTTTTTTAAACACAACTTTAAAATAACATGTCTATATATCTTTGAAAAATTATGTGCAGACAATATGCAGACAGCTACTCAACATCATATGCGGAAAATATATACGAAACAAATATATATGAGGCCACTGATAGATCAACATAACTTAGTTTTATTATAATATATTGTTTTAAATTCCAACAGATTGTGTATATATATATATGCTTATATGGACTTATATACTGCAAAACAGGTAATAAAATTCCATATCGACCAGTTCCTTCTTTTCATGGCTGCCCATGGCAACACCTCCATTCCCCCTCCTATCACCATACCTACCTCTCCTCCCATCCCATCCCCCCTCCCATCACCATTCCTTTAGCTCCTGTTCCTCCTTCTCTGGGCATCCTTCCCATCCCCTCTCCAGCCAATTTTGGTCTGCCTCCTCCTCCCCTTCCTCCAGACTCTTTTCCTCATCTTGTTCATTCTTCTTCTTCCGTGCCTTCTTCTTCCATTCTTCCTCCTTTAACCACTCATCCATCCTGGTCCTCTCTATTTTCATCTAAGCCTAAAAATGCTGGCCATTACTCTCCTAAGCATTTTAAAGTTAACTACATTGGCAAACCTCTAGTTCCTCCCCCTGAGGTAGTGCTTGCTGGTGTTAGTGTAACGATACGAATTTTCGCGCTCGAAAATCGACATCCATACTTTACATCAGATACAAATCAGAATACATCACTGGAATCATCGAATACTGAAAGCAGAATAGATGGCTGGATCTTCAAGCAAAGCTCCAACTCCAATGGTGAGTCTCGAATACTGGATCACTCAGTCTGACCCGAGCGTAAAGCAAAAACACAAGACACTCGAGTCAGGATTAACATTCTTATATTAATAAATCCAACTCAAGTGAAATAGCAATTGAAATACAAGTAACTCAAAGGATGTTTGGAATAACCATCCTTTAAGGATCCGTTAAACTATCTACTAGGTAGTAATGTACGCTAAGTAGATAATGTCTATCAGTAATATAAAGATATCAAAGTAGGGTTAAGCAGGGCCCATACACCTCTTAACCTGTTTATTCCCAAAAGCATATACAAGACCGTAGTTTCCCCAAAACCGGAAGTCACCAGAGGGCAATCCATATACTAAAGGTACAAATCAAAATCGTAGTGGTCGCGAATAGGATAATCAGTATGACAAGGTACATGAGGCGATACCAACTAGGATACTAGTAGTTGCCTGATCCGGACTGATGTTGGGCATAGCAGCTACTACCCCAACACCGCGAAACAACACTCCCAAAATCGAGGGGTGCACCCAAATCGAATCACAAAAGTAATAGATATGGTATCGAAGAAGTGTGTCCGCTAGAGATGGCGATCCTCAATGGCCCGGCGCGGCTCCTGTTTTAGTCATGTCAAGGTCATCCAAAATCGTTCTCTTTCTTCAGTCAACGCGTTCATCAAAACCATCCACTTCGTTCTGGATCATCACTCCGCGTATAGTTATTAAAGTGGTTTTCGGTTTAGATAGAGAGTATATCCATAACCGAATTCCGGTCTCTTTAATAACTTCCGTAATTATTTCACCGATTGGTCGTTGATATATTTCAAAAACCAAATCAATTTCAATTTCAATTTCAATATGTAAACCAACATTTCATTTGTCTTTCAAAAACCAATTTCCAAAATTTACGTTTCAAAACTTCAATTTACCATTTCGAAATCTTACAATTCAATTTCAAATTTCTATTTAAAACAATTCAAATATTGATTCAAGTTCGTAAATAAGTTTCATTCCGAAATCATTTAAATTAATTTGATTTAACATTTAAATCAATTTAAATTCATTTATCGATTTCATTCAATATTCATTAAGTAAATTTGCCATTCAAAATAATTTCTATTAAATTTCCAATTCATTAAATCAATTCTTAAGTTCAACTTCAATAAATCAAAATTTACAATTTTGAATTAAACTAAATTCGTCAAATCAATTCTTTCAATTACAAGTCTTACATTAATTCCAAAAATATCACATCTTCATTTCTTGTTAAATAAATTCCATTTCACTTATTTACTTTCTTAAATAATTTTCCAAAACTTACTTAATCAAGAAACTCAATTTCAATTATTTACGAAGTAAAGTTCACTTATTCAAAAGTTCAATTTTACTTATTAAAGAGTTCAATTCAATTTAATCATTAAATAATCCAATCTTATTTAATTATTAAATAATTCAAAACTTAATTATTAAATAGTTTCAAAGTTAATAATTTCAAACTTAATTATTAAATCATTTCAAAGTTAATTCAATCATTTCTCAAATTAAACAACATTCTTTCATTGATTACATTGTTAATCTTTTGTTTCAGATTATTAAATATTACCATTTTCCTTTCATCAAAAATTCAAATTTCAACTTCATTTCAAAACCATATTCTTTATTCAAATAAAATCTTCGTTTATTTTCAAATCAAATTATTGACCAATCAGGTTTTTATTTAATTTTCTATCCTAAGTCAAAGTTCAATTTGGGTATTTATCATTTCAACCCGATTCCAATTCAATTCAAAATCAAAACATATCAAAGGGAACTTGCAGTGTGATAACTGGGATGGTGTCAAAGTAAATAAACAAGCAATAACAACAACCAATATCAATCCAATAATCAATTCAAATAATCCCGAAATAACCGTATTAATTCGCATTGTTATTTGTACGAATTAATATAATTATTTCTAGAATCTACACTATCATTTCATGTAGATTAAAGATTATTACATTACGGTTTTTCACTTGTCATTTATTTACAATTTCATACATCATCAATTTAACAACATACATTCAGTGATTCAAAATGTAATTAAGCAAATCCTACGTGTCAATAAATTTAACAGTTAAAGGGGTCATATTATACAAGTGTCAGTTAATCACATTTAACATTTAATTATCCTATATCAAGTTCAATTGCATGCTATTTATCATTTTAACATTAACAATTTAACGTCCAATATAAACATCAACAATCAATCAATTATCAGCCAAACTGTATTATCATCGCATAAATAATTAACAGATAAAGGTGTCAGATGTCACAGGTGAACTGATATAGGTGATAGCATATATAACAGTGTAATTAACTAACAGCAGCATATTTCAATTGTCGTTTCAATTGAAATCAAATTTAATAAATAAAAGAACGTTAATCGTGAGTGAGTGCTCACCTTTCGAGGCTAGAGAAGTTTGAAACAAACCAGCTATAAATTGGAACACGGTCTAGAAAATCGAACAAATCCAAACAACAGTCTCAAAGTGAAGTAAGCTGAAAGCGAATTCGACAGGCAAAGCTGATAGATAAGAATCGATAAGAAACGAATCAGAATCAATTTGATAGAAACAACAACGGTATACATATTATCATTATTATTATTTTCCATAAAGTCACTATTAATTTAAACACATATTATTAAAATAATATATACATATATATATAATTAAAAATCATTGGTTTCATCTAAAACACATATAACAAGGTATCAACATATAAAATATAATTTCAAATTGATTAAGAAAAAAGAAAAATGGACACAACTTATTTACAACTTATATACTCAAAATCTATATAGATAATACATTACAAACAATCACCTAACTGAAAACACATACATGAATAAAGAAAACAATGTATGTTATGACTATGCAGTCAATAACAAGTATGCAGGCTCTTTTGTATGTAGCCAAAATAAATATCCGAGTTAGATATATCTGAAATCTAGGCCCATATATAAACGTATTTACTTATACACATATCAATTTTTTTAAATAACCCATACAATACTAGCAGCTGACATATGCAAACAACCTTTACTATAATTATATACTAAACATATATATAAAAGCATGAGTTGTATAAACACATATATGTATATATAGCTAAAACTTGTACGGTTTAATATATACTATATATATATATCCAAACTTCATAATAAAATCTATATATAGATCATACGTTAAATGTCTGTATAATTATATATATAACAAATCATGCATATATAATATATACAACTAAAATATGTATAAAACAAACACAAAGTACAGACAACAGATGATATAAAGATAAACTTATATATATATTAAACAAAACCAAACATTGAAAAAAGTTCAATAACATAAACGTATAAACACATATAAATGAACCGTAAATATATGGGAAATATATAATAATAGTGTTAACATAAAAGTATATTTGGCACCGTATGTCATTGTTATATATACGAAATATATATATAAAGTTCTAAGGCATAAAGCAATATTTATATGAGTATTGCACTGATCAATAGAGGCGCAATCCCATAAACAAGTGATATATAATGTATATAATCATGCAACGTGCACAACAAGGCAAAAGAGGAAGACTTCCAACTAGTGTTGGCTGCTTTATGGCAACGCAACCTTCTTTTAATATTTTTTTTTTTTTCAAAACAAAACTTTATCAACTTGCATATATAAACTAAAATATGTACATAGAGTAATTTATAACAACTTTTACCACAATATGATAGTAGTATCTATACAAACATATAAAAGCAAAATGATAAAATAGCTTATAGACCTTTTCGCATATCCACTCAAATTCCATAACAATAATATTATCAACAATAACTTGAACAGTATTATATCCCTTGCTCTTAAACAAAGGCTGCAATAGCAACGTATTTACCTTAGCATGGATAAATCAACGGAAGGAGATGCGGCTAGTGGATGCGACGGCTCTCAAGTGAGAGGAGTACGGAGGTAGCAGGTTCCACAACGAGGTGATGGCCGCTGCAAACTTCGGCCGACGCGAGGAGGACAAGCAGTAAAGAACGAAGCCAAGCTGAGGGGAAGAGAAAGAAGGTGGCTCTCGGCGGTGGCGTTTGGTGATGATGTGCTGCTTGGATGGGGTGGCGGAATGTCGCATGGTGGTTTGGGTAAAGGCTGTGGTGATGGGCTACAGGAGATAATACGTTTGGTGCCTGTTTCCTCTTCCATTTAGAAAAAGAATATGGACCTTTACGTTATAGGGAAGCAAAGAAATGAACTAGTAAAGTGTAAATCAAAAGGTCACGTAACATTGAACAGAGGAAAGCACGCTTCGAATTCCACAAATATTAAATGCACACAGCCGTTTGTTTTAGATAAGTATGGAGATGAAAGGACAGATAAAACTCAAAAGGTTTTAAAACGGTATCGATACGGATACCGGTTACACGGATTTCACCGGGTACCGAACTTCAAAACACGAAAACGAATATACTGCAGAGACCAGCACAACAAGACGGTCACAACGGTATATAGATATCAGTGGTACGATCATCCGATAAAAATCGATATCGGTACCAGAATACTGCTATTTTGCAGAAAATAAGAACGACGGAGCAATAGATGTCCAAATTTTGAAAAACGACAAACTGACATCTTGCTCAGAAGATGGTTTAGAATTTTTTTATGTAAAAATATTTAGGTTTCGGAAATATTTTATTTTCATTGCTTTTTAACTGATTGAATTGAAGTGAATTTACGCGCGAAGTAAACTTTCGTATTTTCGGACGAAAATTTACCGGTTGCTATGTTTAACTAGACGTATTCCAAATATTAAGTTTTTATTTCAAAATTTTATCGTTTAAAATTTCACAAAATTTCAACTAATTACGTTATTAAAACGGTTGAAATTTACGGGTCGTTACATTCTCCCCCACTCAAAACTTTTCGTCCCCGAAAAGGAACGAGGTAGGAGAATAGAAACAACCAGAAAGAAAGCAGATTTGAAATACAAAATAACAATTAATTTAAACCATATAAATTCAAATTTAAATTAATTGATATTCAATAATTTGATTTAATCCATTTGATTTCACTAAAATCAATCTCAACTATTTCTAAATTCATTTCTTATTATCCCATTTTCTTAAATTTACAATTTCTAAAACCATAATTTGAATAGTCTTTTATTATAATCATATTTTCTTCAACAATTTTAAATTCTTCTTTATTCCAAATTACTGTTAAATTTATTCTACTTAATATATCT
Organism: Allium fistulosum; assembly: GCA_030737815.1. Lineage (NCBI taxonomy): Eukaryota > Viridiplantae > Streptophyta > Magnoliopsida > Asparagales > Amaryllidaceae > Allium > Allium fistulosum. The sequence goes on from CM060906.1 coordinate 1,026,806,618, forward strand.
ACTCACATATATTTAACCCCTATAAATTAATTTAAATCATAAAAGTTCCGATTTGAATTAATTTACATCTATTAATTTCTTTAAAATTCAAGGTATTTTCATATGTTGATCAAATTTAAATTTATTAATTAATCTTAAAATTTATTTTTCAATTATCTTATTATTCTATTTATCTTTATTAACATTTTATAATTAAAATTTAAGTGTATAACATTTGTTATAACTACTCAAATTTTATTTATAAATTCAATTTATCTTATATATTATCCAATTACATATTCAACTTCTGAATGATTTAGGTAAGTTGTATTAGAATGCAGTTGAACAATATACAAATAAAATTTTCCCAATTCAATTATTCAAGTTTAAATATTTATTCCAAAATTTGGTTTTATTTATAATTAAAATCATCCTTTAACAAAATTTAAGAATTAGATTTCCGATTAACTTTAAACAACTTAGAGATATATATAATATATTTATATCAAATCAAATTAAATTTTAAAATAAGGTACCTATATATATGTGAATCAAAATACACTGAAGAAATTCCAATCAAAATATTTTTCAAAACAAAACCGTAGCAAAGCTACAGAATAGTATCTCCACTTCGAAACTCGAAAATGAATGTCGATGATGCGGCCGCCATCACCGAAATTATTTTCCAGCGACAAAGAGAAGAGCACTGATTTCAACATTTAAAATTCTTTGGAAACGATTTCCATTCGAAAAATACTTCCAATAATATATACTTTAAAATTATAAAATCAAAGTTCGAAATCATCGGAAACCAAATTCTCAAATTTCTGAATTAAATTTATTTCAAATTCCAAATCAATTTATAAATCGTATTTATAAATTTATTTAGAACAATAAATGATAATCAAATATTATCATTTCAAACAACAATTTAATTAACTTATTAAATTCCAGAAAATTTAACTTATATATATATATTTTTTTTTACAATATAATCAACAAATTTATTTCATTTACCAAATTTGAAAATAATATTGTGTCAGTTTGCTCTGTTCAAGTGTTTTGAAAATCCTATCGATAGCGTTGATCAGACGAATCGATCGGAAACCCAAATCAACATCAACAACTCAAACAACACAATATATAAATCATTTTAAATTAATTTACAAATACACTTCTTTGCTTGACGATACAGGAATGGATTTCAAAGCAAGGATAGGGATTCAAATTTGATGGAAATCAAATCAAAGAGAATTTTGATTCGAAAACAAATTCGAAAGAAAAGATAAGATGATTCAATAACAAAATCGGGAGATGGGTAAGTTTATTTAATTCACGGGCAACCTTAATCGGTCGTCCGTAACTTCAGGAATAGATCGATGCAGAATTTTGAGGCAAATCTACATTTGATCTCAAGAAATAGAATTCAAGTATAACAGGAGATAGATAGCACCGTAAACCGAGGATACAAAAGTCTCTGGTAAATCAATGCCAATTGTAAAGGAGTTTAATCCTTTACGAATCATTCGTAGATTGGCGAGACCGCCGATCTATTAAAGATAACATTCAAAATGGAGTTATGGGTGCTCAAGAATTGAAAGAAGACGAATAGTGAGGGACACGAATGAAATTTGGAACCGTAGGGAACGTTCCAAAATTTAAAGAAATCGAGTCGAAAGGAAGAGATTGAAACTCGAATGAGAGTGATTCTGTAAATACATTTACCCTATATGTTAAGTTTTGCCTAGAGCTACCAGAGCTCTGATACCAACTGTAACGACCCGGAATTTTGGACCATTCACGTCCATTATAAGTGTATAGGTAGACACTCATGCCGGAGTTGAATTGCTCAAAATACCGCGTTGTTAATTTAAATTTGGCAAAACTGAACATATACAGTAAATAGATATAATCACAGATCACAGACACAGAGTAATAAATGCAGCGGAAATAAAAGAGATAGTAGTTCATGAAGCTACTATATGAATATATAAAATACATCAGAGTTTACAACAGAAGAGTAATACGATACATCAGTTACAAATCAGAATACATCACTGGAATCATCGAATACTGAAAGCAGAATAGATGGCTGGATCTTCAAGCAAAGCTCCAACTCCAATGGTGAGTCTCGAATACTGGATCACTCAGTCTGACCCGAGCGTAAAGCAAAAACACAAGACACTCGAGTCAGGATTAACATTCTTATATTAATAAATCCAACTCAAGTGAAATAGCAATTGAAATACAAGTAACTCAAAGGATGTTTGGAATAACCATCCTTTAAGGATCCATTAAACTATCTACTAGGTAGTAATGTACGCTAAGTAGATAATGTCTATCAGTAATATAAAGATATCAAAGTAGGGTTAAGCAGGGCCCATACACCTCTTAACCTGTTTATTCCCAAAAGCATATACAAGACCGTAGTTTCCCCAAAACCGGAAGTCACCAGAGGGCAATCCATATACTAAAGGTACAAATCAAAATCGTAGTGGTCGCGAATAGGATAATCAGTATGACAAGGTACATGAGGCGATACCAACTAGGATACTAGTAGTTGCCTGATCCGGACTGATGTTGGGCATAGCAGCTACTACCCCAACACCGCGAAACAACACTCCCAAAATCGAGGGGTGCACCCAAATCGAATCACAAAAGTAATAGATATGGTATCGAAGAAGTGTGTCCGCTAGAGATGGCGATCCTCAATGGCCCGGCGCGGCTCCTGTTTTAGTCATGTCAAGGTCATCCAAAATCGTTCTCTTTCTTCAGTCAACGCGTTCATCAAAACCATCCACTTCGTTCTGGATCATCACTCCGCGTATAGTTATTAAAGTGGTTTTCGGTTTAGATAGAGAGTATATCCATAACCGAATTCCGGTCTCTTTAATAACTTCCGTAATTATTTCACCGATTGGTCGTTGATATATTTCAAAAACCAAATCAATTTCAATTTCAATATGTAAACCAACATTTCATTTGTCTTTCAAAAACCAATTTCCAAAATTTACGTTTCAAAACTTCAATTTACCATTTCGAAATCTTACAATTCAATTTCAAATTTCTATTTAAAACAATTCAAATATTGATTCAAGTTCGTAAATAAGTTTCATTCCGAAATCATTTAAATTAATTTGATTTAACATTTAAATCAATTTAAATTCATTTATCGATTTCATTCAATATTCATTAAGTAAATTTGCCATTCAAAATAATTTCTATTAAATTTCCAATTCATTAAATCAATTCTTAAGTTCAACTTCAATAAATCAAAATTTACAATTTTGAATTAAACTAAATTCGTCAAATCAATTCTTTCAATTACAAGTCTTACATTAATTCCAAAAATATCACATCTTCATTTCTTGTTAAATAAATTCCATTTCACTTATTTACTTTCTTAAATAATTTTCCAAAACTTACTTAATCAAGAAACTCAATTTCAATTATTTACGAAGTAAAGTTCACTTATTCAAAAGTTCAATTTTACTTATTAAAGAGTTCAATTCAATTTAATCATTAAATAATCCAATCTTATTTAATTATTAAATAATTCAAAACTTAATTATTAAATAGTTTCAAAGTTAATAATTTCAAACTTAATTATTAAATCATTTCAAAGTTAATTCAATCATTTCTCAAATTAAACAACATTCTTTCATTGATTACATTGTTAATCTTTTGTTTCAGATTATTAAATATTACCATTTTCCTTTCATCAAAAATTCAAATTTCAACTTCATTTCAAAACCATATTCTTTATTCAAATAAAATCTTCGTTTATTTTCAAATCAAATTATTGACCAATCGGGTTTTTATTTAATTTTCTATCCTAAGTCAAAGTTCAATTTGGGTATTTATCATTTCAACCCGATTCCAATTCAATTCAAAATCAAAACATATCAAAGGGAACTTGCAGTGTGATAACTGGGATGGTGTCAAAGTAAATAAACAAGCAATAACAACAACCAATATCAATCCAATAATCAATTCAAATAATCCCGAAATAACCGTATTAATTCGCATTGTTATTTGTACGAATTAATATAATTATTTCTAGAATCTACACTATCATTTCATGTAGATTAAAGATTATTACATTACGGTTTTTCACTTGTCATTTATTTACAATTTCATACATCATCAATTTAACAACATACATTCAGTGATTCAAAATGTAATTAAGCAAATCCTACGTGTCAATAAATTTAACAGTTAAAGGGGTCATATTATACAAGTGTCAGTTAATCACATTTAACATTTAATTATCCTATATCAAGTTCAATTGCATGCTATTTATCATTTTAACATTAACAATTTAACGTCCAATATAAACATCAACAATCAATCAATTATCAGCCAAACTGTATTATCATCGCATAAATAATTAACAGATAAAGGTGTCAGATGTCACAGGTGAACTGATATAGGTGATAGCATATATAACAGTGTAATTAACTAACAGCGGCATATTTCAATTGTCGTTTCAATTGAAATCAAATTTAATAAATAAAAGAACGTTAATCGTGAGTGAGTGCTCACCTTTCGAGGCTAGAGAAGTTTGAAACAAACCAGCTATAAATTGGAACACGGTCTAGAAAATCGAACAAATCCAAACAACAGTCTCAAAGTGAAGTAAGCTGAAAGCGAATTCGACAGGCAAAGCTGATAGATAAGAATCGATAAGAAACGAATCAGAATCAATTTGATAGAAACAACAACGGTATACATATTATCATTATTATTATTTTCCATAAAGTCACTATTAATTTAAACACATATTATTAAAATAATATATACATATATATATAATTAAAAATCATTGGTTTCATCTAAAACACATATAACAAGGTATCAACATATAAAATATAATTTCAAATTGATTAAGAAAAAAGAAAAATGGACACAACTTATTTACAACTTATATACTCAAAATCTATATAGATAATACATTACAAACAATCACCTAACTGAAAACACATACATGAATAAAGAAAACAATGTATGTTATGACTATGCAGTCAATAACAAGTATGCAGGCTCTTTTGTATGTAGCCAAAATAAATATCCGAGTTAGATATATCTGAAATCTAGGCCCATATATAAATGTATTTACTTATACACATATCAATTTTTTTAAATAACCCATACAATACTAGCAGCTGACATATGCAAACAACCTTTACTATAATTATATACTAAACATATATATATAAGCATGAGTTGTATAAACACATATATGTATATATAGCTAAAACTTGTACGGTTTAATATATACTATATATATATATATATCCAAACTTCATAATAAAATCTATATATAGATCATACGTTAAATGTCTGTATAATTATATATATAACAAATCATGCATATATAATATATACAACTAAAATATGTATAAAACAAACACAAAGTACAGACAACAGATGATATAAAGATAAACTTATATATATATTAAACAAAACCAAACATTGAAAAAAGTTCAATAACATAAACGTATAAACACATATAAATGAACCGTAAATATATGGGAAATATATAATAATAGTGTTAACATAAAAGTATATTTGGCACCGTATGTCATTGTTATATATACGAAATATATATATAAAGTTCTAAGGCATAAAGCAATATTTATATGAGTATTGCACTGATCAATAGAGGCGCAATCCCATAAACAAGTGATATATAATGTATATAATCATGCAACGTGCACAACAAGGCAAAAGAGGAAGACTTCCAACTAGTGTTGGCTGCTTTATGGCAACGCAACCTTCTTTTAATATTTTTTTTTTTCAAAACAAAACTTTATCAACTTGCATATATAAACTAAAATATGTACATAGAGTAATTTATAACAACTTTTACCACAATATGATAGTAGTATCTATACAAACATATAAAAGCAAAATGATAAAATAGCTTATAGACCTTTTCGCATATCCACTCAAATTCCATAACAATAATATTATCAACAATAACTTGAACAGTATTATATCCCTTGCTCTTAAACAAAGGCTGCAATAGCAACGTATTTACCTTAGCATGGATAAATCAACGGAAGGAGATGCGGCTAGTGGATGCGACGGCTCTCAAGTGAGAGGAGTACGGAGGTAGCAGGTTCCACAACGAGGTGATGGCCGCTGCAAACTTCGGCCGACGCGAGGAGGACAAGCAGTAAAGAACGAAGCCAAGCTGAGGGGAAGAGAAAGAAGGTGGCTCTCGGCGGTGGCGTTTGGTGATGATGTGCTGCTTGGATGGGGTGGCGGAATGTCGCATGGTGGTTTGGGTAAAGGCTGTGGTGATGGGCTACAGGAGATAATACGTTTGGTGCCTGTTTCCTCTTCCATTTAGAAAAAGAATATGGACCTTTACGTTATAGGGAAGCAAAGAAATGAACTAGTAAAGTGTAAATCAAAAGGTCACGTAACATTGAACAGAGGAAAGCACGCTTCGAATTCCACAAATATTAAATGCACACAGCCGTTTGTTTTAGATAAGTATGGAGATGAAAGGACAGATAAAACTCAAAAGGTTTTAAAACGGTATCGATACGGATACCGGTTACACGGATTTCACCGGGTACCGAACTTCAAAACACGAAAACGAATATACGGCAGAGACCAGCACAACAAGACGGTCACAACGGTATATAGATATCAGTGGTACGATCATCCGATAAAAATCGATATCGGTACCAGAATACTGCTATTTTGCAGAAAATAAGAACGATGGAGCAATAGATGTCCAAATTTTGAAAAATGACAAACTGACATCTTGCTCAGAAGATGGTTTAGAATTTTTTTATGTAAAAATATTTAGGTTTCGGAAATATTTTATTTTCATTGCTTTTTAACTGATTGAATTGAAGTGAATTTACGCGCGAAGTAAACTTTCGTATTTTCGGACGAAAATTTACCGGTTGCTATGTTTAACTAGACGTATTCCAAATATTAAGTTTTTATTTCAAAATTTTATCGTTTAAAATTTCACAAAATTTCAACTAATTACGTTATTAAAACGGTTGAAATTTACGGGTCGTTACATAAATGATCAAACAAATGATCATATCACAAATGATCAAACGATGATCATCACACAGCAACACCCAGCATGTCACATTACCAAATTGGGAGTATATCGTTGATAACCTTCAACTACATAACCTCTGAGCTCGTACGTCTCAGAGAAGGGTGTTAAGCTAAGAGAATAAATTCTCCGCCACCAACAGAAATGTATTTGAAAGAAATCTGCTTTATATATCAAAGTGTAATGTCAGACATGTAACCATACAAGTCTGTTCCGGGTTCGAACAGAACCGAAGGCACTTCCGAAGACGCCCTTGCAAATCCGGATAATTTTCTAATCACGTCCAGACTTCCCATCACAAAGGGTGATAAAATCTCTATATCGGGGACCAGTCGATGCAGAGACATTCGACGAGTTGTCCTTTCATTTTCGAAAATATCCGGTTTCCACCACCGGTCTTCAAATGCTATCCATATACGACGTATCATTATTCGGAACGGGTTATATGACACAAAGGCACTCTCCCGGCTAAACCGAATAACGAGCGCAATCTTTAAAAACATATGGATAATGGGATTTCAATTAAGTCACAACTTATTACCCAAAACTTTTCATTAAATGGTTTAACAGATTACCATTTTCAAATCTTTAAACAAAAAGATTCATTTTAACAACCTTCAACGGTTTAACAATTTCCACACTTTAACCTTTTAAACAAAAGATTCATTCACAGATTTTCCAATTTAATTCCCATTTCAATTGGATTAACTCATTTCCAAAATCAATTGAAATTAAGATTTCAATTTCAAAACATTACATTTAAATCATCTGTGACTTAACCGATTTCCTCGTGAAATCCATATTTGTGTGTGTATGGTGTAGTCCAGGGGTTTCACACACAATAGTGCAACATCAATCATCACAGATATATCGATAAGCGGTAAAATCGATAACGCTTATCTTCATTCACAGATTCATAGATAAAATAAATTTATCGGTCACATAGATTCACTTTTACAATTCGATGTGGGTTTCGGATAACCAACTGGATAAGTAATATAAGTATATATGTAAACAAGAAACAAGACACATATGCAAACATAAGAACTCGGGGAATTTGGTGGGAAACTCGGGTAGGGGTTCGAGTAGAACGTGAGTGTTAGTCACGTTTCCAGGTTTTAACTTAAAAATAAACTAAGTTTAAAAAGAATAAGAAAGGAGAAGGAAACTCGGGCTTGGTCCAGGTGATATTCGGGTCCGACCCGAAGCAAATATTTAAACAGTTTTTAAGTTTAAATAAAAGCAAGTTTTAAATTTTTAAAATAAATCTAGCTTAAACATTTTCTTAAATAAATTTCTTTTATATAAAATAAATGTTTTATTTAACATTCGATTTAAGAGAGTTATAACATTCGTTTAACTTGAATGCTTGAGTTATTTTAAAACTTAATCTAGAAATATAATTAAGTAATGATTACTCAGGATAATTAAAGGATTAATCAATGTAATTAATTTATGAATTAAGGATTATTAATTAAATATTAATTAATGATTAAAGTTGATTACTCGAGTGATTAAACAATAATTTATTATTCGGAATGGGTTATATGACACAAAGGTCCTCTCCCGGCTAAACCGAATAGTGAGCGCAATATTTAAAAATATACGGATATTGGGATTTCAGTTAAGTCACAACTTAAATCCAAACTTTATTTTCTTAAAATGGTTTAACAAATTACCATTTTCAAATCTTTAAACAAAAAGATTCATTTTAGCAACCTTTAACGGTTTAAACAATTTCCACAATTTAATCTTTAAATAAAAGATTCATTCATAGATTTTCCAAATTAATTTCCATTTCAATTGGACTAACTAGTTAAATCTTTAATTCGGAATGGGTTATATGACACAAAGGTCCTCTCCCGGCTAAACCGAATAGTGAGCGCAATATTTAAAAATATACGGATATTGGGATTTTAGTTAAGTCACAACTTAAATCCAAACTTCCTTTTCTTAAAATGGTTTAACAAATTACCATTTTCAAATCTTTAAACAAAAAGATTCATTTTAGCAACCTTTAACGGTTTAAACAATTTCCACAGTTTAATCTTTAAATAAAAGATTCATTCATAGATTTTCCAAATTAATTTCCATTTCAATTGGACTAACTAGTTAAATCCTTAATAATGTAACGATACGAATTTTCATGCTCGAAAATCGACATCTATACTTTACATCGTACTCGAATGTCATAGATTCGACCATTCAAATCCGAGTCGCCGGAGCTTATAACACAGTTAAGTAAACAACACAGCGGAAGAAAAGAATATATCAATATATATAACATTGATACAATGACAGATACAAAATCTGATACAATATGATACAACAGATATCACTATACATCAGAGATATGATACAAGAAATAGCAGCGGAAAATAAATAGATAACACCAACAGCGGATAGAATATCTCCAATAGAATGCTCCAATCCATAGCTAGCGGAAAGCAAGGTCAGTCGTCCAATGACTGACTAGCTCCAGATAATCTACTCAACCTGAATATCTAAGAAACCCAACTCGATTGAGCCTCCAATCACCTGAACTTGATCGAAACCCATTATTCGATCAACCCAAAACTGCTCCTAACCTAAGCAACTAAAAATCACCAAATTGGTTTTAAAAATCCCATCTTTGTATGCTTATTCAAATTATATAATCAAATCAGTGATTTAAAACACTCGAATCTATCATATGATTTTCTTTGTTTTACTGTAAACATAAATACCCAGATACTCTTCTTTACAATACACAGCCACATGAGAAATTTACAAACCAAACATACAAAAATAAAAACAGTTGGTCTACTCACTGCATCAACAGGTAAATGGTTTAAATTAAGAGTTTGCTCACCGTGGTTTCCAGAAGAAAGAACAGAGCTTTCACCATTTTGAAACTGTCTCGAATTTGCAGTTGAAACTTCCTAGTTTGATTCTCTGGTTGCATGGATTTGTTTGCTGTTTTTAAGCTGCTGTTTACTTCCCAGGTTTGAAGACTTTAAATTGCTTTTGTTTTTAAGTTTGAGATGTTTTACTTTAGTGTTTCTTTTTCAGCTTATAATGGACGAAAACTAAAGTGGATAGACTGATATATAAAACTGAGTTTACAGGGTATATTACTTTGTACAGGTGATAGTATGGTTTTCTTTGTACAAAGTGATATTATATTTTCCAATGGTCAGAGATATTTTCCATTGCTTGCTCGTTGACTCGGTTGAAAATCTTCTTTTTGTATGCTAGAGGATATGGCATTTAATGCATATGTACCCTATGTTCCTATACTTACCTTGTTATATTTTCATTTTATACTTTGTTTTTGCTTTGTACTTTACAGCCTACATACTTTACTCGGCTGAGATATGATTTTGTGTGCTAACATTTATTTACTTTGACTTGTTCATACTTGTTGTTTATGTTTGATAGATATTTATTTGTATTTCTTACTTCTTGTCTTTATTTTTTTTCTTTTCAGTCCCTGCTTTAGATCTAAATGTACTGCCACCTATGTTCGATTTCCAGAATTATCTAAGTGTTTCATTTCCTTTCTTTGCATTAGTCTTATACTTTACTTTGTTTTAGAGATATTATATGTGCAAATATACTCTATGTCTTATTCCATACTTATCCTACAGTCTACGTACTTCCTATATTTTTACCTGTACACATGAAACATATTTTCCTTGCCTAGCATACTTCTCTGTTTTTATATAAAATGTTGAATGTAGTACATATTTACTTGTTTCATATTTTATCTTATAAAATTTGTATCTTTATTTTCAAACCATTTATATTAAGATTTAAATTAAAATCAAATATATATATACATATATATCATTTCAAATTTTCTCATATATGCTCGAACACATATATATTCACATATATACAATATTTACAATATTTTTAAATTGGAAATGATTTATACAAAATTTATTTTTCTTCGGGGAAACTCGCATCACTTTTAATCGATAAATTTTACTATATTTATTCAAAAATACAATAAATTATAAATTTAAATTTATGTAAATTTCGGGGTCGTTACAGACTTTCCCCCTTAAAAGAATTTCGTCCTCGAAATTGCCAAGGAGACACAAAGATGGATGAAGAACATTTCATCAACTCAAACTGAATATCTATTCTGCATTTGGCTTACCAAATCAGAATATCAATAATAGATACAAGAACGAATCTGTTTGACATTTCACAAGATACTCGGGTTATCCAGATCTACGAATTATGCAGTGGCATTGGTTAGTTCGAAAGGATAACTAACCATCCGTAGAACATATCCGAACCCAAAGAATAGATAGATACATGGATACGATTTCAAAAGTTTCAATTTAGAACTAAAGTATACATATCAACCATAGCAATCAAAGCAAACAATTCATCAAACAAACAATTTTGGTCCATCCGGAGTTTATGTCCCATATCAAATATATCGAATCTCCTTTCTGGATCTACCAGAAATTATCGAAGAATTGAGAAAAGATGACGAACAAAAGAGATTGATAGAGAAAAGATGACGAACAAAAGAGATTGATAGAGAAAAGACTGTTTCCTTGTTGTTACAGAGTATTGACCATTTATAGTCGTATTCCCCTGTCCCCTATCTCATCCTCTTCTTACACTCATACTCACTATCAGTGGATAGCAAGAGAATTTACTGAGGCATACGGACGGATATCTTAGAATTACTCATCCTAGGGTATACTTCACCCAATCTCTAATGAGCTACTTAACGTGTTATACTCCTGAGCTAAAGTTTTACCCTCATCTCTGATACCAAATGTAACGATACGAATTTTCACGCTCGAAAATCGACATCCATACTTTACATCGTACTCGAATGCCATAGATTCGACCGTTCAAATCCGAGTCGCCGGAGCTTATAACACAGTTAAGTAAACAACACAGCGGAAGAAAAGAATATATCAATATATATAACATTGATATAATGACAGATACAAAATCTGATACAATATGATACAACAGAATGATACAACAGATATCACTATACATCAGAGATATGATACAAGAAATAGCAACGGAAAATAAATAGATAACACCAACAGCGGATAGAATATCTCCAATAGAATGCTCCAATCCATAGCTAGCGGAAAGCAAGGTCAGTCGTCCAATGACTGGTGTGGGTTATGTGACACAAAGGTCCTCTCAAATATCATCTTAAAACCATCGGGTTTAGTCCTCGAAATTCTTTCCGTTTTATAAAACACTTTTATAAAATCATTCTTTATATAACTCACTTTTATATAAAATAACTTCAAAATATACATTTCCAAATATTTCGATTTCTTTAAACATTTCATAAACTTTTATTTATGAAAACCAACTTTGAAAACAATTCCATTAACGTCAAATTATTATAACTAATTATAACAATTAATTTCATTTATAACTTGGAAAACCATTTTTTTTTCAATTCAATCTTGAAATTCTTTTAATTAAACTGGAATTTCTTATATGAAAGCTTTTATTCTTTTAAAACAAACAGTTTCATTTCGGAAAATCTGATCTCGTTATACAAGTTAAAATATTTGGGTTAAATTCAAATTCTCAAAACCAATATTTTAAAAGTAGTTTAAATTCATATAAAATACATTTATAATATCTTAAATCAAAATTCCAATAATTGAATTCAACTCCAAATATTGAATTAAAATTCAAATTGAATTATTTAAATTGGAAGCTTTATTAAGTTATTTAAAATAACTTTTATCTTACAAACTCCTTTTCAAAAGCTTTAACATTCAACCCAAATTTATTTCCATGAAATCAAATTTTCAATTTCAAAAATATTAAATTTAAATCATTTGTGACTTAACCGATTTCCTCGTGAAATCCATATTTGTGTGTGTAAGAGTGTAGTCCAGGGGTTTCACACAGTAGTGCAATATCATTCAATCATCATAGATCAGAATACAAAATATAGTTGATAAATGATAGGCGGTATAACTATAACGCTTATCTTCATTCACAGATCACAGATATATAAATATCACAGATAAATAAATTACAGTACAGATCACACACAATCACATAGCATCACAGATCAGGAATATCAAACAATCAAATCGTCCAATGGAATCCAAATATCCATAGATAAGATCAATTAATTATCTGATTTAATTAAATCAGATTAGTCACTAATCCTGGTTAATAAACATTAATTAATTACAAACCATTTTGATTAATTATTCTTTAATCATTTATTAATTGACCATTAATAACAAATTTACTAACCTTTAATTATTAAATAATCAATCTTTAATTATTAAATAATTTTTAATTACCAATGAGGTAAACACTTAAGTTTTTTATTTACCAATCTGAAATTACTATTATAAATCATTCTTAATTGATTTTCAAACAATTAGTTAATAAAAATTATTTTCCTTAATTAACATTTAAAAATCTTGCTTAAGCTTTGAAATCGATTTATTACTAACTTGAAACTTTAATTTTAACTAAAATTAAAACTTACTTATATTAACTATTAATTATAAAATATAAATCAAGGTTTTAGAAAACAGTGTTATGTATCCACTTGGTTAATTAATACTTGAAATAAATTCTCAATTCAAAATAGTCAACATTAGTTACTAGATAACTACTAAAATTCGCTTAACATTTTGAACTGTGAATTTAACATGGGTTACTTGGTAAATTTATTGAAACAACCCAAGATTACCCCGAGTCTCTCTCCTTCCCACCTGCTCTTCTTCTTCATATTCTTCTTTTCTTTTTTTCTTTCTTCCAGTTAGCTTAAGTTTACATTAACTCAAGTATAAAATAAACAACAGGTAAATGGGCTCACGTACTCGAGTATGAACCCGAGACAATCACCATTTCACTCGAGCATCACTCGCGACACTCACCACCTGATATCAACACCCACGCCGTGCACGTGCACACTTCGTCGGAGCTCCTCCAGCCGACGCCGCCACCTTCAAAAACCACTCGTACTCACTCAAACACGAATTATCACCCAGATCGCACGTACAACCCACGCATATGGATGAATAAATTGCTCATAAATTGGTCGAGCAAAGTCAACAATCAATAAATAATAATCAGTGCTCATAAACTGGTCGAGCGCAATCCAAACAAGCAAACAATCCATCAACACTTTTATAAAATTATTTAAATTTTGAATTGATATTTGATCATTTACCTTTGTGATCATTTCTTTGATCATCTGTTGACCCAAAGCATGGCTTTGTGACAAAGCGTAGCTTTGTGGACGAGACTTCGTCAGGGCCTCACAACCCGGAAATGGTCGAAACAGGAATGTTGCGGCAAGGTTATGAGGGTCGCGCCCTTTAGGGTATGTCATTTCCTTCTGGAAAGGGGTGGTATCATGGTATGGAGCCCAGATACTTACTCATGTGGACACACTTTATTTATTATGTGTGATGTTGGTTACCGAGCGCTCGGATAAAGGTCCCAAAGGACCGGGGGATGGCATATTCGTCAGTTACCTGTTATAGGGGTAACCCGGCCTTGTTGGCAGAGAGCAGTTTGTCTCTCGGAGCGTCCAGCCAGAGGCGTTTCCTACGTGGCATAGGAAGTTCCTTAGCCTGACCATTTGTTGGCAAATCCATTTCCCAATACGGAACTTGTATGGTGTACGGTTGAGAGGCAAGCTAAGAGAATAAAAGGTCAGAATTTGAATAACTTAATCGAGTTTTGAAAATTTAAATAATTTAATTTAAACTGTGATAGGTTTCTGTTGAATGTAAAAAAAAACCCTTGACCCGTAAACGACATTTGAATTTCGATGCGACAGAGAGTCAGATTCTAGTTGGTTATCCGAAACCCACATCGAATGGTAATAGTGAATCTTTGTGATCGATAAATTTATTTTATCTATGAATCTGTGAATAAAGTTAAGCGTTATCGATTATACCGCTTATCGATATATCTGTGATGATTGATGTTGCACTATTGTGTGTGAAACCCCTGGACTACACCTTTACACACACAAATATGGATTTCACGTGGAAATCGGTTAAGTCACAGATAATTTACATTTGATGTTTTTGAAATTGAAATTTTAATTTCAATTGATTTACTCATTGAAAAATTACGAAACCTTTAATTAATATATCGAATTTCTTCCTGGATCTACCAGAAACCTATCACAGGTTCGAAAAATGGCTAATTTCCCTAGTCGATTAAATATTAAAATATTCAATTTTCACAGATTAACTCTAAATTCGATTTTAAAAGTTCTATAACATCACTATAACTTCAATATGATTTAATATAACTTCATAAATCATTTTCAATCACATTAAATCCAGATTTCAATTATTTCTGGAATTTCAACTATTAATTTATCGATTTAATTATCCAATTAAATCCAGATATTCGAATTTTAAATTATTCGACTTATTAATTCCACTTGTTAATATTTAAAATTAATTAAATATTTGAATTTTAATTGACAGAAATTCTGGGTCGTTACAAACTTCCCCCCTTAAAATAATTTCGTCCTCGAAATTACCAAGTAAGAAAAATTCACCAAATCCATTAACTTTTCAAACAATTCACTTCGTGAAAATTTTATATTCACCTTTTCCAAAATCTTTAACTTCAATCAAAATAATGGTTTCCATTTTCTAGTTCAATTCCTACGGTTTCATTACACTTTAGAAATTGACTTTTCATTAACAAAAATTTCCAAAATTTCCCGAAAATTTTCTAACGCCTTAAATTTCCAGAAAAATTCGCCATCGTCTCTTTTGCGCGGTTCGATCGTAGTAGGATCACAATTGACATAAATATGTATACATCGACCCACCCGGTCGGAAAAGCGGAACTACAGTTCATATTTCCTATTTTTATTGCGTAGGCATACCTTTTTAGCATTTTTAAGCAAAGTAGTTATTTATTTAGCATTTTAGCGCAACCCAATCAACCAAACGGTAGCCACCGCACCTGTACTTACTTTAATTTAACTCCATCGTTTAAGCTAGATTTATTCTATCAAAATTCAAATTATATAAGTTATCAACTCATTTATCATTCCCATAAATATTTTAAATAGGATTTCACCAGAAACCTATCACAGATCAATTGAAATTAAAATTTTAATTTCAAAAACATCAAATGTAAATTATCTGTGACTTAACCGATTTCCACGTGAAATCCATATTTGTGTGTGTAAAGGTGTAGTCTAGGGGTTTCACACACAATAGTGCAACATCAATCATCACAGATATATCGATAAGCGGTATAATCGATAACGCTTAACTTTATTCACAGATTCATAGATAAAATAAATTTATCGGTCACAAAGATTCACTATTACCATTCGATGTGGGTTTCTGATAACCAACTGGAATCCGACTCCCTGTCGCATCGAAATTCAAATGTCGTTTACGGGTCAAGGGTTTTTTTTTTACATTCACCAGAAACCTATCACAGATATCACAGCTCAATACAAAGCAATTTATATCACAAAGCATCATATCACAAAGCATTCGGTAATAATCAATCATCTACAATTAAGAGGAATTAATTGTGTTGGTCAAATTCAAATTTTAAAATTAACCCCAAGTGATTATATTAAGTAATTAAGAAGTGTTATTAGTTAATGAGGATAATTAACTAAGAAATTTTAAGTATTAATTTATGTGATTAATTAGTTATAAGTACACAATTAATTCCTCTTAATTGTAGATGACTGATTATTACCGAATGCTTTGTGATATGATGCTTTGTGATATAAATTGCTTTGTATTGAGCTGTGATATCTATGATAGGTTTCTGGTGAATGTAAAAAAAAACCCTTGACCCGTAAACGACATTTGAATTTTGATGCGACAGGGAGTCGGATTCCAGTTGGTTATCCGAAACCCACATCGAATGGTAATAGTGAATCTTTGTGACCGATAAATTTATTTTATCTATGAATCTGTGAATAAAGTTAAGCGTTATCGATTATATCGCTTATCGATATATCTGTGATGATTGATGTTGCACTATTGTGTGTGAAACCCCTGGACTACACCTTTACACACACAAATATGGATTTCACGTGGAGATCGGTTAAGTCACAGATAATTTACATTTGATGTTTTTGAAATTGAAATTTTAATTTCAATTGATAACCAGTTTTCTTGATATCTGTGATGATGATCGTTTACTATTATGATCAATGTTTGAATGTTGTTATGGAAAATAATTAAATGTATTTACATGTGATATATATATATATATATATGTCTGTATGTTTGGGATAGAAAAACAGGCAAAGCTTGCCTCTGAACATATCTGACAAACTTAAGAATCTGTTGAAAATTTTATACTACTCAAAGGGATCCATGTTGGGTTTTGAATTCTAAACAAAACTTAATTGTGTTGGTCAAATTCAAATTTTAAAATTAACCCCAAGTGATTATATTAAGTAATTATGTAGGAAACATAGGAAATACAGTGAAATCAAGAATATGCTCAAAAAATTCAATCATCATAAATTTGTGTTTGAACTTCATAATTGTATTCGAATTTGTTAATGATGAATTTAGATGAAGGTTTCGTAATTTTTCAATGAGTAAATCATATGAATTTTTGAAATTAACGAATTACGCATTTTTGAACAATTCCTGATGATCGCGTGATTGAAAAAAAATCTCGGAGTTGTTCTGGAGGAAGATGGAGGATCATAGATTATTGGAAAAATAATCATCGAACTTATAATAGATCAGGATGATCACACAAGATCAATTTAGGGTTTCGACCCCTGTTTTAAACATAGATGGAAAATTGATCGCCGCGGTTTCATCAAGGCATCGGAATCGTTCGCACCAGTGCAAATCGAAGCTAGGAGATGTGAGGATGCTTTGGACGAAGTTGAGTGATTTCTGGTGAACTGGTTGACGTCGGCGAAGACATTTTGGTCGAAGCAGTGGTTCCAGGAAGAATGGGTTTGTTCGAATTTGAATTCGAAAAAGGAAACGATGGTCTGGGTTGCTGTTTAGGATGAGGAGATCGTAGTCGACTTGATGGCAACCTCGGTGATGATCGGAGGGGGATGATCGTCGGTGCACGGATACGCGTGTCGTTTGTGCCTGTTGGTTACAGGAATTGGGGAAGGAAGAAGAAGAATGAACGCACAGGGGTTTCGTTCGAGAGTGTTCTCAGGGAAGAAGGTGATTCTCTCGAGCAAACTTTTTGTTTACTCGCGTGAGTTTGTTTCGCGAGATACTGCAGTTTAATTTAAAAATTAACTAAAAAAAGAAGAAAAAGGTGGAAGAAACCAAATGTAACGATACGAATTTTCGCGCTCGAAAATCGACATCCATACTTTACATCGTACTCGAATGCCATAGATTCGACCGTTCAAATCCGAGTCGCCGGAGCTTATAACACAGTTAAGTAAACAACACAGCGGAAGAAAAGAATATATCAATATATATAACATTGATACAATGACAGATACAAAATCTGATACATTATGATACAACAGAATGATACAACAGATATCACTATACATCAGAGATATGATACAAGAAATAGCAGCGGAAAATAAATAGATAACACCAACAGCGGATAGAATATCTCCAATAGAATGCTCCAATCCATAGCTAGCGGAAAGCAAGGTCAGTCGTCCAATGACTGACTAGCTCCAGATAATCTACTCAACCTGAATATCTAAGAAACCCAACTCTAGACTGCCCGTGTG
This sequence comes from Allium fistulosum, assembly GCA_030737815.1. Lineage (NCBI taxonomy): Eukaryota > Viridiplantae > Streptophyta > Magnoliopsida > Asparagales > Amaryllidaceae > Allium > Allium fistulosum. Next base: position 1,026,825,397 of record CM060906.1, read on the forward strand.
GAAAATAGTGGGCACCCAGAGTTTAGGAAGGGAACAATAAACTCCGAGTCAGTCGTGGGACTAGTGTGAGCAACAAAAACAGTTTATCTTTAAAATAAACACAAAAGATCTTTAAACATTGAAACCCGCAATGCTTTTGGAAAATGAAACTACCATAAGACCTCCTGCCACACACAATGCAAACGCAGAATTGGAGGAGATTTCTTCTTATGATAGTCAAACATGCTTACTACGCAAAATCATTGGATTATTATTATTAGTGCATAGTGCAGAAAACATTTTGAAAGTATAATATTAATCTTAGCCAACATACGACCAGTATCGTATGCCTACTATAGCTACCATCTAAACAGTGGTGACCACCATAAGTAAATGGCAGGTTCTACAACTAAAACCGTACAAGTTCCGTATTGGGAAATGGATTTGCCAACAAATGGTCAGGCTAAGGAACTTCATATGCCACGTAGGAAACGCCTTTGGCTGGACGCTCCGAGAGACAAACTGCTCTCTGCCAACAAGGTCGGGTTACCCCTATAACAGGTAACTCACGAATATGCCATCCCCCGGTCCTTTGGGACCTTTATCCGAGCGCTCGGTAACCAACATCACACATAATAAATAAAGTGTGTCCACATGAGTAAGTATCTGGGCTCCATACCATGATACCACCTGTAACAACCCGGCATTTCGTACCCATTTAATTATCGTCTCTTGACGATTTAATCTGGTTGCAAATAGCTACTGGCATTTTAATCAAATTGAAATTCAGGGATAAAATTTTGTTATTCGCTATTTGGAATTTTTAAAGCAGTTCTAAATGTTAAACGAGCTTTAAAAATTTGTTAAGTGTCGTTTGGGTTTAAATAATAATCTCGGCCCATGTTCTTTTGTTTTGAAGCCGTGATATCACTCAACACCCAAATACCCCTTCCTCCATTCGTTAACCCTAAGTCCAAAATCGAGATAAACAAAATAATGGCGGCTTGCTCGTTCTTTTCTTTGTTCCAAAATTAGGGCTCTCGAAGTTGCGCCTATTTGATCGATCGTTAGGAATTCGTGTTTCGCTCTGTCGATGGATGCTTCGTGTAGCTTTGCTTTGGCTTGTTCTATTCGTCGATGACGACTCGGCTGCTCAAATTCGTGGTCTTCGAAAATGGTGAGTAATTCTCACATCTAATTCGTTCTGGTTATGGTACTTCTGCAATGTGATTTTTTGATTCGAGTACTATCTTTCTTGGCCATTGGTTTTCGTTCGATGTTGATAAGCGAGGTTGTTATCAGAATTCCTAGTGTGTTATGTCGTTCGTCTTGGTTTGTTGTTAATGATTTACGACCTGCTTATGCATTTTTTTCGGTCATTTTGAAATCAAGAATTTCTCGTTGACTTCGATATGCTTTTATGACTTTGGTCGATTTCACGAATTTCTGATCACCTCGACTTCATATTTCTGGCATTTGGACTTGAAATTGTGACTTCGGCTTTGCTGTGAATTTAATTTCGGTCATCACTGTTTTGATTTTTATTTTGATGATGCTGATTTAATTTAGTCCTTGCTATTGCTTGGTATTATACTGGTTGACTTCGGTCTTGATTTTGTGTTGTTATAGGGTTTGAATCCCTGTGTATTCGTTCAAATAATATAATTTGAAATTGTCAATTCTATTGATCGGCCACTCGATTCACTGGGTTGTTTGAGATAAATGATGACTTCATTCTCTATCGGTTCAAACTCCTACTTGATTTTTGTTCGAACTTTGCACTGCTTCATCATGTCCTTGGTCTGGTATTGCATGCTTTCTGTAACCTTGGTCTTGACACTGTCTGGTTGCATACACATTGTTCACTTGACCATTTGTCCACCCTGACGTACATGCAGTCTTCATGTTGTATTTCATCCTTCACTTGAGCATTTCACTTTGTAGTTGCTTACAGTCACTGTCCATATTTGTTTGACCACTGCTTGGGTTTTGAACTAAATTGCATTGAGTTGCACCGCTGCATTTGGTAGCTCTGTGCTTGTTTGTATTCACTCCAGATATTCTTGTACATTTGATAGTCTGATACTTGTTTCCTTTTGTTGTACACTTACCTTTTGGTATTGCCGTTTTCATTCTGCAGTATAGCCTGTTGCACTGCATTCATGTTGGTTTAGATGTGCACTTGAGTCTGTTTCAATTTGCCCTGTGTAAGTCTCGAACCTGTGAGCTTGATGAGTTTCTTTGTCATAATTGTTTGCATCTGCAGCATTGTTTCATCACTAAAGCTTTGATGTTTATGATTTCATTTGTGCATTCTTGTAGTCACTTGGGCTTGCTCTATAGCTTGCTTTGACATTGGTATTTAGTTGTCATGTAATTCTTCTTGGCTTTAACATTGCTGAGTCTTTGCCTTTGATATTATTTTGTGGTCTTTACTTTAGTTCACTGTCATCTGAACTATTACCACTGTCTTCTTTGTAGTTGCAGTCTGCCCTTGTCTTTGCAACTGTTTGCCACTGCAGTTTCATCGTGGTGGTTGCTTTGTATTCGCTTTGTATTTTTTTGACCAGATTGTGCTATTCAGTTGAGTTTGACACTTGAGTTGTCGTTGTTTGACTGTTTAGTTTCCTGGTTAATCGCTTGTTTCAACTGCAGTTTTATTGTGCAGTTGTTTCTGTTTTCTTTTGTTGCAGATTGCCCTTGTATTCGTTTATGCCTGCAGTTGCATGTGTTTTGCAGTTTTCCCCCTGTTGGGATATGTTTTCGAATTCACTTGAGTTGAATCCGGTACTTCGGGGTTTGACCTTGTGACCATTTGTGACTTTCACTGAGTTCTTGTGTATCTCATGCGATAGTGGCGAGGCAGTACACTCGTGCGTGTACTGCAGCCCTATCAGGTTTGACAGTTTTAAAAATTGATGTTTCGATTGTCAAATTGTTTCGTTGATAAAATTCAATGTTTTGAAGTTGTATTCTGATTTGAATTTACTGATTTGTTGTTTAACACCATTTAGTGTATTACTTGTCGGTATCCGATTCTCTTATCGAGGAGTTGGATATACGAGATTTCTGTGACTGTCGTCTATTTGTTATTTGATTATTATTGCTTCTGTGCATTAATAACTGAGTTTGAATTAGACTGACCCGTGTATTATTTTCTTTTAAATTTAATACACGGGTCAGACCGAGTATTTACAGGTTGTAGATTTTTAGCTTCGGGTTGCTGCTAGAGCTATGAAGACTTTCCATATCATTTGAAGCGCTTTGCGTCTTTTTGTTGTAGTCAGTGTACTGATTAGGATGATGTGTATTCATGTACATTAGTTGATAATGTATTTGTATATATATATAACTTCCAGAGTCGACAGTTGTAGTTGTATCATATGTATTGTGTCAAATGTATTATAACCGACATCAGTTATTATATATATGAGACTTTTTGTTCCATCTGTATTCCGCATTTATGTTATCTGTGTAATTTTTATATCTATTGTCCTAAGCTATTATAGCCACTGTGTAGTAGCTTTGAGTTTGTATCGGTATGTCGGATTTCCTCTAAAAATGAAATGCATGATTTACTATCTGACATATCGGTGCTCGCACAAAGCAATTACATGGATGGTCGCTCCTCAACAGCCTTATTCTCCGTGCTAGTTGACAACATTACACCGTAGTGTTCTTGGCTAGTGCGGGTATAGAGGTGGTGCGTCACACCACCCCTTTCCAGAAGGAAATGACATACCCTAAAGGGAGCGACCCTCATAACCTTGCCGCAACATTCCTGTTTCGACCATTTCCGGGTTGTGAGGCCCTGACGAAGTCTCGTCCACAAAGCTACGCTTTGTCACAAAGCCATGCTTTGGGTCAACAGATGATCAAAGAAATGATCACAAAGATAAATGATCAAACAAATGATCATATCACAAATGATCAAACGATGATCATCACACAACAACACTCAACATGTCACATTACCAAATTGGGAGTATATCGCTGATAACCTTCAACTACATAACCTCTGAGCTCGTACGTCTCAGAGAAGGGTGTTAAGTTAAGAGAATAAATTCTCCGCCACCAACAGAAATGTATTTGAAAGAAATCGGCTTTATATCTCAAAGCGTAATGTCAGACATGTAACCATACAAGTCTGTTCCGGGTTCGAACAGAACGGAAGGCACTTCCGAAGAAGCTCTTGCAAATCCGGATAATTTTCTAATCACGTCCGGACTTCCCATCACAAAGGGTGATAAAATCTCTATATCGGGGACCAGTCGATGCAGAGACATTCGACGAGTTGTCCTTTCGTTTTCGAAAATATCCGGTCTTCACCACCGGTCTTCAAATGCTATCCATATACGATGTATCATTATTCGGAACGGGTTATATGACACAAAGGTCCTCTCCCGGCTAAACCGAATAACGAGCGCAATCTTTAAAAACATATGGATACTGTGATTTCAATTAAGTCACAACTTATTACCCAAAACTTTTCTTTAAATGGTTTAACAGATTACCATTTTCAAATCTTTAAACAAAAAGATTCATTTTAACAACCTTCAACGGTTTAACAATTTCCACACTTTAACCTTTTAAACAAAAGATTCATTCAAAGATTTTCCAATTTAATTTCCATTTCAATTGGATTAACTCATTAAATCTTTAAATCAAAGATTTAACTTATAGCTTTCAAAACAATTCCATTTCAATGGTTTAAACAAATCATCATTTTAAATCTGTTAAAAATAAACAGATTCAATTCATAGCTTTCAAAAAGAATTCATTCATAACTGGAAAACCATTTTTCAATTCAATCTTGAAATTCCTTAAATTAAACTGGAATTTCGTTTCTTATCTGAAAACTTTTATTCTTTTGAAAACAAACAGTTTTCATTTCAGAAAATCTGATTCATTTATACGAGTTAAGGTTCTTGGGTTAAATCCAAATCCTCAAAATTATACTTTTAAAATGGTTTAACTTCATATAAACACATTTATATCATCTTTAATCAAAATTTCCAATCATTGAATTCAATTCCAATTTATTTGAATTCAAATTCAAATTGAATTATTTAAATTGGAGACTTTCTTAAGTTATTTAAAATAACTTTCATCTTAAAAACTCCATTTCAAAATCTTTAACATTTAACCCAAATTCATTTCCAAAATCAATTGAAATTAAGATTTCAATTTCAAAACATTACATTAAAATCATCTGTGATTTAACCGATTTCCTCGTGAAATCCATATTTGTGTGTGTATGGTGTAGTCCAGGGGTTTCACACACAATAGTGCAACATCAATCATCATAGATATATCGATAAGCGGTAAAATCGATAACGCTTATCTTCATTCACAGATTCATAGATAAAATAAATTTATCAGTCACAAAGATTCACTTTTACAATTCGATGTGGGTTTCGGATAACCAACTGGAATCCGACTCCCTGTCGCATCGAAATTCAAGTGCCGTTTTACGGGTCAAGGGTTTTCATATTCACATAGTAATATATCACAGATAAGTAAATTTCAGATCACAACATAAATCAGGATGTATCACAAAGCATCATATATCAGGGATATCCAACAATTCAAATCATCCAATATAATCCAAGCATCCATAAGTAAGATCAGTTAATATCTGATTAAAATTAATTTATACCAGATTAATTACTTATGAATAACTACAAATCTTGGTTAATTAATATTAATTAATTACAAATCATTCTAATTAATTATCCTTTTTAATTATCCTATAAATTTAATGACTTACAAATCATTAAATTCTAATTAATTTCTAAGATAAAACTTCATTCATATTAATGATTTAATTATCATTAATAAAGTATTCCAAACAATTTACTTCCAAATTTATTTCAAATTTCATCTTTAAAATTTAAGATTTAAAAATGAATTCAAATCTATCTTTAACAAAGTTTAAACAATTTCTAAATCCTTTTTTTATAAGTTAAAGAATTATTTATTTTATAATAGAAGTTTCCAATTTTATTTTAAATTCAAATCAATTTAAAATTTCACTCCATCCTCAAACATTTTTGAATTCAACTATTTAACATTTTAAAGTGGTTCAAATAATTTAACCTTTTAAAACCTTATTTTATTTTAAAACTGAGATTCAACTAAACTTGAATCAGGTTCTAAAACTCGTTTGAATCTTCACTTATTATTTTAAATTCCAGTTTTAAAATTCCAAGAAACAAACAGGATTTGGAAAACCTGAAACATACTTTTACCCGAGCCATCCCTATATCTACTTCGAGTCCAACACTAGAAATACTCGAGTTAAACACGCAACCAAACCCAGTAAACTTCTCCTTCCCAAACAAAACCCACCACTGATGCACAGTGATGTACGTTCACGTGCACGGCCGATCGAAGCCCTTTCGATCAACCACGATCACGTTGCCAAGTCGACGGCAACCCCTTCAAGCTTCATGACCTCCTAGCTTCGCCCATCTCGATCGAAATCGAAATCGAGAGGTCGAACCAAACCTGGACATTCCAAAACATCACCATCCCAAACCCTGTCAACATCGCCTCGTCCACGCCGTGCCGACCATCTGCGAGCTTCCACCTCCAGCCTCGACTTCGACTACCTCCCCTCTTCCACCACTTGAAGTTGCGTGCAACTCGATGCACTATAGAGGACGAACGAATCGAGATGCCAATGCTCAGCCAAACTAGGTTTACAGAAACAAATCACTCACCGTTGTCGCCACAGTGGCCATGGCCACCTCCGAATATTTTTCGCTGCCTCTCCGTAGGCTCCTCCACCACCACGCGAAGATCCCAACTCGATTGAGCCTCCAATTGCCTGAACTTGATCGAAACCCATTATTCGATCAACCCAAAACTGCTCCTAACCTAAGCAACTAAAAATCACCAAATTGGTTTTAAAAATCCCATCTTTGTATGCTTATTAAAATTAAATAATCAAATCAGTGATTTAAAACACTCGAATCTATCATATGATTTTCTTTGTTTTACTATAAACATAAATACCTAGATACTCTTCTTTACAATACACAGCCACATGAGAAATTTACAAACCAAACATACAAAAATAAAAACAGTTGGTCTACTCACTGCATCAACAGGTAAATGGTTTAAATTAAGAGTTTGCTCACCGTGGTTTCCAGAAGAAAGAACATAGCTTTCACCATTTTGAAACTGTCTCGAATTTGCAGTTGAAACTTCCTAGTTTGATTCTCTGGTTGCATGGATTTGTTTGCTATTTTCAAGCTGTTGTTTACTTCCCAGGTTTGAAGACTTTAAATTGCTTTTGTTTTTAAGTTTGAGATGTTTTACTTTAGTGTTTCTTTTTCAGCTTATAATGGACGAAAACTAAAGTGGATAGACTGATATATAAAATTGAGTTTACAGGGTATATTACTTTGTACAGGTGATAGTATGGTTTTCTTTGTACAAAGTGATATTATATTTTCCAATGGTCAGAGATATTTTTCATTGCTTGCTTGTTGACTCGGCTTGAGTTTTGAAAATTTTGAAATAAATTGCTTTGTGATATGAAGAGAATCAATTAAGAATGATTTATAATAGTTTCTTGTGAATACCAAAGTCTGAAGAGGGACAAATTGGTATGTATTCTGAGATATTCCAACTTGAGTTTGGAATTCATATCTTAAGTTTGAGGAGTTATAGGAGATCGAATATGTCTATCTCTATGTTGTTTTCGTGCCTGCGAATTTCGAGGACGAAATTCTTTTAAGGGGGGAAGTTTGTAACGACCCCGAATTTTAATTTCCTTGTCCCCTATCTCATCCTCTTCTTGCACTCATACTCACTATCAGTAGATAGTAAGAGAATTTACTGAGGCATTCGAACGGATATCTGAGGAATACTCATTCTAGGGTATATACTTCACCCTATCTCTAATGAGTTACTTAATGTGTTATACTCCTGAGCTAAAGTTTTACCCTCAGCTCAGGAGTATAACACATTAAGTAACTCATTAGAGATAGGGTGAAGTATATACCCTAGAATGAGTATTCCTCAAATATCCGTTCGAATGCCTCAGTAAATTCTCTTACTATCTACTGATAGTGAGTATGAGTGCAAAAAGAGGATGAGATAGGGGACAAGGAAATGTGAAGACCCAAAAGTCGACCTTCGAAGATCGGCATCCGTACTTCACTTGTACTCAAAATGTCGTAGATTCAAACGAAGGTCGGGTTACCCCTGTAACTAGGTAACTCACGAATATGCCATCCCCCGGTCCTTTGGGCAGAGAGCAGTTTGTCTCTCGGAGCGTCCAGCCAGAGGCGTTTCCTTCGTGGCATAGGAAGTTCCTTAGCCTGACCATTTGTTGGCAAATCCATTTTCCAATACGAACCTTGTACGGTATTAGTTGTAGAACCTGCTATTTAACATAGCAGCTATAGTAGGCATAGTATAATGGTACCTATGCTGGCTAAGATTAATATTATACTTTCAAATTGTTTTCCACTATGCATTAATAATAATAATCCAATGATTTGCGTAGTAAGCATCTTTGACTATCATAAGAAGAAATCTCCTCCAATTCTGCGTTTTCATTGTGTGTGTGGCGGGAGGTCTTATGGTAGTTTCATTTTCCAAAAGCATTTCGGGTTTCAGTGTTTAAAATTTATTTGTTGTTTATTTAAAGATAAACTGTTTTTGTCGCTCACACCAGTCCCATGACTGATCCGGAGTTTATTGTTCCCTTCCTAAACTCTGGGTGCCCACCATTTTCCACACGGGCAGTCTAGAGTTGGGTTTCTTAGATATTCAGGTTGAGTAGATTATCTGGAGCTAGTCAGTCCTTGGACGACTGACCTTGCTTTCCGCTAGCTATGGATTGGAGCATTCTATTGGAGTTATTCTATCTACTGCTGGTGTTATCTATTTTCTTTCCGCTGCTATTTCTTGTATCATATCTCTGATGTATATTGATATCTATTGTATCATATTGTATCAGATTTCTGCATCTGTCATTGTATCAATGTTATATATATTGATATACTCTTTTTATTCCGCTGTGTTGTTGTACTTAATGGTGTTATAAGCTCCGGAGAACCAGATTCGGCATTTGAATCTACGGCATTTTGAGTACAAGTGAAGTACGGGTGCCGATTTTCGAAGGCCGATTTCAGGGTCTTTATAAATATTGATATACTCTTTTTATTCCGCTGTGTTGTTGTACTTAATGGTGTTATAATGTGAAGACCCTGAAATCGGCCTTCGAAAATCGGCACCCGTACTTCACTTGTACTCAAAATACCGTTGATTCAAATGCTGAATCTGGTTCTCCGGAGCTTATAACACCATTAAGTACAACAACACAGCGGAATAAAAATAGTATATCAATATATATACATATCTCTGATGTATATTGATATATATTGTATCATATTGTATCAGATTTTTGTATCTTTCATTGTATCAATGTTATATATATTGATATACTTTTTTTATTCCGCTGTGTTGTTGTACTTAATGGTGTTATAATGTGAGGACCCTGAAATCGGCCTTCGAAAATCGGCACCCATACTTCACTTGTACTCAAAATGCCGTAGATTCAAATGCCGAATCTGGTTCTCCGGAGCTTATAACACCATTAAGTACAACAACACAGCGGAATAAAAAGAGTATATCAATATATATAATATAAACTACATAACCTCTGAGCTCGTACGTCTCAGAGAAGGGTGTTAAGCTAAGAGAATAAATTCTCCGCCACCAACAGAAATGTATTTGAAAGAAATCTGCTTTATATCTCAAAGTGTAATGAACAGACCTCAAATAAATGGTTTAAAAATAAATGTTTTATTTAACATTCGATTTAAGAGAGTTATAACATTCGTTTAACTTGAATGCTTGAGTTATTTTAAAACTTAATCTAGAAATATAATTAAGTAATGATTACTCAGGATAATTAAAGGATTAATCAATGTAATTAATTTGTGAATTAAGGATTATTAATTAAATATTAATTAATGATTAAAGTTGATTACTCGAGTGATTAAACAATAATTAATTAAGGGCTAATTAATTAATGTAATTAATTAAGGATAATTAATTAATTAAAGGTTAATTAATTAATGAAGGTGATTAAGGAATGATAATTAATTTAATTTATAAATTAATGATTTAGATTAATTTTATAATTAGAGATTAATTAAAAGTAATTAAGAAGTGTTATTAGTTAATGAGGATAATTAACTAAGAAATTTTAAGTATTAATTTATGTGATTAATTAGTTATAAGTACACAATTAATTCCTCTTAATTGTAGATGATTGATTATTACCGAATGCTTTGTGATATGATGCTTTGTGATATAAATTGCTTTGTATTGAGCTGTGGTATCTGTGATAGGTTTCTGGTGAATGTAAAAAAAAACCCTTGACCCGTAAACGACATTTGAATTTCGATGCGACAGGGAGTCGGATTCCAGTTGGTTATCCGAAACCCACATCGAATGGTAATAGTGAATCTTTGTGACCGATAAATTTATTTTATCTATGAATCTATGAATAAAGTTAAGCGTTATCGATTATACTACTTATCGATATATCTATGATGATTGATGTTGCACTATTGTGTGTGAAACCCCTAGACTACACCTTTACACACACAAATATGGATTTCACGTGGAAATCGGTTAAGTCACAGATAATTTACATTTGATGTTTTTGAAATTGAAATTTTAATTTCAATTGATTTTGAAATTAGAAATTTGGGGTTTAAAGTGAAAAGCTTTTGAAATGGAATTTCTAAGATAAAAGTTATTTTGAATAACTTAATCGAGTTTTGAAAATTTAAATAATTTAATTTGAATTTGAATTCAAGTTTGAAATTGAATCCTATGATTTGAAACTAGGGATTAAAGATGATATAAATGTGTTTATATGAAGTTAAACCATGTAAAAGTATAATTTTGAGAATTTGGATTTAACCCGAGAACCTTAACTCGTATAAATGAATCAGATTTTCAAAATGAAAATTGTTTGTTTTCAAATGATAAAAGCTTTCCAATAAGAAATGAAATTCCTTTAATTAAACTGGAATTGTTTTTCCAAGTTATAAACACATTTAATATTCGGGGTCCACATGAGCAAACTCTTAATATTTAGATCTAAAGCAGGGACTGAAAAGAAAAAAAATAAAGACAAGAAGTAAGAAATACAAATAAATATCTATCAAACATAAACAACAAGTATGAACAAGTCAAAGTAAATAAATGTTAGCACACAAAATCATATCTCAGTCGAGTAAAGTATGTAGGCTGTAAAGTACAAAGCAAAAACAAAGTATAAAATGAAAATATAACAAGGTAAGTATAGGAACATAGGGTACATATGCATTAAATGCCATATCCTCTAGCATACAAAAAGAAGATTTTCAACCGAGTCAACAAGCAAGCAATGGAAAATATCTCTGACCATTGGAAAATATAATATCACTTTGTACAAAGAAAACCATACTATCACCTGTACAAAGTAATATACCCTGTAAACTCAGTTTTATATATCATTCTATCCACTTTAGTTTTCGTCCATTATAAGCTGAAAAAGAAACACTAAAGTAAAACATCTCAAACTTAAAAACAAAAGCAATTTTAAGTCTTCAAACCTGGGAAGTAAACAACAGCTTGAAAACAGCAAACAAATCCATGCAACCAGAGAATCAAACTAGGAAGTTTCAACTGCAAATTTGAGACAGTTTCAAAATGGTGAAAGCTCTGTTCTTTCTTCTGGAAACCACGGTGAGCAAACTCTTAATTTAAACCATTTACCTGTTGATGCAGTGAGTAGACCAACTGTTTTTATTTTTGTATGTTTGATTTGTAAATTTCTCATGTGGCTGTGTATTGTAAAGAAGAGTATCTGGGTATTTATGTTTACAGTAAAACAAAGAAAATCATATGATAGATTCGAGTGTTTTAAATCACTGATTTGATTATATAATTTGAATAAGCATACAAAGATGGGATTTTTAAAACCAATTTGGTGATTTTTAGTTGCTTAGGTTAGGAGCAGTTTTGGGTTGATCGAATAATGGGTTTCGATCAAGTTCAGGCGATTGGAGGCTCAATCGAGTTGGGTTTCTTAGATATTCAGGTTGAGTAGATTATCTAGAGCTAGTCAGTCATTATTTAGATCTAAAGCAGGGACTGAAAAGAAAAAAAATAAAGACAAGAAGTAAGAAATACAAATAAATATCTATCAAACATTTTTGAATTCAACTATTTAACATTTTAAAGTGGTTCAAATAATTTAAACTTTTAAAACCTTATTTTATTTTAAAACTGAGATTCAACTAAACTTGAATCAGATTCTAAAACTCGTTTGAATCTTCACTTCTTATTTTAAATTCCAGTTTTAAAATTCCAAGAGAATTTACTGAGGCATACGGACGGATATCTGAGAATTACTCATCCTAGGGTATACTTCACCCTATCTCTAATGAGCTACTTAACGTGTTATACTCCTGAGCTAAAGTTTTACCCTCATCTCTGATACCAAATGTAACGATACGACTTTTCACGCTCGAAAATCGACATCCATACTTTACATCGTACTCGAATGCCATAGATTCGACCGTTCAAATCCGAGTTGCCGGAGCTTATAACACAGTTAAGTAAACAACACAGTGGAAGAAAAGAATATATCAATATATATAACATTGATACAATGACAGATACAAAATCTGATACAATATGATACAACAGAATGATACAACAGATATCACTATACATCAGAGATATGATACAAGAAATAGCAGCGGAAAATAAATAAATAACACCAACAGCGGATAGAATATAATGACTGACTAGCTCCAGATAATCTACTCAACCTGAATATCTAAGAAACCCAACTCGATTGAGCCTCCAATCGAGTTGGGTTTCTTAGATATTCAGGTTGAGTAGATTATCTGGAGCTAGTCAGTCATTGGACGACTGACCTTGCTTTCTGCTAGCTATGGATTGGAGCATTCTATTGGAGATATTATATCCGCTGTTGGTGTTATCTATTTATTTTCCGCTGCTATTTCTTGTATCATATCTCTGATGTATAGTGATATCTGTTGTATCATTCTGTTGTATCATTCTGTTGTATCATATTGTATCAGATTTTGTATCTGTCATTGTATCAATGTTATATATATTGATATATTCTTTTCTTCCGCTGTGTTGTTTACTTAACTGTGTTATAAGCTCCGGCGACTCGGATTTGAACGGTCGAATCTATGGCATTCGAGTACGATGTAAAGTATGGATGTCGATTTTCGAGCGTGAAAATTCGTATCGTTACAGTTAGTGCTTGGTCAGACTTTTTGGTGGGATTTTTTCTTGATGGTACTGTGAATTTCATGGCGGTCAAAGCTCATATAGAAAAGAGTTGGAAGTTAAAGGGTTCATATGATATGTTCTCTGATAAAAATAACTTCTATTTCAAGTTTTCTTCCCCTGAAGACAAAGCTTATATCCTACAAAAAGACCCTACCTTCATCAGAGGCCACATGTTCATTTTAGCTGCTTGGAATCCTAATTTCAGCTCAGCCCAATCTACTGTTAAATCTGTGCCTGTGTGGGTTCATTTGTACCGTATTCCTCTAATGACATGGACCCTTGTTGGCATAAATTGGTTAGCTTGCCATTTGGGGAAATTAGTGTGTTTTGATGAAAATACCGAGAAGATGAAAAGATTTGAATATGCAAAATGTTTGGTAGAGGTGACGCCAGATAAGGAATTACCCAAAACAATTGCTGTTGGTGATGGGGATTACCCGGATGTCATAGTGGAGTATTCCTGGACCCCTCTCATTTGTACATTTTGTAAAAAAATTGGTCACTATGCAAGGCAGTGTGAGGCAAATATTCTTTCTGCTGAAGAAGATGCAGTGGTTGAAGTGAAGTATCAGGAAGGAAATTCTGGTGTGAAGGAAAACGAAGTATTCTCTGAAGTTAAATATGATGACATATCAAAAGACAAATTTACTTTGGTCAGGAGAAAAAGGAAATCTATTAAGAAAAATTGGAAAAAAAATTATGTTCCTAATAACCCGGGTAAATCTAGAGCAGAAAATGATGGAGCGGTCACAAATCCAGTTGAAGGAAGGAGTTTAGACTTGGAGGAGCCAATGGTTGACAGAATTAGAGAGTGCAATGATAAAGTGTTTGATGAAACAGTGGTTGACAACTGTGAAAATAATATAGCTCCAACTAAAAATTATGCAGCTGATATTCCCGAAGCCACTCAAGTTTTTTCTCCAAGTCTAGTAGATGATCATGCCTCTGCTAACTTAAGTGCCATAATTGAAGTTGATTATACGGTAGTGTCTTCACAACTCAATCCAAATCCAACTGAAGTCTTACTCGAGCATCCTCTTGTTATAACCCGAGGTCAGGACCCAAAAACTTCCATATCTCCTCCTATATCAACAGTTATTTCTGCTCCCGATCCATCGCTTTTTCCACCTGTTCCCACTAGCTCTCCTAATTTCTCTTTATTGACTAGTTCAATCCTTGAAGTTCCCTCTGATGTAAATCCCTTCGATCCTCTTCTTCTGATTGAGGAAAATGTCTCCTTTCCTTTAAATGTCAATGATTTTGATGCAAATTCTTTAACCAACCCTCCTTTACATCCTGCCGCATGCATGGACATGTGCACTGATATGCACAACCCTCCTTCTTCCTTTCTCCCGTCCTTATCAAAAATATCTTCTGATAATCTAGCTTCTGCTCCTTCCATTAACCCCCTGATTTATATGCTACAGTTGCCCTTCCTTCAAAAGAATTCCCAAACTTCCCTAATCCATCATTGTTGTCTTCTGACAGCTCTGCTATCAAGAAAAGAGGTAGACCAAAGAAGCTTCCCTCTCATTCTCTCTCTAATGACATGGACAGTGGCACCGATTTCTCCTTTGATCAAGTATCTTTTTTATCATCAAATTCTGAAGCTTCACCTGGTGTGAAGACCAGATCCTCCTCTTTAATTATTTAATGATTCACAAAATTTCTAACATTGGGTTTTGGAATGTCAGGGGGGCAAACTCTATTGCCAAGCAACTTGAAGTAAAGAATTTAATTTCCTTAAATAATCTCCAAATGATAATCCTAGCTGAAACTAAGCTTAATTATAATTCTACCATGAAGTGTACTAATGTGATCAATTCCAGTTGGAGTAAACTCCACAATCTTGCTCAAGCCCCCTTTGGCAGATTGCTCATTATGTGGAACCAGTCTATTTTTTCTGTTGTTCCTATCTCTGTCCAGAGACAGTTCATCCATGCAAAAATTACTCACCTCCCATCCAATCAAATCTTTTATTTAACTGCCATCCATGCAGAAAACTCAGTGGCTAGTAGGCTACCACTGCTTGACCATATCCCTAATCTTCATTTATCTAATGACCCTTGGATATGTGTTGGTGATTGGAACTGTATGCAACATTACTTTGAAAAAAGTGGGGGTCTCCCTCTATCAATTTCTCAAACAAATCCCTTAAACAATTCCATGTTCTCTTCTAACTTATCCTTTCTCCCCTCTGATGGTTGCTTTTACACGTGGAATAACTGCAGTAGGTCTGGAGCTAGGACATATTGCAGATTGGATAAAGCTTTTTCCAATATATCTACCCTTACCCAATGGCCTAACCTCCTCTATCATTCTCTTCCCCCTCTCTCTCTCTCTCTCTCTCACCATTCCCCAATTATTTTGGATTGGGGTCATGTTGCCATGAAAAGAATCTCCTCATTTTCATTTTTTAATGCTTGGACTAACCATCCAAATTTTTTTAATTTAGTTTCTGAACATTGGAAATGTAATACTTATGGTAATCCCATGTTTATTTTGCAGTTCAAGCTAAGGGTACTTAAACAAAAGCTTAAATGCTGGGCCTATACTACATATGGCATGGGCAGTAAAATTTCTGATGATCTTAGGGTTCAACTTCAGCAAATTCAATCTTATATCATCTCTAACCTAATGATGTATCCCTTTTTTCAGATGAACAAAAATTAAAGTCTGAATTAGCTAAGGCTTTAACTGCTGAAAATTCAATGCTTAGCAAAAAATACAAAATCCAGTGGCAACATTATGGTGATAAGAATACTTCTGTATTTCACAATTCCCTGAAAATTAAAAAGTCTAATTCTAATATTTTCAGCATTCTTGATAAGGAGGGTATCATGTGTAATTCCTCTGATTCGATTCAAAATGCCTTCCTTGATTATTATACTATGCTTTTGGCCAGTAATCCCCATGATGATCCTCAACTTTCCCACATTGCAGAGATTGACCTTCCTCCAATTTTTGATGCTCAGGCACTTTCCTTAATTCAACTGGTCTCGGATGAGGAGATTAAGTCATTTATTTTTAGCATGAATTCCAATAGCTCTCCTGGTCCTGATGGTTTTAATGCTCATTTCTTCAAAACATGCTAGCACATTATTGCTAAAGATGTTATCAAGGCTGTGAACAATTTTTTCAAGCATAACTGCATGCTCACTGGAATAAATGCAACTAAAATTGCTTTAATCCCAAAAGTTTTTAATCCTCAATCAGTCTCTCAGTACAGACCTATTTCCTGTTGCAATGTCATTTACAAATGTATTGCAAAAATATTAGCTTCAAGGTTGAAGAATGCTTTAGCTCCGATAATCTCTGACAATCAAACTGCTTTTCTTCCTGGAAGGCAAATTACTGATAACATTTTACTCTCCACTGAGTTACTGAGAGGGTACAAAAGGCAGCATATTTCCCCTAGATGTGCTATGAAGTTGGACATTCAAAAGGCCTATGACACAGTGAATTGGAAATCAATTATCTATATTCTTCATTGTATGAATTTTCCACACACTTTCTTAGCTTGGATATACACGTGTATCTCTACGGTCTCTTACTCTATCAGTCTTAATGGGACACTATTTGGATTCTTTAGGCGAAAAAGAGGGTTAAGGCAGGGTGACCCTATATCACCTTATTTATTTTTGTGTGTTATAGAATTATTATCTAGTCTGTTTAGTTCTGCCTTGAAAAACAAAAGGATGGACTTTCATCGCCTTTGTAGAAACCCTCAAATTTCATCATTGATGTTTGCTGATGACCTTTTTTATTCACTAAACCCAATGTTAAGTCCATTTCTGCTATTCTTATCATCCTTCAATCCTTCCAATTTTTATCTGGTCTGAGTATAAACAAAGCCAAATCTAAAATCCTTGTGGCTGGTGTCCCTGTTGAGGTTAAAGCCAATATGATCGCCTTATCTACTCTTTCTCCCTTTGATCGTGAAGAAACTTATTTAGGTGCCCCCATTATTTTTTCCTCTCTCTAAAAATCTCAATGCCTCCCATTATTTGAAAAAATTACTACTAAGCTTTCTTCTTGGCCTGTCTCAAAATTATTTGTTGCTGGGAGGCTTGTCATTATTAAATCCATAGCTTCAGCAATGTACCTATATTATGCTAGGATTTTTATTCTCCCGGTGAAATTGGTTTCCATGATCAATTCTGCTCTAAGTCATTTTTTGTGGCATGGTAATCCTTTTTCTAAAAAGCTAATTCCCATATCTTTCCAGTCTGTTTGCAGCCCTCTATCTTCTGGAGGGCTGGGGATTTTGAATATTAAAAATTGGAACATTGCTGCTTTTTCGGCTCATATTGAAAAATTGTTTAAATTTGACTCCAATCTTTGGGGCTCTTGGTGTAGGAATCACCTAATTAAGAACCAGTACTTCTGGACTATGAACATTCCTGATGATTGTAGTACTACATGGAGGAGGTTACTCAAGTTAAGGGAGTATTTCATTCCCTTCTTTAGGATTTCAGTGAGGAGAAGCAATTCTATTTCCTTCTGGTTTGACCCATGGACTTTTAAGGGGGTTATTCTGGCAAAATTTCTTCCTTACCATTTGAGAAGACTTACTGGAATTCCTGAGGTTGCCAAACTGTCAACTTATTTATGTGATGACTTCATCAACACCCCACATTCTAGTTCTTATGTTGTTAGGGAGGTTTGGAAAATGTTCGATAACACTAAATATACTTGGAGTAATGATACTTGTTTATGGGATGAAGGTAGTCACTCTATCAATAAAGTTTACAAGCTCATTTCTACCTCTTCAACCTCTGTCCAATTCCCTTGGAACACTAGAGTCTGGTCTTCTAACTCCCCTCCTCGTCACAACTTGCTTCTCTGGAGAGTTATTAAGGGTTGCTTGCATACTAGAGACAGACTTTTTTTAATTGGATTTATCCAATCTTCGGAATGCTTGCTGTGTGGAAATCATGTGTTATCTATTCAACACCTATTTTTTGCTTGCTCTTTCTCTTTCTATATTTGGCAGAGCATTTTAAGTCATTACAATCTTCATAGACCTTCAGTCGACTCTAAACTTGAATGGTATACAATTTTCAAAGCTACTAGATGGAGATGCCCTAAGTCTCAAATGCTTTTAAAAATCCCAAGGGCCACAATTCAATTGATTTGGACTGAAAGAAACTCTCGTGTGTTTTCAGGAATTTCTTCCTCTAAACACAGTCTCTTTCGTGTCTTAATTAATACTGTGCAATTGTCATACTATCTTTTGGTCATCTGCATTTGATATGCTTGATATTTCCCTGTCCCGTTCTTCTCCGAGTTTTTTTGTGGTCTGCTTTGGGTTTTCCCTGGTCTTCTGCCTGTTTGATCCTTGATGCTCGCTTCCTCGGTTGGCTTGGTGTCTTCCTACCCTCTGCTTCGGGTTTTTTTTCTTTTCCAATGTTTTCCTGCTTTGTGTGTATTTTTGTTCTTTCTTTTCTCGTGTTTCCTCTGTTGTTCCCTTATTTATGCTTGTAATAATTTTTACATGTTATAAATAAAAGGTAGGGGCCCTTTTAACCCCGCTGGCTTTGCCAAAAAAACTTTTATATACAATATATATCATATAAAGTCTATATATATTATATAGAACCAACATCCTTTCACTAAATACATTTATATAAACCTATATATGCACGTAACTCAAAAAGAATTATAGGAAAAACGTAAATGACATATATTATAAAATAAAATTACTATCTCATACATCTATATATACAGATATATATATACGCACGGCAACTTCAATATATATATAATTATTTTATTGTTCGTATAAACTAATATGTATATAAACATATATAAAATATCACCTAACTATACAATATATATATAATTCTATATACAAACATATCAGCATATATATATATATACCTTAGCTTTAAAAAAAGAGGAGAAGTAGGCAAATCTTCGTTTGTGGGTAGAAAACAAGGATGGACGCAGCTAAAATGGAGGAGAGGAGCAAGGGCTAATATGGGAGGGTGGTCGTGGACTTCGGCCATGCTGGAGGTAGGCGGAGGTGGCAGAGGGAAGGGCTCGGTTGCTCGGGTAGGTGGTAGGCTTCGGCCTGGTTGCTATGGTGGAAGCGGATGGTGAATAAGGCAGTTGGATTAGGCTATGAAATGGAAGGAGAACAAGCAGTAGGTTTCAAGTAAAAAAAAACAAACGAATAGATATAGACTAAGATTATATTATTATTTTCTTTGGAACAGAATGAACGAACGGAAATGAAAAATGAAAAGGCACAACTAAAAAAAATACTGAGGTCTGGGGAATGACAAAAGCTATGAACATGAATTCAGAAAATAAATTCTAATGACTATTGGTATTTCAGAAAGTAAACGAAAAGACAAGGAAATCAAAAAGTTAAATATCGGATACCGATACGGTTTCTTGTTTTATTGATTTCACAGTGTATCGGACGTCGAAACACACAAACGAATATACTGTGAAAATCAGCACGATAAAATGATTAAAACGGTATACAGATATCAGTGCTACGATCATCCGATCAAAAGTCGATAATCGTTACCGAAAGTGTTGCAAATCTGTCGAAAATAAGATAAAAGGAGCAATAGCAGTCAGAATTTGATGAAACGGAAGATGACGTTTCACTCAGAAGAAGATTTACAAATTTATTGTATAAAAATATTCAGGTTTGGAAAATAATTTATGGTCATCAAATATTAACTGATTTAAATTTTAAATAAAATTACACTAGAAAATAAACTTCAATATTATTAATTGAAAATTTACCATTTGCTATGTTAAAGTAGACGTATTCCAAATATTAAATATTTATTTCCAAATTCAAATATTTAAAATTTCACAAAATTACAGTTAAATATATTATTAAAACTATTAAAATTTACGGGTCGTTACACTCTCCCCCACTCAAAACGTTTCGTCCCCGAAAAGGAACAAGGTAGGAGAATAGAAACAACCAGAAAGAAAAATAGATTGAAATACAAAATTAAACAATTAATTTAAACCATATAAATTTAAATTTAAATTAATTAATATTCAATATTAAATTTTAAATTCAAGGTATTTCAATAAGTTGATTTAATTTCAATTTATTAATTCCCTCAAAACAAACTTTATTCTATTTATCCCATTTATTATTCAATTAACTTATTATTCTCTTTATCTCAATTAACATTTTTATAATTAAAATTAAGTGTATAACATTCATTATAACCACTCAAATTTTATTTATAAAAATCATTTTATATTGTATATCATCCAATTACATATTCAACTTCTGAATAATTTAGGTAAGTTATATTAGAATGAAATTGGGTATTATACAAGTAAACTTTTCCCAACTCAATTATTTCAAATTCAAATATTTATTCAAAATTTTGGCTTCATTTTATAATTAAAATCACCTTTAACATAAATTTAAGGATTAAATTTCCGATTTACTTCAAACCATTTAGAGATAAATATATATACTATATATCAAATCAAATCTATAATCATATACCTATAATAAATCAAGTCATACTCAAGAACTTAAATCAATTTATTTTCCAAAACAAAAGTGTAGCAAAGCTACGAATTGGTCTCCCCATCTCGAAACTCGAAAATGAATGTCGATGATGCGGCCGCCATCACCGAAATTATTTTCCAATGACAAAAGAGGAGAGCACTGATTTCAACATTTTAAAATTATTTGAAACGATTTCTATTTGGAAATACTTTAAATAATATACACTTTAAAACTTTAAAACCAAAGTTTGAAATCATCGGAAATTTAAATTCTCAAATTCATGATTTAAATTCATTTAAATTCCAAATCAATTTATAAACCATGTTTATAAATTCATTTATAGAAATAAATGATAATCAAATATTATCATTTCAAACAATCAATTTAATTAACCTATTAAATTCCAGAAAATTTTACTTATATATTTACAATATAATCATACAAATTCATTTCATTTACCAAATTTGAAAATAATATTGTGTCAGTTTGCTCTGTTCAAGTGTTTTGGAAATCCTATCGATATCGCTAATCAAACGAATCGATCGAAAATCCAAATCAACATCAACAACTCAAACAACACACTATAAAACATTTTTATATTAATTACAAATACACTCCCTCACTCGATGATACAAGAATAGATTCCAAAACAAGGATAGAGATTCAAATTTAGAGGAACTCTAATCAAAGAGAATTCTAACTAAAATAGATAGGCTCAAATGGGAGATAAGACAATCAAATTGCGAAATAGGAAGATGGATAGACATATATAAATCGCGGGAAAACTTAACCGGTTCAACCGTGACTTCAAAATAAGATCGAGGTAGAATTCTGGAGCAAATCGACATTCGATTGTCGGAGATAGAATTCGGGCATAGCAAGAGATGGCAGCATCGTAAAACCGAGGGTACAGAAATTTTTGGTGAATCAATGCCTGTTGTAAAGGAGTTTCACCCCTTTACAAATCATTCAGTGGAGCTATGGGATACTCCAGAATCAAGAGAACACGAATAGGGAGAGCCAAAATGGATTTTGGAACCGAGGGAACGTTCCAAAATTCAAAGGAATTCTAAGTCAAAGTGGAGGGACTCAAGCTCGAACGAAAGTGGTTCTGTAATTAAATTTACTTTATATGCTAATTTTTGCCTAAAACCAGAGCTATGATACCAACTGTAACATCCTGATTTTTCATGCCATTCGCATCCACACATGTCGGACTTGAATTGCTCAAAATATCAGATTATTAATTTATATTTGGCAAAACTCAGCATATACAATAAATAAAATAATCACAAAATCACAGACACGGAGTAATATAACAATAAGCAGCGGAAACAAATGAATAGTAGTTCATGAAGCTACTATATATATACCAGAGTTAAAACAAGATACAACAGAAGTCTCGGATACATAGAAGTCTCAATAAAATAGTCAAATACAAGATCAAAATACATCACTGGAATCAAGTGAATAACTGCAAGCTGAATAGATATAGCTGGATCTCCAAGCGAAGCTCCAACTCCAAAGGTGAGTCTCGAACACTGAGCCACTCAGTCTGACCCGAGCGTAAAGCAAAACACAAAACACTCGAGTCAGGATTAACATTCTTATATCAATAAATCCAAGTCAAGTGAAATATTAACTAAAATACAAGTAACTCAAAGGATGTTTGGGATAACCATCCTCTAAGGATTCGTTAAACAATCTACTATGTAATAATATATGCTATTATAATATGTCTATAGTAAAGTAAACTATTAAAATAGCATTAAGGCTTTACATTTTCCACCTTAACACATTTTATATATTCCCATAGTCTATACAGTACCATAATATCCCCTGTACTGGACGTCGTCAGAGGGCACTCCATAGGTATGGTACAAAACAAACTCGTAAAAGGCTCACTAGGGTAGGTGACACGGCACAACAAGGCAATGCCAGGGTAGATATACCAATTACGCATCCAGGCTGGTGGTAACGCATAGCAGCCACTACCGCCCACCTCGGAACATACTCCCAAATCAAAAATCAAGGGTGGCCACCAAATCAATCACAAAGTCAGAATATAGTATCGAAGGAATGTGTCCGATCGGAGGAATGACCTCACTTGGCCCGAGAATCGCTCCTGTTTTAGCCACCTTATGCCAACTCACGGGAGTTGGGTCCACGTAAAAACCTCAACAGGACGTCACCACCATCCTACTTCATTCTGGAATCTCCACCGCGTACACAGTTGTTAAAGTGGTTTTCGGTATTGGCAAAGAGTATGACAATATCTGATCCCGGTCTCTTTAACAACCAATCGTTATTATAACACCGCGGTCATTTCAAAATAGTTTATACTTCAAAACCAAAATATCATTTCCATTTCAAAAACCATATCAATACGATATCATTTCCATTTCAAATATATTCACTTCCAAAATCATAGCACTTTCAAAGTTATAACACTTTCGAAATTATAAAGCTTAGAAATTATAACACCTTGGAAATCACAGCATTTTGAAATCATAACACCTTGGAAATCATAACACTTTGAGATCATAGCACTTTCCTTTAAACAGTTTAGATATTAATAATAGTATATATATAGCAAAATAGTTTATAAAATAAAATAGTCTATTTAAAAATAGTTATATAAGTTATAATAGTTTATATTAAAGTAATTAGTATATTAAAATAGTTTATATTAAAGTAATTAGTATATTAAAATAGTTTATATTAAAAATAGTTTATATTAAAAATGATTTATGAAGTAAATATATAAATTGTTTAAATATAATTTAAAAATACTTTATATAACAAAATATCTTCCTCAAATTTCACAAATCGATTCCAAATCAACGTGAATTCCAAAATTCAAATTTAAATCAATCTCAATTCATCGATTTCAATTCAATTCAGTTTCCAAATAAACTATTTCAAATTATCGATTTCAAATACATATTTGAACCATAAAATAAGCCATTTCAATATATTTCAAAGCTTTATATATTCCACAATTTCAAAACTAAATTTGATAATTTCATATATATCTTAATTTAACTTCATTATTATCTAGTTTTGAAACATTCACTTAATAAATCCAATATCATTTAAATAAAACCCCAAATTTCAAATCACTAAATATTTCCTTCAATTTATTTAAACTTGAAATATTCATTTAATCGCCTTAAACCAAAATCAAGTGATAAAATCATATTCTTTAAAATCTCAAATTCAATAAGTTTCAAATTGATTTTTAATTAAATATAGTTCTGAATTAAATACAATTTCAAATAAATTCAAATTTATCATTCCAATCTTAACTTATAAAACCATTATAAAAATCTATTTTAGAATATAATTTTAAACAAAGACATAAACGTCTCATAAAATTTAATTATATATCAAATCTATTTTTATATTCTAAAAAAATAGTAAAATTATAAATTTATAATTTCAAAATTTACTTATAACTATATAATTTTCACAGCATATAAATTTTTAAAATAAAATACATTTATATATAATATCTTAAAAACAATATTTATTAAACCATATATTTCTTTCCAAAACCATAGAAATCGTTTTCAAAATATTTATATATAAACCAACGGTGTCTGTATATAATTTTCTATCATATGGTCAAGTGACACGGATATTTATCATTTCAATCCGTAGTTTATATATATACGGGTATATATCATTTCAACTCGCAATCCCAAATTCAATTCAATGAAAATCGCTTGGGTTTATCATTTCAACTCATAAAGATTTTCTCCTATTCTACAGATCGTTCGGTTATGTATCATTTCAACCCATAGGGAATTCTAAACTAGCAGGGAACTTGCAGAGTGGTAACAGATATGATAATAACATAATAGGCATATATTATCAATATAAATAATAGATAATGGCGTCAGATGTCACAGGTGAACAGATACAGATAATGGCATATATATAGCAATGTAAATAACTAACAACTGCATATTTCAATTGTCGTTTCAATTGAAATCAAATTTAATAAATATAAGAACGTTAATCGTGAGTGATTGCTCACCTTTCGAGGCTAGAGATAGTCGACAATGGAATGAGTTACGAATCCAGGCATGAATTCCAAACAAAGCAAGATTGGCACGAATTCAACGATCAAAGCTGATAACAGGAATTGATGAACATAAATCAGAACTAGGTCGATGATGATAAATGGTATAAGTGAACTTATATATATAACTATATAAAACTATATATATATATATAATCGTATCCTGAATTCAAACATATATTATATTAGATATATAAACGTATCACAAGTATATGCATATAACCTAAAACAAAATCTTATCTAAACTATATATATACTTTTAATATCTAACAGAATATAACTTATACTTATAAACAGTACATATATATAACTACAAAAATGTTAATACTTTAAACATACATATACAAACTATTCCTTTCCTTTCAAATATACAGTGGAAACATATATCTGCATATACATGAAATTTCACAGCTAAAACTAAACTAACATATATAATATAAGCTCTGCAAGCTATTATAGATAAGTTATATAATAATAATATACCAACAGATTTTTGTATATATTATATACTCAGATATGTATATAATATTTTCGAAATCATTACTTATTTTTTTAAACACGACTTTAAAATAACATGTTTATATATCTTTGAACAATTATGTGCAGACAATATGCAGACAGATACTCAACATCATATGCAGAAAATATATACGAAACAAATATATATGAGGCCACTGATATATCAACATAACTTAGTTTTATTATAATATATTGTTTTAAATTCCAACGAAATGTGTATGTGTATATATATATATGCTTATATGGACTTATATACTACAATACATGTAATAAAATTCCATATAACTTTTATATACAATATATATCATATAAATTCTATATATATAATATAGAACCAACAGCCTTTCACTACATACATTTATATAAACCTATATATGCATGCAACTCAAAAAAAATTATAGGAAAAACGTAAATGACATATATTATAAAATAAAACTATTATCTCATACATCTATATATACAGATATATATATATATATACGCACGGCAGCTTCAATAGATATATAACTATTTTATTGTTCATATAAACTAATATGTATATAAACATATATAAAATATCACCTAACTTTACAATATATATAATTCTATATACAAACATATTAGCATATATATATATATATATACCTTAGCTTTAAAAAAAGAGGAGAAGCAGGCAAATCTTCGGTTGTTGGTAGAAAACAAGGATGGACGCAGCTAAAATGGAGGAGAGGAGCAAGGGTTTGCTGATGTGGGAGGGTGGTTGTGGACTTCGGCCATGCTGGAGGTAGGCGGAGGTGGTAGAGGGAAGGGCTTGGTTGCTCGGGTAGGTGGTAGGTGGTAGGCTTCGGCCTGGTTGCTATGGTGGAAGCGGAAGGTGAATAAGGCTGTTGGATTCGGCTATGAAATGGAAGGAGAACAAGCAGCAGGTTTTCAAGTAAAAAAACAAACGAATAGATATAGACTAAGATTATATTATTATTTTCTTTGGAATAGAATGAACGAACGGAAATGAAAAATGAAAAGGCACAACTAAAAAAAATACTGAGGTCTGGGGAATGACAAAAGCTATGAACGTGAATTCAGAAAATAAATGCTAATGACTATTGGTATTTCAGGAAGTAAATGAAAAGACAAGGAAATCAAAAGGTTAAATATCGGATACCGATACGGTTTCTTGTTTTATTGATTTCACAGTGTATCGGACGTCGAAACACACAAATGAATATATTGTGAAGATCAGCGCGACAAAACGTTCAAAACGGTATACAGATATCAGTGGTACGATCATCCAAACAAAAGTCGATAATCGGTACCGAAAATGTTGCAAATCTGTTAAAAATAAGATAAATGGAGCAATAGCAGTCTGAATTTGATGAAACGGAAGATGACGTCTCACTCAGAAGAAGATTACAAATTTGTTGTATAAAAATATTCAGGTTTGGAAAATAATTTATGGTGATCAAATATTAACTGATTTAAATTTTAAATAAAATTACACTAGAAAATAAACTTCAATATTATTAAATGAAAATTTATCATTTGTTATGTTAAAGTAGACGTATTCCAAATATTAAATTTTTATTTCCAAATTCAAATATTTAAAATTTCACAAAATTACAGTTAATATATTATTAAAACTATTAAAATTTACGGGTCATTACAAATCCCAAGCCCATTTTCTTTCTCACTCTTATTCTAGGAACTTCTCTTTTCTCTACCTATACCCAAACCCGAACCTTCCTTTATGATTTTCAACACTAAATTAATCTAGTAAAAAATCACGACTTATAAAAGAAAAAAACGCATACGGTTGTCATGACATCGGAGTAGATGAAGGTCGGTTGTGGAGCACGATGCTCGACTAGGAAGAGATGACGCCATGGACTCATCTAAAACAGCTGGGGACTGTGATTTGATGCCGCACGAGAAGGTGTAGTGACTTTAGAGGAACGACGACGACAATGCTGATAGAGTTAGGGGTATGTCCTAGGGGCAGTGATGTAATTTGTTTCATATATCTAACTCGATAACCAATCTTATTCGAAATAAAAGGTGTTTTCTTTCTATTATATATTTGATATAATGTGTTATATCAATTAATTTAATTAAAAGTATATATAATAGAAAATCCAAAAATGGTATGTTTTATGATAGTAGTTACAAAGTGTTGTAACCGTGAGTAATTTATCACGATGAAAACAGATATATCATTTTAAATATTCCTACTCAAGATGCATCGAGACTGGATATCGATGTATCCGTTGAGACTAGAGTACGTAACGCTCTCTAAATGTTGGGTAGCGTATTACTTATGACTGTTGGGGGACTTAGGGGTTACATGCTGATAGTTATTGGATATGCACGGAACGACTCACTCGATAGTTTTTTGTTGGTTAATATAACTAAGGTCAAATATAAAATACTGATGTAACTGATTTACGTAGTTCTCTCTACTTGAGAATAATTTTGATATTCAGTCGATCCAAGGTGGTTGCAACTACATCAGCGAACAATGATATCACGCACGTATTAATTCACGAATGGAAGCTAGGTCACGAGGCGAGGAAATGATTCGCGATTTAAATCGTGATTTGATGAGGCGGTGATGTAAGGCGAGCTTGAACCTGGGAGTGGTGGAGTTCTCTGATGGGTCGCAATGGGAGAGGTGGCGACATGGGATTTAGCGACTTCGAGTTAAGTATAGGCATGGCGACTCGTCTTGATGGCCGCGATAGTGGAGTGTCGCATGCGAGGCTGGTGGCCAGAGGATGGGGATTGATGATGGAGGCCGAGCTGTTTGGGTTACTACCTGGAACGATCAAGAGAGAGTGGCGAAGTCGGAACTTGTTTCGAGCGGTGGTGAAGGTATAATATTATGATTTATTTAAATTAACTACTGAATTTAGTTAGTTAGTTTATTATAAAAAAATGTTTTGAATTGAAAGGGTTATTTAAAATTAGATTTTTGATATTTATGCAAACGATTGCTTATTTTGTATACGAATTCAAAACAGGAAAGTATACTAAGTTATTATATGAATTTTAAAGATAAGGTTATCATTTAAAAGGCAAATGTGTTAGCTTGTATAGGTGATAAGTCAACTTATGTACTTTTGATAATTATAAGGGTAAGCTTATAAAAAAAATTGTAATTACGTAGGCTACAATGGAACCAATTTGGAGTCGTCTGGAAATAGCTGGGATTTTAGAGTAAAATTTAAATTTGGATGTTCGGTGGGAAAAAAAATCAAGGTGAGTTAATCTCACTCAATTTTGGATTTGCCGCAAACAATTTTAAATAGTTAAAATTTATTATTGATTGATTGGTTGAATGGATAAATTATTATCAGTTGAATGTGATATTATATATAGTAGTATATATATTAGAGTGATTGATATTCCCGCATATATATAGCGGATGAGCCCCTATGCGCCCCGCATAATAGCGGATGACCCTATATACCGCGATATCCCCCTCGAAGTAGGATTGGTATTTTTATATTGTATTAACATCTGTGGATGCAAGGAAACAGGTTGGAAGGATCCAACTAGATTCCTCAAAAATGTTGAATTAAATTTCATATATATTGATGTATGATCTGTTTAAATAATCTGTAGTAGAGTATAGTGCAATTTGAATTTATTGGATGCTATGGTAGTTTTGGCCTGGACGTTGGTATTTTTAAAAACCAATAATAAATGTTTTGAATTTAAAAATAAATTAAAAAGTGAAATTGGAAGTAAAAATATTTATAGTGAAATTTGGAGTAATTAAAAGAAATGAATTTGGGAAAAATAAATAGTTTGATTCAAATTTGTATTTAATAATTTCGGAATATTGTAAATAGAGATTTTGGAATATTGTAAAAAGAGATTTTGGAATAATGTAAATAAAAGGCTTTTAAAAAATAAAACTTAAGCGATATTGGTTTATGTGTAAAAGGATTTGTTCTAAAGTTGAGATTTAAAATAGTTGGGAAAAATAAAAAGGAAATTTGAAAGTAAAATATGAAATTATTATACTAGATTTTAAATAAGATTTTAAATTATGAAAAGGAAGTGGAATTCTGAATTTGGTTGGGCTTCGGAATATGGTTGGGTTATTCGAGAAATTGATTTAAAAATGGAATTCAATTTAGAAATCGATTAAGTATTGTGAAACCGCTATTAACGAGAAATGAGACTATGGAATTTATAAAGAAGGTTTATAAATAAAGTGAAGTGATTATCATTGAATAAATTGAAGTTATAAATTCACGGTGGGGATTTATAAGGAGATGGGTAAATCGGCTTAAAAATAAATGGTAGATTTATTTTTAGAAATGAGAAAAGGGAATTTACGAAATTGGGACGTAAAATCAAATTGGGGATAAATAGAGAGAGGTTTATAAATGTTTGACTGGTTATATTGGAATTGGAAAATATACTTTTCTAAGAATTTAAGTTTGGTTTTTAAAAAAAAGAGGATTTTCAAATCATTAACTAGGTAATTTAAAAATGTTTTAAGAATATTCAGAAAATTAATTATTTAGTTGTTTTAAATTGTTTAAAGTATATTTAAATATTAATTAAGTAGCTTATAATGGGTTGATATGAAGTTAATTATTATTTAAGAATTAATCAGTATATTATTTTAAAAGATAAATTATTCAATATTAATATTATATAATAACTTTTATTTTAAAAAGTATTTGCCTAAAATTAACTTGGGAATTTATATAGGAATTTTTATAAGTATTATTTTGAAAAAAAAATTATTTAATAAAGTTTCCGAAAAGTAATGGTATACTTTCATGGCGAAAACGGAGGTAGTGAGTGCCTGCAGTTAAGTTTTGGATTTCTCTAGGATGGAGACGTAACCATTAAGGTGTGAATCCATGGTAGATACCACAGTGGTACTTTCCTTATTATTTTAAAAAGGTTTTCAAATATTTTTGAAAAAAGATAGTTTGTGAATATACTAAATTCGATTAGATAAGTACATATTTTTGGATAAAGAGATTTAATTTATATAAAAATTAAATAAAAATGAGACTTGGTGTTTCAGTGGAAAATGAAGTATTTGGTTGAATGATTGTTTATTTGATAGTTTAATAACCGACTATCAAATCTGGACCAAAAATATAACTTTGGGAATATCTAGGAGAAATACGGGAATTATATGATACAGTTACGGTTCGAGGTGCTATACTGTACGTATAAACTCGTCTCATTCTTCTAGGACATTTATAAGGAAATCTGTCCACTAACAGTTAGGAGGTGATCTCTAATCTTATCTTCGTCTGTTTATTTCCTAAAGAATCGAGGTTGAGTTTATCGGAAATATCGAACGTTGTTTCGAAGAGACCAGGATCGGATAAGTTATCCGAAAACCACTTCAATCCGACGAATACGTTTTCGAAGGGAAAACAAAAGCATGGAGTCGAAGATGGAGCAGTGAAGTGCAAGGGCTAATCGCTACTAATCCCGAGGATGATTCCAAAATGGATGTAATAGGAATAGTGCCTTCGGTTCCGTTCTGACTCTGGATGGACTTGTATGGATGAATGCTATCAGTACATTGTCATTGGAGGACAATGAGCATTCTAAGTGAAAATTCCTCAAAAAGGTAATCGTAGCCTCTAGCCTCATCAACCAAGAATGACTGAAAAACATGGGAGATGCAGCAAGGCTAAGTGGGTCGCACCCAATTAGGGTATGTCTATCACCTTTCTAGATACCCTCGGATATTATTTTATTACTACGATACATGGAAGGAGCTCGGGAAAGGGTGGGAACACCCGGGGTGATAGCATATTCGGTCTATCCAATTTAGGGATGGTCCGGTCTTGTGTTGCAGGGGATCCCGGCATGGTCCTCGGTACATTATTTCTAGACATGTACTGTGACAGGTGATACCCCAGTGCCTAGTCATTCGTATGGAATCCATTCTCCAATACGTGCCTTTACGGTTTTGGTTGTAGAGCCTAATATGCTGGAATTTAATTAATGTAACAATTTCAGCTATTTGAATAAGTATTTGTACTTAGACACTATTATAATATCAGAGGATTTGATATGAAATGTTTTGGTTATCGTAAGGTAAAAACCCGTCGTGTTTATGTGTGGCGTGGTCTTACGATATACCTTTGTTTTTCAAAGGATTTTGATAACTTTAATAATTCAAATTGAGTGTGTTTTTTCACGCTGGTTTTCCAGATTGACTCGGATGTTATTTTATTATAATGCTCAGGTCAGACCGAGTATTACAGATTCAGGATAGGATGTTATGGAGCTCAGGAGACGAGCTGGATGACGAAGACGTATTTCATGTATCTGATTATATTCCGCTGTGTATTGTAGGCTGTATATTCAGTTTTTGTAAGGACAAGTTATTATAACTGTCCAGTATTGTGTTATTGATGTGTTGTACTCTGATGATGTAATGTATAAAAACAGTTATAGTTCTTTTTGTATAAAGACCAGTTGTTATCTATTATATATTGTTCCGCTGCGATTGTGAGATTCTGTGTTGTTGTTCTGTTTTCTTCTTCTACCTCTTTCTTCTTTTTCCCTAACGATTTGGTATTTCCGGCATTCGATTGCTCGGCATGTAATACAGTGAACATATTGATGTCGATTTTCGAGCGTGGAAAATCCCAGCCATCACACTTGGTATCAGAGCTGAAGGTTAAGCGAGAAATTTGGTTCTGGTGGGGATTACTCATTAGAGATAGGGTCAGAAGCACCCTAGAATGAGTTTGAGTGTATTAATAGATATGAGCGTGTATTTGTTAGTGAATATAAAACTGTTTTATATTGTATTGATTGATCTGTTTAGTGGCTTATGGATACTAGTTAATACGAGTAATTAACGTTATTGATAAGGATCTCTAAACACTATAATAGAACAATTCGACACGGTATTGTTTAAAATGGGGTAAGTGTAATAATTTTACCCAAATTATTTTTATATATAAAAGAGATAATTTTTCAAAATTTATTATAATTGTATATGGTGTGCTTGGTTGTTAGGAAATGATAATATTAAATTATTATCATTGTTGTTGTGGAAATTGAATAAAGGTTGGTATTATAATCAAAAGTTAAGAAATAATTTTATAATCGAATGGGGTTATATAACTAGATAATTATAAATGTGATTTATGATTTGAAATGAAATGAAATTCCGGAGTATATTTAAATATGATATGGTTTATAAAAATGATTTATAAAGGATTTAAAAGTTGGAAATTTGGGAATTTATTTGCCGTTGGTTTTGAAGCATTTTTCAAAGTTTTGGAAAATAATGTTGATGTTATCTGGAGGATATTTTTGGAATAAAAATATTTAAAATGGAATTTTAAAGAAATAAAAGCACTAAACTCACTTCAATCGCTGGAAAATAATTCCGATGATGATCGCGACATCATCGGTGTTCATTTTCGAGTTTCCAAGGGGGGAATTGCTACCTCATTGATTTGAATTGGAGTTTGTTTGCAAAAACCAGTTTTGGCCTTGAAATTCAAAGGGATGATTTGATATACCAAGGATTTTGGATATATATGATTTCAAAATGATTTTGAAATATTAAGTAATTGTTTAAACTTTGGAGTTTAATCTAAAATGTTTTATGGAATATAAATGAGTTTGAAAACTTATAAAATTGGAATTTAATTTGGAATGGAATTTAACTCGAATTAAGTTAAATAATGTGAATTTTGGGAAATTAAGCCTAAGTAGGCTAAATGGAGTAGTTATTGAGATAGAGTTTATTAAGTTGGAAATAGATTAGCGGATGAACAAACTAATTTGATTTGTAAGTAAATGGAATTGAAATTGAATATTGGAATGATATTTAGAATTATGTTAAATAAAGTGAAATTGAAGAATTAGTTCGAGTGGACTAAATAAAATAGAAGTTTGGAAATAAAATTTGATTGAGATATGAAATTAGTGAATCAAATATGAGTTGAGATACGATTGATAAAATTCAATATTTAAGATTTGGAGATAAATTGGGCTAAATAGAAATTGGAATTGAATTTGAATATAAATGGATATAAAATTAAGT
The DNA here is from genome assembly GCA_030737815.1 of Allium fistulosum. NCBI lineage: Eukaryota > Viridiplantae > Streptophyta > Magnoliopsida > Asparagales > Amaryllidaceae > Allium > Allium fistulosum. The sequence goes on from CM060906.1 coordinate 1,026,858,871, forward strand.
TGTGAAGTGGTAATAAACATAAGAGATTTGTATAAAATGTTTATAATAGACTTAAGAAATTGATGATGAAATTCTTAAGTAAAAATCGGTATTGGGAAAGATACTAAGTACATAGGTAAATGGCATAAATGTGAATAAGAAAATGGATATAGCTAAGAAATCAATTGGAAATAAATGCGTAGGTTGTACGTATATTATTTTATTCGTGTAACGATGTGATCCAGATTCGAGCACAGAATTTCGAGATGATTTATATCGATCCAAGTTAGGATTTTTCGCTCGATTTTCGACGGCGAACCTTGGATATGGATTTTTGATTGATTTTGGAATTCTCTATCATAGTATATGGCTATGCAAGGAGAATGACGTTTTCTAATCAAGAAACCAGATCTGAGTCCGCACTAGAGAGTCGTGTGAACGATACTAGTTCGAAAGTGAAATTGTGTGATCGAGCAAGCGATCAAATTTGATTTTTGCCTACGGATGATATATGAACATCGTACGGGTTTGGGTAAAATGAATATTGGAAATTGAAAATGCTGAGTTAAATGATTTGAACTGTATGATTGGATACTATTGGTAAGTGAGATGCAGGTAATTAAAAGCAAAAGCTAAATTGATGTCTTTGATTTCAGAAGTAAAATTCGATTGCCCGACAAAAAGGTACATGTTTAAATTATGTCTGAAATTTATGATTTTCTGATTGAGCCACTTGGCTTTTGTTTTCTTTTGATGATTTGGGCCCGTAGAGGCAGTTTTGTAGTTTTTCAGATCTAGCCGTGCAAAGGAGACGCTGGCTAAATTTTTCGAAAATTTAAGGAGTTAGAAAAATTTTGATAATTTAAAATTTGATTTTAAATTATAATTTGAATGATTGAGGGGATAATATTGGGCGTAATCTATGATGAATTTGGAAATTAGTAAAGGTGATATTTTGTTTACAATAAATTGATTTGGAAAGTTGTTTAAACTGATTGGTTTTGGGAAAAATAGTTAACGGGTTTTGGACCATTCTTCATATCTTGCAATTTCGGAAACGAAATTCTTTTAAGGGGGGAGGAATGTAACGACCCAGAATTTTGTTTATTTGAAATTGGAATATTTAATTGGTTTTAAATATTTAAAAGTTAATTTTAAACTTGAATCTCAAATATAACTATTTATTGGATAATTTAATTATTGAATTTAATAATTGAAAATTGGTTAAAATATTGAATCTGGAGTTTTAAGCTTGATAAAAATAATTTAAAGGCTTATAAAATTTATATTAATAATACTAAAGATGATAAAACTTTTTAAATTGAATTTTAAAGTGTTTTGTTCAGTTTTAAAAATAACCGTTTAAATTTACATTTAAAAATAGCCTTCCGAGGCACAGTCTCGGATTTCGATGAAACCAGTTCCATTGGATTCGTAATAGTGTATTATTATCGGATTTCAATTTTCATAACGTTTGGAGTTATCGTTTGATCATACGGGATATAAACGCGTTGAAATTAATATCGAAAATTCAATATAATAATTGGGTCCAAAAAGCTATCTTCTCCATACGATCGAATTAGGACTCGAAACCTTTTCCATTGCGTTCGGAATAGGGGTATAACATTATGAACAACTAGCGGCATACCTCGATAGGGATTTGAGATTTTAAGTTGCGTATAACGAGACGTTTTGAGATTTAAATATTATATATATATATATATTCTTTGACTTTGACTGGGTTGTCACACCCCTCCTATTAGCCACCCTACTACCTATTCCCTATAGATCACGCAACTCCCTTTTCTCTTTTTAAAATCGAACTCACGCAACATAATAGTGAAAAAAAAGGATAAAATAAAAATCTAGCTTTCAATCTTCCTCTTCTTCCAAATTCATTAAGTGTTTCCCCTCAATAATACTGCTCGTTCCAATTCATTAAATCCTCGCTCCATCTTCCTCTTCGTCCAAAAATTCATTACGTCGATACAAGGCGGTTGCAACTACATCAGCGAACAAAGATATCACGCACGTATTAATTCGCGAATAGAAGCTAGGTCACGAGGCGAGGAAGTGGTTCGCGATTTAAATCGCGATTTGATGGGGCGGCGATGTAAGGCGAGCTCGAACCTGGGAGTGGTGGAGTTCTCTGATGGATCGCAATGAGAGAGGTAGCGACGTGGGATTTAGCGACTTCGAGTTAAGTATAGGCATAGCGACTCGTCTTGATGGCCGCGATAGTGGAGTGTCGTGTGCGAGGCTGGTGGCCAGAGGATGGGGATTGATGATGGAGGCCGAGGTGTTTGGGTTGCTACCTGGAACGATCAAGAGAGAGAGTGGCGAAGTCGGAGCTCGTTTCGAGCGGTGGTGAAGGTATAATATTATGATTTATTTAAATTAACTACTGAATTTAATTAGTTAGTTTATTATTAAAAAAATGTTTTCAGTTGAAAGGGTTATTTAAAATTAGATTTTTGATATTTATGCATACGATTACTTATTTTGTATACGATTTCAAAATAGAAAAGTATACTAAGTTATTATATGAATTTTAAAGATAAGGTTATCATTTAAAAAGGCAAATGTGTTAGCTTGTATAGGTGATAAGTCAACTTATGTACTTTTGATAATTATAAGGGTAAACTTATAAAAGAAAATTTGTAATGATGTAGGCTACAATGGAACCAATTTGGAGTCGTCTAGAAATAGCTGGGATTTTAGAGGAAAAAAATTAAATCTGGATGTTCGGCGGGAAAAAAAATCAAGGTGAGTTAATCTCACTCAATTTTGGATTTGCCGCAAATAATTTTAAATAGTTAAAATTTATTATCGATTGATTGGTTGAATTGATAAATTATTATCAGTTGAATGTGATATTATATATAGTAGTGTATATATATATATATATATATATTGGAGTGATTGATATTCCCGCATATATATAGCGGATGAGACCCCATGCGCCCCGCATAATAGCGGATGACCATATATACCGCGATATCCCTCTCGAAGTGGGATTGGTACTTTTATATTGTATTAACATCTGTGGATGCAAGGAAACAGGTTAGAGGGATCCAACTGGATTCCTCAAAAATGTTGAATTAAATTTTATATATATTGATGTATGATCTGTTTAAATAATCTGTGGTAGATTATAGTGCAATTTGAATTTATTGGATGCTATGGTAGTTTTGGTCTGGACTTGATATTTTTAAAAACCAATAGTAAATGTTTTGAATTTAAAAAGAAATTAAAAAGGGAAATTGGAAGTAAAAATATTTATAGTGAAATTTAGATAAATTAAAAGAAATGAATTTGGAAAAAATAAATAGTTTTATTCAAATTTGTATTTAATAATTTCAGAATATTGAAAATAGATTTTGGAATATTGTAAAAAGAGATTTTGGAATAATATAAATAAAAGGTTTTTAAATAAAAAAACTTAAGCGATATTGGTTTAAGAGTAAAAGGATTTGTTTTAAAGTCGAGATTTAAAATAGTTGGGAAAAATAAAAAGGAAATTTGAAAGTAAAATATGAAATTATTATACCAGATTTTAAATAAGATTTTAAATTATGAAAGGGAAGTGGAATTCTGAATTTGGTTGGGTTTTGGAATATAGTTGGGTTATTCGAGAAATTGATTTAAAAATGGAATTCAATTTAGAAATCGATTAAGTATTGTGAAACCGCTATAAATGGGAAATGAGACTATGGGATTTATAAAGAAGGTTTATAAATAAACTGAAGTGATTATCGGTGGATAAATTAAAGTTATAAATTCACGGTGAGGATTTATAAGGAGATGGATAAATTGGCTTAAAAATAAACGGTAGATTTATTTTTAGAAATGTGAAAAGAGAATTTACGAAATTGGGACGTAAAATCAAATTGGGGATAAATCAAGAGAGATTTATAAATGTTAGACTGGTTATATTGGAATTGGAAAATATACTTTTCTGAGAAGTTAAGTTTGGTTTTCTAAAAAAAAGAGGATTTTCAAATCATTAACTAGGTAATTTAAAAAGTGTTTTAAGAATATTCAGAAAATTAATTATTTAGTTGTTTTAAATTGATTAAAGTATATTTAAATATTAATTAAGTAGCTTATAATGGGTTGATATGAAGTTAATTATTATTTAAGAATTAATCAGTATATTATTTTAAAAGATAAATTATTCAATATTAATATTATATAATAACTTTTATTTTAAAAAGTATTTGCCTAAAATTAACATGGGAATTTATATAGGAATTTTTATAAGTATTATTTTGAAAAAAAATTATTCAATAAAGTTTCTGGAAAGTAATTGTATACTTTCATGGCGAAAACAGAGGCAGTGAGTGCCTGCAGTTAAGTTTTGGATTTCTCTGGGATAGAGACGTAACCATTGAGCTGTGAATCCATGGTTGATACCGCAGTGGTACTTTCCTTATTATTTTAAAAAGGTTTTCAAATATTTTTGAAAAAAGATAGTTTGTGAATTTACTAAATTCGATTAGATAAGTACATATTTTTGGATAAAGAGATTTAATTTATATAAAAATTAAATAAAAATAAGACTTGATGTTTTAGTGGAAATAGAAGTATTTGGATGAATGATTGTTTATTTGATAGTTTAATAACCGACTATCAAATCTGGACCAAAAATATAACTTTGGGAATATCTAGGAGAAATACGGGAATTATATGGTACAGTTACTGTTCGAGGTGCTATACTGTACGTATAAAGTCGTCTCGTTCTTCTAAGATGTTTATAAGGAAAGCCGTCCACTAACGGTTAGGAGGTGATCTCCGATTTTATCTTCGTCTGTTTATTTCCTAAAGAACCGGGGTTGAGTTTACCGGAAATATCGAACGTTGTTTCGAAGAGACCGGGATCAGATAAGTTATCTGAAAACCACTTCGATCCGACGAATACGTTTTCGAAGGGAAAACAAAAGCATGGAGTCGAAGATGGAGCAGTGAAGTGCAAGGGCCAATCGCTACTAATCCTGAGGATGATTCCAAAATGGATGTAGTAGAAATAGTACCTTCGGTTCCGTTCGGACCCAGGATGGGCTTGTATGGATGAATGCTATCAATATATTGTCATTGGAGGACAATGAGCATTCTAAGTGAAAATTCCTCAAAAAGGTAATCGTAGCCTCTAGCCTTATCAACCAGGAATGACTGAAAAGCAAGGGAGATGCAGCAAGGCTAAGTGGGTCGCACCCAATTAGGGTTTGTCTATCATCTTTCTAGATACTCTCGGATATTATTTTATTACTACGGTACATGGAAGGAGCTCGGGAAAGGGTGGGAACACTTGGGTGATAGCATATTCGGTCTATCCAGTTTAGGGATGGTCCGGTCTTGTGTTGTAGGGGATCCCGGCGTGGTCCTCAATACATTGTTTCTAGACATGTATCGTGATAAGTGATACCCCAGTGCCTAGTCATTCGTATGGAATCCATTCTCCAATACGTGCCTTTACGGTTTTGGTTGTAGAGTGTAATATGCTGGAATTTAGTTAATGTAACAATTTCAGCTATTTGAATAAGTATTTGTACTTAGACACTATTATAATATCAGAGGATTTGATATGAAATGTTTTGGTTATCGTAAGGTAAAAACCCATCGTGTTTATGTGTGGCGTGGTCTTACGAGATACCTTTGTTTTTCAAAGGATTTTGATAACTTTAATAATTCAAATTGAGTGTGTTTTCTCACGCTGGTTTTCCAGACCGACTCGAGTGTTATTTTATTATAATGCTCAGGTCAGACCAAGTATTACAGATTCAGGATAGGATGCTATGGAGCTCAGGAGACAAGCTGGATGACGAAGACGTATTTCACGTATCTGATTATATTCCGCTGTGTATTGTAGGTTGTACATTCAGTTTTTGTGAGGACAAGTTAGTATAACTGTCCAGTATTGTGTTATTGATGTGTTTTACTCTGATGATGTAATGTATAAAAACAGTTATAGTTCTTTTTATATAAAGACCAGTTGTTATCTATTGTATATTGTTCCACTGCTATTGTGAGATTCTGTGTTGTTGTTCTGTTTTCTTCTTCTACCTCTTTCTTCTTTTTCCCTAACGATCTGGTATTTCCGGCATTCGATTACTCGGCATGTAATACAGTGAACGTATTGATGTCGATTTTCGAGCATGGAAAATCTAGGCCGTCACATATAAACTAAAGGTGGAGCATTAAATAAACTCTAAATAAACTTAAGGAATAAGTACATATGTAAATGTACGTCTACCGTGATTTCTAATATGTCTGACACTTGAACTACAAGAGTATTTCAAAAGAAACATTATTCCTATGTCGATATCACTCGGTATAATATAACAAAGATTATGAATTTTCAATATAATGTTAATCTCTACCATATTTATCAATAAATTACTTACATACTCCTTATTTTATGAGCAGAATTAAGCGGGAGAAGTTATTTGTAGTATTATTAATATATTGAATAGATGAGGTAATATAACTGTATGTATTTGTTGAGTAGACTCAAGGTACATATATTATACTTAGGCCGTTGCAGTATGGTATGTATGAGTGAATAATTTCTTTTTGATTCGTTAACCAAACTCAAGGTCGAAACGGAATTAGTACAAGGTATCAAAGGATCAAGAGTTGTATATGATACAACCAATAAGGCGTTATCCATTTTCCGTGGAGCTATGACTTGTTGAGCATACTCGAGGTCAAAATTTCAAGATGGACGAGTCCTAACACCCACTAGTGAAGTCGAAATACTTCTATGTTTCAACTTAGGGTTTGGCGAAACATAAAAGACTAATGGGAGCCTTATTAAAAAAAGAAATGATAACATTTAACCTTTCTAATATTATAAGAACATATGCTATACAATGTTACAATAATCTACATTAATAAATTTGTGTATTTAATATGATTGATAAAACGTTTATCAATTAAGATATACAATGAATTGAATTGAAGATTGACAAAGAGAAATATTAGATATATATATATATACTTACTATTAAATACTTCTTGCATGATAATGTTTTCTATACCCATGAAAGTACCAAATCCTAATTTTACAACTACTTAATACATCCGTAATTTGGTCGCTTACGTGTTTATTTGGTTGAGACCGTGTATCGCATTTAATGAGTTTCAAACGCTAAAAGTAATACAATACTATGAATATTTGATCCATATACTATCGCATATAAATGTTATATAAAGAACAGTCACAGGTCGTAATATACGATATTTCGATAAAATTAATTCATTTGGCATACTCGCAATAGGCGTAGTAATGCGGCATAATGGTTGTTATTCATGTCGAAGAAGTCTTCAAATGTTATTGGAAGACAGATCTATGTAGATTCATGGGTTGAGGAGTGAAATCTATCTCTATTGACCGATTTAGCTCTATTAGGTAGGTGAAGTAGCTAAGGAAGTGGGTTGGATTAGATAGGGAAGCTGAGAGGTGAGGATCAAATGGAAGAATGTAATGGGTTTGTAATGGGAGAGGGTCGACTACTATGGGTGATGGGTCAATAAGCTAGGGGATATGATCGATTAGGCACTAACTAGACCAACCCAACTTCTTGGGTCGATTTTCTTGTGAGCCTCCTAGCCGACCTAGCCACTTTGGTGCTCCAGGCCACTTCGTCTCCTATTTCAACCTTCGTATCTTCTCTGTTTTAACTCTAATTTTCTTCCCATATTTTTCCTTGCTCTTCTACACTAATCATGCTACATTTCCAATCATCTCCTTGATTTCTCACATCATCATCACCCTATAGTATTTTATTCTCCAAGTGGGATTAACCAGTTATGCGATAGTTCAGATTACCTAGCCTCTCCTTAAATGGTGATATCTCTTTAGTTATAAGTCGAAACTCAACGAAACTTTCTTTATTATATAGATGTTCTTAAGTAACATCTACCAAAAAGTTTGTGTCATTCAAGTCATATAGAATCCTTTGGGGAAACGTTGTTTACTCCATAGTTTGGCTTTCACTTGTAGTGGCTATAACTTCTTCATATGAAGTCGGATATCAGCGAAACTTCAACTATTGGGTAAATTCGGTTTAAGAATCGTTATATAACATATGCGTGTTCAATTCTTAGCTACAGAAAATTTCCCATAACACTTGCACCCAGAAACACATTTTGTTGCCCCAAAACACTTTTTCATGACAAAACAAAACATGTTTTGTGATGTTACATCCGTAGTCGGCAGACTAGCTTTCCTAACTATCTAGTCATGGTAGATTATGAAATATTAGGGTGGATCATGTGTGTGTGTGTTTGTGTCTTAAGTCATTAGTCAATAGTGCGCTAAAATCTAAGTTATAAAGATAATAGCAGAATACTAGCTAAATATAATCATAGGAATAATAAAGTAAAAGAACAAACACACTAGGATTTTATACCAGTTCGAACCTCTCGTCCACTTCCAGTCTCAAAGCCCACGTTTGAAATTTCACTATACGAAGGCCCCTCACTTCATTCAAAGGAACAGGGATACAACTGTAACAACCTGTTATTAAAAATTAATTAATTGGGATTTTAACTAAGATTTAATTAATTAAAAAGAGTTTTTAATGATAAATGTGGATTAACTGAGGTAATTTGGAAATTTAATAGTAGAATATTTTTATAAAGTGTGAAAAGTATATATTTTGAAGAAAACATTGATTTTATTAAAGTGGTTATTTTTAAAATCCAAACGATTTTTAAAAATGGATTAAATGGCTAAATAATTTTCATAAATTCAAATGATTAAATGAAAGAGTTTAGAAATTTATTTTTCAAAAGAAAGTAATTTTTACTTTATTTAAAAAGGATTTGAAATTTATTTTGGATTGGGTGTAAAAATGTAATTAAGAAGAATAATTAATCTAATGGAATAAATTATGGAAGATGGGTAAAAAATGGAAGAAAGTAATTATGATTTTTATTTAGAGATTTGAGATAATTTAAATAAGAAGGAAATTAATTCAATAAAACATGAAAGATGAGCCCATTAGCCCATTTTCACTTACCTTGTAAAAATCTTTTCTCTATGCATTTCTTAAGTCGTCCAGAAACTTCTCGTTGACTACAAAAATCTCATCCCGTAACCATTTTGGATTATCCTGTAGCATTTTCCGCTTCTTGTAAAAATAATTAAAACCATAATCCTCTTTTCAACGATCAAAATGAAATAGATATAAAATCCCTTAAATCTCCAAATTGAAATATATATACTTCTCAACGCTATGATACATCTCGGGAAGCAAAGAAGGTTGGAGTCTAAAGTAATTTTTGAGCAAGGAAATCTACTGCTAGTTTTAGGTGAGTGAATTAACACTCGCATATCTATCTATGTTTAAAATACGAAATGTGTTATGGAATGCAACGCTTAATAGCGTGTGCACTTTTATTTATGCTTGGAATTGGTCTGGACAATAATTTATGTTGTTCTGTGCCTCTCACTGTAAATGAACCCATTTGCTGTCCATATTCAAATGCCCCCTTTATGTATGAATTGCACTGGTTAATAAATATATTTAGGTGCTAAAATGGCTGTTGAATGAGTTGCATCGATGTCGGGTTGTTTTAGTGCAAGGAGTAGGGAGAAGGCGGCAAAATGTAGCAGCTTCGAGAAGAACTTGCTACAGTAATCATGGCATCGGTGTTACCACCAATGGTCGCTTGACTAGTTGACCGGTCAGGCAGGGACCGGTCAATCGATCCCAAGGCCTGAAGCGAGATTCACCAAGTCCTTGTGTGCACGGCTTTATGAAAAAATTTGATTTGGAAAGTAGGAATGAGACATTGACAAATATGTAGTTGTTTTGTGAAAAATGATTTGTATCCATTAAAAATAAATTAGTGATAGAATTAATAGTGTAAATTAAACGGAAATTGATTTTCATCAAAAAGATAAACAAAAATTGATTTCAGGCTGTAAAAGTCATTTTTGTTACAACAAATTAAATTCTAGAAAATCAAGATATGTTTCAAATAAATATCATTTGGTTTCAAAACAAGTTTTTTCATTATTTGAAACGAGAAAGAGATTTTTAAAATTATTTATGTGGTTTGAAACCATTATCTTTATTTTAAACAAATAAGGAAAATTATATTTTTACTAGTAAATTAAATGGAAGCTTCTGAGCTAAGTAAATAAATTTTTCTATAAATAAAGTATCTTTATTAATAATAATGTTGCCTGAATATACTTTTCGTATAATAAGAAATTTGAATAAACGGAGTTATGATATAACTGGTATGGAACTTCTAGTAATATTTCCCTAGTTATTTTCTAGACTTGTTATATAGATAATTATGCATAGTTGAGTGAAATTCACGGACATTTCATAAATGAGTAGCAGCACTAAATGGTATGAGACATTCGAGCAACTATTTATTTAGTTACCTCTTGGATGTGATTGACACTAATATATAAAGTATGGTTAGCTATGAACTACCCCTACCGTTTGCAGATGGTTAAGTATGTTTATTGGTTGTGTTCTTATTAGTGTTATATGTTGTTTATCTAGATAGACTAGTATCCATCCTAGTTGGCTGATTGCGGAGTTTTTCCTTGATCAGTGGAATCACCATTATATGTGATGTGTGCTGATAACTAGTTGTGTGTAAATATGCCCAGATGCCACTCTAACCAAATAGTCTATTACCATTGAGTAGTAGGTTCATGACCATAGCACAAAGATGGACATAGGGTCATGGGTCATGGTGACTAGCGGTAACTTAAGACTATGAAGTGTGTTAAGTGCTATTTTACTCCTGGAGCAGTGATGTATGCTGTTAGACTCCCCACGGAATAAGCGATTAAAAATACATAGACATACGATACCATACATGTAGTATCTCACTTGATTATGTGCTTGTGGATAGTTGGCTTCTTTTCGTGATATTGGTGTGTTGGATAATGTTTGGATGTTCGGTTGATTCACTCATTGTGTCATTGTTTTATTGAGATGTTGTTCATTTACTTGAATTTGGGTGATGATGTTGTGCATATATCGAGATATACCCCTTATACTTGTAATTATATGAGATACATTATATACTATGCCAATTATTATCACATATTGACATTTTCATTTTAGATATAATTTGACTCGTGTATTATTTTTATGATACTCGGACCACTTTGAGATATTCTGGGCATATGGATGAAGTAGCTTGCTTGACTTGTGGGATATCCTTTTGGAGGCTAGTAGATGTGTTATGATGATATTTTCCTTATGTATTTTTATAGCCTCATTTATGTATGTATTGACTATGATGTATGTATATAGTGGGCTACAGACTGATATTTTGTAGTTCCACCAAGACTATGTATATTGAAGTATTTTATTTTTTCAGTGCACTATGACTTTGTGATTTCCTTTATCTATTCAGCATTGTATATTGTTTTATCGCTGTATCGCAGTGTTTATTACTTTGTGTCGATATCATGTATGAGTAAGTTGTAAATGATATTGAGGTACGTACTGGTGTTAGCCCAAGGAAATATTTACCTGTGATAGTCCAATATCGCCTCATTCTCTATATTATCTGATAGTATTACTCAATAATGCTTTTTGATAATGTGGTTATAGAGGTGGGGTGTCACAACAACTTTACCTAAACTACCAAACATGAATCAACACTTTGCTTGAAGAACTCCAACGGAACTTTGATCATTTTGCAGAGAAATAACTTGATTGTAGATTGTGTCTTCAATACACTATCAAAAATGGTTAGCCAACTTGAAGTACAAATTCCTACAACTCTAACAAATGATGGAGAATGAATGTGAAAAGGTTAGGAAGTGATTAAGAACCAGATTCAACGAGAAACTGCTAGTTTAAGTTTTCTTTATGGATCGAACAAGAATTAGAGTTTGGAAAGCAATGAGAGAGCAATTAGAATAGAATTAGTACGGGAATTGATTGTTTTGTTTTTGCGGATAATGGTTGCCTTTTATAGGAATGTAGGGATGCCATTTGAGAGGTTGTGATGCTTTAGAAGATCATAAAACTCGAACATGAAGAAGAGGAATGTTGCATCCTTTTTGAAATACTATGCAACAGCAGGTACAATCAATCGACCAATTGTGTAACGCCCCACTATTTTCAACAGCTGAAATTAGTTACAAATGCTGCAAAATACGATTGCAACTAATTTCTAATATTAAACGCAGTGGATTATTTGTTTTAAAATTTCTAATATTAATCTTAGGCTAATTCGATTCCAACCCAAAAAATCATTGAATAGCCCCATAAAAATCAGTAAAATTGTTGTACCCCTGTTTTTGTTGTGTAGTCCCATAAATCATTGAAATAGTTCCAATTTTACCTCTTTTTATCATTCACTCAAGTTGAAACTCTATATCATTTTCTCAAATTGAAACCCAAGATCCATTATATTTTCATGACCTGAAACCCTAGATCATCTTATGAAGCTTGTCATTTTGTTCCACTTATTAATGATAAATGCCAATAGATGTCATTCTCTTGAAAGGTATCGTTCTTCAAACTCTCAAAATCGAGCTAGGCTGTTTTTTTTTCCAAAATAATTACAACGTAGAGCAATTGCATGATTTTCATTTTTATCTCTCTTAGACTACGGGGTAAAAATCCTAATCATGCAGTTGTTCTATATGAATTGAATTTTTATCCCGTGGTTGGATTGTGGGGTAAAAAGGTGAATCACACTGACTTATGATGTGACTTTGTGATATACAAAAATTTCAATCGAATTAAAATTTAAAAACAAAAACAAAAATGAGTTTACCATCTCCAATTGCACAAGTATTTCATCATTATCCATTAATTTAAAAAAGAAAATAGTTTTAATAAATTGAAATTAAAACTAGGGTTTATGAAGATAAGCAAACTAAAGTAAAATATGTTTTACTATAGAATAGAGAAAGGTAAAATGGGGCATTTTTATCCAAATAAGGTAGTGTTTGGTTTGAAAATTGAGTTTTGTATTTTCAATGTGTACTTTAAAATATACGAAATAGCAGAAACGAATGAAAAACGGTTGACTTCGAAAATAGTGTTAACATATAAAATAGAAAATGACTTTTTTATGTTTTCTACCTTTTGAAAAGTATCAAAATCTATCTTCTCCGGTCTCTTTTTTCCATTGTTAGATTGACAAGTATGTTTCAACTTCGCCACTCCCACACACAAATATTAAAAACGCAAAATACAAAACTTGTTTTCAAACCAAACATTACTTAAATTTTTAAAATATAAGGTGCTAGTAAGTTTCGAAAGAGATATTAACACAATATTTTGTGAGAGAGAGTGCCAGAGCAGCATTTTGACACTATTTAGGCTCTTAACACTAGTTTAGTGCATTACAAAATGGTACTAGTGCAAATTCATGGTCTCATACAAGGCCATATTTTTTTTGAAATCATACAGTAATTTACCATTTAAACCAACTGGTTTGAAACACAAGTTACCAAATATGCATGATTCGTGTTAGCTTTTTATCAAGGGATGCAATGGCTTGTAAAGGCAAAAGCTTGAATAAGCAAGGTGTAACAACATTGTGCATATGCCATAAATTATTAGACAAGGTGTAACAACAAAGGCACATCACAAGCAGCATGAGGGATAGAGCATTGTGCATGTATCATAAAGCATTAGACATATTTGTCTGTTAGAGATAATGGATGATTTAATTCAAATTATATGGCCAATAATTTGTAAGCTAGGCAAAATTCCATAATTGCCCCTCCGAATATCACAAATCATCACACCAAGCCCAGGCTAGATTTTCTACTCTATTATATAAGCTATTTTCAGGATTCAAAGAAGAAGAAAAATTAAGGGTTTAGTCAAGGTTTTATCCTCCATCAACTAGGGTTTAGCAAAACCTAATTTCCTTCAATTCTCTTCTTCACAAATCTATTCTATTTGAATATTGATCATTGTAATTAATCTCGTGTACTCTTCTCATTGGTATTAATAAAGGCTCTCTCTCAAAGTGGATGTACACTAACAAGACATTAGTAGAACCACTATAAATCGATGTGTGATTTATTTTATCGTTATTGTTTGGTTTCTCTATTGCTTGTTTGGTGATTGTGATTGATTTTGGATTGGATTGAGATTTGAATTGAGATACTGATTGCTTATTTTTGCACTTCTTACTACGATCTCGTTTTCCGCTGTGCTTTGGGGTTTTTGATTTGAGTGGTCTCGAGTGAGAATTCCCACAACATTTGGTATTAGGGCTCCATGGTTCGAGGGACCAATATGATGTAGCGTGACCGAAGCATGGCTCCAAAGGGGCTTGAGCATGGGATGCTCGTCAATGTGGAGATATGGTTAAGCAGCCGCCCTCCCTGCTTATGAGAACTGGGAGTAACAGTCTGATCCCGCTGCGAAAAGGACTCGGTATAACTCCAAAGGTGACTTGAGCAATGCTCGTCAAGGTGGAGATTATTAGATATGGCTCGCATTGTAAATGGAGTGTGTGCGTGGATTGGACAGTTAAAGTCCTGCATCGCAGGATATTTGGAATAGTCGTGGTATATATGGGATTGGTGGCACATAACATTAGGGATTTCTTTTGTTACAATGTGCTGCCAAGACAGGATTATATGTCTGATGGAAGGTGATGAAGGGATGTTCAATCAGGACGCCGACATAGGAGACTTCGACCGTTGATGCTACCTAGACACGGTGAAGCGAACGCGTAAGGAACGCGGGAATGTCAAAACTCAACATGGTATCAAAACCGATGGTAACGCTTTGAACAATGGACAATGCGCAAGAGATCTGTAAATCGTGGTGGCTAGCAGTGTAGGCTTAAGTAGTCAGACTTAAGGTAGAGCTAGATCATGGTACGTTGGATCTGGTAAAATGACACGGGAATAAAGTCTCGATATGGTGCACGCATCGTGTTGGCGTATTGAAAGACGCATATATGGATGCGAGCCAATGTAGAAATCTATTGGAGTGTCTCGCATTATGTGTGGGTAATAGGCGCACATTAAAATAAAGAATAGTCCCACATCGTGAAAAACAATGAAGGTAGAGTGGTATATATATGAGTTTGATCGCCTGTAACAATAAGGAATTCCTTTTGTTAAAAAGTGTTGGCCAAACTCATATGTTGCCCCATGGAGGGATGTGGGGACGTGATTTCAACACGATACTCATGTAACCATCTACTTTCCTCATACAAACGTCGCCAATTATTCTTATGTACTCATCTTATCACAGTCATTTATTTTTACTTGTTTTTTAAAATTTTAAATAATTAAATTTAGTAAAGACTAGCTGAGGGTGGATGTGTACATTGAAACATGAAAAATTAGAGATTGTAGAATTGAGTTACTTTCCATCTAAACTAACACCAAATGAACAGATCCGATAAGCACTAATAATGGTAATAAAAAAAACTCTGCTAGGTAACCAGATATTTTAGGCTCAATCCTCATACCAAATTCAATCCAAAATAAATGAATGAATGAACTGTTTGTATTATTACACCAAAGTTAAAGCAAAGTCAAGGCCTCAAATACTTTTTAAAGCATGGACCCATTGAATAATAGTAAGATGGTATGCTCTGTTCTAGAACTATGTGATTGCTTTATCAATGATCAACATGTAAAGTGGGAACACCATAACAGACGCAAATTTTGGTACTCATCCATTATGTGGAGCCAACTTTAAGACAACCTATATGTATCATACAGTTGATAAAGCGACGATTGGATATATCTTATTAATACAACATAATTCATAAATATAAAAAAGTTGATTCATGGCAAAAGGCTTCTAGCATGCTCTCCACCATTTACTTGAAAGGGAAAAAAAATCATTTTCATCTTCTTCTTTTTTAGTGATCAAATATTCCTTAAATATTCTACTTGCTCATAATAAATTAATCTCACACCTCTTCCATATAAATAATACAAGTCACACATCCATGTTCTGAATTCATAAATGGACTAATTCTATAAGTAAGCTTGGGGGAAAAAAATTCGACTATAGATCTCATTAATAATTTATTACAAAAATAGATCTGTTTTTCACTAAATAAGGTTTTGTGATTGCACACTCGAGTTGGTGAAACCAAATCCATTTTTGTAATTTTTTGAACCTGTACTTGAAATAGATTATTTTATGAAGCTTCGTTATAAAATTTATCATCATAAATTTATTGTTAAAAATGATGTTAAAATGGATATTGTCAATTTTTCATGAATCATTATCGAATGATTTTTAAATATTCTATAAAAATCCAGTATCGACCTAATGTACTAAAAAATGATGCTCAGATTTAGAAGACAAAACATTGTTGGCACATTGTAAAAGATCATGTTATATCTTTAAGGTGGGTTCAGAATTTGTGTTGTAATAGCAATTTAGGAAGCTAACAGAAATTGATAATGGACACATGAATAAAGAAAAAAAAATCACTAAAATAAGATCACTAATTTTAAACCAACCATGATAAAATCTCTTGAATGTTAGAGCACAACTAAAATGCGGTCGTGTGAGAATATTTAAAAGCCATTATTTAAGCAACATAACGCGTGTCCTAAAAACTAATAACATTTGTACACTTCGCCCATAAAAGAAATTCTAAAAGTGGCATAAAAATCTTAAGATCTTCACTTTTTACTCAAACTTTGCCTTAAAATAATAAGACTTAAAGAACCAAATAATATATGCTGCACGATATTTTATATAAAAATGTTTGATGATAAGTTGGTAGAAAGAACACTAAAATTTTACCTTTTCAGTATAGCGGCTTTTTGGGCAATATATCAAATCTTTATGAACCCTGACTAACCTACAAATATAAATTAAGATCAACCAAATAGAATTTTATGTCCTTTAAAAATTCACTAAGTGACACCTAATAACCCCTTTGAATAACGTTTCCATGCAGTTATTTTTATGATTTTATATTAAATATAATAGTATTCAGCAAAACAATTGACATGCATACACATAAGCAATACTCTTCAACAGAGATCGAATAAAGATGCATGGAATATTGAAGATTGATAAAGTGAGTTGAATGTTGCTATTGATGGCCAACCTTTCCAGTTAAAATGATAAGAATTAAACTTGGAGTTGGGTTGGAGCAGTTGACAAAATAAGTTCAATAATTGCAGGAGCCATGCCAACATACTGATGTGATACAACACTTATCATCAGAAAGAAGAAAATGCAACAGAAGAGCATATTCTTTCATATATGTTATACAGATGTGGATCAGGGTTTCTATTGCAGATTACACGTTATAAATAATTTGTAAACTGTTAAGAAAACCACGATCCGCTTCAGTAATAGTGTAATACAGATAAGATACTACAATACTGGTCCAGATTCATATACCTCTTATATTATATATTATATAAGCAGCAGAAATTGCATTAAAAATGAAAATAATCAACTACTATTTGACTTTAAAAGATCATCTAAGAGTTGAATGATTAACATAATCCAATCTTTATATATGTCTTTTTTTATATTCATCCACTGTGGAATAATTGATTCAGAGGGTCCAAGACACCAATAGTAAGGCAATCTACGAGAAGGAAAGGAAGATTTGACATGGGATCAAAATTTTAGATTCCTCCTTTTCTAGCTCTATCCTTTTAATATATGCGAACAGCTTATCAATACAAACATATAATAACACGTATAGAAGTGATAGGCTTAGAATAATGATTGGTGGTGGTGCCATATAAACATGAATGGGGCCACAGTAGTTGATTGGAGTCAACTTTGTGAACCTGGCACATATATGCTAGGATGTATGTGGGTAATGGATACATATTTAAAATAATAGTCTCCTATTATGAAAAATAATAAAGATGAAAATCAAAGGGTTAAGGGGATGTTGCACCGTTTGGAGTGTCATTGAACGCTTCTCTATATACATATATATACATATACGCGTTTGGTCACATGTAACAACAAAGAATTTTTGTTAAAAGATGTTGACCAAACTCTATGATACCCCACGGTGAAATGTGCCCACGAACTTGGAATTTCAACAATATACTCCTTCCTTGGACTGGCCTCTAGTATTACTATCATACTATGTGTCAACGTTTTAACTTTTAACTTCAAAGGGTACAGTGTAGTTAGTATATAAAAGGAAAGAAAAGGGGGAAAAATAAATTTGTGGTTACTGTTTACATTAATATATCAACTATTGTGATAGTTATAATTCTGCATATATATTGGATGTGAAGTCAATTGACTCTCATCCATACATTTACTTGAAAGAATTCATGTTGACTTAGGTCTTACTCTGATAGCATATCTAACTAACCTTACATATAATTCTCTGTTTAATTATACAAGGTTATAATTATAGCATTACAAAGGTCTCTTTTTGCTATTCCTATTCATATCGACACTTTTCCTATTAAAAAAAATCATTATCGATGTTGACAAACAAGATTTAAACCGCTTCAAATATATCATAAGCAATAGCTGAGTTATTAAGAGCTAGTAACTTTGTGGATAATATTTGGCCACACAAATGAATGATGCATAAATAGTGTAACAAAAACATATGGTAGTACTATTAGATTCTTCAGATTATGAAAACTGACAAACGTATAATGGGGGAAATGCAGGAGAAGAGAAACAAATTTAACTTTCTTTTTGCCAAACAAATATTAAAAATAATGAGAGGTGAACATGCAAAAGGAGGTTGCTTTTACGATAGTGGGGTAGAAATAGCACTAGAAATTTGATAGAGAACGACATAGAAATATGTGGTGAATCATCATATATATTTACCACGAACAAAATTAAAATATAACCACCCATATAAAGGTATTTGCCATAAGCAAGGCATGTTCCATGATTCTGTAACTTTTTTGCTTATCTTGTCAACCTGTCCAATTATATCACATTTAATGTCCAAAGATGAAACCAATAAACTTTCTACTGCGTCTAAAAGCACTGCCAATGGAGGGCAAAGACCAGATGGAGGTATTTGCGCCTATTTTAGATGCACATAAAACTGGAAACTAAAGGTCCATTATTATTCGAAAAAGTGGAATAAAGCAACGATATATCCTCTTCTGCTAAAATATCAAACAATTTTAAATAAATACTAAAATTACAAAATATACTGATAATGATAATAAACTTTCATCTCAATTTTTCTTGCTTTTGTAATGTCGAACTTGAATTAAAAAAAGAAGTAAAACTTGGAAATTTGACGGAAGACGGAGGTCGTTAACAAATAGCTGAAGCAAAATAATAACTTGTGTTTTATGAAACTAGCTTTACCCGTTTAAATCAAATTCAGCAAAAATTAATTTCATGATGAAGAAAAATAGAAGAATTTAATGAAAGGTGTGGTGATTGTAAATTAACTTATCTTTGCAATGACGTTGTTTGTATGTTATTTATGTGATTTTATCCAATTTACTATTTAGTTTTATCTATGTAGTGGTGATGTTTGTTTGTTGTATCTATTTATGTGAGTTACTTTGGTAACTCTTGTTTTGTATTTTTGCCGCAAACATTTGGGGTGTGTCTGTTCGCAATAAGTGATTCTTGATAAGAAGGAAAAAAAAGTGATAGTAAAGTTATCCAAAAAAAAAATTCTAATTCAATTCAAGGTAGTCAATAGCAAATAGTGCAAGGCTTGTGTTATGCGTTATGCGCTATAGCGTGCGCTATTTTATTCGCTTTTTCAAATTTTACATATTTTTACAATTAATCAAATATATTATGTCATTCGAATTTAATATTATTTTTTGTAGATTTTGTGTCATATTCAAACCGTTCAAGACTCCAAATACAAACACTACCATACTTCATGCATGTATTAAAAAAAATCTGATATAAAATGCAATTATTAGAAAAAAGTTGATGATTCCATATTGTACATTCAAAATAATTGATAGATATAACATATTTGTGTCTTAAAGAATTTGAAATTTATTCTTATATTTGTGAGTTGTGAAACTATGATGAGATAAAAATTTATAAAACGGTACATGGGAAATACAATTTTGTATAAAATGCATAAGATTTTATATTAACAAGAACTAAGAAAAAATATAAATAAGAATGGCCACAATTGAAAATATGAAGATCGAGCGAAAACAACATATCATAATCTACAATGACAAGATTCAAATTAACCAAGTCAAACATGATTCAAGTCTACGATAACAAAACTTAGAAATTATATTATACTTCTAAGTTTCTAAAGCCTAATCACTAATGTCATTCAAATCGCAACTATCATCGTTATCCAAATCATTTTCCATTTCTTCTTCTTTCGAGTCATCATCTACGTTGTCTTTCTCTGAATCACCTTCAAAGTTAGCCTCTTCTTCATCATCAACATACATAAGCCTTGAACTAGTAGCTAAAACCATTCCTTCAACTTAGTTTGGTGTTGTCTAGTCTTGTGTACTCTTTCTCCAACTTCCGACATCCGTGATACATTACCCAAAGTCAGTGTATCATTCTCAAAAACCAACTCATCTTCTACGTATGAATTATCCCCTTTCATGAAATCGGTCATCCACTCATTTGAATCGTCTATATCTTCTAAATAAATATGATCCACCACATCCCTTCGCTTGAAACAATTTTTCAAAGTTTGATTGTACTTGATAAAGACAAGGCTTTGTAGTCTTTCATGTTCAAGCATATTCCTTCTCTTGTTATGGATCTAGTCCAAAAACATATTTTGAACCAATTTTGGGCTTTAATCACAATACATACCTAAAAGGAAGAAAAAGAAATAGCATGTTATTTTGCGTTATAAATGACAAGTGCGCTATTATAAGCCAAATAGCGCACACCCTGTGCTATTATAAGTCCGATAGCGCACACCCTGCGCTATGCGCTATTTTGCGCTATAGTGCGCTATGATAACTCTGATTCAATTCTAGTAAGTGAAATATCAGTGCTTGTTACAACTTATCTAAATGTTGAATGGTAAGTGTTTCCAATCATCCCTTAGATGATTTCTAAGATACAATTTTAAGTAGTGATTTTCCGAGCTTATGTATTATTTTTTGTTGTTTTGTTCTCTTTTTCATCACAATTATACTCTTAAATTTTTCTTTTTAGATTAGTCATCTTTTTTGTAATCTATTAATTAACTTAAATGAAAATATTGAGATTTTGTTTGTTAAGAAAATTAATCACATTTAGTTTGATTAAAATTCATAATTTTTTCTCATATTTTATCAAAATAAGTTTCACTTTTTGATTATTTAGATCAAAACCACATAGAAAGTTGTTACATATTTAAAAGGAGAGGTAATATTATCATAATTGTTTATATTTATAAAGGAAAGTTCATTCAGAACTTTGCAAAAGAAGTAAATAAACAACTAATTTAATATTCACTGTTCAACAATCAGTCGTCCGCGTTCAGTATTAAACAATCAACATTGTAGACAAACAAAGTCTTACATTACTGGATAAATTTCGAGACATAGACATTACACTAAAAATAGACACAACATTACACTAAAAATAGACACAACATTACACTAAGAATAGACGCGAACATTACACTAAGAATAAACACAAACGTAATAATATGAAAACACAAGCATTACATTGTTATAAAATTACAAAACAAAAACTAAGAAAGACAAGAATATTCGACCATCATTTCCACGCATTCGCCAAGTCAACTACTTCCTCCCGCAGACCAATGTGAGCATTTGCATCTCTTATTTCTACCATTTTGTCCGTGAACCTGATAGTCATATTCGTATCTTTCTATTGTAATCTTTCAAGTTCATGTGCAATATTTGGGTAATTTCGCATCTCACAAGCATATCCGCCACGTTCTTCTTCAACTATCATATTATGCAATGGTACATGATATCAACAACATGATAATGAATGGAACCTACCTTGAAGCACTCTAAAAGCGCATTCTATGTCTTTTCAAAAATTTCTCTTGTTTTTAGGTAATGCTCTCTTACCTTTGGGTTATTTGGTTTTTCAAATATCTTAAACTACGGTTTTTCACTTCGCATGCATTCAATTTGCAAGGTAGCAGCTCATATCATGGTCTACGTTTCCTATTTTGTAATTGCAAGGCGGAGTTATTCCATTAAATATACTTTTTATAGTAAGAGTAATACTTTTTTTTCAAATGGAGCACTCATTTTGATGTCTCGGAGGTTCTAACTCATAACCTCTAGAATCATAGTCTAAAGCATCATATCATGTGTCACTTGAGCTAGTGGTCTTTGACCATTGAATATGTCATTAAATAGATTGGAATGTTTTTATGGCATTAATATCATTAAAAGATCCGAGAAGTCCAAAGGAAGCATGTCACATTCATCTATCATGTTATGCAATCGCTTCTACAATTATAATTGTTTTTTGACATTGACAAATAATTGTCTGTGCAAAACGATTTGAAAAATTTTCTCAATCTCAATGCATGTAATCTAGACTACCTAACATGCCCGGAATATTACGATGTTCACCCATTGCCTACAGTTGATGTATATTGTAGCCGAGTGTCTTATTCCAATGTAATCATCTTGGAAGTCTCTCGACATCCTGGTAGTTAACATGTAGAGTGTGCATGTCATTTTTTGATAAACATTTTCCTATGAGTAAAGTAATCATTAGTTATTGTCATTTATTTAATATCTTGTCGAACACTATTTGTGACATATAGAATTGATGGCGAAACTTCTTGATATCATCGACGAGATTTAGACCAAAGTAGTTTTTCATATGTGTTGATATGCCTACTGGCGTAATCTCTCCCTCGACGTATATCTTTTCCACCTGATTTACTACCTTTTTAGTTACTACAAGAGCCTTTTGACAATTCCCGTATCTCTTGTAGACCAATTAAATGATGTGTATCAATGTTGTTACGTGGTTTTTCATTTGATGATGAAGGGAAAGAAGGAGACGAAGAAGAAACAACGAAGCAAAAGAATCTCTTGATGGCAAACAATACGTGCATGTGAAGTTTATAGTAGTTTAAGTATGTGATTTTCAACTGTAGTTATAGTTGGTACAAGATTTTTTAGATTTTACATTATGAATAAAGATTTGTTACAAGTGAGTAATGCACAACGTTTGTTATTAAGATTCTCTAGAAATGCTCGGTTATTTATCTTGTCGTGTCTTAAAGTGCACAGTTTTCTTCAGTGATAGATTGGAAGTACTTAGCGACTTTTCATGTCACTCGTGGATAGCATTTTGCATATTTATTACAAGTTTTTTTCAATATTTGTCTTATCATGTCTTTAGAGTGTTGGTGCTTTTTTAAGGTAGATCAGACATGCTCGATGATTTGTTATGTCACTAGCGCACATCTTTATTCATTAAGAATTGTCATAAGCTTTTTCGATTATTTGTTTCGCTGTGTCCTAGAGTGTTGGTGGTTTTTTAAATTGTAATTCACAATGCTTATTGTATTACTAATGCATAACTTTTTCATTGAGATTTATGATAAGTGTTATCATTGAAGTGTGATTGTTAAGCTACGTTGGATGATAGCCATGTGTCATGATCGAACGGTAGAGGATGAGATCACGTGAATCGTGATCTTGCTATAAATTAAGTCTGCTCGTTAAGTAAGTTGGATGATCGTCATGTGTCGCACATAATCGAGTGGTAGAGGAAGAGAAATTCCTTGTATATATACACCATATATGTTCTCATAAAAATCAAACTTTCATAAAAACAAACAAATTTAAAAATGCAATTTCTCATTCAAACTCCAATAGTTATTCAAATGATTGGTTTCCTGAACATCCATGTCCCCCTCATGAATCAACTACGACCGCTTCATGTTTGCATGAGCGAATGAAAATAGATTTGTATAGAGATCCTGAAATGTTACCACATGAAGAATAAGCACAATTAATAGCATAAAATGCCACTGTAGAGCGTTATTCATGTCATCATTTTTGAAATGTGTTAAGATGTCGATCGTCGAACTTTGATTATCTCAACTCTCAATCATAAAGTTATGGATTTTTAAGTGGACTAATCCACCTCTTCATTGTCGAGGTACAAAATAAGCATTAAATGCAAAGCAAATATAAGACGACTCCAAACAATAATTACAAGATGTAACTGAATTATGATTATGAACATTATTTAGTTTAGAGTAGTTGTATCGTAATCTTTGCATTACTTTATTTATTTTTTAGAAAAATGAGTGATCCTCTTTTTAAGAGGAGAGAACTCTTTTGTATTACTTTCTTTTAGATTAACGTATTTTTATTTCAGATGATTCCAATGGTATATAATCTTTTTATCAATTTATGAGAAAATAGTGTTGATATTTCTACCAGGTTTCAAAATTAAAGTCGATAGCTCGCTGACAAAAACAATCGCGCCAACTCACCACCATTATTGTTAATATAAATGATAACTCACTGCTAAATGTAAAGTCGCAATGCTTGAATCGAATATGGTCAAATGTATATAATAAGAGAATATAACTGAAAATGCAGCGAAGTAGATTATACAGTCGATTTATACTGGTTCGGACCTCCTGTCTTAAGTCCAGTCGCAGAACTTCTTTTTGAAGTTTCACTAAACAACTCTCATTTCACCTAGAGGAACGTGTTTCTACAACCGCCAGAACAACCGAATTGGACTTCAACTTGACTGCCAATGGACATTGCAACAGAACTTACCTCTGCCGACTTCTCGGATTTCACTAATAAGGGGAAAATAATTGACTTGACTTCATTGTGCCTCAATACACTAATATGTCACCGCTGTAGTACAAAATTCTTATAACCCGCACAAACGATATTGAGTGGAAATGTGGAGGTTTAGAAAGTTATTGACCAGAATCTGAGGATGTAGAATTGAATGATTGCTGGTTGGAAAATAAAAAATAATTAAAATATTTATTCGAATATATAAAGCAAAAATCAAAGATCGAGGAGAAATAACTAAGTAAGGAATGTTGAATTTGCCTTGAAGTGATTAATTAAGAGCATTTATAGATGATTTAGGAATGTCTTTGAGTGGTTGCTACTGTTTAAAGTAAAAAGAAACGGTTATTGGATGAGGTGGAAAAGGAGCGAAGCGAAGAAGCACGACCAAAAGTTCGAAATACAACTTTAGAAAAAAATATGAATCACATTAGGGAAACTTAGCGAAAACTTTAAGGTTGGCATGGTGCAGGATAAGAAGTCGGAGAATGGGTTTACGCCCGGGCATGAGAACATGAAGCAGCTTCAGGTCTAGATGCCTGGAACTTTGGTGAAGATGAAGGAAAATCCCGAAATTCAAAAATTTCAAAAAATTGACCGTTTTTAAAGTTAATTTGGTTTTATACTATTTTGATTTTTGTTTAAGCCTTCTTGACACTTAGAAAATCCCAAAAAATTCTTAAAAATATTTTATGATGTTTAAGAATGATGCATCAAAATTTCGAGTGATTTGGAGATCGTTTGTGGGGTTTTAACAAATCTAGAGTAACAAGACTTTATAAGGACTCAATAAATAAAATATTTGACTTTTGTATCCGTTTGTCCATTTTCGAGTATTTCTTCAACGTTGTTGTGTTCTAGTAGATTTGTCAACTCTCCATTAGATGTCTTTGAATGCTTGTTCTCCATTGTAAATGTCTCGGTTTGATTTATTTTGATATGTTTTTATATATTTACATTTTTATCGAACCCTTATACATTGCTATCGTAACTCAGCTCTATGTTAGTGCGCTATAGTACATGAAAAAACTTAATAAAATCATTAGTAGCATTGTCATATGTTTGATTATCATTAAAACACTAGAATCATGTTCCTAAAACTAAAGACTTGAAGTTGACAGATATAACAACTTATTGCTAAAGACTCGAAGTTAACAATTGTAACATCATGGGTACCGATTATGTTAACCATTTTCAGTATGATAATTATCTTCATCATACCTCATTGATTATGAATAGAAGTCATAACATACACCAATATCGAACATTTTCTCTCACAGAATGGCAAACTTACCTTGATCGCATGATTTAAAAGTTCCAGCAAAAGTGTGGACCTTAGATATGAATGCAACATAAATTCATTTGTCACCTTGAATTTATGCCGCCGATGGTTATATAAAAAAATAAAAATAATTGAATCTTGCTTAATAGGGAATGTACATGACACCTCAACTTTATACAACAAATGAATGGTGAAGACGTGTTTGAGTTGAGTGGCAACAACTATGACTCATTGACATATAGCACGACGTTCAATGCTCACAAAACGTTTAATTTATCCGATGGCTTTCTTTATTGGAATGAAAGGTTTTAGTGCATGTTTAATTGTGTTTGTATCCTTTTCAATGTATCTGCTTTCAAAGTCCATGTTTTTTAACATATCCCTGTATTTGTTTCTAAAACATTAAAAATAGAAAACTTTTATCTCTTCTATAAGTTTATTTTCATTTAGCTGCAAAGAGATACTTAAAATTTCAGAAATAGAGAAATATCTTTGTGTTTTTTGAATTAAAAAATTAGTAAACTACAGAAATTTCTTTGTACTCCTTAATTTAGGAATAAATTTTTTCTCAAATATAATTTCGATGAAAACTAAATAAATAATAATATGCAAAATTATAATTCTAATAAAAAAGATGAAGTAAAATAGGGAAAGAACGAGAGGAGAAGAGATAATTGCTGGGGAAGAGGGTATAATTATCTGACTTTTAGAAAGCAGGTTAAAACATAAAGCCTCTTTATTCGTCCGATTTCTATCACAGGGATAGCATAGACGGCTGAAATAACAAGAAAAATTATCCAACTTTATAAAAGCTAAATAATTTCCTTCTTCTTCCCAAGCATTGGGGTCCTTGCATTAGGCAGCCTACATTAATATTCAAATATGAATTTTTATAAGAAGGACCCTTCACTTTGTGCTAGTATAATGCCCTAGCTGTATATTCAGACTACCTAGATACAAACATTTACTATGTAAATATATAAAGTTCAGTTGTGTCATAGGTTCGAAAAAAAAATATTGTTTTACTACACTGATGGCATAACTAGTTATTGGAAAATTTACTTTACTAATCAAGTTAAAATTTTGAAGTAAATATGGTTTTTTTCTAAGCAATAAATGTAGACTGGTTTTGATTATGATTGTATGTATTGATTGGTTTTCCTGTGTATGTATATCATTATATGTAATCATTTATACATATATGAACGTTTGATCTTGATATGTGAATAGCACGTAAATCATCAATCGCTGCAATCAAATCAAAAGTGTGCTTGACCGCAAGAATATTCCTACTCCAGACTAAAACAATTTACATGGCCAACCAATTGAATAATATAATTAAATTGCTAGTGGAGGTCCCTGTACTAGCTAGAGAGCAAAAGCTTCTGCTCTGGTCTATATAAGAACGCACAACAAGTGTTATATGATCTGTGGAAAACTGAGAGTGTAAGAAAAAGAATCATATAATATCTTTCTAGCTACCTTACAATTCCTCAAAGCTTCTTAACTTCTTCCTTTTCGAAACATCGTAATGGTTTGTGTCAATGAGCTTCAACTTCAATTTTGCTAGCATTCATGAATACTTATGATTCATATCTATCATGGGTCAAGTTTTCACCAACCCTTGTGAACTCTTTTTGATTTATCATATGAGCAATCTGACTCTGTCAATAGCACAGAATTACCAAATCGTCCATGAAAGGATGAAAACATAGTTAATCATGCATGAGCAATTTGGTATTTTCTATACAATAACATTGAAACTTTCCGTGTGATTGACATGGAGTCATTTTTCTGTTTATATGTAGGAAACACTAGCTACTAGCTTGAGTAGTTTGGGGGAAATGTCAAGTTTCTATGCTCTTTATTCTAGGAGTTATATCCAATACTATAAATAAATGTCTGCACCATGAAATTCGGTTGCATGGTCACTCTATACATCATTTGTTTAAGTACAAATTAATATTTATTGAAGTTTTTTTTTTTAGGAGGACAAGATGAGTTGGGTAGTGGCTGATG
Organism: Allium fistulosum; assembly: GCA_030737815.1. NCBI lineage: Eukaryota > Viridiplantae > Streptophyta > Magnoliopsida > Asparagales > Amaryllidaceae > Allium > Allium fistulosum. Next base: position 1,026,886,833 of record CM060906.1, read on the forward strand.
CAGTTGATTACAAAGGATTTCCAGCTGATAGATCCAAGACTGGGGGTTGGGTACCTGCTGCTCTTATACTAGGTTTATTTATTACTTCATTTGTATCATTTAATTTTTACTATTTCCTCATGACCTTGCATTATAGTTATTTATTATATAACTTACCGTTGGATTAAATTTATGATCAAGATGTATAGCATGTTTCATTGAAATTTAATTAAGAGAGTACTTACATAATTAATGCTCTTGGAAATCACATGCACTTAGTTCATAAATTTAACAGAGAATCAATATATATGTACATGTATATATAACATAGAAAAATGGACATATGAACCTTAGGTTCAATTAAGATACCTTTCATATTTATGACAAAAATTCTCGTGGCACGCCATGCACTGAATTAGCTAATAATAATAATTGGAGATTCTTCACTTGTTGTGTAACACATTTGAAGTAGAAATAAAGTGGACCTGTAGTCAAATGCAGACCACAGTTCCTAACTTTAAACTCTATAATTTCAATAAAGACATGACAGGTTACTGTTCAACTTTACATAGAAAGATAGTGCGAAAATATTCAAGTCCAAATCATTCTAGTATTGCACAAGTCCAAAGTGTTTTTACTTACTTTATTATAGGTGCAAAACATAGAGTAATTGATGTATGTATGTGTGCGCGTGTGTAGGAGCAAGCGCGAGCACACATACATGCTTATATCATCTATTTTGCTTTTAAATCAGACATCTTAACAAATTATTGAATCTGAGTCATATACTATCTTTTATCACATGTTTAGTACCTAAGTTAGCCTTTTGTTTTTCATGTAAAAAATAATTATCTGTCATTCAGAAATACTATCAACCAGTGTTTTAAAGACCCAACCCAATCTTGATTCGACTACGGTTAACCTTCGATCTTGGAGAAAATAAAATAACCTTGCGTGTGCATGAACCCGCGATTTAACCTCAAAACACTAAAAAAACAATCGGACCGACCTCTGTTAACCCCACGGTTCTTCAAATTTAAAAAAAAATTATCGCTTTATTCTTCATTTTTTTACATAATTAATTTAACGAATAATTTCATAACCTTAACCGCTAAATTATTGGATTATCTTATCAATTTTGGACGACATAATACATTATTAGTGTACATTTTATAAATTATCATTGATCTGAACCTTTTTCATCTTAAAAAATAAGAAAAATTATAATTTTACGCTACAAAAAATGTTATAGAATTATTTCAATTAATACTTGTTATGAAATGTGTAAAAATAATTGTTTGAAATTTCAATATATTAATTATAATTGATTAAAATTTACATTTAAATCAATAAAATAAAAATTAGCGATCAACGCAGTTCTCACGGTCTGACCGGTTAAACAATGGAACCTTTGATATTGCACCAACACGATTTGACTCATGGTTCAGTCTTCGAAACTATGCTATCAACACAGAAAAGATTTACATAGGAGAGTTAAACATGTAGTGGCCCCACCTAAGTGGTGGGTCCCATGGAACATTTTTATTCTTCCTGCGAAATCCACTCCGGGCTGAGTAGCAATGCCCATTGTCATTAAACATCAACCATATAAATAAATGTTGTAGTTAATATTACAATTAAACATCACACATTTTCATCGTATTTATTGAAAACCAAAATTCTTATTAAAATAAAAAATATATGTGATAAGCATTAAATTTTGATTGCAAACAAACACATTTAAAACTAATCGACGTTCAATAATAAGACTCCTTGCTTAGAACAAATGTTTTGGATACAGGAATTGAAATATGTGAAAGGTTGTCGACAATGGGAATAGCAGTGAACCTAGTGACCTACTTAGTCGGAACAATGCATATACCAAGTGCACAGTCCGCTAACATAGTTACGGACTTCATGGGGACTTCATTTCTTTTATGCTTGCTTGGTGGCTTTATAGCCGACTCCTTCCTAGGCCGATTTCTCACTATTGCAATATTTGCAGTTGTACAATCACTGGTAAGTCACTAGCCAGCCAAAACTGAATTATCTCAAGACATCGGATATGATTATATGTTGATATCAAAAAGTAAAGATTTTTTTACAAACATTTTGGTCCAATTTTGCAAAGTTATCACATGTTTAGCCATGGTCTAAATCATATTACATATACAGTCAACTTTCTACCAGCATGGCAATTGCAAAAATTGACTATTTGTATTGTACCATCTCAAATAGCGCAATTACAAAATGAAAGTAGTGTTAACTTAAATTGCAACTGCCACACAGTTTTACTTTTATGAAAAAAAATGAACTGATGTTATTTTATATATCTTCAATGCTTTTTGAACAAAAATTAATGTATCTTAATCCTTAACCACTTCAAATGGTTTCGGTCACCGTTAGAAAGTGGATTATGTTTGTAGTTAATTCACAAGCTTGTCTAAATTTGTTATAATTTGTCAGACGTGGCATAAACTAACAAATTATCCACATATATACATCTAATGATAGAGTTGAACTCACATGGATACAGGGTACAGGCATGCTAGCACTATCAACAAAGCTGCCTCAGCTGCGGCCACCACCATGCAACAGCACAACTGAAACATGCAAACAAGCAAACGCGTTACAAATGAGCATCCTATACTTAAGCCTGTATTTAATTGCATTAGGAACAGGAGGGTTAAAATCAAGCGTATCAGGATTTGGAACGGACCAATTTGATGAGAAAAACCCTAAAGAAAAAACTCAAATGACATACTTTTTTAATAGGTTTTTCTTCCTCATTAGCATGGGCACACTCTTAGCAGTGACTGTTTTGGTTTACATACAAGATGAAGTTGGAAGAAGTTGGGCTTATGGGATATGCTGCATTAGTATGATTACTGCAGTTGTTATTTTCTTGGCAGGCACAAAAAGATACCGGTATAAAAAGAGTGTTGGGAGCCCTGTAGTTCATATTTTACAGGTTTGTTCTGCTGCTTTGAAAAAAAGGAAGTTGAGTTTTCCAACCAATGTTGGCTATTTGTACGAAGATCAACCCGAGGGGATGAGGATTCATCACACGGATCAGTTCAGGTGAGAAAATTATACCCATTCAATAGACCATAAACATACATACCAAGAGCCAGTTCAGAAAAACTTTTAAAAAAAACTGCTTAAAAGTGGTTTTGAGTTGTTATTTTAAATAGTTTTCAGTAAATAGTAAATAGTATAATTATTTGGATACATAAGTTAAAATTTTGATATCATTTACTTCTAGAATATGAAATAAGTCACAAGTAAGTTTTTTGTGGTTTATTAACTTGCTGCTTTTGCATCAAAAACTCTTGTTGTCACCAAACACTCCAACCAGAGAAGAAACTTATACATACATACATACATACATACATACATATGGTATTGCCAAACATGTTATAACAATGCAGAACACTAACATGTGCAATGTGCATGTTTTGCCAGTTTTTTGGACAAGGCAGCAGTGGTAGTAAAAGGGGAATTCGATAAGACAAATAATGGCGAAGTGGTGAGCCCAAATCCATGGGAACTGTGCTCGGTCACTAAAGTAGAAGAGGTTAAGATGATGATCAGGTTGCTTCCAGTTTGGGCTACAACAATACTGTTTTGGACCACATATGCACAAATGATCACATTTTCAGTAGAACAAGCAAGTACGATGGAAAGGTCAGTTGGAAGTTTCCAAATTCCAGCAGGGTCACTGACAGCATTTTTCGTGGGGGCAATACTCATAGCTCTTGCCTTTTACGATCGAGCAATCATTCCAATAATGAAGAAATGGAAAGGCAAACAAGGTACTCAATTCCAATAAATGAAGTTTAGTAAAGAATCAAGACATATCTGTGGATCATGTCTCAAAACTAGTTCCTTGGATATCAATTACATGTATGACATGCAAGATTCATTTGCTATACACTTCAAAATACACATGCATGTTCATAGATGTATGATATGCCCACCACCTACTGTTGCAAAATTCAACATGCAGTGGTGGAGCCAGTCAATGGGTTCAGAAAGGGTGAAAATATCAGTAAAAATGTTGCCTTAAACAAGAACCAAAAATATTAGAGGAATGAAGATGTATAGGATGTTAAAATCTGTTTTAGTCCCACGTCGTAGAATAAGAATATGTATACTAAAAGCGTGTTTAAAAGAAGTGGTGGGCAATTGTTGCTAAAAAATATAAACTGGGATTTACAAATGTAATTTATTGGACCAAATAAGGCTAACATTTAGTTTCAGTTATGACTAATTGCCATGTTTCAATCTTTTTAATAAGTTTTGGCAAATCCAAATGGAGCACTCTCCCTATTTGGCATCATCTTATAATTGAATGTGTTGTATCATCTTTCAACTAAGTCAAAACACTAACATCTAGAACAAACATAGGGTTTACGGATCTACAAAGAATAGGACTAGGCCTATCTCTATCTCTACTAGGCATGGTGGCAGCGGCAATAGCGGAGGAGAAAAGGCTATCAATAGCAAAACATGAGATTCAAAAGCCATCCTACAACGCAAACGACACTCTCCCAATCAGTGTGTTCATGCTCATCCCTCAATTTTTCTTCGTGGGGGCAGGGGAAGCGTATATATACACGGGCCAACTCGACTTCTTCATCACAAGAGCTCCTAAAGGAATGAAAACCATGAGCACGGGTTTGTTTCTGACTACCCTATCTCTAGGGTTCTTTTTCAGCAGCGCGTTGGTCATCATTGTGAAGAATGTAACTTCTACGGGTACAAATGGAGATGGATGGTTGGCTGATGACATCAATCGAGGGAGATTGGATTGTTTCTATTGGCTACTTGCTGTTTTATGTACAGTGAATTTAGTTGCATATCTCGTGGTGGCAGCATGGAGTAAACCTTCCGATATGACAGATAGTGCAGAGCAGAGTAACAATGCGGAAGAGAAATGCTAAGATGTGCTTTGTGGTTTTTGTATTGTCTTATGTTATTTGTATTGGTGGATTGGTGTTTTCTTGTTTTTTTGTGTTTCTTTCTGTTAAATGGGCTATACTCTATAGTACTACACCAATAGATTTGCTTATAACAAGGAATGGTGATGGATGATGATAACTCCTTAACTACATAACTAAGATAGCGAGAATATATTACTTGCTAATTTAGTCTAAGTTATGTCTATAAGCTCTGTAATCTGTTGCTGAAATTCATCCACCACTTTGTGCTTTTTTTTATTTTTTTTGAAGTGGGGTATTTGAATGATAGCATATAGTTGTACTACAAGTCAAAAGTAGTATGTAACATACTATAAGTCAACATATTTTTAATGATTCGAATGATTTGCTAAGCAGGATTCGAACTGCCTGAATTTTGTTTGCATTTTCATTTCACATAACTGCAATGATGCTTCAAAATCACATTGATTGAAGCAAACAACTCCTCCTCTTCTTGTTCCATAACAAGAAATCCAATCATTGTAAAGGAGTGCTGAACAAGGAAGCTTCATTTGTATTATTGCAGTCTTGTCGAGGAAAAGGATACAGTAAAACTTTCGCATTAGTAAGTTAACCAGACATTGCATGGTTATGGCAAATAAATCAAAGCAATTACACTTTGAAAAGATGATTTGATGCGTATACACTGAGGGACTTCACTTTTGCATAAACGAGGTTTTTGGTAGGTTGGATAGGATTTGGGTGAGTTTTATGGTAGTGGGTCACCGCCGTAATTTCTTTTTTTCGATGGTGTGAAAATTTTTTTGCCTTCCTTTATCCAACTGTGGAGCAATGGCCAAAGGGAAAAAATCAAACTTTTGAAAAAAAAAAAAAAAATCCTAAAATTAAAATATCAACCACATAAAAACCCTAGTTTTTATTATACAACATAAAAATTCCAAATTTCATACCAAAGCATCAGGCTATTCTCTCATTTTAACGCATGATTGTTTTGATGTATGAAATCAACGATGAAAATATAAGAAGTCGTGATTTTATTCACCTGGCAACAATTCTCGGTCGATGAAAGGGAAGATCTGGAACGCGAGAAGATGCAAAGGGAAAAAGTACTAAACCGTGGGATTGGGAAGAAACAACAATTCACAGTAGTTTTTTTTTTTTTTTTTTTACTATTTTCCTTTATTATTATTATTATTACTACGAGCGTTGCGACATACGCTTCGTGCGTGATGATGACATGTGCTTTGCGCGTAAATTGTTGTTCTGCAATTTATATATGATTAACGCATTCAAGAGAAAATGATTTGCAAAAATATTAATTAATAAACAACGAATTTGTAAATGATGTTTATTTGTTCAAATGATATTTATTTATTAGCTCATATTCTTAAGCATAGAGGGATTGTTTGAAATTGTAAAGAAATTTAACTGTTTTAACTTAATTTGAATAGTTCGGTCTAGCCTAGAAATAATAGGCTAAAAATATATGAATAACATCTGCATTTAATTAGGATTTTATCGATTTTTTTCAAATACTTATACATGGAATAATTGATAATAATTAAGTTATATGTGAATAAAGGATATTTTGGGAAGTTCATGGTCGGACCAAAAGTTTACGCTTCCAAGCCAACTATTAATAAAGATTTTATATAGAAGCAACAAAGTAACTTATTCTACGTTCATACCTTCATACCTCAATGGAAACTAATTGAAAAAATAAACCCACACCTATATAACTTGCGCAATTTAAAATTGCCCAAGCTTTAATTTGTACTGGGTGTTGTTATTGACGCTCCAGTTTTGAATATAAAAAGGTCAAATTTTATGAGAATTTCATACAAAATTAAATTGTTACGAGGGGTAACATCATATTAATATAATACATATTTTTACCTCTTTTGCCCTCAGTGAAAACATCAAAACTATAAGTATTTCATTTACTCTCTTCTCCTTTTACCTTTTTAAAAAGAAAATAATAGCAAGAACAAAAAATTCAATCTGATCATCAAAATCAGACCCAAACTTTGTTGAGAAAGTGATGAGAAGGTAATTTTTTCACCTATTTATCATGCGGTTTTTTAAATACGGTAAAACTTAGGATTTAAAATTATAGTTAAATTTTGATCGATCATAATCAGCTTGTATCATTTTCTTCAACAATATCTACATGTTGAATACTTTTTTGAGTAAAAATTCAACCTCGTCTCTTTCATATTTACAATTACATCTAGAGATGGGTTGAACTTACATTTATTTGATTAATGATTTTGGATTAAAGGTTAATGATGATTAAGGGAAAATTTAAGGTAAATAAAAGAAAGAGTAATTGGATCGATTTGATTATAATTTTATAAGGAAGCTAGTTTGGTTAGTACCCCTCGTAGTAAAAAAAATCTTTTTGAAAAAATGGCCTCCTTATATCCAAATTTGGAGTGTCAATAACAATATCTTTTGTATTTATAGCTTGCGCAAACTTTTTTCTTTATAGAGGGTTGTTTTACCCCTCATTTCCTTCCTCGTCTCTTTCATCATCAAAAACCCAGCTTATTTCCACTCTAATTTCTTCTGCTCTTCATAGTTGTTATCATAGACAAAGATTTTATCAAAAAAAGTACTTTCGGTTGAAGATTCTATAAGGAAATATTATATTTTCTCAAATCAAGATATTAATTTTAAAATTTTGTATTTATTGTTTTTTTTTCAAAAGATATTATTTAGTTAAGTTAGAGTAGATAATGTTGTTAAATTAAATTTTACATAACTTCTAATTCAGTAAAATAAAAAGAAGGAAAAACTTCAATATATTTTTGAATTAAGGACACGGGTATTAAAATTTAGTCTGAATGATACTGGATGTTATATTAATATAACATCGAATATAACGGATGTTGTATGAACTATAAAAACAACTGTTATATAACTTAGCATTATACATGTGTAATGCTATATGAACTTAGCATGATATATGTGTGATAATATATTAATTTGATATTTCTTTAATTGTGAAAATGAATGCTATTTTAGTTCATATACTGTAGTTTACTTATCCGATGCTAGTTTAATATATCATTATGTTTTATAATGATATATTGATATAACATTCGATGTCCTTTAGACCAAATTTTAAAACTTACACTCCTCAGACTAAAATCAATCTTAAGTTCTTCCCTTAAACTAATTCTCGTTTTATAATTATTATTTTTGCTAGTAATATTTCATGATATGTAAAGAAAAAAAATTCAACAATGTCAACTATTCTAATTATATTTTACTATGATGGATAATCGTTGGTTGATGAAGACAACAAACCTAAGTATGTTGTTGGTTAACAAAAGGGTCGAAAATTAAAAATATTGTATGTGCATTGAATATGATTTAAAAATAGTAGCAAAATGAGTCGGAGATGGTGGTTCATCTGCTATTGATGTGGAATATGACGATGATATTAATTATACCTTTTTCATTGGAATGAAAGTGATAGAAATTTTTGTTGGAATGAAACACATAATTCCACACTACAATGATGGAGTAAATACCAATTACACAATTTGAAGAAACAAAACGTTCGACACTTCCTTTTTATATGACAACTCGCTGTGGTGAAGAGTTTGCAAATTTATTAAGTAGATGTGGCGGAATTGTTGGAGGATTATCTAGTCAAGCGCAATATTTGAATCATAACTTTGTATATCTAACTTGCAATATCCCAAATCAATCTCAAACAGCCACCAAGTGGGTATTAATTTAACTTTAGTATTTTCCTTTACTCTTATCAACAATTTTGCTATTTGTAGTTTCAAAATGAATAAAGTGGAAGAAGCATTGAATGCCCGTGTGAATGATGATGATGATGATAATGATGATGATTACACGTATAATGCAAACAATAGTGAAGTGCAGTTGGATAGCATGTAAGTCGCTTGTGTAGATGATGTAGATAAAACTTTGGTTGATAACATGAAAGTTAACAATGAAGCAATCATATACGAAGATAATCAACTGGTTGATGATCTAAATGCCGATGAAGATGCAATCATATATGAAGATTCGTTAGCCGATGATCTTTGTACTGCAACAATGGTGGCACAATCCGCCATGGATAACTTTCGGTTAGAAGTGGAAATGTTCAAAAGAGAATGTGCTGAAAAAGGACTTTGGGTTGGATTAACTTTTGGAGCTAAAGATAAGCTCATTGAAAAAATAATATGAACGGAGAATTAAATATTCGGTTTCTTTTCAAGCAGTGAAGCGTGTGTAAATCAATGTACAGTTCAATGTGATGTGGATGGAAAATGTCTTTGGAGAGTGCATGATAGTCTATCAATGAGAAAATCTCAAAATTTATGAAAAATAAAAACAAATGTAGGGGAACACACTTGTTTAAATGCAACCACCAACTCAAACAATCGGTAGGCAACATCAAAGTTTATGTGTAGCAAAGTCTCCCCTTAATCAAATCTGAGACAAATATAACTACAAGAATAGCTCAAGAGATAATGTCGAATATGTTGCATATCAAAGTAAGTTATTCACAAGCTTGGAAAGGACTACAAAAGGCAGTTGGAATAATTTATGGAGCTTGGAAAGGACTACAAAAGGCGGTTCGAATATGTTTTCTATTTTAGTTAATAGATCTGGAGCATTATATGATATGATGTTATTTACATCCATGGTATTTTTGATGGTTCTTTTTAGGCTTTTAGACCGTCAATTAATGGTTTTGCACACTATCGTCATGTACTTTCTATTGAAGACACTCATTTGTGTTGAATGTATCCAGTCACATTACTTGTGGCTCTTGTTGTAGGCTCAAAACTATTATCTTCAGTATCATTGGCCACTTCTAAAGTACTACATATTCCGCTTACCTATAAAAAAAGTTAAATTGAACAATCCATATGTTATAAAAAAAGAAAATTATCAAATGTTGTAGACTAAAGTACTAACCACGGCACGCTCTAGTGGAGCTCAAAAATGTAACTATAACACTCCAAAAAAATTAATAAGAGATTAATTTATTAAATAAGGTTAAAAATGAAAATTTTACAAACGTTGGAATTTGACCACGAAAGTTACATCACTGTGTTTAGGGCGATTTTTTGATCATCTTTCATATATAAAGTTATGCGATTAAAGCTTAAATGGAAAAGTTATTGACGTTTGAAGTTTTTAAATTTAAAATAATTCTAACAAATTTAAATTTAAAAACTAGATAATGTTAACTTTTAAAAGTAAAATGGTAATAAATATTTTAACGTTAAGGGAGACTTAACGTTTAAACAAACGTTAACCTTATTTGTAAAAATAGAAAATAAATATAAATATAACGGCAAGTAATTATACGAGGCAAACGGTAGGAGGTGTAGGATCGATTTCACCATAGAGGGGGTGAATAGGGTGATACTATTATTATAAAAATTTATTGCGGAAGTATATAAAATAATTTCAACACGGATTATACCATAATAATAGCAGCACAGATAATAGCAGAATAATAAAAAGCAGAAAATAGAACACACAGATTTACCTAGCTTCGGCAAAACCCTGCCTACGTGCTGCCCCCAAGGTTTCTACTAGAAATTAAGTAGTCAGACGCTTACACATGTAAACTCGCGACACCCACTATCGACTAACCTAACTCTACGCTCAAAACTCTGCCACAACTCAGCCACTGAGTTGCGAATTCTCGAACTACACCACCATAGTTCGTCCCCTAGTCACATGACTAGACTTCACAAGAGAAATACAAAATTTAAAAGCAATTTAAAAACAATTAAAATTTTAAAACCCTAATTAACTAAAGCCTTTATTAAAATAAAACAAGGCCGGCCCTTTTATTTCTTTGCTCTACTTTGCTCTGTAAAAATGGCGGCCTCGTTCCTTTATTCGCTCGTTCCTCTTTGCTGAAATTAGGGCTTTGGAGAATTTGAAGCTGCCGACTTTAGTTGATCAATCAAATGATATTTTCACGTTGCTCTGTTGATCGATTGTTCGTTGCTTAGCACAGGGCACCTTCTCAAGTTCACTTGAATTTGTACGTGATTTTCCCTTTTTGCTTTTCTGGTTGATTTGCTTTGAACTCGATTAATGATTCGAGTTATTGATATAAAGTTTGCTCTGTTGTTGTTTGAACTCGAATGATTAATTTAGGCCGATGATGATTGGGTTTTATAGGATTCGAATTCCTATATTTTCGTTCGTATAAATTCATTTGAATTCGTAAATAATTTTGCTCGGCCATTCGATGTTGCTTGGATGTTGTTGATGTTTACTGACTTGTTCAAAATCGTATATTCTGTTTACTTGCTTGTCACGGCTTTGGTTTCGACTTCCTTGGTCATAACGGTTCTGACTTGATTTTGAACTGCATATGTATTCATTTTTTTTTTGACTTGATTTATCTTGACTTGTTCATTCATGTTATCATCTGGCTTTGAATTGGGTCGATTAGTTGCTTCGAGTTAGTGCAGTTTTCACTCTTGTTCATGCAGCTTTCTTCACTTGATATTTGTTGTGCATTTGTAGTTGTATCGAGTACATTTGTGTTGTATTTGGTTGCTCATTTATACTTGATGTGTGCATGTCGACTTTGCATATATGTTGCACTGGGTTGTCAATGTGTACATGATGTAGCTTGATTTCATGGATGTTGTTCTCTGGTGAATGTAGTCTATCTCGACTCCTTATTGTAGTCTGAGTTTGTATTCATATGTTTGTTGATGGTTTGAGCTGCTCTGACCAGTTGAACCATTGACTGTTTCTTGCATTTTTGTTCATCATGTTGTTGCAGTCAAGTATGCACTGTTCTTCATTATTTAGTGTCATGGTGCACTTGTAGATGCATATACATATGTCTGTTCTTTGTGCAGCCTTCTCTGGCTTGATGTACATTGATTTGAATCTTATTATTTTCACTGTTACATTGCCCTTTGTACCTTTCCTTGAGTTTGGTTCCAATGTTTCTTGTATCTGGTCTGGTGGCATTCATTTTAGTATATGCAGTCTTTGTTTTGGTTGACATGGTCTTTCTCGACTGCTCATTGTTGTTTCAATTTGGTCTGGTTGGACTATCTAGCCTCTGTTTTCATGTGTACGACTTGAACTTTGGTCGAGGCTTGATTTATGTGTCTTGACCATTTCATTTGAATTTGCACCTGTGTTTAATCCAGCTTAAAGCACGGGTTTGACCTTGTGCTGATATCGTGACTTAATATTTATTTCACTTGAGTTGAACTCGGCTTTTGATTTGGGTTTGACCTTGTGCTCACCTGTCCCTGTAGATTTATCAAGTGTATATCGGTGTGCACGGCCTTGTGGCATGTACAGTGATACACTGTGCATGTCACAAGTTGTTCGTGTTTGATGAATTCAAAATTAAATGATGACGAACAACCGAAATAACTGAGGCAAATAATATTTTCAAAATTCATATTTTATTTTACACTGCTAAAATATTTTATTTTCAATTTTACTACGTCAGTGTATATTTTTGCAGATAACTCAAATGCTGGATTCAATCTGGAATAGAGTTGAAGATAAAATACAAGTGAATGAGTAATATGTAGTGAGGTGCTAATGTAAATGATAAATTGTGATGTAATTGAATTTGTATTGTAATTGAAATTGTGTATATATAGTGAGAGCTCAGATTTGTACTATTCAAAATTGTTATAAATATTTGTTTGAATAAAATATTTGTTTGAATTTAAATTCTGTGTTATTTATTTTATTCAGAAAATATTTATTTAATTATGTGAAAAATAAAATAGTACATTAACAAATACATTTAAATGAATATATATATATATGTTTATTATCATCAAACAAAAATCATATACTAGCATATTCAACAATCTCCCCCTTTTGATGATAACAAACATATATTTAAGATTTCGAATTTATTAAATGTATTTGATCATTCAATTTGCTCCCCCTATTTGAATGCTCCCTCTCTACACAAGATCCCCCTTCATATATGCATGTAAATAAAAAATATGCAAATGAGCCTAGATGGAAATAGAAAATATTTGACCTTTATTTGCCAAAATCTTAACTTTTCTCTCCCCGTTTTGTTATCAACAAAAGAGTAATAGTGTTAGAAAAATAGAGATAAAGTGATAGACATTAATACAACATTAATACTCAATCAGGTATAAATATTAAATTTCAATAAAAAATCAAACAAAAATCATAAATACTATGTTTGACGCATATTCCACTTTAGAATGATATGGATGATGTCATCATATAAAACCATATAGTTGTGTCTATTTGTGGTATATTTATTTCAGGAATTTGAATATCTACTAACCATGCATAACTGTTAGGACTTTTAAATGAGATTAGTAGTATTCCAAATTTTTATTAAAAAAATGAATTCAAGTATCTTCTAACCACGCATAACCATGAGGACTTTTAAATGGGATTAGAATCAACTTGTCTATTTAATCAATCAATTTTGATATTCGTTCCATACATGCATAAGGTTTTGGACTTTTAAATGAGCATGGAAGCACATAATCAAAAATTCCAAGTAATTCACCCATGCTTAACCGCGGGGACTTTTAAATGAGAGTGAATACTTTGGATGTTTTTATTGCTAAAAATATAATAAAATGAAGAACGAATAATTTCCCGTTTAAAATACCATATATTGACATACTATATTGGATTTTTATGAGTGATAGTCAATAGAAATATGATAGAAATAGAAATGGTCATGGAATTTTTACCAACAGAAAGTTTTTATAACCCTTGTTTAAATTTCTAAAGAAATTTACTAATTATACTGCCTCAAGTTATAATATATGATTAATATCAACACTCATCACTTTTTCAATCACTATTTATCTTTTCGATAAATAGTAGAGGGTCGGATTAGGTAATGCAACCATTTAAAATTAAATCCAAAAATAATTATAAAATCAAATTTTCTAAAATGACTAATCTGAAACAAGGTCAACAAAAATGATTTTCTAGAAGGGGTTTTAGAAAAATGTCTGCTATTTGAAATTATTTCAAGTGAAAAATATGTAGATATTTCTTTGAAAAACGATGCAATTACTGAATGTCTCAACATAAGTCACGTTCCACTAGAAATTTTTCTATCAACTAGATCACCGGTGTAATTTGCATCTGAATTTCTCTTAGACTCAAGATTATTATTAATTGGATGTTATAGACCAGACCATGAAGTTGCAACAATTTCTAGAAATCCTTTTACAACTTTTAAATTGAAATTCTTTTGTATTTGAATTGAAGCCGTGCAAATAAACAAAAAGTTACCATAGTGCCAGATAAGATAAACAAATATATCCACTTGTATCATGAGTGATCAGTAATCAATAATACATCATCATTAATTCAAACAAATCTATGAACCAATTCAAAGTCTCTAAAAATACTTATTGTATTTTCAGCATAAAAATATAATTGGCCAACAATTTTGAAAAAATCAGAATCAATATCATCATCGACATTTATTTCATTATCACACAACTGGCTGATTTAATTCAGATTATGGTGTAGATTTTCACACTTAATAAATCATTCAAGATGAATATACAGTTACCTGTTTTACCTTTACCGATAATTTTACGTTGTTGCTCATTGTGAATCTGTCACCTTTATACTAGGCTAAGGAACTTTGATTTGTCTCCCGTTGTGTGTCTGGAACAGCCAGAATCCAGATAACACTGTTGTTGTTCCTTAGCCTGTCACTATACCTACACGAGAGAATATTTTTGTGACCTATTTGTTTTTATAGGTCCATGATTGTTAGTGGCAAATGATTTTCAAAAATAAGTTTGTGGAGACCCAAAACTATTTATATATGTTCCTTTCGGCATCCAGATTTGTTTGACTTTGAGGAATTTTGTATTCGTGCCTTTCGGAACCCAAAAATTGGTATGGTTTTCACGTGTTTGGGTCTATACCAGCAAATATTGTGATTGTGTCCAGTTTTTCCACAAATTGTGCACTTTGGATTGACTTGATTAATTTCGTTTCTAACATATTCAGAGTGAGTATACCCAAGTCCTTGTCTATCAATATTAACAGTTTGTTTCCCTAATAGCATATTTAACGATCTTTCTCCTTTGGAACATTTTCCTAAAGTCGTTGACAGTTGTTGGACTTGTGTTTTGAGTGATTCGTTTTCGTTCAATAATTGAGTGCACTTTTTAATAGAATTTTCTCTTCTAGTATTTTCACTTTCTTTCAAAATCAAAATTTCACTTTCAAGCAATTTAATTTTAATTTCTGATTTTTTAATTTCTTCTTCGAATGTTGGACACTTATCACACTTAGGGATCTTGCTTTGATAGTTTTTAACATATTGATCAAGCTGTTTATTTAAATCTATCAAATTATTTCTTTGTGATTCAAGTTTAGCATATTTCTCCCTAAGTCGTTCAAAACAGCCATTTACTTCGTGGAAATATATAAGTAATTCTGAGTGAGTAAGTTTTGATACCTCGCTTGGCTTGTCATCATCGCTTTCAGTTATATCACCTCGAACGCATAGATCTGCATTTTCACTCTCACTGTTAGTGCTTTTACCATCATCACTTTTATTCCACGTGGCTGCAAAACTTCTTCTTTTTTATTTCTTTTCTTGGCCGTGTCGATTCTGAGGACAATTGGGCTTAATGTGGCCAGGTTTGTTGCACTTGTGACAGATGATTTCCTACTCTTCCGAGTTGTCTAGTGCTTTGGCTATTCTGCTTTTCAGTCTTTGATTTAGAGCTGGATTTCCATATTTGTGATTCCATCTTTTGAATTTCTTTATTATCAGTGCCAGCTCAACTGCTCCATCCTCATCGTCGTCATCTTCACTTTCAATTGTTCCTTTGAGAGCTATTGATTTCTTTCGAGTATCTCCTCCTTCACGCTCTTCCTTGAATTTCATTTCTAGCTCATAAGTGGTGAGATTTCCAATGAGTTCTTAAACTTTAATTTGTTTCAAATCTTTCGATTCTTGAATGGCAGTTACTTTTGCTTCAAAACTTCGTGGAAGGACTCTAAGGATTTTTCGGACTATCTCCAACTCTGTGTATGATTTTCCAAGAGCTTTTGATTTATATACGATATTGGAAAGTCGTCCGTACATCTCTTTGACATTTTCTTCCTTGCCCATTGTAAAATTCTCGTATTCGCTACTCAGCATGGCAAGGCGAGATTCCTTGACTTGAGATGTTCCTTCGTGAGTCACTTCTAGTGTGTGCCAGATTTCCTGCGCAGTTAGACAATGTGAGACATGATTAAATTTGATTTGATCCAATGAACATATAATAGAATTCATAGCTCTAGCGTTAGCATTCTGTAGTTTATTTTCAAGATTTGTCCATTGATCCATCGGTTTATCTATTTCCTGATTATCTACCGTTATAGTTGGGGTCCTATAACCTGTCTCAAAAATATTCCAAGCATTAATGGTTTTCAGAAAGATTTTCATTCTATTTTTCCAGTAAGCATATTCACCATTGAACATTGGTGGTCTAACTATGGACTGATTGTAACGACCCCAGATTTTTATTTAATTTAAATTAATAATTAAATGAATTTTGAAAAAAAATTGTAAAATTTAATTATAAATAGATGCGAGTTTCCCCGAACTAAGATAAATTTTATTGTTTTATAAAATAGAAAGTGAATACATTTAAATATGAATAAATGTAGACGAAAATAGAACAAACAAATAAAATACAAAGGACTAAAACAAAAAAAAATATGTTTTCATGAACACTTAAACAAACATAAACAAAGTAAACATATTAGCTAACAATATAACCACATAAATTGGTTCACATTTCAAAACAAGATAAAGTAATAAATGCAAATCTTTGTGCAGCTGAAATGAAAGAGGGGAGGATGTAGATTGTACAAGCAAAGTTAAATAAGTATAGACTTAAAAGCATAAAGTACCTATGTACATGCTGATACAAAGCAAAAAAAGACTGTACATATAAAATTCTTCAGCATGGACAAGATCATCAGCCGAGATTTTGTTTGGTAAAGCAAAGAAAAAATATATATCTTTGCCTTGTATTGTACTAAAGAAGAAAAGAAAATAATAAGATAAGTATATTAGTACAACTAATTAATGCATGGAACATCATCAGCCACCATTTTCCACACGGGCAGTCTAGAGTTGGGTTTCTCAGATATTCAGGTTTAGTAGATTATCTGGAGCTGGTTCAGTTCTTGGAGTTCAGGACTGCACTTGATTCTCTTTGTGGTTCGAGCTTGGCATTGGAGTGGTTGTAGCCAGTCTCTCTGACTGATCATTTGGAGTTATCATTTCTGCTTTCCGCTGTATCATTATTTATCTCTGATATTGTTGTGTATTATTGATATCATTGTTGTATATCATTCTGTATATTGTATTCATTGGAATTGTATATGATATCATTGTTTTCTTTCTTCCGCTGTGTTGTTTACTTAATGTTGTTATAAGCTCCGGCGACTCGGATTTGAACAATCGAATCTACGGCATTCGAGTACGATGTAAAGTATGGATGTCGATTTTCGAACGCGAAAAATCCATATCGTTACACTGACCCTCAGCGAAAGCATTATTAAAAGAAGCCATTTTAAAAATTCAAATTTTAAAACAAAAATTGGTTTTTGAAAAATCAAATTTGTAAAACAAAAATTGCTTTTGTTCCTAGCTCTGATACCACTTGTAGGATCGATTTCACCCTAGAGGGCGTGAATAGAGTGATACTATTAATTATAAAAATTTATTACGGAAGTATATAAAATAATTTCAACACAGATCATACCAGAATAATAGCAGCACAGATAATAGCAGAATAATAAAAAGCAGAAAATAGAACACACAGATTTACCCAGCTTCGGCAAAACCCTGCCTACATGTTGCCCCCAAGGTTTATACTAGAAATTAAGTAGTCAGACGCTTACACATGTAAACTCACGACACCCGCTATCGATTAACCTAACTCTACGCTCAAAACTCTGCCACAACTCAGCCACTGAGTTGCGAATTCTCAAACTACACCACCGTAGTTCATCCCCTAGTCACACGACTACACTTCACAAGAGAAATACAAAATTTAAAAGCAATTTAAAAACAATTAAAAATTTAAAACCCTAATTAACTAAAGCCTTTATTAAAATAAAACAAGGCCGGCCCTTTTATTTCTTTGCTCTACTTTGCTCTGTAAAAATGGCGGCCTCGTTCCTTTATTCGCTCGTTCCTCTTTGCTAAAATTAGAGCTTTGGAGAATTTGAAGCTGCCGACTTTAGTTGATCAATCAAATGATATTTTCGTGTTGCTCTGTTGATCGATTATTCATTGCTTAGCACACTGCACCTTCTCGAGTTCACTTGAAGTTATACATGATTTTCCCTTTTTTCTTTTCTGGTTGATTTGCTTTGAACTCGATTAATGATTCGAGTTATTGATATAAAGTTTGCTCTGTTGTTGTTTGAACTCGAATGATTAATTTAGGCCGATGATGATTGGGTTTTATAGGATTCGAATTCCTATATTTTCGTTCGTATAAATTCATTTGAATTCGTCAATAATTTTGCTCGGCCATTCGATGTTGCTTGGATGTTGTTGATGTTTACTGACTTGTTCAAAATCGTATATTCTGTTTACTTGCTTGTCACGGCTTTGGTTTCGACTTCCTTGGTCATCACGGTTCTGACTTGATTTTGAACTTCATATGTATTCTTTCTTTTTTTGACTTGATTTATCTTGACTTGTTCATTCATGTTATCATCTGGCTTTGAAGTGGGTCGATTAGTTGCTTCGAGTTACTGCAGTTTTCACTCTTGTTCATGTAGCCCTCTTTACTTGATATTTGCTATGCATTTGTAGTTGTATCGAGTACATTTGTGTTGTATTTGGTTTCTCATGTATACTTGATGTGTGCATGTCGACTTTGCATATATGTTGCACTGGGTTGTCAATGTGTACACGATGTAGCTTGATTTCATGGATGTTGTCTCTGGTGAATGTAGTCTATCTCAACTCCTCATTGTAGTCTGAGTTTGTATTCATATGCTTGTTGATGGTTTGAGCTGCTCTGACCAGTTGAACCATTGATTGTTTCTTGCATTTTTGTTCATCATGTTGTTGTAGTCAAGTCTGCACTGTTCTTCATTATTTAGTGTCATGGTGGACATTGTGCAGCCTTTTATGGCTTGATGTACATTGATTTGAATCTTATTATTTTCACTGTTACATTGCCCTTTGTACCTTTCCTTGAGACCGGTTCCAATGTTTCTTGTATCTGGTCTGGTGGCATTCATTTTAGTATATGCAGTCTTTGTTTTGGTTGACATTGTCTTTCTCCACTGCTCATTGCTGTTTCAATTTGGACTGGTTGGACTATCTAGCCTCTGTTTTCATGTGTACGACTTGAACTTTGGTCAAGGCTTGATTTATGTGTCCTAACCATTTCATTTGAATTTGCACCTATGTTGAATCCAACTTAAAGCTCGGGTTTGACCTTATGCTGATATCGTGACTTAATATTTATTTCACTTGAGTTGAACCCGGCTTTTGATTTGGGTTTGACCTTGTGCTCACCTATCCCTGTAGATTTATCAAGTGTATATCGGTGTGCACGGCCTTGTGTCATGTACAGTGATACACTGTGCATGTCATAAGTTATTCGTGTTTGATGAATTCAAAATTAAATGATGACGAACAACCCAAATAGCTGAGGCAAATAATATTTTCAAAATTCACATTTTATTTTACACTGCTAAAATATTTTATTTTCAATTTTACTGTGTCTGTGTATATTTTTGCAAATAACTCAGATGCTGGATTCAATCTGGAATAGAATTGAAGATAAAATACGAGTGAATGAGTGATATGTAGTGAGGTGCTAATGTAAATGATAAATTGTGATGTAATCGAATTTGTATTGTAATTGAAATTGTGTATATATAGTGAGAGCTCAGATTTGTACTATTCAAAATTGTAATGAATATTTGTTTGAATAAAATATATGTTTGAATTTAAATCCTGTGTTATTTATTTTATTCAGAAAATATTTATTTAATTATGTGAAAAATAAAATAGTACATTAACAAATACATTTAAATGAATATATATATATATATATGTTTATTATCATCAAACAAAAATTATATACTAGCATATTCAACAGGAGGCCGGTCGACTGCCTATGCTGTAAGAGGCCGGTCAACTGCCTATGCTGGGCTGGTCGATCACCCATGGTAGGCTGGGCGACCGGTTAGTTTAAGGAGGTTAGGTTTGGTTATGCCACGAACAGCCCGGATCTTATTATTTTAAACCAACTTAAATTCTACGGCCCAAACGCCTTCTAACCATTATAAATAAGAGCCTAAACCCCTCACTTTTATTCACAAATTATTAGTAACGCTAGCAAAACATCATTAGTCTTCTTCCTCAATTCTTCGATTAGATACAAGAATTCAACTTCGAGGGAAAAAGGTAATAGGTTTAAATATATACACATGATTTTCTATTTTTATTCTTCCATAGTCTCTGAATTCTGAATCTAATTTATATATACAATTGAATTGTTGTATATTCCAAAAAAAGAAACCTGAAGGAAGCGTTGAGTGTAACGAACCAGGGTTTTTCTATATTTCGTGTTGAGCATTCAAGCGCCGAAAAAATCAATCGTTAGGGCTGAAAGAAGAAGATAGAAGATAGAAGAAACAAAAACAATCACAAAATCTCATAATGCAATGGAATAACATATATTAATCAACATAATTATTTACAAAGTCGTTTCCAAATGATACATCAGAGTCATACAAATACAAATTCTACCCTAGGACAGTTATAATAGCATATCCCTACCTAATTGATACAACATAATATAATACAGCGGAAACAAGATAATAACTAATTATCGATGAAGCCTCATGATCCAAGCTCCTCCAAAATGCATTCGTGGAAAACCTGAACTACTTGGCTGCTCATAAAAATTTGAGCACCCAAGAGTTTTAGAGAGAAAATAAAACCCCGGGTCAGACATGGGTCCGGTGTGAGTAAACTCAAACAACTGAATTATTATGTTTAAAACCTTTTCAAAATCAAAGATATCTTATAGAACCACGCCGCACAAAAACACAGACAGGTTTTTACCTTACGATAGCCAAAACTCTTTTATATAAAATCCAGTGACATTATAATAATGTCTAGAGGTCAAAGAATAGCTGAACTGCTTGCTTCTCACATTCCAACATAGTTGGGCATAATCAAAACCATACGGTGCTTATTGGAGAATGAATTCCATACTATGACAAGGCACCGGGATACTACCTATCATGGTACACGTCTAGAAAATGTACCGAGGATCTCGCCAGGATCCTCAACCAACACAAGACCGGTCTACCCCTTACTGGATAGTACCGAATATGTCATCACCTAGATTTCTTTGCAACCCTTTTTATTGAGATCTCATGTACAACCAATCCATAAATATGTAGATGTATCTAGAAAGGTGATGACACACCCTAATGGGAGCGACCCACTTAGCCTTGTTGTATCTCTCCTGATTTTAGTCATTCCCGATTGATGAGGCTTGAGGCTACGCTTACCTTTTTGAAAGCAATCCCACTTGGAATGCTAACACTACCCTCTAGGCAGTAATGCAGTGCCAACATTCATCCATACAAGTTCGTTCTAGGTCTGAACGAAACCGAAGACACTACCTGTACTACATCCATTTTGGAATAATCCTCAGGATTAATAGCAAGCAGCCCTTGCACTTCAATGGCTCCATCTTCGGCTCCATACTCTTCAAGATGTTTTCAATGTTTTCCCTATTTCTATTTACCCAACCCAAATCTTAAAAAGGAAAACTACCTATACACACTAACAATAGTCAATGCTCAAATGGACGAGCATGACTAAACAAATCCTTAATGATAATAATATAATATTATTATCTCCTAACAACAATACCTCAAAATACAATATTATTTTTGAAATCATTCTTCATATACAAAATATATTTCTAGGTAAAATTATTTCATTACCCAATTTCAAAAACAGTACTGTGTCAGTTTTCCTTATTCAAGTATTTAGGAACCCCTATCGACACCATGGCATCCCACCTCTTAACCAGAGTTCTTAAGCCGCTCAACGGATAAATCAACACAATATAAAACATTTGTATATCACTAATAAATATGCGCTCTTATATAATATATACACTCAAGCTCATAATAAGGCATTCCATTACCTTATCTCTTAATGAGTTACCTCACCAAAGCCAAGGTTCTCGCTTAACCTTACGCCTTGATACCAAATGTAACAAACGTAGGCTTTTCAACCATCTGTCAGTGACGATAGTTAGGCTTTTCAACCATCCCATCACCATCGTGGCATTACACTAGTACCTCGAATCTTCTTTTACGGCCAGCCTCACAACTATAAGCACCTAGCAAACCAACCCATCAGGGCCTTATACTACCTCTCCGGGACGTGTAGGGGTAAGAGTCTCTTACTCGCCACCAAACATAAAGCGAGAACCTCCTATCACGTTAATCCAACCAATGGAAACAGATCAAATCTCGGTCTCTTCGAAACAATTACTGATGGTTTTCTGTAAACTCAACCCCGGTTGTTTAGGAAATAAGCAGATAAAAGGCAGTGTTCACCTTCTAACCATTTGTGGACGGATTTCCTTATCTTCTATCCTAGAAGAACGAAACGAGATTTATATGCACAATACAACATCATTGGGGATGACTGTACCATATAACTCATGTGTTTCCCCTATATATTTCTAAAGTTACGTTTTGATCCAGGTTTGATAGTTGGTTATTTAACTATTAAATAAACAATCATTCAAACATTGATTTAATTCCATATGGGATCCTCTAAAGCCTTTATTAATTAATCTTTAATTAATAAAATCACTTTATAAAACCTGATCAAAAGATCTTTAGACAACACTATTTCCAAAAGCATTACTTCCCCTTTACATTTGGGAAAATATTTATACTTATCATAGGGGTATAAGTATATTATCAAAACATTTGAAAAATTCTCTCTTTTCAAATTCCTTTTGAAAACATTACTTACTATAAACCAATCCACTTATCCTTTATAAAAAGTTCACTTTTAAAAGCTCACTTTACATTTAAATACCTTTATAAATTTACAAAATTAATTTATAAAACACTTTTGTAAGTCTACAAGTCAATTTACAAAACCTCTTTACAAAACTCTAAAATTATTTATAAAACATTTCTTCATTTAAAACTCCTTTGATAAATCTTCTTTAAGAAAAATCCTTTACAAAATATCTTTTGCAACTCATCCTTTTGAAAAATCACTTTAAATAAACCTTTTCACTTAGTAAAACCCATTTTATAAAAAAGTTATTATTTATAAATACCTATATAAAATAATAATATAACTTGAAAAATCATTTATAAACCTTAACCCCAAATTGATTAAAGAATTGAAATTGATTCAAAACCATACTTTATAATTTCAAAAGAGCTTAGCAATCCCAATGGTAGTAATTTAAGTTACCATTTAACATCAATTTCAATTTCAAGTCACTTAACCATTTATTTACATAAGTCAACATATATGTAAATGCAATTCATATCCAAATCAGGGAATAACATGTCAATACAACTCAACTAGCATATACATGTTCAAATAACATAATAGTAGGATGGTGATTTGTCTTGCTAAATAGATGTCCAAAATAATTCACTACTTAGAGAAAAATGGTAATTTATTCAACTAAACATATGTCCATATAATAAACAATTACACTATAGCAAAAGAGGATTTATTCTGCTATCAGATGTCCAAACAATCAACTTATAACAGAATGGGGATTTATTCTGCTAACATATATCCACACAATCAAACCATTTACATAACTCATTCACAATTGTTTGTCTACTTAATGGTATTGACATTTGAATCCCTTGTGTTCAAAACCATCTTTGGAAAAGAAGTACCTTTAAAATAATTTGATTCTCAAAACAAAGGATTTAAAACTTAAAACTCCCTTCTAAAATGATTAATTACAAGTTAAACTCTTTATTAAATCATAATTAATCTTTATTCAATTTGAACTTAATTTAATTATAAATTAATAAATAATTAAACCTTTAATAAATAATTTATTTATAATTTAAACCCTTAATTAATCCTTTATTGATTACTAAATAATAATATAAAACCTTTATTAATAATTAACTATTAATTAATCTCAATTAATTAATTAGATAATCTTTTAATTAAAACTTAAATAATAAATTAAACCTTTAACAAATAATTATTTTAAATCAAAACCTTAATCAATTTATCATTAAAAATAGTTAAGCACTTGATTAATTAAATAAATAATTGACCTTATATTCAATTAATAATTAATTAAAATAAATCATATACTTAACTCATAATTAATTAAAAATTAATCTTACTTTTAAAGGATAATTAACTAGTACCAACCTTTATTTGATTAAGATTAATGAACCTTGTTTAATACTTAATTAATAATTAATTACCAAGCTTAATTAATTAATAATTAATTATTAAAAGCTTAATTAACTTTCTAAAACATTTTTATTAAGTTTATAAAATCTTTCCAAAATAATTTTAAAGTATGAAACTGAATTTTCAAGAAACCAAACTTTTATCAAAACTGCATCGAATATTTCAGCTTTTCTCTTTGGAAAATTAATACTAAAAAGCTTACTAACTTTTCAAACACATAATAAATAATTTGAAACCAAGTTTCTAACTTTAAAATCGATTTTGATTATAAACCAAAACTCGTACTCTTCACAAAGGATTCTTCATCGATAATCAAATCTAATTGTTAACTTTATAAACTTTTCTTTGCACAACAACCACATAATTATGTCCATAATAACTTATTCATACCACAAACCCAAACAAAAAAGATCACACTTTTACACCAAAAATCTAGACTTCAAATTCAAGCACACACTAACTTAACCACATGCATTCACATATATAAGCAACATATATATGCATCCAAACCATACAATAATCCAACCAAATAATCAACTTATTTTATCACCAAATAGTCAATAAATGCAAAGGTAAAAACTTTCCCAAAAATCAAGAAGTTTACTCACCGGAATTTTGCAAAACTCTTTTGAATACTTGAAATACTTTAGAACTTGCAAAGCTTGGAAAACCACAAAATCAACTCGAAAATAGGTTATCTTTTCCTCAATTTTTGGCCATGTTACTCTCGGATTTGGAAAAGTAGTCAAAAGAAAAGTTCTTGGACTTTTCTCTATCATTTCAAAAAAAGAATCACTCAATTTGGATTTGTTTTGAGGGAGATATGGTCGAAAGAAGGAGTGCTATTTCGGGTTAAAAATTTTGAGTTAAAAAAATGAGTCTGAAAGAAATGCATTTTTGACATAGCTATGCTCAAAATTTGAAGAAGTTGTACAAATGAAAGTTGTAGCCACTGGAATTTTACATGGTTTAAAAAATATTCTCCATTTGAATTGGAGAAGAGGAAGATATGATATGAGGAAGAGGAGGAAAAATGGAAGAAGGAAGGGCAATTTATATGCAGGAAAAAAAATTACCTAAGCACCCCTTGCCCTTTACCCTCCACTATCTTGTTCCACCTCACTAAGTTTATCTCCCTCCTAATACTTCATGTTTCAACATGTTAAAACATGTTTTGTACTTAATTGTACTTATGTCAGGAAAAGCATCTTTATATTATATAATATGTTAACTTTTTATAATAAAATCTTATCTTATACACACACACATACATACATGTACACATATGCATTTCCATGTAAAAATATTTTAAATTTATGTATGTGTGTATACAAAAGTGTCACGACATTTCCAACAACTTTTAGCCGAAGAAAAATCGAAAAATCAGAAACGAATTCCAATCACATTTTTGGTTTTTCATTGAACTGTATATTTTTGTAAACAAATATTGAAAGCTATTTCACCATCATTATTTATCATTTAAAAGAGTTTTATTTTCATTATAAAACTTATTATTTGAGTACTTAAAATTAATTGAATATTCGTAAGTCAAAGCAGTGAAATTATGGGTCGTTACATTAAGCGTAGGCATGAATCGAATCCAAGGGAAAGCATGGAAACTATTTGTGAGTGAAAATCTTAGGCGGCGTTTGGTTTAAAATGAGTTCTGTGTTTTAAGTTTTCAACATTAATTACAAAATACAAGAGGAGTTGAGGGACGATGGATAGGATGGAAGAAGGATGAATGGGACCATGGAGGGGATGGGGGAACGATGAAATAATAGATTGTTTATCGTGTTTCTCTTATTTCTCAAAACATGAAAAATAAAAATAAGCTATTTTATATTTTGTATGTTAACTTTGTTTTCTAAATTAGTTGTTTTCCACAAGGTACATGCGTCGTGCATATTTTTGTATCGACGAAAATCTAAAACTAAAAAAGGTAAACCGAACACTACCTTAGTTTTTCACATTTCAATAGTTTGTGTGGTAAAAGTTTGGATTTGCTTTATGCCTTGGGGAATTTTATATACGAAAATGCTAAACTCTAAAAGTCCTAAATTACCGCAAATTAAATGTTAATTCTTGGATTGATTGGAATCTCAATTGTTTTATATTAATATAGTAGAAGCTATTTTGTAAACTATTGTATGGAACTGAGACTTGTACGAATATGGAAGTTTTGACATTTTAACAATTAGTACATGAAGTAGAAATCTTAGAATATGAATATTTCTACGCATGCTTAGGAATATTTAGATAGCCTAAAATGTACGTACGTATAAGTATATTAATGGCATATAAATAGTAACATATAAATCATATCATATAGAATAAATAAGGTAATAAATAGAATTAAACCCCATATGAAGGAAGCTAAGGATAATTATAGAAATTAGTCCATAATTAAAGGCTAACCAAGGAGTTTTCCTTACATAGCCTTATTGCATAAATGTGGGTGAAGTATACTATATATATAGTAAATAATTATGGTAGTATATTAGGAAATCGAAAGTATGACTAAGTTATAGAGATGCGAGGTTAGTCAAAAGCATAATGAAATCTGCCCAGCTAATCTGGCTACTAGCTTTGTGACTTAGAAACTTATGTGAGACACTGTCTATAATAAATACCCATGATGGATGCGAGATAAGTCTTGATGTTGTAGCATAAGTCTGCCCAACTAATCCGGCCACCAGCAATTACGAATAGTCGGACTAATGTGAGACATCACGGTTGGCTTACGGGTCATAAGACGGATATCCCAGCACGAGTCTGCTTCTGGGTTGAAGGTATTAAGTGGCTATTATAGTGTCCACCTCCTTCCCACTCAAGAAGTATTAAATGGTCGGGATCATCTTTTAGGTGCGGTAGTGGAAAATCTATGGAAGGTCCGTTTCAGGATTGAGGTATTAAGTGGCTATTGTAGGGTCCGCCTCTTTCCATAAAAAGTATTAAATGGACCGATGAAATTTCTTACGATGCCAGTTAGGAAGTACTAGGGAGGGGCCCGCCTTGGGTTTAGGTAGTAAATGATGGGGATCTCCCTAGACTATAGGTATTAAATGATTAGAGTCTGCCTAATTCCTATTAAAGATGTATTAAGTGGCCCAGGTTGCTTCCTCTCACATCGTTAGGGCATGATTGACGGTGGTTACATTGTATCCATGTTAGAGTTATGAAGTTGGACTGGAAAGGGCTTTTGGTTCACAGTTAAATGTATGTTATGAAGTTGGACTGGCAAAGCCTTTCGGCTTACAGTGGAGGTATACTTAGTTGGTTAAAGTATAGGATGTGCAAGACATTACTTATCTAAATGATGCTGCTCAAATACTATTATGGTAAGACTTGAGAATTTCATTCATCAAACATTATTATTTTGACTCTCTCCTCATTACAACCCATTGGTTAAGGGGAAACGATTCTGATGGAGAAGACAGAGGTGGCGGTGAATATTTATAGTAGTTTATTTATTTATCTATGTTTTTTATGTATTTAGATGTACCCATATTTCAGACATGTTGATGTTTTATTTTAAGATATTGTATTATGGATATTTAGGGATGTTGTGTTAACGAATAAATTTGTCAACACCCAAAAGCATGTAAAAGATTGGTTAATCAAAGGGTAGCCTCTTCGAAGCTAGCCGAGGTTGTTCTCTTCGAGGTTAATCGAAGTCATAGATTGATGCGTGCATTGTTCCAAGTAAGTAATCATTATTTATGTTGAAGACTTTTTTACTTCGAAGGTAATGAATTGTATGAATTAATATGCCATAGACAAGGTATCAACCAAGTCAACATGCTCGAAGAGGCTTAGGTCAAAATGTTCGACGACGTCCAAGCCTTAGTTCAAACTCAGTTAAGTATGCAAATTTCGAGTTCGAATATGTAAATAGGCTACACAATTATTTGATTTCCAATTCCTTATGTGTACAAGGTTCAAGTATTACAATAGACTAAATCCCTAATTCAATTTAGGTTTTACAATGCTTAAGAAAGAAATAAATAAGGAGAGAAAATTCGATCCCACAAAACAGTACCCCTAGGGGTATTTATAGAGGTGGAGTGGCAGGGTCTTTGACGCGGGTGGAGCCTCGGCGATGGAGTCGATAAGGTCTTTGTCAACTTTAATGTTGCTAAGTGTTAGGTCTTCACCTAGATTCTTTTGGAGGTATGCGGCAATAACTTCAGCGGCAACATTTATGGCGGAAATGGTGGCTTTACCAAGCATAATGTCGACATACTTCAAGTGATATGATTGAAGTGCTATGTTGAATAATAGCGAAGAGCGATGCTGCTTCGCATCCTTTTCGTATTATCATAGTGCAATGTTAAGGTCTTCATGGATATTGATAGTGTCCAACATTAATATCGCTTCGCATAGACGCGCGACGTCCTTCAAATGTTGATTACACATGCTAACGGAGTGCCGTTTTGACCGTTGTTGAAGTGCAGTGCAGCATCTTCGAAGAGCTGTGTAGTGCAGCACTTCGTGATGATTAACAATAAGCTTGTGATTGGTGAGTAACGGTGCTTAGTATCAATGAGATGCGCTAAGACCACTTCGACATTCATTGTTGACCCTTGGAGTTGCTTATACTTGACCTCTTTGCTCCAGTAATCATGAAAGGTCATGTCCTCCCCATGTCTCTTTTCATATATCTTCGAAGTCGGTAAGAGGTAGTGTCGGTGTATTACTGCTCTCATGTCATTGACAATAGTGATGATATGCAAGGGGATCGAAGAGCAACCTTTGGTATTGGCTCTAATATTTTAGCGTGGTTGTAGGTCTCTTCGGTTACATTTGACACCATTTTTTTCCTTATTGAATTGATGCGGCATTGATGACTTGCAGAGTGACAACAAGCGGTGTGAATGAGGAAAGATTTTAAGGAGAAGCAAGATTGATGAGCACCGAAGTGATGAGATATGGTTTTATGCGAAGTGGTGCCATAATCCTATTAAATTGGCCTATCTTCACGTCTTCGGCATTGTTGGTCTTTGTCGAAGAGCCTCTTCTTGTAATGAGGTTCAATCTCATCTCTTTAAAGCCTTGAATCCAATGTAGCATCTTCTTGTGAAATTATGTAGTTGACATGTTGTATTTCTAATATATTTTTTATGACATGCGTACTTATTTCTACTATTGTATTTTATCTCTTCCGCTGTGAGATTCTTAAAGCATAGATAGATAGCTCTGTATATTATTCATTATATCAATTTTACTAACCAGTAGCTAACTTTAGAATGGGCCTAAAATTCGATGGGTTTTTATTGGGTTGAAAATTAGGCCCGTTTCGAAGAGGGTTGTTATATTTGGTATTAGAGCTTAGGTTACCCAATCAACGGGAATAGGCATAGATAAGAGAGAATAGTTGTTATTTTTGAAAGTATTTTTCAAAACCCTACTATATATACACTTTTATGAACATACACAAACATACTAGGCAAATTTTTATTTCAGCAGATAACACTATCTTAGAAGTTGTAAGTAAAAGATCAAACCTACAAATAGTTGATTATGGCTGAAAATAATTGCTTAGAGGCTGGAAACCCCTCCACCCAAAAAATACCCATTATACGTGGAATGCCAGAATGGTTCAAGCAATACATAAGGTATGCAAGAAAGTTCTCATTCCTTAATAAGCTGCACTGGCTACTCCTCCTATTAAAGAAGCACCCCACCCAATAAACTTCCCTAAAATACGTAAAGGCTTTCAAATTATGGGAGGATGGGCATATACGGGGGCTGAAGATTTTGTTGAAACAAAGGCTTGGATTAATGACTATGAATATATATTCTGAGAGATGGGATAGGAAGACCAGATCGAGAGGAGGATGGTTGCATTGCATTTAAATGGGGAGATGCTAGATTGGTGAACCATAGTAGTTGAAGAGAATGTTGAGGAAGGAATTACTTAGACTGAATTTCGAGCTCGCTTCGAGTCGCGATTCATGTCCACAGCTAAAATAAGTTTGCAATTGGAGAAGTTTATGCAACTGAGGCAAGGAGACTCTACATTGAAGGAGTATATCAATAAGTTCATGGAATTAACTAAGTTTAGATTGAGTTTGATTGACATTCCTAAGAATAAATAAAGTTTGTTAATGGCCTAAATTCTCCACCTATGGAGCTGCTTTTGACCCAAGTACCTGTAGGCGCCACTTACGAGATGATAGTTGAAATGGTCCTGCTTTAGACTATTGGTATCGAGGAGGAGAAGAAAGTAGGACATGTCAAGGAGCAAAAGAAAAGGGGATTCTGGGTTGATAAGAAAGCCCAGAGGAAGATCAAGAAAAGAAGTATGACATGTTGTAGGTGTCAGAAGAAATAGCATGTGGCTAAGGACTACAAGGTGATTTTGATGAGGAAAAAGTTCAAGGGGAGATGTTAGAACTGCCATGAAGAAGGGCACTACAAGAATCGGTGCCCGAAGCTAGCAAAGGAGGGTCAAGGTGGGCTAGCTTATGCCATCGAAGCTGTACCTGTCTCAAGTAGACCTCCTTCTAGAGATAAAGGAAAAGCTGTATTGGAAGGTACAACTATTATCTCTAGAAATATTATTCATACCTTATTTGATTCAGGAGCATCACATTCATTCATAGCTAGAAATATAGTCAACTTCTTGAGTCTAAAAACCCAAATTGTCACCAACCCAATAGTTGTATAAAATTTATTAGGAGGACGACTCATCTTTCTTTGATATGTAAAGACATAGTAGTGGATATATATAATGTTGATTTTACATGTAATGCGTATGTTCTTGGTTTTGAGAGGTATGGACTTATCTTAGGGATGGATTGGTTATCTCACTAGGAGGCTGTCTTGGATGTGATAGGAAGATCGTTTGGTAAAGGAGTTGTAAGGGGTGAGATATCGATGTTTGTTATGCACCCCTAAACTTAGCCGAGTTAAGCTATTTATATTCTCTCAGCCTATCACAAGATGAGCTCTTATCTGTGCCCAGAGTTTGAGTCTTTCTAGATGTTTTTGAAGAAGTCTTTGGTCTCCCACCTCGAAGGGAGATCGAGTTTAGAATTGATTTGGAGAAAGACGCTAGCTTGTTGCATTTCCATTAAGGCATATGGCCCCCTAAAGAAAGATGAGAGTTGGATAAGCAGATTTCTGAGCTATTGCGTAAAGGATTTATTTTCTGTAGTACCTAAGAATGGGAAGCACATGTTGTCTTTGACACTAAGGCAGATGGCTCTTTAAGGTTATGTGCAACGACCCAGAATTTTAGGTTATTTGAAATTGTTTATTTAATTGATTTTAAATATTAGAAAGTAAAATTTTATAGATTTAATAGGTTGAATTTCAAATATAATGATTTATTGATAACTTAATTGTTGAATTAAATAATTGAAATCGTGATAATAATTTGGATCTTGGATTTTTATTTCGAAAAAAAATAGTTGAAAGGCTTATTAAATTTATATTCTTAAGAATGAAGGAAATAGAACTTTTAAATTGAATTTAAAAATGATTTAATCGATTTTAAAAATAACTTGTTTAAATTGACGAGTAAAAATAGCGATCTGAGGCATAGTCTCAGAATTCGACGAAACCAGTTCCATTGGATCCGTAATAGTGTATTATTATCGGATTTCAAATTCCGTAACGTTCGAAGTTACCCTTTGGTCATGCGGGATAGAAATGCGTTGAATTAAATATCGAAAATTTAATATTATAATTGGGTCCAAAAAGCTATCTTCTCTATACAATCGAATTAGGACTTGAAACTTGTTCCATTGTGTTCGGAATAGGGGTATAACATTATGAATGCCTAGCGGCACACCTCGATAGGGGTTTGAAATTTTAAGTTACTTAAATCGAGATATTTTCGAAATTTAAATAATATATATAGATGTTGACTTGACCATACCTTCACATCAGCTGTTTTAACATCCCTTCAGCCACCCTAGTGCCTACTCCTTTTATACGCTTCCCTCTCTTCACATTTGAAATAGCAGCCGAGCAACACACAAGGAAAAAAAAAGAAACGAAACTTTAAAAATCAAATTTGTGTAATCTACTCAACAAAAAATAATCTAAAACCAGTTTTAAAAATCGTGATTCCTCAAGGCCTTCAGGATGGTATGCTTTTGTTATAATACGATGTCGTTTCTGGTGGTCGATGTGTAGGCGCGTCTACTAGGGTTTGGGTTTCGTGGTGATTCGACCGTCGAGCATCGAAACCGAGGTGATATTCGAGTTTGGCCTGGCGATTAGCAGCTATGGCCGAAGATTCGAGAGGTGCGGGCTTTGATTGGAGGCCACGTCATTGTACGGTCGAGGTTTCTAGGCAGTAGGTTGCGACTTCAAGGGAGCGTTCGAGCTTCGATTTTATTGTATGGCCGGATCGTGAATCTCGAGGGGAGTTCGTCGGTGAAATTGGTTCGTGAAACAAAGCACTGGAGTTCCGTATCATCGATGGCGTGCACGGTTGTTTGGGTAAGCTGTGTTTCATGTACATGCAACGAAAAGGGGGAAGAAGAACGTGTGTGATAGCGGGCCGGGTTCGAAACATTTGGGTATGTGTTTTGAAATAATATTATATTAATGTTTAATTTAATTAAATTATCGATATCTTATAAAATGTATATCTTGCTCATACAAGGTCTGATTGAGACGAAACAAGCGGCAATGGAATCGTGGCGACGAGCACTACATTCTAGAACTGATTTGGGGACGTTTGGAGCTAACTAAAATTTTAGGTTAAATCGAACGCCATTCGATTTGATTTAAAATTGAAAACTCAAGGTGAGTGTTTTATAACGCTCACAAGTACTAGGATATTTTTATGCTAGTTAAATTTGAATTTATGAAGTGATATGAATTTATTGATTGTTGTTGATAAATTGTCCTCTAAATTGTCAATTGAATTAACTGTTAAAAATTAAAATCGACAGATAAATTTGAAATTGGAATAAAATACCCAATATTAATAACTATGAAATTGTTGTGAATTATTTTGCTGTCTGGATGATTAATTGTGATGGATGCCAATTGGTTGATATTTGGATGTTTGGATGTTTACTTATTTTTATATATCTTGTTACCACCCTATAAATTATTTACAGTATATAAAACTGTAAATCGAATTATTTCGAATAAATTAAGAAATAGGTTGAAATGATATATGCCTATGACACTGTGATTTGGATTGAAATGATATATGTCCATTCTTGAAAATTAAATTGAAATAACTGATCGCTTGGCCATAGGATAGAAAAATATATACGAACACTAGATTGGTTAAATTAAAAGATTTTAAAATTTTGATTAGAAATTTATTTATATGATTTTATTTTAAGAAAATGAAAATCGAATTTATGGAGATCGAACTATTTTGAAATTGAGTTCGGAATTGAATTATATTTGAGGATTTGGATTTCAAATTGGGTATTGAAAGTAAATTGATTTAAGTGTTTTGAATCGATGTTTGAAAATCGAACTCGGAATTGAATCGATTAAATCGAAATGGAAATTTAAAAGTTATTTGAATTGAAAAATTTGGAAATTGAATCAGTTTGACTTTGAAACTATTTTCAAATAAATTATTTTGATATAAACTATTTAAATCTATCTTTTAAATATTCAAATTATATTAGATTTTCCAATCTATTTTGCTATACAAACCATTTTAATACTTAAACTATTTAAACCATTTAAACTATTTTTAACTATTTTAATTATTTAAACTATTTTAAAACTACTCAAACTATTTTTCAAAAATCCAAACTGTTCAAGGGGTGAAATGTTTATAACTAAATCTTGGATTTAAATACAAATTGGGTCGAATGAAGTTATAACCCAAATTCAAATTCGAAACGATTTTGGAAGCGAAATCGAAATATTGAGGAGAAAATGATTTTTGAAGTGAAATGGTATATTTTGAGTAAATACGATAATTTCGAAATGGATTTGATTTTGAAGTGAATATGATATTTTGATATCAAGTACGAATTGTTTTGAAATATAAAAGTACCAACCGGTGTGTAAAATGACGTTTGGTTGTTAAAGAGTCCGGGGCCTCTTATTGACATACTCTCTGTCAATATTGGAACCACTTTAACAACTGTGTATGCGGAGGAGACTCTAGAATGAAGTGGTTGGATTTGGCATCGTTTGCTAGATTTGAAGAAAGAGAATGATGATGGATTAGCCTGGCACTTGTGCCAATTTGAAATGAATAAAATAGGAGCCATACCAGCCAAGTGGGTTAACTACCCCGAGCGGACGCACTTCTTCGTATTACCATCATTTACATTGTGATTGATCGGTGCACACCCTCCGATTTTAAGGGTGTGTTGGACGTGGTGGGCGATTATGGCTATGATGCGTTACCACCAACCGGGAAGGGTAAACTGGTAGTATCCTACCTTGGGCATTGCCTAACGTGCCTTGTCATACTTTTATCCCTATACGAGACCCCTACGATTTTGGTTTAGTGTTGTCGTATCACGGTGCATCCCTATCCACCGACGGTTTACTGGTGTTTTATATGCAAACTGTACGATGATGCTTAAAAACGCGTTAAGGGTGATCAATGTAAAGCCTTAACGCTAAGAAAAATATTTATTTTATTGATTAGACATTATATATGTAGCGTATTCTACTACATATAAATGTTTTGACGGGTCCTCAAGAGATGGAAAATCCCGTAACATCTCTTGGGTTATTGCACGCACGTTATACACTGGATAGGAGATGTGAAACCTCGTAAACATCTCTGACGCTATTACACTCATGTTATATGCGATATTGATTTGACTTACATAAGTATATTTTAGTCTTGACTCGTGTGTTTTGTTTTTTCATTACACTCAGATCAGTCCTGAGTTTTCAGCTTATCGAAGATTATTCTTTGGAGGACGAAGACGAAGATTTGGTATATTATTACTAGTATTATTCCATCATTGTTTGTTCCGCTGCATTATTTGATTTGATCTGTTGTATATGTAACTCTAATAAATGTTGTATAAATTATAATCAAATGTATTATATAAATAGCTTCATGAACTGTTTATTTGATTATTATATTTTATCCTTCCGCTGCGAGATTCTGTGGTTGTTTTCTTCTTCTTTTCTTAATTAACTTTATTGATTATCTATGTTCCGGATTGTTTGGATTGGACATGTGCGGATTATTGTCGATTTAAACCTTTCGAAATGTGGGTCGTCACACTATGCGTTGACTATAGAGAACTTAACAAGCTGATTAGAAAAATAGGTATCCCTTACCTAGAATAGATTACTTATTTGACGAGCTGTTGGGTCCGAAATCGTTTTTCAATTGGACTTAGCCACTGGATTCCACTAGTTGAGAAAACCCGAGGATAGCAAGCAGAATACCACTTTTTGCACTCCAGACGGACTATATGAATGGAAAGTAATGCCTTTTGGGTTTACGAATGCACCGCATACTTTGTAGATTTGATGGGTAGAGTCTTTAGGGGGCAGCTAAATAAGATTGTCGTAGTATTTAGGATGGTATCCTAATATTCTCTAAAAGTGAAGGTGAGCATGAAAATCACTTAAGGGATGTACTAGGAACCTTCGGAAAGCACCAACCAAAAACCCAATTCTCTAAGTGCCATTTTTGGAAGAAGGAGGTAAGTTTTCTCGGTCATATTGTTTTCGAGAAGGGATTGTCTATTGGTCCTGCAAAGGTGAAAGATGTTCGAGATTGGAAGATTCCTAAGAATGCAACGGAAGTTTGGAGTTTTCTTGGGTTGGCAAGTTACTATAGGAAATTCATCAAGGACTTTGCAAAAATAGCAGTCCCAGTGACTTGCTTAACCAAGAAAATTTTAGCTTTTACATGGGATAAGAAATGCACAGAAGCATTTGAGAAGCTGAAGGAGTTATTGACTAGTGTGATATTACTTACCATTCCGGATGGGATGAAGCCTTTCACTTTTTTCATCAATGCATGTGGAACGGGGCCGAGAGATGTTCTAATGCAATAAGGCAAAGTGATAGCCTATGCAAGCAGGCAGCTGAAGGACCATGGGACAAGGCACCAACTCACGACTTAGACTTAACGGCTATAATTTTTGTTTTGAAGATGTGGAGGCACTATCTTTTGGGAGAAATGTTTGAGTTATTTACCGACCACAAATTTCTTAAATAACCATTTTTTCAAAAAGATTTTAATTTTAGGCATCGGAGGTGGATGGAATTTATATCATCATATGACTTTGAGATATAGCACACCCCTAGAAAAGGGAAATTTGTTATCGATGCCCTTAGTTGGAGGCATGTTACTCTTGGTGCTATACATGAGTGGAGGAAATTGTAGTTTTCTCGAATTTCAATTTCCAACAACCATCGGAAAACACTATAGGTTACGGGCAGGAATGGAAGCTAGGCCGACATTATTAGATCGCGTCGGTCAAGAACATAAGAAAGATGCATCAATAGTTAGTATTTTTGGCTAGCTAAGCAGAGGAGAGCATTCCCCCATGTCAATATATATGTAAATGGATAGAAGGGGATGTCTAAGGAGAGATGGACGCCTATGAGTTCCAGTAGTGGAGGACATCTTGGAGGAAGTACCATTTGAGTGTCACCATTCTAGGATGAATATTCAACCTAGTGGAGATAAAATGTATAGAGATATGAAGAAGATTTTCTGTTGGCCGAGGATGAAGAAAATGGTAGCGGAGTATGTCTTTAGGTGTTTGATGTGCCAAAATATAAAGGCGGAACAAGGGAAGCTTGGAAGATTGTTATTGCCGCTAGAGGTGCCGACTTGGAAGTAGGAGCATATATCGATGGGCTTTATAGATAGGTTACCGAGGAGTCAAAGAGGAAATGAGGCTATTTGGGTTATAGTGTATTGCCTCAATATGAGGAGTAATAGGACTACAACATCTCTAGCGCAGATCTACATCAATGAATTGGTACGACTACATGGAGTTTTGGTCAATATTTGTTAGTGATAGAGACCCCTTGTTCAGTAGTGAATTTTGGAGGAGTTTGCAGTCAGCTTTAGGAATGACATTGAACCTTAGCACTGTTGGAACTGGGCCAGCCCGCAGCGGAAGAAATGGGTGAATTTTGAAAAAAATTAACCATTTTGGATCATTGATGAGTCTATGAAGTCTAAATACATTTAGATCTTATCTAAAATTTCTTTTAAATAAATCAATATTTAATTTAATCTGATAACTAAAGGTGATTTAAATTCAATTCAAATAAATATGTAATATGATGAATGTATCAAATATATTCATGTGTTTGAATGATAAGGACAGCATATGCATAGCACATAAAAGTATGTAAATAAACGTGTAAAGGTTAGAGAAAGAAATCTTTTATTTTTTTCTCTTAACACAAATAATTAACTAGAAAAAGATGGACTATATATGTAGAGAGGGAAACCTTTCATTTCTCTCTCTCTAATTAGGTTATGTGACAAATTAATGACATTTACTACAGAATTAATACATGCCTTTGTTGTCCAAATTTTATTTTAAAACATGCAAGTTATATATGTATGTATGTATGTATGTATATGTGTGTATGTGTGTATATATGTGTATATATATATATATATATATGTGTGTGTGTGTGTGTTCAATTTACACCAATGCATAATATATTGAAAATTATTTTACTAACAGACAAAGTTAACTTATATTAACAAAAAGAACAGTTAAGGAATTAAGTAGACATTTATGAAAAATGAAAGATGGAGCATTTTCCTCCTTCCTTTACTCATTAATTCAATGTCAATTCAAATTAGTAATTAAATTGTAAAACATATATACATGTAAAATAAATTTTGACCTTATCATAATTTGAAATCTAGAATTAAAAAATATAATAAAGCTTCACTTTAAGAAGAATTTTAAGATTAAAATTGTAATTGTACATAAATGTAAAATTTTAAATCTTGAATTAAAACAACACATTCACACATATATGTAATTAATTGCAAGCTAGTTTAAAATTTAAACTAACAAATGAATATGTGAAGTTTTTGATTTAGTATGTGTTAGAATTAGAAGTTAATAAATTTATACAAAAGTCCGATTATGTTTTTTTAAAAGAATAAAATAACAGAAAAAATCAAACACAAATCATATAAAATCATGTTCAATTCTCAGATGATTTAAAATAGACACAATATATGTAATTTAAATAAGTTGAAACAAAATAAATCATATAAATAAATGGTTTCAAACAGGAATAAAGGGGACAACTTAGGCACATATAAATTCACAGTAAAATTTTAGATTTGAACTATAAGAACAACATGAATAAAAATTAAATGATATGTATTTTTTGACAACTCGAATGCTAAGAATATTGACATGCAATCAAAAATGGAGTAGCAAAAAATTAATGTAAATCAGTTGATATTACAAACAGATATTATTGAAGAAGATCTGATAAAAAGGGTGTTAAATCATAAACAATATTAACAATAATTAACATAAATAAAAAAAAGGATGAAAAACTTGTGCAGATCTAAGTTGAATCAAATAATAAACAAGTTATTAATTGAGATAAAAAGGGTTTTGATTCACATGTTTAAAATTAATCTATTAAGCACATAATGAACCGTTCATATCCAAACATATGAAGGAAAAAACATATAAATAAATAAATCAGAGGATCACCTTAGGATGTTGCCAAGAAATCACACCTTGAATGATAATATCTTCTCAGATCTTAAAAATCCATATCATGTCATTGCAAGAGATGGATGAACCACTTTTGTTTTATTTTATTTGATGTTTTTATTTGGAGTCGAAAGATTTTGGAAATTTGATTTTTATTTTTCATTTTCTGCCCTGAAAAGTTAGGAGAAGAGAAAGAAGATGAATGAATGAGAAAGAATGAATTGTACGTACATAATGAACTAGAGAATATGTTTTATTTGAAAGAATGAAACTTTTTCCGTTCTTTAATCAACACTTCCTTAATTAATTCACTTGATTGTTTCTCTCTCACCAATCCTTTCTTTTCATATTATATGTCGTCGAATGACATAAATTTTCTACCAACCAAGCATCAAATGACATAAGATTTCCATAAATCATTTCATGCAATTATCATTAAATTACATCGATATCGTATATCAATGCGCGCAAATATAACCTTTATAAATGCATTAAAATAATTACAAACAACTTCCAAACATCAAATAAATAATAATTAATATTTCTTAAATATCAATTAATTTAATCAGTTTACAACATTTTATAAATTAGTTAAATCATGTAGTTTTTCAAAAAATTCATCATTACGATTGTACGACTCAGCGGTGTAAATTTAGTCAACGGTTTATATCAAACCATTCAATATTAACGTTCATAGGTCACTTAGCAGGCGGTGTGACATTTTTGGCTGAATTTATCACTTACACATCTTTTGCTAAAATCCAATTTTACTTATTATAAGCGGTACCTGATAGTGACAATCATTTACACCAATTCTCTTCGTCAAAACTATATCACATTAGGACTTATGGAATTTGATAATGGTCAAAATTCCAATATCGTCCACATTCAACTTTATAGTCTAAACACAAAGTCCTTGGTTCAATAATAACAACTGTTATTAACCGAACTGCTCTGGTCAGAGACTTTGACTTTGAGTTGACATCAGTTGACCATGATACTAACCTCATATAACTGAGGAGGCGAATCCTCTCTTGAATAATGTTTCACTATGCTTTCACTCGACCCAACTATAGTCGTTCGATAGATGCCATACCATGATTTAACTATAATCAAAGTGGAGTTTCCACATTGAAAATTAATAGTATTCTCAAGTCGAGAGAACTGTGTAAATTAGTCACATCGATATTTTTTGTTTGACCTTAGTTATATTAACCAATAGAAAACTATGGAGTGAGTCATTCCATGGTTATCCAATAACTATCAATATGTAACCCGTCGGTGCCCCCAACAACCATGAGTAATACACTACCCAACATTTAGAAATAGCGTTACGTACTCTAGTCTCAATGGATGTATCGATATTCAGTCTCGATACATCTTGAATAGGAATATTTAAAATGGTATATTTATTTTCATTGTGATAAATTACTCACGGTTACAACACCTTGTAACTATTATCACAAAACATATCATTTATGGATTTTCTATTAATATACTTTTTATTAAATTAACTAACAAATATAACACATTATATCAAGTATATAATAGAAAGAACACCTTTCATTTTTGAATAAGATTGGTTATCAAGTTAGATATATGTAACAAATTACATAATTCCCCCTATGGCATACCCCTAACTCTATCAATCTACCACTTGCACTTGGGGTCAATTATGGAATCTTATTCCAACTTCTCCAATCAGTTTCCTCAAAGCCAATTAGGTTAGTCTCTTAGTGAACGGGTATGCTATTATGTTTCATTTGTCTATTCTGCCAATCGACTCTCTTCGACGGCGATTAACTGTTTTATTATGTAGAACAATTCATAGTATATCTCTCGACCTCAAGTGAGCTCTAAATTATGTTACGAACAATATCACAACATTGTTATCATATAATAATGTCGTGGGATGCTCAACATTTGGAATCACCCTCAACTCGGTTATAAATTTGCGAATTTATACATTTATATACACTGATTTTATAACGGTGCTATTCAAGGCGATGTACATAGCCTTTTTCATTGAATCAAGCAGTCTAGTCTAAATTTGTATGTGCAAACTGTAACGACCCAGAATTTTGAACAATTTAAAATGGAAATATTTAATTAATTTTAAATATTTGAATGATGGTTTGACTTGAATTTCAAATTTATCAGAATAAATTTGGCGATTAAATTATAAAATTTAATCTATTGAATGTTGAATAAAAATTTGAATCTTCAGTATTATCAATAGCTGAAGAAAAATATTTCAAAAGCTTTTAAAATTCGTATTGATAACACTGAAGATAATAGAAGCTTCGGAATTGAGTTTGAAAGTGATTTGTTCAGTTTTGAAAATTTATTGTTTAAATCGATATTTAAAAATATCGTTCCGGGGCACAGTCTCGGAATTCGACGTAACCAGTTCCATTGGATCCATAATATTGAATTGTTACCAGATTTCAAATTTCGTATTGATCAGAGTTGTTATGTGACCATACAGTGAGTAAACGCGTTGAAATTTAATCGGATTCAATTTAAATTTAAATTTGGTCACATCAACTATTTTTTCCTCCTTTAATTACGCCTAGGATCACGCTAAAGATCACGAAAATGATCGTGCAAACCATGCTCCTTCAATTTTTAAATAACCCTCTGCGCCTTCAGTTTTCAAAATCGAAAACAAAAATATAATGGCCGAAGAGAACATCTTCCCTTCCACCTTTCTTCGTTAAAAATGCAATCGAGAAGAAAAAAACAAAACGCGTATCCTCCCCTCTTTGGTTCATTCACAAAATCCTCGAATTGATATCAGAAAATTACATACCCTTTCTCCCTTCATTTCGATCCAATTCAAGAAAAAAAAAACGAACAAAACGCTTTCGTTCGAATCACTCGCGAGGGGAGGGTAGAGGGCGAGTTCGTTCTTATGGCGCGTTGTTCGGTTGGAGGTCGCGAAAGTAGAGCAAGTGGCGGCGACATCTCGAGTTCAACAGCATCGCGCTCGAACAAGGGCACGAGACTGGGGCATGGGGATCTGGCGCGTTGTAGTTCAGGGGATGTCGATGGTGGCTTCGTCTCGCATTTGAGAAGTGGGTTTCGACTGCGACTGGGAAGAACGAGGCGTTCGTTCGAATGGAGGAAGGATTTGGCGATGGTATGGGGTAGTCGTTGTTCGACTATGACCGAGTTGTAGG
The DNA here is from genome assembly GCA_030737815.1 of Allium fistulosum. Taxonomy (NCBI): domain Eukaryota; kingdom Viridiplantae; phylum Streptophyta; class Magnoliopsida; order Asparagales; family Amaryllidaceae; genus Allium; species Allium fistulosum. The sequence goes on from CM060906.1 coordinate 1,026,929,092, forward strand.
GAGGGATCGCAGTCGTGAGTGCAATTTCTATGAGGTATAGTAACGTTGAATTTGAACTTTTGATTTTAAAACAGTAAGGATAATTAAATTGTTGATAAATGATTAGTTTAAATCAGGGAATTAGTTGATCATTTTAACTAGAATTTTAAACATTTAAGTATTTATGCAGTTTGTAGTAAAACAGAAAAAATAATGGATTAGGTGATTTAACCGTAAATTTACTTGTTTAACGATTTTTAAAATTTGTTAAAAGGAAGCTAGCTTAAGATTTAAAACCATTAGTTTAAACATAAGTCACTGGTTAATTAATCTATTAAAAAGGAAATTTAGTTCAATTTGAAATTCTAGTTAAATTAATTTTAAAAGGAAAATTAGTTAAAAAATAAAATTTTGGTTAAGTAAATAAATAGAACGATAATTTAATTGTTCGATTTAATTCGAATATTGATAAACTGTGTAAATATTATACAGGGTATAAATCAAGAAAATCAAGCCGGAATGGGAAAATGGATTTCAAAATAAAAAGCTAAGGTGAGATCTTCTCACTTGAATGTAAAGTTGATTTTACAGTTATTGATTGATTGATTGCTATTTGGATGTGTTATATATATATAGTAGTATATAGCAATATATATATTGGCATATGTATATATTGCAGTTGTTGATATTTCCCGCATTATATAGCGGATGAGACCCTATTGCGCCGCATAATAGCGGATTGATATTTTTATAAATCCCATATACCGCGATATTCCACCTCGAAGTGGAATTTGTATTGTGCTAACGTCTGTGGATGCAGGGAAGCAGGTTGGAGGGATCTAACTGGATTCCTCACCAATATTTATTTGATTATAGATATTGTGATATTTGTTGATTATCATATCGATATATGATGTTGGATGTTGTGATTGACTATTTGGTGTGTTGCATCATCGGATCCATTTTTGGAAGTTTAAAAAAATAACGATTTTGACTTTAAAAGAGATTTTTAAAGTGATTTTTGAAAGTATACGTTTTATTAAATTTTTGAATTGATTCATCTTAAATAAATAAACGTTCAAATTTTAAAGTTATAAAAATTATGATTTTTGTGAAATATAACCGAAAGGTGATTTTTGAAATAAATAGTTAAGTAATTTATAAAATGGTTTAAATTGGGAGTTTTGAATTATTAAAAACGATGTATATAAAAGATGTACAAAGTTGATATTTATAAATTAAAAATATTGGGATTATAAAACAAGTTTTTATAAGTGTTAAAAAGAAGTATAATTGGATTTCATAAGTTAATGAAATTTGAAAGTTTTATAATTTGTGAAGTTTTAAAAGAATGATTTTGTAAATAAATGGATTATAAGTTCTTAACTTATAATATAGACTTCCGGTATATAATTGAGTTATATAAATTGAATTGGATAATAAAGGAGATTTATAAATCGAAGTTTTATGAATAGAAATGGGATTTATAAACATTGTTTTATAAATCCGAAACCAATTGAATTTGATAAATTAAACATAGAAGTTTAATAAAGGAGATATATTCGTGATTTTGGACAGCGAATTATCCTTTAAGTTAAATGTTGTAATAATAAGAGTTTGGTTGGGAATTTTATCCACGATTTTGGATAGTGGATAATCTTTAAATAAAATGTGTAGAAAATAGTGAAATTTGGTTAGTGAAGTATATTCACGATTTTGGACAGTGAATATATTATTAAGTAAAATGGATATGTTTTTGAGAAGTGATATTAAAAATGAAGTTAATTGTTTTAACGATGTTTTAAAATGTGTTAAATATCGAAACCATAGATTTCAACATTCATTGTTGAAATAGACGTTTTCGAGGAAGAAGGAAATGGTGGACTATAACACTATTGTTATAGTAAATGGTTTCCGAAAGGAAATGTTTTATATAGTATTGGGATTTATATATCTATCTTAATTCCGAATCCCTATACTAGTGATTTTGGGTCGTCGTAACGATGTTTTACGTAACATTCGTTTTGACTCAAATAGATGTTGTTATAGTAAATGATTTCCTTAAAGAATGAAATATATACTTAATTTTGATTTAAGTATATTGAATATTTTCAAATGTTGAAAATAAATAAGATTTGTGAATTACTTATTATTAAATAAGTATGGAAATGCTTTTCCAAAATGAAATGAAACGTTTTTGAGAATTTATCTTTGTAAAGATAAATTGAAAGTGAATATTTGAAATCGATTGAAAATCGTATATCAGTAGATATTTGAAATATAAATTCACTATGGAATTTATAAAGGAAATGGAAATTCGTTTTAAAAATAAACGTTGATTTATTTTTGAAGTTTGGAAATTTTATATCTAGTAAAGGTATTTTGGAAAATAAATAATATGGGAAAATTATTTGGAATCTGATGATGTTGCGCATCTCTATTGATAGTTAAATAACCGACTATCAATAATTACCTTGAATGGGTATTTGTTGTGATTTGCTTGAATTTGAATGCCACACTTGTTTTTGAATAAGCGCTCACTATTTGGGATAGCCGGGAAAGGACCTTGGGGTCGTATAACCCATTCCGAATATGTGATACGTCGTAATGGATCGCATTTGATGACCGGTGTTGAAGACTGGATATTTTTGAAAACGGAAGGATTACCGTCGAGTTACTCTACATCGGCTGATCTCCGATATAGAGGTTTTATCACCCTTAGTGACGGGAAGTCCGGACGTGATTAGAAAATTATCCGGATTTGCAAGAGCTTCGTGAGAAGTGCCTTCGGTTCTGTTCGATCCCGGAACAGACTTGTATGGTTGTGTGTCTGACGTTAGAAATTGAGATATAAAGTTGATTTCTTTCAAATACATTTCTGTTGGTGGCGGAGAATTTATTCTCTTAGCTTAACACCCTTCTCTGAGACGTACGAGCTCAGAGGTTATGTAGTTGAACTTTATCAGCAATATACTCCCAATTTGGTAACGTGGCATGCTGAGTGTTGCTGTGAAATGATCATTGTTTGATCATTTGTGATATGATCAATTGTTTGATCATTTATCTTTGTGATCATTACTTTGATCATTTGTGATATGATCAATTGTTTGATCATTTATCTTTGTGATCATTACTTTGATCATTTGTTTGACCCGAAGCGTGGCTTTGTAAAAAGCATAGCTTTGTGGATGAGACTTCGTCGGACCTCACACCCCGGAAATGGTCAAAACAGGAAGGATGCGGCAAGGTTCTAGGGAGTAACGCCCCTTAGTGTATGTCATTCCTTCTGGATAGAGGTGGTATCATGGTATGGAGCCCAGATACTTAACCTATGTTGTTACTGCATTATTATTCTTATGTGGTTGTTGGAAATCGAGGATCCTCGGGAAGATCGGTTACGATCGGGGGATGGCATACGTGTGTCAGTAGTTACCTATTTTTGCAGAGGTAACCCGGCCTTGTGTTGGCAGAGATCTAACCGTAATGTTAGGTTATTTCTCGGGTCGTCTTTCCAGAGGCGTACCTATGTGGCAATGGGAAGTTCCTTGGCCTGACCATTTATTGGAAATCCAAAGAAATAATACGTGACTTGTACGGATTTAGTTGTATTACCTGCCATGGAATGTGGCGGTAACCTGCTATTGAACATGGTAGCTATAGTAGGCATACGATACTGGTCGTATGTTGGCTAAGATTAATATTATACTTTCGAAATGTTTTCTACACTATGCACTAATAATAATATCAAAAATGATTTGATTTTGCGTATCAAGCATCTTTGACTATCATAAGAAGAAATCTCCTCCAATTCTGCGTTTGCATTGTGTGTGTGGCGGGAGGTCTTATGGTAGTTTCATTTTCCAAAAGCATTTAGAATTGACTTTAAAATTATCTTGTTGTTGTTTTAAAGATAAACTGTTTTACGATCTCACACCAGTCACCATGACTGACTCAGAGTTTATTGTTTCCCTTCTAAACTCTAGGTGCCCATTATTTTCCACACGGGCAGCCTAGAGTTATTTTATCAGGATATTCTGGATATTCTGGAGCTTTGGAAGCAAGCTGGATGGCGAAACGTATCACCTATACTTTGTATTATTCTACTGTGTATTCTGTATGAGGACAAGTTTATATAACTGTCCATTGATGTGCTGTGTTGTATTGAGTTGTATATTGACTCTGATTGATGTATGTATAAACTGATGGTTTAATTAATGGTTTAATTAAATAGCCGACGATTATATATTTTCGACATTGATAGAAAATGCATAGTTTCTCTTCAATGTGTGAGAATACTTGTTAGACACTCTAATGCAATGTGTTCGTTTGGGTCGATCAATTTCATTTCATCTCATGTAATCAGTTTTTTCTATGGATCGTATCCAATTCCTTTTTACTACCAATAATTTCTCAAAAAAATTCCATCACTAAGAAGTTGATATTTCTTGAAACAACAATTGTTCCTTAGTGCAATGGAATAGGTATTCATAAATTTTTAAGAATTTCCTTATTTATAAAACTGATTTGTTTCTAGTTTACAAAACTTACGTTCAAAACATAAATATGTCATCCAATGATAGTTTTTACCACAATCATTTTGGGGAGATTCATACAAGATTCATTACAAATAATTATTATGTACATACTTTCAATTCGCATAACCTGCCAACTCCTTAGCCTAAAATATGTTATGGTTTCTTAAAAACCCTTATCTTGTATGATTTTGTAAACTATTATTTAGATGAAATAATATTAACCTTGTGTACTAATCTTAAGTACATGACCTTATAGAAAGAAATAAACTCAACTTCACTCACCATTAATCATGCTTTGTCCAACAAAGTTCGATTACTCTTTATCGATACATCATTATGTATCACATGGGGGAGTGACTTTTGAGATTGAATCTTTATTCATTTTTATGTAAATTCAGAACTCTTTCCAATATACTTACTTATTCAATCAAATCGAATTGCACCTTATTTTATTTACTTTCATTTTATACTTTATGATCTTATCATAGACATACCACCTATGTATCAAATACACATGTCCATGTCGGCGATAAATTGTCAATGAATATAACCAAGTATGTGAAACCAATTTGATATTAATTGACTTGCGATTGCATCAATATTTATCAATCCAAATAGTTCATCAGCTCTTACAATGTTCCCACTAAATGGTTGCATAGCCCTCAATTAGTTGAGATATAATTAGCCAGTATCATATGATTCATAATCATATAATAAAAATTATTTCTCAAAACTACGACTTAGTCTATAATTCTAAAATAATTGTAAATACTTTTAGATACTTTATTAATTTCCAATGCATCGTTTTGTTATGAAACCAAATTCCACATTATAGTTTTATTGCATAATGAATATTTATAATATTCACATTGAAATATAAATGTGTTTATGTTTCAGTCGACACCGAAAAATAATCATTATTTCATAAATAATGTTTGCTATGTTTTACAAAAACAATTTTCTTAACTTGATGTAATCAATAACTGTTATATGGCATGCTCCCACTATTTTTGCCATTATTATAATAGCGTACCAAATATGGAGATCCATCACCCGCTTAATATAGATTATTTATTTCATATACTGCAACAAGTTTACGGTGGAGAGTTTTTTGATCAAATATCTTGAACACATACAAATAAATGTGATAGAAAACATTTTTCTACACAAAATTACATTTGGGAATAGAAATCATATTTTTTATTCCAATGGTAAGTATCATATCATTATTATTAAAATTCTCATTTTCGATGTTTCTTTATGAAGCAGAAGTGACCATTTACCCTCTTCATCCCAAATGTACCTTAAGTTTCATTTAATCTTATACATTTGTTTTCCCTTCTAAATGGTCAAACCATTCAGAAGAAAACCCTTACTACAATATCATAACGAAGTCTTTACAAAAGCGCATTCGATTATCCTTAACATTTAAGGAAACCAAATGCGTTGCACTTTACATAAACCGATCAAATAGACATTTCAATGATCGAGTTCTTAGATTTATACTATAGTTTTGGCCTTATGTTACATTTAACACAATATGATCTTTTATGTAATCAATCAGATTGAATACCTGATCTCACAGGACTGTTTAGTGGCTTATTTCAATTGAACTAATTTCAATGAAGTATCATACATTACGAACTGCGACTGTTCCCCATATAACACTTATATGCGATAATAAATGGATCAAATATCCATAGTCTTGTATTACTTTTACGTGCGAAACTCATAGAATGCAATAAAGGATCTTGATTAAGTAAACACGTAAGTGACCATATTACGAACATATTATGTAGTTGTAAAATTAGGCACTTGCATGGGTATAGAAAACATTAACATGCAATAGGCATTTAATAGTCAGTATATGTTATATTTCTATTAGTCAATTTTTAATTCAGTTCATTTGTAATGACCCAGAATTTGATCGCTCTTTAGATGGATATTTAATTATATTTTTAAATAATTAATAAATGAATTCTTATTAACAAATAATACTATTTTAAATAATAACTAATGATGATAAAATTATTCTCAAAAATTGTTTACAAATATATATAATTCATAGAGAAATAGAAAATGCGACCACAAATTATTTTCCAAAATATTAATTTTTCATTGGTTAAAAGTTATTTAAAATGTCATAGCACTATTGTAAACACTTATATACACATTACAAACTATTTTAACATGGTGTGTACATGTATATATGAATGTACATGTTTTCTCACTTAAGTATATAAATACATATAAACATGGCAGGGGTTGATAGGTTTGACTTCGGTACACAAATCTAGAGGTGTACTGTGATGGGCAGTACCCCAGTGGCCCAGTCATTGTATGGAAACCATTTCCCAATAAGTGCCTTCGGTCTTAGTTGTATACCTATTACGCTGGAATTTAATTAATGTAACAGTTTCAGCTATATTGATTATTTACTTGAAAACCCTATACATTATTATAATATCATCGAATTACTATATAAAGTGTTTTGATTATCCTAAAGGTAAAAACCTATTCGTGTTTATATGCGGCGTGATCTTACGAGACACCTTTGATTTTTAAAGCATTTTATAAAAGTAAAAATTAAGTTGTTTGAGTTTACTCGCACTGGACCCATGTCAGACCTGGAGTTTTCTTTTCTTTTCATAAAACTCTTGGGTACTCACATTTGTATGAGTAGCCAAGTGATCCAGGTTTCTCTCGGAAGCATTTTGAAGGAGCTGGAGCAGGTGGTTTCACCGTTAGCTAGTTATTATCTTATTCCGCTATGTATTATAGGATCTATGTATTTTATACGGGCAGGTAGTTATAACTGTCCAGTTGAAGGTTGGAATGTAATGACTCTGATGTATTATTATTGTGAAAATGACTAAGTAATATCCTATGTTATATATTATATGTTGTTATGAATCATAGTGAGATTCTATGATTGTGTAGTTTTCTTCTTATCTTTTATTTTCTTCTACTCTTAATGACTCGTCTTTCGGAGTAAGAAAGGCGGTCATTACATTTTGGTATCAGAGCTTAAGTTAAGCGAACACCTGGAGTTTGGGTTGGGGTCAACTTCGAGAGTGCGTATTTGTAATTTTTATTTGTATACCTATATATATCTCTGATAGATAGATCAGCATGATAGGTTTGATTTGGACCCTTCTTTCAAGATTTACCTCATCCAAGTATTCTAAGAATTATCTTACTATGTCCATGAAGTAAGACATGCGTAACAGAGGAAGATGACGTAGGGGAGCAAGTAGCACTGCAACTATAAATGGTCGAACCCCAAATAATGGAGGAGTTCGGATTGCCAAAGAGGCAGCGCCAGAGTAGCCAATAGTGAATTTCTCAACTTTATGCAAGGATTACACCGGTCTAGGAGGGAATCCATTTAAAGGAACTAAGTCTATCATGGAAGTGCAAGCTGATTGTGATCTTGCAAAAAGATTTTTAAAGGTCTTGGTTTATCCGATGAATAGAAAAGGTTCTTTATAGCATGGCAACTACAAGAGGGAGTAGCAGCTTGGTGGGACTCCCTTACTACAAATGTTCCTGAAGAAGAGTTTTCGTGGGCCCGATTTAAAGAAGTTTTTGAGGACCAATTCTTGCTAACAGCAAGAAGGACCAGGATGTACAGGAACTTCATGGACTTGAAGAAGGGGGATTTATCTGTAGCAGAATATGAGACAAAGTTCAACGAGTTATCTTGTTTTACACAGGAATTGATCAACACTTCGTTAAAGAAAAACGAGATGTTTGTTTTGGGTATGAGAGAAGAGTACCATGAGAGAATGACTGCTCATGTTAAGAGTACTTTTGTGGATTTAGTTGATATGGCTTTAATGTATGAGGCTTTGGAAAAGAAGAAGCCTATTCCGGTAGCACCAATCGGTGGAAATGCGAGTGGAAACAATTCAAATAAAAGGAAGCTCAATCTAGGAGATAATAAGGGGGAAAAGTTCAAGAATATTAGTTGTTACCTTCGCAAGCAGAAAGGTCATATTTCAAGGTCCCGTCCGAACTGTGAAGCTCCTAAGCAACAAAATGGACCCATCTCTCCAATGGTCCTGAAGTCGCTTTGTTTCAATTGTCATTAACCGATCCATATGATTAAAGACTGCCCACTCATGAAGAAGGTGCAGCCACTTAAGGTGTACCCCATTAAAAATGAACCATCAACTTCAACGGATGTGAAGGGGAAAGGCGTCCTTGAAGGTACCTTACTGATTAAAGGTATTTTTGTTCGAATAGTATTTGATACTGGTTCCTCTTATAGTTTTATCTCTTTAGAATTAATGGATAAATCTCATCTTATTCCGAGTATTGTAAAAAACCTTATGTATGTGTCTAACCCCATAGGCGGGGTAACCCATTTGAATATGATTTGTAAGAATGTGCAAATTTCCTACATTTCTCATCACTTTTCTTGTGACCCGTATGTCTTAGACTTTAAAGGATTTAATATTATTATGGGTATTGATTGGTTATCAAAATATGGAGCTATTTTAGATCGTGCCGAAAGGAATGTATCATTAGAAACTAAGTTAGGAAAAATTGCTAAAGTATCATGCAAGAATCCTGGTATTAATGTGTAGTTTCTTATATGCCCTAGAATCTTCCTAGGATGAGTTAAGTTATGTAGAATATGTTAAGGATTTTTCGGATGTGTTTGAAGAAGTCAATAGCTTACCCCCGCACCGAGAGATAAGAGTTCCGTATTTATTTAGTCTCCGGTGTAAGACCTATGGCTCAACCCAAGAGAAGGATGGCCTCGAAAGAGTGGAATGAATTAGAAAAAAAACCAATGACCTGTTAAGAAGAGGGTTGATTAGACCCAGTCATTCGAGTTGGAGATCAGTTGTGGTGTTTGCGGCTAAGTCCGATGGATCATTAAGGTTGTGCGTGGATTATAGGGAGTTGAATAAGCCGACAATTAGGAACAAGTATCCCTTACCCCGCATCGATGATTTTTTTGATCAACTTCATGGAGCTACGGTATTTTCGCAGATGGATTTAGCTACTGGATTTCATTAATTGAGGGTTGCTGAAGATAGTATACCCTTAACTATGTTTAAAGGCCCTGACTGTTTCTTTGAGTGGTTGGTTATGCCTTTCAGGCTAACCAATGTAGCCGCATATTTTGTAGACCTCATGAATCGTGTTTTCCGAGATGTTCTTAAAAAGTTTGTCTTAGTTTTCATCGATGACATCCTTATATACTCCAAATCTGAGGAGGCGCATAAACATCATTTGAAAGCGGCGTTGGAAACATTAAGGAGACCTGTCCAGAAGGCGAAATTTTCTAAATGCTATTTTTGGAAATCAGAAGTAAGAGTCTTAGGACATATTGTGACAGGAGAAGGTATTTTAGTGGATCCAATGAAGGTGTAAGCTGTTCAGGAATGGAAGCAACCGTGGATTCCTACCAAGGTTTGTAGTTTCTTAGGACTGGCTAGATACTATAGGAGGTTTATTCAAGATTATTCTAAGATTTACTCCCATTTGACTAAGCTGACTAAGAAGGGGAGAAGTTTGTATGGACTCTAAAGTGCGAGAAGCATTTCTGGAATTGAAGAAGAGACTAACCAGTGCACCGGTTTTGGTTGTTCCATATGGAAATAGTGGAATCAAGGTTTACATAGATGCTTGTAGAGTGGGACTAGGTGCTGTTTTGATGTAGCATGGTAGAGTGATTGCGTATGCAAGCAGGTAGTTGAAGCCTCATGAGAAGAACTATGCTACGCATGTCTTGGAGTTGCTGGCTATTGTCTTTGCATTGAAAATGTGGAGCCACTACTTGTTGGTAAGGATCCTTTTTTCCTCTTGGTTTCTTTCTAACCTTTAGAGATTTTAGGAGTAAGTTTTCTTCCTTTAATTAGGTGAAAAATTCGAGCTCTTCACAGATCATAAATCCTCGAAGTATCTTTTCACTCAGAAGGATCTGAACCTGAGGCAACAAAGGTGGTTGGAGTTTTTGGCATCTAACGACTTGGATATTCTCTATACGCCAAAAAAGGCTAATGTGATGGCAGATGCCCTAAGCAGGAATGTTGTTTTGACTCTTTTGGAGGTTACCCCGACTCTCCTAGAAAGAATAGCAAGCAAACAAAGAGTGGACAAAAGCTTAATGGTAATCATTAGGAAGGTTGGGGAGGGACAGTATACTAGTTTTAAGATTGATAACCGACGATTTTAAGGATGAATGGACGGATCTGTGTACCGAATGTCAACGATCTTAGGTAGGAATTTTTGTCAGAATGCCATCGTTCTAGGTTGAGTATCCATCCAGGTGTCTCAAAGATGCATAGGGATATGAAGCGGGTGTTTTGGTGGAAGGGAATGAAGAGAGATATCTCTATCTTTGTTAGTAGGTGTTCGTGCTATCAACAAATCAAAGGTGATCATCAGAAGACAACCGAATTATTACAACCCTTGGAAATACCTAAATGGAAATGGGAAATGATATCAATGGACTTTATCGACGGTTTACCCAGAACCAAAAAAGGAAATGAAGGAGTACGGGTTATCGTGGATCGACTAATGAAAAGCGCACATTTTATTCCAGTAAAACCAACGAGCACACTACTCTTTTAGCTGAAATTTTTATGAGAGAGATAGTCAAGTTGCATGGAGTTCCTATGAGTATAGTAAGTGATCGAGACCCCATATTTACTAGTCAATTCTAGGAGGCACTGCAAACAACTCTGGGAACAAGGTTTAGCTTAAGCACAACATACCACCCCCAAACAGACGAACAGACAAAGGGAGTGAATTAGATTCTAGATGATCCTTTGAGAGCGTGTATTCTAGATTTTGGTGGATCATGGGAGGATCATCTGCATTTAGTTGAGTTCCTATAACAATAGCTTCCAAGCAAGCATCGACATGGCACCTTATGAAGCCCTACATGGAAGACCATGCAAGCCACCGGCATGTTGGGGGTAGACAGGAGATAAATTAGTACTTAGGCTGGACATGATCCGAGAGGCTATCAAAAAAGTTGCAGTGATCAAAAAAAGAATGAAGGAAGCCGCCAAAAGAGTTATGTTGATAAGAGGCGAAGAGATTTGGAATTTGTGGTTGGAGATTTTGTGTTCGTAAAGATTTCACCAATAAGAGGAGCTGTTAGATTTGGAAAAGCTGGAAAGTTAGCTCCTAGGTATGTTGGACCTTTCCATATTTTTGAGAGAATCGGATCGCTTGCTTATAAGGTCGAGTTGCCAGAGAGATCGGCAGGTGTTCATAATGTGTTCCACTTGTCTCATTTGATAAAATATGTTCATGACCCATTTTGATTGTGGAACCATCGGGTCAAAAGGAATTGGAGATAGAAACGAACCCGACAGTGGTTAGACATCCAGTTTATGTTGTGGATTAGGGTGAAAGGAGATTGCGTATCAAGGTGGTGCGACTAGTCAAGATTCAGTGGAGTGAGGATCCAAGAGACTGCACTTGGGAGACTGTAGATCGTATGAAAGAAGCCTATCCCGAGTTGATGTTAGGATATCTAGTTCTTTGTCTGTATTATGTATAGTGTATGTTTATTTGCTATGGATTCTTAGTACATGTCTTTGTAGGTGTTTTATGATATGAATATATAGCTTTTTGCGTAGTTCGAATTATCTCCTTGTTTGCTAATTTCAGGACTAAATTCTTTTAAGGGGGAAGAGTGTAATGACCCAAAATTTGATCGTTATTTAAATGGATATTTAATTATATTTTAAATAATTAATAAATGAATTTTTATTAAAAAATAAAACCATTTTAAATAATAACTGATGATGATAAAATCATTTTCAAAATTTGTTTACCAATATATATAGTTCATAGAGAAATAGAAAATGTGACCGAAAATTATTTTCCGATATATTGATTTTTCATTGGTTAAAAGTTATTTAAAATGTCATAGCGCTATTGTAAACACTTATATACACATTACAAACTATTTTAAACATGTATATATGTATGTACATGTTTTCTCACTTAAGTATATAAACATATAAGATAAAAGAAGATTTTATTTATTAAAAATATATAGACATAACATATAAAAAAATTACCGTTTTCAACTCAAAGTACTTAGTGCATGGCATGAATAGTTCGATGAGGGATGGGGGGAGCACAAGTGAGGATGGAAATGAGGGGGGAGGAGTGGAGGTGCATGCATACATATTTATTTTAAATATAAGCACTTATATAATTTTTAATTATTTTCCTAAGCCTATATATACCCCCTTCCATTTCATGTTTCTCATTTTTACAACCCTCCTCTTCCAAAATAAAAGCACTCAAACTCCCAAAGCCTACATAGCCGAGCCAAAACTCTATATGGCCAAGCCCAAAACCCACTTGGTCAAGCCCATTTAAGGTGTTCGAACATCCAAAGTTTCAATTTTTGCAAGTTCCTAAGTTGTTCAAGTTTTAGCAAAAGTTCGCCTTGAGTTAACAAAGATTTGTTGAGTAAAACTCTTACTTTTAGAAAAGAAAATAGCTCGATTTTGATGAACTATATGTTGTGAAAATATAGTGGTTATTGTGTTGAAATATCATGTTGTTTTGATGGTATATGATTATAAGTTTGGGTTTGAACTTGGATTTGTGATTTGGATGTTAAATGATATGTTTGGATATGGATATGTGAATGGTTGATTATGATATGATGGTGGTGTGTGTATGAAACAAAACTAAGTGTATGTGATGTAATTGTTGTGAAGTCAGCACCTTGAAAAGTCACAAAGGACTTGAATCTGATTTGGAAACAAAAGCTTGTTTTCTAGTTTTTAACTTTAGTAAATGTTTTTTCATGTTTTCACCTTTTTTTAAGTTTTCAAAAATCTTCCATTCATTCAAACATGTAGTAGCTAGAGTTAAAGTGAGATTTTCACCTAGAAATCAATTCTAGCGAACTGCACTCATAGCGATAGTCGCTATGGATGCGGTTTGGAAATTTTCACGATGTCAAGTTTTAAATTGTTTTCTTTTGGATTGTTTTTGAAAACTCATTTCAAATTAATTAAGTAAGTCAGAAGTTTAATTTTTAGTTATTTAATAATTTGATTATTTAATTTATTAATTAGGGTAATTATTAATTAATTAATTAAGTAATTAAGGTAAGTAATTAGAGTTTTAAGAAATTATTAACCAAGTAATTATTTTTAATTAAGGAAGTTTTAAATAATGATTAAATAAGATAAAAGGAAATTAATATTTATTTAACCAAGTTTATTTACTTTAATTAATTATTTAATTAGAGTTAGTTGTTTAATTAATTATTATTTAATTAAAGGTTAATTATCCACTTAATTTGGTTTAATTCTTAAATGAATGTTATTTAATTAAATTTAAATTAAAGTTTAATCATAAATAAATTTTTTAATTAATTAAGGTTTAAAGTATGATTTTTGATTTCATTAAGATTAATTAAAGTTTAGTTGAGTTTTAAACTTAAGATTTAATTAAAGCTTATTTATTTTAAAGTTTCTTTCAAAACTCTATCGGTTATTTATTTTAACCAACTTTCTTGTTTTAAGTAAATTGTTTTAAAAATAGAGGATCTCTTGTCAATGCTAAGTAGCCAAATAAATTAAAGTAGTTCTAAGTCGACTTGTACTTATCACAAATACCATACTTTTGGAATGTGATGAATATAACGGAGTTAATTTCGATAAGCGGGTCATGATAATCTAAGCGTATGGAACTTATGTCCATATGTAAATCTTATACCCTGATAGTGGAATAGTCCACTATAAACAATTTGACCCTTTAAAAATTATCAAACATTGGTTTGGAAAGACCGGTATAAAATTGCAGTTGTTATCTAAAAACTACTTTGAACCAACGTAAGCATTCGAATTTGAAATTATAAAGTCAACGTCCAAGATGAAGACTTTTAAATGCAAGGGCTATTTGCTACTAACCCTAAGGGTGATTCCAAAACGGATGTAGTGGAAATGGTGCCTTCGGTTCGTTCATCTCCTGAACGACTTATATGGATGAATGCTGACATTGTATCAACATCTGGAGGGCGATGTAGCATTCCTAGTGGCAATGCTATTATAAAGGTAAACGTAGTCTCAGGCCCCATCAGCCGGGAATGACTAAAACAAGGGAGAGCAGCAAGGCTAGGTGGGTCGCTCCTATTAGGGTATGATCATTCTCATCTAGATATATACTCATGTATGCTTCAGTACGGTTGCTGATCCCAACCAAGGGGAGATCATATTCGGGACTGTCCAGTAAAGAGTAGGCCGGTCTTATGTTGGCAGAGGTCGATTGGTTTGACTTCGGTATACAAATCTAGAGGTGTACTGTGATGGGCGGTACCTCAGTAGCCCAGTTATTGTATGGAATCCATTTCCCAATAAGTGCCTTCGGTCTTAGTTGTATACCTATTATGATGGAATTTAATTAATGTAACAGTTTCAGCTATGTTGATTATTTACTTGAAAACCCTAGATATTATTATAATATCACCGGATTACTATATAAAGTGTTCTGATTATCCTAAAGGTAAAAACCCATCCATGTTTATGTGCGGTGTGTACGAGATACCTTAGATTTTTGAAGCATTTTATAAAAGTAAAAATTAAGTTGTTTGAGTTTACTCACACCAGACCCATGTCTAACCCAGAATTTTCTTTTCTTTTCCTACAACTCTTAGGTTCTCAAATTTGTATGAGTAGCCAAGTGATCCATGTTTTTCATGGAAGCATTTTGAAGGATCTGGAGCAGGTGGCTTCACTATTAGCTAGTTATTATCTTATTCCGCTATATATTATGTATGATCTATGTATTTTGTATAGTCAAGTAGCTATAACTGTCCAGTTGAAGGTTGTAATATAATTACTAATGTATTATTATTGTGGAAATGACTAAGTAATATCCTGTGTTATATATTATATGTTGTTCTGATTTGTGGTGAGATTATGTGATTGTGTAGTTTTCTTCTTATCTTTTTGTTTCTTCTACCCTTAATGATTCGTCTTTCGAAGTAAGAAAGGCGATCGTTACATCATTTGTATATGATAATTGATAAATGTTTTATCAATCATATTAAATGCACAAAGGTATCGTTATAGATAATTATAACATTATTTAGCATATGTTGTTACAATATTAGAAAGGTTAGATGTTACCATTTCATTTTTCTAATAAGGCTTCCACTAGTCTTTTATGTTTCACTAAACCCTAAGATGAAACATAGAAGTTTTTCTACTTCACTGGTAGGTGCTAAGACTCATTTGACTTGGGATTCTAACCTTGAGTCTGCTTAACAAATCACAGCCCCACATATGATGGATAACTCCTTATCGGTTGTATCACATACAACTCCTAACCCATGGCTCCTTGTCCTAACCTCATTTCAACCTTGAGTCTACTCAATAAATCAAAATGAAATTATTCACTCGCACCTACCATATTGCAACGGCTTATGTATAGTATATATACATTGAGTTTGCTCAACAAATATATATAGTTGTAACAACCCGGGATTTTGTAATTTTTAATTACCGTCAAAATGACGATCAAACTGTTTGCTAAGTGCTATTGAAATTTTAATCAATTTGAAATTCTTTTGTAAATTCATAAAATGTTGTGTGGGCTTTACATTTTGAATCGTGGCCCATGGTTCTTCGTTTAGCCGAGATAATATCAGAGGCAATCCCGATCCCCTATTTTCATTTTGCATTCGAAACCCTAAAACAAACGAGATCGAACGAAAAAAATGGCGGTCTCGTGGTATTCCTTCGTTCGTTCATCTCAAAGCTATGACTTCAAAGACTCGATCTAAACTCGATTTCTCTGCTTTGATGGAAGATAGTCTCTTCGATACTGCGTTGGCTGCTAGGGCTTGTCTCCGCCTGATTTTGGAGGAACGCGGCTTCGATTTGAACTGTCGATCCTTGATTCGTGTTATGGGATAAAAAAGTGAGTGTTTCCTTCACTCACATCTTTAATTCAATGCTCAAGTTTATTTAGGGTTTAAATTACGTGATTTTCATTCGTATAAAATCGTCGAATTTGCCAATTTATTGGCTCAGTCGTTTGAAGTGTTTGGATATTGATTAGATTTCTCGTGTCTTAGGCTTTCACTCGATTTTTACGATGATTGAATTTATTGACTTTCGGCTTTTTCGATTTTACTTACTGTTTTAGCTCGTGACCACCACGGCTTCGAATCACAGTTGGTATATGTAGTTTGGGGTATTTTGATTCGACCTGCAGTTGTTTTCGATTGTAAACTTGATATTTGGTGTGGATTTTGTTCGACTTTGGCCACCCTTCGGCCACTTGACTTTGTTGAATTTCGATTACTAGGCACTTTCGTTGATATTATTTGCAACTGTGATACAGTGGAATTTCATCTGGTTCTATTCTTTGTGTAGTTGACTTTGGCTCCTCTGTCGTTGGTTGTAATTAAATTGCACTGCAGTTTCTTCACGGTTTGAACTTGATTTAATTCGAACTTGTTCTTCACTGATTTGATGCTTCCTGTACACTTCTACTTTGTTCATTACAGTTTTATTGTTACATGTTTTCTAGCCACTGTGATCTTCACTGTTGCCTTGCAGTTGCCACTTTGATGTTGAATCTATACTGGTGCACTTTTCTATACTTGTGTACTTGACCATGGTTGCAGTTGTAATAGCTTCACTGTTATATGAACATTGGTGGTCTTTGTTGCACTGCCTTATGTCATACTTGTTGATGTCTTTGTAGTTTGTTTCCATTCATCATTTCACGGTCTTCGTGTCTTTCACGTTGCATATTCTTTGTAGCACACTTGAGCTTGTTTATGCAATTTGTCACTGTATCACATATGACACAGTTTGCATTAGAGTTGTTACTATTGCCTTGAACTGTTGCCACAACGTTCATGTGCATTTTATATTTAAGTGAAATGGGTTTCGAGATGTAGTATTGGACACTTGAGTTTCACTGAGTAGTGTGCATATTAGTTGTCACTTGTGCTCTGGTCTTTGACTTGAATATGTTGCATTCACTATAGCTTGGCCATCCAGCCCTTTTCATATGTTCTCTGTCTAGTCTTTGACCATCTTTGTTGTTACCTGATTTCGACTTTTGGTTGTCACTGCGGTATGATTATGATGTTAGTACTGTCCAGTTTACAGTACTATATTATATGTTTGTAATTTGTACATTCGGGTTTTTGAGGCTGTTTGCATACAGTTGCATTTTAGTCTTCATATATATGTATGCATTCATTTTGCACTTGTATTTGTTTCCACACTTGTGCAAGCTGTTACAGTCTGGACTTGATTTTACTACCTTCAGTTGTATACGATGTTGATTTGGCTTGATTGCCCTTGAGTTATTTGAAGTTGTAGTTTCTGAGCATTTGTTAGTTCATCCCTTGTTGCCTCTGATCTTGCTGTTACTTTGCTCAATGTCCTCAATTGATTTGGGTTGTTTTGTAGTGGCGAGGCAGTACACGCGTGCGTGTACTGCACGCGTGTACTACAGCCCTAGTAGGATTGACAGATTTAGTTGATATTTCGATTGTTAAATTATTTCGTTGGTTCATTTTGATTTGAGTTGGATCCGTTGGCTTTTGGATTCATTGATCTTCTGAGTATTTCATAGACTGTATTGGCGAGGCAGTACATGTTAGCATGTACTGCAACCAATCAGCATTGTTGTTTTTAAATTGACATTTCAATTAATTAAATGGATTTGGATTGCTGATTTGTTGTGTAACACTATTTAGTGTTATATCTGCCGTTATCCGATTCTTTTATCGAGGAGTCGGATACACGAGATTTCTATGACTGTCGTCTATTTGATATTTGATTATTATTGCTTCTGTGCACTAATAACTGAGTTTGAATTAGACTGACCCGTGTATTATTTTCTTCTGAATGTAATACTCGGGTCAGACCCGAGTTATTTTAGGTTGTAGATTTTCTGCTTTGAGTTGCTGTTCGGGCTATGAAGACTTTTTATATCTTCTGAAGTAGTTTTCATCGTTTTGTAGAAGTCGTGTCATTATATAGGATGATATGTATTCATGTATATTAGTTGATAATGTACTTGTATATATAACTTCCAGAGTCGACAGTTGTAGTTGTATCATATGTATTGTGTCAACTATATTGTAACTGACATCGATTATATATATATGAGACTTTTGTTTTATCTGTGTTCCGCATTTATATTATCTGTGTTATTATTATATCTAATGTCCTAAACTATTATGAAACATCGTAGTTTGTTTTATACTGGTAATTGGGTATGTCGATGGGAGTAAATAAATAAGAGGTGAAAATTGAAAAAGTATATACCACTCCTATCGAGGTAACCAATATTAGTGTAAGGCCAACTACGGATGGCCGCTCCTATCCAGCCTTATTCTTCGTAATAATAGACAGTGCTTCTTTTAATACTCTTTGTTATTATGAGCATAGAGGTGGGGCGTCACAATAGTTATCTCACATCATCTATTCAATATATTAATAATACTACACATAACATCCCCAGCTTAAGTCTACTCAACAACCAAGGAGTATGCAAGTAATTTATTAGTATATATATGGTAGAGGACAACATACCTTCAATATACTATATTAAAGATTCATAATCTTCAGTATATTATATTGGGTGACATCAACATATGAAATAATTTATTTCTTATGTAATACCCTCATGATTCAAGTTTCATACACATTCAAAATCACGGTATACGTACATTTACATATGTATTTAATCCTTATAAGTCTATTTGGGTTTCTTTAATGTTCCACCTTTAATTTACACATTCATATCATATAAGTTTTATTATTACATAACTTTTATATTTCATATCACTTATATAATAGTCTTATGTATAAATTTATGTTAATTAAATCTTATTAACTAATTTTAATTAATTTACTCTTTAATTAATTTTATATTAGTATTCCAATACAACTTTTATATTGGACATATCTACAATAACCTTTATAGTGTATGTTATAACCTTTATAATATAATATATATATCTTTTATATATATATAAGTGTGTGTGTGTATTTTTTATTTAATTAATTAACCTTTAATTAATTTATTTAATTAAGAAATTTTAATTTCAAAATTTATCTTACGTACATATATATGTCATTGTCTTAAACACTTTAAAATAACATAACATATATCAACATTTATAATACATGCATATAAGTATTAATTAGTTAACTCATTTTTTAATTTATTTTATTAATCTTATTAATAAATTTTGAAATTTGAAATTAATATTTAAATAGTTTCAAACATTTTGAATATTTATGTTGTACTATAAACTTTTATAAAAAACATGTTTTATCATGTCTTAATTTTCAAAACTATTTTGAAAATTAGCCCAAGGCCCAATTCGAATTAGGCCTTTTTCTATCAGGGGCAACCTTTGGGCTTACTTCACCTTTCAAGCCAGGCTAGAAACCAGGTAAGACAGGGTACCTGATTACCCAATTCCAATCCTAAACACTGCCTTTCGAGATATCGTACTAAGTGGACAAGCTTAATTAGTTAGCCATAAAATGACTAATTTAGAACGCATAGGCTATTAGGCTTTGATACCATTGTTGGAACCCGACCAACCTACAGCGGAAGAAATAGATGAATTTCAAACCATTTTGGATCATTAATGGGCATTTGAAGTCTAAATACATTTAGATGTTATCTAAATTTTCTTTTAAATAAAATTAGTATTTTATATAATTTGGTAATTAATGGAGATTTAAATTCAATTCAAATAAATATGTAATATAATGAATGTATCAAATACATTCATGTGTTTGAATGATAAGGGCATCATATGAGCAGCACATAAAAGTATGTAAATAAACATGTAAATGTTAGAGAAAGAAACCTTTTATTTCTTTCTCTTAACACAAATAATTAATTAGGGAAAGGAAGATCATAAATGTAGATAAAGAAACTTTTCATTTCTCTCTCCGTCTTTAATTAGGTTAAGTGACAAACTAATGACATTTACTATAGAATTAATACATGCCTTTGTTGTTCGAATTTTATTTTAAAACATGTAAGTGACAGTAAAGTATGTATATGTGTGCGTGTGTAAGTTCAAATTACACTAATGCATAATATATTGAAAAATATTTTACTAATAAACAAAAGTTAACTTATATTAACAAAAATTACAGTTAAGGAATTAAGTAGACATTTATGAAAAAGGAAAGGTGGAGCATTTTCCTCCTTCTTTTACTCATTCAATAATGTCAATTCAACTTAGTAATTAAACTCTAAAACATATACGTATGTAAAATAAAAATTGACCATTATCATAATTTGAAATCTAGAAAATTTGAAATCTAGAACTAACAATTCTAATCAAGCTTCAATTTAGGAAGAATTTTAAGATTAAATTTGTGATTGTACATAAAAGTAAATTTTTAAACCTTGAATGAAAGCAACACATTCACAATTATATGTAATTAATTACAAGCTAGTTTAAAATTTTAAAATAATAAACAAATGTGTGAAGTTTTTGATTTAATGTGTTATAATTAGAAGTTAACAAATCTACACAAAAGTCCGATTATGTTTTTTTAACAAAAGAATATAATAACAGCAAAAAAATCAAACACAAATCATATAATATCATATCCATTTCTCAAATGATTTAAAATAGAAAACATATGATATAAGTTGAAACAAAATAAATCATATAAATAAATGGTTTCAAACAGGAATAAAGTGACAACTTAGGCACATATAAATTCACAGTAAAATTTCGGAACTTAACTATAAGAATAACATGAATAACAATTTAAATGAGGAGTAATATTTCATAACTCGAATGCTAAAAATATGGACATGGAATCAAAAAGCACAAATAGATGTAAATCAGTTGATATTATAAACATATATTATTAAAGAAAATGTGATAAAAAGGAATTAAATCGTAAACAACATTAACAATGATTAACATAAATAAACAAAGGATGAAAATCATGTGTAGATCTGAGTTGAATCGAATAATAAAAAAGTTATTAATTGAGATAAAAGGGTTTTGATTCACATGTTTAAAATTAATCTATTAAGCATGCAATGAACCATTCATGTCCAAACATATGAATGATAAAACATGTAAATAAATAAATCAGAGGATCACCTTAGGATGTTGCCTAGAAATCACACCTTGAATGATGATATCTATTCAGATCTTCAAGATCCACATCCTATCTTTGCAAGAGATGGATGAACCACTTTTGTTTTATTTTATTTGATGTTTTTATTTGGAATTGAAAGATTTTGGAAATTTTGATTTTTTTTTCTACTATGAAAAGTTAGGAGAAGAGAAAGAAGAAGAATGAATTGTACGTACAGAATGAATTAGAGAATATGTTTTATTTGAAACTGTGCAGTTAAAGTGCTTTGCATTCTATAGCAGTGGAGGTGTAAAAAGGTGTGGTGGGGATAAAGCGGGAATATAGCGGAAAATAGCGGAGGTGCAAAAAACTTCATTAAATATAAAACCAAATATTTAAAGTTAATTTATTCTCATTCTCACATCATTTGTGTAGGAAAAAGAAATGTTGTTTAATCTTATATAAAAAACCTAAGAATATCATGATCCATGCAGTCCAGATTTGGTGACTACAATAGATTTCTAACTTATAACTTTTTTGATTTGGTTTAAAAGAGAACTAGTCAAATCAAACTTTATATACTACGCAAGTGCTAAAAAGCCTTGATTTAGGGGGTGTAGCAGAAAATAGCGGGACACAAAGCGGATCTACTGTTCATTAGCGCTAAATTGAAAAAACGTTGTGGTCGAAGAGCGCTGTACACTATAGCAGAGATTTTGTGGGGCTTTAACTGCAAGATTTGAAAGAATGAAACCTTTCCCATTCTTTAATTAAAACTCCCCAAATTAATTCCCTTGATTGTTTCTCACTCTCCAATCCTTTTTTCCATATGATATGTCATCGAATGACATAAAATTTCCATAAATCATTTCATGCAATTATCTTTAAATTACATCGATATCGTATATCAATGTATGCAAATATAACTTTTATAAATGCATTAAAATAATTACAAACAACTTCCAAACATCAAATGAATAATAATTAATATTTATTAAATATCAATTAATTTAATCAATTTACAACAGTTTATAAATTAGTTAAGTCATGTGGTTTTTTAGAAAATTCATCATTACGGTTGTGCGACTCAAATGTGTAAATTCAGTCAGCAATTAATATTAAACTATTGGAATATTAACGTTCACACGCACGTAGCAGGTGGTGTGATATTTTGGCTGAATTTATCGCTTACACGGTTTTTGGTAAAATCCAATTTTACTTATTTTAAGCAGTACCCGATAGTGACAATTATTTACACCAATTCTCTTCGTCAAAACTATATCACATTAGGACTTATGGAATTTGGTAATGGCCAAAATTCCAATATCTTCCACATTCAACTTTATTGTCCAAACACAAAGTTCTTGGTTCAATAATAATAATGATTATTAACCGAAGTGCTTTGTCTAAAGACTTTGACTTTGATTTGACATTACTTAACCGTGATACTAACTTCATATAACCGAGGAGATGAATTCTCCCTTGAATAGTGTTTCACTTCCAACGCTTTCACTCTTCCAAACTACGTATTCTCAAGTCGAGAGAACCGTGTAAATTAGTCACGTCGATATTTTTTATTTGACTTTTGTTATATTAACCAACATAAAACTATCGAGTGAGTCATTCCATAGTTATCCAATAACTATCAATACGTAACCCGTCGGTGCCCCCAATAGCCATAAGAATACTCTGCCCAACATTTAGAGAGCATTACTAATCTAGTCTCAACGGATGTTCTAGCCTCGATACTACTTGACTAGGAATATTTAAAATGGTATATTTATTTTCATTGTGATAAATTGCTCACGGTTACAACAATTTGTAACTACTATTACAAAACATACCATTTACGGATTTTTAATTAAATATACTTTAAATTAAATTAATTAATTAATATAACACATTATATCAAGTATATAATAGAAAGAAAGCACCTTTTATTTTTGAACAAGATTGGTTATCAAGTTAGATTATGTAACAAATTATGTAATTGCCTCTAAGACATAACTCTAACTCTATCAAGCACCGCTTACCACTCGTAGACAAACAGTTAGACTGAAAAGGGTGAGCAAAATTTTAAATGGTCTGTTGGGAGCTTGCATCATGGAGTTTGGAGGACATTGAGAGTATCATTTACCCTTAGTAGAGTTCATATACAATAATAGTTATCGAGCGACGAACTGCATGGCACCCTATGAAACCTTATACTGGAGGCCATGCAAATCGCCAAATGTTGGTAGGAAACCACTAACAAAATTCTACTTGCATATTTGATCTGCTAGAACTCAGATAAGTTGTAGATGATTAAACGGTGAATGAAGGTCGCACAGGGCCATTAGAAGTCCTATGCTGACAAGCGAAAGAAGGAATTGGAATTTACGGTAGGAGATATGGTATTTGTTAAGGTTTCCCCTCTTTGGAAGGTTATGCGGTTTGAGACATTGGGGAAGTTCGTGCCAATGTTTATTGAGCCTTTTCCGATTTAGAAAGGGTGGGAAACTTGCATATCGAGTGAAGCTTCCGGGCAAGTTAGCGGGAGCTTATGACGTCTTTCATGTTTCGCACTTGAGGAAATGCTTGCACAACATATCTATCATAGTAGAGCCTGATCAGTTAATAGATATAGAGACAGAGCAGATAACACCTGGTGTGACCACATATATAGTGGAGCATGAAACTAGGAAGCTTTGTAATAAAGAAACTAGGCGGGTTCGAGTGCAATGGGGAGATAATCCAATTGAAAGCATATGGGAAACCAAAGAGAAGATGAAGGCTTTTCATCCTGATCTTTTCTCTGGTAAACTTTCTCTCTTCAAAATTTAGTATTGTATAAATTTTAGTTGCATCGTGGTTGATAGATTGGATGACGGGGGATGGTTATCATACTATTTACGGTTATTTGTACATCCATATAGAATATTATGCATATTTAGGATGCTTGCATACATGCCTAGATGTCACGCTCTTGCATTCACGCTAAGATGAACTCATCAATAATATGTTGCATACGTAATCACATTGCAATTTTGGTTGAGTAGATAACTTGGTTATATAACATGGTTATAGAGTGCGTGTTACACTATATTTCCTTTAGGGATTCCAGGGACGAAATCCCTTTTAAGGGGGAGAATGCAACACCACGTAAAATTAACAAGAAATTAATTTATTAAAATAAGGCTAAAAATAGAAATTTTGAAAATGTAAAGACCCAAAAGTCGGCCTTCGAAAATCGGCACCTGTACTCCACTTGTACTCAAAATGCCGTAGATTCAAACGCGGAATCTGGTTCTCCGGAACTTATAACACAATTAAGTAAATAACAAAGCGGAAGAAAAAGAATAATACATTGATATACAACAATGATACAATATCTGATACAACAGAGTGATACAATGAATATCAATATACATCAGAGATATGATACAAGAAATAGCAGCGAAAAAGAAAACGATAACATCAGCCGCGGATAATCTCCATCTTCAAAACACCAATCCAGAAATAGCTCGAACTCCCAATAACGAGGCACAAAGATAAGCAAGTGCAGTCCATATCCAAAGACTGAACTAGCTCTAGATAATCTACTAAATCTGAATATCTGAAAAACCCAACTCTAGACTGCTCGTGTAGAAAATATTTTGAGCATCCAGAGTTTAGGAAAGAAACAATAAACTACGGATCAGTCATGGGACTGGTGTGAGCAAAAAAAACAGTTTATCTTTAAAACAAATAGCAGAGAATTTTAAAGTCAATTCGCAATGCTTTTGGAAAATGAAACTACCATAAGGCCTCCCGCACACACACACAATGCAAACGCAGAATCGGAGGAGATTTCTCCTTATGATAGTCAAACATGCTTACTATGCAAAATCATTGGATTATTATTATTAGTGCATAGTGCAGAAAACATTCGAAAGTATAATATTAATCTTAGCCAACATAGACATTCCGAACTATGCCTACTATTGCTACCATCTAAACAGTGGTGACCACCATAAGTAAATGGCAGGTTCTACAACTAAAACCGGACAAGTTCCGTATTGGGAAATGGATTTCCAACAAATGGTTAGGCTAAGGAACTCCTATGTCACGAAGGAAACGCCTCTGGCTGGACGCTCCGAGAGACAAATTGCTCTCTGCCAAACAAGGCCGGGTTACCCCTGTAACTAGGTAACTCACGAATATGCCATCCCCCGGTCCTTTGGGACCTTTATCCGAGGCCTCGGTAACCAACATCACACATAATAAATAAGGTGTGTCCACATGAGTAAGTATCTGGGCTCCATACCATGATACCACCCCTTTCCAGAAGGAAATGACATACCCTAAAGGGCGCGATCCTCATAACCTTGCCGCAACATTCCTGTTTCGACCATTTTCGGGTTGTGAGGCCCTGACGAAGTCTCATCCACAAAGCGACGCTTTTTCAAAAAGCCACGCTTTGGGTCAACAGATGATCAACCTATGATCACAAAGATAAATGATCAAACAAATGATCATATCACAAATGATCAAACACTGATCATCAAACAGCAACACTCAGCATGCCACATTACCAAATTGGGATATATCGCTGATAAATTTCAACTACATAACCTCTGAGCTCGTACGTCTCAGAGAAGGGTGTTAAGCTAAGAGAATAAATTCTCCGCCACCAACAGAAATGTATTTGAAAGAAATCCGCTTTATATCTCAAAATGTAATGTCAGACATGTAACCATACAAGTCTGTTCCGGGTTCGAACAGAACCGAAGGCACTTCCGAAGAAGCCCTTGAAATCCGAGTATTCACAATCTGCAACCATCCCAGCCCTACCGTGGCATACACTGGCACCTCGCAGTTGCTTTTACGGCCAGCCTCTCGACTGTCACAACCAACCCATCCCACTCAGGGACATGTAGGGGTAAGAGTCTCCCGTTCGCCACCAAACTACGAAGCGAGAACCCCCTATCATGTTGTAATATAGCAAATGCGATCCATATACGACGAATCACTTATTCGGAATGGGTTATGTGACAAAAAGGTCCTCTCCCGGCTAAACCGAATAGTGAGCGCAATATTTTAAAACATATGGATATTGGGATTTCAGTTAAGTCACAACTTAAACCCAAACTTTCTTTTCAAATGGTTTAACAAATTACCATTTCAAATCTTTAAACAAAAAGATTCATTTCAACAACCTTCAACGGTTTAAACAATTTCCACACTTTAATCTTTTAAACAAAAGACTCATTCACAGATTTTCCAAATTAATTTCCATTTAAATTTGATTAACTCGTTAAATCTCTAAAACAAAGATTTAACTTATAGCTTTCAAAACAATTTCATTTCGAATGGTTTAAACAAATCACCATTTTAAATCTGTTCAAATAAACAGATTCAATTCATAGCTTTCAAGAAGAATTCATTCATAACTTGGAAAATCATTTTTTCAATTCAAACTTGAAATTCCTTTAATTAAACTGGGATTTCATTTCTTATCTGAAAGCTTTTATTCTTTTAAAACAAACAGTTTTCATTTTGGAAGTATGATTCATACGAGTTAAAATCTTTGGGTTAAATTCAAATTCTCAAACCAATACTTTTAAAATGTTTTAAATTCAGATAAACACATTTATAACATCTTAACCATAATTTCCAATTATATAGTTCAATTCCAAATTCTGAATTCAAATTCAAATTGAATTATTTAAATTGAAACTTTACCAAGTTATTCAAAATAGCTTTTATCTTTGAAAACACTTTTTCAAAAGCTTTAACATTTAACCCAAATCCATTTCCAAAATCAATTGAAATTAAAATTTCAATTTCAAAACATTAAATTTAAATTATCTGTGACTTAACCAATTTCCACGTGAAATCCATATTTATGTGTGTATGGTGTAGTCCAGGGTTTTACACAGTAGTGCAACATCATACAATCATCATAGATCAGAATACAGAAATATAGTTGATAAGCGGTATAAACTATAACGCTCATCTTCATTCACAGATCACAGACATATAAATCACAGATAAGTAAATTACAGATCAAAACATAAATCAGGGTATATCACAAAACATCATATATCAGGGATATCAAACAATTCAAGCCATCCAATAGAATCCAAATATTCATAAGTAGGGTCAGTTAAGTCTGATTAATTCAAATCAGATTAATTTATTATGAATTACTAATCCTGGTTAATTAACATCGATAAATTACAAATTATTTTGATTAATTATTCTTTAATCATTTATAAATTAACCCTCAATAATTAATTAACCTTTAATTATAATTTATCAACCTTTAATTATTAATTAATAAATCCCCAATTCATTAATCTCTAATTTATTAGTTAATCACTTATAACCATTAATTAATTAAATTACTTAATTATTCTTACATAAATCACTTAATTAACCTTTATCATTAATTAATTAAATTAATTAATTATACTTAATTTCCTACCTAACTTAATTAATTCAAAGATAATAAATCTCCTTTAACTTAAAATAAAATTTAGGTTAAATAAATTTTAAAGCTCTTTAACAAATGTGAAGAAACCATTGATATTTAAAAAGTAACGTTATAAAGGAAAGTTTTAACAAGATTTGTTTTAAATTCCAAAAGCCTTATTTTTAAAAAATTTAATAAAAACTGGGCTTTCTTTCCCACTTCGGGTCCTTCCCGAATACCATTTGGGACTATCCCCGAGTTTTCCCTACTTCCTCCCCTGTTTTAAAAATTAGATTAATTACAGTTTAAAAACTGAAACGTATCACTATCAAAATACTCGAGTACGAACTCGAGTTAATCCCCAAAAATCCCGACCTTCGCTTCGAGTCACTCCCACACCATCACGAGCAATCACACGCGAAACTTCTTCTTCCCCAAAATCTCGAACGCAACAGATACGCGACTTGCACGTGTACGTGCACACGAACGCTGGCGAACTTCGATCGAATCGCCACCCACCACCAAGTCGACGATATCCCCCTAGACCAACCTAGACACCCAGATCACTCAAACTCGTCGCCGATCGAAATCGTGTAACTCGTTTTAAAAACTGGAACAAAGTAGTTCGACAAAATCCCCTCGACTCGCCGCCACAGTTCGCCGGAACCCACGCGACTACGACCCAAGCCTCGCCACAGTCTCGAGCTTCCATTCCCCCAGGTGCGATCAACTACGATCAACCATCAACGACGTACGACAAACTCAAACAACCCTGACCAAAACCCCTTTTCGAACCCTAGATCATCTTATTCCGATCACCACTTCGACCCATAAATACTCCGAGTATTTTTCCTATATTTGTCATTCTCCCAGCTATCATCATTATCAAGCCCGATCCCTAGATCAACGTCGTTCACCGGAAATTGCCATTTTTATGTTTTCTGTTCATCTTAGATATTCTCAACCATCACTAGTTTAAAAATCATAAGACCTTCACCTAAAATCATCATTTTGAAATACGAACATGATTATGAAATCAGATTGTAAAATTAACATATTCGATTTTTTTTTGATTAATACATTGATCTACTGTTATTTCATATCCTGAAGTAAATTACTGGGTAAAAATATTTGAAACTATTTTTAGAATTCATACAACTTTGTTATGAACAAATTTTATTCATAAATCATAGCCTGAAATTATTTGTATGGGGAGATAAAGATTTTAAAAGAAAATCTGGAGCCTGTTGCCTATAAACAGAAACACCCAGATATGTACACCCCAATATATATATGCAACATTCAAGCATATTCAACAGCCAGGCAACACTTCAAATTATTTTCAAACTTAAATCACAAACATCAGAACAAAGCAAACATAGAGGTAAGTGAGTTGCTCACCTTCGTTTACCCAGAAGAAGAACAGAGAAAGAAGAGCAGAGCTTTTTAGTCTTTAAATCTGAAAACTTTGCTTGATATAGATTTGATCTTGTGCTTGAAGTTGAATTAGTTACTTTGCTCTTGATTTCCAGATTTTGAAATCTTCCCAGGTTTGAAGACTTTGAATTGCTTTTGTTTTTAAGTTTGAGATGTTTGCATTCTTTTCTTTTTTCTCGGCTGATATCATGCTTTGTACAGGGGGATTGTATTTGTTTATACAATAGGGTATGGGCGAAGTTGCTTTTAGAGTTATGGGCTAGAGATATTTGCTTTGTATATTTACATTTGTTTATTTCTTCTTGACTTCGACTGTAAATGTTTTGAGATAACATGATGGCTATCTTTACAAGTTATTCACCTATACTTTGTTTTATTATTTTATTTTATCTTTTGTTTACACTTATTTCGGCTGAAGATATTCTTTTGTATTCTTATATAAATGACATTTGTCTTGCTTTCTTTTATAAGTGTTCATACTTATATTTGTTTGTTATTATATATACATGAGATACTATTTTAATATGTTGTTAAAATTAAGCAAATGTTCTACTTTCTATTTTTATTAAAATTTATCTTATATTACTTTCTATTTCTAGTTTAAATATTTATCGTCTTACATTATTTTATAACTCAAACCATTATTAACCATCAACTCTAATATTCATTATCATCAATTATCATTATTAAACCATTTATTTAAGATTTAATTTTAAATCTAATATATACAATATTTACAATATTATTAAATTTTTAAATGATTTATACAAAATATATTACGATTCGGGGAAACTCGCTTATTTTATCAATTAATTTACTATTTTTATTCAAAAATACCATTAATTATTAATTTAAATTAAATTAAATTCTGGGGTCGTTACAGAAAACATCAGAATTTGACCATGAAAGTTACACCATTTACCATATAAAAAGTATTTTTAGTGGGACATGAAAAACGCTACCATAACTTATGGTAGCATTTTAGAGAACGCCGTTATACGACATGCAACTAAAAATCAAGGACTTTCTGTTGAGTTTTCATAAAACTACTAGAAAGTCTCTTATTGCAGCATTTGACAAACGCTACCAAAAATCTTTATTGTAGCGGTTCTAAAATGCCACCAAAGGTACTGTTTGCCGCCACTCCAAAATATTTTACTAGCATTTTTATAAACATTGTTATAGAGGGTTCAGCTTAAAACCAAACCTTACAGTTGCGTTTATTAAGTGCCATCATATATATTTTGTAGCGTTTCTTGCCACAATATATATTTTGTATCTTTTTTCGCCACCATATTTTTTTGGTAGCGTTTTTTTGCTGCATGTTATTTCTATGGCATTTGCTAAACGCTACTAAAATTATTGATCTTCTGTACGTATTTCCCTCGCTCTGCAAGCTCATTCAGTCTCCAATTGAGTTTGTTCATAGCATATACTATACAGTAATGACAAACAAAGTTCAATATGAAACCAACAAATAGTTATATGATTATCACATTTAAATAGTCAAAATACATAAACAACTGAACTACCATAAACACAATTAGTACATAACAGTACATAAATACAGTATTCAAGACAGCCAAGTAAACATAATCCATAATCATACATAGATACAGTAGTTTCAAGACAATCAAATTAACGCCGTACATCGAGAAGTTTACATAACTAAACTACCATAAACAAAATGTTATAATATAGATGACTAAGTAAGTACCATAGGCAACTGAACTACAAAAAACAACTAGTGCTGCTACTGAACATTTCTTTGGATAGCCCAGCTACCTATAGACAAGTAATAATCAACAATGAGACCCAATTAATAATCAATAATAAGACCCGAACATTTACTGAAGCTAATTACAATAACTAGTAAGGCTAAATATATATCTTAAAATTAAGGTCGTACTTTTACAACAATCCACCATGCCAGTACGGGTCTAGGTTTTCCCACTGCAATAGATGCAGCAGGGAGTGGATTCATCCCAACTGGGGATTTGGTGTCTCAAGTTCTTCCTTTGTTGAAAACATCTCCCTAGTATGGACTTCAACACAAACTCGTGCTTGCATAAACTAATCACGTAGCATTGCACTTCAACAAACATAAAATTAACACAAACTCACACACAACTCCTACACATAGGAATTCACAAACACATGAACAACACTCATATTAACATAGCGCACACACAACACAAACACGTATACACAACCCGTACACAACACACACACACATACACATGGCACTGCACAACACGCACAGCACTTACACAACACCTGAACACATAATATTACACAACACACACACACAATATCACACACACATATATTCACAAACCTACCTACAAATATAGACACAGTCGCACACAACTTTATACATAGATTTACACCTAGGATAACACACAACACACATAAAACTACACACAGAGTTACATATACACACAAACGCACAACACAGCACACACCTATACATTTACTCATGCACATACACAGTTTTAACACACATATATACTCACACATAAAAACACACTAACACAACTGCATATACACACAACCATACATAAACACAACCACACTTGAACACACGCACACAAAATTACACACACCTACACCACAAAACTGCACGCAAAACACTATCACCAGTGGACTGGTCTTAGATGACCGGTGCATTGGTCAGTCCTTACCTGGAGTAAAAACTCAACCGGGGAGTGCTGTGCATTATGGTCCATGTGTTATAATGATGAAACAAGGTACAACAAGGTCATTAAGCATGACATTTAACTTTATCTTCTTATTTTCTATGCATCTAAGTTCAGGTTCAAGTGTGAGAAGAGGTGTCTCTTTTTTATGCTGTGTAGATTCCATGTATTTATGTCAACCTATCTTGATAGCATCAACTCTGTCCAAAAATAAAGGGACGCAGCCTACTCACAGCTTGAGTTCTGTACATAATATTGATCTAAGATGAATCATTAACTTAATAAGGGTCGACACTTCACTATTTTTGCACATAATATTGTTCTAAGCTGAATCATTAACAATGTCCAAAATATCCAACACGATTGAAACATTTACAAATTTTTGCAATAGGTCATGAAATAGGTCGTGAACATAACCAAACAACATGATTAAAACATTTACAACTATTTAACTTGCCAAGTTGTGATTACATTAATATCTCAAAACCTAAACTCTAAAATATGAACACTGCAGAACATCAAATGATTCTTTTCATGCATCCAAACTAACATTGTAAAAATATTAAAATGACAAGAAGAAGTTATGTAATCAGTCAGTCAACATCTCACCTTCATTCTGTTTCCCTAATGACTTTTGCGATCAGCCAGCTATGGTAGTACCAAAGAAATTTTCCATGCACGTCAACTCCTCGATGTAGGTCTCCATAGCATTGTAGTTAGAACTCTCACAAAGTCTACCCAAACTTCTATAGCACCATGTCCCAATGGACGACAATGGACCGTCGATAGTGGATCAATTGAAGCGATTGTTCCTTCAGCCACTGCTTCATCCATTTCACCTACATCAATCAACTTGCATTTATTATTTGTTACCAACTTTGCAATCGGTTGGTAAAAAAAGACATTTTTATGCACAATACATATATACATATAAATATTGAATATATACAATACTACAAGTGTATATAAATACTTCAGAATATAAACTGCGGAATATACACACTTACAGCTTGGTATGGCTTCTTCAAGATTATGGATCTGTGTCCAAAAGAAGAAGAGCTACCTTTTATCTTTCAACTTCAACTTTTGATTTTGGCCATGCTACTTTACTACCAACTACATCTCCAATGCACGACATAGGTCGCCATAAGTAAGCATATCATTTTTTACATTGTCGACCCAAACCACAACGACAGATGGACCAAGCAGAATATCATTAATAATATATTCTCAATCACTGGAGTAGATTCTTCCTTTGGCAACTAACTCCTCACCCTCTCCAATCATAAAGCTTGCATTTATTGTCTTGGGTGCTGTTGTTACTCTAAAAAGACAAAATATAAATATATAGATAACTTGTCTCAATTGTATTGTACAATTTCTTCATAGTTGAAACGTGACAATATGTTCCAGATTTATGCCTACAATCCCATATTCATGATATTTAAGGGGATTCTAGCTATATACAAAATAAGGATGTACTAAAAATAATACCAACGTTCATTTCATGATAAAATGCAAATATGGAAGGTGACTAAAGACATCAAATATATATCATCATATCCTATTAAAATTGAAATTCTAACTAAAACAAATACGATGATATATAGAAATGTATGGTGCTCATGACCCATTCAGAATACTTCACCAATAAAACTAAACCATTCCATGCAGAATATTGGACCCATTCCACATTTATGACCACAAATATAGAATACTTACCAATAACACTAAACCATGAAATTAAACAAAACTAGATGATATTGAACTAAAGGAGATGTGTAAATTAAGGGTTTAGTAATTAAGTCAAAATCTTTTACATGATATAGTTCTAAATTAAATTTGTGGAAGACCTACAATCTTATTGTGAACTGTAACATTTATCGTACCGACTTCATTCTAGTGTCCTCGTAGCGCCATCTTAATGTATTTAGTTGGCATGCTACTAACTTATTCTTAATGTTTCCTAATACTGACATATTAGGTATGGACCTCCATATATAAGCATCCGGTTTATCCATGCAATCTATAATAACGCTCACAGCATTTGGTCCAATAGAATGCCATTGACAACCTCATTTGGATCAGTGGACACCACTCTCCCTTCGACGACAATTTTAGAGGTTCCATCCCAATTCAGTAGCTCACATATGTTGTCATTGCTCTACAATGATTCAACCGAAAATTATATTGATTACTGGATCAAAAACTAAAATCCAAATATTGTTTCTTCAGTAATATAATTAGATTTTACCAATTCTAGTGTGCTCACTTCTTTCAAACTTTCTTTACCCTGAGCCAAAGCACTAAAATTAAGATATTTTAATCTTATAAGTGCTTAAGTGGATATGCACAATTAAATTACAAATTAATAACACTCCTACAAATATTTGGAAATAGGATTAAAAAATATGTGGAGATCGGGGTGGAGTTGCTGACTAAGGGGCATTATGTCAACAGTTAAATTATGAAATACCGAAATATTTTTGTTAGACGTTTGTACAAATAGTTCAGTATTAACTATGATAAGGACATTGGAGCACCGTAAATTAACCTTTTGTCTTTCTGTCGAGCAAAGGAAAAATGATAGCATAGTCATAATTTTGTTTCTAATCTTTTGAGTAGTTTCGTTTTTTTACTTATTATAAAGGGGATGCGGGAAACTATTTAATCGGTTTCTATTATATTGACAAAATAAAGTGAAGGTTGTAATAGATATTAAATATAAAAAATTGCTGAGAGTGGGAAAATTAGTGTTCCCCAACCAATATATAAACTAAAATAACATCCATACAAATTAATTCACTTCTTCATCTTAAAGTTAATTATTTTGAATGTACAACCAGATGAAGAAAGAAAATTTTCATCTACAACCAAAATAATAGTTTTATCAATCTATACTAACGTTTAACAAATCTACTTGGTTTGAATTTCAATGTTCGAGGCAATCCATTATTTCAGCTCTTAATTATGTCAAAGCAAGTTAAAGCAGCTCTTAAAATATGGAGTAAGCAGATTGGATATGCTAAACTAATGTGTTAATCAGTTTGGAAAATAATGCAATTTATTTATAATTATTGGCAAACCCTGATGATAACCAACTAATTTAGAGTTATAAGCATAGTTTAAATAACCTTAATCAAATTCTCAACTGTCATCCAATTGAGTTATTTTAGAAATCTAAAGTTAAATGATTAACTCTAAATGATCAACTAACTAATTATTTTTATTCCAGTATAAAAAGCAACAATGCCAGGAATAGGGTTTCCAGTTGCTTAATGAAAGAGGAGAAATAGCGCATTTAGAGGAGCAGTTAGCTAATGAAGCTATTAATTATTTTCGGCATCATTACAATGATCTGCTTGCAACAATCAACGGCCTGAGATTATATGTAAGATAATTCTCTCTAGAAACTCTCAAATTACTTAATTTATGTTTCGCATATTTTAATCGTTCTTAAATTTGTAAGAAACTAAAATATCCCTTATTTTGTATTTTACATATATAAATTACATTTAAAAGTTTACCTTCTTGTCCATCAGCATATGTACCATACTCTGCAATTCTGCTATTTGTTGTTGACACTGAGATACTTGTTTATCTCTAGACTATGACAAAGTCAGCTTGGTTAAGGTGCAACTCCTTTCCATTGCCCGTAACCGTCCTGGTTTATCTTGTCCCAATACTTGTGCAATAGCATCTCCTTTGACATTCTGTAAGGAGCTGGACTATTATAGGTTATTAATTTTTTTAATCTCCTCTTACATAAATTAAATACATACAAATAATGTATGATGGTAAAATTACCATAG
Organism: Allium fistulosum; assembly: GCA_030737815.1. Classification (NCBI taxonomy): domain Eukaryota; kingdom Viridiplantae; phylum Streptophyta; class Magnoliopsida; order Asparagales; family Amaryllidaceae; genus Allium; species Allium fistulosum. Next base: position 1,026,965,095 of record CM060906.1, read on the forward strand.
TTTTAGATAGTTTTTAATATACCGATAAAATAAAATTTCTTACAATAGTATTTGCAGCATGCATGCTTACTGGTTCACCATTTTTTTAGTGTGAGATTTAATCCAAAAATTAACTCTAGTTACAGATGATGAATCTTGACTCTTTTTTTTCTAAATTTACAATAACATTAAATAAATAAGCTGACAGATATAAAATACCTAGGTAAATAACGCTATAATTAATTAACTAACTAGGTCCTCGTTCAATCTAGCCATTCCTCTATGACAAGATGTCTGTGGAATTAATTTTTTTTCCTTGAGGGTCGTATATTTCTGATGCAGCGCGAGATGAAGATGATGAACGACTTACCTTAAGTCGCATTCCTTAATCGCGCTGCCCTAGGTCACGAAGGCGAAGAAGCCCAAATCGCCGAAGCCCTAGATCGCTCAAGCTTCTAAGTCGCGAATTCCACTAAGTCGTTCCAGTACGCTGCGTCATTTGGTATCAGAGCTAGGAGATGAACTTTTCCAAGCTCGTTGGGTGTGAAGTTTCGAGATTTGAAGTGTTTGTGGAATTCGAATGTGAGTTTGCTTGTCCTTTTGTGTTCGTGAAGATTCAAACAAGTTGGAAGTTTTGATTCTGAAAGTTTTGGATCGAAGTGGGAAAGTTGTACAGAGCTTGAAGAGCTTGTTGGGAGCTAGAAGCGAGCTTGTTCAAGTTTGTGCGAGATTTGTTCAAGTCGTGAGCTAGGAGTTTGTGCGTAGATTCTGCATCATTGAAAGTTGCGCTAGTTGAAGTGTTCATTTTGAAGATTCCAACAAGTTGGTGAAGTTTGATTCAAGATTTTTTTTAATCGAAGCGAAGTGTGTGTTTGAATTTGTTTAAGATTTGATCATGCCTCCAAGACGTGTTAACCATCATCATAATGTTGCAGATTTGTATGGGAGAGAAGATGCTGAACAGATGGGACAACGTATCGATGAAAGGTTCAATAAAGGTTTCGAGAGAATAGAGAGAATGATGTCTGACATGAATCGAAATCAAAGGAGAGTGTCGCCACATTATGATAGAGAAAGGAGAGAACCATCCTTATCGATAAATCGAGATCATGGATTTTGAGACAATCATGATGATCGGAATGAAGAAAGAAGAGTTTATCGTGGTTACGAGCATGAACCACATTGTGATTATGAAAGAAGAAGTAGAGAGGACGTGCATGGTCATAGAAGAGTCAATGTTCAGAATCGACATCGAAGCTCATCTAATTTTGAAGAAGATAGTTATGGTAATAGTGTTCACTTCGTTATCCAGGTCAAAGGCAAAATCAATATAGGAATGTTGAAGAGAATGGTCATACACGGGAGTCAAGGATGGACACAGAAATTCCAAAATTCCGAGGCGATCTACAAGTAGAGGAATTCTTTGATTGGTTATCAAAGGTTGAAAAGATTTTTGAACTCAACAACGTTCCGGAAGATCGTCAAGTTAAGTTAGTTGCTACAAGACTGAGAGGAAGAGCTATGGATTGGTGGCAACAAACTAAATCAACTAGAGAGAGAATGAGGAAATCCAAAGTTGTCACGTGGGATAAGATGAAAAGGATGATGAAGGCAAATTTCTTACCCTACAATTATCAAACTCGTATGAACCAACAGTTGCAGAAGTTGAGTCAAAGGAGTCGAGGAAAGGGTGTGGTTACAAGCCTCAGCAATAAGAATAAAGGTGTTAATTGTAGTATAAATGTTTCTAAGAGAGTCAACGAACCAGTTGTACATGGAATCACTAAGACAAATGTTGATGACCGAATTAAGCGCTATCATTATCAGGAGTCTGATCATAGAAGTATTGAATGTACGGAGTCCAAGAAGAAAACCTTAGTTGTAGAAGAATGTGAAAACAAGGATGTGGATGATTCTACTGAAAGCGAGCCGGAAAGGGAAGAGGAATCAACTAGTCCATTATCTTTCAGCGAAAGTGTTGAAGAAGCGGAAGGTAGTGCTGAATCGTTGGTTAAGTATGAGGCAAGTGAAGAGCTTAAAACTCCTGAGGAGGTTAAACCAATGTTAGAAGAGTTTAAAGAGGTCGGTCCTACGGAATCGTTCGAAGAATTACCACCAAAGTTTGACAACGAAGATGAAGAGATCGAGTTAGTGAACGATGAATGTAATTTGTTGATGGGATTTTATTCAACGTCAAAGTATGTGGATGTAGAAGTTGATTACTCTTCACCGCCAAAGATTGATGTCGATAGTATGGAAGAAGAAATTTGTAACAACCCGGGATTGGGTGCAATTAAATTATTGTCTAATGACGATCAAATGGATGGTTAATTGCTGTTTGGAATTTATATCAAGTAAAATTCTTTAGTGATATTCGTTAAGTGTTGAGTGGGCTTTACATTTTAAATCGTGGCCCATATTTGTTGATGCCGTGATAATTATCTAAGGCCATTCACAATTCCTCTCTGGATTCGATTCATAACCCTAAAAATAAACAAACGAGAGTAAAAAATGGCGGCCACGAATTCTTTTCGCGTTCGTTCGTCCCAAAATTAGAACTTCGGCGATTTTGCTTGCGAATCTCTGGCGATTACGATCTTCAGCTCGTCCTTGCCTCCAGTCTGGAATTAGGGCTCGTTCAAAATCAACGGCTTCGACTTCCTTCGTCGCTCGCGACCGTTCAGACTAAGGTGAGTGGATCCCCCACTCACATCTAGTTCATGAGTAGATTCGTAGAGTTTAAATTTCTGTGATTTTTACTCGTATAAAAATGTGATGGTTTCTTACTCCTGAAATTTCGTGATTTGGTTGCTGAGTTTTTCTTACTTCTGAATATGGGTTTTGCCGATGATGAATTTTTGGGGTTTGCATTTATATGAACTCATCACCTTCCTATTTCTTGATTCCCTAATATTATGACAACTTAATACACACGGTTTTGACTTTGTAGCGTTCGATTTTCCTTGAGACATTGCAGATACGCACTTGAAAACGTTACATCTGCATTGTTGTTCTTCGACTTGTTTGACATCTGCATTAATTCGAACTTGTCTCCTTATCCTTGTCACATTGTCTTCTCGGCATTGAAATAACTTGATTTATTGTAGGCCTTGACCTTGTTATCATTGTGACATTGTAGTTCACTGTTGGCATCACTATACGGTTCATTCTGCACTTCAGCACTTCTATTGTATTCATTGTATTTCGTTCCTGTATTCATCATACCTCATTGCTGCACTTTGTCATTTGTTGTTGATGCCGTCGAATTCATGCACATACTTGGTTGTTGAGGCTTGATGGTACTGCTGCTTGCAAACTGACTTGTATCATTGATGTTGTCCAGTTGCACATTCCCTAATCATTGATGTCTTAGTCTGGTCTTTGATCTTTGACATTGTATTCATCCCTGTAGTTGCTTGTTACCTCTTTGTCGAACTATATTGATGAACTTGATCTTGTTGGACTTGAACTTGGGATATTTGTATAGTCTGAACTGTATGACTTCTGACATCACTTCTGTTGTCTTCAAGCTTGAGTTTGCATTGTAACGATCTTTTGTTCATGTTGATGGCAGATGTATGTTTGATACAGATATATATGTGTGTACATATATATATATTTGTATTGCTTGGACTTGATTCACTGTTGCCTTCATTCACTGTTTCATGTCATCACTTGAGTACATTATAGTCTTCATTGCACTTGATAATGATGTTGAACTTGGATGATCATTTCTGTAGTCACTGCACTGTGTTTTGGTGACAATTGTGTTGGTTCACTTGGTAGCCTTTGTTGTTGTCCAGTTTGTACTTGTCTTGTTGATGTTGCACTGACACTTGTGATATTTGTATCAACTCGAATTGTTTACTTGACCCACTTGAGCATCTTTTTCATCTGGTCTGATGATATTTGTAGTACCATATTTCTGTTGTAACTCTTGTAGTCTGACTTGAACACAGTCTTGTACTTGTTCACTATTGCTGCACTTGAGTTGTTTACTGGATCCACTGTCACTTTGCCATTTCTTTGCTCTCTTTGAACATTTGCTCTGTTCGAACATGTATAGTTGCTGTTGCTTGAGACTGTCATCCACTTGCATTGCTGAGTAGTCTTTTATGTTTGTTGTACATATGAAATTTATTTGTATGTATACTAAACGTTCCTTCTCAATGACCTTCCACTTGCATTCTTATGCTTAAATGTTTTAGTCGTTGCTGAGGCCTTAATTGGGTACACATACTCGTTATCTCTGGATGGCACCCCTTTGATGTAGATTCGTGTTGCCATCTCAGTTTGCTTTCACCACTTTGTATTGTGGTTTCTCTGACCAACCTGGGTTAGATATTTTGTTTTCTCGACGTATTAATTACTGTTAGTACTTGGAGTTGTGGTGACTTTATATTCTGTTGTGGCGAGGCAGTGCACGCGTGCGTGCACTGCAGCCACTCTGAATTGACAGATTTTAATCGATATTTCTTTTGTTCTTGATTCATCGACCTGTTGCGTAATTCGTAGGCCGTATTGGCGAGGCAGTACACGTTAGCGTGTACTGCAGCCAATTAGCATTGATGTTTTGAAATTGACATTTCAATTGTTTAAACTGCTTTGGATTTCTGTTTTGTGGATTAACACTGTTAAGTGTTATATTGACCGTTATCCGGTTTCTTTGTTTAAAGAATCGGATAGATGGGAATTATTGTGATTGTCGTCTATTTAAATTATTACTGCCTATATGCACTAATAAACTGGTTTGAATTAGACTGACCTGGGTATTATTTTCTTTTGAATGTAATACTCGGGTCAGACCCGAGTTATTTCAGGTTGTAGATTTTCTTCTTTGAGTTGCTGTTCAGGATATGAAGACTTTTCACATCTTCTGAAGTTGTCAGTGTCATTTTGTAGTAGTCGCGTCATTGTATAGAACGATATGTATTCATGTATATTAGTTGATAATGTACTTGTATATATAACTTCTAGAGTCGACAGTTGTAGTTGTATCATATGTACTGAGTCAACTATGTATTAACTGACATCAGTTATATATATATGAGACTTTTGTTTTTATCTGTGTTCCGCATTTATATTATCTGTGTTATTGTTATATCTAATGTCCTAAACTATTATGAACTATCGTAGTTTGTTTTATACTGATAATTGGATATGTCGATGGGAGTAAATAAATAATAGATGAAAAATAAAAAGTATATACCACTCCTACCGAGATAACCAATATTAGTGTAAGGCCAATTACGGATGGTCGCTCCTATCCAGCCTTATTCTTCGTAATAATAGACAGTATTTCTTTTAATACTCTTTGTTATTATGAGCATAGAGGTGGGGCGTCACAGTTGGTATCAGAGCTTGGGGTTTATGGACATAATATAAAACATAACTTGGATGGAACATATGTTACAACTATTGGTCGATGTTTTATTTGTGATTTGAGTCAAAATTAAAGTTTTGAAATTTTGATGAAATTTTTAAATATCTTTATTTAAAAATAATAGTGAAACTGTGTTCTGTTTATCAGAGTGCGCAGCGGAAACAGTGAAACTGTCTTCGCTGAGTACAACTGATAATCTTTTTGATTTAAAAATCAAAATAGGAAAGTGATATGAATTTCATTTGTTGTTTACATAGCTGTAATTATTTTATTTCTTTGAGAATTTCGAATCCGAATTGAGGATTCGAAGAAATTGCAGATATGTGATTTTTGTTGAAATTTCCGCTGGCTTTCTTTTGTACTAATCATCTATTGATTAGCTTTTGCTGTTTTGAATTATCTTCATTGAAGATACATTCGAATGATTTCTTTGTTCATTTCGTAAAACGTGCAAAAATTTGAATTGCATGTTACTGCATTTATTTTACGTTGAACCGATGCTTGGTTATGATACGTATTTTGTTGCTGTTATTTTTATAACGGGATTTTTACACCAATGCTGAATTTTTGAGGCACGGTGTTTTGTTGACAATTTTAATGAATGAAGATTCACTGATGTCACATTTTGATGTGAATTCTTTTGATGAGATATTTGTTGTTTTAAAAATTTCTGTCGCTTTGACTTCAGTAACAACCAAAATTTTTAAAAGTGGATTTTTAAGCGGTTATTCCGCAATATTGATTTGTAACCGTTTTTACGGTATTTTGAGAAGTACAATTTCCTTATCGAAATTGTTACTGATTTGCTGTTTTAATCACGTGATTGGAAAATTGTTTTAAAATGAAAATTGTTTTATAAAATCGTAACAGTTTGCGTTTTCAAAAGAATGAGAAAGCGACTTAAACGATTCAGCAAAATCGAGGATTATGACCCCTTTCTTTTACTGTTTCGCTTAACTCCGGACTTGTCCAGTTGAGAAGGTGAATTGTTATTTTTACAAAATAAATAAAATTGCTTTCAGAAATTTAACAGTTTACGCTTTCAAAAGAATGAGGAAGTGATTTAAACGTTTCAGCAAAATCGAGGACTATGACCCCTTTCTTTTACTGATTCGCTTAATTCCGGACTTGTCCGTTTGAGAATGTGAAATGTATTTTTACAAAATACACAATTTTGCACTTTCAAGGAAACGATGAAGAGAATCAAACGATTTAGTAAAACACGTGGTATGGGACATGTGCGTTTGCTATTTCGGTTAATTCCGGACTCGTTAATTGAAATATTTGATGATTTTGTGTGCTTTCGAGCCACTATGAGGACCTTCGGGTCATTTGTTGGACCTTCGGGTCATTTGTTGGGCTTTCGAGCCACTCTGCGGACCTTCGGGTCATTAGTTGGGCTTTCAGGCCACTCTGCGGACCTTCGGGTCAAATACCAGTACTAGACCTTCGGGTCACTCTGCGGACCTCCGGGTCAATCTGATGGGCGCCAAAATTATGTTGAGTACTTGGTAGGCTTCGGCCACTCTGAGATGCACGTGCGGCGAATTAAAAACTCGCCATCTGATGGGATCGATCCAAGCTTTTATGTTGATTTTCTAGTCTTCTTAATTGATTTCTAGATATTTGTTGTTTCCAATTATCTGTAGGTAATTGGATATTTGTTGATATGAGTTCTGATTATCGTTTTTGATAATCAGATATTTGTTGTTTCTAATTATCGCTTGTGATAATTAGATATTTGTTGATATGAGTTCTGATTATCGTTTTTGATAATTAGATATTTGTTGTTTCTAATTATCGCTTGTGATAATTAGATATTTGTTGATATGAGTTCTGATTATCGTTTTTGATAATTAGATATTTGTTGTTTCTAATTATCGCTTGTGATAATTAGATATTTGTTGATATGAGTTCTGATTATCGTTTTTGATAATTAGATATTTGTTGTTTCTAATTATCGCTTGTGATAATTAGATATTTGTTGATATGAGTTCTGATTATCGTTTTTGATAATTAGATATTTGTTGTTTCTAATTATCGCTTGTGATAATTAGATATTTGCTGATATGAGTTCTGATTATCGTTTTTGATCATTAGATATTTGTTGTTTCTAATTATCGCTTGTGATAATTAGATATTTGTTGATATGAGTTCTGATTATCGTTTTTGATAATCAGATATTTGTTGTTTCTAATTATCGCTTGTGATAATTAGATATTTGTTGATATGAGTTCTGATTATCGTTTTCGATAATCGGATATTTGTTGCTTTTAATTATCACTTTAGATAATTAAATAATTGTTGATTTGTTGTTTTAATTATCGCTTTAGATAATTAAATATTTGTGCTTTGAGATTTAATTATCGCTTTAGATAATTAAATATTTGTTGATTTTAGATTTAATTATCGCCTGAGATAATTAAATAATTGTTGATTTGTTGTTTTAATTATCGCTTTAGATAATTAAATATTTGCTGATTTCGAATTTAATTATCGCTTTAGATAATTAAATATTTGTTGATATGAGATTTAATTATCGCTTTTGATAATTAAATATTTGCTGATTTGAGATTTAATTATCGCTTTAGATAATTAAATATTTGTTGCTTTGAGATTTAATTATCGCTTTAGATAATTAAATATTTGCTGATTTCGAATTTAATTATCGCTTTAGATAATTAAATATTTGTTGATATGAGATTTAATTATCGCTTTTGATAATTAAATATTTGCTGATTTGAGATTTAATTATCGCTTTAGATAATTAAATGTTTGTTGCTTTGAGATTTAATTATCGCTTTAGATAATTAAATATTTGCTGATTTCGAATTTAATTATCGCTTTAGATAATTAAATAATTGTGAATTAGAAATTTGATTATCGCTTGGGATAATCAAATATTTGTTAAATTTAAAATTTGATTATCATTTTGATAATTGAATGTTTGTTGATTTGAGAAATTCAATTATCGTTTTGATGATTGAATATTTGCGATTCTTGAGATTTGAGCTTCGTCTTTTTCTCTGGCGATTCAGGTGAGTAATTTGATTTACTCACATTCAATTCGTGCTCTGTAGGGGGTTTCTGCTCTGTTTTTCCTTCTCTTTTAGTTGCTGGAACTCGATTGTTCTTGCTTTTGTTAGTCGTCTGAGTTTGATCCCTGATTCCCACGAGGTTGATTCTTTTGATTTGAAGCAGTCGAACCTTTTGATTTCATATCTAGTACTTCCCCTGCTGACATTTGCTTTGCTTATGCACTCGTCATTGCCATGCTCTTTTGGTTGTTACCTTTTATCCCTTTATTCCCTATGATTGCGTGGACGCAATTTCTTTAAGGAGGGGAGTCTGTAACAACCCGGGATTGGGTGCAATTAAATTATTGTCTAATGACGATCAAATGGATGGTTAATTGCTGTTTGGAATTTATATCAAGTAAAATTCTTTAGTGATATTCGTTAAGTGTTGAGTGGGCTTTACATTTTAAATCGTGGCCCATATTTGTTGATGCCGTGATAATTATCTAAGGCCATTCACAATTCCTCTCTGGATTCGATTCATAACCCTAAAAATAAACAAACGAGAGTAAAAAATGGCGGCCACGAATTCTTTTCGCGTTCGTTCGTCCCAAAATTAGAACTTCGGCGATTTTGCTTGCGAATCTCTGGCGATTACGATCTTCAGCTCGTCCTTGCCTCCAGTCTGGAATTAGGGCTCGTTCAAAATCAACGGCTTCGACTTCCTTCGTCGCTCGCGACCGTTCAGACTAAGGTGAGTGGATCCCCCACTCACATCTAGTTCATGAGTAGATTCGTAGAGTTTAAATTTCTGTGATTTTTACTCGTATAAAAATGTGATGGTTTCTTACTCCTGAAATTTCGTGATTTGGTTGCTGAGTTTTTCTTACTTCTGAATATGGGTTTTGCCGATGATGAATTTTTGGGGTTTGCATTTATATGAACTCATCACCTTCCTATTTCTTGATTCCCTAATATTATGACAACTTAATACACACGGTTTTGACTTTGTAGCGTTCGATTTTCCTTGAGACATTGCAGATACGCACTTGAAAACGTTACATCTGCATTGTTGTTCTTCGACTTGTTTGACATCTGCATTAATTCGAACTTGTCTCCTTATCCTTGTCACATTGTCTTCTCGGCATTGAAATAACTTGATTTATTGTAGGCCTTGACCTTGTTATCATTGTGACATTGTAGTTCACTGTTGGCATCACTATACGGTTCATTCTGCACTTCGGCACTTCTATTGTATTCATTGTATTTCGTTCCTGTATTCATCATACCTCATTGCTGCACTTTGTCATTTGTTGTTGATGCCGTCGAATTCATGCACATACTTGGTTGTTGAGGCTTGATGGTACTGCTGCTTGCAAACTGACTTGTATCATTGATGTTGTCCAGTTGCACATTCCCTAATCATTGATGTCTTAGTCTGGTCTTTGATCTTTGACATTGTATTCATCCCTGTAGTTGCTTGTTACCTCTTTGTCGAACTATATTGATGAACTTGATCTTGTTGGACTTGAACTTGGGATATTTGTATAGTCTGAACTGTATGACTTCTGACATCACTTCTGTTGTCTTCAAGCTTGAGTTTGCATTGTAACGATCTTTTGTTCATGTTGATGGCAGATGTATGTTTGATACAGATATATATGTGTGTACATATATATATATTTGTATTGCTTGGACTTGATTCACTGTTGCCTTCATTCACTGTTTCATGTCATCACTTGAGTACATTATAGTCTTCATTGCACTTGATAATGATGTTGAACTTGGATGATCATTTCTGTAGTCACTGCACTGTGTTTTGGTGACAATTGTGTTGGTTCACTTGGTAGCCTTTGTTGTTGTCCAGTTTGTACTTGTCTTGTTGATGTTGCACTGACACTTGTGATATTTGTATCAACTCGAATTGTTTACTTGACCCACTTGAGCATCTTTTTCATCTGGTCTGATGATATTTGTAGTACCATATTTCTGTTGTAACTCTTGTAGTCTGACTTGAACACAGTCTTGTACTTGTTCACTATTGCTGCACTTGAGTTGTTTACTGGATCCACTGTCACTTTGCCATTTCTTTGCTCTCTTTGAACATTTGCTCTGTTCGAACATGTATAGTTGCTGTTGCTTGAGACTGTCATCCACTTGCATTGCTGAGTAGTCTTTTATGTTTGTTGTACATATGAAATTTATTTGTATGTATACTAAACATTCCTTCTCAATGACCTTCCACTTGCATTCTTATGCTTAAATGTTTTAGTCGTTGCCGAGGCCTTAATTGGGTACACATACTCGTTATCTCTGGATGGCACCCCTTTGATGTAGATTCGTGTTGCCATCTCAGTTTGCTTTCACCACTTTGTATTGTGGTTTCTCTGACCAACCTGGGTTAGATATTTTGTTTTCTCGACGTATTAATTACTGTTAGTACTTGGAGTTGTGGTGACTTTATATTCTGTTGTGGCGAGGCAGTGCACGCGTGCGTGCACTGCAGCCACTCTGAATTGACAGATTTTAATCGATATTTCTTTTGTTCTTGATTCATCGACCTGTTGCGTAATTCGTAGGCCGTATTGGCGAGGCAGTACACGTTAGCGTGTACTGCAGCCAATTAGCATTGATGTTTTGAAATTGACATTTCAATTGTTTAAACTGCTTTGGATTTCTGTTTTGTGGATTAACACTGTTAAGTGTTATATTGACCGTTATCCGGTTTCTTTGTTTAAAGAATCGGATAGATGGGAATTATTGTGATTGTCGTCTATTTAAATTATTACTGCCTATATGCACTAATAAACTGGTTTGAATTAGACTGACCTGGGTATTATTTTCTTTTGAATGTAATACTCGGGTCAGACCCGAGTTATTTCAGGTTGTAGATTTTCTTCTTTGAGTTGCTGTTCAGGATATGAAGACTTTTCACATCTTCTGAAGTTGTCAGTGTCATTTTGTAGTAGTCGCGTCATTGTATAGAACGATATGTATTCATGTATATTAGTTGATAATGTACTTGTATATATAACTTCTAGAGTCGACAGTTGTAGTTGTATCATATGTACTGAGTCAACTATGTATTAACTGACATCAGTTATATATATATATGAGACTTTTGTTTTTATCTGTGTTCCGCATTTATATTATCTGTGTTATTGTTATATCTAATGTCCTAAACTATTATGAACTATCGTAGTTTGTTTTATACTGATAATTGGATATGTCGATGGGAGTAAATAAATAATAGATGAAAAATAAAAAGTATATACCACTCCTACCGAGATAACCAATATTAGTGTAAGGCCAATTACGGATGGTCGCTCCTATCCAGCCTTATTCTTCGTAATAATAGACAGTATTTCTTTTAATACTCTTTGTTATTATGAGCATAGAGGTGGGGCGTCACAAAATTGTGTTCGGAGTTGAGGGAAATAACTTGTTGATGGAGGATTCTTGCTTAACACCTGAGCTTATGGATGAGAGCCAGCCAAGTGTAAAGTCCTTAGTTTCCGAGAAGCCCGAACAAAGTGAAAGTGAAACAGAAGAGAAGGCAGAATCAGATAGTTTATTATCTTTGAAAGAGTTCGTCAATAAAATGAAAGATAGTGATGATTTATCAATGTTGATTGAATCTGGAGAAAGTTATGATTTTGAGAATCCTAAAGAGGTTGAAGTATTTGAAGAGTTTGAAGATGAGATTTCTGAGGAACTGCCTAAAGAAACTAGTCTTGTATTTTTGGAAGAGTTTGTTGAAAGGGTGAAAATTAGTAATGAATTGTTTGTGTTGACCAGGCAAGGAACGAGTAAAGATCTTGAGGTTTTTGAGGAAGTTGGATCAGAATTCGACGAGTCTGAAGTCGAATATCCTGAGGAATTACCCGAAGAGTCACCACCACTACAGGACATTCAACATCAAACTGAACTAGTACCAGATGCTATTTTACTATGTGGATCGTATGATCTTGTGAATATGAAAGAACAGGAAGAGTTGAAAAGACAGGATGAAGAGAATGATTCTCAGTTGGAGTTGCCTGATCATGTCCGCACTGCTGACGTTGTCAACATCAACTGCTTGGAACCGTTTCATGAAAATAAACATGTCAAAGAAGAAGCGAGTGGGAATTCATTTCAATCAGGGGAAATTGATGCAACACATCAAGGGAAGATTCTAAATGATGATACACCTGAACGAGATAAGGAAAGACAAGAATCTGGGCATGAGTCACCACACTTCTTCAGTCGTGACTTCCTAAGTCGCTCCGCGATTTTAAATTTCCTTATATCGTCTCGCATTTTCGTCACGATTTGGTTCTATATCACACCTTCCTATTGGCACAAGCATCATGAGGTCATCTCCCTCAGATCACTTCCTTATGCCGCCTGCCTAATGCCACGTCTGCTTTATGCCATGCGTTCCTTATGTCGAGCCGCATCTTCAGAGGGGCAGGACAAGATCAATCTCAAGAGTGGTTATCACCAGAACCGCATCAGACCAGATAATGAATGGAAGACAGCGTCTCGAAGAAGAAGAAAGTGTGAATTCAGGACGAATTCTTTTCAACCAGGGGAGGATGAAGCAGCGCGAGATGAAGATGATGAACGACTTACCTTAAGTCGCGTTCCTTAATCGCGCTGCCCTAGGTCGCGAAGGCGAAGAAGCCCAAATCGCCGAAGCCCTAGATCGCTCAAGCTTCTAAGTCACGAATTCCACTAAGTCGTTCCAGTACGCTGCGTCAATTTCTCATTTCATTTTTGAAAATATTGGAGGGTGTTAGAACTTAGTAACTAGAAGTATAAAATGAACATATTATAGTCAAAGCAGAGTGAAAATATTGGAAAGTGCATTCTGAAGGAAAAAGCCTTAGATGCAATATTTTTCAATATTTGACTTACTCCAAAACAAAAAATATACTTCGAATATAAATTTTCAATAGCAAGAATTTTTTCATCTATCAAACAAACTAACTTTTAACTTTTTAGAATTTGATAAAGGTTTCTGTGTTAGAACCACTATTCTATGGTTTCGATGACAACAACTATACAATCATACACATACAGTATATATGGTCTACCTACTTGCGGGAAAAAGCTTTCAGAGTTTAAATTGAAGATAGCTCAACAAAGGAGAAGAATCATAAAAGTTAATATAATGTTTTTATTGTCATAGATATGATTTGTAAAGTCTCCTTTAGTAGTTACTTTTAAACTTAAACATTTGCACGAAAAAATTCTTTCAAACTCTTTATAACAAAAGGCTGAAGAAGAGTAAACTGCAAATGTCAGAGGTCTGACATTACATATTAGACATCTGACTATAGTTTCTATTTTTAAGTTCAAGCCAACATCAGACGTCTGTTAGATATTTTAGACGTCTGTGTCTATGCTCTATCTAAAAAATATACAACTGCTCGGACGTTTGAACTTATGCCCAGACGCCTATGCTGGGTAACGAGCTTTAGTTTTGAAAAGACATCTTTTTCATTTTAATGGATACTGTAACGACCCGACTTTCCAGACCCGGAAAATCGAACCATTTTAGTTAAGAAGAAGAGGTAGAAGAAGAAAAATAGAAAACAACATCAGAATCTAACCATCGCAGCGGAATAAAATATAATATATATTAACAGATCTTTACACAAATCAAAACTATATCAGTTTTATATAATATAGCATCAGAGTATACACCAGAGAACACATAACATACAACTGGACAATAACCATATCATGTCCTCAATACAACAGAGTACAACAATCAACACAGCGGAATATATATATAAACAAGTACGGAAGATACGTCTCGCCATCCAGCTCATCTCCTGAGATCCACAACATCATATCCTGTAACCTATAATACTCGGTCTAACCTGAGCATCATATAAAACAATACCCGAGTCAGTCTGGAATACCAGCGTGAGAAAATCACACTCAATTGATTATTAAAATTTCAAAAATCCTTTTGAAAATAAAAGCATCTCGTAAGACCACGCCACAAATAAACATGTCGGGTTTTTACCTTACGATAGCTAAAACACTTTTTATAAAAATCCTCTGATATTATAATAGTGTCTATTCACAAATACTTATTAAAATAGCTGAAATTGTTACATGATTAAATTCCAGCATACTAGGTATACAAACAAAACTCGTACAAGGCACGTAGGGAGAATGGATTTCCAACGAATGACTAGGCACTGGGGTACCACCTGTCACAGTACGTGGCCTAGATCACAGTACCGAGGAGTACTTCCGCTCCCCTGCAACACAAGGCCGGAATCATCCCTTACTGGATAATTCCAAATAAAATCACCCCACGGTTGGGATCAGCAACCGCACCACTAAGCCGAAATAAAGGGACATCTAGACAAGGATGACCTTACTCTCAAGTGGGGGCTACCCACGAAGCCTTGCTGCATAACCCCTGATTTTCAGTCATTCCCGGTTGATGAGGTTCGAGGCTAAACGTTACCTTTATAGCACATATCCCTTAGAATGCCCATCGTCCACCTGACGATGTCACGAAAGCATTCGTCCATACAAGTCCGTCCCGGGTCCGAACGGAACCGAAGGCACTATTCCTACTACATCCATTTTGGAAATATCCTCAGGATTAGTAGCGACTAGCCCTTGCACTTCACTGCTCCATCTTCGACTCCGAAATCGTTACACGAAACGTACAAACCGGATCGAAGTGGTATTCGAGTCTCCAGACCTAGAATCCCGGTATACGGAAACTCGATCCCGGTCTCTTCGAAACGATCAGCGCATTTGGCCAATATTGATAGTCGGTTATTTAACTATCAATTAACATCCACAAGCAACCATCACACAATAAATAATTGCCCACATTATTTATTTGCCCAAATATCTTTCCAAGATATATTTCCAAATTTTCAAAGCTCATTTGAAAACAATTTCAAACAGTTTCCGCTTACGGAAAACATTTCCCAAATAATTATTTCCACTGAATCACCAAGTACAAAATACTTTTAATTTTAAAATAATTTAAAAACACTTTATTTTAAATATATCTTATAACATTGAAATTAAACTACTTTAATACTTTATTAAAAATATATACTTTAAAATAAACCACTTTATAAATATAAACTAAATTTCTCCTTTTAAAACATAATAGCAAATCACTTTTATATAATTACTACAATAATATATTTTTGAAAATACTTACTTAGGAAATTAACATTTAAAAAGGATAAATTTCCTAAAACATGCTTTTTAAAACATACTTAAAACCTTTAACTTATATTTCAAATTGCTTTGAAAACGTACTTGGCTATCCAGAGAAATACACTTCTCTTCACATCCTTTAAAAATAAATCAACATTTATTTTTAAACCAATTCATATTCTTTTATAAATTCCCACCTTGAATTTATATTCTCAAATATCCCCTGATATTTTATTTCACTTTATAAACCCAGTTTATCTTTCCAAAATCTCATTTCTCTTTAAATTTCAAATCCCAAAGTATTTAAATCAATTAACAATTGATTCTCCAATTTAATTTACTTTGAAATAAATTTCCTTACTTAATCCATTTATTTCCAAATTCATTAACTTCCAGATTTTATTTCTCATTATGATTTAAAATCTTTAAACTGAAACACAAGTTTCAGATTTTACCAAATTCCTTCTTTCTTTTTAATTACATTTAAACATTGAATTAAAATAAATTATTTATTCCTTTAAATAATATCACATAAGTTTTTAAATTCAATATTTCTCGGTTTATTCAAAATTCTTCTTTTCCATATTTATTAGAATTTTGGGAATCACTTTTATTCTTAATCAGATTCATTCTCAAATTTATTCCAAACTCTTTATAATTATTTTACTTAAAAATTTACTCTTTTATTTCTTTTCAAAAATTCCATTCTAGAGATTTTGATAATTCAGCACATCCAAATCGATCCAACCAAACCATAACATCTAATTATCCATATAATTCATCACAGGATATCAACAATCATATCACAGAATATTTAAACAAAATTAAATATTTTGAGGAATCCAGTTGGATCCCTCCAACCTGTTTCCCTGCATCCACAGACGTTAGCACAATACCAATTTCACTTCAAAGTGGAATATTGCGGTATATGGGTTTTATAAAATATCATCCGCTATTATGCGGCGCATAGGGTCTCATCCGCTATATAAATGCGGGAATATCAACAACTCAAATATATACATATGCCAATATGTATATATTGCTATATACTACTATATACCATATCAATCAAATCAATCAATTCAATCATTCATCCCTATTTAAATTTAACCAATTAAATTTAAAATTAAACTGAGTGAGATTAACTCACCTTTGATTTTTTTTTTTACATTCCATTCCCAATCCAGCTTGTCTCTTCCCGATTTAGACCTTGTCCAAACATTTACGGTTTTATAAATATTTTGAATGAATTGAACAATTAATTTCTATCTACCTAATTCATTTAACTAAAAATTTGGTTTTAAACTCATAATTTAATTTTACCTAGTTTTTCTTATTATAAATTATTTTTAAGAACCAAAATAGATAAAGAAAATTTGATTAAGCAATTTAATCATCAAAATCCATTAATTTAAATAAGCTAGTAAGCCTTAAAATATATTAACTAATTATCCCTAATCAGAAATGAAATTTTAAAATTAAACATCTTTTAAAACTTTAAATTAAAAATCCAAATTACCTTTTACTGTTTAAATATATATATGTCTAGCTGACTAATTTAAAATCAACTGTTGCCCTAGTGCAATCTCTGTTTTGAAATAAACCAAATAAAATTTTCTCTTCAGAGATTTAGTTAACTAACTCAGAAAAATTAACGAAAAGAATTTACCTTATCTCGCGAACCCTAACTGCTAATACTCGAACGCCGTCACCAAAACTACGGCGCTGCCCTGCTCGAGTACGAGCCACCACGGCCACGACGAAACCCACCAGAATGAACCCAGTACGCCTCTGCTCGACAATGATCCCACCATCTTCCACTCGAACGACCTAATCCCAGATCGTCTCATCTTCGAACCGCCCTTCAATCGTCGATCGTGATTCGAGACTCGTCGCCAAGACTGTCCATACGAGGTGCTCGAAACCCTCGTGATACCCTCTCGCTCGCGAACCTAATGCTTCCCACGCAAGTACGAATCCCCCGCTCTGCCCAAATCGACGACACGCCCAAAAGATACATCGTCGACCAAGTTCGAACCCAGTTCGAAACCCTCCATTTGTCGCCTACACCCCACTCAAGTGCTCCAACAGCCTCGCGTGCCGCTCGTCGAACCCTTACATCAACACGACCGAAGACTCTGCCCCATCCCAATTCGCGAAAAAGCAGGTGGCAATGTAAAGAGACTGTAGCAGGACTTCAAATCGGCAGTAGAAATATCGCGTAGGAGGTAAGTATGAGTCGACAATGGCTGATGGAACTACCGAGTGTGTAGCGATGATTATTATGAAGGCGTTGATTTTCGAAACCCTAGTTTCTCTCAGGTTCAAGCATCGCGATATGGAGATTGATATTGAACTGAAATTTTGAAGTGAACAGATTTTTTTTAGGAGGAAGATTTTATTTCTTTTGGGATTAAGCATCGAAACATGGAGATTGCCTTTGAGCTGTAGCTTTTGAGTAAACAGATTTTTTCTTGTCTGTGATTTGAAAGAAGGAAAAGGATATGATGTTACGTTGGCGTATGGGAGAAGCTAACCCTTTTATTTTATTTTATTTTTTTCAGATCGGTTAATGCTAGTCTAAACGTTTATATCTCGTACGCTCACATAACAACTCTGAACGCTACGAAAACTGAAATCCGATAATAATTCAATATTACGGATCCAATGAAACTGGTTTCGTTGAATTCCGAGACTGTGCCTCGGAAGGCTTTTTTAAAATTCAATTCGAAACAGTATATCTTTAAAACTGAACAAAACACTTTTAAATTCAATTTTAAAAGTTCTATTACCTTCAGCATTATAAATATGAATTTTCCGAGCTTCCAAAATATTTTTAATTAGCTTAGAATACCAGATTTAACATTTTACCCAACTCCACATCATTTAATTTAATAATTAAATTACTCACAAAACAACGATATTTGAAATTTAAGTTTATTTGAAATTTAAGTTTATAATTAATCTCTGAATATTTAAAATTAATTAAATATTCCAATTGCAAATGCTCAAAAATTCCGGATCGTCACATTCCTCCCCCCTTAAAAGAATTTTGTCCCCGAAATTACTAGTTAGGAAGAATGATTCAATTCCCGTTAACTATTTTCCAAATCCAAATAGTTTCAACAACCCCAAGACAATCTTTTATTAATGATACACTAATCATCTTTTAACTTCCCAAACTTATTCATAAGTTCAACCCATATCACCTACTTATCAATTCAAATTTAAATTTGAATTCAAATTTTGAATTATCAAAATTTTCCAAAATTTTTCTAACTCTCTAAATTCCCGAAAATTTTTGCCAGCGTCTCCTTTGCGCGGCTAGCTCGGTACAACTACAAAATGGCTCTACGGCCTCCCAATCTCAAAAAGAAAACAAAACGCCAAGTGGCTGGATCAAAAACCCAATCAAATTTCATATCGAAATTCAAATACATACCTTTTGTCGGGCCATTAAATTTTATCTTCTAAAATCAAAAATCTCAATTATCCATTGCTTTTATACACCTGTATATCCTATTAAGCAATAAT